>CM061544.1:247411709-250024385 GCA_030864215.1 Capsicum pubescens | reverse complement strand
TTGGAAGAAAGCACGCCCGGACTCTGAGCCCACCCCCGAAACTGTGGGCTATAGCACACCGATTTATTTTAAAATGCCCCGTTCATGACTTTTCTCTCGTTTCTCAACCCAAATGGCCATGAAAAATTAAACGAACTACACTTGGATGACCCCAAACATCCCTGGCATGCCCTAGTCAATTTTTAGCCCATAGCACACCCGGACCCTAAGCCCACCCCCAAAACCATGGGCTATAGCACACCTATTTAGCCCAAAAGTTCCCCATTCGCGCCGTTTCTCCCGTCCGTCCACCCAAATGGGCAAAAAAAAATTAAACGGACGATACTGGGATGATCCCTAACCTCCCTGGCATGCCCCGGTCGATTTTTAGTCCACCATACGCCCGTACCACGAGACCACCCCCAAAACCGTGGGCTATAGCACACCGACTTAACTCAAAAATGTCCCGTTCGCGCCGTTTCACTCGTTTGTCAACCCAAATAGCCATGAAAAATTAAACGGACCACACTGTGATGATCTCCAACCTCCATGGCACGCCTTGGGAGATTTTAGGCCCACAGCATGCCCGGACCCCAGGCTCACCCCTGAAACTGTAGGCTATAGCACACTTATTTGGCCCGAAAGTGCCCAGTTCGCGTCGTTTCGCCTGTTTGTCCATCCAAATGGCAATGAAAAATTAAACGAACCACACTGGGATGAACCCCAACCTCCCTGGCATGCCCCGATCGATTATCTTCCCACAGCACACCCAAACCTCAGGCCTACCCCAAAACCGTTGGCTATAGCACACCGATTTGGTATGAAAATGCCGCGTTCGCACAGTTTCCCCCGTTTGTCCACCTAAATCTCCACGAAAATTAAACGAACCATACTGGGACAATCCAAAACTCCCTGGTATGCCCCGGTCGATTTTCGGCCCACAGCACGCCCGAACCCCGGGGCCACCCCTAATGTCGTGGGCTATAGCACTCCGATTTGACCTGAAAATTCCCTGTTTGCGCTGTTTCGCATGTTTATCCACCAAAATAGCCACGAAAAATTAAACGGACCATACTGGGACGATACCAAACCTCCCTAGTGCGCCTCGGTCGATTTTTGACACAAAGCACGCCCGGATCCCGGGGCCACCCTTGAAACTGGGGGCTATAGCACAATGATTTAGCTCGAAAATACCCCATTCGCGCCGTTTCGCCCGGTTGTCAACTCAAATAGCCATTAAAATTAAACGGACCACACTAGGATGATCCCCAACCTCCCTGGCATACCCTAATTGATTTTTGGTCCACAGCACGCTCGGACCCCGGGCCCACCCCAAAACTGTGGGCTATAGCACACCGATTTAGCCCGAAAAAGCCCCGTTCGCATCATTTTGCATGTTTGTCCACAAAAAATTAAATAGACCACACTGGGAAAATCACCAACCTCCCTGGCATGCCCCAATTGATTTTGGCCCACAGTCGAAAACCGAGGCCACCCTAGAAACCGTGGGCTATAACACACCGACTTGGCCCGAAAATGCTCCGTTCGCCCTGTTTTGCCCGTTTGTCCACCCAAATAGTCAAGAAAAATTAAAAGGAACACACTGAAAGGATCTCCAACCTCCCTGGCACGCCCCGGTCAATTTTTGGCCCACATAACGCTTGGTCCCCAGGCCCACCCCCAAAATCGTGGGCTATAGCAGACCGATTTGGCCTCAAAATTTCTCGTTCGTGTCGTTTCTCCCGTTAGTCCACCCAAATAGCCATGAAAAATTAAACAGACCATACTGGGAGAATTCCCAACCTCCCTGGTAAGCCTAGATCAATTTGTGGCCCACAGCACGCCCGAACCCCGGGCCCACCCCAAAACCGTTGGCTGTAGCACACCGATTACTTCCGAAAATGCTTCATTCACGCCGTTTTGCCATTTGTCAACCCTAAATGCAAAAAAAAAATAAACAAACCTCACTAGGACGATCCCCAACCTCTCTGGCATGCCCTTGTCTATTTTAAGCCCACAGCACACCCGGACCCTAGGCCCACCCCCAAAACCGTGGGCTATATAGCACACCAATTTATCCCTAAAATGCTCCGTTCATGCCTTTCGCCCGTATGTCCACCCAAATGACCACAAAAAATTAAATGAACCATAATTGGATGATCTCCAACGTCTTTAAACACGCTCCGATCAATTTTTGGCCCACAACCAGCTCGGACCCCGGGCCCACCCTCGAAACCGTGGGATATATCACACCGATTTGGCCCAAAAATACCCTGTTCGCACCGTTTTGACCTTTTGTCCACCCTAATAGCACAAAAAATTAAACGGAACACACTGGGGCGATCCCCAACCACCCTGGAACGCCCCAGTTAAATTTTGGCCCACAACACACCTGGAACCCTGCCCTCCCCCCCCCCCCCCCCCGAAATTGTGGGCTATAGCACACTATTTTGGCCCGAAAATGCATCATACGCGCCGTTTCGCCTATTTGTCCACCCAAATAGCCATGAAAAATTAAACAGACCACACTGGGACGATCCCTAACCTCCCTGGCACGCTCGGGTTGATTTTTAGCCCACAGCACGCCCGAACCCAGGGCCCACCTCGATTTGGCACGAAAATGCTCCGTTTGTACCTTTCTCCCATTTATCCACCCAAATGGCCACAAAAAATTAAACGATCCAAACTAGGAATATCCCCAATAACCCTGGCATGCCCTGGTCAATTTTCTGCCAACAGCACGCCCAGACGCCGAGCCCACCCTAAAACCGTAGGCTATAGCACACCGATTTAACCCTAAAATGCCCCATTCACGCCGTTTCACCCGTTTGTCCACCCAAATGGCCACAAAGAATTAAACGAACCACACTGGCACTCCCCGACTGATTTTTAGCCCACAACACGCCCGACCCCGGGTCCACCCCCAAATTGTGGGCTATATCACACCGACTTGGCTCGAAAATGTCCCATTCGTGTCGTTTTACCACTTTGCCTAACCAAATGGCTACGAAAAATTAAATGAACCACACTGGGACGATCCCCAACCTCCCTGGCATGCCCCGGGAGATTTTTGGTACATTGTACGCTCGGACCCTGGTCCCACCCCCGAAATTGTAGGCTATAGCACTCCGATTTGCCCAAACGTGCCCCATTCGCGCCGTTTCTCCTGTTTATCCACCCAAATGGCCACAAAAAATTAAATGGACCACACTGGGATGATCCATAACTTACCTGGCAAGCCTGGTTCATTTGTGGCCCACAACACGCCCGAACCCCGGGCCCACCCCCAAAAACCATGGGCTATAGCACAACGATTTAGCCCGAAAATGCCCAGTTCGTGCTGTTTCGCCCGTTGACCACCCAAATGGCCACGAAAAATTAATTAGGCCATACTGGGATGATCCCCAACATCCCTGGCATGCCCCGGTCGATTTTCATCCCACAGCACGCCCAAAACCTAAGCCCACCCCCAAAACTGTGGGCTATAGCACACTGATTTGGTCTGAAATGCCCCGTTCATGCTATTTTGCCCGTTTGTCCACGTAAATGGTCACGAAAAATTAAACAGACCACACTGGGATGATCTCCAACCTCCCTGGCATACCCCGATCAATTTTCGGCCCATAACACACCCGGACCTCGGGCCCACCCCTGAAAACATGGGCTATAGCACACCGATTTGGCCTAAAAATTCTCTGTTCACGCTATTTCGCCCATTTGTCCACTCAAATGGCCACAAAATATTAAACGGACAAGACTGGGACGATACCTAACCTCTGTTGCATGCCTTGGTCGATTTTTAGCCCACCGCACACCCGGACTCCGGGCTCACCCCCAAAATCGTGGGCTATAGCACACCGATTTGGCCCGAAAATACCCCGTTCGCGCTGTTTCACCCGTTAGTCCTCCCAAATTGCCATAAAAAATTAAATAGACCACACTGGGACGATCCCCAAGATCCATGGCACGCCTCGGTCGATTTTCGACCAACAGCACGCCTGAACCCTGGGATCACCCCTGAAACCGTGGGCTATAGCATACCGATTTGGATAAAAAATGCCCTATTCGCGCCGTTTCGCTTGTTGGTCTGCCCAAATAGCCACTAAAAATTAAACTGACCACATTGGGATGATCCCAACCTCCCTGGGATGCCCCGATAAATTTTTGACTCACAGCGCACCCGGACCCTGTGCCCACTGCCGAAACCATGGGCTATAGCACATCGATTTAGCTCGAAAATGCCCCATTCGTGCTGTTTTGCCAGTTTCTTCACCCAAATGGCCACAAAAAATTAAACGGACCACATTGGGATGATCCCTAACCTCCCTGAAATTCTCTGGACAATTTTCGGCCCACAGCATGGCCGACCCCAGGCCCACCCCACAAAATCGTGGGTAATAGCACACCGATTTGGTCCGAAAATACCCCATTTGCGCCGTTTCACCGGTTTGTCTAATTAAATGGCCACAAAAATTAAACGAACCATACTGGGATGAACCCCAACCTCCCTGGCATGACCCAAACAATTTTTGGCCCACAGAACGCTCAAACCCCGGGCCCACCCCAAAATCGTGGTCTATAGCACTCTAATTTGGCCCAAAAATACCCTGTTCACGCTGTTTCGACAGTTTTTCCACCCAAATGGCCAAAAAAAATTAAACGAACCATACTGGGATGATCCTCAACCTTCCTGGCATGCCTCGATCGATTTTCTGCCCACAGCACGCCTGGAACCTGGGCCCACCCCCAAAATCGTGGACTATAGAACACCGACTTAGCTCAAAAATGCCTCGTTAGCACCGGTTTCCCCGTTTGTCCACCCAAATGGCCACAAAAAAATAAATGGACCACACTGGGACGATCCCCAACCTCCCTGGCATGCCCGATCGATTTTTTTCCCACAGCACGCCCAAACCCAGGGCCCACCCCCGAAATCGTAGAATATAGCACACCGATTTGGCCAAAAATGCCCCGATCGCCCGTGTATCTACCCAAATGGCCACAAAAAATTAACACTGGCATACCCCGATCGAATTTTTGGCCCACAGTACCCCTGAACCCTGGGCCCCACCCTAAAACCGTGGCTATAACACACTGATTTGGCCCAAAAATGCACCGTTCGCACCATTTCACCTATTCATCCACCAAATGGCCATAAAAAATTAAACGGATCATATTGGGACGATCCCCAACCTCCCTGACATGCCTTGGTCAATTTTTGGCCCACAAAACGCCCGGACCCCGTGCCCACCCGTAAAACCGTGGTCTAATATAGCACACCAATTTGGCCCAAAAATACCTCATTTGCACCGTTTCGCCCGTTTTGTCAATCCAAATGGCCAGGAAAAATTAAACGAATCACATTGGGATGATCCCCAACTTCCCTGGCCTACCCTGGTCGATTTTGGGCCCACGATACACCCGAACCCTAGGACCACTCCTGAAACCGCGGGCTATAGCACAACGACTTGGTCCAAAAATGCCCCCTTTGTACTGATTCCCCCATTTGTCCACCTAAATAGCCATAAAAAATTAAACGGACCACAATGGAATAATCCCCAACCTCCCTAGCACGCCCTGATCAATTTTTGGCCGATAGCACGCCCGTACCCCCGGACACCATGGGCTATAGCACACCGATTTGTCCCGAAAATGCCCTATTTGCGCCGTTTCACCCATTTGTCCACCCAAATGGCCACAAAACATTAAACGAACCACACTAGGATGATCCCTATTCTATTGGTATGCCCAGATCAATTTTGGAAGAAAGCACGCCTGGACTCTGAGCCCACCCCCGAAACTGTGGGCTATAGCACACCGATTTATTCTGAAAATGCCCCGTTCATGACTTTTCTCTCCTTTCTCAACCCAAATGGCCACAAAAAATTAAACGAACTACACTGGGATGACCCCAAACACCCCTGGCATGCCTTAATAAATTTTTGGCCCATAGCACACCCGGACCCTGAGCCCACCCCCAAAACCATGGGCTATAGCACACCTATTTAGCCCAAAAATTCCCCATTCGCGCCGTTTCTCCCGTGCGTCCACCCAAATGGGCTCAAAAAATTAAACGGACGATACTGGGACGATTCCTAACCTCCCTGGCATGCCCCGATCAATTTTTAGTCCACCGTACGCCCGAACCATGAGACCACCCCCGAAACCGTGGGTTATAGCACACCGACTTAACTCAAAAATGCCCCGTTCTCTCCGATTGCCCATTTGTCCACCCAAATAGCCATGAAAAATTAAACGGACCACACTGTGATGATCCCCAACCTCCATGGAACGCCCTGGGAGATTTTTGGCCCACAGCACGCCCGGACCCCTGGCCCACCTCTGAAACTGTAGGCTATAGTACAATGATTTGACCCGAAAATGCCCAGTTCGCGTCGTTTCGCCTGTTTGTCCATCCAAATGGCAATGAAAAACTAAACGGACCACACTGGGATGAACCCCAACCTCTTTGGAACGCTCCGGTCGATTATCTTCCCACAACACACCTAAACCTCAGGCCCACCCTAAAACCGTGGGCTATAGCACACCGATTTGTCCTGAATATGCCGCGTTCGCACAGGTTTCCCCCGTTTGTCCACCCAAATCTCCACGAAAAATTAAACGGACCATACTGGGACAATCTCATACTCCCTGGTATGCCCCAGTCAATTTTCAGCCCACAGCACGCTCGAACCCCGGGGCCACCCTTAAAGTCGTGGGCTATAGCACACTGATTTGACCTGAAAAATTCCCCGTTTGCGCTTGTTTCGCATATTTATCCACCAAAATAGCCACGAAAAATTAAACGGACCATACTGGGATGATCCCAAACCTACCTAGTACGCCCCGGTCAATTTTTGACCCACAGCACGCCCGAACCCCGGGCCCACCCCCGAAACTGGGGGCTATAGTACACCAATTTAGCTCGAAAATGCCCCGTTCGCGCCGTTTTGCCTGGTGTTCAACTCAAATAGCCACAAAAAATTAAACGGACCATACTGGGATGATCCCCAACTTCCCTGGCACACCCTAATTGATTTTTGGTCCACAGCACGCTCGGACCCCAGGCCCACCCCAAAACTGTGGGCTATAGCACACCAATTTGGCCCGAAAATGCCCCGTTCGCGTCGTTTTGCATATTTGTCCACAAAAAAGGCCACAAAAAATTAAATAGACCACACTGGGAAAATCACCAACCTCCCTAGCACGCCCCAATCGATTTTTGGCCCACAGCACAGCCGGAACCCGAGGCCACCCTCAAAACCGTAGGCTATAGCACACCGATTTGGCTCAAAAATGCTCCGTTCACCCTGTTTTGCCCGTTTGTCCACCCAAATAGCCAAGAAAAATTAAGCAGAACTCACTGGAAGGATCTCCAACCTCCCTGGCACGTCCCGGTCAATTTTTGGCCCACAACACGCTTGGTCCCCAGGCTCACCCCCAAAATCGTGGGCTATTGCAGACCGATTTGGCCTGAAAATTCCCCGTTCATGTCGTTTCGCCCGTTAGTCCACCCAAATAGCCATGAAAAATTAAGCAGACCATACTGGGATAATCCCCAACCTCCCTGGTATGGTTAGATCAATTTTTGTCCCACAGCACGCCCGAACCTCGGGCCCACCCCAAAACCGTGGGCTGTAGCACACCGATTTCTCCCAAAAATGCTTCATTCACGCTGTTTTGCCCGTTTGTCAACCCAAAATGCCAAAAAAAATTAAACAAACCTCACTAGGACGATCCCCAACCTCTCTGGCACGCCCCGGTCGATTTTTAGCCCACAGCACACCCAGACCCTGGGCCCACCCCCCAAAACCATGGGCTATATAGCACACCAATTTATCCCTAAAATGCTCCGTTCACGCCTTTCGCCCGTATGTCCACCCAAATGACCACAAAAAATTAAACGAACCATAATAGGATGATCCCCAACCTCCTTAACACGCTCCGATCAATTATTGGCCCACAACCAGCTCGGACCCCAGGCCCACCCTCGAAACCGTGGGATATAGCACACCGATTTGGCCCAAAAAAAACCCTTTCACGCCGTTTTGACCTTTTGTCCACCCTAATAGCCACAAAGAATTAAACGAAACACACTGGGGCGATCCCCAACCTCCCTGGCACGCCCCAGTTAATTTTTGGCCCACAACACGCCCGGACCCCTACCTCCCCCCCAAAATTGTGGGCTATAGCACACCAATTTGGCTCGAAAATGCACCGTACGCGCCGTTTCACCTGTTTGTCCACCCAAATAGCCATGAAAAAATAAATAAACCACACTGGGACGATCCCTAACCTCCCTGGCACGCTCGGGTTGATTTTTAGTCCACAGAACGCCTGAACCCAGGGCACACCTCGATTTGGCACGAAAATGCTCCGTTCGTACCTTTTCTCCCATTTATCCACCCAAATGGCCACGAAAAATTAAACGATCCAAACTGGGATGATCCCCAATATCCCTGGCATGCCCTGGTTAATTTTCTGCCAATAGCATGCCCGGACGCCGAGCCCACCCCTAAAACCGTAGGCTATAGCACACCGATTTAACTCGAAAATGCCCCATTCGCGTCGTTTCGCCCGTTTGTCCACCCAAATGGCCACAAAAAATTAAACGGACTACACTGGCACTCCCCGGTTGATTTTTATCCCGTAGCACGCCCGACCCCGGGTCCACCCCCAAAATTGTGGGCTATATCACACCGACTTGGCTCGAAAATGTCCCATTTGCATCGTTTTACCGGTTTGCCTAACAAATAGCCATAAAAAATTAAACGAACCACACTGGGATGATCCCCAACCTCCCTGGCATGCCTCGGGAGATTTTTGGCACACTGCACGCTCGGACCCTGGGCCCACCCCCGAAATTGTAGGCTACAACACTCCGATTTGGCCCAAAAGTGCCCCATTCGCGCCGTTTCTCCTATTTATCCACCCAAATGGCCACAAAAAATTAAATCGACGACACTGGGATGATCCATAACTTACCTGGCAAGCCCGGTTGATTTCTAGCCCACAACACGCCCGGACCCCGGGCCCACCCCCAAAACCATGGGCTATAGCACAACGATTTAGCCCGAAAATGCCCAGTTCATGCTGTTTCGCCCGTTGTCCACCCAAATGGCCACGAAAAATTAAACGGAACACACTGGGATGATCCCCAACATCCCTGGCATACCCCGGTCAATTTTCATCCCACAGCACGCCCGAACCCCAAGACCATCCCCAAAACCGCGGGCTATAGCACACTGATTTGGTCTGAAAATGCCCCGTTCGTGCCATTTTGCCCGTTTATCCACCTAAATGGTCACGAAAAATTAAACAGACCATACTGGGATGATCTCCAACCTCCCTGGCATACCCCGATCAATTTTTGGCCCACAACACACCCGGACCTCGGGCCCACCCCTGAAACCATGGGCTATAGCACACCGATTTGGCCCAAAAATTCCCTGTTCACGCTATTTCGCCTGTTTGTCCACTCAAATTGACACAAAAAATTAAACGGACCAGACTGGGATGATACCTAACCTCTCTTGCATGCCCCGGTCAATTTTTAGCCCACCGCACACCCGGACTCTGGGCTCACCCGCAAAACCGTGGGCTATAGCGCACCGATTTGGCTCGAAAATACCCCGTTCGCACTATTTCACCCGTTAGTCCACCCAAATCGCCATAAAAAATTAAATAGACCACACTAGGACGATCCCCAAGCTCCATGGCATTCCTCGATCAATTTTTGACCAACAGCACGCCCGAACCCTGGGTCCACCCTTGAAACCATGGGCTATAACATACCAATTTGGCCCAAAAATGCCTCGTTCACGCCGTTTTGCCCGTTGGTCTACCTAAATGGCCACTAAAAATTAAACGGCCCATAGTGGGACGATCCCCAACCTCCCTGGCATGCCCCGATAAATTTTTGACTCACAGCGCGCCCGTACCCTGTGCCCACCCCCAAAACCATGGGCTATAGCACACCGATTTGGCTCGAAAATGCCCCGTTCGCGCTGTTTCGCCAGTTTGTTCACCCAAATGGCTAAAGCAAATTAAACGGACCATACTGGGACGATCCCCAACCTCCCTGGAATGCTTCGAATAATTTTTGGCCCACAGAACACTCAACCCTGGGCCCACCCCTAAAATCGTGGGCACTAGCACACTGATATTGTCCGAAAATGCCTCGTTCGCGCCATTTCGCTGGTTTGTCTAACTAAATGGCCACAAAAAATTAAACAAACCATAGTGGGATGATCCCCAACCTCTCTGGCATGACTCGAACGATTTTTGGCCCACAGAACGCTCAAACCCTGGACCCACCCCCAAAACCGTGGTCTATAGCACACAGATTTGTCCAGAAAATGCCCTGTTCGCGCTGTTTCGATCGTTTTTCCACCCAAATGGCCAAAAAAAATTAAACGAACAACACTGGGATGATCCTCAACCTCCCTGGCATGCCTCGATCGATATTTTGCCCAAAGCATGCCCGGACCCTGGGCCCACCCTCAAAACCGTGGACTATAGCACAGCGACTTAGCTCGAAAATGCCCAGTTAGCGCCGTTTCACCCGTTTGTCCACCCGAATACCCACGAAAAATTAAACGGACCACACTGGGACGATCTCCAACCTCCCTGGAATGCCTCAGGAGATTTTTTGCCCACAACACGCCCGGACCTCGGGCCCACCTCCGAAACTGCAGGCTATAGCACACCGATTTGGCCCAAAAGTGCCCCGTTCGCACAGTTTTGCCTGTTTGTCCACCCAAATGGCCACAAAAAATTAAACGGACCACACTGGGACGATCCCCAATCTCCCTAGCACGCTCGGTCAATTTTTGTCCCACAGCACGCCCAGACCTAGGGCCCACCTCTAAAATCGTAGGCTATGGCACACCGATTTGACCCGAAAATGCCCCGTTCACCCGTGTATCTACTCAAATGGCCATGAAAAATTAAACGGACCACAATGGCACGCCCCGATCGATTTTTGGCCCACAGCATGCATGAACCCCAGGCCCACCCTAAAACCGTGGGCTATAACACACTGATTTGGCCTAAAAATGCTCCGTTCGCACCGTTTCGCCCGTTCACTCACCCAAATAGCCATAAAAAATTAAACGGATCATACTAGGATGATCCCCAACCTCCCTGGCACGCACTGGTCGATTTTTGGCCTACAGAACGCTCGGACCCTGGGCCCAACCCTAAAACCGTGGTCTAATACAGCACACCAATTTGGCCCAAAAATGCCTCATTTGCACCGTTTCGCCCATTTGTTGACCCAAATGGCCACGAAAAATTTAACGAATCATATTGGGAAGATCCCCAACCTCCCTGGCCTACCCTGGTCGATTTTGGGCCCACAGCACACCCGGCCCCTGGGACCACTCCCGAAACCGTGGGCTATAGCACACCGACTTGATCTGAAAATGCCCTGTTTGTTCTGATTCCTCTATTTGTCCACCTAAATAACCATAAAAAATTAAACGGACCACAATGGGACGATCCCCAACCTCCCTAGCACTCCCCGTTCGATTTTTGGCCGATAGCACGCCCGTACCCCTAGACACCGTGGGCTATAGCACACCGATTTGGCCCAAAAATGCCCTGTTTTTGCCGTTTTGACAATTTGTCAACTCAAATGGCCATAAAAAATTACACGGCCCATACTAGGATGATCCCTATTCTATTGGCATGCCCAGATCAATTTTTGAAAGACAGCACGCCCGGACTCTAAGCCCACCCACAAAACTGTGGGCTATAGCACACCGATTTTTTCTGAAAATGCCCCGTTCATGACTTTTCTCTCATTTGTCAACACAAATGGCCATGAAAAATTAAACGAACCACACTGGGACAACCCCCAATATCCCTGGCATGCCCTGGTCGATTTTCGGCACATAGCACACCCGAACCCCGAGCCCACCCCCAAAACCATGGGCTATAGCACACCTATTTAGCCCGAAAATTCCCCATTTGCGCCGTTTCGCCCGTTCGTCCACCCAAATGGGCACAAAAAATTAAACGGACGATACTAGGATGATCCCTAACCTCCCTGGCAAGCCCCAGTCGATTTTTAGTCCACCGCACGCCCGGACCCTGAGACCACCCCCAAAACCGTGGGCTATAGCACACCGACTTAACTAAAAAATGCCCCGTTCGCGCCGTTTCACCCGTTTGTTCACCCAAATAGCCATGAAAAATTAAACGAACCACACTGTGATGATCCCCAACCTCCCTGGCACGCCCTGGGAGATTTTTGGTCCACAGCACGCCCGGGCCCACCCCCAAAACTGTAGGCTATAATAGTACACTGATTTGGCGCGAAAGTGCCCCGTTCGCGTCGTTTCCCTTTTGTCCATCCAAATGGCAACGAAAAAGTAAACGGACCACACTGGGATGAACCCCAACCTCCCTGGAACACCCCGGTCGATTATCTGCCCACAGCACACCCGAACCTCGGGCCCACCCAAAAACCGTAAGCTATAGCACACCGATTTGGCCTGAAAATGCCGTGTTCGCACAGTTTCCCCCGTTTGTCCACCCAAATGGTCACAAAAAATTAAACGGACCATACTGGGACAATTCAAAACTCCCTGGAATGCCCCGATAGATTTCTGGCCCACAGCACGCCTGAACCCCGAGCCCACCCCTAAAGTTGTGGGCTATAGCACACCGATTTATCCTGAAAATTCCCCGTTCACGCCGTTTCGCTTGTTTGTCCACCGAAATAGCCACGAAAAATTAAACAGACCATACTGGGACGATCCTAAACCTCCCTGGCACACTCCGATCGATTTTTGACCCACAGCACGCCCGGACCCCGGGCCTACCACCAAAACCGTGGGCTATAGCAAACTGATTTAGCTCGAAAATGTGTCGTTCGCACCATTTTGCCCTGTTGTTAACCCAAATGGACACGAAAAATAAACTGACCATACTGGGATGATCCCCAACCTCCCTGGCACACCCAGATTGATTTTTGGTCCACAGCACGCTCGGACCCCGAGCCCACCCCCAAAACTGTGGGCTATAGCATATTGCTTTTGCCCGAAAATGCCCCATTCGCACCGTTTTACATGTTTGTCCACAAAAATAGCCACAAAAAATTAAACAGAAAACACTGGGAAAATCACCAACCTCCCTGCCATGCCCCAATCAATTTTTGGCCCACAGCACACCCGAAACCTGAGGCCAACCCAAAACCGTGGGCTATAGCACACCAATTTGGCCCAAAAATGCCCCGTTCACCCTGTTTGTCCCGTTTGTCCATCCAAATGGCCAAGAAAAATTAAACGGACCACACTGGGAGGATCGTCAACTTCCCTGGCATGCCCCAATCAATTTTTGGCCCACAACACGCTCAGTCCCCAAGCCCACCCTCAAATTCGTGGGCTATAGCAGACCAATTTGGTCTGAAAATGCCCATTCGTGCCGTTTCGCCCGTTAGTCCACCCAAATAGCCATGAAAAATTAAACAGACCATATTAGGACGATTCTCAACCTCCCTAGCATGCCTAGATTGATTTTCGGCCCAGAGAACGCCCGAACCCCAGGCCCACCCCAAAACCGTTGGCTGTAGCATACCGATTTCGCCCGAAAATGCTTCATTCGCGCCGTTTTGCCCGTTTGTCAACCCAAAATGCCACAAAAAATTAAACAAACCTCACTAGGATGATCCCCAACCTCCCTGGCATGCCCCGATCGATTTTTAGCCCACAGCACACTCGGACCCTTGGCCCACCCCCAAAACTGTGGGATAAATAAATAGCACACCGATTTTTCCCAAAAATGCTCTGTTCGCGCCTTTCGCCCGTATGACCACCCAAATGACCAAAAAAAATTAAACGGACCATAATGGGATGATCCCCAACCTCCTAACATGCTCCGGTTAATTTTCAGCCCACAACCAGCCCAGACCCCAGGCCCACCCTCGAAACCGTGGGATATAGCACACCGAGTTGGCCCAAAAACACCCCGTTCGGCCAATAGCACGCCCGAACCCCGAGCCCACGCCTAAAACCGTGGGCTATAGCTCACCGATTTAGCCTAAAAATGTCTCGTTCGTGTCGTTTCGCACGTTTGTCCACCCAAATGGCCACAAAAAATTAAACGGACCACATTGGGACAATCTCCAACCTCCCTAGCATACGCTGATCGATTTTTGTCCCACAGCACATCTTCAGCCTTGGCCCACCCCAAAAACCATGGTTTATAGCACACCGATTTAGCCCGAAAATGCCCTATTCGCACTGTTTCGCCCGTTTATCCACCCAAATGGCCACGAAAAATTAAACAGACTAAACTACGACGATCCCTAACCTCTCTGGCATGCCCCGGTCGACGTTTAGCCTACCGCACGCCCAGACCCAAAACCCACCCCTAAAACCGTGGGCTATAGCACATTAATTTAGCCCAAAAATAGCCCGTTCGTGTCGTTTCGCCCGTTTGTCAACCCAAATAGCCACAAAAAATTAAACCAACAACAGTGCGATGATTCTCAACCTCTCTGGCAAGCCCGATCAATTTTTGGCCTATACCACACCCGAACCCCGAGCCCACCCCTAAAACCTCAAGCTATAACACATCGATTTGGCTCGAAAATGCCCCGTTTGTGCTGTTTCGCCCTTTTGTCCACCCAAATGGCCACAAAAAATAAAATGGACCACATTGGGATGACCCCCAACCTCCCTGGCATACCTCAGTCAATTTTTGACCCACAGTATGCCCGAACCCCGGGCCCACCTCTAAAATCGTGGGCTATAGAACACCGATTTGGCTCGAAAATGCCCCTCGTACCATTTCGCCTATTTGTCCACCCAAATGGCCACGAAAAATTAAATGGACATCACAGGGACAATCCCGAACCTCCCTGGCATGCCTCGATTTATTTTTGACCCACAACACGCCCGAACCCCGGGTCCACTCCCAAAACCATGGGCTATAGCACATCGATTTGGCCCGAAAAAGCCTCGTTCACGCTGTTTCGCCCGTTTGTTCACCCAAATGGCCAGAAAAAATTAAACAGACCATATTGGGATGATCCCCAACTGCCCTGGCACTCCCCAGTTGATTTTCGGCCCACAGCACACCCAACCCTGGGTCCACCCCCAAAATTGTGGGCTATTAGCACACCCATTTTGGCCCAAAAATGCCACTTTCGCGCCGTTTTGCCGATTTATCTAACCAAATGGCCATGAAAAATTAAATAAACCACACTGGGCAGATACCTAACCTCCCTATCTCGACCCGGATAATTTTCGACCACAGCACGCTCGGACCCCGAGCCCACCCCCAAACCCGTGGGCTATAGCACATCGATTTGGCCCGAAAATGCCCCGTCAGCGTCGTTTTACCCATTTTTGCACCCAAATGGCCATAAAAAATTAAACGGACCATACTGGGGTAATCCCAACCTCCCTGGCATGCCCCGATTGATTTTTTGTCCACAACATGCCTGAACCCTGGGCCCACCCTCGAAACTGTGGGCTATAGCACATTGACTTGGTTCAAAAATGCCCCGTTCGCGTCGTCTCACCCGTTAGTCCACCTAACTAGCCACAAAAAATTAAACGGACCATACTGGGACGATCCCCAACCTCTCTGGCACGCTCCGGGAGCTTTCTATCCCACAGCACGCCCGAACCCGAGCCCACCCCCAAAACTGTAGGCTATAGCACACCATTTGGCTCGAAAGAGCTCCGTTAGCGTCGTTTCTCCTATTTATCCACCCAAATGGCCACAAAAAATTAAACGGACCACACTGGGACGATCCCCAACCTCCCTGGCACACTCGATTGATTTTTGGCCCACAACACGCCCGGACCCCGAGCCCACCCCCAAAATCATAGGCTATAGCACACCGATTTAGCTTGAAAATGCCCCGTTCGCGTCCTTTCGCCCTTGTGTCTACCCAAATGGCCACAAAAAATTAAACGGACTACACTGAGATGATCCCCAACCTCACTGGTACACCCTGGTTGATTTTTGGCGTACAACACGCCTAGACATGGGGCCCACCCCAAAATCATGGGCAATAGAACACTAATTGGGCCCAAAAATGCCCCGTTCGCGCTGTTTCACTATGTTTGTCCAACCAAATGGCCACAAAAAATTAAACAGACCACACTGGGATGATCCCCAACCTTCCTGGCACGCCTCGGTTGATTTTTGGCTCACATCATGCCCGGACCGTAGGCCCACCCCTAAAATTATGGGTTATAGCACACTGATTTGGCCAAAAAATGCCCCGTTAGCACCGTTTTACCCGTTTGTCGACCCAAATGGCCACAAAAAATCAAAAAGACCACACTGGGAGGATCCCCAACCTCCCTGGTAGGTCCTGGACAATTTTTGGCCCACAGCACTCCCAAACCCCAAGCCCACCCCCAAAATTGTGGGCTATAGCACATCGATTTGGCACATAAATGCCCCGTTTGCCCCGTTTATCCACCCAAATGGTCGTAAAAAATAAACGGACCACACTAGGAGGATCTCCAACCTCCCTGCATGTCCCAGTCAATTTTTGACCCACAGCACGCTCGGTCCCCAGGCCTACCCCCAAAACCGTAAGCTACAACATACCAATTTGGCCCAAAAATTCCCCGTTCGTACTGTTTCGCCCGTTTATCCGCCCAAATAGCCATAAAAAATTAAACAGGCCATACTGGGACGATCCCCAACCTCCCTGGCATGCGTCGATTGATTTTTTGCCCACAGCACGCCCAAACCCCGGGCCCACCCTGAAACCATGGGTTGTAGCACACTGATTTCGCCCGAAAATGCTTCATTCGTGCTGTTTCGCCCGTTTGTCAACCCAAATGACCACAAAAAATTAAAAGAACATCACTAGGATGATCCCCAGCCTCCCTGGCATGCCCCGGTCGATTTTTAGCCCATAGCACGCCCAGACTCCGGGCTCACCCCCGAAACCGTGGGCTATAGCACACCGATTTATCTAAAAAATACTCCGTTCGCGCCTTTCACCTGTATGTACACCCAAATAGCCACGAAAAATTAAACGAACCACAATGGGACGATCCCCAACCTCCCGAACATGCTCTAGTCAATTTTCATCCAACAACATGCTCGGACACGGGCCCACCCCTGAAACCGTGGAATATAGAACACCGATTTTCCCAAAAACACCTCGTTCATGCCGTTTAGACCGTTTGTCTACCTAAATAGCCACAAAAAATTGAACGGACTATACTGGGACGATCCCCAACCTCCTTGGAACACCCCGGTCGATTTTTGGCCCATTGCATGCCCGAACTCCTTGCCCATCCCCAAAATCGTGGGCTATTGCACACCGATTTGGCCCAAAAATACGTCGTATGCGTCGTTTTCGACCGCTTGTACACTCAAATAGTCATAAAAAATTAAACGGACCACACTGAAATGATCCCTAGCCTCCTTGGCATGCTCGGGTCAATTTTTGGTCCACAGTACGCCCGGACCCAGGGCCCACCCCGATTTGGCTCGAAAATGCCCCGTTTGTGTCTTTTCTCCCGTTTGTCCACCCAAATGGCCTGAAAAATTAAACGAATCGATCTTGGATGATCCCCAATATCCCTTACATGCCCTGGTCGATGTTCGGCCAGTAGCACGCCCGAACCCCGAGCCCACCCCTAAAACCGTGGGCTATAGCTCACCAATTTAGCCTGAAAATGCCATGTTCGTGTCGTTTCACCCGTTTGTCCACCCAAATGACCACAAAAAATTAAACGAACCATACTGGGATATTTCCAACCTCTCTGACATACACCGATCGATTATTTGACCACAGCACGCTTGGACCCCTGGCCCACCCCGAAAACCGTGGGCTATAGCACATCGATTTGGCCCGAAAATGCCCTATTCGTGCCATTTCGCACGTTTGTCCAGCCAAATGGCCACAAAAAATTAAACGGACCAAACTGGGATGATCCCTAATTTCCCTGGCATGCCCCGGTCGATTTTTAGCCCACCGCACGCCTATACCCCGAGCCCACCCCCAAAACCGTGGGCTTTAGCACATCAATTTGGCCCGAAAATACCCCATTCGCGCCGTTTTGCCTATTTGTCCACCCAAATAGCCACAAAAAATTAAACCAACAACACTGCGATGTTTCTCAACCTCCTTGGCACGCCCGGTCAATTTTTGGCCTACACCACACCCGGACCCCGGCCCACCCTTGAAACCTCGAGCTATAGCACACCGATTTGGCTCGAAAATACCCCGTTCGCACCGTTTCGCCCATTTGTCCACCCAAATGGCCACAAAAAATAAAATAGACCATATTGGGATGATCCCCAACCTCCCTGGCACGCCTCGGTCGATTTTTGACCAACAGCACGCCCGAACCCCGGGCCCACCCCTAAAGTCGTGGGTTATAGAACATCGATTTGACTCGAAAATGCCCCTCTCACCGTTTCACCCGTTTGTCCACCCAAATGACCACAAAAAATTAAATGGACCTCACAAGGACGATCCCCAACCTCCCTGGAATGCCTCGATCGATTTTTGACCCACAACACGCCCGAACCCCGGGTCCACTCCCAAAACCATAGGCTATAGCACACCGATTTGGCCAAAAATGCCCCGTTCGCGCTGTTTCGCCTGTTTGTTCACCCAAATGGCCACAAAAAATTAAACGGACCACACTGGGACAATCGCCAACCGCCCTGGCACTCCCGGCTGATTTTCAGCCCACAGCACGTACGAACTCGGGTCCACCCCTAAAATCGTGGGCTATTAGCACACCGATTTCACCCAAAAACACCCCATTCGCGCTGTTTCGCCGGTTTATATAACCAAATGGCCACTAAAAATTAAACGAACCACACTGGGACATTCCCTAACCACTCTATCTCGACCCGTATGATTTTCGACCATAACACGCTCGGACCTCGAGCCCACCCCAGAAACCATGGGCTATAGCACACCGATTTGGCCCGAAAATACTCCGTTCGCGTCGTTTTACCATTTTTGTACCCAAATGGACACAAAATTAAACGGACCATACTGGGGTAATCCCCAACCTCCCTGGCATGTCCCATTGATTTTCTATCAACATCATGCCCGAACCCTGGGCCCACCCCTAAAACTGTGGGTTATAGCACACCAACTTGGTTCAAAAATGCCCCGTTCGCATTGTTTGACCCGTTAGTCCACCTAAATAGCCACAAAAAATTAAACGGACCACACCGGGATGATCCCCAACCTCTCTAGCACGCCCCGGGAGATTTTTGGCAGACAACACACTCGGACCCTAGGCCCACCCCCAAAATTGTAGGCTATAGCATAGAGATTTGTCCCAAAAAATCCCCGTTCGCGCCGTTTCTCCTGTTTATCCACCCAAATGGCCACAAGAAATTAAACGGACCACACTGGGATGATCCCTAACCTCCCTAGAACGCTCGGTTGATTTTTGGCCCACAACACGCCTAGACCCCGAGCCCACACCCAAAATCATTGGCTATAACACACCGATTTGGCTCGAAAATGCCCCGATCGCGTCCTTTCGCCCGTGTGTCTACCCAAATGGCCACGAAAAATTAAACGGACCACAGTGGGATGATCCCCAATCTCACTGGTATGCCCCGGTCGATTTTTGTCATACAACATGCACGGACATGGGGCCCACCCAAAAATCGTGGGCTATAGAACACTTATTTTGCCTGAAAATGCTCCGTTCACGCCGTTTCACGCGTTTGTCCAACCAAATGGCCACGAAAAATTAAATGAACCACACTGGGACGATCCCCAACCTCCCTGACACGCCTCAATCGATTTTTGGCTCACAGCATGCCCGAACCCCGAGCTCACCCCTAAAATTGTGGGATATAGCACACTGATTTGGCCCAAAAATGCCCTGTTAGCACCGTTTTGCCCATTTGACGACCCAAATGACCATAAAAAAATTAAAAGGACCACACTGGGAGGATCCCCAACCTCCCTGGCACGCCCTAGTCAATTTTTTGTCCACAGCACCCCCAGACCCCCGGCCCACCCCCAAAACCGTGGGCTATAGCACACTGATTTGGCCCAAAAATGCCCCGTTCACCCCGTTTTGCCCGTTTGTCCACCCAAATGGCCATAAAAAAAGAAACGGACCACACTGGGAGGATCTCCAAACTACCTGGCACGCCCTAGTCAATATTTGACCCACAGCACGCACGGTCCCTAGGCCCACCCCCAAAACCGTAAGCAATAACAGACCAATTTGGCCCGAAAATACCCCGTTCGTGCTATTTTGCCCGTTTATCCACCCAAATAGCCATAAAAAATTAAACAGACCATACTGGGACGATCCCCAATCTCCCTGGAATGCCTCGGTCGATTTTTGGCCTACAGCACGCCCGGACCCCAGGCCCACCCCAAAATCGTGGGCTGTAGCACACTGATTTCGCCTAAAAATGCTTCATTCGCACTGTTTCGCCCGTTCGTCAACCCAAATAGCCACAATGAATTAAAATAACCTCACTAGGACGATCCCTAATATCCCTGGCACGCCCCGATTGATTTTTAGCCCACAGCACGCCCAGACACTGGGCTCACCCCCGCAACCCGTGCGCTATAACACACCGATTTATCTTTAAAATGCTCCATTTGCGCCTTTCACCCGTATGTCCACCCAAATGGCCATGAAAAATTAAACAAACCACAATGGGAGGATCCCCAAACTCCCTAACACGCTCCGGTCAATTTTCAGCCCACAACATGCCCGGGCCCACCCCCGAAACCGTAGTATATAGCACACCGATTTGGCCTGAAAACACCTCATTCGCGTTGTTTCGACGGTTTGTCCACCCAAATAGCCATGAAAAATTAAATGGACCATACTGGGACGATCCCCAACCTCCCTGGCACACCCCGGTCGATTTTTGGCTCACAGCATGCTCGAACCTCGGGCTCATTCCTAAAATTGTGGGATATAACACACTGATTTGGCCCGAAAATGCACCGTTAGCACCGTTTTTCGACCTAAATGGCCACAAAAAATTAAACAGACCATACTGGGAGGATCCCCAACCTCCCTAGCACGTCCTAATAAATTTTTGGCCCACAGCACGCCCAGACCCCAGGACCACCCCCAAAACAATGGGCTATAGCACACCAATTTGGCCTAAAAATGCCCCGCTCGCCCCATTTTTCCCGTTTGTCCACCCAAATGGCCACAAAAAAATAAATAGACCACACTGGAAGGATCTCCAACCTCCCTGGCATTCCCCGAACAATTTTTAGCCCACAACACGCTCGGTCCCCAGGCCCACCCCCAAAACCGTGGGCTATAGAAGACCGATTTAGCCCGAAAATGCCCCGTTCGTGCTGTTTTGCCTGTTTATCCACCAAAATAGCCATGAAAAATTAAACAGACCATCCTGGGACTATCCCCAATCTCCCTGGCATGCCTCGATCGATTTTTAGCCCACAGCACGTCCGAACCTTGGGTCCACCTCTAAACCGTGGGTTGTAGCACACCGATTTTGCCCGAAAATGCTTTATTCGCGCCTTTTCGCCCGTTTGTCAACCCAAATGGCCATAAAAAATTAAACGAACCTTACTAGGATGATACCCAACCCCCTGGCATGCCCCAGTCAATTTTTAGACCACAGCACGCCCGGATCCAGGGCTCACCCCCAAAACCGTGGGCTATAGCACACCGATTTATCTCAAAAACTCTCTGTTTGCTCCTTTCACCTTTATGTCCACTCAATTGGCCACGAAAAATTAAACGAACCACAATGGGACAATCCCCAACCTCCCTAACATGCTTCGGTCAATTTTAGGCCCACAACATGCCCGGACACCGGGCCCACCCCCAAAATTGTGGTATATAGTACATCGATTTGGCCCAAAAACACCTTGTTCGCGTTGTTTCGACCGTTTGTCCACCCAAATAGCCACAAAAAATTAAACGGACCATATTGGAACGATCACCAACCTCCCTGTTGATGATAGGCGAATTTACGCGCCTATATCAATATATTTTGCCCATATTTTAGCCTAGTTTTGAGAACAAATTATATATTTCATGCACTTTTAGTCCCTTTTCCTGTAAATGAGCTAACGAACATGATTAGTAAAGTTTCAGGTATAAATGATGCATAATTCAGCATTTTATGGCTTACTTGACGCTAAAGAAAGCTCACGAAGGAAGGGAAGGGAGTTTACACGCCTAAGGACCAAAACTGCTGCATGGAAAATCTGTCCCGGGCTAAAACAACATTTCTGAAGACTTTGGGGGACCAAAACTGCTGCATGGAAAATCTGTCCCGGGCTAAAACAGCAATTCTGAAGACTTTGGGGACTTACAGACACAAAGCTGGATTTTGACAATGATACATTAACCTAGTACAATTAGGTTATGTATTTCATTATTTTATGTGGATTATGATAATGTTACCTTAACCTAGTACATTTGGGTTAAGGATTTCATTAGTCTAGTAGGATTTGGTTATTTATTTCATTAGCTTAGTAGGATTAGGATATGGGTATTATAAATACCCTATCATGCTAGAGATTTTAAGGAAGGAGGGAGGAAGGAGAGAGAACACAATACTTCCTTCCATCCCTCTCATCTTCTATCATCTTTTTACATCTTCTAAACTCTTCTAATCTTTCCATTAATTCTATTTTTCTTCTTCTACTCTTCCATTCTTAAATTCCACAACAAGAGAATCGTTACTTTGCCTAGGAATTCACGCCTCACGCCTACCACCTAAGCTACACGAAATTACTCAATCTTGTGGTATAACAACAATGTCAATCGTGATCTCCTTCGCATTCATGGGTAACTAAACTTCTCTGTTGGGGTTATGGAAGCCGAATGAGTTACTATCTATTGCTGTGAGTTTGTGAGTTCGAGGCACGTATATTGCTTATATCATTATTCTCTTCATCTTAATCTACATTCTTTGCGGTTGCAAACGCAAGAATACGCCAGTCTAACATTTAACTTGTTCGAAAGAAAAGTTATTTGTCTGGAAAAGAGATAATGTCAAGGTAGTAGGACACCCTTTCCTATTAAAAAGCTAGTGCCGTAACTGGACTAACCTCTTGGAGAATTCGTACCGTTAGATACGCTTTAAGCTCGAGAGAGTTAAAGTGAAATAGTCCTTGTTTAGGTCGAGAGACGCTTGGATTTACCATCGACTACAATCCTCTATAAGCAATTGCATGTCAGAATTCTACACACTCATAGCCAACAGAGACGTATACCTCAGAAGGTGGACATAACCCCAACGCTTCAATTCTCATTGTTTACAACCAACGTAACACTCTTTCTCTTTTTACTTTGCTATTGCCGTTTTTAGATCTTATTTTGTTCACATTACTTGCAAGAAAAGAATCCCCCTTTTTGCGAGACTTGCACTAAAAGTCTAGTAATCTTTACTTACTTGTTGACCAAGTTATTCCCTGTGGGATCGATACCCAACCCAGTTGGGTTCTATATTTGCTAACGACCGCTTTACACTCCTACGAGAGCTGTAGATTGAGCGTTATCAAAAATTGGCGCCGTTGCCGGGGAATACAAGTGTCAATTAAGTTCGTAATAATTACTAGACCCTTTGGTCAAAGATTCTCGTACTTTTACTTTTAGTTGTTGTTTTTGTTTTATTCAGGTTTGTTCAGTGCATCAATGGATGCACAACGTGAAATTGAAAGGATGGCTGCTCAAGCGCATCAGCAGAACATTGATAACTCAGGGCGTGCAACAAATCTTGATGATGAGGACCTGGGTGATGAGGAGCTACTAAACCCACGACATACTGCTGAGATGGCGGCACCCATGCAGAGAAGAGATCGACAAGCTCGATTTAGGTATGATCGCCAACCCATGCAACCAGCTTTCGACGATGATGATGATGATCTTGATGGTGCCGGAGCCACTGGAGCTATAATTCCACCACCATTAGCGCCCGGAGCCAAGTTCAACATCACAAGCACCATGATTCAGTTATTGCAACTCAAGGGATTATTTGGTGGACTAGCAGGCGATGATCCGAATATGCATCTCATCAACTTTATTTCTACATGCAAGTCTTTTGACAATCCTGGTGTTGGTCAGAAAGCAATTCGATTACATCTATTTCCATTGTCTCTGTCTGGGGAGGCAACACTATGGTTGAATGGGCTGACTCCTGATTCTATTACAAATTGGAGGCAATTGAGAGACGTTTTCCTAGAAAGATTCTTTCCGCCATCCAAAAGAGCACAATTGAGAGATGAAATCAGCAACTTTCGTCAGCTTCCCACTGAAGCTCTTCATGAAACATGGGAGAGGTTCAAGACAAAGCTAGCGAGGTGTCCAAACCATCATATGACTAATGTTCACCTAATGGAGATACTATACAGAGCCTTGAATTCAATAACTAAACCAGTGGTGGATAATGCGGCTGGAGGATTATTTATGGACCTCACCTTTGGTCAAACAAGCAATATGTTAGATCGCATGACGAAACAAAGTAGAGCTTGGCATACCAGGGATTCTGAGGTAGCAAGCTCCACTTTATCTATTGGCATGACCACAGAGCAGAGGCGTAGACAAGAAGAACGTGATCAAGATATGACGCACATGAAAACACAAATGGATCTTCTTACAAAGCATTTATTATCAGGGAAGACCGAAAAAGTGAAAGCTGTGGCGCTAAAAGGAAGAGACGAAGCTGATTCGGAAGAGGAGGCCAACTACTTGAACAATCAGGGGGGTTTTCGAGGCAATGCCCAAGGAAACCAAGGTCGGAACTACTATGAGAAATCTGGAAACAAGGACCAAGGTAGTTGGAAGAACAAGAATGACAATAGTGGTGTGTATGTTCCCCCTGGAAGACGTGACACCACCACATCTAGTTCTGGATGTATGGAAGACATGATGGCTAAATTACTGAAAGGAGTGGAAGCAAATAGCGCGGGAGTAACGGAGGTAATAAATGATTTGTCCTCTATGAAGCAATTAGTTGATTCACATTCCACTTCAATCAAGAAAATAGAGCAGCAATTGAGCCAACTTTCAGCAGCACTCAATCAAAGAAAGGCTGGCACTTTACCTAGCGACATCGTGCAAAACCCAAGGAATGATGGGTCATGCATGGCCATTACTACCAGAAGTGGTAAGGTGCTGGAAACTTCAGAAAAAGGCAAGCAAGTGGCTGACGAAGAGGCGAAAATTGATGATAAGGAAAAAGGGGAAGATGCCGCAGCAGCCGATTCTAATGTCCTTAACGTCACTCCTCACGACGTGCAGCCTGGAAAAGCTGAAAAACGGAAGCAAGAGGAGAAGAAAGCCGTGGAGAGAACAATGCCATACCCACCACCACCTTTTCCTCAAAGATTGAAGAAGGTGGCGGATGATACAAAGTTCAGCAAATTCATGACCATGTTGAAGCAGCTGACCATTAATGTTCCGTTGGTAGAGGCGCTAGAAAAGATGCCTGGGTACGCTAAATTCATGAAGGACCTGTTGACAAAGAAGCGGGCAGTAAGCTATGAGCCAGCAGATAATATTCATCATTGCAGTGCAATTGCCACAAGGTCCTTAGTACAGAAGAAGGCAGACCCTGGTGCTTTCACTATTCCTTGCACGGTTGGATCTATGAATTTTGCTAAGGCATTGTGCGATCTGGGTGCTAGCATCAATTTGATGCCACTATCCGTCTACAAGAAGTTGGGGTTAGGCGATCCGACACCAACCAATATGAGGCTCGTGATGGCTGATAGGACGGTAAAACGACCTGTGGGTATCTTGAATGATGTGTTGGTGAAGGTATCTTCATTTATCTTTCCTGCAGACTTCGTTATTCTGGATTGTGAGGTGGATTCTGACGTTCCCATAATCTTGGGACGCCCCTTCCTCGCAACCGGAAGTGTGCTTATTGACATGAAAGATAATGAGCTTTTGTTTCGAATTAATGACGAAGTGGTCCGCTTTGATATATGCAAAGCGATGAAGCAGCCAAAAGATATGGATGTGTTCTCTGTAGATGATGTTCATGGTGAAGATAAGAAAGCATTATCTGTAGAGAAACAGCTTACTGTTGAGCCATTGTCTGTTGCGCTGCTTGAGCATGAGGACGATGAAGATTATGAAGAACTTATGGGTGCTCTAACAGAAATAGAGTCCTATTCCCATATTCCTAAGCAACCGGACCGTGATCTTAAGAATCAACCGTCACCAACAGTGAAGATTTCCCTTGAAGAGCCACCAATTCTAGAATCGAAAGAGCTCCCCAATTATCTAAGGTATGTGTTCTTGGAAAGTATAAAGATACTTCCGGTGAGTGCGGATGATTTAAGTAAACAGCACGTAGACGCTCTCATCTCTACTCTGAAGAGATACATGAGAGCTATGGGTTGGACTATTGATGATATAATTGGTACCCCTCCTACAAGTAAGCCTCATTGTCATCTGAATCCATTCAGAAAACGATCCACCATCTATACCGACGAAGTCTGAGTACTCGAGGTAACTATGTCGTGCCGCGACAATAAATAAGGCGCTAGATGGGAGGCAACCCATCGTTTTATCATTTTATCGTTTCTTCTAGTATGTGTTTTGTTTTTGATAAATAAAAATCCAAAAATAAGAGTCGTGCCACGACCAAAACTAAGGCGCTTGGTGGGAGGCAACCCATCGTACTAATCGTTTTCATTTGTTTGAGCGAATATAGGTGCAAGAAGTAGTCAACGAGGAGATTGATTTCAATTGATGATTTGGACGCATTGTATGGGAAAGTTGGTAAGTTAGGAAGGGTGATGCATAAGGCTATGGATTGAGCCTTTCTCACGCCAAAATAGGCTTCGAGGAAGGCTAGGCCTTGGTAAAACTAGGCCACGAACGATGCACAACCTATCCTATAGCCTAAGGTCTCGGAATCTAGTGTGCTATACACTATGCGCCGCCTATTCCTAGGTATGCTTTTGACTATGCGCCGCCTATGCTATGGCATTTGGTCTCAGTATCTCATATGCCATAGACTATGCGGCGCATATGTCTACAAATGCCATAGACTATGCGGCGCATATGTCCCATTATGCCATAGACAATGCGCCACATATACCATGACTATGCCAAGCATTATGCGCCGCATATGTAGCATTTTTGTCTCCAAAACCGATTGTAAATGGGTCAAAACCCGACCCATTCTCTTCCTATATAAAGGATACTTAGTCTTGAAACACAAACACATTGAAAACTTGACCTAGGCGCCGCATATACTCTCCAAATCATCTCAAAACTTTTCTTTTTGCTCTCCCACTTCACAAGAACATCTCCAAAGGCTTCAATCACGTAAGTACTCTCTTGTTCTTCATCTATTTTTCGTAAGTGCTACGTTGCTATGTCTATTACGAATTGCTACATCTTGAAGAAATATTGGTGATATTAATGTGTTTGAATTGTTGATACAAAACCAAGTGAGTGAACATGAACGTTAGGATACTCTTAACTTGTTTCCAACTAGAAATTGATTTTGATGCATTGTTATACTACTTGCGGAATTGCTATAGTCATGAACATTGCATGCTCTTGTCACTTGAATACTTACATGTTGGGATGTCTCGCTCATCAGAATAAGACTTATAGTTGCCTACCGACATAGGAGATTGTGATTATTGATAGAAACTATACCATGATGTAATCCCTATGAAGAAGTATTGATATACCTAACATGAAAGTATTGCAAAGATTGCAAGAAGTGTTACATATCTGAATTTCTTGTTGGAATATAGCCCCTAAAACGTATGTCGATGAAGTCTGAGTAATCGACCACTTTCACTTCACTAGTCTGTACCAACAAACTAAGTGTGGGGTGGTGCCACTACTGCTTGTTTATAGATTGTATCCATCGAGATGATGCTAACATGAACATTTTTTTTTAAGTCTCAGGTACAATGGCACCCAAAGCAATACAAGGCAAAGAAAAGGTTACCACTTCCCAAAAGAGCAAGAAAAGAGGCCGCAAGGATCAAGGAGAACCCTCCTCGCTGCAAATACCTCGACTCACGCTTGGAATTAAGTGGGATACTTATGAGGAACTTCTGAGGATGACGACTCTGATGATGATTCCAATGCAAGGGGTATGACCCCAGACATAGAGGATAAGTCCGACCAACCAGGTTCCTCGTATTTATTTTCCACTGAGGACAGTGTCCCGACTAAGTATGGGGTGGTGGTATTGCATGCTATACTTCTCTATTCGCATCTATGTTTGTTTTCTTTTGTTTCGTTTTGTTTTTTTTTAGTAGTTAAAATTTTTTTTAGCTTCGCATGAAATTATTTTGATAGGCAGCATGAGATTATAACAAGAGTATGTGCTACAATTGTGACTATTGAAACGTTTAGGCTCTAGTTGTGACTCAATACGTTCTATTGTGTGATTCAATTCCTTCACTTGTTGGGTCGAGAGTCTATATTACTTCCAAGCAAGTCGACCATGTGCCTTGTGTGTGTGAGATAATCGTATATTCTATGTGTGTGGCTGATGTTAGAACTTGCCTGGTATGTATGCAAAGCGAAAATAAGGAGTGTAAGTTTAGGATATGATTTAGGCATTTCTTTGGCAACCTATACATGTTTACCTTCAGTTTTACCTACCCATGGACATCATCCTAGTTAACCTTTTTGAGCCTTTAGCCTATTTCTTTGACAACCTTGTATGTAAGCCTAATCCATTTTTTTCAAGACCATAATTTGATCCAAATTCCTAAGTGCTTTAAAGTGAAAAAGTCATGTGACAACATAAGAGGAAATTGGGTGAGTATGATGCTATAAATTGTAATGGTGCTTGAATGTGTTATGAAAAAAAAAGTGTTATCATAAGAGGTATGTTGTGAAAAGAAAAAGGAAAAGAAAGCTGAAAAGCGAGTTGTGCTTAAAATTGAAAAACAAAAGAGGAGAACAAGGGTGGTATAACAAAAGAAAGAAGAAAGGTTGAAAGAAAAAAGTGTCAATGATACAAAGTGATGTATTAAAGCGCTTAGGAACTTAGTCACTATTCCTGGCCAAAATAGTCCTACCCGTCCCTTAGCCTACATTACAACCATCAAAAGACCTACTTGATCCTAATCTTAACATTCCGACATTTAGTGGAGTACTACATTAAGGGCAAGCCTATGGTCATCAGTTGCTACATATGAACTCTTTGTGAGAGTGAGAGCAAGGACATTTTGATACCCATGTTTGAAAAATATGTTATATTTGTGAGTGATTATGGGTACTATATGGTGAGACACACATGGTTGATGAGTGTTGGATAGTTGTATATGATTCTATGCACCTTAACGTTTGCATGCGAGTCGATCACCATCACGAGTCTACGCTAGAGGTTAAACTGTTTCTACTTATAATCGGAAAGCTACTCTTTGTTGATAATTGTTGTGCTTGTCTTGAAGAATGTTTTGTGTTGTTTCTGTAAAAACCTTAAATTGATGCTTAGAAGGACATGATATGTTGTTCGAGGACGAACAAAGCTCTAAGTGTGGGGTGTTGATGATAGGCGAATTTACGCGCCTATATCAATATATTTTGCCCATATTTTAGCCTAGTTTTGAGAACAAATTATATATTTCATGCACTTTTAGTCCCTTTTCCTGTAAATGAGCTAACGAACATGATTAGTAAAGTTTCAGGTATAAATGATGCATAATTCAGCATTTTATGGCTTACTTGACGCTAAAGAAAGCTCACGAAGGAAGGGAAGGGAGTTTACACGCCTAAGGACCAAAACTGCTGCATGGAAAATCTGTCCCGGGCTAAAACAACATTTCTGAAGACTTTGGGGGACCAAAACTGCTGCATGGAAAATCTGTCCCGGGCTAAAACAGCAATTCTGAAGACTTTGGGGACTTACAGACACAAAGCTGGATTTTGACAATGATACATTAACCTAGTACAATTAGGTTATGTATTTCATTATTTTATGTGGATTATGATAATGTTACCTTAACCTAGTACATTTGGGTTAAGGATTTCATTAGTCTAGTAGGATTTGGTTATTTATTTCATTAGCTTAGTAGGATTAGGATATGGGTATTATAAATACCCTATCATGCTAGAGATTTTAAGGAAGGAGGGAGGAAGGAGAGAGAACACAATACTTCCTTCCATCCCTCTCATCTTCTATCATCTTTTTACATCTTCTAAACTCTTCTAATCTTTCCATTAATTCTATTTTTCTTCTTCTACTCTTCCATTCTTAAATTCCACAACAAGAGAATCGTTACTTTGCCTAGGAATTCACGCCTCACGCCTACCACCTAAGCTACACGAAATTACTCAATCTTGTGGTATAACAACAATGTCAATCGTGATCTCCTTCGCATTCATGGGTAACTAAACTTCTCTGTTGGGGTTATGGAAGCCGAATGAGTTACTATCTATTGCTGTGAGTTTGTGAGTTCGAGGCACGTATATTGCTTATATCATTATTCTCTTCATCTTAATCTACATTCTTTGCGGTTGCAAACGCAAGAATACGCCAGTCTAACATTTAACTTGTTCGAAAGAAAAGTTATTTGTCTGGAAAAGAGATAATGTCAAGGTAGTAGGACACCCTTTCCTATTAAAAAGCTAGTGCCGTAACTGGACTAACCTCTTGGAGAATTCGTACCGTTAGATACGCTTTAAGCTCGAGAGAGTTAAAGTGAAATAGTCCTTGTTTAGGTCGAGAGACGCTTGGATTTACCATCGACTACAATCCTCTATAAGCAATTGCATGTCAGAATTCTACACACTCATAGCCAACAGAGACGTATACCTCAGAAGGTGGACATAACCCCAACGCTTCAATTCTCATTGTTTACAACCAACGTAACACTCTTTCTCTTTTTACTTTGCTATTGCCGTTTTTAGATCTTATTTTGTTCACATTACTTGCAAGAAAAGAATCCCCCTTTTTGCGAGACTTGCACTAAAAGTCTAGTAATCTTTACTTACTTGTTGACCAAGTTATTCCCTGTGGGATCGATACCCAACCCAGTTGGGTTCTATATTTGCTAACGACCGCTTTACACTCCTACGAGAGCTGTAGATTGAGCGTTATCACCTGTCACGCCCCAATCGATTTTTGGCCCACTGTACACCCGGACCCCTGACCCACCCCCAAAATTATGGGCTATAGCACACCGATTTGGCCCGAAAATAAGCCGTGAGCGCCGTTTCGCTCGTTTGTCCACCCAAATAGCCACAAAAAATTAAACGGACCACACTGGGACAATCCCTAACCTCCCTGGCACGCTCGGGTTGATTTTTGGTCCATAGTATGCCCAGACTTAGGGCCCACCCTGATTTGGCTCAAAAATGCCCCGTTCGTTACTTTTCTCCCATTTGTCCACCCAAATGGCCACGAAGAATTAAACGAACCAAACTAGGATGATCCCCAACATCCCTGACACGCCCCGGTCAATTTTTCTCCTACAACAAACCCGGATCCCGGGCCCACCCCTGAAACCCCAAGCTATAGCACACCGATTTATCTTGGAAATGCCCCATTTGCATCGTTTCGCTCGTTTGTCCACCAAAATGGCCACGAAAAACTAAATGGACCACACTGGGATGATCCTTCACCTCCCTGGCACACCTCGGTCGATTTTTCACCCACAACACGCTTGAAGACCGAGCCCACCCCTAAAACCGTGGGCTATAGCACACCAATTTGGCTCAAAAATGCCCCTCGTGCCGTTTCGCCCATTTGTCCACCCAAATGGTCACGAAAAATTGAATGGAGCTCACTGGGACGATACCCAACCTCCTTGGCATACCTCGATCGATTTTCGACCTACAACACGTCCAAACCTCGGGTCCACCCCCAAAACCATAGGCTATAGCACACCAATTTGGCCCGAAAATACCCCATTCGCGCTGTTTCGCCTGTTTGTTCACTCAAATGGCCACAAAAAATTAAATGGACCACAATGGGACGATCCCCAACCGCCCTGGCACTCCCCGGCTGATTTTTCGCCCACAGCAAGCCCGACCCCGGACCCACCCCTAAAACCGTGGGCTATAGCACACCAATTTGACCTGAAAATGCCCCGTTCGCACCATTTTTCCATTTTGTCAAACCAAATGCCTCGGGAGATTTTGGACCCACAACACGCACGGACCTCGGGCCCACCTCCGAAACTGCAGGCTATAGCACACCGATTTGGCCCGAAAGTGCCCCGTTCGCGCTGTTTTGCCTGTTTGTCCACCCAAATGGCCACAAAAAATTAAACGGACCACACTGGGATGATCCCCAACCTCCCTAGCACGCCCCGTCAATTTTTGTCCCACAGCACGCCAGACCTAGGGCCCACCCCCAAAATCGTAGGCTATGGCACACCGATTTGGCCCGAAAATGCCCCGTTCGCCCGTGTATCTACCAAAATGGCCATGAAAAATTAAACGGACCACACTGGCACGCCCCGATCGATTTTTGGCCCACAGCATGCATGAACCCCAGGCCCACCCTAAAACCGTGGGCTATAACACACTGATTTGGCCTAAAAATGCTCCGTTCGCACCGTTTCGCCCGTTCACCCACCCAAATAGCCATAAAAAATTAAACGGATCATGCTGGGACAATCCTCAACCTCCCTGGCACGCACTGGTCGATTTTTGGCCCACAAAACGCCCGGACCCCAGGCCCACCCCTAAAATCGTGTTCTAATACAGCACACCAATTTGGCCAAAAAATGCCTTATTTGCACCGTTTCGCCCGTTTGTTGATCCAAATAGCCACGAAAAATTAAACGGATCATATTGGGACGATCCCCAACCTCCCTGGCCTACCCTGGTCGATTTTGGGCCCACAGCACGCTCGGACCCTGGGACCACTCCCGAAACCGTGGGCTATAGCACACCGACTTGATCCGAAAATGCCCTGTTTGTTCTGATTCCTCTATTTGTCCACCTAAATAGCCATAAAAATTAAACGGACCACAATGGGACGATCCCCAACCTCCCTAGCATGCACCGGTCGATTTTTGGCCGATATCACACCGGTACCCCCGGACACCGTGGGCTATAGCACACCGATTTGGCCCAAAAATGCCCTGTTTGTGCCGTTTCGCCCATTTGTCCACCCAAATGGCCATAAAAAATTACACGGACCACACTAGGATGATCCCTATTCTATTGGCATTCCCAGATCAATTTTTGGAAGACAGCACGCCCGGACTCTAAGCCCACCCCCAAAACTGTGGGCTATAGCACACCGATTTATTCTGAAAATGCCCCGTTCGTGACTTTTCTCTCGTTTGTCAACCCAAATGGCCACGAAAAATTAAACGAACCACACTGGGACAACCCCCATCATCCCTAGCATGCCCTGGTCAATTTTTGGCCCATAGCACACCCGGACCCTAAGCCCATCCCCAAAACCATGGGCTAGAGCACACCTATTTAGCCCGAAAATTCCCCATTTGCCCCGTTTCGCCCGTTCGTCCACCCAAATGGGCACAAAAAATTAAACGGACGATACTGGAATGATCCCTTACCTCCCTGGCAAGCCCCAGTCAATTTTTAGTCCACCGCACGCCCGGACCCTAAGACCACCCCCAAAACCGTGGGCTATAGCACACTGACTTAACTCAAAAATGCCCCGTTCGCGCCGTTTCACCCGTTTGTTCACCCAAATAGCCATGAAAAATTAAACGAACCACACTGTGATGATCCCCAACCTCCCTGGAACGCCCTGGGAGATTTTTGGTCCACAGCACGCCCAGACTCCGGGCCCACCCCCAAAATTGTAGGCTATAATAGTACACTGATTTGGCGCAAAAGTGCCCCGTTCGCGTCATTTTGCCTGTTTGTTCATCCAAATGGCAACGAAAAATTAAACGGACCACACTGGGATGAACCCCAACCTCCCTAGCACACCCCGGTCGATTATCTGCCCACAGCACACTCGAACCTTGGGCCCACCCCAAAACCGTAAGCTATAGCACACCGATTTGGCCTGAAAATGCCGCGTTCGCACAGTTTCCCCCGTTTGTCCACCCAAATGGTCACAAAAAATTAAACGGACCATACTGGGACAATCCCAAACTCCCTGGAACGCCCCGATTGATTTTTTGCCCACAGCACGCCCGAACCCCGAGCCCACCCCTAAAGTTGTGGGCTATAGCAAACCGATTTATCCTGAAAATTTCTCGTTCGCGCCGTTTCGCCTGTTTGTCCATTGAAATAGCCACAAAAAATTAAACAGACCATACTAGGACGATCCTAAACCTCCCTGGCACACTTTTGTCGATTTTTGACCCACAGCACGCCCGGACCCCGGGCCTACCCCCAAAACCGTGGGCTATAGCAAACCGATTTAGCTTAAAAATGTGTCGTTCGCACCGTTTCGCCCGATTGTTAACCCAAATGGACATGAAAAATTAAACGGACCACACTGGGATGATCCCCAACCTCCCTGGCACAACCAGATTGATTTTTGGTCCACAGCACGCTCGGGCCCCAGGCCCACCCCCAAAACTATGGGCTATAGCACATTGCTTTTGCCCGAAAATGCCCCATTCGCACCGTTTTGCATGTTTGTCCACAAAAATAGCCACAAAAAATTAAACAGAAAAAACTGGGAAAATCACCAACCTCCCTGCCATGCCCCAATTAATTTTTGGCCCACAGCACACCCGAAACCCAAGGCCAACCTAAAACCGTGGGCTATAGCACACCGATTTGGCCCGAAAATTCCCCGTTCACCCTGTTTAGCCCGTTTGTCCATCCAAATGGCAAAGAAAAATTAAACGGACCACACTGGGAGTATCTTCAACTTCCCTGGCACGCCCCGATCAATTTTTCGCCCACAACACGCTCGGTCCCCAAGCCCACCCTCAAATTCGTGGGCTATAGCAGACCGATTTGGTCTGAAAATGCGCGTTCATGTCGTTTCGCCCGTTAGTCCACCCAAATAGCCATGAAAAATTAAACAAACCATATTGGGACGATCCCCAACCTCCCTAGCATGACTAGATCAATTTTCAGCCCAGAGAACGCCCGAACCCCGGGCCCACCCCAAAACCGTTGTCTGTAGCATACCGATTTCGCCCGAAAATGCTTCATTCGCGTCGTTTTGCCCGTTTGTCAACCCAAAATGCCACAAAAAATTAAACAAACCTCACTAGGATGATCCCCAACCTCCCAGGCATGCCCCGATCAATTTTTAGCCCACAGCACGCTCGGACCCTTAGCCCACCCCCAAAACTGTGGGATAAATAAATAGCACACCAATTTTTCCCAAAAATTCTCCGTTCGCGCCTTTTGCCCGTATGACCACCCAAATGACCACAAAAAATTAAACGGACCATAATGGGATGATCCCCAACCTCCTAACAAGCTCCAGTCAATTTTCGGCCCACAACCAGCCCAGACCCCAGGCCCACCCTCGAAACCGTGGGATATAGCACACCGAGTTGGCCCAAAAACACCCCGTTCGCATCATTTCGACCGTTTGTCCACCCTAATGGCCACAAAAAATTAAACGGACCACACTGGGACAATTCCCAACCTCCCTGGCATGCCCCGGTCGATTTTTGGCCCACAGCACGCCCGGACCCCTGGCCCCCCTTAAAATCGTGTGCAATAGCATACTGATTTGGCACGAAAATTCACCGTACGCGCCGTTTTACCTGTTTGTCCACCCAAATAGCCATGAAAAATTAAACGGACCACACTGGGACGATCCCTAACCTCCCTGGCACGCTCAAATCGATTTTTGGCCCACAGCACGCCCGAACCCAGGGACCACCCCGATTTGGCACGAAAATGCTCCGTTCGTGCCTTTTCTCCCATTTATCCATCCAAATGGCCACAAAAGATTAAACGAACCAAATTGGAATGATCCCCAATATCCCTGGCATGCCCTGACCGATTTTCGGCTGACGGCACGCCCGGACCCCGAGCCCATCCCTAAAATCGTGGGCTATAGCACACCAATTTAACCCGAAAACACCCCATTCGTGCCGTTTCGCCTGTTTTTCCACCCAAATGACCACGAAAAATTAAACGAACCACACTGGGATGATACCTAACCTCTCTGGCATACTCCAGTCGATATTTATCAGACCGCATGCCCGGAACCTGATCCCAGCCCCAAAACTGTGGGCTATAGAACATCAATTTGGCCCGAAAATACACCATTTGCGCCGTTTTGCCCATCCAAATAGCCACGAAAAATTAAACGAACCACACTGCGATGATTCCCAACCTCCCTGGCATGCCCCGATCGATTTTTGGCCTACACAACAGCCGGACCCCAGGCCCACCCCTGAAACCTCGAGCTATAACACACTGATTTGGTTCGAAAATGCCCCGTTTATATCGTTTTCCCTTTTTGTCCACCCAAAGGGCCACAAAAAATTAAATGGACCAAATTGGGATGATTCCCAACCCCCCTGACATGCCTCGATCGATTTTTGACCCATAGTTCGCCCGAACCCCGGGCCTACCCCCAAAACCGTGGGCTATAGCACACCGATTTGGCTCGAAAATGCCCCTCGTGTAGTTTCTCCGGTTTGTCCACCCAAATGGCCACAAAAGTTTAAATGGACCTCACAGGGATGATCCCCAACCTCCATGGCACGCCTCGGTCGATTTTTTATCCACAACCTTCGTGCCCTTTCGCCCGTGTGTCTACCCAAATGGCCACAAAAAATTAAACGGACCACACTGGGATGATCCCCAACCTGAATGGCTCGCCCTGGTTGATTTTTGGCCCACAGCACGCTCGTACATAGGGCCCACTCCAAAATCGTGGGCTAGAACACCGATTTGGCCCGAAAATGCCCAGTTCACGCCGTTTCACCCGTTTGTCCAACCAAATGACCACGAAAAATTAAACGGACCACACTGGGATGATCCCCAACCACCCTGGCATGCCCCGGTTGATTGCTGGCTTACAGCATACCTGAACCCTGGGCCCACCCCTAAAATTGTGGGCTATAGCACACTGATTTAGCCCAAAAATGCCCCGTTAGCGCCGTTTCGCCCGTTTGTCGACTGAAATGGCCACAAAAAATTAAACGGACCACTGGGAGGATCCCCAACCTCCCTGGCATGTCCTGGTCCATTTTTAGCCCACAGCACGCTCGGACCCTGGGTCCACCCTCACTGTGGGCTATAACACACCGATTTGGCCCAAAAATATCCCGTTCGCCCCCTTTTGCCTGTTTGTCCACCCAAATGGCCACGAAAAAATAAAGAGACCACACTGGGAGGATCTCCAACCTCCCTGGAATGTCCCGGTCAATTTTTGGCCCACAGCACGCTCGGGCCACAGGCACACCCCCAAAACCGAGGGCTATAGCAAACCGATTTGGCCTGAAAATTCCTCGTTCAAGCTATTTCGCCCGTTTGTCCACCTAAATAGCCATGAAAAATTAAACAGACCATACTGGGATGATCCCCAACCTCGCTGGCATACCTCGATCAATTTTTGGCCCACAGCACGCTTGGACCCTGGGCCCACCCCAAAACCGTGGGCTGTAGCACACCGATTTTGCCCGTAAATACTTCATTCACACCGTTTCGCCCGTTTGTCAACCCAAATGGCCACAAAAAATTAAACAAACCTTACTAGGATGATCCCTAACCTCCCTGGCATGCCCCGATCGATTTTAAGCCCACAGCACGCCCGGACCCCGGGCTCACCCCCGAAACCGTGGGCTATATAGCACACTAATTTATATAAAAAATTCTCCGTTCGCGCCTTTCACCCGTATGTCCACCCAAATGGCCACGAAAAATTAAACAGACCACAATGAGATGATCCCCAACCTCCCTAACACGCTTCAGTCAATTTTCAGCCCACAACATGCCCGAACCCCGTGCCTACCCCCGAAACCGTGGTATATAGCACACCAATTTGGCCCGAACATACCTCGTTCGCATTGTTTCGACCGTTTGTCCACCCAAATAGACACAAAAAATTAAACGGACCCACTGGGACGATCCTCAATCTCCCTGGCACACCTCGATCGAATTTTGGCCCACTGCACGCCCGGACCCCTTGCCCACCCCCGAAATCGTGGGCTATTGCACACCGATTTGGCCTAAAAATACGTCGTACGCGCCTGTTCGACCGCTTGTCCACCCAAATAGCCTCAAAAAATTAAACGGACCACACTGGAACAATCCCTAACCTCCTTGGCATGTTCGGGTCAATTTTTGGTCCACAGTACGCCCGGACCCAGGGCCCTCCCTAATTTGGCTCGAAAATGCCCTGTTCATGCCTTTTCTCCCATTTGTCCACCCAAAAGGCCACGAAAAATTAAACGAACCATACTTGGACGATCCCCAACATCCCTGACATGCCCTAGTCGATTTTCGGCCAATAGCACGCCCGAACCTAGAGCCCACCCCTAAAACCGTGGGCTATAGCTCACCGATTTAGCCTAAAAACGTCTCGTTCGTGTCGTTTTGCACGTTTGTCCACCCAAATGGACACAAAAAATTAAACGAACCACACTGGGATGATCTCCAACCTCCATAGCATACACTGATCGATTTTTGTCCCACAGCACACCTTGAGCCCTGGCCCACCCCAAAATCCATGGTCTATAGCACACCTATTTAGCCCGAAAATGCCCTATTCGCACTGTTTCGCCAGTTTATCCACTCAAATGGCCATAAAAAATTAAATAGACTAAACTACGACGATCTCTAACCTCTCTGGCATGCCCCGGTCGATGTTTAGCCTACCGCACGCCCAGACCCCGGGCCCACCCTGAAACCATGGGTTGTAGCACACTGATTTCGCCGGAAAATGTTTCATTCGTGCTGTTTCACCCGTTTGTCAACCCAAATGGCCACAAAAAATTAAAAGAACCTCACTAGGATGATCCCCAGCCTCCCTGGCACGCCCCAGTCGATTTTTAGCCCATAGCACGCCCAGACTCTGGGGTCACCCCCGAAACCATGGGCGATAGCACACCGATTTATCTCAAAAATACTCCGTTCGCGCCTTTCACCTGTATGTACACCCAAATGGCCACGAAAAATTAAACGAACCACAATAGGACGATCCCCAACCTCTCAAACATGTTCTAGTCAATTTTAATCCCACAACATGCTCGTACCCGGGCCCACCTCCGAAACCGTGGAATATAGAACACCGATCTTGCCTGAAAACACCTCATTCACGCCGTTTCGACCGTCTGTCCACCCAAATAGCCATAAAAAATTAAACGGACTATACTGGGATGATCCCCAACCTCCTTGGCACGCCCCGGTTGATTTTTGGGCCATTGCATGCCCGAACTCCTTGCCCACCCCCGAAATCGTGGGCTATAGCACACCGATTTGGCCCAAAAATACGTCGTATGCGCCGTTTTGACCGCTTTTCCACCCAAATAGCCATAAAAAATTAAACGGACCACACTGAAATGATCCCTAGACTCCTTAGCATGCTCGGGTCAATTTTTGGTCCACAGTAAGCCTGGACCCAGGGCCCACCCCGATTTGGCTAAAAAATGCCCCGTTTGTGCCTTTTCTCCCGTTTGTCCACCCAAATGGCCCGAAAAATTAAACGAATTGAACTTGGACGATCCCCAATATCCCTGACATGCCCTGGTCGATGTTCTCCCAATAGTACGCCCGAACCCCGAGCCCACCCCTAAAACCGTGGGCTATAGCTCATCAATTTAGCCTGAAAATGCCCCGTTCGTGTCGTTTCACCCGTTTGTCCACCCAAATGACCACAAAAAATTAAACGAACCATACTGGGATGATTTCCAACCTCCCTGGCATACACCAATCGATTTTTGGCCCACAGCACGCCTAGACCCCTGGCCCACCACAAAAACCGTGGGCTATAGCACATCGATTTGGCCCGAAAATGCCCTATTCGCGCCATTTCGCCAGTTTGTCCAGCCAAATGGCCACGAAAAATTAAATGGACCAAACAGGGATGATCCCTAATTTCCCTGGCATGCGCTGGTCGATTTTTAGCCCACCGCACGCCCATACCCCGAGCCCACCCCTAAAACCGTGGGCTTTAGCACATCAAATTGGCCCGAAAATACCCCATTCGCGCCGTTTTGCCTGTTTGTCCACCCAAATAGCCACAAAAAATTAAACCAACAATACTACGATATTTCTCAACCTCCTTGGCACGCCCGATCAATTTTTGGCCTATACCACACTCGGACCCCGGCCCACCCCTGAAACCTAGAGCTGTAGCACACCGATTTGGCTCAAAAATACCCCGTTCGCACCGTTTCGCCCGTTTGTCCACCCAAATGGCCACAAAAAATAAAATAGACCATATTGTGATGATCCCCAACCTCCCTGGCATGCCTCGGCCAATTTTTTACCCACAGCAAGCCCGAACCCTGGGCCCACCCCTAAAACCGTGGGTTATAGAACATCGATTTGGCTCGAAAATGCCCCTCTCACCGTTTCGCCAGTTTGTCCACCCAAATGACCACAAAAAATTAAATGGACCTTACAGGGACGATCCCCAACCTCCCTGGAATGCCTCGATCGATTTTTGACCCATAACACGCCCGAACCCCGGGTCCACTCCCAAAACCATAGGCTATAGTACACCGATTTGGCCGAAAATGCCCCGTTCGCGCTGTTTCACCTGTTTGTTCACCCAAATGGCCACAAAAAATTAAACGGACCACACTGGGACGATCGTCAACCTCCCTAGCACTCCCCGGCTGATTTTGGGCCCACAGAACGCACGAACTCGGGTCCATCCCCAAAATCGTGGGCTATTAGCACACCAATTTCATGCGAAAACACCCCATTCGCGCTGTTTCGCCGGTTTATCTAACCAAATGGCCACGAAAAATTAAACGAACCACACTGGGACATTCCCTAACTACTCTATCTTGACCCGTATAATTTTCGACCATAGCACGCTCGAACCCCGAGCCCACCCCCAAAACCATGGGCTATAGCACACCGATTTGGCCCGAAAATGCCCCGTTCGCGTCGTTTTACCTATTTTTGTACCCAAATGGCCACAAAAAATTAAACGGACTACACTGGGGTAATCCCCAACCTCCCTGGCATGTCCCATTGATTTTCTGTCCACAACATGCCCGAACCCTGGGCCCACCCCTAAAACTGTGGGTTATAGCACACCAACTTGGTTCAAAAATGCCCCGTTCGCATTGTTTGACCCGTTAGTCCACCTAAATAGCCACGAAAAATTAAACGGACCACACCGGGATGATCCCCAACCTCTCTGGCACGCCTCGGGAGATTTTCGGCGGCCGACAACACACTCAGACCCTAGGCCCACCCCCGAAACTGTAGGATATAGCACAACGATTTGGCCCGAAAAAGCCCCGTTCGTGTCGTTTCTCCTGTTTATCCACCCAAATGGGCACAAGAAATTAAACGGACCACACTAGGATGATCCCCAACCTCCCTAGCATGCTCGGTTGATTTTTGGCCCACAACACGCCTAGACCCCGAGTCCACACCAAAAATCATAGGCTATAACACACCGATTTGGCTCGAAAATGCTCCGATCGCGTCCTTTCGCTCGTGTGTCTACCCAAATGGCCTGGAAAAATTAAGCGGACCACACTGAGATGAACCCCAGTCTCACTGGCATGCCTCGGTTAATTTTTGGCATACAACACGCTCGGACATGGGGCCCACCCCAAAATCGTGGGCTATAGAACACTTATTTTGCCCGAAAATGCCCCGTTCACGCCGTTTCACGCGTTTGTCCAACCAAATGGCCACGAAAAATTAAATGAACCACACTGGGACGATCCCCAACCTCCCTGGCACGCCCCGAATGATTTTTGTCTCACAGCATGCCCGAACCCCGAGCTTACCCCTAAAATTGTGGGATATAGCACACTGATTTGGCCTAAAAATGCCCTGTTAGCACTGTTTTGCCCATTTGTCGACCCAAATGACCATAAAAAATTGAAAGGACCACACTGGGAGGATCCCCAACCTCCCTGGCACGCCCTAGTCAATTTTTTGTCCACAGCACGCCCAGACCCAGGGCCCACCCCCAAAACCGTGGGCTATAGCACACTGATTTGGCCCAAAAATGCCCCGTTCACCCCGTTTTGCCCGTTTGTCCACCCAAATGGCCACAAAAAAAATGGACCACACTGGAAGGATCTCCAAACTACCTGGCACGCCCCAGTCAATTTTTGACCCATAGCACGCACGGTCCCTAGGCCCACCCCCAAAACCGTAAGCAATACCAGACCGATTTAGCCCGAAAATACCCCGTTCGTGCTGTTTCGCCCGTTTATCCACCCAAATAGCCATAAAAAATTAAACAGACCATACTGGGACGATCCCCAATCTCCCTGGAATGCCTCGATCGATTTTTGGCCCACAGCACGCCCGGACACCAGGCCCACCCCAAAATCATGGGCTGTAGCACACTGATTTCGCCTAAAAATGCTTTATTCGCACTGTTTCGCCCGTTTGTCAACCCAAATAGCCACAATGAATTAAAATAACCTCTCTAGGTCGATCCCCAATATCCCTGGCACGCCCCGATCAATTTTTAGCCCACAGCACGCCTAGACCCCGGGCTCACCCCCGCAACCCGTGGGCTATAGCACACCGATTTATCCTAAAAACATTCCGTTCGCCGCCTTTCACTCGTATGTCCACCCAAATGGCCACAAAAAATTAAACAAAACACAATGGGAGGATCCCCAACCTCCCTAACACGCTCCAGTCAATTTTCAACCCACAACATGCCCGGGCCCATCCTCGAAACCGTAGTATATAGCACACCGATTTGGCCTGAAAATACCTCATTCGCACTGTTTCGACAGTTTGTCGACCCAAATAGCCATGAAAAATTAAATGGACCATATTGGGACGATCCCCAACCGCCCTGGCACACCCCAGTCGATTTTTGGCTCACAACAAGCTCGAACCCTGGGCTCACTCCTAAAATTGTGGGATATAGCACACTGATTTGGCCCGAAAATGCACCGTTTCGCCCGTTTGTCGACCCAAATGGCCATAAAAAATTAAACAGACCATACTGGGAGGATCCCCAACCTCCCTAGCACGTCCTAATCAATTTTTGGCCCACAGCACGCCCGGACCCCAGGCCCACCCCCAAAACAATGGGCTATAGCACACCAATTTGGCCTAAAAATGCCCCGCTCGCCCCATTTTTCCCGTTTGTCCACCCAAATGGCCACAAAAAAATAAATAGACCACACTGGGAGGATCTCCAACCTCCCTGGCATGCCCCGGTCAATTATTAGCCCACAATACGCTCGGTCCCCAGGCCCACCCCCAAAATCGTGGACCATAGCAGATCGATTTGGCCCAAAAATGCCCCGTTCGTGCTGTTTTGCCCGTTTATCCACCAAAATAGCCATGAAAAATTAAAAAGACCATACTAGGATGATCCCCAGTCTCCCTGGCATGCCTCAACCGATTTTTAGTCCACAGCACGCCCGAACCGTGGGCCCACCCCTAAACCGTGGGCTGTAGCACACCAATTTTTCCCGAAAATGCTTTATTCACGCCGTTTCGCCCGTTTGTCAACCCAAATGACCATAAAAAATTAAACGAACCTCACTAGGACGATCCCTAACCCCCTGGCATGCCCAATTCAATTTTTAGACCACAACACGCCCGTACCCAGGGCTCACCCCCAAAACCGTAGGTTATAGCACACCGATTTATCTAAAAAATGCTCTATTTGCTCCTCTCACCTGTATGTCCACCCAATTGGCCACGAAAAATTAAACGGACCATAATGGGACGATCCCCAACCTCCCTAACACGTTCCGATCAATTTTCACCCCACAACATGCCCGGACACCGGACCCACCCCCAAAATTGTGGTATATAGCACATCGATTTGGCCCAAAAACACCTTGTTCGCATTGTTTTGATCGTTTGTCCACCCAAATAGCCATAAAAAATTAAACGGACCACATTGGAATGATCACCAATCTCCCTGGCATGCCCCAATCGATTTTTGGCCCACTGCACACCCAGACCCCTGGCCCACCCCCAAAATTGTGGGCTATAGCACACCGATTTGGCTCGAAAATAAGCCGTGCGCGCCGTTTCGCTCGTTTGTCCATCCAAATAGCCACAAAAAATTAAACGGACCACACTGGGACAATCCCTAACCTCCCTGGCACGCTCGGGTTGATTTTTGGTCCACAGTACGCCCAGACTCAGGGCCCACCCTGATTTGGCTCGAAAATGCCCCCGTTCGTTACTTTTCTCTCATTTGTCCACCCAAATGGCCACGAAGAATTAAACGAACCAAACTGGGATGATCCCCAACATCCCTGACACATCCCGGTCGATTTTTCTCCTACAGCAAACCCGAATCCCGAGCCCACCCCTGAAACCCTGAGCTATAGCACACCGATTTAGCTCAGCAATGCCCCATTTGCACCGTTTCGCTCGTTTGTCCACCAAAATAGCCACAAAAAACTAAATGTACCACACTGGGATGATCCCTAACCTCCCTGGCACGCCTCGGTCGACTATTGACCCACAACACGCCTGAAGCCCGGGCCCACCCCCAAAATCGTGGGCTATAGCACACCAATTTGGCTCGAAAATGCCCCTCGTGTCGTTTCACCTATTTGTCCACCCAAATGGTCACGAAAAATTGAATGGACCTCACTGGGACGATACCCAACCTCCTTGGCATACCTCAATCGATTTTCGACCTACAACACGTCCAAACCTCGGGTCCACCCCCAAAACCATGGGCTATAGCACACCAATTTAGCCCGAAAATGCCCCATCCGCGTTGTTTCGCCTGTTTGTTCACCCAAATGGCCACAAAAAATTAAATGGACCACACTGGGATGATCCCCAACTGCCCTGACACTCCCCGGCTGATTTTTCGCCCATAGCACGCCCGACCCCGGGCCCACCCCCAAAACCGTGGGCTATAGCACACTAATTTAACCTGAAAATGCCCCGTTCGCGCCATTTTGCCATTTTGTCAAAACAAATGGCCACAAAAAATTAAACGAACCACACAGGGATGATCCCTAACCTCCCTATCATGACCTTGCCAATTTTTAGCCCACAGTATGCTCGAACCCCCAGCCCATCCCCAAAAATGTGGTCTATAGCACACCGATTTGGTTCGAAAATGCCCTGTTTGCACTGTTTCTCCCGTTTTTCCACCCAAATGGCCACAAAAAATTAAACGGACCACACTGGGGTTATCCCCAACCTCCTTGGCATGCCCCAGTTGATTTTATGCCCACAGCACGCCCAGACACTGGGCCTACCCCTGAAACTGTGGGCTATAGCACACCGACTTGGCTCAAAAATACCCCGTTCGTCGTTTCACCTATTTGTCAACTTAAATAGCCACGAAAAATTATACAGACCACACTGGGATGATCCATAACCTCCCTGGCATGCCCCGGGAGATGTTTTGCCCACTGAACACCCGAACCCTGGGTGCACCCCCAAAACTATAGGCTATAGCACACCGATTTGGCCCAAAAGTGTCCCGTTCGAGTCGTTTTGCCTGTTTGTTCGCCTAAATGGCCAAGAAAAAAAAAAGGACCACACTGAGATGATCCCCAACCTCCCTGGCACGCTCGATTGATTTTTGGCCCACAACACCCCCGGACCCCAGGCCCACCCCAGAAATCGTAGGCTATAGCACACCGATTTGGCCCGAAAATGCCTCGTTTGTGCCCTTTCGCTCGTGTGTCTACCCAAATAGCCAAAAAAATTTAAACGGACCATATTGGGATGATCCCCAACCTCACTGGCATGCCTCGGTCAAGTTTTGGCCCATAGCACACTCGTACCTAGGGCCCACCTCGAAACCGTGGGCTATAGAACACTAATTTGGCCCAAAAATGCCCCGTTCGCGCTGTTTCACCCGTTTGTCCAACCAAATGGCCACAAAAAATGAAACGGACCACACTGGGATGATCCCCAACCTACCCGGTATGCCCCGATCAATTTTTGGCTCACAGCATGCCCGAACCCCGAGCCCACTCCTAAAATTATGGGCTATAGCACACTGATTTGGGTCGAAAATGCCACGTTAGCGCCGTTTCACCTGTTTGTCGACCCAAATGGCCACAAAAAATTAAACGAACAACACTGGGATGATCCCAAACTCCCGAACCCCGTGCCCACCCCCGCAACCATGGGCTATAGCATACCAATTTGGCCCAAAAATGCCTCATTCGCGCTGTTTTGCCCGTTTGTCCACCCTAATAGCCAAGAAAAATTAAACAGACCACACTGGGATGATCCCCAACCTCCCTGACATGACCCGGTCAATTTTTGGCCCACAACACGTCGGAACCCCGGGCCCACCTCAAAATCGTAGGCAATAGCACACCGATTTGGCTCGTAAATTCCCCGTTCGCACTATTTCGCCCGTTTGTCCACCTAAATGCCCATAAAAAATTTAATGGATCACACTGGGACGATCTCCAACCTCCTTGGCACACCCTGATCGATTTTCGGCCTACAAGCCACCCGGACCATAGGCCCACCCCCGAAACCATGGTCTATAGCACACCGATTTGAACCGAAAATGCCCTGTTTCCGCTATTTCACCCGTTTGTCCACCCAAATAGCCACAAAAAATAAAACGGACCACACTGGACGATCCCCAACCCTTCTGGCATGCCCCGATTAATTTTTGACCCACAGCATGCCCGAACCCCGGGCCCACCCCCAAAATTATGGGCTATAGCACACCGATTTGCCCCAAAAATGCCTCATTCGCACCGTTTCGCCCGTTTGTCCACCTAAACGGCCACGAAAAATTAAACATATTACACTGGAAAGATCTCCAACCTCCCTGGTATGCCCCGATCAATTTTTGGCCCACAACACGCCTGGATCGAGCTCACCCACAAAATCGTGGGCTATAGCACACCAATTTTTCTTTAAAATGCCCTATTTGTGCCGCTTTACCCGTTTGTCCACCCAAATGGCCACAAAAAATTAAATGGACTACAACGGGGCGATCCTCAACCCCCCTAACATGCCTCGATCGATTTTAGCCCCACAGCAAGCCCATACCCTGGGCCACCTCTAAAATCGTGGGCTATCGTACGCTAATTTCTCCTGAAAATGCCCTGTTTGTACTGTTTTGCCCGTTTGTCCACCCAAATGGCCACAAAAAATTAAACGAACCATACTAGAATGATCCCCAATCTCCCTAGCATGCCCCAGCCGATTTTTGGCCCATAGAACGCCCGAACCCCAGGCCCACGCCCAAAACCATGGGCTATAGCACACTAATTTAGCTCGAAAATGTCCTGTTCGTGTCGTTTCGCTCATTTGTCCACCCAAATGGCCACAAAAAATTAAACAGACCACACCGAGATGATCCCCAACCTCCCTGACACGCCCCAGTCGATTTTGTCCCACAATACGCCTGGACCCCAGTCCCACTCCCAAAACCGAGGGCTATAGCAAACCAATTTAGCTCGAAAATGCCCCGTTCGCGTCGTTTCGCCCGTTTGTCCACCTAAATGGCCAAAAAAATTTAAATTGACCACACTGAGAGGATCCCCAACCACCCTGGCATGCCCCGGTCAATATTCGGCCTACAGCATGCTGGAACCCCGGGCCCACTTTGAAACCGTGGGCTATAGCACTCTAATTTAGTCTGAAAACACCCCGTTCATGCCGTTTTGCCCGTTTGTCCACCCAAATAGCCACGAAAAATTAAACGGGCCACACTGGAATGATCCCCAACCTCCCTGGCATGCCTCAGTTGATTTTTGGCCCACAACATGCCCGGACCCCGGGCCCACCCTCAAAACCATGGGCTATTGCACACTGATTTGGCTCGAAAATTCCCCGTTAGCGCGGATTTGCCCGTTTGTCCACCCAACTGGCCACAAAAAATTAAATGGACCAAACTGAGATGATCCCCAACCTCCCTGGCACGCCCCAATTGATTTTTATCCCACAGCACGCTCGTACCCCGGGCCCACCCCCAAAATTGTGGGCTGTAGCACACCGATTCGGCCCAAAAATGACCTGTTTGCACCGTTTCATCCGTTTGTCCACCCAATTGGCCACGAAAAATTAAACGGTCTACACTGGGTCGATCCCCCACCTCTCTGGTATGCCTCGGTCGATTTTTGGCCCACAGCACGCCCGAACCTCGGGCCCACCCTCGAAGTCGTAGGCTATAGCACACCGATTTAGTCCAAAAATACCCCGTTCGCGCTGTTTCGCCCGTTTCTCAATATAAATGGCCAAGAAAAATAAAACAAACCACACTGGGAAGATCCCAAACATCCCTGACAAGCCCCGGTCAATTTTTGGCCCACAGCACGCTCGAACCCCGAGCCCATCCCCAAAATCGTGGGTTGCACACTGATTTGGCCAGAAAATGCCCCGTTCGTGCTGTTTCGCCCGTTTGACAATCGAAAATGGCCACAAAAAATTAAACGGACCATACTAGGATGATCCCAACCTCTCTGGCACTCCTCGGTCGATTTTTTGCCTATAGCACGCCCTGACCCAGGGCCCACTTTAAAACTGTGGGCTATATAACATCGATTTGGCCCGAAATTGCCCCATTCGCGCCGTTTGGCCCTTTTCTCCACCCAAATGGCCACAAAAAATTAAACAGACCATACTGGGACGTTCTCCAACCTCCCTGGCACGCCCCAATTAATTATCCACCCACAGCACGCTCGGACCCCGGGCCTACCCCAAAAACCGTGGGATATATCACACTGTTTTGGTCCAAAAATGCCCCGTTCGCGCCATTTCGCCCGTTTGTCCACCCAAATAGCCAAAAAAAATTAAACGGACCACACTAGGATGATCCCCAATCTCCTTGACACGACCTGGTTAATTTTTGGCCCACAGCACCCTCGGACCCCGAGGCCACCCCCAAAATCGTCGGCTATAGCACACCGATTTGGCCTGAAAATGCCCCGTTCGCACCGTTTTGCCCGTTTGTCCACCCAAATGGCCATGAAAAATTAAACGGACCACACTGGGACGATCCCCAATCTCTCTGGCATGAACCGGTCAATTTTTGGCCTACAGTACGCACATACCCCGAGCCCACCCCAAAAACTGTAGTCTATTGCACACAAATTTTGCCCGAAAACACCTCGTTCGTGCCGTTTCGGTCGTTTGTCCACCCAAATAGCCACAAAAAATTAAACGGACCATACTGGGATGATCCCCAACCTCCCTGGCATGCCCCGGTCACATTTTGGCCCACAACATGCCCGAACCCCAACCCACCCTTAAAACCTTGGGCTATAGCACACCAATTTGACCCAAAAATTCCTTGTTCTCACTGTTTCGCCCAGTCGTCCATCCAAATGGCCAGCAAAAATTAAACAGACCACACTGAGATGATCTCCAACCTCCTTGTCATTCCCCGATTGATTTTTGTCCCACAACACGCCCGGAACCAGGGCCCGGCCCAGAAATCGTGGACTATAGAACACCGATTTGGCCCAAAATGCCCCGTTCGTGTCGTTTCTTCCGTTTGTCCACCTAAATGGCCACAAAAAATTAAACGAACTATACTGGGATGATCCCCAACCTCCCTGTCATACCTCAGTCGATTTTTGGCCCACAGCACGCCCGAACCCCGCGCCCACGCCTAAAACCATGGGCTATAGCACACCGATTTAGCCCGAAAATGCCCTATTTGCATCGTTTCGCCCATTTGCCCACTCAAATGGCCACAAAAAATTAGACAGACCATATTGGGATGATACCCAACCTCGCTGGCACACCCCAGTTGAATTTTGGCCCACAGCAAGCCCAGGTCCACCCCTAAAACCGTGGGCTATGGCACACCGATTTGGCCAAAAAATGCCCCGTTCGCGCCATTTGCCCGTTTGTCCACCCAAATGGCCATGAAAAATTACACGGACCACACTGGGATGATCCCCAATCTCCATGGCACGCCCCAGTCAAGTTTGGGACCACAGCAGGACCGAACCACGAGCCCACCCCCAAAACTATGGGCTATTGCACACCGATTTTGCCCAAAAATGCCCAGTTCGTGTCGTTTCACCCGGTTGTCCACCCAAATGGCCACAAAAAATTAAACTGACCATATTGGGATGATCTCGAACCTCTCTGGCATGCCCCGATCAATTTTTGGCCGACAGCACACCTGGACCCCGGGCTCACCCCGAAACCGTAGGCTCTAGTACACTGATTTGGCCTGAAAATGTCCCGTTCGCACCGTTTTGCACATTTTTCCACCCAAATAGTCATGAAAAATTAAACGGACCACGCTAGGACGATCTCCAACCTCGCTGGTACGCTCGAACAATGAGCCCACCACCGAAACCATGGGCTATAGCACATCGATATGGTTCCAAATTGACCCATTCGCGCTGTTTCGCCCATTTTTTCACCCAAATAGCCATAAAAAATTAAACGGACCACACTGGGATGATCCCCAACCTTTCTAGCATGGCTCGATTGATTTTTGGCCCACATAACGCTCGGACCCTGGGCCCACCCCCAAAACCGTGGGCTATAGCACACAAATTTGACCTGAAAATGCCCCATTTGCGTCGTTTTGCCCGTTTATCCACCAAAATAGCCACAACAAATTAAACGGACCATACTGGGATGATCCTGAACTTCCCTGACATGTCTCGGTCAATTTTTGGCCCACGACATGCCCGGACCCCGTGCCCACCCTCGAAACCGTAGGCTATAGCACACTAATTTAGCCTTAAAATGCCCTGTTTACGCCGTTTTGCCCGTTTGTCCACCTAAATGGCCACGAAAAATTAAACGGACCACACTGGGATGATCCCTAACCTCCCTGGCATGCCCTGATCAATTTTTGGATCACAGTATGCCCGGACCTCGGGCCTAACCCCAAAACTATGGTTTATTGGACACCGATTTAGCCAAAAAAATGCCCAATTAACGCCATTTCACCCATTTTTCCAACCAAATTGCCACGAAAAATTAAACGGACCAAACTGGGATGATCCCCAACCTCCCTGGCATGCTCCGGTCAATTTTTGGCTGACTGCACACCCCAACCCCGGGTTCACCCCCAAAACCGTAGGCTATAGCACACCGATTTGGCCTGAAAATTCCCCGTTCGCGCCGTTTTGCACGTTTTTCCACCTAAATGGACACGAAAAACTAAACGAACCACACTGGGACAATCTCCAACCTCCCTATTACATCTGAAACCCTAGACCACCACCGAAATCGTAGGCTATAGCACATCGATTTGGTCCGAAAATGACCCGTTCGCACCGTTTCGCCCGTTTGTCCACCCAAATAGCCATAAAAAATTAAACAGACCATACTGAGACGATCCCCAACAACCCTGGCATGCCTCGATCAATTTTTGGCCCACAAAATGCCTGAACCCCAGGCCCACCCCCAAAACCGTGGTCTATAGCACATCGATTTGGCCCAAAAATGCCCCGTTTGCGCCGTTTTGCCCATTTATCCACCCAAATAGCCACAAAAATCAAACGGACCACACTGAGATGATCCCCAACTTCCCTGGCATGCCCCGGTCAATTTTTGGACCATGGCACTCCCAGACCCCGTGCCCACCCCTCAAAACCGTGGGGTATAGCACACCAATTTGGCCTGAAAATGCCCCGTTCGCGCTGTTAAACCCTTTTGTCCACCTAAATGGCCACAAAAAATTAAACTGACCACACTGGGATGATCCCCAACCTCCCTGACATGCCTCGATTGATTTTTGGCCCACAGCACACCCGAACTCCGATCCCACCCCCTAAACCATGGGCTATAGAACGCCGATTAGGCCCGAAAATGCCCCGTTTGCGTCGTTTTGCCCATTTGTCCATCCAAATGGCCATGAAATATTAAACGGACCATAGTGGGATGGTACCCAACCTCTATGGTATGCCCCGGTCTATTTTTGGACCACAGAAAGCCCAGACTCCAGGTCCACCCCCAAAATCATGGGCTATAGCACACCGATTTTGCCCGAAAATACCCCGTTCGTGCCGTTTCGCCCGTTTATCCACCCAAATGGAAACAAAAAAACAAAACGAACCATGATGGGATGATCTCCAACCTCCCTAACATACCCCGATCAATTTTTGGCCGACAGAACACCCGGACCCCGGGCCCACCCATGAAACCGTGGGCTATACCACATCGATTTGGCGCGAAAACACCCCGTTCGTGCTGTTTCACCCGTTTGTCCACCCAAATGGTTATAAAAAATTAAACGGACTACATTAGGACAATCCCCTACCTCCCTAGCATGCCCCAATTGATTTTCGGCCTACAGCACGCCTGAACTTCGAGCCCACCCCCAAAATCATGGGCTATAGCACACAGATTTAGCCTGAAAATGCCCCGTTCATGCCGTTTATCCTATTTGTCCACCAAAATGGCCATTAAAAATTAAACGGACCACACTGAGATGATCCCCAACCACCTGGCATGCCCCGATCGATTTTTGGCCTACAGCATGCCCGAACTGCGGGATCACCTCAAAATCGTGGGCTATACAACACCGATTCTACCCAAAATTGCCCCGTTCACGCTGTTTTGCCCGTTTCTCTACCCAAATGTCCACGAAAAATTAAACAGACCACACTATGACGATCCCCAACCTCCTTGACATGCCCTGGTCGATTTTCAGCCCACAGCACGCCTGAACCCCGAACTTACACCCAAAACCGTGGGCTATAGCACACTGATTTGGCCCGAAAATGCCCTATTCGCACCGTTTCACCTGTTTGACCACCCAAATAGCCACAGAAAATTAAACAGACCATACTGAGATGATCCTCAATTACCCTGACACGTCCCGGTAGATTTTTTGCCCACTGCACGCTCGGACCCCTTGCCTACCCCTGAAATCGTCGGCTATAGCGCACCGATTTGGCCTGAAAATGCCCTGATCGCGCCGTTTTACCCGTTTGTCCACCCCAATGGCCATGAAAAATTAAACGGACCACACTGGGATGATCCCTAACCTCCCTGGCATGACCCAATCAATTTTCGGCCTACAGCATGCATAGACCCCCGGGCCCACCCCCAAAACCGTGGGCTATAGCACACCGATTTGGTCTGAAAACACCCCGTTCACCCTATTTTGCTCGTTTGTCCACCTAAATGGTCACAAAAAATTAAACAGACCATACTAGGACGATACCCAACCTCCCTGGCGCGCCCCGGTCGAATTTTGGCCCACAACATGCTCGGACCCCATCCCACCCCCGGAACCTTGGGCTATAGCACACCAATTTGGCCTGAAAATGCTCCGTTCGCGCTGTTTCGCCCGGTCGTCCACCCAAATCGTCACAAAAAATTTAACGGACCACACTAGGACAATTCCCAACCTCCTTGGCATGCCCCGATTGATTTTTGGCCTACAACACGCCCGGACCCAGGGCCCACCCCTGAAACCATGGACTATAGCACACCAGTTTAGCTCGAAAATGCCCCGTTCGTGTCGTTTTACCCGTTTTTCCACCCAAATGACCACAAAAAAAATTAAACGGACCACACTGGGATGATCCCCAACCTCCTTGTCATGCCTTAATTGATTTTCAGCCGATGCACGCTCGAACTCAGGGTCCACCCCCAAAACCGTGGGCTATAGCACACTGATTTGGCCCGAAAATGCCCCGTTCGTGCCGTTTTACCCATTTGTCCACCCAAATGGCTACAATAAATTAAACGGACCATAATGGGACGATCCCCAACCTCCCTGGCATGCCCCAATCGAATTTTAGCCCATAGCACTCCCAAACCCCGGGCCCACCCCTGAAACCGTGGGCCATAGCACACCGCTTTGACCCGAAAATGCCCCGTTCGTGCCATTTCACCCGTTTGTCCATCCAAATGGCCATGAAAAATTAAACGGACCACACTGGGATGATCTCCAATCTCACTGTCATGCACCGGTCAAGTTTTGGACCATAACACTCCCGGACCCCGGGCCCATCCCTAAAACTGTGGGCTATTGCACACCGATTTAGTCCAAAAATGCCCAGTTCACACCGTTTCAACCATTTGTCCACCCAAATGGCCATGAAAAATTAAACGGACCACACTGGGATGATCCCCAACCTCTTTGGCATGCCCCGGTCAATTATCGGCTGACAGCACACCCGGACCTCGGGCTCATCCCCAAAACCCTAGGCTATAGCACACCAATTTGGCCCGAAAATGCCCTATTCGCGCCGTTTCGCACATTTTTCCTCCCAAATGGTCACGAAAAATTAAACAGACCATACTGGGATGATCTCCAACCTTCTTGGCACGCCTGAACCCCGGGCCCACCACCAAAACTGTGGGCTATAGCACACTGATTTGGTCTGAAAATGACCCGTTCACATCGTTTCACCTGTTTGTCCATCCAAATGGCCACGAAAAATTAAACGGACCAACCTGGGATGATCCCCAACCTCCCTGGCACGCCCTGATCAATTTTTAGCCTATACGATGCCCGAACCCTGGGCCAACCCTCAAAACCGTGGACTATAGCACACCGATTTGGCCCAAAAATGCCCCATTCGCACCGTTTCGCCTGTTTGTCCGCCCAAATAGCCATAAAAAATTAAACGGACCATACTGGGATAGTCCCTAACTTCCCTGACATGCCCCGATCAATTTTTGGCCCACGACAAGCCCGGACCCCGAGCCCACCCCCAAAATCGTGGGTTATAGCACACCAATTTGGCCTGAAAATGCCCCATTCTCCCCGTTTTGCCCGTTTGTCCACCCAAATGTCCATAAAAAATTAAACGAACCACACTGGGATGATCCTCAACTTCCCTGGCATGCCCCGGTCAATTTTTGGTCCATAGCACGGCCATACCCTATGCCCAACCCTATAAACGTGAGCTATAGCACATCAATTTGGTCCAAAAATACCCCGTTCGCGCCGTTTCACTCGTTTGTCAATCCAAATGGCCATGAAAAATTAAACAGACCACACTGGGATGATCCCCAACCTCCCTGGCATGTTCCAATTGATTTTTGGCCCACAACATGCCCGGACCCCGGCCCACCTCTGAAACCATGGGCTATAGCACACTGATTTGGCCCGAAAATGCCCCATTCATGCCGTTTCGCCCGTTTGTCCATGTAAATAACCACAAAAAATTAAACGGACCATATTGGGATGATCCCCAACCTCTCTGGCAGGCCCTAATCGATTTTTGGCCCAAAGCACACCCGAACCCCGAGCCCACCCCCAAAATCGTGGGTTATAGCACACCGATTTGGCTCGAAAATGCCCTTTTCGCGCCGTTACGCTCGTTTGTCCATTCAAATGACAACAAAAATTAAACGGACTACACTGGGATGATCCCCAACCTCCCTGGCACAACCCGGTCAATTTTCGTCCCACAGCACGCCCGGACCCTAGTACCACCTCCAAAACCCTGGGCTATAGCACACCAATTTGGCCCAAAAATGCCCCATTGGCATCGTTTCACTCGTTTGTCCACACATATGGCCACAAAAAATTAAACGAACCAAACTGGGAGATCCCCAACTTCCCCTGCACACCCCGATCGATTTTTGGCCCATAAAATGCCCGAACCTCGGGCCCACCCCCAAAACAATGGGCTATAGAACACCGATTTGGCCCGAAAATGCCCCATTCGTGCCGATTCGCACGCTTGTCCACCCAAATGGCCACGAAAAATTAAACGGACCACACTGATATGATTCCCAACCTCCCTGGCATGCCCCGGTCAATTTTCGACCAAAAGCACGCCCGAACCCCAAACCCACCCCCAAAACCGTAGGTTACAACACATCGATTTGTCCCAAAAATGCCTCGTTCGTGCCGTTTCTCCCGTTTGTCAACCCAAATGGTCACAAAATATTAAAAGGACAACATTGGTATGATCCCCAAACATCCTATTATGCCCTGATTAATTTTCGGCCCACAGCACGCCCGGACCCCGAGTCCCCCTCCAAAACCGTGGGCTATAGCATACTGATTTGGCCCGAAAATACCCCGTTCACGCTTTTTCACACATTTGTCTACCCAAATAGCCACAAAACATTAAACAGACCACACTGGGAAGATCCTCAACCTCCCTGGCATGCCTCATTTGAATTTTTGCACACACCGATTTGGCCCAAAAATGCCCCGTTCACACCATTTCGCACGTTTGTCCACCCAAATAGAGATAAAATATTAAACGGATCACACTGGGATGATCCCCAACCTCCATGGCACGCCCCGGTTAATTTTTGGCCTACATCCCTCCCAGCTCGCCCCCGAAACCGTGGACTATTGCGCACCAATTTGGCCCAAAGATACCCCATTCACGTCGTTTCGCCCATTTGTCCGTCCAAATGGCCTCAAAAAATTAAAATGACCACACTGGGAAGATCCCCAACCTCCCTGGCATGCCTCGATCGATTTTTGGCCTACAACACGTCCGGACTCCGAGCCCACCCCCTAAACCGTGGGCGGCCTACAACACGTCCGGACTCCGAGCCCACCCCCTAAACCATGGGCTATAGCACACCGATTTGGCCCGAAAATTCCCCATTCGCGTCGTTTCGCCAGTTTGTCCACCCAAATAGCCACAAAATATTAAACGAACCACACTGGGATGATACCCAACCTGCCTGGTACGCCCTGGTCTATTTTTGGCCCATAGCACGCCTGGACCCCGGGCCCACCCCCAAAACCGTGGGCTATAGCACACTGATTTTGCTTGAAAATGCCCCGTTCATGCCGTTTCACTCGTTTGTCCACCCAAATGGCCACGAAAAATAAAATGGACCACACTGGGACGATCCCCAACCTCCCTATCATGCCCCGATCAATTTTTGGTTGACAGCACACCCGGACCCCAGGCCCACCACCAAAATCGTGGGTTATAGCACATCGATTTGGCCCAAAAATACCCCGTTCGTTCCGTTTCACCCATTTGTCCACCCAAATGGCCATGAAAAATTTAACGAACCATACTGGGATAATCCCCAACTTCCCTGGCATGCCCAAATTGATTTTCGACCTACAGCACGCCCGAACCTCAGGCCCACCTTCAAAACCGTGGGCTATAGCACACCAATTTAGCCTGAAAATGCCCCTTTCATGCCGTTTCGCTCGTTTATCCACCTAAATGGCCACAAAAAATTAAACAGACTATACTGGAATGATCCCCAACCTCCTTAGCATACCCCGGTCGATTCTTGGCTGACAGCACACCCGAAACCTGGGCCCACCCCCAAAATCGTGGGTTATAGCACATCGATTTATCCCAAAAACACCCCGTTCGTGCCGTTTTGCCCATTTGTCCACCCAAATGTCCATGAAAAATTAAACGGACCACACTGGGATAATCCCCAACCTCCCTGGAAAGCCCCAATTGATTTTTGGCCTACAGCACGCCCGAACCTCGGATCCACCTTCAAAACCGTGGACTATAGCACACCGATTTAGCCTGAAAATGCCCCGTTCACGTCGTTTTGCCCGTTTGTCCACCTAAATGGCTGCAAAAAATTAAACAGACCACACTGGGATGATCCCCAACCTCCCTAGCACACCCTAGTCAATTTTTGGCGCACAGTGTTCCCGGACCACGAGCCCATCCCCAAAATTATGGGCTATAGCACACCAATTTAGCCCGAAAATGCCCCGTTCACGCCGTTTCCCTTTTTGTCTACCCAAATGGCCTTAAAAAATTAAATAGACCATACTGGGATAATCCCCAACCTCCCTGGCATGCCCCAGTCAATTTTAGGCCCACAGTACGCCCGGACCCTAGGTCCACCCCTAAAACCCTGGGCTGTAGCTCACTGATTTGGCCCAAAAATCCCCTGATCACGCCATTTCGCCCTTGTGTCCACCCAAATGGCCACAAAAAATTAAACGGACCACACTGGGATGATCCCCAACCTCCCTGACACGCCCTGGTTGATTTTTGCCCCATAGCATGCCCGAACCATGGGCCCACCCCCAAAACTATGGGCTATAACACGCTGATTTGGCCCGAAAATATGTCGTTTGCTCCTTTTTGCTCGTTTGTCCACCCAAATGGCCAAGAAAAATTAAACTGACCATACTGGGATGATCCCCATCCTCCGTGGCAAGCCTAGGTCGATTTTTGTCCCACAACATGCCTGAACCCTGGGCCCACCCCAGAAACTGTGGACTATAACACACTGATTTAGCCTGAAAAATGCCCCATTCACGCCGTTTCGCCCGTTTCCGCCCAAATGGTCACAAAAAATTAAAAGGACCACACTGGGATGATCCCCAACCTCCCTAGCATATCTCGATCAATTTTTGGCACACAGCACACCCAGACCCCGGGCCCACCCAAAAATCATGGACTATAGCACACCGATTTGGCCTGAATATGCCCCGTTCGCGCCGTTTTGCCGGTTTATCCACCGAAATGGCCACAAAAAATTAAAAAAAATATATTGGGATGATGCCCAACCTCCCTGGCATGCCCCGGTTGATTTTCGACCAACAGCACTCCCGGACCCCAGGCCCACCCCCAAAACCGTAGGCTATAGCACACCGATTTAGTTTGAAAATGCCCCATTCACGCAGTTTCTCTCATTTGTCCATCCAAATGGCCATGAAAAATTTAATGGATCACACTGGGATGATCTCAACCTCCCTGGCATGCCCCAATCGATTTTCGAACGATAATATACCCGGACCCCGGGCCAACCCCCAAAACCGTGGGCTATAGCAATATGATTTGGCCCAAAAATGGCTCGTTCGCACCGTTTTGCCTGTTTGTCCACCCAAATAGCCACGAAAAAATAAACGGATCACACTAGGACGATCCCCAACCTCCCTGGCATGCCCCAATCAATTTTTGGCACACAACATGCCTGGACCCGGGCCCACCCCCAAAACTGTGGGATATTGCACACCGATTTAGCCTAAAAATGCACCATTTGCACCGTTTCACCCGTTTGTCCACCCAAATGGCCACAAAAAATTAAACGGACCACACTGGGACGATCCCCAACCTCCCTAGTACGCCCCAGTTAATTTTTGGCCCAAGCTTTCATAGTGTACAATATCTAGTTCCCTTATAGGAAAAAATAACATTGGGGAGAAGTATCATACTCTTGCCAAAGAGTATAACTGTAATACCCCATATTTTCCTAGCATAATCTAAGTCTCAGTGCAAGAATATTCATATAAAAAAAAATTGAAACACTCATTATTTTTCAGTGTAGAGCCTCCCATTACATTGGAAATTCAATTAGCTTTACAACAATATAAAATTCATTATAATCCTATAACCAGGTAAGAAGTTATGGCAATTTTAAGTTTCAGTCGTTAAATATCATCATTTTAAACTTTAGCACATCGCGGAGATAGTCCAAATGGTAATTTTCAATTTACAGTGTAACTCCGCAATGTTGCTTCATCGCGGAGCAGGCCAAATTCCAGTTTGGAAATTTCCAGTGGGCCTCCGCGATGGTGGCGCATCACAGAGGTGGCCAAATTAGCATTCCAAAAGCTTACTGTGATACCTCCGCATCGCGATGTTTGTCCAGGTCCCAATTTTCCATTTCCAATGGCTTGGCGCAATAGTAGTGCATTGCGCCAAGGCCAAAAATTGGGATGATTAGTTTCTAGCTTGCGTTTTTAAATCCGTTCAGGGGTATTTGAGTTCTTTTTCACGGCCCTAATTACCCTAAAACACGAAATTTAACCCCTAAACACCCTAAGTAGTCATCATTAATTCAATTCCTCTCACAATTAAAAATCCTCTTTACAAGAACAAGAAACCCTAGCTCTCAAATTCAAGATCAATCCTCAAGAACTCACTAAGAACCTCAAGAAATTCATTATCCCAGGTATGTTAAATGTTCATCCATGGATCCCTTCCACTCATGGAGTCCAAGTATCCCATTTTAATTATCAAGTTATAATCTTTCCAGGTTATTATGTTTTAATTTATGATTTCACCCATGAATCTCCATGAACTAAGATTTTATACCATGTTTCATGAAATTATTGTTATTATTCAATCCTCCATGTTTTAATATTATTATTTATTAAATTAAATCATGAATTAATACTATTATGTCGAATTCATGCTATTTCTATAAGTTTCATGACATTCCTATGATTGTTTTAAACCATGAACTACAAGTGTTTGATAAAATGCCTACAAGAGTGATTGATTTAATAAAAGCCTTCATGTGTTGTCCCCCAAGCTTTAGTATCATTTTACCATTGTTGTTTTTGAGTCCTGGGGGTATTGAATACCCAAAAACCATAGTTGTTTATGTAATCTAGTCTCAGTACATTATAGAATAGTCTTTAGAACATTCTATGAGCATTATCAGAATAGTCAAATATCAGTTAGTTAAACTCAAAACAATCTAGCATTTCAGTGTCTTTCAGTTGGGAGTAAGATTTAGCACCGAGAGAGTGTAGGGATGGAGGTTTCCATGCCAGATAGGCAGAATCGTTAGTAGCAGTCCATATACTCCAGAACTATATAGCCAGCGTAGGATATAAGAAGTCATCTGTTAGATTAGGCTTGACTATCTCGTAGGGGTCACCCGTCAGTTCAGGCTTGACACCCTTAGTCCTTTGGACATTATATCAGTTTAGTGGATCCACACATCCAATATTAGTACCTGTGGTACGGTATTAATACCCTTATAATTGGGGTTACAGGTTGGACCCCGATTAGCTCAAATTAGGGAATTTCGGTTAGATGATACCACTCACAGTCTCAGATGCAGTCTCATTTAAAGTCCTAGTTCAGTTATGTAGTCTTAGAGTTGTTTGACCAAAGCATACAGATATCAATATTTTTTACTATTTCAGTTTATAGATTTTACTCAGTCCATGTTATATGCTTGGTCATGCATCCCAGTGTCTACAGATTTTCACGTATCTTCAATATGTATAGACTATCATGTATTCTTGGTATTTACAGATTCTCCATATTTTTAGTCTCTACAGATTCTATGTTCTCTACTTAGTACTCTATGTTTTATATGCATATTCAGTTAATTATTAGTTTTGTTCATGAAACCATGCATATCAGCCTACCTCATTTAGCATACCAGTACATTCAAAGTACTGATCGCTTACCTCTCTTTTGCACTATGATATATTATATCATAGGTGCTGACGCTCAGTTCCCGAACCGCGCTTAGACTTTACTTCTCAGGCTATCAGTAGTACAGTAGCAGTGGTGAGTCCTCGTTATTTGAGGATAGATTATTTTACTTCATATCTCTATTTCAGTAGTTAGCAGAGTTAGTTGGGGGTCTGTCCCATCAACTCATATTTAGTTAGTCAGTTTTAGAGGATTTTTAGACATTAGAGCTAGTTTTTTAGTAGTCGGATCAGTTGACATATCAATTTATCAATATTTAATCAGATTTAGATAGTTTCTTGCTATAGATTTATATTTTATTATTGATTTAGTAATAAAACCTTATGGAAATATCAGATGTTTTCAACAATTATGAAATTATTATTCAGTGCTCACAATAGGTACCAGCTCATGGGTTAGCCTGTGGTCCCTCAGGACTGTAAGCACCGTGTGATACCTAGGGTGTACTCTCAGGGCATTACAAACTTTGTATCAGAGCTAGGTTTTAAAGTGTCCTAGAAAGTCTAAAAGCCACATCAAGTAGAGTCTTGTGCATGGAAGTGTTGCGCGCCACACTTATGGACGAGAGGCTACAAGGCGTTTAGGAAAAGTTTCCCTTCTTTTAGTATTCATGTCGTGCGAGTGAGCATGAGCTTAAGTTGAATACCTTGTCTAATCTATTTCTTCCTTTCCTTTGCAGAGCAGTTTCCTACGAAGAACGAAAGAAGAATAGGAAACCATCCAGTCTCTCAGCCCGTCCAGGTAGATCCTTTGAATGAGCATGTCTCTCACAAAGAATTCAGAGTTATGTTCACCACTTTAGTGAACTCCCTAGAAGAACAGAATGAACAAACACCTGTTGTTCCGGCCAACCCAGTGGCCAATACTGCTACAACTAGAATTCAGGATTTCACCCGAATAAATCCTCCTTTTTTCATGGGATCCAAGTCTGAAGAGGATCCATAGGAATTCTTAGATATGGATCCTCTTCAGACTTGGATGCTATGGGGGTGACATCTAGTCAGAGTTCTGAGTTGGATGTATACCAGTTACAGGATATAGCCCATACTTGGTTTAAGTAGTGAAAGGTTGATGGGAGTGTAGATGTACGGCTTGTAGAATGGAAAAAGTTTACCATAACTTTCTTAGATAGATTCTTCCCATTGGAGTTGAGGGAGGCCAAGGTGTTAGAGTTACTTAACTTGATGTAGGGCAGCATGAGCGTGGGGGGTATTCTCTCAAGTTTACTCAGTTATCTAGATATGTTTCTCATGTGGTAGCTGATAACAGGTAAAAGATTAGAAAATTTGTGACTGGAGTATCTGATAGTATGGTCAAGGAGTGAAGGACCACAATGCTGATTAGTGAGATAGACTTGTGTAGGCTGATGGTCCATGCTCAATAGATAGAGGAGTAGAAGATTAAAAAGAGGGAGAGAGTAAACAAGAGGGATAGGATGGGTAGTTTTAACTTCAGTCAACCAAAGTCAGAGGGTGGTAACCATTCTCAGTTTTATTAGAGGTCTTCAGCCCCAGCATCCTCTTCAGCTAGTGCTTCCATACCCAAATTCAAAAATGATAATTGGGATAGAGCACTAGGCTCTAAGTCCTAGGTAATTGTTAGCAGTGCTCATATAAATCCCCTATGTCAGAAATCCAGGCCATCAGATTTGGGAGTATCGGGTAGTTTCTCAAAAAATTAGGGATGTGTGCCAACAGCGCCAGTCCTATCAGTCGTCAGTTCCATCCGGTCGCCCAACTCAGCAGGGTGCCGCTTCCAGTGCTACCAGTGGTCAGTGTCTAACAGATTATATGCTCTTCAGTCCTGCCAAGATTAGGAAAATTCTCCTGACATAGTTACTGGTACGTTGCAGGTCTTTTACTTACATGTTTATGCTTTATTATACCCTGGAGCTTCTCTTTCTTTTATAACTCCATAAATGGCTGTCAATTTTAGAGTCATTCCCGAAACTCTAGAAGAGCCTTTTTCAGTGTCTGCCCCAGTAGGAATTTCTATTATAGCCAGACAGGTGTAAAGGATCTGTCCGATCATAATATCTCAGAAAGTTACCACAGTTGATCTTGTAGAGTTAGAGATGACGTATTTTGATATCATTCTCGGCATAGATTGGCTCCACTCATGCTATGCCTCAGTTGATTTTAGAAATATAATAGTTCATTTTCAGTTCCCAAATGAATTAGTCCTTGAATGAAGGGGTAGTACTACAGCTCTTAGGGGTCAGTTGATCTCGTACCATAAAGCCAGAAAGATGATATCAAAGGGGTGTATTGACCATCTTGTGCGAATCAAAGGCTCTAACTCAGAAACTTCAACCCTTGAGCCAGTTTCAGTAGTCAGGGAAGTTCCAGATGTGTTCCCTGAAGATCTCATTGGAGTTCCTCCCGAAAGGGAAATCGACTTCGGAATATACCTTCTTCTAGATACTCAACCTATATTTATTCCAACATACAAAATGGATCCAGCTGAACTTAAAGAATTAAAAGAATAGTTGAAGGACCTCTTAGATAAGGTATTCATCAGACCCAATATCTCTTCATGGGGCACACCAGTTCTATTCGTGCTTAAGAAAGATGGCTCTCTTAGAATGTGTATTGACTATCATCGGTTGAATAAGGTCAAAGTCAAGAATAAATACCTACTTTCTAGAATTGATGACTTGTTTGACTAACTTCAGGGTGCTAGCTACTTTTCCAAGATAGACCTCAGATCAGGCTATCATTAACTCAGGGTCAAAGAATGTGACATTCCAAAAATAGCTTTCCAAACCCAGTATGGTCACTTTAAATTTTTGGTCATGTCCTTCGGTCTTACAAATGCCCCAGCAGCCTTCATAGACTTGATGAACCGAGTGTTCAAGCAGTACTTGGACATGTTCGTCATAGACTTCATTGATGACATTCTTGTTTACTCTCATAGTGAAAATAATCATGCAGACCACCTAAGAATAGTACTTCCGACTCTTAGAGCTCACCAGTTATTCACTAAATTCAATAAGTGTGAATTCTGGCTAAGATCAGTAGCTTTCCTTGGCCATATTATTTCTGGTGATGGCATTAAAGTTGATCCTCAAAAGACTGAGGTGTTAAGAAACTGGCCTAGACCCATCTCTCCATTAGACATCAGGAGTTTCTTGGGTTTAGCTGGCTAGTACCATCGGTTAATTGAAGGATTTTCTTATATTGCATCCCCCATGTCCAGATTGACTCAAAAGAAAGTTAAGTTTCAGTGGTCAGATTCATGCGAGAAGAGTTTTTAGGAGTTGAAGACTCGACTCACCTCAGCCCCAGTATTGACTCTACCAGATGGTTCAGATGGTTTTTTTGTGTACTTGATGTATCCAGAGTAGGTTTGGGTTGTGTACTCATGCAGAGAGGTAAGGTTATAGACTATGCCTCCAGATAACTTAAACCCCATGAGAAGAATTACCCTACTCATGATCTTGAGTTAGGAACTGTAGTGTTTGCCTTAAAGATTTGAATTTGCATCAGAAAAGGTGGTTATAATTATTAAAGAATTATGACATTAGTGTTCTGTATCATCCAGGAAAGGACAATTTAGTGGTTGATACTCCCTGCAGATTGTCCATGGGTATTGTAGATCATATTGAGGATGGTAAGAAGTAGTTAGCTCAGGAAGTCCATCATCTTTCCCGACTAGGTGTCTGCTTATTCGACTCAACAGAGGGTAGTGTGTGGGTACAGAGTATCTCAGAATCATCTCTAGTTTCCGAGGTAAAGGAAAAGCAGGATAAAGATCCCAGTCTAGTTAAGTTGAAAGAATCAGTTAGATATCAGAAAGTGGAGGTTTTCTCCCAAGGAAGAGATGGTGTGTTGCGTTGTCAGGGTAAATTATGTATGCCTGGTGTAGATGACTTGCAGCAATGAATTCTTCCTGAAGCGCATGGTGCACGTTACTCTATTCATCCAGGGGCCACTAAAATATACCATAATTTGCGAGAGATCTATTAGTGGAGTAGGATGAAGAGGGATATTACAGAGTTTGTGGCTAAGTTCCCTACATGTTAGCAAGTTAAGATTGAGCACCATAAGCCCAGTGGGTCCATGCAGGAGTTCAGTATTCCCACTTAGAAATGAGAGAAAGTTAACATGGATTTTATGACAGGTTTGCCTCGTACCCATCATCAGTATGATTTTATTTGGGTTATCGTAGACAGGATGACCAAATTAGCTCATTTCTTGTCAGCCCATACCTCTTATTTAGATGATGACTATGCCAAACTCTATCTCAGAGAGTTGGTTAGGTTGCCTGGTTTTTTCTTATCTATCATCTCAGATAGAGGTACCTAGTTTACCTCTCTTTTCAGGAAAGCATTCCAAAAAGGTCTTGGTACCCAAGTCCATCTCAGTATAGCCTACCACCCTCATATAGATGGTCAATAAAAAAGGACCATTCAGACTCTTAAGGATATGCTGAGAGCATACATAGTTGATTGTAATGGTAGTTGGGATGACCACTTGCCTTTGATTGAATTCTCATATAATAACAGTTATCATTCCAGTATCTGTATGGCTCTATTTGAGGCTCTCTATGGTAGGAGATGTAGATCTCTAATTAGTTGGTTTGAAGTAGGTGAGGCCGCAGTAGTAGGGCCTGACTTGGTATTTGATGCATTAGAGAATGTTCAGTTGGTCATAGAAAGGCTTAGGGATGTATAGAGCCGATAGAAATAGTATGCAGATGTGAGAAGAAAGGATCTTAAGTTTGAGGTCGGTGATTTCATGTACTTGAAAATCTCTCCCATGACGGGACTAAAGAAATTTTGCAAGAAAGGGAAACTCAGTCCCTTCGAAATTCTAAGTTGTTTCGGAAAAGTAGCTTACAAGCTTGAGTTGCCTTCAGATTTAGCCTCAGTACACCCAGTGTTCCATGTCTCATTTTTAAAGAAGTGTATTGGTGATCCAGCTGCATTTGTTCCCTTAGAAAGTGTAGATATTCAGAACAGTCTTTCATTTGAGGCAGTTCCAGTTGAAATTCTCGATCATAAAGTTCATAGACTAAGGAACAAAGAAGTTCCATTGGTCAAAGTTCTTTGGCAGAATCAGTCCATTGAGGAAGCCACTTGGGAAATAGAATCAGATATGCGAACCAAGTACCCTCATCTTTTTTTCGTGAATTCAAATTTTGTATAAGGTACCAATCTTCTTAATATTTCTCTCTATCATACTCAGTTTTAGTTGCACATCATGTGCATGTCAATCGTGCATTTAAAAATCAGTTTAGTCATGTATTCCATGCATCAGATATGCATGTTCAGTGTGTAAGCTTAGCCCAACAGTTTTCCTCAGCTTAACCAGTTTCATTCGAGGATGAATGATCCCAAGGGGGAGATATTGTAACACCCCGTATTTCCCTAGCATAATCTAAGTCATAGTTCATGAGTATTAGTATATAAAATTTTCAAAACAATCATTATTTTACTATGTATATCCTTCCATTGCGTAAGAAATTCAATTAGCTTTCCAACGATATAAAATTCGCTGAAAACCAATAACCGGGTAAGAAGTTATGGAAATTTTAAGTTTCAGTCATTAAATATAGTCATTTTAACCCTTAGCGTGTCACGAAGACAGTCCAAATGACAATTGTTAATTTCCAGTGTGACTCCGTGATGTTGGTGCATCACGGAGTAGGCCAAATTCCAATTTTGCAATTTCCAGTGGTCCTCCGCGATGGTGGCGCATAGCGGAGGTGGACAAATTGGTATTCCAAAGGCTTACCACGTTAGCTCCACATTGCGATGTTTATCTAGGTCCCAATTGTCTATTTCCAGTGGCTTGGTGCGATAGTGGCGCGTCGCGCCAAGGCCAAAAATCATGATGTTTAGTTTTTAGCTTGCATTTTTAAATTTGTTCAAGGGTATTTGGGTCCTTTTCCAAGGCCCTAATTAACCTAAAACGTGAAATTTAACCCCTAAACACCCCAAGTAGTCATCATTATTTCAATTCCTCTCACAATCAAAAATCCCCTTTTCAAGAACAAGAAACCCTAGCTCTCAAATTCAAGACCAATCCTAAAGAACTCACCAAGAACCTCAGGAAATTCATCATCCCAGGTATGTTAAATGTTCATCCATGGGTACCTTCCACCCATGGAGTCTAAGTATCCCATTTTAATTACCAAGTTATAATCTTTCCAAGTTATTATGTTTTAATTTATGATTTCACCCATGAATCTCCATGAACTATGATTTTATACCATGTTTCAATGAAATTATTATTATTATTCAATCCTCCATGTTTTAATATTATTATTTATTGAATTAAACCATGATTTAATACTATTATGTTAAATTTATGCTATTTCTATAAGTTCCATGACATTTTGATATGCCCAAATTACACCTCTCTTACGAGAGAGTAAGCGGTCGTTGTCAAATATATAACCCAACTAGGTTGGTGTCGAATCCTACAGGGAATATGGTGTTAATTAAGTTGTATGCATATTAGTTGACTTTTAATCGTTCGTTTTCGTAAAATATATAGGGAGGATTTGATTCAGTTCACAAATTAATGGTTCCAGTTTAACAAGATGAAATATGTGTAGTAGTATTCAAATTCAGAGAAATAGCAACCTAGGGTTATGTCCACCTTGTAGTTTTCAATACTTATTAACTATGGGCTTTATGAATTCATACATGCATCGTGATTACAGAGAAACATATTGTATTTAATAACATAATTCTAGTGTTTCTCAACCATCAAGGACTAATTCACTTTAGTTCTCTCGAATCAAAAGCGTTCACCAAAAACAATAAGAAATCTCCAAGTAGTTAATCCTGCTAAGGCATTAACTTATAAAATAGGGGTTAGTAATCCTATTTTCTTATCACTACTCTCTTTTCTGAACATCAACCTTTCTTTTGAACAAGTTGCGTTTTAAGGCATATCCTCTATGTTTGCAACCACGAGAATTCAAGATAAGCGAAGAGAGTATGATGTAAATAAATCAATGCATAATGAATTCAAAACCCAAAGTGATAGATTGTATGCTACAAGGCTTCCATAACCCTAACTAATAAACTTAGCTACTCATGAATAAAACGAAAAGCATCATAAATCTATTCATCATACCAAAAACTAAAAGACGGTCTTGGTGTGCAAATAGTGAAAACAAGAGAGAAAGACGTTTCTCTCTCTCTCTCCTCAAGCTAAGCCTACTTTCTCCTCTCTCAAAATAATCCAGAATAATGAATAATGAATAAAAATTCAGCAATTAAGTCTTTTAATAATCTCTTCTCTCATTATTTCCTTCTAAGTCCCTGAACTAATTATAAATGATAAATTAGTCTTGGACATAGTTCTAGGCGCCACATTTGGTCCAGATTGCTACTCTCTCTTGTGTCATATGCCATCCGCATTCCATAGTCCCATTATGTCTTCATCTACCTCATTAATACCTGAAATCATGCTAATCACATCGGTTAGCTCAATTGCATAGAAGTAGAGTAAAAACATAAGAAACTAGGCACTTTGTTCTCTAAACATTGCTAAAATATGGATAAGTTATGGTGCTTAAGCGTATAAATACACCCAAGATCACATTCCTATAATTGTTTTAAACCATGAACTACAAGTGGTTGATAAAATGCCTACAAGAGTGATTGATTTAATAAAAGCCTTAATGTTTTATCCCCCAAGCTTTAGTATCATTTTCCCATTGTTGTTTTTGAATCCTGAGGATATTGAATACCCAAAAACCATAGTTGTTTATGTAGTCTAATCTCAGTACATTACAGAATAGTTTTTAGAACATACTATGAGCATATCAGAATAGTCAGATATCAGTTAGTTAAACTCAAAATAGTCTAGCATTTTAGTGTCTTTCAGTTGGGAGTAGGATTTAGCACCGAGCGAGTGTAGGGATGGAGGCTTCCCCGTCAGATAGGAAAAATCGTTAGCAACAGTCCCAATACTCCATAACTATATAGCCAAAGTAGGATATGATAAGTAACCCGTTAGATTATGCTTGACTATCTCGCAGGGGTCACCCGTTAGTTCAGGATTAACACCCTTAGTCCTTTGGACATTATATCAGTTTAGTGGATCCACATAGCCAATGTTAGTACCTGTGGCATGGTATTAACACCCTTCTAACTAGGGTTACAGGTTGGACCCCGATTAGCTAAAAATTGGAGAAGGTTGGTTAGATGATACTTCCCACAGTCTCAGATGCAGTCTTATTTAAAGTCCTAGTTTAGTTATGCAGTCTTAGATTTGTTTGACCAAAGCATACAAATATCAGTATTTTTTAGTATTTTAGTTTACAGATTTTACTCAGTCCATGTTATATGCTTGGTCATGTATCCCTAATGTCTACAGATTTTCACGTATCTTCAGTATTTATAGACTGTTATTCATACTCAGTATTTATAGATTCTCTATATTTTTAGTATCTACAAATTCCACATTCTCTACTTAGTACTCTATGTTTTACAAGCATATTCAGTTAATTATTAGTTTTGTTCATGAAACTATGAATATCACCCTACCTCATTTAGAATACCAATACATTCAAAGTACTGATCGAATACCTTTCTTTTGTGCTATGATGTATTATATCATAGGTGCTGACACTCAGTTCTCATACCGCACTTAGACTTCATTTCTCAGGCTATCAACAGTACGACATCTGTGGTGAGACCTCATCATTCGAGAATAGATTATTTTACTTCATATCTCTATTTCAGTAGTTAGCAGAGTTAGTTGGGGGCCTATCCCATCAACTCATATTCAATCAGTCATATTTAGAGGCTTTTCAGACATTAGAGTCTGTTTTCAATATTTGGATTTTCAGTTGACATGTCAGTTTTTCAGTATTTAATTAGATGCAGACAGTTTCTTTCTATAGATTCATATTTCAGTATTGATTTAGTAATAAAACCTTATGGCAATATCAAATGTTTTTCTCAATTATGATATTATTATTCAATGCTCATAATAGGTACCAGCTCATGGGTTAGCTTATGGTCCCTTGGGACTGTAAGCACTGTATGACGCCCAGGGTGTACTCTCGGGGCATTAAAATAACCTAAGATAAGTGATCATATCTATAATTATCATCCATATAGAAATGGGAATAATCTCAATCTGTACCTACGTTGGCTAGTAGTTCTAGGGAAGTAGGATGCGCTAAATCCACACTTCCCGCTCAATGCTAACTACTACTCCCTTTAATCCGTATGTTCATTCTATAGGAAATCCACTTTTAAAACTAATATAAGGGTTTACATTGAAAACGTCTTGTAAATCTATTTATTATAAACTGTAGCTAAATCTGTAAAGTGGATTCCATATATAAGCTGAGATAAAAAGATCAAATCTTTGTTCAAAATCTGAATATAACAAGTCATGGGGTGCTTAAAAGTGATATCTTTCTTGAAACATCAATATTAAACTAGGGCTTAATACCCATGCTTTAACTCAGGTCAAATTATCATAAAGTTCATGCTAAATAACGAAATTCTTGATAACTCAATTCTAAATCTGGAAAATACTATCACACATATATAAATACTAAAGTAGACTTTCAATTCAATATCTAAATCATTTGTAATATCAAAATCTTCAAATAGTGCTGAGTGGGTATAAGCCCTAAACTAAAATTCATATAATTTCATGAAAAATTCAACTTTAAAATTAATTTTGAACACAAGGATGAAAGGATTATCCTTGTTGAAGAACCCCACATACCTTAATTGATGACTAGATGAAGAAGCTTAAACTTTGAGTTTCTAGTTGTGCTCTTGAAGTTCTTAAATTGTGAATCCTTAATTTTGAGTCATCTTGGAAAAAGAAAGGTGGAATTTTGATTTCTTGAGGATTAAGGTTTGATGTTCTAGGGTTTCTTTGAGAGAAAGTTGATGAAAAGCATGCATAATATCTTAGAATAGGCTAAATTCTATGTTTTACATGATTTAGGCCTTGGGGAAATGACTATATTGCCCTTTGTAAAATTTAACTCAAAACTGGAAAATATTAATTTGGCACACCACCATGATGCGCCGCTATCACGGTGGCTTACTGGAAAATGGACGACTGTCATTTTAGCCTTTGGTGCATTGCGGTGAAATCGCGCAACGTCACTGGAAAAAGGATGATTGCCATTTTCCACTCCACCTTGACGTGGTGTCTTTCCAATTGGGAATTTTGACATGATACAGGCAAATCCCGTTGAGCTACTGGAAAGGGACGAACGGGAACTGGAACTTCTCCATGAAGCGGGCCAATCGCGGTGCTCCACTGGAAATCGGACAACTACGAATTTTTCCTTCACCGGTGCTTATCACGATGCCCTACTACTTTCTCAACCGGGTATCGAATTAAGGCGAAATCGGTATTGTTTGAAAGCTGATTCAATTTTTACACATTGGTAGGTCTAGAGCTGGAAAAGTCTACATGTATCAAGAGTTATTACTTTTAAAGTTGACCCTTGACACACTAGGAGCTAAACGAGACTAAGAGAAGTGCGGGGTATTATAATATTGAAAGACCCCACAAAATTCCAAGCTTAATTCAATCCTTTAAGCTTGTTAAGGGATCCCAGACTTAGAAAATTCTAGCTACATATTTAGACTTAGTTTATTTTAGGCCTTCAAAAGTTGGAAAATCTTATTTCGTGACCTTAAAGTCCTTTAAATGTCTATATTTTATTTAATTCATGATCAGGGAGGTCAATAGGTGTTCCCAAACAAATTTTGGATTTTTTGGACTTTGTTCGAAGCTCCTTTGGAATCAAAAATAGTGTACCAACGCGGTCTTGGCGTGTCGCGTGGACTATCGTGTTGGTTAATATTTTCCCCAGCTACCAGCGTCAAATTCCAATAAGTTGGCACGATCTTGGTGTGACGCGTTGGATATCACGTTGGTGCCATCGACGCACCGTGTCGACCTGCGCGTCGGTAATCCAGTTTTCACTCATTAAAACACCATGCTCTTGAGGGTATTTGGGTCTTTTTCTCCCGATTCTCAGCCCCCAAAAACAAAAAATTTAATACCCTAGGAAGAAAATGAACCCATTGTTTCTCAATTTAACTCAAGAACAAGCCTTAGGATTTTTAAATTTCAAATCAAGAACTCACGATTCCATCATTTATTTCCAGAAATTCTTCAATAAGTATGTAAAGTGTTCATCCAAAGGTCCCTTCCACCCTTGGAGTCCAAGAAACTTCTTTTAAGAACATAAATGGTGATGTCATGTTGTGAGTTTGGATGTAATCATGCTGATGTTGTGGTATGTATTTAGAGTTGAAATCTTTAATGTATTTCTTGATATTATGTGGCATGTAAGTTGAACTTTGATTCTCTTATGTAGAAACCCCTGAATTATGAATTAATATGGTAGTCATGATTTATTAGCATTGTTGTTCATACCTAAGTATAAAGCTATGCCTTGTAAGTGTTTGATGGAATGTTCATGAGATTAGTTTAACGAAATTATGACATGTTATCATGCATTCCTATTTATGTGCAAGTTCACGACTTTCAAGTATTTGATGAAATGCCTCAAAAATTGTATTATGAGTTGTTGACTATTGTCAAGTATTCAAGAATTGTCATGTCTTATTATTTTCATGCTATCGAGTCCTGGGGGTATTTAATACCCGACAAATTAGTTGTGTGCCTAGAACCAGTGTCAGTTGTAGAATCCATCTCAGTCATGTCAAGATCAGTAGTAATCTCAGCCAGTCTCAAAATTCAGGAAAAACTCAATAGTATTTAGTTTAGAACTCAGTAAACTCAGTCAAATATACTCAGCTTAGTGTCTATGCAGTTGGGAGTAGGATTCAGAACCGAGTGAACCCAGGGATAAGGGCTCACCTTCCAGTAGAGGGTGTGATCCTTAGAAGCAGTCCTTGTGTTCCAGAACTACATAGCCAGTGTAGGCTGAGACATCAAAACTGCCAGATGAGGTTTGATGAGGTGGCTTAACTTATCAGTTGAGGGTCCCACCATTCTCATTAGAGTACCTAACAGATGAGGGTAACTCTCATCTTGTCCTTACCTATGGCACAGTACTGACACCCTTCCAATTGAGGCTACAGGTTGAACCCCGAATATATTCAGAAAAGGGGCATGTCGGTTAGATGATTACCTTCTATAGTCTCAGTCTTATTCTTTAGTAAAGAACTCAGATAGTTCTATAGATTTCAGGACTGTCAGATACAGTCACTCAGCTCAGTACAGAACTCAACTAGTTCCATCAGAAACATGACTGTCATACATAGTCACTCAGAAATAGTATATCAGTTATCAGTTATATCAGTTATCAGTAATCCATGTTATCAGTAACTCAGTATTCAAAATCCTTATGACTTCAGTTACAGTTATGTATTCATGCATGTATTCTTACACAGTTATGTTCATGTTATTTAGTTAGTTATAGTTCATGCCTATGAACCCTTGCATTCAATCTTACCTCACTTTGCGTACTTGTACATTCAAACGTACTGATGCATACTTTTCTTTGAGCTATGGTGTTTTATACCATAGGTTCAGACATACGGGCCTCAGAGCATTCTTAGCTGTTTAGACATTCAGCCAGCAGCAGTAGACTAGCAGTGAGTCCTCATCATTCAAGGATATTCTTTTATTTCATTATCTCATTAGATTCAGCATTCCAGTAGATGGAGTTAGTTGGGGGATTATCCCATCAACTCCTTATTCAGACAGTTCAGTTTAGAGGCTTTTCAGACTAGATGTTCAGACAATATTCAGTATTTTAGATTCTGATGTTTTATCAGACTTTATCCTTTTATTTTCATCAATATTATAGTTTTGAACCTTATGGCATTTTAACTCATTATTCCACATTATACAATATTATTATTCAGTTATTGCAGCAACTACCAGTCATGGGTTAGCTTGTGGTCCTTCGAGATTATGAGTACCGTGTAGCTTCTGGGGTACAGATTCGGGGAGTTACAAACTTGGTATTAGAGACTAAGGTTCAACAGTGTCTTAGTAAGTCTAAAAGCCACATCTAGTAGAGTCTTTTGCATGGGTGTGTAGCGCACCACACTTATGGACAGGAGGCTATGATATGTTTTAGGAATAGTTTCTTTTTTTTAGTATTCATATTGTGCGAGTAAGTATGAGCTCCAAATAAACTCTCTTTTTAATATAAGTTTCTCTTCCATCTACAGAAAATACCTTCAAAGAGGACTCAGGAAAGAGGAACGGGAGATCAGCCAGCCCCTCAGCCCGACCAACCCATTCCTTTAGGCGAACATATCTCCCACGCGGAGTTCAGAGAAGCATTCACCATCTTAGCTCATTCTTTAGAAGCCCAAAATAAACGCCCAACTACTGTTCTGGCTAACCCAGTGGCTAATACTGTTGCTGCCAGGATTTGGGACTTCACTCGAATGAACGCTCCATCTTTTTTTGGGTCTAAGTTAGATGAGGACCCTCAGGAGTATCTTGATCAGGTGCAAAAAATTACTAATATTATGGGGGTGACTGCTAGTGAGAGTGCTGACCTAGCTGCATATCAGTTGCAGGATGTGGCTCATACTTGGTTTAAACAGTGGAAAGTAGAGAGAGCCATAGATGTAGGGCTCATTGAATGGAAGGAGTTTGCCACTGCTTTTCTAGATAGATTCTTTTCTCTAGAACTAAGAGAAGTTAAGGTGTTAAAGTTTATTAATCTGAAACAGGGCAATATAATAGTGAAAGAGTATTCTCTCAAGTTTACTCAATTAGCTAGATACGCTCCTCATGTAGTGGCAGATAGCAGATCCCGAATGAGTAAGTTTGTGTCTGGGGTGAATGATAGTATGTTTAAAGAGTGTAGGAATACAATGTTTCTTAATGAGATAGACTTGGCTAGGCTGATGATCAATGCTCAGCAGATAGAGGAGCAGAAGAATAAGTAGAGAGAGAAGTAGAATAAGAGAGCTAAAACATGTAGTTTTAACTTTGCTCAACCTAAGTCAGAGGGTGGGAATCGTTATTAGTTCTACCTGAAATATTTAGTTCCAACTCCATCCTCAGCTAGTGCTTCAGTACCAAAATTCAGAGATGTCAATAGAGATAGGGCGCCAGTCTCTAAGTCCCAGGGTAGTGTCAGTAGTGCCTAAACCAATCCTCTTTGTCAGACTTATGGAAAGAACCATCAGGTATTTGCAGAGCTGGCAGTGATATTTGTTTCGTATTTGGCAAGCCAGACCATAGAGTCAGAGATTGTCTCCAGTCAGGTTCTCAGGGTCAGCGAAACCATCCTCCAGCTCAGTCCAGTCGTCCAAATCAGCAGGGTGCCTCATCCAGTGCCACCAGTGCGAAACATCCAAACAGACTCTATACTCTTCAGTCCTAATAGGATCAGGAAAGTTCTCCTGACGTGGTCACTGGTACATTACAAGGTTATCACTTACATGTTTATCCTTTGCTAGATCCAGGAGCTTCCTTGTCTTTTGTTACTCCTTATATAGCAGTTGATTTTGGAGCATTCCTAAAATTTTAGCAGAGCCTTTCTCAGTCTCTATCCTAGTGGGTAAATCCATCATATCCTGACGGGTATACAGGAACTGTCCGGTTATGGTATCTCAGAAAATAACTTCAGCAAACTTAGTCAAATTAGAGATGACTGATTTTGGTGTCATTCACGACATGGATTGGCTTCATTCCTGCTATGCCTCAGTCGACTGCAGAAATAGAATTTTCCATTTCTAGTTCCCAAACAAATCCGTACTAAAGTAGAGGGGTAATACCTCAGTGTTTAGGGGTTAACTTATTTCATACCTTCGGGCGAGAAAAATGATATCTAAGGGATGTGTCTATCACCTTGTGCGAGTCAAGGACTCCAGTTCAGAAACCCCTACTCTTGAATCAGTGTCGGTATCATGTAAATTCACATATGTATTCCTTGAAGATCTTTCCAAAATTCCTCTTGAAAGGGAAATTGATTTCAGAATTGATCTTCTCCTAGTTACTCAACCCATATTTATTCCTCCATACAGAATAATACCTGCAGAACTCAGAGAATTAAAAGAACAGTTGAAGGATCTCCTAAATAAGGGATTCATCAGGCCCAGTGTGTCCCCGTGGGGCAGACCAGTTTTATTCGTGCGTAAGAAAGATGGTTCTCTCAGGATGTGCATTGACTACCGCCAATTAAATAAAGTCACAACCAAAAACAAGTATCCCCTTCCCAGAATTGATGACTTGTTTGACCAACTTCAAGGAGCTAGTTACTTTTCTAAGATAGACCTCAGATTAGGCTATCATCAGCTCAGAGTCAGAGAGTGTGACATCCCAAAGACAGCTTTCAAAACTTAGTATGGTCACTTCAAATTCTTATTCATGTCCTTTGGTCTTACCAATGCCCCAACAACTTTCATGGACTTGATAAATCATGTGTTCAAGAAGTACTTAGATATGTTCATTATAGTTTTCATAGGTGACATCCTGGTTTACTCCCATAGTGAACATGATCACGCAGACCATCTCAGAATAGTATTGCAGACTCTAAGAATCATGAGTTATTTGCTGAATTTAGTAAGTACGAATTTTGGCTAAGGTCAGTAGCATTCCTTGGCCATATCGTTTCTGGTGATAGCATTAGGGTGGATCCCTAAGAGATTGAAGCGGTAAGAAACTGGCCCAAACCCATCTCTCCATTAGATATCAGGAGTTTCTTAGGTTTGGCTGGCTACTACATGCGGTTTTTTGAGGGATTTTCATCTATTGCATCCCCTATGTCTATATTGACTTAGAACAAAGTCAAATTTCAGTGTTCAGATTCATGCGAGAAGAGTTTTTAGGAGTTGAAGACTCAACTTACCTTAGTTCCAGTTTTGACTCTTCTAGATGGTTTAGATGGGTTTGTGGTATACTTTGATGCATCCAGAGTAGATTTGGGTTATTTTCGCATACAGCATGGTAAGGTCATAGCCTACGCCTCCAGATAGATTAAACCCCATAAGAAGAATTATCTAACTCATGATCTCGAGTTAGCAACAATAGTGTTTGCCTTAAAGATTTAGAGGCACTACTTGTATGGGGTGCATGTAGATGTGTTCACAGATCACAAAAGACTTTAGTATATATTTTCTCAGAAAGACTTAAACATCCGTCAGAGAAAGTGGTTGGAGTTGTTAAAAGACTATGATATGAGCATTTTGTATCACCCGGGCAAGGCCAATATAGTGGCTGATGCTCTCAGTAGACTATCTATGAGTAGTGTTTCTCATGTTGAGGACAGTAAGAAGAAGTTAGTTCAAGGAGTTCATCAGCATGCCCGACTAGGTGTCCATTTATTTGATTCAGCAGAAGGTAGTGTGTGGGTTTAGAACAGTTCAAAATTATCTCTAGTTTCCAATGTAAAGGAAAAGCAGGCTAGAGATCCCAATTTAGTCAAGTTGATAAAATCACTCAGAGATCAGGAGGTGGAGGTTTTCTCCTAAGGGGTAGATAGAGTTTTGCATTTTCAGGGTCGTCTATGTATGCCAGGTGTGGATGACTTGAGGCAGCGAATTCTTGCAGAGGCGCATAGTGTGTGTTACTTTATTCATCCAGGGGATACTAAGATGTACCACAATTTGTGGGAGATCTATTGGTGGAGTGGGATGAAGAGAGGCATTGCAGAATTCGTGGCTAAGTGCTCAACATATCAGCAGGTTAAGATTGAGCATCAGAAGCCAAGTGGGTCCATGTAGGAGTTCAGTATCCCTACTTGGAAGTGGGAAGAAGTGAACATGGACTTTGTGATGGTTTTACCTCATACTCATCTCAGCATGATTCAGTTTGGGTCATCGTAGAAAGGGTGACCAAATAAGCTGACTTTCTTCCAGTCCATACCTCGTATTCAATTGAGGATTACAACAAACTCTACATTAGAGAGTTGGTCAGATTATATGGTGTTCTGTTGTCCATTTTCTCAGATATAGGTACCTAATTCACCTCTTATTTCTAGAAAGCATTCCAATAAAGGTCTTGGCACCCAAGCTCACCTCAGTATAGCCTTTCATCCCCAGACAGATGGTCAAGCAGAAAGGACCATTCAGACTTTGGAAGATATGTTGCGAGCGTGTGCGATAGATTTTAAAGGTAGTTGGGATGACCACTTGCCTTTGATTGAGTTTGCATACAACAACAACTATCATTCTAATATTTAAATGGCTCTGATTAAAGCTCTCTATAGTAGGAGATGCAGATCTCTAATCGCTTAGTTCGAGGTGGGTAAGGCCACAGTTGTAGGTCCCAACCTAGTATTCGATACCTTAGAGAAAGTTCAGTTGATCAGAGAGAGGCTTGAGACAGCTCAGAGCCAACAAAAATCATACGCAGATATGCGCAGAAATGATCTCAAGTTCGAGATTGATGATTATATATATTTGAAAATCTCTCCCATAAAGGGAGTAAAGAGGTTTGGCAAGAAGGGAAAGCTCAGTCCCCGATATGTCGGTCCCTTCAAAATTCTCAGTCGCTTCGGAAAAGTAGCTTATGAGCTCGAATTGCCTTCAGATCTAGTTCAATCCATTTAGTATTTCATGTCTCCTTTCTAAAGAAGTACATAGGTGACCCAGAAGTTGTAGTACCTATAGAGGGCGTAGATGTTCAGAACAATCTCTCTTTCGAAGAGATTCCAGTCAAAATCCTTGACTATCAGACTCGCAGATTGAGGAACAAAGAAGTCCCTCTAGTCAAAGTTCTTTGGTGGAATCAGTCCATTGAGGGAGCTACTTGGGAAGAAGAAGCAGACATGTGAACCAAGTATCCTCACCTCTTCTCCACTAATCCAGACTCAGCCCAAGGTAATGGATTTTCTTAAGCTTATTTAGGTTCATGCTCAAATTTCCATTACAAACTTGGTATCATTTACCTTTGCATATTCAATTCTATGTTCATGAGTCAGTTCAGTCATGTATTCATGCATCAGATATGCATGATCAGTATGAGAAACTCAGCTTATCAGTACTCCCAGACATATATTCATGAACCAGCTTAGTTATGTACTCATGCATCAAATATGCATGTTCAGTGTAATAATTCAATATATCAACAATATCAGTCCTATAGTCATGTCCCAGACGTTCATGTACAGTAAGTAGATTCAGCCTACTAGTACTTTCAGTTCAGTCAGTCTCATTCGAAAATGAATGTTCCCAAAGGGGAGATATTGTAAGACCCCACAAAATTCCTATCTTAATTCAGTCCTTTAAGCTTGTTAAGGGGTCCCAGACTTAGAAAATTCTAGCTAAGTATTCAGACTTAGTTTATTTTAGGCCTTCCTTTGAAAGTTGGCCATCTTATTTTGTGACCTTAAAGTCCTTTAAATGTTTATAATTTAGTTAATTCATGATCAGAGAGGTCAATAGGTGTTCCCGGACAAATTTCAGATTTTTTGGACTTCGTTTGAAGCTTTTTTGGAATCTCAAAATAGTGTACCAACGCGATCTTAGCGCACCGCTTGGCCTATCACATTGGTTAATATTTTCCCCATCTACCAGCGTCAAATTCTAGTGAGTCGGTGCAATATTGGCACGATGCGTTGGATATCACGTCGGTGCCATCGATGTGCCACATCAACAATTTAGTTTTCACTCATTAAAAGACCACATTCTTGGGGGTATTATGGTCTTTTTCCCTGAGTCTCAGCCCCAAAAAACACGAAATTTAATACCCTAGGAAGAAAATAAACCCATTCTTTCTCAATTTCTCTCAATAACAGGCCTTAGGGCTTTTAAATTTCAAATCAAGAACTCAAGATTCCACCATTTATTTCCAGAAATTCTTCAACAAGGTATATAAAGTGTTCATCCAAGGGTCCCTTCCACCCTTGGAGTTCAAGAAACTTCTTTTAAAAACATAAAATGGTGATGTCATGTTGTGAGTTTGGATGTAATCATGTTGATGTTGTGGTATGTAATTCAAGTTAAAATCTTTAATGTATTTCTTGATATTATGGTGGCATGTAAGTTGAACTTTGATTCTCTTATGTAGAAACCCCTAAATTATGAATTAATATGGTAGTCATGATGTATTAGCATTGTTGTTCATGACTAAGTATAAAGCTATGCCTTGTAAGTGTTTGATGGAATGTTCATGAGATTAGTTTAAAGAAATTATGGCATGGTAGCATGCATTCCTATTTATGTGCAAGTTCACGACTTTCAAGTGTTTGATGAAATGCCTCATAAATTGTATTGTGAGTTGTTGACTATTGTCAAGTATTCAAGAATTGTCATGTCTTATTATTTTCATGCTATCGAGTCCTGGGGGTATTTAATATCAGATAAATTAGTTGTGTGCCTAGAACCAGTGTCAGTTACAGAATCCATCTAAGTCATGTCAAGATTAGTAGTACTCTCAGCCAGTCTCAGAACTCAGGAAAAACTCAGTAGTATTTAGTTCAGAACTCATTAAGACAAGTCCAGATTAGTCCAGTATACTCAGCTCAGTGTCTATTCAGTTAGGAGTAGGATTCAGCACCGAGTGAACCCAAGGATGAGGGCTCGCCTGCCAGTAGAAGGTGTGATCCTTAGAAGCAGTCCTTGTGTTCCATAACTACACAACTAGCGTAGGTTAAGACATCAAACCTGCCAGATGAGGGTTGATGAGGTGGCTTAACCTGTCAGTTGAGGTTTCCACCATTCTCATTAGAGTACTGAACAGATGAGGGTAACTCTCAGCTTGTCCTTACCCATGGCACGGTACTGATACCCTTCCAACTGAGGTTACAGGTTGGACCCTAAATCTATTCAGAAAAGGGGCATGTCGGTTAGATGATTACCTCCCACAATCTCAGTCTTAGTCTTCAGTAAAGAACTCAGATAGTTCTACAGATTTTAGGACTATCAGATACAGTCACTCAGTTCAGTACGAAACCCAGCTAGTTCCATCACAAATAGGACTGTCATACATAGTCACTCAGTAAATAGTATATCTATTATCAGTTATATCAGCTATCAGTAATCTATATTATCAGTAACTTAGTATTCAGAATCCTTATGACTTTAATTACAGTTATATATTCATGCATATATTCTCACGCAGTCATGTTTGTGTTATTCAATCAGTTATAGTTCATGCATATGAACCCTTGCATTCTATCTTACCTCACTTTATGTACCAGTACATTCACATGTACTGACACCTACTTTTCTTTGCTCTATCGTGTTTTATACCATAGGTTCATACGTACGAGCCCCAGAGCATTCTTAGTGATTCAGACATTCAGCCAGCAGTAGTAGACTAGCAGTGTGTCCTCATCATTCGAGGATATTCTTTTATTTCATTATCTCATTAGATTTAGCATTCCAGTAGATAGAGTTAGTTAGGGGATTGTCCCATCAACTTCTTATTCAGACAGTTCAGTTTAAAGGTTTTTCAGACTGATGTTCAGACAGTATTTACTAGTTCATATTCTGATATTTTTTCAGACTTTATCATTTTTTTCATCAGTATTACAATTTTGAACCTTATGGAATTTTATCCCATTATTCTGAATTATACTATATTATTATTCAGTTGTTGTAGCAGGTACCAGTCATGGGTTAGCTTGTGGTCCTTCGGAATTATGAGCATCGTGTAGCGTCTGGGGTACTGACTTGGGGCGTTACAAATATCTTCCCCTTGGGAACATTTATCCTCGAATGAGACTGATTGGACTGGGAATTCTGAACTAAGGTAACTGAGATTATATACTAAACATGCATATCCGGGAACATACTTACATGACTAAGTCTGAAACTTTAGAAATCTCTATCATGAAACTAATTTCTAAGCTGATTTGCCTTTACTTGCTATAAGGAGTTGATTCAAGCTGAGAGTTTAGAATTTGTTTGAAGTGTTGATGATTCAATCATACATATAGAATTGCGAATTTATAAATTATGCAGGCACGAATCATGAGACAACAAGGCTAAGATCATACAATAGGTATTACACTGTCTGAGCTAGAATACTTGGAAAACTAAGATCAATCACTGAATACTTATGAACTGAATCATGACTAAATATCTGAATCTGAGGCTGATGCCTTATTCCTGTACTAAGCTAAATTCATAATTTTCATAAATGCAAACATTTTACCTCATTGAATGGCCTTACTGGCTAAGTTTTTGGTAGTACGGCAAGATGGAAAGTTGGAAATCCATAGGAGCTTATCTATTTGATTGCTAAACTGGATTGCAGGCTATATGTACTGGATCATACCGAATGCTCATACCCAAATGGGATATTTCTTTAACACTCTTCTAGAAAGTTCTAACGATATTAGGGAGCAAAGAACTCTGGGCATGAACTGAACAAGATATCTGAATAAGAAATTTTAATATTGCTACAACACTATAGCATAAAACATAAACCTATAAATCATAAGCTAGGATAGAATTACTAGGCGTTAAGCAATGCAACTTCTTACTTTCAAGTTTAGAAATGTTTCTCAAATACTCTTTCAACTATACTATCCCCTTAAATACCATATTCACTAAATTCAACTTATAATTCTCACATAGGAATTGATAAATCGGTCTACTAAAGTCTAAACTAAACTAAATTCTCTCATCATGGTCAAGCGTAACTCAAAATCACAAGGTACTACACATAACACCATAATACTAGTCTGAACCATTAATTCAGCAGCCCAAGCGTTGTCATAGTAGCTCGCCTCTAGGATAATTTTTCTTATCACTTTAACAACTAAATTCAGCCTCTTACTAGGAATTTACTAATGCACAATGCATTCATCCACTTACACACCAACATGATATTCAAATCTATTTTCATAACCACATATGCACTTCCAAACAAACACCCATAAAATCATCTTTCTCATATTTTGTAATACCTCTATCAATAACAACTTCCATGCACTATTCTTAAGAAGAAAAGCATAAAATATTCTCAACTAACTAAGTGATACACAAAAATCTTCACCTCAATATTCCTTCACTTATAGACTTACATAGGATAAGCATACAACTATCTTTCCCAACATAATATATTTACTCTTTCCCATCTACACAATTATTCATCATCACTAAGAATACAACTATCTTTCCCAGGGCCTGAAACATGAAGGGATACTAAGCTTAACTTGACACTTTATTGAGGCTTGAGGAATAGAGTATTCATGACATGGATTCATTAAAGAGATCTAATCTGAGGATGTACATGATATAGATCTAAATTTCGCTGATCGTTATGAGTGCTGCATGACTACTGGAACTGAACATACTTTAAATCATGAGTACATGAGTCATGAGCTGCATAACCTGAATTTGGAGTTTATAACTTATGGACTATGATTCCGACTGCTGAATGAACTGGAACTCTTCATACTAGGAACTGGAAAAGTACATGATTCTCTATTATATGCATGAACATGAACTATGATCATGGAACTGACACGTAAGGCATGAGTAGATATTGGGATAACTAAAATACAATTGCTGAAATGAGAATGGGTTGGGCCTCATCCTCCCTCTTTGATATTCTATAACATGCTGGCATCACTACTAGAATCTGAGTGCCTGACTTGGTTCCTTGTTCTATCATCTCCCCTTTAGCTTTAAGCCATCATTCCAAGTCTGTGGAACCCTTTACTAAACTCTAAACTAAAATACACTCGTTGCACACTAGAGTCTAGAATACAATAATACACGTAAATAATAAACTTACTCTGAAAGACTACACCTGAAAGTGTAAAACACACTACTAATACTTCCTTCTGAGATACAACTCTATCTTTATATAGCCCAATAGTCATCATACAATAACTTGAACACTTACTAACTTAGAATCTTCATGAGTATCACCATATCTTGAGTTCACACCATCTAGAGCTTCAACTGTTATTTCTATTTGCTCAATCTTCAAGGATTCAAACTTAGATTTTAACACTTAATATGGATATCCCCAAACATTTAATGAACCATACTACTTTCGCCATAGCCTACTAATATCACATCTCTAAACTTATATTTTTTCCTAAACCATGAGAATCAAAATCATACAAAAAAGGCTCAACATTATCTATCTATAACACCTTAACTTAGATATTAAGAACATCAAATACTATATAACTAGCCTCCTTCCACTTAGCAACTCAATGGTACTACTAACCACACACAACACATAATAACCTTAGAAAATAAAGCAACCCCATATCACCTTGGGCACACCTCTATATCATACGTTCAACATCATACTTAATTATGAATGAAATAAACAAACTCTTGCATATACTATCCAAGCCAACTAGATCACCTCCATTTAACTAGCATTACTAACCGAGCAATCATTACTTCCACCTTGATGATCATCCACTATTCAAACTTAACGTCTAGTGATAAACATGATTTACAACCCAACCTAACATGCTATTCTCACTTGGAAGCTATAAAATATAGCATCAAGAAATACTAGTACGCTAGAACCTCATAATAACAACAATTGATTATATGATCGCATGGTCTATCTTATTATAATACATTAGCACCTCTTCCTTCTACACATTATGACTATTTACCCATCTATCCACCTATGTTACTTTCATAGATCTATAAGTTTCAACTAAACTCCTTTTTGTAGCCTTAAGGGAAACCTAAATTAACAATACTAAACCACCAAATGCTTTCATTAATAACCAATACTTTTATAACAGAATAGGTACCATCAATAACTACGTTCATACTTCAAGCAAACAATAATTCACCTTAACTAATCACTCTTTCTCTACATTTCTTGCCACTACACGTCTATACCCATACTTCCAACAATAAAAAAAGTTTTACTACTTATAAATCATAACCTTTAGGTTGTAAAATCCCTCGAATTCAAATTCTATTTAACAACCTAGGTTCACAGTAACTTTTCTCATGAGCACTATCTGTATTAAAGGGTTAACGAGGAATCTAAATATATATATTACTTTGTCTTAGCTGAACAACTCATATAGATGAGGACATAAATTTTGATTTGAGGAAATTATAACACACTAGTGAGATCCTCTCAAGCCCCTTGTGTGACTTCTGAAGTTACTGATAGTAAATCTGCGAGCATCATCTTAAGAGAAATTGGAATCTAGTACTCGTATTATATCGAAAAGTCATAGATGGAGAATTTTGGGGTAATACACGAATAGATAGGAGTTTCTGGGAGAATAACTTTATTGCATGATCTAGAGTATGAAAGAAGAGACATTTCTTAAATTCCCTGTAGCCTCTTGAAGAAAAGTATAGACGTCTCTGTACCATTCTGCAAGACTCTACTAGACATAATTTCACAGACACCCTAGGACACTTGAACTCTATGCTCTGATACTAAGTTTGTAACGCTCCAAAAAGGGGTTCCAAGACATCACACGGTGTTTAGGACCATAAGTGATCCCAAGCTAACCCTTGTACTGGCATACTGTTAAGCAACTGTTCTAAATATTTATAAAATGATTGAGTTTACTGTGCAAAAATATAATAATGATGAAATCAGAGAAAATCACAATATTGATACAATTTTATATTCTGATAAAACTAAAGAGCGAAACTGAAATTACAAGACTGACACTAACTGACATTTATAAAGCCTCTACTATACTAACTATAGGTAACTGGGATGCGACCCCAACTACTACTAACCAATACATATGAGTAAAAAAGTAGAGTACATAAATAACATCTAACTGAAATCCCTGAAGTAGGAGGACTCATCATCTGTTGGCTGGATTCGGCAACTGTCTAATCATGATAGATGGACTACAATTGAACTGGTACTTACATTATTAAACAATGTAGAAGATAGACATATATGTGGATCAGTACTTTTAAAATTTACTAAGCATGTGGGGGTGAATGCATAAGTAAAACAATGTCTCAATGTTCATATAAACTTGTAAAAATGATGCATGCTAAGTATAAATGGTTCACATTGGCTGGAGTAAGTGAAAGCTGAAAATCATGAGTCATGAATAATAGAGCATACTGTATAAATCTTGTGAGATGTAACACTTAGTTATAAAAGATATACTTTTACTCTTTCTTCTAGTGGACTAAGTAGAACTGAGGTTAAGTTTGTTATCAAATCATGCAGGCTAAGTGTAAAATGACTCACCTTTGTAATTGTAAACTAAAAGCTAAAATCTCATGGCTAATGACTTATGTAAAGAAATATCTGAATAAAATTGTGAGCCTTTACACTTAGTTTCTAAAAGTTGTTTTGTTATTCTTTTATGCTAGGATTACTCTTTTCTATAGGGAGGTTCTTCTAACCGACATACATTATGTGAGGTATCATAGTGTCCAACGTCTAGTTCTCTTATGGGAAAACCTCTCATTGGGAAAAGGTGTCATACTCTTGCCAAGGAGTATAACCTAAGTTAAGTGATCACATTTGTAACTTTCATCCATATAGAAATGGGAATAATATGAATCTGTACCTATGTTGGCTCGATTCTAGGAAAGTAGGATGCTCTAAATCCACACTTCCCGCTCGGTTCTAAATACTACTCTCTTTAATCTATATGCTCATTCTGTAGGAAATCCATTTTTAAAACTAATATAAGGATTTACAATAAAAACCTCTTATAAATTTGTTTACTGTAAACTGTAGCTAAATCTGTAAAGTGGATTCCATATCTAAGCTAAGATCAAAATATCAAATCTTTATTCAAAATATGAATATAACAAATCATAGGATGCTTAAAAGCGACATCTTTCTTGAAACATCAATATTCAAACTAGGGCTTAATACCCATGCTTTAACTCATGTCAAATCATCATAAAGTTTATTCTAAATAAAGAAAATCTTGATAACTCAATTCTAAATTTGGAAAATATTTTCACACGTATAAAAATACAAAAGTAGACATGCAATTCAACATCTAAATCACTTGTAATATCAAAATCTTTAAATAGTGATGAGTGGGTATAAACCCTAAATCAAAATTCATATAATTTCATGAGAATTTCAATTTTAAAACTAATTTTCGGCACAAGGATGAAAGTATTATCTTTGTTGAAGAACCCCACATAACTTAATTGATGACTAGATGAAGAAGCTTAAACTTTGAGTTTCTAGTTGTGCTCTTGAAGATTGATTCTTAAAGTTCTTGAATTGAGAATCCTTAATTTTGAGTCATCTTGGAAAAAGAATGGGGGAATTTGGATTTCTTGAGGATTAAGGTTTGTTGTTCTAGATTTTCTTTGAGAGAAAGTTGAGGAAAAGAATGCATAGTATGCTTAGAATAGGCTAGATTCTGTGTTTTACATGATTTGGGGCTTGGAGAAATGACTAGATTGCCCTTTGTAAAATTTAACTCGAAACTGGAAAATTCTAATTTCGCACACCACCGCAACGCGTCACTATCACGGTGGCTTACTGGAATATGGATGACTATCATTTGGCCTCTGGTGCAACACGGTAAAGTCGCATCGTGTCAATGGAAAAAGAACGAGTGTCATTTTTCACTCCACCGCGATGCGGTGTCTGTCCAATTAGGAATTTTGACGTTATACAGGCAAATCACATTGAGCTACTAGAAAGGGAAAAACTAGAACTTCTCCACGACGCGGGCCAATCGTGATGCTCCAATGGAAATTGAACAATTACAAATTTGTCCTTCACCATGATGCAGTGCTTATCGCGATGCCCTACTTCTTTCTCAATCGGGTATTGAATTAAGGCAAAATTGGTATAGTTGGAAAGCTGATTCAATTTTTACACATTGGTGGGTCTAGAGTTGGAAAAGTCTACACGTATCAAGAGTTATTTACTTTTAAAGTTTACCCTTGACACACTAGGAGCTAAACGGGACTAAGAAAAGTGAGGGGTATTACAATTACATATGCATTCTATCATTATTCATTAGTTTTCCTTGACTTATGTTTAACTTTCATATAGTCTTCATGAATATTTGTGTTGTTTTATTTTTGTATTTATATTAGAACTGTTAGTGGAGGCAGTGTGAGCTCTCAATTGTGAATTTTTCTGTTTGCAGGTGAAGTGCTCATAGTTTGATTTAGTTATATTATTTTCTACTTTGCTCAGTCAACCTATGATACCTACTGAGTACAAACAGACCGTACTCACCCCTATGGTGCCCTTTCAGTGTGGATCTATAATAACCCTCCCGGTTGTTTGGAAAATTTTACTTGTCTTTTCCATTTTATCTCTCTATGTAGTTTGTATACGTGATATATGACTTACGGTTATGGGTGGTACCAATTTTTGAGTTATTCAGAAATAATTTAAGTCATTAGTTGAATTAGCGAGTTTTAATAAAGTTAAGCTTGATCACGGTCAACCTTCGATCAAGATGACCCTGAATTAGTGTTTTAGTAATTTCAGTAGATTCGGAACATACATTTTAGTCAATGTATACTTTAATTTATTTTTTGTGGGGTTCCAAATAAACTTTGAGAATTTATTAAAATTTTTTAGTATTTTAGATAATTAATTTAATTAGTGATTTAATGGGTCAAAGCCAAAATTTATTAACTTATATGGTCAGTATAAAAAGAATGAATTAAAGTGGGTAAGATTTACTGGTAATAATAAAAAATAATAACATCAAATATTTAGGGCAAAGAGTGGGGCACGAGAGTTATAGTTTTCACCTTTGCAGCTTTGATAGGTGGGGATCTCCCTCTCTCTCGGACTATATCAAGTAAGCGAATAGGTACAATGCTATTTTTATAATGATTTGGGAATGGAAATAGTATAAACATAAGTTTGTATGATTTCTTTTATCGTTTTGCGTGTAGAATGTAAAGGAATTTTCATAGTTACATGTGAGTTAAGTTCTCACGCTATTAACATAGGGTATGGTTTGAGAATTAGTCAGGGCACAATAATAATATAATGATTACTATTATTGAACCATAATGATAGAATGGGTGAATAATTATGATAAAGTGGAAGGTTAAAATTTCTATTACATTATTACTGTAGTAGTCATAGTCACCCATAAGTTGGTACATAATTTGACTGTGAAACTTTTTTCCATCTTTAGTTTGTAATTTTGGGAAATTATCAAGTGGTTGCTAATTATAATGTGACATTTAGGTGTTAGGTCTAGGATTTTTAGAGTAAGAATTTGAAAAATAGGTGCCATTAGATTCGTACTCTTATAGGGATTATATATTAGAACAGATTTTGAACATTTTAAAACTTTGAGGAAGGGCAAGGCGCTTGCAGACTAGCTACCTTCAGATTCATTGGTTGAGGTAGGTTACTTTTTAATTTGAGTTTAGACTTAATTTAATTATGTGTATACATATACCCAGGTAAATGGTTTCAAATGCATGCTAAACCCGGTTTCCTTTCCCAGCATGGTTATATATATATATGTATATTTTATATGCACATGGCTAGTTTACTTGGTTTTGGTAAATGTCACTATTTTATCCTTATCCTGAGATCATGCTAGCATTTGCTCGCTAACCCATATTCGGGCAGCTGTATCCCCTCGTGATGCAGGAACCAGCCGTTTTACTCCTCCTGCTTAGTATTCGGACATTCGGGGTCAACTTTTAGATTGAGGTGGTGAGCTTTCATCTTTCCAAAAGGCTCTATTTCATGGATGTTATTTTATACTTTGGTTTATTTATGGATATTGATTTTGCCTATGGTTGGGGGCATGTCCCAACGGATTTTGGTATTCTTTTGGTTAGAGGCTTTTGTGGAACTACTATGGGTTGGTATAGGTGGGATCGATATTGGTGATAGCCTTAGTATTAGTATTGGTATTGGGGCTGACACTGGCTGACTGTATTGTTGGTTGTTCCATCTTTTTTTTATTTTGGGATTATATAATTATTATGGAACTCATATGGTTATGCTTATGATTATGGTTTTGTTGGTATTGGTTATTGGTTGGGTATTGGACGATTGGACTCATTTGGGTGGTCATGGATATAGACCTATCCCAGAGTCTTGGATTATTCAACAATGCTATCTTGTTATATGTTCAAAATTCAGCCAACTCAGGGCAGGCGGCTGGAGGTTGGGTTGGGTAACGGGGGTGGTCTCCGGTACCAGTCGGAGTTGGAACTCCTATTATGACAAGGACCTGAGTTAGGTCATGTCACATGTACACAACCAACCTGGATATATCTATGTCCTTGATTAACAAGGCAGCCTTACTTTCCAGGATCAACTCACGAGACAATCCTAAAGCAAATTAAACATCCTCATCTGGGCCCTCATGTCAGACATCATCTCCAAATCATATCGAGACAGCTGGTGAAACTTTAAGGCATACTCCTTGGCCGATATCTTCCTTTGTTTCAGATTAAATAACTCTTCTTCTTTCGTTTCCCTCAACTCCTGAGAAAAGAAGCGGTCCAAAAATGTATTAGATAAATCCTCCCACAAAGATGAATCATCAGTGTCACCTCTTGCCTGGTCCCTATCCTCGTACCACTGGTACACCACATCTTTTAGCTGGTAGACAACAAACTCCAACCCTTCCACATTCGTGGCATACATAACACGAATTTGGCCTCAATGAAGACCCATATAATGCAGGAATAGAACTCTAAGGAAGCAGTTTCGCGAGCATGAAAGGTGGTAAGATTGTCGATCTGAATTGACATGTAGGTTTCAATTTTGACCGACAATCTTACCACCTTCCATTCTTGCGAAGCTTTTTCCTTGGATTTCTAGTCTTGCACTTTGTGAGAGTCTTCATTGAGGCCATGCTCGCTAGTTTCATTCTCGAGCAAAGTGTCCAGCTCCAGTCCTGTTGCCCATTTTTCTTTTTTTTCATCGACTGACGGATTTTTATATTTTGATACACTTTCACATTTGAAGCTCATCCAGTTTTTTCGTTGCTCATGTGAATTTCATTGGCCAATTTCGCTACACTTTTCTTCCTACCCTGTGCTTCCTCTTAAACAAGGTCTGAAATGATATATGGCCTTCTCCACCTCCCCCTTCGTGCACAGGTATTCTCCCAAGCACCTTCTGCTATATTTTGATACACTTTCACATTTGAAGCTCATCCAGTTTTTTCGTTTCTCATGTGAATTTCATTGACCAATTTTGCTACACTTTCCTTCCTACCCTGTGTTTCCTCTTAAACAAGGTCTGAAATGATATATGGCCTTCTCCACCTCCCCCTTCATGCACAGGTATTCTCCCAAGCACCTTCTGCTGTAAAAAAGTCTCCTCCAGTAATCCATCCATATAAATTTGGACCAGGGGAATTTCTATTGGTTCCATCATTGTTTGTTGCATTGCGAGGCTTTGGAGGCCTTTCAAGAAGTCCATTGAGCCATTAAAATTGGTCCAATCACTATTGGATATTTACACTGCCGCAAAAAACTTGAACCCTTCCCCAAACGTGACAAAAAATATGAGCATGAACCATCATTAAATTGTAATGGGGTATCGACACCATCGTCTTGGAACCCTTCGGCCTTATCAGTTCACACCTATCAAACTAAACTGTACAATGCAGGATCTTGTTTGAAGGATCAGTGTCTAATCGGTAAAAACTGCATTCACAAAATCATTGCACTTTATGTGTGTCTTCACGGTAGCCTGATCAATAATATACATAACTCGCACGCATGAAAATAGGATTCATTGCACGCACCTTATTCTTTCTACCCCATCAGGACATGTCAGACAGTGTTGTTTATTCATCTGCACGCATGTGATGACTATTAAAATAGAGGTGTGAAGAGTCGTGACTTTTTATCTTAACACATTCAAAATAGTTGATGAATCGAAATCTCCATCTGTTGCAACTGACGAATCAACTATTGGAAGAAATCAAAACATCCCCTCCAACATATGGTCCATCTGTTGCAATAGATAATCCATATGTTGCAACAGATGATAAATCTGTGGTGACAGGCCAGACTATTTTTTTTATTCATCTGCACGCATGTGATTACTTCTTGCTAAAAATATTTATTTCAATTTAGTTTTCCTATTTATAAAATCAAGAGAATTTTATTATATTCTTCCAAGATTACCCCTATTATTAAATGACTACATAAAGTATATTATTCACATTTATACTTTCAAATCATAATTAATAAGGCCAATTTGGTAAAATAATCACCTAACTTATATTTTTATTAATTGGTGTGCCAAGCCATAGGGCCCAACTAATAGGAAATAGAGGGACTACTAAAAAGAGGTGAAGAGTTGCAAATTTTTATCTAACACATTCTAAACAGCTAATGAACCGAATACTCCATCTATTGAAACTGATGAATAAGTTGTTAGAAGATATCAAAACATTTCCTCCAATATATTGTCCATCTGTCGCAACAGATAATGCATAAGTTGCATCAGATGTCTTATCTGTTGCATATACAAACCATCTATTGCAGCAGATAGTAAATCTATTTTGACAGACCATCTGTTGCATATTCAATCCATCTATTACAATAAAATGCTAAATCTATTGTGGCAGATGGTCGATCTGTTGCAACAGCTCAATAATAACGGCTTTTATCGAATCTCAAACCGCTATGAAAAGGTGAAAAGTAATTAATGTAAAAGAAAAAGTCGTGACTTTTCACAGGAAACAAAATTCCACCAGTTTGAATGTAATTAATACAATGAAGCTGAACAGTCCTTCCTTTTGGCCTGACACGTCCAGATTCAATCCTCTATAAATAGGTCCCTCCTTAATCTTTATTCAAATCTATTTATTTCTTGCATTCTTCTTTTCATGTGACATCTTCAACCACTTCTCTTCAAAGAGCATATTCCTTTATCGTTGAGGTAAGTTTTTTTCTGATGTAAATTTACCAGTTGGTCGTATACGTTGTATTACATTTTGAAGTTTTTTCTTTACATTTGTCAATTCATGTGTGTTCTAGATATGGATGATCCTTTTTCGGATATTGTTTTTTTACGCGACACAGTGCGGGAACTTCAGAGGCAGGTTAATGACCTGCAGAGTGAGTTGGTCGCTGTAAGAGCGACGATGTTCAGAGAGATGTAGAGGCTGATGAGAGCCCTGCTGCAGCGAGTTAATTGTTCGACTGTCATTAATGATGATGATGATGATGATGATGATAATTAGAATATGTTTTTTCTTTTAGCATATGTATTTTAATTTTTCTATATCAGATCTATACCTAATGTATTTTATTTTTCGTTTAATGAAAAATTTACTTTTAGTCAGACTTTGGCATTTTAATTCTCATTCAATTTTTATTCTGTCTATTTCTTCTAATCTAATACATGTTGACGGTTGGAGGCAATGTTGAATCCAGTAGCACTAGTAATTTTTTCTTTTGAGTTCTTTCAACAGATGGACCATGTGTTGGAATCGATTGGTCATCTGTTGGGTTTCTATCAACAGATTATCCATCTGTTTTGATAGATTTGTCATCAGTTGGAGGAAAACATTCCAGTTGTTTGTGCAACTGTTGAGAATAATTGTGGTCTGTTGTATTATTTGGTTCATGTTTTGCCTCTTTTTATTGATGCACAAGTTATTTAAAAAAAGATATTTTTTATATAATAAATGATAACATTAGGTTCACAACAATGAATTAAATATATAAAAGTCCACAACAAACAAACAAACAAACAACAACACAAGCTTCTGCAATTACAACGATCATGGTGGATTATGATTCGGGCATGTAGTTCTTTTGTGGCCAACGCACTTACATATGAAGCATTTGTTTCTTCTGGATGAAAATGATTCTCCAACTCCACACCTCCTCTTATATGGTTTTCTTCCCGGTTTGATAGTTCTCAGGTCAATATATGGAGGAGGTATTAATCTCCCCATAAGCTCTACTGGAACAACCCAAGATTCTTCGGGAGGCACCGGAGTAATATGCCCACTATATGCCATTTCATATTTTTCCACCGAATAATATTGAGAGAGTGCTCGTAAACTTCAGGTCCATATTTATGACCGTATTGAGCTCAAATAGCATGTGGACAAGGTATTTTGTCCAAGTCAAAAACTCTACACGTACAAGATCTTGTTTGAAGATCTACCGTGGCAGCATCACCATGACCGGTGATACGGAATTTGTAATCTACTATTTTATGAGAGAATAATATATTCCCCAAACTGATGTTCGTTGATATTTTATTTTCGATTTCGAGAACAAATCGGGTTTTTTTTTCTGGGTACTTGAACTGCACACGCCTTTCGTTAAAAAAATCGCTATACTTCTCGCTTATTTTTTCAAATATAGCCTTGATGAGAAATTCTCTTTCATCGCCAAACAATGAATTCACCGATTCATCTATGTTTGATGTCATAATATTGTACCTATAGAAAAGAATCACTTAGTACGACATCATACTAAACTTGTAAATCAAACAAGAAATTAAATTCATAAGAATGTACCAATTTGCTGGACAGAATGCCCGGCTCCATCTCTCAAAACCGACACGTGCGAGAAATTTTTCTACCTTGGGATTCACATCCGTTATTTGATTGAAATGGTCTAAAAACTCCTCTCTACTATATGCTTTAGCTACTCTATAAAAAGGGTAATGACCCATTTATTGTGATAGTTGTTTCGAATGTTCTCTCCAAGATGCCTGATGCAACAACCAAAGTAAGCTGAAGTGAAGAAAAGTGAACCCATCTTTGGAATATTTGGATGCCTATCTGATACAAAATACAAATCTTCGATATCTTCGACACAGCATCGCAGTTGTTCAAAAATAAATCCATAAGAGGCATCACATTCCTTGTCCGCTACATAAAAAGTAATAGAAAAGATGTGATTCTCCGCATCCTGCGCCACCGCCCCTAGTATAACTCCATTATACCTGCTTCTTAAGAAGGTACCGTCCATGGCTATGCCTTTTCTCAAATGTCGAAAACCTTGAATCCAAGCACCATAGGATACAAAAACGTACTTGAACCTTCCATTTTTATCCAGATGCAATGTCGTCTTACTTTCGGGATTTGTGGACTCAATCATGTAACGGTAAGCATACAAGACTTCATACCCATGCTCGAGTGTCCCCCTAACCAGGTCCATGGAAATACCCATGGCCGTATATACCTTTCAATAACTGACCAGGACACCCAAATCCATAAGGAGTTAATTAGCCATAAGCCTCGTTAAAGGGCCTTTTCCATCGGGGAAACTACTCCTGAAATATTCACTGAGGACCCTTGTCATGGCGTGAGGATTTTGGCCCAAGATGTGCTCCAAACCACATGTGTGATGCTTTTCAAGTTTATGAATGACGAATCTGTCAGAACTTGCGTACTTCACCCTGTCAACCACCACTTGCAGTTCGAATTAGCACATTTGAAGCAAAATACACTATTCGAATTAATCACCTTCTTTATTCTGAAATCTTTTTTCAAGAAAAAAATAAATAAAGTGTTAGATAGTTCATTCTTTTCCTTGAATGACATTCCAATAAAAAAGTCGGTCCCGTCGTCTTGAAGATTTCTAGACTGTGTCGATTGAGAAGAACTGCACATCGTATTGGTCGCATCAACGGGCGTAGGTGTTTGATCATCATCTGGAATATTCATGTCTAGATCATCCAACCTATCATCAAAGAAGTCTTTTTTTTCTTATTCTTCTTCTTCTTCTACGTTCTGGTTCTCATTCTCTCTCGTCTTTTCAACTATGTAAACCCTTAACACCGGCCTGGTTGAATCACTTAGATAGCACGCAACCGAACCTGATCGGTTATCTTGAAAGGTAGTACCCTCTGATTTTCAAAGAAGTTATGCATGTAGCTGATGGCGAATTCTTCCTGTTGATAATTCAATCCACAAAAGCTAATGATTAAGTTCACAAAATCATCATATGAAACATCACTTTGGACTGTCATAGCTATCGTCTCTAGCATTTCACCCTCCTTCCAACGCCATACATATCAATTTCTTTTCTTGACCCATTGACCATGACAATCCACTCCTATTGTTATTGATCCCTCCATTAGTGGTACCTAAATAAAGTCATTTGTTAAAAAAAGTTGATAGTTTATTTCATAGTGTCGTGAATGAATCCCAACAAATGTGTTATCTGTTGCAACAGGTAAGTGATTAGTCGCAACAGATTCTTACCTGTTGGGATTAATGTTACACTTCTAAAATATCTGTTGCAACAGATGAAGCGCCAGTTAGGATTGATGTTAGAGTACTAAATCACCTTTGAAGCTGATTCCAACAGATGAGTGATAGTTGAAACAGATAATTAACCTGTTACAATAGATGACTTTCCTGTTGCAACAGGTTAGTAATCTGTTGTAACAGATATTGGAATCGTGTTCAGGTTCTGTTGCAACAGGTAACTAACCTGTTGCAACAGATGTGTTAAATGTTGCAACAGATAACCCATCTGTTTAAACATGAATCCAACATATCAGTCTTTTGTTGAAACAGATGGCTCATCTATCGCAACAAATAATTTATCTGTTTAAACAGATGGATCTTATGTTGAATTCATGATTGGGTTCTATCCATTGTTGGAAAACAACAACACAATAGCAGTTACCCAGATGACAAATTCAACTAAAAATCATAATTTGACTTACCAACGTCTCCTATGAAGTAATGCCAAAGTGGAAAGTGATGTTCGAAACAAAATTTGACCTAAGAAATTAGTCAAATAGCAACAGTAGTGGTAACAACAACAACAACAAATGGTCAACAAGAACAAAATAAAAATAATAATGAAGTAGAAGATGATGATAATGAAGTAGAAGGTGATGAATAAAGCAGCAACAACAATGAACAACAAAAATTGCTAAGAGAGAGAAAACAACAATGGGTGAGAAGAAAGAGAAAGACATCTTTTTCCCTCCGTTTTCCGTTATATAGGCTAACATTTGGATCAAAGTGTAAATTTAAAAACTTGTGGGCTATTTTCAAACTTCCCCAACTTTCTTAATTCATAATAAAGTAATTGTCACCTCCACCTAATAATTAAGACTTGTGTCACCTACACCTCGTTTTAAAACTCTTTTCTCACCTGTGGCCCAAAGCCCCAAGTATTACATTGAATCTTTTCAAATAAAAAATAAAAAAATAATTTTTACACTATTTTTGCAAACTTTATGAAAAATAATGTTTATATAATTAAGTGTTATATTATATTGCTATTATTAGAATATTTTTGTGGTGCGTGAGTATTGAGTATCATCAGTGTGCTACTTATGCCAGATTTGAGATCTTTATTATTAAGTATTATATTTATTACTATTGTTAGAATATTTTTGTAGTACATGAGTTATATAGTAAGAAACAAAATACTAGCATAAATAGCATAAATAGTTTGATACCATAATTAATTTTTAAATAATTTGCATAAAAATAAAAAATCACACTAATATAAATAATTAATACTATAATATTTAACACTTCTGAATGAATTAGAATTTTGCTTATATGAATTGTTTTTTTTTTACAATTTATTTAAGTAATATTTTGGAACAAACACTAGAAGAAACATGCTTCTTTTACTTCTATGATTCTTTTCTTCTTATTTTTTCTTGATTCAAGTGTGTTTTTGTATTCATAATAATCGTTCTTTGTCTTTTTTTATTTCTTTTAGTTAGTAATTTTTAAGTTTTTATATGAATTATACATATTCAATAATTTTACAGTGGATTCTCCCTTCTAATAATTTTTCATGTTTTTCTTTCAGTTGAGAAACTTTTGATTGAAAAATTGAACAAAACAACATGTGGCCATCAAATAAAGTAGCCAGAAGAATCAAAGGTGCATCTCCTTCCCTTTTTAATTCACTTCCTATTAAGTCTTGAATGTTTCTTGCAAGTAGGACATGAGATTTTTTACCACATCCATTTTTACTTTCTTTTAGATTTAGAAATTATATATATATATATATATATGTGTGTGTGTGTGTGTGTGTGTGTGATATAATCATAGTTTAGTAAATTATATGTAGATTTAATTTATATCTAAATATATACATAAATTTATATCATCAATACAAAATTTTCACATAAAAAACAGAATAACAATTTAAAAAAAAAATATTCAAAAAGAGATAAGATAAAAAGATAATACATATATAAAAAAATTATGTATGTTAATCTTTTAAATTGACAAAACTTTTAAATATGTATAAGTGGTGAAAGGAAAAATAGATAAAGTCAAATCGATTATAGTAGATATAAATGTCAAAACTGTAGATATAAATTTAACATAACAAGGATGAAAGTGTAGAAAATAAAAATATACTAAATAAGTTGTCTCATTATTAAATAAACATGAATTATCTACAAAAAAAAAATAGTAAATAGAAGTAATGAATTATGATTTTTTTTAGCTACAAATAATGTAACACAAACCGATTGTTAAGTCTATAAATCCAATTTTTAATGTAGGAGTTAGATTTAGTTTTTTAATAACGTTTGTCATGCCAACATTAACCTATTATAGAAATTTTTTTTGTTAAAGTTGTATGTTTAGTCTATATTCTAGGATTTCTTCTTAATTACATGTCTACTTGATATTGGATCAAATTTAGAAAAAAATACAAATTTATGATTTTCTTTTCTTGTGATTTGATATAATATAAGTTTTCTAAAATTCTTATATGTTATTGAAGTTTACAATAATAAATTACAATGTATTCTTGATAGATAATTATTAATTGGGAAACTTTTTGTGAAATATTGATAGTATCTATGATTGAAGAGAAGATGAAGAAGACATTAATTAGTAACACAAACATCAAGCGGCTCGAGTACTTGCAATTGGTTAAGAAGAACGATAGTCATCAAGTTTAGGGGTGAGCATAACGATAATCATCTAGCTGGGAGTGAGCATGATACAACAACGAGGAAGAAATGTTATAACATTTATTTTTAACACATTGTTGTATTTTAAATATTTTTATTCTTTTTATATAAAATTTTATTAATTAATATGCGACACACTCTTGACCCGGGAGTCTATCAGAAACAGTCTTTCTACTTCTCCTGAAGTAGTGGTATGGACTGCGTACATGTTATCCCCCTCCCCAGACCCCACTATGTGGGAATACACTGGGTTTGTTGTTGTTGTTGTTTATTATAATATGAGACATACATGCAAAGCACATATACTGAACTAGTATATATATAATAGAAGATTGAGAAGTTAGAATTTTATTTCAACTCAAATTCTATTTGAATTGAAATTCAAAATCTTATCACTAACATATATCTTGAAAAACAATATATTTCAAAATCAAATGTTCAAATTCTATTTATCCTTATCCTTATCACAAATATCTTTGTCTAATTAGATATATGGATAATAAATTATTATTATTATTATTATTCTTAAATTTAAATTATTTTGATCTTTTAATTCAAAATTTTTATTACAATATTTTTAAATTTTGTTTTAAAAATTGTCATGTGGCTTTTTAATATCTTGTCACTGAATTTCTTGTCTTGCTTTTAATTTTGCTTATATATAGAGAGAGAGATGTTGTAGTTTTTGAATTACAGTAATGATAAAAGAGTTGGAATAACACTATTTTAAATTTAAATTCAAATTAAGTCACGATAAGCACTAAAAGTTTAGATAAAATTAAAACTCTAAAATTATAAAGATAGTTGAGATAATACCCAATTACCCCCTGAACTAGACCCAAAAAGGCTGTGACACACCTCAACTTAAAGGGAGGACCCCCCCAAACTAATTAAAAGTGTAATTTTGACACCCTTAGTGCCTACGTGGCACAACACACTAAAGTGTCCACATAGGCACATGTGTGTGCCACATATGTGTCACGTAGGCACTAAGGGTGTCAAAATAACACTTTTAATTAGTTTAGGGTGTTATTTTCATTTGTACTTCGGGTACACAGAATCAGTATATGCAGAACAATAACTTCAACTAGATTTCAAGTATAAACAAGAACACAATGAAGTATATCAAATACCCTCAACACAAGATCAAAATGACCTTTCCAAGAGGTGTATTTTATCCTTTCAGAAATTAAGATAAAATAGAAAATAGCCAAGTCGTCTGAATTCACGGAGTTTCCTTAAGTAAATAATTTCCCTCACTGTACCCGAGGTTGTGGAATTTTTCCTCCCAGGATAAAATGGCTAAACAGACCAACTGTAGCGGTACCTCAAACGGTTGAATATCTTCGAATGCACAGAATGTTTTGATTAATCATACAGAGTAATTTGGAAGACAAGAAGTAATTTTGTATTTTAAAATTTTTGTACCAAAACCTGTGGAAGAAAGCAGGTTTTTATAGCCATAACATGCCTCTTCTGAACAGAGGCAATGGTTCACTTCAAAGGTTGCACCTTTTCTGTAAATTCATGTTTGTTCATCAAGGAGTATGTTTGTTCTGAAATAGTCATGTCATTTCATGCGAATTAGTGTGTTTGTTCTGAAACAGTCATGTCAGTTCACAAAACATTGTGTCATTTTTAGAAGGGTTGCATCCTTCTGAAACTAAATATCAGTTCAAAACATTTCTTGTTCAAACCATTATATATGTTACTGTTTCACTGTTACTGCATGCTGCATGTATATAAATGGAGTTCCAAAACTCTACAGTAAAAATTTACTGCATTTTTCCTTGGCATTCTTCGAAATTCAAATAAAGTTTGTACAAAAAGATAGATCTCATCAATCGATCATTTGAAAAATCCAAATCTGAATCTGAATCCGAATCCGAAGCCGAGCCGAGCAAGCGACGACGACGACGACGCGAGGCATCTCTTATTCCTTGCCTCACTTATCTATGTGGGAGTGTGTTTCACAATATAAATACTTTAAAGCTTCTTTCTCCCACCAATGTGGGAGAATTTAGTAAGTTTTTCTATTTTTGAGTACACTTTCCATATTGGTGTGATCTCAATTTTTCTCTTCCACTTGGTTTTTCTCCATTTTCCATTCACACTTCTCATTTACTATGAGCCCAACAATCCCCCACATGAATGGAGAATGGCTATTTTTCATAAAAGTTTTACAGACAAGTATGTGATCATCAAGCAAAGACTGATTGCATCTGGATAAGTGGGTTTCCCTTTGAATTTTTCGTAGTAAACATGCATCAGATGCACTCGATCAATCGGTAGATTTGATATCTTTGAACCTTCGAGATTTAATGTACACATAGATAATACATGTCACACAACTAGCCTTTTAACGTTTATGGTTCTCACGGTTTTGTTCTTTTCATCCATAAACACGTCCCGGCTTCATGAGAGCTTAGAGAATAGGCCTTTACTAACATTCTCTTTGAAGCGCTTCCACTTCACCCTCACATTGGTGATTTATAAATGTTCAATCCTGTAGATTAAACTATTTGGTCAAATCTTCCAAATTTACATAATCATTAAAAGATTTTTCACCTTAAGTCTTATCCTAGTTTACTATACATTGTCTACATCATGAAAATAGGTTGGGTAATTGACAATGTTGAACCTGTCAGACACAACTTTATTTGATCTCCTTGAACCTAGATCTTGGGATCTCTAGTCTGCTAGGTAGAATTACCACCATGCTGACTCGTCCTAGGCCTTAAACCCATTCCCTTGTATGTTCTTTCCACTCCTTCTCTAGATAGGACTTTTATAAGTGGATCCGACACATTATCCTTTGAATTTACATAGTCAATAGTGATAATTCCACTAGAGAGAAGTTCCCTAACAGTATTATGTCTCTGTCGTATGTGACGAGATTTATTGTTGTACATCATGCTCCCTGCCCTACCTATTACCGCTTGGCTATCACAGTGTATACATACTGGTGCCACTGGCTTAGGCAAATAAGGAATATCTTCCAAGAAATTCCAAAGCCATTCTGCTTCTTCACCGACTTTATCTAATACGATAAATTCAGATTCCATTTTAGAGCGAGCGATACAAGTCTGTTTGGATGATTTCCAAGAAACTGCTCCTCCACCGATAGTAAATACATATCCACTTGTGGATTTTACTTTGTTCGATCCGGTGATCCAATTTTCATCACTATATATTTCAAGTACCGTAGGATATTTATTATAATGCAAAGCATAATTTTGAGTGTATTTAAGATACCCCAAAACTCATTTCATTGCCATCCAGTGAGTTTTATTGGGATTACTCGTGTACCGACTTAATTTACTAATAGCACATGCTATGTCTGGTCGTGTACAATTCATTATATACATTAAATATCCCAATATTATTGCGTACTCCAATTGTGAGTCTCTTTCACCTTTATTTTTTCGAAGTGCAAAGTTTACATCCAATGGAGTCTTAGCAATACCGAATTACATATACTTGAACTTGTCAAGTACTTTTTTGATATAATGAGACTGTGACAATGCTAACCTTTATGGAGTTCGATGGATTCTTATACCTAAGATCACATCTGCAACTCCAAGGTCTTTTATATCAAACTTGCTCTCAAGAATTCATTTGGTTGCATTTATGTCAGAAATGTCTCTGTTGATGATCAACATATCATCCACATATAAACATACAATGACTTGGTGATTTGGAGTGTCTTTAATACAATCACATTTATTTATTTTGAATTTGTTTGCCAACATGGTTTGGTAAAACTTTGCATGCCATTGTTTTGGTGCTTTCTTTAGCCCATATAATAACTTGATAAGTTTATACACCTTATTTTCTTTTTCTGGAACCACAAAACCCTCAGGTTGTTCCATGTATATTTCTCCCTTCAATTCTTCATTTAAGAAAGCAGTTTTCACATCCATTTGATGGATTTGAATATCATATTCCGCCGCTAAGTAAATTAACATTCGAATCGATGTTATCCTTGTTACTGACGAGTATGTATCAAAGTAATCAAGGCCTTCTTTTTGTTTGAAGCCCTTTACTACAAGTCTTGCCTTGTATTTGTCAATAGTGTCATCCGCTTTCATATTTCTTTTGAAAATTTATTTAGAACCTAAAGGTTTATTTCTGGGAGGAAGATCAACCAATTCCCATGTATGGTTGCTTAATATTGAATCAATCTCACTATTGACTGCCTCTTTCCAAAAGGATGAGTCCGAAGATGCCATCGCTTTACAAAATATTTGAGGCCCTTTTTCTAAGAGAAATGTTCCAAATCCAATCCAAATGAAGTAGACGTTCTTTGACGTATACTACGTCTTGGATTTTATTTATTATGTACATTATCACTTGGTTCATATCGAGGTCGTTTAGATCCTCCACTAGACTGTTCATGTCTAATTTTATACGGGTAAATATTTTCAAAGAATTCAGCATTGTCTGATTCAATTACTGTATTTTCATTAATATCCAGATGTTCGGATTTATGAACCAAAAATTTATATGCTTTACTACTTTTAGCATATCCTATGAACATGCAGTCCACCGTCTTAAGTCCTATCTTAACCCTTTTAGGCATAGGAATTTGGACCTTTGCTAGACACCCCCACACTTTGAAATATTTCAAGTTGGGTTTCCTTCCTTTTCATTTTTCATAAGGAATTGATTGTGTCTTACTATGGGGAACTCTGTTGAGTATACGATTGGCTGTAAGGATAGCCTCCCCCCATAAATTTTACGGTAAACCAGAATTTATAAGCAAGGCATTCATCATTTCTTTTAAAGTTCGGTTTTTTCTTTTCGTAATTCCATTAGATTAAGGTGAATATCAGGCCATAGTTTAATGGACAATTTCATTCTCTACACATATTTCAGCGAAAGGAGATTCATATTCTCCGCCCCTATCACTTTTTATCATTTTTATCTTTTTATCTAACTGATTTTCAACTTTAGTTTTATATTGCATAAATGCATCTATTGTTTTATCCTTACTATTTAGCAAATAGACATAACAATATCTAGTGCAATCGCCAATAAAAGTTATGAAATACTTTTTCCCACCACGTGATGGTGTTGACTTCATATCACAAATGTCAGTGTGTACTAAGTCTAAAGGATTGGAATTCCTTTCAATAGACTTATAAGGATGCTTTGCATACTTTGATTCCACACACGTTTGACACTTTGATTTATTGCACTCAAAGTTTGGCAAAACTTCTAAGTTAATCAGTTTTTGTAACATTTTGTAAGTAACATGGCCTAAACGTTCATGCCATAAATCATAAGATTCAAGCAAATAAGAAGAATTTAAACTTTTATTTATTTCAACATTCATTACATTCATCTTATAAAGGCCCTCGGTAAGATAGCCTTTTCCTACATATATTTCTCCTTTGCTAATTACAATTTTTCCAGAAATGGTTACACATTTGAATCCGTTCTTGTCTAGAAGTGAAATAGAAATTAAATTCCTACGTAACTCCGGAACATACAAGACATTGTTAAGTGTCAATACCATTCCGGAAGTCATCTTTAAGCAAATTTTTCCTGTTCCTTCTACCTTATCCGTAGCGGGGTTAGCCATATAGATTATTTGTTTTACTTGATCTGGAGCGAATGACGAAAACAACTCCTTGTTAGCACATACATGGCGGGTGGAACTAGAATCCATCCACCATTCATGAGGATTCCCCGTCAAGTTGCATTCTGAGAACATATCACACAGATCATCGCATTCTTTATTGGATTCAATCATATTTGCTTGATCCTTCTTCTTGTCTTTCTTTGGGGCAGTAAAATCTGTGGACTTGTGGCTAATCTTGCCACAGTTGAAGCATTTTCCCTTCAACTTTTTCTTGGGTTGATTGCTTCCTTGTTCAGCTTTCTTCCTTTTCTTGGAATTTTTTTGGTCATCTTCTGCAATATGTGCGCCATTAATTGTAGAATTCCCTTTTGACCTTCTTTCGGCAGCTTTATTATCCTCTTCAATACGAAGTCGAACAATAAGATCTTCAATAGTCATCTCCTTGCGTTTATGCTTTAAGTAGTTTTTGAAGTCTTTGCACAAAGGTGGTAGCTTCTCAACTATTGCTGCTACTTGGAAAGCATCATTCGTAATTAAACCTACAAAATAATTTATGTGAGTATTAAGAACATTTTTAATTTGTTCAACTAAGGTATTTTTCAAAGTTGTACCTTCTGCTAGGAGATCATGTATGATGACTTGCAACTCCTGTACTTGAGAGACAATAGATTTGCTATCTATTATTTTAAAGTCCAGGAACCATGCAACAAGGAATTTCTTAATTCTCACATCCTCCGTCTTATATTTTCATTCAAGTGCCCCTCACAGTTCCTTTGATGTCTTGGTTCCACTATAAACATTGTAGAGGTCATCTTGGAGACCACTCAGAATATAATTCCTGCAAAGAAAGTCCGAATGTTTCAAAACTTCTACAATAATGAAGCGGTCTTTGTTTGAGGTTCCCTCGGGCACCTCAGGAGCACCTTCACTAGTGAACCATTGCAGACATAAAGTGGTAAGGTAAAAGAACATCTTTTGCTTCCACTGCTTGAAGTCAATGCCCGAAAATTTTCTGGGCTTCTCTGCCGGTGCCATTGTTGGTGGAGCATTTTTGCGACTTGATGTGGCAATATTAGTTGCCCCCATAGACGTTTTCGCATCCATCATTTGACTTTCGTTAGTCATCTTTTCTTTCAACACAAGACAGAAAAATTTAGTATTTTCAGAATACTACTTATAAAGTTAAATAACTTTTCAACTTTTCTTCTTGTTTCTAATTAACGATGAAGTTTTTATAACTTCAAATCATCAACCGAGTGAACTTTAACTTGTGATGAAGATTTTATGTCTTCTAATCACTAGTTAAATTCAAGCGGAGTAGAAAGCTTAAAGCTTAATCTCCAAAAATAAGTTATACAGATTATGTAAAATTAATTATTTCCTTAAGATTATTTTTGTTTGTACTTCGGGTACACAGAATCAGTATATGCAGAACAATAACTTCAACTAGAGTTCAAGTATAAACAAAAACACAATGAAGTATATCAAATACCCTCAACAAAAGATCAAAATGACCTTTCCAAGAGGTGTATTTTATTCTTTCAAAAATTAAGATGAAACAGAAAATAGCCAAGTCATCCGAATTCACGGAGTTTCCTTAAGGAAATAATTCCCCTCACTGTACCCGAGGTTGTGGAATTTTTCTTCCCAGAATAAAATGGCTAAACAGACCAACTATAGCGGTACCTCAAACGGTTGGAATATCTTTGAACGCACAGAATATTTTGATTGATCATACAGAGTAATTTGGAAGACAAGAAGGAATTTTGTATTCTGAAATTTTCGTACCAAAACCTGTGGAAGAAAGCAGGTTTTTATAGCCATAACATGCCTCTTCTGAAAAGAGGCAATGGTTCACTTCAAAGGTTACACCTTTTCTATAAATTCATGTATGTTCATCAAGGAGTGTGTTTCTTCCAAAACAGTCATGTCATTTCATGCGAATCAGTGTGTTTGTTCTGAAACAGTCATGTCAATTCACAAAACATTGTGTCATTTTCAGAAGGGTTGCACCTTCAGAAACTAAATATCAGTTCGAAACATTTCTTGTTCAAACCATTGCATCTATTACTGTTTCACAAACCATTGCATCTATTACTGTTTCATTGTTACTGTATGTTGCATGTATATAAATGGAGTTCCGAAACTCTGCAGTAAAAATTTACAGCATTTTTCCTTGGCATTCTTCGGAATTTAAATAAAGTTTGTCCAAAAAGATAGATCTCATTGATCGATCATTTGATAAATCCAAATCCGAAGCCAAGTCGAGCGAGCGACGACGACGACGGCATGAGGCATATCTTATTCCTTGCCTCACTTATCCATGTGGGTTCTCCCACCAATGTGGGAGAATTTAGTAAGCTTTCCTATTTTTTAGTACACTTTCCATATTGGTGTGATCTCAATTTTTCTCTTCCACTTGGTTTTTCTCTATTTTTCATTCACACTTCTCATTTACTATGAACCTAACATGGGGGGAGGTAATAGGATCCCCTTTAAGTTGAGGTGTGTCATAACCTTTATGATATAGTTCAGAGGGGTAATTGGGTATTTTCTCAAGATAGTTATAATCAGTAAAATTCAAAATTGTTATCTGGTTAAAATATATTTTTAGTTGCTTAAAGTTAGAATTATTTGGATTAAAATCCTAAATAGCAGTCTTATGGAAAACAATTCAGTTAACCCTAAATAGCAGTATTTTGTTAAAATCCTTCAGTTAGGATTATAGATTACTCACGCCTCTTTTTAGGTCAAGTTTTGGGGTTGAAAAGATTTATCAATTAATTTTTAGAGCTTAGTTAAGAATTTTTAAATATAGTTAAGTTAATGAAAATTTCTATTTTTCTTCTAGCATTATTATTTTCAAATTTAAATATTGAATATTCTTTAATTTAAAATTTTTATTACCACACTTTTTAATTTTATCCTAAGAATTGACGTGTGGCTTAACAATAGCTTGCCACGTGGCTTATTCTGATGCTTCATCCTCTGCTTTATAATATATATAGATATAGATATAGATTACAGATAAATATTATTTAATTAAAAAATATAAATTTATTAGTAAAAGTAGTATACCTGCACCATTTTATAAATGACAAGGATATATTTTTTCTACTTTCTTAATGAAAAGTATATTTACTCTTATTCACAAAGTTTATTTTTGGAACCATCCAGAAAAATTATAACCTTTGCCACAGTCTATCCTTCAGGTGAGCACTCTAGGGTGAGAACTTTTAACCTGCTCATTGTGCAATAACTCGTAAAACACACAGAAGATGTAAACCTCACTAGGCAAGCCACATGTGACAAGCTCAAAATTGAGCGGAAGATGGAGACTAGATTTAATTCCTGGTCCGCCACATGAAAAATCTACTTCCCAACCATTCAACCATACCCTTGTGGGCCTTAATCACAAAGTTGAGGGGTATATTTGTCCCTTTATTAAAATAATTATTTTTGAAAGAAAAAAAAAACTTTTTAACAAAAAAAGGACATATTTAGAACAATACATTCAAAATCTAAATAATCTTTATAAAAAGTACTATTTCCTCCGTTTGAAAAAGAATGATATGCTTTGACTTGACACAGAATTTAACAAAAGGTCAAACATATGTAGAGGCCCTTAAACTTATCCAAAAAATTTATTTAGACATTTAAACTTTGTCATGTTCCAATTGAACACAATATTATACACAACTTTGTTCTTATTAGACACAACAAGTTGACTTGACATTTCATAAATGAGACACATGTAGCTAATTATATGATATCGAAAATAATATTTCACATATTAAGAATAAATATTTCACATATTAAAAATATTATCCCACATACGTAACTTTACTCATCCATATCGCTAAAAGAAAGCTTTGATGTTTATTCTGACGTCCTCCATCCCAAAAAGTGGAAAGATGCTTGATATTATTCAGTTGTAATGATCTTAAACAATGTAACGTGCAAGCCTTCCAACTTTGTTATTGAATTTTGAATGTGATTATGATTCACTTTCCAGAAATAAGCACATAAAGAGGAGGTAGAGAGGCTAATACTTCAAGCAGGAGGGAGAAAAAACTTGTATTGGTTGCTTGAATGGAGTTTTGTTATAAATGTATTTATATTATAGTGAATTTTTCTATAGATAAGATGTATCAAGATCTAGTTGATATCTATCAGGATTTGAAGTATCTGTCTTTTAGTGAGAAACTAGGAGCAAATTTCCCCTATAAATAGAAGGGTTTCTTTCATTGTAAATCACCCCATCAAGAGATCCCCCAGGAGAAATAAGAATTACTCTCTATTCTCTCTACTCCTCTTCTTTATTTTTTATATTTCATAACATGTTATCAGCACGAGACTCTATCAATCAAGATGAGATTATAAATCTAAAGGTAATTTCAAGGTTAGTAATTCCTTATATTATCTGTATTTTGCTACTATTAATATAATTATTGTTGGATTTGGGGAAAAATAATTGGTTTGGAACCATTTATGTTTTAAATTTATTCCTCAAGAACGATATTATCAAAAGGGGTAATTATGTGTTGGGTTCAAGTCCCATCGATTTATAAGTCTAAGATGTCTTTATATGGATAAGACGTTGAGTATGAATCTCAATGCACCATATTGATGATATAATGATGGTTAAGGTAAACCAATATATTCTTGGTGAGAGACATGAAATTGGTCCCATTGAATATGCTTTATTCTCTTAAGAGAATGTGGTAGCATTGCATAATATGTCTAAAAGAAGACAAGTGATTGAATACACGAATATATGCGTGGAGAGACAATATGATAATGATCATCAAAGATGATTATTTTTACACGCTTATTATGATCATAAGATGTGTTAGAGAAAAACTCTCTACATAATATTTATGCCTCGATTTGGTCCTGAAGTAGCAATATTTTGAAAGAGATTCTAATCTATCAAAATTTGATAGACTTAAGGCACGATTATATTCCATTCCTGGGGAATGAGGATTTAGATTATTTCAATACAAACGTGCACTTGATTGTGATGGTATCACAACGCACCTCTGAAAGAGGCAGAATAACTGAGAAGAGTTATTTTGAAATCTAATTTTAAAGTAGTAAATCTAAAATTTATTCATGTAATAGTAAATCTGAAATTTACTAAATAAAAAAAATACATGTCATGGTAAACTTGTGTTTACTACTATAAATAAGTTCATAAGTTTATATGAACGATTGTGACATCTCAAAGATCTGCATATTGAGTATTAGACATGTATTGAAGAACTAGAAGATTCTTTAAGAATTGTTTATGTTGCTTGTTCTCATGATAAGCTGGTTGGACCAACTAATATTGGGATTTGCTCCATCAAAATCTAAAAAATATAAAAGGTGAATATGGGCCCGTTCACCAGTCATGTGATCTATTAAGATGCATCGATATAAGATGATCACTAGTACGTTTATTGTCAACCTGCAGTTTGACATTCATAAAGTTGTTTGCTCAATAAAATTGAGTCAAGAGCATAATTTTCAGATTGTGTAATCAAGACAATTCATCTTGATGATGATGGTTTGGCATTGAATATTTTCGATAAATAGTTGAATCATTGCTAATGAGAACAAAGCATCATGTGTTCGTTTGGAATATGATATATACAAAAGTACTTGTATGCATCAAACCAATAAATTATGATTAATTCCCCCTTAAAGTTGGTTCTGAGTTAGGAACCACATATTGTCCATCTAATAGTTTTGATGTGTGGTATACAATTGATGAACATGCCATGATGCACAAATATGAAATCCTCAAAGAAGATGGAGGATGTATGTTAGTTTTCCTAACATAAGGGAGAGATTGTAAGCAGCTATGAAATATGCTAGGAATTATCATAGATCCTCATTCAAAAGATAATTCAAAACAAATGTCAAACGCATCTCATATTAAGCTGTAAGTGCTCCTATTTTGTGTTCTTAAAGGATAAAGTCTATGCATGCGTGAAGCGTGATAGACCAATCGGTTCCAAATAAAATAATCTTTGAAAAGGATAAGGAGCAAATAATCATAATAAGAAGGCAATGTGTTCTTGAAGAGCCTACGACATAACACTTCATGAAACCTTATGAGAAGTTTAGGTACCTAAAAATAATAAAGTGATGAGATCTCAAAATTTTATATCTCATTGTGAACCGATATAGAATGATATATCATCAATATCTTTGGCACAATATTGGCGCAATATTGTGAAAGATCACGAGGATCTGAATTCTACATTAATTTAAGCATGCTGACGTAGAAACATTAATTAAGTGACATGAAAGGATGTAACTTGGTAAGCATAAAACTTATTTGATTTGCATTTCAAATACTTAAATATGTCACACATATTGAATTGTCACTTGACAAAAATCTATATAAAAATTCCTAAAGGGTTTAAAATTCCTGAAGCATATAAAGTTTTTAGAAAACTTGTTTATTATCCTTATAAGGGATAAATTGATGGTTTGAATATTATTGAAACTCTTGAAGAGTTTTCAAAAGCAATAGATTAATTGCTGAAATAAGAAATATACCAATTTGGTCTGGTTATGAAGTACCATATCTTATTTCAGTTGGTACACTCATGTATCTTGCAAATACTACAAGGTCTGATATAGCCTTTTCAGTTAATTTATTTGCAATATTGTAGTCCCGATCTTATTGGTCATGCTGATTTTGGGTACTTATTTAACCCACATAAATCTCGGTCTTAAACATGCAATGTATTTACATGTGGGGATACTGTCATATCTTGGAGATATGAAAAGTAGTCTATCTCTCCACTTCATCAAACCATGCTGAGATAATAGCTATTTATGAAGCAAGCCGAGAATGTATATGGTTGAGGTCTATGATTCATCTCATTTGAGAAAAATGTGATTTGAAATGTGACAATGTACCCGTAATTTTATACAGAGATAATGCAATATGCATAGCACATCTTGAAGGAGGATTCACAAAAGGAGATAGAACGAAGCACACTTCATCAAAAAATTTCTATACACATGAGCTACAAAAGAATGGTGATATTAACGTGCAACAGATTCGTTCGAGTGACAATATAATTGATTTATTCACCAAGTCTCTTTCAACTGCAACTTTCAGGAAGATGGTGCACAAGATTGGGATGCAAAGACTCAAGGATGTTCTCATTAGGGGAAGTTAATACGTGTTGTACTCTTTTTTCCTTACGAGTTTTTGTCCCACTAGGTTTTTCTTGTAAGGTTTTTAATGAGGCAGCCTATATGTGTATTGTTAGAGATCTGTACTCTTTTTCCTTCACTAGATTTTTTTTCCACTGGATTTTTTCTAGTAAGGTTTTAATGAGGCACATTATCTATCAATTATATATTCAAGGGGGAGTGTTATAACTGTATTTATATTATAGTTAATGTCTATATAGATAAGATCTATCAAGATCTAGTTGATATCTATTAGGATTTGAAGTATCTGTCTTTTAGTTAGAAACTCGGAGCAAATTTCCCCTATAAATAGAAGGGCTTCCTTCATTGTAAATCACCCCATCAAGAGATCCCTCAACAGAAATAAGAATTACTCTCTATTCTTTCTACTCCTCTTCTTTATTTATTTATATTTCATAACAAGTTTGAAAACATCAGTGCATATTAAAATTCTATTATAAGAGAAAAGGCATCATTTCATCCCTAAACTTATCTGCACCACTTACTTTAAACCTTTAATATAATGTACATTTATTTACCTCCATTAACAACTTTAAAGTGAATTAATATCACCCTTAATGCCGATGTGCAATTAAAAGTAAAAAAAAAGCGCATATTTTTTAGAAAAAAAAAGATCGTCCCACAAATATATATATATATACACACACACTAGACATGAGAGCCCAATGCTCTTTTTGGTCTCAATTTATATGATACAGATAAATTTTGGAGAGTCAATTAAATTTTTGTACGATCCTTAAATATTTTAAATTTTTAGTGATATACAATATTTTTTTCATAATTTTTAGACAATACATGTTACTTTCATTGTTTGAATTTATGTGTCACTGATGTAATTTAGAGAGTCAACTAAATATTCTATATAATTTGTTGATATTTGTATGATCTTTAAATTTGTTGTTAATTAATGCAATTTTTTAGTATTTTTATATAATTTTCAGATAATATATGCTACTCTCTTTGTCTCAATTTATGTGATACAGATGGAGTTTAGAGAGTCAACAAAAATTTTTACATATAGTTTTCCATATTTTGAGTTATTAACTATTGTGATTTATAGTACTTTCTACTATTTTCAAATAATTGTGTACTCCTATCGTAATTTATGTGATAGTATATGGAAAATCAATCAAATTTATTATAAGTCAATAATATTTAAAATTATTAATTATTGTGATTTATGATATTTTTTACGTTATTTTAAAATAAATATGTTACTTCCTATGTCCCAATTTATGTGGTTGATAGAGTTTCAAGAGTCAACAATTTGTTTGTGTCCTTCAAATATATTAAATCATTAATTATTATAATTTATACTAATTTTTATGTAATTTTTAAATACATAGTGGATAAAAAATAAGACAAACAAATTAAAAGGGAATATTATAATAGAGTTAAGCATCTAGTAACCCCCTGAACTATTACCAAATTTACTCAGACACACTCCAACTTCACAAGGGTCCTATTACCCCCTAAACTCAATTTTAGTGTATTTTTGTCACTATCTTTAGCTGGTGTGACACCATTTTAGATGACGTGGCACCTTTGATATGGGCCCCAATTTATGTAATAAGGGTGTTATGTCAGCACAAAAGGGTGACAAAATACACTAAAATTGAGTTTAGGGGGGTAATAAGACCCATGTAAGGTTGGAGTGTGTCGTAGCAACTTTGGCCATAGTTTGAGGAGGTACTAAATTCTTATCTCATTATAATATATATATATATATATATATATATATATAAAGAAAAGAAATCGCAGCCCCTTTCTTCTTTGATGCCCCCACCTCTCACCCTCACCCTATCTTATATTCTTTCTTCAAACAACCCCAACACAATCCCCTTTCTTCTTATTCCAACCCCCACCTCCACTTCTGTTTTATTTCATTAATTTCTCTAAAAAGAAAAAATATGTATAAAAATCTGTGAATTCTAATACACGTTTTCAAAAATTCATTATAGAGAAGAAGAACAAATGTATACCCAATTCAATTTGTTCAAGTCAAATAATTTCCTCAATCTATATATAATAAAAGGAATTTAACAGAGAAGGTGATGTGGAACCTCTCAACATGTCACGACCCAAAAACAAGGGTCATGATGGCACATGTTACGGCGTACCTTGACAAATAAGCCTATCACCCAAACTGAAACAAAAAGAAAAATAAAAATATAGAAATACCCAAGGTAAGGCTTCTAGAACGAATTCAAACCATACAAGTAATCATAACAATGCGTAAAGAACTTATCCAAAATACCAATCATGCCCAAAACTAGGTGTCAATTGTGTAAGAACTACTAATACAATCCAAGAGTCAAATACATTAGAAAAACAACCAGAAAGGAATAATATCTGTCTCTGAATACTAATAAAGACATAACTAATACATAAAGATAGAGGTGAACTCCAAACGTATGAATGTCCAACCGCTACCTTGAGTAATCTGAACACGCCCGAAAATCAACTAGTCTGAGGCTCACTATAACACCCTGGATTTTAACGCTTAGAAAATTTCCTAAAATTCTGGTCTCTGGACCCAATACAACTCGAGGGTACGAGCCGTATATTAGGGTACGGATGGTAAGGTCCAGCCATATACTGACCAGTGTTGATTGGTGGGATGGATTTTGGTTACTAGAATGGATACGACTTACGAGTATGAGTGGTATTAGTGGTTATAGATTGTTTGGTTCCTTAACTTAATCTTAGACTTGGTTACTTGGGTTGGATCTAAGTACGAGTTTCTCATCGTGATCCATAAGCCAGGGTATGAGTCGTACATCGTGATCCATAAGTAGGAGGTATAGATCTCCTATTGGTTCGTTTGATCTTGGTGAGGCGGATATGTTTGGTCCCGATTTGGTTTACCAGGCTATGGAGAAGGTAAAGGTTATTTGGGATTTTCTTAAGGCTACCCGAATTCTCCAAAAGTCCTATATGGATGTTAGGCGTAAAGACTTGGAATTTGAGGTTAGGGATAACATTTTCCTCAAGGTATCTCCTATGAAAGGAGTAATAAGGTTTGGCAAGAAAAGGATGCTCATCCTCAGTATGTGGGTCCTTATGAGATTTTGCAGTGAGTTGGTAATGTTGCTTATGAGTTGGAGTTTCCTTCTATCTTGAGCTTGATTCATCCGTTATTTCATGCTTCCATAATGAGAAAGTGCATTGGTGATCCTTCCTCGGTTATTCCTTTGGAAGGATTGGGTCTCACGAATTCCTTGTCTTATGAACAGGTCCTGATTGAGATCTTGGATAGGTAGGTTAGTCGATTGCAGACCAAGGATGTGTCTTTGGTTAAGGTTCTTTGGCAGAACCATAAAGTGCAAGAAGCTACATGGGAAGCGGAGGAGGATATAAAGTCCAAAGATCGCATTTGTTTTCTGCTCCTGGGATTCGTGCGGAAGGTATGTGTCTTCAACACATTTTTATTTTCTGAGTTTGTTAATAGAAAGATTAATATCTTTGCTTCTTTGTTTTCAAACTTTGTTAAAGATTGGGAATATATATATTTGATAATGCAAATGACTCATGCGTGTGGTTACCCCTACCTTGTCCGTCATTTGGGGATGAATGTTCCTAGTGGGGGAGACTATAACACCCTGGGTTTTGACCCTTAGAAAATTTTCTGAAATTCTAGTTTTTGGACCCAATACGGCTCAAGGATATGAGCCGTATTTAGGGTACGGATGGTAAGGTCCAGCCGTATACTAACCAGTGTTGGTTGGTGGGATGGATTTTGGTTACTGGAATAGATACAACTTAGGGGTACGAGTTGTATTGGTGGTTACGTATTGTTTAGTTCCTTAAATTAATCTTAGACTTGGTTATTGGGTTGGATCTGAGTATGAGTCGCTCACAATGAGATGTAAGCCAGGGTACAATTCGTACTATGGACTCCTATGGTGGACAGTGTCTAAATCTTCCTTGAGCTTAAATTTACCAGGGGTACGGATGAAGGGTACGGATCTTATGCTATTAATACGACTTGATTGGATGAGTCGTATGCTGGACAGTGTTGGATCCAAGGGTTGAGGCCAGGATATGAGTAGAGGATACCAATCGTATTGGAGGGTATGACTCGTATGGGTTAGACGTACCCCTGTGATAGGATTTTGGTGCAACTTAAGTGGGGGTACTATGGATATTTCTCAGTTATCCTAATAAGGTCCCACGACCTCAAACCTACTTTAGAGGTTATTTACCCTATTATTCCATTCATTAACACTTAGAAACTTTACTAAAACACTTCATATTCTCCCAAGAGTTTTTGGGCAAGGGAAGCTAGGGTTTCAACTAAAGGATCAAATTGGGGCTTGTCATGGTGATTTATTTCCGTCATTATCTTAGTTTAAGGTATTTTCTCTTCCCTCATTATTATTTTTATCTAAAGGCATGGTTTTTATGAATGTTTTTATGACTTAATTGATTGTATGATTTTGCTTTTCAAATATGATTTAGGAGTTTTGATATTAAATAGTTGGTTATGGTTTCCCGTGGTTTTAATTATGCTTTTATAAGCATTAATGGTGGTTTTGGATAATTGTATTGCATGGGAATGGTTTAATGGTAATTGGAATTGGTTTTGGTCATATTATTCCCCCAATATGTTTGACAAAATGCTTATAAAGATATGTCCATTGCATTGACTACTTTTAATGAAACTCTTTCTTGTTTTAAAACTTGGTAAAGGAATTATGCATGGTTTAAATGGCATGGAATGTTAAATGACTAGTGGTTATGCTTGAAGGGAACATATAATCCCCCAAGTGGTTTAACATGGTAAATGAAAGGGCACTTAAAGGTCCCCTTAAACCTCTATATGATTGGTTTTGGATAATACTTGCAATTAAGGATTGGTATGATGATACCAATATTAATGGGCTTGGTTGACAAATGGATAATGGTTTGGTTATTTTAAAATTGGTTTTAATTGGGAAATAATAGAGGATGTGTAGCAAAGCTGTGGGTCCCGGGGGACCCAAAACTGAAAACTCATATTTGCCGATATGAGGTTGGTCTTGGTGACCGTGTGCATGATGCCACACTATATTTGGGGAATTCACTAGTCATCCCAAGGTTTTCTTCCTATGTCGTGCGGCTACACGCACTAGGACCCTTTCAGCAGGGGGAGCTAAGCCCATATAGCCCATGGATGGTTTAGGACGGCAAAGCTACACAGCCCAGGTAAAGGTTTTAAAGGCATGCTAAACCCGGTCCTTTTTTCCGGCATGGTTATATATATATATATGTGTGTGTGTATGGTTGTGCACATATGGATGGTTTTACTTGATTTTATAAATGTCATTATTTTATCTTTACCCTCAGATCATGCTAGAGGTCACTCGCTAACCCCGTATACTGGTGGTTGTATACCCACGTTATACACGAACCGACATTTCTACTCCTCCTACATAGTGATTGACTCGGGGATCAGTATTTGTACTGAAGTGGTGAGCTTCCATCATTTTGGAAGGCTCTATTTTATGTTATGGATATTTTTAGACACTTTGATTTTATTTTGGATATTGGTTTTGTCTTTAGTTGGGGGCATGTCCCAACCAGATTTTATTACTCTTTTGGTTAGAAACTTTGTGGTACTTCTATGAATTGGAATGGGCGGGATCGGTATTGGTGTCGGCCTTGGCATTGGAATAAGCTGAAGGAATGACATCATTTGACGATATTGTTGTTTGTTCCATCCTATTTCACTTTGGGATCAATTATATTATGTTTTGGGACATCCTTGGTTATGGCATGGTTTATGGCCCTTATTTTGGTATGGTTTGGTATGGTTGAATTATTGGTATGGGATAGTTGGACTCGGTTGGGTCGGTTGCGGTTGTGATCTTATCCCAGAGTCTTTATGTGAGCTGTTAAACTATCTTGTTACATGCTCAAAATTCAACCAACTCAGGGCAGGCGGCTGGAAGTTGGGTTGGGTAACGGGGGTGGTCTCCAATACTGGTCAGACCTGAGACGCCCATTACAACATGGCCCCAGGACAAATCGTGTCACGCACCCGAACCTGAAGCTGCACCTAAAGGGTAAAGTAGGAGTGAGTACAATCCACTTGTACTCAGTAGGTATCATAGGCCGACCGAACAAAGTAGAAAATAAAGCTTACAAAATACACACTAATTACGTATCACCTGCAATTAGAACATGTCCCACAAGGATAGCCCACATTGCTTGCACTACCAGTTCTGATATATCACATATACTGCAACATCACACCAAGATAGGACACAAGTATATATTATATCACATATAAGTAGAACAAGGGAGAACATGTATATACAAGATCATCAAATACAAGTAACGGAAGATACAACAAATACATAGATGACAAGTCAATATAGCAATACAACACAATATAACACAATAAAGTAAGTGCAATGTATATGATGTGACACGGCCCGAACCAGGGCCTAGTCATGTCGGCTATCTCAAGTCCAACTAGGATCGGAGAACACCCCCAAATCCACCCACGGGCTATATGGGTTCATCTTCCTCAGCTGAAAGGGGCCCGGTACATGTTAGCCACATGATCTAAGGTTATCAAGAAAGACCAGGGAATGACCCAAACCCACGTCAAACCAAGATATAATCATATCAATAGTATGAACCACGCACACAGGTCATACAAACAAAACCTTAGGATGGCAATCATGAGTTTCCAGTGTCCGACCTTCGAACCAACACCTTCATGGCTAGCTATCACAACCCCCATCATTGCCCAATTAAAACCTTTAACACATAACCAAACCACCAATTCCATGAGTTAATTATTAAGGCACTAATAAGAGGTATCGTCATACCGATTATAGGTTGCAAGCAATGTCACCAGCCAACACTTAGGAGAATCCTTCACACCCCGCAGACTCCATTATTAAAATCACTTGAGGAATTCCTTCATACCCCACATGGTTTTCAAAACCAGCCTTAACCATTTTGTTCCATGCATTAGTTTCAAGAAATAGTCAAATCAAACACTTTTGGGATTCCAATGTACCTCTAGATCAAATTCCCACATTTCTTATAACTACTAACCTATTTTACAAAACAAGGTTGGGGTTATAACTACTTAAAGAGTCACAAGTTTAAAGAAATTTACAAGTATCAAGTTCAACCACCATACCCATGCAACCACATGTTCAAAACCATAAATAAAACAAGGAAAACCATAATTAAATCATGAGAAACAATATTCATCCATGAACAACCGAAACCCCCAACCTTTATTTCAAAACCATAACAATACTATGAAAACCATACATTAAAACATATGCCTTAAGTAAAATAACTGTGAGGGAGGAGTAACATACATTAGACACCAAGAAGCACGGAGAGAAACCGCTCTAGAAAGCCTTAATTAATTAGCTTGATGAAACCCCAGTTTTTGCTTGAACAGAGAGTTTGAGATAGAATTTGAGAGTGTTTTAATGGGAATAATGTGCTAATGAAGTCCTAAAGGATATTTTAAGTCGTGGTATCAAAGGGACTTAAAGTGAAAAATGTCCAGAATATCCCCAACTTAAAAGCTGTAAAAAGAACGCATATGGTTACGAGTCGACCCCTTGACTTGTGACCACAACCTACGACACGTACCCTTGAGACATCACCAAGACAGTGAGTTAGACACCCATACATTATCTACCATACGACTCTATGATCCTACCCATGACCTGACCAAATGACTCATATGGTCTAGTCGTATCCAAGGCAGAACCCAAGGGATTGGACACTGGAAAACATATAACTCAGCCCTACCACTCATAACTTATCCTTTCGTCTCTTTGTAAGCCACTCGTACTCAGAACCAAGTCAATCCACTAAGTTACTAATTTGATTAAGGATCATCCTAACGACTCGTCACCACCCCTAATGACTCATACCACTAAGTCATTACCTAGATCAAAAACCCAAACACCACTCACGGGATACCTAACGACTAGGGTCACCTAACCCGTACCCACACTATACGACTCGTATGATGAGTCGTTACTAGGACAATAAGCTCAAAACTTAAGAATTTTCCAAGGGCCAAAATCCAGGGTGTTTTATTTCTCCCCTGCTTGGATTATTCATCATCGAATGATGGGACAAGGCAGTGACTAACATGATTAAACCCCCAAAAATCTCTATTTTTACCTTTAAGATAGAAAATAGATTACCAAGGAATTCACCATCTACCTTTAACAAGTACAGAAAACAAAGATATTAAGAACAACACATACCTCAAGCCTGATTTTTTGAAACGGCAAAAAGGAATGGATACTTGGACTTCATGTCCTCTACAGCTTCCCAAGTAGCCTCTTCAACCTTGTGGTTCCTCCATATAACCTTTACCAAAATACATCCAACCAACAACCTATCGATCCAAGATTTCAATAGGGACCTCCTCATAGGACAGGGAATCTGAAATACCAATAACCTTGATAGGCACAATTTATGACGAATCACCCACACACTTACTTAACACAAAAACATGGAACACTGGGTGAATGAAGATCAAAATAGAAGGCAACTCCAACTCATACGCAACATTGACAACCCTTCTCAAAACCAAGTACGAACCAACATACCGGGGAATAAGCTTCCTCTTCTTCCCAAACCGCATTGCTCCCTTCATGGGAGACACCTTCAAGAACACCTAATCCCCAACCTCAAACTCTAACTTCCTACATTCTAGCAACTTTGTACATCTTTAAGCCTATCCCGAATCATCTTCACCTTCTCCATGGCTTGGTGAACCCAATTCGGACCAAATATCTCTGCCTTACAAACATCAAACCACCCAATAGGAGACCTACACCTCCTACCATTCAAGGCCTTAAACAGAGCCATAACAATGCTAGAGTGGAGCTATTATTATATGCAAACTCTATAAGAGGCAAATGCTCAACCCAACTACCACCATAGTCAATCACTCAAGCTAGAAGCATATCTTCCAATGTCAGAATAGTTATTTCTACTTACCCATCCAACTGCGGGTGAAAAGCAGTACTAAGGCTCACCTTGGTCCCCAAACCTTTCTGAAACGACCGCCTAAAGTGCAATGAAAACTACATACCACAATCTGAGATAATAGAAAAAGGTACCCCATTAACTTCACAATCTCTTAGAGATACAACCTTGTGTAATCCTCTACCAAAAAATTAGTCCTCGCTGGCAAAAAGTCAGCAAACTTAGTCATCCTATCAACGATGACCCAAATAAAATCAAACTGATTTCGAGATCGGGGAAGACCGGTAACGAAATCCATGTTGATCACTTCCCACTTTCACACAGGAAACTCAATTTCTTGATATAACACTTTGGGCCTCTTGTGCTCAACTTTCACTTGTTGGCACACCATGCACTTAGCCACGAAACTAGCCACATCCCACTTCATATTGTTCCACAAATACATCCCCTAAAGGTCCTGATACATTTTTGTCAATCCAGGATGAATAGCGTAGCGTGACTCATACGCCTCAGCTAAGATCCTCTCGTGCAATCCATCCACATCTGGAACACATAATTTCTCTTGGTACCACAAAGTACCATTACTACTAACCTCAAAAGCCATTACTTTCTGCCCATCTACATCACCCTTGATCCTTATAAATATAGGATCTAACACTTGCTTCTCTTTCACGTCAGCACCCAGGGATGACTTCGCCACCTTCTTAACAAACACACCACCATCCCCAGAGTCCAAGAGGCGAACTCCAAGGTTAAATAAATGGTGAACATCTTTCACCAATTCTCATTTTTAATCATCCACATGAGCTAGACTCCCCATGGATAACCTGGTAAGAGTATCATCAGCCACTTTAGTTTTACCTGGATGGTAGTGAAGACTCATGTCATAATCCTTGAGCAGCCCAAGCTATCTCCTTTACTTGAGGTTAAGCTCTTTCTAGGTAAACACATATTGCAGGCTCTTATGATCTACAAAGATATCCACATACACTCCATAGAAAATACTGATGCCAGATTTTCAACGCGAACACCACAGCCAATAGCTCCAAGTCATGAGTCAGATAATTTTTCTCATGCACCTTCAACTGTCCAAAAGCATAATCTATTACCTTATCATGTTGTATCAAAATGCAACCAAGCCCCACACGAGACACATAACAATAGACTACAAAAACATCAAGGCCTTCAGGCAATATTAAGACCGGTGCCGAAGTCAACTTATCATTCAGCTTCTTAAAACTACCATCACAAGCATCAGACCACAAGAACTTTATCTTCTTCTGAGTTAACTTAGTCAACGGTGTAGATATAGTCAAAAAACTTTCCATAAACCTCCTGTAGTAACCAGCTAAACCCAAGAAGCTTCGGATATCAGTTGGAGTTGTGAGTCTAGGCCACTTCTTAACTATTGCAACTTTCTGCAGATCCACCATGATCCCTTCACTGGAAATGACATGTCCTATAAAAGTGACAGCGTTCAACAAGAATTCATATTTTGAAAATTTGTCATACAACTGTTGCTCCTTCAGGGTCTGCAATACAACTTAGAGGTGATTGTCACGATCCATCTTACTCTTTAAGTACACCAGAATATTGTCTAACAAGATAATGACTAAAAAATTAAGAAACTGACGAAACACTCTATTCATCAAGTCTATGAATGTCACCAGGGCATTGGTCAATCCAAAAGACATAACCAGATACTCAAAATGGCCATATCGGGTACGAAAGGCAGTCTTAGAAATATCCACCTCCCTAATCTTTAGCTGATGAAACTTGGACCAAAGATCAATCTTGGAGAAATACTTAGCACCTTGAATTTGATCAAACAAATCATCTAGCCTTGGAAGAGGGTACTTATTCTTTACCGTCACTTTATTCAGTTATCGATAATCTATACGCATTCGAAGAAACCATTTTTTTACGCACAAACAACACCGGTGCACCCCACGGAGACACTAGGATGGATGAAACCCTTGTCTAAAATATCCCTTAATTTCTCTTTAATGTCCTTTAACTCAGCCGAAGTCATTCTAAATGGGGGAATAAAAATAGGACAAGTGCCCAGAACAAGATTAATCCCAAAATCAATCTCCCTATCGGGAGGGATACCAGGAAGATCGTCAGGGAAGACCTTAAGGAATTCATTCACCACTGAGATGAAATGTAAAGAATGACCCTCCGAGTTAGAATCTTTAACCCAGACCAGATGATAGAGACACCCCTTGGAAATTAATCTCTGGGCTCGAAGATATGATATGAACCTCCCCTTAGAAGCTAGGGAACCACCCTTTCACTTAATAATCGGTTCATTAGGGAATTTAAAAATGACCTTATAGGTTCGACAGTCTAGAGAAGCATAGTACAAGTACAACTAATCCATCCCTAATATGAAACCAAAATCAACCAGATCTAACTCAAACAAATCCACCAAAGTCTCTTGACCACCCAAAGATACCACACAACCCCTATTCACTCTCCTGGAAACCACAGAGTCACCCACTGAGGTAGAAAAAAAAGGGTCTATTTTACACTCGGGACCAAAACCAAAATGCACAGCCACAAATAGGGTCACATATGAAAGAGTGGACCCTGGATCAAGTAAATAGTACACATCACGAAAAAAGAGTTTTAACATACAAGTAAAGACATCAGGCGATGCCTCAAACTTGTGACAAGTATTGAGAGCATAGAATTAATTTTGACTAGTGTCGGAGCCAGATAGAGCACCCTTTGGTGTCAGAACTGAAAAAGAGGCAATCGAAACCTTGTTTGCCCTAGAAGCAACCTTAGCCACTGGACAGTTTCTAAGAATATGCCCTAGCTGACCAAAGTTCAAGAACTTGTCCTTTCTTTCATCATAGTAACCCTAATATAATCGACCATAAAATCTGCATTACATAGCATGGAGCTGATTGGGCCTTACTAACTTGAGATTGGGCACCCTGTGCCCTATAATTGTTGCCACCATGAGAACGACTGTCATCCGATGGCTTTGGGTAAGGAGCACTAGCCATCGAGTAAGACCCAGAATTGCCCCACTTCTTTTTTGAACATTTTCCACCATCCCTGCTACTCTGTTGTTGGCCACCACCCTGCTCAGAAAATCAAAACTTTTTCCTCTGTCTCTCCTCTATCTATATCTATTTTTTCTTCTATTTCTCAACCTGCTGCATGTACACCACTAACTTGGAGATGTCCATGTCCTTATTCATTAAGTAGACTTACTCTCCAAAATCAAATTTTAGGGCAATGCAAAATCAAACTTTCTCATTCTAGCCCTTATGCTAGAAACGAACTCTAGAGTATACTGAGACAACTGGTGAAACTTTAAGACATACTGGAGCATACCGAGACAACTAGTGAAACTTCAAGGCATACTCCTTGACTGATATCTTACCTTGATTCATGTTGACAAACTCTTCTGCCTTTGCCTCCATCAACTCTTGAGGAAAGAATTAGTCGAGAAAAGCATTAGAAAAATCATCCCACGGGGCTGATTCAGTACCGTCACCCCTCAACTGGTCCCATTCCTCGTACTACTGATAAGCCACATCTTTCAACTGGTAGGCAGCAAACTCTATGCCCTTCACATTAATGGTATGCATAACATGAAAGATCTTTTCTATCTCATCAAAAAAAACTTAAGGATCCTCCTCGGCCTTAACTCCAGTAAAGGTTAGAGGGCTCAACCTCATAAATCGGACAATCCTTGTGGCCTCAAAATATGAAGTAAAAGAAGCACCATGCTCGATCTGAGAGGCTACCAACTATGCCAACATATGAATAGACTAACAAAACTCATCATTTGTCACATCAACCTGAGGAGCTTGAGAAGGATTGGAGAGGACCGGTAGAACTCCAGAAGGGCAGTCAAGAACTAGACCCCTAGATTGGGTCTGGACCCCAAAAGTAGAACGTGTCTCATCAATATTATCCTCGGGTGGGAGAGAGGAGTTTTCATGAACTTCAGATTATCTGGGAGACATGATCTGAAAATTAAAAAAATGGGTACTAGAGAATATTTCAGGACCTTAGACTCTATAGGCCAAAAATAAAAGACAAGAAATAGAAACATTCCTAAATTCCTCGTAGCCTCTCTCTTATGAGTGTGGTGCATTACACACACTTAAAAGAGACTCTACTCGACACGACTTTGTAGACTCCCAATTGACCATGAACCCTGAGCTCTGATACCAATCTAACACGACCCAAACCAGGGCTTAGTTATGTCGGGTATCTCAAGTCCAACTAGGACTGGAGACCAACCCCAATACCCCATCATTAACCACCCTACACACCATGTCGGATAAATTTTGATATATATAACAAGATAGAACAATAATAATCAAAAGACTAGAAAGTAAGTCTCTAACCATATCCAAACAGACACAACTAAAGATCTAACCAATCCCAATGCCACTACCAATACCAATGCTAACACTAATACCGATACCGCTCGTGCCCATAGTAGTCCGATAAAGCCTCTAACCAGAATCAAAAGATATTCGGTCGGGACATGCCCCCGACAATAACCAAAATCAAAACCAAAGAAATAATAATAATGAAAAGAAGTCCATAGCATGAAATGGAGTCTTCTGGAGTATGGAAGCTCACCACTTCAATCTGACTCAAAGTTGTCCCTGAATCCAAGTCAATGAGCAAAATGAATGGTAGTATGGTCGGTTCCTATATTACGTAAGGATACAGCTTTTGAAGACAGTTAGCGGAGTGAACGCTAGCATATAACTCAGGGATAAAGATAAAATAATGCAATCATTTAAAATCGAATCAAATAACCATATGCAATCACACACACACACACGTATATATATATATATATCATTTCGGTATAGGGAACAAGGTTTAACATGCATTTTAAATCTTAACCTGTATTGTGTAGCTTAACCATCATAAAATACACCCACGGGCTATATGGGTTCATCTCCCCTGTTAAAAGGGGCCCGGTTATGTTAGCCGCATAAACTAGGGGTATCAAAGAAGATTATTGAATGCCCCAACCCCATGTCAAACTAAGATACAATCATATCAATAGTGTGAACCACGCACACAGGTCATCAAGACAAAACTTTATGACAGCAATCACGAGTTTGTAGTGTCCGTTCTTCAAACCTACACCTACGGCTAGCTATCATTACCCCTATTATTGCCCAATTAAAACCTTTATGACATAACCAAACCACCAATTCTAGGAATCAATTATTAAGGCATTAATAAGTGGTATCATCATACTGACTATAGCTTGAAGCAATGTCACCAGCCAACACTTAGGAGAATCTTTCATACCCCGTAGACTCCATTATTAAAATTACTAGGGGGTTCCTTCATACCCCCATAATGTTTCCAGAACCAGCCTTAAATATTTAACAATTTGGCTCCATGCATTAGTTTCAAGAAATAGTCAAACCAAACACTTTGGGGATTCCAATATATCCCTAGTTCAAATTCTCACCTTTCTCAAAACTACTAACCAACTTTACCAAACAAAGTTGGGGTTATAACCACTTAAATAGTCACAAATTTAAAGCAATTTACCATTATCAAGTTCAACCACCATACCCATGCAACCACAAACCATAATTAAAATAAGGAAAACAATAATTAAATCATGAGAAACAATATTCATCCATGAACAACCAAAACCCCAACCATTATTTCAAAACCATAACAATACAATGAAAACCATACATTAAAACATAAGACTTGAGTAAAATTACAATGAGGGAGGAGTAATATGCCTTAGACACCACGAAGCACGGAGAGAAATTTCCTCAAAAGCCTTAATTGATTAGCTTGATGAAACCCCGGCTTTTTCTTGAATAGAGAGTTTGAGAGAAAATTTGAGAGTGTTTTAAGGAGAATAATGTGTTAATAAAGTCCCAAAGGATGTATTAAGTTGTGGTATCAAAGGGACTTAAAAGTGGAAAATGTCTAAAATGCCCCAGCTTAAAAGTTGTAACAAGGTTGCATAAAGTTATGAGTCGACCCCTTGACTCGTGACCACAACCTACGACTCATACCCTTGAGTTATCACCAAGACAATGAGTCGGACACCCATACACAGTCCACCGTACGACTCGATGATTCCACCCGTGACCTGACCATACGACTCGTATTGTCTAGTCATATCCAAGACAGAACCCAAGGTATTAGACACTGGACAACATACAATTCAACCCTACCACTCGTAACCAATCCACAGGCTCTTAGTGAGCCACTAGTACTCAGAGCTAAGCATTAAGTTACTGATTTGATTAAGGATCGTCATAATGACTCGTCACCATCCCTAATGACTCGTGCCACCAAGTTGTTACCCAGATCGAAAACTCAACCACTATCTACTGGATAACTAACACCTAGGGTCACCTGAATCGTACACACATCATATGACTTATATGATGAGTCGTTACTAGGACAGTGAGCTTAAAGCATAAGAATTTTCCAAGGGCAAAAATCCATAGTGTTTCATGATGATGATGATGATGTTGATGAACTAGGTCGTTGCACAACCTCCGGGATCATTGCACAATCCCCATATACACCTACAGAGCTAAAGCTTCTCGATATAGAACCAATGAGGGGTTTGTCAACTCGTATACAATCCACATTTCTTATATCTTCTTTTTGGCACATCCCTTGGAAAGGGTTTAGAAGGTGTTACAATATCTCCTCCTCGGCACTTTATTCAGGGAGGATTTTATAAAAGGTGTTGTCAGTATTTCTTAGATGTTGCCAAGGTGGTATCAATGTTTCATGAATAAATATGATATGAGGATGCAATGCTCATAACCAATCACAATGATATATTTCCACGACCAACCATAAATATACATTTTCACAACCACGTGAGCCAATATTCACTCATTATTTTTGTTTCATCCGTAAATTTTCACATGTCTCATATAACAATGAGTATGAATATATCATAATTCACTAATGGCACCACATTAGGCATTTCAATAACACAATACAATTATTCGCATATATTCAAGGCTATTAACATCACATAGGACCTCACACGGTCACACATACCACATAATATCTCAATTTCAACAATTACATTACATATAGGCCCCTACATGGTCATAACACATGGATAGCCATTTTTCATTATTAGTTCCCACTTTACTTAGTTCAAAATAATATGATTTTGGAGGGTTAAAATGGCCAAAATTGGGATTTAGAATATAGCCAAAACATCAACGGAATAGACCAAGTTGAAGTTGATTTGTGGTAAAAATTGATATGAATTAATTATCTAATCAATTAATCAATCAAACTTTTTAATTTAACAAAGTAAAATAGTTACTTTAAAAATTAATTATAATAATATAACTATATATTACTTAACATGCATTTTGTATCATCATTTACTACTCAGCTCAGTCTGAAAAAATTAAGTCATAACCTACCTCAAAAGTCAAAATACCGCAATTAAGACTTTTCTCTCAAAGCCTTACTCCTCACGAATGGTCTCGAACTCCGCTAAAAATATCAAATATGAAATCTATGCTTTAAAATAAAACCAATGACACCCATATTGACTACTTTTGGTTTGGTATCAAAATGGACCCCCGCAATGAGTTTTCAAAAAGAAAGGGCAAAATCATAACTTTACTTCAAAAATAGGTTTTCTATATTTTAGAAACCTACAGATTAAAACTCAAGCCAAATCAAGTAAAAAAACAAGGTTCAAATCAAAGAAAAATTATTTTAAAGCTTTATCGGGTAAAATTTTTGAAATCTAGGTTAAAATCAAGAATCGGGATTGTTTTGAAGGTTAAATTAATGAAAAACTAGTAATTATATGATTAAATTATTCTTCAAGTGAAAAAGAGTGAAATTAGAGTTTAAAATTAAGCTCTAAGATTTTTGAGATTTTTAGAAATTAATCAAGAAATGACTAAGAAAAGGATGAATTCTTATCAAAGTGAAAGAATGGACAAAATAGGCCAAAAAGGGAATAAAAATCTGCTATATATTGCAGAAAAATCTGCACTATAGCAGATTTTTCTAAGTCCTAGCGGACTTCTAGGGATGCTCGGGATTCGTTCGGAGTTTGATATATGCAAACGAACTATGTAACCACACTAAATTAAATGCTTGGAACTCAATGATGATATCAGATTTTTGAAAAATATCATTTTCACAGAGTTGACCACCGAAATTCAGAATTACATTTTTCCAAATCGAGGGTCAAAATGAGATTTAAAAGCCATAAAATCACACCAAATATGTTACCACCCTAAAGTCGACATTTTGGATCTATTGGCGAAGTCATATTTTCCATCCGAGGTCGTTTTAGCCAAATATGGGTCCCACACTTATATTTCTAATTTTCCAACTTTCCGACTAATAGGTCAAAATGAGCTCGGGTGCATCGGGACTCGAACCAAAGCTCTACCTAGCCTAAAATTAATATTTCGGAGTTGTTGGCATAGTTCGCTGAGCCATCCATCCCACAAATCAAAAGATATCTACATAAGTTCAAAATAAGGCTCTCGAAGTCATCAAAAATCATAATATCGCATAAATGGTACCAAAATGCATCGAAAACCATGCCAATTACCCCCACACCCCAGAAATACCATAATGCAACTACGAAAAGGGATAAAACAGTCAAATCACACAGAAATACACAATTCACATATTTCATCAAAAAAGCTGGTTGTTACGTCTACCACTAAAAATCTAGTTCGTCCTCGAACTAAGGCAAAGAAATACCTAAATCAATAAAGAGTTGGGGATAAGATCTACACATATCAGACCCGACCTCCCAAGTAGCCTCATCTATAGGTTGATATCATCACTGGACCTTAACCATAGGGATCACTCTAGAGTGCAACCGCCAAACATCCCTAGCCAATATAGAGATCGACTCCTCAACAAAAGAAAACCGCTCATCTAACTGAACTGACTCCTAACAAATAACATGAGACTCATCCAGAATGTAACAGTGAAGCATAGAAACGTGAAAAATTGGATGAACATCTAATAGAACGGGGGCAACGCCAACTCATAATCCACATTACCAACAGCCTGAAGAATCTCAAATGGACTAATATGCCTTTTTTCCCAAACCTCATTACACCCTTCATGGGTGAAACTTGAAGGAAAACATGATCACCAACACCAAATCTCAAGACATGAAGTCTACGATTGGCATAGCACTTTTGCCTACTCTAAGCCATTCTAAGTCTATCCGAAATGACCCAAACTCTATCAAAAGACTCACGAACCAAGTCCATACCTTGAGGTCTCACCTCGGACATCAAACTAACCCACTAGGAAGAGACAACGCCTACCATATAATGCCTCGAAAGGAGCCATGTCGATACTCGAATAATAGTTATTGTTATATGCAAACTCAGCTAAAGCCAAATATTGCTCCCTCTGGCCACCGAAATCCATCACGCATGTGTGGAGCATATCCTCAAAAACTTGGATAGTCTGCTCTGACTGGCCATTAATCTGGGGGTAAAACTTTGTGCTAAGATCAACCCAAGTACCCAACTCATCCTGAAAAGTCTTCCAAAAGTGAGATGTGAACACAGAACCACAATCTAAAATAATAGACACCATGCAGACGCATAATCTCACGAATGTAGATACGGGTGAACCTCTCAGCATTGAATGAGACCTAAACTAGAATAAAAAAAGTTGATTTGGTCAATCGATCCATGATGACCCAAACACTATTGGAACTATGATATGTACGAGGCAAACCAGTCACAAAGTCCATGGTGATCCGTTCCAACTTCTACTTGGGAATGGGTAACCTCTGAAGTAATCCACCAGGTCTCATATGCTCAGCCCTCACCTGCTAACAACATAGGCAATGAGCTACTAAATCTGCTATATCTCACCTCATACCACCCCACCAGTAGTGTTGCTCAAATTATGATACATCTTAGTCATACCTGGATGGATAGAATATCCAGTACAATGGGCCTCCTCCAAGATCAACCTAATCCGGTCACCCACTCTCAGCACATAAACTCGGCCTCTAATCCGATAAAATTCATCTAAATCAAGTGAGGTTTTCTTAGCCTCCGCACTCAACACTTTATGCCGAATCAACCTCAATCCAATATTATTAAATTAATGAGCTCGAATCTGCTCCATCAAAGAAGATCTAGCCTCCACAAATGCCAAAACATGCCCGGGTATCGAAATATCAATCTTAACTATCTGGTTAGCTAAAGACTCAACCTCTAATGCTAAAGGCCTCTTTTGGCTCAAAAGATGTGCCAAGCTACCCATGCTAGTCAACTTCCTGCTCAAGGTATCCACAACTACATTAGCCTTTCCCAGATAATAGAGAATGGTTAAGTCATAATCCTTAAGCAACTTAAGCCAAATACGCTGCCTTATATTAAGATCTCGCTGGGTGAAGATGTACTGAAGGTTGTGATGATTTGAGAAGATCTCATAATGAACTCCATACAAGTAATTCCTCCACAACTTTAAGGCAAACACAATTGCACACAACTCTAGATCATGGTTAGGATAATTCCTCTCATGAGGCTTCAATCGACGAGACACATAAGCAATCACCTTATCGTCCTACATCAACACGACACCTAACCCAATATCTAAAGCATCACTAAAGATGGTGAAACTCACGCCCTCCCTGTCCAAAGTCAAGATAGGAGATGAAGTCAACAAATCCTTGAGCTTTTGGAAGCTCACCTCACAAACATCAGACCACTAAAAGAAAATCTTCTTCTGAGTCAACTTAGCCAAAGGTGTTGCAATAGAAGAAAAAACCTCAACAAAACGCTGATAATAGCCTACTAAGCTAACAAAACTCCGAATCTCAGTGGGAAAAGTAAGTCTAGCCCAATCACGAACTTCGACAATCTTGGTTGGATCAATCATAATACCTTCCTTAGTCACCAATAATCCAAGAAAGAAAAAGACTCTAACCAAAACTTGCACTTAGAGAACTTGGCATACAACTTCTCATCCTGCAATCTCTGAAGCACAGTCTGTAAATTCTCCTCATGCTCAGCCTCACTCTTGGAATACACCAAGTGATCACCTAAAAATACAATAACAAAGGAGTCGAGATACAATCGCATACCCAGTTCATCAACTCCATGAATGCAGCAGGGGCATTGGTCAATCAAAAGGACATGACCAAGAACTTATTATAACCATATCAAGTCTGAAAAGTTGTCTTCAAAACATCCAAAGCTTTAATCCTCAACTGGTTATAACCAAACCTCAAATCCATCTTCGAAAACACCGTAGCATCCTGTAGCTGGTCAAATAAGTTATTAATATGGGGAAGAGGATACTTATTCTTAACCATCACCTTATTTAACTGCCAATAATCAATATACATACGCATAAACCCATCTTTCTTATTAACAAACAAGACAGGCGTACCCTAAGGTGATATATTAGGTCGGATAAATCCCTTATCTAACAACTCTTGTAATTGATCCTTCAGTTTTTTCAACTTTGATGGGTCCATCCTATAAGAAAGGGTGGAAATAGGCTTGGTGCTTGACTCAATATCAATAGAAAAATCAATATCTCGATTCGGAGGTATACCAGGAAAGTTCGTATGGAACACATCCATAAACTCACGAACAACACGAATAAAATCCAAAAAAGGAGGCAAAACAACACTGGTGTCACAAATATGAGCCAAGTAAGATAAACATCCACTTTCAACTAATTTATGAGCCTGAACATAAGATATAATCCTCTTAGGACCCGAATGCAGCGCACCCTTCTAAGTTATCCTTGGAATACCCGGTGAAGCTAAAATCACAGTCTTGGCATAACAATCTAGGACAACATGATAAGGAGATAACCAATCTATACCCAAAATAATATCGAAATCAATCATATCTAACACAAGTAAATCTACCAAAATCTCACACTAACAAAAGTCACAGCACAAGATCGGTACACTCGATCCATCACTAAAGAATCACATATCGGGATAGATACACGAATAGGCATGGCAAGAGGCACCTAAAAGAATCAAAACCCAGAGCAAAATACACGAATACATAGGAAAAAGTTAATTCGGGATCAAATAATAAAGATGTAGGTCTAAAAAAAATGGGGACGATACTTGTGATCACAATATCAAAAGCCTCTGCCTCAGGTATGGATGGTATAGCATAGCACAACCCACGACCATTAATCGCCTGACTGGTCCCATGATTACCCATACGAGCTCTACTGCCTCTGCCTCTCGCACCTGTGGTAGTGTCCCTACCCCTCACAACTGAAATAGAAGTAGCCCGAATCACCCGATGGGAACAATCCTGTCCACATGGCCAATCTCCTCACGCACATAGCAACCTCTACGACCAATCTCAACAAAAGAAGGTACAACTGGGCCCGAATGGCCACCCTAAACTGCTGAACCAGAAGCTCCACCACCTGAACTTTATAAAGTCACCTACATTGGCCTACCATGGTATCCACAAAAACCTCTAAAATCTCTACCTCGATAGGTATGACTCCCGAACTCACCAAAATGTCACACTTTCTTAGTGCCTCCCTGAGATGCACTAAGAATACCTTCTGCCATCTTAGCATGATCAATAATACTCCGCAAAGGAGCCTCAAGAACAACCATCTGAGACGTAGCCAATTAAAGGGAGACATCCAAACCCTTCACAAACTTCTGAATTTTCTCAGACTCGGTGGAAATGCTATTATAGAAATATCTGAACAGGGCATGAAAGCGTGCTTCATATTGTTGAATATATAGACAGGGCATGAAAGTGTGCCTCATACTCAGCAATTGTCATTGACCCCTGCTCCAAATGATCAAACTCGCCCCGCATACTGTCTCTCAAACAAAAAGGCATAAATCTCTCAAGGAAAGCCTCAGCAAACTGATCCCAAGTCATCTTGGGAGAATCGCGGGGTCTACAACTGACAAGCAACCTCCACCAATCTCTCACCACATCTATTAACTGATAAGAAATAGTATAAGTCACACTATCCGCGCAAAAAGAGTGAAACACAACTCAGAACACAAGGTATGAAAGAACTTTGCATGATAAAGAGTAAAATGAGGAAATTTTCCTAAAGGCATCTTATAGCCTCTCAAAGATAGATACAAACATCTGTGTACTGATCAAGATACTCTATTAGACATCCCGTTCTTACACTATTGATACCAATTAAACCTGACTGCTCTGATACCAATTTGTCATGAACCAAAAACAAGGGTCATGATGGAACTTGTCGCGGCGTACCTTGAGAAGTAAGTCTATCACCCAAATTGATACAAAAGGGAAAAAAGACGGAAATACCTAAGGTAAGGCTTCTAGAACAAAGACGAACCATACAAGTAATCATAACAATGCGGAAAAACCTTATCCAAAATACCAATCATGCTCAAAACCAGGTGTTAATAGTGTAAGAACTACTAATACAATCCAAGAGTCAAATACATCAGAAAAATAACCATAAAGAAATAATATCTATCTCTAAATACTAATAAGACATAACTAATACATAAAGATAGAGGTGAACTCCGAACGTATGAATGTCCAATCGCTACCTTGAATAATCTGAAGGCGCCCAAAAATCAACTAGTCTGAGGCGCATCCGAACCTGAAGCTGCATCGAAAGGGTGAAGTAGGAGTGAGTACGGTCCACTTATACTCAGTAGATATCATAGACCGACCGAGCAAAGTAGAAAATAAAACATACAAAATACACACTAAGGGCACGTCACCTGCAAACAAAAAATGTCCCACAACGATAGCCCACACCACTTGCACTACCAATTCTAATATATCATATATATTGCAACATCACACCAAGATAGGACACACGTATGTATTATATCACATATAAGTAGAATAAGGGAGAACATGTATATACAAGATCATCAAATACAAGTAAAAGAAGATACAACAAATACATAGATGACAAGTCAATATGGAAATACAACACAACATAACACAATAAAGTAAGTTCAATGTATATGATGATGGTGATGATGATGATGCAAGAGGTCGTCGCACAACCTCTGGGATCGTCGCATAATCCCTGTATACACTTACGGAGCTAAAGCTTCCCGGCGTAGGATCTATGGAGGGGTCGTCAACCCATATACATTTAACATATCTCATATCTCTTTTCTAGCACATTTCTTGGAAAGGGTTTTAGAAGGTGTTACAATATTTGCTCCCCAGCACTTCCTTTGGGAAGGATTTTATAAAAGGTATTGTCAGTGTTTTTCAGATGTTGTCAAGATGGTATTAATATTTCATGAATGAGTATGATATGAGGATGTAATGCTCACAACCAATCACAATGAGTATTTTCACAACCAATCACAATGATATATTTCCACGACCAACCTTAAATATACATTTCCACAACCACGTGAGCCAATATTCACTCATTATTTTTGTTTCATCCATAAATTTTCACATGTCTCATATAACAATGAGTATGAATATATCACAATTCACTAATGGTACCACATTAGGTATTTCAACAACACAATATAATTATTCACATATATTCAAGGTTATTAACATCACATAGGACCTCACACGGTCACATATATCACATAATATCTCAATTTCAACAATTACATTACATATAGGCTCTCACATGGGCACAACACATAGATAGCCATTTTTCATGATTACTTCTCACCTTTAACATGCATTTTGTATCATCATTTACTACTCATCCCAGTTTGAAAGAATTAAGCCATAGCCTAACTCAAAAGCCGAAATACCGCAATCAAAACTTTGCTCCCAAATCCTTACTCTAACTCCACTAAAAATATCAAATATGAAATCTACGTGTCAAAACAAAATCAATGACACTCATATTGACTACTTTTGATTCAGGATCAAAACGAACCCCCGAAATGAATTCTCGAAAAAGAAGGGCAAAATCATAATTTTACTTCAAAAATGTGCTCTCCATATTTTTAGGAACCTACAGATGAATACCCAAGTTCAATCGAGTCAAAAAAAGAGGTTCAAATCAATGAAAAATTATTTTAAAGTTTTATCGGGTAAAATCTTTAAAATTTGAGTTTAAATCAAGAATCAGAGTTATTTTGAAAGTTAAATTGATGAAAAACTGATAATTATAAGATTAAATATTATTCAAGTGAAAAGGAGTGAAATTGGGGTTTAAAATTAAACCCTAAAATTTTTAAAATTTTGAGAAATTAATCAAGAAATGACTAAGAAAATGGTGAATTCTTACCTTAAATTCGTAATAGAGTCAAGAAAATAGATGTTAATCTAGCTCCCATAAGCTTCACTTTTAAGCTCTCACACTATTTTAGGGTTAAACTCTCAAGAGACAAGGTGAAAGAATGGAAAAAATGGACCAAGAAAGGGGTAAAAATCTGTTATTTATTGCAGAAAAATCTACACAATTACAGATTTTTCCAAGTCATAACTTACTTCGATGGGATGCTTGGGATTCATTTAGAGTCCGATATATCCAAATGAACAACGTACCACACTAAATTCGATGTTGGAAACTCAATGGTGATATCAGATTTTCAAAAAAACATCGTTTTCACAGATTTGGTCCTCAAAAACTGAAATTACAAATTTTCAAATCGAGGGTCGAAATAATATTTAAAAGTCGTAAAATCAGACCAAACATGTTACCATCCTAAAATCGATGTTCTGGATCTACTGGTGAAGTCAGATTTTTCATCCGAGATCGTTTCGATCAAATATGAGTCCCACACTCATATTTTAAATTTTTCAACTTTTCGACCAATAGGCCGAAATGAGCTTGGGTGCACCGAGAACCAAATCAAAGGTCTACCTAGCCTAAAATCGATGTTTCGAAGCACAATATCACATAAATGGTACCAAAATGCATCAGGAACCATGTCAATCACCCCTACGTCCCAAAAATACCATAATACAACTACGGGAAGGGTTAAAATATTAAAATCCCACACAATTCACATATTTCATCAAAAAGTCGATTGTTACACAATGACCTCTATTCCCATTTTTCTTTTTCTCCATTTTTGACATTTTTCTCTCAAAAGCTTTTTAGAAAATTAAAATTAAAACCTACCAATTATTCTATAATTGTCTATATTTATTAGTCAATTAAATATAAGATGCATTGAAGACTCTAAAACTTTAATACAATGTAAAATGGGGTTTACTCTCAATTAATGTGGGAGATGAAACATATTGTAACAATTGATAAGAAGTTGAATGGGATCTTGTCATGTGATTGGAGAATATGAAAGATCTTTTTAATCATTTAATTTTGAAAACTACTATATAAACATACCTATTCACCATATTCTTCTACATGTATGCAATTGTTCATATGAGTTATATTACATTTTATCTTTTGAACTTTCTTTTACATTTTACTTATTATTGAAATACGTTTTGAATTTTGATTTTTTTTAACTTGCAGGAGCAGGGTCAAATTCAAAGTTATGAAGTAGATCTACACAAAGAGGGTCTCAAAATCGAAAAACAAGTGACATGTTTTATTTTTTTAGAATTTTTTCTTCTCAATACTTTTTTTCAGTTAATCTGTAGTCATGCATCTTCTATTTTTTACACATATAAATTGTCAATTTTTTTCTACAAAATTTTAAGCTATTTTACTTACCAACAATAACAAGTCTCTCTTTTGTGTACGTGTAGTATCTGTTTTTTTTTATACATGTAATATAAAATATGTAAATATGTTTTACGATAAACGCGATGTATGGTATATTGCAGTTACATAGGTGCAAGAAATTTATAGTTGTAATAATGTTATTATCTCATAAAGAATGGTTTTATGTACGTTTGATGTTGGTGAATGAGGATCAACTCTCTTTGCTCAAATACACTATCGTACATAAAATTTTGTAATCGTATATTAGATGTATTTCAAAAAAGTGAATATTAGGCGCATCGAAATTTTAACTTTAAACATTATATTGCTATATATTATCAGTCGAGAATCTGAATGACAAATGAAGTAGTTAAGATATGATTGTCACTCATAACATGAACAACATTACAGCCAAAGTAGTTAAGATGTGACCCTGGATGAGCAAAATTATATTTTTTCATTTTATTTTAGTTACAGATTTTCTAGCAAAAAGTGTTGCATTTTTTATTTTTTTCTTTCTAATTTTAAGTTTATTATTTACATCTACGAAGCGGATCAACATGATAATTGAAAAAAAAATACTTGTGTCTTAGTAATTTTTTTGGAGTGCTTAAATAATGGTTTGAAAAAAAAAAGAGTGCTAATCTTTCTCTCTAAAAAATTCAATAAAGCTAAATGAAATTAAGAAAAATTATTGTACTAATGATTCGAAATCGTAACAAGAATTTGAAATTATTGAGTTTTATTTCTCCAATCTGCCTACCATTTCAAATTGAAGGTACAGAATAAAAATGTAAGAATTGAAAATTGGGTGTCAAAGAAAAAACTCTCAAATAGTTTTTCGGGGATAAAATAAAAATAGTGTTGTGTATTTGAAAAGAAATTTATGAAAGATATTTTTCACAATGAATTTATTCATTTTGGAGAGTTGAAGTGACACTTGTTGGACCACACACTTATTATAAACCACATAAATTCATTCTACAGTGAAAGTATTTACATATAATCCCGTTAGACTTTCTCTCTCCCTAATTAATAAAATATACTTATAAATTAGGTATGCCCTTATACATTGTTGGAATGTATGATCAAACAGATTTGTTTATACTTATGGAAAGAGAAATTAGATATTATCTTTCTCTACCTTAATTAACGTCATTAATTACTTATCATTATGTGGTGTATGATTAAATATAGTAACTGAAATTTAAATTCAAAAAAAAAATCGCTACCTTAATTAACGTCATTAATTACTTATCATTATGTGGTGTATGATTAAATATAGTAACTGAAATTTAAATTCAAAAAAAAAACTTAAACATCACTGTTAATTGTTCTCATTGTTGAATTACGTTCTTAAAAAAAACCGGCGTCTTCTTTCTTCAATTCTCAAAAAAAAAATATGAACATCCCCGTATTGTTGCATCATTTCGGTATTTGAGAGTCAGAAATTGTTTATCAATCCTACAAAAGTGATGTAATTATTATTTCGAAAGGTATAATCTTTTTGAAATTGATTGCTACGATCGCGATGGATGAAATTGAATATTGAAGAAGTTCGTAAAAAAATTAAAGTAAAATACATTATTGAAGGTAATTCTTCTCCCATTATCATTTGGAATGAAAATGGAGTGAGGGTTTACATGGAGTTGAAGAAATAATTTTCGGGATTTGTCAATACGGTATTTCATGCCCTGAAAAAATAAAAGCAAACTCAAATTAAGAGAGAAAAAGATAGCAGCAAACTGATACGTATTAAAGATTACATTATACAACAGTTGCAAATGTATCTGGGCACATTATACATTTAAAAATAATCTGCAGTAATGTATAATGTCATACTATACATTTAAGTATTAACATTAAACATGTATACTTCTGTATCCTTATCAGAAGGTCTAATGAAAACTTATACAATATTAATACTTTCTAATTGTATATACCAAATAATACATAAAATGCCTCTTAAATGTAATGAGAACTTCTTAATGTATAACATAATAAAATATATAGAAGAAAAATTATATTATACATTAGTCTTCCAAAAATAACTAATGTACATGAAAATATAATCTTTCAAAATATATAATATCACACTATACATATAAAATATTCACCTTATACATTAATTATCTACAAGATTATAATAATTTTAAGGAAAAATAGTGTTATTGTAACATTACATTGGCTACACGATAATAAGAAAAAAGAATGATTCAATTTCCTTTATTAAGTGAATTGAAAGTGTACATCTTCAATTCCAATTATGAAAGTGACGCAAATCGGAGGGGGTGAGAGAGTAATAAACCAATAAACTGTCTCTTAATTTTTTGAATTAGAAAATTAAAATTGGATAACTTTTTTTAATATAATAAATGATTGTTTTATTTATTATTTTTACAGAAGTATTGGACAAGTAGAAGTTGAGGGAGTCTAGAAACCTAACATTGGAAGCATCAACTCCATTGATTCGTCCAAACCTTACCTTTTTCCTATATTAAAAAAAAAAAACAGACAAGTGAAATAGTTTATTGATTTCTCTGTGTGAGATTCTTTTTTCCTGCTAACCGAATTGTTGACTAACATTAATATTACATTAGCTTGATTGTATGTATGAGGGGGGTGAGAGATAAAGAGTGAATTTAAGGGATTTAAGTAATTACTTTAGAATTTTTGTAATTTCTTTACAAATATGGAATTTTATATAATAAGGTAAAGTTACCTTGTGTATATATATATGTAAAAATTACTTATTTTTAATTCTTTTTCTTTCTCATTGAAGCTCAATTATAAGTACAATAGAATCACATTTTTGAACAAAGTATGCAAGATTTCAAATATAATCACTAAACAATTATGATTTAAAATAACTAATATCGTTTTATGATCATTATTTACAAAGAAGAAGGAAAACTGAATATCTAAATAATGCACCTAAGTCCTAAAACCTCTATGTACAACTACATAATTTTTTTCTATATATATGAAGCAATATCAATGTAGTGCAAAAAAATTGTTAAATAAATAGAAGTAAGAAATAAGATAATTTAGTAAAATTACTATTTAATTAATACTATAAGGGGTGTGCAAAATAAATCATGACAAGTATTAAAAATGAAGGAAATATATGTTAAGACCGGATATAAAATAGGTGATGTGGCATATCTCTTTTTTTATTTGTCATTTTTTTCATCACATTTAATTTCTTTATACTTAAAAGCTCATAAAGTTTGTAATTAATAAATTGCAAAAATAAATGAAGAAATGAAGACTCATAGTATGGATGTCAGTTACTAACAAAATTAAGAATTTATGAAGGCAATAAAGATATGTTAGTGTGTTCATCTCTCTTTTTTTTAGGAGTATTAACTATGTGTATTAATGTGCTAAAAGTGGGATATAAAAGGAACTCATTCATCTCTCTTTCTATTAGTGACATCTTTTAATTGGTTATTTCAGTTTATTTTTAAGCTCTCACGCGCCTTCTTTGCGTGTCTACACGCATAGTCAAAATTTTGGTCAAAATGATGTATTTACAATGATTTAGGTAAGTTTCGTGAGGTAATAGGTCGCCCATATAGTTTAGGTGTCTTTTTAAAAAAATCAGACAAGTTCAGGGGGTACTTTATGTATTTTCTGATAATTTTATTTTATTTCTAGCATATGAACTTCTATTATGGTTTAACTAAAATTTATTCTGATCTTTTGTTAATTATATATTTTGTTCGATATCAATTTAGAATTTGAGATTCATGAAAATTAATTATTACTGAAAATTATTTGAATGCAACAGAAAATACAAAATAACAAGATGCAAATCAATGAGATTAATTAATATGTTTAAGGTTAATCAACATTAATAGTTTTGATATTACAAAATCATGTGAGTATAAATTTTTGGTCTTCATATTTTACTTTCAGTTTGAAATGTGAATGAACATGTAATTTAGTTGTCACAGATCCTCGAATTTAAATATATATAAATTATCTTTTAAAATACAAACCAACTATACAAACATACTTTGTGATTATTGTAGTATTCAAGTAATTAAAAATATAAAAAAAAAAAATTTAAGGAGGTTCTATAATCGCACGTAGTGTGAAATTTTTTTTCTAGTTTTACAATATTCAAGGCTTAATTTTTTGTATATCTTTTAAAGAAATATTCTAAAATTGCTCAAAAATTTCTTGTCGAAATTTTTGTGTTTCTTCAAATACGATATCATTTTTTATTGCTCTGCTTGTGTTTGCATCCAACCTGTGGTTCTATTTATTGATTTTGAGATGATTCTATTTGTTAATTTTTTCTAAATTTTTAAATTATTGTAAGTTGTTTTAGCTAGATTTTTCACATTTTTGAATTGTAAATAACGAGTGCTAGTAGAAGGAAAAAGAGGATGAATGAGTTTGAAGAAGATGAGAAAAAAATCAACATAAAAGGGGTAGGGAGGAGGGTTTTGCAGAACAAGAAAAGGGGCTGATGGCTGTCGAAGAAGAAGAGGATGGGGTGGGGGCGATTTGCTTTTTCTTTTACTATGTATATACAAATTCGTGGGGTTATTTTTTAAAAAAATAAATTTTTAGACGTGATTTTGATGTGGCAACGATGTGACACTGATATGTCAATTATATGACGCGTGTGTGGTTCCTTTCTGTTGTGCAACTGGTATGAGCTGCGAAGGGGTACTATTAATTCAGTTTAAAGTTACTTATGGGGGTAAATAAATATTTATTAAATTAAACGTCTAAAATAAGTTGTGCGAACAAGTTTAAGGTGAAATGATTTCTTTTGTATTATGCTAACACTAACATATTTTCTACATCATACAATTAATGTATGTGAAATAGTATTTTTAATATGCAGAATATTTACTTTTAATATGTTTAATATCTATTTTTAATATGTGAAATATTTATTTTCCATGTCATATAATTAATTATATCATTTATGTCAAAACTTGTGAGTCTAATAGAAATAAAGTTGTCTGGTATTATGTTCAATGGGAACATAACAAAGTTCAAATATCTAAATGAAATTTTTAGATAAATTTAAGATCTATATATGTGTTTAGCCTATAGTCTTAAATACAGAAAGTTAAAATAAAAGGATTGTTAGTAAAAAAAATCATTGTCCTACAAATTTTATCAACAAATAAGGCACCCAGAATTAATAAGTGTGAGAATTTTACACATTTATGGAAGCTGTATGTACTACTCTCTCCGTTTTATTTTAATTAATTTTTTTTAAAAAAAATATTTATTTTAATTTAATTGTTTCTTTGATGAAATCAAGATAATTTTATTATATTTTTTTAATATTATTTTAATATTATTCTCAATATTAAATAATTAAATAAAATATATTTATTCAAATTTATATTTTCAATGTATAATTAATAAAATAAATCTGTATAAAATAATTTCTTAAGGAATATTAAGTCAAGGCCAATTAAAATGAAAGGAGGGAGTATATTACGTTACAGATACACGCCAAAGCTGCATGCTGCAACCCGCAAACACTTGCCAGTAATAAAAAGGAATAGGTAGCAGTGTAATCAGAACCATGAATTACTTCTCCATTTCCCTCCTTCTCAAAATTCCCTTCCACCTCCAATGGTACGACGTCGGAGATCTGCAAAACTTCCGTTTCCGGCAGCAACGGCGAGTCCCCGCAAACCCAGACGCTACAATCTAGAGTACAAAGGGAACGATGATGACTCATGGTACAGCGTAAGAATCGTAATAAAAGGCAAAAAATTGACTGTCAAGTACAAAGGATATCCCAAGAAATTTGACGTGGTTTTTGACGCTGGAGAGTTTAAGAGTAAGGAGGAAGTTGATGAAATGGTTCGGAGGTTTAGGTCTGTGTCGCCGCAACTGCAGGATAGTGAATGTGGTAGGCTTAAGGAAGGCATGGTTGTTTGTGTGGGATGTAATGCTTTTGGTGGGGAAGATATGCTGTTCTACGACGCTGTTATTGAAGCGGTGAGTTTTATATCGCCGTAAGTCCTTGTTTCTATGCTATTTCCTCTGTTTTATGCGAGTATTTGTAGGCGTTTTGCCATAAAAAAAAATCACTTTATTTAGAATTTTCAAAATTGGCATTGCAGTTGTGTTTGTCACAAAAAAAAGAACTTTTAAAAAGTGAAAACAGTGTTTTAGCTGTTTTCCAGAATTTTCACGGCCAAACACTAATTTTCAAATAAAGTGAAAAAAATTTCCCGGACAAACGGGTCCTAAGTTAATGTTTATCGCAGCTGTAAAAGAATGCTATGGTGAAAATCCATTTTTTATTTAAGTTTGACTTATAATTTGGACATGAAATTTCAAGTTTTTTGAAAAAAAATTACTCCCTCAATGAACTATTTTGACTTGGCACAAAGTTTAAGAAAATAGAGAAACGTTTGAATCTCGTGACCTTAAATTAAAGTTGTGTCAAATATACAAAATGTCCTTTAATCTTGTGGTCGTAAACATTTCATATGGAAAGTTGAAATTAAAATATTACGAAAAAAGGTAAGAGATCATTCATTTTGAAAGAACTAAAAAGAAAAGTAGATTATTCATTTTGAAAGAGACTAAAAAGAAAAGTAGATTATTCATTTTGAAACAAAGGGAGTATATATTTGAAAACTATCTAAAAAGTACTATCAGTCATTGACAATTCAAAAGTTTTAAAATATATATAAAGAAATTACGGTCAAAAATAAATTTATTTGAATCTTGAAATCGGAAAAGTGTGACATAAATTGGGACAGAGCTCAGAGGGAGTAACACTTTATGATTTAGTCCAATAAAGTATTCTTTTGTTTAAAATGAAATTCAAAATCTGGCAGTAAAAGAGTTGCTGTTCAGATTTATCATAATACTGCTTCCAGAGGTTATGCAAATATTTCTTCATTATAAATTTCAGACTATCTATTAGTAGAGAACTGTGCCTATATTATGCTCTTTTTTGGCCATAGATTTTGAAGTTGATGGTTGAAAATTGAAAATTTGGGTTTTTGAATTGTGATTTGGAACTTGAAGTTGTGTATGGACATGCACTTTACCTGAAACTTGATAAATCTAGTCTTTGAAGTTGTGATTTTTGAAACTTGAAGTTGTGTTTAGACATGCATTTTACTATAGACTTGAAAACTGAGTTTTTAAAATTGTGATTTTGGAACTTGAAGTGCTGTCTGGACATGCTTTTTACTTGAAACTTGAAAATTCGAGTTTGTGAAGTTGTGTTTAGACATACATTTTACTTGAAACTTGAAAATTTGAGTTTTTAAGTTGTGATTTTGGACCATGAAGTTGTATTGGACATGCATTTTACTTGAAAATTTGAGTTTTTGAAGTTGTGACTTTTGCGACTTGAAGCTGTGCTTAGACATGCATTTTACTTGAAACTTGAAAAATTGGGTTTCTGTAGTTGTGATTGGGAAAGCAGAAAGTTGAACTATATGTTACTTGAGAAGTGACTGCAGAAACTACTGAATTGCTTCAAATATGACCCTTCCTTTGTTTTGGTAGATACACAATGTGGACCATTCATTTAGCAATGGAGAGGAGTGTTTATGCACCTTTGTGGTATCTTGGCTTCACGGTCCAAAGAAAGGACAATTAACCTCTACCAGAATTGAAGGTATGTGTATCATAGAAAGTGTTGCTCAAGTAGGTCCTAAAATAGCTCCCTTCTTGAAATTGGTGAACCAGAATCTTGGAAAATCGTCTTGTATGTTGACTTCTGCTTCGAAGTATGAGATTTCTGCATCTGAAGGATCATCTTGTGAAAATGGAGGCAGTAATTTGTCTATTATTTCATCATTTGAGGCAAGTTTTCACTGTATAATGTTCATAAATTGGGATTGGGATGCATGAACTTAAAACATATCTGCTTCCTTGTTTCCACAGGGAATAAATAGTGCAAAGAGTATTGTTGATGTGACAACAGGAGGTTTGCTTTGAAACTCCGTAACTTGTTATGATGCAACACTTTCAGCTTTCCTTAAGTTTTTCCTTGTGAACTGCAGCAACAAACAGTATATATAGCAGGCTTTGGGAAGATGACAAAGATCTTGGAGGGCAATGTCAAAGTTACCATCTTATGCTTATTGAAAACTTGGACAAGAATTTATTACCATCATCATTTAGGAATTTTATATATGAGCATACTTCTGTTTCAGTGCAAGCATACATTTTACCAAGTCTGTCTATGCCATATGCGAGAGGTATTCTTGTGGTAGATTGTGAAGATAAGCATCAGAAGATACTCCAGTTTTTGGATAGTCTAACCCACCTCATTGTGTCCTCAACTGGAAGGTATGCCTTATGCATTCAAGCTCTTAAATAAGAATGTTTATTCTTAATTTGGGGTGTAACTTTTGTTATCTCTTTTCTCATTATTGTGTCTTCATTGTCATTGTATAGTTTTTCATCTGATTCTGAAAGCTGAAAACTCTAAAAGTCTTTGCTATACTTTTGTTCTATACTATTTCTATTTGAACAAGGCTTGTGAATTGTGATAGACCATAATATTTCTCTAGCTACACTGACACCAAACGGTCCAAAGATGGCTCAAAAAAGCCCACAAAACGTCACAAAATAGTCCACTAGAATAGGCACAAAACGGCAACAAGAAAGCAAAACTAACTTAAGAGATAATGGAGAAATAACTTGACATAAAGAGAACATGTAAGACAAAAACTAAAGAGTATATTAAGCTCAAAAACCCCTACAAACATGTAAAACTAACACCAAGTTCTTACGTTGACACAAGAGGGACTTTTCCTACTCTAAACTCCAACGTATCAAGCCAACAATCCAACACGAGTGATTCCACACTCAAGTTGAAACCTAGTTTCGGTTTTGTGCCTCCAATTGGAGAGGACTTGTGTTTCTTTGTGTCTTATGACTTACAACATCATCAAAAAACTAACTAATGAAACCCTACAAGGTTCTATATATAGTGTATTAAAAAATAAAGTGTAAAATGGCCAAAAGGCCCCTCAAAGAGTGGGGCGCCCATCAAGTGTATGGTGTGGAATGTTTTGGTGCCCTTTTAAGCCCTTCTTTCACACTTCAACAATGTCTTAGCTCGGGTGGACTCTTGACACATTCGTACACCTCCATCATCGTGGTCGTGCTTGTATCATCCTCCCCTTCTTGAAAAGGATTCGACCTCGAATTCAAACCTTGCAAAATCAAAGAAGAGACAAACAAGCACACTTCCTCATGGCGTGAGGGTTAGGGTTAGCAAAATAAACACATCAACATGTCATGCCGAGGTGGGACAAACTTGAAGTATATCCAAGGGTCCTTTGTGTTGAACATGAAAAGCTTAGTACAAATGGCACAAAGGAAGTGACTAGGATAAACACCAAGAAATAAAGAACATAGGCCGATACTACTCCTACCATACTCTAAGATGGCACCGGGATCAAATGGTAGAAGTAACCAAGGACTAAGTCTCGGCCACTCTCACTTTCCCCTAAGGTGTCTTCCTCAAAATTAGGCACACCCTCTAGATCACTAGTGGAAATATCATGAGCACAAAGGGGGTAGAGAAAGGTGTCACGCAAGCCAACTTCAGCTATGGTCTCCTTATGCATGTACTCACTAGTTTCAAGTCCATCAACACTAGTATGCTTAACATAGGAAACACATAAAGAAGAAGTAGATGGAATTTCTAAGCATGCACCACATTCTCTTTCAAGAGATTAATCCCCATATAGATATAAATCACCTTGGGCAGCAAAGGGATAACACACTAAAACATTATCACAAGAACAATCACATTTCGGATTTCCTAAATATTCAAGCGATTCAAGGTCATCTTCACCTGATTGACTAATCCTTTCCAAGACTACACATTCCCTACTCTTAAGAGTACTCTTATCTTCCAAGAAGAGATTTCCATATAGGCTATAGCCTTCAAGACAAGTCACACCATCATTCGCACCACTAGGTTCATTAGGAGTGAATGTACTGTCTTCAAACAAGATATTATGCTTAAAGAAAGTAGAATCTACCCTAGGGGAAGATTTAGAATACACACATTTACTCTCTAAAGAACAACCATCAAGTTCCAAAGAAGTTTCAAACACATGATCATCCCGATGAGCAAGACAAATATTAGATTCCTTACCATAATACATGCTCTCGGATTCACTCCCATTTTCAATTAAATGATTTCCATGAGCAAAACTATCAATAAGGCGTTCATCATACATCATGCTCAAAGAATCATGCCCTTCTATACTAGGCAAAACCGCAACTACATCCATTTGGATACTACTAGCCACATCATAACATTCTAAGTTCATAGGAGTGTAGGGGATAACGTTTTTACCTTGTAGCTCATATGAGCTACAACTGTCATCTTGACATGTGTCCATGCAGCCCACGTGCTCCCTTTGAACTACCATATGATCCAACCTTTCATTTTTCATAGCCAAGTATCGAGAAATAGTGTCAAGGTGGGCCAAAATGGCACTTGTAACATCATTGCCCAAGGTTGGAGAGGTTGAAGCCGTGGGTTCCATTGCAATTGTACCTACAAACAAAACAAACTCACGAAACAAAAAAAAAAAATTAGTTCACAAACTCCTCACCATACTCTCTCTCACGTCTTGATCATCTCACACTTGGTTTCACAAGTGTTGCAAGTCGGCTTGTAGTTCGTGATGAGTCCAGGGGTGAGTATACTTCTTGGTCGGAATGAATTCCTTTCTTGAAGACTCAACAAAGTAATTTCCGAACTTGAACCAAGAAATACTCCGATTTAAAAACAATAAAAGCACAAAAAGTAACGCTAACACGAAGAAACGTATTCAGAAACTAATTTACAACTTAGTAGGTAGATACTAGTTGCCAATTAGTATAAGAATCAACAAAAAAAGAAACTAAGAATCAACAACAAGAAACTAAGAATCCAAGATTTTGAGCCCTAAGTTTCGGTATTATACGGAAATTGATGATGTGGCGGTCTAGGATTGGTTGCGGTTTTTGAAAGGTTCTTATTTTTCCAACTTTGAAATTTTGGTTCAATTTTCAATTCTTAAAGAAGTGTATTTCGGCCTTGGGGAAGAAAACATCAAGGTTGGAGCCCTTTTTCACATTCAAAAAGGTTTGACTTGTCTTACACCTTTTGGGCAAGACACCTTTTTGAAGGGTTGGTGGCCCTTTCCTCTTTTGGACACCTAGAAAAGTGTTTTTTCCTCTTTTGGTACCAAGTCTTTTGTAGATATTTTTGTCCCCCTTACCTTTTGGTAGGTCTTTGGGATTTGTTTTCAAGACTAACAAACGCTTCACTTCTTTCTACTTGGCTTTTGGATCAAACAACACTATTGAAGAGCCTTTTTGCAACTAGACATGAAGATGGTCTAGAACAACAAGAACTTTCAATAGAAGTTTGAAAACCTAGCCTCACATTGAACCTCCAACAATAAACAACACCTTTTCAAGCTTAAAAACCCACAACAAAATACCAATAACACGAGTTCAAACCATACCTTCAAGTTTCAGTCCACACAACAACACCAATAATGTTCAAATTCTTGAATCCGCCAACAACAATACCACACAAAGGTTCAAGCTCACTTGGATCAAGCAAAAGACACCTAGATCTAGACACAACATTCTGCCAAGACAACAGAACAACAAGGACTCACTTCTCGGCCAAGAACACCAACACGTAGAACACTTTTTTTTTGAATTTTCTATCAAACGAGCCCAAGATTGGTTTTGTGGAAACAAAACCAGCCTTAGCTCTGATACCAAATGATACCAAACGGTCCAAAGATGGCTCAAAAAAGCCCACAAAACGTCACAAAATAGTCCACTAGAATAGGCACAAAACGGCAACAAGAAAGCAAAACTAACTTAAGAGATAATGGATAAATAACTTGACATAAAGAGAACATGTAAGATAGAAACTAAAGAGTATATTAAACTCAAAAACCCCTACAAACATGTAATCTAACACCAAGTTCTTACGTTGACACAAGAGGGACTTTACCTCCTCTAAACTCCAACGTATCAAGCCAACAATCCAACACGAGTGATTCCACACTTAAGTTGAAACCTAGTTTCGATTTTGTGCCTCCAAAGGGAGAGGACTTGTGTTTCTTTGTGTCTTATGACTTACAACATCATCAAAAAACTAACTAATGAAACCCTACAAGGTTCTATATATAGTGTATTACAAAATAAAGTGTAAAATGACCAAAAGGCCCCTCAAAGTGTGGGGCGCCCATCAAGTGTATGATGTGGACTGTTTTGTTGCCCTTTTAAGCTCTTCTTTCACACTTCAACAATGTCTTAGCTCGGGTGGACTCTTGACACACTCGTACGCCTCCATCACCGTGGTCGTTTTTGTATCATACACTACCTGTAGTTGGGCTTAGAGACTAGTTTTTAATTTCATTTCTTGCCTCTAGACAGATTATGAGCTCGAAAGCTAATGTTTTCAACAAATGATCATGTTTACCGTAGATCAAACTTGACAAGTACATACAATTTTTGTGTCAAATCTGCTCAGGAAAGCTTCCATGATAAAATGGTCTTGACATCTGGATATTCTGGTTGTCGTACCTTCTCTAAGAAGGCAACGATGTAGAATTTTCTCAAGCATACCATCTTCTGACTTCTTTATTCATTTCTTCTTTTTCTTAAAGATTCTTTTTGTTTTGTAAAAACAAATGTTTTATGTCCTATGTTGCTCGGACTCTTCAAAAATGTCAACTGGTGTGTGTCGGATTCTCCAAAAGTAGTATATTTTGGAGAATCCAACAAGATGTGGCATATCGAAAGTGAAGAGTCTGCGCAATTTAGATTATGGCATTCTATCTTCCACTGCCTTGTGATTTGAACTTCACACTGCTGTTATTTCAATTATCTTCACTCCCTGTTGTAGGCCGTTTGTGTATTTGTCTGTAAAACATAAATCTCTCTCTTTTTCTAGATTGAGTTTGGTCGAAGTGATGATATTGGCTGATGTAAGGTGATCTGAAACAGAGTCACCTCAATAATAGTTGATATTTTATACATACCTCTCCCTTGTCCCTGGAGGGAGGAGGGCTCCAGTCACCCAATGCCTAAAAATAAAAGATGTTCTAGATGGTCGAGTCTAAGGCAATCTTTGTGTATTTGAAATTTTGTACTCTGGAAGACATGTACACCATATTCTGAAACTAGTTGGAACTGTTCTTGGAACATGCTTTTAGAGTCGATGCATGGTTTCATTTGCTAATTTCCCATCTCTGGTACCGTTTAACAACAGTACTTTATAAAGGATTGCTTGAATATTATGCATTCTTGACTACCATTTCCATACTTCTCTGTAACTACAGTTGAAAATTTTGTTATCTTAGATACTGCAATATCAGTTTTTGAGATAAAATACATTAGTGTAGAAGCAGAGTACATAGGTATGAATTCAACTTCCTTTTGCCTCAAGTCCTGTTTAATGCTGCTTCCTTTTGCCATGGGTCTGGAATTCCTGGTTTTATGTATTTCAAGATCCTCAAACCTCTCCAAGTAGTTCTAGAATGTAATAGACTCAATGTGCCGCCAATCAAGAGGGCTTCTAATACGCACAATAGACAACCTGACAATGATCAATGTCTCCAAATACTTTCCCATTTCACAATAGTGATTCCATGAAGCAGTTAAGCAATTTTTGGCACTCTATTATTTTTGTTATTCAGAGTCTCTAGTTGACAATAAAGTCACCCTTACTGCCACTCTACAGAACCGTGCACGAGATTTTGAATTGATTTGCTCCAATCCCCTGATATCTATGTGGTACTGAAGCATTACACCGTGTTTAGGTGACACTTTGGTTTCTAAGCTGTTTTAAGTCACTAGTGATTTAGGTACTCAAGATCTTCAAGTAATCCTCTCCAAATTTGTGCCAGAACTACAGAACCTTCTGCTATTAATGCAAACAATCAAGACTTTCATTCTTGTGCACACATCTTCTAGATTGTAAATTAGCTTGAGAATCATATGTTTCTTATTTGTCTTTCACAGGCCATTGGTTATAACTGAAAGAAATTTAAGGCATGGCATGATTAAGATGTTGTCAGGAAGCTACGAACCTCAGGTAAGATTTTACAACTGTATAGGTTACATTTGAACAGGTTGTAAGGCCTGAAAGGATCCACCTTTCCTGGATGTGGCAGCATTTGGCAAATGAAAAACATCAGTAGGAAATATAGGTCATCATTGTGAGGAAGTTGTGCTACTTAGACGCATTAGAAAAAGAGGTTCAATACCATAACGAAATGCTTTGTCTCAGTATTAGTTGGATCAAATGAAGAAGAGCAAAGTCACAGTGGCACCTGTGGAATAAATTGCCAACCCCTGAATCAAAATCATGCATGAACAAGCTTAATTTATTGGTCAATTTCCATCCATACTTGCAGTATCCTCCTGGGTTATTTACATGGAATATCATTTTGTTGATCTTTGCCTAAAGTCACATGCACTTGAAATTTGGTGGTGTCTCCTATAAAAGTTGCTCTATTGCAGTTCCTCAAAGTTGATCTCCCTAACCCCATCTGAGGTTCTTGTCTTTACGTAGGATATGTGTCTAGGAACAAGTTTGGACAAAGATCTGATGGTGGTCCATTCAGGAACAGAAGCTTACGAAACAGCAAAGCAGCTGAAAGATTTATTTCAAGAGTTCATGAGTCATCAACGAGAGCTCTATAAGAAGTTCTCTGTGGAAGAGATGACGATTTTGCAGGAACAGCAACAACAACAGCTCAACCAGATCATAGATGTGTGAAAGTATATGTTTAATGTAGTGGTATATTGCTCGTGCATATTTTGGATGTTAGAAGCATTAGGCTTTTTATATATTCTATTTATCAAAGTTGGAGTTCACTTTCACCTCCTCCTGATTAAAAGCTAAATCTGGTAAAGTCATGTTACTGAACTTCTAAGAAAATCTCTTTTAGCAAGCTTGTTATATATATACCAGATATGTGAGTCTGTGCAAGTACGGGCTCAATATATGTTATATTTTCTTCTATGTTATAGTGTAAAGCGGATGCAATTTGAGAAGTCAGTTGTTTTTTTGTTTTAATATAATTTTAAAGTTTTAAGTTGTTAATTGTTATGATTGGTAGTCTTTTACATAATTTTAAGAGTATGTTTCAAATTTTAAGTCATTCAAATTTTTGTGTATCTTTCATATTTATTAATTTGTTAATTATTGTGATCTATAGTACTTTTTAAATAAAATTTAAATAATGTAATACTTTTTTCTTCAATTTATGTGACATTAATAAAATTTGCTATTTGAGGAGTCAGCTAAATTTTTTCATGTTGTCTACATATTTTAAATGTTAATTATTATAATTATAGTATTATTTACATAATTTTTAAATATATAACAGATTAAAATAAAAAATAAAATAAACAAATGTTGGAATTTTTCAAAAAATAAATAAATTTCGATATACATGTGTCCTACTTTTGCATGAGGTTGAAATAAATTTGGCTACCAACTTTACCTTTCCATTTTTTCCTTCAATTATCAGCCATACAAGTCATGGCAAAGTTCCTCTTCTGCCTCCCAATTTGTTCTGGCGTTCTTCTATTGCCTCTCCATGCTTATTACACTTCTAATTTGTTGATAATTAGAATTTAGGTATTCAAAATATATTCACTTTTGTTCTATTTGTTGTTGGTGTTGACAATTCGGATAGTTTAAATTCAATATCTGTTTCGATTATTACTTAAATTTTATTGTATCATATCATTAAATTCATTGTTAAATAATGATAAAAAGTTCAATTCTGTGATATGTGATATTATATAATTATAAAAAATAATACAACCTATTTAAATATTATATTTATTAAAATATATAATACGATATATTATGAAACCATACGTAACAACTCTCTAAACAAGGCATAAGTGACACTAAGCATATATTGAGGCAACAACAACGTTATCCAAATGAGTTGTATAGTCTTATAAAGATGGGCAAAATTCAGAAATAGCATACTTAAGAGCCTAATTATTAGTTTTATAGCAACAGTTTCATAATTACATTTTATAACAACTTATATTTTGTATTTTTTTAAAATGTTGCTGTAAAAATACATCTACAATAAATTTACTATCCTTAAGTATCTGAAATTAGCTGAGCTATATATGGTACAATTACCAATCAAGTAAATTTATAGATTCCTTTTCCATTTAAAACTCTTAAAAAACGTGACTTCCGTTATTTCTTCACAAAACGTTTACAAAAATTCAAATTTCATTTTTTCCCCATTAACAGCTGCATATTTTCTTAGCAATTTGATCTAAACAAACCCTGTTTTGGAAATTCAAGCATTGCTGTTGCTGGATCTAATTGGACTGATTCTTCTTCGAAATCAACAACTATTGTTTAATTGTTGAATCAACGATGCAGTAATTTGTTTGAATCAAATTCAATTGTTGATTCTTCTGTTCCATTTGTTAGAATTCAACTGTCAGTTGAAAATTCAACCATTACTACTGTTTAAGGTACATAATCATTATTGTTATTCAGTTTATTTTTTTAAAACCATTACTGATGTGCCTATCGAGTTTTTGTTGTTGTCGTTAATTTGTATGTGAAAAAATTGTAAAAGAAATTCGAGTTAGAATCAAGGCAGCAGTAAAATTAGAATTCAACTATCTGTTGCAAATTTCAGCTTAAAAGCTGTTTCAAGTGTAAAAAATGCAGTATTCGACTACTGTTTTGAGGATCGCTTGTATATATTTTGATTGTTTTAACAATTGAACAAATTGTAAACAACTTTCGAATCCTCATTTATTCAATTATTTTCTAAAATTCTAGATAAATGAATGATCGAATTTAGCTGTTGAATTTGATAATATTATATGAACCCATATCAAAGTATAAATTATCTGCTCTATATGTATTTTTGATGTGCGTAATGGTAACACTGCATATGTATTTTTGATATGGTTAATGTTAACACTGCATATGTATCTTTGTTTTGTTGTCGAAATTCTATAGTATAAATGTATATTTGAAAAGATATTTTACTTTAAGCAAATGTTGTGTAAATGTATTTTTTAAATTGAGATGTTGGTTGTGTAACTTTGTTTGCACTTAAATCTGAAAAGTGTGTGTTATAATAAGTGACATTTGACAAATATGTATAAAACATATCAAATTACAAATTAGGTATGCTTCAGATGTATTTTTTTTTATATGCTTAATGTTAACACTGCATATGTATTTTTGATATGATTTATGTTAACACTGCATATGTATTTATGTTAACACTGCATATGTATTTCGTACCTGTTTTACTTCCGTTTGATTCAGTAGTTTCTGTATTTGGTTGAAAACTTTTGCTGTGTTTGTATTTTAATTTAAATAAATATTGTTTAAATGTATTTTTTAAATGGAGATGTTGGTTGTGTAACTTTGTCTGCACTTAAAGATGTAAAGTGTGTGTTAAAATAAGTGATATCTGACAAATATGTATATTTGTTTATTTATTGGTTAAATCAAGTAGAAATGGGAAGCATACCAGCCCTTATGAAGCACTCTGGTCGATGGCCGTACGAAAAGAACTTCGAAGAATATGTCACTGATGCTATACTGTTGAGCACATCAGCAACATTTGTTGAGCTGCACGATGTTTTGGCATCTCACTTAAGTGGGGATTTAACCAGCAAACGTATTCTAGTGGAATATCAAATCACTGCTAATGCAGGGCAGATAGAAATACATAACGATATGGGTTTGAAGGTGTTTATATTGCAGAAAAAACTGATACAAGACATGATTTGTCTTCCTTTATATGTAAGTATTTTGGATAAAGTTGTAGGGAGCAACTTGGCAAGTTCATCTATATGTGTTGCTGAAAGAGGAATCAACTGTAACAACTTGCAAACAATGATAAATACAACAAATGAAGGAGCTTTGGTGGTTGTAAAGATACACAAACATTAGATTTTTTTGAGATGGGTACTGTTGAGGTGATTATCTCAGACCCACATCACAAGCATGTTGAGGACGACCAGGTTTACTTGACAAATTTTTTTTTAAAGTCTGTCATGAAGGACTATGCAATTAGGGAGAAGTTTCAAACGCGCAGTAAAAGGTCTAGTAAGAAAATGTACGTACATTCTATATCACTCTGATTTTATTTAATATTACTTTGGATATGTATTTTGAATGTATTTAATCATGTTTGATGCAGTTATACATTGTTTTGCAAATCAAGAAACTGCGAGTTCTTAATGCGTGCATCAGGTATGGGAGACACTGGAATGTTTAGAATTAGAAGATTCATACCTGAACATACTTGCCCAGTGAAGGACAAGATCTATCCAAAGGTTCATGCAACTAGTATGTTGATAGATGGTATGATTAAATAGAAATTCAAAAATCACAAACGAAAATACAGTGTGACGAAAATAAAAAATGACATGAAGGAAGATTTTGGTATGGATTTGACATACACTTTATGTTGGAGGGTCAAGGAAAGAGCGTTAGAAGAGTTGAGGGGTAAGCCATCAGCATTTTATGGGAAACTACCATCATACTTATATGTGTTGAATACTACCTATCCGGAGTCACATATAAGAATGAAGAAGACAGATGATAATGCGTTCTTGTATGTATTTATCGCTATATATGCATTCATTAAAGGATTCGATCATTGTAGACCAGTCGTAGTTGTTGATGCTAGTCATCTGAGAGGAATGTATACTGGGACATTTGTAACAGCATGTACAACGGACGGAGCAGGTTAGTATCATTTAATGATAATTACATTGTATAACTGATTGTATTTTTTTTGTATTTCTGCTGTTGACTTGAAAAATACATATATCCACTTCATATATACATATCTGTATATAATTACACATATTTTCAAAATTTTCTGAATAAAACATGTAAAATTGATTATGTTTGATAGTGAGGTGCATGTAGATTTTATTATATGTAATTGATACTATTTCAGGTAGATAAAATATACATTTTAATTTACCTGTATTTGTAATAAATACATATGCAGTTTCTTTATGTATTTAAATTGGCCTGCGCAGATTTTTTTTATATTTGCAGGTCATATATTTTCTTTGGCATATGGTGTGCTTGATTCTGAAAATGATGAATTATGCATATAGGTCATATATTTCCTTTGGCATATGGTGTGCTTGATTTTGAAAATGATGCATCCTGGACGTGGTTCTTCGAGAATCTAAAGGAAACGTACGGGGAAAGACAAAACATGTGTGTTGTGTCTGATAGGAATCTAAGCATCATAAAGGTTGTTGGTGATGTGTACAAAGATGTTCCACATTATGCATGTATGTGACATCTATGGGAAAATGTGAAAAAACTTTACCGAAAATCACACAATGCATTATCGAAGATCTTTTATACAATGGTCAAATCATATTCAAAGTCTTAATTCCACATGTTAATAAAAAAAAGTTGAGGCAGATGATATTAGGGTGAAGAAATATTTGGAATTGGCGGGTTACGAAAAGTGGGCTAGGTCGTATGCAACAGTTCACCGAGGATGGACTTTGACTTCAAATATTGCGGAGTCAATAAATGGAGTGTTTGTATCAACTAGAGAACTGCCAATTTATAAATTTATTGAGGAAGTTCGATTACTGTTTGCAAAATGGAATTGTGCAAATAGGAAGGAGGCTTCATATACCTTCACAACACTCATTGAAAAGTTTAATGACATACTCAGTGAGAACGAGGCTTTGTGTATCCGAATGACGGTATGACCTTTTAGATTTGTGGAAATTATAATTATGAAAACATAAATATGAAAATACTTTCCATACAGTTGTAAATTAATGAAAAGATATACAACATAAAAAATATGAACATTTAAAAACATAATATGTATTTTGCAGATATATTTTGTTGTATTGAAAATTATTAACGGCTGCATATGTATTTGGCTGCTCTGTAAAAATATACTCTGCATATTTATTTTTATTGCATATGTATTTTTTTTGCAAAAATGCTGATGTGATTACAACATATCATGGAATATGAAATTCATCTTTTTGTATCAGTGCATTTAATTTTTTTATTTTTATGTTAGGTTGTACCAGCCACAGAATATGTGTATACGGTACACGACAAACAAAAGCACTTCATTGTTTGCATCAAGAAAAAAAAGTGCTCATGTAATGCTTTTAAAATAGATGAGATACCATGTGCACATGCTTGTGCGGTGTTGGAGAAAAAGAATTTTGAGAAGGGGACATACTGTTTTAATTTGTTTAAACCAAAAACTGTTTTGAAGACATATGATGTTCCAATCTATCCGTTGTCACACAACGATGACTGGATAATTCTAGAGAGCATACTTGGTGAAATAGTACTGTCTCCAAAATTCAATAGACCTCCAGGAAGACCTGCAAAGAAGGATCGTAGAAAATCAGGCCGGAATATGTTTGGAAAGAAGAATATCAACTCATGCGGTGGTTGTGGGGCTACGGGTCACAATATGCGTTCTTGTAGGAAATATCGCAAATGATACATTTCTTCTTCTGTATTATTTCTTAAAACTTTTTTTTTTTATAATGATGAACTAATTCAGTTTAGTTAATACATTTATGAATCATTTGACAATTGAAGATAGTAATATCTGAATACTGGAGCTATATATGTTTCAAAATCTGAACATTACACATATATTTTCAAGCAGCAGTTCATATGTATTTTTGACATAGTAAATATATTTTAGGTTAAAGGTGGTAACTTTGATTAACCAAACAAGTATATGATTCCTAATTGTTCAAAGGTTTAAATATATGTGACATATTCTGCAAATATATGTTTGAATTGCATAATGTTATTACTGCATATGTATTTATATTGTAAAAATATATTTGATGTATAATCCATATGTATTTTTAACAAAAATATTATCACGGCATATGTAGTTTGTAACTAAAATCAAATCTATAACTGCATTAAAAAGTCAAATTTATATTTAATTCAAATTCTCTTCTATAATGATTTAAAATGAACACATATCAAAATTACATATTAGGTTTGATCAATATGTATTTTCCAACAGCTTTATATTAACACGACATATGTATTTTTTGGGAAATATTTTTAATGTATAATCCATATGTATTTTGTAGCAAAATATCAACACTACTTATATATTTTGTAAATAACTGCATTAAAATCTCACATTTTCACTTTAATTTAAATCCTAATTTATAATTATAGGTAATGAAAACATGCTAAAAATACATATTAGGTACGTTGCAGTTGTATTTTTTGTAATGTTTGATTCTAACATTTCATATGTATTTTTATGCTGAAAAATAATTGATTTATACTATATATGTATTTCTAAGCATAATATGAAAACTACATATGTATTTTTTGACTAAATCTCATAGTAAAAGGTAGAACTCCATAAATCTCACACTACATGTTATATTTAACAATATAGGAAGGTGGTGAAAAACTTTAAAGAACAACAATAACATACTAAAATACATATTAGGAATGATCCATATGTATTTTTGCAATATTTGATTTTAACATTGCATATGTATTTTTAGGCTAAATACAATTGATTTATACGATATATGTATTTTTAAACATAATATAAAAACTACGTATGTATTTTTTAACAAAATCTCGCAGTAAAAGGTAGAACTTCATGAAATAGAACCAATTCAAAACATAAAAATTAATTTGTACAATCAAAACCTACATTCATAAACTAGTTTCTAAAATACAAAAAGTCAAAAATCCATCAACCATCATACATCAACAACTTCAGTGACACTAGTTATTCTACTTTGCCTTACAGGCCTCAAGGGTGCTTCGACATCACTAATGACATTTGCTTCTTATTTTCGGATCTCATAGTCCCACAAAAGTGCAACATAGCTTGTACGGAGTGTGTTGGGGTCGAACTCAGTCGCAATAACTTTGTGACCATAAGAAAGGCACTCTGCATACATAACCATAAAGACACCACAATCCCTACAAAAAAACAAATTTGATTAAATAGTGAAATATATTTTGTACAAACATACAATTTTGGTATATGTAAATTCAAAACTTACAAGCTTTCACTCAGTTGTTGAGGCAAATAATCTTCAAATAAAACATCAAACATATCTAAGGATTCTTTGTCTTTGTATCTTGGATGGTTTTAAAGATCAATTCCTTTCTTAACATAGAAATCACAAGCTTGGAGACACAATAGAATAATCTTTGCTATTTTCTCAATCTCAGCAAGAACAACCGCATAATGACCACTGGATTCATATGAATCATACAAGAATATACACCTCTCTGAAAATGATAAAATCGCGAGAACCCAGTGTTGTTTTCCCTTTATATTGACCAAAATAAAAATATTTTTCACTGTATGCCATGGCACTGCAGCATGCATACGAAACCCATTGATGTATTCAATAAGATGGTGCTCCTGTCCTCCAGCATTAAGGTTTTGATGATCCATAAAATATACATCCTTCCAAGATCTAATTACGTTCATAAAGTTGCAGTCAACTGTACTGTATTTGTACGGTTTGTTTGGCTCATTTTTGTACGAACTGTGCGGCTCATACTTCGACTTCTTCCTCAAGTAGTATAAGCAGACATCAATATGCTGCATTAGTGAATACCACAAAATTTAGAGCATTCAAAAAAATTATATACTAAATATTAAAGTGTATGCCAGTAAAAAATACATATGCATTTTTTTATATTAATGTAGAAGATTTGTGTATCTAAAATTGCATTCTTAAAGTTCAGTTACATGCAAACAATGTTATCTAATAGTATATGTAACAGTATGTGATGTAGTATATGATATCATATTTTGAATACTTAAAAATACATATATTTTAAACCATATATATATCAATGTAACCTAATATTTATTTTTATGTAGTATTACAGACGAAATGGAATTTTTTTTAAAATAATATACTAACCGAGTCTGTCCATGTCTGATCTGCAAACCCCATCGTATAGAACCAATTTTTATCTTCAACAGTCTCAACACCAAAATGCATCTTTGGAATTTCTGAATTTTCCCTCTTATAATGATCCACTTTTCCTTTTCTAGGTATTTTAAGGAGATGGTAAACCATGAAAACATAATTGATAAAAATAAATAATCTGAAGCAATTCAAAAGAACTACCTCTTGGCAGTAGCTTTTAATAGGTCGGCAGAAATCCAGTCCTTAAAGTTCTTGACAATCTTCGTATCTATTATCCCATCAATCGGGTGATATAAAAATGGATGTTTCTGGGGGAATATGTGTATTAGCCCTACTGAGCTTCCTATATAATTACAGAATACAAAAACTTAATTAATACAAATGTATTTGTAAGAAATATTACATTAAAAATTATATATATCTTATTGTACTTACCAGCTGCCGAACCAAATTTTTTCGGTGTATGGCGATTCCTTGAATTTTGATGGTTGCCTAATCCTTAACTTTGGTCTGGGAGTTTTAACTTCACGATTAGCGGATGGATGAATCATGATGCTTTTTTGATCGTAGACATTCAAGCTAGGTAGAAACTCATCCGGGATTGTGTTTTGTGAATCAGGCCACATTTGTTCATCCCTCTGTTCATCATTGGTTACTTCTTCTGTATTAGGAGGTGTCCTAACTTGCTCCTCTGTAGCAAGTTCGACCTCTGAATTCACCAGTGACTTTGAACTCAAATCAGTGATCCCTCTGTTCATCTAACAAAAAAATTGAAAAAAGAATATTACTTTTTTTCTATCAAATTGAACCTAAATAAACTCAAAATATATCATAGTAAGATACATACTTGAGCATGATCTTCAATAATAGTCTCAGAAGTTTTTTCATCCAAAATTTTATGATGAGATTCTTCTTGACGATTTGCCGATGGATGTATGATGATGCTTTGTCTTCGATAAGCATTTAGGTTCGGTAACATCTCATCAGGGATTGTGAATTGCGAATCAGATAAAATTGTTCCATCAATTTTCTCATCGCTAGTTTGCAAAAAAATGAAAGAAAAAAATTAATTGTCCTCTACATTATTACATCATATGAAGACAAAGTTAAATCACTATACATACTCGACAATCATGTTGAACAACCTTCTCAGAATGTAAGTAATCCAAATTTATACTTCAGAGAAGCTCATCAGGGATTAATTGTTGAGAATCAATTTCAACATTCATTTTTTTGGAATGCAAATCAGTGCACCCCTTGAAAACAAGTAAAAAAATCAAAACATCAAACAAACATGTACTTGTATTTTTTTATATATGTGAATTCAAATGAATATATATATGAAACTTAATTATTTACCTTTGTACCAAGAAAATTTGCTTTCAATTCCTGATCAACCTCCGAACTTAATCGTTGTGGTGATCTTTCGGTACCAACATAATTCATATTCTGAATGTCAGGATCTTTATCTGCATGTTGTTGCTACAAATACATATACAAATTCAAATAACCTATTAATACTTGAGTCAAATTTAATATGTTTTTTCTTTATGAAATTGAATATACATATATACAAACACACTAAAAATACATATTTATATATAACATCAAACTCAAAAATACATATTAAAGAACATAACAAAAAATCACTCAGTGTTAAAATACATATGCAGTGTTAAAAAATACATATGAATAAAACTAAAAATACATATACAGTGTATAGACAACAACAACTACAACATACCCAGTGTATTCCCACCTAGTGGGGTATGGGGAGGGTAGAGTGTATGCAAACCATACCACTACCTCAAGAGAAGTAGAGAGGTTGTTTCCAATAGACCCCCAGCTTAGGACCAATAACAGTATAATAAATACAAAAAGTAAGCGGATACAAACTAGTATGGTACACAAAACAAACTAACAGTACAACAAACCCAAAAGATAAGTGCATAATAAACTATTACGGGATGCAAAAAAGCCAACACCACTAACCCCAAAAACTATAGCCCCAACACTACGAACCAGAAACTCCAGACCCAAGAGAGCACTCCCCTATTACTACCGCCGCGCTCCCACCCCTAACCCTCCACCCTAATCCGCGTCCTCCACATTTTTCTATCAAGGGTCATGTCCTCTATAAGCTTTAATTGCTCCATATCATGCCTAATCACCTCCCTCTAATATTTTTTCGGTCTACCTATAGCCCGCCTAAAACCATCCATAGCTAGAGTCTCACACCTCCGCACTGGAGCATCAGGGCCCCTCCTTATCACATACCCGAACCAACATAGCCTCACTTCTCGCATCTTATCCTCCACTGAGGCAACTCCCACCTTCTTTCGAATAATCTCATTCCTCACCCTATCTTTCTTGGTATGTCCACACATCCATTGCAATATTTGCATCTCCGCCACCTTTACCTTTTGGATGTGGGAGTTCTTAAATGGCCAACACTCCGCTGCATACAGCATAGCCGTCCGAACTAACACTCTATAGAACTTACTTTTAAGCTTTGGGGGTACCTTCTTATCACAAAGTACTCTCGAAGAAAGCCTCCACTTCAACCACCTTTCCCCAATACGATGCGTGACATCCTTGTCAATCTCACCATTACCCAGAATTATAGACCCCAGATACACGAAACTCTCCCTCTTCTGGATGGCCTGAGAGTCTAGCTTCACAACCACTCCATATTATTGCAACATATTACTAAACTTACTCTCCAAGTACTCCTTCTTTATTCTACTTAACCGAAAACCTTTAGATTTAAGCGTCTGTCTCCAAATCTCTAACTTATCATTAACTCCACCCCGAGTTTTGTCGATCAAAACTACATCATCTGCAAATAATATACACCAAGGCACCCCCCTTGAATATGTCGCGTTAAAACATCCATCACCAAGGAAAATAGAAATGGGCTAAGAGTCGTTCCCTGGTGCAACCCTATCAAAACTGTGAAGTGCTCCAAATCTTCACCTACCATCCTCACACGAGTCTTCGTACTATCATACATATCCTGAATTGACCTAATGTACACCACGGGCACCCTTCTATCCACCAAGCACCTCCACAGAATCTCTTTGGGAACTTTGTCATATGTCTTCTCTAGATCAATAAACACCATGTGTAAGTCATTCTTTCTCTCTCAAAACTATTTCACTAATCGCCTCACAAGGTGAATGGCCTTAGTGGTCGAGCGACCAGGCATGAAACCGAACTGATTCTCAGAGATCGTCACGATCCTCCTCATCCTCAACTCTACCACCCTTTCCCAAACCTTCATAGTATAACTCAACAACTTAATACCTCTATAGTTGTTACAACTCTGAATGTCTCCCTTGTTCTTATACACTGGAATCATCGTGCTCCACCTCTATGCTTCAGGCATCTTAGTAGCTCTAAAAATAATGTTAAACAACCTTGTCAACCACTCCAGACCTGCCCCACTAGTGATCTTCAAAAGTCTACTGGAATCTCATCTGGCCCCGTCGCCCTACCCCGCCGCATCCTGCGAATAACTTTCTTGACCTCCTCAACCTCGATACGCCTATAATAACTATAATCACGACCCTCCTCAGATATCTCCAAGTCTCCCAACACAGAACCTTTGTCCCTCTCGTCGTTCAAAAGTTTATAAAAATAGGACTGCCACCTCTCCCTAATGAGGGCATCCTCAACCAACACTATACCATCCTCTCCTTTGATGCACTTCACTTGGTCAAGGTCACGAGCCCTCCGCTCCCTATATTTGGCCATCCTATACAACTTCTTATCTCCGTCTTTCTCCTCTAAAGCAGCATATAAACTCTCAAAAGTTGTTGTCTTAGCCGCCGTAATCGCTAACTTAGCCTCTCTTCTAGCAACCTTATACCCATCCTTATTCTTCTGTCTTTCCTCATCATCCTTTATCCCAACCAACTTAGCATAAGCCACTTTCTTAGACTCCACCTTTCTACTGACCTCTTCATTCCACCACCAGTCTCCTTGATGTTTGTCAGATCAACCTCTCGAGACACCCAACACCTCTATAGCGGTCTCCCTAATGCAACTGGCAGTCGTCTCCCACATATTATTGACCCCCCTTCTACTCTCCCAAGCCCCCTACTCTTCAACTTCTCTTCCATCTCCCCCTTTACTCTCTTAAGCCCCCTACTCTTCAACTTCTCTTCTATCTCCAAAGAACTAGCCAAAGTCAGGCTCCCCCACTTAATCCAGGGACGCGCCTCTCTACTTCTCTTATTTTTGCCCTTATTGATAACCAAGTCCATCACCAACAACCTATGTTGAGTCAAGAGATTCTCGATAGGTATGAATTTACAGTCTTTACATAGCGCTCTATCCCCTTTTCTAAGAAGCAAAAAGTCTATCTGAGTCTTGGCCACTGAACTACGAAACATAATAAGGTGATCCTCCTTCTTCGAAAAGCTCGAATTTGCTATCCACAACCCAAAAGACCTAGAAAAATCCAACAGAGAAGTTCCTTCTTCATTCCGCTCACCAAAACCGAAACCGCCATGCACATCATCATACCTCTCGACAAAGACCCAATATGCCCATTGAAATCCCCTCCTACGAAAAGATTCTCAGTGCTCGGGATGCTCCTCACCACCTCATCTAAAACCTCCCAAAATTCCTTCTTCTCCTCCTCGTCCAAACCTACTTGCGGGGCATAGGCACTAATAATGTTCACCGTAGACCCTCCGATGGCCAACTTAATAGACATCAGTCTATCACTAACTCTCTTTACCTCTACCACCTGCTCCCTAAGATCTTCATCTACTAAGATACCTACTCCATTTTTATGTCTCACTCTACCCGAGTACCACAACTTATATCCATCCATATCTCTCGCTTTAGTGCCTACCCATGTAGTTTCCTGGACACACGCTACACTAACCCTCCTCTTTCTAAGAATCTTCACCAGCTCTATAGACTTACCATGTAAAGTATCAATGTTCCAAGACCTAACTCGCAACCTAAAAGCTCTCTTATCCCGCCTAACCTTACTACCCCTAGCCCCTAACCCCAAACTTGATTCTAGACCCAACTCCCCAAACCCCGGCCCAGACCCAACAATTTCTGACCCCGATCCCGACCTATGACATGACCTTAGTATATCCTCGCCAATCACAACCACTATGCAACAAAAGAAAGAAAGGAAAAAAGAGAAGAAAGATAACAAAGGGGGATACACAAATTTTGATACACAATAGTCAATAGCGGGAACTAAAACTACCACACTTAATGGATATGCTAGTAAATCAAGTAATAGTAATCAGACAAGGTAACACACTCCAAAACTACTAAGAATAGTAAAGAGATTCACGCGTACAACACTATTACAAAGTAATCAATCAACAAGAAATTCGACACTCACAACCAGATAATCAGCCAAGATGCTATGAAACAAGAATCACAACAAGAATAGTGCAGAACACTACCAGTAGCATCCCCTAAAAATCAAGAAAGTTATACATAACTAGAAAAGATGGATCGAGTGCACCTGATTGAAGCTGGGTTGTGTCCTTATACTTGGTTGATTCGCTAGATTCTGGCAATTTGTGGTAGAAATTGATCACCGAAACAGTATTCCTATCACCGAATTTCAACGCGCTTTGCGTTCTTCTTGTTTGAGATGATGATGATGATGGTGCCTATCTTCTTGTTGTTGTTGTTCGTTAACTACGGAAGTATGACCGAACAGTGAGCTAAATCATCGTAGATACGCCGGAGAATCGCCGGAATAGAAGCAATAAAGTGGTGCCTGACGGTGATTTTGGTCTGATGTTACGCCGGAAAAGGTTGCTCAGGCCAGATCTGTAATGGAGGCGGAAGCGATGCATGGTACTGTTGTAGTACAGAGGCAGTTGTGGTGGATACGACAATGGATGGAAAGGAGAATGGAGGGACGGATATTGTTGTTGTTGCCGCCGTTGGTGACGTTGACCGGATTGACTGGGCTGGTCTTCGTCGGGAGCGAGATCGAGGGGGAAAAGCAGCGGCTGTTGGTGATGGCTGGAGGCAGAGCTAATGGGGTTTCACCGGTGATGTAGGCGGCGGAGAGAGGAGAGGAGGGAGGCAGTGGCGCGGTGGTGCAGCGCTAGTTAGGTTTTGCCAGTGGCCGGAGAAATATATTGGCGACGGAGTAGCTCACAAATAATAAAATAATAGTAAAATCTGCATACAGTGTATAGAACACATTAAAAATACATATTGATATGTAACATCAAACTCAAAAATACATATTTATGAACAAAACTAAAAACACACTGTGTTGCATGTTATAATGTTTTTAATCAACCAAATAATATATATTGTTATGTGAGCATCCTCAAAAATATATATATACACTACATGTGATGTAAAAAATAATTGTATTTAATAAACAATGCATATGTATTTAATAATTCAACAGAACATAAAAAAATAAAACTTGCATATCATACTAAAGTCAATCTTCAATTCTATTCCAAATTTGACAGTTCTATTAACCTCAAATGTATTTTGAATATGAAATTTAAAAGTACAAGTAAATATGTATTTGGAACTTTAATATTTACCTTTGTACCGTCAGAAATATTATCCGAAGATTGAACAACATCAGGACTGAAATGTTTTTCAGATTGCTCTAACCCTCCCTCATCAACATTTGGTTTATCAGCTTCTATATCTACAACATGCTCCTAAAAAAATTGTGTCCAATAACATAACGAGTTATTTTACAAATATGTTGTATTTGTATAAGGCAGTCCAATAAGTATACATATTCAAATCAACTAAGATTTTCAAAGAAAAAATTTACCTTGCTTTGAGCAAATGCTTTCTTCATCTTTTTGATTTTTTTTCTCATTAGTCCACAAATTCCTTTAAACTCGCGACGAACCTGTTTTGATACAAAATCTATAAATATTTTTTTTCATGTAAAACAAATATTTGCCAAAAAAAAATTACCTCATCTCGAAATGCATCAAAATCTTTCTTAGAAATAAAGTCTTCTTTCTCAACATGACTCTCAGGCTTTGACACGACTACTTTCTCTACATGAATATCTGGCTTTGACTGTACCTGATAAAAAATAACCCGAGCTGTTTGTTTTTCTTTCTTCATTTTTGAAGAAGATGTCTATCGTATTGGAATTGGTTTGAAAACTGGTGTCTTTATTCCATCAGCCTTTGCAGCACGAAGAGATGGTGTCCTCGTTTGGGTATGCTCGTCAAAAATATTTACTTGTTTTTTCCTTAAAGGTTTCTTCGCTACTGGTGTTGATGAATCAACCTTCTGTTTCTTCTTTGAATGTTCGTTGATCTTTCTTGGTGATGGATCCTGGAAGTTTTCATCAGAATCAACAGAACGTTCATCTTGTATTGCATCCTTCTGTGGTATTTGCAATTTTGACAGCTCCTTTTTCATTGGCTCTATGTTCTTAAAGACAACCTAGAATAATAGGTAAATAATATATGTTAAAGAATCAGTTAAACAATTATAAATGAAAATGTATATATGTATACTGTAAAATACATATTAATAAATATATATTTAGTAACAACTAACCTTGTCATTGTCATTGAACATAACATTCATCAAAAACTCAAAGCGTGGATGAGGTGCAATCGTCTTCCAATTTAATAATAGGAGAATCCAATTATCAACCTTCGATGCAATCTTTGGTGGGACATTTGAACAACACTCGTAAAGTCACACTTGAATAGCCAGTGGCATTCCCTGAATCAAATAAAATTGACCACCAGCTTCCAACCGGTTGATCAAACTTCTGGCCAGATCTTCAAAAGATAAAGAACCCTATGGAAAATCCTTATATCTTCCACTATCGACCAAATTGAAACGAAGACGGGGTATTACCACAGTTTCAACATTAGATAAGACAAATGAATGCAGGAAATACAGGATTGTAAATTTCTCAGCATCCTCATCATTGTTCTCCCCCCATACTCTCTCCATGAATGCCAGAAATAGTTGCATTTTCTGTATAATTTCTGCCTCATTGAAATACTTCTCAACCATCCTCTTTGGTACACCCTCGTAAAAAATAAAGTCATACCTATTTGACACACAATTCAATCCAGTTATGATAGCAAATTCCCTTGGAGTAAAATTAAGAAAGGTGTCATTAGCACAAATCAGAATCCCAGAAAAAGAACTACCCTTCACCTCAAGCGTCATAACGCATCTGCACAACTGTGCTTGTACTACACATGCTGCTTCTTCATAAAATAACCAAAAATGTTATTGTCGCAAAAGTTTTTAAACTATTCCTTGTTTAAAATTGCGCGTATGCTTCTATAAATATCTTTGTCACTGTACAAACACATGTGTGGTGCAAATCTTAGAAGTTTTCTGACAATGAATATTTCGTCCCGCATCACCTATACAAAGAATCATATAACATGCAGCCAAAAAATCAAGCAGCCAATAAAAATAAAAAACATATAACAGGCATATGTATTTTTATCATATCAAACTGCAACCAGCACTGAAAAATACAAATTATTTAGGCTAAAAAATGCATATAGCCAATATACTCTTAATGAGTAGTTAATATAACAATATATTTTTACAATTATACTATCATCTTCACAAATCAGCATTCTACAATCCCTAAATATCATCATAACATCAAATACATATTAACTAATTCAAAAAAATACATATAACTTACAACTTTAACAACATCTTTACTTGGAGCAAAATACATTTTACTCAAAAAATACATTTACAATAAAAAAATACCTCTTCCTCGCTAACTTCTTCAGAATCATCATCAAAAGAGATCTGAACATCTTCATCAATCTTACTCAAACCTTCAATTTCTTTCGCTTTCCTTTTCTTCTCGATTTTTTTTAAAAAAAATTCATCTTCAGCGGATTGTTGCGAAACTTCGACCTAATCTCTTTCGGTTTCTTAGATTTCTTCGACTGTAAAGAATTTGAAATAACTTTAACTACATTTTCTTGAGTTAACCCAAGACTAAAAGATGGTCCACAATCATAGACCAAATTCAAATTTCATATACAACTATTTGTTCGTGATTTTGGTGTTTGTTCAGCCATTAAAATAAAAAAAACCTTAAATTCTGATTTTGAGATATATTAGAGTATGTTATTTCTGAAATTTACCCAAAAAAATGCTAACATGCAATAGTTAAATTAAGAGTTACCTGAAATAGATGAAGATAATCTTTACTGATAGTGCTAAAATCGTGTAAAGTGAAAAAAAATTAGAGCGGGAAGATATTCTTTAGGGTGAAAAGAACGGCAAAAAATTTTTAAATTAATGAAAGAGAAAACTTATGGCGTGAAAATAGGAAAAACTGACAGTTACTTCTCCAAGTGGGTAAAAAGTAGGGACCACATAAAATAATGCTATAGATGTTACAAAATGTAATTTAATAAAATTGTTGTTATTTTTTGTAATTTAATGCTTAAGTTTGATACTTTATGTATTTTCTCCTATAAAAATCATGCAAACAACTCCTCATTTTACTTGGTGTGTTTGGTAATGTTTTCAACTAGTCATAATTACCAAAACTAAATCAATCAATCTCTAATATTGTCTAATATTGTATGAATTAATACAAAAGTAGTTGTATAATATCTCTCTCTCTCTCTAATATTGTATGAATTAATACAAAATTAGTTGTATAATATATGCAAAATACAAGGCCCCTACCGTGATTCGTTAATTATAGTTTTGGTTTAACATATCACCATCACCTACAAATTTACTTTAATTAATTTTTATTATACTTAAAATAAACTTTGCAATTTCATAAAAGGAACAAATTATCTGAATTCCCAAGTAGAGTATTGTTTAGGGTTCTTCAATTCCAAGCTATCTTCCACCCTTTTTACCAATTATTTTTCCAAATCTAGTCTTTTAATCATCTTCACAAGATCTTGACCATTCGATTGATACCCTTTTCTCTAAATATGGTTGAAATTTGCAAACTGTACTTTGATTTTAAGCAAAAATTAAACCTTTGTTATGATTTCAGCGATCTGCTTTGCTTGCATGATTTGTCCTAGATTTTCATTAGGACCTCAGGAGTAAAGCTATAATACCACCAACTCCGCCTCCACCACAATTCATAACAGCTGCAGAAATGGGGGTTTTGTGTGGTTGAAATTTTGTTGACATGACTTAAATGATCTCAAATTCATGGCGACAAAATAAAAGATTTAATTTTCATCGATGCTCTGTTCTTTTTTTTCTCTGATTGTGGGCGAGTGATTTTTTTATCTATCTCAGAATCCATAGTTTCTACGGGAAGAAGGATACAGGGTTTAAGATCTATTCTTTCACATCTTCTCCATTGTTATCATCATCTCGTTTGTGGCAATTAAATGCTGAAATGGGGTTTTGGAGGGGTTAAAATTGCTGCGAAATAACATAAATATCTTTTAGAATAGAGTGTTCTAATGGTTGAAATTGGTGGATGGGACAACCGTTTCCTTTTTGTTGAATCCATGGAGGATGGGTTGTCTTCTTTGCTTAATGTTACTCGTGAGCTTCAGATTCGGAAGTTTCTCTTTCTTTTTCGTCAATATCTCCTTCATTTTGGCGGTGGTTGAGATTGTTGTGAAAGGACAGAAATGGCCTTAGAGGGTTGTGTGGTGGCTGGAACATGTGAAATGATAAAATTTTCCTTGGCTTAAGTTGGCAGGACAACCAGCTCCTACCTGCTTTAAGCCACTTATATATAACAAGAAAATATATATATATATATATATATATATATATATATATATATATATATATATATATATATGGAAAAAATACATATGGTAGCATAACTAAGTATTAAATTACAAAAATAGCAACATTTTTTTCTAATTACATTGTGTAGCATCTGAAGCATTATTTTAAGTGGTCCCCTACTTTTTGCCACCTAAGAAATTTTACTATGCTAAAATTCCCCTTTTCATGCCTTCTTCTTTATCTTTCCTTAATTTAAATTTTTTATTCCTTTTTTTTCGCCATTAACCATCACTCCCGCCTCAATTTTATTGCCTTTTGCACGATTCTTGCATGATCTATGATAAGAATTTCCTCCTCTATTTCAGGTAACTATTAATCGCTTATTGCATGTTAGCAGTTTATTTATTTTTTTCTGTTGTAATTCATCTGAAATTCAGATTTTAAGGATTTTATGTTTTAATGGAGCAACATAGAGTAAAAACATCTACAAACAGTGGTATATGAAATATGAATTTAGTGTCTGATTATACATCATCTTTTAGTCTTGGGTTAACTCAAGAAGATTTAGTTACAGTTGTTTCAAATCCTTTATAGTTGAAGAAATCTGGGAGATCAAAGGAGATTAGGTCGAAGTTTCGCAACGACCAAGTGAAGATGACTAAAATTTTGAGAAAAAAGGGTTGAAGAAAACTCCTTCTCCAAAGGAGCAAAAAATTAAAAAATGATACGACAAGAAAAGGAAAGCTAAAGAGAAGATGATGTTGAGAAATTTTATGTTGATGAATCTGAAGAAGAAAGTGAGGAAGAGGTATTTTTTTATTTTGTAAATGTATTTTTTTGTCTGTTAAGTATTGTGTTCAAGTAGTTAATATGTATTTTATGTTATGATGATATTTAGGGATTGTAGAAAACTGATTTGTGAAGATGATAGTATAATTGTGAAAATATATTGTTGTATTAACTACTTATGAATAGTATTTGGCTATATGTATTTTTAGTATAATTTTTTATTTTTTTCAGTATTGGTTGCAGTATTGGTATGATCAAAATACATATGCATGTTATATGTATTTTTTGACTGCTTTAATATTTTTTATAGTTTAACTATTCATGAAAAGTATATTGACTATATCTATTTTTAGCATAATTGATATGTATTTTTCTGTGTTGGTTGCAGTTTTGATATGGTCAAAATACATATGCATATTAATTTTAGTTTAATTACCAGAACAGTCTATTGGCTATATGTATTTTTAGTATATTTGATATGTAATTTTGAGTGTTGGTTGCAGTTTTGATATGATCAATATACATATGCATGTTAACTTTAGTTTAACTACCAGAACAGTCTATTGGCTATATGTATTTTTAGTATATTTGATATGTATTTTTCAGTGTTGGTTGCAGTTTTGATATGATCAAAATACATATGCATGCTAACTTTAGTTTAACTACCAGAACAGTCTATTGGGTATATGTATTTATAGTATATTTGATATGTGTTTTTCAGTAGTCAGATGCATTTTTGTTATCATGCAAATACATATGCATGTTATATATTTTTTTTGTCTGCTTGAATTTTTTTTACAGATTAAGAAGTGGTAGTTTTACTTTGTATAGGTGATGCGGGACAAAATATTCATTGTCAGAAAACTTTCAAGATTTGCACCACACATGTGCTCATACAGTGACAATTATATTTATGGAAGCATACGCGCCGTATTAAACAAGGAACAGTTTAAAAAGTTTTGCAACAATAATATTTTTGGGTATTTTATGAAGAAGAAGAAATGTGTAGTGCAAGCACAGTTGTGCAGATGCGTTATGATGCTTGAGGTTAAGGACAGTTCTTCTTTTGGGATTGTGATTTGTGCTAATGACACCTCTCTTAATTTTACTTTCAGAAAATGTGCTATAGTTACTGATTTGAATTGTGTGTCTAATAGGTATGACTTTATTTTTTACTAGGGTGTACCAAATAGGATGGTTGAGAAGTATTTCAATGGTGCAGAAATTATTCAGAAAAGGCAACTATTTCTAGCATTCACGGAGAAAGTTTGGGGGGGGGGACAATGATGAGGATGCTGAAAAGTTTGCAATTATGTATTTTCTGCATTCTTTTGTGTTATCTAATATTAAAACTGTGGTTATACCCTGTCTTCATTTTGATTTGGTAGAAAGTGAAAGATATAAGGATTTTCCATGGGGTACTTTATCTTTTGAGGATTTAGCGAGAAGTTTGAACAACCGATTGAAACCTGGTGGTAAATTTTATTTGATTTAGGGAATGCCACTGGCTATTCAAGTGTGGTTTTATGAGTGTTGTTCAAATGTCCCACAAAGACTGCATCGAAGGTTGATAATCGAATTCCTCGATTATTAAATTGGAAGAAAAATGCACCTCGACCATGTTTTGAGTTTTTGATGGATGCTATGTTCAAAGACGGTGGCAAGGTTTGTTGTTGAAAAATACATATGTATTAATATGTATTTTATAGTCTACATATATACATTTTCATTTACAATTGTTTAACTGATTCTTTAACATATATTATTTATCTATATTTCTAGGTTGCATTTAAGAACATAGAGCCAACTCAAATGGAGTTGGCAAAGTTGCAAATACCACAGAAGGATGTAATACAAGATGAACATTCGGTTGATTCTAATGATGACTTCCAAGATCCACCACCAAAAAAGATTAACGAACATTGAAAGAAGAAACAAAAGGTTGATTCATTAACCCCAGCAGCGAAGAAATTTTTAAGGAAAACGCAAGTCAATATTATTGACGAGCATACCCAAACGAGGACACCAGTTCATCGTACTGCAAAGGCTGCTGGAATGAAGACACCAGTTTTCAAGCCAATTCCAACACGAAAGGAAGCTTCTTCAAAAATAAAGAAAGGAAAGCAAACAGCTAGGGTTATTTTTTCTCAGGTACAGTCAAAACGAGATAGTCATGTAGAGGAAGTAACTGTGTCAAAACCTGAGAGTCATGTTGAGAAAGAAACCTTTATTTCTATGAAAGTTTTTGATGCATTCCGCGACGAGGTAATTTTTTTTATCAAATATTTATTTTACATTAAAAAATTTATGTTTACTGATTTTGTATGAATACAAGTTCGTCAAGAGTTTAAAGAAATTTGTAAATTAGTGAAGAAAAAGATCAAAAAGATGCTCAAAGCATTTGAACAAAGCAAGGTAAAAGTTTTATTATTATATATGCAGACTATGAAAAAATACATATGCGGAGTATTCAAAAAATACATATGTAGTGTATTCAAAAATACATATGCAGGGTATTCAAAAAAATACATATACAGTGTATTCAAAAATACATATGAAATATAGTAAAAAATACATATGCAGTGTGTTCAAAAATATGTATTGTTAGGTTAATTTTGCAAATATTATAATTCGTAAAATAGTTTATTTTTTATTTTGTATATTAGTATGTATATTTAGAATGATGTTTATAGCAATATGTATTTTTAAAGGGTTGGTTTATACATATTCAGTGAACTCAAGTATTAATAGTTTATTGAACTTATATTTTTAGCAACAACATGAAGATAAAGATCCCGAAGTCCAACAGATGGATTATGTTGGTGCCGAAACATCACCACAACGATTCAGTCCTACTGTTGATCAGAATTTGGGTGAAAATCGGATGGTACAAAGGTAAATAATAACTAACATATGATTATTAATTTGAGTGCACATATGTAATATTATTTTTTTAGCAGTTATATGTTTTTTTATATATAGACCAGTATAAACATATACAACTGAATTTTTATTTGATGTTGTTTTAATGTTTGTTTACTTGTTTGCAAGGGGTGCACTGATTTGCATCCAGATAAAACAAACATTGAAATTGATTCTCAACATTTAATCCCTGATGAGTTTCTCCAAAGTATAAATTTGGATTATAATCTTTCTGAGAAGATTGTTCATCATGATGGTCGAGTATGTATAATGAATTGGACTTTAATTTATGTGATGTATCAATACTAACAATTCACAGGACAATTATATATTTTCTTTCATTTCTATTGCAGATCACTGATGAGAAAATGGATGAAACAAATTTGTCTGATTCGCAATTTACAATCCCAGATGAGTTGTTACCAAGTCTAAATACCTATCGAAGAGAAAGCATCACGACACATCCATCGAAAACCCATGAAGAAGAACCTAGGGATGAACATTTCATTGATAAAAAGTCTGAGTTTGTTGTTCAAGTTCATTATCAAGTATGTATTATGAACATATTTGAGGTTATGTGGGTTATTTTGGACATAACAAACTAAACTTTTTTTATTTTCTTAAGAAAAACAAAGAGAACATTGAATCAAGCTCTAAATAAGACATGCACGGAGAGGTTGATCTTGGTACGGAGGAGCAAATTATGAAAACTCCTAAAATACAAAAATTAACCACTGATGAACAAAGGGATGAATCAATTTGGCATGATTCACAACACACAATCTCTGATGAGCTATTTCCTAGTTTGAATGTCTACAGTAGTAAAAGCATCATTTTTCATCCCTCTGCTAATCGTGAATTTCAAACCTCCATTCAAAAATTACGGATTGGGCGATCATCCAAATTCAAGGAGTCACTTTACACGATGAAATTTGGTTCAATTGCCGGTAAGTACACTTAGTTATAGAGAGAGAGTTTTCAATGTAATATGTTATGAAAATACTTTTTACTAATTACATTTTTGTATTATGTAACTATATAGAGAGCTCAGCAGCGCACATACATATATTTTCCCAAAAATATCTATTTATTTATCACCCGATTGATGGGATAGTGAATACGAAGATTGTCAACAAGTTCATGAATTGAATTTTTGTAGACTTTCTCAAAGTTCATGAAAAAAGGTATTTCTATTGAACTGTTTTAACTTATTTTCTTTAATTTTATTATGTCAGTCATGATTTAACATGTACTGATTAAAAAAACATGAAGAGAAATGCGGATCATTACGAAAGGGGCAAATCAATCATTCCAATGATGCATTTCGGAGTTGAGACTGTTGAGGGTAAAAACTGATTCTACATAATGGGGTTCCCAGATCAGTCATAGACAGACTCGGTTAGTATATAATTTTGACAATATTTCATTTACAGTTGTAGCACTAGTTAAAATACATATTATGTTACTTGTTAATATATATGCAGGGACACATATGTATTTTTACAATGTTTTTTATTATCTAACAAAGGATGTGTTAAAAATTCATATATAAATTATTAATATACATATAAATTTCCATTAAATCACATACTGATGAATATCCATTTTTCTTGCACTGTCTCTATTTAAGTGTTGTTTACAAAAGAAATTATCCATATGCAAATCTTAGACATTAAACTTTAAATTGCATAAGTATTTTATATTACATACACATGCTAAATTCAGTATACAAATAGTTTGAATGTTCTAAAACTTGTGGTGCTAATTACTGCAGCAAATTGATGTTTGCTTTTACTACTTGAGGAAGAAATCGAAGTATGACCCCAACAGGTCTTATAAATTCAGCACAGTAGATTATAACTTTATGAACATAATTAGGTCTATTCATGATGTTTATTCTGTGGATGATCCAAACCTTGCTGTGGGAGGACAGGAGGCCCATCTTAATGAGTACGTCAATGGGTTCCATATGCATGCTGTTGTGCCATGGCATACAGTGGAAGACATTTTTCAGTCAATATAAAGGAAAAACATCATTGGGTGCTAGCATTTTTATCCTTCTCAGAGAGGTGCATATTCTTATATAATTCATATGAATCATCTAGTCATTATCCGGTTGTTCTTGCTGAGATCAAGAAATTAGCTGAGATTATCCCTTTGTGTCTCCAAGGTTGTGATTTTTACAATAAAAAGGGAATTGATCATCAAAATCATCCAAAATACAAAGACAAAGATTACTCAGATCTATTTGATGTGTTATTTGAAGAGAAGTTGCCTCAACAATCGAGTGGAAGCTTGTAAGTTTTTAATTTATATATACCAAAATTGTATATTCGTACAAAATATATTTTACAATTTAATCAAAAAAAAAAATCTTGTTTTGGTAGGAATTGTGGTGTCTTTATGGTTACGTATGCAGAGTGAGTTTCTTATGGTCACAAAGTTTTTGCGACTGAGTTCCACCCCAACGCACTCTGTACAAGATATGTTGTACTTTTGTGGGACTATGGGATCCGAAAACAAGAAGAAAATGCTCATAGTGATGTTGAAGCACCCTTGAGGCCTGCAAGGCAAAGTAGAATAACTAGTGTCACTGAAGTTTTTGATGTATGATGGTTGATGGATTTATTACTTTGTATAGTTGATCAATTGGTTTATGGATGTAGGTTCTGATTGTACAAACTAATTTTTATGTTTTGAAGTGGTTCTAATTGTAGGTTATAATAGTACTTATTTTTTAACTGAATGAAATCAATTCAGTTTATAAGTGGGTTAATTTTGATTTGAATTAAAGTTTAATTTGAGTATTTTATGCAGTTCTATCTTTTAATGTGAGATTTAGTTAAAAAAAAATACATATGTAGTGTTCATATTATGCTTAAAAATACATATGCAGTATAAATCAAGTGTTTTTAGCCCAAAAAAACATATGCAGTGTTAAGATTAAGCATTCCAAAAATACATCTGGACCTTACCTAATATGTATTTTAATAAGTTTTCATTTATTATCAATATAAATGTGAATTTGAATTAAATATAAACTTGTGTTTTTAATGCAGTTCTACTTTTTATTGTGAGATTTTAGCTACAAAATACATATGCAGTGTTGATATTTTGTTTATAAACACATATGCATTATACATCAAATGTCTATAGCATAAAAATACATATGCAGTATTAAGATTAAGCATTTCAAAAAGATACACCTTGATCATACCTAATATGTTTTCATTTATCATCATTATAAATGAGGATTTGAATTAAAGATAAATTTGAGTTTTTTATGCAGTTATTCATTTTATTGTGAGATTTTAGTTACAAAATACATATGCAGTGTTCATATTTTGCTAAAAAACACATATGAATTATACATCAAATATATTTAGCTTAAAAATACATATGTAGTTTTAGGATTTAACATTTCAATAATACATATTATCATACCTAATATGTTTTTTAATATGTGTTCATTTATTATCATTATAAATGTGAATTCGAATTAAAGATAAATTTGATTTTTTAATGCAGTTCTACATTTTATTGTGAGATTTTAGTTACAAAATACATATGCATTGTTGATATTTTTCTTAAAAATACATATGGATTATACATCGAATACATATGCAGTTCAAACATATATTTGCAAAATATGTCATATGTATTTAAATCTTTGAATGATTAGGAACCAAATACTTGTTTGGTTAATCAAAGTTATCATCTTTAAACTAGAATATATATACAATGTTAAAAATACAAATGAATTGTAGCTTGAAAATACATATGCAATGTTCAGACTTTGAAACATATACATATGCAGTATTCAAATATTACTGTGTTCAATTATCAAATGATGAATAAATGTATTAACTCAAATAAAATAGTTCATTATTATAAAAAATAAAAAATAAAGTTTTAAAAAATAATATGGAAGAACAAATGTATCATTTGCGATATTTTCTACAAGAACGTCTATTGTGACCCTTAGCCCCACAAGCACCGCATGAGTTGATGTTCTTCTTTCCAAACATATCCCGACTAGATTTTTCGCGATCCTTCTTTGCAGGTCTTTCTGGAGGTCGTTTGAACTTTGGCGGTAGTACTATCTCACTAAGTACGCTAACTTAAATTATCCAGTTATCTTGGTGTGATAACGGATAGATTAGAACATCATACGTCTTCAACACAGTTTTTAGTTTAAACAAATCAGAACAATATGGTCCCTTCTGAAAATTCTTGTTGTCCAACACCGCACAAGCATGTGCACATGGTATCTCATCGAGTTGAAATGCATTACATGAGCACTTTTTTTCTTGAGACAAACGATGAAGTGCTTTTGTTTGTTGTGCACCGTATACACATATTTCGTGGCTGGTACAACCTGATATCAATAGAAATATGTAAATGATCTGTTACAAAAAAAATGTAAACCATATTATCTGATATGTTGCAACCACAACAGCATATGTATTTTTGCTAGACACGTATACATCCTTACATAAATACATATATTAAATAAAAACAAATTACAAAGATTTTTTTATTTGTTAATGAAGATGTTTTTAAATTTTTTTACAGACATTAATGCATAAGCAGTGTTCAGATATTGCAATAAAAATATATATGTTGTGTAAATTTTAGTAAAGCATCTAAATACATATGCAATGTTAATAAGTTTCTATACAAAAAATACATATGCAGAAAACATAATATATTTTTTAATGTTCTTTTTTTATTATGTAATATATGTTTTCATTAATTTAGGACTGAATGGAAGGTATTTTCTTACTTATATTTTCATAATTATAAATATCACAAATGTAAAAGGTCATACCATCATACGAGTACACAAAGCCTCATTCTCTTTGAGTATGTCATTAAATTTTCCAATGAGTGTTGTGAAGGTATATGAAGCCTCCTGCCTATTTTCGCAATTCCATTTAGCAAACAACAATCAAACTTCCTTAAGCAAATCATAAATTGGCAGTTCTCAAGCTGATACACGTACTCCATTTATTGACTCCGCAATGTTTGAGGTCATAGTCCATCCTCGTTGAACTGTTGCATAGGACCTAGCCCATTTTTCGTAACCAGCCAATTTCAAATATTTCTTCACCCTAATATCAACTGCCTCAACCTTTTCCATTAACATGTGGAATTCTGACTTTGAATATGCTTTGGCCATTGTATAAAAGACCTCCAATAATGCATCATGACTTTCAATAAAAAAAATTCACATTTTTCCATAGATGCCACATACATGCATAATGTGGAACATCTTTGTACACATCACCAACAGTCTTTATGATGCTTGGATTTCGATCAGATACAACACACATGTTTTGCCTTTTCCCGTATGCTTCCTTTAGATTTTCAAAGAATCAAGTCCAAGATGCAATATTTTCAGAATCTAGCACACCATATGCCAAAGGGAATATATGACCTGTATTTATAAATACATTTTGAACATTCAGATATAAATACATATAATAACTGCATATGTATTTTTTACAAATACAGATCCAAAAACCTGTATATTTTACCAAACAAATAACTTCAATTACATATACTAACATGTAAATGCACATCATATTCATATATTATCAAGTAAAACATGTTTCATCCCTGCAACTTTGGAAATATATATATTTTTAAACAGAAATATATATATCAACTAGACATTTGTATTTTCAACTGATATGCAGAAAATACATATGAAGAAAATAAATATAAACATACAAACAGTTCTACAATGTAAAAATAAAATTATACTAACCTGCTCCATCCATCGTACATGTAGTTACAAATGTCCCAGTATACATTCCTCTCAGATGACTACCATCAACAACTACGACAGATTTACAATGATCGAATCCTTTAATGAATGCACGGAGGGCTATAAATACATACAAGAACTCGTTCTCATCTGTCTTCTTCATTCTAATATGTGACTCAGGATATGTATTGTTCAAAACATATAGATAGGATGATAATTTCCTGTAGAATGCAGATGGCTTACCCCTCAACTCTTCTAATGCTCTTTCTTTAGTCCTCCAACATAAAGTGTATGTCAAATTCATACCAAACTCTTCCTTCATGTCATTTTTTATTTCAGTCGCACTGTATTTTCTTTTGTGATTTTTGAATTTTTGTTTAACCATACCCGTTATCAACATACTAGTAGCATGCAATTTTGGATAGACCTTGTTCTTCACTGGGCAGGTATGTTGAGGTATGAATTTCTTTATTCTAAACATTCCAGAATCTCCCATGGCGGATGCACGCATTAAAAAATCGCAGTTTCTGAATTTGCAAATCAATGTATAACTGCACCCAACATTTAGTAATACTATCAAAATACATATCCAAACTCATTTTAAACATTATCAAAATGATATAGAACGTACGTACCATTTCTTACTTGACCCTTCACTTCGCGTTTGAAACTTCTCCCTAATTGAATAGTCCTTCATGACTGACATTAAAATATTTTTCGACAAATAAAATTGGTCTGCCTCAATATGCTTGTGATGTGGGTCAGAATAATCACCTCAACCGTATCCATCTCAAATACATCTAATGTTGTAGTTTCTTCAGAAACCACCAAAGCTCCTTCGTTATATGCACCTAATGCTGCTTGCATGTTGTTATAGGTGGCTCTTCTTTCAACAACACACACGGATGAACTAGCAAAGTTGCTCCCTACAACTTTCTCCAAAATGGTTACTTATAAAGGAAGAAAATTCATGTCTTGTATCTCTTTTTTCTGCAACATAAAAACCTTTAACCCCATATCATTATGTATTTGTATTTGCCCTGTATTACCAGTGATTTGATATTCTACTAGAATATATTCTACTAGAATATGTTTGTTGGTTAAGTCCGCATTTAAATGTGATGCCAAAACCTCATGCAGCTCAATGAAAGATGATGTTGTGCTCAACAGTATAGCATCAGTGACATAATCTTCGTAGTTTTTTCATATGTCCACCCACCAGAGTTCTTCACAAGGACTGGTATGCTTTTCATTTCTACTTGATTTAAGCAAAAATAAATAAATATACATATTTTTCAGATGTCACTTTTTATAACACACACTTTTCATCTTTAAGTGCAAACAAAGTTACATAGCAAAACATCTTCATCTAAAAATTACATTTAAACAACACAGCAAAAGTTTAAAACTAATTGCAGAAACTACTGAATCGAACACAAGTAAAACAGGTATAAAAGATCTTTTCTCATATACAGTTATACTCTCAAATTCCGACAAGCAAAATAAAAATACATATGCAGTTTCAACATTACGCATATCAAAAATACATATGCAGTGTTAACATTAAGCATACCAAAAAATATATCTGGAGCATACATAATTTGTATTTTAATATGTTTTAATAGAATTTCATCACATTGAACAACTGAATTCGATCATTCATTGGTCTAGGAGTTCAGAAAATAATTGAATAAACTTCAAATCGATTATACAACAAAGTGAAAAAATTCTGCAAAGCTTAACAAGTTGTTCAATTGTTAAAACGATCAAAATAATAACAAACGATCCTCAAATAAATAGTCGAATACTGAAATTTTAATACCTGAAACAACTTTTAATCTGAAATTTACAACACATAGTTGAATTTCAAAGTTTTTTGTTCTATATATTGAATTTACTCCTGCATTGCTTCTAACTCGAAATTTGTTTACAATTTTTTCAAAAAAAAAATTAACGGCGACAACAAAAAACTAGATAGGAGCATCAGTAATTGTTGAAAAAAAATTAAACCAGAAAAAAATAATGATTATGTGCCTTAAACAACAGTAATGTTTGAATTTTCAACTGCTAGTTGAATTCGAACAAATTGAACTGAAGAATCTACAATTGAATTTGATTCGAACACATTAATTCTTCATTTTGAAACTGTTGTTGAATTAGAAGAAATTGCAGTCGAATTTAATTCAACAACAGGAATGGTTGAATTTCAAAAACACGGTTGAATTAGAACAAATTGATCAGAAAAAGGTTCAGCAGATTTTGATTTTTCTATTATTTTTATGAACTCATTAATGGAAAAAACTGATATTTGAATTTTATTTAGTGCTGTTAAGATATAACGGAAATCACGTGATTGAAATTGTTTTAATGCAAAAGGAATCAATAAATTTAATTAATTGGTAATTATACCATATTTATCTCAACCAATTTCAGTTATTTAAGGGCAGTAAAATTAGTTGTATATGTATTTTTATAGCAACAGTTTTTAAAAATACAAAATACAAGTTGCTGCAACATGTAATTATGAAACTGTTGCTATAAAACTAATAATTAAGGTCTTAAGTATGTTATTTCTGAATTTTGCCATATATATATAGTACTAGTTGCATGAGGCCTGTGCTAAGCTTGGGCCCAAACTCATAATACAAAAAATAGTAAATTTAATTTTTTAAAATATAACTTACGTAACATTTTTACTATTGCATAATCAATTTTATTTAGTGATACATTAATTAGTCTTGTTTGGTAAGTCTCCGTAATTATTAAAGTTTTTTTTGTCATATAATTGGATAACTTTAAAGGACTTTGTTTATGAGAATGGATTATGAAGGAGAATAAGCAAACACAATGGATATAGAACTCGTGTTTAAACAAAGAAATGGTGTGTTCACTGTGGGTTTTTTCACATTTGATAGGTTAAATTTTTGAAGAAAAAAAAAGGTAATCTTTAGAAAAATGAGTGTTTTAAAAATTAAGAAAAATGACTTTGTGAAGTAGAAAAATTATACTCTACCAGTGAAATTTCACGTCTATTGGGTCCACCTCGCTCACCAATACTCCTTGTCTTAACCCTACTGCATAGATCTCACCCTGCCATACTCCCACCTCTTATAGCAATCTAAATGATATATAAATAATTTTTGAATAATATGTTTTACTTACCTACCGAACACAAGAAAATAAATGAAAAATATTTTTCTGAAAAGTATTTTTAAGATAATATTTTTTTCATAAAATAAACATGTTTATACCAAACACATACAAAACGAGAATGTGGGGTACTATTAGCAAGACATTAGAAATGCTTCGATTGAAAATCAAACTGTAACATCAAAATTGCACAAGTTTTACTAAAATGTATACTAACACGTAATGTACTCTATCGATTTTGTTTTGTTTTACATTTGTTGATTTGATACTCCCTTTAAAAAGCTACTACTTATATTTTGAAAGAATATGAATATATGATTGATAACTATTATGATATATAATTATTTAATGTTAAGGATAATATTGAAAGAAAATAATAAACCTCTCCTGATTTGCTTAATTAATAAGTAAAAAAATAAATTATTTTTAGAATAAGGGTCAAGAAAAATGAAAAGAAAGAGAAAAATATACTCTCTTTGTCTCTTTGACTTGGCAATTCACATAAGAAATTATCTATTAGGAATAAAACATATAAAATTATATTTAATAATTATGTTTTGAAATTTTGAGTTTGACTACTAATTATACTTTATGTATTACTGAATAAATAAAAATAATATAGAAAAAAAATAATCTTTCATGATTTTCTAAAAATAAATAAGTAAAAAATAATAATTTTTTAATATAAGAAATAAGTATACAAAAATAAGTAATTTAATAAGGAGCAAAAAGAGATTTATAAAAGATTTATTATCACGTATAATTCAATTCCAAAGGTTCAAATAAAAAATTATAAAATAGTACATAAGGACAAAATTAATAAATATATGAAAAAAATAATATGTATGTATAACCATTTTATTGCACCATAAAGCTTGTGAGGACTATCAAACTTCAACATTCTCTCTTATATATAGTTTCTGGATACCCGTGCCCGTGCAAGGCACGAGCATTTTGGCAACACTAATGTGCAAAAGAGATCCAACTTTGGGGAAGATTACTTCCTACTTGTTTTAATTGTTTAGTATAAGAGTAAAACAAAAGAAATGTAGTACAATGAACCGATGTTAACATAATATATAAATTCAGTATGGAACAAAATTGATTTTGCTAGATTGGTTTAACCAATACAAAAGTGATTATATAAGTGGATAAAAATCTAGCTAGGTTGTTGCAACTACAATTGGCGGCACGTCTTTCATTTGGACATTCTTGGAAAAGTACATGATGCACGTCTCAATTGAAAGTTTCAAATATATAAGTTGAGGAGACATACGTCGATTTTGAAATATTTACTGCACCATAAAATTACCGAAATATCTTTGGCAACTATTTAATAAGGAACAAAAAGATATTTATAAAAAAATATTATCATGTATAATTCAATTACAAAGGTCTAAATAAAAATATTATTAAAATTGGCAGTCAATTCAAAGTTTAAAATATATAAGGTGAGGAGACATACGTCGATTTCGAAATATTTACTGCACCATAAAATTACCGAAATATCCTTGGCAGTCATTTAATAAGGAACAAAAAGATATTTATAAAAAAATACTATCATTTATAATTCAATTACAAAGGTCTAAATAAAAATATTATTAAAATAATACATAGGGACAACTAATAAATATAAAAAAAATAATAAGCATGTGTAATCATTTTATTGCACTATAAAATTATCAAAATACCTTTGGGGTATTAAAAATAAGTAATTTAATAAGGAATAAATATTTATAAAAAATTAGTACCATGTATAATTCAATTACAAAGGTCTAAATAAAAGTATTATTAAAATAATACATGAGGACAAAACTAATAAATATAAGAAAAAAGCAATATGCATGTGTAACCATTTTATTGCACCATAAAAATGAGGACAAAATTAATAAATATAAAGAAAAAATAATATGCATGCGTAACCATTTTATTGCACCATAAAATTATCGAAATACCTTTGATAGTTATTTAATAAGAAACAAAAAGATATTTATAAAAAAATAGTACCATGTATAATTCAACTACAAAGGTCTAAATAAAAATATTATTAAAATAATACATGGGGACAAAACTAATAAATATAAGAAAAAAGCAATATGCATGTGTAACCATTTTATTGCACAATAAAAATGAGGAAAAAACTAATAAATATAAGAAAAAAATTATATACATGTGTAACCATTTTATTTACTACTATATATAAGTAAAGGTTGGAGTCACTAAATTATCGAAATACCCTTGGTAGTCACTCGAACCTTCACTTATATATAGAAGTAAAGTAATAATAATAATAATAATAATAATAATAATAATAATAATAATAATAATATGCGTCACTAAAATTACTTAAATACCCTTGATAGTTACACTAACCTTCACTTATATATAGTAGTAAAGTAAAGTAATAACAATAATAATAATAATAATAATAATAATAATAATAATAATAATAATAATAATAATAATAATATAATAAAAATAAAAATAATAATAATAATAGTAATAGTAAAAAAAAGTGATAATAGTAATAATAATAATAATAATAATAATCTATATCTATATATCTATATTAATATATTAATATATTAAAAGTGTGAAGACCCTTAGAAAAGTGATTTGAACTTTTTACCCTTCATTAAAAGACCCCGCTTTAGACAAAATTGTCTTTTCATTATTTTTCTCAATTTATTATTTAATTAATTTCATAATATTTGACTCATAAAATATATAGGATTAGATTAAATATGTTAAAACTTTTGATTAAATTAGGAGTGTGCTAAAATATACATATGGTAAAAATTCTAAAAATGTGTAAAAAATTATATTCTCAGATTATAGGTCTTCAATTTTCATTAGGAGTGTGTGCATATTTTGGTACATATTTTCAAGCATGCATTGAATCCGAATTCGTGTAACAATACAATCCGAGTACTTTAATTTTGTTTGCATATTTTCAAGAATTATAGTAGGAGTTTTATTTTGGTACATGAGTAGTTTTTAGGCAAAATATTTTAAAAAAATTCTTTTTGATTTGTAAAATCATATATGTGTCCTAATAATTTTCAAAAAAACATAAAAGAGGTTGATACCATTTGGAGGGGGGTGCGGATAATTTCGAATAATTTAACTAGATAATAAATACGTAAATAAATACGTAAATACGTAGTATTTATTTTTATATAATGTATTTTATGAATATTATTGATTGGAATAATTTTCATTTTTATCTTCTTGACTTAAGATGTTTTATTAATTCATATTCTAGATTAGATATTATCGTAATTAAATTATCTAGTGTTTTAGGATCCTCGTTAGTAATATGTAACCTTTTGTATTCTAGGTATAAACTATATAGTTGGGTTTCTATTTCTTTTAATGATTTATTCTTTTCGTAAGATGTATTCATTAATTTGTGTAGTTTATTATTTTATCCTATTGAAATTTTAGCAATTTCTGTGTAGTATTTTATTCTAACTTTGCTATATTCAATGCGTAGGTTTATATTTTTTATCTGACTAATTAGTATTTGTTGTTCATGTATAACTAATTTTCCATCTGTATTAAATAATTTTTCGTACGTATTAAATAAATTATTTCTTGTATCTTCCTTTTCTAAGGTTAATTTTATTTTAAGTAATTTTTCTTCTAGTTGTCTTTTTTCTATTTCAAGTTGATTTCTGTAATTAACTTCTTCATATATCCAATTTTGTCTTTTTCTATTTTTTTTATTTATTCTAACATTTATTTATTCTGAATTATATTCATCTGAATCTAAGTAATATTGATGTTCATAATATATGCGTAAGTTTTCTCTACTGTTTAATAATTCTTCCTCTTCATAATCTTCTAATTTTTCCCATATTATTTTCTTTATGTCTATAATCTCTATATCTCTAAGTATATATAAAACAAGTATTTTAATATCATCTATCATGCTTTTTCATAATATTTTCTAGTTGTTTGTTTTAGTCTAAGTAATTCTTGCATATTTTCATTAAGAAATTCTATATATTTTATATCTTTAGTTTCCATGTATTTGTCTAAATTTGTTTTCATTTGTTTTTCTATTAATTGTATGTTTCTTATATCTTTTTTCAAAAATTCTAGATATATGTAATTTATCATGGTAAGTATTTGTAAGAGTAGTTAGGTAGGTATGGTATGTTATTTATTCTAGTCATATAATATTTACCAAATGCTTTTTCTAATATGATTTTTCTTATATCTACTACTTTTATATCCTTAAGTGCATACAAAATGAGTATTTTAAATTTATCTACCATTGTATCAGATAAGTAATTATTCATTTTCATAAAATTGCTATTTTCAAAATATTCCCTTCAATCATGTACATAACAAAATATGGTCATCTTAGATTACTATATACTAGATTATTCTTAAATAACATGTTCTTCGGTCACTATTAGCATGGTATTTTGGATATTTTCCCTTAAACAGCGCCTCTACTCTGGTTACTTCCCACCACGGCTTCTTGCCTTATTGGTTTCACCTTTAGGATGGCATAGTTCTTAGGGATTTTTCTCCGTTTCAACTTTGCTAATAAACTTCTTAACATATTATTCTTCGAATAATTCTACTATAAAGTAACTAACATGAATTTATTTTATCATACTATGATTGTTGGGAATTATGAATTTAGTTATTCATAATCATAAATAAATATACCTGTTGGGGTAGGTTTGATATTTCTAAGCTTTGCTCCTCCATAGATTTTTCCATTGAAATAAATCTGTTTTTTAATAACTACGCAAAATATTTGTAATGGGCAGGAGAGAGTTTTTGCTTCAACACATGAAGGCTTGCTTTGCAATGCCTTCGGTTCCTTTTATTTATAGAATGAATTTTTACAAAAGCATTTACATTTCTTGCACGTTTTCTAAAATTCTAAAAAAAAGTCTCCTAATGAGACAAGAACTATTAATGCTATAGCCTAAAAAGTCTAAAAGGCTAAAAAAAGCTACTAGAATTATTAGTGCAATAGCCTAAAAAGTCTAAAAGGCTAAAAATCTTTACAACAATTTTACGTAAAATATATTTAATATCTTGTCTTCTATTATTACTCCATTGATTTCTTCTTGTTGTCGTATCTGCTGCTTTTCCATATCTCCATTATTGCTTCTTATCTTATCTTTCAGCTGTCGCCTTTATCTTCTTCTATTCCAGTTGAACTTCTGAGACAATATTATCTTCTCCATTACATTTTGAACATTGATGGTCTGGATATTTATGTCCAATTAACTTGCAATATCTGGTTAATAATTCTTCTGAAATAAATTTTTCTCTAATGGCTCTGGCGATAGGTTTTTTCTCTGGATTGAGTAAAGTTAAGATCCATTGCCTAACGTCTTTCATATCTGCTTCTCGTAGTTCCTTTGAATTTGAGTATACTATTACATTACCTCTTGAATAATAACTCCATATAGGATTTCTATTGCGATAAGTGTTTGCTAACTCTTGAAGAATCGTAGATAGTCCAATAATTCTCTTATTTGCATAAAAAATTGGTATCTCAATTCTAGGTATTTCTGGTTATTGAGTAATATCTTCTGGTATAATCATATCTCGGGTCATTCCTATTTTTACAACTTGTATAGGTGATTTAACTTCATCATACAATATCTCTGCTAGTGCCGTATAAAATTTTATAAAAAATAGGTTACCTTTGGTTATTCTTTTAAAAATGTTAAATGAATCATATATCTCTGGTATACTGGATATTTCATTTCTGTCTTGGGTATATATGGTACTAAGTAATCCATATTCGTAACAGGTTTTAACTAGACCTAGTTTGGTTTTGGGCAAAGCAATTAGCTTATTGTATCCGGTTAGCTTCTGGGTTATGTAATTCGTATGTGGTTCTTGGATGTTTATAGCTCTGGGGTTGGTATTTAAGAAGGTTTGTATTTTGTAAATATTTTCTATGTATGTTCGGGTTGTATAGTTGTAGGTCTTTTTGTCTTGGTTTAGACTTTCTCGGTATGTGGTAATTTGTGGGGGTATAAACATAGGATCTTTTGGTGTATTTGGAATAAATGGTTTATCAAATAGCTTGTTTAGGTTCATATTTGTATTTTTTCTAACTCCTTTGCTTGTACCTGCAGAAGTAGATTGATAAATGTTATGGGTTTTATGGAGTATCCCAACGTCTCCTTCTAGCTCTGGAATTTTAATGTCTTCCGATCGACATAGCTCTGCACACTGCTGAGTTAGCTGATTTGTAGCTTCAGACTTCAGTTTAACTTCATTAGTCTTTAGCTTTTCTATTTCATTACCCATACTGTCCACTTTCATTGAAAGCGTAGTTAGGGTGTTGAATATATTTTCTAGAGTATCCTCTTCTATTATATCAGTCTGTGTAGCTTTGTCTTGATATGTAATCTGCAATAACATTTTTATTAGTACTAATTACTTCAATTGTAAATGTGAAATTTAATATATTCAAGACTAGTCTCCGAATTTCTTTTGTTGTAACTGAATTTTGTATTTTCTTTGTTAGCCACCAACGTACCTGTGTATTATCTGTTCGTACAATAAACTTGTTATATACAATATATGGCTCAAATGCTAATAAACATTTATATAATGAGCATAATTCTTTTCTATTTATTTCCCATTTTATTTCTGTTTCATTAAATGTACCTGAGTAGTATCTACAGTGGTGTTCTAATTTTTCTTCTTCATATTTATATTTAAGTACTCCTCCATAACTACATTCACTAGCATCTGCTTCTACTATATATATGAATTTTCTATTTTCATCTGGAAATTGTAATTTTGGTAATTCTTTACAAAGTATTTTTATTTTCTGAACTTGTTTTTTATCTTCTTCGTTATAATTATATTCTACATCCTTTTTTAATTTTTTCTGTAAGGGCTTTAGATTCTCTGCTAATTTTGGTATATATTCTCTTACTTGGTTTACTAATCCTAAAAATGATTGTAATTTTTTTTTTGTATCTAATTCTTCTTTTGAATTTATTATTTTTTGTACTATATGTTGTTGCATTTTTACTCCACTTTTATCTATTTGTATTCCTAAAAATTCTATCTGATTTTTCATAGTTTCAGCTTTCTTTTCACTTAAACTTATTCCCGATTTTTCTATTATATCCGTAAATTATTCCAATAATTTTAAATGTTCTTCTTTGGTCTTTGTATATAACAGTATATCGTCTATGTATACTATACAATTAGGTAGTTGTTTAAAATAACTATCCATAAAATGTTGATATCTACCTGGTGCATTTTTATATCCAAATGGTAATACATTCCATTCATAAAATCCTTGTGGTACCGTAAATGCGGTTAATTTCTTAGATTTTTCTTCTAACTTTAGATGGTAAAATCCCGATTTACAATCAAATTTACTAAAATAATTACATCCCTGTATTTGTCTTATTTTTAATATCTTATTTGGTATTGGGTAATTATAAGTCATTGTTTTTGCATTTAAATTTCTATAATCAATAACCATTCTACTTTTTCCTCTTTTTTGTTCACTATGTTTATTTACTATAAATGCTGGGCTATTATGTTTACTGTTGCTTTTTTGTATATATTATTTTTCTAATAATTCTTCTATATGCATTTTAAATTCTTTTAAATCATCAAAATTATATGTTAATGGTTTCTGGGTTATTATGCTATTTTTATCTATTAATTCAATTTTTATAATGGTTTTATGTTTTCCCCATCCTTTTAATGGATCTTCACTATATAATTGTTCTAATTTTTTCTTAATTATCTCTATCTTATTTATTGAAAATATAGTTATCTCCTTTTTATTTATTGAAAATACGACCAGTTCTATTGTATCTTCAGTATTTTTTATATTTTTTATTTTTTGTGTAATTTTTTCACTTCCTTTGATACAATCAGTTTTCTTTCTTATTTTATTAATAACTCTTTTTGCTCTTACTTTCTGTTTACATGGTGTTGTAAACCACCAATCTGTTCTAGTTATTATATGTGAGTATAATTTATCTAAAAACGGCATTCCTAAAAGTATATCTTTTGATGTTAGCTCATAATTATAGATTTCTTCTATTGTTAATATTTTATCCCATACTTGTGTTTTTACATTCTTAGCTTTGTAAGTAATTAAGCTTCCTTCGTTATTAAATCCTTTAACTATTATTGGTGTTTTTAATTTATCCCATTTACTTTCTATATTTTTATTCGTTATAGAATTATAAAACCTATAGAAAAAAGTATAATAACTGCCATAAAAGGAAATTTAATATACCAAAAAAAAATTTATTGGGTTATTGGTTTTTTAATGGTTTTTTATTGGGTTATTGGTTATTGTTTTTTTTAATGGTTTTTTATTGGGTTAACGATTTTTTAATGGTTTTATAAAAATAATTTATTGGGTTATTGGTTCGTTTTTTTTTTTCTTATTGGGTTATTGGTTCGGTTTGTTTTTTTCTTATTGGGTAAACCGATAATCCAATAAGAATATATGTATATATATATATATATATATATATATATATAACTTATTATAAATTTCTCTTTAATCTCTACAAATTAGCAAACCTATTATTTCAATTATACACTCTTAATTTCTCCTAAAAACATTTAGTTCAAACTTGAAGATTCTTGTAAATTAAAACAAATTATGTAGGATTTTTGTTTGCAACTAAGATTCGATTTTTTTTCATGTTAGTTACTACTATTTCTATTTTATAAGTATTTTCTTATCGGTTAAATCGAAAACCAAATCGTTAAGGACTAAAAAACGATAAATCAAAAACCGATAAAAAATATCTTATTGATTTGGTTATTGATTTAGCATATTTAAAAATTGAAAATCGATAAATCGAACCTAACCGACCGATGTACACCCCTAGCTGTAATGTTGGAGATAAATGTTACTAGCATTTTTGCATTCTTGTGCTGTTGGCAAATATGAACGTTGAACTGAGGATTTGGCTCCCCTTTCTCCAGTTTGTCCAGTGCCTTTTAAGCAACAAATATTCTTCAACACTTCATATAATCTGAACTTTGGAGGCTCCTTCATGTTTAATACTATATATTTACGCCGAAATAGCTTACCTCAAACAACTTGATTTGTGCAAATTCCCGCTATACCTATGACAAAAATGAACTACGTATTTGTGCATAGGATATTATATAATAGGGAAAAGACATGTTTTTTCTTTGAACTTGTCCGCTCAACTTACTTTACCACTTAAACTAAACTTTCATTTATTTATCCCCTTAATATTTTTAAAGTGTATTAATTTCACCCCTTAATATATAATACCACTCTCACAATACAGAGTGTGTTACACTCGTCCACACATCAACATCACGTCAATGCCACATTAGAGCCACGCAAGAAAAATATTTATTAAATATATATAAAATATATATACATATTTTATATATATAATATTTTTAAATATATATAAAATATTTTTAAATATTTTAAATAAAGAAAATACAATCCCCACCCCACCCCTTCTTTCTTTCTCTCGGAACCTCCCATCCACCCCCACCCCTGTAAACAGAACGTCCACCCCTAGCCCTGGAAAAATAGACGAGAACAAGTGTGAATATAGGAATTCAAAGTTCAATATGAAAAGTAGAATTCACCTAATTGAACAAAGTTTGAAAATAGGCAAATCTGGCTTTCTTAGTAGCTGTTTGGTTATGAAAACTAAAATTTTTTGGAGTTGGAGTTAAAGTTGGAGTTGGAGTTGTGTTTGACCATGTCTTTTTTGAAATTCTTTTTTGACTTTTGAATTATTTTTTTAAAATATGATTTTATGCTCTAACTTTTACAAACTATCAAAATTACTCGACTAAAATTTACCTACTAATGGAAAAAGAACACAATTAGTCACTATTGTAAAAATAATTACATATACATGACCATATTTAATGAATTTCAATTATGACATATATAATATTTACATTAATAGCCGTTTTCTCATATTTGAAAATTTTAAATGTAGATGTTATATTAACAGATCACTGCTTCCTATTTTTTAGGTAACAAATATTATCTTTCAAACAAATTTATTTTTTTAGGAATTTATTTAATTTATTTCCTTCATTTTCCGTTCCTAAAAAATAGGAAATGATGAATTGTTAAATTTGAGGGTGCCGCTAATTTATTTCTTTAATTTTCTTATACATGAAAGATTTTACCGTGCGTGAATAAATTATTTCTATGTAAAACGTGTTTTGCATGTTTATGGTATATTATATCATATATCATAAATATATAAATATGCTTAGTATGTTTCTTTATACTTTGTATTTTTATATATGTGTGTATATGATATATACATGGTATAAACTTCATATATAACATACTTTGTATATTTATATATGTGTATATGGTATATACATGGTATAAACTTTATATATAACATACTTTGTATATTTCTATTATAAATATAATAATTTATATATTTATGGGTATAAATATAATACTTTATATATTTATGGGTATAAATATAAATTAGCTATAAAATAATGTCTTAAATAAGGAAAAAAATTAAATAAGGGATAAAAATAATGACGAGAGAGAAAAAGAGATATATATTAATTAGGATAGCATTAAATTTGAAATTATAATTATCTTATTCTTTAAAACTACTATATACGTAATATTGAAAAAATAATGTTATAAGGAGAGTTTTATGTAAAAATTTTAAAAATTGGAGTTATATGTAATAATAATAAAAGTTGAAATTGAAATTGGAAAATTGTGAAAACAACAAAAACCTGTTTTCCCTTTTCAGAGAAATTTTTCGAAATTATTTTCCGAATTTTCATTGCCAAACACCACAATTTCTAACTTCAAAAAAATTTTCCGAAAAAAAAAAAAATTTCATGACCAAACGGGCCCTTAATTAACTAAACGTCACTGTTTTTGCTTCGGTGATAGATGAAAAATTTTGTGGCTTATTTTGTCCTTGGAAAATCAAAAAGCAAAACTTATGCAATAGGGGCAGAATATTCTGGGTTGAGATACAAAACATTTGCTCGCACAGGGGGATTTGCAATCCATAGGCGGAAGAAAATTAACCACCTTCAATTTAGACACAACAAACAAGCATATGTCTGAATGTTGATTAATTAGTGAAATTAACCTTGTACCTTGAATACAGGAGTAACTACTTCGTCTTTGAGATTAAATAGATCTGACAGGGAAAGTGATCCAGTAGTTTCTCCCTGTTTGAGGAAAGCAGCTCCATGATCCTCTAAGTCTTTCTCTATTTTTTCATACAATCTAGATCTGCTCCGCATTTGAGATAGGCCATTCTTTTTCAATCATTAATTACTTGTCAATTCAAGCAACAGAATAAGGTTTCTTTTCGTGTGCATATAACACATAACAACCTCTGACTTTTAAAATGGTTTCTCCATATATTAGTTACCAAGATATTTTATTTTCTTCTGGATTATATGTAAAGGTTGAGATGGTGTTTAATGGAGGGAAAATTTTAATTTAATGTCTCCGTAATTTTTATTTGGTGGTGTTAGTGGAGAAAAAAAAAATTGAAGGAGTATTGGTGAAAAATGTATTTGAGGTTGTTAACGAAGAAATTTGAGTGTTGTTGTTGTTGATCTTTTGGAGAAGAAAGAAGAAAAAGGAATCCATTTTTTAAAAAATAAAATAAATTTCTACTATATTTTAAATATAATATTAGTGAAATTATTTTCTTATAAGTATACGTGCCTTTTTTTCTTAAAAATGCCACGTCAGTATTAGGGGTGAAAATAATACACTTTAAATATGTTAAAGAGTAAATAAATAGAAGTGATAAAGTAAGTTGAGCGAACAAGTTCAGGAGTAAAATGACTTGTTTTCTCTATATTATATCGATAACAAAAGATGCATACAAGGAGTGAGGTGCTATGGAAGCATTCGCAGATAAGTAGTACATCTAGGTCTTGTAGTGTTATACCGATCTTCTTCGAGTAGAGTGTTGACAAAAAAGAGACGGTTGTTCCAAAATTACAAAAGAAACTGAAGTTGCAAGACACATTGTTATGTAGCAAGTGGATATGCCATAACAATTTGCTCCATATATGTGCGTCGGATGAGTGAATTAGCCAGTCTAGCGAGAAAGTACCTGCAATTAGTGATTCGATTAGAATAGTTGGATGGGATTAACCACAACATTATTGTTATTTAGAAGTAAACATTGCACTTCAAATTCATTTAATTTTTTGTCTTTTGGATTGGAATATTTCTTCGTAAATCGTTACTCAGACTGAAATGATGTGGTAAATGTAGTCAACCGCAACGTATAGAAAAAAAATTGTACTATGATTCTATTTATGGTCGTCATTAAAAAATCAAAAAGAGAAAAATAAGTGGTTTGTGGATTCTTATACCATTGAGGGGTCGTTTGGTTGGAAAATAAGTTATCCCGGAATTAGTTATCGCACCCTCAAGGAGGGATAAGAAAAACACTATAATTTCGGAATGAGTTATCTCATGCGTTTTGTTCCAACCAAACATGGAATAAGCTTCTCTTCTAAAATTAGTTTTCCTTATCTCTCCTTCCAAACGACCCCTGAGTTCAATATAGTGTATGACATCTCTAATTAAGCATGGAGTTAAGATATTAACTTTTTATAGTGGTATGGACTGCGTACACTTATCCTCTCCAAACCCCATTTGGTAGGAATATATTGTATATGTTATTGTTGTTTTAATATTTGAAAAAGATATATTTAGATTAGCATTCCAAAATAAGTTATCTAGAAATATTCGTATTAGTTTTATGAAAACCTCATATGGATTTTCTCTTGGATTTTGAAAAAAAATTTAACTTTTATTTTCTCGACTCGAATTGTTATTTTAAGTTATCACCTAATGCACTAAATACTAGCGCCTTTATCGCCTAATAAAAAGTAAACGGCGGGATATAATTAACATAAAAAATTTTACCATGAAAAATTTCTTGTTCAAGAAAAATCTTGTAGAGTTTGTCTCAAAATTCTCTTAAAACTTAAATAATTTTAAGTCACAATCTATAACAATGGGATTACCTTTAGTACCTTAGCCTTCTTACTCTAATCTTGAAAGACTTTAAAACTTAAAGAAATAAACAAAACATCTATAAAATTAAGCACAAGACTCAATCAAACAACTCAAGAACTATAACATCAGCTTCCGTGTTTTCTTTGTTGATAGTTTGACTCTCACAAAACACTCCTCACAATAACAACTTTGCTAAGAATAAATCTTCATACTCCCTCCGTTTCAAATTAGATGACCCTTTCAACCTTGGCACACCCATTAAGAAATCCAATAATTAGGAGTATATTTTACCTTTTTACCCTTCTTAACATTATAAGACTTAATAATTATTTAAGCATGGAAAATTGTTGCATATGCATGCATGGATTGAAAATCTTATAGGAATACTAATAGTACTTCTTGAAAAGAAGAAAAAAAGTCAAGTTTCATAAAGTTTGTATTGAAAATGTAAGTGTTATTTTCAAAATTTTTGAAATTTGTAGTTATATTTAATACCTATTAAGGGTAGAATGGGAAGAATTTGTGTAAAATAGTCTTGATTTGATAAGTTGGACAAGTAAATTGAAATAATTTTTTTTTTTTTTTTAAGAAAGAGGGCCAACTAATTTAAAACGGAGAGAGTATTTGTGAATAACATCTTTTAGAATAGAATTGATATGGTGCTTTATATGGTAACGGTGCTGGCTAATCCTCTTGCTTCTTACTCCAAAATTCATTGGGACTTGATCAAGAAATTCAATCTCAATTCAACTTACTTTTCTTATTTGTTTTGGACATTCATATGCTTTTTTCTGATTCGAAAACTTTTTTGGGGGCCCAAACACGATTAACTTTTCATATTAAATTATTGTTTCTTGCCTCCATGCATTTATGACATAAACTCCTCGAAAATCCTTCTTGTACTTGGATTCTCCTCAAGAGTCTGATTCTTTTTCGTGCATAGAACTTTTGCAATCCTTGTTAGACACATGATAATGACTTGCTTTTTTTGTTGTCACCTGTCAATCATAAACACTATCAACTCCTTATTTGACACAAGTTAAAAATCTAGTTATTATATAATGTTTGTTAATTATCAAAACTATTAAAATGCTAGTTCTTATATAATGTTTGTTAGTTATCAAAACTTCAAATTCAACATAATTGTTCTTGAAAACTCCTAAAATAAATATTTGTGGAAGAAAGATTAGTAGTATCTTAAAAATACAAATGTCACACCCAGAGCCTACAACCTGGGCGTAACATGACACCTGAAATTACGAGTGATCTCAAGTGAATTCTTGGCCTTGGAAACTGTTCATAAACTCAACTTTGAAATTATGCGGAATCTAGAAATACAGTTATGGGCTAAATCTCCAGAAATAAGGAAAAATTTAACTTGAAATACTGAATCTCAACTTTAAAAGACAACAAACATCCAACTGTCTAATGTCGAACGGAGCCTTTATAATTCATGAATTGAAAAAGTTGTTGGGACATGGTCTCGAGCTACCTTTATTGGAACTAACAACTGGAACTGAAACTTCTAATAAGCTAAAAATCTAACAAATCATCACCAAGTCCTCTGGATGCAAAGAGGTCTCATTACAAGCTGATACAGAGAAGGTTTAATGAAAGGTTTGGTTGCGGTCCTGAGTTTGTATGTCAGAATCTACATCATAAAACGACGTAGCGCAAAAAGAGCAACAATACTTTGAATGTATTAGTACATAAAAGTGGAAAGAAACCTGAAACTGACATAACTTTGAAATTTAAAACATAACATATGTCATGACTAGGGGGATGTGAAACAAAAGACTTATCGACTTTTGTCTTGTTAACCTGTCGAGACTAAAATGGTGCAATGAATGAATTATTAAAAGTATATAAAAACTTAAATAGTAAACCTCATGAAATATAATCCTGAAAATAATTAATTGGAATGGCGTAGAAAACACCTTTGATACAATTATCATTAATAATAAGTAGCTTGAACAAATATTGAGTCTCTCAAAATTGGGGGAGTTTCTTTTAATCGATATAAACCATATGAAGAACATGGAGTCCAATGTGTTGCACACATTGAAAAGAGTTGTCCTACACCTTGTTAGGGTGTAAGATGAAGCATAACTTATGGATCCAACTCTTATCTCAAAGGCAAACCTATAGTAGCAACGTAGTTATGGAGCATGTGACCTCAAACTCATATCCAACTCGATAGTACATAATCCTCCCCAAGACATAATAACTGCTCATATCATAAGTCTTAAAACACTTCCTGAAAATCATATCAATCTCTACAATATCGTATTAAGAAATTTTCTTTCTTTATGAGCCTTGGCTCTAAATCATTATAACTTTATTTCTCTTTTCAAGCAATAACTTTTTTTCACTTTTCAAGTCATGTATATATATATAGGGGGTGGGGTCTATATATATATGGGGGGGGGGGGGTTCTTTCATAAATTGTTCCTAAAATGCTTAACTTTGAATATATTTAATAACAAAATTATAGTTAAACCACCTATAACATGAATGCAATTTTCAATACAATTTTTCAAGTCATTAACTTTATGTGAAACTAATCCGCGGATATGAAAATTGACTATATATTCAAGAACTACCTTAATTTGAGAAATAATTCACAATAAGTCACGACCCGAATCAGAGCCTCGTTGTGAAGGGTATTTCAATACCACCGTGAGCCGGATACCATCCCCTTAGCTTAACATCTAGAACACAATAAAAGAATACAACGAAAGCCAACCAAATATGATGATAAGAAGAATAGATAAACCAAATGAAAACTAAGAGTCAAGACAAACATCTAACGCACACTTGTCCACAAAAGCGTCTAAAATCAGAATACCAACTAAGTCAGTACTTGCCCCCGACCCTTTCTGACCATGGCTAGTTCGGGTTAGGTTCCATCACAATCTGTGAATTTTTGAGTTGTTACATCTGACCTCTTAAAGAATTGTTCTTATAAAGTTGCAAGAAACATCCCAAGTAGCCATATACAAAAGTGTAAAGAAGAGAAGCTTAAAATTGATTAAAATATTCTGGTTAAAATAACAAAATTTAGCCCTATATACAGGAAAAAAATATTATCTCAAATATCATGGGATTATGATCTACTTTGATGGTAATAACAAATAAAATATTACTAGGAAACTGTTAATAGGTAAGCATGTAAAAATAATACCAAATATTCTCCCCAAAGAAAATAAGGAAAAGTTTCAGTTTCCAAATTTAATCAACCACAAAATTTCATATATATATATATATATATAATAATAATAATAATAATAAAGTAATTAGTTTGCAACAAATATAACCACATTTTTTTTGCAAAAAAAAGCCAAAAAAACATTTTAGTGACAGAAAAACTACAATAAAAATGGTTGCGTGTATATGTAAGGTATATGTAATGTATCTATATTGTAATAATAGTTACTTAATGTATCAATATTGCATAAATAACGTATACACATGTATATATGACGTATGACTACATATCAGAGATGTATACACATCCAAATCAGTATTTATACTATATTTATACATTACAATTCAAACAGTTTTCATGACTATATTTTCACCTCAGCTCTGCCCAAATTTAGACGATGGATGTAGCAATTTTTCAATGAACTGCTGGAGCTTCAAGATACCTGTGATTATACGTTGCTTAGATTGAAGATAATTATTTCTAAAAAAATAATATGAAAGAGAAATTTGATTATACTTGCATCAAATATTCAAATAGTCTTTGATCAACACAGAGCAAAATGTGGACTTAGTAATCACTAAATATAAGGAATGAAAATTATAAACTTAAGCTAGTTTAATACTTGGAACTACGTAAGCAACAAATATGCATCACATCTACAGATTTCAAACTCGTAAATTTGACCAATTATATTGCTTATAAGGAAGGAAGAAGAAAGAAGAAGAAGCTATTAGTGACATAAATTGTAGGAAGAGAAGATAAAAATTGAATAGCAAATCTAAGTACGAAAACATAAGTGGTCTATTTTCTTAGTAATAAATTTAAACCAATGGAAATTTTGTCTAATTTTTTCTTTAATTAACACGCATATGGGTCCAATTTTTTTCCTTTTGGGCTAGGATTGGTACCCACACTAACCCTCCGATGGGAGAATCATATAACCTAAACTATTAGCACTTTTTAAGACAAACTTTAGAAAATCTTGATATTTAAATGATTAATATCTTAAAATCCAAAAAATTATTATAGGTCTAGAAAATACGTCAACTTGCTATTACAATACCCAAGACTTAAAAGACATTGTACAAGAACTATATATCAAAACATATCTAAGAATATCTCAAACTAAAAAAATACTGAAAGTTTCATTTTATGGAAAAAGAAAAAGAACCTAAAAATGATTCATGGCAGCCTGGAGATGGAGTGTGCACCTTTAAATCATGATCAACTGTAAATGATATAGGTAAGGTCATGTCTAAGCCTCTGAAACACTTTCTGTACTCAACAAAAGAAAAGCACAGATAGGTATCATAGGCCAACTCAACAAAATCACTATGTACTGGCAAGTATCATAGGCCAACTCAACTTAATAACATATATAAACATAAATCAAATATCAAGTAGATAGGCATCAATACATAGGAAGAAAATCAATACAACAACAAATATATCAAAGACATGCCAAATAATTCCCATAGACAAGTCACTTAATCATAAACTGTATCAACCTTATCATAAACAACCACAAAATCAATAACTGTAAAATAAGAAGAAACTATGTGCATATCAACCTCACAATTAGAGTACCATTAGTTCATTATAATTTATCAAGTCACATTATCTCTCAAAATCACACTAGTCTGTACGCACATACTAAGGAACTTATTTCTAGCCATCTAGCCATTATCTTCAAGGGATATTCTAAGTCCTTGCACCGTATCAATGTGGTAATCGATCCTTCATAATAATAATAATATCATATCCATATCCGTACCAGCATGACACCTAATCCTCCATAATATATATATATATATATATATGTATGTATGTATGTATGTATGTATGTATGTATGTATGTACTTTATCAATATCACTATCTCTCAGGATGTATTACAATGCACTAGCTTTACAAGTACATTTACAGACATAAATATTTCATTAAAGTTTAGTATTCAACAAACCTATTCATTCAAGAATGGACAACCAAATGATTAATCACAAGAATGTTCAAAGATAAATCAACAAGTATCTAATTTAGGAACATATGTATAATCAAATTGAGTCTAAACTCTAATTAAACCATAACCTACCTCAATAAAAGATTTCGAATGCAAGTTAATCTGGAAGAGCCTTGACTTTTCTCTAAGCTTCGGATCATTCTCGATCTAAAAATAACAAATAAAGAGCATTTGATCACTTAGTCTTCAATTTTAGGCCTTAGGGATTAAACTCTAATGCTTTTACCCTTGTTAATAGTCTAAACCATCAAAGTTGGGTATTCCACCCTTTAAATTATCCGAAATCCCCATAATTCATATTAAAGAGAAGTACTACTAATCTAGGAAGTATAACTAACAACCTAGAATCATCATCAAGAAAATTTAGAACTACCCATAGGCATTTTACACTAATTCATCAACTTAAGGCATTAACCCAATATCATCATAAATCCCATTCTAACGATTCTATAAATTAAATGGATTATTCGATGTTAGAAAGGAGTAATAATCTAACCTCAATGATGAAAACCACCCAAGATGTTAAAAAGTCATATCTCTTAAGCCTAAGGATGAAATTTTGGATGTTAGGGAGATAATAAGGTCTAAAATTGAGAATTGAGCGTCAAACTGCATAATAACAACTATAGCAGTCCTGCTATGGCCACCAAGTGGCCTTCATGCCTATCCCTAACCACTCCTTAGTAATCTTCATGATGGTTGGCTGACCACCATAGTGGAGCTTTCTACAACAGTACCCTTACCGCTGCAGTGAACCTTAGGCAGTAGCTTGCGAAATTTTTCATAATTTCCACATTTCACAACATATACCTGGATTTTTGACAACACAGATTTATACTATTATGACAACTGCTATAATACGAGTTTGAAGAATTTTTTCTTATTTTAAAAGTTTCCATGGACTCCTATGTCCGTCGACTATCATAATCTAAATAAAGAATCATCAATTACTACACCATGAGACATCAACTATCTCTAAACCACATGACACCCATTTTTTATTAGAAACCACCCTAGCTTGAGATTTCATCTACCCTCATCTTAAGAAAAACTCTTCTTAAGGAATTACACCCTAACAATTTCTACGATGATGGGATAATTCATTATATTTGATATCTATTAAACAATTGTTCTTCCCTAAATAGAAATAAGAAAGAAAAAGGGAAAACAAGAATTACCTAAATTAACAAATAGATGTAGGTACTTTCTATGTATGTCTGCTTTGATCTCCCAAGTGGCTTCAATAAATTGATAGTTTTTCCACTTGACTTTTATGGACACAATTTCTTAAGTCCATAATTTATAGACATCTCAATCAAGAATAGCAACAGGCTCATCTTCATAAGAGAGGTTTTCATCTAATAAAACCAAATACCACTGAATGATATAGTCATCCTCCTCATGATTCTTCTTAAGCATTAAAAAAATACATAATGAACTCTTGATGAACATGGAGGAAAGGCAAACCTATAGGCCAATAGAACTACAACCTTAAGGATCTCCAATGGTCCAACATATCTTGGATGAACTTTAACCTTCTCCATTGAGTCTCTCAATAGATTAGTACCTTACTTTCTCACATAAAATTCATCAAACCAACCAATAGGAGATCACACCACCTATCATACAAAGCCTGAAATAGCACTATGCCAATCCTCGAATAGTAGATATTATTATATGCAAACTCTTCCAGAGGTTTGTACTTTTCCCAATGACCTCTGATATCTATAACACATATGAATTATGTCCTCCAACACCTAGATCATACGCTCATACTACCCATATATTTGAGGGTAAAAAGTTATACTAAGTTCCAAACTAGTATCCAATTGCATATGCAACTTCTTCTAAAATTTAAAAGTAAACTGAGTACCCTTATCCTCTTATAATAGAAATCAAAACCCTATGCAATTTAAAACCTTTTTAAGGTAGATCTTGGATAACTTCTTTGTATTATAAGTCACCTATATTGGAATAAAACATGTTGTAATGCCTTAGGGTTTTGGCCCTTGAAAAATTTCTGAGTTCTGAGCTCACTGTCTTGGCTAAGACTTACCCAATGAGTTGTAAGGTGTCTTGATGGGTCAGGTGACCCTAGTCATAAGGTGTCCAGTAAATAGTGCTTGGGTTTCTTTCTCAGGTACCACTTGGGGACATGAGTCGTTAAGACTCATGATGAGTCATTGGGATGGAAACAGAACCAAATTAGAAATTAAGTGGCTAAGTTCTGCTCTGATTATGAGTGGCTCACTATGAGACGTAAGGACTTGTTACGAGTCATTGGGTGAAAATTTTAGGATGTCTAGTGTTTACCCAATTAGGTTTTGTGTTAACTATGGACCCGATAGCATAGGGTCTCATTACGAATAGTACCAGTCGAGTAGTAGGGTCAACAATATGTGGGGGTTCTAATACTTTCTTGGTTATGACTCGTGGTGATGGTTCGTAAGGAGTGGCTATGAGTCAACAATTGACCCATAGTCAATAGAAACACTTTTCTTGCTTTTAAGTTAAGGAAATTTTGGACATTTTTCCTCTTACCCAAATGGAAACCCACATCTTATAACCCCTTTAGGGTGTCATTAGCAGTCAAAAACAAATCTAAGTAATTTCTCAAACTCTACAAAAGGCTCTCTAAATTCCCTTAAGAAAGTCAATCTAGGGTTTCATCCAGTTGGTCATCTAAGGGATCAAGGGTCGATTCCTCTCCAAATTTCTTAGTGTTTAAGGCATGTTACTCTTCCTTCATTATCAATTTGTTAAAAGCATATATTTTAAAGTATTGTTCATGAGATATTCATGTTGATTTTATAACAAGAGTTAAAGGTTGTGAATGCTTGTTGTTGAATAATGCTTTCCATGATTTATTTATGATTAATCATGCTTTAAATATGGCTTTGAACTTATGGGTGCATGGGTATGTTGAATGAATGAGGGAATTGTGTTTTTTTCAAAAATTATAACTTTTGAAGTGGTTACTACCCCAACCCCATAATGTGAACTTGGATTTTAATTATGACAAATGTGGGAATTTGTAAAATTGAGCCAAAGGGGTTGTGAATTTTTCCAAGTGATGTAATTGATTTGACATATTGTTGTTACTTTGCAAATGTAGTTGGTATAACGATACCAACAATGTATGACTTAATGTGAAGTATGGTTCAATGAATAGAAATGTGTGATAAATGTGCTAGCTGTTGCGGTGGTCGTTATGGATTGAGGGTTCGAGTCCCCTTGCTTTTGACAAGGTCGTTCAAGTCCACCTTATTGATATTATTATGATTGGAGGGTTTGAGTCCCCCATATCATATTTCATGATCGGGTGCTTAAGTTACCTTAATATATGATTGAAGGGTTCGAGTCCATGTGCATATTTATATAATCTTTCTCTGGTTCGTTCGGCTACACATACTAGGTCCTGACCAAGGGGTGAGAGTTGGGGCCCATTTAGCCCTTAGGTACTATTATATGATGGTTGAGCTACACAATCCAGGATAAAGTTTTAAAATGCATATTAAGTCTTGTTCCCTATCTCAACATGTGATATATCTATGTATATGTATTTGATTTTGTATATTGGATTGAAACTATTAATTATGACATTATGTTATTTTTATCCCTGAGTTACATGCTAGTACTCCAACTGCTAGCCATCTTCTGACGCTGTATCCCTATGCAATTTAGGAATTGTTCATACTTCTACTCTTTTTACTCAGTGACTAGGATTCGAGATCAACTAGTGAGTTAAAATTAAAGTGGTGAGCTTCCATACATCGAAAGTCTACATTTTATGTTTTGTTTTCTTATGTCTTAGACTGTTTAGACTATTTTTGGCTATAGTCAGGTGCATGTCCTGATACTTTATGGATATTCAATTTTGGTTCCTTGATTAGAAAGCTTTATTTGGATTATTATAGTTATTGGGCGGTGTTGGTCGATTTTTTGGCCGATCATCGATCGTCGATTATAGACATGCATTAAATTTCTTAAGCTTACTGCATGCTATCTGGTTATATGTTCAGAATTGATCCGACCTTGGGGTATGTTGTATTTGGTTTGGTAAGGTGCATGGGGTTATCTCCGATCCATGTTGGACATGATATACCCATCATGTATAGGACCTAGTTCTACTAAGACCTTAGCATGCTTTGAATTAGTTCATATGGATATATGGGGACCTTATAAGATTCCTACCTTTGAAGGCAATAAATACTTCTTGACTATTGTATATGATTACTCAAGAATGACTTGGCTTTACTTACTAAAACTTAAATCAGATGCATGTGTTATTATCTCCCAGTATATACAATTTATAAAAACCCAATTTGACAAGATAATAAAAGTAATAAGGACAGATAATGGCACTGAATTTGTTAATTCAGTATGCACTAATCTCTTTAAGAATCTTGGCATTGTTCATCAAACCAGTTGTGCTTATAGCCCTCAACAAAACGGTATTGCTGAGAGAAAGCATAAACATATTATAGAAATAAGAAGAGCTCTCAGGTTTCAAGGAGAAATTCCTATCAAATTTTGGGGTTTATGTGTTAAAGCTGTTGTTTATATCATAAATAGATTACCTATTGTTGTACTAAACAATATGTCTTCTTATGAAAAGTTGTATGGAAAGAAACCTTCCTTACAACACATGAGAGTTCTAGGCTATCTATGTTATGCTAAAATTATACATCAAACTGATAAATTGCAGCCAAGAGAGTCTGTATTTATGGGCTACTCTGAGACACAGAAAGGTTATCTACTATATGATCTAACTAACTGTGTTTTCTTTGTTAACAAAGATGTTAATTTCAGGGAAGATGTGTTTCTATTCAAACTCACAAACTCAGGAAAACAGCCTCTGACTGCTAATCAACTCAAAACCAGTCAAAACTATATGCACAATATTTATAAATACATATATAGGATGCTGGGATAGGGACAAGGGTCATTAACATGAGAGTTTAAAACATTATCTTAAACTGTGTAGCTCACTCCATCCTAAAGGCACTCATGACTATATGGGTCCAGCTTCCTCTACTGGAAGGGTCCCAGTACGTGTTAGCTGCATGAACCGAGGAAATTAAAAGTAGGGCCAAAGACACCAAGGCTCTAGCCATCCCAGAATATAATGTGTGAACCAAGCACACGATTATATAGATCCCCACACCGGCAAACCACGTGTTGGTTCCCTCAGGACCTTTACGTTCACGGTGAGCTACACAATTCCCTTTAAGCCCAAATTAAAATAGTTTGCACATAAACCGAATCACTAACCCAGGAGTCTTATATTAAGGCATTTGCCATTTTGTATTGTCATACCAATTATGCTTGGAAGCTTATATAATTAGGCCAATCCAATCCGTGTAACCATTAGATTCTCAAGTTCTATTTAAAAATTCAAATCATGACCACCAAGGGCCTGTCAAATCTGTTTTAACCATTTATCTATTAATACAATGCAATAGGTTCATAAGCTAGTTGAATGATATCCATGTTCAAAAATTAAATTTACAAAGTGGGTTAAGGTTAATGCCATTACCAAACCAAAAAGTCATCAATTTGGAGAAACCCATGTTCCCCATTTCAATTTTCAAAACAACGCACCCATTTAGTTCAAAAACCATAAATTAAAGCATGAATGATCAATCTAAAACATGAGAAAAGTGATTCAAGTAATTCCAATCAAAACTCTTCAACTCAATTTCAAACCCATTATCAAAACACATGGATAATGATTAAATAAGTGTCACAATGTAAATAAAACGTTAGAAAATGAGACACATGCTTGAAATATAGAAGAAATTGAAAACAATTTGGAGCTCAGAGCTTGAATGGTGAATCCCTTGTGAAATCCTTGGAGTTTCTTTATTTAAGTGTTAAAGAGGAAGAGGGTGGTGTTTGATCCTTAAAATTGAAGGGAAAAAAGGTATATTTTATGTTTAAAAGTTTTGTAAGGGGTAAAAAGACTAAAAGTTCCTGCCCCCAGGTGAAAAGAAAAAATAAAACTGGACGTTTTTAACACAACAACATGGTACACCAATATCGTAGAGGCTAGCCTCCATGCCACGCTGCTATCGCGGAGCTCTAACGGCGTGGCACGCCACTATCAGGGAGGCACACTGCCTCGAAGTTCCAAAATAGCCCCGAACCCCTTTCGAAAATTCTGAAACTTTCCTAAAACACCTTTTTAATACCCCTAAACATAATTCTACTCAAGAATTGACATTATGAACGCAGAAGGGTCAAAAATAAAATCATCAAAATTTTATGAGATCGTACATTATCCCCTCCTTAGGATCATTTATCCCCGAATGAGGAGTTGGGATATTTTCAGCATGATAATAGCAAGAATACATCAGAATCAAATGACAAATTTGAAATGCGACAAGAGAAAAACAAAATGCATACCTCAAGCACTCTCATATGGTTCGAGGAACAAGAATGGGTATTTGGCCTTCATATCTTCCTCAGCTCCCAATGTAGCTTTTTCCATCTTTTGGTTTCTCCAAAGAACCTTCACCGAAGACACACCCTTTGTGCTCAATCTATGAATTTGCCTATCCAAAATCTCAATCGGGACTTTCTCATAAGACAAAAAATTTGTAACGCCAATATCCTCAACAGGAACTATCAAAAAGGGGTCACCCACGTACTTTTTCAGCATAGACACATGGAAAATAGGATGAATAGAGGCCAAAATTGATGGAAAATAACTCATAAGCGACATTCTAACTCTCCTTAAAACTTGATACGGACCAATGTAATAGGGACTGAGCTTTTCCTTCTTCCTAAATCACATGACTCATTTCATAGGAGAAACCTTCAAGAACACCCAATCACTAACCTCAAACCACAACTTCCTTCGCCTCACATCTGCATAAAACTTTTGGTGACTTTGAGCAGTTTTAAGCCTTTCTCTAATCACCTTCACCATCTCTATGAATTAGTGCACCAAGTCAGGACCAAAAAACCTAGTCTCACCATCCTCAAGCCACCCAATAAGAGACCTACGCCTTCTACTATAAAGAGCCTCGAAAGGAGCCATCTGAATGCTAGAATGATAACTCTTATTGTAAGCAAATTCATTAACAGGCAAATGGTCAACCCAACTACCCTTAAAGTCAATCACACAGGCCCTTAGAATATCCTCCAAGGTCTGAATAGTACGCTCCGCTTGTCCATCTTTTTTAGGGTGAAAACGGTGTTAAGGTTCACCTGAGTATAGGGCTGGGCATATTTTAGTTTAAACCAAAAAACCAAACCGAAATTTAATTTTGATTTGGTTTTTTGATTTTTCGAATTGGTTTCGATTTCAAATTTTAGAAATTCGGTTAAACGGTTTAGTTTTCAGATTTTCAAAAAAGAATTTGGATAAACCAAAAAACCAAAATTATATAAATAATATATTATAGTTTTTATATATATATATATATTATATATGTAAATATACTAAAAATATAATATAATCTGATATAACATATAAGTATATAAATTCTAATCATTTAGTAATGTTAAATCCTAATATATTGCTTTGCTTTAGAACCTAACATTAACATGACAGCTGCAGTGGCGCTCAACCATCCTCAGTTCGTCTGTTCATTTGAAATTTCAACATCGCCAGAGACAGTCGACAGTCATTTGCTCAGTTAGTCACTGCCATCGGCAGTCATTGCCGAGTGCGGCCAGTGCCGTCACACTAACGACGATGACCCAACGAAGTCGATATTTATGGTTATTTCATGCTTGTTGAATTAATTATATTCGGGAGTAAAAAATAGGTTTGAAAAAAGATTATTTTTCTAGAAAAATCACCAATTTTAAATGCTCACTACTTTAATCTTTAAAACCAAAATAAAAATCCAAAATAATCGAACCAAATTTGTAAAAACCGAACCAAATCAAAATAATTTTGGTTTGGTTATGGTTGTTATTTTCGTCAATCCAAAAATAAAAAAACCGAATCGATATTCAACAATCAAATCGAACAAACAGAATGTTCACCCCTACCTGAGTACCCAAACCTTTCTGAAACAAACACCAAAAGTAAGAAGATAATTGCTTACCTCGATCTGAGATGATGGACAATGGTGCTCCATACAATTTAACTACCTCCTGAATAAATAATTTGGCATAATCCTCTCTTGAGTAGTTAGTCCCCACAGGCAAGAAATGAGAAGACTTAGTTATTCTATCTATAATGACCCAAATAGAATCACACTAATTGCGAGATCGTGGAAGACCCGTAACAAAATCCATGTTGATCATCTCCCACTTCCAAACTCATGTCTTAATCCTTAATCAATTTGAGCCACCACCTCTGCTGAGGTTCAACTCCTTCAAGTAAACACATATTGCAAGCTCTTATAATTTGAATAGATATCTACATGCACCCCATAAAAATAATGATGCCAGATTTTCAAAGCAAAGACCACTACCACCAACTCTAAATCATGAGTCGTGTAATTTCTCTTATAAAATTTTAGCTGCCTGGAAGCATAAGCTATAACCTTACCATGCTGCATCAGAACATAATTCAGTCCCACACAGGATGTATCACAATATACATCACAATATACAACAAACCCCTCAGTAGCCTCGGGTAGGGTCAAAACTGACATAAAGGTCAACTTATCCTTCAACTTCTCAAAACTACCCTCACAAGCATCGGACCACAAAACTTAACCTTTTTCTGAGTCAACTTCATCACCGGAGCAACAATAAAAGAGAAACTTTTCACAAACCTCCTATAATATTCAGCCAAGCCCAAGAAGCTCTTAATATCGGTTAGTCGTGGGTTTAGAACGCTTATTAACTACCTCAACTTTCTGTAGATCCACCTTGATCCCCTCACTAGAAACAACATGCCCAAGAAAAGTCTCTGCGTTTAGCCAAAACTCACACAAAGAGGGACTTTTAAAGCTAGAATCCTTAAACCAAACTAGATGATACATACACCTTGGGAATCAAATTTCGAGCTCTAAGATAGGAAATAAACCTTCCTTCAGTTACTAAGGAACTCCCCTCCCATTCAATCACTGGTTTATTGGGGAATTAGAAACTGGCCATTAGGGTCCTACAATATAGAGATACATTGCACGAATGAAGCCAATCCATCCCCAATATCATATCAAAATCCACCATATCAAGCTCTATCAAATCCACCAATGTCTCCCTATGAAAGATGGGAACTACACACCCCCTATAAATTTTTCTAGCAATAATAGAATTATCCACTGAAGTAGATACAGAAAAGGGGTCGGAAATACTTTAAGAACCAAAACCAAAGTGCACAGCCACATAAGGGGTCACATAAAAAAGGGTAGAACCCGAATCAAGCATGCAATAAACATCACGAGAGGAGATTTGTAACATACCAGTAATAATATGGGGGATGCCTAGATTCCTAGCAAGTAGCAAGTGCATAGATATGATTTTGGCTAGTGTCGGAACCCGAAGTGGCGCTCTTAGGTGATGGAGCTGAATAAGTAGCGATCCAAACCTTATTATCTCTAGTGGAAGCTTTGGCTATAGTATAATTTCTTTCCAGATGCCTAGGATGATCACAATTGAAACACAAGTTCCTATCCTCCTCATAATAACTATGGTGAAGTTGTCCATAAAATTGACAAGGAGGATATGGTAGGGCTGATTGAGCTCCACAAACTTGATACTGGGCACCTTGTGCCTTAGGACCACCATTAGTCTAAAAACAACAATCACCAAATGACTTAGGATAAGGAGCACCATCTATCAAATTTGAATTTCCCTAATTTTTCTTCTTGGTCCATTGTCTACCATCTCTCTCACTATTTTGCTGACCTGCACTCTGCTATAAATATCTAAACTTCTTTTTCTGCCTCTCTCCCATCTCTACCTAATTCTTTTTCTCATTCTCCACCTGTTGTATATAAATCACCAGCATGGAGATGTCCATATCATTGTTCAACATCGCAATCTTACACTCCAACACCAAATCACGGGACAAACCAGAAGCAAACTTCCCTATTTTGGATCTCATGTTAGCCACTAACTCTGGAGCATAATAGGACAAGTGTTGAAATTTTAGAGCATACTCCTTCACACTCATCTTACCCTGCTTCAAGTTTATAAACTCTTTGACTTAGCCTCTCTTAACTCCTGAGGAAATAAGTGATCAAGAAAAACACCTGAAAATTCATCCCATATTGATGGCTCAACATCATCATCCCTCATTGTGTCCCACTCCTCATACCACTGGTAATCCACATCTTTCAACTGATATGTAGTAAACTATACACCTTCAGAATCAGTAGAATGTATCATCCTAAAAATCTTTTTTATCTCATTAATGAACCCTTGAGGATTCTCCTCAACCTTAGAGACTATAAAGGTTAGGGGATTCAACATCATAAATTGGCCAACTTGAGTGACCTTAAATGAATGAGCAACAAAACCAACACAATCAAACTGACGAGACTGCAATGCCACCAACTAGTTAAGCATATAAATAGACTAATAAAACTCCGTATACGAGATATCTCCCTGAGGTAATTGAGAATAAGCATCACCATCTCGAGAAGCCCGAGGAAGACTAGTAGGGACCAGTGGAACCCCACGTAAAGCAGTACAATCAGGAGCAGGGACCCTCTATCGAGTTTGTATTTCATAAACAGGGCGAGTTCCCTCCGCATTTTCCTCAGGTGGGACAGAGATTCCATGAAACACCCTAGTTTCTGGACCTTAGAAATTTTGCTAGAATTCTGATCTCTGGACCCAATACGACTCATGTGTACAAGCCGTATATTGGGGTATAGATGTTATGATCTGATCATAAACTGACCAATGTTGGTTGGTGGGATGGGTTTTGGTTACTGGAATGGATACGAATTAGGGGTACGAGTCGTATTGGCGATTACGGATCGTTTGGTTTATTAACTTAATCTTAGACTTGGTTACTTAGGTTGGATTTGAGTACTAGTGGCTCACCATGAGCTGTAAGCTAGGGTATGAATCGAACCAGTGACTCGTATGGTATACAATGTTCAATCTTCCTAGTATTTTATTCTGGCATGGATACGGATCATATATTGTGGTTACGACTTGGTTGGATGAGTCGTATGTTGGACAGTGTTTGATCCTAGGGTTAAGTCTAGGTTACAAGTGGAGGATATCGATCGTATCGGAGGGTACGACTCATGTGGGTCAGTCGCATCCCTGTAATGGGATTTTGGTGCAACTTAAGTGGGGGTATTATGGAAATTTCTCCATTTATTCTAATAGGGTCCCATGACTTCTAACCTACTTGAGAGGTTATTTACCCTATTATTCTATTCATTAACACTTAGAAACTCTTTCTAAATACTCCATAATTCTCTCAAGAGATTTTGGGCAAGGGGAGCTAGGTTTCAACTAAAGAATCAATTTGGAGCTTGTCTTGGTGATTTTCTTCTGTCATTATCTTGGTTTGAGGCATATTTATCTTTCCTTATTGTTAATTCTAACTAAAGGCATGGTTTTTATGAATGTTTCCATGACTTCAGTGATTGTATGATTTTGGTTTTCAAATATGATTTAGGGGTTTTGATGTTAAATGGTTGGTTATGGTTTCCCATGGTTTTAATTATGCTTTTATATGCATTAATGGTGGTTTTGGATAATTGGATTGCATGGAAATGGTTTAATGATAATTGAAATTAGTTTTGGTTATATTATGCCCCTAATGTGTTTTATAAAATATTTTTATAGATAAGTTCATTGTATTGACTACTTTTAATGGAACACTTGCATGTTTTAAACTTGGTAAATAAATTATGCATGGTTTGAATGGTTTGGAAAGACTAAAGGCTAATTGGTTATGCTTGTGGGGAACACATAAGTCTCCCAAGTGGTTTAAAATGGTAAATGGAAGGGCACTTGAAAGTCTCCTTAAACCTATAAATGGTTGGCTATGGATGATATTTGCTGGTAAGGGTTGGTATGACGATACCAATATCAATGGCCTTGGTTAATAAATGGATAATAGTTTAGTTATTTAGAAATTGGTTTTAATTGGAAAATAATGGTGGGAGGTGTAGCTAAGCAGTGGAAGGTGGAGGTCCTGGGAGGACCAAAACTGGAAACTCATATTTGCTGATATGAAGTTGGTCTTGGTTACCGTGTGCATGATGTCACACTTTATTTTGGGGATGTACTAGTCATCCCATGGAATACTTTCCTGGTCATGCAGCTATACACACTGGGGCCCTTTCACCAGGGGGAGCTGAACCCATATAGCCCATGAGTGGTTTAGAACGGCAAAGCTACACAACCCAGGTAAAGGTTTTAAAGACATTCTAAACCCAATCCCTTTTTTACGGCATGGTTATATATATATATATATGTTTGGTTGTATGCATATAGATGAGTTTATTTGGTTTTATAAATGGCACTATTTTATCCTTACCCTGAGATTATGCTAGCAGTCACTCGCTAACCCTGTCTACTAGCGGTTGTATACCCACGCTATGTAGGAAATGACTGTTCTACTCCTCCTACATAGTGATTGACTCGGGATCAATATTTGGACTGAAATGGTGAGCTTTCATCCTTTCGAAAGGCATTATTTCATGTTATGGATACTCCTAGATATTTTGATTTTATTTTGGATTTTGGTTTTGGCTATGGTTGGAGGCATATCCCAACCGGATTTTATTACTCTTTTGGTTAAAGGCTTTGTGATACTTCTATGGGTTGGAATAGGTGGGATCGGTATTGGAAAATAAAAATTAGTTTTAGTTGGGCAATAATGGCGAGAGGTGTGGCTAAGCCGTGGAAGGTGGAGGTCCCGGGGGACCAAAATTGGAAACTCATATTTGCTGATATGAGGTTGATCTTGGTGACCATGTACATGATATCATACTTTATTTTGGGGATGTACTAGACATCTCATGGGATACATCCCTGGTCATGCGGTTATGTGTACTAGGGCCCTTTCAGTAAGGAGAGATAAACCCATATAGCCCGTGGGTGGTTTAGGATGGCAAAGCTACACAACCTAGGTAAAGGTTTTAAGGGCATCCTAAAACCGATCCCTTTTTACAGGCATGTTATATATATATATATATATATGTTTGGTTGTGTGCATATGGATGGTTTTACTTGGTTTTATAAATGGGCCTATTTTATCCTTACCCTGAGGTCATGCTAGCGGTCACTCACTAGCCCTGTCTACTGGTGGTCGTATACCCATGCTATATAGGAAATGATCATTCTACTCCTCTTACATAGTGATTGACTCAGGATCAACATTTGGACTAAAGTGGTGAGCTTCCGTCCTTTCGGAAGGCATTATTTCATGTTTAGGATACTCTTAGACATTTTGATTTTATTTTGGATATTGGTTTTGGCTATGGTTGGGGGCATGTCTCAATCAAATTTTATTTCTCTTTTGGTTAAAGGCTTTGTGGTACTTCTATGGGTTGAACGTCATCCTTGGCATTGGAATAAGCCGGGAGGCTGGCATCATCGGACATAATTTCTCACTGTTCTATCATATTTCATTTTTGGATTAATTATATTATGTTTTGGAACATCTTTGGTTATGGCCTGGTTTATGGCCTTATTTGGTGTAGTTTGGTATGGTTGATTATTGGTATGTGATGGTTGGACTCAGTTGGGTTGGTCACGACTGTGACCTTATCCAAGAGTTTTGCGTGAGTGATAACGCTCAACTTACACCTTAATTTAGTGCAAGGCGGTCGTCGTCAATATATTTACCAAACTTTGGAGTCGGGGTCGAGTCCACAGGGAACAATATGAGTGGCGATTAAATCAATTTGAAACTATAGCTCCAAGTTGAATTCAAACGAATGATGCGAAAAGATAAAGTGGGTTTTTTTAATGATTAGCAAATAATTGTTGGTCGCTCTAGTTTCAGTGTTTGTAAATCAAGAGTTTATGAAATAACCAGAATTATGTTTACTAGGGCTTTCGGTACATGACAGATACTAAAAGTGGTTCAAGATTCTCACGGTGGGGAGGATAACAAGCTATCTTTATCGATGTTATGCTTAAATGTCTCTCGACCTACTTAAGCGTTTAATTCCCTAATCCTCTCAGACCTAGGGAATTTTTATTTACTGCCCAGATTTTACCTCAGGTTAACCAACCTTGTTACATCACTGATTATTAAATGAAGTATTTTCGAGTCCCTGTTGATAATTCACTTCCTACTATATTTGATTTCTTTCTCAAGTAAATCAAAGCAGGTGTGTCTACTATTTGCAACCAACAGACGTTAATTAAAACCTCAGAATTATCAAGAAAGCCTACCACTTTTTGAATCTTGAACACTTAGCACCTTATCAAGACCTAACCCTAGATCCCATAATTCAGATTAAAGGAATTTAGCCACTCATGATGTAATAATCGAAGCAACTAGTTGAATTCATGATTTGAAAGATAAACTTACCACAAGATGAATAGAAACTAGACATTCTTAGATTAAATCACAATGGAAATCCCAAAATAATGATAATAATCTCTTCAAAGTATTTGTTTTTTCAAGCCAAGAAACTCGAGAGAGAAAATATCAAAGTACGTCTCTTAAAACTCAAGTGCCAACAACCCTAGAAAAACCCTAAACAATGCTTTTTATAGTTAATCCTAAATAAGGAAATAAAATCATAATGTTAAGAAAATCCTTCGGAATAGGTGACGACATTTGTGACAGTGTGTCAGGGTCCTGACGACTTATCAGGAATGTCGTCAGGACCTCCAGCATTCTTGTCATCTTCTTCTTTAACTGACTACAAATCTTGTCGACTTATCAGATATGTGATGACATATCAGAAATGTCATCACTTCTTCATTCAAAATTTGATTCTCTGTTTACACTTGACGACAATTCTGACGCCTTATCACAGTTGTGACAGCATGTTAGAAATGTTGTCACAGTTTCACTTTAATCCTTCTAACACTGCAACACCTGATGTGATTTCTGATAAATTATCACAGGGCTGACAACTTATCAGGAATGTCGTCAGCCACTTGACGTGATTTCTGATAACTTATCACAGGGCTGACGACTTATCAGGAATGTCGTCAGCCACACTTCCAGTTCTTTTACATCAATTTTCAGCTTTTTTTCTTCCATTTCCTTAAATTTCCCTTACATCATGACTTTTACTGCAATATCAAAGTAAAATAATCAAAAACGATAAAAGTTGCTTAAGACTTTACAATTATTTCTCGTTAAAAGCCTCAAATGTGTTAGCATCAACTCACACATCAACACCCTCAACTTAAAACAATTGTTTGTCCTCAAGCAACCAAAATATAACTAAGAGGATACAAAGTTCATTCGGCAGTCAATTTTCTATATCGTCCCAACACAACTTCACCTTCTCCCAGGTCAATCAATTCAAACTCAACTGTGTACAGTATTGAAAAAAAACAATGCAACACACAGGAATCAAGATATGGCATAAATTCAGCAATAGCAACCATGCATGTACCAAGATCACACTATCCGAACAAGTTAGCAACTAGCAACATAACCTGTGTGCCCTCACAGCAAAGAAATCCCTTTTTCACTCATATCAGAAATCACATAGATACACTTAGGGATAATTATGAGACTCACTCTCAGAATAAAGTTCCACTCAATGTACGTCAAATTCCATAAACTTTCCTTTATAGTCAGTACCAAGGTTTTCAGACAGGTCAGCTAGGATCACTATAAGTCTTTTTCTTGGCTTGTAATGTAGGCTAGGGGCTGTTATGATATTCAAGGGAATTTAAAGTGACTACGCCTCCTTGACACTATGCTAACCTCTTGGGGTTTCACTTCTTAACCTTTTTCTCTTCCTCTCTTTTATTGATCACACATGCTCAAGGTGGGTGCTATCTTTTCAAAAACCAAATTATCTTTTTCTCATCTTTTACACAACTTTTTCTTTTCTTAATCTTTTTGTACCGCACCCGGTTTTTTTATTCTTTTCTCTTATTCTACCTCTTCATACTCATTTTGCATCACACACCCCTATGACAGTCACCCTCAACTTTGGCTATTTGCCTAAGTCAAGGTACATAGTATCCAAGGAGGACCATGGCCAAAACAAGTTCATTATGATGTAAACAGAAAGGTGAGAGATTTCACAGAAAGAAACATGCATATAGGCTCAAATCAGGGATTAAGGGATATTATTCACATTGGGAAGGTCATTTAGGCTGAAAGTGGGTTACCATAAAAAATGGCCTATGATCCTTTCCTAACCCCTATCCTACAACCAAGGCAAGACTAATCGGGCAAGTTCTGGATTCACACGTAAAGGGAACTGAGTAAGACCTCACACACATATGGCACACAAATATATCGCACATCACTACTTATCCAGTTTGTGTAATTGTTTAGCATTGATTATCAAGTTTCCAGAACTAATGCCACCAAAAGATGCACTGTGGTCACAAATAAATGCAATTCACACAGTATTACAAATATACACTTGTAGAGGTGCTCAAAAATCATAAAATATATTAACTACCTCATTACTTATATTTCTCTTATTTAACCATAACACATCACAAAACAAAACACAATATGCCTAAACATGTCGGCTCTACTAGGAACAAGACTCCGGGGAAAAGAGGCACGGCAACAAAAACCCATGGAGGACATCAACACCTACAAGTAGCCCCACCCTCAACTTAAAATCATGCAATGTCCCCAATGCATCAAACCAAAATAAGAGAGTTAGAAACATACCTGTGGGACCACGGGTGCAAAAATCTAATGTCAATCACATAATACGAATACAAACAACAAAATACCTTGGGTTGCCTCCCAAGAAACGCCTAATTCAGTGTCACGGTACGACTCAGTTATCTTGACTACTCAGACTTCATCAAGATACCTTGTTGATAATTATTTATGTCTTTACTTGAAGGATTTGAAATGTCGACCCAACTTTTGATCAATACATCTTCGGGGTGTGTTGGGCAAATGTGAGAGCATAATGAGGAATGTTCTATGACGCCACTTCGAAGACTTGAACTGTTTGCCCAATTTTGCATCAAACTTTCGTGTGGGCTCATTTGGAAATAGTGAGAATCTTAAGCAACCACTAAATGGACATCGATCTTTAAGCTTCTTGGCCTTCAAGATTGGGGTTGTAGTATACCCTTTTGGAAGGACAAACTCTAAAATGTAAGAATCTTTCTCCTCATTTTCAAAATTCATCATTTGCTTGGGTGATTCGACTTTAATCACATCCACCAAGCATAATGTTGAAAAGTTGTTCGAATGAGGACTAACCCTCAATTTTGGAGTAGCATCCCTATTAGTATTTCTACCTCAAAATGGACTAGCGTCTTCATAAGGATTGTGCTTGATTTTTTCATTTAATTCTAGTACCATCTCCTCATCTTTGGCATCTTTATTCATAAATGGTTCGGTTGGTTGGGAAATCACCGAGGGTTGCTCAACATCAAGCTCATCATCAACATCGGATTCTTGCTCCTCATCTTTACACTCGTCCATTATGTTAAATGATTCCACAGACAAGATATTATCTAAACAAAATATGGAAAAGTGCTTTGAATGATTGACCTCTATATCCATATCCTCTATCATTCTTTTTTCCTCATTATTTGCCCTTATGTCTTGATGTATATCACGTATGATATCATTCGTTGTGTCCACACACTCCAACATTAGTTGTAGAATAGCTTCAATTCCACTCTTTCTGGTGCTTCATTCTTCCTGTTCTTGACCATAAGACCAATTAAAATCATAAAAAAACTAGAATTTGGGTTAGCATACCAGGGGAAGGGGGCATTTCATCAATCACTCCAATGTCCATCTTGACCACCACATAACAAACAATCATACTCCCGGTAGGATGGAGATGGTGCACACATCTCTCTCCGAAGAGCATATCTACAACTTGTCAAAAGTGAGGTCCATCACAATATGGACATGGATCATCAAGATAAGATTTCCAACCACCAAGCTCATGTTCATTCCACGATGCCATAGTAATAAGTAAACTAAAGTAAAAATCTACCTAACACAAGAAATAAAAGAAAACTAAAAACAAATATTTACAAGTTTGAATTCAAGCAAGTAGGCTAAAATTCCAAACCAACTCAATACACCAAATTATTCCCCGACAACAGCGCCATTTTTGATAACGCTCAACTTACACCTCAATTTAGTGTAAGGCAGTTATCGTCAATATATTTACCCAACTTTGGAGTTGGGGTCAAATTCATAGGGAACACTGTGAGTGGCGATTAAATCAATTTGAAACTATAGCTACAAGTTGAATTCAAACGAATGATGCGAAAAGATAAAGCGGGGTTTTTTAATGATTAGCAAATAATTGTTGGTCGCTCTAGTTTCAGTGTTTGTAAATCAAGAGTTTATGAAATAACCAAAATTATGTTTACTAGGGCTTTCGGTACATGACAGATACTAAAAGTGGTTCAAGATTCTCACGGTGGGTAGGATAACAAGCTATCTTTATCGATGTTATGCTTAAATGTTTCTCGACCTACTTAAGTGTTTAATTTCCTAATCCTCTCGGACTTAGGAAATTTCTATTTACTGCCCAGGTTTTATCTCAGGTTAACCAACCTTGTTACAGCGCTGATTATTAAACGAAGTATTTCCGAGTCCCTGTTGATAATTCATTTCCTACTATATTTGATTTCTTTCTCAAGCAAATCAAACCAGGTGTGTCTACTGTTTACAACCAACAGACGTTAATTAAAACCTCAGAATTATCAAGAAATCCTACCACCTTTTAAATCTTAAACACTTAGCACCTTATCAAGACCTAACCCTACATCCCATAATTCAGATTAAAGGAATTTAGATGCTCATTATGTAATAATTGAAGCAACTAGTTGAATTCATGATTTGAAAGATAAACTTACCACAAGATGAATAAAAACTAGAGATTCTCAGATTAAATCACAATGGAAATCCCAAAATAATGATAATAATCTCTTCAAAGTATTTTCTTTTTCAAGCCAAGAAACTTGAGAGAGAAAATATCAAAGTATGTCTCTTAAAACTCAAGTGCCAACAACCCTAGAAAAACCCTAAACAATGCTTTTTATAGTTAATCCTAAATAAGGAATAAAATTACAGTGTTCAGAAAATCCTTCAGAATAGGTGACGACATTTGTGACGGCATGTCAGGGTCCTGACGACTTATCAGGACTGTCGTCAGGCCCTCCAGCATTCTTGTCATCTTCTGTTTTAACTAACGACAAGTCTTGATGACTTATCAGATACGTGACGACATATCAGAAATATCGTCACTTCTTCACTCAAAATTTGATTCTTTGCCTACACTTGACGGTAACTCTGATGCCTTATCACAGTTGTGACGACATTTTAGAAATGTCATCACAGTTTTACTTTAATCCTTCTAACACTGTAATACCTGACATGATTTCTGATCACTTATCACAGGGTTAACGACTTATCAAGAATGTCGTCAGCCACCTGACGTGATTTTTGATAACTTATCACAGGGTTGACGACTTATCAGGAATGTTGTCAGCCACACTTCCAGGTCTTTTGCATCAACTTTCAGCTTTTTTGCTTCTATTTCCTTAAATTTACCTTGCATCATGACTTTTACTGCAATATTAAAGTGAAATAATCAAAAATGACAAAAATTGCTTAAAACTTCATAATTATTTCTCGTTAAAAGCCTCAAATATGTTAGCATCAGCTCACATATTAGTGAGTTGTTAAACTATTTTGCTACATGCTCAGAATTCATCCAACTCAGGGCAGGCAGTTGGAGGTTGGCTTTGGTAACGTGGGTTGTCTCCAATCCTGGATAAACTTGGGACGCTCATTACAACAAGGTCCCCAGGTAGGTCAGGTCATTCTAGTAGAGTTTCTATAAATGCCAGATCTTTGGGGAGACAGGATCTGAAATGCGAGTAAGCCAGGAGTTAGAGAATATTTCATGACACTAGACTCTTTAGCCCAAAAAAGAACACAAGAAAGGGAAATATTCCTAAATGCCTCATAGTCTCCCCCTTATAAGTGTGGCGCACTACAGACCCATAAAAGTGACTTTACTCGACATGAATTTATGGATACCCAGTAACCCTGAAACGTGCTCTGATACCAAGCTTGTCACAGTCAAAACCAAGGCTTAGTCGTAATAGGTATATCAAGCTAACCATGAGCCGGAGACTACCCCCTTAGCCTAACATCCAGAACACAATAAATGAATATAGCTGAAGCCAACCAAATATGATGATATGAAGAATAGATAAAACAAATGAAAACTAAGAGTCAAGGAAAATCTCCAACCCACACTTGTCCACAAAAGCTTTTAAAACCATAATACCAACTAAGTCGGGACATGCCCAAAATTTTAATTAAAAAGTGGGCCCAAAAAATGACCTAGCCGCGGTTTGTACCTGTGGCCTGTACCTGCAATCAGGCCTTGGGCGCAGGTACCACTTGCGGCCCGCAGATGCTGGGTGCAGGTGCTGGTCTAAAAACTTTGTCCCATTTTTCTACAACCTGAACTTGGCGTTTTGATATTTTTTGAGACACTTATGGTCCCGCAACCTATGTTTAAGGTCCAAAAGTATGATTAGATACCAAAGTTCATAACTTAATATTTTATATCCTCAAAATTTTAGCTTTTTGACTTATTACTCAACTTACCGTGGGGGACTTGTGACCATGATGGGTTTATCACACATCCCCCTTACCTGAAAATCAATGAATGTAGAAATTTTTACCATATTACGGGTAAGGTCCAAAAGCTGAAAACCTACAAAAGACCAAAACAACAAAAATGTGAATACTAAAATAGTGGGTTGCCTCCCACTCAGTGCTTAATTTAATGTTGCGGCACGACATGGCTATGTTGGTTACTCATACTTCACCAACAAGCGCATGGGTTGCCTCCCATGAAGCGCTTGATTTAATGTCGTGACATGATGCGGGTATCTTGACTACTTAGAATTTATCAAGTTACCCATAAAAATATCCTCCAGGGTCATCAATATAATCAATCACCGACCCTACCCTCATGTCTGTTGGCTGCTTAATTGACTTTCAAATGTTGAATGTATCTTTCTCACCGTTGACTTAAAATTTTAGCTCCCATTTTTTCATGTCAACCATAGCTCTACCTGTGGAAATAAATGGTCTTTCTAGTATAATGGGCATTTTGGTGTCAATCCAAGATAAAAAAGTCAGTCGAAAAGATAAAGTTATCCACCCTCACGATTACATCAAATGAGATTCCCACAGGCTTCATTACTATGAGATCGGGCATCAATAGCCGCATCGAAGTTGATTCCATAGGGTTCAAGCCCAGTTGGTTGAATATGGCCAGTGGAATGAAATTAATGTTTGCTCCTAAGTGTAATACCCTACGATTTTCCTAGCTTAAACTCATCTCGAAAAAAATGTCAAAGAGTAACTCTTAGAATGAATAATGTTTATTTTAGGTGGAATTCTTTAGATTTGAACTTTCCATGGCGTAGGAAATTGAATAATCTTTCCAATGATATAAGATTTGCCTAAATCTTATAATCGGGTAAGAAGTTATGGCTATTTTAAGTTGCAGTCGTAAAATATCATTATTTGGACCCGTAGCGCATCGCGGAGCAGTGTTAATTCCTAATTTTTAATTTATAGTGGCCCTCTACGATATTTACGCATCACGAAGAGAGCCAAATTCCCTATTGTCCAAGTCTAGTGAAGGTCCGCGATAATAGCGCGTCGCACCAAGTTTCCAGGTCCCATCCAAGGTGGAAACGCGATACCTCCGCGTCGCGCCACCAAGCATTTTCCCATTTGGCAATTTACAGTGTCTTGGCGCGATAGTAGCGCGTCGTGCCAAGGCCAAAAATTGGGACCCAATTTATTTATTTTCAGTTTCATTCTGGAGTTAAAGGGGGGATATTTTGGACTTTTTCCCAACCCCAATCTGTCCAAACTCATGATTAAAGCCTTTTAGAAGCATTATATGCTAACTTTCATCAAAATTACTCTCATCCAAAACCCTAGGATTCAACTCTCATCTCCAAGAAACTCAAGATTCCACCATCCTTTTTTTAAATTATTTTAAGATTTAAGATCCCTAGACCAAGAGCTTCAAGAATATTCATTCAAGAGCACAAATAGCATTCAAAAAGCAAGCTTATTCATTTAGTTCATCATCTAAGGTATGCGGGGTTTGAACAAGGATAAATCATCCGTTCTTTTGCCAAAAGTTATGTTTTTCAACAAATTTCTTATGATTTGAAGTTGGGGTTTACAGTCATAGTATCTTAATGATGATTTTGAGTATGATATGATTGAATTATGAAATCCCATATTTATTTTGAGTTAAAGAATGCTCTTTTATGATTTTGAATACCATGAGCATGATTTGAGATATTGTTTACAGCTTTTTAATTGAATTGAGCATGATATTATGACTTAAAGTCATTATGTTGATATTATTGAAGCATGGACTATTATCCAAGATTGATTATTGCGATTTTAAGAAAGTTGGTGCTATAAACATTTTATGAGTAAGATAGTTTATAGTTTTCAATACAGCTTTGATCTTTTGATCATTGGTTTAGCTTTGGAATCCACTACAGATTTTACAGTTTACAGAAACATAAAACAGTTTTGTTTACAGACTTACTAGAGTCAGTGCATAAATGGTTTCTCATATAAATTCTTATGCTTGTTTTAAGAAGTAGATTTCCAATGGTTTTAAGCATATGGATCTTAAAGGGAGTAGTATTTAGCACTGAGCAGGAAGTGTGGGATTAGCGTGCCCTATCTTCCACAAAACTACGTAGCCAACTTAGGTACAGACTCAGATTATTCCCATTTATATGAATGACCAATTTAGCTTTTGATCGATCACGTGGATTAGGTTATACTCCTTGGCAAGAGTATGACACCTCTCCCCAATGTGAGGTTTCCTCCTTAGGAGGTTAAGATATTGGACTCCATGTAGCTCACATAGTTTATGTCAGTTAAGGGAACCTCTCTGCTAGTAAAAGATATACAGCTTTTCAGATAAAGTATTTTCCCTAAAGCTTTGACAGAATCCCCTTGCAGAATAAATTTTCAGATATGATTAAAGAATAAGAATAGAATACAGATTTTAGAACAAAATGTTATGGATCACAAGATTTTTACTATGTGTTTTATTATTCATGATTTGACTTTCAGATTTCAGATTTCTCAAGCTTAAGCGAGTCATTTACATTTTGCATGCATGATATTTTCTATAAACTGTGATGACATTGTTTACTTATTGCATGCACCCCCATATACTCAGTACATCATCAAAGTACTGATCCACATATATGTCTATATGCTACATTATCTCATAATGTAGGTTCAGGTGCTCAGTCTCAGCAGCGACAGTGATTTTTAAGCATCTCATCTACATCCCTGCAGTTGGTGAGTCCTCATAGTCCGAGGACTTAGCTATTCATGTTTTAGTTTATTGGTAGATGTCCCTTTATTTATTCAGCCAATTTAAGTCAGCTGGGGCCTATCCCAGTGGCTCTATAGACCCAGCTAGTAGAGGCTTGTCACACTACCAGATTCAGTCTTAGATCTCAGTTGTCTTATACAGACTTTTCAATATTTTTTTAAATCAAATTAATGAGATCAGTACTTTCAGATATATATTCAGATAGTTTTTCACATCTTATCATGATTTTATACTTATATTTCCCTATGATGCGATTGAAATATGTTAGAAGGTAGCCAGTGTTAGCTCAAGACTACTTGTAGTTCGAAGCACCGTGTGGTATCTTGAAAACTAGATTTTAGGGTGTTACACTAAGTCACACAAGGTTCGGGCAAATCGTGATGACCCAATAGTGCATGGTATAGTGAAAAGGACCTAGTCGTGACTGCAATAGTGATGCACACCATAAACATACTCAAATGTCGCTCCTTTCTTCCTTGGGAACAATTGCTTCCTGAAACTAGAGTATCCAGGCATCTGCTCAAACTCCTCAAGAAGAGGTATATTGAAGATCAATTCTCTCAGCATCTCAATAAATCACTTGAACTTACCTTCCTCTTTTTTTGCTTCAATCTCTGAGGAAAAGGTGGGGGTGGACTCGGAATTTATCTAAATTCTGGATCCATGACCGGACCCATACCTTTGTCTTTAGCAGCTCCACCTTTGTCATCTGTCACATTTTCAGACTCAACAATAGGTGTCTTATCAATAACAACTTCTTCAGCAGGTAGTAGAGGATCCATAGTAGTGATACTTCTCCTTATGGTAATAGCAAGTACATGACCATTGTTTCTTGAATTTGGCACTATGTTGCTCAAAAATGTACCTGTCTACCTCTGGTTCAGAGTTGCTGACATCTGCCTAAACTGGTGCTCTAACTGCTTGATAGCAGTGGCATGTGACTCGACCTTCTAGGTCAACCCTGAAAATTCAGCCTTAATCTCCTTAAGGCTGGTCTCTTAATTTTCTTTACCCTTCACTAGCTTAGTCAGCATCTCATCCATTCTAGATTCTGCATCAAGTCTACCAAGTGGAATATACTCATCTTTCTTCTCTCGATAGTTATCCTTCTTCCTCCATTCAACATCTCGCTCTCTGCTACAGTCTATATTTATATCATACTAGTTCTAAACTTGGTTCCCTTACCCTAGGACTCAGAAACCCACCATTTGATGATTTAAATAATTAGTTTCCTCTTCCAATTCAGACTCGTACGCTTTGGAAGTTGACCCTTATGTTGCTACTGCATTCACTTTCTCAGAAGTCATTACTGCAAACTGCTTTACTAGTACCCCTAAATCAGTCCTTAGTAACCCAATTTCTTATGCTACTATATCATCAGCTGCTCTTTGGTCATAGGAGGCTCCAATAGTAGATATACCAGACCCCTTCTCAGCCTCCCAAGTTTTCCACCCTCGGTTAGTGAGTGAAATCTGATCTAACATCCCCGAGCTGCCTCCCAGTGCAGTCTCATAAAACCTCTTCCAGAGATGGTGTCTGCCATAGCTCTAGAGCTGATGGTCAGGGTTCTGTAGAATATCTCTGATAAGCTTATCCCTGACAATTGATGATTTGGTACCATGCTCAGCTTCTTCTTAAATCTGAACCAAGCCTCGTACATGGACTCTGTAATACCCTGTACTTCTACCTAGCTTAAAATTATTCTAGAAATATTAAAGATTTGTTTCAAAGATGAATCCACTTTTATAAATGTGGTATTTTAAAGATTTTCACTTTTTATCATGTGGGAAATTCAATAAGCTTCCCATCGATATCAAATTTGCCTAAATCTGACACCCGGGCGAAGAGTTAAAACCTTTTTAGTGAGACAGTGTATCACCTAAGCCATCAGCGCGTCGCGGAGGTAGCTTAAATAGCAATTGTCTATTTCCAGTATTGCTCTGCGATAGTGGCACATCGCGCCAAACTTCTAGGTTGCAAAAAAAGTGGTAACGCGATACATCCGCATCGTGCCACCGTGCAATTTCCCATTTATCACTTTCCAGAGACACAACGCGATAGCGCCGCGTCGCGCCAGGGGTCCAAATCAAGAAATTTTCACAGAATTAAAATACGCGTCCAAGGTTAGACCATATTTTTACCCAAAATATATTGTTTCTCCCAAGTTTCTCTCAAGAACAAGCTAGGGTTTTCAATTGGGGATTCAAATCCAAGACCCAAATTCAAGAATCTCTCCGTCAATCTTCATAGAATCAAGAACTAAGGTATACACAGTGTTGATTCATGGACTCCTTTCATCCATGAAGCTCAAGAACCCTATTTTAAACTATATGTCACGATGTTCTTTTTTTGAATTGATTATGTTCATGTTATTATTGTTGTATGACTACCAAGATTGCATCCTTAGCATATTTTCATGAAACTTTGTTAGTATAGGGTTGAAATTCATGCAATTGAGTTAAATTGTGGAGCCATTTTGTATTAAATTGATTATTATACCTATGCCCTAAGTGTGCATGCAAGGTGTTTGATAATATGCCCCAATGAATGAATGATGATCAAGTACTTAGTTTCCATGTGTCAAGATCATGTCATGCCTCTTAAGTTATGCTATACCTACTTGATTAAGATGATTCCCATGCAAAACTATGCATTGTGATTGCTTGATGAGATGTTCATAAGATTAGAGGAGCAAAATTATGCCATATTTATACACATTACTATCCATTTACAACATTATGATAATCATGTGCTTCATGAAATTCCCAACTATGAAATTATGAATTTTTGATATTGGTCATGTGATCAAAAGTGTCAAGCCTTATTAGTTTCATTCTATCGAGTCCTGGGGGTACTTGTACCCAACAATTTAGCTGTGTGCCTAGAGCCATGTCATGTTTTCACGATACTCTCAGTTAATCCATGATCAGTAGAATTCAGTCAGTCATGTGACTCAAGAAAACTCAGTAAACTTAGTGTCAGTCCAGTCCCATTCAGTAATCTTAGTAATCTCAAAAATCTCAGTGATCTCAGTCAGTCATCATGTCTCAGTAGCATTCCATCAGTCAACGGAACTCAGTGAATTAGTTTAGCTTCACTAAATAATATGATTAGTATCAGTTCAGTTAATTAGTTCAGTGTCTATTCAGTTGGGAGTAGGATTCAGCACCGAGTGAACCCAAGGAGGGGACTCACCTGTTATTCAGTGGATGGTGTGATCCTTAGAAGCAGTCCTTGCATTCCAAAACTACGTTGCCAGCGTAGGTTGAGATGTACCCCTATGCGTAGGGCTACTAATACATCTTGTTTGGGGTTATTCCTACAGGAGGGTTGACGGAAGAGCTTCCTATCAAAGAGGGTTACCTCATATTTTGTCTTTACCCATGGCACGGTATTAACACCTTTTCAGTTGGGGTTACAGGTTAGACCCCACTAGTTCAATTCTGGGGCATGTCGGTTAGATGATTACCTCCCACAGTTCCAGTTTCAGTCTCAGTCTCAGTTTCAGTAATAGAACTAAGATAGTTCTACAAATTTCAGGATTGTCAAATACAATTACTTAGTACAGTACAGAACTCAGCTAGTTTCATCAGAACATAGACTGTCAAATATAGTCGCTCATTATCAGTATACTAGTTATGTGAAACTTATGTTATCTGTATTCAGACTCAGGACTGTCAGATACAGTCAATCAAATCAGTTCTTCATAATCAGAACTATCAGAAACAAATATTTAGATTATCCATATCAGTAAACTCAGTTGTTATCTTACCAGTAATACCGTTAATCTGTATTCCAGTAATAGTAAACTTAGATATCAGTAAATCCTTGTTATCAGTAGTCAAAACTTAGTATTCAGTCCTATCACGATGTCAGTCACAGTTAGTGCGCCAGTACCAGAGTTCAATATCAAGAAATGTTCAACCCCAATTCACTCTTTAGCTAGTGTGCCAGTACCAAAGTTCAAAAATGACAGTAGGGAGGGGCATCAGGCTCCAAGGCCTAGGGTAGTGAGAATAAGGTTTTTAATCATCCATTTTGTAAATAGTGTGGTAAGTATCATAAGGGGGTGTGTAGAGATGACAGTAATGTGTGCTTCAGATATGGCGAGTCAGGTCACAAGGTCAGATACTGTCCTAAACCCGGTCCTCGAAGTCAACATGGTCGTTCTTCAGCTTAGTTTGGTCACCCGAAATGGTAGGGCACCAATTCCAGTGCTATTAGTGGGCAACGCCCAAACAGACTTTATGCACTTCAGTCCCAACCGAATTAGGAAAGTTCTCCTGATGCAGCCATTGGTATGTTACGTATCTCTCATTTACATGTTCATGCTTCTTCATATTCATGAGTTTCTTTTCTTTTGAAACCTTGCATAACAGTTAAACTTTGGGGTCAGAAAGTCAAGCCTTCAGATTCTAGTTATAGTTCAAGTATGTGTAGATAATAAGTAAGGAAAGACGACTCCTGACCCATTCCTTTCTTAGTGCAAATTTTTGTACTATAGTCATCATGATATTTACGCATGCTACCCATTTCAGTTCCACGAATACAATTTGTATCTGCATGCTTCTCATAGAATAGTGTGTGCTCCAAGTTCCTAGTATAAGGAATTCCAGTACACTTAGTGTCACGAATCATGCCCCATGAAACATAAAAATTCTAGACTCAGGTCATACAGCTCATGACTCATGTACTCATGTCAAGCTTTACAGTATGTTTAGCCCATATGACTCATGTTCCACTTCTAGTGAGCAGCCAAACTCACTAGTGTCATGTACACCCTCAGCTTAAAGCCCTTGATAAATCCATGATTTTGGGTATTCTATTCCTCAGGCCTCTGTTAAGTGTCAAATTCTATACATCCCTGGCTTATGTCAATTGTCCGTAAGAAGTTATCAGAACTCAGTTATAGTTTTAGTGTTTAGTTTTAGTAATCTGTATTCAGTCCCAGAATTAAATACTTCAGCACCAGTCTAAACCTCAGTTACCAGAAATCAACGTTTACTCTTAATTACCGCCTTAGCTACAATCTCAGTCCCAGTTCTAGTCCAGTAATCAGATCAGAAATTCAGTCCAGTTTCAGGATAGCTTGACAATTTTATAGTTATCGATTACTCAGTCAGTAGTACCTCAATACCTCAGTTTACAGAATGTTCCCAATCACATTAGACACCTAGCCTAGCATTCTTGAGGTAATATAGTTTTCACTCATTCATGCTCAGTTGCCTCATGTTATCCAGTCAGTCATTACCTTCCATGCATAATACTCTACTATTTCAGTTTAACTGTTCAGACTAAGTACAAACCAGCCTAGTAGACTCAGTATTTAGCTATTAGTCCTTTAGTTAATTAGATAAGTCAGTACGGTTATGCATTCATGCTCAGCACCCACGTGAATCTTTTTAGTAGTCTTAGTTGCAGTGCATTTGACTTAGTTACTTCATCTTAGATGATGTTCATAGGTCTCAACTCATCTTACCGAATCTCAATCAGGTTATGATTTTCTTACTCGGCCATCTTATACAGAAAAATTCATACAGTTTGGTTTCCATGTCCCCAGCTATGCGCTCTAGCCAAAATCTCATGAAAGAATGTAACCATTCTAAGATGAACCAATCAGATAGATGCAAGCTCAGCTCAGTTAATGTATCATGCCTTAGTTTCATATCTCAGATAATTAGTTATGACTTAATTCCTAGGTGCCTTGTGCATCGCCTCAATTTTCCTCAGCAGCTCAGCCCAGCCAGTATTTCTCAAGGGCCCTAGTGTCCCAATGGGGAGATACGCTATATTCCTCAAAACTTTCATAACATAAACATGCTGCTCTCTTCTCGTAAAAAATCCAATTGGGAGTAGTGAGTACCCATAAGTTGACCCTCTAGCTCCAATCGTGGTCGTACGCCATGTACTCAAGGTACTCAGTTCAGATCAGAATATTCAGCTCATGTATCACGCTCTATACCCAGTTATGTTCTCATGTTTCCGCTCATGCATATTAAGTAGTTAAACTCAGACTCAGCCCAAGGCAATAGCTTTTCTTAAGCTTATCCAGTTTTATGTTCAGATTTTAGTTACAAATGTGGTATTCAGTTCCATTCTCAGTTTTTATTTCAAACTTGGTATCTTTATCCTTGCATGTTCAGTCACATGTTCAGTTATGTATTCACGCATCAGATATGCGTGATCAGTTTATCAGTACTCTAAGTCATGCAGCTCAGTATAAATCGCAGTAATGTCAGTCAAGTAGTCATGTTTCATTTCTTCATGTTCAGTATGTACTTCAGCTTATCGTTTCTCCCATATCAATCAGTCTCATTCGAGGATGAATGTTCCCAAGGGGGAGATATTGTAAAACCCTATACTTCTAGCTAGCTTAAAATCATTGCAGAAATGTTAAAGACTTGTTTCAAAAATGAATCCACTTTTATACATGTGGTATTTTCAATATTTTGACTTTTATTATGTGAAAAATTCAATAAGCTTCCTATCAATATCAAATTCGCCAAATTCGATACTCGAGCGAAGAGTTAGAGCCTTTTTAGTGAGACAGTGTATCACTTGAGCCATCAACACGTTGCGGAGGTAGCTTAAATGGCAATTGTCTATTTCCAGTATTGCTCCACAATAGTGGCGCATTGCGCCAAACTTTTAGGTCACAAACAAAGTGGCAACGTGATAGCTCTGTGTCGCGCCACCGTGCGATTTCGCATTTGTTACTTTCCAATGACACGACGCGATAGCGCCGCGTCACGCCAGGGGTCCAAATTGAAAAAATTTCACAGAATTAAAATACGCGTCCAAGGGTTAAAATGGTCAATTTCTCACCCCTATATATACCCAATAACACGTGATTCAGCCATATTTTCACCCAAAATATATTGTTTCTCTTAAGTTTCTATCAAGAACAAGCTAGGGTTTTTAATTGGGGATTCAAATCCAAGACCTAAATTCAAGAAACTCTCCGTCAATTTTCATAGAATCAAGAACTAAGGTATGCACAGTGTTGATTCATGGACTCCTTTCGTCCATGAAGCTCAAGAACCCTATTTTAAACTATATGTCATGATTTTCTTATTTTGAATTGATTATGTTCAAGTTGTTATTGTTGTATGACTGCCAAGATTGCATCCTTATCATGTTTTCATGAAACTATGTTAGTATAGGGTTGAAATTCATGCAATTGAGTTAAATTATGGAACCATGTTGTATTAAATTAAAGATCATACCTATGTCCTAAGTCTAAATGCAAGGTGTTTTATAATATGCCCCAATGAATGAATGATGATCAAGTACTTAGTTTCCATGTGTCAAGATCATGTCATGCCTCTTAAGTTATTCTATACCTATTTGATTAAGATGATTCCCATGCAAACCTATGCATTGTGATTACTTCATGAGATGTTTATAAGATTAGAAGCACAAAATTATGCCATGTTTATACGCATTACTATCCATGTACAACATTATGATGATCATGTGCTTCATGAAATTCCCAGCTATGAAATTATGAATTGTTGATATTGGTCATGTGATCAAAAGTGTCAAGCCTTATCAGTTTCATTCTATCGAGTCCTGGGGGTACTTGTACCCAACAATTTAGCTGTGTGCCTAGAGCCATGTTATGTTTTCATGATACTCTCAGTTAAGCCATGATCAGTAGAATTCAGTCAGTCATGTGACTCAGGAAAACTCAGTATCAGTCCAGTCCTATTTAGTAATCTCAGTTAGTCATCATGTCTCAGTAGCATTCCTTCAGTCAGTGGAACTCTGTGAACTCAGTTGAGCTCCGCTAAAATACCATTAGTATCAGTTCAGTTCAGTGTATATTCAGTTGGTAGTACGATTAAGCACCGAGTGAACCCAAGGATGGGGACTCACCTATTATTTAGTGAAGGGTGTGATCCTTAGAAGCAATCCTTGCGTTCCAGAACTACGTAGCCAGCTTAGGTTGAAATGTACTTCTATGCGTAGGGCTACTAATACATCTCATTTGGGCTTATTCCTACAGGAGGGTATATAAAAGAGCTTCCTATCAGAGAGGGTTACCTCACAGCTTGTCTTTACCCGTGGCATGGTATTGATATCCTTCCAGCTGGGGTTTCAGATTGAACCCCACCAGTTCATTTCTGGGGCATGTCGGTTAGATGATTACCTCCCACAGTCCCAGTTTCAGTCTCAGTCTCGGTCTTAGTAATAGAACTTAGATAGTTCTACAAATTTCAGGACTGTCAGATATAGTCACTCAGTACAGTATGAAACTCAGCTAGTTCCATCAGAACTTAAACTGTTAGATACAGTCTTTCATTATCAGTATTCAGACCCAGGACTATCAGATATAGTCAATCAGATCAGTTCTTCATAATCAGAAATAAATATTCAGATTATCTATATATTAGTAAACTCAGTTGTCAGCTTACCAGTAATTAAGTTAATCTGTATTCTAGCAATAGTAAACTCAGATATCAGTAAATCCCTGTTATCAGTAGTCAAAACTCAGTATTCAGTCCTATCACGATGTCAGCCACAGTTACGTATTCATGCATATATTCTTATGTTCATGATTAGTCAGTCAGTTAGTATTGTTCATGCATATGAACCCCTTGTATTCAGGCTAGCTCACTTGCATACCAGTACATTTCAACGTACTGATGTATTTGCTTTATGGTGTTTTACTTTATACCATAGGTTCAGAAGCACGCGCTTTAGAGCATCCGTAGCATTTCAAATTCCAGCAACAGAGGATTTGCAGTGAGTCCTCATCATTCGAGGATGATATAATTTCTTTATTATTATTTATTATCTCAGTTCAGTATCAGTAGATGGAGTTAGTTAGAGACATGTTCCTTCAACTCCTTATTCAGTTCAGTTTAGAGGCTTTTAGACTATAACATGCCAGACAGTTACTTCAGATTTGTTTTGGTATTTGTTATATCATTTTCAGACCTTGTTTTATCAGATGTTTATTCAGTTTTGAACCTTTTGGCCGTATAGCTTTTACGTATTTTGCATAATTTCAGTATATTATTTAGTGCTCAGTTACAGATATCAGTCATGGGTTAGCTTCTGGTCCTTCGGGGTAATAGGCACCGTGTAGCATTTTGGGTACCAGATTTGGCGTGTTACAAACTCTAACTGTAGCTGCCTGAAATTATAGATCTGTTCCTTGATCTACAAAATCCTTGATGTAGGAAATAACCTGAATAAGAATTATCTGTGTAACTCATTCCAAGTCGTGATAGAGCCTCTTGGCAATTTCCCTAACTACAAAGATGTTTCTCCTATAAGTGAGAAGGATAAAAGCCTCAGTCTAAGTGCTTCCTGATCTAGCCTAGAATGGTATACAATCTGCAGATCCCAAGTAAATTTGCAAGGTGTAAGTTTGCATAATCAGTAGGCAATCCTGCAAACACACCCTTCAAATTTAGAAGTTGGATCATGGCACTTGTGATGTCAAATTTAATGCTTGGGGGCAAAACATGAGGTACTATGGATCTAGCCTCTGCCGGCTCAACATATCCCTAGCATTTTTCATCATCTATATAAGGCCATACATACTGATATGCTGGGATTATTTGAACATAAGCACCTCTTGCCCTATTCTAGTCTCCATCGAGTGTTGCTCGATGGTCTCTTGCTTGTCTCTGCTCAGTTATCTCTGCCTCTTTAGCTACTCTTTGAGCTTCTTTCATTGCCCTCTTCTCAGTTTTAGCTTGAGCTATCAGCTCACCAGTCTGATGATCAATAATATCCTGCACTCTATTGATATGATGGAGAGGTACAACATCATGAATCCCTTCAGGATTATTAGCTATTTTCTGCTCCAATATCCTACCAGGTGTTTGTAGGATCCTCTATGGATTTGGATTGACTGGGATTAAGGGTTTGCCTCTACTCCGTGTGCTAGGCAGACACCGGCGTATGCCCAAGTAAGAATAAAAATAAAAATAAAAACCCAAAAACTGCAACAACTTCAAATCACAAATCAACATTGTGTTCCCTGGGAACAACGTTAATTTCTTGATGACGTCCAAGCAACACCTCCTATTAGATGATGGTACGGTCACTGTCAAGATATATTAACCCAGCTAAGATTGGGGTAGAATCCCAAGGGAACATGTGGCTTTGCAGATCTCAATAGTTGTAGTCTATGGGAAAAATAAGAAAAGTAAATAAGAGGTTTTGGTTGTAGTAATCTCGAACAAACAACAGTATTAACTTGGTTGAAATTAGTCGTAAGTTAACACTAAGATTGTGTTCCCCCTGGCTTCTCAACTCCGTAGTCTTATTGTGCGTTGTTGAATCAACCCAATACCTTGCATGCAGACTCGATAAATTATATACCTTCTATAGTCTTTTAGACGAGCAGATATATTTCACCCTTTACCTTTTGAGTCTCAGGGAGTCGCATTACTAACCCTTATCTTGATCCTAGTTAACTATTACCTTTTGAGTCTCTAGTTATTAGATAAAATCTAACCATCTTACTAAGATAGAACCTAGAAGCGTGGATGGATAGTTAAACTCTAAATTACTATTTTTTTATCTTATCCTAGTCACTACTCCTCTTTTGGAGTAAGTAGCAATATCTAGGCAGGATCCTTATGTGTGCGCCCATTAATAAAACAATCATAACAAAGATAAAGCAATGCATGCCATGGGTATTAGTTCAGATCCACAATCGCACTTTTCTTAATCAATTCGCTAGGGTTTTCACAACCCTAGCTACAGGTTTTAGCTGATCATGACTGTGAAGAAATTAATAACATTCATAATAGAAAACATAGATGAGATCACAATGATAAGATGAATAAAAACCTGCAACCATAACTGAATAAATCAATCAAAGTCAATACAAGAGAATTCCAAGATCAAAGACGGGTCTTGAAATCAAAATATATTTCTAAGTGTCAAAAGTACGTAAATCCTACTAAAAAGTACATAAGGGGTATTTATAGTACATGAGGAAACCTTAAAAACAAAGCCCAAATGAACTAGGAGAAAACCGAGTCCGTGGCAACACATAGTCCGTACCTGCTTCTAGCACAAGGCACTGGTACAGATCACAGGTACCGGAAGGAAAATTCCTGCAAGTCAGCTCTCAGAATTTTGGTTTTCTGGCATCTGTTTTGTCTACATGCGTCTGTAGATCTACATGCAGTCCGTAGGTTTACTTAGTAGGTGCCAGGAGTCATCTTTTCAGTTCTTCTTCAATTCTCAAACATGTTTTGATCACGATTAAGATGGAAAATATCATGAACATCCATAATAGCTCTAAAAGTAGCCAAAACACCTTTTTCACGAACTCAACATCCAAAACATGGTTTCCTGCAAAATATTTTCAAAAAGGATCATATCTAACAAAAAGGCCTTAAAAACTTTAATATTTTTCTCATTTTAAGTGTCGAAAGTGCTATATTTCTATAGCACGTCATTTATCCATTAATGTAATGCAATGAGTTCATAAGCAAGTTGAATTATGCAAATATCCATGTTCAAAAATTAAATTTACAAAGTGGGTTGAGGTTAATGCCATTACCAAGCCAAAAAGTTGTCAATTTGGGAAAACCCGTGTTATCTATTCTAATTCCATAACAATGCACCCATTTAGTCCCCAAGACCAGAAATTAAAGCATGAATCATCAATCTAAAATATGAGAAAAGTGATTCAAGTAATTCTAATCAAAATTCCTCAACCCAATTTCAAAGCCATTAACCAAAACACATGAATAATGATTAAATAAATGCCACAATGTAAAATTAAGTTAGGGAATGAAATATATGCCTGAAATATAGAAGAAACTGAAAATAATTCAGAGTTAAGAGCTTGAATGGTGAATCCCTTGGAGTTTCCACGTTTAAGTGTTAAAGAGGAAGAGGATGGTGTTTGATCCTTAAAACTAAAGGGAAAAGGTATATTTTATGTTTAAAAGTCACGCAAGGGGTAAAAAGACCAAACGTCCCTTACCCAAGTGAAAAAAATTAAAATTGGACGTTTTTAACACAGCAGCATGGCACACCAATATTGTGGAGGCTAGCTTTCGTGCCACGCTGCTATCCCGGAGCTCCAGTGGCGTGGCATGCCACTATTGTGGAGGCACACTACCTCAAAGTTGAAAAATAGTCCTGAACCCCTTCCAAAAATTCCAAAATTTTCCCAAAACATCCTTTTAACATTCCTAAACATAATTCAAGTCAAGAATTGACATTACGAATGTGGGAGGGTAAAAAATAAAATCATCAAAATTTTATGGGGTCTTACACAATACTTGAAACATATAAGAAGATAATTATAACAAAACTCAAGAAAGACACTTAGGATATTTATATCTTCAAAATTCTAACTTGAAATTCTTACTCGCTTGTGGGGATAAACATGGTTTCCCACAAAAGGTGTTGCTCTTACGTACCTTATAGATGAACGATGGGAGAAATTCTTTAAATTTGGAGCCTTGAAAGTATGAATTTTATAAGAGGAACCCTTATTTTTTATGTTCTTGAGAGTTTGGGAGAAGATAAAATGATGGATTTGTATTATGGGATTGGGGGAAACACTTTAGTATTAGTTATAGGATCATTTAGGATGTAAATAACAAGTTTTCCCTCAAAAAACAAAAGGAAAATAAGATTTTAGCATTGCCATGACCATTGGTGTGGCACACTATTATCATGGAGAACAGTAGCATTCCACGCTCTTAAGAAGAGCATGACTTCCATGCCACACTTCTATCGCGGACCCTTACTGGTTCGCTCACAAAAATACTCATACTTTTTCACTTCAGTATCAGATTAAGGAGAAATTGGATGCGTTGGAAAGAAGACTCAAATAACTTTTATTTGGTAGGTAATGGGCCATGTATCTCTTCATATTTTAGGAGAAATGCTCATTTGAAATTGACCCTAATAAAATTCAATACTAAAACTCAGTCAATTCAACTTTGAGCTAGGAGATTGCTATGACCTCAATAATATCCAAAGATGTTCCCACACTAAAGAATTGATATACACACTTATATCTAAATAAAAATCATTAGGTTCATATCTATCTACGTAGGAAATACGGTTCAAATTCTAACCCGAAAGTCGATTCAAATTCTAACCCGAAAGTGTGGGGTGTTACAACAAATTAGGGTAAAATAACCAAACCTCTCCTAATTAATCTTTTTCTAACTTTACAGAATAAGAAAAAAAAAAACCAAACCGAGGGTTTTGTTAAAACAACCACATGTTTTAAAAATAATTAATGAAGAACTAATTCCAAAATCAACATACTTTTGAGAAAATCTTTCTTTTCCCCTTTTATTTAAAAAAAAAGGTATCATGGAGGTATTGTAAATTGGTATATGTTACATACATGGTTACTTTGTTTTATATTTTTTAGAAGTAGCAGTGTAAAAGAATCAAAAGTTGTGATTTTAATTTTATCAGTGAAAGTTGACTATATGATGTAATTTGAATTTCATTCTCCCTTAGATTTAGCCATAAATTGTCTGATAGCCATCTAATAATTGCTAATATGATATCAACCAACTGATATCTTATCGGTTGGCTAGCTAATTTATGCATTTAAAAGTTGATAACTGATTAGCCGGACCGTTAAACGTGATTATCCACCCAATCTGCCCTATAAGCATCCCTAAATTTTCTGACTTTGAGACTGAAATAAATCTTCATAATTTAGACTATAATGACATAATAAACATAGTCAACGACATCATATAGAACAAAAGAAATTATTCTATAATTATATTTATAATTGTCAATTAATAAAAGATGTATATCCTTTTTCAAAAGGAAAAAAGGAATGATTTGTGGATTTATACCTTTAAGTTCACCTATTAATTTCGTGTATAGTATAAATTTTAAGAATATAAAAAAATAAATGTCATTCATCATATGTGTGGCATTTGGATTTGATTCGTCTTAACTCATCCATAGGCCCTTAAACTTATTTTGAGATTTCACTTAGACCCCTCAACTCAGACTTGTACAAATTGAATACTTCTACCACATCAAATTTGAACCACTTAAAAACTTTTTTTCTATATGAAGTATTGATTGTGACACACTCACGAATGAGTGCCTGAAGGCAGGTAATTAGCTTTTTCTTTTTTAAAAAGTTATGTGTTTCTTCCTTGCTCATTGCCACCACTTTATCCGCCACACCACCAACTCTTGCCGCTAAAAAAAGTTATGTTCTTCTTCCTTTCCTCTTTGCCACCATTTCATCACACTATTCATTATTGTCGCCGGCGCCGGTGCTACACCCAACTACTTCCGCTTTCTTCTCCAGCCATTTCACCATTACTTTTTTTTTCACATATATATTATAGACTCATCATGCCATTTCTATCTCCTCTTTCAAACTACAACCACCAACTCTGCCATTAATACCACCAATGATTTGAGCCTTTTCAAAAGTATCAGTTTTTAATTTAAAATAGAAAAACCTATCCCACCCCAGTCAGTCATGTTTTTCACACTCATTTATGCATTTTTTGTTCTACATCTTCTTTCTTGTTCTAGAAAATTTAGTCCTTAGCCTGTTGAATAACTTGTGGTCTTAGTTTGATCGTCCAAAAAAATGAAATCATCAACACATCATTTCCATCTTTCTCCCTTTTGCGTGTCTACTACCAATTCAAATCTAAACATAAATAAAATTTCAAATTAAGAGCAAACCAAATCAAAAAGTACAAAATAATAGAGTTATAAGTTCTATGAATAAGAAGAAGGGACCGGAGGTGGGGTGGGGGTGGGCTAAAAAAATTAGAAATGGAGAATAAGAAGAAGCAGCGGGGGGAGGGGTTGTTGGGGGAAAAATTAGTTTTTGTTTTACATTTTAACTTAAAATTATTTTTTGATAATTATTTTAGGCCCCATTTCCATGTGTCACCTTTTAATTAATCAATTTGTCATGTCACCACAAGTGTGTTACACACACTTCACATCTGTTGCTGATTAAGAAAATGTGTTTCATAGGAATGGTTTTTTTAACTAGTTAAAGTGTTTAATAGATACTAGTATTAGTTGAGGTGTCTAAGTGAATTTTGTAAACAACTTTAAGGGGATGTGAATGACCTACGCCATTTGATTCCAATGTGATTTTGGGGGACTAACCTTTGGAAATGGGAAATACTTGTATTTGTTTTATGAAAACCTCATATGTGTATTCTCTTGGATTCCGAAAATATTTTTATTTTACTTTCAAAAATCAACATCTTATTTAAGTTACTTCCTCCATTTCTTTTTATATGCTCATTTTGGGTTGGACACATTCCTTGATAAAGTCCTAACTTCTAAAAAATTAAAAATAATTTTATCAATATATCCTTAATTAAATAAATGTCCTTTTAATTTTTTAAGATAAATTAATGGTCCTAATAATTTAAACAAGGGCATAACAGGAAGATTTTTTTGATCAAACTATTTTTGAAAGATTAAAGGAGCACTTATCTAGGAATATAAGCACAACCCAAAATGAACATATAAAAAGGAACAGAGGGAGTATCACCAATTGCATTGGTGAACTAGATTCTTCAATCGCCTAATAAGAAGTAAAGAGAGAATGTAATCAACAAAAGAAATTTTATCATAAAAAACTCCTTGTTTAAGGGAATAAAAAATAACTTCTAGTTGTATGATTTGCCTCAAACCTCCATTTAAACTTAAGCAATTTTTCACAATTCTATAGTCAAAGTAACTAACTTTAGTACCTTGGCCTTCCTATTTTAATTTATAAAGCCTTTACTACTTGAGAAATAAATACCTAATATAAAACTTTTAATAAAATAATTACATTAAAAAATTAAGCATAAAGAATCTATTGAACAACTCGAAAACCATAACGACAACTTCCTTAAGAACATATTTTCTTTGCTGACAGTTTGACTCTCGCAAAACACTTCCCACAATGATAACTATTTGGTAAGAACAAATCTTAATATTTGTCAATAACGTCTTCCACAATGATAGTCAAATCTTATTATCTTTTTTACTTCAAAATCTATTGAAATTCGATTCAGAAATTCAACCCTTATTTGACTTGATTTTCTTATTTGTATTGGACATCACATGATTTCTTCTAATTTCAAAGTTTTTTTTTTCTATTTTGCAAATATAATAAATTATTCATATTGAGTTCTTGTTCTTGAATCCATATGTTTATGACACAAATCAAACTCCTCGAGACCTTCTGCAACTCAATTCCTCCGATAAATACAGTAATGATCTACTTCTTCATTAATAGTCGGGAGAATACTCACAAAAATATCTGAAATTTGATCGGATTACCAGTTGAGCATACTGAACTTTGCGGGGATCCTACTACCCCCAGACTTTTTTTTTGCGTATTTTAATGGCATATATCTGCCACTTAGCCCATTGCGTGTTAGTCACAGGCATTGAGCGCGTGAAACTGTTAAAAAATGTTAAAAACTCCTATTTTTTTGCCAAACAACCCCTAAATTTTTAATTTTTTTAAAATTTTATATTTTTTTTGTTTTTTATTCTTCTCTCTTCTCTTCTATCTTCTTTCTTTATTCTCTCCAACAATGGAATCTTCAACAATGGTTGCTCCATTGTTGAATTGAAATTGAACACAATTTCATCACACACATACACACCCAAATGGGTCATATTCAACACACTTAATTCAATTACATCAATTTGATTCAATTTCAACACACACACCCCAAATGGGTCATCTTCAATTCCATCAAAGTGACAAAATTTAACCCACCATTGATCAGCCACCAACTAAGGGAAAAAAAAATCCACCAAGAGAGGGGAAAAAATTATTCGTCAAAACTAGAAACAAATTTGAATAATTCTTGAAGAAAGTTTTCAATTTGAAACTTTGAATAATTTCACATTCAAATTCAATTTCATACTTGAATTCAAATTCAATTTCCAGTTTCCAATTTCCAGTTTCATTGCGTTCAATGTTCCACAGGTTGTGTTCAATAGTCGAAAATTGAAATTTGAATTTTTAATTTTTTGAACTTGAAATTTGTAATTGACTCAATGAAATCATTTGGAATTTGATTTGTAGAAGAAATTTAAGTTATGAAATCTTTAATATGGTTATAATGGTGAAAAATGGTTGAAAAGTGATAAAATGGAGAAGACAAAGCGCGTGTACTACACTTCCGATATCAAAACTGGGTATAACTTTGCGGGGGACAATTAATTCCACTTTTAAAAAGTTCAGGAGGGGGGGGGGGAATTAATTCCACTGAAAAAATTATAGGTGTGTACAATAGGATCCCGCAAAGTTCAATATGCTCAATTGGTAATCCGGTCAAACTTCAGGTATTTTTGTAAGTATTCTCCCTTAATAGTCTGTCAGTCATAAGGACTATCTTTTTATTTAAGACATGTCAAGAATCTAGTTCTTGTATAATGTCAATCATAAAATTTTGAATTCAACATCACACAAATATTTTGTTCTAAACTTTCTCCATCTCAAATTATTTATCATAATTTTAAAAACTAATTGTTTCAAATTATTTATATTTTAGAAGTTTAATATAAAATTAAATATTTTTCTCATTTTATTATTAACTATAATTGTTCTTGAAAAGATCAATAAATTCTTGTTGAAGAGAAAATGAGAGAAATAGCCAAAACTTCTTCTCATTAATAATTTATCTTAAGAAATGTGTAAAGAAAAGTACGATAAATAATTTGAGACAAAAAGAGTATCATTTTAGCGTGAAAACATTTCAAATGGGACGGAGGAAATATATAGAAAGATGAGTTAGAGGACGACCAAGGGCAATATAGTCATTTCATGCTAATACTCAACACAATTCTAGAAGCATCATCTCTTTGCTCTCTTTCACTATTTCTAGGTATTTATAGATTTTTGTTAAGTTTATTAACATTATCAGTATAATATTTTTTATGAACTTATTACAAAATCTAATGCTATCTTTTATGACATTATTTAAATATTACATGTATTAAGTCTATATGTTTATTTAAGTTTTACTTATCTCTTATTCTTAATTGTCAATATAGATAAATGAGTTTTTTCATTAATTAATATTTTTAAATTATAATTTAATTTTTTTTTGGGTTAATTTTGCATTTTATTAATAATTATCACTTGATGGACCAACCCATCTCACAACAAAACAAAATCCTACATTTCACCATACCCGGCCCAACCCAAAACAAAATAACAAATAGAAAGAGTAGGGTTTCCAAAAACATTAGTTTCCTAAATCACATTTCGGCTCCACCGTCTTTTACACTACTGTTTCGATTCCTCCTGTTGAAGATGTTGATCGATCTTGCAACTCCTTCCTCTTGATTTCGTGCTTCGTTCAAATTACAGAGGTAATGAATGAATTCCATTCAAAAATTCACTCTTTTATTCCCGTTTTCATCCAAATCTTGATACTCTACTCTCACTAGCTTTATTCTCCTACATTTACGACAATTGAAAGTTGTTTTGCGACTCAGAGAACCTCGGTCTGCTGAGATATTATTAACAACTAAGTATGCTATCCTCTTCTTATTTCCCTTCAAATTTTTGGATCTGAGGAAATTGACCCCATCTTCTGTTGCTTGTAATCCATAGATCTAATAGTTTTGAAGAAAAAAAAAATCTTGATGTCGCAAATATTCAGCTAGTCGCCTACATCTCAGGTTTTTGCAGCTCCATCTGGTCCATCTATACTTTCTTGATGCTGGGAACTGATTACTGTAAAAGCTGTAAAAGCTAAATAATACATGCAATTTCATTGATGATACATACTTCTGTATACATATTACATGTAAACTATTAAGGTTGAATATTTTCCTTCCCCTTGTCATCTTGCTGGTATGATCCTCAAGTATGGACTCTGCCATTTATCACTATTTACAATGGCTTTACCTCTTTTCTCTAATTGTTGATATCTTGTGATGGTGAATGCACCTTTATCTATTTCTAAGTTAGCTAAATAATCATCTAACTGATTGTCCTCCCTATAGAAATGTTAATAATGATCTTGCTTGTTTTGCATTAAACTATGTATCTGTTTGACTGTATTTGATATGATCCATGGACACAACCATTCATTTGTCAATACCTTCTGCATGAGTAGAGAGTCTATCTAAATGATAATTTTATTGTGCTTTGATTGTGAACAATGCTTAGCTGCATGTAAAATTGCATTAGCCTCTGCCTGCATACTATCTATATAATGTTGTGGTTCTCTATTAGCAAATAAGACATCTTCATTCTCATTCCTCAACCAAAAAACATAGGAACTGCCTCCTTCCTTTCCTCTCACGGCTCCATCTGTGTTGTATTTTACCCACCCCTCCCCCGGAGCCTTCCACATTACTGTAATGGTTTTCACTCTTGTTTGTAATTTGCTCATCTCTGCAATTATGTGTGGCCATTCTGTTGGGAATTCCATTGCTGGCTTCCTAACCTTCAACATCATTCTAAGATTCCTTGTAACATTATATATGATCCTCAAACCTATAGTTTTCTTATCTTCATGTTTCTTCCTATTCCTTCTCCTCTACAGTTCCCACAGAATCATGCTAGGAAGAGCAAAGTAATATGGATTTTCTCTTTCTTTTTCTTCAGCATTCCACCATCTTAGGATTTTTCCCCTTAGAGTTAGATTGTGAATATGAATACCTACAAAAGAAGAAAAATAGGACCAAGTCCTGTTAGCTTGAAAAGAATTCCTGAAGACATGAGTTATTGTCTCCACTTCCGAGGAATTACAACACCAGCACTTAGATAGCCCCTGCATCCCCCATCTCCTAACAGTATCATCCACAGTAATTCTTCTTCTCCACAGTCTCCACATGAAGAAACTAATCTTAAAAGGTACACCTTTTACCCATATCTTCTTGAAAATGTTATCTATCCCTTCTCTATTCCTTATATACTGTAGGCTGATTTAACTGTGAACAAACCTTTTGATTCAATACTCCATATAGGCCAATCCTCCTCTGCACCTGATGGAGGGCTGATTTTTTTAATAACATGATCTACTACTTCATCAGTGAATAAAGCTCTAATCACTTGTTCATCCCATGTATCATTTCTGATCAATTCTTTAAGCTGCCTATACTGACTTTGTTCTTCATCAGCTCCTTCCATTAGAGAATATAAATCTCATTGTCCAGTCCAGTTATCCAACCATATGTCACTGTTTCCTTGCCTTACTTGCCATACTATCAAATGCTCCACCATGTCTCTTGCCAGTAGCATCTTCTTCCACACTTGTGATCCACCTGCACTAGTTTTCCACCTTACTAATTTTGGATGCTCCTTTTTGCAGTATTTATTAAATATATACTCCGTCTAAATTGTTTTTGTAGTCCTGAAATACCACCACAACTTACAAAAAAGTGCCATAGAGACATCAACAATCCTTCTAAAACCCAACGCCCCTTCCTCTTATGGTAAGCTCAAAGTTTGCCATTTTACCCAACGCCTTCCCTTCTATCCAATTTTACTACTCTGAAAAATTGAGCTAGCATTCTTTGAATAGTATTCAATACATTCATGAGAGGGTTCAATACTGATAAACAATGTATTGGGATGCTCTGTAAAACATGCTTGATCAGCACATCTTTACCTCCATAAGAAATCAATTTACCCTTCCATGTCTGCACTTTACTAGCAATTTTGTTCAGTAATTGCTGATAGTAATCCTTTTTCTTTCTCATGTAAAAAATTGGACACCCTAGGTAAAGGAAAGGAAATCCTCTTCTCAAAATACCAGCAGCCATTTCTGCTAACACCTTTATTCCATTAGATACTCCTTTGTGCAAATAAATTGCACTCTTCTCTTTGTTTTTTTTTGTCCTGATATTTCCTCATATTTATCCAAAATTGTAGTGACCAACTGTAAAGTTTTCACTTCAGCTTTGCACGATATGATCATATCATATGCAAAAGCAAGGTGATTCAATTTTGGACTTTCTCTTGGCATCCCAAATAGCTTGAACTCCTTCTTTTGCATCAATCTCTTCAGTGATCTTGATAACACCTCTGCTGCTATTATAAACAAAGTTGGTGACAATAGATCCCCCTGCATCAACCCTCTTGTAGATCTAAAAAATCCTTTAGGCTGACTATTTAAAAGTATTGAATACCAATTATTTTCCAACAGTCTAAAGACCATGTTTATCAGCACCTCTGAAAAAACAAATGATCTCAATACCTTTGTTAAAAATAGCCATTCCACTCTATCATATGCTTTCATCATATCAAGCTTTAAGACCATGTTAGGTGGCTTACCTCTCTTTCTAATTTCTGAAATAATTTCTACCAGTACATTTTCAGCAATACTCCTTCTTTGAACAAAACCTTCCTGTTCTGGAGATATCAATTGAGGTAAAATTCCTTTAATCCTTTCATGAACAATTCTTGAAAAAATCTTATTGACCAAATTACTAAGTGAGATAGGCCTCATGTCTGTAAAATTGTTCGCTACTAACTTCTTTGGTAACAAAACCAAATTAGTATGAGTAATAAATTGAGGAAGTTGAAATCCACAAAAGAAAGCTTTTACCATTTTGTGAATGTCCTGCTTAATAATCTCCCAAGCATCTTGCTAGAATGACCCTGTCATCCCATTTGGTCCACCTGCACTATCTCTATTCAGCCCCATCACTGTTTTTTGACCTCATCCTCATCAAGAATTCTCATTATTTCTGTATTTTGTTCATCAGTCACCACTTTTGGTATTTTCTCCAGCATGCTGAAATCTTCTGCATATTTTTGTTTGGTGAATTGTTTATGGAAAAAATTGACTGTAGCCTCTGTAATATCTGGTACTTCCTCCAACCATTCTCCATTTTCATTCTGTATCTTATTGATCCTGAGCCTGTTTCTCCTTCCTTTCACAATAGTGTGAAAGAATTTGGTGTTTCTCTCTCCATCCTTGAACCATTCATACCCAGCCTTTTATCTCCAGTAATCTTCTTCCCTTTTTAATTGCATATTCAGTTCAGCATGAGCTTTAAACAAATTAGCTCTGTTCATTCCACTAGGATCCCCCTCCAATTGTTTTTCTCTTACACTGATAATGTCCTCCAGTGTAGAAATTTCCTGGAAAATATTACCAAAATAGTCTTTACTCCATTTAGCTAAGGCTGATTTAGTCTTTTTTTAACTTTTGTTTAAACACTATAAAAGGATTTACTTCAATCTGTGAATTCCAATTCTATTTAATCACCTCCAAACATGCTTCCTTTTTTAACCAAAAATTTAGAAATCTAAAAGATCTAACTATCTGCTCATTTTTTTGTTTTTCAATGAATTAGCATGAGAATGATCTGATCCACTCCTAGCTAGATGCTCCACTTCCATCTACTGAAATATATTTTGCAATCTATCATTGCACAAAACCCTGTCTAACCTCTTGAAGATGGAATCCTCATCTGTTCTCCCATTCTACCAAGCGAATTTACTCCTTTTAAACTGTATTTCTTCCATATTACATAAACTGATCCACTGATTAAATTCACGAGTTTCATTAAAAGTAACAGGTAAACCCCTCAGCTTTTTTCCCTCACTTCTTATTACATTAAAATCCCCTTCTATTAGCCAAGACACTTGATATGAATCTGACAAATCAGTTAATGAATCCCACAATAACAACCTCTCATTTGCATTACATTTAGCGTATACTAAAGTAACCAATAATGAGATACCTGTATTTTGATTGGAAACTTTTAGAGTTAACTGCTGCTCTTTATCTTTCACAATACTAAATTTCACATTCTCTTCCATGAATGCCTAAATCTTTCCAGATACATTTAGTATAACATGCTTCATACCCATCCTCCTCCTATACTCTTCAATATACTGACCATCTTGGAAAGGTTCCATTAATCCAATGAAGTAAAACTGGCATTTTTTTTGCATTGTTATCAGTCTAGTAAAAGCCTGTTGTGTATTAAATGACCTTATATTCCAAATCAATGCATTCATTTGGATTTTGATTTAGCTGTGTGACTCCTTGTCTGCATTGTTTGTGATTTAGCCTCTGCTCCGCTACCACTCTTTTTTTTCTTTATTCCTCCTTGCTTCTCCTTCATAGCCTCCATTTGTTTGGGTGACAGATCTGCTGCTTTAGCCAACTGATTGATATTATCTTCAAGATCATTCTCATCAAGGTCTTCCTTTGTCTGATTATTATTTTCCAGCATGTTCTGTACTTGTATTGCTATGGGTGTAATCCTCTCTAATACCATCAACTCTTGCAATTCTTTATCATATACCTGCAGCTGCATTTTTTCGTTCCCTTCTTCCTGTACACAGTGATCCCTATCAGTATGTGATATCTTCTTCTTGCTACTCTCTTCACTTAGTTCCAAGATTTCGCTGGAATTACTCTGCTCTCCCATTCTTTTGTAATCTTCTTCACTATTATTATTTGCATACCTATCGACTACCTCCTGATTTATTTGTTTTTTATCAGCTGACCTATCTCGTTGACTAACTACTTTGCCTTTACCAAAACTGCTAGTGACCCATTCTTTTGTGCTGATGTTTTCTCCCCCTTCCTGAAAGTTAGTTTCACCTTTTCCTTCCTTGTTATTATTGGTATTATCCATGTTATTTGTATCTTCAAGAGATGCAAAAGTATTTGACATCTGCAGTTCCTTTTCATCTTCCTCATTCAACTCCCCAAGAATGTGACCAAATCTATCCTTTTTATATCTATTTTTCCTTGTTAGCCACTGATGATTGGTATTGATTTCTCTCTTTGTATTATTCTGATTATGTGCTTGACTCCTCTGCATATTATTTTCTTTGTCTTTCATCTTTGTTTCTGCCTCCTTGTTTTTCTGCTTCTGTTTGTCATATAACTCTGGATGTTTATTCCAACAACTTTCTTCATCATGTCCTTGTAAACAACATTTTGTACAATACTTTGCCATGTAATCATACTGAATTTGGACCCACTTGAATTTGATTTCCCCTGTAGCTTCATTTTCTTTATTAATTCGAATCCTTTGGGGTAATTTTGCTACTAGGTCAACATCCACTTTTACTCGTGCACAGCTAGGTTTAGTGTGATTTTTAGTAGCCATATCAACTGTAAGAGGTTTGCCAACTGCTGAGGCAATAGAAAAGATTGCATCTTTTGCAAAAAAATTCAGCGATAAATCTGGCATAGTATCCATGCTACTGCAACTATGGTTTCAATATCCGGTTCAAACCATAAATCCCATTTCAATGTCCTCATCTGCCAGTATTTCTCCATTGAGCCAATGTAAAATGTTACAGTTGACAATAATTGAACATAGTCCTCAAACATCTCCAGTCTTATTAATACATACCTTTCATCCAATACTCCAATGGTGCATTGCCCCTTTATACCACATTGATTTGGGATGATTTTACGTAAAACTTCGATATGTGGCTTACCATATGAGAATTTACCAATTATAGCATATTGTAAATTCTCTTGCATGATAAGATTTCGCACCTCTGATGATTTCCACGTAATAGAAGTCTCTCCATGCAGCATAATAATGGGTTTAGCCAGAACCCTAATATTAGTAATATCCACCACTGTTGATTTCAATAGATCTGCATATTTCATATTTCCATCTCCTTTTTGAATGTTCTGATTACTGTCCTCAATATTTTGGAAGTTACTATTATCAGGTGGGATAGTCCCACCGGCTATGGTGGCCATATTGGCCGGAGCAGCTACAATTTTGGTAATAGTCGTCAATAAGGTTTAGTTTTTTTTTTTATCTTAAGCATGATCAAACTCTATATCTTTGGGATTGAATTTATAATTTAATTACAATATAGATGAATGATCTTTTAGGAATTTATTACAAAATATACCTCTATTTTTATTACTTATATTAAAATCTATATCTATATCTATAATCTATAATCTATAATTTATAATTTATATCTATATCTATAGTATATTAAAAGTGTGAAGACCCTTAGAAAAGTGATTTGAACTTTTTGCACTTCATTAAAAAACTTCATAATAGACAAAATTGTCTTTTCACCTATTTTCTTTAATTATTAATTAATGATTAAAAATCTAAAGAATCCTAAAAACACCGGAAAGGCAAAATATATGGTAAATTTAAAATATTACTCAACTTGTGTTTTTTTCAAAGTCATATTAATTAATCGTACATTATAATATTTGTTTTTAAAATTTATGGACTTTCTAATCAAGGAAGGTTTTAAACAAAACTTTGATTTTTAACAAATATTAATTGTCTCGTTTTTTTTTCAAATTTAAGAATTTTTCTTTTTTATTATGATTTGCTCATATTTTCTACCATAATTAAAGATTTTTTTTATGGAAAATATTTTTTTTAAAAAAAATATTTCTTCCATATTTGATTAATTCTTTTTTGGAGGAAAAAATTTTGGACTTCTATAATTCTTTGTTGTTACAAATAATATAATAGCATTCACAAGTAAAGAGTTTTGTTTTGGAGAAATTATTCTCTCTACGTTTTATGTTTGTAATATTAGTTTTTCAATAAGTGGGTCACTTGACTTAAGCATATTAAATCTCTTGATGTTTTTATTATAGTTTTCTTTGTAGTCTTATTTTGTGAATGTGCGTAATGTAAGCGCCGCATAACGTCGTGTTATTTCAATTTCAAGTTCAACAATTTTCTAGGTTTATGAGTATATTTTCTATTATAGAAATTTTCAATTTTGTGATTTTCATATTTATTTTCTTATGAACAAAAATATTTATATTTATTTGTTCTTGGTTAATAGAACGATTGAAATTTTTCGTGGGTGTGGAAATGTATTAAATTATAACGTATGTTAATACCTCATGCAAAGGATTATGAGGCCAATTTTTTACTTTTTCTTTTTACATGTTAGAAAAAATTTCTGTTAGTTTGAGTTTAATATGTTAAGTTGCTACTCAGTTAATCATGTTCATCATTTACGTGAAATTGCAATATATGTTAAACATGCATCGAAAAACTAATTTAAATAATAAAAAAGATTTAAATAAAAAAATAATTAATTATAGAGTCCTAGATTAACTATCGAGGAAGACACTGTGGTTACATAATGCATTAAATTAAGTATATGTTTTGAAATACCTTAGGTCCAAGAATGAGTACAACAACAACAAACCCAGTGTATTCCCACATAGTGGGATCTGGGGAGGGTAAGATGTACGCAATCCATACCATTACCTCTGGAGTGATTGGATTAAAATAAATCTAATAAACAAAATGAGGTTTAACTTCTACTATTATCAAAACATAAAACTGTAATTTTGTTCAAATTTTTTTTTTGAGAAAAATACATTTAAAAACACTTTAAAAACTTAGTCACATACTAATAGTTGTGCCAAAGTGGTTTCTAAATTTATTAGTACACAAACTTCTCGCCTAAAGACAGACATCAAAGTGATTTTATAAAATTGAACTCATTGAAGTAAAGTCACGTGCAGAGCGCGTATACTAAGACTAATATATCTATAAAACTGTCACTCTCTATGATTTTTACTTGTATAATACATATTAAAGTTTTATTATTAATAATATTTTTTTTAAAAAAAATTGTTCATTCATTTCATTATTAAACGTCAATATTGTATGCACTTAAGTTACTATTTCTCATTTTTCTTTTTTGTCTAACCAATAGTGCTTCTTCTTTTTTCTACAGAGATTTGTTATATAAATGTTTTAAAAAATTATGATTTGAAGAAGTAAATAAAAAAAGATTGACAATGTAAGAGTAAATAGATATTTTAAAAAGTTAGGATAAAAGAGAGAAAGTGTCTACTGTTCAAATTGAGAAAACGTTAATTTTTTAAGTAAATTTGAGGATGTAAATAATTTTTGAGCAACTTGCACAAATTTCATAACTGAGAAGCTAATTGCTTTCTCTCTCACAACTTAATAATATTATATAAAATTTCATAAAAAGATAGGCGGATACATTATAGAGAGCCGGATATATTGTGATTTCTGATCCATGACCAACTAATTTTGAAAATTTAAATTAATCAAATCCTTTAATATAAGGCAAAAATCAAGCAATGTATCTGTGTTTGATTAATTTCATTTTATTACTCTTTAGAATAATAAAGTCATTAATTTCATTAATATAAAACAGAAACATATATATTTTGGTAATGTAATTTGATCAATTTAATTTTATTATTATTATTATTTAAATATCAAATTCATTAATTTGATGTATCTATTATCAATTTGATGTATCAAATAAAGTAAACACTTAAATACATGTGTATACAACTGCGCATATATACATTTACATATATCATGAACACGTTCTAACCTCTTAGATACATAAAAAATTGATGGACCTTAAAGCGGATTGACACAAATACATTCATACGTATTGTGAACACATACTAACCTATTTTTATTAAATTTTATTTTATTATATAGAAAGATGAGTTGAATGACGATCAAGGGTAAAAAAGTCATTTCAGTAATTTTGTAATTTAACAACATAATTCAACTTCAAGCAGTTGTACAAGAAACAAAGATCATATTAAATGTCTGAAAAGTCATTCAAGTTATACTAAATTCTAATGGACACGCGGAAATAACACATTGAAACAACAAAACATCCTATGTATGTGTAAAAATATGAACTCAATTTTTGTCTTCAAATGGTCATTAATTATCACTCTTATCAGATTTTTTTTTCAAAAGGTAATATTCAATACCATACACTTTTTTTCTTCTTTTAAATTAATCTGAGATTTAATCTAATTACTTTTTGTAGTTGCTTCACTTTAATTCATAACATAACTAATGTGAGTGTAAACAATTTATTATTTTAGAAATTAAATAAATTAATTATTTTCCAAATTTTTTTCCTTTAGAATAATGAAATTAGTGCGATAAAAATAAATAGTATATGTTAAATTAAAATAAAAATAATAAATAAAAATAATTTATTGAATTATTCTTTTTAATATTTAATAGTGAATAAAATTATTAATACAAATAAATGTATCAGATGGAATGCTTGAAATTTAAAGTAAACTAAGTAGGCGTTTGGCCATAAATATTATTCACGGTATTTCAAAATACATTTTTACTTTATTTTGAAATATTTGTTTGGTCATAAATATTTTAAAACACTTTTTCACCATTTTTGGATGTTTGTAAAACACCTCAGAGTTGTTCCACTATTTTTGAATTCACTTATTATACTTTTTAATTTATTATTTTTTTAAAAAAAAATTATTTTCATAAAATATCTCAATTTTCATAAAACTCTCAAAAAAAAAAAATATTTACAGTTTTTATATTTTTTAACTTCAAAAATACTCATTTCTAAAATACTATGATCAAACGGATCCTAAGAGTATTCCCTAAATTTTAAAATCGTAAATCTTCATCTAAATAGGGAATCAAATTTGCATTTTATTTCATTTTAAGTATTAAAAAATAATTTAAATAGTTGAATTAATGCAAGTTTGATTTAATTTTGAGTTGCCGAATCAAATTTGATAAAACGAATAAAGTATTCTTGAGTCCAATTAATGTATATTGATAATAAAATATCGTTAGATTATCACATGGATAACAATGAAGTGTTGGATTGATCCACCTTTAATTAGAGGTCTCAGATTTGAGCCTTGGGAGTGAAGAAAATTTTGTTGGGAGTGCCACCCCTTATAGTGCGCAATCCAAATTAGTCGGATTTTTTATGCAAGTATCAGACACTGAGTGTAAAACGAAGAAAAAATATCTTTATATTTTTAAATGGATTAAATCAACATATAATTAACCATAGTAAATTATTTTTCTAATTTTCTTTATTTTCTCATTTTAAGATATCAATTAATACTTAATATTCTGTCAGAAATACTCTTTCTATCTCTGAGAGTGGAGGTAATGTTTATGTACATTCTACCATTCTCAAAATTATTTTATGAAAGTAACAATTTATTTGCAAGAAATAATGAAGAAAAACGTACAAGATTTTATGTTCTTAATAGATCTTCCAAAGGAAATAAAGGAGTTAGGATACTGTAAAAAATTTATTAAATATATGATGTGATTTTTGACTTTGTTGAATAAAGTATATTTCACGTATAATTCAATTCAGTCTAACAAATAAAATTATTTTTTAAATCGCAATAAATTTATGCCATTACGCGATAGTGAAAAACAAATTAAATTTTAAATTCTTAATGCTTTAGAATAGTAAGAAAAGAATGTTTTCATAATAGATATCAATAATATTTTTAAAAAATTGTGATAATTCTACTGAACTTTCAGTAGTGAATCTATAATGTTGATTACGAGTCTATTTAAATCTTTGCTTTAACTATGAATTTATTTTAACCATTTCTTGCACTTCTGTACACACGAATTCTTATACTTCAAGCTCTATTTAAATCTCCCTTTTTTCAAGATCGAAAATCGTCATCGATGTTAACTTAGTTATTACACCAAAATCAGCCATAAATGGCAATCCTTTCAACAATGTCTTCTTTAAGTTGACATATCTCTTAATGTACCATTCGGATTGGCGATCTTCTGGTTTTGTTGGAAAATGAAGTCAAAGAGCTTAATTCTACTGAACTTTCATAGGTCAGTAAAGTTTAGAATATGTACTGACATAGTATATTTGATGTCTTTCCTTACAAATATAGGTTTCGACCCCATTACTATCTGAAGCTCGCTGTTCTGGTTTTGCAGGTGGTAGCTGGTAAATTTGTGAATGCTTATTTGACAAATGATTGGATGCTTGGAGTTGCCTTTCGTACTAGGTATGCATTATCTGAAAGCGTAATAGTACTTTATTTGACAGTTTCAACGATTCCCCTCTATTTGCTTTCACATTCGATTTGCCGTTTTCTGCTTCTCTCCCTTGGGACTTCTGTAATTTCTTCTAAATAGTCTACTCACTCAAGACTTAGCTGGAATCCAACCAGTTGAGATTCCCTCTGTTGAGAATGTAAGTTCGATGTTACCATTTCTTTCTGTATCGCAGTTTTTTCCATTTACTTGAACTTTAATTTCTTTACAGGTTGATGTAACTGAATTCATTGAGGGCCATTACTTATTATCCTGTATTTGGTCATCGTGCTATAAAAACATAGATCTTACAGTTCTTATTTTAGTAATATTGCTTCTCTTATTCTGAGTGCATAGGTAGACCACAGATTTATCAATTGTAAAGCTTCTGTAGTGTGAATAGGCTTATGAAACAAGAATATGCTTCTTTTATGAGAAGTAGGCTAGCTAAATTTTGCTTCCTGCTTTTGTTTCCAAAGAGAATATAGTTAGGGGACGTCATGTAGTCATTTGGAATTTATCATCACAGTAGTTTGGGGATGACTGAAGGAGAGCCTGGGAGTAACTGGTAAAGTTGCTATCATGAAATTAGGAGGTCATGGGTTCAAGCCGTGAAAATAGCCCCTCGCAGAAATGTAAGTTGAGCTTGTGTACTATAGACTTGTGCTCTGGCCCTTCTGCGGACGCAAATTGGTTTAATTGTATTTGTTATAATTCAAAACTGGACATATTAGCTTAGAGGGAAGAGAAAGTCAAAACAACCACAAACATAGCATGAGTACTGCTCATTTGGGAAATGTTGGAAGATATGTGAACTTTTTCTTACATTGATTAAAACGCGAGTTTCGACATGGTACCTTATATGTCAATAAATTGTGTACCTAAGGGCATTTTTGACTTTTTATAAGGTTTCTTGTGCAACGTGTCTTTCAACACGTGCACCTATATAGCCACATATCCTTTTTTGCTTCCTTTTAGATATATTTCATTCTTTCTCTTTGTCCGTCTATATTTGTTATCTGATATTTTCTTACATGAAATCCACCATTACCTCCAACGCAGATTGAAAGTGAACAAATTTTATCATAAAATATAGCATGTTCCAAAAGCTTACATGCACTTAAAATTCATAACTGCTGCTTTTCTACTTATCTATATAATGTCTAGCTTAGATATATTTTGTTCTTTTATGTCTTTGATATTTTAATTATTCGAAATATCTGTATATTAAAGCAATTTTTGTGACTTTCCCGGCAAAATATTCTTCACCAAATGTGACCGAGAGAATTGACAAAGCAATGCTTGGCTACTAGCCAATTTAGCTGGTTCAAGTGTGATATATCTGAGATGAACTTGACTCTCTTAGCTCTACAATTTTTTAAGAGTCCTTAGAAGGTGAGGAGTAACAAATCTTACGCCATGAAAGCAGAAAGCAAAAACAACAAATAAATGAAGAAATTGAGTATGGTGCCTCATAATATCAATTTGATAGATTTCATATTAGTAAGTACTTACATTAGAGATGGTTTGTGTATGCAGAAGTATAATAATAAAGCAACAGTTTTTGTCAAAATGATTTAGCATGGAATAGTCACCTTCTACCTTTTGAATTTTAGTCAATAGAATAAGATGTTTTCCCCCTCAAGAAGCTGAAGCAGCAATGTGAGAGACCCAGAAAAGCAAAATAGGTATTTTAGCGTCTTAAGTTGTAAATTTTTGTTAGTGAACTGGAGCATTTTATAGTTTGACATTGTGAATGAAAACAACAGATGTAAATTCTTTGCAGGACTTAAAGCTGGAAAAAAGTTCACCATTCTTTAACCATCTTTTTATTCAAGTGATGGTTTACTTTCACATCTGGACTTTCAATGTGAAAAATATAAAAGAAGCTTAAACGCATAAATAATACTCTCTATTATATTGCTGCCTCCAGAATGTATAACTAAGGCCAAGGTACCTGCTCCTCTACTGAATACAAGTAATAGAACATGTTTTTCTTGCCGATAAAAGCTAAAACACATGTTGTTCTTTGTTCTCTGTATGCATCTCCTCTTACGTATTACCGTAATTGTTGGCTGCTTTTTCATACAGATATTCTGCTTTATTTTTACGAGGGATTTCAGACTTTTAATTCACCCAAACTGTTTCTGTGTGGTTTCTTGGAAGATACATACTTGGACGCATAAAAATGTCATCTTGCTTGGTTTCCATATTTTCAACTTTTAATTGTAATAGCCGATGTTTCGAAATTTATTCTCCTACCAGAATTCCTATTTCTTCCTACGTTTCAAAATCTTAAGAACTCTTTAGGTTATGATCTACTATGAGGTCAAGAGGACATAATTAGATACAATATTACTCTGCATAACTGTCTTCTGTGGAAAATCTGATTATACATGAGTTCATGTTACTGCAGGTCTCATTGTGATCATTTTTGGAACAGTACCTGTATTGTACATAAGACTAATGTCACGAGCAACAGAACAATTATAACAACGACCTCACCATAATGATGACAATATCTGTACATGCACCATTTGTATCCATAGGCACACCCTCAGTTGAACCTGAAGTATTCTAAATAATATTAGTATGTAAAGATAAATTTCTTATGCGGTGATCAGAATGGGATCTTCTGTCTTCCTGCACATATATGCCTTTTGTCTTGTTCCCTTGTAATGTTATTTTACCTCAAATGCATTACAATTTTACAGAACTACAATTTTTCTATGCTCAAGAAGTGAGCCTTATATATTTCTTGAAGGAATTTTGAAGAGCCATTCACTATTGTTTCTGAAAAGAATCCACTTACCGCAACAAAGGGTGAAACCAGAAATCAGTGCAATCTTGCCAACAAAGCTTCACTAAAGAACCTGCTTTTGCTACGTGCTTGTATTCATTATCACTTTTTCACTCTGTATATATGTGAGGAAGGTAGTGGACAGTGAATAATGATATGGTAATTGTTGGGTTCATAGTATATGAATGAAGTGTGAATGGAAAAAATGGAGAATAATAGTGGAAGGAAGGAGATACCAATTTAGAAGGTATACTCCCAAAGTGGAAAGTCCACTAATTCTCCCGCATTGGTGGGAGAAGGAAACCTTGTAGTGTTTACTCCACATGATAAGTAAGGCAAGAAAATAGAGATTCCTCGCGCCGTCGTCGCTCGCTCGGCTTCGGATTTGGATTTGGCAATCGATCGATGAGATCTATCTTTTTGGACAAATTTTATTTGACGAAAATCTGATCTGAATGTGTAAAACGCAGGAAATCTATTGGACTCCATTTATATTCCGAAACAATGTTTCGAAACTGGGCAGTGAACAGTGTTTCGAAACTGGGTGCAGTGAACCATTGCCTCTCTTCAGAAGAGGCCTATAAATAACCTGCTTTCTTCCACAAGTTAACATAGAAAATTTTCAAAATTACAAGCTTCTTCTTCTTCTTAAAAATACTCTAAGTGTGATCATTTAAACCGTGAGTGTGTTCGAAGAATCCGCCTATTTGAGGTACCGCTATAGTCGGATTGAAGGCCATTTTATCCTGGGAGGAAGATTCCATAACCTCGGGTACAGTGAGGGGAATCATTCCTTAAGGAAAGTCCGTGAATTCGGACGACTTGGCCTTAACAATTTCTGTTTCATCTATATTTCTGAAATATAAAATACACCTCTTGTAAAGATCATTTTGATCTTGTGTTGAGGGTATTTGTTCAACTCCATTGTGTTCTTGTTCATACTTGAACTCGAGTTGAAGTTGTTATTCTATTATACAGATTCTACGTACTCATATTGTGGAAGATAACAATCTTAAGGAATAATTTTACAGAATCTGTATTGCTTGTTTTTGGAGATTAAAGCTTAGGCTTTCTACTCCGCTTGAATTTAACTAGTGATTAGAAGACATAAAATCTTTATCACAAGTTAAGGTTCATTCGGTTGACGATTCGAAGTCATAAAAACTTCATCGTTAACTAGAAACAAGAAGAATTGTTTCAAGTTATTTAACTTTATAAATAGTATTCTGAAAAATACTAAGTTTTCTGTCTTGTGGTGATAGGAAAAATGACAACTGAAAGTCAAATGATGGATGTGACAACGTCTGTGGGGGCAAATAATATTACCACATCAAGTCGCACAAATGCTCCGCCAACGATGGCACCGGCGGAGAAGGCCGGAAAATTTTCTGGCATTGACTTCAAGCGGTGGCAACAAAAGATGTTCTTTTACCTCACCACTCTATGTCTACAACGGTTCACTAGCGAAGACGCTCCTGAGGTGCCCGAGGGAACCTCGGACAAAGAGCGCTTCGTTATTGTAGAAGCTTGGAAACATTCGGATTTCCTTTGCAGGAACTATATTCTGAGTGGTCTCCAAGACGACCTCTACAACGTCTATAGTGGAACCAAGACATCAAAGGAATTGTGGGGGGCACTTGAACGGAAATATAAAATGGAGGATGCGGGAATTAAGAAATTCCTTGTTGCACGGTTCCTGGACTTCAAAATGATTGATTGCAAATCTGTTGTCTCTCAAGTACAGGAGTTGCAAGTCATCATACATGATCTCCTAGCAGAAGGTATATCTTTGAAAAATACCTTAGTTGAACAAATTAAAAATGGTCTTAATACTTACATAAACTGTTTTGTAGGTTTAATTGTGAATGATGCTTTCCAAGTAGCAGCGATAGTTGAGAAGCTACCACCTTTGTAGAAAGACTTCAAAAACTAATTAAAGCATAAACGCAAGGACATGACCGTTGAAGATCTTATTGTCCGACTTCGTATTGAAGAGGACAATAAAGCTGTCGAAAGAAGGTCAAAGGGAAATTCTACAATGAGTGGAGCACATATTGTAGAAGATGGCCAAAACAACTCGAAGAAAAGAAAGAAAGTTGAACATGGAAGCAATCAACCCAAGAAAAAGTTCAAGGGAAAATGCTTCAACTGTGGAAAAATTGGCCACAAGTCCATAGATTGTCGAGCCCCGAAGAAAGGGAAGAAAAAGGACCAAGCGAATCCGATTGAGTCCAACAAAGATTATGACGATCTGTGTGCTATGTTCACGGAATGCAACTTGGTGGGGGAATCCACGTGAATGGTGGATAGATTCTAGTGCCACACGCCATGTTTGCGCAAACAAAGAATTGTTCTCGTCATTTGCTCCAGCTCAAGCAGAAGAAATGTTTTACATGGACAACTCCGCTACTGCTAAAGTGGAGAAAACAGGAAAAATTTGCCTAAAGATGACTTCCGGCAAGGTCTTGACACTGAACAATGTGCTATATGTTCCGGAGTTACGTAGGAACTTAATTTCTGTTTCACTCCTAGATAAGAACGGATTCAAATGTGTAATCGTTTCTGGAAAAATTGTAGTTAGCAAAGGAGAAATGTATGTAGGAAAAGGCTATCTCACGGAGGGCCTTTATAAAATGAATGTAATGACTGTTGAAATGAATAAAAGTTTGAATTCGTCTTATTTGCTTGAGTCTTATGATTTATGACATGAACGTTTGGGCCATGTTAATTACATAACGTTACGAAAACTGATTAACTTAGAAGTTTTGCCAAACTTTGAGTGCAATAAATCAAAGTGTCAAACGTGTGTGAAATCGAAGTATGCGAAACATCCTTATAAGTCCGTTGAAAGGAATTCCAATCCCTTAGACTTAATACACACTGACATTTGTGATATGAAGTCAACACCATCTCGTGGTGGGAAAACGTATTTCATAACTTTTATTGACGATTGCACTAGATACTGTTATGTCTACTTGCTAAATACTAAGGATGAAACAATAGATGCGTTTAGGCAATATAAGACTGAAGTTGAAAATTAGTTAGACAAAAAGATCAAAATGATAAGAAGTGATAGGGGCGGAGAATATGAATCTCCCTTTGCACAAATATGTGTAGAGAATGGAATAATCTATCAAACTACGACCCCGTATTTACCTCAATCTAATGGAATTGTGGAAAGGAAAAATCAAACTTTGAAGAAAATGATGAATGCCTTACTTATAAATTCTGGTTTACCGCAAAACTTATGGGGGGAGGCTATCCTTACGGCCAATCGTATACTCAACAGAGTTCCCCATAGTAAGACACAATCAATTCCTTACGAAAAATAGAAAGGAAGGAAACCTAACTTGAAATATTTCAAAGTGTGGAGGTGTCTAGCGAAGGTTCAAGTTCCTATACCTAAAAGGGTTAAGATAGGACCTAAAACGGTGGACTGCGTGTTCATAGGATATGCTAAGAGTAGTAAAACATGTCGATTTTTGGTTCATAAATCCGAACATCCGGATATTAGTGAAAATACGGTAATTGAATCAGACAATGCTGAATTCTTTGAAAATATTTACCCGTATAAAATTAGGCATGAACAGTCTAGTGGAGGATCTAAACGACCTCGAGATGAACCAAGTGAGAATGTACATAATGAAGAAAATCCAAGACGTAGTACACGTCAAAGAACGTCAACTTCGTTTGGATCGAATTTTGTAACATTTCTCTTAGAAAATAAGCCTCAAACATTTAAAGAAGCGATGTCTTCGTCAGACTCATCCTTTTGGAAAGAGGCAGTCAATAGTGAGATAGATTCAATCTTAAGCAACCATACATGGGAATTGGTTGACCTTCCTCCCGAAAATAAACCTTTAGGGTCTAAATGGATCTTCAAAAGAAAAATGAAGACGGATGGAACTATTGACAAATACAAGGCAAGCTTGTAGTAAAAGGTTTCAAATAGAAGGAAGACCTTGATTACTTTGATACATACTCGCCAGTAACAAGGATAACCTCGATTCGAATGTTAATTACCTTGGCGGCGGTATATGATCTTCAAATCCATCAAATGGATGTGAAAACTACATTTCTAAATGGAGATTTGGAGGAAGAAATATACATGGAACAACCTGAGGGTCTTGTGGTTCCAGGAAAAGAAAATAAGGTGTGCAAACTTGTTAAGTCATTTTATAGACTAAAACAAGCACCTAAGCAATGACATGCAAAGTTTGACCAAATCATGTTGGCAAACGGATTCAAAATAAATGAATGGGATAAATGTGTTTATATTAAAGACACTCCAAATCACCAACTCATTGTATGTTTATATGTGGATGATATGTTGATCATCAGTAGAGACATTTCTGACATAAATGCAACAAAACGAATACTCGAGAGCAAGTTTGATATGAAGGATCTTGGAGTTGCAGATGTGATCTTAGGTATAAAAATTCATCGAACTCCACAAGGGTTGGCATTGTCACAGTCTCATTATATCGAAAAGGTACTTGACAAGTTCAAGTATATAGAATTCGGTATTGCCAAGACTCCATTAGATGCGAGCTTTGCACTTCGAAAGAATGAAGGTGAAAGTGACTCGCAATTGGAGTACGCAAGAGTATTGGGATGTTTAATGTATATAATGAACTGTACACGACCAGACATATCATGCGCTATCAGTAAATTGAGTCGGTACACGAGTAATCCCAACAAAACTCACTGGATGACAATGAAAAGAGTTTTGGGGGTATCTTAAATACACTCAAAATTATTATGCTTTGCATTATAGTAAATATCCTGCGGTACTTGAAGGATATAGTGATGCAAATTGGATCACCGGATCGAACAAAGTAAAATCCACAAGTGGATATGTATTTACTATCGGTGGAGGAGCAGTCTCTTGGAAATCATCCAAACAGACGTGCATTGCTCGCTCTACAATGGAATCTGAATTTATCGCATTAGATAAAGCCGGTGAAGAAGAAGAATGGCTCCGAAATTTCTTGGAAGATATTCCGTATTGGCCCAAGCCAATGGCACCAGTATGTATACACTGTGATAGCCAAACGGCAATAGGTAGGGCAGGGAGCATGATGTATAACGGTAAATCTCGTCATATAAGACGAAGACATAATACCGTTAGAGAACTTCTCTCTAGTGGAATTATCACTGTAGACTATGTAAAGTCAAAGGATAATGTGTCGGATCCACTTACAAAAGGCCTATCTAGAGAAGGAGTAGAAAGGACATCCAAGGGAATGAGTTTAAGGCCTAGGACAAGTTAGCATGACGGTAACTCTACCTAGCATACTGGAGATCCCAAGAGCTAGGTTCAAGGAGATTAAACAAAGTTGTGTCTGACAGGTTCAACATTGTCAAATACCCAACCCATTCTCATGATGTAGACAATGTATAGTAAACAAGGATAAGACTTAAGGTGAAAAGTCTTTTAATGATTATCTAAGTTTGGCAGATTTGACCAAATAGTGTAATCTACAGGATTGAACGTTTAGAAATCACCTATGTGTGGGCGAAGTGGAAGCCGCTTCAAAGAGAATGTTAGTAAAGGCCTATTCTCTAAGATCTCATGAAAATCGGGACATGTTCATGGCTGAAAAGAACAAAACCGTAAGAACCATAAACGGTAAAAGGCTGGTTGTGTGACATGTGTTGTCTAGGTGTACATTAAAGCTCGACGGTTCAAAGATATCAAATCTACCGATTGACCGAGTGCATTCGATGCATGTTCACTATGGAAAGTTCAAAGGGAAACCCACTTATCCAGATGCAATCAGTCTTTGCTTGATGATCACATACTTGTCCGTAAAATTTTTACGAAAAATAGTCATTCCCCATTCATGTGGGGGATTGTTGGGTTCATAGTATATGAATGAAGTGTGAATGAAAAAAATGGAGAATAATAGTGGAAGGAAGGGGATACCAATTTAAAAGGTATACTCCCAAAGTGGAAAGTCCACTAATTCTCCCACATTGGCGGGAGAAGGAAACCTTGTAGTGTTTATATTAATGAACACTTACTCCACATGATAAGTGAGGCAAGGAAATAGAGATGCCTCGCGCCGCCGTCGTCGCTCGCTCGGCTCGGCTTCAGATTTGGATTTGGATTTGACAAATGATCGATCGATGAGATCTATCTTTTTGGATAAAATTTATTTGACGAAAATCTGATCTGAATATGTGTAAAACGCAGGAAATATTTTCTGTTGGACTCCATTTATATTCCAAAACAGTGTTTCGAAACTGGGTGCAGGCACTGTTTTTGAACTAATGCTGCTTCAGAACTGCTGTATTATTTCTGAACTGATGTACTGGTTGAACAAACTGATGCAACCATTCAGCAAAAGGACACACTGATTCATGAAACAAGATGACTGTTTAGGAAAAGATGCAATCTTTCATGAACAGACATAAACTTACAGCAAAGGTGCAACCTTTGGATTGAACCATTGCCTCTCTTCAGAAGAGACATGTTATGGCTATAAATAACCTGCTTTCTTCCACAGGTTAACATAGAAAATTTTCAAAATTACAAGCTTCTTCTTCTTCTTAAAAAATACTCTAAGTGTGATCATTCAAACCGTGAGTGTGCTCGAAGAATCCGCCTATTTGAGGTACCGCTATAGTCAGATTGAAGGCCATTTTATCCTGCGAGGAAGATTCCATAACCTCGGGTACAGTGAGGGGAATTATTCCTTAAGGAAAGTCCGTGAATTCGGACGACTTGGCCTTAACAATTTCTGTTTCATCTATATTTCTGAAATATAAAATACACCTCTTATAAAGATTATTTTGATCTTGTGTTGAGGGTATTTGTTCAACTCCATTGTGTTCTTGTTCATACTTGAACTCGAGTTGAAGTTGTTATTCTATTATACAAATTCTACGTACCCGTATTGTGAAAGATAATAGTAATAACATGCTTTTCTCAGAGTTGTTTTCTTACATTTCAAGTTTTCTTTGTTCGCAAAAAAGATCGCTGACACTTAGCAGATTTTGCGTTCACACAAACTACTAACTTTGAACTACCAGATTGAAGTTGCTCCTTCTCCATCCTTGTTCTGTAGACTTGCAAGTTACAATAATGTTCACTTATGGGATGACTCCTAATGTGCTGTATGTAATTTTTTTTTTACAATATCAGAATATTTTCATTATTTCACATAAAAGGGCCTGCGCTGGCGCGGGTTCTCCTATTAGTATCTAGTATATTTATAAAAGACGGTTCAAATTCTAATAAGTGTGAAGTGTTACAACAAATGAGGGTAAAATAATCAAAACCCTCCTAATTAATCTTTTTATAACTTCAAAAAATATGGAAAAAAATAAATAAATTAACCAAACCGAAGGTTTTGTTAAAACAACCACAAGTGTTTTAAAAAGTAATTAATTAAAAACTAATACCAAAATCAACACACTTTTGAGAAAATCTCTCTTTTCCCCTTCCCAAAAATCTGAGTATCACAAAAACTAAACAAAATCAAATCTCAATAGCAAGAAGACGGTAGATTTAGGTGATTTTCTTTTCTGTTGAAAAGACAAGTATTGTGAAGCAAGTTGGTGCCAAATACATGGTAGTTGATCTTCATCATTGTTTGATACTGAAATGCTGAAATATGGAGTCTAATGGCCTTGTACTGAAGAAGAAAGAAGTAGACAGATTTATTAGTAAACCCCCAGTAAAGCAAATCAGAGGGAGTATAGCATTATTGGAGAAAATGGGATGGGGAAGGGCGGCAGCAAATCAGAGGGAGTATAGCATTATTGAGGAAAATGGGATGGGTAAGGGCGACATACGAAGGAGTAACTGCAGTTGGATCATTATCCTTACTGGATTGGACAAGTTTATGGTTCTTGAATCGCAGATTGTACAAAGAGTATGAAGAGAAGAAAGTACTTGTTCAGATCATCTTCAGTGTTGTTTTCGCTTTCTCTTGCAATCTATTTCAACTTGTCCTTTTCGAGATCATTCCCATTCTTTCCAAAGAGTATGAACTATCTATCCTTATCCCTTATTTAATTTGAGCTAGCTGTACGTGATTATGGGTTTATACCGGACCTAATCTTGCAATTTATACAAGATAAATAAATACTAGTGTTCACCTTAAATGGGGTTATGTTGTTCTAAGTTGCTCCAACTCTTCAAAACCGTGTAAAAAATAAGTTACTTTTAAAGGATCTGACACGCACCCCCGTGACATTTTTGACGAGTTCGAGCACCGCAGATGTTGTTTGTTGTTGGAGATTTCCTGATACCCTTGGTGTCGGTCCAACTTACGCGCACTCTACTAATTCCACCTCCCACTGTCAATAAGTATCTGATAACTCTGTCCACTAAGGATAGAGCAAATGGAAAGAAATTACCTAGTGTTTTGTCAATTGAACGTAAGACTTCATGGTGTCCAGCCTACGTAATTGACCACTAAGCCACATCCTTGGGTGCAAATTTGGAGCGCTTTGCCCGCTGAGCAAGAAGAACTTGATAAAATTAATGAACTGATGATCTTGGGATGGAAGAATTACATCCTGATAGATCAATCAATGAGCTAGGCATCAATCCAAAACGAGTTGGATCGGCTTCACCTGTAACCTTGAGGTAACCTTGAGGAATGCAGAAAGTTACCCAGAATTCCTAGCAATGAACCCTCTGTATTTTGTCTATTTAATTGGGACTAGCTTCCTTTCAGTACTGGTAAATAAGTTGTAATTTAAGGCAAATCACGGGTATTAAAACTATCAGTCCTATAAATCTCACAGTTAGAGCATTGACATGCGAGTCTCCACCATATTGAAAGGACTACTAGTAAACACCAGTAATGTAAGAATAATAACAATAATCAAGAACTAGTAGGTATGGCTTACATGTATTGATGCTCCTCTTTTGTCTTGAGATATTTGGGAACAACTTTGTTTCGTGTGATCTTAGATGTACCTCATCTCCTCTTTAGCGCTAAAGTCATTTGAGTGTCATAAATAATATGATGGCTAGAAAACCAAGTGATGCAGATGGCATCCTTATAGGTGTTGTAGGGGAGTTCATGGGTCGGTTATTAGTCAATACCATAACCAAACCAACTTAGTCGATTTTTAAATTTCTAAAATCAAACCAAACCAACACAAAAAAAATAACCGTCGGTTTGGATCTTGTCGGTTTAGTTCGTTTTAGTTCGGTTCATAACTTTACTTAATGATAAAAGTTGAAATTTTTCTTAAAAAATTTCAATCCAACATATGAGATGTCAACCGAGTGTTGTTACTTAACCTTGAAACTAATATGTCAATTTAGTGTTATACTTAGGGAACGCCATGAACAACACCATATGAACGCTTCTACAAATATATTTAGAAACTATATATAACAAAACGATATGATAAACCCTTCAAAAGGTAAATATATAATTTTTTTGCTCAATAGGGATCAAAAAGAAAGTTCAAAACTAGTGATTATCTATAGTCTAATAAAACTCACCTATAAAATCTCATAGACAACATCATAATTTTCACAATTAAGTATCATTTGTCATTCAAAGTGCGAAAATCATATAGAATCTCGTACCATCAATTAGATGGAGACATATGACTAAAAGTGTTATGACTAAAGTTAAATTCATGATTAAAATTTAAAATATAAAAAATATTTATATTTTATTTATGAATAATATATAAATAATTTATATATGCATATGTATGTGATATATAAATATATATATATATATATATATAAAAAAATTTTATCGGTTCGGTTTGATTATTTTGTCAGTTATTGAGTAAAACCAAAACTAAACCACATAAACATCGGTTTTAAAAATTTAAAACCAAATCAAACCAAACCTAACTAAATATCGATTTTTTTAATCGATTTGATTTGGGTCGCGGTTCGATTTGGTTTTTAACCAAACCCTGAACCCCCCTAGGTGTCTGACAGTACCTTAGAGAGGTAGGAATAATATAACTAACCATATTTTGAGTCCACTGTGGAGTGGGAAAGACGTTAAATGAGTAGAGAAAGAGCACGTTAGTTCAGATATGTAAGAAAAAGCCTATGAACAGTCATGATGCTGAAATGTTTCATATGATGGAACTTTGAGAAAGCATGATACACCCTAGTTACAGGTTAGTTAACCAGTAGTTATACGTTAGTCCGCAATCACATTCGCGTTGCCCGGATGGTAGCGAATAGAGATTTCATAGTCCTTCAGTAACACAATCCATCTACATTGCTTCAATTAATCTCCTTCTAGGTCATAATATACTAAAAACTGTGGTGATCAATAAAGATCTCACAGCAAACCCATATAAATAATGCCTCTAAATCCTAAGCACAAATACTACCGTTGCTAACTCCAAGTCATGAGTGGGGTAGTTTTCACGATCTGATTTACGAGTCTTGATGACACCTACTCTATCCCGCCAGTAGATACGTCAAACCGTAACCCGAAGTTAAACACAATGGGTTAACGTGGTGGAAAATGCCCAACATAGGCGAAAATCAACAAGTACAACTAATAAATATAGTATTCAAAATAGATAAAGATAGTCACATCGACACCATCCGACGACATGGTAGAGCCAGTACAGGAGCATCTAGTAGTAATAATACAACTCAAGTATCTAGAATAGTCAATACATCTGTCTTGAAACAAAAGAGCGAAATAAAAGATAGAAGAAAATGGGCGACTCGAACTCCAAGAGCTCACCCTATCTCCGAATATCAACACCGCACGAACACGAATCACCGACGTCAACTAGTACGCGGATCTGTACCAAAAAGGTACAGAAGTGTATATACTAGTTACAAGTTAGTTAACCAGTAGTTTTTGTTAATAAGTTAAAAGATTTCATTACTGATAACTAAATCTGTGTCAGAAGTATGTACTAGTTATTCCTTTTCAACGCAGATTCAACAAAGGTGAAAGGTGTCAAAGTAACACGGCGCCTGTTGTTGCCAAATTTCTTAGCTAGCGTTTGGCCTTAGATTCCTAACTATTTTTGGGTGAAGTTTCACTATGTGTTATGGACTGCGTCGGAGGTTTATCGGAAATAGCCTCTTTACTTCTTTAGAGGTAGCGGTATGGACTGCGTACACTCTATCCTCCTCAGACCCCCTATGTGAAAATATACTGGGTTTGTTGTTGTTGTTTCACCATGTGTTATGGCCATAGTTTTTGAAAAAAATATTTAACTTTCTTAAGAAATATAATCTATGCTCATAAGTTCAAAAAACTATTAAAATTATCCATACGTTTGTATTATCATTTTATAATGAACATGTTCTGTGATAAAAATTAAACTCATAAATTATAAGCTCCAACCTGCTTGCTTATAAGCAATTTCACACATAATTGTAGGAACTACCAAAGTTTTCTTAACTCACAAAGGAGCATCCAATATTTCTATTTACATTACTTTTAACCAGTGCTATGCAATAACTATTACATACTTAAGTCAAATGATAAAATTTATTAACGGGGTTGGTTGGCATATATATATATTGGTCCTTCTATTATATTGCAACCTGACCCCGAGACTCTGGTGGAATATGTTTAGCTGGTTTGGTATTTCTTGGGTGATGCCTAGAACTGTGAAGGAAATGTTGTCTTGTTGGAAAGCTGGAAGAAGCAGGAGAAAGTGCATGGCTCGGAATGTTGTTCCTTTAGCCTTTATGTGGATTGTTTGGAGAGAGAGAAATAGGAGGATTTTTGAAGGGGTAAAATTGACTTTTCTTCGGAGTAGCCTTCAATTCCTTATTTATTTTTGGTGCACCCATGTAGTGCCGGGTTGTATAGCAGATTGGTTATCTTTTGTAGAGAACCATGTCGTGTTGTAGGTTCTTTACTTTTTGATATACTTCTTGTATATGACCGACTTTGGCCTTATGATTAATGAAATGTTTATCTGATAAAAAAAATAAAAATTAATGGGATTGGTTGGCAGATAGATATTAGTTGAAATTAAACAACGATGCGGTATTTTTATAAAATATAAAAGTTTGGGGTAAAATTTAAATTTTTAAAAGTTTCCAAATAATAGAATTTGGCTCAAAAATTAATTTTTTCTAATTTTTGGAAATTTAAATTATTTGCCAAATAATGACAAATTATATGGCCAAACACTTTTTGCCAACTTTTTACCCAAAAAACTCCATGGAATATCTATGGACATTTTGAGAGCTTTCTAAAAAAGTACTTTTGGTGAAAAATAGTAAGTGTTTGACCAATAATTATAAAAATTAATTTTGAGTAACAATTAATAATTGGTCAAACGTTTAAAAAGTATTTTTAACAATATTTCATTTCTCAAAAAGTGCTTTTCAAAAAAATGATTTGGGGGAAAAGCTACTTTTTTTATCTTCTACCCAAAATTACTCATTTTTCTCCCAAAAAAATTAGCCAAACACTTTACTTTATTAAAATAAGCACTTTTTGAAAAAAAATATTTTAAATAAAAATAAGCCCAGCAAACATCTTTAGTAAAATACATTCAAATTCTAAATATTATATTAAAAAAATATGATTAAACATAACTCTTAACTCCAACTTAAATAATTCTTCTGTTTCAAAAAAAAAGAATGACTCTTTCCCTTTTTAGCAATACTTTAATTCTAACTTTCCACATGACATATTGAAAATCGCAAGATTAAAAGACATTTTAGTATATTGACATATTTTTAATTTAAGACTACATAACATGATTAAGATCATAAGATTAAAGAACATTTTAGTACATTTGACATATTTTTAAAATTTTATGTCAAGTCAAAACGGATCAATCAATTTAAAAAAATGAACTATTATTTTATTTAGATATATAAGGGTCAACAAAAAAATTCTTTTGTCACATTTTTTAATGAACAAATAAGGTCACCTAGAATTAATTACTCTGAGAATTTAGACATTTATGGAAGCTGTATGTACTATATTACCTTACTGATACACGCCACGTTTTCCAGCTGCATGGTGCAACCTGCAACCACTCCGGCCTGTAATAAAAGGAATATATGCCAATAACCTGCAAGCCATTACTTCTCCATTTCCCATATGTATAAAATTTCCTTCCACCTCCAATGGTACGACGGAGATTAAAAAAATTTCCATTTCCGGCAGCAACAGCGAACCCCCGAAAACGGAAAGGGTACAATCTGGAGTACAGAGCGAATGATGATGACTCATGGTATAGCGTACGACTCGTAACGAAAGGCAAAAAAATGACTTGAAGTACCGAGGATATTCAAAGGAATTTGACGTGATTTTTGGTGCCGGAGAGTTTAAGTCGAAGGAGGAAGTTGATGAAATGGTTAGGAGGTTTAGGTCTGTGTCGCCGCAGCTGCAGGATAGTGAATGTGGTAGGCTTAAGGAAGGTATGGTTGTTTGTGTTGGATGTAACGCTTTTGGTGGAGATGATATGCTGTTCTACGATGCCGTTATTGAAGCAGTGAGTTGTGTATCGCCGTAATTCCTTGTTTCTATCGGTATTTCCTCTATTTTATGTGAGCATAAATAGGCGTCTGGCAATGAAAACAACAAAAATTTACTTTATTTGGAATTCTTAAAATTGGAGTTCGAGTTGTGTTTGTCTTAATTTTTTTTTAATTTTTAAAGTGAAAACAGTGTTTTTTCTGTTTTCCAGGAATTTTCATGGCCAAAAGTTAATTTTCAAATAAAGTGAATTTTTTTTCCTGAAAATAGCAAAAATGTTTTATGGCCAAACGGGTCGTAAGTTAAGTTTATCGCTGCTCTAAGAGAATGCTGTGGTGAAAATCCATTTTCACAAACATTTTTTTTGTGAAAATTTTGCTTATTTGTCTGAATAGGTGGTATCTCTTTGTTCGTTTATATGTAATACTTTATGATTTAGTCTAATAAAATATTGTTTTGCTTAATATGAAATTCAAAATCTCGCAGAAGAAGAGTTGCTGTTCAGATTTATCATATACTGCTTCTAGGTTATGCAAATATTTCTTTATGATATCTGTTATTCCGTAGAGAACTTTGTCTATATTAAGCCTTTGTTTGGCCATGATTTTGAAGGTGTGTTTTTTTGGAACTTCATGTTGTGTTTGGACATACATTTTACCTGAAAATTGAAATTTGAAAAAAATTGAGTTTTTGAAGCCTTGATTTTAGAATTTGAAGTTTTGACTAGACATGCATTTTACTTGAAATTTGAAAATTTGGGTTTTTGAAGTTGTGAGTTTTGAAATTTGAATTTCTGTTTGGCCATGCATTTACTTGAAACTTGAAAATTTGAGTGTTTGAAGTAGTGATTTTTGAAACTTGAAGTTGTGTTTGGACATGCATTTTACTTGGAAAAAATTTGAACTTTTGTGAGTGAACCGAAAAAATTTAGGAACTTGAAACCGAAAAAATTTAGGAACTTGAAATTTTTTTGGACTAATAACTGGGGGTGGGGTGGGGTGGGGTGGGGTGGGGATGGGGGTTGGAGTTGGGGGCGTTAAGTAGAGTCTTCACTTTGATTTCGTACTGTCGGTTATACATCTTCCGGTAAAGTAAACTTTCTCCTCTCTACTCATGACATAGGTCTAATTGTGATCAAATCATGTAAGTATTGTGTCTCTGTCACTTTCTGTGTTACTGCATTAACAACTTATACTGTCAAATTGAGCAATGCTCCAGTTTTGATCTTAACACTGGAGGACTAAGCGGTGACTACAAGCGTCCCATTTTCTCTTTGGTTGTATTTCATTGGCATGACTTGTCAAGGGATCATATTTTGAGGCATATATTTTTCTTTTATATTTTGGTTATGAGCCGGGGGTCTATCGGAAACAACCCCTCTACTTCATCTGAGGTAGTGGTACGGACTGCGTACACTTTACCCTCCCCATACCCCATTTTGTGGGAATACACTAGGTATGTTGTTGTTGTTGTTCTATATTTTGGTTCAATTGTGTGTTCATTTCCTTTTTATCAATAAATGATAGCTTAAATTTTCTTTGCTTCAAATTTGACCCGTCCTCTCTTTGGTAGTAGATACACAATGTGAACCATTCATTTTGCAATGGAAAGGAGGAGTGCTTATGCACCTTTGTAATATCTTGGCTTCATGGCCCAAAGAAAGGATACTTAGACAATACCAGAATTGAAGGCTTGTGTATCATAAAAGGTGTTGCTGAAGTTGGTCCTAAATAGCCCCCTTCTTGAAATTGGTGAACCGGAATTTTGGAAAATCATCTTGCATGTTGACTTCTGCTTCGAAGTATGAGAAAACTGCATCTGAAGGATCATCTTGTGAAAATGGGGGCAGTAATTTGTCTATTATTTCATCCTTTGAGGCAAGTTTTCACTGTATAATGTTCATAAATTGGGGTTGGCATGCATGAACCTTAAACATATCTGCTTCCTGGTTTCCACAGGGAATGAATAGTGCCAAGAGTATTGTTGATGTGACAACAGGAGGTTTGCTTTGAAACCTTATAACTTGTTATGATGCCACACTTTCAGTTTATCTTAACTTCTTCCTTGTGAACTGCAGCAAAAATAAGGAAATATAGCAGGCTTTGGGAAGATGACAAAGATCTTGGACGGCAATGTCCAAGTTACCATCTTATGCTTATTGAAAACTTGGAGAGGAACTTATTACCGTCGTCGTTTAGGAATTTTATACATGAACATACTTCTGTTTCATTGCAAGCATACATTTTTCCTAGTCCGTCTATGCTATATGCCAGCGGTATTATTGTGGTAGATTGCGAAGAGAAGCGTCAGAAGATACTCCAGTTTTTGGATAATCCCGCCCACTTTATTGTGTCCTCAATTGGAAGGTATGCCTCATGCATTCAATCTCTTAATTAAGAATGTTTTTTCTTAAGCTGGTGCTTAGCTTTTGTTATCTCTTTTCTCATTGTAGTATCTTCATTGGCATATATATTTTCTCATTTGATGCTAAAAGCCTAAAACTAGTCTTTGCTATATCTTTGTTCTATACTGTTTCTATTTGAACAAGGCTTGCGAATTGTAATAGATTATAATATTTCTCTAGCTATACTACGTGTATTTGGGCTTAGAGACTAGTTTTTAATTTAATTTCTTGCATCCAGACAGAATATGAGCTCGAAAGCAAATTCTTTCAACAAATTATCGTGTCTAGTGTAGATGAAACTTTGACAAGCACATACAGGTTTTTTGTTTGATCTGCTCAGGAGAGCTTCCTTGATAAAGTGATCTTGCCATCTGGATATTTTGGGTGTGGTGCCTTCTATAAGCAGGCTACAATGTAGAATTTTCTAATGCTGTCAAGCATGCCATCTTCTGACTTCTTTTTGTTTTGCATTAACAATTTTTTATGGCATGTTAATTATATTCTGCTGCCTTGTGATTTGAACTTCACACCATTGTTATTTCAATCATCTTCACCCCTTGTTATAGGCCATTTGTGTACTTGTGTGTAAAACGTAAACCTTTCTCTTTATCTGGACTGATTTTGGTCGAAGTGATGATATTGGCTGATATAAGGTGTTCTGTAAATAGAGTCACCTCAATAATAGCTGATATTTTATATATACCTCTCCTTTGCCCCTGTAGGGAGAGGAAGGAAGATGCAGTCACCTAATACCTAAAAGAAAAGATGTATTATTCCAGGTGGCGGAGTCTAAGACAATCTCTATGTATTTTGAAGTATTGAGCTCGAAGGGCATGTACACTATATTTTGAACTGGTTGGGACTGTTCTTGGAACATGCTTTTAATCAATGCATTGTTTTCATTTGCTAATTTCCCATCTCTGGTACAAACAGTAGTTTATTAAGGATTGCTTGGATATTATGCATTCCTGACTACCATTTCTGTACTTCTGTGTATCTAAAGTTGAGGATTTAGTTATCTTAGATACTGCAGTATCAACTTCTGAGATGAAATACATTAGTGAAGAAGCAGAGTACATAGGTCTGAACGCAAGTTCCTTTTGCCTCCTGTTTAATGCTGCTTCCTTTTGCCATGGGTCTGGAATTCCTGGTAATATATGTATTTCAGATCCTTAAACCTTTCCAACTTGTTCTAGAATGTAATGGACTCAATGTAGCATCAATGAGAGGGATTCTAATATGCACAACCTGACTTGAAATCATTGGGAATATTTCTCCAAATAGATTGAGCTGTAGAAGCCGGCAATATCTACGTGATAATGAAGCATTACACCGTGTTTGGGCGTCACTTTGGTCTCTAATGATGTTTTAAGTTTGGTAGTGATTTAGGTATTCAAGATCTCCAAGTAATCCTCTCCAAATTTGTGGTAGATCTATAGACCCTGCTGCTATTAATGCAAACAATCAAGATTTTCATTCTTGTGCATACATCTATTAGATTGTAAATTAGCTCGAAAATAATGTGTTTTTTATTTGTCTTTCACAGGCCATTGGTTGTAACTGAAAGAAATTTAAGGCATGACATGATTAACATGTGGTCAGGAAGCTATGAACCCCAGGTAAGATTTTACAACTGTATAGGTTACATTTGAATAGGTTTAAGGCCTCAAAGGATCCACCTTTCCTGGATGTGGCAATCAGTAGGAAATATCGGTCATCATTGTGAGGAAGTTGTGCTACTTAGATGCGCAATATTGGAACTAAATGTTTTGTATCAGTATTAGTCGGATCAAATGAAGAAGAGCAAAGTCACACTGGCACCTGTTGAATAAATTGCACACTCCTGAATCAAATTCATGCATGAACAAGCAACTTATTGATCAATTTCCAACCATACTTGCAGTGCTCCCTGGGTTATTTCCATGGAATATCATTCTGTTGAATTTTGATCTTGCCCAAGTCATATATGTGCATTTGAATTCTGGTGGTGTCTCCTATTATAAAAGTTGCTATATTGCAGTTCATCATGTTGATCTCCCTAACCCCACCTGAGGTTCTTGTCTTTATGTAGGATATGCATCTTGGAACAAGTTTGGACAAAGATCTGATGGTGGTCTTCAGGAACAGAAGCTTACGAAAGATCAAAGCAGTTAAAAGATTTATTTCAAGAGTTCACGAGTCATCAACAGGTGCTCTATAAGAGGTTCGCTGTGGAAGAGATGATGATTTTGCAGAAACAGCAACAACAGTTCAACCAGATCATAGATGTGTGAAATTCTAGTATATGTTTAATGTAGTGGTATATTGCTCGTGCATATTTTGGCCATTAGAAACATTGGGCTTTTTATATATTGTATTTGTCAAAATTGGAGTTCACTTTCACCTCTCCTGATTAAAAGTTGAATATTGTAAAGTTATGTTATTGAACTTCTAAGAAAATGTCTTTTAGCAAGCTTGTTATATATGGTATCGTTTCCAATTTTTATTACACCAATCGAGCCAGGATTCCTAATTGTGGGGCTCGAAACAAAGTAGTAATGCTAACTTATGACCTAAAGCAACTTTTTGAACTATCTTTGCCCCTACACTAGAAGTTATGTATTGAAATTTAGCAATATATATATATATATTGTTTTTATCATATTTGTTGTATGTAAATTTTCAATGAAGGATATTCAGGCGAATCCCCTTCGTTATACTTAGCTAACTTCAGCTTGCTTGTCGTGATGTTGGAGTTAAATGTTACTAGTATCTTTGCATTTTTGTGCTGTTTGTAAATATGAGTGTTGTTGAGCTGAGGATTTGGCTTCCCTCTCTCCAGTTTGCCCAGTGTCTTTTAAATAACAAATAATACTCCAATGCCTCATATAATGTGAACTTTACAGGTCTCTTCATGTTTACCAATAATATCTATATCTGTTAAGAAATAATTCGGTGGAAGTGTGGATGTCAAGATTTTCAAATGTTTGTTTTTCAAAGTTACATTACCCATGTATAAACCAACATTTTATATTGGTTGGTGTGGTTGCAAGGGTGCCTATAATAGCAACCCTTGCTTCCATTTGAAAGATATCATAAAATAACAAAAGCTCTAGTATCTGTTCCTTATTTTCTCTACTTAGTTATTTATTTTCTAACAAACATATTATCAACACGAGGGTTCTAATCTTCTTCAAAATAAATTTTCCATCTCAGGTATAATTAGCACATGCATTACTTATTTTATTTGTATGCTAATTTTTACTTATCTATTTATATTCAGTTTGTAACCATTTGCTATTTTTCTTTTAATATATCAGAGGCTATTATTATTTACTTAGTTATATTAGCTTTAGTAATGTTCTCTTCTAACTATTTTAAATAACATAAAAAAATGTCACCATAATTTATTTCTTGAACATCTTATGATACTGCCTAATATTTCATTTAAGCATATTTTTTTTTGTGCCCTGCAATAGGATTAATGTTTAATAGATTTTCCCATTATTGACTTTGCTTTTGGAAGTATTAATAGATTTAACATTAACAAGATAAAAGAAAAACTAAGTGTGTACAATAAATTAATTTCTTGCATTTACTTTTTAGTGTCATATTATAATTACATTAATTAGTAACCAACTTATTTTAATATCAATATATCTTCAGGATCTATTTAACCTTATAATTAATTTGCATTCATAAATTGGATTATTTTTATTATTTCTAATTCATTTTTTCATTTTAGTTTCACCATGTCGAATTTATCAAAGCTTGAATTTGTGGCACTCGACAATACCAAAAAGAATAATTTATCGTGGGTTCTTGATGTTGAAACACAAAACTGATCTTCTGGACTAGCTTTTGCCCCAGGTTATTAGAAATTTTTCGTTAAGGTTTGATCCCATATTGCTTTAGTCTTTAGTAAAGGATTAACCAGGTCTTGAATTAGAATACAAGGAGGGATATGTAACTTCGTTTTTAGGGCTTTCTCAGACTAAGGAGAGAATAAACCTAGATTTATTTTGATGTTAATGGTCTTGGGATACTATTAAACATGAAAATAATACATCATCTCCATGAAAGACTAAAAAATAAATATTTAACTGTGAAAGATTCACTGAAATTATAGATTAATTTGAAGGATCGATATGACCACCTTAAACTTACAGTATTATCGAAAGTTTGATATGAGTAGATATACTTTGATTCCAGAATTTTAAAACTGCAACCGAGTATAATTCTGCTATTCATAAAGTAAGTTCCATATTAAAATAATGTGGAGATATTATCAATGATGATGGCTTGCTGGAGAAAACTTATATTACTTTTCATGCATCTAATGTGTTGCTACAACAACAATATCGTGAAAAGGGGTGATGTTCCATGGTTTCATGAAACTTTCGATACTTAAGACGAGGAAAATATGCAAGAATTTAGATGTTCTATGATGTGTTTTTGTGATATTGTGTAGGAGAATAGGGTTCAGGCGAAACAAAAAACGGATCAAAATTGATCCAGGAAAGAGTCGTGAAAAACATCCACGGATCGTGGAATCATCTGTGAATTGTCAAACATGCTCGTGAATGAAGTTCTGAAGAGGAAGGCATAATTTTGAATTCCACGGAGGGGGGGGGAGGGTTTGCAAATGGTAGACTTGGTCCATGACTGGTGGAATTAAGCCGTGAACAAGATGTTGTAGACAAACAAGTTTTTGATTTTCATGGATGGTTCTACGACTCGTGGACTGGGTCTACGATTGGTATACTGGATTAGTGGAAAAGAGTCTGATTTCCATGACTTTAGTCCATGATTGATAGACTGATTCATGACTCCACTCTACGATTGATAAAAATATGCCGACCTGTTTCTCCTACATAGTTTAGGATAGGATTCCTTTTATATCTATAAATGCTAGGTCTTATGATTATTTTACATTCTATTACATTATTGTAAGGTTTTAAGGCACATTCTTGGTTTTGGAATCACAAACATCTATTTTTAGGGTTTTAATTCAAAGTGAGATTCTGGAGTTTTTCAGCTTATTATTGTAAGTTCATAATTATTCTTTCTTACTCGAATTCTTCTTGTGTTCTTGCAATTATGAGTATCTAAACACCATAACTAGGATTGTGGGAACCATGGAGGATTAACGAAGTAGTGTTTGAAGTACAAGGTGATTCTCGAAGGGTAGTTGAGCATGTATTGTGGTTTCTTCTGGTTTGATTGCTTTTTAATAAGTGCATGTGTCGACACTTTTTCTATTTCTACCCTGGACTGTAGTAAGGGTAGCCGAATCAAAATAGCAAATCAATAACAACACGTGGAGTTATCTTCATTTAATTAGCCTTGAGTAGGTAAATGGGAAATACTATATTGGGATCATAGATAGGGGCCAATAATGCAACACTCAATAGACATCTACAAGGGGCATAACATAATTGATTAGATGATACAAGAAAAAGGAAAGAAAAGCAAGGATGTGTGTAAAACCATGTGTACTCAGCAAACATTATTGATAACCGACCCTAATCCAATGCACTGGAGAAAACCACCACCCCAACTACCCAAGATTTTTTCAAATTGATCTACAGTGATTAAATTATCAACTTTATCCTATAAGGGTAACCCAATACAATAGTCATAACATTATCCATAAATAGGGTAGGCACATAAGTCTAGGTGAGTCAACACTAACCATTTTATGACCAACAAGAAAATAAAAACATATATAAGAAAGACTCACTAACATAGTACATCAGGCTCAATTATCATGTTTAATCAATAATCTATGATAAAGTGGTGAGAGTGTACAAGTATGTGTATGTCTTGCTACCACTAAGTGCGAAACTATATGTCTCACTAATCAAGTCATAACTGTACCCTACATCTCATACATACCTCACTCCCAAATCAACCAAGAAGTTGAAAAGTATGATGTAACAAAATAAAATGAATGCTTACTGCTTAATATCATAAACAAAGTTCAACCACAATAATTAACTAAAAAAATAAGCACTCAACAACAATATCAATCAATACCAAGGAAATGTCATGCAATGAAAGTGATGCAATACAATGTGATGATGATGATGAATAATTGGAAGCCATTGTATGACTTTATGTATACACCTACCGATCCTCAATGCTCCCATGATAGGACCCATAGGGGGTTAAAAACCCATATACTCTTAAAATCTCCATCCTATGTCTTAAATCAACTTTACCAACACATCTTTTGATATAGACATTTTAAAAAGTATCTCATTTTCGTACAAAACTAGAATGTCTCAGTGGTACCAATGTCTAATAAATATGCATACATGATATAAGGATTTAATTTTATAACGCCCTGAGAGTACATCCTGGGGTGTCACATGATGCTTACGATCCCGAAGCACCACGAACTATTCCATGACTGGTACCTGCTGTGAATACTGAATAATATTCATAAAACATATACAGAAGTGAAGCTGAAAATGCCATAAGGTCCATAATACTAAAAAATAAATACTGAGTACAACTGTGGAATAATTGCTAACTGAAAGTGTCTGAAAGCCTCTAAACATCTGAAATAAAAGAGTTGGTGGGACAGGCCCCAAATAACTCCAACTACTGTCTGAAAATAACTGAAATACTGTAAGTAATGTAATGACTAAATAAGTATCACGTCCTAGATGGATGAGGACTCAGTACTGTAGCTGCGACTGATAGAATGATCTGGCTAAGTACGGTCAGGAATCCGAGCATTCAAACCTATGATATGAGATATCATCGCGCAAAAAGAGTATGTGTCAGTGCTTTGAATGTACTGGTACTCTAGGTGAGGTTAATTTAACATGAATGGGTTTATGTGAATGAGTAAGAATAACTAAATATCATGAAGTAACTGGGCGAGAGTATATGCAAGACTGGGACTACTGAAAGTGTAAAACATACAATACCAAGCATATATCGTCTATCTGAATTAGACTAAAACTGAAGTACTGAGTTCTGGTAACTGAATACTGATAACTGAAAGTTTAGACTGAAGCTGAAGTACTTAATTTTTGATAACTGAATAACTGATAACTGTAAGTCATGATAGTGTATAACTAAATTGAATTCAATACTGGATACTAAGAATGTGGGAGGTATCATCTAACCGACAAGCCCCAAATAAGTTGATTGGGGTCCAACCTATAACCCCAGTTAGAAGGGTGTTAGTACCATACCACGAGTACTAACACTGGATGTGAGTCACCCTAACTGGCAGAAAGATATTTTGTCAACCCTCACTGGTAGGAAAACTCATACAAGATGTGTCAACCCTTATCTGACAGGAAGATATCTCAACCTACGTTGGCTACATAGTTTTGTAACTCAGGGATTGCTACTAAGGGTCACACCCTAACCTGGCGGGAATGCCCTCATCCCTGGGTTCGCTCGGTGCTAAATCTTACTCCCAACTGAACCGATACTGGAATCAATCACTAGAATAGGCTAAGCTTTATTGTATTCACACTGATCCTGTTAACTAACTGGATGCTAATTTTCGTGATACTACGAGGACCATTCTATAATGATTGGGACTACGTAAACAACTAATTTTAAGCATTCAATACTCCATGACTCGATAGCATTGACCATGGGACTATATCACTACTTTAAACGCATAACAAATAGATCACTATGCAAAATTCGTTCACTTAGATATTTTGTCAAACACTTAGGAGGCATTAACTTGTACATGGGAATGAACAACTTGTAATGCATTATGACTACAACAATCAATTCACAATTCAAGGGTTTGACATGAGATCTACATCAACCAACATACCCATTGATTTATTTTACATGAAACTCATATTTTCTTAACCTGAAACTCAAATAACAACACATACATGGACATAATTTAATATAAATCATGTGAAACTCCTAACTTGAATTTAAAAGAGGTTCTTGGACTCTAAGGGTGGAAGGGATCCAAGGATGAACATCTAACATACCTGAGTAGTTGAATTCGTGAGAATTGTTGGTGATTTCTTGGAACTTGATCTTAGACTTGATGAACTAGGGTTTGATCTTGAGAGAATTGTATGAAAGATTGAGTGAGTTTCCCTTATAGAAGGCTTAATTTTATGTTATGGTGGGTTATGATGGTGGAAAATGACTCTTTTGCCCCCACAAACCCATAATTTAATAAATAAAAAATGTGCCCAATGATGCAACAGGTGACGCGTTGCATCGATCAACCCAACACAATTATCGACACGCCTCATCGATGGTGACGATGCAATAGCCAATGCGATGCGGCCTAATCACGTTGGCTCACTGTTTTGGTCATCCAAACATGAGTCAAATGATGTTCAAAAATTTTAAAACTCACCCGAGATGACCTATAGATAACCTTGATCATGAATAAATTTTAAAATAGACAATCAAAGGTCGAGAATATTGAAATACAATTCATCGATGTTATAGGGCCAAAATAAGGCTAAGTCTTTAACACAACTAAATTTTTCTAAGTCTTGAACCCTTTTAGTATGTAGCATAAGACTGAAATAAGCTAAGATTTTTTTTGCGGGGTCTTACAATATCTCCCTCTTGGGAGCATTCGTTATCTAATGAGACTGACTGAACTGAGAAGTACAGAGGAACTGAGATTACATGCTGAACATGCCTGATTGAAACGTGACTACATGACTGAGTCTGACACATAATGACTAACCAAACTGATTCGTGAATGCATGAATGACATAAGATTGATATGCAGTTGGAATCGAGTATGGAAATGAGGGATTCTATGGAAAATTGTTATCTTACACTGAGAATACCGAAGAACTTGAGATAATTTACCGAACATGCGTGAATGAGTACATGAGATCATAACTGAATCTGAAACATGATACATAAAATGAATATCATAAACTGAACTGATTTCTCGAATACATGCAATGACATGAGAATGGTTATATGGATGAGATAGGAATGAGAGAGTGAACTTATGAGTAACCTTTACCTCCGGCTGGGTCTGGTTTCGTAAAGAAAAGATGAGAGATTTAGTACATGAAAAATTCAGGGCATCGACATCTCCTCTTTGAGATAGTTGATCCCTCGAATGATACTGACTTGGCTGAAATATCAAGGAAAACTGAGATGATGCACAGGACACTTACAAACTGAATTATGACTGAATATATGGGATTTAAAATTGAGGCTTGAGGAATAGAGTATCCACGACATGAATTCATCAATGAAATCAAATTTGAGGGTATACATAACAAAAATTTGAAATTCGCTGATCATTGAGAGCGTAGCATGTGTACAAGAATTGAACATACTATAAAGCATGAGTACATGAGTCATGAGCTGCATGACCTCAGTTTGGAGTTTTTAAATTTGAGGGACATGATTCGTACGGCTGAGTGGAATGGAACACCTTATACTAAGAACTGAGAGAGTATATGATTTTCTGTCAGGTGTACGAATATGAGATATGATCATAGAGCTGACATGTAAAGCATGAGTAGATATCGTGATCACTGAAGTACAAAACTTTGAACTGAGATACGAATGGTTCGGGCGTCTTCCCCCTTTACTGATGTTCTACAATACACTGTATCACCACTAGAATCTGAGAGACTGACTTATTTACTTGCCCTATCATCTCTCCCTTAGATTAAAGCCATCATTCTAAATTTGTGAACCACTTAATCAACAACTCTAAACTGAACTACCGCCACCTTACTCTACAATATAGGGGATAGTAATACGCGTAAATTGATAAACTTACCTTGAAATACTATACCTGATAATATAAAACTTACTGCTAGTACCTTCTTCTAGATACCACTCTTAGCCCTTTATAGCCCCAATAATCATCATGTAACAATTTAAGATTGACTAACTGTGAATTTTCAACTCCTCTTTCTATTAGCTCAACCTTCAAATATTCTAACCTAGATTTAAACACATAACATGGATTTTCCCAAATCTTTAATAAATATACTACTTTCACCATAGCCTACAAATATCACATCAATAACATATGTTTTGAATCAACAAACTTAAATTCTTGTATACACTGCTTTAAGGCTACTGATTCACCTTTCACATGGCTAGTCCCATGAAATATATAATCTGCTCAAATTCAGATAACACCATCCCAACTCTACTACTATTGCTAAACTCCTAGTTTTATGCTTCAAATTCTAGATCATATTCTATCATAGGATTCTGAGAAGGAATCTGAAAACATGTATGACTCCTGTGTATCAGTACTAAGGAGGTACTACCCCTTAATTCAGTGATTGGTTTATTGGGATATTGAAATTAAACGACTCTATTTCTAAAATCAATTGAAGTGGGTTGCTGGGACACTGTAACGGGGCAATTTTTGCGTACCCGCCTAGCTATGATGGGTTTGCTCACTGAGGTAGACACTGAAAAGGGCTCTGCTAATATTTCGGGCCTAGCACTGAAGTTGACAGCTATATGGGGTTACAAGAGAAAGTGAAGCTCTGTGGTCTAGTAAAACATACACAAAATATGAAAGGCCTGTAATGTATCCATAACCGCATCGGGAGAACTTTCCTGATCATGTCAGGATTGGAGTGTATAAAGTTTATTCTGACGTTGACCTTTGGTGGCACTGAAGGTGGCGCCCTGTTGAGTCGAGTGACCGAATGGAACTAGAGGATGACTGTGTCGACTCCGCAGACCAGCCTTAGGATATTATCTGACTCTATGGACTGACTTACCACATCCAAAACACACATCACTGCCCTCTCTACACACACCCTTATGATTCTTACCACATTTTCCACAAAGCAGATAGGTACGACCACTGTTCACACTACCCTGGGTTTTGGAGCCTGGTGCCCTATCCCGACTATCACTTCTAAACTTTGGTACTGGTATACTAGCTGAAGTAGAAACTGGGGCTGAACACTTCAAGCTGAACTAAGAACGGTTACCACCTTCTGACTGAGCAAAATTAAAACTACCTGTTCTAGCTCTCTTGCTCTCCCTCTCTTTCTTCTTAATTTTTTCCTTCTCTATCTGCTGTGCATAGACCATCAAACTCACCAAGTCCATATCTTTGATCAATATTGCAGCCCTACTCTCTTTGACCACACTATCAGATACACTATACACAAATTTACTCATCCTAGATCTGTTATCAGTTACTACATGAGGAGCATACCTAGTTAGCCGAGTAAACTTAAGGGAATAATCCTTCACACTCATTTTTCCCTTCTTTAAGTTAAAAACTCCAACAACTTAGATTCCCTCCGCTATAATTGGAAGAACCTATCTAATAAGGCAGTAGCAAACTCTTTCCATTCTATAGGCCCTGCATCTGCGCCTCTATCTACTATCCACTGCTTACACCACGTATTAGGTACATCTTACAGCTGATAGGTAGCTAACTCAACACTCTCACTAGTAGTTACCCCTATAATGTCTGTTACCTTTTGTACCATGTCTAGAAACTCTTATAGATCCTCATCAAACTTAGATCCATAAAACAAAGAAGGGTTCATTTGGGTGAAGTCCCGAATCCTAGTTGCAGTGGTATTAACCACTGGATTAGCTGGGATAACAGCCTACTGATTATTCTGAGCTACTACTGAGTGAGCTAAGGCAGTGAAGGCAGCTCTGAACTCGGCGTGAGTGACATGCTCCTCTAGGTGATTTTCCTGAACGGGCGGAGGTGCGGGCTGATTCTAGTTTCTTCTTTTGTTAGTTTTCCTAGGAGGTATATTCTATAAACCAAAGGAAAAGTTGAATTAGATAGAGAGTTTAACTTGAGATCCTGCTCATTCGTACAATATGAAAACTGAAAGAAGAAAAACTTTTCCTAAAACGTCCTGTAGCCTCTTGCCCATAAGTTGGCGCGCTACACACCCATACACAAGACTTTACACAACACAACTTTCAGACTCCCTAGGACACCTTAAAACCTTAGGCTCTGATACCAAGTTTGTAACGCCCCAAGAGTACACCCTAGACATCACACGGTGCTTACAACCCCGAAGGATCACAAGCTTATCCGTGATTGGTACCTGCTGTGAATACTGAATAATAATCATAAAACATATACAGAAGTGAAGATGAAAACACCATAAGGTCCATAATACTGAAAAAAATATTGAGCACAACTGTGATATAATTGCTAACTGAAAGTGTCTGAAAGCCTCTAAATATCTGAAATAAAAGAGTTGGCGGGACAGGCCCCAAATAACTCCAACTATTGTCTGAAAATAACTGAAATACTGAAATACTATATGTAATGCAATGACTAAATAAGTATCATGTCCTCGAAGGATAATGACTTACTACTGTAGCTACGGCTGATAGAATGATCTGGCTAAGTACGGTCAGGAACCCGAGCATCTGATCCTATGATATAAGATATCATAGTGCAAAAAGAGTATGCGCCAGTACTTTGAATGTACTGGTACGCTAGGTGAGGTTAGGCTAATATGCATGGGTTCATGTTCATGAGTAATAATAACTAAATATCATGAAGTAACTGGACGAGAGTATATGCAGGACTGGGACTATAGAAAGTACTGAACATATAATACCAAGCATATATCGTCTGCCTGAATTAGATTAAAACTGAAGTACTGAGTTCTAGTAACTGAATGCTGATAACTAAAAGTTTAGACTGAAATTAAAGTACAGAATTTTTTGATAACTGAATAACTGGTAACTGTAAGTCATGATTGTGTAGAACTAAACTAAGTTCTGTAGTGAATACTGAATACTGAATACTGAAATTATGGGAGGTATCATATAACCGATATACCCCAAATAAGTTGATTGGGGTCCAACCTGTAACCCCAGTTAGAATGGTGTTAGTACCGTACCACGGGTATTAACACTGGTTGTGACTCACCCTAACTGGCAGGAAGACATTGTGTCAACCCTCACTGGCAGGAAAACACATATGATATGTGTCAACCTTTATCTGGCAGGAAGATATCTCAACCTACGTTGGCTACGTAGTTCTGTAACTCAAGGATTTCTACTAAGGGTCATACCCTAACCTGGTGGGAATACCCCCGTCCCTGGGTTTGCTCAGTACTGAATCCTACTCCCAACTAAACCAACACTGGAACTGATCACTAGACTAGGCTAAGTTTGATTGTATTCACACTGATCGTGTTAACTGACTGGATGCTACTTTTCGTGATACTATGAGGACTATTCTATAACAACTGGGACTAAGTATACAACTAATTTTGGATATTTAATACCCCCAGGACTCGATAACATTGATCATGGGACCATGTCACAACTTTAAATGCATAACAAATAGATCACCATGTAAAATTTGTTCACTTAGACATTTGTCAAACAATTAGGAGACATAACCTTGTGCATGGGCATGAACAACATGTTAATCCATCATGACTGCAACAATCAATTCACAATTCAAGGGTTTGACGTGAGATCTACATCAACCAACATACCCATTGATTTGTTTTACATGAAACTCATATTTTCTTAACTTGAAACTCAAATAACAACACATGCATGGACATAATTCAATATAAATCATGTGAAACTCATAACTTGAATTTAAAAGAGGTTCTTGGACTCCAAGTGTGGAAGGGACCCAAGGATGAACATCTAACATACTTGAGTAGTTGAATTCGTGAGAATTGTTGGTGATTTCTTGGAACTTGATCTTAGATTTGATGAACTAGGGTTTGCTCTTGAGAGAATTGTATGAAAGGATGAGTGAATTTTCCTAGTGGAAGGCGTAATTTCATGTTATGATCAGTTAAGATGGGTGGAAAATGACTCCTTTTTCCCCACAAACTCGTAATTTAATAAACAAAAATGTGCCCAGTGAAACGATAGGCGACGCATCGCATTGATCAACCCAATGCGATTATCGATGCATCGTGTCGATGGTGATGATATAGCCAACGCGACGCGGCCTGATCGCGTTGGTTCATTGTTTTGGTCATCTAAACATGCCTCAAACGATGTTTGAAAAATCTGAAACTCACCAGAGATGACCTATAAACAACCCTGATCATGAATAAATTTAAAAATTGACAATCAAAGGTCGGGAAGATCAAAATAAATTTATCAAAGTTAAGGGGCCAAAATAAGGCTAAGTCTTTGACACTTAGCTAAATTTTTCTAAGTCTTGAACCCTTTTAGTATGCAACATAAGACTGAAATGAGCTAAGATTTTTTTTTGTAGGGTCTTATTAATTCTCACAACCAACCAGTATCAAAATAAAATCCATTTAATACATGTATAAGTAAGCTCAAAATCAAACAAATGAATCAATGATTCATGATATCAGTTTCCACATAGGACCACCAAAATAAATAGTCATGCAACCATCAATATTATCATTTCTAATCCCTTACATGAGTATCACTATAATGATAATACAATTAAATGCTTATATAAGGCCTACAATGTCAAGTCAATCCCCCACTCGAATGACACAATAATAGATACAACATTCTAATGCACAAATAAGGCCTATAATAATAAGTCAATCCCCCACCCGGGTTATAAAATAATAGATAAGATGTTTAATAGAAAAACATGACCAATAACATCAAGTCAATCCCCCACTCGAGCATCACTGTAATATATCTTCTCAACTCAAAAGCAATATGCATATTAGCCCCCACTCGGGTACATGATCATAAATAATTACTCAAGTTATAATAAAGTTCATACAAGCCCCCACACATGGAACACAAGATAAACAACAATTCCAATAACAATAAATCTCAAACTATCCAAATCTACCTTGTTCCATACATTAAGCCTTATCAACTATTACAAGTCTATTCATAGTCTAGGAATCCTCTAAACCTCAATAATTCCATCAAATAACGATAACAACATAATTATCCCCTGAAAAGTCACTAAAACCTCAATCATTACATCAAAGCCACTAAATATGATTCAACCTCTAAATTAGGTATCCACTATCAAAATTATTCAAGATCAATAAGCTAACTATTTACGATCTATTCCAAGTATATTCACAAGTATCAAGAATAACTAATATAAGCAACTAAATAAATATGACTCATCAAATGACTTCAGTACCCGCAAAGATTCTTGCTATTTCACCTAAGTGGGACCCCTAATTCTAAGCATTTCACAAAATACAACTAAACTAACATACAATACATAAATACTTCAGAGGAAGTCAAAGTGAATCTCAATTTGTCTTAAAAGAATAATTCGCAAGCCAAAGAAAAGTCTGAAGCATTAATCAGAAGCTCTATTCCCTAGAATCAATACCAAATGTGACCAATCTAATAAAATATGGCATCTACAAGTCAAAAAGAGTCCAATGATACCCATATCAACTACATTTGATTTGATTCTAAAAATAGATTAAAAATTAAACACAAAAGAAAAGGGTAAAACTTTATTTTAGAAACACATTCTGCATAACATTAGGAAGCTACATCTAAAAATTCACACAAAAATGACTTTCAAATTAAAGACAAAATATTTTTAAGCTTTACCGATAAAACCCCAAAATCGAATTTAAAATCAAATGTCTAAGATGAGTTTATAATTAAATTAGTAAAAATATTATAAATTCATGGTTTAAAAATATACCCAGGAAAGAAATCTCGAAAATCCCTTGAAAATGCTCAAATCTGAGCTCTCAAGCCCCAATAATGATGAAAATGATGGAATGGGGTTTTGAATCTCAACTTTTGTTAGGAATTATGAAAAACAAAATGGATATTCTTGGAAATGAAAAATGTGAAGGTGAATTCACATAGTAAATGATTATATGAGAAAACGCACCGAGAATCCCAAAAATAGAGCTTTCTAGCTCCTAAAATGTCAAAAATCTGAAGTGAGATGAAGTCTGATATTTATATATATTCAAGTTGAATTTCCATAGCTAAAGCCCATTTTCTGTAGCTAAAAAGTTTATTTTTCCATAGCTAAAGGTGTGCACCAATAATCTTTTACACCAACAACTTTTATATTCACCAAAAAAGGCTATAAATCCCTCATACAACATGAAAATACACCAATTCTTTTTTCTATAATCTCTAAATAATGATACGAATCTACTCGTTCAGTCGAAACTCAATTTCTTGCATGTTTTTTAGTCAGATATCATTTTTAGTCATTAAAGAATTATTTCATGATCTGTAATAAAAACTGGATCTCGACTTACGAAATTAAACCAAACTCTTCAGATTAATCTTTTAAATCATGCATGGCATTTCAAAATAATTTTTTGATCTGTAAAACTAATAATGAACCTTTTTGTCAATCAATTTTACTTAAACAAGACCAAAGCATCCAAAATACTAAAAAACTTATTCAAAACTCATTCGAAACCTCCCAAACACAAAACACACATGCTAATAGCCTGAAAATGACATTTCAGACTTAACGAAATCATTATATTTATTTTAAAAAGTCATTTATAATAAAGTAACCCTTGGGACCCCTTAAGTTATGTTAACTAGTTTCCGAATGGAGGATCAAAATGCAAATTAAGGTTCCGAAGCCGAACCAATCCCGCTACTAATCCAAATTTGACATTTTGGATCTAATAAAACTATCAGAATCACCATCTGATTCTTGGATCATGAAATATTAACCGAAGTCAAACTATTCCCTTTAAGGATGTTCAAAATCAAAATCTCATATAAAATACTTTCAAATGCATCGAGGACTGTTTCAACCAATTCCGCAACTCCTAAATGAGATACAACAACTATAGAGAAGGGAAAAATGGTAAAGATACAAAAAATTCTAAATTTCAATACGAGGGTCAATACAATATCCACCACTAAGATTCACGTTCGTCTTGGAACATACAAGTAAGAAAATCCAAAATATGTAAAGGCTAAAAAAATACCCTCAAGAAACCTCAAGCAAGTACTCCAATGCGGAGTCACAACTATTGAACAATTGATCTCACCATAGAACAAGAAATCTTTCACATAAGGACTCACTAGGTTACAACATGTCACCACCCAAAACTAAGGGTCATGATGGCGCTTGTCTCGGCATACATGGACAAGTAAGCCTATCACCCAAATTGATACATAAAAAGAAAAAAAGGCAGAAATACCCCCAACGTAAGGCTTCTAGAATGAAACTGAACCATATAAGATAATAAGTGCAAAAAGAATATAATCAACAATGCATCCATAACTCCCAAAACCTGATGTCAACAGTATAAGAATGTATCTAGTACAACTTGTATCCAAAATTACATAAGACAATCCAACAGATGTAACTCTATCTCTAAAAACTAGAAATGGCATAGTCTAATGATAGAAAAAGATAGTAGAAGACATCCGGATGCCTGAAAGTCAACCACTACCTTAAAAAGCACCAAAAATTGCCTGAATCAATCAAGATGGGGTGCACTCGAACTAGGAACTGCACCAAAAGGGCGAAGTAGGTGTGAGTACGATCCACTTATACTCAGTAGGTATCATAGGTCGACTGAGCAAAGTAGATAAAAAACATACAAAATACATATAAATGGCATGTCACCTACAATTAGAAAATGTCCCACAATGTTAGCCCACATTACTTGCACTAACAGTTCTAATATATATCATATATATTTGCAACAATAACAATCAGATAGAACACAAGTATACATCAAATCATGTACAAGTAGAAAGAAAGGAGAACATATATGCAGAAGATCATATATGCAGAAGATCGCTAAGTACAAATAAAGAAAGATAGAACAAATAGATATATGACAAGTCAATATGGCAATTCAATCACGACATAAACACAATAAATCAAGTGCAATGTATAAGATGATGATGATGATGGTGTTGATGATGATGATGATGTACAAGGTTGTCGCACGACCTCCGTATACATCCACAGAGGCAAGCCTCACGATGTGGCACCTATGGGGGGTTCATCAACCCATATACAATCCATATATATATCCATATCCATATCCTTATCCATATCTCCTCCCCAGCACATCCCTTGGGGAGGGTTTTATAAGATATCATATTTTTTGTCATAAAAAGGTGTTGTCAGTGTTTCTCAGATGTTGCCACGGTAGTACCATTTGTTTTATGAATGAGTATGGCATAAGGATGTAATACTCACAACCAATCATATGATGTATTTCCAAAATCAACCACAAAGATATATTTCTACTACTAACCACAATGATATATTTCATAACTACGTAAGCCAATATCCACTCATTATTTCACCATCCATGAATTTCCATATGTTTCATATGCCAATAAAGTATGAATATAATCACAATACACCAATATTACCATATTAGGGATTTCAACAACACAATACAATTATTCACATGCATTCAAGGCTATTAATATCACATAGGACCCCACACGGTTACACATATCACATAATATCTCAATTTCGATAATTACATCACATATAGACCTCCACATGGGCGCAATGCATAGATATTTTCATGATTATTTTCCATCCTTAACATGCATTTTGTATCAATATTTACTACCCAACCCAGTTTGAAAGAGTTAAGCCATAACCTAACTCGAAAGCCAAAATCATTCTGCTACACTTCGAACCCACAAACTTACTTTCCATGAATGATCCTGAAATTAACTAAAATCAAGATATATAGAATCTATGCATCAAAATAAAGCCATCAATACCCATATTGCCTACTTTTGGTTCGGAGTCAAAATGGACACCCGAAATAAATTTTTAAAAAAGAAGAGAAAAATTAGAACTTTATTGCAAAAATGTGTTCTACATATGTGTAGGAATCTACAGCTGAAAATCCAAGTCAAATAAAGTAAAAAACAAGGTTCAAATCAAAGAAAAACTATTTTTGAGCTTTATCGGGAAAAATCTTTAAAATCCATGTTAAAATCAACAATCGAGGTTATTTTGAAGATGAAACTGAGGAAAAACAAATAAATATAGGATTAGGAACATTATTCAAGTGAAAAAAAGTAAAGTTTGGGGCTAAATCAAGTAATAAGATTTTCTGGGTTTTGAACAATTAAGTTAAGAAAAGGATGAAATCTCACCTTAAATCCATAAAAGAATCGAGAAATAGACTTTAATCTAGCTTCTCAAATACCCACAAGCTTTATTTTTAAGCTCTCACACTATTTTAGGGTTTTAACTCTCCAAAGGCAAGATGAAAAAATGAGCTAAAATTGGGTAAAAAAAGGCCTTTTTCTATTGCACCAGATTACCTGACACAAAAAGGGCATAAATTGCAGTTGCCAAATGCATTTTTACCCTTTAAGGAATAAAACTCATTCACAACGTGCATTTTACCCTTTGTACACCAGTTAACTTGGTACACTAAATTCTTAAGTCCAAAATGGACTCCAATGGGGTGCTCGGGATTCGTTTGGAGTATGATTTACGCAAATGAACTATGTAATCCAATTTTGACATTCCAGGTGCGTTAACAAAGTTGACCTCCAAAACTCGAAGTCATAATTTTCCAAATTGAGGGTCGAAATGAGTTTTAAAATTCGAAAAACCAGACCAAATATGTTATCATCCTAAAATCAATGTTTTAAATTTGCTGGCATAGTTCATTCGGTCATCCATCACACGGATCAAAAGATAACTACAAAAGTCCAAAATAAGGCTCTCAAAGCTGGTAAAAACCATAATATCGCATAAATGGTACAAAAATACATCAAAAATTATGCCAATCACCCCTATACCACAAAAATACTACAATGCAACTACGAGGAAGGGTAAACCTATCAAATCACCCAAAATAAAAAATTTCACATATTTCATCAAATTTTAAGTCGCTACATTATCCACCACTAAAAATCTAGTTCATCCTTAAACTAAAAGCAAAAGAAATATCTGAATCCACAAAGAGCTGGGGATATAAACTACACATATCAAACACAACCTCCTAAGTAGCCTTATCTACAGGTCGATGCCACCACTGAACCTTAACTACAGGGATAACTTTTGAGCTCAACCGCTTAACATCCAAAAGGAAGACCAGCTTCTTAACAAAGGACAATCGCTCATCTGATTGAATTGGCTCCAAGTGAATGACATTAGACTCATCAGGAATATAGCAGCGAGGCATAGAAACATGAAAAATTAGAGGAAAAACTGATGGATTAGGAGGCAAAGAAAATTGTGACACCCCGATTTGCTGAACCGGAATGCTAAACGGTGCTCATGAACCTGAAGGATCACAAGCTAACCTATGACTAATATCTGTATTTGTATACTGCATAAAATACTAAATAATGCAGAAACATGCACTGAAAGGCCATAAGGTTCTATACTGAACATAAGATGGATGAGATAACATCTGTGGGGTAATACAATACCCAAAATAAAACTGTAAACACTGAAGTCTGAAACATAAGAGTCGACATCTAGTCTGAAAGCCCTTACTATCTGAATAATTTGAATAAGAAGTTGATGAGATATGTCCCCAACTAACTCCAACTAATAACCAATCAATGAAATAGTGGAGAAATAATCATGTCCTCGAAGGATGAGGACTCACTTATATTCTGACTGCTGAGACTGGAATCTACTGCTGATCTGGAACTCATGTCTCTGAACCTATGGTGTAACATAAAATGAAAGCACCATAGCGCAAATACGTCAGTACAATAGAATGTACTGATTATACATGTGAGGTAGGCTAATGCAAGGGTTAACATGCATGAATAATGCAAGCTGTCTGTCTAACATGAATGCGAGAATGCATACATAAATACATAACGGTAACTGACACTATGATATCATGATTACTGAATCTGAATACTGATGACATGACATACTAATAACTGTTATAACTGATAGCATAAATAGCTATATCTGAATGAAACTGATAACAAGGGTGACTGTATCTGACAGTTCTGAATCTGATGGAACTATCTGAGTTTCTTACTGTATCTGGTCGACTGTATCTGACAGTCTTGATTCTGAAGAACTATCTGAATTATTTTACTGAGACTAGTACTGAAACTGTGGGAGGTAGTATTTAACCGACCTGCCCCTGATACGCTATTATGACTGAGGTGGGTTCCAATCTGTAACTCCAATTGGAAGGGTGTCAATACCATGCCACTGGTAAGGACAAGCTGTGGGAGACCCTTAACTGATAGTGTCCCTAAAAAAGAATGGTAGGGCCCTTATCTGACAATGCTTATCCACCTCATCAACCCTTATCGAACAGTGTTGATGTCTCAACCGATGCTGGCTACATAGTTTTGGAATGCAAGGATGACTTCTAAGGATCACACCCTCATCTCATAGTGTGTGTCCCCATCCTTGGGTTCACTCGGTGCTAATTCCTACTCCCATCTGAATGGACACTGAATATGATTTACTGAACTAAATATGAGCTGAGTTACTAAGTTCCATTGACTGACAAAATACTACTGATATCTGACAACTGTCTGAGTCATTAGATCATGGAAATTTTTCCTGAGTCATAAGACTATCTGAAGTCTAAGGATTCATAGCTTGACCGAGAGTATTGTGAAAACATGACATGGCTCTAGGTACACAACTAATATTTCAGGTACGAGTACCCCCAGGACTCGATGGAAGGAAACTGACAAAGCATGACTTACTTGAATATATAATAATCATCATAATACATTTACTGAAGCATTTAATCAAACATGTGATAGGCATAAGCTTGTACGTACATGGGGATTTCATGATTCATGCTAATTAGACACTTTCTCTTCATCTAGGAATTCAACCAAACACATAGTAGGCATAGAATGTGTAAACAACATCATACAATAATTAACTATCGTGATTCAATTCCAATTTAATCATTCAAGGGTTTAGTCCTAGGGTTTCATGAATCTATACTGATACAAATCAACCCATATGGAATTTAACACTCATTCATGGAATACAATTCAATTACTCATTATCAACATGAATAAAAGCAACCTAATCATGAAATTCATTAGAAAATCCATAACTTGAATTTAGAAAAGGGATTCTTGGGCTTCATGGACGAAAGAAGTCCATGAATGAACACTATGCATACCTTAGTTCGTGCTTTCGTGAAGATTGATGGTGAAACCATCTTGAATTTGAATCTCTAATAGAAATCCTAGCTTGTTCTTGAGAGAAACTTGAGAGAAAATAGTATATTTTGGGTGAAGAATAGCTAAATCATGTGTTATTGGGTTTAAATAGGGGTAGGAAATTGACCCTTTTAACCCTGAACGCGTCATTTAATTTCAGTAAAATTTTCTCAAACTGGGCCCCAGGCGCGACGTAAAGTTATTGCACCGTGTCACTGGAAATTGACAATTAGGAAATTAAGGAATGACGCAATGCAGAGCCATCGCATTGCCCCTTCCTTTATGACCTGGAACTTTAGCGCGACATGGGGGAAATCGTATTGAGACACTGGAAAAACAACAATTCTGAATTTGAGTGCTGGCCGGATGCGCCATAATCGTGGACACCTATTGGAAATTGCCAAATGCCATTTCCTCTTGTGGCGCAGCGTGCCACTGACTAATATGGTGTTGTTTTACGATGGGATCTTGAAATAGTCATAACTTCTTACCCATTTATCGAATTTAAGTGAATCATATATCGATGGAAAGCTTATTGAATTTTTCCACATGAAAAAATGTGAAAATTTTGAAATTCCTCATGGAATAATTATCCTTCACTTTAGAAGCTAATACTAGGCATTCTTTGGACGAAATTTGCTAGAAATCTTTGGGGTATTACAATATCTCCCCTTAAAGAACATTCGTCCTCGAATGAGACTGACTGAGAGGGGAAATAATAAGCTGAACATGAACTGAACATGAATAACTATAACATGATCTCATGAATGACAAGATGGACATAACATACTGAACATGCATAGCTGATGCATGTGTAATTGATTCATGAATGCATGACTCAATGTTCCGAGGAACTAAGTTTCTCACAATGAGAATGCATTTCTGATGCATAATTATATAACTGAGCTGATACATGAATGCATGACTTAATATGCAATGGTACTTGATACCAAGTTTATACTGGGAACATGAATATGAAACTGAATACCAAGTTTGTGATGAACACTGATCATGAAACTAAGTAAGCTTAAGGAGAACTGTTACCTTGAGCTTGATCTGAGTTGGCAGAGAAGAGGTAAGGATACTTGGTACACATGTCTGCTTCTGCTTCCCAAGTAGCTCCCTCGACGTACTGATTTTTCCAAAGAACTTTAACTAGAGGAACTTCTTTGTTCCTTAATCTACGAGTCTGATAGTCTAAGATTTCGAATGCAATCTCTTCATAAGAGAGACTGTTCTGAACATCAATACTCTGAATAGGGACTATAACTGGTGGGTCACCTATACACTTCTTGAGCAAAGAGATATAGAAGATTGGATGAACTGAGGCTAGATCTGAAGGCAATTCGAGCTCATAAGCTACCTTGCTGAAACGACTGAGAATCTTAAAGGGACCGACATATCGTGGACTGAGCTTTCCTTTCTTGCCGAATCTCTTCACTCCCTTCATAGGAGAGATCTTTAGATAGACATGATCACCAACCTCAAACTCGAGATATTTTCTATGAACATCTGCATAAGACTTCTGTCGGCTCTGAGCAGCCCAGAGTATTTCTCTCATTAACTGGACTTTTTCTAAGGCGTCGAATACTAAGTCAAGACCAATGACTGAGGCCTCACTAAATTTGAACCAACCAATTAGAGATCTACATCTCCTACCACAGATAGCTTCGAATGGAGTCATCTGAATACTGGAATAATAGCTGTTGTTATATGCAAACTCAATCAAAGGCAAATGGTCATCCCAACTTCCTTTGAAATCAATTACACATGCCCTTGGCATATCTTCTAAAGTCTGAATGGTCCTTTCTACTTGACCATCTATCTGAGGATGGAAGGCTGTACTGAGATGAACTTGGGTACTGATATCCTTTTGGAATGCTTTCCAGAAATAAGAGGTGAACTAGGTACCTCTGTTTGAGATAATAGACAATGGAACACCGTGCAATCTGACCAACTCCTTGATATAGAGTTTGGCATAATCCTCGGCTGAATAAGAGGTATGAACTGGAAGAAAATGAACTAATTTGGTCATTCTGTCTATAATGACTCAAACTGAATCATACTGATGACGAGTTTGAGGACAACCCATCACGAAGTCCATGTTCACAACTTCCCACTTCCAAGTAGGAATAATGAACTCCTACATGGACCCACTAGGCTTCTGATGGTCTATCTTAACTTGTTGACATGTAGAGAACTTAGCCACAAACTCTGCAATGTCTCTCTTCATCCCACTCCACCAATAGATTTCCTGCAAGTCGTGGTACATCTTTGTGGCCCCTGGATAAATAGAGTAGCGCACACCATGCTCTTCTACAAGAATTCACTGCCTTAAGTCGTCAACACCTGGAACACAGAGATAACCCTGACAACGTAAAACACCATATCCTCCTTGGAAGAAAACCTCTACTTTTTGATCCTGAATTGACTCTTTCAACTTGACAAGGCTGGGATCTCTATCTTGCTTTTCTTTTACCTCGGAAACTAGAGATGATTCTGAACTACTCTGAACACATACACCACCCTCTGAAGAATGAACTAAGCGAACGCCTAGTCTGGCAAGATGATGGACTTCTTGAGATAACTTCTTCTTACTATCCTCCATATGAGAAACACTATGCACATATAGCCTACTGAGAGCGTCGACCACTACGTTGGCCTTTCCTGGATAATAGAGGACACTCATTCGTAGTCTTTCAAGAGCTCTAACCACCTTCTCTAATGAAGATTGAGATCTTCTTGAGAAAAGACATACTAAAGACTCTTGTGATCTGTGAAGACATCTACATAAACTCCGCAGAGATAATGCCTCCAAATCTTCAAGGCAAAGACTACAGCTGCTAACTCAAGATCATGAGTAAGATAATTCCTCTCATGGGGTTTAAGCTGTCTGGAGGCGTAAACTATGACCTTACCATGATTCATGAGGACACAACCCAAACCTACTCTGGATTCATCACAATACACCACGAACCCATCTGAACCATCTAGAAGAGTTAAGACTGGGGCTGAGGTAAGTCGAGTCTTCAACTCCTAAAAACTTTTCTCGTAAGGGTCTGACCACTGAAACTTGACTTTCTCCTGAGTCAATCTGTACATAGGGGATGCAATAGATGAAAATCCATCAACAAACCATCTGTAATAGCCAACCAAACCCAAGAAACTCCTGATATCTAATGGAGAGACTGGTCTTGGCCAGTTTTTTACTGCTTCGGTCTTTTGAGGATCAACTCTAATGCCATCACCGAAAATAATGTGACCAAGGAATGCTACTGACCTTAGCAAAAATTTGCACTTACTGAATTTGGCGAATAGCTGATGATCTCTGAGAGTCTGAAGTGCTGTTTTGAGATGGTCTGCATGATCGCGCTCAGTGTGGGAATAGACCAGAATATCATCTATGAAGACTATGACGAACATGTCTAAGTACTGCTTGAACATGTCCAAGTACTTCTTGAACACGCGGTTCATCAAGTCCATGAAAGCTACTGGGGCATTGGTAATACCAAATGACATGACTAAGAATTCAAAGTAACCATACCGAGTACGGAAAACTGTTTTTGGAATGTCACTTTCTCTAACTCAGAGCTGATGATAGCCGGATCTGAGATCTATCTTAGAGAAATAGCTGGCACCCTGAAGTTGGTCAAACAAGTCATCAATTTTGGGAAAAGGATACTTGTTATTGACCGTGACCTTATTGAGTTGACAGTAATCAATGCACATTTTGAGAGAACCATTTTTTTGTGCACGAATAAGACTGGTGCGCCCTACAGGGAAATGCTGGGTCTGATGAATCCCTTATCTAAGAGATCCTTCAACTGTTCTTTCAATACTTTGAGTTCTACTGGTTCCATTCTGTATGGAGAAATAACTCACTTCGGAGATGTACCAGGAAAATCCATAGAAAACACATCAATAAACTCATGGACAATATGAACAGAATCTAAGGAAGGAGCTGAAATAATACTAGTATCACGAATATGAGTCAAATAAGCTAAAAATCCCCTCTCAACTAATCGACAAGCCTGAACATAAGATATTACCCTCTTGGGTCTCGAATGAAGTGCACCTTTCCAAGTTATCCTTGGCGCACACAGCGAAGCTAAAGTCACAGTCTTAGCAAACAATCTAAGACATCATGATAAGTATCCAACCTATCCATATCGAAAATAATATCAAAATCAACCATATCTAACACAAGTAATCTACCCAAGTCTTACGACCATAGAAAGTCACAACACAAGATTAGTGTACTTGATCCACTACTATAGAATCTCCTACCGGGGTATATACATGAATAGGCATGGCATGATGCTCACTAATAGAATCAAAACCCAAAGTATAATACATAGACACATAGGTGAAAGTTAATCCAGGATTAATTAACACAGATGCAGGTCTAAAATAAATAGGTACAATACCTGTGATCATAGCATCAAAAGCCTTTTCCTCAGGTCTTGCTGGCAAAGCATAACACAGTCCAGACTACCAACCGGCTGAATAGCCCTGCAAACACTACCATGGGATCCACTATCCCTGCCTCTCGCAAAAACCATACCTCTTACAGCTAAAATAGGAGTAGCTCAAATCACACGGCTAGGACAGTTCTTGGCCAAATGGCCAAACTCACCACACATAAAGTAACTTCTAAGCCTATCCTGATAGTGTACCCTCTTAGTGCCTCTCTGGGATGCTTGAGGGGTAGGTCCATTCATCCTTGATTGATCCCCTATACTCTGCAATGATACCCCAAATACTACCATCTATGTCGTGGCTCATTGAAGAGCAGGAGGCGAAATAAGTCAAGCTTGCTGAGACTATACTTGAGGAGGTAACATAGATGAGGACTGCACCCTGAATCCCAAAGCATCATAATCTAGTATCGGCACTGATGGAGGAATAATACTCAGGGTCTGAGGAGTACCCAAAACTAAAGTAGGTGTAACTCGAGAAACACCAAAACCCAACTCTAGCACAGACAGAGGTACCATGTTCAGAGTTGGGAGAAGACTAAACGAACCTAATGGAGCCCCTCCAAATGGGTCAACAGACAAATCAACCTCCAACCTGCTCAACACGAGGCTCAGCAGAGAGTGCCCTAGAACTCCTCCTAGATGAGGCTGATCTACGAGCCCATCCACTCCCATGAGTCCATCCATGACTCAAGGCTCGCCTTTAGGGTGAAGGATCTACATCTTTGATCATACTGGACCTAGTCTATACCATATATGTAGAAAGAGTGAAACACAACTCAGAATATAGGGTGGGAAAGAACTATGCACAATAAGGAATGTTTTCCTAAAGACATCCTATAGCCTCTCAAAGATGGATACAGACATCTACGTACTGATCTGAGAGTCTCTATTAGACATCTTGTTCTTACACTGGTGAGACCAATGATACTTAGCAACTCTGATACCAATTTGTCACAACCAAAATTACTGGTCATGATGGCACTTGTTGAGACATACCTTGACAAGTAAGCCTATCAGTCAAATTGATAAATAAAAAAAGGAAAAGACAGAAATACCCCCAACATAAGGTTTCTAGAACGAGGCTAAACCACATTAGATAATAAGTATAGAAATAATATAATAAATAATGCATCCATAACTCCCAAAAATTGATGTCAATAGTATTCAAATGTATCTAGTATAATTTAAGTCCAAAAGAAATACATTAGACAATCTAATAGATACAATTCTGTCTTTGAAAACTAGTAAATACATAGTCTAATGATAGAAAAAGGTAGTATAAGACATCCAGATGCTTGAATGTCAACCACTACATTGAAAAGCACCAAAAATTGCTTAAATCAACCAAGCTAGGGAGCACTCATACTAGGACCTGCATCGAAAGGGCATAGTACGTGTGAGTACGATCCACTTATACTCAGTAGGTATTATAGGACGACTGAGCAAAGTAGATAATAAAACATACAAAATACACATAAAAGGAGATATTTGATTTTTAAAAAAATTGTTTCAACAAATCAACCCCTAAGATACCTTCAAGGCAAATTTCACTAGTTTTTCAAATGGAGGGTCGAAATACAAACTAAAGGCTCTAAACCCAAACCAAACTCGTTACTAACACAATTCAACATTCTAGATATAATGGAACTATTCAAATCCTCAATCAACACTCAGAACATAAATGTTGACAAAAGTCAGTTTATGGCTTTTAAAGCCTCTAAAAATAACAAACTCTCCCAAATCACTCCTGATTGCATTGAGAAGCATTCCAACCATCCTCATACCACCAAAAATATGTAACAACTATTAGAAAGGGAAAAATGGTCAAAATACATTAAAAAGGGAAGATTTGAAACTTCACGTCATTACAATATCCACTACTAAAACTCTAGTTCGTTCTTGAACTAAAAGGCAAGAAAAACCTTAATAAGTAAATATCTAAGGGTAACTACTACGCATGTTAGACTCAACCTCCTAAATATCATCCTCAACTAGACAGTGTCTCCACCGAACCTTAACAACAACAATATCTTAGAATGCAACTATCTAACATCTTTGGCTAAAATGGACACCGACTCCTCCTTAAAGTCAACCTCTCATCCAACTGGACCGAGTCTCAATGAAGCACATGAGACTTATCCAAAATATAGAGACAAATAATAGACATGGGTACCCTATGAAGATGAACTATCTCTCAAACATAGGTACGAGCCAACCTATCGGCACTGAAGGAAATCTGAATAGGTACAACATGGGCTAACTTGGTCAACTAATCCATGATGAACCAAATACTATCAAAACCATTAGAAGTACAATGCAACCCACTCATAAAGTCTATAGTGATACTCACCCACTTCACTTAGGAATGGCTAATAGCTGAAGCAAACCACCCACTCCTTATTAGTAATGTTGATTTAAGTCATGGTACATATTAGTCATCCTTGGATGGATAGAGTATCTTGAACAATATGCGTTCTCCAAAATAAGTCTCACCTATCCACCAACTCTAGATACATAAACTCGACCTTCAATCTTCAAAACACCATTAGAATCTAGAGATGACGCCTTAGCCTTTCCATCCAACATCTTATCTTGGATTTTCCTCAAACTATCATCACTAAATTGGTGAGCTCGAATTTGCTCCATCAAAAAAGATCTAGCATCAACAAAGCTATAACATGTTCTGGTGTTGAAATAGAAAGCCTAACCATATGGTTAGTTAAAGACTAAACCTCTAGATTGAAGGCCATTCCTGGGTCAAGAGATGAGCTAATTCCCCATACTAGTCGACTTCCATCTCAAGGAATCTGCAACTATGTTAGCCTAGCCCGGATGATACATAATAGTAAGGTCATAATCCTTAAGCAACTCATGCTAACAACACTGTGTCATATTAAGATCATGTTGATTAAAGAAGTACCAAAGGCTATGATAATTCAAGAAAATCTCGCAAGGAACTCCATACAAATAATGATGCCACAACTTCAACATAAGCACTATGGCTGCCAACTTCAAATCATGGGTAGGGTAATTTCTCTCATAACTCTTCAATTGACAAGAGGCATAAGCAATCACCTTACTCTTTTGCATTAACACTAACAATAAAAGCATCATATAACCCAATAAAAACACACCCTCGTTGGGAAAAGTCAAAATAAGAGCCAAAGTTGACAACTCCTTGAGCCTTTGAAAGCTCTTCACACACATATTCAACCACTAAAAAACCACCTTTTTTGAGTCTACTTGGTCAAAAGAGATGCAATTGATGAGATACCCTCTACAAAATACCGATAAGAATCTATCAAACCAATGAAACTCTGAATCTCGACAGGAGAAGTAGATCTAGCCCAATAATGAATTTCCTCTATCTTGGTTGGTTTAACCACAATACCATCCTTGGACACCACATGACCTAAAAAGAGAAAGAATCTAAGAAAAACTCACACTTGGAGAACTTGGCATACAACTTCTCATCATGCAACCTATGAATACAATCCTTAAATGCTTCACATGATCGACCTCATTATTAGAATAAATCAAGATATCATCTATAAATACAATCAAAAAAGAGTTAAGATACGATTAAAATAACCAATTCATCAACTTCATAAATATTGAAGGGGAATTATTCAACCCAAAGGACATGAACAAGAACTTATAATGATTGTATTGAGTCCAAAAGTAGCTTTTTAAATGTCTAAAGCTCTAATATTCAACTAGTGACACCCGGATCTTAAATAAATCTTGGAAAATGAAAAAAATCCTCAAAGCTGGTAAAAAAAATCAATAATGTGAGGAAGAGGACAATTGTTCTTGACTGCCACTTTGTTCAACTATCTATAATCAATACACAAATACATAGAATAATTCTTTTTCTTTACAAACAAGACAAAAGAACCCCAAGGAGATACACTAGGTCTAATGAACCCCTTACTCAATAAATCCTGCTACTGCTCCTTCAATTCCTTCAACTTGGTTGGGGTCATCCTATAAGGAGAGATCAAAATGGGCTTGGTGTCCAGCTCCGCATTAATAGCAATATCAATATCACAAACCAAAGTCAGACCAAAAAATCTATATGAAACACATCTATGAACTTATGAACAACTCGAAAGAATCCATAGAAGGTATTGAGAGAATACTAGTATCACAGACATAAGCCAAATAAGACCAAAACCCTTTCTCTACCATGTAATAAACATGTAGAAAATATATAACTCCCTTTGGATATGAATTAAATATACCCTTCCAAGATAACCTTGGCATATCCAGCATAGCTAGGGTCACGATCTAGGCAGAACATACCAAAATAACATAATAAGAAACTAACCATTTCATACCTAAAATAACATCAAACTTAACCATATTTAGGATAATCAAGTTTTCCCAAGTCTTATGGCTCGAAAAGGTAACCACACAAGATTGGTACACCTGATCCACCACCCAAAAATCTCCTATGGGGTAAAAACATGAAGAGGCATAGCAAGGGCCTCATATGAAACATCAAAACCAAAATTAAAATATGTAGATATATAAGATAATATAGACCAAGGGTCAAATATCATAGAAGTAGATCTATAGAAAACTAGGATAATACTTGTAATAACTGCATTAGAAACCTCTACCTCAGGTCTCCCAGGGATAGCCTAACATTGTACGTGGACGCTCTTGGTGAAATACCTAGGATTTGGACCCTTAGAAAATTCCCTTGGTTGTAGTTTTTGGGCAAGGTATGACTCAAGGGTACTAGTCATACCCTAGGATAGGACTTGGGGTCCTCTTACTAGTATGTTAGGTAGTTTAGTGGGGGCTATATTCTGTCCAAGGTACGACTTAGCCTCTCCTAAGTTGTATGTTAGGGTATGGGTCGTATGTTACCTAGTAATATGATGTCATATACTTAGCCTAGTTGAATCTAACTTAGCATGGTCATATGTTGAATAATTTAGGGGTCTATGGTGAATCCTAGGGTACGATTTAGGGTACCACTCATACCATTGGGTACGGTTTGAGTGTGGAACTCATACCCACCTAGGTGAAACTTTTAGCTTTTAAGTTGAGGGTATTTTAGATATTTCCCACCCTTAAACCCTTATGACCCTCAACTTATAACATTATTTGGCCCTTTATTCTTCACATATACAAGTTCAAAAACATTCCAAAATACTCCTAAATCCTTTCTCAACTTCTCTAATAAGATTGGGGCTAAGGTTTATCAAAGAGTCCATCTAGAGACTTGAGGACCAAAAATCCTTTCGTGAATCATCTTGTAAAAAGCATGTGACTCTTCCCTCATCATTATTTATCAAATATCATATTATTTAAACATTATTTATGAATCTTCAATAATGGGTTTTGAAACAAATAGTGAGGGTTTTGATATATAGTGATGGGTAAAGTTTACTCTTGTTTAAACTTGTGTTTATACTTGATTTTAGTGATAGTTTGCACATGTGGGCTGGTTGGTTATAGTTTAATAAATGGGTCCTGAATAATCCTAATATTGATGATCTCAACCTTTATTTTGGTCTTGGTAAGGTTATGCCCTCAAGGTGTTTGTGGAAATATCTACTAGAAATAACTAGTCACATGTTGATGAAGATTTGAACTAAGACAATGACTAAATGAGTAAGAATGATTGGTAAATGATCTAGCAAAGGACTTGTTGTCCATATCATGAGTTAATTTGTAACCTTGGTGGTTTGTTTGTTTAAAAAGGGTTTTGAGTCCCTAAGCATAAAATTAAATTATGCTCGAACAAAAGCCTGGTATAAGAATGCTAATGAATGGTTTGATAAAGGTTTAGATGGCCACAATTTGACTTAAATGGTAGTTGAGACTAAGGTATTGACCTATTAAAGTGATTGGCTGATGAATGGTTCATAAATACCTTGTGGTCATGTATGGTGTTGAATTGTAGTCTTGATGGCTTGAATTAGCTAGGTGGGTTAAAGTTCCCATATGTAAATAGTTTTGATGTGAATGCATGGACAAAGGGTTAGATTCCCAATGTCGACTAGTAATGGAAATGATGGCTTGTTGTTAGAGTCCACTTACTTAATGAAAAGGCTTGTGGTTAGAGTCCACTTGTCTAATATAATGGATTGTGGTTAGAGTCCACTTTCCAACAAAAGGATCGTGGTTAGAATCCACTTGATTAGAAAGACGACTTGAGTTTAGAGTCCTCTTTCTTGATATAACCTAAGCCAATGGAGGGTTAGAGTCCTCCACTTCATGGTTTATGTTGTAGTGCTTGAAATGCATGCTATGGCCTTGTTATCTTTTTTACACTTGATGTATCTATATGTATACATGACTATATGTACATAAATGTGATTGTTTATGATGGTATGAATTGGTTTTGAATAATGGAATTATTTTATCCTTACCCTTAAGTTACATGATAGCGCTCCAACTGCTAACTATCTTCGGACGCTGTGTCCCCATGTGACACAGGGGCCAGAGCTTCTTTTTCTCTTTCTGTGCAGTGACCAGGTGTTCGAGCAGATCATGTGTTGACTTTGAAGTGGTGATCTTCCATACTTTGAAAGGAATACATTTCATAGTCTTTCTATTTTGTGTCATAGACTTGTATTAGATTTGGTTTTGGCTATTGTTGGGGGCATGTCCTGACATGTTATAGACATCGAATTTGTAGAGGCTTTGTGGATGACTGTGGACTTAGCTAGGTTGGATGTTATATGTTGGCATGAATGGACTGATTAGACATTCTTAAGTTATGATTATTAGTTTTGTTTTTGCTATCTTATTATATGTTTGGAGTTCATCCGACACTTATGGATTGATGTGATGGTTAGGTTGGGTTAACTGGGCAATCTTCGATCCTTGTTGGATTGATGTGATGGTTAGGTTGGGTTAACTGGGCAATCTACCACTCTGTTAACCACCTTTGACCAAATATATGAGAGTAGGGCAAACCTAAAGTTGAGAATCCTACTGAGTGGATCCATACACACATTGAGGGAAATCCTTGGCTACATAGCGCCAATCATCACATATAAAACATCATCTATGACCTAACTCAATATGGAAAGATGTGGATTAACTAAATTGAGCTCCTTAGCCTGAAGAACTAGGCTTGGAAGCTCCACCTATATGACCTGACACCTAGCTATCAAAAGCTATAAAACTTAAAGGTCTACATCTTGATCCCTGTAATGCATCCTGAATTTGTTTACCATGATAACCATGAGAATTTCCACTAAAGAAATTTCTACCTTAGGAGGCGTGCCTACTAAACTCTCCATGACAACACAACTTCTTAGTTCCTCCTTGAGTAGCCTAGATAATAGACTCGGTCATCTTGGTATGCTCCATAATACTTTAGAAAGAAGCCCCTAAAACTATCATCTAAGTTGTAGCCAAATGATAAATACCATTTATCCCCTTCACAAACTTTTGAATCTTTTCAGACTTGGTGGAGATACTAGAGGTTGAATATCTATATAAACTGTGAAAATGAGCCTCATACTCAGCAACAATTATGGATCCCTACTCTAGGTGATCAAACTCATCTTTACATATGATCTCTCAAGCTATATGGTACAAATCTCTCAAAAAGGCTTAAAAAAATTGAGTCCAAGTCATAGAAAGAGAGCCCAAAAGTCTACAACTAACATATGGCCTCCACCAATCCCTAGCCACATCTGTCAACTGATAGGTAGTATAAGAAACTCCATGAGACTCAAGGGATCCAAGATTATGTAACTTCTCCTGGAAATCAATCAACAACTCGTAGGTATCCTCACCAATAGATACACTAAACTTAGGTAGACCCAAGAAAATAAACCTCTCAAATCTCTTATGATCATCAAAAAACATAATTGTACCCAAAGAAAATGGAGGAATAGTAAGTATAACATGCAATGAATCCACATGTGAGGGTACTATAGATAATGGTTGTACCTCAGAAGAAGGAATTCCATAAGAAGATGTTGTCTCTAACGAAGGAGCATCACTCAATGTTTAAGAAATATCAGGTGCACTTCAGGGAACACCCTCCAAGTGACTTAAGAGATGAACCAAAAGACCTTGAAGAACTAGGGAGTCGATTGAACCCTGTGGGACCTAGGTTGGCCCCGCACCCCTGCCTGATAATTATTCTTAGAATACACAATCTCAGGATTGGGAGAGGCCTTCCTAGCATATATTCTAGCTGGGGCAGCTCCTCTTGCATATCCTCTATATCTAGCCATCAACAACCCTTACCTCTCCCTCTAGTATGGGATCCATCCTCAAATGCTGGCTTAGTATCCCTAGCCTCTCGAGATCTAATCCTCACTATTTGTGCAAAAAAAAGTGGAACACAATATAGAATATTAGGTAAGAATAACCACACCACTAGGAATTGAAAAGTCTTTTCTAAATATGTCTTATAGCCTCTCGAATATAGATACAAACGCCTACATACCGATCTGCGAGACTCTACTAGACATCCTACTCTTACATTTATGTGAGCGGTGAACCTGGATCTGATACCAATTTGTCACAACCAAAAAATAGGTCTTGGTGGCACTTACGTGGCTTAGCCTTGATAAGTAATCCAATCAGCCAAACAGATAAAAGAAAAAAAAATTGATAATAACATAAACCAAGGCGAGATTTCTACACAAAGTCAAGCCAATAGAAAACATAAAAAGGTGGAAGTTTGAAAGAAATCTCATAAGTCCCCAGAATCTGATGTCATATTGTAAAAGCACCTAGTACATAACTAAATTTGAAAATATGTATTTGTCTTTGAAACAAAAATAAAAACATAAAGTGCAATAAGAGTAGGCCCAAAGTCGGTCTAAAATCCAAAGAGCACCCGATACCTCAAACACCACTCTAATCTAGCAAAAATTAGCTCTCGCATCCTACACCCATACTCGGATTTCCATCGAAAGGGAACAATAGGGGTGAGTATGGTCCACTCGAACTTAGTAGGTATCATAGGCCGTCTGATCAAAGTAGGAAATAACATAAGTAAAGACGACTATGAACACTTCACCCGCAAGAAGAAAAGTCCAAAATGGTAGCTCACATAATCTACACTAACAGTTCTAGATAAAAACGAAAAACAAAAACAGCACAAACATACAAAAAAAATATTGAAACTAACACAAGCCAAGAAAACTAAGGAAATCATGAAAGATGTGTATATGAATTCAATGCAATGCAATGTGGATTTAATGAAAGATGAAAGCCATCGAATGATTTTATGTATACACTCACCAATCTTGCATCTCTCTGGTAGGACCCATGGAGGGGGGGGGGAGGGTCTCAACTCATATACAATATCTCATATCTCAATCTCAACTCACCTTTCCAACTGATGTTCACGGAGAGAGTTTTCATAAAAGTACCTCATTTATTAAAAAATAGTATTTCTCAATGGTACTAGCATCACATATGAGAATGTATATGTATAGAATAAGAATGTAATGCTCACAATCAACTCAATATGATTATATCGAATCCATCCAACACACACACACACACACACACACACACATATATATATATATATATATATATATATATATATATATATATATATCTTGATCATCAACTCCAATTAGGCTTGATCAGAATAAATATGTATGTAAGACATTATTGATATTGTATCAACCCTTGGCTCAGGTATTTCTATCATGTTTAAAGGAAACCAATGCACAAATAAGGCCTATATTAGCAAAATAAACCCCTGCATGGGCATCATATCTAGAATAAAGGCATTTAAATGCATAGATAAGGCCAATGATGTCAATAAAGCCTCCATACAGGCAACACATAATATCAGATATCACAAGTCAACAACAACAAAATATAAGCCCCTTCACTGGCACACAACAGTAATATTAATCATGAGATATAAACTTCGTTGTTATTTTCCCAAACCCGTGGCATGCTTTACTTATTTATTAACTACCCAACTCTATTTGAAAGAAGTTAAGCCATAACCTGCCCCGAAATAACAAAATCTTGGTATAAGGTGCTTCAACATGGAGCATTCTTATTACAAATGGCCTCAAAATCACCTACAATATTCAAATATAGCATTTGCGCATTAAAAGAACTCCAATGATACCTATATTTTCCATATTTAAATTGGGCCCAGAATGGATTTGAAAACAAAAGGGGTAAAATTGGATTTTTCTTAAAAAAATATATTCCCCAAGGTTATAGGAGTCTACAGAAGAAAACCCATGGGAAAAGAACTTTAAAATGAGGTCCAAATCAAAAAATCCTTTTTAAACTTTACCAATAAAACCCCTTAATTCCTATTTTGAAATCATTATTTAAAGGTGTCTTTGATGGTATAATCGATGAAAATTAATGAAAATAAAATTTAGGAGCTTACCTAAACTCAAATGGTGAAGAAATCCTAAAGAATCACCCAAACTTGAAGCACAAAGGTCCAAAAATGCATGAAAAATATCAAAATGGAGCTTTTATACTATTCTGTGAACAGTGCCTCGTGAAGGCAACCAACCATTCACATTCGCAAGGGTTAATGTTGAACGTCTAATTAATTTAGCCTTCGCTTTCATGGTTAGGGCTTTGTCTTCACAAAGGTCCATAAGCCGAACTCTCGTATTTGCAATGGGCCAATCACATTCATCAAGAAGGGACTAACCCAACCCAACCCGATTAACCTTTATGATCACGACCACCACCTTGTGATCATAGTGAAGGGGATTTTCCTTCTATGTATTTGTGGTCAAAGGCCCACATTAAAAAAAGGTCTTACGCCTGCACCAGATTCAGTAAACCAACTGATTTGTGTAGTTTTCAAAATCTCTTAATGGATCCTCGAGATTCGTTCGAGACCTGACTTAGGTAAACCCTATATGCTAGTAGGATGTTTTCAATGTTCCAAAATAGTGGCAATGTTGGATTTTAGCAAAAAAAGGTTGTTTTACAAAAATAACTCTTGAAACCCATTTTTCATTAGTTTCCAAATGAAGGATCAAAATGAGATATAAAGGTTCCAAAATCGAACCAACATCGCTACTAACTCAATTTCGACATTCTGGATCTATTGACACAGTCAAAATTTTCTTCCAACATTAAGAATAATGAATATTGACCAAAGTTGTCATGACCCAATTTCTCGGGTCATGATGATGCCTACTATAACCCATGAGTAGGCATGCGAACCCGTAGTCCAGAGCTACTAGTAACGAACTACCAAGAGAGATAAAGGAAAGAATGCAGAATAAGTGAAATAAAAGACTAACATACATAAGATAATCCCAAAACCTGGAGAAATCAGTACAATAGCTTCTAATATATGAAGAATACAAAATAAAGTACCAAGGGAATTACACTATTACAACCCATCTCTACATACAACATATAGACTAGTCTAGTACATAAGAGGAAGGAAAGTATTAATCTAAACATTGGGAGCTCACTCTATGTCTTCGAACCATAGCTGCTCCGCACGATGCATACAACACTGGAGATAACTCGTACTATGCTCTACAGGCTGCAGAAGTGTAGTATAAGTACCAACACGTGGCACTCAGTAGGCAACTGTCTATTGAGCTCCCAAGATAATGCAGATATATACAACATATAAATAGAAATTGAATATAAACTCAAATATCCAGCATCCACACAACAAAGATAGTGAGATAATAAGGATAACTATCCTACTCTTAACCAAGCAACTAGCATAATAAAGCTAAGGAAGTATAATGGTCAACTATTCTATTCCATCCATACTTAGGAATCTCGACACTATATCGTATATCACCAGCCATGATATAAATAACATGCCAAAGAAGAATATATAACTTTATACAATGTTAAAGAATGCATATACAATCTGAATAAATGAAGGAAGGAAGGGATATACAGTAATACCATAGCTTATATATAAGTAGATATATATTAACACATATATATAAAATCAAGGTCAACTCAAGGTACAACCTACATCATTAGACCTTTATTATAAGGCCTCTTAATCCTAGTAGGATCTCGTACTAGCATACTCAGGGTTTCTAACCCATACGTGTAATCATGAGATAATCATGCATAAAGATATAATCGTAAAATGAAATGGGCTAAAAACATACCATAAATCTCAATACCAAATCCTTAATAAAGCTACCACATTCTAGCCATAACAATGATCATCACTATAATAATAACAATAATAACAACAATGCGAGTAACCGACTAGTTGGACAACCAATACCTAACCGAGCCTTTCACAAACCCCAACGCCCCAAGATCAGAAGTTTCAATCAATAAACAACCACCACAAACTATACTCATCGCCCATACCTATAAAAACCCCTATAAGGATGATAGATATAGGCGTATACTGGTGATAGGCAATGAGCCTAAAAGAATGAATTCCAAAATATAATCTGAAAAACCATGATGAAGATGTGATACACAAGGTCATCGCACAACTTTTGAGATGATCACACAACCTCTATAATGATGATGTGATACACAAGGTCATCGCACAACCTTTAAGACCATCTTACAAGATCTATAATGATAATGTGATACACAAGGTCATTGCACAACCTTTGATACCATTACACAGCCTTTATAATGATGATATGAAACACAAGGTCATCGCACAACCTTTGAGACCATCACATAGCCTTTATAATGATGATGAGATACACAAGGTCGTCGTATAACCTTTGAGGCTATCGCACAATGTCTATAATGATGATGTGATACACAAAGTGATAGAACAACCTTTGAGACCATCACACAACCTCTATAATGATGATGTGATACACAAGGTCATCACAAAATGTTTAAAACCATCACACATCCTCTATAATAAAATTGTAAATCCATTGCTTAGGGTAAACTTTGGGACAAAATTATTATAGAAGTGTTGAAAAGGTCAGAATCTCTCACGACTAGAGTAATTAGTAGTTACAAAATCATAGATCGAAATCTATTTCGGCAAAATCTTTAAAACATCATTTTCAATCTCAATGTGCATAATTCATCCATTAAGATGGTAAGATTCTCGTCATAAAGAAATTCATTTTAAGGTGAAAGGTGGGCTTTAATATTTTTTAGGAAAAACAGTAGAAAATCATATTTTTGTTGGAATCATACCATTTACCATTTTAGTGATCATGACTGTACCGAATCTATGCATGCCATCACTAGTATTCAAACAATGTAATCATAAGCATTAACACATTTACAACTATGACTGCATCCTTAAGAAGGATAAAACATTTTCCTAAATCCAACAAATATCATAACACGGCCTTGGACCCAATAATATGCTTGAAATAATTACAACATCATAATCATGACCTTAGGCCCACATAAATATCTGGAACTCATCTCAATAATCACATCCATAAGCCATAGCATATCTATGAGGCATAACATATTTATAGGCCATATATCATAATCCGGGGAAAAACCATCATCATTCATCAAGTCATGAAGTAATCTCATACTAAAGGCTCGTTAGTCTCAATTATCTCCAACATCCATAAGTAAGTTCTTAAGGGCTGACACAAGTCTTGGCCTAAAATAGATCGGAGGAACTCTCTTCTAATCATTGAAACTTCAATAATCAAGACTAGGTCAAAGTGTTCTACCCATCATCAATCTTAACATTCACATTCACATACAATATATAAAACACATTATCTTATGAAGAAGAGTAGACAGAAGCCTACCTCAATGCCGAACTGCAAATCCTTGAATTATCCATAAAATATGCTTCTTCACTCCATCATCCCAAAATATCATCACGCTATCAAAATTGTAATCTATGCATTGTTAGGAGTAAAATAATATTTCCATATAATGGATCGGGTCAAAATTTGGATCAAGAGTGGGCGTGTGAGGCTCACTAATGGAATCCAAAAATTAAAACCATCATGAGGTCCCTCGAAGGACATGGAATTTGTGCTCAAAAGTTGAGCACAAACAGAGCACAAATCTGGTCTCTTATAACCCTTTAAGTTTAGGAATTCAAAGCCCTAATTTCTATGAATTTGTCAAGAATTGAAGGAAACTTACCATGAATTCGAAGGTAAATACTAAATAATTGTTAACCAAGTTTCCCAAAATATCTACAAGCTTTAATCCCACTTAATATCATTATTTAAGGTTTAAGTTCTCAAGATAAGGATGAAAAATGGGTAAAATCATGACATAAGGGGTCTATTTATACCCAGTCTAGGCATCCGGGTGCTGTTATCGCAATTGAGCCCTGCGATCACGATCTACACATGAAAGTCGCATATCACATTTATGATATTTTGTTCTTAGAGATCAAGACACCCTGCTACAATGTGGCGATCGTGATTTGCCTTGTTTGATTACGGGCACACTAGATTTTCAGCTGCACTAGACTTTCTAAGTGTAAAAATGGACTCAACCGGGGGATATGAAATTTTTTTGAAAACCAGTATACACAAACAAACTATGTAACCATACCAAATTTAAAATTTCAGACATGATGGCATACTCAGAATTTCCATCTGATGTCGTTTTGACAAAATGTGGATTCCACACCCAAATTTCTAATTCCTCAACTTTCCAACCAATAGAATTAAATGAGATTGGGTGCCTCGAGACCTGAACCAAAGGTCTACCTAGCCTAAAATAGATATTTTAGAGCAGACATGCATTATCAAAATTCTCATTCGAGGTAATCTACTAGGAGTTTTAGTCTGAGACCAAATCCTAAACAGTGAAAACTCCAAAATAGGGAAATAAGCTTAAAATCCAAATGAACTATCCAATCCCCGAACCAACAGTTTCAATAAGTCATAAATGACCTGTAGCCACTGTGGAAAGGATCAAAATGCCAAAAATGTATGCAAATCAAGGAAATGATATGGAGGGTCATTACAAAAGTCAATCATATGGCTTCTCAAGCCTCTAAAAAGCACAAACTCACAAAAAATATTCTCAATTGCATCGAGAATATTGATAACCATTCCTAAGCTCCAAATAACATGTAACAATAACAAGGAAGGAAGAATTGGTCAAAACACACAAAAATGGAAACTATAAAATTTAGGTCTTTATAAATAATCTTGAAATATAAACCCTATAGTTATTTTATACAAAAAATAGAATGCTTTACTTATTTATTGACATCCAACTCAATTTAAAAAAATTAAGCCATAACCTACCTCAAAATGATAAAATCTAAGCCTAGAGTGCATCAACATAGAGTTGTCCTCTTTCGAGCGGTCTTAGAATCAACTACAATATTCAAATATATCATCTACGCATTAAAAGAAGGCTAATGATACCCATATTTGAGCCAGGTCTAAAATGTATTCGAAAAATGATTTCAAATATAAAAGAGGTGACAAGAATTTTTGTTTTAGAAATTCATTCTCCAAGGTTAAAGGAAACTACAGTTGAAAACCTATGCAAAAATGAGTTAAAATGAGTTCCAAATCAAATAAAAACCATTTTTAAACTTGTCAAAAAAAATCATCAAAATCCCATGTTAAAACCTAGATTAAAGAGTGTTTTCATGATACAAATCAATGAAAAATAATGAAATTAAGGTTTTGGATCTTACCTATGCTCAAATGGTGATGAAAACCCTAAAATTTGCCCAAACCTAATACTCAAAGTCTAATAATAGAGGAAAATACAGAAAGGGGGTTTATGTATCAGGTTTCCACTTAAGATATTATTTGTCCACTTAAGTGACCACCGATTAAGAAGATTGATATCGCTAAAGCAACCAATCCACCTAGGCTATCCATCACTTAAATGGTCATGTGTCAGTAAACGATCGTCACTTAAGTGAACTGTGAGACCTAGTAAAATTTCAACAATTTTGTTTTTAACCGTTCCGCATGTGTAATGTTAATTTTTGACTTGAATTGTGCTTTGGGGTGTTATAAGGGTAATTTGAAAAAGTTTCAAAATTTTTGGAAGGGGTTCAGGCTTATTTTTGGACCCCTAGGCAGTGAGGCTCCGCAATAGTGGCATACCACAGAGGTTAGCCTCCGTGATAAGGACGTGGCACGGAAGATGCCCTTCGTGATAGTGACGTGCCTTATTATTGTTTTAATTTCATTCAGTTTTTTTGTTTTTTTTACTTGGGGTGAGAGAATTTTGGTCTTTTTACCCCGTGTACGACTTATAAAAACTTGGGTGACCTTTTTCTTTCAGTTGTAAAGATCATACCATCATTCTTTTTCTCTCTAACTCAAAACCTAAGAGATCTCAAGGTTATATAAGAGATTCACTGTCCATTCTCTAAACATTGATTTCTCCTCAAATTCTTGTATATTTCAGGCATGTTGCTCATATGTAACTTATATTTTTACATTATGGAATAAATTGACTGGATATTCATTTGACTTAAATTATGGATTTAAAATTGAGTTGAGGGCTTTTGGTTGTTTCTACCTGAATTACTGGTCCCGTGTTTTAAATTAATTATTCATGCTTTAAATTGATATTTTTGGAACTGAATTAGTGTATTGGTTAAATGGGTTGAATGGGGAACAAGAGTTTCCCCAAATTGATGGAATTTTGAATTGATAATGGAATTAACCTCAACCCACTTTGTAAACTTGATTTTGACTATGGAAAATTGCATGATTTAACTTATCTTTGAACCATTTCATTGCATTAAAGGACTAACAAAAATTAATGGATTTTGGATGGCCTTAGTGGACATGGATTGGATTTTAATTGAAACTTGGGAGTCAATTTGGTTATATGGATTCGTTCGAAATAAAAATATTAGCTTTCAACCATTATTGGTATGATGATACCAAGTTGGTAAATTCCTTAATGAAAGACTCCTGGGTCAATAAGTAGTTTATGTGTAACTTCTTTAATTTAAGATTAAAAGGAATTGTGTTGCTCACCACGAAGGTTTAAGTCCCGGGGAGAAGAATGCTATAAACCATATTTGCTGGTGTTGGGGGCCCATGTTACCATGTGCTTTGTTCACACATTATATATATATATATATAATTTTATTGGGGGGGAGGAAGGGGAGGGGGAGGGGCTATGACCTTGAGGTCTTTAGACTTTTTGTATATTTCCTAAATTTGTACAACTAACACGAAATGGGGTCCTTCTAGTATCCCATTAGGATGGATCGAGCTACATAGTTTAGGTTAAATATTTAAACTCTCATGTTCACGACCCTTGTCCCTATCTCAATATCTTATATATGTATATGAATGTGGTGAATATGGTCTATGCCTGGATTTGGTAATTGCATTATTTCGTCACTATGTCTTGAGTTATATGCCAGTGCCCATGTAACGCCCAAAAATTTCATCCCGAGATGCCACATGGTGCTTAGGGATACACGTAGCCCCAAGATAACCCTCGGACACAGACACTACCTCAAGGAATTCAATTCAACAATAGTCATGCACAACAAAGAGATATACCATATTGGGTTCAAGAGAAATAATGGAGAATACTAGACTATACAACCAAAATATATTGAATGTCTGTACATACCCACCCTCTAGTCTGACAAAGACTCTATACATCCAAATCAATGAGCCATTGGGACAAACCCCCAACTGACTCAGACAGTACTGAAAGCCATTACAACAGAACGATATCACCAAAAATATAGACACGGTCCTCGAACCATGAGGACTCACCACTAAGGGAACGTAGTTGAGGCACTCGAATATCGCTAACGCGGCTGTGGCTGAGTACCTGAGCCTACATTACGAGAAAATATAGCCTATAGGAAAATATGTGGGTCGGCACTTTGGAATGTATTGAGTTTGTGGGGGTGTATGCAACAATGAAAATATCATCATCAATTTCATAAAAATATGCATATGTACAATGATGGATCACTTGGCTTGAGTTAGATTGAAACATACTTTTCATGATCTCATAGTAAATAAATCATATGATAAAAACCTCAAAAATCATCATAAATAACTCAACTCTTCAACTCAAGACTCGGAGTGACTCGGTAATTAAAGAAACTCAACTCTTATGGACATGGGAGGTTCTTATAACCGATATAAACCATGTGAGCTACATGGAGTCCAATGTTTTTCCCTCCTAAGGAGAGAAACCCACATTACAGGAGCATCGTACTCTTGCCAGGGAGTACAACCTAAATTTAGTGATCACAATCTCATACTCGTCCACTGGCCCATAAATATTAATATCAATCCTACGGTGGCACGTAGTTTTAGGGAAATACCATATTTCCCGCTCGGTGCTAAATACTACTCCCAGACACAAGCTCCAAACGTGTTAGGAAATCCACCACAAACATCACAAGGGTCTATCATGAAGACCAAATCAAATCTCTTTCTCATTTATCAAATCATAATCAATTTGTGAATTCCTAACTCGACTCAAATCAAATTAATCTTTCTCAATATCAAAATGTATCAATTCATTAAATCATGACAACATCAATAACTTTGAAGAAATATCAAGACTCATTGTAACAACTCAATCTCATGAATCAATATACTCAATAATCCAGTTTGTCATAAGGAAGCTTAAAGCTTGACACATATCTTGAAAGCACTTGAAATATCAACTCTTGGTAGAAATATGAAATTCAGAATATCAAATATAAAGTCATAACTTGGGAATAGCAAAATAATCATGTCTAACAAAGCTTGAACAATTTATATTCTCATAATCTCATGATGAAGTAATTTGGGTATAAACCCCCTTGCAAAATCATATAAATCCATGATAGAAATCAAAGCATTAGGCACAAGACCGAAAGAATTGCTCTTGTTCAAAACTCCACATACCATAATCTTTGAAATTGGATGAATTCTAGTGGTTGAAACTCTATTCGCACTTGTAATAAGTGATCCTCGAAGTCCACACTATGAGGAACTTGATTCTTGAAGAAGTCTTGAAGATTTATGGATGATTTTTGGAAGATTAATGTCTTTAAATAAAAACCCTAGATATATTTCTTAAGAGAATTGGAAGAGAGAATGAATAAAATTAGGGTTTAGATGGGAATTCTCATATATATAGGGGCCTCTAAAAGATGGAAAAAGACCAAAATACCCTTGCAAAACATCATTTAATTGCTGGAAAAAAATAGCTGACGAAATTCGTGACAAGTCATCAGACTTGTGACAAGTCATCACGAAATGTCGTCACAAAAGGGTGGATTTTATGATTTTCTGCTAAAGGTTGACGACATTGGTGATAAGTCATCACAAGTGTGACGACTTATCACAAATGTCGTCACTGGGGGTGGAAATCTGCCTTAGGCTAACGACATTGGTGATAAGTCATCACACTTGTGACAGCTTATCACAAAACGTCGTCACTCAGTTTTCCAGCCTGACATGCTGGAGTAAAATGGGCATAACTCTTGGTTCCGATACCAGATTTAGGTGAAATTGGTATCGTTGGAAAGATAATTCAATTATCTATCTTTTGGAAGGTCATGAGCTCAATAATTAGTAGTATAACGAGAAATATTCTCAATTGAAGTTGAAAATGGCAATATCCTTCCCAAGAATTCAATCGGTAAGGAATGTTTTGATTCACCTAATTGCTAGGACATCTTTGAGTCCTTAATACACATCACCCTTGATCAGAAGACAATCAAAGAACTATAATTTACTTCTCATGAGTTTGAATCATGGTTGCACTATTGGTTAGAGTCTCCGGGTATTACAATATCTCCCCCTTGGAAACATCCATCCTCGAATGTTGCCATATAGGCCAAGAATAAGAGAAAATAAAGACGTATAGCTAGAACGACTCACTCTAATGTATTACTTCACTCTATACCTTCAGATACCCTACAAAATGCAAAAAATCGTGATGGAAGTAGACACACAACTGAATCTTTAATAAGAAGAGTGTAGAATTAAGAAAGAATGGTACCTTCTGCTCGCTCCGAACTCACAGAAAAGAGGTGAGGGTACTTGGATCATATATCATCTTCGGCTTACCTAGTAGCACTCTCAACAGATTGATTTCGCCGAAGCACATTAACCAAAGAAACTTCTTTTTTCCTTAGCCTATGGATTTGAAAATCCAAAATCTCAACCGGAATCTCCTCAAATGAAAGGCTATGCTGAATATCTAAGCTTTCGAAAGAATCAACCACGACAGAATCACCAAGACACTTCTTAAGCATGGAAACATGAAATACCGGATGAACGCTAGACAACTCTGCGGGTAACTCCACCTCATATGCTACTTTCCCAATACGGCTGAGAATCTTGTATGGACCGACATAACGAGGACTAAGCTTTCCCTTCTTCCCAAATCTCTTCACCCCATTCATGGGTGAAACCTTCAAGTACGGCAAACCATCAACATTAAACTCAAGATCTTTTCTTCTCACATCCGCATACGACTTCTGACGACTTTGAGTGGTCTTAAATATTTCTCGAAAAAAATTAACTTTTTCCATAGCCTCGAACACAATATCAGGACAAATCACAACTACTTCTCCTAATTAAAACCAACATATAGACGATCTACATCTTCTCCCATACAAAGCTTCGAACGGGGTCATCTGAATACTAGCATGGAAACTATTGTTATACACAAATTCGATCAATGGCAAGTGCTCATCCCAACTACCTTTGAAATCAAGTGCACATGCCCTCAGCATGTCCTTCAAAGTCTAAATAGTCCTCTCAGCCTGATTATCAGTCTGCGGATGAAAAATGGAACTTAAATGAACTTGGGTACCAAGACCCTTCTGAGAAGCTCTCCAAATCTGGGAAGTAAACTGAGTACCCCTATCAGAGATAATAGCCAAAGGAACTCCATGCAATTTGACTAACTCATGGATATACAATTTAGCATAATCCTCAGCTGTATAAGATGAATGCACTGGCAAGAAATGAGCTGATTTAGTCAACCGGTCTATAACAACCCAAATTGAATCATGATGACGACGAGAAGGAGGCAAACTAATTACGAAATCCATATTCACTTCTTCCCACTTCTAAGTAGGAATGCTAAACTCTTGCATTACACAACTGGGCCTTTGGTGCTCTACCTTAACCTTTTGACAGGTAGAACACTTTGCCACAAATCCTGCTACGTCATTCTTCATACCGTTCCACCAATAGATATCCTACAAATCGCGTACATCATGGTAGCACCAGGATGAATAGAATATCGCGCGCCATAAGCTTCAGCCATAATTCTCTGCCTTAGATCATCAACATCGGGAAAACACAATCTACCCTGCAATATCAACACACTATCTCTCCCTTGGGAGAAAATCTCTACCTTTTGGACCTTAACTGACTCCTTCAGTTTGACCAAACTAGGATCCTAGTCTTGCTTCTCTTTTACCTCCGAGACCAAAGAAGACTCAGAACTACACTGAACTAACATACTTTCTTCAGCAGAATCAAGTAATCTAACACCCAACCTAGCCAAACGATTCACATAACGAGCCAATTCTTTCTTATCATCCTCTACATGAGCTACACTACAAATAGACAACCTGCTAAGAGCAGCTGCCACAACATTGGCCTTGCCCGGGTGATACAACACACTCATATCGTAGTATTTTAGAAACTCTAACCATCTTCTTTGTCTAAGATTCAACTCCCTCAGAGTATACACATGCTTCAGTCTTTTGTGATTATTAAACACATTATCATAAACACCATACAAATAATGTCTCCAGATTTTCAAAGAAAAAACTACAACTGCTAATTCAAGATTATGGGTTGGGTAATTCTTCTCATGAGGCTTCAACTGTCTAGAGGCATAAGATATAACTTTACCCATCTACATCAACACACAACCCAGACCAACTCTAGAAGCATCACAATATACCACAAAACCATCAGTACCAACGGGTAAAGCTAACACTGGAGCTGAAGTGAGTCGAGTCTTCAACCCCTGAAAACTCTTCTCACAGGCATCTGTCCACTGGAACTTAACTTTCTTTTGGGTCAACCGGGTCATGGGAGATGCAATGGAAGAGAATACCTCAACAAAATAACCTTAGTAACTAGCTAGACCCAAGAAACTCCTAATGTTAGATGAGGAGGTAGGTCTAGGCCAATTATTTACAGCTTTTGTCTTTTAGGGATCGACTCTAATGCTTTCGGAGGAAACAATGTGACACAAACAAGCAACTGACCTTATCCAAAATTCACACTTGCTAAATTTAGCGAATAATTAATGATCTCTAAGAGTTTGCAAGACAATTCTAAGATGGTCGGCATGATCATCCTCACTTCGGGAATATGCAAGAATATCGTCTGTGAATACAATGACAAATATATCAAGATATTGCTTGAACAATCAATTCATAAGGTCCATGAAAGCTGCTGGAGGGTTGGTTAACCTAAAGGACATGACAAGAAACTCAAAGTGGTCTTAACGAGTTTGGAAGGCTGTCTTTGGAATATCACACTCTCTCACTTTAAGCTGATGATAGCCGGATCTAAGGTCTATTTTTGAGAAGTAGCTCACACCTTGTAACTAATCAAACAAGCCATCAATTCGATGAAGAGGGTCCTTGTTCTTGATAGTTACCTTGTTGAGTTGACGGTAATCAATGCACATACGTAATGTACCATCTTTCTTACGCATAAATATAATAGGTACACCCTACGGGGAAACACTGGGTCTGATAAAGCCTTTGTCTAAGAGATCTTTGAGTTACTCCTTCAAATCTTTAAGTTATGCGGGAGCCATACGTTACAGAGAAATGGAAATAGAATGAGTGTCGGGAATGATATCAATCCCAAATTCTATTTCTCTATCAGGTGGGACCCCTGGGAGATTTTCCGGGAAAACATCGGGAAACTCATTAACAATGGTAACTGACTAAATAGTCAAAGTCTCGAACTTGCGGTCTTTAACTCGAACTAGGTGATAGATGCAACCCTTAAAAATTAACTTCCTAGCTTTGAGGTAGGATATGAAATGGCTCTTCGTAGTTACACAACTCCCGGACCACTAAAAAATGGGCTCATTAGGAAACTGAAACTTGACCACTCAAGTACGACAATCTATAGACGCATAGCATGAGTGAAGCCAATCTATACTCAGAATGACATCAAAATTAACCATATCTAGCTCAATCAAATCATCACATATGACCCGATGAAGGACAGTGACAGGACACTTCTTATACACTAGCTTAGAAATAACAGATTCTCCTACAAGGGTGGAAACTAGAATAGGCTTAGGAATCCGTTCAGGGTCCATCTCAAAATTTACAGCAACTAGAGGTGTCACATAAGAGAAACTCAAATTGGGGTTCATCAATACAATCACATTGAAATGAAAGACACGGAGCATACCAGTGACAACATCTAGAGAGTCCTCATACTCTAGGTGAGGTGGTATAACATAGAAGTAATTCTGGCGTGAACCGCCAGTACTATTAGAAGAGGTGCCCTGAGGAAGAGCTGGGTGGACTATGGGAGCGGGGGAACTAGTATCCTGACTCTGGGGACGAGCATCTCAACTCCCCTGTATAGTATACGGACAATCTCTAAGTCGGTAGCCCAAATTTTCATAACCAAAGCAACCTCTCTGATCAACAAAACACTCGCCAAAATGATCTCAACTACACTTGGCACATGAAGGAGGACGAGGTCTGTTACTTACACTTTCCTGAGACCTGGACAGGATAGGCCTGTTCCCCTACTTCTGTCTACTTCTAGGTGCGGGAGAACTAAATGAGGAAGGCGCGGGCATAAACGGACGCCTCTGGAATTGAGGGCGGATCCCTCCATAGAATCTGGACTGACTGAATCCCTGCTGCTCTAATCTATCTCTTGTATTCCGTCTTACTCTCTCCCTCTCTTTCACCTTATCAGCTTTAATCTATTGGGCATGTATCATCAACTGAGAAAGGTCCATCTCCCTATTAAGCATAGTAGATCTACACTTTTTTACAATGTAACTCGACACGCTGAACACGAACTTGCTCATGATGGTCCTGGAGTCAGCCATCATACCAGGAGCATATTTGGATAACTGATTGAATCTAAGACAATACTCCTTAACATTCATGGAGCCTGGTCTCAAATTTATGAATTCTTCTATCTTTGCTTCCCTCATCTCAAGAGGAAAAAATCTATCCAAGAACGTATCTTGGAATAACTGCCAAGTCATGGGAGCAGTATCCTCCCCTCTACTCATCCTCCACATCTCCACCAATTCATATGTAACATCTATTATTTGATAGGAATCCAATTAAACACTCTCCTCCTCAGTCACATGCATAATCTGGGTGATCTTTCTCACTTCATCCAAGTGCATCTCTGGGTCTTCACCTACTTTCGACCCATTAAACTCAGGCGGATTCATCCGCATAAAGTCATGAGCTTGAGTTGTAGCAGAATTATTCTCTTGTGGAGGCAGAACAGTAGAATGGGTGTTAGCTTGAGCATTATTGATAACTGCCTAGGCCAGCGCCTAAAAAGCTACATGAAATTCCGCATGGGACATATGCTCGTTCAAGGGATCAATAGGTTGAGGTTGCTCGTTGTTTCTACGAGCTCGATGAGAAGGCATTTTCTGTTATAATTGAGCATGATTTAATCGCAGATAAAGAGACAGTTGAAGGCACGATAAACTTTAGAAAGAAAGAAATGACTTTTCCTAAAACATTCTGTAGCCTCTTACTCATGGATATGTTGCGCTACACACCGATGATCAAGACTCTACGTAACGCGGCCTGTCAGATTCCCTAGGACTCCTTAAACCTTAGGCTCTGATACCAAGCATTGTAATGCCCTGAAATTTAATGCCGAGATGCCACACGGTGCTTAGCGCTACACGTAGCCCCAAGCTAACTCTCGGAGCTAGACATTACCTCAAGGAATTCAATTCAACAATAGTCATGCACAACAAAGAGATATACCACATCGGGTTCAAGAGAAATACTGGAGAATAATAGACTGTACAACCAAAATATATTAAATATCTGTACATACCCACCCTCTAGTCTGACAAAGCCTCTATACATCAAAATCAAGGAGCCATTGGTACAAATCCCCAACTGACTCAGACAGTACTGAAAACCATAACAACAGAATGATATCACCAAAAATATAGACACGGTCCTCGAACCATGAGGACTCACCACTGAGGGAACGTAGTTGAGGAACTCGAATATCGCTAACGCGGCTGCGGTTAAGTACCTAAACCTACATTACGAGAAAATATAGCCCATAGTAAAATATGTGGGTCATCACTTTGGAATGTACTGAGTTTGTGGGGGTGCATGCAACAATGCAAATATCATCATCAATTTCATAAAAATATGCATATGTACAATGATGGCTCACTTGGCTTGAGTTAGATTGAAACATACTTTTCATGATCTCATAGTAAATAAATCATATGATAGAAACCTCATAAATCATCATAAATAACTCAACTCTTCAACTCAAGACTCGGAGTAACTCGATAATTCAAGAAACTAAACTCTTATGGACATGGGAGGTTCTTATAACCGACATAAACCATGTGAGATACATGGAGTCCAATGTTTTTCCCTCCTAAGGAGAGAAACCCACATTACAGGAGCATCGTACTCTTGCCAGGGAGTACAACCTAAATTTAGTGATCCCAATCTCATACTCGGCCTCTGGCCTATAATTATCAATATCAATCCTATGGTGGCACGTAGTTTTGGGGAAATACCACATTTCCCATTCAGTGCTAAATACTACTCCCAGACACAAGCTCAGAACGTGTTAGGAAATCAACCACAAACATCACAAGGGTCTATCATGAGGACCAAATCAAATCTCTTTCTCATTTATCAAATCATAATCAATTTATGGATTCCTAACTCGAATCAAATCGAATCAATCTTTCTCAATATCAAAATGTATCAATTCATTAAATCATGACAACATCAATAACTTTGAGGAAATATCAAGACTCATTGTAACAACTCAATCTCATGAATCAATACACTCAATAATTCAGTTTGTCATAAGGAAGCTTAAAGCTTGACACATATCTTGAAAGCACTTGAAATATCAACTCTTGGTAGAAATATGAAATTCACAATATCAAATATCAAGTCATAACTTGGGAATAGCAAAATAACCATGTCTAACAAAGCTTGAACAATTTATATTCTCATAATCTCATGATGAAGTAATTTGAGCATTAGTCCACTTGCAAAATCATATAAATCCATGATAGAAATTATAGCTTTGGGCACAAGAACGAAAGAATTGCTCTTGTTCAAAACCCCACATACCTAAGTCTTTGAAATTGGATGAATTCTAGTTATTGAGACTCTATCCGCACTTGTAATAAATGATTCTCGAAGCCCACACTATGAAGAACTTGATTCTTGAAGAAATCTTGAAGATTTATGGATGATTTTCGGAAGATTAATGTCCTTAAACAAAAACACTAGATATATTTCTTAAGAGAATTGGAAGAGAGAATGAAGAAAATTAGGGTTTAGATGAGAATTCTCATATATATATAGGGGCCTCCAAAAGTTGGGAAAAGATCAAAATACCCTTGCAAAAATATCCTTAAATTTTTGGAAAAAAATAGCTGACGATATTCATGACAAGTCGTCACGAAATGTCGTTACAAAAAGGTGGATTTTATGATTTTCTGCTTAAGGTTGACGACATTGGTGACAAGTCATCACAAGTGTGACGAATTATCACAAAATATCATCACTGGGGGTAGAAATCTACCTAAGGCAGACGACATTGGTGATAAGTCATCACACTTGTGATAGCTAATCACAAAATATCGTCAGTCAGTTTTCCAGCATGACATGCTGGAGTAAAATAGGCTTAAGTCTTGGCACCGATACCAGATTTGGGTGAAACTGGTATCGTTGGAAAGATAATTCAATTATATATCTTTTGGTAGGTCATGAGCCCAATAATTCATAGTATAATGAGAGATATTATCATTTGATATTGAATATGGAAATATCCTTCCCAAGAATTCAATAGGTAAGGAATGTTTTGATTCACCTAATCGCTAGGATATCTTTGAGGCCTTAATACACATCAGCCTTGATTAGAAAAGTACCAAAGCACTATAATTAACTTCTCATGAGTTTGAATCATTGTTGCACTATTGGTTAGAGTCTCTGGGTATTACAATATCTCTCCCTTGGAAACATTCGTCCTCAAATGTTGCCATATAGGCCAAGAACAAGAGAAAATGAGGACGTATAGCTGGAACGAATCACTCAAAGGTATTACTTCACTCTATACCTTAGGATACCCTACAAAATGCACGAATTCGTGATGGAAATAGACACACAACTGGATCTTTAATAAGAAGAGGGCGGAATTAAGAAAATATGGTACCTTCTGCTCGCTCTGAACTCACAAAAAAAGTTGAGAGTACTTGGCTTGTATATCAGCTTTGGCATCCCAAGTAGCATCTCAACAGATTGATTTCGCCAAAGCACTTTAACCAAAGGAACTTCTTTGTTCCTTAGCCTACGGATTCGAAAATCCAAAATCTCAACCGGAATTTTCTCAAATGAAAGGCTATGCTGAATATCTAAGCTTTAGAAAGAATCAACCACGACAGAATCACCAATATACTTCTTAAGCATGGAAACATGAAATACTGGATGAATGCTAGATAACCCTGTGGGTAACACCACCTCATATGCTACTTTCCTAACACGGCTCAGAATCATGTATGGACCGACATAACGGGGACTAAGCTTTCCTTCTTCCCAAATCTCTTCATCCCTTTCATGGGTGAAACCTTTAAGTACACCAAATCATTAACATTAAATTGAAGATCTTTTTTTCTCACATCCGCATATGACTTCTGGCGACTTTGAGCAGTCTTCAATATTTCTCGGATCAACTTAACTTTTTCCATAGCCTCGAACACAACATCAGGCCTAATCACAGCTGCTTCTCCTTCTTCAAACAAACCTATAGAAAATCTACATCTTCTCCCATACAAATATTCGAACGGGGCCATCTGAATACTAGCATGGAAACTATTGTTATACACAAATTCAATCAATGGAAAGTGCTCAGCCCAACTACCTTTGAAATCAAGCGCACATCCCCTCAGCATGTCCTCCAAAGTCTAAATAGTCCTCTCAGCCTGACCATCAGTCTGCAGATAAAAAGAGGAACTCAAATGAACTTGGGTAACAAGACCCTTCTGAAAAGCTATCCAAAACTGGGAAGTAAACTGAGTACCCCTATCAGAGATACTAGCCAAAGAAACTCCATGCAATCTGACTAATTCACGGATATACAATCTAGCATAATCCTCAGCTGTATAAGATGAATGCACTGATAAGAAATGATCTGATTTAGTCAACCGGTCTACAACAACCCAAATCGAATCATGATGACAACGAGAAGGAGGCAAACCAATTATGAAATCCATATTCACTTCTTCCCACTTCTAAGTAGGAATGCTAAACTCTTGCATTACACCACCAGGCCTTTGGTGCTCTACCTTAACCTGTTGACAAGTAGAACACTTTGCCACAAATCCTGCTACGTCTTTCTTCACACCGTTCCACCAATAGATTTCCCGCAAATCGTGGTACATCTTGGTTGCACCAGGATGAATGGAATATCGCGCACCATGCGCTTCATCCATAATTCTCTGCCTTAGATCATCAACATCGAGAACACATAATCTACCCTTCAATCTCAACACACCATCTCCCCTTTAGGAGAAAACCTCTACCTTTTGGTTCCTAACTGACTCCTTCAGTCTGAACAAACTAGGATCCCTATCTTGCTTCTCTTTTACCTTCGAGACCAAAGAGGACTCGGAACTACTCTGAACTAACATACTCCGTTCAGCGGAATCAAGTAATCTAACACCCAACCTAGCCAAATGATGCACATAACGAGCCAATTCTTTCTTATCATTCTCTACATGAGCTACACTACCCATAGACAACCTGCTAAGAGCATCTGCCATAATATAGGCCTTGCCCGGGTGATACAACACACTCATATCGTAGTATTTTAGCAACTCTAACCATCTTCTTTGTCTAACATGTAACTCCCTGAGTAAACACATGTTGCAGTCTTTTGTGATCAGTAAACACATTAACATGAGCAGCATACAAATAATATCTCTAGATTTTTAATGCAAAAAATACAACTGCTAATTCAAGATCATGGGTTGGGTAATTCTTCTCATGAGGCTTCAACTGCCTAGAGGCATAAGCTATAACTATACCCCTATGCATCAACACACAACCCAAACCAACTCTAGAGGCATCATAATACACCATAAAACCATCAGTACCAACGGGTAAAGCTAACACTAGGGCTGAAGTGAGTCGAGTCTTCAACTCCTGAAAACTCTTCTCACAGGCATTTATCCACTGGAACTTAACTTTCTTTTGGGTCAACCGGGTCATGAGAGACACAATGGAAGAGAAGACCTCAACAAAATGATGGTAGTAACAAGCTAGACCCAAGAAACTCCTAATGTCAGATGGGGAGGTAGGTCTAGGCCAATTTATTACAACTTCTGTCTTTTGGGGATCAACTCTAATGCCTTCGACGGAAACAATGTGACCCAGAAAAGCAACTAACCTTAGCCAAAATTCACACTTGCTAAATTTAGAGAATAATTGATGATCTCTAAGAGCTTGCAAGACAATTCTAAGATGGTCGGCATAATCATCCCCACTTCGGGAATATACAAGAATATCGTCTATGAATATAATGACAAACATATCAAGATATTTCTTGAACACTCGATTCATAAGGTCCATGAAGGCTGCTGAAGCATTGGTTAACCCAAAATACATGACAAGAAACATAAAGTGACCATAAGGGGTTTAGAAGGCTATCCTTGGAATATTACACTCTCTCACTTTAATTTGATGATAGCCAGATCTAAGGTCTATTTTTGAGAAGTAGCTCGCACCTTGTAACTGATCAAACAAGTTGTTAATTCGAGGAAGAGGGTACTTGTTCTTGATAGTTACCTTGTTGAGTTGATGGTAATCAATGCACATACGCAATGTACTATCTTTCTTATGCACGAATAGAATAGGTGCACCCCACGGGGAAACACTGGGTATGATAAAGCCTTTTTCTAAGAGATCTTTGAGTTGCTCCTTCAACTCTTTAAGTTCTACGGGAGCCATACGGTACGGAGGAATGGAAATAGGCTAAGTGCCAGGAAGGAGATCAATCCCAAATTCTATTTCTCTATCAGGTGGGACCCCTGGGAGATCTTTCGGGAAAACATCGGGAAACTCATTAACAATGGTAACTAACTGAATAGTCAGTCTCGAACTTGAGGTCTTTAACTCGAACTAGGTAATAGATGCAACCTTTGGAAATTAATTTCCTAACTTTGAGGTAGGATATGAAATGGCTCTTCGGAGTTACACAACTCCTGGACCACTCAAAAATGAGATCGTCAGGAAACTGAAACTTGACCACTCAGGTACGACAATCTATAGATGCATATCATGAGTGAAGCCAATCTATACCCAGAATGACATCAAAATCAACCATATCTAGCTCAATCAAATCAGCACATTTGACCCGATTAAGGACAGTGACAGGACACTTCTTATATACTCGCTTAGCAATAACAAATTCTCCTACCGGGGTAGAAACCAGAATAGGCTCAGGAATCCGTTCAGGGTCCATCTCAAAATTTACAGCAACCAGAGGTGTCACATAAAAGAAACTCGAATTGGGGTCCATCAATACATACACATCGAAATGAAAGATACGAAGCATACCAGTGACAATATCTGGAGAGTCCTCCTTCTCTTGGAGAGGTGGTATAGCATAGAAGCGATTCTGGCGTGAACCTCCAGCAGTACTAGAAACGACACCCTGATAAGGAACTGGGTGGACTATGGGAGTGGGGGCACTAGTAGCCTGACTCTGGGGACGAGCATCTAGACTCCCCTGTCTAGCAAACAGACAATCTCTAAGTCGGTGGCCCAACTTACCACAACCAAAGCAACCCCTTTGATCAACAAAACACTCGTCAAAATAATCACTACCACACTTGGCATATAAAAGAGGATGAGGTTTGTTACTTATACTTTCCTGAGACCTGGACGGGATAGGACTGTTCCCCTGCTTCTTCCTACTTCTAGGTGTGGGAGCACTAACTGAGGATGGCGCGAGCATAAACGGATGCCTCTAGAATTGAGGGTGGTTCCCTCCATGGAATCTGGACTGACTGAATCCCTACTGCTCTGATCTATCTCTTGTATTCCCTCTTACTCTCTCCCTATCTTTCACCTTATATTCTTTAATCTATTAGGCATTTATCATCAACTGAGAAAGGTCTATCTCCCTATTAAGTATAGCAGATCTACAATCTTTCACAACGTAACTCGACTCGCCAGTCATGAACTTGCTCATGATGGTCCTGGAGTCAGCCATCATAATAGGACCATATTTGGATATCTGATTGAATCTAAGACAATACTCCTTAACAGTCATAGAGCCTTGTCTCAATTTCATGAATTTCTCTATCTTTGCTTCCCTTATCTCAAGAGAAAAGAATCTATCCAAGAATGTATCCTGGAATAACTACCAAGTCATGGGAGTGGCATCCTCCCCTCTACTCATCCTTCACATCTCCACCCAATCATATGCAACATTTTTCATTCGATAGGCAACCAATTCAACACTCTCCTCCTCAGTCACATGCATAATCTGGGTGATCCTTCTCACTTCATCCAAGTATATTTATGGGTATTAACCTACCTTCGACCCATAGAACTCAGGCGAATTCATCCGCATAAATTCATGAACTAGAGCTGCAGTAGAATTATTCTATTACAGAAGTGGAATAGTAGTTTGGGTGTTAGCTTGAGAATTGGCGGTAACTGCCTGGGCCAGCGCCTGAAAAGCTACCCGGAATTCCGTATAAGACACATGCTTGTTCAAGGGATCAACGGGTTGAGGTTGCTCATTATTTCTACGAGCTCGATGAGGAGCCATTTTCTATTATAAGAGAGCACGAGTTAATCGCAGATAAAGAGACAGTTGTAGGCAAGATAAACTTTAGAAAGAAAGAAATGACTTTCTTAAAACATTCCATAGCCTCTTGCACATAGATGTGGCGCGCTACACACCGATGATCAAGACTCTATGTAACACGGCTGGTCAGACTCCCTAGGACTCCTTAAACCTTAGGTTCTAATACCAAGCTTTGTAACGCTTCGAAATTTTATCCCGAGATTCCACACGGTGCTTAGGGCTACACGTAGCCCCACGCTAACCCTCGGAGCTAGACGCTACCTTAAGGAATTTAATTCAATAATAGTCATGCACAACAAAGAGATATACCACATTAGGTTAAAGAGAAATACTAGACTGTACAACCAAAATATATTAAATGTCTATACATACCCACCCTCTAGTCTGACAAAGCCTCTATACATCGAAAACAAGGATCCATTGGGACAAACCCCCAACTGACTCAGATAGTACTGAAAGCCATAACAATAGAATGATATCACCAAAAATATAGACACGGTCCTCGAACCATGATGACTCACCACTGAGGGAAAGTAGTTGGGGCACTCGAATATCGCTAACGTGGCTGCGGCTGAGTACCTGAACCTACATTATGAGAAAATGTAGCCCATAGAAAAATATGTGGGTCAGCACTTTGGAATGTACTAAGTTTGTAGGGGTGCATGCAACAATGCAAATACCATCATCAATTTCATAAAAATATGCATATGTACAATGATGGATCACTTGGCTTGAGTTAGATTGAAACATACTTTTCATGATCTCATAGTAAATAAATCATATGATAAAAACCTCATAAATCATCATAAATAACTCAACTCTTCAACTCAAGACTTGGAGTGACTCGATAATTCAAGAAACTCAAATCTTATGGACATGGGAGGTTCTTATAACCGACATAAACCATATGAGCTACATGGAGTCCAATGTTTTGCCCTCCTAAGGAGATAACCCCACATTGGCGGGAGCGTCGTACTCTTGCCAGGGAGTACAACCTAAATTTAGTGATCACAATCTCATACTCGGCCTTTGGCCCACAATTATCAATATCAATCCTATGGTGTCATGTAGTTTGCGGGAAATACCATATTTTTCACTCAGTGCTAAATACTACTCCTAGACACAAGATCAAAATGCATTAGGAAATCCACCACAAACATCACAAGGGTCTATCATGAAGACCAAATCAAATCTCTTTCTCATTTATCAAATCATAATCAATTTGTGGATTCCTAACTCGATTCAAATCAAATCAATCTTTCTCAATATTAAAATGTATCAATTCATTAAATCATGAAAACATCAATAACTTTGAGAAAATATCAAGACTCATTGTAACAACTCAATCTCATGAATCAATATACTAAATAATCCAGATTGTCATAAGGAAGCTTAAAGCTTGACACATATATTGAAAGCACTTGAAATATCAAATCATGGTAGAAATATGATATTCACAATATTAAATATCAAGTTATAACTTGGGAATAGTAAAATAATCATGTATAACAAAGCTTGAACAATTTATATTCTCATAATCTCATGATGAAGTAATTTGGGTATAAACCCACTTGCAAAATCATATAAATCCATGATAGAAATCAAAGCTTTGGGCATAAGAACGAAAGAATTGCTCTTGTTCAAAACCCCATATACCTTAATCTTTGAAATTGAATGAATTCTAGTGCTTGAGACTCTATCTGCACTTGTAATAAATGATTCTCGAAGCCCACACTATGAGAAACTTGATTCTTAAAGAAATCTTAAAGATTTATGGATGATTTTTGAAAGATTAATGTGTTTAAATAAAAATCCTAGATATATTTCTCAAGAGAATTGGAAGAGAGAATGAAGAAATTAGGGTTTAGATGGGAATTCTCATATATATAGGGGCCTTCAAAAGATGGGAAAAGATCAAAATACCCTTGGAAAAACATCATTTAATTGCTGGAAAAAAATAGCTGACAACATTCGTGACAAGTCATCACAAAATATCGTCAGAAAAGGGTGGATTTTATGATTTTCTGCTTAAGGTTGACGACATTGGTGATAAGTCATCACAAGTGTGACGAATTATCAAAAAATGTCATCACTGGGGGTGTAAATATACCTAAGGTCTGACGACATTGGTGATAAGTTGTCATACTTGTGACAGCTTATCACAAAATGTCGCCACTCAGTTTTCCAGCCTGATATGCTGGAGTAAAATAGGCATAACTCTTGGCTCCGATACCAGATTTCGGTGAAATTGGTATAGTTGGAAAGATAATTCAATTATATATATTTTGGTTGGTCATGAGATCAGTAATTCATATTATAATGAGAGATATTCTCATTTAAAGTTGAATATGGCAATATCCTTCCCAAGAATTCAATCGGTAAGGAATGTTTTGATTCACCTAATCGCTAGGACATCTTTGAGGCCTTAATACACAACAACCTTGATCAGAAAACAACCAAAGCACTTTAATTTACTTCTCATGAGCTTGAGTCATGGTTTCACTATTGGTTAGAGTCTCGGGGTATTACAGCCTACCCTGCTGAGCATTCCTGAATACTACATCATATCATGATATAGGGTCCAAGGTATTTTCTATTACTTATATGCAGCATTAGGTGATCTGGTACTCTTGTGGATATATATTGAAATGGTAAGCCTCCATGTTTTAGAAAGCCCTGTCATTTCACTAGTTTCTCTATTATTTTACTACTTTTTGGTCATAGTCAGGGGCATGTCCCGACTTAGTTGATATTTATGATTTTAGAGGCTTTTGTTGATAAGTGTGGGTTGGATGTTTGCTTTGACTTTAGATTTCATTTTATTTATCTATCTTATTTACTATTTTGGTTGACTTCCACTGTTTATTATTGTTATGCTTTGAGATAAGACTAAGGGGGTGGTCTTTCTTTTATTTTATTTTGGTCTATAGAATAGTTGATATAAAACTCCTCTTACTCCTGGCTTAATCATATTTTAGATCATGTCTCTCCAAAAACATGAAGGTCATAGAAACTTTATTGGAAACCCTACCCCATTTGAGGAGAATGTAGAGGGAATTCACCCTATTTATTTAGTAAAGATCTAGACTAGAAGCCCTGGTCTGGACTATACCGCTCCACTTGGGGTTCCAACAATCCCTACTAGTCCTTATCGGGTTTCTTGGGTTGGTGACACACATGCTCAGTCACCTTAGAGAGATATCTCTAATGTGCAGTTTCATCAGTCTATTCATATGCTTGCTCAGTTAGTGTCATCACAGACCCATCGACCTGATCATGCTGGTCCTACTACTAGTTTATTTTAAGTTACCAGGGTTATCCAGTTTATGAGGTTGAATTCCCCATCCTTTATAAGCTTTAAGGTTGAAGAGGATCCCCAGGGGTTTGTTGATGAGATGGAAAATATTTTTTGAGTTATGCATGCCATTGATTTAGAGGGTGTAGAGTTTTGCTTCCTATCAGTTGAAAGATATAGCCTATTAGTGGTATGAGGATTCATAAGCGATGAGCGGTGATGATGTTGAACTAGAAGTGTGGGATGACTTTTAGGTGCTTTTTATGATCACTAATTTCCTCAAGAGTTAAGAGAAGATAAGGCTGAAGAGTTTGTTAATCTAATGTAGGGTAAGATGAGCATTAAGGAGTATACACTAAAGTTCCATTAGTTATCTCGTTATGCTCCAGAGTTGGTGTCTTCTATTAGGTCCCGAATGAGGAATTCTATTTATGGGTTATCTCATGATTTGGTGTTAGAATGTAAGGTTGTTATGTTGAATAGTGATATGGACATATCCAAGTTGATGGTTTATATGTAGTAGGTTGAGTATGTAAAGAAGAAATTGGTAAAAATAGGAGAGAGGCAGAATAAGAAGTTTAGGTATGCAGAGTAGGGTGTTAATCAGCTGAACAATGGGAGAAATGGTAGGTAGTAGACTAAGAAGAAGAATTAGGGGAATTTATATTTATTTCCCAGTGCTCCTTATCCTAAGAATTCTGGTGATTGTCATTTTGCTAGTTGTAGTCCTAAGGCAAAGGGTGCCCAGTCTCAGGATAGTGGAGCTCAGTCAGCCGCACCCCATCCTCCTTGTCATTTTTGCAGGCAACTTCACTGTGCTTATTATGATGAGGGAAGAAATTAGTGTTATAGTTATGGTCAAATTGGTCATATGTACGAGATTGTCCTTCAGCTAAAGTTACCACTGGAGCTAATAACATCTCAGTTGCCACTTCTTTGGATCTGGCACCCAAGGGCACCACTTTAGGTACTGACACTGGCCGTATCATCTCTATGGTCTTTCTACTTGTCAGGAATTCGAGGCATCCCCAGATATTATCACTGGTATGTTACAACTCTTTTCTTGTGATGTTTATTATTTGCTTGATCCAGGTTTGACCCTATCTTATGTGACCCCTTATGTGACTGTGTATTTTGCTTTTGGTCCTGAAAATATTTTCGAACCCTTTTATGTGTCTACTTCAGTGGGTGATTCTATTATTACTTAAAAAATCTATAAGGGTTGTGTGGTGTCTATCTTTCATAGAGAGACATTGGTGGATTTGATAGAATTAGATATGGTGGATTTTTAAGTAGTCTTGGAGATGGATTGGCTTCATTAGTGCTATGCTTCTCTAGATTTTAGGACCCAAATGGTCATCTTTCACTTTCTAAATGAACCGGTGATCAAATAGGAGGGGAGATCCCTAGTACCCAGATAGAGGTTTATTTCCTATATTAGAGCTCAAAAATTAATTTCTAAAGGGTGTTTATATCATCTAGTTCGAGTTAAGGATTCTAACTCTAAAAGTCCTTTGAAATATATCACTGTGGTTAGTGAATTTCCTGAAGTTTTCCCTGATGATCTTCCTAGAATTCCTCCTGATAGGGAAATAGATTTTGGGATTGATCTTATACCAGATACCCATTCTATTTCCATTCCTCGCTATATGATTTCTCCAGCTGAACTAAAGGAACAGTTAAAGGATCTTCTTGATAAATGGTCCATTCATCCTAGTGTTACTTTGTGGGGTGCTCCTTTACTTTTTGTGCAAAAGAAAAATGATTCTTTTTGAATGTGTATAGATTATCGTCAGTTGAATATGGTTACAACAACGGATAAGTATCCTCTCCCTAGAATTGATGACCTTTTTTACTAGCTACAGGGTGCTAGGTATTTTTCTAAGATTGATCTTCATTTAGGTTATCATCAGTTGATATTCCCAAGACTTTTTTCCAAACCCAGTATGGTCACTATGAGTTTTTTTATGTCATTTGGGTTGACTAATGCTCCGACTGCTTTCATGGATCTTATGAATCGGGTTTTCAAGTAATTTTGGGATTTGTTTGTAATAGTCTTCATTGATGATATTTGGTGTACTCTAATATTGAGGATGATTATGTCAAACACCTTAAAATTGTTTTGAATACTATTAAGGACCAATGATTGTATGCCAAATTTTTTAAGTGTGAGTTTTGGCTAAGTGTTGTGACTTTTCTTGGGTATGTTGTTTCTAGCGAAGGGATCAAGGTGGATCCACAGAAAATTGAAGTAGTTAAGAAGTGTCCTAGACATTCTACTCCAACCAACATTAGGAGTTTCTTAGGATTTGATGGGTATTATAAGAGGTTTGTTGAGAGTTTCTCATCTATTGTTTCTCCGCTAACGAAGCTAACTCAGAAAAAGGTTAAGTTTTTATGGTTCGATGCTTGTGAGGGAAGTTTTAAAAAATTGAAAGATAAGTTGACTTCTGTGCTTGTTTTGACCCTACCCAAGGGTACTAACTATGTGGGACTAGGTTGTGTTTTGATGCAACATGGTAAGGTTATAGCCTATGCTTCCAAATAGCTTAAGGTTTATGAGAGGAATTATCTGACTCATAATTTAGAGTTATCTATTGTGGTCTTTATGTTGATAATTTGGTGCCATTATTTGTATAGGCTTTATGTCGACGTTTATTCAGACCATAAGAGCTTGTAGTATATGTTTACGCAGAAGGAATTGAATCTCAGGCTGAGGCAGTGGCTCAAATTTCTTATGGACTATAACATAAACCCGCACTACCATCTGGGTAAAGCTAATGTTGTTGATGATGCTCTTAGCAGATTGTTGATAGGGATTTTATCTCATGTTGAGGAGGAGAAAAGAGGGTTAGTGAAAGATATTCACACGTTGGATAACTTAGGTGTTCGTCTCTTTGACTCTGAGGATGTAGGGGTGATCATTCAAGAAGTAGTTAAGTCATCTCTTGGTTCTGAGGTAAAGTAGAAATAGGTTATGGATCCCATATTTATGCATATTAAGGATGATGTGGGTCAGCAAAAGTTATAGCTTTCATGATTGGGGGAGATGGTACCTTGAGGTATCAAGGTAGAGTATGTGTTCCTGATGTAGATGGGCTGTGGGAAAAGATCTTGACTGAGGCTCATGAGTCTAGATATACAGTTTATCTAAGTTAGACTAATATGTATCATTACTTAAAGGAAATCTACTCTTGGAATAATATGAAATGAGATGTGGAGACTTTTGTTGGTAAGTGTATGGTTTGTCGGCAAGTCAAGATAGAACATTTGAGGCTTGGTGGAATGTCCCAATATATAGAGTTGCCCATGTGGAAGTGGAATATGATAAATATGGATTTCATTATGGATCTTCTGCGGTCTAAAAATTAGTATGATTCCATTTGGGTCATTGTGGATAGGATGACTATGAGGACTAACTACTCAGGAGAGCATTATACTAAGTTGTTCATTCAAGAGATAGTGAAGTTGCATAGGTGTAACATCCTGAGAGTACACCCTGGGTGCTACATGGTGCTTACGGTCATAAATGACCACAATCTAACCCATGAGTTGGTACCTGCTATGAGCACTGAATAAAATTAATAACGAATGACATGTGTAGAAATCAATTGAAAGATGCCATAAAGTTTTAAATTATAGTTCTAATAATTTCTGTAAAACAACACTGATAATACTGATAAAATCATTGATAATGATAACGAAAAATTGACTAACTGTCTGTACTACTCTGAAAGCCTCTGAACTGACTAAATATGGAGTTTATAGGACAAGCCCCCAACTAACATTGACTGAATAGAAATACTAGACTGATAAGGTAAACGAAGTAATAAACCATGTCCTCGAAGTATGAGGACTCACCACTGATATTGTTAATAATCTGGTGTATCTACGCATGGTTAGGGAACTGAGCGTCCGAACCAATGATATTAAACATCATAGTGCAAAAAAAGAGTATGCGATCAGTACTTTGAGTGTACTAGTACATTAGATGAGGTTAGGCTAATATGCATGGGATCATGTGCATGAGCAATAACTGTCTGAATGAATAGCATGAAGTACCGAGTAGGATACATAAAATCTATAAAGACTGAGAATGCATAACCGAGCATAAAACATGTTCTTAATATTGTCTGTAAACTAAAATACTGAATATTGATAAATGAATAACCGATATCTGTATGCTATGGTCAAGCAAAACTGAAACTAAATTACAAAGCTGAATACTGGACTGAGACTGTGGGAGCTAGCTATAATTGACATGCCCTAATATACTATTAGGTCCAACCTGTAACCCCGGTAGTAAGGGTGTTAGTACCATGCTATTGGTACTAACGCTGGCTGTGTGGATCCACTAATATGAAGTCCCGAAGGGCGAGAGTCTCATGCCTAACTGACGGGAGACCCCTCAAAATCTACTATGGCGTCGTAGGTCTGGAACCTAGGGACTACTACTAGTGCCTCATGCCTAACTGACGGGGGAGACAACATCCTTACGCTTGCTCAGTGCTAAGTGTTACTCCCAACTGAATCACACTGATTATTAGAATGAACTAAGTTTCACTGATTATGAGTTCTGATAGTGCTCATTATGATAATAATAACTGAGAAATTAAATATGCTTATGGTTTAACAAAAATCATTCTGAGGGTGCTGAAAGTATGTAAACAACTAAATTTTGGGTATTCAAACCCCCAGGACTCGATAGCATTAACAACAAGATCATACTAAAACTTTGAGGACATGACATGTAGTCAATATTCAAAAACTCATTCTCTGAGGCATTTCGTCAAACACCTGCAATGCATGGTTTAAGCATGGGAATAGTTTTAAACATGTAGTAGTAGCATGATTTTGATACTAAGTCACCAATTAAGGCTTAAATCATCGAACAACACCATTCAAATGTGTAGGGTTTAATAACAACAACAATTTCATGTAAACATGATATAAAATTCAAAATTCATGAAAGTTCATAGACATAATTCATAAAAATATGTAAAGATCATACGTTTAAACTTGAAATTGGGTTCTTGGAATCCAGGGGTGAAAAGGGCCCATGGATGAACATCTAACATACCTTAGATCTTTAAATCTTGAACGAGAATTGACTTTTCTTGAGCGTTCTTGGATTAGGAATCTTAAATTCTTAATTTTCTTGAAGGAGGGCTTGAATCTTGTTCTTGGGGAATGATCTTGAAAGGAAACCCTAATCTTAATGTTGAGAGTGAATGAGGAGTTTTTGGCATCTAAAACTGATAAGTAATGGCTAATAACTCATATTGATGCTTTAAGTCGTGGGCAGGGTAGGATTTGAGGAGAGGAAAAGACCAAAATGCCCCTCCAAAGTTAAATAAGCATTCCTGAAATTTTTAGTTGATGACTTGAGTTGATAACTTATCAACTAGTTGATGACTTCTCAACTAGTTGATGACTTCTCAACTAGTTGATGACTTATCAACTAGTTGATGACTTCTCAACTTAAGTCATCAACTCATTGTTGGATTTTTTCCCTTGCTGGTCATGGGTGACGACTTGGGTTGATAAGTCGTCACTTAGGTGACTGCTTATCACCTCAAGTCATCACTTTGTAGCCGAAATTATCACATACTAATTATGGGTGACGACTTAGGCTGATAAGTCGTCACTTCGTTGATGGCCTATCAACTCAGGTTGTCACTTGGAAGCTAAAGTTGATGGTTTCCTGGTTGGGATGATGACTTGGGATAATAAGTCGTCACTTAGTTAACGGCTTATCAACTCAGGTCGTCACTTAGTTAATGGCTTATCAACTCAGGTCGTCACTTTGTTGACAGACGGACAGGCTAAAGTAAAATGAGTATAACTTTCCACTCTGATTTCGGATTAAGGTGAAACCAAATGAGTTGGAAAGAAGATTCAAAGATATTTCTTTTGGTCTGTGGTAGGACAAGTAAGTCATTATGTACAAGGAGTAATGGTCGTCTAAAATTTACCTAAGCTGAAACGTTCACTAAAACTTAGTTAATGGAAGCATTCTCAATTTGTCTTTGAGTTAGGAAATTTTTATTACCTCGACTGATATAAAAAGATATTTACACACTATAGAATTGATCATCAGACATAAATAGACATAGAATCATTGGGTTTAGGTATGTATACTTAGGAACAACAGTTTGAATTCTAGAGCGAAAATATGTGGTGTTACATTATCTCCTCCTTGGGAACATTCGTCCTCGAATGAGGCTGGTTAAGCTGAGAACACCGAGGAATTAAGGTTACAATATGAGTGTACATGCTAAAAACATGATTACATAACTGAGTTTGAAATATGATACATGAATTGAATATCATATACTGAACTAATTTCTTGAATACATGCAATGACATGATAATGGTTATAAAGCTGAGATAGAAATGAGAGAGGAAACTTATAAGTACCCATTACTTCAAGCTGGATCTTATTTTGAGAAAAAAATTTGAGAGATTTAGTAAATGAAAACTCAGGGTATTAAAACATCTCTCCCTTGGAATAGTTCATCCTCAGAATGATACAGACTTGGCTGAAATACTAAGGAAAGACTGAGATAATGCACGAGGCACTTACGAACTGAATTATGACTGAATATCTAGGATCTGAAATATGACGTATGAACTGAACTGGATTCGCAATTTACATGGATATGAACAAACTATTTCTTGGAATGGCCATATTCATGGAACTTCGAATAGTATGACCAGATGGAAAGATGGAATACCATAGGAACTTGCCTGTTTGACTGCTAAGTTGAGTTACTGGCTATACAGACTAACTCATATTGAAAGCTTATACTTAACTAGAGTATTCTTCAACACTCTTTATAAGAAGTTCCAATAACATTAGAAAGAAGAGAATCTTGGGCGTGATTGATAACGCTCAAATTACACTCTTGAATGAATGTAAGCGATCGTTGCCAATATAATAACCCAACTTATGTCGGGGTCGAATCCACAAAAAGTGAAAGCATGGAATTCAAAACTCAAGAGTATTGATAATCTACTAAAAGATGACCCGTAGTGTGAATAAAACAAACATAAATGTAAAATGGGGGATTTAGGTTGAACGCGTTTATAAATTACAACTACTTTAATTTTAGTGCACCATCTTGACGTTGAAAAATGCTAAGAGTGAATTATATTAAAAATAATCCTTGGGGTTATGCAATTCTAAGAGTGGGTTCATGCATGGGTACTTGGCAATTTATCCAACTTTTAGATAAAAGTCATGGATAGGCTAGATGTCAATGTATTGGTGTCAATCTTTCAATTACAACACCAAATTTCACAAATGGGTTCTTTTGAACACCTCACAAGTGTGACAATTTTCCACATCTATTGCCTCAATTAACATTCTTATGTCTAAGAGATGTCATTAAATGAAATGAATAGAGTTATTTGTTGCATTTATTCCTCACCCATTTCCCCTCTTTCAAGAATGACATGGGCTCAAAGGTGGTTGGGGTTTGCTACCCCAACTCTTAGTTAATTCATGAAATAAATGCAACACCCATCATAACTAACTAATTAGAAAAATAATTAGCTAAAACCCATGCACTACCACAACCTAAGCAAGCATAACCCCAAGATTTAGGATTAACTACTCATATATAAAAAGGGATAAGAATATACTAAAGTTATCATTGACTTCATCCATGAGAAATAGAGACAATGTAGTTACACACTTGAGGTTTCAATAATTCTTCAATGAAAAATCACTAACATATATTTTTCATTTAATATTAGTGCAAAATTCTTCTAAGATGAAAAGATAGATGCTAAGTTAACAAAAGAGAAGCTAAAAAGCTATGTGAGATGCTATGTTCAAAAAATGAAGGCTGAGTCTTGAAAAATAAGCTAAAATCCTCTTTTTAAACTCCCACTCTACATTTGATGAAAATTACAAAACGATCACCTTTCTCCTGATCTGCTTGAGCGGATCCAAAGCAGATGGAGAGCAGATAGAGAGCAAATGGCTAGCAACTCCAAAGCAGATGCAAAGCATATACAAAGCGGATACAAAATGGATGACTCTTTTCCTTCACATTTGGCCTCTTGATAACTTGAATGACTTGCCCATCTTACCTTTTTTACTAGCAAATCAATGGAAAAGTATGATAATTTAGGCTTAAAATGTGCTAGCAAGTTGTCAAATTGATGGCTTATTAACCCCCCTAAATTTACACTATTGCTTGTCCTCAAGCAACCAAGAATAATTTAATGAGATAGGGTATTTAACTCAAATCCACCTAGAAGAAAGCTATACTAAAGGAATAAGCTAACAAAGCTCTACTAACACTTTCCACACATGTCATAGCAACAAGTAAACCAAAAGTTTTCAATAACACATATTTATGAAGAAAGGATGCAAGTTTGTATCAAATGAACTTTCCAAATCACAAAACATCTTAAGATAAGATACAAAATTGTCTCAATCTTCACAATGCAACTTACTTCACTCATTTATCCAAACTGATAGTAAAATACCACCCTCTACCCAAAAGTACTGATGTTGCTCACATGCAAGAGTTAGCTCCACACACCAAAGACATTTCAATTCTTAAGAGATCTCAAATAAAGAAAGAATTCACACTCACTCTCACAAAAAAATTCAAGTACATCAAATAGAACCATAGGATTTCCCTTTGTGTTTTTCTCCATTAATGTAGACTTACTTAGTTTGGAATCACCAAGGTCTTGTGGGTCAAGATGAAGGTTTAAGGTGCGGGAAGGAATATATATGGATCAAGTGACTAAAGGAACTCCTTCAAGGCAATATCTCAATCCTTTCTACCCCCAACATTTTCAAACCACCCACCTTATTATTTTTCAAATCACTTCCCATATTTTCCTAACTTTTTCTTTAACATTTACCAAACCATTCAAAGCCACCATTTTCTTTCTTTCACTTCTTTGACTTTTTCAAGAGATTTCTACCTATAAGCCTTTTTAACCCCTCACTCATTCAATTTTTCTTTCTTATTTTTTTTAAGTTCTATGGGCTAGGCTATTCAACTTCATCATCAAGCACATCTCTTGTCTTTTAAGCACATGTGTTGACAACCTTACATACACCTTTCTTATCTTTTCTTTGATCATCTTATCCCAAATACACAACCCCCCCAAAGTTAGGCTTTTGCCAATAATCCATTATTTAGAATCATGCAACGCATCAAAGGAGGTTAAGTGTCAAAAGAGAGATTTTCAAAATGGTTTAGGTGTTTTAGCATGGTTATCATTACAATAAGAAAGAAAGATGGGCAAAAAGGCTCAAATAGGTTAACTAGGGAACAATGTTAAGGTGGAAATTTGGTTATGTGATGGGTCAAAAAAGGCCTCGGGTCATCCTCCAAACCAAGCTTGCCTAGAATTTCATTTTGAATACACTCGGGGCAAGTTCTAGACTACACATATATACAAGAATTATTCAAAAATCTCACCACTCATGGCATTGTACTCATAGAGGAAAAAGTTAGTCTCCCAACCAATTTGAGCAATTTGAGCTTCATAAGTTACTCCGAGTCAACGACTCATCCTTATAAAGAGAGAGCAAAAAATTGAGTTTAATGGTCTCACTCAAAAGAAAGACCAAAACATCCTTGATCTTTTTTTTTTTCAAAAGAAAACTATATTTTTGGTTTTTCCTCAAAATCATTCCATTTCTTGCCAATGACATTTTGAAAGTATTTTTGAACTTTTACTTCATCCTAGTTAATCAAAATGACTAGATACTTTACCTAAGGATGTCTCATCGTCATCCCTCATGGGTAAATTATCACTCAGTTCGACAAAGAAACTAAACTAAAATAAAAATAAAAGATCAAAAGAAAGAAAAAATGAAATTTTGCTCCATAGAAAAGAATCGCGTTTTGAAGAAAACCCTTGGAATTTATTAGACAAGTATATACAAAAGGCAAAATGAACAATGCGCACAATCGGATACCACATTTATATTAAGTGCATGACACAAATTCAACAACAAAAAGAAAATATTTGACATCCTTATCAAAATGCTCGGCAAGGGCCCATCCAAAGCAATGTCAATAATAATAAGAAAAACAAAACAAGCCCCACAAGGGATAACATAAATAAACAAGAAAAAATATAATGTGTACACATAAACATGAAAGTGATAACATAGGTATGTCCACACAATCTGTCCAACCAAATACCATAAAGTGAAATAGTAGGTATCGGCCATCAAACAAATCATAAGATGCCCCACCCCCACTAAAGAAACTACATTGTCCCCAATGCGAAAGTAAAAGAGAGTAGAGGAGGGTAAAATCTCCCTGTGGTGCACTAGTCGCTCGGATCCTCGTTGGTGAATGATCGCACCATCTCAATAAGAACTTCGTTAGACTGGGCTCCTCTCATCGAGTCTGCTATGAAGGGTGTGAAGAGGTAGATTTGGCTTTGCCTTTATTCCGGGCGTTACCCTTACTAGCTTCTCATGGAAAGTTATTCATTGGAGACATACATATAAGAAAGAAACAAAACAAAACCAAGGAAAAAGATAAAAGGTAAAAATTGTTTTTGGAATTTTGTATGGTAAGAAAGAAAATTAAAGATAAGAAAAAAAAATTGTTTGATATATGCAAGGTAACTTCATCATTAAAGCCTATGGGATTCATTCATTATAACACTTAATCACTTGGGATCTAAATTAACTCACATTCTTCACATTTCGCAAAACTAGCTCATAGGATATCCAAAACCTCCAATGGAAACAAGAATGACCAATACCGTTAAGAATGATGTCATTCAATCTATCATTGAGCATTCATGTCTCCCGGTTAGGCATAGTGACTAATAAGAACCATGGATGCCATATTTCTCAACAAACTCCTTCAATTAATGACTACCGAATATTTCATTTTTAGGATCAATTAGACTCATAATAATGCATAAGCAATGGCCACATTATGCCCTAAGGAGAATCACATTGACCATTACAATCATACAAGATATTTCTCTCTTATTGTCATTTCAACAAACACATAGTGGGTATGATAGCTAAGAACTTGGTGAAAGAGAATAAAAGCACAAGAGAACAGGCCCATCTCACCAAATTATCTCCAAAGACAATAAGGATGCTCATATTATCATACTTGAGCCATCCACCACACAAAATAAGCAAGAAAGGTTTAATGGAAATTTTGTCAAACACATTGTGCACTAATTTCATTTAAGAGAGTATCATGAATCAAGCTAGTGAAACAAGGCACCAATGACAACATAATTATTCCAACAACTATTAGTCATCCCAATAAGCTCACAAAACCAACTTTAAAAGACCAATTATCATGAGGTATGGGGCATTATGTCCATTCTTTAAGAGAGTTAAAAGTGAAACCATGAAATAACATACCTTTCTTGATTTAAGAAAGGAGAAAAATTGAAGCACAAATCCAAAAGAATTATCTAACTTCTTGTTAGTTCAATTGTTGGAAAGAAGGAGAGTATGTTGAGTGTGAGAGAAAAGAATCATTAGAATAGAGTTGCAATGACAAAAATTGAAGTGTTGACTATTTTAGCACCTTTCTCAGTGTTTAAAGTGATTTTGGGCTGATTGGGTCGGGTCAGCCCAACAAGATCCACCCCGTTATGAAGTGTCAACCATTTTAACCCAATTTGTGCCCCAACTGCTTTGTACCTGCGGCTGGACTGCTTAAGTAGTTACTATGCAGATTGGGACAGTGTGTAGTAGGGTGATATGCGTCCCATATGTGATGGACCTGCGCCTGGTCTACTTGAGCAGTTCCAGCGCAGGTCGGGACAGATTACTGCACAAAAACAGCCTATCCTGTGTTCTATCCGTGCTTGATATGCAACTGGACTACTGCAGCAAGTCCAACACAACATCAAGCAGTGTAGCTGCTACAATTTTGTTCCAAATGCAAGCCACCTGCATTCTAAGTGCTAAGCACCTGCAGATGGCCTGCTCAAGCAGGTCCAGAGCAGGTTGCAAATAGCTTGGTACACAAATTTTTGGCCCAAAGTTATTGGTTCAGAGCTTAGTTTCGAGCCTCCGAGCCAACCTTCTCACACCCAAAGTTTATGATATTACCTGCAGCAATCAAAACTAAACTAAAATGTGAATAAAAAATGTTAGAAAATATTAAGAAAAATTCCTTGGGTTGCCTCCCAAGAAGCGCCTTAGTTAAAGTCGTGGCAAGATATCATTTACTCATCATTTTGGATCTTTGAAGCAAAATGACTCAACCTTAGTCGCTCTGGGTCTACCCACATGATAGCGCTTCAATCGTTGCCCATTCACCACAAATTTCTTATTCTCATGATCTTCCAACTCAATAGCTCTACTAGGATAAACATTTGAGATCATGAACGGGCCTGACCATTTTGATCTAAGCTTCCCCGCAAAGATTTTCAATCTTGAACGAAAAATGAGTATATCATCACCCACATGAAAATATCGCTTTAAGATTTTGGTATCATGCCACTTCTTTATCTTCTCTTTGTACAACATGGAGCTCTCATATGCTTTGAGTTGAAATTCTTCAAACTCATGAAGTTGATTTGCCGTTAATTTTGAAGCATCCTCCCAATCCATATTCAACTTCCTCAAAGCCCATAAAGCCTTATGTTCCAACTCAACCGGTAAGTGACAAGCCTTTCCAGACACCAATTGGTAGGGGGACATAGAAATAGGAGTTTTGTAGGTCGTTCTATATGCCCAAAGAGCATCATCGAGTTGTCTTGCCAATTCGTACGATCAACATTCATGGTTTTCTCAAGGATGGACTTGATTTCACGGTTCAAAACTTTAACTTAGCCACTAGTTTGGGGATGATAAGGAGTAGCAACCTTATGTTTCACCCCATACTTATCAAGCAAAGTTCTGAAGACCTGATTACAAAAATAAGAGCCGCCATCACTAATAATTTCCCTTGGAGTCCCAAACCTTGTAAAGATGTACTTCTTTAAAAAAAAGTGATACTTTTGCCTTCATTGTTCAGTAGAGCAATGGATTCCACCCACTTCGAGACATAATCGACAGCTACCAAGATATATTTATTACCATATGAGCTCACAAAGGGACCCATGAAGTCGACCCCACATATCAAATAGTTCAACCTCAAGATTGGGCTTAACAGGCATCTCATGACTCCTCGATACACCACCTTGTATTTGTCATTGAGGGCATGTTTTGACCAACTCATAAGAATCTCTATGTAGGGTAGGCCAATAGTATCCACTTTAAAGAACCTTAGCAACCGTTCGGATCCCACCATGATGACCACCGAACAAAGAACAGTGACACACCTCAAGAATATCTCTCATTTCTACCTCCATGACACACCGATGGATCACACTATCCGCACACTCCCTAAACAAGAATGGTTCATCCTAAAAATACTTTTTTTCACATCAAATAGGAACCGCTTCTTTTGATAATGATTTAGCTCGTCGGGAAGCACACCGCTCACAATATAGTTAGCATAATCCGTATACCAAGGTGTAATGCTCTCCAAAAGTGACATGAACAGATCATTGGGGAAGGTTTCATCAATATCAATCTCACCCAACTTCTCAAGATTGGATTTAAGGTGGGAAAGGTTGTCGGGTACTTGATTTTCATACCCCTTTCGATCTTTCACCTCAAAATCAAACTCTTGTAAGAGCAATATCCACCTAATCAACCAAGGTTTTGCCTCTTTCTTTTCCATGAGATATATAAGAGCTGCATGATCCATGTGCACAACCACTTTCATGCCCAACAAATAGGCCCAAAACTTTTTGAAAGAATATACTACCACTAACAACTCTTGTTTTGTAACCATATAATTACGTTGAGCATCATTTAACGTCTTGCTTGCATAGTAAATTGGGTGGAACAACTTCTATTTTCTTTGGCCCAAAACCGCACCTAGAGCAACATCACTTGCATCACTCATTAATTCAAAGGGAAATGACCAATCTGGAGCTACTATGCTAGGAGCCGACACAAGGAGTTCCTTGAGACAATTGAAAGTCGTTACACAATCATCATCAAATTCAAATTTTTCCTCCTTTTCAATGATCTTGCACAAAGTATGAGTGATCTTTAAAAAATCCTTAATAAAACGCCGATAGAAACCGACATGACCAAGAAAACTTCTAATGCCCTTCACGGAGATCGGTGGGGGTAACTTAGCAATTACCTCAAATTATGCTTGATCCACTTGGATGCCCTTTCCCAAAATTTTGTGGCCTAGAACAATGCATTCCTTAACTATGAAGTGACATTTTTCCCACTTCAAAACAAGATTAGTCTCCACACATTATTTAAGGACTTTACTTAAGTGAGCAAGGCAAGAATCAAATGAATCCCCAACCACAGAGAAGTCATCCATGAAAACCTCCATTGTATCCTCTACCATATCAACAAAAATAGAAAATATGCATCGTTGGAATATGGACGGTGCGTTGCATAACCAAAAGGGCGTACGCTTGAAAGAAAATATGCCATAGGGACAAGTGAAGGTGGTCTTTTCTTGGTCTTTCAGGGCGATGCAAATTTGATTGTGCCCTGGGTTACTATCAAGGAAGCAATACCAACCTCGATCGGCTAGTCTATCCAATATTTGATCCATAAAGGGCATGAGAAAGTGGTCTTTCTCGGTCCACGAGTTCAATTTTCCATAATCAATACACACTCTCCAACCCGTGACTAGACACATAGGTATAAGATCATTATTCTCATTCTTGACAACCGTCATGTCGCCTTTCTTGGGAACACATTGGACCATACTCACCCACGTGCTATTTGAAATTGGGACAACTCCCACATCAAGACACTTAATGATTTCGTTCTTGACCACCTCTTGAATCGGTTGATTTAGTCTCTTTTGGTGTTCCAAACTAGGAAAATGATTGACAGCGCCCAAGCGCACACGTAAGTGTACATGTTCATATTAAGTAGTAAAGGGACTTCCATTTGCCGACTATCCAATTCTAGTTTAACAATCGAGAAAAGTAAACAAAAAGACAGTTTGTAATTTTGTAAATTAAAAATAAAATAAAATAAATAATGCATAAAGATAAAAGTCTTGGGACAATTAGTGGAGTAAAGCCCAGGGTTAAAGCAGTTCGAACAATCATACTATGTTATTGAATTTCCTTCGTTATCTTGCTTATCTTGGTTGTTGATTCGTAGGGTTAATTGCATGACCATGGTTTCCCAACCTCTAATCTTTTACCTAATATGGATCTTACAACTACATCGTTGAGCGGGGATGTAATAATCCAATTAAGTGAATTAAAGCTATCATCCTACGTTTTACTGGAATCTGACAATTGGGATATTACACCTCTCCGCGATGTGCTAAGGGTCTGAATGATGGTTTTATATGACTGGAACTTCAATTAGCCATAACTTTTTGCCCGATTATCGGATTTGGGTGAATCTTATATCGTTGGAAATCTAATTCAACTTTCCATATGATAAAAATTCAAAATTAAGAAAATTCTATATGATTTAAATATTACTCACTTTGGAAGTCATTCCTCAATCTTATAGAGATGAAATTAGGCTTAAGGAAAATTTGGGGTATTACACATATTGAGCATACTTCTGGACTCACTTATATATATATATATATTTATATATGCACACACATATTTATGTTGGATGGATTGGATATGATCATATTGAGTTGATTGTGAGCATTACATCTTCATCTCATACATATTCATATATGAGATGTTAGTACCTTTGAGAAACACTTTTTTTGAAAGAAAATGACACTTTTATGAAAACTCTCTTCATGAACATGAACTGAGGTGAGTTGATATTGAGATATTTGATATAGTATACAGATTGTGAACTCCTGTGGGTCCTTCTTGAGAGCTGCGAGCTCGATGGGTGTATACCAAAAGTAATACGACGACTTTCACTATTCATTGCATCCATATTATGTTGCATTTTATTTTCATACACAACTTTCATGAATTCTTAATTTGTTTTTAGTTTTTGTATATTCTTCATGTATATTTTTTTGATTTGTTTTTGAATATATAATAAAACTGTTAGTAGAGACGGTGTTAACTACCATTTGCGAGTTTTTTAGTTGCAGGTGATATGCTTATTGTATATTTTTTTTATCTTATTTTCTACTTTTCTTAGTCGATATATGATATCTATTGAGTAAAAGTGGATTGTATTCATTCCTATTTTGTCCTTTAGGTGCAGATTCTAGTACAATCACTACACAAGGAGGCTGAGTTCGTGCGTGAGATTGTTGGTGACTCGAGGTACTGCATACTATAGGTGTCCAGAGTTATTTCCAGACCTCTTCCTATTTTTATTTTGGAGGCAAATGGTATATTTCAGAGTCAGTTGTATTATTAGATGTTTTGTACTTATGATAATAGATTATGAAATTGGCTTTATGTATTTATCTCAAACTTTCCATTTTACTTATGTTTTAAGGCCTGAATTCATTATAAAAGTCTATTCATGTTTCATTTTATTATGGTTTTAGAATTTCTTAACTCTTGAAACTTGGGTTTAATTATCAAAGTAGGGTCGCAATAAGTGCCATCATGAACCCAAATTTTGGGTCATGACATTAATTTTGATTCTTTATTATCTCTTTATTGATAGCGAAGAAGCTGTTACTAATAAAAAACAGAGATAAGTCATGGAGGATCCAATATGAAAATAGAGAAGAACAACACTTAAGAATTAACAACTCTTCCCAAAAGTCATTAGATAATTGAAGTCAAACGAGTATACAATAAAAAAAATAATCATGGAAAGGTAAGCGATAAAGGCAAGACTTATGGCTAAAGTCTACAAATAAATAAATAAAACTAACTATGAAAAGGTTTATGCACTTATTACTGTCATAGAGATGATATGTTTGATGATCTCTTTGGGGTCATAAATAAAGTGAAAAATCCATCAACTACGTATCAAGTCGGTATTCTTGAATAGGTATCTTGAAGTGGAAGTATTTGTTGAGAAATTATTGGGCTTTATAGTAAAAAATTATGAAGATAAATTTTTGAAGTTGAATAAAACTTTACATGAATCAAAGAAACCTCCATAGAAATGAAATAGTTGCATTGACAAGTCTTTTCAAGACAATGAATTTATTCATTATCTTTATAAATATATATTTTACATTAAAGCTCATACCAATAAAGATATTTTCACTAATTGTCTTTATGTTGATGATTTTATTCTAATAGATAATAATCTAAGTTCGTTTGATGCCTTCGAGAAATTTATATTCCTTGAGTTAGAGATGGTAGATATAAGGCTTATATCATATCACCTGAACCTAGAAATGAAGTAAATAAAATAAGGCATCTTCTTCTCTCAAGAAATTTATACATAAATGATTTGAGTAAGTTCAACCTTCTAGATTGCAACCCAGTGAACACTCCAATTAAGAGTGACACAAAATTATCAAACTTTGATGGTGGAGAAAAGGTAGACTTTACTTTATGAAAAAATATCATGGAAAGTTTAAGGTACTTGACCTATACGAGATCAAATATGTTATTTATAGCAGGAGTAGTAATTTGCTTTATGGATGGAATCTCCTACCTTAACTTACTTGAGAAAATTGAAGAAAAGGTGTCTTTTAAGTGTTGAATGAAGGGTTGGTTACATTGACCAACTTAAAGGGTCAAACATAATTAGGAAACTTGATTAAGTTAATTGTGGACTTGCTTAATATTTTTAAAACTTTCTAATCTTTTTAAAATACAAATCAACCCACATCCATCTCCTCCAAATAAATCGTCTCTCTCTTCTGTCTTTGTCGATAGTCTCTCTCAACTCTCTTCCAACCAATATTCCTGCAAAATTTCTCCCTTCAAGATTCGGTGACAAATAGCTAGGCGAGTTCCTTTTTGAATTTCAACCATCATCGACATAAAGAAATAGAGGAACTTGAGCCAACTTCTTCGGCGACAATAACTTTGAGTTCTTCGTCGTCCCACTTTTTCTTGCACAGGTAAAAAATTATGACTTGAGCCAACTTATCTTCTAGTGTTGGTTAACAATTTCAATATTTCTTACTTACATTTGAAATGTGGACTGAATAAAACTCTAATTTCTTGCATTTCTTCTCTACTCTTTTTGGTGTGAAATATATTTTTTTGTTGTTATTGTAGTTCTTGTTGTCGAACTGTTGATTTGATTTATTGGTAATTTTTGGTCACCGTTGATGTTCTTAGTGTGTGTGTTGTGTCGGTGTTGCTGGGTTGATTTGTTATTTTTCTTGGTAAAAATGGTGTTGCAACAGATTAACCATCTGATGCAATAGATTAACCATCTAATGCAACAGATTAATCATCTGACGCAATAGTTTAACCATTTGATGCAACAGATTAACCATCTGATGCAACAGATTAACCATCTGATGGAACAGATTAACCATCTAATGCAACATATGTTTAACTATCTAATCCAATAGATAAACCATATGTTCCAATAGATGAAACATCTAATGCAACAAATTAAACATCTAATGTAACATATGAGCAGAACAAATCATTCATCTATTGCGACAGACGACTCTTCTATTTGGAAGAAATCTAAGCAATACTGATCCAATAGATACTCATTTGACAATAGATGAGTGGTGTATTTCAATAGATGTGTGGCCTGTTTTTATTATTTCCAGTGGATTACTCATCCGCTGCAACAGGTTGGTTATATGTTATAACAGATAACCTAATTAGTACAACAGATGAGTGAACTATTTTTATTATTTCCAATAGATTACTCATCCACTGCAACAGGTTGGTTATATGTTGCAATAGATATCCTACCTAGTGCAACAGATGAGTGATCTGTTATAATTATTTCCAATGAATTACTCATCTGCTACAACAGGTTGGTTATATATTGCAATAGATAACCTTCCTGGTACAGCAGATGAATGATATGTTTTTATTATTTCTAACGGATTACTCATCCATTGCAATAGGTTGGTTATATATTCCAATAGATGACCTTCCTGGTGAAACAGATAAATGATCTATTTTTATTATTTCTAATGGTATACTCATCCGTTGAAATAGGTTGGTTATATATTGCAACAGATAACATACCTGGTGCAACAGATGTGTGGTATGTTGGAACTGTTATTTTACTACTGTGTATGTTAGATTAACTGTTATCCTTTTTTAACAATGCATTAATCAATTATAATTTATTTTATATTCCTATTAATTTAAGATAACATGGATCCCACAAGAAAAGAAAAAAAATCAAGTCCAAGTAAAGGAACAAGTGAAGCAGCTAGGCAGCATCCACCACTGTATGATCTTGCTTTAGAAACATTATCTCAATCAGGAGCAGAAGATAATGAACACAGGGAGTAGGAATGTTTCAAAAGAGATGATCCAAATACTAATAGACCTTCCACCGAAGAGTTGGTCAAAACCTTCAGGATTGATTGTTATCTTGTGAGAATGTAGTGCGATGGTGCCACAGATTTAATGGGTGATTTCGTGGTTAAGTCAGCCGTGGGAAAATATTTCGACGCCTTCAGAAAAATACTTCGAGAACAAAAAATAGATTATTATTTTAGGGAAACCTGGTTTAGGCAATATCTTGATTTGTCGGAGAACAACAATGCTCGTTTCCAAATAAAAATGGTATATAATCTTCTCAACGTAGGTTTATGTATGAAAACAAAGATAAGATGGAAGAGGTGTGGATATATTACTGTGGCATGCCTGTTTGTTTTGGTTGGAAGGAGTTTGTCATAGTTGCTGGACTAAAATGTTATCCTCCTTCTCCTTCTCAAGTTATACCTACTCTAACCCAAAAAAGCACCCCGCATACCCAAAAAAGGCAAAGGCAAGTCGAGTGATCGTGATGACCTGGTGTCCATTATTGGTCCAAGCTTCCAAAACAAAAATTTAATAGAAGCATTGAAAGGTAAAAGATTTTCAAAGAAGCACAAACAATCATTGTGCTTGGTTTGGTTTGTACATAATACTCTTTTGGAAAGAGAAGTTAACAACATAAGCTTCGGTTTTATAAATTTCTCTGAGGATCTTGAAGCATTTAATAGCTATCCTTAGGGTTATGAAAGCTTCAAAATGACTGTCAAATATTTGTTGACTCCGTTAACGCCAAACACAATCAACTTATATGGCTTTCTATGGGCTTTCATGGTAAATATTTCTTTTATTATGATATGATTCATTTTTTATTCAATATTACTTTTAATTTATTGGTGTTATGTTATAGACTTGTGTATTTAAAGTCATTCCTTATCTGAGACAATAAGTAAACTACCAGGTAGAAATTTTTATCCTAGAATCCTGAGATGGTTGTCGACCAAAACTAATAAAAATGCAAAATTTCTTAATCTTTTCAATCCCTCGAAAGAAGAAGTAAGTCTAATTCTAATTAAGTTTTTTATTTTAATTAATAATTATTTTAAATAATTTCATCATCAACATTCTAATATATGTACTAGTTTATTTTAGATTGTCCATACGTGGCTTGTTCCGACCAATCGAGAGTTGAAGATGCCATTTTTTCTTACTCTACAGTCTGTACAAACTTTATCGGACCCTAAGGTCATTGATAGAATAAAACTGGAATTATTTGGAGCAACAACCATCACAAGAAAAACAATTTTAGAGGGTGGTCTTATTGTTGTTGATGATGGTAGTGGTAGTGGTAGTGGTGCTGTTGTTGGGGTTAATGATGCTTGTCTTACAGTTTTTGAAACAACAAACTATTATGATTATGATCATACTAGTTATACAGATTTGACCACTTCTAGTGAATGTTCTACATGCAAATATCAAAACTGCAAGGCAAATCATGATGGAGTGATTAGTGTTATTAATGCACTAACTGCTTCTGTAAAGAAAATGACATCTAAGAAGGGTGTCATTCTATTAAAAAGGATTTCATATCCATACACTCCACTAGAGATAAAGGTGGCTAAGAGAAGAAGGAAAGATATTTCCAAGGCATTATCAAGCATAGAAAAAAGCAAAATTGTAACTCCTCTATCTTTTTCTTGCACCGTTGTTCAATGTACAAGGGCCACAAAAGAGAAGCATGAGCTGAAGAAGGTGAATGTATATCATTTATTCCAATAAACAAACAGGCACATGTCTATTTCAACAGATGATACATCAGCAGAAAATTATCAAACAAATATATACATCTGTTGCAATTGTTGTCTAACCTGTTGTATCAAATGTGTTATCTGTTGCAATATATGTCCATCAATTTCAGTAAATCAAACAAATATTCATACTATTTTAATTTGTACCAATGGATGAGTCTTATGTTACAAAAGATGGGTTATCTGTTCGAAATTATCATACCGCTCTGTTTTACCTATTCGAATTTGTCCCAACAAATGATCTATCGTTGTAACATAAGACTCATCTGTTACAACAGATGGAAAATTTGTTGTATATATATAATTAGTATTGACAATTCTATCTTTCCAGGTGGATATCACAGTAGAAGTTACTACTGAACAACATAATATCACAGTTGATAATCCATCAACTGCTTCCAAAGAATAAGAAAAAGTAGAGCCTGTCAGTTCGGGAGAACGGAAGAATAACCTATTTGAATGGTTCAACATCTCGGACGAGGCTCCAAAAAAACTAACAAAGTTGATCAACGACTATTCAAAATGGATTGCCGATGGAATGTTAAAGCATCATGACGGCAGGTACATAAATCAATTTTAAAGACATTGATTTATACAATTCTTGTTGTAAAAACATGACATTAACACATATAAATCATCATATAGAAAACAAAATTATGAATACTGCAAAGTGAATGAATCGAGTCTTACTTTTGATATGTTTGACTTTTTGTTACACATCTCGGAATGAAGAATTGGTTCTATTTGATGTCATAACCTTAAACTTGTTGGAATGATGAGGTTTAAATATCATACATATTACTATTAATTAATACTTTATTTAATTTCATCTGTGTATTAATATTTTTGTCATGTAATCTAAAATGTTTTATAATATATGCAGTACATCGATGCCATTTTTTACTACCTCCGAAAGAAGGCCAAGTTACAAACACAAGAACAATACAGATACATGACAGGCAATTATTTGTACAAAATTTGCATTAATAATGCCAACGATAGGTATTGCCAACAATAGTCGAAAGTTTTTCAAAATAAGAAATGCTTAATCAACATCATCAAAGGTTTTAGTATTCCAGCTGGCTTACCTTGGTATTTTTCGACAAAGTGTACATCCCAATCAATTGCGGTGATGAATTTCATTAGGTGTTAGCTGTCGTAGTTCTAAAAGAGAGGCGCATCCGAGTTTATGACTCGATATCATGATGAAAAGTTCCAGGACACCGTGTGCAATACAAAAGCTGGACTAAATATTTTCTACTTACCTTGATATGAGTGGCTTTTTGGATCAAAAGTTTCATACTGATTTGTCGACGATTTAAGCATACCGGGATAAAATGGGTAATCCATTTGATGTACAATATGTTAAAGGAATTGCTCAACAAACCATTGGTAGTCTGTAAGTATAAGTATCATGATTTAGTTTCATTTCATAGATTTCACAATGCTTACATGAACTACAAGATATGGATTATCTTTTTTTTTTAAATGCATGGATTATAATCTTTTTGTTGCCGCATACGCCGAGTATTTGAGCAATGGATTACAAGTACCAAATAATGGACTTGATGCCGGATTACTCCGCAAAAGATATGCTTCTCTATTATGAAAATATGGAGAAGCAAAAGCTCAGAAACCATACGCAAGAGACATTAAAGATCCACGACAACCAAAGCCGAATTCCGTAGCACCGGATGAAGAAGAACTTGTCCATATTGAGTAGATCTTTATAGCTTGAGTCTGTCAATGTAGTAGCCTATCCTCCATGGTTAACTTGTTGATTTATTTGTAGAGTAGATCATTTGTACCCATAATAATTTTTTTACATTTCACTTACTTATTAAGTTATTTCATGTAATTTTCGAAGGCTTCGATTTATTTTATGTTGTCTATGAATATAATTTAATCCTTAGTTTTGAACTTGTTGATTGAAATGGAATACTAAATTCAAATATGGCAATAGACGACATATCTTATCAAATAGATTTAGACATATGTTACAACATGTAGGTTATTTGCTAGAAATTATATAACAGGTCTTCCTACTTTTTTTATTTATTCCAATAGATTACCTATTAGTTGCAATAAATAGATTATATGTTGAAACAAATTTTATAAATGTTTTGACAGATAGACAAAAATATTTACATAATGCAACAGATGACCAACCTATTGCAATAGATAATTAATCTGTCACAATAGGTATGATATCTGTTACAACAGGTTAGACAATTTGTTGCATTATAAAAATTCAACTTTCATCAGACATAAAAATTTGCCACTACAATGTAAAGTGAACAAAGTGGATTGAAATAAAAAATTGTTATCGTATTCGTCTCTGTCTTTGTACATATGCTTCTTTATACACGGGCTCCAAACATTTAGTTAGTACCTCATAAGCCTAGACCTCTTGCATCTTTTCCACAATGGTATCGCATATACCGGCCATTTTTGTGTCGGTCAGCAAACACTCGATGTATGCAAATAAGTACAGCCCGCAAGTGGCACCAGTTTTATTTTTTTAAAAGTGGATGTTCTTATTTCGACCTTCAAAATCTTATGATTTCTTCTACAAGACTTTCGCCGGCAAATGATCCGTCAGTTTACACTGCGTCAATAACTTAGGGAACAACTTCAAGAGTGGTTGCACGTGGGTTACAAACTTAGCCTCCCTTAAGATAGGTAAGGTGAAATCATAAACCTTAATCTTTCCCTCATTGAGTAGTATCTCAATAAAGAGAAAATATTTGACTTCCATGTTCATGACTGCAAGGATTCTCTTTGCTTTGGTCCAGCTCTTGTCGTGTGGATATGGCCTCTTTCCTCTAAAATAGTTAATCATGTCTTCATCCCATTTAAATGTAGAAACTAACTGATCAAATCCTCAAACACTTGGAGGAGCTTGCCTACGAAGAGTATCGTACCTAATCTTGAAATTGTTGTAGAAGTTGATGTCCATTATCTTATCGGTAGCACCATAAGCATCCTGGTATGTTAATTGCCTGCCCCTCATAAGGCAGAAAATTTTCATCAACATACTATGGTATAAGAAGAATTTTTTTTAATAGATTAGTAATTGTAAAAAAGAAAAGCACTGGATAGATTCTGTTGCAGAGGGTTCTATGAATCAGTTCACAGATTACCCAGCTAACTCAACTTATGCAACAGATATGTATTATGTTGCAATAGAATACCCAGCTATTGAAACAGATTACATATCTGTTGCATAGCTTCTTCTTCATGGAGTAGATTGGAAGCCTAGGTTAGAAAAAGAAAAATTACATTGTCCACGTACCACTCATGCATATTTTTCATACTCATAAAGTCTTGGGTAACAAATAAATGCATGGTGTATTCTTGTGGAGGTTTCATCTCATCAGTAATGATTTTTTCCAGTTCCTTCTTCTCTTCGTCGCTAAGTGCCATGTATATGTCCACCTTCTTCAGTGGCCCTTGAACTTCAACAACTATTGAAACGGGAGGAGTTGTAATTTTTTCTGTTTTCAGAATGGAGAGTATTTGGCTATTGTTTCTTCTTTTTCTCCTAACCGCCACTGTAAGAGTGTATGGTTTCCTCATCTTCTTGGATGGTATGACACCCCTCTTGGATTTTAACTTCTCGGCAGCTTCAGTAATAGTCTCTAGATTTTCAAGGAGTTTATCCTCTCTGTCCTTGTACACTTTGCATTTGTAATGAAAACATGTGGGTGAATAGCGGTGAGAGGGATCTAAGGAAGGGGTGTTTTCAAATGTATTTATTTTTTCCTGAGAACTAATATACTCATAATCATGACTGGTAGTAGTAACAACATCAGAATTGTTGCCACCATCATCAACAACTCCACCAACAACACCCCCATAAGAAGCACTCAGATCTATTGCAGTAGGTTAGTCATAAAGAGCTTCAACATTAGGCTGACCTTATCTAACTGCACTTCTTATGGCTATTGCTCCAGAAAATTCCTTTTTTATTAACTCCGCCGTTGGGTTTGTCGTTTTATCAACAAGACCTAGAGTAATAAAAAAATGTCATCCCCAACCCCTGCTCAGTAGGCATGATCCCGGGATGCACAACCTATTAAAAAGAGACACAAGGCATTTAAATCATATAATAATAATAATTTGCATTCAGTTGGGTTACATGTTAACACAACCAACTTATGCAACAAATGATCTATCTTCTGCAATAGTTGATCTGTATATCGCAAAAAATTGATAATATATTGCATCTGATTAACCATTTGTTGCATAATTTGTAGTAGATGGGTCTTCTATTGAGTTGGGTTTAGGGAAACAGAGCAACAGATGGTGAATTTAATATGAAATATGGATCGTCTGTCGCAATAGATTACCTATTTGTTGCACCAGTTGCAGTTGACGGGCAATCTGTTGCAACAAAAAACCTATCTGTCACAACAGATGGCTCATCTATTTCAATATCTTTCTTTGAGGAAAATTATTTTAGTTGAAAGAAGACGTACTACATCATCCAGAGGTTTAAAGAGATCAGCCTCCTTAATTTTTTTTGTTGCTCTTTGCAGCCAACCACCGAAGGATCCTTGGATGAGAAACCACATCCGGGTAATCCTTGAACTACTTTCGGAGGGGAGGAATGGCTTCAGATGCTTAATCCTAAAAATGTAAACAGGAAGCAAGCAAAAAAAATCATAATAACTATATCCACTATAAATTAATGAATGAGAAAAAGTAGTGATTAATTTTACCATAAAAGCCATATAATGTGATCTTCCCTGGGAATAGCTTTGCCAGTAAATATTTGACAGTCAAGTAGTAGCTATCATATCCCAGGGATAATCATTGAATTTCTCAAAATCATCAGCAAGCGTCAACAAATCATCTTCTATGACTTTCCTGACGTCTCTTTCCAATATAACGGAATGGACAGACCAAACTAAGCACAATTTCTCCCTGTACTGCTTTGGTATGTTTTTATCCTTGAGATTTGCTATCAAATCCCCCGCTTTGTAGCTGCGTCCAACAATATCCAACAACCCATCTTTTTTTTCCTTGTATTTGTTGGACCTTTTGTGGGGTGTTTTCTTGATGAGAGGTTCTTCTAGATGATCGCATCTCAAGCCCGTCACTATGGAAAACTCTTTCAATCTAGAACAGACCGGCATGCCACAGTAGTTGACCCAAATTTCATCCATCTTTTTTTCGCCCTCCTTCGAATCTTTATCATCCCCCACGTACTTGATACTACGCTTGAGAAGACCAGATACCATGCTCATTTGGAAATGGAGAGTGTGGTCCTCAGGTAGCTTAAGAAAGTATGCAAAGCAGCTCCTCTTAAATAGTTTGTCTATGTTTTCATTCTTCATAATACTCCTAAATTCATAAAAACCTTTCCCCAACTGACATTTAAGTACAAGATTACCAGATACTTTTGCAGGGTAATCTATCGGCATCGCAACTCGAAACCTATCAATACTAATGGTTTTGACAAGATCATATTGGGATTTTGATATTAATTCATGCCCCATTAGTGAGAAAGAGTTCTCACTTTCCTTGGCTTCATTTGGCCCCTGACTGAGATTGTTCAGAAAGTTCCTCCGAATCTATCTGTACTCTAGTCTTTTTTGTTAGGTGGTCAGAAGTTGATCGACTTTTAGTTTCTTTTCTTTTGGGAGACATCTAATAAATACAAACAACAGAAAAATAAAAAATACATTACATTTGATGTCTGTATATTTTTTTCAAAAAAAGGTAAGACAAATTTTAATGAATTATTGTACGCCACATTACAAAAAAATACTCCAACGGATAACGCATCAGTTGGAATAGATGGAGAATCTATTTGAAGACCTATTTAATATATCCCAACAAATCTTCCACCTGTTGCAACAGATAGGCCACCAAGACCACCACCAATGCCACCAATACCGACCACAATACCAAGACCGCTAATACTACCACCAAAGCCACCAATACCAACACTAAGACCATCGACACCACCACCAAAACTACAAATACCGACACCACCAACAATAGCTACCAACAATACCACAAACACCATCCAATAATACCACGACGGTCAACAAAACACTGAGACAAAAACTAGGATTTTCTCGAGTGTTTCCTATATTTTTAGAATCAAAACTCAAAATTGTTAACCCATTCTCAAAGATAATACAACTACAAGTCTTCTTTTTTATCATTAAATAAAAATCCCTAATTTTTAGAATAAAGAATAAATGTAGAACTTTTCTCGAACTCTGTTACCTGTAAAGATAGAGAAAACGATGGATATAAGCGAGAATAAAGTCAAACATAACAATTATATGGTTGAAAATGGGAAGAAAATCGATCTGTTTTGAAGGATTGAGCAATATGTTGACTAGTTGTTGCCTGTATTGTTGAGAGAAAGAGAGAGAGAAGAGCGAGAACTTGAGATTTGAAATAAGGAAAAGTTTTTCCCACAAATGGATGATTTGTATGGGTTGATTTATAATTTTGGAAAAGAATGACAAGTTTTAAAATTGTTAATTGAGTCCGAATTGATATTAATTAATTTTTAAAATTTTAAAATATATTTTTTAAAAAATATTAAGTTAATGAGAATCTTTTCAACTCAGAGTGATCGATCGATGACTTGGGTCAAGATAAACGCAATACCAACACCATGCAATTGCAAAGACTCAATTGATGTTGTAGTTGACCCTATGAACCCATCCCTAGTTCTACCTAAATCAATTTAGGTACTAGCTTAATATTAAGTTAATGAGAATCTTTTCAACTCAGAGTGATCGATCAACAACTCGGGTCGGGATAAACGCACCATGCAATTGCAAAGACTTAATTAAAGTAGTATTTGACCCTATGAACTCATCCCTAGTTCTACCTAAATCAATTTAGGTACTATCTTAATATTAAGTTAATGAGAATCTTTTCAACTTAGAGTGATCGATCGACGACTTGGGTCGGGATGAACACAATACGAACACCATGCAATTGCAATGACTCAATTGATGTTGTAGTTGATCCTATGAAATCATCCATCCCTAGTTCTACCTAAATTAATTGTAATAAAATCTGTTGCAACAAACGACTGAGTTATTGGAAATTTTCAAACAAATATTTATATCTGTTGTAATAGATGACATATCTGATTTAGTTATCAAATAGACATTTATATATGTTGTGACAGATGCCTGAGCTGTTGGAAATTTTTAAACAGATATTGATATCTATTATAACAGATGACATATCTGATGACCCTATCAAATTGACATTTGCTCTGTTGTTACAGATGACTGAGTTGTTGTATTTTTTCAAACAGATATTGATATCTGTTGCAACATATGACATATATGTTTGAAAATCATTTTTTTCTTTTAATTTTAAAGCAAACTTCTGTCTGAAAGAAGAAAGATAGATAAAATAGTACTACTAAAGGCAGTAAAAAATATTTCTTGGATAACTCAAAAATCTCATTGAGTAGTCTTATCTTGTCTTTTCAATGTCACCCGTATTCCTCGTGCTCCTCAAGTTATTAATGAATATTAATTAATGAATATTTAAACCCTAAATTATCTCATCTCTCCTTCAGCCCTAAATTTATTTTATTCATCTCTCATCTTTTTCTTTCTCTCCTCTTTAGGGTTATCACAACCTTTTTTCTCTCTTTTCTCTCCTTTTTTCATAAAAATCCTTTCGGATCTAAACTAATCCATATCTTTCCTTGACTGAAATTGTTGTTTTGATCCCCTTTTGACATTGCAGGTAAGGTATGGTTCACTATTGCTCTTTCATTCTTATCTTCTTCTTTGCAAGTTATTTACATCTATTTTTATTTAATTACCATTTACCCATATCATATTTACTTAAAAAAATTAAAGAAACTTTTAAGTGTTGAATAAACGAATTGAGAATTTTTATTACAATATGCACAAAATGTCATCTGTTTGGAGAAGTTTAAAAGCCTTGTTAGCAGTATCATTTTTTTGTATGTATTTTATTTGTTTCTTTGTTGTTGATGTTGTTGGTGTGGTTGGTGTTGTTGGAACTTGTTGTGTGTTGTTATTGATGATGATGGAACAAAGGATGTTGCTTCTTAGTTATTGATGATATTGTTGATGGTGTTGGAATAAATGATGTTGTTGATGTTTTTTATTTGTTGTTTCTTTGTAGTTTATGCTGTTGTTGATTTTGCAACTGACGGAGCAACTGTTGGAACAAATCAAACCACTGGCAAGGCTAGTTTGATATATTCCAACAGACTCCACATCAGTTGCAACAGACTCCACATCTATTGCAACAGATGGATATTATTCTTTTTATTCTTCTCTTGTTTGACATCAATTTTTTCCTCTTTTTTATACATATAAGGAACTGAAAGTTGATCAACTTTTGTCCGACTAATACAAGAGGCTACAATAAAAATGGGTTCGAAGGAATAAGCTGCTTGCAGATGCTACCACTTCATATGTGAGAGGTTTGTATTACTGATAATGTTATCGTGAAAACACACATAGAGTACACTGATTTTGTGAATGCTATTTTTACAATTTAGTCATTGATTATTCAAACAAGATATCTACAATTTTACAGTTAAGTTTGATAGGTCTGAACTGATAAGGTTGAGGGACCATGAATATGGTTCTGATACCCTATTAAGATTTAATCCCTTAGCAATATATGACATAATTCTAGGCTAGTTGACCTATCAAAACCTTTGAAGGTTTGTTGAGAAAGCTATATTAAACAACGCTCGATAAAAGTGAGTTGTTCAACTGTTGGGGCCACTTCTTGAGTGTGTGTCAATGCATTTTGACCTAAAACAAACATAGCGAACCCTACATATATCATTTAAGCCTACTGAAGAAAGTGTTCTGGAAGCCTTCTGAAGGCCTTGTACAATTCCACAACTTCAAACAAAGTGTTCCTCGTTGACAAGCTCATAAAAGACCTAGAACTCTACACTGACTTCAATGATAGCAACGACAAGATTGAATACAAAATCAACAAGTTGAGGCAAGCTTGAAAATTATCGGGATTCACATACTACAGCAAGCCTCTGATCTTCTCCAAGATATGTTGAAAGTATGCTAAGGCTCGAATACACAATTAATTATATACATATTGCTAAGGTATTAATGATACTCAATCTGTCTTTCGATCTTATTTGTGTTTTCAATCAGGTCAAATCAATAGTAGTGGACCTAATTGGAACCACAAACAAGAGGGCATGGGATGGAATTTAAAATTTAGAAATTAACGCCTTCTCTTAGATTCCTTATTTTAACTGCAGCTATTATTGGTGCAAGTTTTTTTGACTTACTGTACATCATTTCAACCTTCGATCCTTATGAGGCTGCTTTCTTGGTGTTCTACTATTTTCTATGTAGGTGATCATACTGACCATTCTTCCTAGTCACATCTCCCTAGCAAAGTGTCCATCCGCATTATTTTTCTTTTAGAAAAACAACAGACGGATTTACATTACTGGATACACTTTTATATTTGCACTTGATTCAGATTTCTCATGTTCTAATTAAGTTTCATCATCCAAATTCAGTAGAAATTCCTTTCTACCCTATTTCTCCTCTTCAATTAGCTCTTAGATGATATAATCTTTCATCAACTCTCCTTTCCTTGCATTCATTCTCCTTCGGCTCCTTCTATCATATAATCATTTTCTCAAACAACCCTTCAATATAAATTTAGGCCAGGGGAATTTCTATTGATTTTCCGCTCTTGTTTGATGCAGTGTGAGTCTTCGAAGTCCTTCTCAGAGTCCAATGCATATTTAAAGTTAAGTCCAATCACTATTGGATCTCTGCAATGACACCAAATATTAATTCCTTCTCAAAACTTAACACATATAAACATGAGCAACAATCATCAGTAATTCATAACAGGGTATTGGAACCATCATCATGGGACCTCGGCCTTATCAATTCGAACTTATCAAACTTAATTGTACAATGCAGGATCTTGTTTGAATGATCAGTGCCTAATCAGTTAAAAACTGCATTCACAAAAACATTGTACTTTGTGTGTGTTGTTCCAATAACCTTTTCAGTAATACTTAACTCCCACACATGAAAGTAGATCCATCCATCTACACGTACCTTATTTTTCCTAGCCCATCTATGGATTAAATTGAATAAAAAGATAACTAATAAGTTACAAAAAATGGCACATCTGTTTAAATTGTCAAATAAATATAGACATATGTTTCCACAGATGATCAATCTGTTGTAACATATGACATATCTATTGGAAAAATTAAATAGATATATCCATCTGTTGCAACAGATTGTCAATATATTGTAAGTTATCTAACAGATGGAATATATTTTGCAACAGATTACCCATTTGTTAGATTTATTTTAAAGCAATTTTCTTTTCTTTCCGAAATACATTAAAGATAATATGTTGTATTTAGATCCCTTTTTTTTAATTTGCATAAGATGAAAAGTCAGCAGTTTTATTTAAAAAGATGTGAACGGTCGTGGCTTTTTTACTAACCCATTCGAATTCAATTCTTTATAAATAAGTCTCTCCTTACTCGTTCATTCTACTCCACTTCTAGATATGGATGATCCAAATTTGCACAAGGTGATTTATCTCGAATCCTTGTGGGAACTTAAAAGTCAGATTCATGAACTCCGAAAGGACTTGGGCGACTTCAGAGCAAGGCTGTGGAGGGCCTTGTTACTGCCATTGACAATAATAGTTATACTAATACTAATAGTGATAATAACAATAATGATAATAATTAGGTTATGTTTTTTGTTTTAGCGTATGTATTTTTTTTAATATTGAATCTACCAAAAGGTATTTTTTTATTGTATATATTTGTATATAATGGATTCAAAAATCTATGTTTAGTCGACCTTGAATTTTTAATTCTTATTTAATATTTAATTATCATTATGTTTATTCCTTATTCTCAACATGTCGACGGTTGGAGGTAAGGATTGAGCATTTATGGCAACAGAGGTTAATCTTATGCGATAGATGAATCATATATTGCAACGGGCAGTTATTAATAAAAAAGGTTATTGTTGTTATTGAGGGTGAAAAGTCATGACTTTCTGATTATTTAATATGAAAAATGGTTTGTAAATAAATAATAAGGAAATAAATGATAAACACAATTTATAACCATAAAAGAACAGTTATTTAATTTTAATAACTGATCGTGACTTTTCACCATTTTTGTTTTTAAATTTATTTTTAAAATTATTTATTTATTATATAATAAAAAAAGTCACAACATTGGATTAATTAAGTCAAATTCCTCATCTGTTGCGACTGATGAATCAGTTGTTAGAAGAAATAAAAAATGCTCCTAAAATAGATGATTGATTTGTTGCAACAGATGGTATATCCGTTGCAATAGATGGGTTATCTGATGCAACAAATATATAATCTGTTTCCACAACTCAATAAAAATTGTTATTATTTTATTAGAGAAACGGTTATTGAAAAAAGGTGTCTTCAATTTTTAAATTGAGAAAAAGGTTATTTAAATTTAAGAACTAATTAATAATAATAAGCTGAAAAGTCATGACTTGTCACAATAATAAAAAACTCACCAGCTTAATTTAATTAAGTCATTTCTTTTCACATAAAACAATAAGAAAATAAATGATAAACACAATAAAAAATGACGTTAATAAAAAAATAATTATTTAATTTGAATAATTGGCGTTAATATTAAATAGGCATCATTTTTTTTCATAGAAAACATTTTTGTTTATAAGAATCTATTTTTAATTTATATATTAAAAAAGTCAGCAAATTTAGATTAATGATATGATGATAATTTGAAAAAAAAAGATAGATTATATGTTGCAACAGATAGATTATCTGATGCAACAGGTTGTCTATTTGTTGCGACAGATGATATATCTGTTGTCACAGATGAGTTATCTGATGCAACAAATATAAAATTTATTGTCACAACTCGATAAAAACGATTCTTGGAAAGAACTAATTAATAATAATAAGCTAAAAAGTCATGACTTATCACAATATTGTTTAATTTAATTAAGTCATTACTTTTCACAGTACTAAAAAATGTAATTAATAAATAGAGGTGAACAATCTCACCTTTTTGCCTAATTCATTCAAATTCAATCCTCTATAAATATGTCCTTTCTTACTCAATCATTCATTCAACTACTCTTTATTTATTTATTGTATCTTGTCTTTCATATTACACCTTCCACCACTTTCTCTTCCCTGACTCAGGTAAGTTTTTTTCTTTCTTTATGTCTAAATGTACCCAATTTGTGGTATACATTGTATTACATTTGGATTTTTTTTTACCTTTGTTTTTACGTTTTTTGTCAATTCATGTGTGTTCTAGATATGGCTGATCCAGTATGGGATATTGCTTTTCTACAAGACATTATGAATGAACTTCGGATGCAGGTTTGTGTCCTGCAATGAGAGTTGGGAGCAGTGAGAGCAAGGATGCTTGTGAGATCCACAGGCTGAAAAGGGCCCTGTTGCTGTCGGTTGAAGATTAGCCGGCTTCCAATAATAATAATAATTAGATTATTTTTTTCTTTTAGTATATGTATTTTTATTTGTTTTTGTTTAATAGAAAAAATTATGTTTGATCGGCATTGACGTTTTAATTTATATTTAATTTTCATTTTATCTATTATCTTCTCCACAAACATGTCGACGATTGGACGTAAGAAATATTTTTGAATCCAGTAGCAATAGCAAGAGTTGAAACATATTGGTTATCTGTTGGGTTTGTGGCAGGGGCTGATTTGTGTTATTCCAAACAGATTACTCATCTATTGTAATAGATAACTCATCAGTTGCAATAGATAATCAGTCTGATACAACAAATAATCAGTCTGATGCAACAGATAACTAGTATGTTGCAACAGACTAGTCTGTTGATCGGCTTTGACATTTTAATTTATATTTAATTTTTATTTTGTCTATTATCTTCTCAATAAATATGTCGACGATTGGACATAAGGAAAATTTTTGAATTCAGTAGCAATAGATAGAGTTAAAACATATTGGTTATTTGTTAGGTTTATGGCAAGGGCTGATTTGTGTTGTTCCAAATAGATTACTCATCAGTTGCAACAGATAATTATTCTGATGCAACAGATAATCAGTCTGATGCAACAGATAATAAGTATGTTGCAATAGATAACTAGTTTGTTGCAACAGATAACTCTTATATTGCAACAGATTACCCATCTGTTGATTCATGTTATGGGCACTATAGAACCATAAACATAAATCCAACATATGAGTCTTTTGTTGTAACAGATTACTCATCGGATGCAATAGATTAGTGATTTGTTTAAATTGTGGCAACTTATGTTGAATTTATGATCGGGTTCTACCCATTATTGGAAAAAATAGCAGTAGCTATGTACCCAGATGACAAATTCAACTAAAAATCATAATTTTACTTACCTATGAAGTAATGCCGAAGTGGAAAGTGATAAAGGAAATAAAATTTAACCTAAGAAATTAGTCAGATAGAAGTAGTAGCGGTAACAACAACAACATAATGAAGTAGAAGATGATGATAATGAAGCAGAACATGATGAATAAAGCATCAGCAACAATGAACAATAATAATCGTGAAGAGAGAGAAAATAACAACGGATGAGAAGAGAGAGAAATACACCTTTTTCCCTCAGTTTTTTGTTATATTAAATAACATATGGACAAAGTGTAAATTCAGAAACTTGTGGGTTATTTTCAAACTTCTCCAACTTTCTTAATCCATAATAAAGTAATTGTCACCCACACTCAATTATTAAGACTTGGGTCACCTACAACTCATTTTCAAACTTTTTTGTCACCTATGGCTTAAAGCCCCAACTTACTTGGAGGTCATAGAGGAATTCTTCATTACCTAAAAGTTACTATAGACCTTGGGTTGTTCTATTGTTCTTTTAATGACTTTAACCTTCTGAGTTTTTGTGATAGTGATTATGTGGGAGATGTTGATGATAGAAACACATATTTGGTATTGTATTTTTATTGGGTGATTAATAGGATTGCTAAATGATCTCAATCTGATGCAAATTAATGGTACAATGATATGTGTCAACAAAAAATCTGCACAAGAACTTGCTCAGTATTTAATGTACCATGATCGAAGCAAGCATATAGACACAAGATGACACTTCATCAGAGAATGCATCGTTAAAGAGGTAAAACTCAAGTATATGAAATCTCACAATCAATTTATGTATTTCTTTACAATGCCTTTATAGTTAAATATTTTTAGAGATTAAGATCAAAACTTGAAATGAATAAGAAAATTTTAAATTAAGGAAGAGATTTGTAGGATCACTAAAAGAAATTAAATAAAAAGAAATTAATTGGCAACAAGTGCAAAACGCCATAACTTATTTTCATTTGTAATTTTCAAGTGTTGTGGCAATCATTCCTCCCATAAATAGGAGCTTGTTTTTTCAATTCAAACACACCACGATAAAGAGAGAAATAGAGGATAGAGAGAGAGTGTAATCCACAAATCACTTATAGTCTGCAAGAAATAGAGTAGGAGTAATATTATAGTGAGTTTTGTGAAATAAAAAAGTGATTTTGTTTAAGGTGTTGTAATCTTTTGACACTATCAAGTTGTAACAAATAATATTATATTACTCCATTCAAAATAATATTTTACTCCATTACAAACTTGAGGTGTTCTTTGTAGGAAAGAAAATATTTTTCAAAAATCAAGTAAGTTCTTACATATTTTCTTGTGTTCAATATGCAAGTTAAAAATGTTATCCTAAAAACATTAATATATATATATATATATATATATATATATATATCTAATACAAAACTATGAGGATGGAGTGAGATAGTGTAGCGGGTGTTGTGGTAGGAGCGAGAAAGTGGTAGGGGTAGGGGTGGTGAGAGTGGAGTAGCGATGGTTGATAAGGGGTTGAGGTTGGGGACTAGCTGGGGGAGGCTGAGGTAGAGTGAGTGGTGAAATGGGTGATTGTGAGAGTGGAGAGGAGACAATGTCACTTATTTTTTCTACTTTCATTAAAGAAGTTATTTTTTTTTATTTCTCAGAAGGTTGTTTTCCTTAAAAGAAATAAATTTTGTAATATTTTTATCCAACCAAATATGAAAAAAATAAAAACTATTTTCCTCCATATTGAATAGACCCTAGATATCATTGTTACTCACTTTTTTTTGTCATTTAACGTAAATATAATTCCTAAGTGGTATTATTATTTCCCAACAAATATCCCATTATTCTTTATTCTCTCTCAATCATAACTATATCTAATATTCCACAGTAAAATTATTCAAATTAATTAATGTCCAGACCATCTATATACAATATCAGTATAAACTCTTTTAATTTCTAGTTGTAATTGTCTATTCCAAATTAAATTTACCTACATTTTAGCGCAGTCAATATGATTCTCCATCTCTTCAAGAGGAATAACATCTTTGTAAATATGTCGATCTTCAGTAGCTCATGGGCATTGTGTTTGTTTGTAGAGTTACAATACTTGCATAAATCTAAATTACATGTGATGCAATATTTGTTTAGATCATTCTTTTGGAGTTCAGCATGCACCATACATGACCCAAAAAATGTCTTTTTCTGAAATGAACCTAGACCTGGTGGCATATTCTTCATAGGCTCTGCAATCAGTTCCCCCTACAAAATATATTCATTATATTAATAGATACTGAGATTCTTGCTTGATCTGATTGAATCAAAAAAAGTCTTTCTCACTATTAGAATAATAAACTCACTTGAAGTGATATTGTCATCAAATAAACAATACAGTGATCAAATATATATATAGAACAAGAGGAACGAAGAAAAGAAAATACTTATCAAGCTAAGTAATATTGTAATCAAATAAGCGAGATAGTCATCAAATATACATATAAAAAAAGAAGTACAAAGAAAAGAAATACCCACCAAGCTAATTATCTCTTCAAAAGTTTTCTCACTATTCATAATATTAAACTCGTGATATTGTTATCAAATATCTTTACCAAAAAGTAATACCAAGATAACAAAACATCAAGATATTATCTCTTAAGTGTCTCATTCAGGAATTGTTTGACAAAGATTAATGAACTTTAAAGTTTTAACATTTTATTTAGAGTTTTTTAGGAATGAATCAAATCCTATTAATTGTTTAAGACTTTATTGCTTTTGTATTAATGATTGAACTTAGCTAGTTTTGAGTTCAATTTTAAGGAGAAACTAAGACTTCACTTCTCTTTTACTACTTGGCTAAGTTCTAAGAACATCGACATACATTTTCTATATAATCAAAATGTATATTCAGACTTACTTTATCCTTCTACGAGGTTTTCATAGAATAAATATTGAATGACAGGGAAAGTTTTAGTGGAACACAAAAGAGAAATATTTTATAAAATCCTGAGTTGATGACAATATCCATCTCAATAATTAGAAATGAACAAAAAACATGAACCAGATCATATATATTTTTTTATTCAATTTTTACCTTGTATGTTCCACTTTCTCCTTGATATGTTGTTTGTGTGTCTTAGTTTTCATGGAATTCATTTAAAACTCGTTACTTAATCTCACATACAGAAATCATAAAACCTACTACTTGCTTATGTGTCACTTTTTAATTTTCTTTGTTTGAGATACAATACATTTCGAATTCACTGGCATAATTAATTCAAATTTGGGGAGCATAAAGTTAACTACAGAGAAAAGTTTTTCCTACTAAGGCTTTCATCTTTTAGAGGGATTGAAGATAATACATTTGGTTAAATAGGGAGAATTCTCATCCATCTCATCATATCCTTTTGTCATACTCAAGAATAACTGAATGAGGGGAAAGTTGCGTCAAGGTAGGGTTAGTCAACTCATAAATTCTGAAAGAGGCGATTGGTTGAATTATTTGATTAGATTGTCTAAAACCTTTAATTATTATAAATGGAATATATAAAATTTTTAGGATCATAATACATTTTGTGATGTGTGATATTGATTCTTTTTATTGAGTCAAGCATATGAAAACATTCTATAAATGGACGACTATCAGACTTAAATAAGTTTTCTTGATTTTAATTTGATATCAGAGAATCTGGACAATTCATCAAGCCATTTTTTACACCTCACCCCCTAAATAGGAATACATATAATAAATTAGACAACTGAGATATCATGAAATAATATTTTGAACATTTTTATTTGTAGTGAATTCTTCCAGCCCAAAATAATAAGATATAGGAATACCCTTGACCATAATAGATCTCTTAGTACCTTCACATAATCGATATAAAACATGTATTCTCTTACATACCAAAATATATGTAATATCTGATTTTAGAGTTCACATATGAATTAGAATTTTGTTTCACTTTATCGCTTTACATTGGTTTGATAAGAAAATGTTGATATCTTTATAGGCTGAAAAATGGATTTGAAGCAAAAAATAGTCTTACCATACTTAGGAATTGGTTTTGTAGTATATAAAATTTGGCTTGACACGATTAGGAGTGTGTCGGGCGTATATAATTAGTGGCTCCATACATAGGCAAAATTAAGAGAGAGAAGCTCAAATCAAGTCGATTAACTGACTTGAATGAAATTAGAACTCAACAAAACAGTGAAAAAGAATATTTTATGGGATGATTCAAGATAGAATGGTCATTTCATTGTATGTTGTGGCCAAAATGCTCCCTTTCTTAACATGAAAAGAAGTAGAATGAACAACTAGAATACAAAAACGTTAAAAGTGTTACAATATAAATTCCCGATTCTGTTAGAGAAAAATGTGCAAATGACATTAAAGTAGAACACAATTAAAATTATAGAAATGTTACACATCTGATTTTACTATACAGAAAAGTCATTAAAGCACAAGGAGACTCCCCTCCCCCCCCCCCCCACAATATTTTAAGAAAATTAGACATTCTATCCTTTCAATACATTAATACTTTCTTAGAAATTGATATATTTTTTGCCAAAAGTAACGGGGTGAGATCATCAATGAGTAATTTCAAGAAAATTATTTCATCTATCTTTTAAGTCCAATCTCATCATTGTGTAACATTTTAAAAAAATTGTATCATCTATGTTTTTTAGTCCATATATTTGTAAAAATTAAGGAAGTTTGTGGTTGATAACTCAATTTTCTTCTTAGATTTTATAGATTGTAATATTTAAGAATTTCATTTTTAATATTACCGCATATAGTAATATGAGCTCTGTATAATAATAGAATACTTAGCTCTACTAATAGCCCCCCTCTTTTGAACATAGATTTCAACTCCCACTCAGAATGATTATTGCTCTCTTGTTCTTATTGTATTCACACATATTAATATAACTAGTTTTGTCGCACATGCATTGGACGTGTACTTTGAGCTATATAGTATATGTTTTTATAAGAAATATCAATAGTATAAAAATAAAACTCTGAAGATAAATAATAAAAATCTAAACAAATAAAGTGTTTTGTGAATGATCATTAGATGTTGACTTGTTTACACAGGTCAAAATGGTCAAATACTGTATGAACCTATGAAGATTAACAATAAAGTTCTCATAAACACATAATTTTTTTACTTGTTTTGATTTTATGAGGTACACCTTACAAATATATAGTGATGAAATGGTTTTCACTCAAAAGTTTCTTAATGTATTCCACTTAAAAGTTTCTTATAGACAAAATCAAACATGCAAGAAAAAGAAAAACTTCAGCAATTGTGGAGTAAAATAATTTTTTTAGGAAATTATAATATCCTTCGTGACAAGAAAAATGAAAGAAAGATTATTAATTTGTTTGTATTTAACTTTATATTATTTATTGAATATTATTCTTCATAACATTTCCTTTTTATTCATATCCGTGTTGATTTCTCCTCCTTGACCAAAAAAAAATGAATTGTCACTTTCCTAATTGTCCTCCTTGACAAGAAAAATGGATTTTTTTATATTTGCTCAATATTAATTTGTGATAGTATTTATGTTCTTACTTACAATACATATATTAAAAAATATTATTAAACTTAGTTTCCTTTTGTAAAAATACTTTTAAACTATATTAAAAATATATATAATAATAATCAGTCTTTAAACCTTAAGCATTATTAATATATATAATAATTGACAATTAAATTAACATTTCTCATATCAATTAACTCCTATAATAGCTCTGATATCAATTGTAGGAGGTGTGGATAGTGCGGATAACTCGGGTAGTTAAATGCTTTGTGGTAATATTCATTGTGGATAACTCGGGTAGTTAAATGCTTTGTGGTAATATTCATTTACTGTTTTTCTCTATTTTTGAATTAGAAAATTGGATAGAAGATGAATTAGAATAAATACACTTAAATGACGATAACTACTATTCATACCTAGATAATTACTATTCAGACGGATATTATACAGATTAAAAAATATTAGAATATATTAGAAGAAATAGAGAAAGATAAAATTGGCTATATGAAGAAATTAATTACAGAAATCAGCTTAGAAGAGAAAGAAGACAATTAGAAGAAAGATTACTTGGAATAAAGTTAACCTTAGAAAAAAGAGGTACAAATGATAGTTTATATAATCCATATGAAAAATGATCTATACATGAACAACAAATGTTAATTGATCACTTAGATAACATAGGATTACATATCAAATATAGCACAACTAGAATAAATTATTACACAGAAATTTATAAAATTACAACTACTATAGGATAAAATGATAGACTATGAATACTTAAGAGCTTGAAGAATAGATATGGAAGGAATAAAATTATTAGAAATAGGCATGAAAAAGAATTTAATAAAATATATAGAAATAAAAGATATGAAATAGATAGAATATCTCCAAAATTGTATACGAGAACTACAAAAATGGTGAAAAACAGTAAATGAATACTCCCACAAGCATTTAACTACCCGAGTTATCCGCACTATTCGCACTCCCTACAATTGGTATCAGAGATATTGTAGGAGTTAATTGATATGAGAAATGTTAATTTAATTGTCAATTATGAGATATTATAAGCCGCGTTATCTTGTTAACTATGTTGTTAAATATGAGAAGACCATTTAAAAATATAAAGGCTTTTAGAGAAGTTAAAAGAATTCTAAATAGTAAATATTCCGACTATAAAAAACTAAATAAAACAAAAGAAGACCTTCATAGATTAGATTACCTAATTACTTTGATATCCAGTATTGAGGCAAAATTAATAATCCATTTAAAATCTAGAAGAATGAGGTATATACCACCTAATTATGATAAAATTAGATGTAGAGATCCACCAAAATATTACAAATACTGTACAAATGAATAATATAGACCAATCCCAAAAATATAAAGAACTAAAACAAATATTATCTGAGAAACGAAGAGAATTAAAAATAAGAAAAGAAAGACTACAATATAACATAATTGTTGGAGTATGTCAAAAATCAATAAAAGTACAAAAAGAAGAAATATCATATTTAGAATCTCTAATAGATAACCTAGAATACATATATCAACATGATTTATATACCATTAAATAGATAAAATGAATAAAGAAGAATTCATAATAGATGAAAAAACATATGAAAATCATGAAGGATTAAAAATAAGAATAACATTTTCTAATTTAGGAAGAAAATATAAGAAAATAGGTGAACATTTATATTTAATGTTAGAAAAAGAAGAATTAAAATTAGAAGATAAATTAACAGCTATGGTAAGAATAACAAAAGAAAATGAAGAAATAGACAAAAAAAAAGTAGATAAAATAAAATAACAGATTACAAAAGAAATACGAAAAATAGAAGAAACTAAAAATAATAGGATTGTTGAATTAGAAAAAGAACTACAAATGCTAAAAAATCTGTATGAAAAAAGACAGAAAGAAAAAAAGGAAAAAGATAAAGAACAAAGATTATTAGATGAAATAAACCAATTCAAAGAAAAATTAGAAATAAAAAATGAAGACTTAGAAACCAAAGAATTAGAAGTAAACACAATAGACACTAAAGAAACAAACGATTATGATTCAGAAAATAGTGAAACATATACAGAAATTTTAGAAAAAATAGAAGACCTAGAAATTAAGGAAAAACAAGAAGCAATTAATAAAAATATAGAAGAAACAAACACAGAAGTAAATACTCTTTATACAAAAAATGACGAAAACATAATACCTAGTACATCAGAAATAAGAAAACCTACATATTATTATAAAGATAGGTTTAAAAGGTATAATCTAAAGGATGAATATAACAAATGGACACCAAAATAAATAATTAATAAAAATTATAACTTCTTAGACTTAGATTGTGTAATAGATGTAGATAAAATGATACAATTATGGATAGAATATATGACAAAATAATTATTAGACAATGGTATAAATGCAACAAATACACCAGAATATATAGAAAGAACACTAATAGAAACAGCAAAATTATGATTTTTAAATTTAACTAAAGATAGTAAAAAGGTATTAAGGGCTGATAAAAAAACAGAAGGAACAACAGTAATTAAACTAACACCTATAGACATATTGAAAAAATATGAAATAGCTATATGAGATGAATTTAGCAGTATGGCAACAGAAGAAGAAGAACAAAACAAAGAAAAAGATACAAATAGGAATTTAATGTTAAAACTAGCAATATGCAATATGTGCTATATAGATGAATATACGTGTGCATTTAAAGAATACTACTATAAGGGAACATACAATACAGAAGAAAGTAGAGAAGTAAGAAGATTATATTTTAATAAATTACCTGAACCATTTAGTTCAAAAATAATAAAGAGTTGGGTGAAGCAAAAATAGTAGATACCCTAGGAGAAAGAAAAAAATTTCAACAACAATGGTATAGGAATATTGATACGCCCAAATTACAACTCTCGTTAGAAAGTGTAAGAGGTTTCTATCAAATAAAGAACCCAACCAGGTTGGGTGTCGAATCCCACAGGGAATACTGTTCTCACTAAGTATTGTAATCGTTACTGGACTGTTGATCAGAGATTCCTGAATAAGGGGGGTTTTGATTTGTAACTTATAAAGTAATTAATTGTAATAAGAGTATTCCAACGAATGATTCTCTTTGCAATTAGTAATTTAATGAGATTAAACAAACTAGGGTTATGGTTACCAAAATGCTAGAACAACTAGGGTTGTGAATCACTTAAGAGTTTTAATTAGCAAATTCAATTGCAAAAAGGGTTGAATCCTATTCTTTATCCCTTAGTTTCTCAACCTAAGTGGATAGATTATCCTCTAATTCTCTCAAACTCAAAGGATACATTGTTCTTTCAACCATTTTCTCATGTAAGCTAATCCTGTTAGGGCATTTTCCATTAATCCAAAGGTTAAAACCCTTAGAATTCATGTAAACACTTCTTTTTTTTCCAACAAACAATTTTCTTTCAGACAAGTGATATTCTTGAGCTCACTTTTCAAGTTTGCAACCAAGAAAAGCCATTAAATTGAAGAAAGGTTTATACAATATCAGTTCTTCGTGGAACTAAATTTGATTCACAACCCATAGATGCTTTTCACATTAAGGATCCCATAACTCTAGTTATGGGAACTTAGCCACAAAATTCCATAAAAGAAGAAGAAATAATTCTTGTATTATTCATAAATAGATTTAGAATTCTTTTACAGTAATCTCAAGAATCAGTTCTTGAATCTTCAATAAAGAATTGAATGATTAACTTCCCCAAAGATATGCTTCAATCCCCAAAGTACTAGGTTACAACAAGTTTCTATAGATGAAAAACTTGTAAAAGATTAAAAAAACTATTCCACTAACCCTAAAATTTAGTATTTATATGTTCCCAGGTAAAAAGAAATTTAAAATTTAAAATCACAAAAATCGCGTCCATGTCGACGGCCAAAGTGGTGGTCCGTCGAAAGTCTGACGGTCCAACATTTGGTCCGTCACTGAGTCCTTCAGAAGAGTGGTTTTTGGATAAAGCCTGATGGTACACTTGGTGGTCCGTCGCAATACTGAAAGTCCACCATTTGGTTCATCACTGAGTCATTCAAAAGAGTAGTTTCTGGATAAAGCCTGATGGTACACCTGGTGGTCCGTCGCAAGACTGACGGTCCACCATTTGTTCCATCATTGAGTCCTTCGGGAGGCCATGTTCTGGATAAATCCTGACGGTACACCTGGTGGTCCATCGTAAGACTGACGGTCCACCATTTGGTCCATCACTGAGTCCTTCGAGAGGCCATGTTCTGGTTAGGCCTGACGATTCACCTGGTGATCCATCGCAAGACTGATGGTCTACCATTTTGACCGTCAAATTTCTTTTTTGCTACTTTTTCCAAGTTTATTCTGTGGTTCACTCCTTTCCCTGAAACACTAAAAAAAATCATTAAATACTTCTTTGGTTGCTTGAAAACATACAATTTTCCCTAGAAGATGATGTTAAATCTTCCGTAAAAAATTGGAACATCAACGCCCTCAACTTAAGATAATTGCTTGTCCTCAAGCAACTCAGCACCTAATTCCAAACATGAATAATACAATGACCTGCAACCAACCACTGAAATATTTTGATGCAACTATTCACTCATAATTTCACTCACATAAATTTAACACATCAGGGTCTATACCCGGCATTGATCATAATTCAGCACACCACTATGGATGTTACATCCCACAGAGAACAACAAAACTCAGTGTAACTCCAGTTGCCCTCACAAAAATGAAGCCCACCACTCATCACATGATGTGGACGCAATCTAAACTCTCACACTCATCAAAGAAGTTACATGCATAGTCCAAAATACCCATAGGCTTGCCCTAGACATACGACACCTCCTCAAGGTCGACTTGCTAGGATCAATCAGGTCTTTTCAAGGCTTGTAATGAGGCTTCAAGTTAGGTAAGGATATTCTTTTGGATAAAGTGACTCATTAAGACTTAACTCTCCTTGCCTTGGCATCGCTATAGCCCAGATCAGCTCATTTACTACTTCCAATAACAGGATCTTCTTTAAAAATAAAACCCTTTTTTTTATTAGAGGGAAGAAGACAAGCATCAGTCACCCTAAACTTATGTTTATGCATTCAGTTAAGGTGCATAATATCTTTGAACTGATCAGGGCCAAAAGCTTTTAGATTAAAATTTACACTCACTTTCCATTTGGCATTTGCACCTTGACAAAAGTCACCCTCAACTTAGGTGTTTTGCCTAAGTTAAAGTACACAATACCCAAATTTTGGGCCAAGGCCAGAGTAGGATGTTAACATCCTACGGAGAGTAAATAAAAGTTATTGGAATTGAAAAAAGGTCCTAAAGGCACAAGATGGGTTCAAATGAGATAAAAAAATTTTTGGTGGGGTTATTTATTTAGGCTAATTGGGCTAAAAGTATAAGGAGGCCTGTTATCCTAACCTATTGAATCCACTAGAAGACCATATCAATGACTCAGGCATGTTCTAGGCATTAGACTATGCAAGAACTGAAGGTAAATTCCCACACAAAAAGATATGCATTGTCCTCAAAGAAATAAATTATCGTACATGGTTGGATTGGGATATTTACTTCGCCTCCTATTCCTATGAGGCATCTGCCAGGTGGGGTGAGGTCCCTGCATCCTCACTCGGTGCAATGTTGGACCCTATGGTGGTAGGAGCACTCACAACCTTACCCTCTACAATTTGAGGGATCGTCTTCTGAACTGAGCCTGCACTTCGCCCCCTGCTGGGGAAGCACTAGTAGAGACTCCTGCCGCTTCATTTTTTGCTTCTCTTTGCTTTCTTTCATCTTCTTTCTTTGACTTCTTTGTAGCTCTTTCCAGGTAATACTGGTCTAACTCCTCAGGTGACATTGCTTCTCTCTTCCTCCTTTTTTTTCTTTCCTTGTTACTTTGTCACCATTTGCTACTTGTCTTTTTCCTTCACGGGTCTACCCATCAGATCCAAAATACCCTCATCATTATTACTTACCTCTAAAGTTAGGTCAAATATAGGTGGTTGTGATTGCTTCCCCTTTAACTCTTCTATGTCAGCCTTTGCCTGCTCTAACTCTTCCATGAGCTTGGCAAGATCAGGGAGAGAATGTAAATCTAGCCTTTTGTTGATGCGGGCTTCCATGTTATCCATCCTAACTTGAATAGTTTGAAATGGCCTGACTGCTTCGACTACAATTTCATCCACAAAAGGTTTGAAATCTCCAACCCACTTTTCTAACTATTTCTGAAACCGTTTTTGATTCTTCACCATCTTAACAAAATTTTCTGGGTTGAACCTGTATTCAGCAAACTCCGCTCCACTAGCAGACTATGTAGAACCTAACCCTGCAGACGTACCCTGGGGCACATAATTAGGTGGTACATACGTGGTGATGGGTAAAGGAATACCTTCGGGCATTTTTGTGGCCTCGGGAGCTGGTGCAGACTGAGGTTGATATGCTGGAGGCTTGGTCATACAAATTTTGAACTTTGATTCATCTTTCGACTTCTCAATATTCTACCTATGTGTAGCCTGTACTTTATTGTCAACCCCACGGATCAGTGGTACACCGTCTTGTTTACATAACTTAGTGATCAAACATGGGAAGGGTACATAAGTGGTCACTTTATGTGCCCACACGAACATCTCGTCTGCAATTAGCTAGCCAAAATCAATTGGTAGCCCTGAAACCAAACTGGCTACTGCTAATGCTCTGTGATGATCCAGGTTCCCACTTCTTTTTTTGGCATTAACGTCAACCGAACAATATCCCACCAGAACTTAGCTTTAAAGCTAAGAGTGAACTTTGCAATGCGCTCTTTGGAATTAGTCAACCAGGAAGGATTTTCATCATCAGTCAATAAAGAAGCTTCCCAGCGTCTCTGACTGGAAGCATTTCTCATTATATACTCAAAATCTAGGATAGTGGATGGAGCCTTATATCCTGGCCCAAATAGCATCCTGTTAATTATTCGGGCTGAGATATCAACGATGACCCCTCAGACCGGAACAAAATCCCTATTTGGTCTATTTTGGATTGGAGTCCCCTTTGGGCATTCTGCTTTCACCAAACACAGATAGTTTGTAAAGAATTCCCTTACCTATTTTGGTTGGTACTCTCCTGGTGGTCTGTTCATCCATGCCAGTCCATAATCATTGAATCGGCACTCTAACTCGGGATATTCATGAAGCTCTGTTGTCATAATCTGATGTTCTTCTATGAATGATATTCTGATCCCTCGAGCTATGGGTGTCAACCCATCATAGAACTCTTTTTGTGCTCCCTCTATCTGCCACATGATAGCCTCTCGAATCTGTGGATCCTTCCGCCTGATAACATTATAAATCTCCAGCTCAGCTTCAGCATCAGGAACTTCTGTTTGATCCTCCACGTTAATAGTTTCAGTTTCACCCTCTACAGGCAATGGTTAAGTTGCAGCAACAGTTGCCTCATCGGGGCTTGAACTTATACTGCTAGAGGTACTCTCACTCTCCTCTTCAGACTGGGAGAGTATGAGAGCTTCTCTTTTATTTTGTCTGGTATTGTAAGACGATGCGGACGCATTCCTACCTCGTTGAGATCTTCCTTCTCTAGTTTGTAGAAGTTTAGGGGCCATAACATCTGTAAAAGAAGTCATGAATTAGTTCAAACTTCAAAAACAGTCACATTATGTAATTTTGCCTTGTGACAGTCAAGTTGGTGGTCCGTCAAAAAGTTGACGGTCCACCAATTCAACCATCACAGCTTATCCATAAAGTTCCATCTCAGAGTGCTTTGTGACGGTCAAGTTGGTGGTCCGTCGAAAAGTTGACGATCCACCAATTCAACCGTCGCAGCTTATCCAGAAAGTGCCATCTCAGAGTGCTTTATGACGGTCAAGTTGGTGGTCCGTCATAAAGTTGACGGTCCACTAATTCAACCATCGCACCTTCGTCTTCAGCCACAGTTTTGGATTCGACCCTTTTGTCGAGCGATTGCATATCAGATCAATTTCCAGCTATCAACACAACACTAAATTCATATTTTAAGCACATTCTTTGAATTTTACAACTTATGCTACTCAGATTGCACACAAATTGGAACATTGAAGTCCAACTCAAGTCATTCAAACTCAACAGAAAAGGAATAAACCAAGAAAAACAAATTATGCTCTTACACTTAATATGGAAAACCAGAAAACAAGGGTATGCACATACCTTGATTTTCCAAATACACTACGTGCTTGAAACTTCAGAGACAAAGGTAACTTATAGATTCTAGCTCTTGCTTTACTCCTTATTTGTGATAAAGAGGGGGAAGAAGTGAGCTAGTTTAAATAAGGTAAAAATAGAAGAGATAGAGAGACTCAGATGGGATAACTCCCTTTAGGTTCTTCGAATCTTAAGGAAGTGGAACAGCTAAAGGTTATGGAACGGTTACAATGAATGTACCCACTTAATTTTATCCTTAAACTCTCACTTTGGGTCAAATATAGAGTACTTATAAAGAGTACCGATCTAACCCGACCTATTTAGAATTAGGGTTAAAGTGACGGTGATATTGACGGTACATCATAAGTATAGTGGACCACCACTTTGAACGTCACTCATTACAAGAGTTTGGGTGTTTTTGTTTCGGTGTAACGGTAAATGGGATGGTCCACCAATCTGACCGTCACTTCTTACCAGAATGTAGATCATTGACCTTACTTTTGATGGCTTTTATAACGGCTCACCAGGTTTTTGATGGTCCGCTACTTAGGCCGTCGTGGCTTATCCAGAGAATGAACTTTTTTGCCATTTCTTGACGGGTGAAAGTGGTGGTCCGTCAGGGGACTGGTAGACCGCCAAGTTGTCTGTCACCTTGTTCCAGTAGCTCACTTGTATCCTTTTTTTCTTTTTTTACTACAATTCTGGTCCTGCACACTTTACAAACACATCAACATTGCACAAAAACATGAAATGGACTCTAACTATGGTTACAACAACATGTTGTGGTTTGCCACCTACTAGTGCCTGATTTATCATCGCGGAGTGACTCAGTTATCTCGATTACTCAGACTTTATCGAGATAAAAGATATCAACACTTCTTATCGAGTCTTTTGGACCGATATAAATTTTGATTCGTTGCCCGTTCACTTTGAAGACATTGTCGTCTTTATTTTCAAGCTCGACTACTCCAGATGAGTAAACTTAACTAACTTTAAACGGTTTTGAAAACTTAGATTTGAGTTTACCTGGAAACAATTTGAACCTGGAATTGAACAGAAGTACCACAATTCAGATTTCAGTTGCCCTAATCTTAGCTCTGCTTCCTTCTTCCAATTCAGATTTAACTTTTATAAAGCCCACAAAGCCTTGTGTTCCATCTCAACCGATAAATGGCATACTTTTTCATAGACTAGCTGATATGGTGACATGCCAATTAGAGTCTTAAAAGCAGTCCGATACGCCCACAAAGTGTCATCTAGCTTTTGAGCCCAATCTTGCCTATTAGCATTAACTATTTTGGCTAGGATGGTTTTAATCTCCCGATTCGACACCTCCACTTGCCCACTAGTATGTGGGTGATATGGAGTTGCTACTCTATGTTGTTTCACCCCATATTTCACTAAAGCCGCCTCGAACACTTTGTTGCAAAAATGGGATCCTCTGTTGCTTACAATAGTCCATGGCTCTCCAAAGCGAGAGAAGATGTTCTTCTTAAGAAATGCAACAACTCTCTTCCCTTCATTATCAGACAAGGCAACAACTTCGACCCATTTGGATACATAATCCACAACAACTAAAATGTACTTCATTCCATACGAGCTTACAAAAAGGCCCATAAAATCGATGCCCCAGACGTCAAACAATTCCACTTCAAGCATCTTAGTTAAAGGCATTTCATGCCTCTTGGAGATCGACCCCTGCCTCTGACATTGGTCACATTTCAGCAAAAACTCATGAGCATCCTTGAATAATAATGGCTAATAGTATCCACTCTGCAACACCTTTCTCAAAGTTCGATCACCTGCATGGTGACCCCCAACTGGGGAAGCATGACATGCTTCCAATATGCTCAATACATCCACCTATGGAACATATCTCTTTATTATATTATCAGCACATCACCGAAAAATATATGGCTCATCCCAGAAGTAGTGTGTCACATCATGAAGAAATTTCTTTCTCTGATGAAAAGAAAAATTTTCTGGAATCACCTCGCTCACCACATAATTCGCAAAATCAGCGTACCAAGGTAGTTTCTCCAGAGCAGCAACTAAGATATCCTCATCTGGAAATGCATCATTGATCTCTATCTCATCTCTAACTGCTCACTCACCTTCCATCCTAGACAGACGATCTGACACTTGGTTTTTGAAACCCTTTCTATCTTTGACTTCAAAGTCAAATTCTTGGAGTAGTAACACCCATCTAATCAGCCTTGGTTTCACAATTTTTTTAGCTGTCAAATATCTCAAGGTTGCATGGTCAGTGTGAACCACCACCTTAGTTCCAAGAAGATAAGCTCTAAATTTCTCAAAAGCATACACTAAGCAAGGAGTTCCTGTTCGATGACAGTATAGTTCTTTTGAGCTCCATTCAGAGCTTTTCTGGCATAATAGATTTGATAAAACAATTTGTCCCTCTTTTCCCCCAAAGCATCTCCAAGGTCAACACCACTTGCATCGCACATGATCTTAAACGGCTTGGACTAATCCGGTGCTACAATGATAGGGGCTTCAACCAGCTTCCCTTTAAGGCATTCAAATGCCTTCAAGAAATCTTCATCGAAGGAAAACTTCACTTCCTTCTCCAAAAGTTTGTAGAGTGGGTTTTCAATCTTAGAGAAGTGTTTAATAAACCTCCACTAAAAACCAGCATGGTCGAGAAAACTACGAACCCCCTTCACAGAAATTGGAGGTGGTAGCCTCTCAATAACTTCAACCTTGGCTCGATCAACTTCAATTCCTTTTGCTAAAATTTTATGCCCGAGAACAATACCCTCCTTAACCATAAAGTGACACTTCTCCCTATTAAGTACAAGATTGAATTCCACACATCATTGCAAGGACATACTCAAGTTTGCCAAACACAACTCAAATGAATCTCCTACAATCGAAAAATCATCTATAAATACCTCCAAGGTGTCTTTAACCATATCTGAGAAAATAGACATCATGCACCGTTGAAAGGTGACAGGTGCATTACATAACCCAAACGACATCCGCTTGAATGAAAAAGTTCCATACGGGCATGTAAAAGTGGTTTTCTTCTGATATTTAGGAGCAATACAAATCTGGTTATATCCAGAATAACCATCCAAAAAAGCAATACCATCTCTTTCCTGCCAATCGTTCAAGTATTTGATCCATGAAGGGCATTGGAAAGTGATCCTTTAACATCCACGAGTTGAGCTTTCGGTAATCCATACATACTATCTACCAAGTAACAGGCCTGAGTGGGATCAATTCATTCTTCTTATTGACTACCACTGGCATGCCTCCTTTCTTGGGCACACATTGCACAGGACTCACCCACTTACTATCTGATATAGGATATACCACCCCTGCATCTAACCACTTGATGATTTCTTTCTTTACTACCTTTTGTATAGGTAGGTTCAGGCGACGTTGATGCTTAATAGTAGGCACACAATCCTCTTCTAGATGAATTTTGTGCATACATATGCCAGGTGGAATACCAATGATATCCACAATAGTCCAACCAATAGCCCTCTTATATCTCTTAAGAACAGAGATGAGAGCTTCCACCTGTTGCTCTCCCAGATCAACAGCAATAATGACAGGTAGTGAATTACCACTACCCAGAAACACGTACCTCAAATGACCGGGTAACTCTTTCAATTCCAACACCGGTGGCTCTTCGGCAGATGGCTTTGCCGGTGGTGTTGGTCGATTCTTAAAATCAAGATCGAGCTTCTTAGGAGCATAAGAGTATGATCCCATTATTGTCAAAGAATAAACAGTCTCTTCATAATCCTCAATATCTTCACGATCAAAATTCATAAGTACTGCGGCTAACGGCTCAACAGCAAGCTGCTCCTCTATTGGTACTTCCTCATCATCTTCATAATATACATCAACAATTGAGAACACGCTCATCTCTTTACGTTGTTTCATTGATTTGCACACATCAAAATGTACCACTTCATCATTCATTCTAAATAAGAGCTCATTAGCTCGCAAATCAATTAGCACATTTCCGGTTGCGAGGAAAGGTCGACCCAAGATTATAGGCACCTCGAAGTCCACCTCGCAATCCAGAATTATGAAATCCGCAGGAAATATGAAGGTAGCCACCTTCACCAGCACATCATACAAAATACCAACAGGTCATTTTACCGACTTATCCACCATCATAAGTCGCATGTTGGTGGGTGTGGGGTTTCCCAAACCCAAATTTTTATAAACAGATAGCGGCATCAGGTTAATACTAGATCCCAGATCACATAAGGCCTTAGCAAATTCCAAAGACCCTACCGTGCAAGAAATAGTGAACGCTCCTGGGTATGCCTTCTTCTGCGCTAAGGACCTTGTCGCAATAGCGCTGCAATGATAGATATTATCTACCGGTTCATAGATCGATGCCCTTTTATTTGTCAAAAGGTCCTTCATAAATTTGGCATACCCTGGAATTTGCTCAAGTGCCTCAACCAAAGGAACATTTACCGTCAACTGCTTCAACATAGCCATGAATTTACTAAACTTCGTATTCTCAGCCTTCTTCTTCAATCTTTGAGGAAAGCGAGGTGGTGGTTTTGGGAGAGTGTTCACCACTACTTAATTTTCCTTGTCTTCCTCTCTTTTCAACTCATCAGCCTGCCGACAGTTGGATGCAATATCATGAATAACCTCATCCATTTTTTCAGACTTTACCGGATGATCAATATCTGCTTTATCAACATTCTCTGCCATAATATCAACCACAGGCTTACCCACAGATGGGCTTTCCAGTACTTTACCACTCCTAGTGGTAATTGCCATGCACGAACCATCCTTCCTTGGATTTTGAACTGTGTCACTTGGTAGAGTGCCAACCTTCCTCTAATTAAACGCAACAGAAAGTTGGTTCATTTGTTACTCCAACTGTTTTATTGAAGTAGAGTGCGATTCAACCAATTGATTTATCGAGGATAAATCATTTTTCATCTCTGCTACTCCAGTATTGGTTGTTTCCACCCCTTTCAATAATTTAGCCATCATATCTTCTATGGACATTTTCCCAGAGCTAGTTGTAGTAGTCTCATGATTTCCAGGAGGCACATATAACTCACTCCTGTCATTCTTGTTTTTCCAATTTCCTTGGTCTCTGTCCTTGTATCCAGATTTATCATAGTAGTTCCGACCTTCGTTTCCTTGGCCACTGCCTCAGAAACCCCCTGATTGTTCAAATAATTGGCTTTCTCCTCAGAATCGGAGTTAGTTCTTCCCTGTGATGCATGTTTGGTAAGAAGGTCTATTTACATCTTCATGTGAGACATGTCTTGGTAACGTTCCTCTTCCCTTTGCCTCTATTCTGCAGTTATGTCAATAGATATAGTAGATCTTGCTACCTCAGAATCCCTGGTATACTAAGCTCTACTCTGCTTTTTCATACGATCCAGCATCTCAGACGCCTCAGGGAAAGTGAGGTCCATGAATGACCCACCCGCAGCATTATCCACCATTGTCTTAGTCACCGAATTTAACGCCCTATATAATATCTTCTTCAGGTGGATGTTGGTCATCTGATGATTCGGGCACTCTGTGAGCTTCTTTTTTAACCTCTCCCAAGTTTCATGGAGAGCTTCAATTAGAAGCTGTCTAAAATTACTGATTTCATCTCTTAACTTTCCCTCTTGGACAGTGGAAAGAACCTTTCTAAGAAAGCATCTTTCAATTGCCTCCAATTTGTAATAGAATCGGGAGTTAGCCCATTCAACCATAAAGTTGCTTCTACAGACAGAGACAACAGAAATAGTTACAGCTGAATAGCATTTTGTCCTACTCCTGGATTGTCGAACGATTTGCATGTCGGGATAAAGTTAATTAAATGCATATTCGGGTCATCATCCGTAAGTCTACCGAACAGTCCCTTAAGATACAATAACTGGATCATGGTACTCGTGATATTAAACTTGGCACCGGGATATTAAACTTGGCTCCAGGTGCTAAGGGCGGAGGAATAATAGCCCCTGTAGCACCAGCCTCATCTAAGTCATCATCATCATCGTCTAGAGCAAACTGGACAGCTCAGCATTTAGGTCTCATCCCAGCCTGGTGATTTCTATTGATATGTCTGTTCACTGTGCAGCTACATCATCTGCACGCCTTGGGTTTAATAACTCATCATCGCCCATGTCCTCATCATCTGGGTTTACTTCTCGACCATCATTGTCTGCATTCTACTGGTTTACTTGCGTGGCTACCAAGGCTGCTATTCTAGCCTACTCCTACTGAGCAACTATTCTTTCCGGGTCCTGTTGATAGTCCATTATTCCAATGAGCTGCGGTTCTGGATGAATAGGTAATAATGGTTGACCTAATCTCCGCATACTTGGCATACAAGACACTCAACCTGAATAAAACAAAAACAACAAATAAAAAGTAAAATTTGGGAATCTTTGACCAAAGGGTTGATTAACAATCACAAACTTAGTTGACAACCGTATTCCCCGGCGACGGCGCCAAAATTTGATACTCCCAAATTACAACTCTCGTTAGAAAGCGTAAGCGGTCGCTGTCAAATATAGAACCCAACTAGGTTGGGTGTCGAATCCCACAGGGAATATTATGCTCAGTAAGTATTGTAATAGTTATTGGATTGTTGATCAGAGGTTCCCAAAATTTGATACGCCCAAATTACAACTCTCTTTAGAAAGCGTAAGCGTTCACTATTAAATATAGAACCCAACTAGGTTGGGTGTCAAATTCCACAGGGAATACTGTGCTCACTAAGTATTGTAATCGTTACTAGACTGTTGATCAGAGGTTCCTGAATAAGGGGGGTTTTGATTTGTAACTTATAAAGTAATTAATTGTAACAAAAGTATTCCAACGAATGATTCTCTTTGCAATTAGTAATTTAATGAGATTAAACAAACCAGGGCTATGGTTACCGAAATGCTAGCACAACTAGGGTTGTGAATCACTTAAGAGTTCCAATTAGCAAATTCAATTGCAAGAAGGGTTGAATCCTATTCTTTATCCCTTAGTTTCTCAACCTAAGTGGATAGATTATCCTCTAATTCTCTCAAACTCAAAGGATACATTGTTCTTTCAACCATTTTCTCATGTAAGCTAATCTTGTTAGGGTATTTTCCATTAATCCAAAGGTTAAAGCCCTTAGAATTCATGTAAACACTTTTTTTTTCCAACAAACACTTTCCTTTCAGACAAGTGATGTTCTTGGGCTCACTTTTCAAGTTTGCAACCAAGAAAAGCCATTAAATTGAAGAAAGGTTTATACAATATCAGTTATTCATGGAACTCAATTTGATTCACAACCCATAGATGTTTTTCACATTAAGGATCCCATAACCCTAGTTATGGGAACTTAGCCACAAAATTCCATAAAAGAAGAAAAAATAATTCTTGTATTATTCATAAATAGATTTAGAATTCACTTACAGTAATCTCAAGAATCAGTTCTTGAATCTTCAATAAAGAATTGAATGATTAAATTTCCCAAAGATATGCTTCAATCCCCAAAGTACTAGGTTACAACAAGTTTCTATAGATGAAAAACTTGTAAAAGATAAAAAAACTGCTCCACTAACCCTAAAATTTAGTATTTATATATTCCCAGGTAAAAAGAAATTTAAAATTTAAAATTAAAAAAACCACGTCCAAGTCGACGGCCAAAGTGGTGGTCCGTCGAAAGTCTGACGGTCCACCATTTGGTCTGTCACTGAGTCCTTCAGAAGAGTGGTTTCTAGATAAAGCCTGACGGTACACCTGGTGGTCCGTCGCAAGACTGAAGGTCCACCATTTGGTCTGTCACTGAGTCCTTCAGAAGAGTGGTTTCTGGATAAAGCCTGACGGTACACCTGGTGGTCCGTCGCAAAACTGACGGTCCACCATTTGGTCCATCACTGAGTCCTTTGGAAGGCCATGTTCTGGATAAAGCCTGGCGGTACACCTGGTGGTCCGTCGCAAGACTGATGGTCCACCATTTGGTTCATCACTGAGTCCTTCGAGAGTCCATGTTCTGGTTAGGCCTGATGATCCACCTGGTGATCCGTCACAAGACTGACGGTCCACCATTTTGACCGTCAAATTCCTTTCTTCTACTTTTTCCAAGTTTCTTCTGTGGTTTACTCCTTTCCCTGAAACACTAAAAAAAACTCATTAAATACCATTTTGGTTCCTTGAAAACATACAATTTTCCCAAGAAGATGATGCTAAATGTTCCGTAAAAAATTGGAACATCAAATATATGTGAAAAATACAGAGAAGAAATAAAAATGGAAAAAACTTTAATAAGAAATTTAGTATGTTGCAAGGATATAGCACCCCAATTTGGATGTGAAGAAAAACATTATAAGAAAAGAAAAAGACATAAGAAATATAAGAAATACAGAAAGTCACAATATAAGTATAAGAAACCAAGAAAAAGATATTATGTAAAAAATTATAAATATAAATGACCATTTAGGAAAAAGAAATCTATAAAAGAATGTACTTGTTATAATTGTGGAAAACTAGGACATTTAGCTAGAGATTGTAAAATGCCTAAAGACCCAAAAAAGAAACAAATATCAGAAATAAAGATAGAAAATGCATAATATATGCAAATAGATTATATAGATTACGAATTAGAAAGTGAAGATAGTATATATGAAATTTCGGAAAATGAAACAGATAATGAAATAGATAGTGAATCAGATGAATCAAATGACTGAAGAAGATATAAAAATAATAGCAAAGGAAGAATATTTAAATGAAGAGGAACATATAAGAAAATAATATTTGATAATAATATATTTGACGAGATAAAAGGAAAAGAATTAGATTTAAGTGTAGAAAAAATATTTAAAATACCAACAATAAAAAATATATTTAGTGGATGAAAAGAAGAATACTATGTAGTAAGCCAAAAAGAACATGTAATAGACTGTAGATATGCAAAAGGTAAAACTAGTATACCACTAGTAACAAAAAGAATAATTAATAAAGAAATAAATGATATAAAAAGTAAAGACCCAATAAAATACGTACACCTTGGAGGAACAAAAATATTAATAAAAGCATGTTTTAGAGAAGGAATAGATACACCAATAGAATTATATTTAGCAGATGATAGAATTATAAAACCTATAGAGAAAAGTATAATAACTGCTACAAGAGGAAATCTAATATACCAAAATTTTAAATTTATAATAAGTGCAAATTATTCAGTAGCAACAACCGATAAAAACATAGATAAGTCATTAGTGTTATATTGGAAAATATCAGGAATAGAACTAACCCCAGGAAGTAAAATATTTACAGCAAGATGTAAAAATCTATATGTATTAACAACAAAACATAAAATAACGGGAAAAAATAAAATTAATAAAATACAAATAGAAAGTCCTTTTAAATAATTTGTAAAAATAATGGATAACAATAATTATAGTTACAAAGACATAGATATAGAAGAAGATTTAGAAATAATAAATGATAGAATAAGCACAACAAAAAGAATAGCTTTTGAAAAAACAGAATCATCTGGATCATCGAAAAGAACAAATTATGAAATAACTTCAACAGTTAATTTAACTCAATATTATATAACGGGAACAATAAATGAAAAAAAATATTTAATACTCCTAAATATAGGACAAGAAGAAAACCATATAGGATAATACCTAGTGAAAAATGAAGAAATAAAATCTAATAGTAATATATGCCCAGATCTACCAAGAAGTTTAATATCTATTAAAGATTCAACTGAAAAAGAAATAATAATAGGAGTTAGAAAAATAAAAATAAAATTTGAAATAAAAGAAGATATGCAAAAAACAGACATAATATTAGGGATAAAATGGTTAGAACAAGTAAAACCCTACAATATAGAACATACACAATTAACCATAACATACAATAAGGAAAAATTATTTATAAAGAGAGCTTTAACATGAAAATATATGTACTTATGAAAATAATAGTAGAAGGATATTATAATAGATATTATACACCTATGATAGATACAGGAGCAGAAGCCAACTTATGTAGATATAACTGTTTACCAGAAGACAAATGGGATAAGCTAAAAACACCAATAGTAGTCAAAGGATTCAATAATGAAGGAAGCTTAAATACCTATAAAGCTAGAAATATAAAAATACAAGTATGGGATAAGATATTAACAATAGAAGAGATCTATAATTATGAACTAACATCAAAAGATATGCTTTTAGGAATGCCATTTTTAGAAAAACTATACCCACATATAATAACTAAAACACACTGGTGGTTTACAACACCATGTAAACAAAGGATAAGAGCAAAAAGAGTTATTAATAAAATAAGAAAGAAAGTTGATAGGATAAAAGGAAGTGAAAAAATCACACAAAAATTAAAAAATATAAAAAATACTGAAGATACAATAGAACTAGTTATATTTTCAATAAATAAAGAAGAAATAACTATATTTTCAATAGATAAGGTAGAAATAATAAAGAAAAAATTAAGACAACTATATAGTGAAGACCCATTAAAAGAATGGGAAAAACATAAGACTACTGTAAGAATTGAGCTAATAGATAAAAATAGTATAATAATCCAAAAACCATTAACATATAACTTTGATGATTTAAAAGAATTTAAAATGAATATAGATGAATTATTAGAAAAAACAATATATACAAAAAAGTAATAGTAAACACACTAGCCCAGCATTCATAGTAAATAAACACAGTGAACAAAAAAAAGGAAAAAGTAGAATGGTTATTGATTATAGAAACCTAAATGCAAAAACTATGACATATAATTATCCAATACCAAATAAGATATTAAAAATAAGACAAATACAAGGATATAATTACTTTAGCAAATTTGACTGTAAATTAGGATTTTACCACCTAAAGTTAGACGAAGATCCTAAGAAACTAACTGCGTTTACAGTGCCACAAGGATTTTATGAATGGAATGTGTTACCATTTGGATATAAAAATGTACCAGGTAGATACCAACACTTTATGGATAGTTATTTCAAACAATTACCTAATTGTATAGTATACATAGATGATATATTACTATATACAAAAACTAAAGAGGAACATTTAAAATTATTAGAATAATTTGCAGGTATAATAGAAAATTCAGGAATAAGTCTAAGTGAAAAGAAAGTAGAAATAATGAAAAACCAGATAGAATTTTTAGGAATACAAATAGATAAAAGGGGAGTAAAAATGCAACAACATATAGTACAAAAGATAATCAATTTAAAAGAAGAATTAGATACAAAAAAAAGATTACAATCATTTTTAGGATTAGTAAATCAAGTAAGAGAATATATACCAAAATTAGCAGAAAACCTAAAGCCATTACAGAAAAAAATTAAGAAATGATGTAGAATATAATTACAATGAAGAAGATAAAAAACAAGTACAAAAAATAAAATTACTTTGTAAAGAGTTACCAAAATTACAATTTCCAGACGAAAATAAAAAATTTACATATATAGTAGACGCAGATGCAAGTGAATATAGTTATGGAGGAGTACTTAAATATAGATATGAAGAAGAAAAATTAGAACATTATTGTAGATACTACTCAGGAACGTTTAATGAAACAGAAATAAAATGAAAAATAAATAGAAAAGAATTATGCTTATTATATAAATGTTTATTAGCATTTGAGCCATATATTGTATATAACAAGTTTATTGTATGAACAGATAATACACAGGTACGATGGTGGTTAACAAGAAAAATACAAAATTCAGTTACAACGAAGGAAATTTGGAGATTAGTATTGAATATATTAAATTTTACATTTACAATTGAAGTAATCAAGACTAACAAGAATGTTATTGCAGATTACATATCAAGACAAAGCTACCCAAACTGATATTACGGAAGACGATACTCTAGAAAAGATACTCAAAACCCTAACTACACTTTCACTGAAAGTGGATAGTATGGTAAATGAGATAGAAAAGCTAAAGACTAATGAAGTTAAACTGAAGTCTGAAGCTATGACTCAGATAACTCAGCAATGTGCAGAGAAATGTCGATCGGAAGATAATAAAATTCCAGAGATAAAAGGAGATGTTGGGACACTCCAAAAAATCCATAACGTTTATCAATCTACTTCTGCAAGTACAAGCAAAGGAGTTAGAAGGAACCCAAATATGAACATGAATAAAATATTTGACAAGCCATTTATACCAAAAATACCAAAAGACCCTTTGTTTATACCCCCACAAACTATTACATATTTAGATAGCCTAAACCAAGACAAGAAAGCTTATAACCACATAACCAGATCATCTATTGAAAACATCCACAAGATACAAACTTAAACCTTAAACCCAGAGCTACAAGCATTCAAGAACCAAATTCAGATTATATAACCCAAAAACTGCAAGTATACAATAAGTTAATTGCATTACCAAAAACTAACCAAAATCTAGTTAAAACCTGCTTCAGTTATGGACTACTCAATACTATATATACGCAAGACGAAAGTGAATTACCTACTATACCAGAAATATATAAAGCAATTACCACTTACAAAAAGATAACCAAAGGCAACCTATTTTTTGTAAAGTTCTATACGGCACCAGCAGCAGATATTGTATGATGAAATTAAACCAGTTATACAAGTTGTGAAGATAGGAATGACCAGAGATATGATCATACCCGAAGATATTGAACAACAAGTTGAAATACCCCAAATAGATATACCAGATTTTTATGCGAACAAAAGAATAATTGGAATATCTACAATTATCCAAGAATTAGCAAATTACTACCTAAACGGAAATCCAATATGGAGTTATTATTCAAGAGACCAGCTAATGATTTATTCAAATTCAAGAGAGTTAAGACAAACAGATATGGAGGAAGTTCAGAGATGGATTATGACACTACTTAATCCAGAGAAACGATCAATTACCAGAGCAATTAAGGAAAAATTTATTTTAGATGAATTATTGACCAGATACTGTAAATTAATAGGGCATAAATATCTAGACCATCTATGTTCGAGATATAACGGAGAAGATAACATTATTCCAGAAGTTCAACTAGAATAAAAGAAGATAAGGACGTCAGCTGGAAGATAGACAAAAGATAGTAAGCAACGAAACAATGAAGAAGAAGAAGAAGAAAAAAAGACAAGCTATTAAAGTTATGAAAATGACATATGAATTATTAGATAACTTTTCTTGACTTTGAATACGTAAATTATTAGCTTTTTGACTTTTCTTTGGCAAAGTGCCATTATTAATTGTCTTTTTTGTAGGATAGCTTTAGGACTTTTTGTAAAATTACTTTAGTCTTTTCTACTTTTGTAAAGATAACAAATGTAAAGTAGGAACAGTTTAGAATAGTATACGCGTTTCCTCCTTTTTAGGTTATAAATAGAAAAGACATTTGCTAAGTTAAGGCAAGACTTTCTACACGGAAAGCAAGCCTTCTTGTATACAACAAAAATCCTCTCATATAATCAATAAAGATATTCAGTTTTACACTAAGCTATGGATGAGCAAAGCACAGAATTATCAAAACTACAAGAACAGGTATATTCATTTACTATTATGAATAGCTAAATTCATAAATTCCTGACAATCATAAGTATAATAAAATAGGCTCATGTTAGTTACTTTATAGTAGAATTATTCGAGGAATAATATGTTTTGAAGTTTATTAGCAAAGAGGAAAAGGAGAAAAAATTTTAGAACTATGCCATCCTAAAGGTGAAACCGGTAAGACAAAGAAGCCGTGATAGGGGAGTAACCAAAGTAGAGGCGTTGTTTAGGAGAAAAGTATCCAGATTACCATGCTAATAGTGATCGAAGAACATGTTATTTAAGAATAATCTAGTATATAGTGATCTAAGATGATCATATTTTGTTATGTAAATGATTGGAGGGAATATTTTGAAAAATAGCATCATATGAAAAATGAATACTTACTTACCTGATGAAATGATAGATGAATTTAAGATATTTGTTTTATATGTACTTAAGGATATGGAGATAGTAGATACAATGAAAATTATATGGGAAAGGGTATTTGATAATGAAGATGAAGAATTAGAAAATTGGATAGAAGATGAATTAAAACAAATACACTTAAATGACGATAGCTACTATTCATACCTAGATAATTACTATTCAGATGGCTATTATACAGATTAAAAAAATGTTAGAATATATTAGAAGAATTAGAGAAAGACAAAGTTGGCTATATGAAGAAATTAATTACAGAAATCAGCTTAGAAGAGAAAGAAGACAATTAGAAGAAAGATTACTTGGAATAAAGTTAACCTTAAAAAAAGGAGGTACAAATGATAGTTTATATAATCTATATGGAAAATTATCTATACATGAACAACAAATGTTAATTGATCACATAGATAACATAGGATTACATATCAAATATAGCACAATTAGAATAAATTATTACATAGAAATTTGTAAAATTACAACGACTATAGGATAAAATGATAGACTATGAATACTTAAGAGCTTGGAGAATAGATATGGAAGGAATAAAATTATTAGAAATAGTCATGAAAAAGAATTTAATAAAATATATAGAAACAAAAGATATGAAATATATAGAATATCTCCAAAATTGTATACGAGAACTACAAAAATGGAGAAAAACAGTAAATGAATATTACCACAAAGTATTTAACTACCCGAGTTATCCACAATGAATATTACCACAAAGCATTTAACTACCCGAGTTATCCGCACCCCCATACAATTGGTATCAGACCTACTTATTTTTTAGTCCATTTTAAAAAGAATGATGTGTTCCTTTTTTGACAATACTTTAATTGCAACTTTACACGTGACATTTTTAACAGCACAAGATTAAAAGGCACTTTGTACATTTGACATTACTTTAATTAAGGACCACAAGATTCAAAAGTTTTCTTTATTTTCTTAAACTTTAGATCAAGTCAAAATAGGTTATTCTTTTTAAAACGGAGGGAGTAAGTCTTAAGCAATGATAAAAAATATTACAGAAAATTGATAAATAAAATCTTTCTGCATGTAGAACGGGAAAATTGCACAAATTTTTATTGCAGTTCAACTTGTTTGATTGGAATGTATTTAAGCTATTGAATAGACTAAATATACGATTTGATAGTTGATTGAAGTGCAATCTCTCCGTTTCACCATAAATCAAAAATCTAATATTTATTATATCAGCCCAGACAAATTTTAATAAAAACTATTTAATTGTGCAAAAATTGTGTTACTATAAATAATAAAATAAGTAGGCCCGATGGTCACACTAAAAATAACAACCAAACAATATTGACCAAAGAAAAACAATATCAATCATAGATTAAGAAAAAGCGCCACATACAAAGATATAAGGGGAGATTTGGGGTTGGCAGATTTAGTAGAAGAGATTATCAGTTTTTTCATTGTTATTTTAATTATAAAAAAGACTACTATAATAATCTATGTTTTTTCCCTTTAAATGCCCAAAGGTCTAAATGGTGGGGGTGCAGATTAGGTGCGATAATTTTACTAGATAATAAATAATGTATTTTATGAATATTATTGATTGAAATAATTTTCATTTTTATCTTCTTGACTTAAGATGTTTTATTAATTCATATTCTAGATTAGATATTATCGTAATTAAATTATCTAGTATTTTAGGATCCTCGTTAGTATCATGTAACCTTTTATATTCTAGGTATAAACTATATAGTTGAGTTTCTATTTCTTTTAATGATTTATTCTTTTCGTAAGATGTATTCATTAATTTGCGTAGTTTATTATTTTATCCTATTGAAATTTTAGCAATTTCTGTGTAGTATTTTATTCTAACTTTGCTATATTCAATGCGTAGGTTTATGTTCTTTATCTGACTAACTAGTATTTGTTGTTCATGTATAGGTAATTTTCCATCTGTATTAAATAATTTTTTGTATGTATTAAATAAATTATTACTTGTATATTCTTTTTCTAAGGTTAATTTTATTTTAAGTAATTTTTCTTCTAGTTGTCTTTTTTCTATTTCAAGTTGATTTCTGTAATTAACTTCTTCATATATCCAATTTTGTCTTTCTCTAATTTTTTTATATATTCTAACATTTATTTATTCTGAATAATATCCATCTAAATCTAAGTAATATTGATGTTCATAATATATGCGTAAGTTTTCTATACTGTTTAATAATTCTTCCTCTTCATAATCTTGTAATTTTTCCCATATTATTTTTTTTATGTCTATAATTTCTATATCTCTAAGTATATATAAAACAAGTATTTTAATATCATCTGTCATGCTTTTTCATAATATTTTCTAGTTGTTTGTTTTAGTCTAAGTAATTCTTGCATATTTTCATTAAGAAATTCTATATATTTTATATCTTTAGTTTCCATGTATTTGTCTAAATTTGTTTTCATTTGTTTTTCTATTAATTGTATATTTTTCATATCTTTTTTCCAAAATTTTAGATATATGCGATTTATCATAGTTGATGTGTACGTAGGTATTTATAAGAGTAATTAGGTAAGTGTGGTATGTAATTTATTCTAGCTATATAATCTTTACCGAATATTTTTTCTAATATGATTTTCCTTATATCTATTATTCCTATATCCTTAATCATGTACAAAAAAAGTATTTTAAATTTATGTACCATTACATCAGACAAATAATTATTCATTATCATATAATAAAATATTTCCTTCAATCATATACATAACAAAATATGGTCATCTTAGATTACTATAAACTAGATTATTCTTAAATAACATGTTCTTCGGTCATTATTAGCATGGTAATCTGGATACTTTTCCCTTAAACAGCGCCTCTACTCTGGTTACTCCCCACCACGGCTTCTTGCCTCGTTGGTTTCACCTTTAGGATGGCATAGTTCTTAGGGATTTTTCTCCTTTTCCACTTTGCTAATAAACTTCTTAATATATTATTCTTCGAATAATTCTACTATAAAGTAACTAACATGAATTTATTTTATTATACCATGATTGTTGGGAATTATGAATTTAGCTATTCATAATCATAAATAAATATACCTATTCGGGTAGGTTTGATATTTCTAAGCTTTGTTCCTCCATAGATTTTTCCATTGAAATATACCTGTTTTTAATAACTAAGCAAAATATTTGTTGTGGACCAGAGAGAGTATTTGTGCTTCAACGCATGAAGGCTTGCCTTCATCTGAGCAAGTGCTCGTTTATTTATATTATGAAAATGTACACTGTTTTTCTTTACATCTGTCAACTACTTTACAAAAATGAGAAAAACGTTTCTACAAAGTCTTTAAAGCTAATGTCTAATCTAATAATGGCACTACTTTCTAAAAATCTAATAATGTCACTACTTGCAAAAAATTTAATAATGGCACTACTTGCCAAAAAAGACTAAGAAGAGTCAAAAAAGCCTAAGGCTAGTTACATGATTTTTACGTAAAGCTATCTAAAAGCTATCTAGCTATTCTTCCATATTTCTTTCTTCAATTACTTTCTTTGTCTTCTTTCTTTATCCGTAGTTATCTTCTTTTTATTGCTCTGTATCTCCATTATTGCTTCATATCTTACATCTTCCAGCTGTCGCTTTTATCTTCTTCTATTCAAGTTGAACTTCTGGAACAATATTATCTTCTCCATTACATTTTGAACATTGATGATCTGGATATTTATGTCCAATTAACTTGCAATATCTGGTTAATAATTCTTCCAAAATAAATTTTTCTCTAATGGCTCTGGCGATAGTTTTTTTCTCTGGATTGAGTAAAGTCAAGATCCATTGTCTAACGTCTTCCATATCTGTTTCTCGTAGTTCCTTTGAATTTGAGTATACTATTACATTACCTCTTGAATAATAACTCCATATGGGATTTCTGTTGCGATAAGTATTTGCTAACTCTTGAAGAATTGTGGATAGTCCGATAATTCTCTTATTTGCATAAAAATTTGGTATCTCAATCCTAGGTATTTCTGGTTGTGGAATAATATCTTCTGGTATAATCACATCTCGGGTCATTCCTATTTTACAACTTGTATAGGTGATTTAACTTCATCATACAATATCTCTGCTGGTGCCGTATAAAATTTTATAAAAAATAGGTTACCTTTGGTTATTCTTTTAAAAATGTTAAATGAATCATATATTTCTGGTATATTAGATATTTCATTTCCGTCTTGGGTATATATGGTACTAAGTAGACCATATTCGTAACAGATTTTAACTAGACCTGGTTTGATTTTGGGCAAAGCAATTAGCTTATTGTATCCGGTTAGCTTCTGGGTTATGTAATTCGTATGTGGTTCTAGGATGTTTATAGCTCTGAGGTTGGTATTTAAGAAGGTTTGTATTTTGTAAATATTTTCTAGATATGTTCGGGTTGTATAGTTGTAGGTTTTTTGGTCTTAGTTTAGACTTTCTCGGTATGTGGTAATTTGTGGGGGTATAAACATAGGATCTTTTGGTGTATTTGGAATAAATGGTTTATCAAATAGCTTGTTTAGGTTCATATTTGTATTTTTCCTAACTCCTTTGCTTGTACCTGCAGAAGTAGATTGATAAACGTTATGGGTTTTATGGAGCATCCCAACGTCTCCTTCTAGCTCTGGAATTTTAATGTCTTCTGATCGACATAGCTCTGCACACTGCTGAGTTAGCTGATTTGTAGCTTCAGACTTCAGTTTAACTTCATTAGTCTTTAGCTTTTCTATTTCATTACCCATACTGTCCACTTTCATTGAAAGCGTAGTTAGGGTGTTGAATATCTTTTCTATAGTATCCTCTTTTATTATATCAGTCTGTGTAGCTTTGTCTTGATATGTAATCTGCAATAACATTTTTGTTAGTACTAATTACTTCAATTGTAAATGTAAAATTTAATATATTCAATACTAGTTTCCGAATTTCTTTTGTTGTAACTGAATTTTGTATTTTCTTTGTTAGCCACCAACGTACCTTTGTATTATCTGTTCGTACAATAAACTTGTTATATACAATATATGGCTCAAATGCTAATAAACATTTATATAATGAACATAATTCTTTTCTATTTATTTTCCATTTTATTTCTGTTTCATTAAACGTTCCTGAATAATATCTACAATGATGTTCTATTTTTTCATTTTCATATCTATATTTAAGTACTCCTCCATAACTACATTCACTAGCATCTGTTTCTACTATATATATAAATTTTCTATTTTCATCTGGAAATTGTAATTTTGGTAATTCTTTACAAAGTGTTTTTATTTTCTGAACTTGTTTTTACCTTCTTCGTTATAATTATATTCTACATCCTTTTTTAATTTTTTCTATAAGGGCTTTAGATTCTCTGCTAATTTTGGTATATATTCTCTTACTTGGTTTACTAATTCCAAAAATGATTGTAATTTCTTTTTTGTATCTAATTCTTCTTTTGAATTTATTATTTTTTGTACTATATGTTGTTGCATTTTTACTCCACTTTTATCTATTTGTATTCCTAAAAATTCTATCTGATTTTTCATAATTTCAGCTTTCTTTTCACTTAAACTTATTCCTAATTTTTCTATTATATCCGTAAATTGTTCCAATAATTTTAAATGTTCTTCTTTGGTCTTTGTATATAATAGTATATCGTTTATGTATACTATACAATTAGGTAGTTGTTTAAAATAACTATCCATAAAATGTTGATATCTACCTGGTGCATTTTTATATCCAAATGGTAGTACATTCCATTCATAAAATCCTTGTGGTACCGTAAATGCGGTTAATTCCTTAGATTCTTCTTCTAACTTTAGATGGTAAAATCCTGATTTACAATCAAATTTACTAAAATAATTATATCCTTGTATTTGTCTTATTTTTAATATCTTATTTGGTATTGGGTAATTATAAGTCATTGTTTTTGCATTTAAATTTCTATAATCAATAACCATCCTACTTTTTCCTCTTTTTTGTTCACTATGTTTATTTACTATAAATGCTGGACTATTATGTTTACTATTACTTTTTTGTATATATTGTTTTTCTAATAATTCTTCTATATGCATTTTAAATTCTTTTAAATCATCAAAATTATATGTTAATGGTTTTTGGGTTACTATGCTATTTTTATCTATTAATTCAATTTTTATAGTGGTTTTATGTTTTTCCCATCCTTTTAATGGATCTTCACTATATAATTGTTCTAATTTTTTCTTAATTATTCCTATCTTATTTATTGAAAATATAGTTATTTCCTTTTTATTTATCGAAAATATGACCAGTTCTATTGTATCTTCGGTATTTTTTATATTTTCTAATTTTTGTGTAATTTTTTCATTTTCTTTTATCCAATCAGTTTTCTTTCTTATTTTATTAATAACTCTTTTTGCTCTTACTTTCTGTTTACATGGTGTTGTAAACCACCAATCTGTTCTAGTTATTATATGTGGGTATAATTTATCTAAAAACGGCATTCCTAAAAGTATATCTTTTGATGTTAGCTCATAATTATAGATTTCTTCTATTGTAAATATTTTATCCCATACTTGTGTTTTTACATTCTTAGCTTTAAAAGTAATTAAGCTTCCTTCGTTATTAAATCCTTTAACTATTATTGGTGTTTTTAATTTATCCCATTTACTTTCTGGTAAACAATTATACCTACATAAATTAGCTTCTGCTCCTGTATCTATCATAGGCGTATAATATCTACTGTAATATCCTTCTACTACTATCTTCATTAATACATATATTTTCATTTCATGTTAAAGCTCTTCTTAAGAATAATTTCTCTCTGTTATATGTTATGGTTAATTGTGTATGTTCTATATTATATGGTTTTACTTGTTCTAGCCATTTTATTCCTAATATTATGTCTGTTTTTTGCATTTCTTCTTTTACTTCAAATTCTATTTTTATTTTTCTAATTTCTATTATTATTTCTTTTTCTGCTATATTTTTAGTATTTATTAAACTTCTTCGTAGATCTGGGCATATATTATTTTCAGTTTTTATTTCCTCATTTTTACTAGATATTTTGTTATATAATTTTCTTCTTGTTTTGTATTTAAGAGTATTAAATATTCTTTTTCATTTACCTTTCCTGTTATGTAATATTGGTTTAAATTATCCGTTGAACTTGTTTCATAACTTGTTCTTTTCGATGAGCTTGATGATTCCGGTTTATCATAAGCTATTCTTTTTGTTGTACTTATTCTTTCATTTATTATTTCTAGATCTTCTTCTATGTCTATATTTCTGTAACTATAATCATTATTATCAATTGTTTTTATGAATTGTTCAAAAGGGCTTTCTATTTGTATTTTATTAATTTTATTAATTTTATTTTTTCCCGTTATTTTATGTTTTGTTGTTAATACATATAGATTTTTACATCTTGCTGTAAATATTTTACTTCCTGGGGTTAATTCTATTCCTGATATTTTCCAATATAATACTAATGATTTGTCTATATTTTTATCTGTTACTGCTACTGAATAATTCGCACTTATTATAAATTTAAATTTTTGGTAGATTAAATTTCCTTTTATGGCAGTTATTATACTTTTTCTATAGGTTTTATAATTCTATCATCTGCTAAATATAATTCTATTGGTGTATCTATTCCTTCTCTAAAACATGCTTTTATTAATATTTTTGTACCTCCAAGGTGTACATATTTTATTGGGTCTCTAATTTTTATATCGTTTATCTCTTTATTAATTATTCTTTTTGTTACTAATGGTATACTAGTTTTACCTTTTGCATATCTACAGTCTATTACATGTTCCTTTTGGCATAATATTCTTCTTTTTTCCTAGTAAATATATTTTTTATTGTTAGTATTTTAAATATTTTTTCTACACTTAAGTCTAACTCTTTTCCTTTTATTTCATCAAATACATTGTTATCAAATATTATTTTTTGATCTGTTCCTTCGTCATTTAAATATTCTTCTTTTGTTATTATTTTTATATCTTCTTCAGTCATTTAATTCGTCTAATTCACTATCTATTTCATTATCTGTTTCATTCTCTGAAATTTCATATATACTGTCTTCACTTTCTAATTCGTAATCTATATAATCTATCTGCATCTATTCTGTATTTTCTATTTTTATTTCTGATATTTGTTTATTTTTTGGGTTTTTAGGTAATTTACAATCTCTAGCTAAATGTCCTAATTTTCCGAAATTATAACAAGTACATTCCTTTATAGATTTCTTTTTCCTATATGGTCTTTTATGTTTATAATTTTTACATAATATCTTTTTCTTGGTTTCTTATACTTATATTTTGATTTTTTGTATTTCTTAATTTCTTATGTCTTTTTCTTTTCTTATAATATCTTTCTTCGCATCCAAATTGAGGTGCTATTTTATCTTTGCAACATGCTAAATTTCTTATTAATATTTTTTTCATTTTTATTTCTTCTCTATATTTTTCACATAGGTTTCTATACCATTGTTTTAAAAATTTTATTCTTGCTCCTAGAGTATCTACTATTTTTGTTTCATCCCAACTTTTTATTATTTTTGAACTAAATGGTTCAGGTAATTTACTAAAATATAATTTTCTTATTTCTTTACTTTCTTCTGTATTATATGCTCCTTTATAATAATATTCTTTAAATGCGCAAGTATATTCATTTATGTAGCACATATTACATATTGCTAATTTTAACATTAAATTCCTATTTGTATCTTTCTCTTCATTTTGTTCGTCTTCTGTTGTTGTCATGCTACTAAATTCGTCTTTTATAGGTGTTTCATATTTTTTTAATTATTCTATAGGTGTTAGTTTAGTTGTGGTTGTTGATGATGTTCCTTCTGTGGGTTTGTCAGTTCTTAATATTCTTTTACTATTTTCAGTTAGATTTAAAAACCATAATTTCTCTGTTCCTATTAGTGTTCTTTCTATATATTCTGGTGCATCTATTACATTTATATTATTATCTAATAATTATTTTGTCATATATCCTATCCATAATTGTATTGTTTTTTCTGTATCTATTACACAATCTAAGTCTAAAGAGTTATAATTTTTATTAACTGTTTGTTTTGGTGTCCATTTGTCATATTCATTCTTTATATTATATCTTTTAAACTTATTCTTATAATATGTAGGTTTCCTTATATCTGATGTACTAGGTATTATATTTTGGTCTTCTTTTTTATCAAGAGTATTTATTTCTGTGTTGATATTTTCTAAGTTTTCTTCATTAATACCTTCTTGTTTTTCATTGATTTCTAAATTTTTTGTATTTGTTAATATTTCTGTATATGTTTCACTATCTTCCGAATCATAATTATCTGTTTCTTCAACATCTATATTATTTATTTCTAATTTTTCCTTAAATTGATTTATTTCGTTTAGTAATTTTTGTTCTTTATCTTTTTCTTCTTTTTCTTTCTGTCCTTTTTCATACAGATTTTTTAACATTTGTAGTTCTTTTTCTAATTCAGCAATCCTACTATTTTTAGTTTCTTCTATTTTTCATATTTCTTCTGTAGTTTGTTGTTTTATTTTTTTATTTCCTTTTTTCTATCTATTTCTTCGTTTTCCCTTTCTATTCTTACCATAACTGTCAATTTATCTTCTAATTTCAATTCTTCTTTTTCTAACATTAAATATAAATGTTCACCTATTTTCTTATATCTTCTTCCTAGATTAGAAAATACTATTTTTATTTTTAATCCTTCGTGATTTTCATATATTTTTTCATCTATTATAAATTCTTCTTTGTTCATTTTATTGTAAATAGTTCATGTTGATATATATATTCTAAACTATCTATTTGTGATTCTAAATTTGATATTTCATCTTTTTGTGCATTTATTGAGTTTTTACTAACTCCGGCAGATATATTATAACTTAATCTTTCTATCCTTATTTTTAATTCTTTACGTTTTTCAGAAATAATTTATTTTAATTCTTTGTATTTTGGTACTTTATTCATTTAAACCATATTTATAGTATTTTGGTGGATATCTAAATCTGATTTTATCATAATTAGGTGGTATGTGTCTCATTCTTCTAGATTTTAAATGGATTATTAATTTTGCTTCAATACTTGACATTAATGAATATTGATTAATTATGAGAAGACCATTTAAAAACAGAGAAACAAATTATTTCTGAAAAACGTAAAGAATTAAAAATAAGAGACTTAAGTGTAGAAAAAATATTTAAAATACCAACAATAAAAAATATATTTACTAGGAAAAAAGAAGAATATTATGTAGTAAGCCAAATATTTTTTCTACACTTAAGTCTAACTCTTTTCCTTTTATTTCATCAAATACATTGTTATCAAATATTATTTTTTTATCTAGGGGCAAAGCAATTAGCTTATTGTATCCGGTTAGCTTCTGGGTTATGTAATTCGTATGTGGTTCTTGGATGTTTATAGCTCTGGGGTTGGTATTTAAGAAGGTTAAGGTTACACAAAAATTAGAAAATATAAAAAATACTGAAGATACAATAGAACTGGTCGTATTTTCGATAAATAAAAAGGAAATAACTATATTTTCAATAAATAAGATAGGAATAATTAAGAAAAAGTTAGAACAATTATATAGTGAAAATCCATTACAAGGATGGGGAAAACATAAAACCACTATAAAAATTGAATTAATAGATAAAAATAGCATAATAACCCAGAAACCATTAACATATAATTTTGATGATTTAAAAGAATTTAAAATGCATATAGAAGAATTATTAGAAAAACAATATATACAAAAAAGAGTATTTGTTGTTCATGTATAGGTAATTTTCCATCTGTATTAAATAATTTTTCGTATGTATTAAATAAATTATTACCTGTATCTTCTTTTTCTAAGGTTAATTTTATTTTAGCCCGAACATACATAGAGAATATTTACAAAATACAAACCTTCTCATTTAAAAACAGAGAAGCTTTTAGAAAAATTAAAGAATCTTTAATTAGTAATTATTCAGAATATATAAGTCTAAATAAAACAAAAGAAAACCCACAAAGATTAGCCTACCTAATTACCTTAATATCTAGTATTGAAGCAAAATTAATAATCCATTTAAAATCTAGAAGAATGAGACACATACCACCTAATTATGATAAAATCAGATTTAGATATCCACCAAAATACTATAAATATGGTTTAAATGAATAAAGTACCAAAATACAAAAAATTAAAACAAATTATTTCTGAAAAACGTAAAGAATTAAAAATAAGGATAGAAAGATTAAGTTATAATATATTTGCCGGAGTTAGTAAAAACTCAATAAATGCACAAAAAGATGAAATATCAAATTTAGAATCACAAATAGATAGTTTAGAATATATATATCAACATGAACTATTTACAATAAAATGAACAAAGAAGAATTTATAATAGATGAAAAAATATATGAAAATCACGAAGGATTAAAAATAAAAATAGTATTTTCTAATCTAGGAAGAAGATATAAGAAAATAGGTGAACATTTAAGGAAAAATTAGAAATAAATAATATAGATGTTGAAGAAACAGATAATTATGATTCGGAAGATAGTGAAACATATACAGAAATATTAACAAATACAAAAAATTTAGAAATCAATGAAAAACAAGAAGGTATTAATGAAGAAAACTTAGAAAATATCAACACAGAAATAAATACTCTTGATAAAAAAAAAAGACCAAAATATAATACCTAGTACATCAGAAATAAGGAAAATTCAACTCACTTGCAGGAAAAGATTTACGTTAAACAATCTTGAAATACATACACATAAGAATGATATTGAGAACAACTTCACAAACAGGATGTAGCAATTTTGAGATATAACATTAGTCGTACTTTGCGGCATCCTCGAAACTCTCCGAAGCGACTCTTTGCTCGTAATTTTGGATCTTTTCTCAATCTCTAAATTCACTACAATTCTATTCAATATGTGTTTTCGACAACGTCGTTGATCTTCATACATTCATTGGGCATAGAAGCAACGCAAATCAACTAATGAATCGCCATTATCGATGGTGGCATAAAGAACTATAAATTACTCGGCTAATCCCTGCTAAAGGACTGCTCAGTCATAAATTCCATGGACATTGGTAGAGGAAATATTGGCAGAGTAGAGGATGGAGGATCATTGGTGATTGATTAAATATTATTAGCCCATAACTTATACAAATGAATGGTTTTGTCGGATAGAATCATGAATGTTATGTTGTAAGTTTTTTCTTTTCTTGTAGTTTATATTAATTTGGGAAAGAATTAATATAATCAGGTGTGACCCTTTCCGAGTGGACGTGACTCATGAAATTTGCATCTATTCTTAGGATCTTTGTTTTAATTAAATAAACTAAATAGTTTATTTAGGACATTTTAGTAATTTCACTTTAAACTTTTAGAGTTCATGCTTTTAAGGTAGTATAGAATAGATAGATTAGTGAATGTTTGTGACCTCACTAGAATAAGTAACGAAAGGTCAAGTCCTCCTTGCTTGTACTTATTTTATTGAGGACTTTTTATTTTTTATTATTAATAAAAGATAGTAAAAAACTCTTATCTAGTAGTATAAGTTTATTAAGAAAAATTATTTTATTGTAATAACATATAACTAACATGAAAGAGTTATCAAGAGAATACTTGATTATTTTTTAGACTCGCTAGTATTAGTTGAAACATAAAAAGTAAATTTATTGATTGAAAGATTTAACTGTTAAATAACTTGGTTATAATTCTCTGTGTGTCGAACACCCTCTAATTATTAGAAACTCTAAATCATTAAAAATCATGCTATTGAAATAAACCTAAAATAATATCAAAAAGCGGTCCTCTCAGAAAAATTAAGTATAAAAAATTCGTTATAGATTATCAATTTTTAGATATTACAAAGATGAATTACTTATGTAATTATAAGTTTTGATATATTTTATTAATTTAATTGTGCAATAATTAATCACAACATTGTTTCACACAGTAGGACCAAATTCAATTTCTTGAAAAATCATTACCTTTTATACACAAATCATTTAAGAGGCTTTCATTCATAGTTAGTCACATGAAATTTCCTCAACAATCAAATAAAAAAGAAGAAGATAATTTTCAGGTTCCGTTTTGGCATGCAAATGCATAAGCAAAAAGCTAAGAATTAAACCACACACAAAAACTTAGAAATAAACAATCAATTTTGGATGAAATCAAAATTTCAATTATAAGATACCTATATCTCGTTGAATATTAAAACTAAAAAAGATACTAATTGGCATGTCATGTGTATATATATATATATATATATATATATGTACCTGCTCAATTATTTCAGAAGATGATGATTTAGAGCTACACATTTTTTCTTTTTCTTCTGCTTCTTCTTCTTCCAATTTTCTAAAAATGCTATTTGAAGAAGCCATAGAAAACTACTAGTAGAATTTTATTGTCAGTATTGTTCCCTTAAAGTATACTTAATTGACACGACCCCGACTGACGTAATAAAGACAATTGTTTTGGCCAATTTTTTTGTTTGTTTAGAAGAACATAAGGATGGTGGGGGAGGGGGGCAGCTTTCTAACTGCTCGTTACATTTCAAGAGACAACGGGGTTATGTTCAACATTGTCTTATAATTAGAATTTAAGTATCTGATAAATGGTTATATTTATTGCATCCACGGATAATCTGTTGAAAATTGTTGGCGTGTCAATGAAATCGTACAATAGAAGTTAGTAAAAAAAAACAAAAAACATAGGAATATGCATAATTATACCAAGTCCTTTAAAAATCCCACACATATTTGGGTCATAACTGTTATATTAAATTGAGGAGTAAGAACAAAAAATTATATACCATTGTTACACAGTGGAGATTATTGAACTCACTACCAAAATAATCATACCAAATTAAATTTTGATTCTCTAGAAAATGAAGTTGATAGCCACGAACTAGATGCCTTTCTTTTCTTGTGTGCGATAAATATATGGAAGAGTAAGAGAATAAGAAAGTTCTTTTTACTAACACAGAGAAGGCAACATTGGATTCCAAAATATATAGAGAAAACTGAAGACTTAAGTTATTGAAAGAAAATTGATTTCATAAACATTAACCGTGCAGTAACTTTTCTTGTGAGTTTACATAAAATTTATCTTTTTTCGACCAAGGTTTGGTCATCCCACAAATAACGACTTATGATCCAGGCCCAATATCTAACATTTTCCACTTTGCTCATGCTGGTCTAGACCCAAACCACTATCATGTTAATAATACACATAATTCATACATATAAATAGTTCGTGTGGCATGTAAGCAGTAAGAGCTACACATTTCAAAACCAATGTATGATTGAACAATAGCTTTTTATAGAAATTCAATTATTTAATGACCCTCTAGGTCATTTCCTGTATTTTCATATATTTTCTGTGTTTAGAACCTTTCAATAACTGCTCCAAGTGATTTATGACTAATTGGGACTAATAATTCGTTTAATTTTTAAAGCCAATTCTCTGTCTTGGAGCTTTCATCATAAAGAAGAGAGTATCGGGTCTAAACTTCAGTTAAACAACCTTAGATGTCAATTTACAATTGAATTAGCTCTAGAATGTTAATTTTAGGCTATAGGGACCCTTGATATGGGTCCTGAGGCTTCGGGACTTATCTTGGGATATTGGATGGATTTTGGCTAAAATGACCCTTTGGGTGTGGGGCCTATGTTTGATCGAAACGACCTCAAATGAAAATTTTGATGAAGACGTTGAGTCCAAAATACCAAATTTGATAGGATAACATTTTTTTTTTGCATACATGGGATATTGAACGAATTTTGAGGGTCTAATCAGAAACTTGACAAATTGTTGGTGCCTTTTATATCTGATGCAACTGTTTTTGCGTCCATGAGACCACTTTAGTGGCTTGGCACACTTTAGCGGCTCTGGGCCTCTTTAGTGAAGGCCGGCCTTGAGTCTAGGCTACTTTAGCGACCCCCAACAACTTTAGCAATGATCGATTTAGCGGGCATCGTTGGTACCATTATATATGTTTCACTTTCTCTTTAGATCCAACTTATTTTCCAAGTCCAAACACCATTAAAAATCCTACTAATCTTATAATCATAGGAGATTAATTATTGGGTGTTGGGAGTGAGTTGGAAACTTTGTTATGTTCATTTCCTCATCATTATTTTTGTAAGTTCTGCTTTAATTTCTAGTTTAATCCTCCGATTCACTTTCTATCCCTAGATTAATATGGGGGATATTTGGGTCGATTTGTTCTTGAATTTCACTCATTTTTAAGGATAAATGATCCTTGACCTTAGATGGACACGTTGACGATTTTGATTTCGTGATTTTGTAAGCAGCCCCATGGAGGATTTTTAGTTTGATTTTGACCCAGAGAATTTATATGCAATATGGGTGTTGATGTTCTTCTCTTAATACATAGATTATTATTTTGATAGAGAAACATCGTTTGGAGGCTTCTAGGAAAGGAAAAGCTCTGAAAATAGAGGACTTGGCAAGCTTTTGATGGCGTTCAGGCATTCTAGGCTTAATTTTCTTCTAGAATGAGCTTTATTATTGTATTAGTGTTGTATTATGCTAGCTATGAGCGGGTATTTATGACTCGATTGATGATTTAGTATTTATTGATTTAAATGATTAGGGGCCTTTTTTTTTGGTTATGTTGATACCATAGGACTAGTTTGGACTTAACTAGTACCTTGGGATGGATTGTAAGGCCTTAGTCTATGTTTGAGTAGCTGTTTGCTTTGGTATGGGTTTTGGGACTAGTAGTGGGCACTACCGACCCTTTTTTAGGTCTATTGCCTAAATTAGCTCTTTGTAGACCTAAAAGGCCTTTATTCGTTGCCTTAGATTAAATCTTGAGCCTTAGGGTGACTTAGTCACTTCACTGAGTTTCAGTTATCTTTAATACCCGGGGTAGGATAGTATTTGACCCTTAAAACTTATTCTTAGACTTAATGAGTAAAACCTATACCATTTATAGATTTAATCATTCGACTGAGAGTTTAGTATTAATTGGACTTAAGAAAAGCTATAATCTTAGATTATCACTACTCTTGTCTTACTTAATAGTTCTGGTTCATATCTGGCAGCTATGATTTATACACGGTATTTTCTATCATGATCCTATTCTCTAGTCCCGATTCAAGTCTGACATATATGACCAAGGAGAATTTTTAGGTATTTTGTACCCGTGGTTTATTTTATGTTATTATTATAAAAAAATTCATATTTGTTCGTATTCATCGGACTTATGAGGACTCGATTGGATTATTTCTTTTTTTGCTTGCCTCTTCTGGGCTTATAGGGCCTAGTTAGGTTATAGTTAGACTGTAATTTATTTTTGAGTTACTTATTCTGCATATTTAGCCTACTCACCCTTTATGGAGTATTATTTCCATTTATGTCCCTTATTGTTTACTTTAGCTTACGTTCTCCAATTTTATTATACTTGTACTGTAATTTACCTCAGTCAGCCTATGATGCCTATTGAGTATTTGTTGTTTTTGCTATTCATACTACATTTCTATTTTTTTTTCTAATGCAGATCTGAGTACGAGCCACTGTTGTTGATATTATGCTTAATCTTGATGATGCTTTGGAGATAGGGTAAGCTTTGAGATCCTATAGTTGACCCTCTCTCCTTCTTCTATATTTAGATAGTCTTTTGTATATTTTGAGACTATATGTATACTTGACACTGTCTAATACTACATTTTTTATTAGTGACTTTGTATATACCTTACCATTTTATGGGGATACACTTTTGTACTTTTACTCGTATTTCTTTATTGTTCAGTATGATCGTATTTATATATCATTGCTTAATACCTCTATTGTATATTCATATTCTGGATTCTTTTATTTTTTTGTCATTTATCCCATTACATCTTGTTACGGGCTATGATTTGACTTACCTACTAGTAAGTTAAAGTAAGTGCCATCATGACTTTGAGAAATTAGGTTGTGACAAATTACAAGTAAAAATAATCCACTACTAAAATGAGGATATTGTTACTCGCAATATCCCAGACATCATTTGCTACTCCAACAACTATTTATTCGATCCCTTACCCTCTAGAGAGGTGAAGTCGGGTTCATGTTTAACTTTATATCCACAATTACACTTGATACCTTATGATTAGTGTAATATAGCCGATCCGTGTATACAAGTTAAATTATTAATTTAAATTGTCTCCTCATTCTACTAAAGTCTATCTGGTTCAATTTAATTGCTTTCCTAGACATATATTGCACTGTTGAATCACTCATGGCTATTAATGACATGCTAAAGTAGGAATATCAATGAAACTTCTAGACATATTCAAAGGTCAAAGGATAGTTCAATAAATATTTAATGTAACTTTTTATGGTCTCAGACAATGAAGAAGCAGTTTCAAGGGTTAGTGAGAGTGTGTCCACTCGTGATCACGAAGATTTAGTAGGACTGGGTCGGGGTCAAATAGACTTTGCTCTTCATGTTCATGGCAGTTAGGACCATGTCAGACTCATGATTGTAATGGTTTAGTCATGATCACAATGAAGTGTTATCTAGACAGAATTTAAAAACTCCAGTTCAACACATAAACCCCATAACTTAAATTTTGAAGCTTGGGAACTCATTTTTGGATGATTCAAAAGAGGATTTTCAAGAATTATTTTTTGGTTATGATTCTTAACCTTCAATTTTACATTCTCCAATACCTTTTTTATGATTTCACCTCAAATCATAGTTTTAAATTGAAAAATAAAAATTCTGAGGGAAAAAGTTATGAAATCATATTTTGATTATTTCAAGGTCGATTTAAGCTTCAATTTTATGTAATTTTAAAACACCTTGTGTTTGTGGCTCTTAGAAAATTTCCTTGATTTTTGGTCTCTGTACAGGATACGACTAGGGGAAATGACTCATACACTAGGATATGAGCGGTATAGGTTAGTCGTATGTTGACCAGTGTTAGTTGGTGGGTTGGTTGGGTTACTAGAATGGGTATGATTTTTTTGGTATGGGTTGTATTGGTGTACACGGATTGTTTGGTTACTTTACTTAGTCTTAGACTTAGTGACTTAGGTTAGATCTGAGTACGAGTGGCTCCCCATGAGCCGTAAACCAAGGTACGATTCATACCATGGACTTGTATGGTGGGTAGTGTTCAATCCTCTTTAGATTCTATTCTGCTAGGGGAACGAATCATGGGTACTAGTCGTATACATGGATACGACATGGTTTGGGGTGAGTTGTACCGTGGATAGTGTTGAATCCAAAGGAGATAGCCTTGGGTACGAGTGGTGGGTACTACTTGTAATGGAGGGTACGACTAGTATAGTTAGTCATATCCCTCTGACGGGATTTTGGTGCAGTTTAAGTAGGGGTAATCTGTACATTTCTCCACTTAACCTATTAAGGCCCCACGACTTATATCATCCTTGAGAGGTTATTTTTCCTATTATTCTATTTATTAACACTTAGAAAACACTTTCTAAGCCTCTCTAAAGTTCTTGGGAAAAAAAAAGTTAGGGTTTCATCTTAAAGATTAATTTGGAGCTTGTGTTGGTGATTTGTCTCCAAAATCTTCTCACTTAAGGCATGTTCTCTTCTCTCATTGTTAGTTCCAACTAAAGGCATGATTTTATACAATGTTTTCATGGTTTGATTATTATATAGTTTTGGATTTTCAAATATAATTTGGGGGGGTTTTGTTATAAATGCTTGGTTACGGCTTTTCTATGTTTTAATTATGCTTTTATATGATTTAATGGTGGTTTTGGATAATTGGCTGCATGGAAATATGATTATTAGGAAATTGGCTTTGGTTTTGGAAATACTATGCCCACAATATGTATAATAAAATGCCTATGAGAATGTTTTCACTGCATTGTTGGATTTTTTATGGAACTTATGCATAGTTTAAACTTGGTAATGGAGCTCTAAATGGCTAAATGGTTTGGAATGGTCAAAATGCAATGGTTTTGGTATAATAAACATCCTTTCAGGGTACAACGAAATCCCCAAGCAAATATAATAATCAATACTTGCGGGGTAACAAGGAATCCCCCAAGCTAATACGGTAATGAACACTTATGGGGTATATGGGATTCCTCCAAGTTAACTTGATCTATGGGTACATAAGAATCCCTTGATCTCTAAAAGGTTTGGCTAAGGATAATACTTGCAAGTTATTGTCGGTATGACGATACCACTATGTATAGCCTCGGTTAATAATAATAGTTTGGTTGGTTGGAAATGGTTTTAATTAGGTAATAAAGGCAGGGTGTGATAGCTAGCCGTGAAGGTGGGAGTCCAACAGATGAGCATTGCAAACTCATATTTTTCGACATGAGGGGTAGGTCATGGTGACCTTATATTATACTACGAGGTACATGGGAATCCTTTAAGTACATTTTACATATGTATCATAGAGGGTGAAGGGTACTTGGGAATCCCTTACTCTTATGGTATCTCCGATTTGTGCGGCTACACGCATCAGGTCCCGTTTAGGGGGTTACACTATACCCATATAGCCCGTGGGTGGTTAAGAACGGTTAAGCTTCACATACCCAAGTTAATGTTTTCAAATATATGCTAAACCCGATTTTCTTTCTCGGCATGGTTATATATATGTGTGTGTCTATATGGTTTGTATGCATATGGATGGTTTACTCAATTTTATTAAATGACATTATTTTATTCTTATCCTGAGTTTATGTTAGCATTCACTCGCTAATCCATCTTCGGGCGACTGTATCCCCACGCAATATAGGAACCGGCCGTTCAACTCCTCCTGCTTAGCAATCGGACTTCGGGATCGACTATTGGATTGAAATGGTGAGCTTTCATCTTTCTGAAAGGCTCCATTTCATGGATGCTATTTCATACTTTGGTTTATTTATAGATATTGGTTTTGGCTATGGATGGGGGCATGCCCCAATCAAATTTTGGTATTCTTTTGGTTAGAGGCTTTTGTGGAACTACTATGGGTTGGTATGGGCGGGATCGGTATTGGTATCAGCCTTGGTATTGGCATTGGTATTGGGGCTGATACCGTAGGACAAAATTTCTTACTGTTCCATCCTCTTTTACTCTGGGATTGTATTTATTTATTATGGAACTCATATGGTTATGGTTATGGATTATGGTTTGGTGGGTATTAGTTATCATTTGGGTATCAGACGGTTGGACTCATTTTGGTGGTCACAGATATAGACCTATCCTAGAGCCTTGGATTATGCAATAACATTATCTTGTTATATGTTTGAAATTCAGCTGACTCAGGATATGCATAGGCTAGTTGGGTTGGGTAACGGGGGAGGTCCCTGGTCTTGGTTAGATTTGGAATGCCCATTACGACAAGGGAATGGTTCGGGTTGTGTTAAATTTTGTATAAGTTCCTTACATTATAGGTAATATGTTTTTAAATAAAAGTCTAGTTTTGACCTTATGGTCTTGAAGTTGTCTTTTTGGTAAACTTTTTGGGCCAAAAACAAAAGTAAAGTAATATGGGTAATCATAATTTTGTTGTCTTATGTAGAATATGTATTTGATCAAATGTGTGACTTTAGATAGTTGTGTAATATCAAATATTTAACAAAAAATGAGCAGAGCATAAACAAAACACATGATTTGAATGGGAACTAATCAAATTGTTTCTTCATTAAAGATCAAGTTTGAGCAGTGTATCTATAATGACCCTCCTAGTGATTTTTAGATTTTTTGTATTTTAACCATTTTTCCCTTTCTCATTGTTACTTTATATCATTTATGAGTTGTAGAAATAATTTACACGGTCTCCAATGCATTCGAGAGTGATTTATATGAGTTTAGAGTTTGAATAGCCTCAAGTGATTAGTTTGACTTTGGTCAATAATGTATGATTCGAGCTCAGGATGGAAATTTGGACAGTTCCAATAAATCCAGAATGTCGGTTTTGGCTTAGGAACATAGTTAGTTCAAGTACCGAGCCTTTATTTTTTATTTTGGTCTCTTAAATAGAAATTGGTTAAATTTAGCCAAAAAGGGATCCATGGTACGTATAATTCGTTGTAAACAACATCTTTACAAATATTCAATGGCTCCATTGAGTCTAAAACTTTAAAATTACTCTAGTAGCGTTATTGTTTTGTTTCTTTAGGGTCTCAAATAAATTTCAAGAGTTCATTTGAAGAGTTTTTGACTTGTGTCTTTGCTGGTTTCAGTTGTTGCTAGTGCAAATTCCCTTTTCGGCTCATTCATGACCCTTCTATCATGTTCATGAAGGATGAAGATTTACTTCACTGTAATTGCGATAGTGGGTATTATGGTCACTAAGTGTTATCAGCGAGTCAGGTCAGTTTCTTTATTGCATTCGCAGTGTCTTGGCTTCGATCGCGTGACTCAGGTCGGATTAACCTTTGCGCTTGCGACATGGGGTTTGCATATTCAAACGGTGTTTTATTTCTAGATAGATTTTAAATTCCTTTCTCAAATGAAACTTCATTTTCATCACATTTCACCTTTGGGAGCTCAAAATAGGCGTTTTCGAAGGGATTTTCAAGAATTCTTCTATGGGTATATTTTTAAAAATTGAATTCATTAGTTCTCATTTATTTCTTAAAAATCTATCTTCAAAATGTTGGTTTTAAAAATGATTTTGGGGTTTTCACCCGATAAATTTTAAAATGAGTTTTTCTTTGATTTAAAGCTTGAATTCAACTCATTTTTTCTTGGGTTTTACATTTAGACTTCTTTTGATATGGGAAATATGTTTCTTAAATAAAATCTCAACTTTACCCTTGTACTTTTGGAATCGATTTTCAAAATTATTTAAGACCCAAAATCAAAATATATTGATACGGGTGTCGATAAACTCCTTTTGATTTTAGATATCATATGCGTCTAGATTGATCATGTTTGGAGATGATTTGAGGGAGTATAGCTTTCGGTTGATGCTTCAGAATGTGTTTTGGCTTATGGATCTTGTTCATAGGAAAGCTGAGATATACCATGACTTTTTCTGAAATGATTATGTGTTATAGGATTAATTGCTTGTATTTTATTGAATCACTTAGGATAGGAGGTCCCACTTAGATGATACGGCAAGCATATCCAAAGGTATTGGGGTTATTTGATATATTGTAAGAATACACCAAATTATCTTAGTTATTCTAGTCACAAGTGATTATGCTTAGATAGTTGACTAGTTGACCTTGAATAATTGATAGTGGTTTAGAGCTTGAATCATTTTTATGAACTTTGTTGTGATGATCTAGGCATAATGATCTTTTATGGGATAATTATATTATTATTATTATTATTATTATAGAATGATTGAGGTTTGAAAAATACTTAACGTATAAATGGACTTGTAATAGCTGAAGTGATTATCGGGGGTTAGTATCTCTCATTAGAGCATACTGTAAACTAACGTAGTTCTCTTTTTAGTTATTTAGTCTAATGATATCATCCTTGGTAAAGAAGAAACTTATTATAAGAAATAAGTTAGGTTTGGGTAAGTTTTGATAAATAATATTATGTGTATTGTTTATTAATCTCGTGTTGTCTATGTGGTGGCTTATGTGAATATTATAATTGACTTGAGAGATTATTATTATTATTATTCCCGAGTAGGGGCTTGAATTGATAGTATATTCCTTATTTGTGCATTAATTGCCTTATCATTATCAAGACGCCTGAGAAAGGGGCTTGGATTGGTATTATGAATATCTTACATGACTTTTACCCCAGTGGTGCTATGCGATAGCCTATATCTTGACTATTATCATATTGAGGAGATTTGAGATCATTTATATCATAATTGAATTGATCCATTATATTCATATTGACTTGGTTATGAGCATGCATCCTCATCTCATTCATTCATATTCATGAAAATCGATACCTCTAACAAACACCGTATAAAGATCTTGGCCGTGACCACTAGCCATCAAGGAGAATGAAACACTTTTTAAAATCCTTGGTCATGACCACTAGCTATCAAGGAGGATGAAACACTTTACAAAACCCTTGGACATGACCATTAGCTTTTAGAGATGATGACACACTTTAAAAAATCCTTGGTCGTGACCATTAGCTAGCAAAGTTGACTGAGATATGAGATTTTGAGTGTGAAAGTATGGTTCTATTTATTTAGGAGGCTTGAAAGTTATATGCGATATTTGAGGTTGAGATTCTAAGAGTATATAGGTTATGAAACCCCCATGGGTCCTATCCAAAAAATTGAGGCGTGCAAGGCTTAAGGTTGCGATCGTGATGTGTTGTTGTATTGCTCATCGCAAGTTGCGATGGTGTATACCACGATTGTGAAAGGTAGTTAATGGGTTGAGTAAATTTAGGTCATCGTGATTGCGACTAGACCCTTGCGACCACGATGGGTTTGGGTCAGGTAACCTCGCGATCACGTGGTTAATGGCCATGATCGCGATGAAGGGTTTACTTGGGCAGATTTTTAATTTCCATTTTATCATAAAACCCTATTTTCTCAACTTTTAGAGCTTGGGAACTCGGATTGGGATGATTTCAAATGGGTTTTCAAGATTTCTTTCATGGGCATATTTAGAAACTTTGTATTGATCATTTTCCAATGAATTCCTTACAAATCTATTCTAATCACCATCTTCATCGTTACGTAGGAGTTATATAGTTAAAATCTCAAGTTCAAATTATTTTTGAATTGGAAGTTATAAAATTCAAGTTAGGCTAGTTTCAATCAATTTTGGAGCAAGTTGGTCTAGGGAAATCTGGTATTGATTTAGAATGTATGGGTGACTTTGGTATGGATTTCTAGTTAGCTAAGATGGCAAGGAACCCGTAAGATTTTATGAAATCAAATTTAGGTAAGTAGAACTTTTGAAATTGACCAAAGCGTGAAGGGGCATTGTTTGGATGTCACCAGATTAAGGTATGTTATACAAAATGAGATTTTTGGGTGAATATGGACATTTTTGTCTTGTCAACATCGTTATAGTAGTCGGTACACCACTATAGCGGTGGTCAAAATAATCAATACCGCTATAACGGTGAAAATCGTAGATTTAGGTAAAAAATTTCTAAAATATTTTATTATTTTCTACACTCACTTTGGAGAAAAGGAAGAGAGAACTAGGGCAAATTTCATCATAAATTCATTATTTGACTTCATTAAGGTAAGTAATTCACGCCTGTTAACTTGTAATTGATGATTAAGCCTTATAATTACTAATTCACAGTGTTCGGGAAGGGTTTTAGGGATGAATTTGATAAATTGCTGGTGCAAGGGGGAATTAAGGGATAAACTAATTGTTTTAGTTCTATTAATGCTTAATTACCCCTATTTTTCATTCATTTTCTAATTTATCCATAAAATTGGTAGTTTTAGGTGAATTATGGTATAAAAACCCTAGAACGAGAAGGGAATAATCACGAACTTGGCCTTAGGAGTTGGGTGTGAGGTATAAATCCTGACATGTTAGGTCATTTCATGATATATGTATTTATATGCATTTCTTAGACCATAAGCAAACGGGAATTGCATGGAAAGTCAAGAATCCGATTTAGAGAGTTGTTCAAGCTTGATTTGAGGTAGGTGATGCTATTATATTTAATCCAACTTGTATTATATGTGCATGTTAACTATTTTGTAGTGTGGTTGGTTAATGCATATTGTTTGGTATGGTCAACGGAATGCGTACTTGCTTAATAATTGACTGAGCTTGTTTCTAATTGTGAAATAATTTGGTATTTGGAATACTCTCACGGGTTATTGGTGAAGCAATGTTGGTAGACACTTGAGTCTAGGATTTAGTACATGGACGATAATTATCCCCTACAGGTCTGAGTAGAGAGAGGTTGAAATTTTCATAGCGTGTATGTACGGGGGCCAGGTGTGTTTTTTGGCTCCATGAGTGAATCGAAAAAATTATGTTTCTATGCTTAATAAGTTATTTTTACCAGTTTGACTTAGCTTGACTATACTTGACTTGGTGATAATGTGTTGATTATTGCTTGACCTTAACTTTTGTTATTGTTGTTTATATGCTGAATAAATATGTGTTGAGCATGGATTGATTGATTGTACTATATTTTAGTTATGTATTCAAATTTTCATCTTGGCTTGATCAAATGACCCTACCAGTACACTATTGTTCTTATGTGTTCATACTACACTTGCGTTTACTTTTGTAAGTACAACAGATATTCCAGCAACTCCTACAAGATGTCACCTTTGATTAAAGATTTCAAGTTGAGCATCGTGTTTCGAGCTACCATGGAATCTCTCTCTATTGACATAATTCTTTGTTCTACATTATTCTTTATTACTAGTTTTGGCGTTCTATCCCCTTTTCTTGACACTCTTAGAAGTTTTGGTCCTGTGACAATTGGTTCCTAGAGATATCTTCTTGATTAAGTACAATGGTTTTGCTATAAGTTGTACTTATGCTTGTTCATTAGACATTGATACTTATTTAATGGGACAGTTTCATGTTTGATTCTGAGTTTTGATTATTACTTTAGGGTTAATGGGATAGTTTCATGTTTGATTCTAAGTTTTGATTATTGCTTTAGAGTTATTGGCTCTCCCTCCATGTGAGTAGTGTGGGTGCCACTCACGACAGAGTTGGGTCACGACAAAAATAGTATTAGAGCCTAGTTACTTCGATCTCGCTTTACCAAAATAAGTCCAATAGAGTCTTACTAAATGGTACAGAGATGTTGGTACTTTTCTTTTGAAGGCTTTAGAACATTAGGAAAATTTGTCATTTTTGTTTTCTTTGTGCTATAACTTGATTCCAATTGCTATCTAATTCTTTTCATTATTTTGTCTACAAATGGTTAATACTAGGTCCAACAATCGACCAACAACTCTCTATGATTGCTTCAACCGTGGAGCTAGCTGGAAGGGGAAGAGGATAAGTGAGAGGTAGAGGTAAGGGAAGGACAAGGAGAGATACACCCTCTAGGCATAGATATCATGTAGCGGCTGGCTTAGAATTTCTAGAGGATACCCTTTTATCCCCCATCTCAGGATCATTTAACAAAGGTAGAGGCGGTAAAGGAGCAGGATATGGGGCCAGAGGTAGTATTTTTGGCTTGGGGTTTAGGATTGCCCCTACATAAGCTAAGGTTGTTCAGAAGGTATAAGATTTTCTAAGTGGGTTGTCTAGGAATGAAGTTACACCTACGGTATCATCTTATCAGGCTCCAGTTGTTCATCTTACTATCGCCATGGCTCCTAGAGCGGATGAAGCTTTAGGGACCAATGTTTTTCCTCATTTGGTGTTGGGTTTGGTGATGATTGGTACAAAATATGAGCTGATGATAATGTTTTTTAAAGTTGAAACCTCCAAATTTCAAAGGTATTGAGTTTGAAGATGCCTTCAAATTCATTAATGATTTCTATGAAAGGTTGCATAAGATGGGAATTATAAAGCAATATGGGGTTAAGTTTGTAACCTTCCTACTGGAAAAGGATGTTAAGCAGTGGTAGAGATCATATGTTGAGTGTCGTTCACCTATCTTACCTCCATTAACTTGGAAGTAGTACCATGTATTGTTCTTGGAGAAGTATATGCCACAAACTCTTCATGACTGGAAAAAAAATGAGCTCTTGGCATTGGAGCAGGGTGATATATCGATTTCAGCTTATAAGTCTAAGTTTCATGCTTTATCCCTCTATGCTACTCAGTTGTTAACTTCTGGGGAAGAGAGGATTTACCTCTATGCTAAGAATTTAAACTATGACCTTCAGGGACTGTGTATATGACTTTCGCAGAGAAAGGGTTCAATGAAGTGTTTGATTATGTGAAGAAGTTGGAAGGGGTTAATCAAGAAGGTCAGGCTAAAATGTTAGCCAAGAGACCTAAGAATGTTGGGAATTTTAGTGGATCTTATGGTATGGGCCACGTTCAGCAGGCCTAGGCAGCCCATCCTATTCAATCAACCATGCCAGCTTCTACTATAGTGCTAGCTAAGGGTTCTTCTCAAGCACAGGGTCTTAAGGGCCAAGGTATTTCTTACTCTTGTACCAGCAAGCCTTCTCTTGAGAGGGCATATTTCTATTGTTGTGAGGATATTTTACTTTAATAGGAAGTGTCCTGTAAGGCAAGCGAATGACCAGTCACAACAGCAGACTCGAGCCATTATCCCAGCAAGTAGAGGAGAAGACAACAAGTGACGTCCATAGGATAGATGAGGAATTCTGGCTGATAATCGGGGTAGCTGAGAAAATAGTAGCAAAGGTAAAGGGGCACAACTAGGGAGGGATTTATCTTAGGTTGATGATCGAGATAATTGTTATGTATTTTCAGGAAAAACTGATATTGAAACTTTGAATATAGAGATCACAAGTACTATTCTTGTATGTGATGGGATAGCTTCTGTTTTATTTGATTTTAGGTCTACTTATTGTGGTGGGCCTGATCTGGTTTGTGATGTACTTGACTATCCTGTTTATTTTTCTTCTTTGGTTGGAAAGTTTGTGATAGTAACCCATGCTTATTGCCCTCGTCCTATATTATTTTTGGGCTTTCAGAATTAGGAAAACTTGATTATTCTAGATATGTTGGACTTTGATCTAATTATGGGTATGACCTGGTGTAAGACTCCTTAAAATTTTAATCATTTTATTTTTTACCCTCCCACGTGCGTAATGTTAATTTTTGACTTGATTTGTGTTTAAGAATGTTAAAAGGGTGTTTGGGAAAAGTTTTGGATTTTTTAGAAGGGGTGAGGGGTCATTTTAGGACCTAGAGGCAGTGAGGGTCTGTGATATTAGCGTGCCACGAAGGTTAGCCTCCACGATATTAGCATGGCATGGAGGTTGCCCTCCGTGATAACGTCGTGCCACGCTGATGGGTTAGTTTCATCCAGTTTTATTTTTTTCACTTGGGGTGAGGGGCTTTTGATCTTTTTACCCCTTTTACGATCTTTAAACATTAAATAATCCTCTTTTATTTAGTTTTAAAGGATCAAAATCATTCATTCTCTCTTAAAAGTCAAAACTCAAGAGCATTCAAGGGTTTCACAAAGAATTCATCATTTAGGTTCTAAACTTCAAATTGACTTCAATTTCTTATGTATTTCAAGCATGTTTCTCTGTCCTAAACTTTAATTTTCCATTGTGACATAAATTGAATGGATTTTCATGTGATTAAATTATGGGTTTTGAAGTTGGGTTGAGGGGTTTTGGTTATTACTGATTGAATTAATTGTCCCATGTTTTGAATTCATTATTCCTGCTTTCAATTGATGTTTTCGGGATTGAATTGGTACATTATTTAAATGATTGGAGTGGGAGACATGGGTTTCCCCAAATTGGATGAATTTTGGCTTGGATTTGCATGAACCTCAACCTACTTTGTGACTTTGATTTTAATTATGAAAAATTGCATGGTTTAACTTTCTTTTGAACTCAATACATCGCATTAATAGAGAAATGAATATGAAAATGTATTTGGATGGACTTGTTGGCCATGCTTTGGATTTTAATGGAACTTGGGAGTCAATGTGGTTATGTGGATTGGTTTGGCATGTTTAATTTAGCTTGCAAGCATATTGGTATGATGATACTAAGTGATAAATGCCTTAATGAATGCTCTTAGGTTAATAGTTGGAATTATGTTCAAAGTGATTTTAATTTGGGCTTAAAGAGGGTTGTAGCTCACCGTGAAAGTGTAAGTCCTGGGGAACAAACACTGGAAATCACGTTTGTCTGCGTTGGGGGTCTATATGACCGTGTGCTTGACACATACTTGATATATAAATTTTAGGATGGCTATTGCCTTGGTGGATTTAGTTTTCCCTCAGATTTTCCTTAATTTGTGCAACTAACGCATACTAGGGCCCTTTCTCCAGGGGGACCTGAACTCATATAGCCCATGAGTGACTTTAGGACGGATCAAGCTACACATTCCAGGTTAATGGTTTAAAACTCTCATGTTCATGACCTTTTCCCTATCTCGATATCCTATATATGTATATTTGAATGTGTGAATGTGGTTTTGACTAATTTTGGATTGGAATTATTTTATCACTCTCCTTGAGTTACGTGTCAATGCTTATCCCACTAACAAATCTAGGACACTATATCATTTCATGATGTAGGGTTCAAAGATTTTTCTATTGCTCTTGTGAAGTGTTAGGTAGTTGAGCACGTCTGTTAAGTTGTTGTGAAGTGGTGAGCCTCCATCCTTCTGAAAGCCTTATCATTTCATTATCCTTTCTTTATTGAATAAGTACTTTTGGGATTCTTTTGGTCAAAGTTGGGGGAATGTCCCAACTTAGATGTTATTCTGGCTTTAGAGGCTTTCATGGAAATATGTGGGTTGGTTATTGTTTTTACTCTTAGTTTCATTTGAGTTATCTATTCATCTCCTTATTACTATTAATTGGCTTCCACATTATTATTATTATTATTGTGCTCTTGAGGTCAGGCTATGGGGTGATCTTCGGTCCATGGTGGGATTGAGATACCCTTTATAGCAAGGCTTGGGGTTGGGTCGTGACACCTAGTTATCTCCATATCATGCTATTTTAATCGCTAGTAATACCTTGGCCTAAAAAAGTAATCTTTCTCGATAAAGTTGATTAGGGTAAAATTGTATCCCTTAGGAACCATACATGCACCTTTTAATGCTAAGCTAGTGACTCTAACGATGCTGGGCTTGGATAGACTAGAACGGGAGATAGTTTTAAGGCCAACCTAGTGAGAATTATATCATTCGTCTGGGTTAGAAGGTTAGTGGAGAAGGGGTGTTTAGGATTTTTATCTCATCTTTGGGATATAGACGTGGAGCCCCCTCTTATTGAGTCAATTTTGGTGGCTTCCAAATTTCAGGATATTTTTTCTTCAGACTTATCGGGTATGCCTCCGGACAGGAATATTGATTTTTGCATTGATCTAGAATCATGCACTCGCACAATATCTATTCCACCTTATTGAATGGCTCTGGTGGAGTTCAGAGAACTCAAAACTCAACTATAATAGCTACTTAAAAAGGGTTTCATTTATCCCAGTGCTTTACTTTGGTGTTCCCCAGGCTTATTATTAAGAAAAAGGATAGTATTTTAAGGATGTGTATTATTTATAGGCAGTTGAATAAGGTTACCATACGGAACAAATATTCCTTGGCTCACATAGATGACTTATTTGACTAGTTGTAGGGTGCGTCAGTGTCTTTGAAAATGATTTGATTGGGGTTATCATCAGTTGAAAAATTGAGTATATACCAAAGATATCTTTATAACTCAGTATATTACGATTTTCTAGTGATATCTTTCGAGTTGACAAATGCACTACACCGTTCATGAGTTTAGTGAATTGTATCTTTAAGTCATTCTTGGATTTATTTTTTATTATGTTTATTGATGATATTCTTGTCTAACTCTAAGAGTAAAGAGGAGCATGTAGGTCATCTCCAAATAGTCGTGGAGATTCCAAGGGAGAAATGGTTATTGCTAAGTTCTCCAAGTGTGAATTCTGGTTGTCTGTAGTTACTTTCTTGGGGCATGCTATTTCTATAAAAAGGGTGATGGTGGATTCCCAGAAGATTGAGATGGTAAAGAATTGGGTTCGACCTAGGTAAGTGATTGATGTTAGAAGTTTTGTGGGGCTTGCTAGTTATTACCACATATTTGTTAAGAACTTTACATTCATTGCAACACACTTAACAAAGTTGACTTAGAAAGAGGTGTTATTTGTTTGGTCAAACCAATGTGAAAAGAGCTTCCAAATGCTCAAGACACTCTTGACTATATCACCCATTTTTTCGTTGTCTATTGAAGATAAGGACTTTATAGTGTTTTGTGATGCTTCACTTTTGGGTTTAGGTGTTGTGTCGATGCAGGATAAGAATGTTATTGCCTATGCTTCAAGGTAGTTAAGGCCTTCTGCAAGGAATTACCCAACCCATGACTTGGAGTTAGCAGCGGTGGTGTTTGCACTAAAGATTTGGAGACACTATCTTTATGGTTTCAAGTATGAGGTCTTCAAAGACCATTACAGCCTGTAGTACGTAATGACCCCAAAGGATATGAATCTAAGGCAACAGAGGTGGATGGAGTTGCTGAAGTATTATGATATGACCATTCAGTATCACTAGGGTAAGGCTAGTGTGATTGCAGACACAGTGAGCTAGAAAATGCAAGTATGGGTAGCTTATCATTTTTGCAGGAACCCAAGTGACCATTAGATAGAGAGTTCCAAACTCTAGAATCTTAGATAATGCAGTTTAGAGTCTCTTATCAGGGTGGTATATTGGCCAGTGTTGAGGTAAATCAACATTCATGGAACATATTAAGGACAAACAATTTGAGAATAAGTAGTTGAATTCTCTTTGAAACAAAGTGGAATGTGGAGAGGTGGAAGACGCTGCTCTTAATATAAGAAGAGTGTTGTAGTTTAAAAAATGATTGTGTGTTCCTCAGGTTAGAGATTTGATCCATGATATACTTTCAGAGGCCCATGGTTCACGCTATTTTATTTATCCGAGTGCAACTAAAATGTATTGTGACTTAAGAGAGTTATATTGGTGGCCCGGAATGAAGAGATACCTAATGAACTATGTGACCAAATGTTTAAATTATCAGCAAGTGAAATATGAGCACCAAAGGCCTTCGAGATTGCTTCATAGGATGCCTATACCCATGTGGAAGTGGGAGCATATTACTATGGACTTTGTAGTGGGTATTCTTAAGAGTTTGTAGAGGTATGACTCTATTTGGGTGATAGTGGATTGGCTGACTTCTCCTACCTTTTGCCAGTTTTAGTGGACTATAATTCTCAGTAGTTGGCTAAGATTTATGTCAAAGAGTTTGTAAATATTAATTTGGTGCCAGTTACTATTATTTTAGCTAGGGATGCCAAGTACACTTCTATGTTTTGGGAGGAGTCGAGAACAAAGCTCACATTTAGCATAACTTTTCATCCTCAAATTGATGGTCAGTTAGAGAGGACTATTTAGGTGCTAAGATATGTTGAAGGCCTGTGTCATTAACTTTAATGGTCATTGGGACCAATTTCTTTCAATGTGTGAGTTCTCATACAACAATAATTATCACTCCAGTATTGATATGGCACCGTCGGAGACACTATATGAGAGTAAATGTAGGTCACCAATTGGGTGGTTTGAGGTGGGAGATATTAAGACTTTGGGCATAGATTTAGAAAAAGCGGCTCAGGAAAAGGTAAGGCTCATTCAAGCCAAATTGCTAGCTACTCAAAGTACAAAAAAGAAGATTGGAAACTGTAAGGTAAGGGCCATGTACATTCAATTTTGAGAGAACGTTTTGCTTAAGGCCCTATGAAGGGAGTCATGAGATTTGAAATGAGGGGTAATCTCATCCATTGGTTTATAGGTTCCTTCAAAATTTTTGAAAAAGTCAATCTAGTTTCTTATTAGTTAGCTCTATCACCGGGATTATTGAAAGTCCATCTAGTATTTCATGTATTGATACTAAATAATTATCGTGGAGATGAAGACCACATCATCAAGTGGGATTAGGTAATCTTAGATAAAAAGTTATCTTAGAAAGAGGAACCAAGAGTAATTTTGGATTGAGATTTCCGAAAATAGAGGAGAATGGAAACTCATTTGGTAAAGGTACAGTGGAAGCATATTCTGGATAAGAAATCCACTTGGGAGATCAAGAAGGACATGTGGGATAACTACTTTCAATTATTTGTGGATACAAGTACTCTTTTTCCTCCTAGTTTAGCCTATTTTTCTAGATTAATCATTCATGGACAAATGATGGATAAATTAGTATCTATTGTAATGACCTTATTTTCCATCACATAGGAGTTCTATGTTTAAAATCCCAAGTTCAAATTCCTTTTGGTTTGGAAGTTATAAAATTCAGGCTAGGCTAGTTTTGACTGATTTTGAAGCAAGTATGGTTTGAGGAACTCTGGTACTGATTTAGACTAGTTAGATGACTTTGTTATGAATTTATATTTAGCTAAGACAGTAAGGGACCCATAGAATTTTACAAAATTAAATTTGGATAAGTAGCACTCCCGAAATTGAACTTAGCGTAAAGAAAATTATTTGAAATGCCCCAGAATAAAGTTGTGTTGTAAAAAATAGGATATTTTTGGGTAAAGACAAAAATGTTTTCCTATCGACACTACAATAGCATTCAGTACACCGTTATAGCAATGAGCGTTACAACAGTGGTCAAAGCGGTTAATATCGCTATAGCAGTCGGGTACCGCTATAGCGGTGAAAATCACAAATTTATAAAATATTTTTCCAAAATAGCTTACTATTTTCTAATCTTATTTTCTGGAAAAAAAAGGGCGAACTAGGGTGAATTTCATCAATAATTTATTGTTTGGCTTTGTTAAGGTAAGTAATTCATCCCCGTTAACTTATGATTGATGATTAAGCCTTAGATCACTAATTCATAAAGTTTGAGGAGGATTTTTGGGTTGAATTTGATAAATTGCTAGTGCAGGGGGGAAATTAAGGGATAAACTATTGGTTTTAGTTTTGTTAATGCTTAATTATCTTTTCGTTTTGTTAATTCCCTAATTTATCCATGAAATTTATTGCTTGAGATGAATTATGATAGAAAAACCCTAGAATAGGAAGGGAATGATCAAGAACTTGACCTTAGGAGTAGAGTGTGAGTTATGAATTCTGACATATTAGGTCATTTCTCGATGTATGATTTATATGCATGTTTTAGACCACGGGCAAGGGGGAATTGCAGTGAAAAACAAGGGTCAGGTGAGTTTATTAATGCCTAAGTGAACCAGGAAATGATGTTTCAATGGTTAATAAGATAGCTTAACTGGTTTGACTTAGCTTGATGATACTTGACTTGGTGAAACATGTTGATTTTTGCTTGACCTTAACTGTTGTTGTTTGTATGCTGAATGTATATGTGTTGATCATGGATTGATTAGTTGTACTATATTTTAGTTATGTATTAACATTTTCATCTTGGGTTGACCCTACTATTACACTATTATTTTTGTGTGTTAATACTACACCCATATTTGCTTTTGTGAGTGCAATAGCTATTCCAGTGGCTTCTGAGTGACCTCACCTTTGATTCTAGCATTGGAGTTCTTGATTTCAGTATGAGCAGTGTGTTCTGGGCTACCATGAAATCTCTCTCTATTGACATAGTTCTTTGTTCTGGATTATGGTTTAATACTAGTTTTTAGGGTTGCACCCCTTTTTGACACTCATAGAAGTTTTAGTATAGTGATTTTTGGGTCCTGGAGATATTTTCATGGTTAAGTACAATAGTTCCTCTATAAGTTGTACTTATGTTTATTCTTTTAGACATTGGTGTATATTTAATGCAATAGTTTCATGTTTGATTCTAACTTTTCATTATAGTTTCTATGTTATTGGTTCACCGAGTAGGTGAGTAGTGTGGGTGCCACCAATGATGGGGTTGAATATTGACATCTATCTTCAAAATTCTTGATTTTAAACATGATTTTTGGGGTCCTTACCTGATAAAATTTAGACTTCTTGAGTTCTTAGATTTAGACTTCTTTTTTTATGGGAAACATGATTCTTAAATACAATTCTGATTTTACTCTTGTATTTTTGGAACCAATTTTCAAAGTGATTTTGACCCAAAATCAAAATATATCAATATGGATATTGACATAATCCTATTGACTTGTAGATGACATATTTGATTAGATTGATTGTGTTTTGAGATGATTTGAGGGAGTAGATATTTTGATTGATACTTTAGACTGTGTTTGGCTTTGTGAATTATTTTTAAAGGCAAATTGAGATATACCTTGACTTTGTCTGAAGTGATTATGTATTGTATACTTGTTTGGTTTTGTACTGTGAACCACTTAGGGTTTGGGAAACCGTTTAGATGAAATGGAAAGCATCTCTGTGGGTACTGAAGTCATTTTGATGAATTTTAGTTATACAATTACTTACCTTAGTTAGTTTTGTTACTTGAGTACATGCCTATAGTATGTTGTGGATAGTGTTGATCACCTTGGCTAATTTGCCTACCCTATTTAATCATATTTTTATGATTGTTGTGTTGGGATACCTTGTTATAATGAAGTGGTATATTTACTAGTTGTAGATTAATGGGGAACCTTAGATAGTTGGAGTGGTTTCCTCACCATCACTTTGGATTAGGGTCGATTATCAACGATACTTGCTGAGTACACGTGTTTCGTACTCACTCTTGCTTTCTTTACTCTTTTTTCTTTTTCACCACATGCAGGTATTGGTTTGAGTAGCATCTAGTAGATTGTGTCCCTTCAGTGTTGACATTCCAGAGATCGAGGTAGTGAATTATGTTTCACAAAGCTTTCCCCTATTTCTCATTATTTATCTTATGCTTTATCCACGAGATACAACAACAAAAACAACTTACCCAGTGTATTCCCATATAGTGGGATTTGGGAAGGGTAAGGTGTACGCATTCCATACCACTACCTCAATGAAGTACATAAGGTTTTATCGATAAACCCTTAGCTTATGATTTATAATAGTATACCATGCAGAGAACATAAAGACAAACAAAAAAATTTGGTAACACCCCACTAAATAATAGAATAAATAAGACACCCACAGAGTAATATTATGAACAACCTATCAAAAATCACAAACATCCCTAAAATACAACAAATAAAAAACTACAAGACATATCCATAACACTATGACTACAGGTAAATCGACAAATAAAGCACTTCTCCCTACTAGTAAGGATGCACACCTACCCACTAACCCTCTACCCTAATCTGTGTCCTCTACACCTTCCTATCAAGGGTCATGTCCTATGTAAGCTGTAACTGCTCCATGTCATTCATAATCACTTCCCTCCATTATTTCTTGGCCTACCTATACCTCGTATGAAACTATTTATAGCAAGCCTCTCACACCTCCGTACTAGGGCATCCGTACACCACCTCATCATATGTCCCTACCATCTCAACCTTACTTTTTGTATGTTTTTTCCATCAAAGCCACACCCACTTCTCTTGAATAATCTTATTTCTAACCCTATACCTCTTAATAATTCTACACATCCATCTCAACATCCTCATCTCTGTGACCTTTAACTTTTGGATATGGAAGTTCTTATCAAGACAACACTTCATTCCATACAACATACCATCTAGACTGCTACTTTATAGAACTTACCTTTAACATTAAGAGTATCCTTCTTATCACAAAAGACTCCTGAAGCAAGTCTCTTTTTCAACCACCCTATACCGATATGATGCATGACATAATCATCAATATTCTCTATTTCCCTGAATCATAGAACCAAGATACTTGAAATTATCTCTCTATCAAATGGCATAAGAATCCAGTTTCACTCCCACGTCAGCCTTATGCATCAAATCAATGAACTTATACTCTAAGTACTCCATCTTGTTCTTGCTCAACATAAACCCTTTAGACTATACGGTTTGTCTCCAAACCTCCATCTAGATACCTAATATTATTGATATCATTCTTTATGAGAATCATGTACTATTGATAACTAAACTTGGGATGTATCATTATATTATTATTTCATCTTTAAATATTTTTGGATGAATCTATTCCTCCTCCTCCTCTTCTTCTTCTTCTTTTGCTTCAGTTTAATTTAAGTGTTGGCTTTAGGTTGGGGATAGTCTTACCTATACCATAGGGTGTTATAGGTTCCATCACTACTCAATTTTGGGTCATGACAAATTGGTTTTAAAGCCATAGGTTCATTGGTGTCATTAGTACAAGTTGAGTATAGTAGAATCTTATGAATCGGTGTGGAGACGTTCATTATCTATCTTCGAGAGGCTATAGAACTTTAGGAGAAATCCATTTTTTCACTCTGCATTGTATGCTCATGTAACACCCAGAGGCTGCACCCTAGATGTAACATGGTGCTTAAAACCATAGGTGATCTTAAGCTACCTATGGTACTAGAATAATTCACGAGCAACTAAATAAGAACACATTAAAATAGAAATACTAAGCGGAATCAATATCATTAGCTAAATTATTCAATACAACACTATTTAAAAATATTTACAACACTAGGGTAATACAAAAAGGAACTAAAACTAAATATATGTCTTACTTACTTTCTATGAAGCCTCTACTAATACTGACAATAAGACATTACCCACATCTATCCCTAATCAATACATATGAATCAAAATAAAATACTAGAACTACAATTGACTTGAGTCCTCAAATGAAGAGAACTCATCACATGTTGTCTGGAAGCTGTGATCTGCCTGACCATGATTTTTATGAGCTAGAACTGATACCTACATGATCAAATAATGTATCCATACAGAAGTATATGTAGTCAGTAATAAAATGTACTCAGCATGGTGGCATTCAAGTGTGATGGATAAGCAAAATGGAAGTAACAAGTCATGCATAGAGTTGAAAATATGTTGACAACTATAAATGGTTCACAATTGTACATGAATGACTAAAACAGATTAAGAGCTGACATGATAAGAAAGTATAAGTATTTGTGAATTAAACCAATTATACTAGTTTAGAAATTATGCATAATCATTGGGCATGAAAATGAGTATAAATGACTTACATTAAACATGAAATAAATTAGAAATCATAGTGAGAACTAGCACGATGCTAAAACATGAAAATCATAGTGCAATGAGCCATTGTATACTCAGTTAAAATCTTATCTTAGTGTGGGAGATTCAGTTAACCGACATGCCCCACTTGAGCAACATGAAGCCCAACTTGTAACCTTTCTTGGGAGAGTGTTCAATACCTTGCTAGGGATCTAGAATAATCATTTGGTGTGATCGCTCATAGTCCCACTTAGGGAAAAATATAATATCATACCTACGGTGACACATAGTTTCTGAGACTAGGATATGCTAAACCTCGCCTTTTGGTGCTAGATACTACTCAAAAAATCATACTAATGCTCATAATGTATAAAAATTATCATGGAAATAAGAATTAAATAAATTTTAAAGTAAATCGATGACCTTAGTCTTGACATGCTGAAAACTAGTCATGCGCCTTTACTATTTCATAGATCATTGATGACACATCTGAATGTCATACTACTTAAGCAATGATGGCATACCTATCTATCATACCAATCAAGAATTATATACTTGAAAACTATGGTTTCATGATAAATTGAGACCATAAGATCAAATTATGTCAAACTCATATAATTCATACTAAATCTTGAATTCATAGCATCTTGTGAAGTTCATGCTAATTTTTATGTTAAAACCTCCAAGTCTCATAACTTATGTAAAAACATGGAAATTTTGTGTAAACTAGGCTTATATCATATAGTTGCTTGAAATTCATGCTTGTTCATGATAAATCATGCTAAGTTATGCAAAATCATCTTAAGAATATGAAAATTCTTATAAATTCATATTCATGTGATGCACTTGCTTGATATTTGGGCTAAACCATGTCAAAGGAAATAACTTGTTTTCAATTTAAGCTTGAAATCTTAAAATCATACTAAAAACATGTAATTATTGTAAAATTCCAAAGGTCAAATACCAATTTATAGGGATTTCACTAACATTCCATCAAATCTCACACAAGGGTTTGAAAACCTATGAATAAGAATGCAATTAAACCCTAGGAGTTCATGAATACTATCAAGTACATAGGAAAACTCACAAATGGAACATGGTAAGTTGAAATAAAAGTTTTGGGGTCAAATCCTAACACAAGAATACATATTCATGGAATTTAAAAGCTTGGCTTAGGCATAAGGACGAATTTAAAAACAAGAAGAGTAATATGTATTATTTGAAAATTACATAAAAAGTAATATAAATTAAAATAGTTAACAACTTAAAATATCAAGAAAAAGAAGTTTAATCTGTTATATATTTCAAAATAAAAATACATAGAAAAATACTATAAATCATAATAATTAATAACCTAAAAAATTTTATTTGGTTGATTCTCGAAATCATATCAATGTCACTTAAATTGAAAGAGAAAAAAGATATTATAAATCTAAATAATTTAAAACTTAAATTATTTTAAAAATATAATTGACTATCAATGCCACAAAAATTTGAAAAAGGAAAGTAACGTGTATTATTTAAAAATTACATAAAAAGTATTATAACTTACAACATTTAATAACTTCTAAATTCTATTTGTATCACATAAATTGAGACAAAAAATAGTATATATTGGACTCGTGCTAGCACGGCCCCTCGACATCTAGTAAATATATACAAGAGTGAATGTTGAGCAGCTTAGGGTCGTCCTGGCTGCTATAGCTGCTTCAAGAGTAATTTTACTGTATCGCCCCTAATTAATTAATATAAATTATTTAAGTATTATAATATTAATAATATTTAATAAAAGGATAGTTTTCAAAATAACTAATAAGTTCCTCAAAGTTCCACTTATTATTGTTCGAGGAATGTTTTTCAGTTGCTTCAATCGTGATTTTAATGTATCACCTCTAATTAATTATTATAAGTTATTTACGTATTAGAAAATTAATAATATTTAATAAAAAATATAAAAAAACTCTGACATGTCTGCTTCAGCTGGTTCGACCGTAATTTTACTATATCACCCCTAATTAGTTATTATAAGTCATCTAAGTATTAAAAATTAATACTAAAAATTTATTATAAAGTCATCTAAATATTAAAATATTAATAATATTTAATGTTAAATTAACTTGACGTGTTATATGAGACCCACTTAATTTTTTTACACAAGTATTTTTTATAATAATTTTGTTGTATAACTTCTAATTAGTTATTATAATTCATTCAAGACATGTCTGCTTCGCTGCTTCAATTGTGATTTACTATATCACCCCTAATTAATTATTATGGTCATCTACGCATTGTGCCACTTAAATTAGAATAGAAGAAAAAATATTATAAATCATGATAAAAAATATTATTTAAAAATATAATTGACTATCAATGCCAGAAAACTCTGGACAGAGAGAGTATAATAAAATGTATTACAAATTACAATAGTTAACAACTTAAAATATCTACAAAAAATTAATCTTCCATATATTTCACAAAATAAGTTTAAAAATACTATACATCACAATAATTAACAACTAAAAAAGTTTAGAGGTCAGTCTACTCGTTTTGGCACAACTTCATTGGTCCTTTAGTTTGCCTTCATATTTTTCATCCATTTTGATTTGTTTGTCTTAATTTTTTAATCTGTTATATATTTAAAAAAATAAAAAAATTTCTTTAAATCACAATAATTAATAATTTAAAAATTTAAAATATATAAATATTTGGCTGACTTTCAAAATTATATTATTGCCACTTAAATTGAAATAGAAGAAAAAGTTATAAATCACAGTAATAAAAACTTAAATTATTTTTAAAATATAACTGATTATCAATGTCACAAAATTTTGGACAAGGAGATCAGTAAGATATATTATTTGAAATTGACATAAATGTATTAAAATTATAATATTTAACAACTTAAAATATTTAAAAAAAATAATCCATTATATATTTCAAAAAATAAGTAAAAAAATACTATAGATCATAATAATTAACAACTTTAAAAGATATAATATATTTGATTGACTCTCAAAATTATATCAGTGTCACTTAAATTAGAATAGTTATAAATATAATTGAATATTAACGCCACACAAGTTAGGACAAGGAGAGTAACATGTGTTATTTGAAAATCACATAAAAAGTATTATAAATTACAATAGTTGACAGCTTAAAGTATCTAATAGAAATAATTTTTTATATATTTCAAAAAAAATACTTAAAAAGCTACTATAAATCACAATAATTAACAACTTACAAAATTGTAAAGATACAAAATATTTGGTTTACTCCAGAAATTATATCAGTGTCACTTAAATTAGAATAGAAAAAAGTATTTTAAATGTCAATAATTAAAAAGTTAAATTATTTTTAAAATATAATTGGTTATCGATGCCATAAAAGTTTGAACAAGGAGAGTAACATGAGAAAATTGAAGGAAAGGTGTCTTTTAAGTCTTGAATGAAGGATTGGTCATATTGACCAACAGATAGGGTCAAACATCATTAGGAAACTTGATTAAGTTAATTGTGGACTTGATTAATATTTTTAAAACTTTCTAATCTTTTCAAAAATACAAATCAACCCAACCCACACCCCTCTTCAATCCAAATCAACCACTCTCTCCTCTCTCTCGACAGCTTCTCTCAACTCTCTTCCAACCAACAGTTCTACAAAATTTCTCACTTCAACCCCCGCCGACTTCTACCTCTGGCGATAAATAGTTGTGCTTCGAGTTCCCCTCTTTTCTACCTTTAAACCCCGGAGACTTCTACCTTCAGCGATAAATAGTTGGGCTTCGAGTTTCCCTCTTCAATTCAAATTAACCTGTTTCTCATCCCTCTCTCGACAGTTTCTCTCAACTCTCTCCCAACCAACTGTTCTGTAAATTTCTCATTTCAATCCTCGGGGACTTCAACATCCAACTAAAAATAGTTGGGCTTCGAGTTCCTTTTCGACTTCAACCTTCAATCGACGTGACAACCTTACTCTTCGGCCACAACAACTTCGAATTCTTCATCGTTCCTTTTCTTCTTTCACAGGTAAAAATTTATGGCCTTTTTAGTTTTGATGAAAATGAGGAACTTGAGCCAACTTCTCTTACAGTATTGGTTAACAATTTCAATATTTGTCGCATTAATTTGAAATGCGGTTTGAATAAAACCCTAATTTATGATATTTTTTCTCTTCTCTTTTTGAAGTGAATTATGATATTTTGTTGTTTGTTGCATTTTTTTGAAGTTTGATTTTTATTGTTTGTGTTTATAAAAACAAAACGACAATTTGGATTGATTTGTTCTGTTCTTGTTCTTGGTAAAAATGGTGAAATTGCTATTTTTTTGTTGAACAAAATCGTGCTACTATTTTTTATTTCCTCCGATAGATTACACATCTGGTGTAACATATTAACCATCTGATGTAATAAATTTATCATATGATGCAACAGATCAACCATCTGATTCACCAGAGAACCATCAGATTATAATTCTGATGCAACAAATTAATTATTTGATGAAACAGATTTACCATATGTTGCAATAGATTAAGCATCGGATAAAAGATTCGATGCAACTAATTAACCATCTGGTGTAACGGAAGAACCATCAGATTAATGATCTGATGCAACAGATGAACCTCTTGTTGGATAAAATCCTATCAACTCTTCCAACAGGAAATGTCCAAGACTTGATTTTTCCAACTGATCATTCATCTGCCGCGATAGACAACCATATGTTGGAAGAAATCTAAATAATATTGATCGTTGATAACTGTTCCAATAGATCACTCATGTGTTGCAACAGATGTGTGACCTGTTTCACAGACCATTCATCTTTCGCAACAGATGAGTGATATATTTTGTATAGTCGTAATAGATTACTTAGCCGTTGCTGCAGGTTAGTTAACTGCTCTGACAGATCACTTATATGTTGCAACAGATGTGTGATCTGTTGCACAAACCATTCATCTTTCTGAATAGATGCATGATATATTTTGTATTATCGTAACAGATTACTCAGCCATTGCTACGGATTATTTAACTGTTCCACCAGATCACTCATATATTGCAATAGATGATGTCACAACAGATGTGTGATCTGTTGCACAGACCATTCATCTTTCTTAACATATGAGTGATATGTTTTGTATTATCGCAACAGATTACTCAGTCGTTACTACAGGTTATTTAACTGTTCCAACAGATCACTCACATATTGCAACAGATGATGTTGCGACAGATGTGTGATTTGTTGCACAAACCATTCATCTTTCTCAACAGATGAGTGATTTGTTTTGTATTATCGCAACATATTACTCATCCCTTGCAACATGTTATTTAACTGTCCAAACGGATCACTCATATATCACAATAATGTGTGATCTGTTGCGCAGACTATTCATTTATCTTAAAAAATGAGTGATATATTTTGTATTATTGCAATAGATTACTCATCCGCTATAATAATTTGGTTATATGTTGCAACAGATATACTACCTGGTGCAACAGATCGGTGATATGTTGCAACTGTTATTTTACTGTTTTGCTTGTTTGATTTACTGTTATCCCTTTTTAACGATGCATTAATCAACTATAATATATTTTTTTATGTTCCTATTAATTTTAGATAATATGGTTCCCAAAATAACAGAAACCGAATCAAGTCCAAGTAAAGGAACAAGTGAAGCAGCTAGGCTACATCCACCACTCTATGAACTGCTTTATAAACGTTATCTCAATCGGGAGCAGAATATGAGGAACACGGGGAGGAGGAATGTTTCAAAAGAGATGATGCAAATGCTAATAGCCCTTCCACCGAAGTGTTGGTCAAATCCTTCAGCATTGATCGTTATCCTGTGAGAATTCAGTGCGATGGAGCCGCAGATTTAACGGATGATTTTGTGGTTAAGTCAGGCATGGGAAAATCTTTCAACACCTTTAGAAAAATACTTCGAGAACAAAAATTGGATGCTTATTTCAGGGAAAACTGCTTTGGGAAATATCTTGATTTGCCGGAGGACAACAATGCTCGTTTCCAAATGAATATGGTATATGAACTTCTCAAGTGTAAGTTTATGTATGAAAATAAAGATAAGATGGATGAGGCGTGGATAAATTACTGTGGCATGCCTGTTTGTTTTGGTTGGAAGGAGTTTTCCATAGTTACTGGACTAAAATGTTATCCTCTTTCTCAAGTTATACCTATTCTAACCAAAAAAAGCACCCCACACACCCAAAAAAGGCAAAGGCAAGTCGTGTGATCGTGATGACCTGGTGTCCATTGTTGGTCCAAGCTATAAAAATAAAAATTTGATAAAAGCGTTGAAAGGTAAAGGACTTTCAAAGAAGCACAAGCAGTCATTATGCTTGGTTTGGTTTGCACATAATATTCTTTGGGCGAGAGACGTTAACAACAACATAAGCCTCGGTTTAATAAATCTCTCTGAGGATCATGAAGCATTTAACAACTATCCTTGGGGGTATGAAAGCTTCAAAATGACTGTCAAATATTTGTTGACTCCGTTAGCGCCAAAGACTGTCAACTTATATGGCTTTCCATGGGCTTTCATGGTAAATGTTTCTTTCTTCTATTATGATATCATTAATTTTTTTCACTCAATAATGGTTTTGATTTATTAGCGTTATTTTATAGTCTTGGGCGTTTTAAGCCATTCCTTATTTGAGACAACAAGTGAACTACCAGGAAGGAGTTTCCTGTCCAAGAATCTTGAGATGGTTGTCGGCCAAAACTAATAAAAATGCAAAATTTCTTGATCTCTTCAATCCCCCAAAGGATGCAGTAAGTATACAACAACAACAATAACAAACCCAGTAGATTCCCACATCGTGGGGTCTGGGGAGGATAGAGTATACGCAGACCATACCATTACCTCTAACGAAGTAGAGAGGCTATTTTCGATAGACCCCCGGCTCAAGACAAAGGACAGTATATAAAAACATCAAAAGCATGGAACACGATAAAAAACATAGATACGCCATCCATAAAAATATGCAACACTGCCAAACAAAAAGTACCCAAGCCCTCCTACCTACTGACTACGACTCATCCACCCACCTTAACCCTCTATCCTAATATTTTTCCTCCATATCTTTCTATCTAGGGTCATGTCCTCAGTCAACTGTAACTGCTTCATGTCACGTCTAATTACTTTCCTCCAGTATTTCTTAGGTCTACTCCTACCCCGCTTGAAACCATCCAAGGCCATCCTTTCACACCTACGAACCGGGGCATCCGCCCCCTTCTCATCACATGGGCAAACCATCTCAACCTCACTTCCCGCATTTATACTCCACTGACACCACTCCCACCTTCTCCTAAATAATTTTATTCCTAATCCTGTCAGCCCTAGTAAAAACACGCATCCAACGCAACATCCTCATTTCCGCCACCTTTAATTTTTGGATATGAGAATTCATAACCGGCCAACACTCAGCTCCATATAACATACCCGGCCTGACTGCAACTCTATAGAATTTTCCCTTCAGCTTAGGGGGCACCTTCTTATCACATAAAATTCTCGAAGCGAGCCTCCATTTCATCCCCTGAATCGTCGACCCAAGATACGTAAAACTATCCCTCTTACAAACCATCTGGAAATCAACTTCACTACCACCTCGTCCTCTTGCCTCAAGTCACTAAACTTGTACTCCAAGTACTCTGTCTTGGTCCTACTCAATCGAAAACCTTTAGACTCCAGGTCTTGTCTCCAAACCTCTAGCTTATCAGTAACACCTTGTCAGGACTTATCAATCAAAACTACATCATCTGCAAAAAGAATACACCAAGGCACCTCGCTTTGTATACTCTGCGTCAACACATCCATCACCAAAGCGAATAAAAAAGGGCTAAGAGTTGATCCCTGGTGTAACCCTGTCAAGACTGGGAAATGCATGGAATCTCCTCCCACCGTCCTCACCCTAGTATTCTCCCCCTCATACATATCCTTAACCGCTCGAATGTACACCACAGGGACCCCCTTGCCTCCAACAATCTCCAAAGAACCTCCCTAGGGACCTTGTCATACGTCTTTTCTAAGCCAATAAAGACCATGTTCAGATCCATCTTCCTCTCTCTATACTACTCTACCAGTCTCCGCACTAGGTGAATTACCTCAGTCATGGAGCGATCAGGTATAAACCCAAATTGATTCTCAGAAATAGACACAATCTTTCTCAGCCTCCGCTCCACCACCCTCTCCTAAATCTTTATCGTGTGACTCAAAAACTTAATACCCCGGTAGTTGTTATAACTCTGAATGTCACCCTTGTTCTTATATAAAGGAATCATTGTGCTCCATCTCCACACCTCGGGCATCTTTGCGGACTTGAAAATGTTGTTGAACAAGTTGGTCAGCCACCTTGACCCTGCCCTGCCAGAAAACTTCCAAAAATTCACCGGGATCTCGTCGGGCCCCATCGCCCTTCCCCTTCACATCTTGCGGATAGCCTCTCTTACCTCCTCAACCTTAAAATTTCGACAATAGCTAAAATTGCGACACTCCCCGGAGTGCTCCAACTCCCCTAACATAACACCTCTGTCCCCCTCCTCATTCAAGAGCCTATGAAAATAAGACTGTCATCTTTCCTTAATGAGGACGTCCTCCACCAATACTCTTCCATCCTCCCCCTTAATACACTTCACTTGGTATAGATCCCTACCCTTCCGCTCATTATCCTTGGCCAGCCTAAACAACCCTTTCTCCCCGCCTTTCTTTTCTAAGTATAATTATAATTATTTTTTTCTTTTAATTAATGATTTTTTTGAATGATTTAATCATCATTCTAATATATGTAATGATTTATGTTAGATTGTGCATCCGTCGCTAGTTCTGACCAATCGAGAGTTGAAGATGCCATTTTTTCTTACTTTACGGTTTTTGCAAACTTTATCGGACCCTAAGGTCATCGACAAAATAAAAATGGAATTATTTGGAGCAACAACCATTGCAAGAAAAATAATTTTTGAGGGTGGGATTGTTGTTGTTGATGGTATTAGTGGTGATAGAGCTGTTATTGGTGGTAGTGGTGCTGCTGTTGGTGCTAATGATGCTCCTCTTACAGTATTAAAACCAAACCATTATAAGTATGATCATACTGGTTATACAGATTTTGCCTTTCCCAGTGAATGTTCTGCATGCAAATGTCAAGACTGCAGGGCGAAACATGATGTAGTGATTAATGCTATTAATGCATTAACTGCTTCTGTAAAGGAATTGACATCTAAGAGGGGTCTCATTCCATCAAAGAGGATTTATTTTCATCTGCTCCATTAGAGATTAGGGCTAAGAGAAGAAGAAGAGTGATTTCTAGGGCATTATCAAGCATCCAAAAAAGCATTATAACTCATTTGTCTGTGTGTTGCACTGAGCAACGTACAATGTCCAAAGAAGAGCAACACGAGATGAAGAAGGTGAATATATATGTCTTCCAACTGATAAAACAAACAGACACATATTTGTTTCAATATATGACACATCTGCTGAAAACTATCAAACAGATATATATACATTTGTTGCAACAGTTGACTAACCTGTTGCACCAGATATCGCGTCTATTTTAGTAAATCAAACAACTCTTCATACCGCTTTTATTTGTACCAACAGACGACCTATCTTCTGTAATAGATAATTCATATATTGCAACAGATGGTTCATCCATTGGAAATTATCATACAGGGTCTTCCTCATGTAGAAATTTATCCCAACAATTGATTCATTGTTACAACAGAAATATAATCTGTTTGGGATAATTTAAAATGGGAGAAAGACCTATTTGATTTGCTAGAAGAGATGAGTTATCCTTTTCTATTTTGTTGTATCTCCGTGATTAGCATTGACCAATTTTGGATTTCCAGGTGGATGTAGAAGAAGCTACTGCTGAACAGTATTGACAATATGCTACTTTTTTTATAGAAATACAGAGAACAGAAAGCGCAGAAACCATATGTAAGTGACAAGAAAGATCCACAACGAGCAAAGCCGAATTCCATAGCACCGGATGAAGAACAACTTGTCCATACTGAGTAGATCTTTATAGCTTGAGCCTGTCAAAGTAATCCTTGGTAGTATACTTAAATTGTTGTTGATGTATTTGTTGAGATCTGTACCCATAACAGTTTTTTTACATTTCATTTATTCGTTGACTTATTTCAGCTAATTTATGATGGCTTCGATTTATTTTATTTTGTCTATGAATTTTATTTATTCCTTAGATTTGAACTTATTAATTGAAAAGGAATACTAGATTCAAATATTGTAACAGATAATGTATCTGTTGCAACAGAAGACATCTCTATTGGAAAAATCAAACAAATTTAGGCATGTTGCAATAGGTAGGTAATCTGTTGGAATTTATCAAATAGGTCTCCCCATTGTTGCAATAGATGGACTTAGATAGAAACATCGAGATAATGCAAAGGATGACCAACCTATTCCAATAGATAAACTATATGTCAGAATAGGTAGAATGACTGTTACAATGATGGAGAATCTATTGTATTATAAAAATTCAACTTTTGTTGGACATAAAAAATTGCCACTACGTGTAAAAAGATTAAAGTGAATTGAATTGAAATAAAAAAGAAGGAACCCATCAACGGTGTTCAGTTCAAACATCCAAAATAAAATAGGCATCAAGTAGACAGTGTTCATTTTAAACACGTAAAATAAAATAGGCATCAAATGTGTTAGTCTGGCACATTTTGCTGACTTGCCGTCACTGTCACTTGGCCCCCAACAGTCATTCCCCCCTCCATTGTCTTATATATTCATCTTTCTCCTAAAATTTAACCCTAAATTCCCAAATCTCCTTCTTCATCATCATCTTCTTTTATCTATCCAAATTCTTCAAATTATTTCTTTCATTTTTTTTCAACTAAGCTTGACAATGTCGAGCGCATCTTCCACTATTTTTTGTGATAAAGATTTTTGATATTGTAAGTGCGGTCATGAAGCTCTGTTAAAGACTTTTTGGACTCAACAAAATCTGGGTCGTAGGTTTTTTACTTGTAAGATTTCAAAGGTAATATTTTTTTTATTTAATTAGTTGATTAATTATTGACTTGTAATTATTTTGTAATTGTGTTCTTTTTTTTTATAGAAATTGGGTGGATGCGATTACTTTGATTGGTATGAAGAACGACACCCTTCACAAGAAAATCATGTAATTTGGGATTTGTTGAACAAAGTCAAGGCTTCTGAAGAGAAACAAAATCAAGTAAGAAGATACTACATTGTTGCCATTATTACTATTGGTTTGGTGTTGTTGAGCACATGGATATTCAAGCCTAATTGCTGAAATTTTCATGGTGGTGTGTGTATTTGCTACTGGTTTGGTGTTGTCGAACACATGGATATTCAAGCGTAAGTGTTGGAAAATATCAAAAAAATTTAGGCATATGTTGTAAAATTTAGGTCATCTATTGGAAATTATCAAACAGGTCTTCCCACTATTGCAACAGATTAGACTTAGATTATTAGATTATTCATAGAAATAACATCGACGTAATGCAACAGATGACCAACCTATTGCAACAGATAATCTATTTGCTAGAACAAATTAAATATATTTTACAACAGATTGACAATCTATTGCATTATAAAAAACTCAACCTTCATCAGAAAAAAAATATTACCACTACATGTACATGTAATAAAGTAAAGGGTGACTTGAAATTAAAAATTTCTATTTCACAGGCTCTTTTTTATACACAGGCTTCAAGCGTCCAATTAGTACCCCATAAGCCCAGACATCTTGCAGGTTTTCCACAGTGTTGTCGCATAAAAAAGTCATTGGTTCGTCCATTTCTGTGCCGGTCAACAAACATTCGTTGTGTACAAGAGCATGCGAACCGCTCACTTTAGCGGCATCATCTTTTAGAAGGATCATTCCCTTGTTTTGACCTTTAAAATCCCATGATTTCTTCATCAACACTTCATTTGACAAATGATTCATCAGTTTACTCTCCCTCAACAAGATGGGCAACAACACCATCAGTAGCTCCACGAGGAGAAAAAGATCAAAATCATCGACGAGAGGTACATTGGAGTCATAAACATTGATTTTTTCCTCCTCGAGTAGTATCTCAATAGCCCGATAATGCATGCCATTCACACTAATGACTGCAAGAATCTTTTTTGCCTCGGTCCAGCTTTTGCCGTGTGGATTTGGCCTCTCTCCTCTAATATATTTTATCATTTCTTCTTCATCCAAGACCAACGTAGGAACTAGGAAATCAAGTACCCACGCCAAGGTATAATGCCTCCCCATTGAGTTGATTGTACCTATCCTTGAGCTTCTTGCAGAAGTCGAGGTCCATATCCTATCGGCAGCGTCATAAGCTTCCCGATAGGTTAATTGCCTTTTTCTCATGAGGCAGAGAATTATGTCAGCATGCTGTGAGATAAGAAGTCAATTTTTAAATAGGTTAGTAATTTTAAAGATGCAAAAGATGGTACATCTGTTGCATAGGTTTCTCTGAATCAATAATCCAATGCAACTTATGTAACAGATGGATAATAAGTTGCAACAGAACCACTACCAATTGCACCAGTATACCCAGCTGTTGAAACAGATGTGAAATCTGTTGCGTAGCTTCTTCTTCATGGGGTAGATTAGAAGGGATGGGTTAGGAAAAGTAAACTTGCCTTGTCCTTGTACGACATACGCATATCAGTCATAGTCTGGAAGTCTTGGGGGGGAAAGAGAGGCCTGGGGTAATCTGGTGCACGTGGCTTGGCATTCTTGGCCTGTCGCATATCCTTCTTCTATTCGGTGCCAAGTTCCGCGTATATGTACACCTTCTTGACTGGCCCCTGAACTTCAACAGCTTTTGGAGAGGGAGGAATTGAAATTTCTTTTGATTTCCGACCGAAGAGTAAACCTCTAATTGCTCTTTTCTTACTCCTAACCAACACTGTAGGAGTGTGTTGCTCCCTCACCTTCTTGGATGGTATGGCACACCTCTTAGATTTGAATTCCTCAATAGCTTTAAAGATAGCCTCTACTTTTTCAAAGAGTTTATCCTGTCTTTCCTTGCACTCTTCGCATTCGCAACGAGAACACGAGGGTGAGGAGGGGTAAAAGAGACCTGTGTAAGGGCAAAAATGGGTGTTTTCAAACATATTTATTCTTTATTGAGCATCAACATGATCATCATCATGAGTGGTAGCAGCATCAGCATGCCTGCCACCAACACCTACAACTCCACCAGAAGAAGCACCCGGATCTGCCTTAGTAAAAGGTTGGTCATAAAGAGCCTCAACATTAGGCTGACCTTGCCTAACTGCTCTTCTTATGGTTGTTGCTCCAGCCAATTCCTTCTTTATAAACTCCATTATTGGGTCTGCTATAGTATCAACATGACCTAGAGTAATATAAGAATTCATCACCGACTCCTCCTCAGTAGGCACGATCCATGGATGCACAACCTATAAAAAAAAAGCCAGATGCATTTAAATCATATAATATAATAATTTTCACAGTTGGGCTATATTTTAAAAAAAAAGACCCATATGTTGCATAGTTTACAGTATATGGTTAAAATCTATTTGAGTCAGGTTCAGAGAAACAGAGCAACACATGGATAATTTGATGCAAAATATCAATCATCTATTACAACAGTTGCACAAGATGAGTAATCTGTTATGCAACAGATGATCTATACATCGTAATAGATGAACAAAATGTTATCAGATTACACATTTGTTGCATAATTTACAGTAGATGGTTAATATGTTTGGAGTCAAGTTCAGAGAACCAAAGCAACAGATGGGTAATCTGATGCAAGATATACCCTGTTACAACAGATGTCCCATCTGGTGCATCAGATATAACATCTGTTGCACCAGATATAACATCTGTTCAATAGCTTTCTTTGAGTAAAATTATTTTACTTGAAAAAGATATACTGCATCATCCAGAGGGTTAAAGAGATCAGCCTCCTTAATATTGGTGTTGCTTTTTGCAGCCAACCACCAAAACATCCTTGGATGAGAAACCTCATCCGGGTAATCCATTAACTACTTTTAGAGGGGAGGAATGGCTTCAAATGCCCAAGCCTAAAAAATATAAACAGGAAGTAAGCAAAAAAAGTCATAATAACTATATTCAATATAAATTAATGGATGAGTAAAATTAGTGATTAATTTTACCATGAAAGCCCAAGAAAAGCCGTATAATGTGGTCGTACCCGAGGATAGCTTTGTCAGTAAATATTAGACATTCAAGTAGAAGTTATCATATCCCCAGGAATAATTGTTGAATTTATCAAAATCCTCAGCACGCGTCAACAAATCATCTTCTACGACTTTGTTGACGTCTCTTGCCAATATAACCGAATGGGCAAACCAAACTAAGAACAATTGCTCCGTGTAATGCTCTGGTATGGTTTTATCCTCGAGATCTGTCAATAAATTTGACGCTTTGTAGCCACGTCGAGCAATGTCAAACAACCCATCTATTTTTTCCTTGCATTTTCTTGCCTTGGATCTTTTTCAGGGTAGTGGTCCTTCTGGACGATAGCATCTCAAGCCCGTCACTATGGAAAACTCTTGCAATCCAAAACAAATAGGCATGCACTAGTAGTTGATCTAGATTTCATCCATCTTCTTTTTTCCCCCTCCTCCGGATCTTTATCATCCATCACGTACTTGATCCTGCACTTGAATATACCATATACCATCGTCATAGGGAAATAGATATGGATAGGGGGGTCCTCAGGCAACTCAAGAAAGCATCCAAAGCAGCTCTTCTTAAAAAATCCGCCTATGTTTTCGTTCTTCATAATTTTTATAAAATGTTTAAAAAATTTCCCCATCTGACATTTAAGTACAATTTGAACAGTTAGTTGTTTTACTTTTGGGTCATTTTTCGGCATCGCAACTTGAAACCTGTCAATACTAAAAGTTTTGACAGGATCATGCTGGGATGTCGATATTAAATCATGCCCCATTGATGATCCATTATCATCATGTTGATGATCATCTTCTTTATCTATTTCTCACTCTCTAATTCCTCTTTTTTCTCTCTTTCATTTTCTTCATCACCATCTACAGACCCTTGTCCACCTCCCTCAACATTGTTTTCACATCTCTCCCCAGCTTCACTTTTCCTTAACTGAGATTGTTCAGGAAGCTCCTCTGAATCCCTCTGTACTGTAGCCTTTTTTGGGTGGTCAGATGTTGATCCACTTTCACTTTCTTTTCTTTTGGGAGATATGTTTTACCTACAAACAAAGAAAAACAAAAATTACATTACAATTGATCTATGCATAAATTTTAAAAAATACATTACAAACACCATGAATACCGACACACCAACAGCTACCACCGCAAACACCACCAACCAATGTCAACAAACACACGCCACGAATACCGACAGCCACCACAAACACCACCAACTAATACCACCACCAGTGCCACCACGATGATGACAACAACGACCACCACCACCACCACAAACAACATCCAACAATACCACGACAGTCAACAGAACACTGCTATGGAAACTAGGGATTTCTTGAATTCTTCCTATGATTTTACCATCAAAACTCAAAATTGTAAACCCATTCTCGAAGATAATACAACTAAAAGTTTTATTTTTCATTATTAACTTAAAAGCCCTTTTTTTAGAAAAAATAACAAATATAGAGATCTTCTCAAACTCTATTGCCTATGAAGACAAAAAAATGACTAATACAAGCAAGAATTAAGTTAAAATAACACTTATATGGTCGAAAATGAGAAGAAAAGCGATCTGTTATGGAGGGTTGACCAAATTTGTTGAGTAGTTATTGTCTGTACTGTATTGTTGAGTGAGAATGAGAGAGAAAGAGCGAGACCTCGAGATTTGAAATGATGAAACGTTTTGTATAGGTTAATTTGTATTTTAGAAAAGAATGACAAGTTTTGAAAATGTTAATTTGGTCCGAATTGATCTTAATTATTTTTAAAAATCATAAAATATATGCATAATTTTTAACCCTCTCATCATGCAATTGACAAAAGAGTAATTCAATTGAAATTGTATAAAAACAATTGAAGTAGTAGTTGACCGAGTACTCTAGTTGACCTTATGAAAACTCACCCCTGGTCCTAGATTAATTAATTTAGGTACTATTAGTCTAACATATGAACTCAATTGAAATTGTAAAAAATAAATGTTCAACATGTTGCATTAGATTTCTCATCTGTTGTATATTATCAATCAGATTAGGTTACAATAGATTACGAATCTGTTGTAAATTATCAAACAGATTAAGTCATCTGTTGCGATAGATTACCCATCTATTGTAAATTATCAAATGGATTATCATATGTCATAACAGATTACCCATATATTGTAAATTATCAAATAGGCACTGCCATCTGTTGTGGCTGACCCTATGAGAACTCACCTCTAGTCCTAGATTAATCAATAATTGACCCTATGAGAACTCACCCCTAGTCCTAGATTATTCAATTAAGGTATTAGTACCCTAGTCCTAGATTAATCAATTAAGGTATTAGTCTAACATATGAGGTAGTAAGATCATATCGGCTTAGAGTAATTGATCGATGACTCTGGTCAGGAGGAACGCAGTACCATCTCATCATGTAATTGTCAAAAGACTCAATTGAAGTTGTAATTGACCCTATGAGAACTTACATTTAATTAAGGTATTAGTCTAACATATGAACTCAATTGAATTATATATAAACAAATGTTCAACCTGTTGCAACAGATGTCTTTTCTGTTGGATCAAATCAAACAGATTAGGTAATCTGTTGCAATATAGTATGCATCTATTGTAAACTATCAAACAGATTATGTTATTTGTTGTGACATATCATGAATCTGTTGTAAACTATCAAACAGATTAAGTTATTTGTTACGACAGATTACCCATCTATTGTAAATTATCAAATGATTTAAGTCAATGTCACAATAGATTACCTATCTATTGTAAATTATCAAATAGGGGTTGTTATCTATTGTAGTTGACATTATAAGAACTCACCCCTAGTCCTATATTAATCAATTAATGTATTAGTTGAACATATGAGGTAGTAAGAATCAGTTCGGCTCAGAGTGATCGATCGACGACTCTTGTCGGGAGAAACGCAGTACCGTCTCATCATAAAATTGCCAAAAGACTTAATTGAAGTTGTAGTTGACCCTATGAGAACTCACCCCTAGTCCCAGATTATTCAATTAATGTATTAGTTGAACATATGTGGTAGTAAGAATCAGTTCGGCTCAGAGTGATCGATCGATCGATGACTCTTGTCGAGAGGAACGCAGTACCGTCTCATCATGCAATTGCCAAAAGACTCTATTGAAGTTGTAGTTGACCCTTTGAGCTTATTCATTCATCCCTAGTTCCACCTAGATTGATGTAGGTACTATTATTAATCTTAACATTAAGTTAATGAGAACTCATTTCAACTCAGAGTGATCGATCGACGACTCGAATCGGGATGAACGCAATACTAACACCATGCAAATGCAATGACTCAATTGGATCTGTAGTTGACCCTGTGATCTCATTCATTCATCCCTCGTTCCACCTAGATCGATGTAGGTACAGTTATTAATCTTAATATTAAGTTAATGAGGAGCTCATTCTTTCATCCCTAGTTCTACCTAAATCAATTGCAATGAAATCTGTTACAACAAATGATTGAATTGTTGGGGAATTTCAAACAGATAATAATATATGTTGCAACAGATGACATATCTGATTTAATTATCAAATAGACATTTGCATCTGTTATGATGGATGACTGAGCTATTGGAAATTTTTAAATAGATATTGATATCTGCTGTAACAGGTGACATTTCTGATTTAGTTATCAAATGGACATTTTCATCCGTTGTCACAGATGACTAAGTATTGGGATTTTTCAAACAGATATTTATATCTGTTGCAACAGACGACAAATCTATTTGAAAATCCTTTTTTTTTCTTTTAATTTTAAAGCAAGCTTCTGTCCGAGTAGATAAATTAGTAGTACTACTAAAGACGGTAAAAAATATTTCTTGGATAACTCAAAAATCTCATTGAGTAGTCTTGTCCTGTCTTTTCAATGTCACTCGTTTTCTTTTTCGTGCCCCTCAAATTATTAGTGAATATTAATTAATGAATATTGAAACCCCTAATACTTCTTCTGTTTTATATTATATTACAATTGACCCCTATTGACATGGCACACCCATTAAGAAAATATTAATTAGGGGTTTATTTTACTACCAAATTATCCTTAATAATTATGCTTTGAAAATATAAATTTAAATAAATACACTTTATTTAGTCATTTAATATTAAGGGTAGTACATCTAGAAATTAGAATTATCTCATCTCTCCTTCAGTCCTAAATTTATTTTATTCGTCTCTCATCTTTTTCTTTCTATCCTCTTTAGGGTTATCACAACCTTTTTTTCTCTCCCCTTTCTCATAAATTTTCGTTCGGATCTAAACCGATCCATATCCATATCTTAGATTCCTTGACTAAAATTATTGTTTTGATCCCGTTTTGACATTAAGGTATGATTCACTATTGCTCTTTCATTCTCGTCTTTTTCTTGCAAGTTATTTACATCTTTTTTTAATTTAATTACCATTTTCCCATATCATATTTATTTAAAAAAATTGAAGGAACTTTTAATTGTTGAATAAACGAACCGAGAATTTTTATTACAAGATGCGAAAAAAAGTCATCGGTTGGGAAAAGTTTAAAAGCCTTGTTGGCAATATCATTTTTTATGTATTTTATTTGTTTCTTTGTTGTTGATGCTGTTATTGATGTTGTTGGTGGGGTTGGCGTTATTGAAACTTGTGGTGTGTTGTTGTTGACAGTGGCGGATCCAGGGTTTTTAGACGCTGGGTGCTTCTTAGCTTTAAAATAATAGAGTCCGAACAATCAACACAAGGAGTAAGGGAGAAAAAAATAAAAGAAAGTTTAAAGTGAATAAGGAGAGAAGAGTTGGTTACAAAAATTTAAAAAATATGAGCTGGGTGGGAATTAAACTCAAGACCAAAAAAAATAAATAGCCTTAACCACCCATAAAAAAACAACTAGGCTAACCAAACAACTCTTACTATGGGTGCTCACTGATTAGATTATATATATTTTTTCTTAATTTCCATTTACATATATAAAGTTCAATACGAGTTTAGTCTGTGCCCGCACACCCAGAGGACTCCATGTGGGTTTTTCCCTGGTTGTTGATGGTTTTGGAACATAGGTTGTATGCTTCTTTGTTGTTGATGATATTGTTGGAACAAATATTGTTGTTTTCTTTGTTGTTGATGTTTTTTATTTGTTGTTTGTAGTTTATGCTGTTGTTGATATTGCAACAGATGGAGCAACTGTTGGAACAAATCAAACCACCAGCAAGGATGCTATGTATTCCAACAGACTCCATATCTGTTGCATCACATCTGACGCAACAGACTCCACATCTGATGCAACAGACTCTACATCTATTGCAACAGATGGATAATTTTCTTACTGTGACATAAATTTTATCCTTCTTCTTTGTAGATATAAAAGGAATTGAAAGTTGATCAACTTTTTTCTGACCATCACAAGAGGCTGCAGTAAAGATAGGTTCAGAGGAATAAGCTGCATGTAGATAAAACCACTTCATATATGGGAGGTATGTATTACTGATAATGTTATTGTGGAAACACACATAGAGTACACTGATTTTGTGAATGTTATTTTTACTGATGATTAGTCATAGATCATTCAAATAAGATATCTGCAATTTTACAGTTAAGTTTGGTAGGTCCGAACTGATAAGGCTGAGGGACCATGAATATGGTTTTGATATCTTGGTAAGATTTAATGTCGGATGTTGCTCATGTTTATTTGTCATGCCTTCTACAGACTTTCGCTGTGGCAAGCATTTCTGGCGACGGTGTAGATTTTTGCATGACGGATATGTTGTCCTCTATATGGTAGAAGAATTATTAATCTTTCCCCTCCTTGCTTATCTTGTGCATGCAAATGTGAAAAGTGCAAGGCAAAACATGATGGTGTGATTAATACTATTAATGCATTAACTGTTGATGTAAAGAAATTGATATCTAATAGTAGTGTCATCTAGTCATTCGATCAAAGAGGATTTCAGTTTCATTCACTCCATTAGAGATTAAGGCTAAGAGGAGAAAAAAGCAATTTCCAAGGCATTATCAAGTATCTGAAAAAAGAAAAATTTTGAATCTGATAAAGGTGAGAAGATAAAAAGGGGAGGAATAGGAAGGAAAAACTGAATGTTAGATTTAGTTCATCTTGTGTCGTTATGTAAAGTTACTCCATCTAATTTTGAGTGCTTTTTCTTTTCAGGATGGTGAGGAAGGCAGAATCTCCCCATCATTAGCTAATTCCGGAAATAATACATTTGATGTTATTGAACCATCAGACTTCCCTGTTAAGTTTGATAATCCAGAAGACGTCTTTGCTCGAGTTAGTCAGCAGATTAAACTATCTCAATCACTTGGTTTTTCTGCTGATCAATCTTCTCCGTATAAGACAAGATATCAACAGAACTGCTTGACACAGCGAAAGGTGATATCGATAGATTACTGATTATGTCTTCTCAAGACTTGCTTCTACCAGAAAATTGTTCTGCATTGAGTGTTGCACTATCCATATATACTGCAGCACAGGATTTATCAGTTGAGAGAGCTCTTGCCTTGGAAAAACTCAAAGAGAACCTTCCATACTTCTCCTTGACCTTGCATAGAGCTAACAAGGACCGAGAGGAGTATTATAAGAAAGCTGCCAAGAAAGAAAGTGGTCCTCGTTGACAAACTCACAAAAGATCAAGAGCTTTATACTGAGTGTAACGACCACAATGACGAAATGATTAAATTGGAAGTGGTGACTTGACTTAGTCAAACAAAAAGCCATGACTGTTCATATCCCTTAATTAAATAAAACTGGTGACTTTTCGAATATGTAAATTAAAAAAACCGGATCTAAATACAACATTTTATCTTTTTATTGTATTTTGGAAAGAGACAGATTGGTAATCTATTGCAAAAATATATTCCACCTGTCAGATAACTTACAACATATGGACAATCTGTTGCAACCGATGGATATATCGGTTTGCTTTTCCATCAGCTGTGGCGTCTGTTGCAACTTGTTAGTCATCTATTTATTTAATTTCATTGAGAGGAATCGATTTTTCTAAACACTTCTTGGCCAAACTCTATTTTTGCCTATAAGGGATTTTAAAAAAATCCATGTATATGTTTGGTTTGGTTTGGTCGACTTTGAATTTTTAATTCTTATTCAATATTTAATTATCATTCTATTTATTCCCTATTCTCAACATGTCAACGGTTGGAGGTAGGGATTGAGCACTTGTGGCAACAGATGGTGGTGCAAAGTCGTGATGAGAAATTCTCCTAAAAATGGTTCGTTAATAAATAATAAGGAACTAAATGATATTATAATCGTAAAAGAAAGATTATTTAATTTAAAAAAAGATACAACATTGGATTAATTTAATTAAGATATATGATGATATGATTGTTAAGAAAAAAGTGAATGAATAGTCGTGATTGTGACTTTTGTCTAAACACATTCAACAAACAAAAACAAAAAACGTTGCTAATGCATCAAATTCCTCATCTGTTGCGACTGATAAATCAGTTAGAAGAAATCAAAAAAGCTCCTTAAATAAATGGTCGATTTATAACAACAGATGGTATATCTGTTGAAACAGATGGGTTATCTGATGCAACAGATATACAATCTGTTGCCATCACTCAATTAATAAAAATGGTTATTAAAGAAACGGTTAATGAAAACCAGGTGTATTCAATTTTTAAATTGAGAAAAAAGTTATTTAAATTTAATAAGCTGAAAAGTCATGACTTGTCACAATAATAAAAAACTCACCAGCTTGATTTAATTAAGTCATTTCTTTTCACAGAAAAGAATAATGAAATAAATGATAAGCATAATTTAAATCGTAAAAAACTCACCAGAAATATTCTTGTTTTTAAATCTTCTTTATTAATTTATATAATTAAAAATTCAAAAAATTTGGATGTCATGAAGATAATTTTTTTAAAAAAATATATATATTATATGTTGCAACAGATATATTATCTGATGCAACAGGTTATCTATTTGTTGCAATAGATGATATATCTGTTGTAACAGATGATTTATCTGATGCAATAGATATATAATCTGTTGTCCAACTCAGTGTAAAAAAAAATGATTCCTGGAAAAAACTAATTATTTTAATAATAATAAAGCTAAAAAGTCATGACATATCACAATATTGCTTAATTTAATTAAGTCATAACTTTTTATAGTAATCAAGAATGTCACTAATAAATGGAGGTGAACAGTTGTGCCTTTAAATCTGCTTTATTAATTTATATAATTAAAAAGTCAGAAAATTTGGATGTCATGAAGATAATTTATTTTTTAAAAAAAATATATATATTATATGTTGTATCAGATATATTATTTGATGCAACAAGTTATCTATTTGTTACAACGGATGATATATCTGTTGTAACAGATGATTTATATGATGCAAAAGATATATAATCTATTGTCCAGCTCAGTTTAAAAAGAAACGGTTCCTGGAAAGAACTAATTATTTTAATAATAATAAAGCTGAAAAGTCATGACTTATCACAATATTGCTTAATTTAATTAAGTCATAATTTTTTACAGTAATCAAGAATGTCATTAATAAATGGAGGTAAACAGTTGTGCCTTTAAATCTGCTTTATTAATTTATATAATTATAAAGTCAAAAAATTTGGATGTCATGAAGATAATTTATTTTTTAACAAAATACTCCCTCCGTTTCATGTTAGTTGGCCTCTATTGACTTGGCACACCCATTAAGAAAATCTTAATTAGGGGTCTATTTTACTAAATTAGCCTTATTAATTATGTTTTGAAAATATATGTTTGAGTAAATACACTTTGTTTAGTCATTTAATGTTAAGGGTTGTATTGAAAGAACATAATAAAATCCTCTTGATCTCATCAAATGGGTAACCAAATTGAAATAAATATTTTTAGAAATATGGCCATCTAAAACGAAACGGAGGGAGTATATATATTATAAATTGAACAGATATAGTATCTGATGCAACATGTTATCTATTTGTTGCAACGGATGATATGGCTGTTGTAACAGATGATTTATCTGATGCAACAGATACATAATCTGTTGTCCAACTCGGTGTAAAAAAAATGGTTCCTGGAAAGAACTAATTATTTTAATAATAATAAAGCTGAAAAGTCATGACTTATCACAATATTGCTTAATTTAATTAAGTCATAACTTTTTACAGTAATCAAGAATGTAATTAATAAATGGAGGTGAACAGTTGTGCCTTTAAATTTGCTTTATTAATTTATATAATTAAAAACTCAAAAAAATTGGATGTCATGAAGATAATTTATTTTTTAACAAAATACTCCCTCCGTTTCATATTAGTTGGCCTCTATTGACTTGGCACACCTATTAAGAAAATCTTAATTAGGGGTTTATTTTACTAAATTAGCCTTATTAATTATGCTTTAAAAATATATGTTGAGTAAATACACTTTGTTTAGCCATTTAATGTTAAGGGTAGTATTGAAAGAACATAATAAAATCCTCTTGATCTCATCAAATGGACAGTCAAATTGAAACAAATATTTTTAGAAAGATGACCAACTAAAACGAAATGGAAGGAGTATATATATTATAAATTGAACAGATATATTATCTGATGCAACATGTTATCTATTTGTTGGAACGGATGATGTATCTGTTGTAACAGATGATTTACCTAATGCAACAGATATATAATTTGTTGTCCAACTCAGTATAAAAAAATAGTTCCTGGAAATAATTAATTGTTTTAATAATAATAAAGCTGAAAAGTCATGGCTTATACTAATATTGCTTAATTTAATTAAGTCATAACTTTTTACAGTAATCAAGAATGTCATTAATAAATGGAGGTGAACAATTGTGCCTTTAAATCTACATTATAAATTTATATAATTAAAAATTTAGAAAATTTGGGTGTCATGAAGATAATTTTTTTTTAAATATATATATTATATGTTGCAACAGATATATTATCTGATGCAACAGGTTATCTATTTGTTGCAACGGATGATATATCTGTTGTAACAGATGATTTATCTGATGCAACAGATATATAATCTGTTGTCCAACTCAGTGTAAAAACAAAATGATTCCTGAAAAAAATTAATTATTTTAATAATAATAAAGTTGAAAAATTATGACTTATCACAATATTACTCAATTTAATTAAGTCATAATTTTTTACAATAATCAAGAATGACATTAATAAATTGAGGTGAACAGTTGTGCCTTTAAATCTGATTTATAAATTTATATAATTAAAACGCCAGAAAATTTGGATGTCATGAAGATAATTTTTTTAAAAAAAAGATATATAGATTATATGTTGCAATAGATATATTATCTGATGCAACAGGTTATCTATTTGTTGCAACGGATTATATATCTGTTGTCACAGATGCGTTATCTGATGCAACAGATATATAATATGTTGTCCAACTCAGTGTAAAAATGGTTCTTGGAAAGAACTAGTTATTAATAATAATAAAGCTGAAAAGTCATGACTTATCACAATATTGTTTAATTTAATTAAGTCATAACTTTTTACAGTAATCAAGAATGTCATTAATAAATGGAGGTGAATAGTTGCGACTTTTTGCCTAACCCATTCAAGTTCAATCCTCTATAAATAGGTCTCTCCTTACTCAGTCATTCGTTCTACTACGCACTATTTATTCCTTGCTCTTGTTACACCTTCAACTACTTTCTCTTCAAAGATTTGATAGCTTTTTCCTATCTCTGATAAGTTTTTTTCTTGATTTTTGTGTAAATATTCATTGTATATTACATTACATTCGAATTCTATCTTTTCTTTACTTTTATTTTTATGTGTGTTTTGTCAACTTATGCGTTTTCTAGATATGACTGATCATGTGTGGGATGTCGCTATTTTATAAGACGCCATGCGGGAACTGCAGAAGGAGGTTCATGACCTGCATTGGGATTTGACCTCCGTCAGAGTAAGGATGATGCGAGAGATCCGCAGGCTGAGGAGGGCGCTTCTCCTGCTGGTTGAAGATTGGTCGGCTGTCCATACAAATAATAATGATGATAATAATAATTAAGTTTTTTTTTTCTTTTGTCTATGTATTTTTTTTTTGTTTTATAAAAATTTATGTTTGATGCACTTGACTTTTTATTTCTTATTTAATTTCCGTGCTGTCTATTTCTATGATCTTAACGAATGACATGTCTACAATTAAGGAATAATTTGATTCTAGTATCAATAGCAAGAACATATGAGTTATCGGTTAGGTTTGTGACAGGAGCTGTATTTTGTTGTTCGAAACAGATTAGTAATCTGATGAAACAGATTATTTATCTGTTGAAACAGATTACTAATCTGGTGCAACAGAATACCCATCTATTTGATTCATATTATGGGCACCTAGAACCATAAACATGAATCCAACATGAGTCTACTGTTACAACAAAACATTTATCTGGTGCCGCAGATAATGGATCTGTTTAAACAGATTACTCTTATATTGCATTCATGTTCGCGTGCTAGCTATTGTTGAAAAAGCAACACACTAGCAGTTACCCAGATGACAAATTCAACTAAAAAGCATAATCTGACTTACCAAAGTCTCCTCTCAAGTAAATTCTAAAGTTGAAAGTGATTTACGAAATAAAATTTGACATAAGAATTTGGTCAAAGAGCAGCAGTTGGGGTAACAACAACAACAATGGTCAACAAGAAGAATATGAAGATGATAATGAAGTATAAGTTGATGATAATGAATCAGAAGATGATGAATAAAGCAGCAACAACAATGAACAACAAATATCGCGAAGAGAGAGAAAATAACAACGGATGAGGAGAGAGAAAAAGGCGCCTTTTTTTCCTTCGTTCCCCGTTATATTAACTAACATTTGGATCAAAGTGTAAATTTAAAAACTTGTGGGTTATTTTAAAATTTTCCAAACTTTCTTAATCCATAATTAAGTAATTGTCACCTCTACTCAATTATTAAGACTTATGTCACCTACACCTCATTTTAAATCTCTTTTGTCACATGTGGCCCAAACCCCCGAGTAACATGTATTATTTAAAAATTACATAAATAGTATTATAAATTACTATAATTAACAATTTAGAATATTCAAAGCATACTAAAAATATGATTGATTATCTAAATTTTATTTGTATCACATAAATTAAAACTAAAAAATATACGGGCCCACGAGGTATATAACGATTCAACAAGTTTATACCATTATTGTCCCTCGACAAGCATCTTGAATAATTAGGAGGGACGAAACATCTTGAATAGTTACCTAGAGGGACGAAACAATTACGACAGCATCCACCAGAAATATCTACTTATTATTGTTAGGTAATCAACCTAGAACTGCCTGGAAGAGTCTAATATTCAATATTGCAGCACAACTCAAAGAAAGGTTCATGGCTCTATGGCTTCAGCTGCAAAATAAGTTGCTTACAACAAATAAGTTGCTAAATGGGGTATAGATGTTGATGTAATGCGTAAGCTATGCAAATGACAATCGGAGTCAAGGGATCATATCTTTCTACATTGTGTATATGCATCATGCTTGTCGACTAGGCTACTGATCTGGATACAGAGACAATATCTAATTTCATTCGTGATAAAGGAACCAGGAATGCATTGTCAAATGCTCAAAAGGCAAATTTCAGAATGCTCAAGTTTTCAGCATGATCTATATAGAATATGTGCATGTTGTCTGGGTGGAGTGGAACCAAAGGACCTTTTAGACACATACAGGCATTGGGATGTTATTTCCAAGGAGATTGCTTATCTATGTAATGTGAGAGCCCCGGCCCCTTAGGACAAAGAATTAAGCTTTAACAATATATGTTTTAGATCCTTAGATGCTGAATTATTGAGTTTACCGTATAGTACTGTCGTGTTAGCATGCCATCATTTTGTACTGAAATTTTGGTGATAAATACAAGTCAACCAGTTACCCAAAAAAAGAAGTAGAATGAACAACTTGAATAAAAAATCATTACAAAAAAAAAAAAAAAAAAGCAGCTCGGTGCACTAAAGCTACCGCTATGTGCGGTGTTCGGGGAAGCGCCCCACCACAAGGGTGTATCGTACGCAGTCTTACCTTGCATTTCTGCCAGAGGCTGTTTCCAAGGCTTGAATCCGTGACCTCCTGGTCACATGGCAGCAACTTTACCAGTTACTCCAAGGCTCCCCTTCGAAAATAAAAAATCATTACAAGTTTTAATATATTCAATATTTTGTTAGGGAAAAAAAATGTACATGTTAAAGTAGAATTTACAGCTAAAATCACAAATATTGATATATGTTAAATTTTACGGTATAGACAAATTTTTAAAAGTCATGACAACTTTACTTTTTTTGAAAACATGATAAGTAAACGAGACACTTTATCCTTTCTACACATTAATATTACTTGTCCAAACACTCAGATGAGAAATTGACATTTCGTTTTCTTGCCACATTAACGGGATGACATCATTATTGAGTAAATGTCACTACCCAATTTCTCAGGTCATGATGACACCTCTTTTTGGTTTTCCACCCGGCGTTTGACACCTGCATTGGAGCCTCAACAAATTCAGATCGCGCATTGCAGGGCCCATTCTGGGGTGGCCGCTCCCAACAGAATTTTCTCCATACCCAGTGCTCGAACCTGAGACCTTTGATTAAAGGTGGAGTAGTCCCATCACTACACCACAACCCATGTTGGTCATGATGACTCTTACTATTACCCACCTAGGTAAGCCAACACATAGTACGGAATAGCTAGTAGAGGACTTATAAGAAAAACAAAAGACAAGCCAAAATAAGAATGAGAAAGAAGACAAGAAGAGAGTAAATATTTCTCCAAAATCTGGTGAGGTTTGTACAAAATACACTATTAACAAGAGTACAAGGTGAGCATAATATAAATATACAAAACTATCTTTGAATGTAAAATAAAGACCTGTCCAGCAAAAGAGGAAGAGCAGGAACAACTCTGGATGTTAGGAGCTCACCCCACATCTCAATCTATGGCAACTCCGCACTATGCAATGTCAATGGTGAGAACTTGTACAATGATCTGCAGGGTGCAGAAGTGTAGCATGAGTACCAACACGAGGTACTCAGTAGGCATCGATTGACTGAGCTTCAAAGACAATATAAGTATAAATAACATATAAAACAATAATATACATTACATACATCTGTCTAAGAAAGGAGACATTTAATACTAATGGAGAGAAAAAGATAAACTACCTGATACTATAAGTAATCAGGGATGCAATCGCCATACAATAAGTAGAGACAATATACGATAGTAGAGTGAAGATAGAGATATACAATATACAATAGTAGTAGGAAAGACGAAAGTTATATACAAGGAATAGCTACAGAAGGATGGATATACAATGGCGCCATATAGATAACCGAACATGAAGATACTACCCCGAGAGTGCTAGTCTAACCTCACAAGAATCATAATTAATAAAGGAGATAAATGTAGCATAATCAGGGTCTCTAAACAAATGAGGACAATGATAGGTAGTCTACTAATAATACAACTCAACATAATGAAGAGAAAATGATTCAAAAGTGTACCAACCTCAGGTGCCAATCTATAACCAACGTGCCATGAAGCATATAAAAATATTCAAGTAATAATGATATAACTGTCTAGCCCACACAGATAATAAACTAACAGAACCCCCATAATCTTAGAAGGTGAAATCAATCACTCAACAAATAACAAATATAACGTATACCTATTCATCCCCCATAAAACTGATTGGTACAAGCTCCAAATAATTATACTGGTGATAGGTAGTACACATGTAAAAATGAATGTAAAAAAGTCAATACTACTATACCAACTAAGTGCCAAATCATACCAAGTATATGCACCTCATTTGGATCACCGGCTCGTAAAGTAGGACTTATGGATATCACCTCTTTTGGCCCATAGTCCCAGAGGAATCCATTGGGGACTCAGGATATCTGTATATTGCCTGGTCCCAAACCTGAACTTTCGATAACCATCATAACAAATCTACTTCATCTATCACAAGAGAGAAATAAAAGTATAAGAAGTTCTCAAGCTTAAACCGAGGCTAAATGAGTAGAAATTCATAAGCTAGATGCTCTCGAGATTGAATTTGGGATTAAACTGGTAGGATAATGTAGAAAGGGTCAATATATCCCTCTATTGACTTGAATAAGTTGTGTTAAAAAGAGTGGATCATAAATGGACCGAAGTCAACCCCGATCTAAGTTTCCAAAGTAGTTAGTTTAGTTTAAAAAAGCATCATAATTCATTAATTAAAGTGGTACAACTTTCATTTAAAGAACTAGTTTTAATGTTAACAAGTGGGAATAACTCTCTTTTTGTAAAAAAAATAGTAAAATCAAGGTTTTAGTTGAATTATACTACTGAATAGTCATAAATGTGCCTAAATGTATACATGACATCACCAATATCTAAACAATAAATATATGTGTCTAAAGTCAGACTATAAAGATTTGGGAGAGGGTGGTTAAGCGAAGGTTGAGGAGCATTGTATATATTTCTGAGAATCAATTTGGATCTATACCCATTCGCTCGATGACACGTCTAAGAACCAAATCATGACCTCTCAATAATAGTAAACTAACATGGTATCCAACTAGTTTCGTAATCAAGGTCTGGGCCCAATAATATACAATTTACAATGATATTAAGATCGTAACATAGAAAGCTAAGGTAAATACAACAATCAAGCTACTGGGAGGATCTAATCGAGGGATATAGCCTAGATCACTAAGTGATATAATAAATCTTATACTAACGGATCCTTGATGTCATCCTAAAGTCAAATAAGTCTACAATCAGGTGTACTAGAGTCTCGTAACTATAGTGGGTATTCTAGGCTAAGGCTTAATTTACATTTCTATTCTAAATCCACTAAATAGGTTAAGTCATGATACAACTAGTTATAAACCTATCCTATAATTCCTATCGAGCATGTAATCTAAATAATACATAATACCATAGATGACATCACCCAAACCAGGGCCTAGTCGTGTCGGGCATCTCGAGTCCAACAAGAACCGGAGACCACCCTATACCCAATCCAACCAACCAACCAATAACCTATTTCGGATGAATCCCAAACATATAATAAAATACAGTATTTAGAATTCTATGACTTTGGGATAAGTCTAAAACCCAGACCAACCGACCAAGTCATACCATCCAAACCAAACCAAACCATAATATACCCAAGTTCACAGTTGTCCCTACAAAGTCTCTAAAATAATGTCAAAGAATATCTAGATGGGACATGCCACCGACCATAGAAAAAAACTAATATCAAAGAAATAGTAAAGACATAAGATAAACCATAACATGAAATGGGCCTTCCGAATAATGAAAGCTCACCAGTTCAGTCTGACTCTAGTTGTCCCTGAAAAACCAAGTCACAGAGCAGGATGTGTGATAGTATGGTTGGTTCCTGCATCTCATGAGGATACAATGCTCGAAGACGGTTAGTGAGTAAACGCTAGGATGTACTAAGGGATAAAGCTAAAATAATTCCATTATTGAAAACCAAATCAAATAACCATATGCAATCACACATATACATATATATAGTGCCGGGATAGAAAACTGGGTTTAGCATGTATTTAAAACCTTAACCTGGGTTGTGTAGCTCTGCCATCCTAAATGTCCGCCCACAGGCTATATAGGTTCAGCTCTCCCCTGCTGAAATAGCCCCGACGCGTGTTAGCCGCACGAACCAAAGAAGAACTTGAGATAACTAGTACATCTCCCACAATATAAGTGTGACATCATGCACACGGTCACCATGACAAAACTTCTCTTTGGCAAACATGAGTTTCTAGTATTGGTCTCCCCAGGACCTCCACCTTCTACGAATTTTCTAACATAACCTTATTTAAGCCCATATTAAAACTAATTACACATTCCAATCAATACCAAGGAGTTTTTTTTTTAGGAATTAACTGTTGGTATCATCATACCAATATTAGAGCTTGCAAGTCTATCCTTTTATGCCATACCAAAACCATTAAACCAAGTTGACTCCAAAGTTCCAAATTAAACTAAAACCATGGCCACCAAGGCCTTTCCAAACCATTTAAAATCAACTAGACTAATTCAGGTTCCATTACCATTTATGCAATGCAAAGATATCAATAGTAGTTAAACTATGTGAAAAAATCACTCTCATTGGTATTTTAACAAACAGGTTGAGGGCACATAAGTTTCAAAACCATAACCAAGTAATTTGGGGTATCCATAATACCCTAAAATCTATTTACCATTAACATGCATCCCACAATGTCAAAATCATACTAGAAATATTAAGGAAAACATAATTAAACCATGAGAACCATTATTCAACCATGAACATCCAAAAACCCCAACTATTATTTCAACCTATAACAATATCATGAAAATCATATATTAAAACACGTGCTCTTTGTAAAATAACAATGAGGGAGGAGTAACATGCCTGAGTTATGAAAATTCACGGAGAGATTTTGATCCTTAGGCCTCTAGATGACCACCTTGAAGAAACCTAGCCCAATCTTCTTGAGAAGTTTTTAGAGAGAGTTTAGATAGTGTTTTTAATCTTCTAAAGTGTATAAGGGATGACCAACTAGGGTTATAAGATGTAGGGTCTTAAGGTCTTGGGGTGGGAAATGTCCAAAGTACCTCCAACTTAAAGTGTAGAAGACTCTCATGAGGTTACGAGTTGCCCCTCCAACTCGTCACCACAGCATACGACTAGTACCATCAAGTCAGCACAGAGACAGAAGGTTGGACATCATATTCTGTCCAACTTATGACTCTTTTGCCCCACTCATAACTAGACCATACAACTGGTATGGTCTAATTATATCTAAAATAAAACACCAAGAGATAGACACTAGCCAACATACGATTGGACTCAACCCTCTCGTCACATCAACATACGACTCATAGGGTGTCCCTCATAACTAGGACAGAACTTGGCCAAAAATACACTGACCAGTTTATGACATGGGTCCCTACACCCATCACCATACCATACGATTCATTGTGTGAGCCGTAAAATGATAAGAGTGTTCAAAACTGATGAAATTTTCAAGGGTTAAGGTTTGGAGCATTTCCATCTCCCCCACTAAGATCATTCATCCTCGAATGAGGGGTCTAAGGCAATACACACATGATTTAACACATTACTACCCCTCAACCTTCCCATTAACAAAGTCAGAAAATAATGTTAAGAACAACACATACCTTAAGCACGACTATCAGGAACAGGGAACAAATGTAGATACCTAGACTTTATGTCCTCTCCCACTTCTCAAGTAGCTTCCTCAACCTTATGGTTCCTCCAAAGAATCTTTACCGAAGCCACATCCTTCATCCGCAACCAATGAACTTGCCGATCTAAGATCTCAACAGGGACTACCCCATAAGACAATGAGTCCAAAATACCCAACCCTTTCAAAGGAATAACCGATGAAGGATCGCCCACACACTTTATCAACATGGAGACATAAAACACTAGACGAATAGAGCTCAAGCTATAAGAAAACTCCAACTCGTAGGCAACATTACCAACCCTATTTAAAACCAAGTACCAACCGACATAGCGCGAATTGATCTTCCCCTCCTTACTAAACCACATCACTCACTTCCATGTTAAGGCCTAACTCGGAGTTAAAAGTGGTAATGAAAGTCATGGGACCTTATACTTTACACCACTCCAATAATACTACCCCACTTATTACTATAATTATGAAACCTCAGGTCTTAATCAAGGATCTATAACTACATAACACAATAGTTGGGTATCTATCAACCTCAACATTTGAGCCTTCTTTCTACCCCTGCTTTATAAATCTCCCACCTAAGAGATAGAAAATTCAATTACTGTCACAAATGTTTTCACTACGTCTCCCCTCCTTAACTATTTCATAGGACAAAGTTTATCTTATTCTTCTATCTACTCTTATAATCTTAGCTCTAGTAGTCACCCCAAAATTTCACAACCAAGGACATCTACTCCCTCATCAAAAACATTACTATGCTTCCACAACCACTACCACCCTAAAATAAGAAAAGCATTGAAGAACTAAAGTACGAGCATCAAAGATGGGGGGTTACTTCTCAACTACTCGTGCTACTCAAGGCGAGGCCCTAAAAATGAGACACGGTATAATAGGAATGAGGTACTTCACAGCAACCACCTAGGTTATAAATGGAGGACCGTTCTGACATAAACACACCATAGCACAAGTCCTTAGGACTAGGCACCAGGAGAAACACAACAACATATATCATGGGTAATATAATGTAAAACCAATATTAATACTCAAGGGGCAAGGCAAGGATGTATTCCTGAAACTATTGTTTCTTAGAACTAGGCATAACGTGAGACATAACTGTATGGGTGATGAGTGTAATGACATAGGGCTTGAACACTTAAAAGCTCAAAGTTCTGGAACCATTATTTCCTTTGGTTCAGGGGTTGGAGTATGGATGTATGCGGCATGTAGAATACAAACCTTAGGCATAAGCACTATTAAAATACGTGCAACACTAGTAGAGTGCCCTCTTACCTAAAATAGAAGGGAATCACTGAAATATGAGTAAATTCACCCTAACTCTCCCTTGAAGTTCACCGCTAGGAGAAAATTTATGATTAGCCCTCAATCTCCATCTTGCTTCATCCATAAGTACAATACTACGCTCTAAGTGGTATCACTAGGGACACATACTAGGGGCACTTGTCTCTTTTATACTTAAAACCTCATCTATTCAGATGCTACCTGGGGTTCAGCATAGCTTTACAAACTCCATGACCTAACCCATTCAATGACTTAGCCCTCAATCCATCAGTTAAACCTGTACCTCCGAACCATAATCACAACTTTCCCACTCATGTATCCCCTAAGTTGTCAACCTCATCTCTTTCGCACACCCCACCAAGCCTACCAATCTTCCCCCATAAATATCGCATTGATATCCTCAAGCTAACATACTTCTTTCACCAAAATCAACATCTAAGGTTCAAACTTAATGTCTATCAACCATTATGCACTACTAACAGAATACCCCATGGAGAAACACTAAGGAGAACAAACCCTTATCAAAAGGATATTTTGACTGTTCCTTAAGCTCCTTCAACTTAACTAGAGTCATTTTATCAGGGAGAGATTAGAATTAGGGCAAGTATCCGTAGTAGGATCAATCCCAAATTCAATCTCCCTATCAAGACACCAAGAAGGTCATCATAGAAGACCTCGGGAAATTTATTCACCACCGGGATGGAAGTTTGACCTAGACTAAATAGTATAGACAACCTTTGGAGATTAATCTCCTAACACTAAGATACGGTATAAACCTTCCTTTAAGTTCTAGGGAACAACACTCCAACTCAATAATCGACTTGTTTGGAAATTTGAAAATGACCTTATGGGTCCAACAGTCTAGAGATACACAGCAAGAGTGCAACCAATCAATCTCCAATATGATATTGAAATCAACCATGTCTAATTCAAACAGATCCACCAAGGTCTCCCGACCACCCACAGATACCACACATCCCCTGTAGGCTCTTTTAGCTACCACAAAATCACCCATTAGGGTAGAAATAGAAAAAATGTTTGAAATACACTCCGGATCAAAATCAGAATACACAACTATGAATGAGGTCATGTAAGAGAGGGTGGACCCCAGATCAAGTAAATACTACACATCACGGGAAGAGAGTTTTAATATACCAGTCACGACATCAGGCGATGCCTCAGACTCCTGGCAAGTAGTAAGAGCATAGAGACAGTTTCGACCAGTGTTGGAGCCAGATGGTGCACTCTTTTATGCCAGAGCTGATAAAGAGGCAACCGAAACCTTGTTAGCCCCAAGTGCAACTCTAGAAGGAAAATCACGCTGCATATAGTCAATCTAACCATAAATAAAATATTAGTGTATCTTTTTCTCACACCGTCCATGGTGCAACCGACCATAAAATCTATAGAAAGGGTAGGATGGAGCCGATTGAGCCCCATCAGTCTGTGATTGGGCACTCCATTCCCTATATCACTTATCTTGCTTAAGGCCACAATCACCCGCCAGCACTAGCTGTAGAGAAGGAACCAGAGCCACCCCACTTTATCTTAGGCCACTCCTTCCTATATCTACTACTAAAACCTTAAGGATTCTTCCTGACCTTAACACCAGTGAAAGTTGAAGGACCCAACCTTATGGACTGGCCAACCCTTGTGGCCATAAAAGATGGAGCACTACGCTTAGACTGAGATGCTACCCACTGAGCCAACATATGAATAGACTGACGAAGCTCAACATTCATCACGTCAGCCTGAGGAGCTTATGGAGGACTAGAGAGAATTGATGGAACTCTAGAAGGGTAGTCATGAACTGGACCCCATAAGTAGGACGTGTCCCATCTACAGTGTCCCCAAGCGGAATAGATGAGTTTCTATGAGCTTCAAACCATCTAGGAGGCATGCTCTGAAATATGAACATACAAGAATTAGATGAATCCAAGACCTTAGACTCTATAGCTTAAAGTAAGACTTCAAGAAAGTGAAACACTCCTAAATGCCTCATATCCTATATCTTATAAGTGTGGACACCCATGACACCAAAACCTAGGGTTCTGATACTAATATGACATGATTCAAACCAGGGACAAGTTATGTCGGGCATCTTAAGTCCAACAAAAATTGGAGAATACCCCCTATACCCAATCCAAACAACCAATATATAACCCGTGTCAGATGAATCCCGAATATATAACAAGATAGAGTATTTAGAAATTAATGACTTTGGGATAAGTCTAAAACCGAGACCAACCCGGCCAAGTCATACCATCCAAACCAAACCAAACCATAATATACCCAAGTCCACAGTTTCCATACAAAGACTATAAAATAATGTCAAAGAATACCTAGTCGGTACATGCTCTGACCATAGAAAAAACTAATGTCAAAGAAATAGTAAAGATAGAAGATAAATCGTAGAATGAAATGGGCCTTCCAAAGAATGAAAACTCACCACTTTCAGATGACTCAAGATTTCCCTGAATCACTATGTCACTGAGCAGAAGGTATGATAGTATGGTTGGTTCTTACATCACATGGGGATACAACACCCGAAGATGGTTAGCGGAGTGAAGGCTAGCATGTACTTAAGGATAAAGATAAAATAATGTCACTATTCAAAACCAAATCAAATAACCATATGCAATCACATATATACATTCATATGGTGTCGAGATAGGGAACCGGGTTTAGCATGAATTTAAAACCTTAACCTGGGTTATGTAGCTCTACCATCCTAGATGTTCACCCACTGGCTATATGGGTTCATCTCCCCCAACTAAAAGGGCCCCGATGCATGTTAACCGCATGAACCGGAGAAGAACCTGAGATAACTAGTACATCTCCCAAAAGATAAGTGTGACATAATACACACGGTCACCATGACCAAACCTCACATCTGCAAACATGAGTTTCCAGTATTGGTCCCCCGGGACCTCCACCTTCCATGACTTTGCTAACATAACCCTCTTTAAGCCCATATTAAAATAGATTACACATTCCATCCATTTACCAAGGAGTCTTTTGTTTAGGCATTAACCGTTGGTATCGTCATACCAAAATTAGAGCTTGCAAGTCTATCCTTTTACGCCATACAAAAACCATTACACCAACTTAGCTCCAAATTTTTCAATCAAATCAAAACCATGGCCACCATGGCCTTTCTAAACCATTTAAAATCAACAAGACCAATTTAGGTTCCATTACCATTTATGCAATGCAAAGATATCAAGAGTAGTCAAACTATGTGACAAAATTACTCTCATTGGCATTTTAACAAACAGGTTGAGGGCACATAAGTTTCAAAACCATTACCAAGCAATTTAGGGAATCAATAATACCCCAAAATCTATTTACCATTAACATGCATCTCACAATGTCCAAATCATACTAGAAACATGAAGGAAAACATAGTTAAACCATGGGAACCATTATTCAACCATAATCCTCCAAAAACCCCAACCATTATTTCAACCCATAATAATATCATGAAAATCATATATTAAAACACATGCTCTTTATAAAATAGCAATGAGGGAGGAGTAACATTCCCGAGTTACAAAAATTCACGAAGAGGTTGTGATCCTTAAGCCTCTAGATAACCATCTTAAAGAAACTCTAACCAAATTTTCTTGAGAGTTTGTTAGAGAGAGTTTAGAGTGTATTTTTAATCTTCTAAAGTGTATAATGGATGACCAACTAGGTTTATAAGATGTGGGGTCTTAAGGTCTTAGGGTGGGAAATGTACAAAGTACCCTCATCTTAAAGTACAGCAAACTCGCATGAGGTTATGAGTTGCCCCTTCAACTCGTGACCACAACCTACGATTAGTACCACCAAGTCGTCACCAAGACAGAAGGTTGGACACCATATTCTATCAAACTTATGACTCCCTTTCCCCAATCTTCACTAGACCATATGACTGGTATAGTCTAGTCGTATCCAAGATAGAACACCAAGAGCTAAACGTTGTACATCATACGATTGGACTCAACCCTCTCGTCATATCAACATATGACTTGTATGGAGTCCCTCATAACCAGGATAGAACTTGGCCAACAACACACTGACCAATATATGGCTTGGGTCCCTAGATATATCACCACACCATAAGATAATTAGAGAGCTCAAAATCAAGGAAATTTTCAAGGGTCAAGGTGCGAGGTATTTTAAAAGAAAAGAATAGACTCTAGCCTACCTTGGCCTACCTTATTAATGAACTGTAATCTCGAACTGTCCATAAGTTGCTCATCCCACTCCATAATATCTAAATAATATTGCACTATAAGAATCATAATCTATATATTAATATGAGTAAAGCACGACTCATATTATAATATAAAAAATTGGGTTGAAAATTGAGTCAAGAATATGCCCATGGAGCCTACTAATAAAATTTTGAAATTAAATTCATCATAAGGTCCCTTAAAATACAAGGAATGTATGCTCAAAAGTTTTTCACAAACAAAGTCTTAATTAGGGCGCATATCATCCCTAAGAGCTAAAAAAAAATAAGAGAGATATATCAAGAATTAAATGGAGAATTAGGTCAAAAACTCACGAAGAAACTTACAAAAAATGATCATCTCAACGTCCTCTACTCATCCCAACTCCAACTTATAATTTACCATAAGTACTTGTGCTTTTAGGTTAAAAATGGTGGGAAAAGGGTTTAAAAATAGTGGAAAATTGTGGAAGTCAACAATATATAAGACCAGGGATTACCCTCGCGATTGTGAGGGTCCCTGGTCACAAATATAGGAGCCAAAAAAATTCTCTTTATGAATTCAGACTAAGGTCCACGAATATGAAGGGCTAGCAGGAAGGACCATCACAAATGCAATACTAAGGGTCGCAAATGCAATAAAGGGTAAACTGTACCTGGTCATGCACCCTTCAATGCGAATGCAAGAAAGGGATCGTTAATGGAAAGGTCAAGTACTTCACCCTTCATGTATATGGAAAACTTCTCATGAATGCAAAGAGTAAAATGGGTTTGCATCAGATGCTGGAAAAATCAACAAAATGCCAAGTCCCAATGAAGTTCAACTGAGGGATCGGGATTAATTTGGAACCCGTGCACACAAACAAACTATGCTACCATATAAGATTTGACATTATAGATTCAATGCAACCATCAAAATTTTCATCCAATGTCATTTTAATAAAACTTTGACCCCACACCTACTGTTCTATTTTCACTAAAATCCACCATATAGCCCAAAGTAAGCCCAAAAGTATCGAGACCCAGACCAAGGGTACACCAAGCCTAAAATCTATATTTCAAATATAATTGTGCTGTCAGAGTTCTTATCCAAGGTTGTCTACTAGGATTTTTGACCCAAGACCAATTTCTCACTTTAGAAGCTCCAAAATAGGGAAATAGGCTTAAAACCCAAATGAACTGTCGAAATATCAAACTGACAGCCCAAGAAAGTCCTAAATGACCTATAGCCATTGTGGGAAATATCAAAATACTAAAAATGCTTAAAACCCCCAAAATGACTTAGAGGTCATTATAGTAAAAGTGTCACTTTTCATATATACTAGTATTAGTGTACGTGCTTTACGCATGTACTAGGTTAGTATAATTTTTTTAAAAAAAATAACTTAAATGATACTCTTGTTAAATTACAATATCATGAAAAAATTGTGTAATCAATAGTTCACAAAGTTATTTCTCGCTTTTAATGGTATGCATACTATTTGTATGTGTGTGCTTGGTTGAAAGACAAAAAAAGTCATTCGACTTTACATGAGCACTTGGGTGCATGTGTTGCATGTACATTTCATGCATTTTAGTTAATAAAAATATGTGTATGGTAATTTACGACCAATTCAAAAATTTTGACCCACATTTTATTTGTTTAATTATGAACTTGTTAAAATGTATCCCTTATCCTATTCATCTTTAATAATGGATATACTAGTTTCTGCGAACATATTAAATGATAATATCATACAATTATTGTAATGACCTGAAGTGTGACCATTTATCCCTTTCCCATAGTTGCTACATGTTGTTTTTGCGGTGTGGGGATGATTGACATAGTTATCGATGCGATCGGGAGTGATTTGGGAGAGTTTATGATTCTTAGAAACTTTAAAAGCCATATAATTGACTTTGGTAAACTTTGTTCTTATGAGTTCTTGATGAGATTTGGATAGTTTTATTAAGTCCAAAATATCAAATTTGGGTTAGTAGCGGGGTTGGTTTTGGTTCGAAATCTTTAGTTTACATTTCGACCCTCCATTTGAAAAACTAGTGAAAATTGACTTAAAGGGGGGCTCGAGGCTTAATTTATTGAAAATGATTTTTTTCAAAAATCCAACATTACTATTGCATTCGAAAAATCAAAATTAACCTGCTAGAATATATTGTTTGTCTCTGTTGGGACCCAATCAAATCTCGAGGGTCCATTCGAAACATTGTTTTCTTTAACCAAAATTAGCACATGTTGATATTTAGTGTATCCGCTTAAGCACCCAAGTACCACTTAAGCAGTAGCTTCTTTAGCGGTGAGAGTTTATGTTACGACCTAACCTAGGGCTGGGCTGTGATGGGTATCTCAAGCCCACCGTGGGCCGGAGACCACCCCTTAGCCTTACCTCAAGAGCACAACAATAATAAATAGCAGAAGTAAAACAAAATAGTAAATAAGATAGATGAATCAAAGGAAATATAAAAGTCAAAGAAAATATCCAACCCACGCTTGTCAACAAAAGCCTCTAAAATCATAAATATCAACTAAGTCGGGACATGCCCCCGACATGGACCAAAATGAAACCAAAAGTACTAAAATAATTGAGAAACCAGTGAAATGATAGGGCCTTCTAAAATATAGAGGCTCACCACTTCACAACAAATCCAAAGGAGTACCAAATCACCTAACGCTGCACAGGAGCAACAGAAAAACCCGTGAAACCTACATCATGAAATGATTCAGCATCTAGGGACGATCAGTAGGGCAAGCCCCGGTATGTAACTCAGGGGATAGGGACAAAACAATCCGATTACCAAAATTTGGTCATAGACCATATGCACCACATTCATATATATATATATACACACACACACACATATATAATGTGTGAACCAAGCACATGGTCACACGGACCCCTAATATCGGGAAATGTAATTTCCAGTGTTTATCCCCTCAGGACTTAAACCTTCACGGTGAGATACATAATTCTCTTTTAGCACATATTAAAACAGTTTCACATAAACCACTCATTAACCCAGAAGTCTTTCATTAAGGTATTTACCAACTTGGTGTTGTCATACCAATTATGTTTGCAAGCTAATATAATTATGCCAAACCAATCCATATAACCAAATTGACTCCCAAGTTCCAATTAAAATCCAATCCATGACTACCAAGCCCATCCAAAATCCATTAATTTATATTAGTTCTTTAATGCAATGAAATGATTCAAAGATAAGTTAAATCATGCAATTTTACATATTCAAAACAAAGTTTACATAGTAGGTTGAGGTTAACGCCATTATCCAGTCAAAATTTCACCAATTTGGGGAACCCATGTTCCCCATCCCTACCATTTAATCAATACACCAATTCAGTCTCTAAAATATCAATTTAAAGCATAAATAATTAACTTAAATCATGGGACAAGTAATTCAAGTACAAACAGCCAAAAACCCTCAACTCAATTTCAATCCCACAATTTAAGTCACATGAGTATCCAATCAATTTATTTCATAATGTAAAAATACAAGTTTGGGATGAGAAACATGCTTGAAATACACAAAACTTTGATGATAAATCAAAGTTTGGATCTTGGACAATGAATCTCTTGTAAAACTTTTGAGATTTCTTGTGTTTTGAGTTAGAGAGAAGAAGAATTATTTTTTGATATTTAAAACTGAAGGAAAAAGGTCACCATAGTATTTTTAAGTCGTACAAGGCGTAAAAAGACCAAAAGCCCCTCACCCCAAGTGAAAAAATAAAAACTAGATAAAATTAGAATAGCAGCATGGCATTGCTCTATCGTGGAGGGTAGCCTTCAGGCCATGCCCGTATCGTGGAGGCTAACCTTCGTGGCATGCCACTATCGCAGAGGCTCACTGCCTCAGGGTCCCAAAATGACCCCGAACCCCTTCTAAAAATTCTGAAACTTTATCAAATTACCCTTTTAACATCCCAAAATACAAGTCAAGTCAAAAATTGACATTACGCATATAGGGGGGAAAAAAATAAAAACATTAAAATTTTACAGGGTTTCACATTATCCCCTCTTTGGATCATTCATCCCCAAATGAGAAGTTAGGACATTTTTAGCAAGGGGATAGAAAGAATACATCAAAATCAAATAATAAATTCAAAATGTGACAAGAGGGAAATGAAACTCACACTTCAAGTAGTGTCATTCTACTCAGGGAACAAAAATGGGTACTTAGCCCTCATACCTTCTTCAGATTACCATGTAGCCTCTTCTACCTTTTGATTCCTCCAAAGAACCTTCATAGAATCTACATCCTTGGTCCTCAATGTATGAACTTATTTATCTATTTTTAAATTAGGACTTCATCATAAGGCAATGAATCTGCGATATAGACATCCTTAATGGGAACTATCAAAGAAGGGTCACTCATACACTTTTTCAGCATGGACACATGAAACACGGGATGAATTGAAGCCAAAATTGCAGGAAAATCTAACTCATAAGTGACAGTTCTAATCCTTTTGAAAATCTGATACGGACCAATGTAACAAGGACCGAGCTTCCCCTTCTTCCCAAATCTCATGACTCCTTTCATAAAAGACACTTTTAAGAACACCCAATCACTTACTTCAAACTCCAATTCCTTTCGTCTGACATCCATATAAGACTTTTGCCAACTCTAGTAAGTCCTATGTCTTTCTCTACTCACCTTCACCTTCTCCATAGCTTGGTGAACTAAGTTGGGACCAAAAAACCTAGTCTCACCTTCCTCAAATCATCCAATGGGAGACCTATACCTTCTATCATAAAGATCCTCAAAAGGTGCCATCTGAATGCTCGAATGATAACTATTGTTGTAGAAAAACTCAATAAAAGGCAAATGATCAACCCAACTACCTTTAAAATCAATCACACATGCCCTTAGGATATCTTCTAAGGTTTGAATGGTACTATCTACTTGTCTATCTATTTGATGATGGAAAGAGGTGCTAAGAAAACTATGTACCTCAATCTGAAATGATGGACATTGGTGCCCTATTGCAACACCCCACGTTTTTGGTCTAGAATTCAAACTGTTGTTCCTAAGTATACATAGCTGAACCCAATGATTCTATGTCTATTTATGTGTGATTATCAATCCTATAGTATGAAAATATATTTTTATATCAGTCAAGGTCATAAAAATCTCCTAACTCAAATACAAATTGAGAGTGTTTCATTAACTAAGTTTTAGTGAATGTTCCAGCTTAGGCCAATTTTAAACGACCATTAATCCTTGTACATAATAATTTACGTGGCCTACAACATACCAAAATAAATATATTTGAATCTTCTTTCCAATGCATTTTGTTTCACCTTAATCCGATATCGGAGTAAAAAGTTATACTTATTTTACTTCAGCCTGTCCGTCTGTCAACAAAGTGATGACCTGAGTTGATTAGCCATCAACTAAGTGATGAATTATCATCCCAAGTCATCAGACTAACCAGGAAACCATCAACTTCAGATTCCAAGTGACGATCTGAGTTGATAGTCCGTCAACTAAGTGATGACTTATCAGACCAAGTCGTCACCCATAATCAGTATGTGATAATTTTAGCTAAAAAGTGGCGACTTGAGGTGATAAGTCGTCACCTAAGTGAAGACTTATCAACCCAAGTCATCACCCATCACCATCAAGGGCCCAAATCCAACAATGAGTTGACGACTTAAGTTCATAAGTCATCAACTAGTTGATAAGTTATCAACTTAAGTCATCAACTAAAAATTTTAGCAATTCTTATTTAACTTAGGAGGGGTATTTTGGTCTTTTCCTTATCTCAAATGCTACCCCTCCCATGACTTAAAGCATTATTATGTGTTATTAGCCATAACTAATTAGTTTTAGATGCAAAAAACTCCTTATTCACTCTCAACATTAAGATTAGGGTTTTCTTTCAAGATCATTCCCCAAGAACAAGATTCAAGCCCTCCTTCAAGAAAATCAAGAATTTAAGATTTCCAATCCAAGAACGCTAAAGAAAAGTCAATTCTCTTTCAAGATTTAAAGCTCTAAGGTATGTTAGATGTTCATCCATGGGCCCATTTCACCCATGAAGTCCAATAACCCAATTTCAAGTTTAAAAGTATGATCTTTACATATTTTTATGAATTATGTCCATGAACTTTCATGAATTTTGAATTTTATATCATGTTTACATGAAATTATTGTTGTTATTAAATCTTACACATTTGAATGGTGTTGTTCACTGATTTAAGCCTTAATTGGTGACTTAGTATCAAAATCATGCTACTACTACATGTTTAAAACTATTCCCATACTTAAACCATGCATTGCAAGTGTTTGATGAATGCCTCAGAGAATGAGTTTTTGAATATTGACTACATATCATGTCCTCAAAGTTTTAGTATGATTTTGTTGTTATTTCTATCGAGTCCTGGGGGTTTGAATACCTGAAATTTAGTTGTTTACAAATTCTTAGTATCCTCAGAATGATTTTAGTTAAACCATGAGCATAGTTGATTTCTCAGATATTATTATCATAATGAGCACTATCAGAACTCATAATCAGTTAAACTCAGTTTAGTCTAAAATCAGTTTCATTCAACTGGGAGTAACACTTAGCACTAAGTGAGCGTAGAGATAGTGTCTCCCCCGTCAGTTTGGAATGAGGCACTAGTAGCAGTCCCTAGGTTCCAAAATAGCGCCATCATAGATTTTGAGAGGTCCCCCATCAGTTAGGCATGACAACCTCGTCCTTCAGGACTTTAGATTAATGGATCCACATAGCCAGTGTTAGTACTAGTAGCACGGTACTGACACCCTTCCAACTGGAGTTACAGGTTGGACCCTAATAGTATATTAAGGTATGTCAATTCTAGCTAGCTCCCACAGTCTCAGTCCAGTATTCAGCTCTGTAATTCAGTTTCAGTTTTGCTTGACCATAGCATACATATATCGACTATTCATTTATCAGTATTCGGTATTTTAGTTTACATACTATATTAAGAACATGTTTTATACTTGGTCATGCATTCTTAGTCTTTAAAGATTTCATGTATCCTACTCAGTAATTCATGCTATTCTTTCAAACAGTTATTACTCATGCACATGAACCTATGCATATTAGCCTAACCTCATCTAATGTACCATTACATTCAAAGTACTGATCGCATGCTCTTATTTTTGTGCTATGATGTTTAATATCATAGGTTCGGACGCTCAGTTCCCTAACTGCGTGTAGATACACCAGATTATCAGTAGTATTAGTTGTGAGTCCTCATACTTTGAGGACATGGTTTATTACTTCAATTTACCTTATCAATAAAGTATTTCTATTCAGACGAAGTTAGCTTGGAGCTTGTTCCATCAACTCCATATTCAATCAGTTTAGAGGTTTTTAGAATAATACAGACAGTTAGTTAATTTTCAGTTATCATTATCAGCGATTTTATCAGTATTATCAATGTTACTTTACAAACATTATCAAAACTATAATTTAAAACTTTATGGCATATTTCAATTGATTTCCACACATTTTATTCATTATCAATTTTATTCAGTGGTCATAACAGGTACCAGCTCATGGGTTAGCTTATGGTCACTTGTGTATAAGCACTGTGTAGCACCCAGGGTGTACTCTCGAGGCATTACAAACTTGGTATCAGAGCGTAAGGTTTTAAAGCATCCTAGGGAGTCTGAAAGCTGCATTGAGTAGAGTCTTGTACATGGGTGTGAAGCACACCACACTTATGAACAAGAGGCTACAAGATGTTTTAGGAAACGTTTCCCTTATTTTAGTGCTCATATCGTGCGATAGAGCATGAGCTCTATTTAAACTTTCTTCCTAAATCATCGATCCTTTCATGTACAGAAAATGCTTCCAAAAAGAACAACAGAAGAATAAATGGGAATCAGCCCGCACCTACGCTTGTTCAGAAAGATCCCCTGAAATAGCATGTCTCTCATGCCGAATTTAGAGTTTCTTTCACTACCTTAGCTTATTCAGTAGTTGCTTAAAATAATTTGCAGGTTGTTGTCCTATCTAGACTTTTGATCCATGCTTAAATGAGTAAGAGGGGGGAGCATAGGAAGAAAGAAAAGAAGAATTAGAGGGTCGAACAGGTAGTTTTAAGCCAAGGTTAAGGGGTAGTAACCATTCCCAATTCCTTCATAAATTTTTAGCCCTAGCTTTGTCTTCATCTAGCTCACGAGTGCCTAAGTTTAAGAATGATTGTCAAGATAAAGCACCAGGCTCTAAGTCACAAGGTAGTGGGAATGGTGTTCGTACTAATCCGCTTTGCGGAGAATGTGGTAAGAATCATAAGGGTGTGTGTAGAGACAACAGTACTATGTGTTTTGGGTGTGGAAAGCTAGGCCACAGAGTCAGAGATTTCCCAAAGATTGGTCAGCGTGGTCGGTCAAACTGTCCTTCAATTTTATTCGGTCACCTTACTCAACAGTATGCTGCTACTAGCGCAAACAGTAGCTAACGTCAGGACAGGCTAAATGCCTTCAGTCCCGACAAGATCAGGAAAGTTCTCCTGATGTGGTTACGGTTATGTTATAGACCTTTCGTTTACATATTTATGCCTTGTTAGATCCTAGAACTTCCCTTTGTTTTGTAACCGCTATATAGTTATTGAGTTTAGTGTCAGTCCCGAAACCTTAGCAGAGCCCTTCTTAGTGTCTACCCCAGTGGGTAAATCTATCCTAGCCAGACGGATATACAGAATTTGCCTGGTTATAGTATCCCAATAAATCACTTTAGTTTATTTCAGAAATAGAGTAGTTCAATTTTAGCTTCTCGATGAGCCAGTCAGTGAATGAAGAAGTAGTACCTTAGTTCTTAGGAGTCAGACATGTTTTCAGATTCCTTCTCAAAATCCTATGATAGCATATGATCTATAATTAGTAGCACAAAACCAGGAGTTTAGCAGTAGTAGTAGAGTTTGGATAGTGTTATCTGAATTTGAGCAGATTATGTATCTATGGGGCTAGTTGTATAAAAGGTGAATTAGTAGGCTTAAGAAAATTTATGCAAGAATTTAATGTATGTATGACAGCGTTGATGTGCTTATGTAGCATCCTTGAATGCTAAGTTTGAAAGAGGCTAGTAATAAAGTAATTGATGTTCTTACTAGCTAAGTTATGGGCTATAGCCTATTGACGGTGGGTGTTCATGTGTAATAGTAGTTCTTATGGTTTAGAGAGAAATATAAGTTTAGAGATGTGATATAGTAGGCTATGATAAAAGTAGCATGGTTATTAAAGATTTGGGGATATCCATGTTATGTTGTTAGAATCTAAGTTTGGATCATTGAAGGTTGAGCTAATAGAAAGAGGAGTTGAAAATTCTAAGTTGGTCAATTTTAAGTTGTTACATGATTATTGTCAGGGCTATAGAGGGCTAAGAGTTGTATCTCAGAAGAAAGTACTAGCAGCAAGTTTTATATTATCGGGTAAAATCATTCAGGATGAGTTTACCAATTATGCATATTATTATACCCCAAATTCTAGAGTAAAGTTGTAACGCCCCGATTTTTCTGAACTAAAATGCTACACGGTGCTTATGACTCCGAAGGATCACAAGCCAACCCATGACTGATATTTGTACCTGTATACTGCAATATATAACGTAATAATGCAGAAAATATGAACATGTAGGCCATAAGGTTCAACTGAATAAAGAATCTATCAAAACATAACATCCATATGGGTGAAAGATACCCAAAACAACTAAAAACTGAATCAAATTTGAACATAAGTCTGAATACTAAATCTGAAAGCCTCTAAGTGCTATCTGAATAAGGAATTGAAGGAACATGTCTCCAACTAACTCCATAAACTGATAACTGGCTAAAATAATAATGAATAAATCAAATTATATAGTCCTCGAATGAAGAGGACTCGCTGAATCTCTGCTACTACTACTGCTGATCTGGAGCTCGTGTCTCTGAACCTATGGTATAACATGAAAAGAAAGCACCATAGCACAAATGCGTCAGTACGAGGGAATGTACTGAGGATACGAGTGAGGTAGGCTAAATATAAATAGGGTTTACATGCATGAACAATGCTAACTGTCTGACTGACATGAACGTAAGAGTACAAATATGCATACATAGTAACTAAAATTGTGGGTGCATGATAGCTAGTCCTGTATGCTAATACATGGTTTACTGATGGCTAACATAATTGATACTAAAATTCTGATAACATGGGCGACTGTATCTGACAATTCTGAATCTGATGGAACTATCTGAGTTCCGTACTGTAATTGAGTCTGACTGTATCTGACAGTCCTGATATACTGAAATCTGAAGACCTATCTAAGTTCTTTTACTGAGACTGATTCTGAAACTGTGGGAGGTAGTTGTTTAACCGACATGCCCCAATAACGCATATAGCTAAGTTAGGGTCCAATCTACACCCCAACTGGAGGGGTGTCAATACTGAGCCACTGGTAAGGACAGTTGTGGGTGACCCTTAGCTGGCAGGTATTCAAAAGGAGAACGGTGGGAACCCTAAAATGATAGGTTAAGCCACCTCATCAACCCTAATATGACAGGCTAAGATGTCTTAACCTACGCTGGCTACGTAGTTCTGGAACACAAGGATGACTGCTAAGAATCACACCCTAAACTGGTAGGTGAGTCCCCATCCTTGGGTTCACTCTGTGCTAACTTCTACTCCCATCTAAAGAGACTAAACATGATTCAACTGACTGTACATGGACAGATTAATTGACTTTCGTTGACTGACGGAGTAGTACTATTATCTGAGAGTTAACTGAGATCATGAGATTTCTGAGGTTTTCCTGAGTCACATGAATGACTGAGTTCTATAGATTATAGCTTGACTGAGATTATCATGACAACATAACATGGCTCTAGGCGCACAACTATTTTTTTCGGGTACGAATACCCCCAGGACTCGATAGAAGGAAACTGACACACATGACATGACTTGATCACAAGATTTGAGTCCAAAATTCATAATATCATAAGTAGGGGATATCATATTTCATATAGTTATTCAACATCTTAAACATTGTAGGGAATGCATGGATATATTTTGTGTACATATTGTATATCTCCATTATCTTACATGTTTCATACCACCACAATAGCAACACATGAAAAGCATGGGATTCATATTGAAGTATATACCTAACATGGACTTGTCATTTAGACATCATAGAACTATACAAACATGAATTTCTAGCATCCTAAGCATTTTATCAAACACCTTGCATGCATTCTTTAAGGCATAGGTGAGTTTCATACATGCACCATATTAAACCACCTAAAGTTCATGGTTTTCAATTAACAAACATATATATTCCATGAAAACACCTTTAGACATCACATTGAAACTTAAACAACAATCGTCAACATGTACATACTCATATCACCACAAAAAGTTTACAAAATAATATTTAAAACATGGTTCTTAGGCTCTATGAATGGATTGGATCCATAGATAAACACTACGCATACCTTAAAAAAGAAACCTTGATGATTTGCTGGAGAGTTCTTGGATTTGGAAACTTAATTCTCAATTATCTTGGAAAAAGGATTGAATCTTGCTTTTCAGAGATGAGTTTGATGGAAACCCTAATCTTGTGGTTGAGAGCGTAAGAGAGGGTTTTTGAGATGCTTAACTGAAGAAAAAAATGGGTAAAATTATGCCTCTTTAGGGTTATAAGTCATGGAAGGTGAAGGAAATGACCAAAATACCCTTATGAAATAAATTCCCAATTACTGAAAAATCATAGCTGACGACCTTCGTGATAGGGCATCACAAATGTGGTAAGATGTCACGAATGTTGTCACTTAGGAGCTGGTTTCTGCCTAAGGCTGACGACCTTTGTGATAGGGCGTCACAAATGTGGTAAGCTGTCACGAATGTCGTCACTTAGGAGCTGGTTTCTGCCTAAGTATGACGACCTTCGTGATAGGGCATCATAAATATGGTAAGCTGTCAAGAATTTCATCACTTAGGAGCTGGTTTCTGCCTAAGGCTGACGACCTTCGTGATAGGGCGTCACAAATATGGTAAGCTATCACGAATGTCGTCACTTAGGAGTTGATTTCTGCCAAAGGCTGACGACCTTCGTGATAGGGCATCACAAATGTGGTAATCTATCACGAATGTCTTCACTTAGGAGCTGGTTTCTTCCTAAGGTTGATGACCTTCGTGATAGGGCGTCACAAATGTGGTAAGCTATCACGAATGTCGTCACACTGTTTCCAGCCTGACATGCTGGAGTAAAATAGGAATAACTTTTTGCTCCAATATTAGATTTAGGAGAAATTTGTATTGTTAGAAAGATAATTCAATTATCTATCTGTTTATAGGTGATGAGCTTAAAATTTCTAATTAAAATAAGAAACATGCTCGTTTGAAGTTGACTATACCAATATCTTTCTCAAGAATTCAATTAGTAAGGGATGTTTTGATTCGTCTGATAGATGGGAGTTATTTGAAGCCTTAATATACATCTAACCTACTCATAAAACTATAAAAGAACCATGATGTACTATGCATGAGCTTGGTACATGGCTCTAATATTGGTTTGGATTTTTTGGAGTATTACAAAAGTGGTGGTACTTCAGTTTAGAGATGTTGATTAAGTGGTTTCCAGACTTAGAATAATGGTTTTAAGCTAAGAGGGGAGGGAGATGATAGAAAAAGTAACCAAGTTAGGCTCTCAGATTGCAGTACTGGTGCCAGCGTATTGTAAAACATCAGTAGGAGAGGAAGATGTCCAACCCATTCTTGTCCCAGTGCAAAGTTTTCAGTCATCACGATATATACTCATGCATTACACATCATCTCTATGATCATAGTTCATGATCATACATATAATTGATAATCATGTAACCTCTCAATTCCTAGTATGAGGAGTTCCAGTTCACTCAGCAGTACGAATCATGTTCCGTGAATTCAAAAATTACAAACTCAGGTCATGAAACTCATGACTCGTGTGGTTATGCTTTACAGTATGCTCAGTTCCCATGAATCATGCTATACTCTTAATGATCAGCAAAAAAATTTAGATTTATGTCATGTATATCCTTAATTCAGATTTCTTGATGAATCTAGGATGTTGATATTCTATTCCTCAGGCCTTAGTTAAGTTTCAAGTTTTGTATAGCATTCATTCATGCTTCAGGTCCTCATGTGTTAACCTTTTAGTGACCTCTTTTTATAAAATGATAGTAGTGATGAGCAACTGCTTAGATGGGAGAGAGTAAATATTTCTTATTAACGAAAGATTGTTGTATGCTTGTTTTAGCTAAGGCTGTAAATGTGAAGTAAGATTGAGACTACGTTTTGATATATGTCTTGGTTAGTTGAAATTTTATCTGTATTTTCTTGGGGTAGTGCATGGAAGTTGTTAATGATGGAGGTTTGGAAGATGTGACGAAGATGTTTTTATGGGTGTTTGTTTAGAAGTTCATATGTAGTTATGAAGATAGGCTTGAATGTTAGGTTGGTGTAAGTGGATAGCTATATTACGCGTAAGTGAATGGCTAGTAAGAGGTTGAATATAGTTGTTGAAGTGATAATAAAAATTATTCATGAGATGGGAAGTTATGAAAATACAGAGTGTATTGAATTCATGACTCAAACTAGTATTACAGTGTCATGTGTGTATTTTGTAGATTCGAGTAGGCTTGAACATAGTGGGAGAATTCAGTCCAGCTCAGACTTCAGTAGGTAGAATTATTAGTGCCCATGTGGATATTTTCAGTAGCCTAAAGTGAAGTGCGGTGTTGAAGTAGAAAGTATAGTTGAGGGAGTATTTAAGAAGTATGGCTAAGCTTGAAAGTTAGTAGTTACAGTGCATAAGGCTTAGTAACTCTATCCTAGCTGATGTTTCATAGGCCAGTGTTCCATTTTTTAGAATTTTAGCCATGTTGTGATTTTTTATACAAATGTCTTGTTCAGATCAGTGATAAATTTTCAATTTGATGACTTGCTAGTATCTTTTGAAGCCCAAATAATCATGTTTTTCCATTGATTTGATGGTACTCTCTTACTTAATGCTCATTTAGGTAGGAAAAAGTAAAAAGGTAAGATATGCAAGTCATTAAAGTCATCAAGAGGCCAAATGTGAAGGAAAAGAGTCATCCGTTTTGCATCCGCTTCACATCTGCTTTGGAGTTGCTAGCCATCTGCTCTCTATCTTCTCTCCATCCTCTTTGGATCCGCTCAAGCAGATCAAGAGCAAGGTGGTAGTTTTGTAATTTTCATCAAATATAGAGTGGGAGTTTAAAAAGAATATTTTAGCTCATTTTTCAAGACCTAGTCTTCATCTTTTGAACATAGCATCTCTTTTATCTTTTTAGCTTCTCTCTTCTCAACTTAGCATCTATCTTTTCATCTTAGAAGAATTTTGTACTAAGCTTGAATGAAAAATATATGTTAGTGATTTTTCATTGAAGAATTATTGAAACCTCAAGTGTGAAACTACATTGTCTCTATTTCTCATGGATGAAGTTAATGATAACTTTAGTATATTCTTATCCCTTTTTATCTATAAGTAGCTAATTCTAAATCTTGGGGTTATGCTTGCTTAGGTGTGGTAGTGCATGGGTTTTAACTAATTATTTTTCTAATTAGTTAGTTGTGATGGGTGTTGCATTTATTTCATGAATTAACTAAGAGTTGGGGGTTGAAAACTCCAACCACCTTTGAACCCATGTCATTCTTGAAAGAGGGTACATGGGTGAGGAATAAATGCAACCAATAACTTGATTCATTTTATTTAATAACATCTCTTAAACATAAGAATGTCAATTGAGATAATAGATGTAGAAAATTATCACACTTGTGAGGTGTTTGAAAGAACCTATTTGTGAAATTTGGTGTTGTAATTGAAAGATTGACACTAATACATTGACATCTAGACTACCTATGACTTTTAGCTAAAATTTTGGTAAATTGCCAAGTACCCATGCATGAACCCACTCCTAGAATTGCATTACCCCAAGGTTTATTCTCAATTGAATTCACTCTTAGAATTTTTCAACGTCAAGATAGTGCACTAAAATTGAAGTAGCTATCATTTATAAACACATTCAAACTAAATCCCCCATTTACATGTATGTTTGTTTTATTCATAGTACGGGTCATCTTTTAGTAGACTATCAATACTCTTAAGTTTTGAATTTCATGCTTTCACTCCTTGTGGATTCGACCCTGACCTAAGTTGGGTTATTATATTGACAACGATCGCTTACACCCATTCAAGAGTATAATTTGAGCGTTACAAAAAATGACACCATTGTCGGGGAGTGAAACATAGTTTTCACTCTTGTAGTATTTTTAGTTACTTTGGGTTAGCCGTAGTGTTTTATTTTACATTGTTTGGTGTTTTTGTTCTTTCTCAGGTGTGCATAATAGTATACACGATATTATGAGTCAACACGGTAGTCATACCGGGATAATTAATGGGTATCCTGAGGATGAGGATCACCTCAATGAAGCGAGCCGAGCTAGTGCTATTCGTATTCCACCGACGAAAGGAAATGGAGTATTTCATGTTACCAGTGTGATGATTCACTTGCTTCAAATGAAAGGGTTATTTGGAGGCCAAGCACATGAGGATGCTAATCTACACTTGACGAATTTTATTGGGGTGTGTTCTCCATTTGACATACCCCACATATCTCAAGAGTCAATCCGGTTTCATCTTTTCCCATTCTCTTTAATGGGAGAAGTGGTCTTATGGTTGCGGTCTTTGCTCGCGGGGTTTATCACTTCATGGGTTTGGCTCATGGAGGCATTCTTGGAAAGATACTTTTCCCCTTCTCGGATGTTGCGACTAAGGGATGAAATCATCAACTTTCACCAACTTACTAGCGAACCATTATATGTGGCTTGGAAATAATTCAACAACAAGTTAATGCAATGCCCAAATCATAAGGTTCCGGATAAAATGCTCCTTCAAATTTTCTATAGGGCATTGGATCAATTGAACAAGACATTAGCCGATAATGCGGCCGGGGGTTGTCTTGTTAGACTATCATATGGTATTGCGTTAAATTTATTAGATCAACTGGCCAAGAAAAGTAGAGGGTCGCACACAAGAGATATCGAGGTGGTCGTGGGGTCTCCCTCCATATCTTTTGTGCATCAAGAGAAAAAAAAAGATGAAGAAAGAGATGCAAATATGGCTAAAGTGATGATGCAACTTGATCTTCTCACCAAGCATGTGATAGGATATCCTCCTAAGGCGGTTAACGCCATTACTTCTAATAGTGCTAAATCTTATGATGATGATGAAATGGAGTCCCATGATGAAGAAATTTGGTTCTTGTCGAACCAATCGGGGGTTCCCGCCCTACCTATCAAAGGCAAGGTGGGAATCAAGGTGGGAATCAAGGTTGGAATGAAAAAAATCATGATAGAGATTGGAGTGATAGAGATTAGGATTGGAGAGATAAGGAGAGAGATTATTATTGGTACATACCTCCACATGATCTGGCAAAGGGTAAAGAGTAAAGTTCTATTGACCCGGATAAGCTAAAAATGAAGATGTCATTTCTTGGATTTTAATAGGTGTTGAGGCAACCGAAAAGATGGTGAGAGAGATAAAAGGTGACTTTTCACAACTAAATCAAATGGTTACATCTCACTCGGCCTCTATCAAGCATCCTGAAACTCAATTGGGCCAAATCTCCAACTTAACACAAGACCAAAGAGTGGATTACCTAGTGACACGATTTTCAATCCTAAAAATGATGCTCACATCATGACTATTGTCACTAGGAGTGGTCAGACTCTTGTTGTTGATCTTGGTGAAGACCCCAATGAAAAGGAAAATAAAGAACAAGCCAATGCAAAGAGAAACCGGTTAGAAAAGCCAAATAATAATGATCTAAAGCCTAATGAGACAAGCGTGGAACGACTGAAGGTAGTTAAAGAAAATATTGCAAGTGAGAAAGATCCTAAGGCGGTTGATGATGACACTCCAAAAGCGGATAAAACTCCAATTGTTCCATCACCATAAATCAAAATTTCTCCCTCATTCCCACAAAGATCAAGAAGAAGGATGATGATACCAAGTTCAAGAAGTTTCTTGCAAAGTTTAGCAATTTATCGGTGAATATTCCTTTGCTAGAAGCCTTACAAGAAATGCCTAGTTATGCTAAATTTATGAAGGACTTGGTTACAAAGAAGCGAGTCATGGATTTTGAAACAATTGAGGTAACCCACAATTGTAGTGTTATAATGTATAGAACAATGGTGGTGAAGAAAGAAGACCCAGGTTCATTTATTATTCCTTCCACTATCGGGGTCTACAAATTTGGAAAAACGTTTTGTGATCTTGGGGAAAGTATTAATTTGATGCCATTTGTCGTGTTTCGAAAGTTAGGCTTAGGTGCTCTTAAGCCTACCACTAAGAAACTTCTAATGGCCGATCGTTCAATCAAAAAGCCCGTTGGTGTGTTGTATGATGTTTTGGTGAAAGTCGACTGATTTATCTTTCCAGCCAACTTCGTTATTCTTGATTTTGAGATTGATCATGAGGTCCTAATCATTCTTGGTAGACCATTCTTAGCTACCGGAAGGGCCTTAGTGGATGTAGAATGTGGGGAGATGAAATTTTGGGTGAACAATGAAGAAGTATCCTTTAATGTGTGTAAGTCCATAAAGCAACCTATGGACTTGCAAGTTATTTTGGCGATTGATGAGGTCGATGGTGAGGTAGCTAACACCGTTTTCATAGATCTTCTGAATGACCCCTTGGTGGGTGTATTATGGAACTTTAGAAGTGAGGTGGTAGAAGAATATGATGAGGTGGTAGCTTCATTGATGGATCTTGGATCTTACACCAAGAAACCGGTCAAATTGGATCTTGATTTAAAAAACCGTGAGAGTCCACCCGTCAAGCCGTCTATTATTGAATCACCTCAACTCGAACTTAAGCCATTACCACCCCATCTCCAATATGTTTTATTGGGTAAGGACAATACATTTCCAATCATTGTAGCGGGTGATCTTGAACCTTGTCAAGCGGATGCCTTGAAATCAATTGTGAAAAATCTCACTCGTGCTATCGGATGGACTATCGCGGACATTATAGGCATTTCTCCTGAAATTTGTTCTCATAAAATCAAGTTAAATGCTGATCATTGATCTGAGGTGGTTTTATACACTTTTGTAGCATTATTCCAGCTTATTTCACATTGTTTTGAGAGCAATTCGAGTGCTTAATGTGTTCATATTGATTTAAATAAGCATTTGAGTGTCTAAGTGTGTGATTACAATGTCCAAAGTATTCTTCAAACAAATTTGTGCTTAATTGAGTCATTTAGAGTTCAACCCGGAAAATTAGTTTTACTAGCTAGAGCTAGTTGTGTGTCTAGTTGATCTCGTTGGATTATAATGTGTTTAATTTGTTCCAAATGATTTAAAAGTGAAACTATATGTGGAATAACTTGTTTGTAATGTACAAACTTCAATTTAATTAAGTCAAGAGTCGGAATAATAAGTGGAAGATCATTGCAAGTTTGCATTATCTTAGCTTTTGTTTTGATTCGTCGCTGAGAATATTGTGTTGTGTTGATCCCTAATATATGGTGTATGATATTGTAGGAGGCTTTTTGAACTAAATACGATGATATGTTGATAATTTAAAGGACGAAAATTCATTGGAAATATACTATGAAAGACATGGACAAAGAATAGGATGTTCTGCACTTAACCAAAATTTTAAAAACAAATTTCAGTGGGTCAACGCGAAGTTGAGGGTCGATGTTCCCAGTGCTGCCAGGTCATCGACGCATTAACTGACATGTCGCGTCGCGATGTCCAAATGTAAAATCTGCTGACACGAGCCTTATCCAATTTTGAGTTAAATTGCATTGCACGCGGACCAAGACTCTTTAAGTGGGAATCTTGTCAATTCCATTTCCTTTTGGGATTTAATATATTATTATTATATGCACACAAACATGGAATATTAAGGAGGTTGACAACTGGTCACAACTTAGTCAACATTGGATACAATTTGAACAATATATACTCCAATGGACACGTTATTAGAGAGCTGGTCACTGTTTTGGAGAAAAAAATACGGAGGCTGCTACACAGTTTGTTAGGTTTTAATTATTTTATTTATCTTTTAATTTTTCATATCATGTATTTAATTATTTGGATCGTGATTATGAATATTATCGGTTAAAAATCTTTTTTCCGGGGTTAAAGCCAAGAACATGATTACTATTATTTTGGATTAATTTTGATTAATTTTGCTTATTATATTTGGTTGCTTGTTTATTCTTGTTTTAATTATTTTAAGGACTAGCTACCCTTAGAATATATTTATTGTCGACTTTTTGATCCCGGGAGAGAAAATAGGGAGATAGAACATGGGAATAAACAAAGTTTGGGTTTTATTTTTTTTATAAAATAAAGAATTAAACTTAGCGTTTAGGACAAGGATGTATTTAGATGTCTTACTTGATTCAAACGTAGGATGATAACTTTAATTCACTTAATTGGATTATTACATCCCCGCTCAACGATGTAGTTGTAAGATCCATATTAGGTAAAAGATTAGAGGTTGGAAAACCATGATCATGCAATTAACCCTACGAATCAACAACCAAGATAAGCAAGTTAACGAAGGAAATTCAATAACATAGTATAATTATTCGAAGTGCTTTAACCCTGGGCTTTACTCCACTGATTGTCCCAAGACTTTTATCTTTACACATTATTTATTTTATTTTATTTATAATTTATAAAATTACAAACTCTCTTTTAGTTTACTTTTTCTCAATTGTTAAACTAGAATTGGATAGTCAGCGAATGCAAGTTCCTGAGAGATTGATACTTGGGCTTTCTTGAAGCCTCTTTACTACTTTATAAGACCACGTACACTTACGTGTGTGCTGCTAAGTTTTTGGCGTCGTTGCCGGAGACTTGTAACTAGGAAACTATCTTGTTTTTAGTTTAGCTATATTGAGTTGTTCATAGTTTATTAGTTTTTCTTTTTATTTTCTTTATATTTATTTTTATCACACTTCTTGACATGACAGGCTGGGATAGATGGTTTTCGAGTGATGACGATTCTATATGGTGTATGGTTTGTGGTCATAGTGGTCATTCTGAAGATATGTGTCCTGTCAATCCTGATTCAGTAATGTTTGTGGGCTATGCTGAAAGGCAAAATTATAAAAACAACTACAATCAAATGGTGCAGAATCAGCCACAATCATGGAATAACCAGCAGCAGCAGTTTCAACAGGCCTAACCAAATCAGTCAACTAGCAACATGGAAGAGATGCTAAAACAAATTTTAGCGCCTCAGGTTGAGTTGTTGGCATATATAAAGAACCAGGGGGAGGCTGTAGAGCAAGTGGATTTCCAACCATTTGCAGAAATAGTTACGGATAATTCAAGAAAGTCTGAGTACTCGAAAACTAAAATTATTGAATAGGTTAAGGAGATGCCACTACCACCATGTCTACAGTGGCTAAGCAAAGAAAAATATAAGAAGGATATTAGCTAATTTGTGGAGCAAACACAAGAATCGCAGCCACTCGATTGTCATCTTTATCTTGAGACTGAAATGGAGAAGGTGAATAAAAGTTAGTATGTAGTAAAGAGTGTAAATTTTGAAGTAGAATTGGTTGGGCCTCATTCAAAGCACTTTTCTACATTATGTTTAGATGATATCTTGTCTGTGGAATCATTTAAAATAGTAGAAGAGTGTGAAGATGAGGAACAAGAATCCTATATTCTTAATTTTACACCGGACAAGAAAAATAAAAACACACCTCACTTCAAGGCCGAGTGATTTACCATGCACATTCCATTACTCGGTTCCTTAATCTTTGTACCACCACCCTATGAGCGAGGCAAAAAGATGGATGCAAAATTAGGGGTGAAATTTATATTCTCAAGGTAGAGGAAAAAGTTGATTGGTTCGTACCGCGATACTAAATCAGGCGTTACTTGGGAGGCAACCCAAGTTAATTAAATATGTTTTCTTTTCAGGTTTTTTTAGTTTTTATTTTTGGTTGAGTCACAGGTTGATGGGAAGTCTGAGTACCATAAACTTGAGCTTGAGGCATGGCAAAGATTGAGTGTGGGGTCCCATGGATCCCATTTATGTGTAAAGATGCTACTAGCTAGGCCTACAGACCCCAGAGAGTATTTCTATCTTCTTACTTTTAAATTCACTTTGGGAACAAAGTAGATTTTTAAGTGTGGGGTGGGAAAATTCCTAAATTTTAGCTCAATTTACAAAAAAAAAAATTAGGCTAGGAATAAGTGAGATATTCTTGATTGGTGCTATTTTTTATTACGTGATGCAAGTGGGTTTGTTGTAAAAGCATGCTAATTGAGTGAATTGCTATTTTTTAAGACTCTTAGGCTCATTTTTGTGACTCTTGTACTTTTTGGTTTAATTTTGAATTTCTGCTCTTATTTGGTTGGGAGTCTATGAAGATCCTATTGAGTTGAGCATATGTCATGTGCGTGTGAGGTATTTTGTATATTCCTTGTTGTATGTGATGTCTATAACTTGATCGGTGTGTGTATGAAGCGAAATAAAGAATGTGGATTTAGGAGATGATATAGGCATTTCTTTGATAGCCTTATTTTATACCTTCTATTTGCCCTATCCTTGTGCATTATCCTAGTTAATGATACGGGAATAATCTCGGATATAGACTTAGGAGAGTGCATGTTGGACCCGAGCCTTGGCATGTGCAATTGAAGTATAAAAGAGACCCAAAATGTACCCAAATCAGCCCATAAATTACACTAGATGGGTGCCCACTCTTTGAAGGGTTTTTTTGGTCATTTTAACTTATATTTTGTAATAGTTATAAAAGAAACATTGTAGGGTTTTTAGATTTAGTTTTTGTTGATATTTGTGAGTCTTGAAAGACCAAATAACACAAGTCCTCTCTCCTTGAGGCACCAAAACCAAAACTAGGATACAACAATAGGGTGGATTCTCTTTTGTTGTTGCTTGCTTGGAAACGTTGATGCTAGAGAGGTGCAATCCGATTTTGTATCACGTAAGAGATAGGTTTATTGTTGTGTGTAGTTTTAAGGGCCAAAGAGTGTCCATTCTTGGGTTCTTAAGATTATACCTTTATGTGGTCTATCTATCTATCCCTTTACTTTCTTGTAATCGTGTTTAGTGTTTGAGTTGTAATCTTGTGTTCTTGTTGTTATTATTAAATTTGAATCTTGTGTCTTTGTGTTCATCTTGTTCTTCACATATTTTTGTTGTTTTAGTGTGAAATACACCTTGTTCACCTTGTATTCTTGTTGTATTTGTGAATCCGAGAGAGGTTTTCAATCGGTCCAAGGATCTTAGTGATTTGTGGACTTTTTTGGAGTGTGTTTGTGGACTATTTTTTTAGTGATTTTGTGTCTTCCAAGTTTTTATCGTATCATTTGGTATCAGAGCATGATTTGATCTTGTTCCCACAAGATCAATCTTGGGCTTGTTAGTGGAAAAAAAAAAGTGTTCAAAACTGAAAATTCAAGAAAAAATACCAATCGGTCCGTGTTGTATTCTTGGCCGAAAAGTGTGTTCTTGTTGTGTATTGGACAAGATTTTTACTTGTATTTGATGTATCTAAGTGTTAGTTTTGTTCCTCACCAACACATTGAGTCTATATCTAGATTTAAGCTTTAAAAATTGATGTTGTTGTTGTGAACAAGAAGTGGCCGTGAGTTGAAATTGTTGTTTTAGCTTGGCCGTGTGGTGAGCGTTAGTTGGTGTTGTTATTGATCTTGGTAGTTGTTGTTGTGTTCTTGTTGTTCATCACAACCTTCATCTAGTGTTAAAATCAAAAATACAACACCAAAGAAACTTGGTCGTTTGTTGGTGGTTTTATTGTTGGTCTTGTTGTTGTGGAATTGGGCGTTGAAACTTGTTGTTGTTCTTGGGAGATTGTTATTGGTTGTTCTTGTTGTGTTTATTTTGTTCTTGAAGTTCTTCACCATATTCATCACCTTGTTAACATAAAGTGAATGATAGATCCTAAAAGGTGAAGGAAAGAGGTGTAAGTAATTGTTAGTCTTGAAAGACCCCCAACCACCAAAAGACTTTACATCACTTCTCAACCACTTTTCCATGAAATAGGGTTCCATGTTTTATGAAGAAGTACAAGTCCAGTATAAGACTTTTGAGTCTTGAAATTTGAATTCTAAAGACTAGTTTGTATTTTCCTCCATTGAACAATTTCCATCAAAGTCCAAATTGTAGAATTGATCAAGACTTCCAAATTTGGAAAATAAAATTGTTGACCGAAGCCAATCAAAGACTGCCACATCACCAATTACTGTTCATCGAATTTTAAGCTCAATTTTTTATCTTTTAGTTTCATTTTGTGTCTTTAGTTTTGTTTGTTGATTCCTATACTAACTTACAAGCTAGTGACCAATTACTAGATTGTGAGTTGGTTTGAAACCGTATTTTTTTGTGTGTGTGTTTATGTTCCTTTGTGTGTTTTATTCTTTTGAGTCATTGTATACACTTGATTCACCTCTCAACACCTTTCGGAGTACAAGCAAGCTTACAACACTTGTGAGATTGAGTGTGAGGGATTTGAGAGATAAGAAATAAAAGAGAGAGTGAGGATGTTTTCGTACAACTAACGTGTTTTCTATTTTGTAGGTAACTCCTTTGCCATAATGGACATAATTTTGGCCCACCTTGATGCCATTGCCCGAGAAATAGCTAAGGCGAATGCGGGTCTTGACAAATTGGGCTCGGATATGTCTACTATACTTGAGAGGTTGGATTGAGTGGAAAGTCAAAGGAACTCTCATGTTTCTACTCCCGAAGTTTTACCTCAAACGATCAACCCTCATAGACCACCACTAAATGACATAGACATAAGCCAAGACAACAAATGTCCTCAAACCCGAGACCTAAGTGAGTCACTTCCCCCTCAATTCGATCAAGTCCAACAAGAGGGACTTGAAAGCCAATTTTTTTCCATCCAAACTCCACAACCAAAGCTCCCCCTTACCAAATCATTCATCTCAACTGAAACTCTACTTCACCAAAACTGATATATCCATGTAGAGGAGTATGGTAGAAAGGAACATGAAGGATATGGTGACTGCTACAATACTTGTATGATGGTAGGAGACTTGTTTCGGATGAGATTGAAGACAAGGTTTAAGATGGAGAGGAAGACGAGGTTCAAAATGAAGATGTTGGCCGAGACTTGTTGTAATTAAGCCCTCGGATTCTGCATGATTTTGTGGACTATTTTTTACTTGTTTTTGTAACTAATTTGCGGATTGTTTTGAGTAGGTTTTCTTTGAAGTGACCAATTGAACGAGGTGAAGCCCTGAATTTGTGGATAAATTCCTCTCACGGTGGAGAGGATGATACGGGAATAATTTTGGATATAGACTTAGGAGAGTGCATGTTGGACCCGAGCCTTGGCATGTGCAATTGAAGTATAAAAGAGGCCCAAAATGTACCCAAATCAGCCCATAAATTACACTAGATGGGTGCCCACTCTTTGAAGGGTCTTTTGGTCATTTTAACTTATATTTTGTAATAGTTATAAAAGAAACATTGTAGAGTTTTTAGATTTAGTTTTTGATGATATTTGTGAGTCTTGAAAGACCAAAAAACACAAGTCCTCTCTCCTTGCGGCACCAAAACCGAAATTAGGATTTTGTATCACGTAAGAGATAGGTTTATTGTTGTGTGTAGTTTTAAGGGCCAAAGAGTGTCCATTCTTGGGTTCTTAAGATTATACCTTTATGTGGTCTATCTATCTATCCCTTTACTTTCTTGTAATCGTGTTTAGTGTTTGTGTTGTAATCTTGTGTTCTTGTTGTTATTGTTAAATCTGAATCTTGTACCTTTGTGTTCATCTTGTTCTTCACGTATTGTTGTTGTTTTGGTGTGAAATACACCTTGTTCACCTTGTATTCTTGTTGTATTTGTGAATCCGAGAGAGGTCTCCAATCGGTCCAAGGATCTTAGTGATTTGTGGACTGCTTTGGAGTGTGTTTGTGGACTATTTTTTGAGTGATTTCGTGTCTTCCAAGTTTTTATCGTATCAGTTAACCACCATTGAGCTTTAGCTTTTTCTTTGGTAGCCTCATATGTAGCCAAATCCCTTCTTTGATAGACCATAATTTGATCCAAAAAGCTCTTAAGTGCTTTAATAAAAAATTAATTTAGTAAGGAGTTTGAGAAATTAAAGAAGAAAAAGGTGAAATTGATGCCCCAAGGTAATAGTTATTGACGTGTAATTGATGTGTGGTGGATGGTTGCGATATAATTTATGCTAAAATATTGCCATGATTGTGAAAAAAAAAAAAGAGAAAAATTGATTCTTGTGGTAGTAAACTATATGTCCACCAAGTGTTTGTAAAGATGCTTAAAAGAGATCGGGCAAAAAAAAAGATATGGGTAGACAAAAATGGTGTAATATATATTCCACCGGACACGTTATTAGTGAGCTGGACACTGTTTTGCAAAAAAAAAATACGTAGGTTGCTACACGGTTTATTAGGTTTTAATTATTTTACTTAGCTTTTAATTTTTCATATCTTGTATTCAATTATTTGGATCGTGATTATGAATATTATCGGCTAAAAACCCTCTTTTCAGAGTTAAAGCCAAGAACATGATTACTATTGTTTTGGATTAATTTTGATTAATTTTGCTTATTATATTTGGTTGCTTGTTTATTCTTGTTTTAATTATTTTAAGGATTAGCTACCCTTAGAATATATTTATTGTCGACCTTTTGATTCCGAAAGAGGGAATAGGGAGATAGAACATGGGAATAAACAAAGTTTGGATTTTATTTGTTTTATAAAATAAAGAATTGTAAAACAAATTCTTCGTAGGTACATTTGAAATATAATAATAGCTATGTGGTCAGAAATGGAAAGAAAATTGATCAATTCTAAAGGATTGAGCAATATGTTGAGTATTTGTTGTCTGCATTATTGAGAGAGAAAGAAAAGAGTGAGAACTCGATATTTGAAATGATGAAATATTTTTCCCGCAAATGGATGATTTGTATTTTGGAAAAGAATGACAAGTTTTGAAAATGTTAATTTGGTCCGAACTTGTAACGCCCCGTAAAAATTCTCCATGTATTATTTCGTAGTAGCTTGCTTATAGAGTTGAAGACTTAAAAAAAAAATTACAAGTTTCAAAGAGACTTATTCTCATTTTAAATTCCCTATCTTTGAGGATTTTATTTTCGACCTTCCCGACCTTCGTTTCTTGATTTTTTTTGTTGATATACAATGGGGCAAGTCAATAGTACGTCTTGGGCGCATTTTAGGGGGAAAACATACTGGTTTTAAATGCCTTTGAAGTACTCCAACATTCCGGGCGTAGTTTGGGCGCATTTTTGGAGCATAACACACTGGTTTGAAATATCTTTGAAATGCTCCAACATTTTTGGCGCAGTTTGGGCTCATTTCAGGGGCAGATTCAGGGTCAACTTCAAACAATCATAACTTTCTGTACATAATGAACCGGGAGAGCTGATATATATCAAATGAAAGATCCTTGCGTCTTCTTTCTAATTCCACTGATTTCATCCAAATCCAACATCTCAGTCAAAATTTATACCCATTTTACTTCAACATATCAGCCTGTCAACTGGCAGAAATTTCTGTGACATTTTTTATTTCTTTAGGGGTAAAATGGATATTTCCCATCCCCCATCATACACTAACACGAGATTTAAGCCTCAATTAACCAAAAGATGGTCATTTTCTTCCAATTGCTCAAGAACTAAATCCCTTAGTCCCAAAATAAAAATCAAGATCCCTCAAAATTCAACTGTAAAATTTTGAAATTTATTTAAGATTCGAAATCCCCATTGCGAGGGCTACAAGAAGCACCCATCAATTGTTCGTATAGTATCCCTAAAGCGAGAGTTCATTCGAAAGCTTCTAATTTAAGGTACGCGGGGTTTTCCTAAAATTCTCATGGGCATAGAAATCATGATTTTAAGAAAAGGGCTTCGGATTTATGAATATATTTATGTTTTAGAAACATTGATGATATTGTTTTGGTCTTTAGGCCTTCCCCAAATTGATTTGAATTGATATATGTATATATGTACGTGTTTTAATGTTGATGATTGAATTGAGAGCATGATTCATGTAAAAATTCCTCTCTTGTTATGATTTTATTTACTTATCATATGCTATGGATTATCTTGAATGCATCATTGAAAAGCATGATATGAAATGCCTTAAGTATTGTTATAATTGGATTATGATTTTAATTTTAAAAGAGAGGGTAGTTATGTTGATCAATGTTGAAAATATTTATATAACGAAAGAGTGCATGATTTTGCCAAAAGCACATGACCACCATATGTTTGAAAGATTTTTGCATAGTTTTGACTTATGTTTTGGAACATGAAATCTCTTAAACTATTTGCATGTTTGGGTGGTCTGAATTGATTTTTCATGAAAGAATCATGCATGGTACAATGTGGCTCAGAATTAGAACTTGCGAGTCTTGGTGTGACGACACCAACTCAATTAAAGCCATAGTAATTCAGAACAGAATAGAACAAATGTTTGAAATCAAATTTTCAGATGTTGAAACTAGAAATATGCATGATTCAGAACAGGATAAAATTGGGCATAAAGAGAGCTTAGGTGGTTCCCCGAAGAAGGCATGAGTTCAGATAACTCATTGCCCAAAATTGCAATTTGCCAATCCGGGTATATTATTATACGTTGGCCTAGTGCGTGTGGTGTATCAGACTCAGACACTCCAACCCTTACGGCACACTTAGGTTGGGGGCTTCCCCGCCGAGTCAATGGTGGATTACATATAGCCCGTGGAATATCAGACTTGTAGGGGAGTGCCACCTAACTCAGAAGTAATACAAAGATCAGAAATGGTATTGTCAAGAATGGTTTATGATTTTCAGAAAGTGCCCATGTGTTTTGAAATTATTTTATGCATGATGTTTTGTAACCCACTCTCAACTATTTTATATTTATGCAAACTTGTTATTTTAGATTTCTTCGCATACCAGTACATCTGCATTAACCTCCTTCCCCTACCTCTCAGATTTTGAGACTCAGTCTAGGGGTCCAGATAAGCAGTAGATTTCATCAGATAGAGTTGCAATGTTCAGTTGGTGAGCCTTATTTGTGTATGAATGGTGTATATGATTTCAAGTTAGAAGGGTGTCTGGGACTTCATGGTTCAGGATGCTCGTCACGGCCAGGTCCTCGGTTCAGGTCGTGACAAACTTGGTATCAAAGCACGGTTCATGGTCCCAGGGTGTCTGTAAAATCGCGTCGGGTAGAGTCTTGTTTATGGGGGTGTAGCTCTCCACACTTATAAGCAGGAGGCTACTAGGCGTTTAGGAATGTCTCCTCTATTTGTGATTTAGTTCGTGCTTTGGAGTCTAATCTATTCTCTAATCAATGATCTCTTGTTTTTCAGAAAATAGTCATGCCTCTTTGTCGCTCCAACAATCAGAATACTCAGGATGATGAAGTCCGCCCCACCCATGGGATGCGGACCCATAACAGAGTGCACACCCCAGAACCTGTCCCTACTCTGGGAGTACGTCCAGTCCCGACCAGTCCTCCTCGATCTCCAAGAACAAATATTAATCATCCCCAGTGTTGTCAGAGGGACATATCGAATGCAGAATTCAGACAATCCATCCACATGCTTGCACAGCTGGTAGCCACACAGACTCAGAGGTCGGAGGATACTAGGTCTGCATCTGTTACTTCCGAGGCTACTGGGGTGGTCTAGTTCATGAGAATGAACCCGCCCAAATTTTCTGTCACTAAGGTAGAAGAGGACCCACAGGAGTTCGTAGACAAAATGGAGAAGATTTTCATAGTAATGCATGTGGATCAGGTGGAAGGGGTTGAGTTAGCAGCATACCATCTTAAGGATGTAGCGAACTAATGGTATAATGAGTGGGAGGATGCGAAGGGTGAGAGTGTTGAGCCTATAGTTTGGACCGAGTTCGTGGAAGCTTTTCTTGACCGATTCTTTTCTTTAGAATTAAAGGAAGCCAAAGTAGAGGAATTCATGAATCTTAAGCAGGGAAAAATGAGTGTCCAGGAGTACACTTTAAAGTTCAACCAACTGGCCCATTATACATCAGAGATGATAGGTAATATGAGAGCCCAGATGAGGAAATTTGCATCCTGCCTTTCAGATAATCTAGCGCTCAAATGTCAAGGAGCAATGCTAAATAGGGATATGGACTTTGCTAGGCTATCAGTCTACATGCAGCAAGTTGAGAAAAAGAAGAAGAAAATTACTAAGTCTAGGGAGAAGGACAGGCAGGCAAAGAGGGACAAAACAGCAGACCAGAGTCATAGTCAGCCGCAGAACGGTAACTAGGGTAATAAATAGCAAAAGAAAAAGTTTTGGGGCAAGGCGCAGTCTGAAGCTAGAGCCCCAGCGCCCAAACCCCCAGTTGATAGATGATTCCAAAATTTTCAGACTAATCATGGATCCAGGGCGCAAGATACCCATTCATAGGGCAGTGTGGCGCAGCAGCATTGTACTTTTCCACGGTGTAAGACTTGTGGTAAGAATCATCCAGGAAGGTGTCAGCTGGGCTCACTGGTGTGTTATTCATGTGGTCAGACGGGTTATTTTCAGAGGGATTTCCCTTCGGCTAGAAGGAGTATTGGGGGTGCCAAGTCTCAGGAAAACTCTTCTGCACCACCACCGCCTCAAAAGGGCACCACTTCAGCTGGCGGGAGCGGTCGCAACCAGTTGTACGCCTTGACCAATCGCCAGGAGGCAGAGGCCTCACCATATGTAGTGACCGATACGTTGCAAATATTTTCTCATGATGTATATGTATTGCTTGATCCTGGGTCTACCTTATTCTATGTGACCCCATATGTGGCTGTTGGTTTTGGGTTTAAGCTCGACGTGATTGCTGAGCCTTTTTCTGTTTTCACCCTGGTGGGAGATTCTGTTGTGGCTAAGAGAGTGTCCAGGAAATGTTTTATATCTGTTTGTAGCCGGGATACTATAGCTAACCTCGTAGAGATTGATATGGTTGATTTTGATGCCATCTTAGGGATGTACTGGATCCACTCATGCTATGCTAAGCTAGACTGTAGAACCCGAAAGGTTATTTTTTCCTTTTCAAATGAACCAATGATAGAAAGGGAGGGTCATTCTTTAGCACCTAGAGGGAACTTTATATCCTATCTTAGAGCTCGTAAGCTCATTTCCAAAGGTTATCTATATCATCTGATACGAGTAAAAGATTCTAATGTTGAGAGTCCTTCTCTTCAGTCAGTCCCTGTGGTAAATGAGTTTCCAGAAGTCTTTCCAGATGATCTTCCAGGAATACCACCTGATAGGGAGATAGATTTTGGCATTGATTTATTGTCATATACCCGACCTACTTTTATTTCTCCATATAGAATGGCTCCTGCAGAACTGAAAGAGTTGAAAGAGCAGCTAATAGATCTCCTAGATAAAGGATTTATCTATCCTAGTGTTTCTCCCTGGGGTGTGCCTGTACTTTTCGTGCGAAAGAAAGATGGTTCCCTTCGTATGTGCATAGATTATCACCAGTTGAATAAGGTCACGATTAAAAATAAATATCTCTTTCCTAGGATTGATGATCTTTTTTACCATCTTCAGGGTATTAGGTGTTTTTCAAATATAGACCTTCGTTCGGGATGCCACCAGTTGAAGGTTAGAGAGTCAGATATTCCCAAAACAGCTTTCCAAACCAGATACGGCCATTATGAATTCTTAGTCATGTCCTTTGGGTTGACTAACGCTCCTGCAGCTTTCATGGATCTAATGAATAGGGTCTTTCGTTAGTTTTTGGATATTTTTGTCATAGTATTCATTGATGACATCTTGGTATATTCTAAGAGTGAGGAGGACCATGCCGATCACCTCCGAATCATCCTTCAGACTCTCAAAAATCATAAGTTTTATGCAAAATTTTCCAAGTGTGAATTCTGGATGAATGTTATTGCTTTCTTGGGGCATATTGTGTCTAGTGAGGGAATTAAGGTTGATCCCTAAAAGATTGAGGCAGTGAGATAATGGCCCAGACCCACGACTCCAATTGACATTCGGAGCTTCTTGGGTTTGGCAGGGTATTATAGAAGATTCGTAGAAAGTTTTTGTTCTATAGCTGCTTCACTTACTAAGTTGACTCAGAAAAGGTGAAATTTGTGTGGTCTGACTCATGTGAGAATATTTTTTAGAAGTTGAAGGACAAGTTGACTACTGCACCTGTGCTGACTCTTCCGAAAGGTACAGAAGGTTATGTTGTATACTGTGATGCGTTTCGAGTAGGACTCGAATGTGTTCTTATACAACATAGTAAGGTGGTGGCTTATACATCTAGGCAGTTGAAAGTTAATGAGTGCAATTACCCTACCCATGACTTGGAGTTAGCCGTTGTGGTATTCACATTTAAGATCTGGCAGCATTTTCTTTATGGGGTGCAAGTTGATATTTTCACTGACCACAAAAGTTTGCAGTATGTTTTCTCTCAGAAAGAATTGAACCTCAGGCAAAGGCGCTGGATGGAATTGCTAAAGGATTATGACATGAGCCTGTACTATCATCCGGGCAAGGTTAATGTTGTAGTCGACGCCCTCAGCAGGTTGTCTATGGGCAGTCTTTCTCATGTTGAGAAAGGGAAAAGAGAAATGGTGAAGGATATTCACATACTTGCAAATCTTGGGATGCGACTCTTAGATTCCAAAGATGGGGGAGTGGTTGTTCATGAGATAGCTAAATCTTCTCTTTGTGCAGAAGTTAAAGAAAAGCAGGACGAAGATCCCATCTTGATGCAAATTAAGAATGATGTGGGTCAGCAAAAAGTGATGTCGTTTGAGATTGGTGGTGATGGTATTCTGAGCTATCAGGGGAGATTATGTATGCCAGATGTAAATGGTCTGTGAAAAAGAATCCTTGATGAAGCTCACACTTCGAGCTATGTTGTTCATCCAGGCTCTATGAAGGTGTATCATGATTTCAAAGATATATACTTGTGGAATAATATGAAATGTGATGTGGCTAACTTTGTTGCCAACTGTTTGAATTGTCAGCAAGTTAAAGTAGAGCATTTGAGGCCCGGTGGTACTTCCCAAGGGATATCTTTACCTTTGTGGAAGTAGGAGATGATCAATATGGACTTTATTACGGGACTTCCGAGGTCTTGAAACCAATATGATTCTATTTGGGTGATTGTTGATTGGCTGACTAAGTCAACCCATTTTCTTCCTGTCAGGACTAATTATTCGGGAGATGATTATGCCAAGCTTTACATTAAGTAGATAGTTCGTTTATATGGGACACCAGTATCCATCATATCTGACCGAGGTACACAATTTTCTTCGCAGTTTTGGAGGTCCTTTCAGAAGGGTTTAGGTACCCAAGTAAACCTAAGTACTGCGTTTCACCCTCAGACGGATGGGCAAGATGAGCACACCATTCAGACCCTTGAGGATATGTTAAAAGCCTGTGTAATTGATTTCAAGGGTAGTTGGGTAGATCATTTGCCGCTAATAGAGTTTGCATATAATAATAGCTATCATGCCAGTATTAAGATGGCTCCTTTTGAAGCACTGTATGAAAGAAGATGTAGGTCGTCTATAGGGTGGTATGAAGTGGGAAAAACTCAGTTGTTTGGGCCTGATCTTGTTCACCAGGCAATAAAAGACGTGAAACTTATTAGAGAACGACTTAAGATAGCTCAGAGTAGACAGAAATCCTATACCGATGTTAGAAGAAGGGAGTTGGAATTCGAGGTTGGTGATTGGGTGTTTTTAAAAGTCTATCCTATGAAGGGAGTCATGCACTTTAGGAAGAAAGGTAAGTTGAGTCCTCGCTATATAGGACCATACCAGATTTTGAGAAGGATAGGTGCAGTTGCGTATGAGTTAGAGTTTCTTGCAGACCTGGGTTCTGTTCATTGGGTATTTCATATATCTATGTTGAAGAAATGTATTGGAGACTATTCTCTAGTGTTACACATAGAAGAGATCAAAGTATCAGACTCCTTATCCTATGAAGAAAAGCCTATAGCAATCTTAGATCGTCAAGTTAGAAAATTAAGGAGCAAAGAGATAGCCTCAGTTAAAGTGTTGTGGAGAAACCAGAAAATTGAAGAAGCTACTTGGGAATCCGAGGATGACATGCGATCTAGATACCCAAACTTTTTTGATCCAGCGAATGACGAAATAGACGGTACAATACTTGTCTTATTCTTTCCTATGCCTTAGTATGTTTGAAATCGTGCTTATCTATGTTCTACGTCATCATTCGGGGATGAATGATCCCCGGGGAGGGGGGTAATGTAACGCCCCGTAAAAATCCTCCATGTGTTATCTCGTAGTAGCTTACTTAGAGAGTTGAAAACTTAAAAAAAAAATTCTAAGTGTCAAAGAGACTTATTCTCATTTTTAATTCCCTATCTTTGAGGATTTTATTTTTTACCTTCCCGACCTTCGTTACTTGATTTTTTTTTTGTTGATATACGATGGGGCAAGTCAATAGTACATCTTGGGTGCATTTTAGGGGAAAAACATACTGGTTTGAAATGATCCAGCATTTCGGGCGCAGTTTGGGCGCATTTCTGGAGCATAACACACTGGTTTGAAATGCCTTTGAAATGCTCCAGCATTTTGGGTGCATTTCAGGGGCAGATTCAGGGTCAACTTCAAATGATTATAAATTCCTTTATATAATGAATTGGGAGATCTTCTATATATCAAATGAAATATCTTTGAGTCTTCTTTCCAATTCCACTGATTTCATCCAAATCCAACATCTCAGTCAAACGTTATTCCCGTTTTACTTCAACATATCAGCCTGTCAACTGGCAGAAATTTCTGTGACATTTTTTATTTCTTTAGGGGTAAAATGGATATTTCCCATCCCCCATCATACACTAACACGAGATTTAAGCCTCAATTAACCAAAAGATGGTCATTTTCTTCCAATTGCTCAAGAACTAAATCCCTTAGTCCCAAAATAAAAATCAAGATCCCTCAAAATTCAACTGTAAAATTTTGAAATTTATTTAAGATTCGAAATCCCCATTGCGAGGGCTACAAGAAGCACCCATCAATTGTTCGTATAGTATCCCTAAAGCGAGAGTTCATTCGAAAGCTTCTAATTTAAGGTACGCGGGGTTTTCCTAAAATTCTCATGGGCATAGAAATCATGATTTTAAGAAAAGGGCTTCGGATTTATGAATATATTTATGTTTTAGAAACATTGATGATATTGTTTTGGTCTTTAGGCCTTCCCCAAATTGATTTGAATTGATATATGTATATATGTACGTGTTTTAATGTTGATGATTGAATTGAGAGCATGATTCATGTAAAAATCCCTCTCTTGTTATGATTTTCTTTACTTATCAAATGCTATGAATTATCTTGAATGCATCATTGAAAAGCATGATATGAAATGCCTTAAGTATTGTTATAATTGGATTATCATTTTGATTTCAAAAGAGAGGGTAGTTATGTTGATAAATGTTGAAAATATTTATATAACGAAAGATTGCATGATTTGCCAAAAGCACATGACCACCATATGTTTGAAGGATTCTTGCATAGTTTTGACTTATATTTCAAAACATGAAATCAAACTATTTGCATGTTTGGGTGGTCTGAATCGAGTTTTCATGAAAGAACTATGCATGGTACAATGTGTCTCAGAATTAGGACTTGAAAGTCTTGGTGTGACGACACCAACTCAGTTAAAGCCATAGTAATTCAGAACAGAATACAACAATGTTTGAAATCAGATTTTCAGATGTTGAAACTAGAAATATGCATGATTCAGAACAGGATAAAATTGGGCATAAAGAGAGCTTAAGTGGTTTTCTGAAGAAGGCATGAGTTTAGATAACTCATTTCCTAAAATCGTGATTTGCCGATCTGGGTATATTATTATACGTTGGCCTAGTGTCCTGTGGCGTATCAGACTCAGACACTCCAACCCTTGCAGCATACTTAGGTTGGGGGCTTTCCCGCTGATTCAATGGCGGATTCTATATAGCCCGTGGAATATCAGACTTGTAGAGGAGTGCCACCTAACTCAGAAGTAATACAAAGATCAGAAACGGTATTTTCAAGAATGGTTTATGATTTTCAGAAAAGTGCCCATATGTTTTGAAATTATTTTATGCATGATGTTTTGTAACCCGCTCTCAACTATTTTATATTTATGCAAACTTGTTATTTTGGATTTCTTCGCGTACCAGTACATCTGCATTGACCCCCTCCCCCTACCTCTCAGGTTCTGATGCTCAGTCTAGGGGTCCAGATAAGCAGTAGATTTCATCAGATAGAGTTGTAGTGTTCAGTTGGTGAGCCTTCTATATTTCAGAAGGCTTGTTTACTTTCCGACAATTATTATTAGTTATAGTTTTGGTCTACTGGGGGCCTTGTCCCAGTTTTTAGATTGTGTTAGTGATCATGTAGTAGAGATTTCACAAACGGTTTGCAGATGTTGTTAGATGGTTTTGGATTTCACTCTCCATTGCTAACTTTATATCAGATTTATGACTATGATTCCGTTTGTAATAATTTCCGCATTTTCTTATTTGTGTATGAATGGTGTATATGATTTTAAGTTAGAAGGGTATCCGGTCCTTCATGGTTTGGGATACTCGTCACGGCCAGGATCTCGCTTCGGGTCGTGACAGAACTGATCTTAATAATCTTTTTAAATTTTAAAAGATATAATTGTTAACCGTCTCACCATAATAAAGTGTATTAAGTTCAACTGCAACACTGATAAATTTTAGGTATTAGCTTAATAATAAGTTAATAAGAATCATTTCAACTCAAAGTGATCGATTGACGACTCAGGTCGAGAGAAACACAATACCCGCATCATGCAATTGCAAAGACCCAATTGAAGTTTTAGTTGACCCTATCAACTTATCCCTAGTTATAGCTAAATCAATTTAGGCATTTCAAATAATAAGCTAATATGAACCATTTCAACTCTGATTAATCGATTGATGACTTGGGTCAGGAGGAGCGCAGTACCAACATTATGCAATATAGTTGACGCTGTCAACTTATCCTTAGTTGTAGCTAAATCAATTGAGGAATTTCAAATAATAAGCTAATATGAATCATTTCAACTTTGACTGGTTGATTGATGACTCGGGTCAGGAGGAGCACAGTACCAATATCATGCAATATAGTTGACCCTGTCAACTCATCCCAAGTTATAGCTAAATCAATTGAGGCATTTCAAATAATAAGCTAATATGAATTATTTTAACTATGACTGATCGATTTACGACTAGGGTCAGGAGGAGCATAATACCAACATCATGCAATATAGTTGACCTTGTCAACTCATCCCTAGTTGTAGCTAAATCAATTGAGGCATTTCAAATAATAAGATAATATGAATCATTTCAACTCTGACTAATCGATTGACGACTTCGGTCAGGAGGAGCACAGTACCAATATCATGCAATATAGTTGACCCTATCTACTCATCCCTAGTTGGAGCTAAATCAATTGAGACATTTTAAATAATAAGCTAATTGAATCATTTCAACTCTGACTGATCGATTGATGACTTGGATCAGGAGGAGAGCAGTACTAACGTCATGCAATATAGTTTAACCTATCAACTCATACCTAGTTGTATCTAAATCAATTGAGGTATTTTAAATAATAAGCTAATATTAATCGTTTCAACTCTGACTGGTCGTTGGACAACTCGAGTCAGGAGAAGCACGGTACCAACATCATGTAATATAGTTGATCCTATAAACTCATCCCTAGTTATAGCTAAATCAATTGAGGCATTTCAAATAATAAGCTAATATGAATCATTTTAACTCTGACTGATTGATTGACGACTTGGGTTAGGAGGAGCACAGTACCAACATCATGCAATATAGTTGACCCTGTTAACTCATCCCTAGTTGTAGCTAAAAATCAGATATTGTATTTGAACATATGATCTCAATTGAAATTGTATAAGAAATAAATATTCAACCTGTTGCAATAGTTGACTTATCTATTGGAATTTATCAAACAGATTAATGAATCTATTTCAGCAGATTACCTATCTGTTGTAAATTATCAAATAGAAGTTGCCATCTGTTGCGACATATGACTGAGCCATTGAAAATTTAAAAGAAAATTGTCAACTTATATGTTTTAAGATATTTTTTTAATTTTAAAACAATTTCCTGTCCGAGATAAAAATGATAAAATACTAAGGCGGTAAAAATATTACTTGGATAACTCCAAAATCTCCTCCTTGAGTATTCTTATCTTGTATTTTCAATGTCATCTCATGTCACCGTCTCCTCATACCCTTCAAAGTTATTAATGAATATTTAATACCCATCTCTAGAATTCTCTCTCCTTCAGCCATAAATTAACTTATCTCTCTTCTTTCTTTCAGAATTCTCTTTCTCTTCTCTTTAGGGTAATCACAACCGTCTCTTTTTTCCTCTCTTTTATCTCATCTCTCATATGAGGATCCTTTCGGATCTTAATTGATCAATAGCTTTTATCGACTGAAATCGGTGTTCTGATACCTTTGCTTTTTTGACATTGCAGGTATGGTTCACTATTGCTCTTTCCCTTCTAGTCTTCTTCTTTGTATGTTATTTAAATTAGATATTTACATCTGTTGTTTTTATTGATTTACCCATTACCAGTATCCTATTTATTGAGAAAATTAAAGTAAGTGTTGTTGTTGGAACATGTGGTGTTTGTGTTTTTGATTGTGTTGGAACATATGGTTTTGTTTCTTTGTTGTTGATAATTTTGTTAATGGTGGTGGTGGTGTTACAAGAGTTTCCTCAACTATTGTAACTGATTAATCAGTTGTTGGTACAGATGTAGCAACTGTTGGAATAAATCAAACCAGTAGCAAGGCTGGTTTGATTTATTCCAATAGGTGGCCCATCTGTTGCAACATCTCAGCCATCTATTGCCAGAGATGCATTACCTATTGCAATAGATGACTCATCTATTGAATAAATGGGGAATCTATTGCACCAGATGGTCATCTGTTGTAACACATATTGTAATGTGTTGTATTCATTCAATTTTGTGTTACCCTTTTGTAATGTTCTTTTTGTTCTTCTATTGTTTAACATCAAATATTTTTCTCTTATTTGCAGATAAGAAGAAGTGAAAGTGGATCAACTTTTGCCCAACCAGCATTAAAGCTAGAGTAAAATGGGTTTGGAAGAATAAGCTACTTACAGATGGAACCACTTCATATGTGGGAGGTATGTATTACTGATAAACTAATTGTGAAAACACACATCCAGTATGTTGATTTTGTGAATGTTTGTTCTTTACCTATTAGGCGTTAATCTTTCAAATAAGATATGGCATTTTACAGTTAAGATTGGTAGGTTCTAATTGGTAAGGCTGAGAGACTAAGTAGGTGGAATCGATACCCTATTACGATTTAATGAAGATTTTGCTAATATTTATGTATCAAGTTTAGAGAAGGGTTCAAGTTTTTGGTGGCACTGTAAACATTCAAATAGTGATTGGACTGATTTTAAAGGTTCAATGGACTTTTGAAAAGACTCTGAAGCCTTGCACTGTTTCAAATAAGAAGGGAAAACTAATAGTTATTACCCTGGTCCAAATTTATATGGATGGGTTACTTAAGGAGACTATTATACAACAGAAGGTGATTGGAAGAATACCCATATGGGAAGGGGGAGGTGGAGAAGACCATATATCAACTTAGACCTTATTAAAGAAGAAACACAGTGTAGGAAGGAACATGTAGCGAATTTGGCGGATGAAATTGACATAAGAAATGGAAAAAATAAATGAGCTACAAATGTGAAAGTGTATCCAAAAATGAAAATCCATCAGTCCATTTTGAAAAGAAAAATATTGAAGTGAACTGCAGTTGTGCACTTCGTTAGGGGACTGAAACTAGCTAGTGTGGCCTGAATGAAGACCCACAAAATGCAAGACCAGAACTCTAAGGTTGAAGCTTTGCGAGTACCGATGGTGGTAAGATTGTCGGTCAGGAACGAAACATGAACCAACAACTCCTGAAGTAAAAATAAGGGATCATCCAACGTGGCAATTTCTGAAGTTAAACTTACATCCCATGCCTCATGTTCATGGTTCTATTCTGGTCAAAGGCAGTGGAAATAACAAAGCATAGGATTTCTGCCCAACTTCAAACCTTTTTGTTTCTACTACCATTGACCAGATCAAAACCACAAACAGAAGGCATAGGATGCAAGTTAGACTTTAAAAATTGACGCCTTGGCTTTCCTTATTTTTACTTCTGGATTTGCTGGTTTAGGTTTCATTCTTGACTAAAAATCTTACCAATCCTCTGTACTCGCCAAGCTATTTTCTTAGAGTTCTGGTCCTGCACTTTGTGGGTCTTCATTGAGGCCATGCTCACTAGTCGCAGTCCCTCGCAAAGTGTCCAGCTTCAGTCCTCTTTAGCATTTTTCTTTTTTCAAGAACGACTGACAGATTTTAATATTTGGATACATTTCCACATTTGAAGATCATTCAGTTTTTTCATCTTTCAAGTTAATTTCATCGGCCAGATTGGCTAGAAGTTCCTTACTTGTTTCCCTGTGTTTCCTTTTAAATAAGGTCTGAGATGATATATGGTTTTCTTCACCTCCTCTTTCCCATATAGGTATTCTCGCAAGCACCTTCTATTGTATAATAGTCTCCCTGAACAACCCATCTATATAACTTTGGACCAGGGCAATAACTATTGGTTTTTCATTCTTGTTTACAGAAGTGCGAGGCTTCAGAGGCCTTCAAAAGTCCATTGCACCATTAAAATTGGCCCAATCACTATTTAAATATCTACAATGCCATCAAATATTGATATTTTCTCAGAACTTAATGCATAAAGATGAGCAAAACCGTTATTAAATTATAACAGGGTATCGACACCACCTTTTTGGAACCCTTCAGCCTTATCAGTTCACACCTATCAAACTAAATTGTAGAATAAAGGATCTTGTTTGAAGGATCAATGTCTAATCGGTAAAAAATTGCATTCACAAAATCATTATACTTTATATGTGTCTGTCACGAAAGCCTGATAAATAATACATAACTCCCACACATGAAAGTGGATCCATTCATCTGCACACACCTTATTCTTCCTACCCCATTAATGTCGGACACTGTTTATTCTTCACTTCCCATGGTTAAGTAGTGTACAAGACTACGGAGGCTCAGAGGGTAACCATCTTTAATGTTAGAGGACTACATGCCCGTCAAGAAAAAACAAGTGCTACAAGTCATGACTTTTTCACCTTTTGTGTTTTTGAATCTATTTTTTTTATTTTATATAATAAAACAGTCACTAATTTGGATTAATTAAAGTATGTGATGACTATTAAAAAAGAGGTGAACAGTCGTGACTTTTTGTCTAACACATTCAGAACAGCTGATGAATCAAATTCCCCATCTGTTGCAACTGATGAATCATCTATTAGAAGAAATCAAAACATCTTCTCCAATAGATGATACATCTGTCGCAACTGATAATACATATGTTGTGACAAATGTCTTATCCGTTGCAACATATAGACCATCGGTTGTGACAGATGGACCATTTGTTACAACATCTCAATAATAACAGTTATTATTAAGAGAGAAACAGTTTTGAAAAGGTGAGAAGTTTGAATATGAAAGAAAAAGTCACGACATTTCACAAAAAATAAAAAGTCAGCAGTTTGAATGTAATTAATACAATAGAGCTGAACAGTCGTGCCTTTTTGCCTAACACATTTAGATTCAATCCTCTATAGGTCCCTCCTTAATCTTCATTCTACTCCACTTTATTTATTATTTCCTGTATTTTGTCTTTTCGTATTACATTTTCAACCACTTCTCTTCAAAGAGAATATTCTTTTCTCGTTAAGGTAAGTTTTTTTGTGTGTGTGTAAATCTACTAGTTGGTAGTATACGTTGTATTATATTCGAATTCATTTCTTCACTTTTATGTTTACATTTTTTGTCAACTCATGCGTGTTCTAGATATGGTTGATCCTGTTTGGGACATTGCTATTCTATGCGACACCATGCCAAAACTTTAAAGGCAAGTTAATGACCTGCAGAGGGAGTTGGTCACCGTGAGAGCAAGGATGTTCAGAGAGATGCAGAGGTTGATAATGGCCCTACTGCTTCCGGTTGATGATTGGTCGGCTAGCAATAATAATGATGATGATGATAATTAGAATGTGTTTAATGTTTTAACGTATGTATTTTAATTTTTTTATATCGGATCTATACCTAATGTATTTTGTTTTTCATTTAATGAAAATATTATTTTTGATCAACTTTAGCTTTTTAATTCTTATTTAATTTTTATTCTGTCTATTTCTTCTTCTCAACAAACATGTCGACAGTTGAAGAAGGTAAGGAGAAATTTTGAACCAATAGCAATAGAAAGAGTTTTGAGTTCTTTCAACTAATGGACCATCTATTGAAATAGATTGGTCATCGGTTGGGTTTGTGTCAGCAGATTATCCATCTGTTGCAACAGATTTGTCATCTGTTAGAGGAAAATATTCCAGTTTGATGAACTTATTGTGTTCTTCCAGCTAATGTGCATATGATGCAATAGATGAGTAATTTGTTGAAAAGAATTTTATGGTCTGTTGTATTTAGTTCCTTTTTTGCCTCTTTTTATTGATGTACAAGTTATTAAAAAAGTTATTTTATATAATAAATGATAACATTTACATTCACAATAATGAGTTAAATATATAAAAGTCTATAATAAACAGCAACATAAGTTTTTGCTATTATAACGATCATGGTGGATTATGATCCGGGCATATAGTTCTTTTGTGGCCAACATTCTTACATATGGAGCACTAGTTTTTTCTTGACGGAACTGTTTGTCTGACTCCATGCCTCCTCTTATATGTCCTTCTTCACAGTTTGATAGTTCTTGGGTCTTATGAAGGAGGTATTAATCTCCCCAAAATCTCTGCAGGAACAACCCAAGATTCTTCGAGAAGCACCGAAGTAATATTCCCACTATATGCCATTATATATTCTTCCACCGAATAATATGGAGAGGATTACTCATAAATTTTAGTTCCATATTTTGCACTGTATTGAGCTCAAAGCACTGCCATAGCATGTGGACAGGGTATTTTGTCCAAGTCAAAAACTCTGAACGTACAAGATCTTATTTGAAAATCGACTGTTGATACTGAACTTGTAATCTACTATTTGATGAGAAAATAACCTATTCTCGGGACTGATGTTCGTTGATATTATTTTTTCCGCTTCCAGAACAAATTTGGTTCCTGCATTGCTGAACATCATATGCCTTCCGTGAAAAAAATTGCCATACTTCTTGTTTATTTTATCAATTAAAGCCACGATGGGAAATTCTCTTTCATTGCTAAATAATGAATTCACCTATTCAGCTATGTTTGATGTCATAATATTGTACTTATACAAAATAATCACTTAGTACGACATCCTACTAAACTTGTAACTCAAACAAGACATTAAATTCAAAAGAATGTACCTATTTGCCGGACAGAATGCTCGGCTCCATCTCTCGAAACTGATATGTACGAGATGTTCTACTGACTTGGGATGCATATCCACTATTTGATTGAAATGGTCTAAAAACTCCTCTATACTATATGCTTTAGCTGCTCTATAAAAAAAGATCACGACCCTTTCGTTGTGAAAGTTGTTCCGAATGTTATCTCTAAGATGCTTCATGCAACAACCAGAGTGAACTGAAGTGTAGAAAATTGAACCCATCTTTGGAATACTTGGATGCCTATCTGAAATAAAACACAACTCTTCGATATCTTCAACGCAGCTTCGAATCTATTTTAAAAAGTTTTGTAAGAGGCATCATATTCCTTTTCCGCTATACAAAAAGTGATAGGAAATATATGATTCTCCGCATACTACACCACCGCCGCTAGCAAAACTCCATTATACCTGCTCCTCAAGAAGGTCCCATCGACGGTCATGACTTTTCTCAAATGTTGAAAACCTTGAATCCAAGCACCATAGGATACAAAAAGTACTTGAACCTTCTGTTTTCATCAACATGCAATGCCGTCTTACATTCGGGATTTTTGGACTCAAGCATGTAACAGTAGGCATCGAGGAATGTATACTAATGCTCGTGTGTACCCCTAACCAAATCCTTGGAAATCCCCATGGCTATATATATCTTCCAATAACTAACCATGACACCCAATTCCGTAAGGAGTTGATTGGTTATATCCTTTGTAGAAATGCCTTTTCCATCAGGATATCTATTCTTGAAATATTCATCAAGGACCTTTGTTTTGGCATGAGGATTTTGGCCCAAAATGTGCTCCGAACCACATGTATGATACTTTTCATATTTATGAATAACGAATATGTCAGAACTTAAGTACTTCGCCGCTCTCAACCACCACTTGCAGTTCGGATTAGCACATTTGAAGCAAAATACTTTGTTCGAATTAATCACCTTCATTATTCTAAAATCTTTTTTAAGCAAGCAATATAATAAGAAGTAGAAAGTTCTTTTTTATCCTTGAATGACATTTCCTTGTAAAAGTTGATCTCTTCATCTTGACGATTGTCAGACTGTGTCAATTGAGAAGAACTGCCCACCGTATTGCTCGTAGCAACGGGCGTTGGTGTTTGATCATCATATGGATTATTCATGTACAGATCATCCAAACTATCATCAAAGATGTCTTGTTGTTGATCTTTTTCTACATTCTCATTCTCATTCTCTCTCGTGTTTTCAACCATATAGACCCTTAACACCAGCCTGGCTAAATCACTAAGATAAGCACGCAACCAAACCTGATCAATTATCTTGAAAGGTAGTACCCTCTGATTTTCAAAAGAGTTGTGCATCTAGTTGACAATTCATTCCATAATAACTGATGATTAAATTCACAAAATCATCATAAAAAACATCACTTTGGACTGTCATAGCTATCGTCTCTAGAATTTCACCCTCCTTCCAACACCATACATATCGATTGCTCTTCTCGATCCATTGACTATGAAAATTCACCCCTATTGTTATTGATCTCTCCATTAGTGGTACCTAAATAAAGTCATTTGTTAAAAAAAGTTAATAATGATATCATAATAAAATTAATAGTGATTTTATAGTGTCGTAACATGAACCCCAATAGATGTATAATCTGTTGCAACATATGAATAATATGTTGCAACAGGTAAGTGATCAGTTGCAACAGATTACTTACCTGTTGGAATTCATGTTACGCTCCTAAAGCTGATTTCAATAAATGAGTCATCTGTTGTAACAGGAGAATCATATGTTGCAATAGACTATACATATTTTTCAACAGATAAAGTGCCTGTTGGGATAGATGTTACATTACTAAAGAACTTTAGAAGATGATTCCAACAGATGAGTGACATGTTACAACAGATAACTTACCTGTTGCGACAGATGACTTACCTGTTGCAACAGACGATGTGTCTGTTGGAATCGAGTTCAGGTTCTATTGTAATAGATAACTTGCCTATTTCTACAGATGACTTACCTGCTGCCACAGACGACGCATCTTTTGGAATTGAGTTTAGGTTCTGTTGCAATAGATAATGAACTAATTGTGACAGATGACTTACATGTTGCAACAGACGACGCGTCTATTGGAATCAAGTTCAGGTTCTGTTGCAATAGGTTACTAATCAGTTGCAACAGATATTTACCCTATTGCAAAAGATAACTAGTCTGTTGTAATAGAGAGGTTATATGTTACAACAGCTGACCCATTTGTTTAATTCATGTTACCTCACTATAGAATCATAAACATGAAACCAACATATGAGTCTTCCATTGTAACAGATGGCCCATCTATCGCAACAGATGAGTGATCTTCTTAAACAGATGGCTATTATATTGCATTCATGTTCGCCTGCTATCTATTGTTGAAAAAACAGCATAATAGCAGTTACCTAGATGACAAATTCAACTAAAAATCATAATTTGACTTACCAAAGTCTCTTATGAAGTATGTCAAAGTAGAAAGTGATGTACGAAATAAAATTTGACCTAACAAATTGGTCAGATAGTAGCAGTAGCAGTAACAACAACAACAATGGTCAACAAGAAGAAGATGAATATGATAATGAAGTAGAATATGACGATAATGAAGAAAAAAATTATGATAATGAAGCAGAAGATGATGAATAAAGCAACAACAATAATGAACAACAAAAATTGCTAAGAGGGAGAAAACAACAATGGATAAGAAGAGAGATAAACACGCCTTTTTTCCCTGCGTTTCTTGTTATATTAGGCTAACATTTGTATCGAAGTATAAATTTAAAAATTTGTGGGCTATTCTCAAACTTTCCCAACTTTCTTAATTCATAAAAAAGTAATTGTCAGCTCTACTTAATTATTAAGACTTGAGTCACCTACACCTTATTTTCAAACTCTTTTGTCACTTTTAACCAAATGCCCCTAGTGACTTAGAAGTCTACAAAAATACAACATAAAAATTATCCTTGAGAAGGTTCGATTCATGCCCGACTTTATAATTGAACCCACTTATAGCTCTGAGCTACGCCTTTTTATTGTGTAATATGGATTCATTTTATTTATATATGTCTTAAGTCATTGATAGGATTGTAAACTTGTCTCAAAATTTCACTTAAACTCCTCAACTTAGGTTTGTACCTATCAGGCCCTTAACATACCCGAAATTTGATCCACCCACACTTTTTTTGCCCAAATCTCATGAGATCCCCTGTGCATGTCACCAAACACTGCTTATGTGGAAAACTAGTCCACTCAAATTTCTCCACATGGATTAAATATATCCATGTAAAAGGCTTGACAGCTAAAAGGTCAAAAAGTCCATTTAGACAAAAAATTTAACATCAGTTTCTCTCTCCCAGATCTCTCTCTCTTCAATTTTTAGCGCTAATTTAATAAAAAATCTTGTCAAATCACAGAAGAAATTTAGTAATTTTGCTTACATATTCCTCGTGTAAGTGTTTTTATGATTTGTATTTGTTAAATTTATCAAATTTTAGCATAATTTAGTTTTTAGGGTTTGAAATGTCACTGTATGAGATGTGTTGTTGGAAATATTCTGTCACTTTCTTTGTATGCATTAAAGGTTGTAGCTGGTGTGTTCTTTGGGTATATTTCATTTACTAACTTTAATTTTTTACCATTTGTTGCAGGTGACCTAACAAATGGAGATTATTTATACAAAATTTCACCAGGAGGGGGAGGGCTTTTCCAATATTCCTGTCCATGTTGGAAAATGTTTGTTAGAACTAAGGTATATTAATAAGGGCCACTTTTTACTACTGAAATTGTTACATTATACTAAAGAATCAGGGTATGAAACTGTTGGAGGTTTTATTACCAAGAAGTAGTAACTAACGAGTTCAAATTGGTTATAAATGACTGACATCTCCTACAACTAGTTAAAGACTTAAAACATGAGGACTCTATTGACTTTTATGTCATTATGTTTTAGATGAACCAATACTTGACCCTGATGGACCTGCAGGTCTTTTACCTAGACTTAAGGTTATAGATAGTGAGATGGTGTCAATGGATGAGGTTAGTAAGGGTGTCAACATAGAGAGAGAATTTATTGGTGTTGATGAGAATGTTAAAATAGAGAGAGCGTCTGTTAACTTAGGTAAAGAGAGAGAATGTTAACATAAGTGGAGAGAGAGAAACTTCTAACAGAGTAGATGAGGCTGACGTAGAAGATGTTAACCTAGAAGATGTTAATAAAAAAGGTGATAAGGTTGATGTAGAAGATCTAAAAGATTTCTATGTACAAGATGTTTATATAGAAGGAGAGTTATCAAATCATTTGAGTAGTGATTTAGATCTTAGAGATATTTTTTCAGAAGATGGCTCAGATGTTGATGGGGGTTGAAGGCTTTGAGATAACAAGAAGAAACAACAAAGCCAACAACAAAAAAAGAAACAAAAAAATAATAAAAAAGACTGTTGAAACTAAAGAAGTACCTATGGGAGTTGTTGGTTGTGTCGATAGAGGCTTTGAGCATATTTAAAAAAATAAGGCTAAGAAATATGTTGGATAGTTGGGTGGAGATGAGGAATATCTTGATAGTTTTTATTATTGTAGTGAAGATAGTGAAGAGAATCTAGATCTAGATTTCATTAGAGGAGCAGATCTACCTAGAAGAAGGAGAAGCAAAAAAGTTCGGTATGACGAAGATTGTGAATTTGTTGTGTTTGAGCTTGGAATAATTATTGAGGGTGCAAAACAATTTTGAAAAGTAGTTTCAAATAATGTTGTAGAGTATAGAAGGCAGTTGAAGCTAAAACCTAATGAAAAACATTGAATAAGGGTGAAGTGAATTATACCTAATTGCAATTGGTTGTTGTTTGCTTTTACTAATAGGGATTCAGGTGATTTTATTGTTAAGAACTATAACCCTATTTACAGTATTCCTCTAAATAAGAACAAGATGTGTGATTCAAAGTTGATTGATAGAAATTTCAAGGACAGAATTATTTCTCAATCATACATAAAGATTCGGGAAATTTAGAATTTGGTAAGAGCGATGTTGGGCCTTTTTGTAGGTAAAACTATTTGTTATAGGACAAAACAGATTATTATGAGAGTGAATATGGGTTATTGGAAACTAGAATTTGACACATTATGTGACTATGCAGATATGATCAAGAAAATAAATCTTGGATGCTCTTGCTGGATAAAAATTGATAAAGAAACAGAATCGGGGAAGAACCTTTTTGCTTATTTCTATGTGTGCTTACATCCCTTCAAGCAAGGATGAAAAATTATTGATTTTGATGGATTCTTTCTCAAAGAAGCTTGTAAGGGTGAGTTGTTAGTTGTTGTGGGAAAAAAAGAGAACAACCAAATGTATGGGCAGTTGTTGATACAAAAACAAAACATAGCTAAGATTGGTTCATAAAGTATCTAATTGTTGATCTAAATTTGGAAATTAGTAAAGGCTTGACTGTAATGTTAAAAACAATAAAATCTACTACTATTTAATTATTTTTCTTATTATTTGACTTTAATTTCCATTAAAATTTCTATTCTAATCATACTTATACTTATTACAGGGTCTTATTCCTATTTTGATGGATCTGCTATCAAATGTTGAGAGAAGAATGTGTGCTAGACATATTTGGAGTAATTGGCATGTGCACTAAAAAAGGAAAAGAAAGAAGAAAGTAGTTTTGGAGATGTGCAAAAGAAAGCTTTGAAGTCAAATTTAAAGAGGAGATGCAAGTAATGTCAAGACTAGGTAAGAAGAAAATAATTAAGGACATGCTAATTAATCCTCCTTCTTCTTGGTGTAGGGCATATTTCAAAACACATTTTAAATATGATATTGTAGAATACTGAACTGATCTAAACTTGACTGATAGGATAACTAACTGAACTAATAACACTCATATATTCCTGAAAACTATTTTGAAAGTACTAAGACTAAGTAAACAGCTAAATTTTGAGTATTCATAACCCTCAAGGCTCGATAACATTAATAGTAAAAGCAAACCAAAGCTTCAAAAGCATAATAAGTAGTCATTGCTCAAAATTCATCTCTTAGGCATTTCATCAAACACTTGAAATTCATAAACTTAGGTATCGAAATGATTGAAACATGTGGGAATAACATAATCATAACACTAAAACCATACATTGGGGGATTTAACATGGAATTTCATGCTTCAAACATGTAAAGGCTACTTTCCAACTAAAAACACTTGTAAACATCATGCATAATTGAAATTCCCAAAAGCTTCATGAAATTAATTCATTGTAAACATGTGAATTCATGATTTAGAACCCAAAAATAGGTACTTGGACTCCATGGGTGAAAAGGGCCCATGGATGAACATTTAAGATACCTTAACTGATGAATTTATGTGAGTTCTTGGTGATTTCTTAAATCTTGAACTTGGATTTAAAGAAGCTAGGGTTTTGTTCTTGAGAGAGTTTGTGAAAAGATGAGTGATTTTGCCCTTTTGGGACCTTAATCTCATGTTATGGGTGAGACAAAGTAAGGAAAAAATGACTCAAATACCCCCACATACCTGGAATTAATTAAACTAAACATGGTCAGTGATGCGGTAAGCGAGACATCGCATCACTCAATCGACGCGTTAGGCTTTACACCGCATTGTACCCTACCAACGTGATAAGCAGTGCACCGCGGCCATATCGCACTGACTCGCTGATTTAAACATCCAAGCAAGCCTCAAACCTCATCCAAAAAATCCAAAATTTACCCGAGACATATTGTCGACCACTCCGATTATGAATCAACTTAAAAATCAATGTTCTAAGACCGAGAAGATCGGAATTAAAATCATCAAAGTTTAAGAGGATTTGAAGATGACTAAATCTTAACACTTAGTGAAATTTTCTAAGTCTTGGACCTCTTTAGCATGCAAAAGTGTCTTACGGGGTCTTACAATATTGTATATCCTCAAGAGTCTGATTATGATAGTGGACTAAAAAGTAATCCATATTTTTTTTCACAAGTCATGAGTGGAGAAAACTTAACACTTTGATATGATGCCATGAAAGAAGAAATGTAATTTATGGCCAAAAATAAAATTTGAAATCTTGCTGAATTATCAAAAGGAATCTCTACAATAGGATTCAAATGGATTTATAAAATCAAAAAAGATTCATCTGATAATGTCAAACTATATAAAACTAGACTTGTAGTCAAGAATTTCACTCAGAAAGAATGCATTGATTATCATGAAATCTTTTTTCTTATATCAAATAAGGATTCATTAAGAATAATTATGACATTATTATGCATGTGACTCCATCAGTCTGATTTACCTTTTCACAGGCATAGGCTAGAAGATTCTAAAGATTGTTCTCTACCTCTTTCTTATTAAAGTTTTGACAAAGAATTCTTTACAACACTTGAACAACGATGATTGAAGGAACGTTCTTATTTATTTTCCTATTATATTTTAGCTCTATATATATTGAAATTCAAAAAATTCTTCTTCAATTATAAAAACTAAATAGTATCAAATCAATGATTCATTACATATACCTCCATTTCATCCAACCTTAGACAATTTCTTTTTCTCCATTATCAAGCCTAGTAGAAAGGGGAAAAAAGCCTCTAAATTTTGAATTGCACTTCCAATCAAACTTTGTTAATAGATGAATGAAATAATTATTATTATTACTCTTATATATAAGTGTGATCAAGTAGCAGGTGGAAGCTGGCAGGTGGAGGTTGTCCTGCCAGCTTCCCAAGGGTTAGTTTTGTCATTTTATTTATATAAGGGAAAACAGGTCATTTCATATTTGGGTTGGTACAGGTGTAGTCTCAGAGTTATAGTAATACAACAGCTGTCCATTGAGATTATACGTGTAATTCCACAAATTACTCTTACAACAGCTGAAGCTTCGGTTTTGTCTCACTAAAGAACCTAAAATTCATTCTCACACCTGTGATAATCTTTCAATTTTCCTCAGATTTTTAATTGAAAGAGTGTAAGTTCTCTTTGCTGTTGATTTTTCCCTTTCTCCTCTTTCATAGTATGTTCATAGTAGTAAAACTAACTCTTATATATAAGTGTGATCAAGTAGCAGGTGGAAGCTGGCAGGTGGAGGTTGTCCTGCCAGCTTCCCAAGGGTTAGTTTGGTCATTACATTTATATAAGGGCAAAAAGGACATTTTGTATTTGGGTTGGTACAGGTGTAGTCTCAGAGTTATGGTAATACAACAGTTGTCCGTTGAGATTGTACGTGTAATTCCACAAATTACTCTTACAACAGCTGAAGATTTGGTTTTGTCTCACTAAAGAACCCAAAATTCATTCTCACACCTGTGATAATCTTTCGGTTTTTCTCAGATTTTCAATCGAAAGAGTGTAAGTTGTCTTTGCTATTGATTTTTCCCCTTCTCCTCTTTCATAGTATGTTCATAGTAGTAAAACTAATAGAAAACTCCATTGGTGTGCTACTTGGAATTCTAATTTTATCGTCTCTGTGAGTTCTTAGTTGTGTGCTTAATTAGTTGGACTCCAACAATAGTATACAAGATCAGTACAGTTTCAGATCTTGCCTTACTAGCTCAACATCAGTATACAAGATAAAAGATTTCAAAAAGAAAAGACCCAGGTAGTAGTAGTAAATAAATTTGTGTTTGATTATTTGTTGTTGGATTCTTTTAACTGAATTTCCCGTTAGATTATCTGTTCTTCTAGTTGTTTGGTTGATCTGCTATACGTACTATGAAATTTGTGGGTTCCCCATTTTTTCTCTCTGGAAAAAAAAATAGAAATGGTTATTTCATAGTTCTGCGAAATTTCTTGATTTGTTGTGTTTTCTGCCCCAGCAATCTTTTGATGCGTATTGACATTTTCTAACTACATGGATGATTTTTTTGATTTTAAGGATCATATTCCTCAATTTAAAATGAGTAATGAAACACACAACATACCTGATGTAATTCCACAAGTGGAGTTTGTGGAGGATAGAGTGTACACAAACTGTAATAGTTGGGGTTATATGTGTCTGTGCTTACAAAGGGATTGCTAATGTCTTTATCAGACAAGTAACTGAAGTTTAACATACCTTCTTTAGCACGGAATACCAATAATAATAGTAACCAAACACCAAATTAATGGAGGAAAGCTACTAATGAGTACTCTCCAGCTTATAACGTACAAATGAAGTGTACAACTGTCAGCTGGATTTTCTCTTATGAGTATTATTGATTTTAGAGTTGTGGTGTTATCTTTTTTGAGGCAATTCGCCAGCAACACAAAATGGTATGTAGTTAAAATTGTTTTTGTTTTTTATGTATCTTTGCCCTTTTCTGTATGTTTGCTACTGAGTTATGTCTTTCTGAACTAAGACCATTTGTTTAATATTCTAATGTCACTTCCATTTGTTGCGATTCTTGGTTTTCAGATTGAATAAATGTACTATGTCTTAAGAATGGATTAGGGTCCAATCAATATAGAGGTTCATATTGGTTAGGGAAAGGACCGGTGGTTTGGTTATATGTACATGTATAATATGTGACTGAAATCAACCAATCATGAACACGATTGAAATATGTAATGCGTATATATAAATTGACTCAATGGAAATATTTGGCATGTAAAATAAAACCATCAAATACTACGTGATGAGGTTAAAAAGGGGTCAAATTGCAAAAACCAATAGTATCAGAGGCTCAAAGCCTTCTGTAAGCAAGATATTTGCAGCCTTAATATCTATGTGAGTTTGTTGGAACGTCCATTAATCCTTCCTTGGTAATTTGTTCGTCTGATTTTGCATGGACAACCAATTTACGACATGTAAACTTTCACTTCGCTTAACTACATAGTTCAAAAGGAAGTTGTTTGTATGGATCAACAATGTTGGTTCCAAAGGTTTGAATTTTTATTCAGCATACACTTTTCTTATTCAAATTGACGTTATATGTATAGATATATAAGGTAGTGAAGTTCTTTGTATGGATCGACTGGGTTGGTTCAAAAACTTTGAATTTTTGTTCAGCATGTGTTTCTCTTATTCAAACTGACGTTATAAGTACAAACAGATATCTAAATTATTGGTACCGCTTGATACATTTCATGAAAAAGGAATTAGTAGAGTAGATTTTCCAGCCGGCTGTAACATTTTTTATTGCTGGCTTGCAATGGCCGATATTCTTCCATCCCGTACTGACAGATTTTACCAGTTCTTTCTCCTTTTATTATGTATATTGATACCTAATTCATCTTTTATTTTGACTATGCAATAGCGAATACCATAATGGATCAGAGGCTTCTTATGGACTCCATCACAAAAGAAACTACAGACTGAACAAGGTTCAGGTAGTTGACAAGTTTTGCCCTCGCAAGAGAAAAGACTCATCTGTCCATTCTCACACAATTTTTGTGCAAGATAAAAGAGTAAGTTTCTCTCCATATCAACTCCTTAAATACTCAGGTTGATACTGTAAACGTTAGCTACAACAATGTTTTACAACCTTTAAAATGTATGTTATAAAGAAATGAATGTGCACCTCACAACAATGTCTGTTTTTTCCTATATACCAAGCTTGGGGATAATTTCTATCAAATATTATAGAAGGATGTATAGGTGCAGATTTGTATTATTATGTTGTGCAGTGAGGTTAAAAGCGATAAGTATGTGATTAAAAGTCATGATTGAGAAATGTTAAGGGATTAGACCAGAGAAAAAATTTAGCAAAGTATCTATAAATACAAAAGGTATAATACCAGTTGTCTACTCCCTAAATACCCAAGTTGATACTGTAAACGTTATCTACAATAATCCTTTAGAAACTGCAAAATATTTTTCACGAAAAACTGAATTTGCACCTTAGAAAAAGAAGGATTGAAAAATCTAACTACTTCCTCTATAATTATAATAGCATATTTAAAGTTGTTTCTCTTTTACCTAACTACAGGAACAACAGTTTTCCATAGTACTATACAGCGATGACATTCCCAAATACAAGAAGTTGTTTCTCCTTTTCCACACACAACTTGTTTCTTATGCGAAAGTTAGGGATCCCCGTAGTTACTCAATATGAGCCGGTACATACGAATGGGTAGTTAACAGATACACAATTGTTGAGCCCATTACCGGCAGTGATGGATTGGAAGCACCGCTGCCTACTCCAGAAAAGTTGAATGCACTTCCTTTCTCAGCTATTAAACACCAACACCCAGGTACTGAATTCGGTAAGCTCACTCATTAGGGCATCAAATCGAACATATTGTGTACACAATCGTTTCAACCATCTAAAGCTTAAATCTGGGTACTCAAGATTCTTCATTACTGTGTACACCAACTACAATAGATAACCACAATAATAATCATATATTTTGTCATCTCCCAAAACTTTGACAATAATTCCTCGGTAAATGGACCTATCCAAGACCTGTAAAGTAATCAAAATACATATAATACATTGCACCAAGTGTCGCTATGATTACAACGGCAATTGATAGCAGACGAGGCTCCACTTGGACTTACACTTAAATGAAGATTGTAACAAGTGATGTAATTTACCTTGTACTATGTGTCAGAGGATTCATCTGGTGAACATAGATAGAACATTAGTTGGATAACATAAACTAAACATGTTAACAAAAAATTACCATCACCCCATGTTATGAAAAGTGATAATAGTATCAATATAAGCTCTTATACACTTTCTACTGAGTTAAAATAATGTTACTAGCAGAATTGAAAGATCATTTAAATATAGGATATGTAAATTTAAAATAATGTCTAGCAAAGCATATGCTTCAGTATAGTACAATGGAGATAAAGTGTGACACGTTATAAGCTGTATGTATTATTTGTTTATCTGATTTCATACAATTATGCTCCTTCTCATCACATCCACATCCACAAATAGCATGTTTATCCAATTCATTTTTTTGGTATGACATATGTCCTACTTGTTCATGGATTAAAAACCCTTTTTCCGGATCACTATTTGACATGATTAATTGTCCTTTCATGTTTAGTTACATGTGTTCCATGAATTCTATCTGAATTACTTTCTTATATGTTATATGTCACTGTATGCATACTAATGTTACTGAAGCATGACTTATTTTCTCTTCTTTTGCAGCTGTAACTATATTCTAATCTTTCTTTACATTTTGCTTAGCATTGTCCACTTCATCAAATGGTATAGCATGTACAAATGGATTTTGCTTCCCTATACCAGCATCAGATAGCAGGCTGCCTAAACTAACTTTTTGTCTTCTAATGTAAACGACAATCAACATCTCAATGTACAGTCACTGTGTTACCATGGCAGACCTGCATATTGATAGTTTATATTTATACTTTGTGATACAACCTTATATAACTTATCTCCGCTTATCGTTCACCTCATCATTGGGCCCGTGCTTGCACGGACTTCTCCATCTAGTTGTATATAGATATGAAAGCAAATTTAATTCATCTAAATAGTTGACATTTTATAGTTTTGTCTTTTATATTTATTCAAAAATGGTCCTCAAGTTTGGGGATAGTCTTAAGATAATCCATTAATATATTCTTGAGCAATTTTAGTCTTTTTAATTTGTCCAAATGAACTCTTTTTATCACCACCACATCTTTAACAAATTTTGGTTGTTAAATTTAGCGAGAATTATGAACTTTTGGAGTAAAACATCTAGTACCTTTGAACTATGATTAAATTTGTCATGACACACTCAAATTTTACAGGGGGCCTATTACCCTCTGAACTAAATTTTAACTTATTTTTGTCAATCTTTTTAGTTGACATGACACCTTTTATCAATCTTTTTAGCTGACGTGACACTTTTAACGTGGGTCTTATTTTATGTAATAAAGGTGTCACATCAGTACAAAAAGGTGACAAAACTATGCTAAAATTGAGCTCAGGAGGTAATAGGATTCCTGTAAAGTTGGAGTGTGTCGTGGCAACTTTGGTCATAGTACAGTGGTATTAGATGTTTATCTCAACTTTTTGAAAACAAACGTATATCTACATTTGCTATTTTCAATCTATTTTTATGTCCAGTACATTTTTTTGCTATATTTTACTTCCTTCATTCGGATTTACTTATTTTTTTAATTTGATTTTTATTTTTACTCGTCATTTTTTATAAATCAGAAAAAGGTAAATTTCTTTTTCATATTTTATTCTTAACATTATTTATTTATTTTTTAATATCTTTTATCAAATATTAATTAGTAGAAGTAATATGATAAAATTACTATATCTATTATTATTTTGTTAATAGGTAAATCAAATTAAAATGTGACGTGGTAAAATGGAGGTAGTAATGTGTTTATGGTATTCTGTGCAGTTTTTGGTATTGGAGTTTTATAGTTAATGGAGACAAAAAAGTAATTACATTTTGCCAATTTAATTGATTAAAACTACTTCAAAGTATTACTTAAATGGCAATTTAAATCCTCCCCAAAGCATAGAAAGATTATTTCCATCATTTTCTCTAAAATATACAGCCTTATTGTATTACTTAATTATGTGATGTCGTTTGAATTGATATAAAAAAATTTAAAAAAATGAAAATTATGATCTAAAATAAGTTATAGATATTTATGTGACTTTAAACAAGGTGAACTATATATTTTAAAATTAAATTATTATTAAATATAAAAATATGCTACTTACTACTTTGTTGTGAGTGACTAAAATAAAAAGTGTAATATATATATATATTGGCACAAAGTCATCCATTCTACTTTTGATGGACAAATCACTCCAAATTACTGATAAAAGGTATCTGGCGAGATTAATCTGTGTCTCTAAAATTTGGCTGGGACCCCACAATATTAAGAAAAACAAAACATATATTGGCAGAGTGTGGTAAGTTATTTTTGGTCCTTCCAAGTAGTATTGCCTGATTGCTGGTTGGGGCAATTTCTCTGAACTCTCAACATGTTAGCCAATACCAGCCTCATCTCCTCTAACTTGTCTACTTGTGTACTACTTAGAAACCATAAAGTTGCCACTAAAATTTCATTTCCAAACAGTACTAAAATCAAGAATCCCGAGACCCAATTTTTCAAGAACTCAATCTACAGTAGCAACTGCTATATAAAGACCAAAATCTCAGGATTTGGACAAAAGGGTCCTCCTCTATATATATGCCATAGTTCATTAAATCTTCAAAATCAAGAAGACTCTTCTATAGAAAAAGATGTAGATGGTTCTAAAGAGGAGAATGAGGTAGGTGGTGGAAACAATAACGGAGGAAATGGAAAGCAATGGGATTGGACAACTTCTGTTGTGCTGTTTGGGTTGTGGTCTGGACTCATGTACTATGTTTTCTTCCTTGCTCCTAATCAGACTCCGGTATCACTTCAGATTTTGCTGCTAAATATTTTCTGGTTTCTTTAAGTTATGTTCGTTGCATATTTTTTGTTTTTTTTTTGGCATTGTCGCAGTTCCATTTTTAATATTGTTATTATTGCTCTCCTACTATCTTATTTTTCGATTTTAGCATTACCTAGTGTTTTATTTGCTTTGATAATCATATTATTTTACCATGGAGTAATACATAAACAACGTGCCCTTTAAGTTGGCCTCTAACTTTGGGTGTGCGCGAGTAGGCATCTAAACTTGTATAAAGTTGAACAACTAGACACACGTCCTACATGGTGTCTTTAGCAAATTGTCACGTTGGACGCGTGTGTGTACTTGTTCAAGTTTAAGTGTCAACTTGTGCACACCTAAAGTTGGAGGGTATAGATGTCAATCGAGGTCAAGTTAAAGGGCACATTTATGTATAATGCCTTTTATCATTGCTACTGTTACAACAACAACATACCGGCATAATCCCACAAGCGGGGTCTAAAACCTTACCTCCAAGGGCGGAGCCACCTTTGGCTCAGGGGGTCATCCGAACCCCCTTTGGTAAAAATTTATACTATATATACAGGGTTATAATTATTTTTCATGTATATATAGTAAATGTTGAACCCCCTTCGGTTAATTCGTATGTTTATTTTTGAACCCTCTTAGTGAAAATCCTAGCTCCGACACTGCTTACCTCTACCTTTGCGGGGCAGAGAGGCTATTTTTGATAGGCTCTCGGCTCAATAAAGCAGAGAGGTATGGAAGAAAAAGAGACAACAAAATAACAATGCACAAAACAAGTGTAGCAATAGATATTAATTGTTGCTACTGTTCTCTTCATTTTTTTTTTAGCATTTCTTTGCTACTGTGTATTCTTTACATACTTGTTTCTTTATATGTTTTACTTGAGCCAAGGGTCTATCGAAAATATCCTCTCTACTTTCACGAGTTTGGGGTAAAGCTGCGAGCACACCACCCTCCCCGGTACACTGGGTGTGTTGTTGTTGTTACTGATTGTGGTACAAAGCATTTAAGAGGCAATTACAAGCAAACAGCTCTTGTGTGCTAAAAAGTGATTGAAATAACAAATTATGACAAAATGCTTGTCAATAAGAACTCCTTTAAGAACATGAGACTTATTTGCTTCTCTCTTTGTAGCCCTCCACTTTGTCTTTTGTTTTTTCTTAGTACTTTTTAACCTTATAATTGCAGTTGACAGACATGTATTTCTTAAAGAAGCTCCTTAATTTGAAAGGAGATGATGGCTTCCAGATGAATGAAGTGCTAGTGGGACTTTGGTACATCATGGGTTTGTGGCCATTAGTTTACAGTATGCTGCTCCTTCCTACTGCTAGAAGGTAACTTCTTGGCACCCTTGCTTCATGTCATGATCCGCTATTTGAAGTTATATGGCTTCCTTACAATGACTTCATGTTAATGTACAATAATAACATGTTTAGATATTTAGTTGATTTCTTAATATATACGTGCATGTTATATGTGCTCTAGCTCTGCCACTGGTCGTGAATACTACGCCACAGGAGAAGGAATGAGAAGTCACTTCACATTCTCCTCCTCGTCTGCAAGGAGACTAAAGATCTAGAACTATTGTATACTTCTTGATTTTTCTATTCTTACTCTATATGTAATTTAACAGTAAGTTGCTTGGATTGATCAAGGGCAATTCAAACATTCTAGAATAACTGTTGTGACTGACAATTGGGAACCGAAAATACCACATTTCAAAATCATCCAAATTTTCTTGTTTGGATTGACAAAAGATTCAGTTATCTGATATTGAACCTTTGTTTATGCAGTTCTAAAGGCAGCATTCCTGTCTGGCCTTTTCTAGTACTTTCATGCTTTGGTGGTGCATATGCTCTCATTCCTTATTTTGCTCTTTGGAAACCACCACCTCCACCTGTTGAAGAAACTGAGCTTCAAAGGTGGCCTCTGAATTTGCTTGAATCAAAGCTAACTGCAGGGGTAAGGGATGCCTTTATTTGACAACTACATAGCTTCTCTTCTTCTAGTTCTCATGGAGATATATAGCCATGCTACATGGGTAGGAGGGATATGTGTGAAATAGAGTAACCATGATGTGTCTCATGCCAAAGTATATGAGACACAAATTTGGTTATGTAAAAGCATGTTAAGAATCTTCTTACAGCCAAATCGCAAAGGAGGTAAGCACAAAAGGCAAGTGAAATCTGGCAGCCTAAATAGTACTGTATTGTATGCTTTGTAGTCGAGAGTAGCAGGTTACAAACTTTAGAAGACGGATCTGAAGTGCTTTAAAACTGATGGTTGACCTATTTTCCTCTCTCCTAACTAATGATACTTCAGATCACAATGGTTGCAGGGCTGGGGATAATATTTTATGCAGGTTTATCAAGTGGAGATGTCTGGAAGGAATTTTACCAATACTTCAGAGAAAGCAGATTCGTAAGTTTCTCTTTCAATGTGTACATTCATATGATGTGACATTCTTTATCATGTTACTATAAATTTAGTAGTTGAATCAATGTGGACTTCATCTTTGGAGTAATGATTCAATAGGGGGGTCAGTCCAGAAGGTGGTCTGTGTGATAACTAAGAGAATTGCTTCAACATTTCACCAGATGTGAAAGAAATTAGTTCAGCAAAATGCTCAACTTATACTAGAGATCTGCTTGTTGATTAAAAATGTAAAGCTACTGTTTTCTCACGTTTTAACAAACGAAGCTGGATTTGGAGTCCATAGATCTGCCTCACTCAGAAGGTGGATGAATCTTTTAGTGAGGCTTTCCCTTATTCTCTGTCAATTAGGTTGGTGATCATTGTTCAGGTTTTTCATTGGAATAAAAGCAAAGATAATTGAGAATGAGGAAGGATACCATTGCAGGCAGTTAACACTGGTCAGTTGTAGCATTCAATATCCATATTTTCCATAAACTGCCTGCTGCAAAGTAACATTTCAAACAGTCGACTTGCTTCGAGAAGCCATTCCTGCACTGGGGTGTCGATTGCTCCTTTAAGTTACTCGTGACCCTTTTATCACTACCCTAGATCGTATGTTAATACTCATCTGGCTAAAAGCTGATCCAAGAAACTAACTAATCTACTATGGAGAAAATATTTGTTAGAATCTAGATCACAACCTTTAGGATTTTTATGATATGAACTGTTCGTGTCAATTATGCATACCTTGTATTATATTTAGACCTATATAAACCTGACATGTACTTGATTTATCTGCAGATCCATGTGATGTCAATTGATTTCAGTTTACTATCAGCATTTGCACCCTTCTGGATTTACAATGACATGACTGCTCGAAAGTGGTAAGCTCGTGCTCATAGAAATGTAATTCCCACCACCCTATGCAGAAAGAATTGATTTAATAACACAGTTCTATCTCACAAGGTATGACAAAGGATCTTGGCTTCTTCCGCTATCGGTGATTCCTTTTTTGGGTCCAGCTCTATACCTTCTCCTACGCCCATCTGTTCCAACAGTGCCAGCCTTATCAAGCCCAACTTCGACCGAGGAAAAATGATACAAATCTTTTACACCGGGATTTTAATTGCATGGTTCATTTTTTGCAAAATAACCAACTGGTAAAACATATCTAAACAAGTAGTGCAGAAACACTTCTCTGCTGTCTGTATGTACATTTTACGAGCACAAGAGAATAAACTGATTTTTGGGTTATCAGCTGCTCTGTAGAGCATAGTTCCGCAGTTGAAATGAAGGCCATTTATGCTGTGAAAATGACAATTTTCAATTGGGAAAAGTCATCGTTTCCATCCTAAAGTATACTCGAAAAGTCTAGGTCACACCTAAACTATCACAGTGACCTATTACACACCTAAACTATATAAAAGTGAAACTTTTTCACCCTGTAAAGCATTATACCACTTGCATGTGGTGCGGTGTTTCACACGTGCTTGCCACGTCAGCATAATACGAAAAAAATAATAAATTTATTATTTCATAAAATGTTTTTTCTTTTTAATTTAATTTTTTTCTTTTTCTTTAATGTCCAAAACCTCCATTGTTATGAGGTCAATGTCCAAAACCTCCATTGTTACGAGGTCACGAACACTATATTCACCACCATAAACTTAATTCCACCAACAAAATTACCATAACTATGCAGCGAATTTAGAAATAAAGAGCTTTATTTGGTTTTGTTATGAGGTCAATGGAGGTTTATCCCACCAACAAAATTACCATAACTATGCAGCCAAAACCTCCATTTTTTTTTTTTCAAAACATTTAACACCTATGCATCTAATTGAAGGGTTGAGGAGATACATCAAAAACAGATATTGTTGTCTTTCATCGGGCATAGACTAGTTTTAGCAATCTAATTACAGTTAGAAGCCATTAAACACTTGACATTGGCTAGAGATCGACAAAAATTATCAGTGCCCGCAAAGTTAGAACTTTTGGACCTGGAAAGAACCTTTCCTAGAACAAATAGTTCTTATCAGTTCCTTTTTTTTTTTTTTTGGTTTTTTGTTCGTAGTTTTTTACGGGAGTAATATTTTGCAATTTTTCTTTTCCCGATTACTATGGCAGCATTTATTTGGTGATTGGATTACTTCATTTCTAAATTGGCGGCATAGTTTTAGGTGATTGGATTACTTCATTGACGGTGGTAGGTGAAATTAGCGTCGATTTGGTGGGAATGGATGGTGGGGTGTGAAGAAATTGTGTTATTTGGTGATGGGGTTGGAGTTTGGGGGTGAGGTGATGAAGAAGATGATGGTTTGGGATGGGGGAGGGGGGAGGGGAGATGGATGCTGGGAGCTGGGGAGAGGAGTATTTTAAATTTTTGCATTAATTTTTATTTTAGCGCTTCTTTTTTTATTTAAATAATTATGTATTTTTCATGTTAGATTTAGGGGTAAAAAAATTCACTTTTATATAGTTTAGATGTGTAATAGGTCACTATGATAACTTAGGTGTGACCTAAACTTTTCGAGTATAGTTTAAGGTGAAAACGATAATTTTTCCCATTTCCAGTTCAAGTATACTATAGTTTCATCTGTTGTTTAACAACATTCACGACACCCTCGATCCTCATAATGGGTAGATGTAATGAAAAGAGAGATCAACTTCTTCTGTGCTTTCGCATCTATATGTATACTACTTTACTACTTTTTAAGTTGATACTTTAGATTTTCAGAATGTCCTCACGTTTTTTATATATATATATATATAAACGTGGTGTCCGGATGAGCTTTCACAAACCTCAACTAATATACAGCCCTGCCCTCACGTTATATAACACTTCCATATAACACTTCCAAATAATGGACAGGTTTGTCGCTGTCCTCTTTGTTTGGGTAGTGCCAACTGTTCCGCATTTTTTATATGGTAATAAAAGGAGGAAAATATTGAATCTATCCTACTTTGTTTGATAGGAATACAGAAAATGATTTAAGATGTAACAAGGAAAATTAAGTGTAGACGCACATCCTATGATCAGTGTTCAAAACTACTTCTAAGCATAACATCGATCCATTTGTATAACCTATACGTGAACTGGATATATTAGAGAAGGAAGAAGTGTAAATTAGATGCCAAACATCAAAATGAGTTTCGATGGTGCTACACTAAAGATGTGATAGAGTAAGCAAACAAGTAACTTTATTTGCCTCTGTCTGAGAAATAATAAACAATCAAAGATGCTTAACTGTATACCTCCATCTGAGAAGCTCAATCCGCTCAATAAAACAAATAACTGAAGCTGGCGAATTTTCCTTTTTGAGAGCACAACATCTATTATATCATATGGAAAGATGCAGAAAAAAGAGACTTGTAATTACACTCAACAGGAGAAATTGTGCTTATCGTGGGATGTTTAACTGACTACAGGAGCACAAATCTGCTAAATGGACAGTAACTCGGCAGGGAACTAAGAATGATTCATTGATACAACTTTTCTAACTCGTTCTTATATCGAGCCTTCAGAGGTTCCCGCTTCAATTTCAGAGCTGCAGTTACCAATCCAGTCTCGGGAGTCCAAGACTCTGGTATTAACTTGATCTTGGCAGGAAGCTCAAACTTGTCCAATCTTGCAGCTTTTGCTACCTGAAAATTATAGTACCAAAAACTTGTCAGGATTCTAGGAAAATAATATCGGTGTGGACTTGGATATTTACATGAAAACAGAGAAAAACTAGATGTGACAGGAGAAAAATGATTCATTATTTGCACAGGCAGAGTCTAGCATCTGAAGAGGAGGCTCCAATAAGGGGCTTAACAGTGACCTGGACGATTTAAATAGTTTGTACAGCCTTGAACTCATAATTGTTTGGAACTTCATCCCAACCAAACAAGGGTAAGAAAGTAGAAGAGTTGGGTTGGGTTGGGTTGGGCGGGGGGGGGGGGGGGGGGGGGCTAGGGACAAATGAGGTCATCAACCTTATATTGAAGCCTCCAACCCCTTCCCTACCCTAAGATGGAAAAATGAAAAGAGCACAAAAAAAAAATTAAACCATCTTCTCACTGATTTCCCCAGCAGCAGACCATCTAAACATAGGCATATAACAAACAACATAATTTTATTCTAAAATTCTCATACTATCCAAATTCTAGAAAGTCTAAGGAAAACAAAATCATGAAGAAAGTTGATAGGATGGATAATCAATCCATGCACAGAATAAAGAGGAAACAAATACAGAGTTAAAGAAAACTCAGCTGATAGGGGAAGAACAAAAATTAAACCTTCCAACAAAAATTAAGATTAATAAAGGACGTGTGATGTAAAAACTGTTAGCCAGGTAAAATTGGTGCGCGACGTGGTCATGTTGCAAGATTGTGGTGGATGGAAGCAACTTGTAGAAGCTAAAATTGCACTGCACATGGAGTTGACCACAGTATGTTGATGAGTTTAGCTGCCAATAAGTGCAGTGTTGTTTGTGTATGAGAGGAAGTCGTGCAGCTAATAGGATATAGAGGTTTTCAGATGATGATGAGAACAGACTCTCAAACTGTAATAACTCAGTTTTTTTAATGAGGGGTAAATGGGCAATTTGGCCTATAGTATTAACATTAATTAAGAGAACTCAAGTGAGCAAGCCAAAAGCCAAATACCTCCCCCTTGTTCAGTTTTTTTTTCATGTTTAGGAGTAGTAGAATAGGGCATTTTGGTTCCTTTATTTTTGGAAAAAAACAAGAAAACTTACTGTGAAAATTTTGGGAGAATTCATAGACAAACAAGGATCTTTGGACCATTGTTGCCGGTAGTCAAAGCAGATTGAAGTCATTGGAGGTTGTTTGAGTGGTGTTCTACGCGTTATGAGATTGGGGAACTTTTCATTAGCAAGGTAAGTGAGACTTTAAGCTTTGGGTGCTTACTTTCCACATTTATTTTTAAAATGTATTTTTTACTGTCCGGTCCGTGTGTTGGGACGAGCGTGTGCTTGGCAGAATCAACGGTCTTCAAGGCCAGTCGCATATATTTTATGTTCAAGAATACTAAAATTCCCTTTATAAATTATTTTGTGATATGATACATTTGTGTACTATGAAATTAGGCATTGTGTATGCTTCCGTGAGTATTGTGTATGTTTCTTGGTTCTAATGGGCATTGTGTATGCTTCCCTTGAGCATTGTGTATGCTTCTTGATTTCATATGGGACATTGTGTATGCTTCCTTGAGTATTGTGTATACTTTTGATATATTTGGCACATTGTGTATATTTCCCGAAATTTCTGGTGTTGGTTAATTACTTTAATTACGAATTGTGATAAGTACGTGGTATAAATTGTATTGAGATAGATAGTTCCTGATGAATGATTGTTGGGTCTTGTTGGTCATCTTATTATGATATAATTTATTTTCTAATACTTGTCCCAAGAGTACTTAAAGTAGCAAGTCTGGGATCTTACTGGGTTATATTTTATATATAGTTCACTCTTTACTTGAACTTCTAACTGAAGTTGCTCACGATTTTCAGCGGGGTCTGGGTTACGGGGTCCTTTTTCTATCTTATGCGTTCGGGGACGGCCCCTCATGGATGCTATCTATTCTAATTCGAACTTGTTGGATGCCAACTCTGGCCTTCGACTTAGTGCGTCGGCAAATTGGTCCTCCCAAGCTTGTACTCAAAGACCATGCCGAACCCTGCATCAAAGTCTTATCACCCTGCCCGCTTGGGGTCTGAGTAAGGAAAGAGCTCGTAGCCACGTTATTGGGCGTTTGCAGATACTATAGCGGAAAGTGAAACTAGTGGGTGACGATTCATTCGTAAGGATTCTATTGTTGAGGTGAGCCTTTGCATTGTTCGTGGTGGCTTTCCTTTCAGCTTAAGCCCTTTAGATTATTTTCTTTTCATTGGGTTTGCATGCCTGAAAGTTGAACCCATGTAACTCTATTTTAGATGCTCCATGGTCTTAGTATGGGATTTGGGATAGAGAATTAGTTCTCGAGTGATTGTTGAATTTATAGTTTGATTGTGGATTTTTGTTGAATTATTATTGGTTATTTATCGATGCGTTGGAATTGCACATATCGTATCATAGTGCTTATTAACTGATGAAGTGTAAGGAAGATTGGTTCTCCCGACAGGGGGCGCTAGCGGGTGCCAGTCACGTCTAGGAATTATTATGGGACGTGACACAAACAGCTGCCACGTGACAGTTAAGGTCATTACTCGCTTATCCAGAAGAACAAAATCGAAGAAAGAACGTCAAGGAACAAAGAAGAGCCTTGGGCTGGGGAAGGAGATAAAACAGCCCACTGGAAGGCAATTTATCATAGAGGGGAAGGCAAGGTGAAAAACTGCGACAAGGTCTATGACTTTGGGGTTACTGGGCTGAAATTGTAATCACTAATGGCCGCAACATGGTATGTAAATGAGATGAGAGGTCGTTTGGTATTTTTTATTTTTTCCAAGTTAAAAGTTCTAAAAAAAGGGTAGCCTGGTGCACTAAAGCTCCCACTATGCGCAGGGTCTGGGGAAGGGCCCCACCACAAGGGTGTATTGTACGCAGCCTTACCTTGCATTTCTGTCAGAGGTTGTTTCCAAGGCTTGAACCCGTGACCTTCTGGTCACATGGCAGCAACTTTTCCCAGTTAAAAGTTCTATACAATTTTTTCCCTTTTTTATGTTCTTTCTATTTACTTTAGCTTATTTTCTTGGATTCTCTTCAAGCTTTGCTATTCTTCTTAGCATTTACCCACATTTGTAGAAAGGGCTGCCCAATGCACAAAGCATCCCGCGTCAACATTTTTGGTCTTTTGTGTTTCCTTTTAAATTCAGGAATTGATTTTACATTACTATTCACCCTTTTTGTCATGAAGGAATTGGGGAAAGGTTTTTGAGATTTGCACCAAAATTTGGGGGAGGAAATGTGTTTCATGCTTAGTTTTATTTAGTACTTTAACTTTGCTCAATTATGTCATGACCTTTCTTTTCATATGATCCACAGTCACAATAGCATTCATTTATCCTTCATAGCACAACTTTCAGAATAAAGAAAGGCCACTAGTTTTGCCAAATTAATACATGAACATGATTATAAATTGATAACTCTCAATGAAAAGAAACTAACCTTTGAAATTGATTGCTTGATTTCATTGACTGATTCTGCTTTGTCACACAGTTCAGAAAAATCTTTGTGCTGGATGCTATTTTCTTGGGACCATTTCTCAAGCACCTGGCGTGAAGGGACAACTAAAGCTACACAATAATTGTGGAAGGGGTCTGCGTAGACCATGATGCTTTCCACATAATCACTTGATAAAAGTGCTGCCTCAACCTGTGAGTTGAGCATCAATTTATCCGGTTATTGCCCAAAATCAAAGACTAAAGATGAAAAATAAATAGGAGAAAACAGGAAGAAAATAAAAAATCATATAAGATCCCAAAATAACCTAAAAAAAATTAGCCCCTGTAATATGATATAGGTTTTCTCATCACCGCTTTGTAAGGGCTTCATGACCAAAACAAGAAGTGGCCAAAACTCTAAATCACGTGTGCAATCATAGGATGAGGTGAATTTACTAGGAAATGGCCATACTTTTTCTTAATTGGTTATACTAGCAATTGATCAATCTACCAGGAATTAGTTATACTGCTAGGCACAACATCAGATTCCATGTAAAGAAAGAAATCGTGAAAAACCTTTCCAAGTGAGATATACTCCCCGTGCTGAAGCTTAACGATATCTTTCTTTCTATCAATAATTTCAATGCATCCATCGGGATGAAACCTTCCAATGTCACCAGTATAGAACCAGCGCATGCCTCTCTCATCAACCTGTATCAGAGATAACAGCAGCATAAATTGTCAACATACAAAATTCCCCTATTTGCAAGAGCAAAAGCTCATAAGACGGCACTACCTTATAAACCTCATTAGTTTTGTCCTCATTGTTGAAGTAACCAGCAGTGATGCTGCATCCACCAACAACTACTTCTCCCCGAGGCATAGGCTTATCAACTATTCTGTAACCTCCTTCTTCCCAAGTAACAAGCTGCATGGTTTAACACAAGGCTTTAAGTAAGAACCCACATGCACTACCACAAAAACCAGCAAGCTCAGGATTTAGCAAGTTAACCAGTGCCAAGCATGAAAAGAAAGAAATGGGAACACCCACTATCCTTTTGACCTTTTCTCTTGCTATGATGTTTTATTGAACCTAGCTTTATCCATTTTGTCCAACTCCCTTTACCAGGGCTGCCATGGAAGTCTCCAGATAAGAAAACCAATCTGACCTACATTTGAGCTTTGAAACTTTCTAAAAAGAAAATTCCCAGAGAAACTCATGAAAATAATAACGGATCTTATAAACTATTATCCCTCTGAAAGATTCAAAACAGTGGAAAGACAAAAAAAGTAGGCACCGAAGTATATGCCTTTAAAAGTTTAAAAAGTCAAGATATTACTTAGACTTATGTATAACAACACTACGCCTCCGTCCTGAATAAGTTGGGGCTGGCACTTATGTACAACAGTAACAAAAAATATCAAAGTGATGGTTGAGAAGTTAGGTTGATAGATAGAAATCTAATTGAATCTAGAAATTTGTGAAAGTAGTATAAATAACACTATGAGTGAAATAGGATCAATGGTTTTGGACATTTCAGAAATAAGAAGAGTGTCATTTAAATAAGGACAAAACAAGTGGTAAATATAAATTTTTCAGTATCATGAGTTAATCATACGTCTCAGAAAAGATGGTAGAAGGCTGAAGGCACTGAAGGTAGCCGAGGAAAATGATCTGAAGGCAATGAAGTTGGTTCATATCAAAACTTCTGATAAAGGGACTAGAGACTATGCTTTTGGAATCGGTGGTTGAAAGGATGGCTCTTTGCAGAGTTAACTGTGACCATTAAAGTGGGAGATATACGGTGGTGCATGTTTGCCCCAGTGAAGAGTTCGCAGAAACATGAAAAATTTGGTGTATGAGAGGCTGCAACTGCAATGTTCTCTTTAATTTCTCCTGATTTTCCTCTCTTGTCTTGCCTTTTCCTTGTTGGGATTTGTTGTTTCTCAGAGAAATCATAAGTTGTAAAAGAAGAGAAAAAAAAAATTAAAAAGGAGGTTAATAAACAGAAATATTTTCTAGCACATCTCTTATTCATTAACTTTACTGTATGAATTATTTGCAGTTCCGTCCTTATTTTTCTCCTTTCCATAGACCACGGATAACTTCTAGATTTAGAATAAAAAGACACGTGCTTAGCCCAAAACCTAGACAAAGATTGATGAAATTATCCTAAAATTCTCATGGCATACACAACAGAAGATGGTATCAGCAGACTGAAAGTATAGTTTCAACAAAAACATGGGGAAATCACACACCCATGCTTTCTGTTGGTCAACAACCAACCAAAGTGCTCTATACTTCTTCACTACTCATACAAGGAAGGTGGAAGAAATTCAGTCTCAAAAATATAAAGGGAAGGAAAAGTTAGAAAATGACAGACGAAGTTAATGTGCAATATGCAGCTTTTATAAACACTTCCCAAGTTTATATCTGTTCAGAAAAACTTGCTAATATAGTTTCATAAAAACGTTTCATAAATGAATGATGGCAGCTGATGCTCTCAAATGAACTCTATATCCAAACCAGGCTATTTATTTATCAAATGTTACAATTTTGTCAACATGAAGTGACCATACCTTTATGTAGGAACAAGGAAGAGGTGGACCAACACGCCCAACAGAAGGATCATCCCACTCAGAGAAAGTAGCTCCAGCAAATGTTTCTGTCAAGCCATACCCTTGACCAATAGGAGCTCTACAACAAGTTGTCACAAAATAATTTACATTAAAAATATTTGTCAAATTTGTAGCTTAGACACAGGCAAGCCATACAAGGAGCAGATATTGAGAGAAAAAGAAACCAAATTTATCTTTGCAAGCAAGAGAACATATACAGATTGGATAAAGACCAGCATCAGGAGTGAGACGAATTACCCCATACAAATGTTGATAAATCTTTGAGTATCTCCTGATAGAGGAGCACCACCGCAAAGCATGAAACGGATATCTCCGCCAAGCACGGACCTCACCTTTTTAAATATAATGATATCCCACAATTGTTTCTCTAGACCCCAAGCTCCAAACCAGCTACCTTCCATAGCAGCCAATCGACGGTTAAAGGCAATGTGGAAAAGTTTCTTGGCAGAACCTGCCTTCTCCTCAACCTAGCATCATGAAAAAGATCAACAACAGTTAGTCCCCATTGAATCTTTTGAAGCCCTCTTCTCAAACTAAGTATGTTTTTCTCATTGTAATCTTGAGACTGAAATGTCAGTGGAAACCTTCTTCATAACACCATCCCGAACACGATCCAGAATGGCTGGAACTGCTGCCATTAAAGTAGGTTTTAAAACTGTAGCATCTCCCTTGGTCCCCTTCATGACTTTGTTAGAAGTGTCCGTCAATGTGAGAGCTGAGCCATAACCAATACGAGCACCTGCAGTCAACATTACGGTCTGCAAAAGAAGACTCACTTAGAACTACAATAATTGTTTGCTAGGTAAAACACAATTTAAGCAAATAGAAGATCCACTCCTAAGTTGTTACCTCGGCAGCTAGCTCAAAAACGTGAGCTAAAGGAAGGTAAGCCAAATACACATCACTGCTTCCAAGGTTTGGAATCACAGTCATAACAGCAGCTGAAGTGGCTACAATGTTTCCATGAGTTATCATAACACCCTAGAGAACATAGACAAACGAGATTAGTTAAGAGTATTACTCTTCTCCTAATCAAAAAGGATAAAATACACAATTATTCAGTAAGGTTAAACCAAAAGTTAGAAAGACGACAAGCATCAGTGGAGCGATAGATGTCGAGGAAGAAGTGGTGCAATCTACACTATGAGTGTGCTTAAGCGAAATACTCATTTTTCTTTCTTTTTATATCTTGGAATGACATCTCACCCTGGATAACTTTATGAATTTACAAATTATCAGTGCTCGGATAACCAGAGCTTAATGGATTCAACAATCCCATATATTATCAGCTTCAGGTAGCATAACCCTTAATAACAAACAAGATTCCAGTACATCAGGAGAAATGGATCAATAGGAAGTAGGAGCCAGACCTTAGGCAAGCCTGTACTGCCACTTGTATACATGATCACAGCAATATCTTCTTTGATAGGCAGTCTTGGCTGAATAGGACTATTTTTACCCAGCTTTTCAACTGCTGAGAAAGACGACATCCTCCAGCTGTCAATATTTGTGGAATCTATTGCCGTCTTGTCATCCTCAAAATAGATGACATTCTTGATGGTTTTCAGGCTCGAACTAACAGAAGCCACTTTTTTCAGTTGCTTGGCATCACATATCAATGTAGATACTTGGGTCTGTCAATGGTAACAAGTAAATTCTAATCATCGAGTCATATGACGCCTCAAATATCAAGAGAAAAATGCATAAATAGAATAAATAATAAAACTGGCTCACCTCATTGAGTGAATGAATGAGTGCATCATCACCCAAGGAAGCATAAATGGTAACAACAGTAATATTCTGCCGGAAGCATCCCTGAATACAATAATTTCATTGTGAAAACTGTTGGATCTCACAATAATTAGGAACACAGAATAAGGGACTGTTTTAGCATACAGCTTGAATACCTGAAAGGCAATGATCCACTCTGGATGAGTTTCTGCAAAGATAGCAGCGTGAGTGTCCACATCATGACCAAATTTAATAAGACCAGAGGCAAAGTTGCAAGTGCGATCAAATACTTGTCCATAAGATTCCCACTGATACTCCCCCAAGTGAAGTTTCTCAAACTTCCTTCCATCACTTGCAGTAACAAAGTCCCTGCTAACTAGTTTTCTAGTTCCAAGACAGCGATCAGAAGAATGTTTTTTGCAAGACTGCTCAAATAGAGCTGGTACAGTTGTAGCCCCTTCCCAAGGAACTTCAACTAATCTTGCTGATTTAACATTGCGCATTGCAAGACCTGCCTCACCACCAACTTGAACCGGAACACCTCTCTGTTTTACCTTCTTCTTCCCCATAAGTAACATGGAGAGGATTATTGGCATAATAATGGCAATAAAAACTGCACCAGTAACCCCAGATAACCCATAATTTTTGGAGATATAATCATAGCTAGTCAGTCTCTCCACTGTACTCGTATATGGATTACTTCCCTCAGAATCTTCCATCTTATATATCGCACAATTCTATGTTTCTGCAATGACTTCTTAAAAAGCATAAGCAGATACCTAATGTACTATGCATAGATCAGTAACATCGACTTTAATCTGAATACAACTGTACAACATAGAATACATTAACAAGGCATTCAGCCAGCAGAAGACCAAAAAGGACTGCTCCTGGAACTAAGCTCAACCACAACAACATACCCAGTATATTCCCACAAAGTGGGGTCTGGGGTGGGTAAGTGTACGCAGTCCATACCACTACCTCAGAATGAAGTAGAGAGGTTATTTCCGATAGACTCCCGGCTAAGGACAAAATAGCATAAAAAACATCATAGAACAAAAAATAAAATGGTATAACACACCAATAGGTCATAACAGAAACAAGACACCCACAAAGTAGTGCTATAAACTATCTACCCGAAATCACAAACACTACCAAAACACCATGAACAAGAAACTACAAGGCACACGCCTAGCACTACGACTACCGGCACGGCTACAAACAAAGCCTCCCACCTTAATAGCAAGGACGCACTCCCACCTACTACCTCTCTACCCTAATTCGCGTCCTCCGCACCTTCCTATCTGGAGTCATGTCCTTGGTAAGCTGTAGCTACTCCATGTCATGTCTAATCACTTCCCTCCAATATTTTTTCGACCTATCTTTACTCCGCCTGAAACCATCCATAGTCAACCTCTCACACCTCCGAACTGCGGCATCTGCGCACCTCCGCATCACATACCCGAACCATCTCAACCTTACTTCCCACCAAACTTGAACTCATAGATGCTAGAAAAAATTCGCATGCTATAGAATCAGCAGGAGTACTAGGAATGCAAAAATGTGAACTAGCAAATGCAGAGAACCCCCAAAATAATGGCCCAAAACTCAGTGTCACTACACAGAATCTCCAGCCTCTAACTCATTAATCTTAGCCCTCTGGATGTGATTAGCTACACAATCATGTACAAGCTACACTTTCAGTTTCTAGGAAACAACAAAGACAGGTTTGAAGATGAAAAGTCCAAACACCGTTGTCCAAATTCAACCACCCAATACACTGAATAATACCTCAAACGTCTGTGCAGTATCACTGAATGTTTTTCAGTTTTCACCATTGAGAATCCAAAAAAATCTACTTACTTGAACTAAAAATAAATCACAGGGGAATATTGAAATTTTTACAACTATTGCCCGGTAACAAGAAGAAGCAACACCCAAACGTGGTAGTATTATATATAGAAAATATGAAGATTTGTTTACTTTACTAGATCATGTAATAGTCAAAGACAAGAAATTGTCTGATACTACTGCATAAGCATGACTAGCCAACATAATAGTGTAAAATAATCTCTAGACAGCCCGTGTACACAACTTAAATCCAATCACAAATATTTTTTAAAAAGAAAAACAAAGAAGAAAAAGGAATAGATTATTAGTTGTGAAAATAAACAGCTCAAAAGCTTCAGGCGGAGAAATCAATTCAGTAAAATGAAAACAATGAACATATACGAAAACGAAAACGAATACAGATAGGTGAGATGGATCTAGATCAAAGCTATGAATTTATTGTTGCAGATAGTGAAATTGAAAACAAAAAATTCAGGCAGAGGTTACGTTACCTTGAGGGAAGGTTATGGACGGGGAAAATTAAGTGATTTTTCCCGTTCGCTAACGGTGGTGGGAAAAGTTGACGACTAATATATACATTTCGCAGGCTTTCAATTTATACATATCGTATGTATATAATACTGGAGGTTCCAACCTCGAACCAACTGTTTTCCCTATTTGCTTTTCAAGTCCCTTAATATTTCTCTATATTCAATTTCCGCTCTGTAACAAATACATATTGCTCCCTCCATATTTGATCCAGTTCCAAAATGTCGCTTTAGAAATTCAAGACAATATGAGTACTCACTCTTCCCAATTTATCTATTATCTTTCAAAACTTTGAGATCAAACAAATTTTTCGTTGACTGTAACTTTTTTTAGTTGTTTCCTGCTAACAATCGTTGGAGGATCATGTGCAGATGAAGTATGGTTCAACTTAACTCAATATGTTGATACATAATATTTTAATGATATGTGTAAAAACTTTACTAATTCTTTAAAAAATATCAAAATTTTAAACCATAATTATAAAATTATTCTTCTCTATTACAATTTTCGTGATACTCTTTTCTTTTTAGTTGGTCTCCAAAAAAACTATAGCTATTTATATTTTGTCATGTATAAGTGATAACTTATTTTGTTATTATAGTATGTGGTGGAATAAATAATTTCAAAACTAAGCAATACCCCAAACTAATTCAGAATTATCCTCCCTTGTCCCTCGTACCAAAATATCCTTGTTTTTTATTTTACCCTAAGATGTAATGTAATCACATAACTATGATTATTTTAGATCATAATTTAAAAAAAAAAAAAATGGTCAAACACGTTGACAACCTTCTAAATTTGACACAAACTTTCATTATGGTACTTAAACTAACCATTGTTCATTTTAGATATCTAAATTAGTGTCATGTTACGTCATTTTGACACTTTTTGCTAAAATCAACTAAAATTATAAAGAGAGTAATACAATCGCTAGTGACATGACATAATGACTAATTAAAAGAGAATATGTGACATTTGAGTATAAAGTAATAACTTAGAAATAAATTATAAGAAAACAAAAACTAATTTTCAACAAAAACATAAATAAAAATACATATTTTTTTTTAAAACCCCACCACAACCACTCACCCCTCCATCCTCTTTCCACTTTTCGGCGAAGTTACCCCACCCCTACCGTCTTACTTCTTCTTTAGATTTCATTGAATTTTGATTTATTTTTTTTATTATAGGTTTTTGTTTTTAAAATTTTAAATTATATATTCTTTCTTCTCAGAAGTTGATATTGGGTCAAGACGTCAAGTTAAGGATGGTGAAAAATGGTGCTACCATGAATTTTGATGATGAATGCTAAAATGGGGTGCGGGGTGAATTTGATGACGACAGTGAATTCAATTATGGTATGATAATTTTAGAGGATGTATGATAAATTTCGTTATCACTATTTTTATTAATTATTTTTTTCTTCCTAAATCCTCTTTTATTATTGTAAAGATTTTACTTATAAGTTATAATTATGACCGGTTAAAGAAGGATTTAGGAAGGGAAAGAGTTTGGAAGAGTATTTTTCAAGCGAAATTCCGACGAAGATGATACAATTCTTCTCCCCATTAGCTTTTAATTTTTCATTTGATTTTTTTCATGTTTTCATAAAGTTCTTCAAAATTAATTTGTAATGGTCTTTTTTATTTTATTTTTTCTTTTATGTTTTTGTAAGTTTTCTAAAATTATTGATGGTGGTTTAGTGGGTGGTGGTGGAAGGTGAAGCTGGTGAAGGAAAAAAGAATGAAGAAGAAGCGGTTTAAGCATAGGAAATATAAAAAAATGGTGGCTTGAAATGGAGAAGAAGATGGAGAAAATAAAATAAAAATTAATTAAAATTAGTGCATTATACGTTGTGAATGAATGTATTACACTCACCTTACCGTGTAAACGAAAAGTGTCGAAATGACACAACGACATACTAATTTAGATGTCTAAAATGAATAATGACTAATTAAGGTGTCAAAATGAAAGTTGGTGTAAAGTTTAGGAGATTGATAAAGTGTTTGACCAAAGTTTTTTATTGTTCTTAAACTTTGTACTCTATCAAATATTTTTACATAAATTGAAGCGAAGAAAGAAATTTAAATTTTGTATTTGTATCTTAATTGAATAATTGCAGCCCAATTGATGGTCGACGGAAGGAAGTGTGAGTAAAGAAAGTATGTGGTCTTATGTTCATTTTAGGAGGAGTCCGAGGACAATTAGCGCAAAAGTTTTTGCTGTCGTAAGAAATTTGACTAATTTACTGCAATTGTGTTCGTGGTGCTAATGCTTTAACAAAGTAAGCATCGTACTTTATTTTAAGAATAATAATTCTATAAGCTATTGGTAATTAAAAAATAAAAAGAAGAAAGGGAATCTTTTATTTTAAGAATAATAATTCTTTAAGCTATTAGTAATAAAAAAAGTAAAAATAAAAGGAGAACCTTTGATTAAGTGAGAAGTAACGTGAAAGAGTTTTCGAATTTAATGGAGAAATTTAGAGATTGACGTTAATTTTAATTATTCCTATCTCATATATTACTCAGTTGCAATACGGATTCGGGATTTAGGGATTGTGGGTGCTCGTAAAGTTCGAACACACATATTGACGCCCAAAGGTTTAAAGTTCCACTTGAAAATCAAAATACACAACTGTCTTCTTGATTTCGTGGGTGTTTTTTTTAAACTTATATCGATTTTTATATTTTATTTATATAATTATATCTAGTTGACATCGAATTTAATGGGTGTTGAAGCACTAAAAAAATGCATGCAGGTCCGCCCTGCTCAGTTGTTATGTTAATTTTAAAATTACAAATTAAATTATCAATTAAAACTCACATAGTTTGTGAGATTGTAATTTTTTTTATCTTGTAAAATATAACGTGTTCCTTTGCAATTTTTTTTTGCTCTTGTGATTTTTTTTATGTCAAGAATATTTTTATATTTCTCTAATCTAAATCTATAATCTATAATCTATATCTATATCTATAATCTATAATTTATATCTATAATCTATATCTATATCTGTAATCTATATCTATAATGTATGATATATTAAAAATGTGAAGATCCTTAAAAATGTTGTTTGTATTATAAAATAAGAAAGAATAAAGAAAAAGAGTAGAGAGAATAGAGAGAGTAATTCTTATTTCTCTTGAGGGATTCTTGATTGAGAATACAATGAATAAAACCGCTATATTTATAGGGGAAAATACTCCTAGTTTCTGACTAAAAGACAGATACTTCAAATCCTGATAGATATCAACTAGATCTTATTAGATCTTGATAGACATTTACGATAATGTAAATACATTTATAACACTTCCCCATGAATGTCTAGATAGATAATGTGCCTCGTTAAAACTTTACTAGAAAAAACCCAGTGGAAAAAAAATCTAGTGAAGGAAAAAGAGTACACATCTCTAACAATACGCATATAGGTTGCCTCATTAAAAATCTTACAAGGAAAACCCAGTAGGACAAAACCTCGTAAGGGAAAAAGAACACAACGCCCATCAACTCTCCTTAATGAGAACATCCTTGAACCTTTGCATCCAGATCTTGTGCACCATCTTCTTGAAAGTTGCAATTGGAGGAGACTTGATGAATAAATCAGTCACATTGTCACTTGAATGAATCTGTTGCACGTTAACATCATCATTCTTTTGTAGCTCATGTATTCAAAAAGGCGTTGATAAAATGTGTTTCGTTCTATCTTCTTTTATGAATCTTCCATTAAGATGTGCTATGCATGTTGCATTATCTCTGTATAAAATTATGGGTACATTGTCACATTTCAAACCACATTTTTCTCGAATGAGATGTATTCATGTACCTCAACCATATACATTCTCGGCTTGCTTCAAGAATAGCTATTATCTCAGCATGATTCAATGAAGTGGCTACAATAGACTGCTTTATATTTCTCCAAGATATGGCAGTACCACCACATATGAACACATAGCCTGTTTGAGACCGAGCTTTATGCGAGTCAGATAAGTACCCAACATTAGCATGACCAATAAGATCGGGAATGCAATCTTTAGAATAAAACAAGCTCATGTGTTTTATCCCATTCTGATGTCTCCTAGTAGGAGCAGAAATATACCTTGCTAACAAATTGACTGAAAAGGCTATATCAAGCCTTGTAGTATTTGCAAGATACATGAGTGCATCAATCGCACTAAGATATGATACTTCACAACCAATCTAATTCGATAATTTCTCATTTCAGCAAATAATCTATTACTTTTGAAAACTCTCCAAGAGTTTCAACAATATTCATACCATCAATTTATCCCTTATAAGGATAATAAACAAATTTCCCAGAAATTTTATATGCTTCAGGCATTTTGAATCCTTTAGGAATTTTCATATGAATTTTTGTCAAGTGACAATATTAATATGTATGACATCTTCAAGTGTCTGGACTGCAAATTAAATAAGTGTTATGCTTACCAAGATGCATCCTTTCATGTCACTTGATAAATGTTTCTACGTCAGCATGCTTAAATTAACGTAGAATTCAGATCCTCATAATCTTTCACACTATTACGCCAATATTGTATCAAAGATATCGTCGACGGTTTCTCAGTTTGTATCGGTTTGTAATGTGACATAACATTTTGAGATCTCATCACTTCATTATTTTCAGGTACCTGAACCAATCATAAGGTTTCATGAAGTGTTATGTCGTAGGCTCTTCAAGAGCACATTGTCTTCTTATTATGATTATTTGCTCCTTGTTTCATTTGAAACCGATTAGTCTACTATGTTTCATGCATGCATAGACTTTGTCCTTCAAGGACACAAAATAAGAGCACTTGCAGCTTAAATATGAGATGTTTTTGGCATAGAACTTGAATTACCTTATGAATGAGAATCTTATGATAATTCCTAACATATTTCATAGCTGCTTATAACCTCCCCCTTATGTTAGGAAAACTAACATACATCCTTCACCTTCTTTGAGGAATTCATCTTTGTGCATCATGACATATTATTTAATCGTATATCGCACATCAAAACTATTAGATGAAATAGTTGGTTCCTGGCCTTGAACTAATTGAGAAGGAAGAAATAATCATAATATATTGGTCTAATGCATATAAATGTTATTGTATGCAATATATCATATTTCGGACCAACACATGAAGCTTTGTTCTCATAGCAATGGTTTAATTATTTATCGAAGACATTCAATGTCAAACCATCATCATCAAGATGAATTGTCTTGATTACACAATCTGAAAGTTATGCTCTTAACTTAATTTTATCGAGCAAACAACTTTATGAATGTCAAACTGTAGGTTGACAAGAAACCTACATGTAATTATTTTATATCGATGTATCTTAATAGATCACATGACTGGTGAACGGGCCTATAATCACCTTTTATACTTTTCAGATTTTAAGGGATCCAATCTCAAAATTAGTTGGTCCAACCAACGTATCATGAGAACAAGCAACATTAAAGTTCATGAAGAATTTTTGAATTCTTCAATATATGTTTAATACTTAATATGCACATCTTCGAGATGTCACAATCGTTCATATCAATTTATGAACTTTTATTCTAGTAAACTCCAAGTTTACCATGGCATGTACTTTTTTATTTAGTAAATTTCAAATTTATCATTACATGAATAAATTTCAGTTTTACTACTTTAGAAGTAGATTTTAAAATAACTTTCTTAGTTATTCTATCTTTTTTGGAGGTGAGTTGTGATACCATCACAATCAAGTGATCAATCTTTCCTGCAGGGTGCTCGAAAAAGTCTGCTACATCTAAGCATGTGATGTCAACATTATTTTCAGAGAGAAAGTTAGCTTAGAGATTTCTCTCTTTCTTTTTCAGCGATGGTTGATAAAGGTCCACTAAGTGCTTGAGAGCACGACAGTCACGTAAATAGTGTCATTTTTCACTACATCGGAAACAAGTAATTATTTTATGTTTCTCATTTTTTCTCCTTCTTTTAGATGAATGATCAACACCTGGAACAGGGTTTCTTTCTTGGTCATCACGACCACAACCACGTTCACGACCAGGGCTGCAACCTTTTCCACGCCTAGCATGGTAAGCTATACATCATTCATTTCAGGGAATAGTGCAGATCCAGTTGGTCAGTTCTCGTAATTTTTCATCAACAAATTATTATTTTGTTCAGCCACGAGAAGATGAGAACTCAGTTAAGTATACTTCTTGAAACCTTTTTCTCGATATTGTTGTTGTAAGAGCACATTCGAGGCATGAAAAGTGGAGAGCGTCTTTTCCATCATATCGCCATCATTGACCGTCTCTCCACATAGTTTTAATTGAGAAAAAATTCTGAACATGGCAGAATTGTACTCATGCACAGACTTATAGTCTTGAAATCTCAGATGCATCCATTCATATCATACTTTTGGGAGGATGACCATCTTTAAGTGATCAAACCTTTTTTTAGGCTATTCCACAATACGAGTGAATCCTTAGTAGTAAGGTATTTAATTTTTAGAACTTCGTCAAGATGATGACGCAAGAAAATCATAGCCTTAGCATGATTTTGACTAGATGCTGTATTTTTATTCTTTATGGCATCTCCAAGACCCATAGCATCTAGGTGGATTTCCGCATCCAACACCCATGAAATATAGTTCTTGCCTGAACTTTGAAGGGCAATGAACTCACACTTCGTAAGATTGTTAGCCATATGAAAAAAAGAAAGAAATAAAGAATAATACCTTAGTATTAGCCTTCAAATTTGAGATGGTAAAGTCTCGTGCTGATAACGTGTTATAAAACAAGAAAGAATAAAAAAAATATAGAGAGAATAGAGAGAGTAATTCTTATTTCTCTTGAGGGATTCTTGATTGAGAATACAATGAATAAAATCGTTCTATTTATAGAGGAAAAATACTCCTAGTTTCTGACTAAAAGACAGATACTTCAAATCCTGATAGATATCAACTAGATCTTATTAGATCTTGATATACATTCACTATAATGTAAATACATTTATAACAGTTTGAATTTTTTGTCATTCATTAAAAGTCTTTGCTTTAGACAAAATCGTCTTTTCACTAATTTTTTCTAATATTTAAGAGTGAAAAATTAATTAAATATATTTAGAGTAAAACCTTTCTTTATTAGAAGTCATCAAAATTAATGAAAACTATATTTTTTTCATTAGTTTATGTTTTTTAAATCAACTAAATTTGATTTTTAGAGGATTTGAAAAATCTAGAAATAAATATAAAAATATTATAATAAGAAAAAAATAAGAACTATCAAATTTACATTATTATATTAAAGTGCTAAGGATCTTTGAAAAGTGATTTGAACTTTTTACACTTCATTAAAATCTCCATAATAAATAAAATTATTTAATTTTAAATAATCAAACATTACATGTGCGAGACACATGCGATTAAACTAGTTACTTAGTGGCGAATGATAAAAATAAAAAAAAATTACCTAAATATCGAGGCATTCAATGAACCCAACTGAGATCAATTGATGGACATTTCATTTTGCTTGCCCCTTTCAATTTATTTATCTAATTTATCATAAAATTGCGAGATTTTAAATATTATTCTTATATTAAATGACTATATAAAATATTAATAGTTAAATTTAAACATCAATCAACTACAGTCAAACCTCCCTATTATGACAACGTTTATCTAAAAATTTCATGGTTGTTATAGAGAAGTGTCGTTATTTATGAATGTTGTTATTTGATGTTCAAATCTCATTTAACTATTAATAATAAAAGTATGCAAAATTAGAAAGAGCATGAATATAAAAAAAGTGACAATAACAAAAATAAAAAATTACCTAAATATTGAGGCATTCAATGAACCAACTGAGATCAATTGATGAACATTTCATGTTGCTTGCCCCTGGTTCTCACTATGTTATTTCTATGTATTTGTCTAATTTATCATAAAATTAAAAGAATTTTTGTATAATATTGTTCTTATATTAAATGACTATATAAAATATTAATAGTTAAATTTAAAAATAAGCCAACCACAGTCAAATCTCTCTATTGTGACAACGTTTATCTGAAAATTTCATGGTTGCTATAGAGAGGTATCGTTATATATGAATGTTGTCATTTGACGTTCAAATCTCATTTAACAGTTAAAAATAAAAGTATGTAAAATTAGAAAGTGCATGAATATAAAAAAATATTAATATTTTTTTAATAAAATAACTGATCTGCATCATTTAAATACAATTTTTTCTTTACATTAGATATTCATACTTGATATTTACTGTGAACACGACATTAATGATGATTACCATAAATATTTTAATATTTTATTTTGCACATAATATATTTCTTAAAAAATATTGTTATGTAATATTTGAGTAAGCTTTATAGAGAGTTCATCTATAATCTATAATATATTAAAAGTGTGAAAACCCTTTAAAAAGGTGATTTGACTTTTTGTCACTTTTTGTCCTTCATTAAAAAACTCTCCAATGGACAAAAACGTCTTTTTACTATTTTTTAAAAAATTTAAAACTTAAAGATTCATTAAAATTTAGTTCTTAAACATTTTCTTATTTGAATTATGTACCTAAAATTTAAGAATTTTAAATAAATTAAAAATTGTATCTTAAATAGAACTTTAAAAACTTTAATAAATTGGTAATACTATTTTCGCATTTTTTTTCCCTCACATGTATGTATCCTTCTAATATTCTATTTTAGTAATACAACATTCCTGTTTTTAGCCCCCCCTCCCCCCCCCCCCCCCAAAAAAAAGTTTTGTTTACAACTAACTTTAGGTATAACTTCTTTTGATTGGATTATTTAATTTAAGTAAGAATTCATAATATTTAATACTTTTAAATCACTTAGAATTTTACTCTATATAAAAAAGAATTTCTACAATTCTATTTAGTAATATTTCAGATCAAAATTTACACGAAACATAGCTCTACCTCTATTTTTTCTTCTTATTTCATTATTAATTCAATTTGTGTTTTGTGTGTGTATTCATTATTATCATCTTCGTGTCTTTCTTTATTCCTCTTAGTTATAACTTTAAAGATTATATATATATATATATATATATATATATATATATGATTAAATTATCAACAACTGGCAATGAATTCGCCTCTTTTGATAATTTCTCGTGTTTTTCTTTTAGTAGAAAATTTTTGATCGAAAATTGGAAGTAATAACTATGTCGCCACCATATCAAGTGGTCAAAAATATCAAAGGTTTATCTCTTTTCTTTTTTTTCCTTTCTTTGTTTAACTATGTCTTTGTTTTAATTTTGTTATTTAACTATCTCATTGTTATTATAGTTGAATCTTTAATAAACTTACTGGTTACGTTCTAAATGTAAGGTTATAATAAGTGTTGAATCTTGATGAACATATAAATTTAAGACTATAGCCGACTCTTTTAATTTTGGGCTTACTAATTAAATTTGAAGATGGATCAAGTACTCAAGGGAGGACTAAAGAGAATATACTCTTCTTTGTAAATTATTTTGTGTTTAAATTAATATACATGTTTTTCTATTGGCTAATTTCTACTGTTTCATAGCATTAGATAATAACCGAAAGAAGCCTTAATGTAAAAATGCTAACAAACAAAAAATGCAATAAATATTTTAAAAGATTTTATAAAATTGAGAGGTACACGCGCGAAGCGCGTATACCTAAATTAATTTTATAAAAGTATACCATTATAATAAACATTATTGTTATACATAGAATGTTTGACTGTAAAAGTTAATGGAGGGAGTAGTTTTCGAATTTTTAGTAACCGGATAAGTTGCGGCATGTGGCCTTCATTCTGTGATTTTGGCACACGCCTCTATTGTCCGTTCTAGGAATTAATAAGTCGCAATGGTGTCATTTTCGGCATTTGGTAATTTGGTAGCCGATATCTAGAAGGCAAAGTTTTCTGTGTATTTTGTTCGCCTCCTATAAGAAAAATTTAATAACTGACACATATCTTTTTGCGAAAACGTAAGTCATGACGAGCTTCACACTTAAAAAATTGACCAAATAGATAAATATGTTATAAATGTATTTACATTATAGTGAATATCTATCAAGATCTAATAAGATCTAGTTGATATCTATCAGGATTTGAAGTATCTGTCTTTTAGTCAGAAACTAGAAGTATTTTTCCCTATAAATAAAAGAGTTTTATTCATTGTATTATCAATCAAGATGATCTCTCATCCTTTAAGAGAAATAAAGAAGTCTCCCTCTTCTCTCTCTATTTATTCTTATTGTTCTTACGTTATATTTCATAACACGTTATCAGCACGAGACTCTGCCAAACAAGGTGAAATTATAAATCATATGGGTTATTCAAGTAACATCTATTAATTTGTTTTTACCTTTAAGTTTGATTCATAAACAAAGTAATCGTGCAAACAGAAGGTGTTAAGTCCCTTTGATTGCTTGTAAATGGAATTTTGGCAGCAAAAAAACAAAGTGATCTCGCATGACCGTTGTGTTCCAAAATACGTTTACTTGATTTTCTTGGAATTAGGCTATTAATTATTAAACGATTTCATATAAAATTAAAAGTTGTCAGATTATTATTTTTGGTTTTCCATTCGGTGTCCAGTATCCGTTTTGGAGTCCAAACAAGGTGAGATTATAAATCAAAAGGTAAGGTTAGTAATTCTTTATGCTATTTGTCTTTTGCTACTAATGATATAATTATTAGTGGATTTGAGGAAAAATAATTGGTTTGGAACCATTTATGTTTTAAATTTATTCCTCGAGAACAACATTATCAAAAGGGCTGATAATATGTTGGGTTTAAGCCCCATCGATTTATGCCTAAGACGCCTTTATATAGGTAAAACGTTGAGTTTGAATCTCAATGCACCATATTGATGATATTATGATGGCTAAGGCAAAATAATGTGTTTTTAATGAAAAGTCATGAAATATGTCCCATTGAATATGCTCCATTCCATGAAGTGAATGTGGTAGCAATATATGATAAGTTTGAAATATGACAACTTACTTCATTCTTGAAGTGTATGTGAATAATATGTCTGAAAGAAGACAAGTGATTGAATGCACGAACGAATATACGCGTGGAGGGACATTATGATAATGATCATCAAAAGTGATGATATTTTCACACGCATATTATGATCATAAGATATGTTAGAGAAAACTTCTCTAGATCATAGGTATGCTTGATTTGCTTCTGAAGTAACAATATCATAAAAGAGGATACAAGCTATCAATTTGATAGGCTTAAGACACAATTATATTTCATTCATGGGAATGAGAATTTTAATTATTATAAGCATAGATCCATTCCCTGGGTAAATGTGATGATATTTAGTAAAGCTTATCAATACAAATGTGTACTTGATTGTGATGGTATCACAACTCACCTCCGAAAGAGGTAGAATAACTGAGAAGAGTTATTTTGAAATCTACTTCTAAAGTAGTAAATCTAAAATTTATTCATGCAATAGTAAATCTAAAATTTACTAAAGTGAAAAATAAATTTCATGGTAAACTTGGAGTTTACTAGTATAAAAGTTCATAAATTGACATGAACGATTGTGATATCCTAAAGATGTGCATATTAAGTATTAAATACATATTGAAGAATTCGAAAATTCTTGATGAGCTTTTAATGTTTCTTGTTCTCATGATAAGTTAGTTGGACCAACTAATATTGGGATTTGATCCCTTAAAATCTGAAAAATATAAAGGGTGACTATGGGCCCGTTCACCTATCATGTGATATGTTGACAAGATGCATCAATAAAATGATCACATGTACATTCATTATCAACCTACAATTTGACATTCATAAAGTTGTTTGCTCAATAAAATTGAGTTAAGAACATAACTTTCAGATTGTATAATCAAGAGAATTCATCTTGGTGATGATGGTTTGGCATTGAATGCCTTCGATAAATAACTAAACCATTCCTAATGAGAACAAAGCTTCCTGTGTTGGTCTAAAATATGATATGTTGCATACAATAACACTTGTATGTATTAGACTAGTAGATTATGATTATTTCTTCCCTCTCAATTATTTCAAGGTTATGAACCAAATATTTCATCTAAATTTTTTTTGATGTGCGGTATACGATTAATGAATAGATCTTGATGCACAAAGATGAATTTCTCAACAAAGTAGAAGATGTATGCTAGTTTTACTAACATAAGGGGGAGATTATAAGCAACTATGAAATATGTTAGGAATTATCATCAGATCCTCATTCAAAGGATAATTCAAGTCAAATACCGAAAATATCTCATATTAAGCTGTAAGTACTCTTATTTGTGTCCCAAAAGGACAAAGTCCATGCATACATAAAACGTGGTAGACCAATCGGTTTCAAATGAAATAATCCTTGAAACAAATAAGGAGCGAATAATCATAATAAGAAGGCAATGTTTGCTTGAAGAGCCTATGGCATAATACTTCATGAAACTTTATAAGAGGTTCAGGTACCCGAAAATAATGAAGTGATGAGATCTCAAAATAATATATCACATTGTGAACTGATACAAAATGAGAAATCGTCGATGATATCTTTGATACAATATTGATGCAATATTGTGAAAGATTACGAGGATCTAAATTCTACGTTAATTTAAGCATGCTGACGTAGAAACATTTATCAAGTGACATGAAAGGATGCATCTTGGTAAGCGTAAAACTTATTTGATTTGCAGTCCAGACACTTGAAGATGTCACACATGAAATGTTGAATATTGTCACTTGACAAAATTTATATGAAAACTTCTTTAAGGATTCAAAATATAAAAGTTTCTGGGAAACTTATTGATAATCCTTATATTGTATAAGCTTATAGCTTGAAAATTATCGAAACTCTTGGAGAGTTTTCAAAGCAATAGATTATTTGCTGAAATGAGAAATATACCAAATTAGATTGGTCTTGAAGTACCATATCTCAGTGCAAGTGGTTCACTTATGTATCTTGTAAATACTACAAGGCCCGATATAACCTTTTTAGTCAATTTGTTAGCAAGGTATATTTCTGCTCCTACTAGAAGATATCGGAATGGGATAAAACATATATGCTTGTTTTATTATAAAGATTGCAGTCCCAATCTTATTGGTGATTTTGGGTACTTATTTGACCCGCATAAAGCTTGATCTCAAACAGGCTATGTGTTCATATGTGGTGGAACTGCCATATCTTGGAGATATACAAAGCATTCTATCGTAGCCACTTCATCGAATCATACTGAGATAATAGCTATTCATGAAGCAAGTCGAGAATATGTATGATTGAGGTTCATGATACATCTCATTTGAGAAAAATGTGGTGTGAAATTTGACAATCTATCCATAATTTTATACAGAGATAATGCAGCATACATAAAATATCTTAAGGGAGTTCATAAAAGGAGATAGAACGAAGCACACTTCATCAAAGTTTTTCTACATACGTGAGCTACAAAAGTATGGTGATATTAACATGCAACACATTCGTTCAAGTGACAATGTGGCTGATTTATTCACCAAGTCTCCATCAATTGCAACTTTCAAGAAGATAGTGCATAAGATTGGGATGTAATTATTCAAGGATGTTCTCATTAGGGGGAGTTAATACACGTTGTACTCTTTTTCCCTTACGAGGTTTTATCCCACTGGGTTTTCATTGTAAGGTTTTTAATGAGGCAGCCTATATGCATATTGTTAGAGATGTGTACTTTTTTTTCTTCACTAGATTTTTTTCCCACTGAGTTTTTTCTAGTAAGGTTTTAACGAGGCACATTTATCTATCTAGACATTCAAGGGGGGGGGGGTGTTATAAATGTATTTACATTATAGTGAACGTCTATCAAGATCGAATAAGATCTAGTTGATATCTATCAGGATTTGAAGTATCTGTCTTTTAGTTAGAAACTAAAAGTATTTTCCTCTATAAATAGAGGGGTTTTATTCATTGTATTATCAATCAAGATGATCTCTCATCCTTCAAGAGAAATAAAGAAGTCCCCCCCTTCTCTCTCTATTTATTCTTGTTGTTCTTACTTTATATTTCATAACAAAATAGATATTTTAATTTGACTTTTACTCATAATTGAACATTTTAATAGTGTTCGAACGAATTCACTAATTTTTTATTTAATTTTTATTTATAGTTATAAAATTTATCAAATTATGTATAAGTAACTTGTGAACCTGGTAATTACTCCTTTCATTATAGTACAGGGGTCTTTTTGAAAAATCACATGTAATTGGAACTGATATAATTATTAAGATAGTAATTGCTAACCTAAAAATTATGATGATCTGTTTGTTTTTCAAAATATAATTACAGTGTAATTACAAGTGTATTGTTTGGTTGCGCAAGTGTAATTACATGGTTATATTATATTTTTAAAATAAAATTTCACTATCTAAAACTAAAAAGTTATATTCGACAAATAAAGGTCATTATGAGGGTGTTTGGGTTAGCTTATAATTTGGTCAAAATGGTTTTTAAGCCATTTTTTTGCTTTTGAAAGTGTTCGATAATTTTTATAATTGCTTAAAAAAATTTAATTTTGGCTTTTTTTAAGCCAAAAGCTAGAAGTTGGCCACTCCTTACTTTTTTTTTTAGCTTATAATTCATTGAAAGTTGACCAAGTAAATGACTTTTGTATCCCTATAATTTTCACTTATTCCAAAATTATCCTCTTGTAGCCCTTATAATTTTCACTTATAACATTCACGATCTATAGCAATTTTTATAACGATTAAATTTTTTTAATTCAATTTTTTATATTACTAGTTTAGGTATACGCACCTTGCGCGTGTACCTCACTTTAATGAGTTCAAACATTACATTAAATAGGATATTTATTTAAATAATAAAGATGAATATGATAATTAAATTTAATATCTTTTGAGTATGTAAAGATGGAGAATTTATTTATTAAACCTAATCTTTATCAAAAATATTTTTAAAAATCGATCGATATTCATCTACCATCTGTAAATTGCAACAAACAATACAATGATAGAGACATCAAAATAATACAATTAAATCTAATCTTTACAGACAAAAATTTTCTCAAAGTCGTCCGACACTCATCTACCACCTGTAAACAATAACAAAATAATACAATTATAGAGATATCAAAATAAAAAAACTAAGTATAACCTTTACATAAAAAAATCCTCAAAGCCGATCAACATTTATCTATCACCTGTAAACTGCAACAAAATAATACAATTAATGTGATATCAAAACAATACAATTAAACTTAACTTTTACACACAAAAAATTCTCAAAGCCGATCGAGATTCACCTACGAACTGTAAACTACCACAAAATAACAAACTAAAAAGAGATGTTACGATAATACAATTAAACCTAACATTTACCTAAAATAATTTTTCAAAGTTGACCCACATTCATCTAATATCTGTAAATTAAAATAAAACAATAAGATAATAAAGATATCAAAATAATACGATTAAATTTAACTTTTATACAAGAAATTCTTCAAAGCCAACCAATATTCATCTACGACCTGTAAACAATCTCGACATGCAATCGAATCAAGTTAGATGAGCATCAAGCATATTCTCCCAATAGGCAAACCGGTTTGTTCTCTAGTTTAACGGGCATCTCAATATTTATAGAAGTATTTTCTTAATAGAGTCTTATTTTAGGAATATTTTTCTAATTGAATATTAGAAAAGAAAATATTAATTAATTCTCCTACCATATATTTTAGGAGTCCCATATATTTTAGGAAGTCTAATAGAAAGAAAATATTAATTAATTCTCCTACCATATATTTTAGGAGTCTCATGTATTTTAGGAAGTCTAGTTAATATAATAAAAAATAATCAAATATAAATTAAAAAAAATAGTGAAAAAATAATTTTGTCTAAAGAAGAGTCTTTTAATGAAGGGTAAAAAGTTCAAATCACTTTTCTAAGGGTCTTCACACTTTTAATATATTACAGATAGACATAGATTATAGATAATAGATATTAAATTATATTTTTTGTAACAATATATATTTTACTAAAATAATTAATAAAATTCAAACAAACGATATTATTATCAAAAAAAATTTAAGTATACGTAGTAGCTTGCTGGCAGTGTATACTATTTATGTGTTGTATTTTTTATTTTTGGTTTGTTTGTTTTTTCCTTTTCAAGAAAACCCATTTCTTATCTAAAATAAATTGATAAACCTATTTTTTATCAAAATATTTTTTATCTTAACTATTTTTAATTCAAAATTCTAATTTCATCCCTGATAAGAAAAAGTATGAATTTAAATTAATAAGGTTTCAAAATAAATATCGAGCATTAAATAATTCAATTTTTTTCTAAAAAAAAATTAGTGCACAAATTTAATAGTCATTCATGAAAATATTATATATATATATATATATATATATATATATATATATATATATTGAAACTGAATTGAAAAAATATATATTAATTTGAATTTGAATCATTTTAGAAATAAAAATTAATAATAATTAACTCTATATATTGTTAACGACTTTAAGGGTATTTAAGTGCTTAACAACACTTATTTACCAAACACATCAAAAACTTTTTTTTAGTTTCAACACTTTTATCCAAACACGTAACTGCTTATTTTAAAAATAAGTTCAACACTTTTAAAGAGTATTTTAAAAGCCACTTTTTTCAGCCTATCCAAACTAGCCCTATATATGATAGTAAATGGTATATATTGTCTTTCAAAATTATATTAATCTATAAACATATGTTCTTAATTAATATTATAAAAAAATAATTGATTTATGTTTTTTAAATTACTAATTTAATTCAATTAATCATAAAAATTAAAATTACATGATTTTTAAGAAAATATTATTATAAATAAAATATCAGAAAATTATTAAACACTCGACAAAAGATAATCTATCAATTCTAACTAAAAAAATGAATGGCTTGCAACGTGAAATATCAAGTCAAAACCAGTAAAATAAATAATTTAGAACTGAAAATATAACATAAGTTCAAGATTCAAAACTCAAAAAGTTAACACAATATTCTTGTTTCAAATTTTAATATAATGTACATAATATGATTCATAAAAAAGGAAAATGTAATGCTATAACCTTATCCAACAATGAATTATACTTTAATTTAAAAATTAGAATACTAACAAAATTATGCTAAATGATAAAATAAACATAAAATAAATAAAAATAGATAATACGAACAATTGCATGAAAGCGCAAGAAGTAAAAATTGAAAAATGAGAAGAAAATGAAATATAAATAATAAAAAATAAAAAATATTAGAATCATAAAAATAAAAGAAATTTAAAACAATAGAAAAAAAATAAACAAAAAAAAATAGAAACAAAAAGAAAAAACTAAAAAGTAACCGGTTTGTAATTACACCATGTAATTAGTAGCAATTTACAGCTCCCACTGTGAATTTGGAGAGTGTAATTACTAGGAAATTACATGCTATAGCCCCAATAGTGGGTGACTTTGGATTTTTGACCCAGTGAGAAAAGTCTTTAAAGACTAGTTTTTCTTCCCTTTTTTAGTATAGTACAAATATAATCTTGCCCTCTACACCTCAAATATTTTTAAACTTTTCATATTCATTTGTCTCTCAAATTCTATTTTTATTTTTATTATTTTTTCCTTTAATTTTATTTTCATGTTTTAATTCATTTGTGTCAACCTTTATTTTTTTCTCTTTTTTCTTTTTTATCAAACATTATCTATTTCTTCATTTTTTTTTTAATTTATTTGTTTTAATTTTTATTTTTATTTTATTTTTATTTTTTATCATTTCTCTTTTGTCCTTTCATTTTTCTCAAACTTTATTTTTATTTTTTGCTCTCATTTTTATTTTTCTCAAATTTGTTTCAATTCTTCGCTTTTTTCTTAATCTTTATTTTTTTCTTGCCTTTTTTTCTCAATTTTTTTGTATTTCTCTATTTTGTTTGATCATTTGTTTCTTTTTTTTTTTCAATTTCTATTATATTTTTCTAATAAATAAAAAATTAGATAATCCACTAAGAAATCTTCTTTTTTTGACATCAAAGCAAATTTAAGGGCATAAATTGTTGTTAGGAAGCTCTTTGGGATTTTTCTTCTAAGACAAAAATTATAGAACAACTCATAAATCAAGGCACAATGTGGTAGTGTCAAGTCTTACTTGTGGAGCATAACTTGTTGTTTGAAAATCCTTGAGTTAAGTCTTGCTTAGAACATCTCATAAATAAAAAAATAATGTGGTAGTGTCAACACTTGTTCATTGGGCGTAACTTGTTCTTTTGGGAGGTTCTTGGGCTAAGTTTTGTCTTAGAGGCAAGACTAATAGAGCATCACATAAATCAAGACACAATATGATAGTGTCAATTCTTGTCCATGAGACGTAACTTGTCGGCTAAGTCTTGCCTCTAAGGCAAGAGTTATAGAATATCTCATAAATCATGATATGATGTGGTAGTATCAACTCTAGCTCATGGGGCGTAACTTGTTATTTGAAAGTCCTTGGACTAATTCGAGCCTCTAATGCAAGAGTTATAAAGCATCTCAAAAATCAAGACATAATGTGGCAGTGTCAACTCTTACCCATCGGCATAACTTGTTGTTTAAAAGTCCTTGATTTATAATACATCTTATAAATCAAGACACAATATAGTAGTGTCAAATTTTGTCCGTGGAGCGTAACTTGTTGTTTAAAAGTCCTTGGGCTAAGTGTTATCTCTAAAGCAAGAGTTATAGAACATCTCATTAATCAAAACATAATGTGATAGTGTCAACTCTTACCCGTATGACATAACTTGTTATTTGAAAGTCCTTGGGTTAAGTCTGTCTCTAAGGCAAAAGTTATAGAATATCTCATAAATCAAAACACAATGTGGTAATGTCAACTCTTGCCCATAGGACACAACTTGTTACTTGAAAGTCCTTGGTCTAAGTCTTGACTCTAAAGGAAGAGTTACAAAACATCTCATAAATCAATACACAATGTGGTGATGTCAACTCTTGTTCGTGGGGCATAACTTATTGTTTGATGGTCCTTAAGTCGAGTCTTACCTCTAATACAAGGTTATAGAGCATTTAATAAGTAAAAAACACAATGTGTCAATGTTGACTCTTGCCCAATATACGTAAATTATTTGAAAATTCTTGGGATAAGTCATGCCTTTAAGGCGAGAATTGTAGAACATCTTATAAATAAAGACATAACGTGATAGTGTCAACTCTTGCCCATGAGGAATAATTTATTATTTGAAAGTCCTTGAGCAAGTCTTGCCTCTAAGACGCGAGTTGTAGAACATCTCATAAATAATTCAAAAATGTGGTAGTGTCAACTCTTGTCCGTGGGACATAATTTGTAGTTTGAAAGTTTTTGAGCTAAGTCTTGTCTCTAAGGCAATAGTTGTAGAACATCTCACAAATAAAAACATAACGTGGTAGAGTCAACTCTTGCCCGTGGAGCATAATTTGTAGTTTGAAAGTCCTTGAGCTAAGTCTTGCCTCTAAGACAATAGTTGTAGAATATCTCATAATGAAAACATAACGTGGTAGAGTCAACTCTTGCTCGTGGGGCATAATTTATAATTTGAAAGTCTTTGAGCTAAGACTTTCCTCTAAGGCAAAAGTTGTAGAACATCTCATGAATGAAAATATAATGTGGTAGAGTCAACTCTTGCTCGTGGGGCATACTTTGTTGTTTGAAAGTCCTTGATCTAAGTCTTGTCTCTAAGGCAATAGTTGTAGAACATCTCATAAATGAAAACATAACGTGGTAGAGTCAACTCTTGCCCATGGGGCTTAATTTGTTGTTTGAAAGTCCTTAAGCTAAGTCTTGCCTCTAAGACAATAGTTGTAGAACATCTTGTCACACCCCTTTTTTAACTCCCAAAAAGATTGGATTTTAAGTTTCGAAAGGGTTTTCATTATTAAAGTGACAAAAGATGAAAATTGTTTCGAAAATGATTCATTAGTTTCAAAACTCAGAGTCGCCACTTGGCATAAATCAGGTGTGCCAAGTCACCCGCGGATATCTTTTTCCAAAATGGTTTTGACTCTATAAAACTAATCCGCGAACAGAGATTCCGGCTAAGGAATTCTGTTGACCGAGGGGAAGGTGTTAGGCACCCCTCGATCTCGTGGTTCGACTACGGTCACTTGGTGGAGTATATCGGCTAATTTGAACACTATGAATGTATAAACCACACCAATCACAAATAAAATGATCAATCAAACAAACAAATCCAAAACAATGTGTCCAGTCCAATTATACAGTCTAAAATAGAAAAAGAATGCAAAAATGTAAATCCTATTCTACCCTACACTAATTTTATACTACGCTCCCATGCTACCCGATGCCTCGGGCCTTCATCACGGACGTCCTCCAAATACAAAATATTTCGGGGCATTCTCCGGCGAATAAATACAAGTGATTGTGGGGCATTCCCCGATTAAATGAATACATTTCCAAATGAAAGAACTAAAACCAAACCTTTCAACTCAAATTCCACATTCAAACATTCAACAAGAAAACTTATTCCTAAATTTTTTCCTACCCGAACCAACATTTGCCTATTCATTTCAACATATCATAATTTTATCACATTCCAATAATATTCATGCTCATTACGAATTAAACAAAACAACAATAAACCAAAGCTAAACTAAATTCAACTTTTTTATCAATTTCTCAATTTCATACCCCAAATCCTTTTTTAACCACATTATTAAACCAGTTTGACTATCAAATCACTTTTCAAAATTCGAAGCCAACAACACATACCCCAACGAAGATTCAAACATTTGAGCATACCAATCATTCATATCCACAACAACAATTAATATTTTTCTCAAAATATTCAAAATCGCACCACAAAATTACGATATTAACCAACTTCGATATAATAAAAAGTAGAGTTGAGAGATGGACCTTTGAAAAATAGATTTTCTTGATAATAAAATCAAGAAAGCCCGGACTATAGAATTCCTAATAGGACCTCAACAATGACGAACTCCAACTCCGTATTGAAAATTTTGAGACCCAAAACTGAAGCTCCGTAAATCCAATCGAACCCGAAAGCGACACTGTTCATATACTGTTCATTACAATTCATGGCACTGTTATCGACACTGTTCACAACACTATTCACAACACTATTCACAACACTGTTCACAACACTGTTCACGACACTATTCACGACACTGTTTCTCTCTCGATTTTCTTTTCTCTCGCGCGATTCTCTCTTCTCTCCCTCATTTTTTTTGTTATTCTTGTGAGAATGATGATTTGGTGATTGTTGTTATTGTAGAGAAGATGATAATGAAACAATGAGCCTCCCCTTTTAGAATTTTCCTTTTTTATTTTTTATTTGGTTTTTCTTTTTCTTTATTTATTATCCTATGTGGAAGCATATAATTGGTGGCTTGTGGGAATAAGTGTGTGGCATGTGGAAAATTTAGTGTGACATATGGAAAGATGAGGGTGGCGTGTGGAAAAATGAGTAGGGCGTGTGCCTTTTGCATAAATCCAATGAAAAATGAAAAGTGAGGTGTTGAGGTGGCATAGTGAGGTGGCAAAGATGCTATGTATTTAATTATTTTCAATTCTTTTTTTTTAAGGAGAAATTATTAATTAAACAAAAGTATGGTAAGGTGAATAAAATAAAAAAATAAAATAAAAATTTAAATTTAAAAAATAAAATAAAATAAAAATGATTAAAATATTTTTGGAAAGGAAAAAATTACGTGTCTACACATCTCATAAATGAAAATATAACGTGGTAGAGTCAAATCTTGCCTGCAGGGAATAATTTGTAGTTTGAAAGTCCCTGAGCTAAGTCTTACCTCTATGTAAGACCCCACAAATTTTCCTAGTAGTTAAAACTCTTTAAAGCATGTCAAGGGAAGCTTCACACTTAGAAAATTTGGCTAAGTATTAGAACTTCTTCATTTCATAAGCCTTCGACTTTGATGATTTATTTCATGACCTTCCTGTAATACCCCGTATTTATATCTAGCTTCGATTCGTCCCTAGAACATCAAAGATCTTGATTCATAGATGAATACCTTTTTATTCCCTATGGTATTCTCAAGATTTTGACTTTTTATCATTTGGGAAATTGAATAAGCTTTCCATCGATATTAAATTCGCTCAAATCCAACACTCGAGCGAAGAGTTAGAGCCATTTTAGTAAGGCAGTGTACCACCTGATACTTTGGCGCATCGCGGAGCCAGCCAAAATGGCAATCGTCAAAATCCTGTGAGCCTCCGTGATTAGGGCGCGTCGCGCCAAGGCTCAATTTCAGAATTGTCAAATTCCATTGCACCAACGCGATTCCACCGCGTCGCGGTGCCATTCCAGTTCGCAACCAAGGTGGCAACACGATTTCCACCGCATTGCACTGCCAGCCAGTTTTCCAGTCGTCCATTTTTCAGTGTGCTGGCGCGATTTCACCACATCGCGCCAGCATGAGAAATCGAGATTTTCAGATTTTGTTATTTAATTTCAGGGGCTGTTTGGTAAATTCCTAAAAAAATCAAATCAGCCTATACACGACATTAAACCCCTAAAAGAGCTGTTATCTCATTATTTACTCACATCTCTCAAGAAATAAATCACTCTCTCTCAAAGATAGAAAACCCTAGCCCAAAGTTTTAAAAGTAATCTCAAGAATCCCTCCAAGAGTCTTCAAGAACTTTAAGAATCTAGATTCCAGGTATGTTAGATGTTGATTCTTCGGTTCCTTCCACCCAAGAAGTTCAAGAATCCTTTTCTAAATTCAATGATTATATATTTATGAGTTTTCATGATTTATGTGAATTGAAATTGAAGTTCATGTTGTTATTGAGTTTTAATTCATATTTTGTTTACAAAGTTCTAAGTTTTGATCCTAGTATGTGATGTTTATGTGATGTTCATGATAAACCCCTTCAAGATGCATATTGATTGATGTAACCATGTTAATTAGGTGTATTTAATAAAGTATGCTCCCTATATGTTTGATAAAATGCTTATGTGAAGGAAATTGAGTCATTATAGCATGTTGACAAGAAATCTCCAATTGTGTATAAGTTAATGCATGCCAAGTATTTGTTGAAAGGCCTTAGTGAATGAATTATGATATGTTGCATACATTCCTACTCATGTGCACTCCTTATTGAATAAATTATGAGATAATAGTATGCACTCCCTATACATTTACATGTTTAAGACTTCTAAGTGCTTGAAGAGATGCTTCATTGATTGTGTTGTGAATGATAGCCTATTGCCATGTTACGTACGAGTTGTCCTGTCTTGTATTAATTATGTTATTGAGTTCTGGGATTATTTATACCCGACAAATTAGCTGCTTGTCTAGAGCCAGTGTCAGTTTTATGATAATCTCAGTCATGCCATGCTTAGTAGTACTCTCAGATAGTCCCAAAATTTAGGAAATCTTCATAATCTCAGTATCAGTAGCATTCTAGCTTCAGTTCAGTAATCAATTTAGAACTCAGAAGTATTTCGTCAGTCAACGAAAATCAGTGAACTCAACCTAGCTCAGTTAATCAGTACGATCAGTAACAGATTCAACTCAGTCTAGTACCGTCTAAGAATCAATTCAGAGTCTTTCAGTTGGGAGTAGGATTCAACACCGAGCGAACCTAGGGATGAGGGCTCACCCGTTAGATAGGACTGAGATTCCTAGAAGCAATTCCTAAGTTTCAGAACTACTTAGCCAACGTAGGCATGAGATGTCACCCGTTAGATAGGACTGACATACTCGGGGATCACCCGCTAGTACAGGACTGATCTCAGGGGTCACCCACTAGATTAGGACTGACTTCTTAGCAGTTGTCTTTACCTTGGGCACGGTATTGACACCCTTCCAGCTGCGGTTATAGGTTGGACCCAACTAGTTCAGATTTGAGGCATGTCGGTTAGATGACTACCTCCCACAGTCTCAGCTTTAGAATCAGTCTCAGCAAAAGAACTCAACTCAGTAGCACAGATTCAGGACTGTTATATACAGTTACTCATTAGTATTATCAATGGATTTAGAGATCACCCGCTAGATAAGACTGATCTCATATTTAGTCAAGCAGTATCAGTATCAGTACCAACAGATTCAGATATCACCCGTTAGATAATACTGATCTCAAATACAGTCGATTAGTATCAAGTACCATTAGATTCAGAGATCACCTGCTAGATAGGACTGATCTCAGATTCAGTTAATCATCTTCATTATCAGTATATTCAGAGATCACCTGCTATATAGGACTGATCTCAACCTCAGTTAATTAGATATCAGTATCAGTAGATTCAGTTATCAGAAATCCAGTTATTAGAATTCGGTATTTAGAGTTCCTACGATTTCAGTTATAGTTTGTGCATTCATGCATGTATCCTCATTCAGTATACTCAGATTATTTAGTCAGTATTGTTCATGCATATGAACCTCTACATTTAGCCTTACCTTATCTAGCATACCAGTACATTCCATCGTACTGACGCATACTTTTCTGCGCTATGGTGTTTTATACCATAGGTTCAGAAGCACGAGATCCAGAGCACCCTTCGCAGTTCAGATTCAGTCAGCAGCAGTAGACGTAGCAGTGAGTCCTCATCATTCGAGGATAATCTTTATTTTACTATTGCACTAGATTCAGTATTTTAGTAGGCGGGGTTAGTTGGGGACCTGTCCCATCAACTCCATAGTCCAGAGAGTTTAGAAGCTTTTCAGACAGATGTATCAGTATTCAGTTGTATTTCAGATATTTGAACCTTATGGCAAGTTTTCCGCCAGTTTTTTGCATTTTACAGTGTATTATTCAGTGCTCAGTTACAAATATCAGTCAAGGGTTAGCTTGTGGTTCTTCAGGATTTTGAGCACCGTGTAGCGTTCGAGGTACCAGACTCGGGGCGTTACACTCTAAGGCAATAGTTGTAAAATATTTCATAAATAAAAATACAATATGGTAGAGTCAACTCTTGCCCGTAGGGCATAATTTGTTGTTTGAAAGTTATAAGTCTTGCCTCTACAATGTGGTAGTGTCAACTCTTGCCCATGAAACGTAGCTTGTAGTTTGAAAGTCATAAGTCTAGCTTTTATAATGTGATAGTGTCAACTCTTGCTCATGAGATGTGACTTGAATGAAAGAAATCGAAGAAACGAACAAAAATAATAAAAATTGTTGAAAAAGAAGAAAATAAAAAAAATATTAAAAAAATAAAAATCAAAGAAAATGTAGAAGTTGAGAGAGAACGAGAAAAAATAAAGGTTGACAATTTTTTTTAAAAAAAAATTAAATAAAAATAAAGGTAGAGAAAAATTTAAAAAGAAAAGAAGAATCTTTTTATAAAAGTATACGTTGAGAGGTTTAAAGGAAAAAAAAGTAAGGGTTACGAAAAAAAAAAAGAGCAAAAAAAAAAAAGGAAAGAAAATATATGAAATCAAAGTAAAATAAATTTAAGAAAAAAGTTTAGAGGAAAAAAGTAAGGGTTGAGAAAAAAAAAGAGAAAATAAAAAATAAAAATAAAAGTAAAATTAAAAAGAGAAAAAAAAAGTTGAAAGATATAAATATGGAGTTATTATCCATATGAGGATCATTTATGTAATTTACTCCATTGGTCAGGGGCAATTTCGTCTTAAAAATATTAGTTAATAGGTAAAAACTATTTTAAATAAGCTTTTTTATTTGGTGCTAAAATTTGAAAACACCCCAATTTGAATCTATTCTTGAGATTTACCCATTAATTACCCCATGTCAGTTACACTCAATTATCTGCCGATCAAGTAATTACTTAACCAACTAAACATGTCAAACTGTGTAATTACACCAAATTACATCAGATCCAATTTACAAGGTGACTTTCCAAACAGCCCCTAAGCAAATTTTTGATACTTTTTTATGGTTCAAAATAATTATTTTTTTTAAGTTCAAAGACGTATGAATTATTTATTAAAAAAATATTTTTTATTGACGACATAACAAGATGATTTCATTTTTTACAAAGTGAATAAGATCTTTTCTAAATTTCATATACGTCTTTCATTATTTTGACTTTTTTTGTTTAATTAACATACGTATAATATATAAGTGCAGAAAAATTTATACCATGAAAAGATTTCCAAGTATTGTGACAAAATATGAATTATTACTCTCTTACATCACTTCTTATCCATTTGCTTTGAAATCATTTTAAAATAAATATATCTTGGAAGTTTGTTGTTTTTCAAATTTGAGTTGGTCCAAGTCTTGTATGGACTTTTTCGTTTAACCTAATAAAACCCCAAAATTTTGACTAAAAAAAATACGGAAAAGGGTCAAAAATACCTCGGAACTATTCGAAATGGATCAAAAATACCCTTCGTTCGTTTTTTGGCTCAAAAATATCCTTCTGTTTGTTTTTTGGCTCAAAAATATCCTTCCGTTAATTTTTTTGACTCAAAAATACCTCTTTGTTTATTTTTTGGCTCAAAAATACCCTTCTCTCTAACAAAATGCCACCAAGTACACCACGTAGATTAAAAAAAAGTCACTTAGTCTATCCACGTCAACATACACGTGGAAAATCACTCCATTTAATCCACCTAACAATCAACCCATTTTATTCTATTTAAAAATCCGATCTATATTCAAAAAATCCGAACCAAGAGGCAAAATTCAACTCTTCAATTTTTTCCTCATATCATCTCTTTCACCGCCTTATATTTCATTATTTTACATTTTGAAAGTTACGAGACTCACTCGAGCAATTCTTGACCTCATCAACTTGTGGTTGTTCTACATTGCATCTAAACTTTCACTCTCTAAATTTCAATTTCATCTCCAAATTACCATTCCTCTCAATACAATCAGGTTCCTCATTAGACAAATTCAGATAGGACATTCAGTAGCAATCCGAGCTCTTGGAAATTGAGTCAACTATTTGAGGATCCAATCGTTTAGGGTCGACCCGATTAGAATTCGATTCTTTCGGATCAACAATTTAAGGACTTAATTTTTTCCTCATCTTTCGCCTTGACCAATCCGAAATATCTGAATCCATCACATGAAAAATAAGCAATCAAATTCTTTAATTTTTTTCCTCTTGGGTCGATTTTTTTTTCAATATGGGTGGGGTTTGGGTCTTTTAATTTTTAAAAAATGAGTTGATGATTAGATGGATTAAATGGTGTAATTTTTCATTTGTGTCTGTTGACGTGGACTGGTCAAGTGACTTTTTTTTATTCACCTGGCGTGTTTGGTGGCATTCCATTAGAGAGAAGAGTATTTTTGAACCAAAAAAATTAATGGAGGGGTATTTTTGAGCCAAAAAAATAAACAAAAAGATATTTTTGAGCCAAAAAATAAATCAAGGATATTTTTGATCCATTTCAAATAGTTCGGGAGTATTTTTGACCCTTTTCTACAAAAAAAAATATCTTGAAAGTTTGGCCAAATCAGTTATTACTCCAAGACTTCATTCATTGTTTAGTTTATGGAGAGTTTAACACATATTTAACAATTTTAAATTTCTCCTCATGCACGGGACATTTTAGCGGTGGGCATAATAAGATATTTAAATTTTGGTTCACTTATTTTGATTTTTGATTTTTAAAAATATTTTAATGTTATCATGTGAAATTAATTTGATGTGATTTGGTATTTTATGGTATGATAAGTCGATAATCATAGTTTGTTCGATTTAATCTTTTATATGCTCTAATAATAGAGAATTATGACTGAATTTTTTATGAAATGACTCAAATATATCACATTAACATCTCATATAAATATTCAAAAGAAAGTTCAATCAATTCATTCGTTATTCAATACACAAAACATGTATTTCACTCAAGATACAATATTCAATGTTCCAATATCTAAATAATTTATTAGTGTTTTAATAATACATATGAGTTTATATGTAATTATAAGCTTCAATACAATATTCTTTTTTTTTTGGTATTTATTTTATAAATATCGAATATCAAATATCAAAATATTTTAAAATGCATACCGAATATCAAAAATTTCAATTTCAGCGTGATAAGTTACTATGTAGAGAAAATTGAAGGAAAGGTGTCTTTTAAGTCTTGAATGAAGGATTGATGACATTGACCAACTTAAAGGGTCAAACATCATTAGGAAACTTGATTAAGTTAATTATAGACTTGATTAATATTTTCAAAACTTTCTAATCTTTTCAAAAATACAAATCAACCCATACCCCTCTTTAATCCAAATCAACCAGTCTCTCTCCTCTCTCTCTCGACAGTTTCTCTCAATTCTCTCCTAACCAACAGTTCTATAAAATTCTCTCTTCAATCCCCGACGACTTCAACCTCCGGCGAAAAATAGTCGGGCGAGTTCCCTTTCGACTTTTAATCGTCAATCAACGTGAAGACTTCTCCGGCGACAACAACTTCGAGTTCTTCGTCGTCCTATTTTCTTTTTCACAGGTAAAAAATTATGAAGAAACAGAGGAACTTGAGCCAACTACTCTTCTAGTATAAAAATGTGGACTAAATAAAACTCTAATTTCTGGCATTTCTTCTTCTTGTTGTCGTACTGTTGATTCGGATTTGTTGGTGATTTTTGTTCATAGTTGATGTTCTTAGTGTATATGTGTGTGATGTGTTGGTGTTGTTGGGTTGATTTGTTGTTTGTCTTGGTAAAAATGGTATTGCAACAGATGAAACATTTGATGCAACAGATGAAACATCTGATGCGACAAATGAAGACATCTGATGCAACAGATGAAAACATCTGATGCAACAGATTAAAATCTAATGAAACTATGAAAATCTGATGCAACTATGAAAATCTGATGCAACAGATGAATAATCTAACAGATCATTCATCTGTTATGACAGACGACTCTTCTGTTTAGAAAAAATCTAAACAATATTGATCCAACAGATAACTCATTTTGCAACAGAAAAGTGATATGTTTCAATAGTTCAGTGATCTGTTTTTATTGTCTCCAATGGTTTACTCATCCATTACAACAAGTCAGTTATATGTTACAATAGATAACATACCTGGTGCAACAGATTAGTGATTTGTTTTTATCGTTTCCAATGGATTACTCATCCGTTGCAACATGTCAGTTATATGTTGCAACAGATAACATACCTGGTGCAACAGATCAGTAATCTATTTTTATTGTCTCCAATGGTTTACTCATTCATTGCTACAGGTCAGTTATATGTTGCAACAGATAACATACCTGGTGCAACAAATTAGTGATCTATTTTTATGGTTTCCAACGAATTACTCATCCATTGCAACAGGTCAGTTATATGTTGCAACAGATAAACTACCTGGTGCAATAAATTAGTGATCTATTTTTATGGTTTCCAACGGTTGCTCATCTATTGCAACAGATCGATTATATGTTCCATCAGATAAAATACCTGGTGCAACAAATTAGTGATCTATTTTTATGGTTTCCAATGGTTTAGTCATCCGTTGCAACGGGTCAGTTATATGTTCCATCAGATAAAATACCTGGTGTAACAGATTAGTGATCTGTTTTATGGTTTCCAATGGTTTAGTTATCCGTTACAATGGGTCGGTTATATGTTCCATTAGATAAAATACCTGGTACAACGAATTAGTGATCTATTTTTATTATTTCCAACGATTTACTTATTCGTTGCAACAGGTCGGTTATATGTTGCAACAGATAACATACCTGGTGCAACATATAACATACCTGGTGCAACAGATGTGTGGTCTGTTGGAACTGTTATTTTACCATTGTGCATGTTAGATTTACTGTTATCCTTTTTAATGATGCATTAATCAATTATAATCCATTTTATGTTCCTGTTAATTTAAGATAATATGGCTCCCAAAAGAAAAGAAATCGAATCAAGTCCAAGTAAAGGAACAAGTACAACAGTTCGGCTATATCCACCACTCTGTGAGCTTGCTTTACAAGCTATCTCAATCAGGAGCAGAATATAATGAACATGGAAAGGAGGAATGTCTCAAAATAGATTATCCAAATGCTAATAGCCCTTTCACCGAAGAGTTGGTCAAAACCATCAACATTGATCATTATCCTGTGAGAATGCAGTGCGATGGTGCCACAGATTTAACGGGTGATTTCGTGGTTAAGTCAGCCATGAGAAGATCTTTCGACGCCTTTAGAAAAATACTTTGAGAACAAAAGTTGGATGCTTATTTCAGGGAAAGCTGCTTTGGGAAATATCTTGATTTGCTGCAGGACAAAAATGGTCGCTTCCAGATAAAAATGGTATAAGATCTTCTCAAGCGTAGGTTTATTTACATCTGTTCGAACAAACAGACACATATCTATTTCCAACAAATATGCACATATCTATTTCAACAGATGATACGTCTGCTAAAAATTATCAAACAGATATATACATCTGTTGCAATTATTTTCTAACCTGTTGAATCAGATGCGTTATCTGTTGCAACAGATGAGTCTTATGTTGCAACAGATGGATCATCTGTTCAAAATTATCGTACTTCTCTGATTTACCTATTCGAATTCGTCCTAACAGATGATTCATCTGTTGTAACATAAGTCTCATTTGTTGCAACTGATGGACAATCTGTTGTATATCTGTAATAAACATTGACAATTCTAGATTTCCAAGTGGATTTCATAATAGAAGCCACTGCTGAAGAGCATAATATCACAATTGATAATCCATCAACTGCTTTCAAAGAAGAAGAAAAAATGGATCCTGTTAGTTCAGGAGAACGAAAGAATTACCCGTTTAAAGGATTCAACATCTCGGATGAGGCTCTAAAAAAACTAACACAGTTGATCAACGACTATTCAGAATGGATTGCCGATGGGCTGTTAAAGTATCATGCCGGCAGGTACATAAATCAATTTTTAAAGATATTGGTTTGTACTGTTCTTGTTGTAAGAACGTGACATTAACACATATAAATCATTATGTAGAAAATAAAATGACGAATGCTACAAAGTGAACAAATTGAGTCTTGGTTTTGATATGTTTGACTTTGTTGTTGCACATTCCGGAATGAAGAATTGGTTTTATTTGATGTCATAGCCCTAAACTTACTGGAATGATGAGGTTTAAATGCCATACATATTACTATTAATTAATACTTTATTTAATTGCATCTGTGTATTAATTTTTTCATCACGTAATCTGAAATATTTGATAATATGTGCAGTACATCGATGTTATTTTTTACTCCCTCTGAAAGAAGGCCAAGTTGCAAACACAAGAACAATACAGATACACAACAAACAATTATTTGTACAAAGTTTACATCAATAATACCTACGATAGGTATTGTCAATAACAGCCGGAAGTTTCTCGAAATGAGGAATGCTTAATCAACATCATCAAAGGTTTTAGCATTCTGGCTAGCTTACCTTGGCATTTGGTCGATGAAGTGTACATCTCAATCAATTGTGGTGATGAATTCCATTGGGTGTTGGCTGTCGTTGTTCTAAAAGAGAGGCGTATTCGAGTTTATGACTCGATATCGCGAATGAGACGTTTCGAGCCGTCGTCTGAGATATAAAAGCTGACCAAAATATTGCCTACTTACCTTGATATGAGTAGCTTTTTGGACCAAAAGGTTTGTACTGATTGGTCGACGATTGAAGCATACCAGGATAAAATGGGTAATCCATTTGATGTACAATATGTTGAAGGAATTTCTCAACAAACCATTGGTATCCTGTAAGTTTAAGTGTCATGATTTAGTTTTATTTCACAAATTTCACAATGCATGCATGAATTGCTAGATATGGATTATCTGTTTTTTTAAAATACAGGAATTGCAGTGTTTTTTATTGCCACGTACGCTGAGTATTTGAGCAATGTATTACAAGTACCAAATGATGGACTTGATGCCGGATTACTCTGCAAAAGATATGCTGCTCTTTTATGGAAATACGGAGAAGCGAAAGCTCAGAAGCCGTACGTAAGCGACATTAAAGATCCACGATGACCAAAGCTAAATTTTGCAGCACCGGATGAAGAACAACTTGTCCATATTGAGTAGATATTTATAGCTTGAGTCCATCAATGTAATAACCTATCCTCCTTGGTTTAACTTGTTGATTTATTTATAGAGTAGATCGTTTGTACCCGTAATGATTTTTTTATATTTTATTTATTTGTTGAGTTATTTCATGTAATTTCCGAAGGGTTCAACTTATTTTATGTTGTATATAAATATAATTTAATCCTTAGTTCTGAACATGTTAATTGAAATGGAATACTAGATTCAAATATTGCAATAGATAATACATCTGCCGCAACAAATGACATATCTTATCAAACAGATTTAGACATATGTTGCTACATGAGATGCAACACGTAGGTCATCTGCTGGAAATTATATAACAGGTCTTCATACTTTCTTGATTTTTTCCAATAGATTACCTATCAGTTGCAACAAATAGATTATATGTTACAACAGATTAGATATCTATTGCGGCAGACAGATGGAAAAACATCTGCATAATGCAATAGATGACCAACCTATTCCAACAGATAATCAATCTGTCACAATAGGTACTATATCTATTACAACAGATATACTATCTGTTGCATTATAAAAAATCAACTATCCACAGACATAAAAATTATTGCCACTACATGTAAAGTGAGGTGGCTTGAAATAAAAAATTGTTATCATGTTCGTCTCCGTCTTTGTACATATTGTTCTTTATACACGGGCTCCAACTATTTAGTTAGGTCATCTGCTGGAAATTATATAACAGGTCTTCCTACTTTCTTATTTTTTCTAACAGATTACCTATCAGTTGCAATAGATAGATTATATATTGCAATAGATTGGATATCTGTTGCGACAGACAGACTAAGGAACATCTATTAATGCAACAGATGACCAACCTATTCCAACAGATAATCAATCTGTCATAATAGGTATTATATCTGTTACAACAGATATACTATCTCTTGCATTATAAAAAATCAACTATCCGCAGACATAAAAATTATTGCCACTACATGTAAAGTAAAGTGAAGTGACTTGAAATAAAAAAATATTATCGTGTTCGTTTCTATCTTTGTACATATTCTTTTTTATACACGGGCTCCAACCATTTAGTTAGTACCCTATAAGCCCATACCCATTGCATCTTTCCGACAACGGCGTCACACATATCGGTCATTTTTGTGCCGGTCAGCAAATACTTGATGTACGCAAGTGAGTACGGCCCGCACACTGCACCAGTTTTATTTTTTGGGAGATCGATGTTCTTATTTCGAATTTCAAAATCTCATGATTCCTTCATCAAGACTTCAGCTGGTAAATGATCCATCAGCTTACTCTGCGTCAACAACTTAGGCAACAACTTCAAGAGTGGTTGCATGTGGGCTAAAAATGTGTCCTCGTTGAAGATAAGTAAGTTGCAGTCATAAACCTTAATTTTTCCCTCGTAGAGTAGTATCTCAACAATGAGAAAATGTTTGACTTCCACATTCATGACTGCAAGAATTCTCTTTGCCTTGGTCCAGCTCTTGCCGTGTGGATATGGCCTCTTTCCTCTAACATATTTAATCGCTTCTTCATCCCATTGGAACATAAAAATTATGTAGATCAGCGTATCTATCCTTAAAATTATTGTAGAAGTTGAGGTCCATTATCCTATCGGCAACATCATAAGCATCCGGGTACGCTAATTGCCTGCCCCTCATGAGGCAGAGAATTTCATCAACATACTATGGTATAAGAAGATAATTTTTAAATAGGTTAGTAATTGTAAAGAATAAAAACACAGTGGAAAGAATCCGATGCAGAGGGTTCTCTGAATCAGTTCACAGATAACCCAACCAACGCAACTTATGCAACAAATGTGTATTATGTTGCAACAAAATACCAAGCTGTTGCAATAGATTACACATCTGCTGTTGAGATTCTTCTTCGTGGAGTAGATTGGAAGGCTCGGTTAGCAAAAGTAAAATTACATTATCCTCGTACCACACACGCATATTTGTTATATTCTTGAAGTCTTTGGCGGCAAATGAATGTATGGTGTATTCTTTTTGAACCTTCGTCCTTCCATTCATGATTTTTTGTAGTTCCTTCTTCTTTTCCTTGCCAAGCGCTGCGAATATGTCTACCTTCTTCAGCAACCCCTGAACTTCAACAACTCTTGGAGCGGGAGGAGTTGCAGTTTTTGCTATTTTAAGAACGGAGAGAACTTGTCTAATTTTTCTTCTCTTCCTTCTATTCGCCACTGTAGAAGTGCATGGCTCCATCACCTCATTGGATGGTATGACACCCCTCCTGTATTTCAACTTCTCGGCAGCTTCAGCAATAGCCTCTAGCTTTTTGAGGAGTTTATCCTTCCTGTCCTTGCATACTTTGCATTTGTAATGAAAATATAAGGGTGGGGAGGGGTGAGAGGGACCACTATAAGGGTGGAAGAGACCGGTGTAAGGGTGAGAGGACCTGTGCAAGAGGTGTTTTCAAAAGTATTTAATTTTTGCTGAGCACCAACATGATCATAATCATGACTGGCAGCAGCAGTAGCATCAGGATGGCTGCCACCATCATAAACAACTCCACCCGCAACACCCTCAGAAGAAGCACCCGGATTTGTTGCAGTTTGAGGTTGGTTGTGAAGAGCTTTAATATTAGACTGACCTTGCCTAACTTCTCTTCTTATGGATGTTGCTCCAGCCAATGTCTTCTTGATTAACTCCACCGTTGGGTCTTATTTTGTATTAACAAGACCCAGAGTAAGAAATGAAGTCATCCCCAGCTCATCAACGATAGGCACGATCCAAGGATGCACAACCTATAAAAAAAGACAAGAGGAATTTAAATCATATAATAATAATTTATAGTCAGTTGGGTTACATGGATGTTAACACAACCAACTTATGCAACAGACGATCTAGCTGTCGCAACAGCTGATCTGTATATCACAACAGATTGATAATATATTGCATCAGATTACACGTCTGTTACATAATTTGCATCAGATGGGTAATCTGTCGAGTTGGGTTCAGGGAACCAGAGCAACAGATGGTTAATATGTACCAAAATATGGATCGTCTGTCGCAACAGATTACCCATCTGTTGCACCAGTTGCAGTTGATAGGTAATCTGTTGTAACAGACGACCCATCTGTCGCAACAGATGGAAGATCTGTTTCAATATCTTTCTTTGAGGCAAATTATTTTAGTTGAAAGAAGACATATTGTATCATCCGGAGGGTTAAATAGATCAGCCTCCTGCTCCTTAATATTTTTTTACTGCTCTTTGCAGCCGCCAACCACCTAAGGATCCTTGAATGAGAAACCTCATGTGGGTAATCCTTGAACTGCTTTCGAAGGGGAGGAATGACTTTACATGCCCAAGCCTAAAAAATGTAAACAGGAAGCAAGCAAAAAAAAGTCATAATAAGTATATTGATTATAAATTAATAGATGAGTAAAAATAGTAATCCATTTTACCATGAAAGCACAGGAAAAGCCGTATAATGTGATCGTCTTTGGAGATAGCTTTGTCAGTAAATATTCGACAGTCAAGTAGTAGCTGTCATATCCCTACGGATAGTCGTTAAATTTGTCAAAATCATCAGCAAGCCTCAACAAATCATCTTCTATGACTTTCCTGATGTCTCTTGCCAATAAAATGGAATGGACAAACTAAACTAAGCACAATTTCTCCCTACAGTACTTTGGTATGTATTTATCCTCGAGATCTGCCATCAAATCCTCCGCTTTGTAGCTACTACGTCCAATAATGCCCAACAACCCATCTTTTTTTCCCTTGTATTTGTTGGACTCTTTGTGGCGTGTTTTCTTGATGAGAGGTTCTTCTGGACTATCGCATCTCAAGCCCGTCACTATGGCAAACTCTTTCAACCCAAAACAAACTGACATGCAATAGTAGTTGATCCAGATTTCATCCATCATTTTTTTGGCCTCCTTCGAATATTTATCATCCTCCGCATACTTGATCCTGCATTTGAGAAGACCATATACCATGCTTATTGGGAAACGGAGAGTGCAGTGCTCAGGCAGCTCAAAAAAGTATGCAAAGCAACTCTTGTTAAAAAATCCGTCTATGTTTTCATTCTTTATAATTCTCCTTAATTCATCAAAATGTTTCCCCAACTAACATTTAAGTACAAGATCACCAGTTACTTTGTCAGGGCTATCCATCGGCATCGTAACTCAAAACCTGTCGATACTAATGGTTTTGACAGAATCATGCTGGGATTTTGATACTATTTCACTCCCCATTGGTGAGGAGTTATCACTTTCCTTGGCTTCATTTTGCCCTGGTTGAGATTGTTAAGGAAGTTCCTCCAAATCTATCTATACTCTAGCCATTTTTTTTGGGTGGTCAGAAGTTGATCCACTTCCAGTTTCTTTTCTTTTGGGAGACATCTTTTAACTACAAACAATAGAAAAACAAAAAAATACATTGCATTTGATGTCTGCATATTTTTTTTTTAAAAAAAAGTAAGACAAATTTCAATAAATTATTCTACGCTACATTATAAAAAAAATACTCCAACGGATAAGCCATCAGTTGGAACATATGGGGAATCTATTTGAAGACCAATTTAATATCTCCCAACAGATATCCCACCTGTTGCAACAGATGGACCACCAACACCACAACCAATGCCACCAAGCCCACCACCAATGCCACCAATACTAACACCAAAACCACCGACACCACCACTAAAAACACAAATCCGACACCAACAACAACATCCAACACCACCACCACAAACACCATCCAACAATACTACGACAATCAACAAAACACTAAGACAAAAACTAGGGTTTTCTCGGGTGCTTTCTACTTTTTTAGCATCAAAACACAAAATTGCTAACCCATTCTCAAAGATAATACAACTAAAAGTCTTATTTTCCATTATTAACTAAAAAGCCCTAATTTTTAGAATCAAGAACAAATGTAGAACTTTTCTCGAACTCCGTTACCTGCGAAGACAGAGAAAACGATAGATACAAGCGAGACTAAAATTGAAAATAACAACTATGTGGTCAGAAATGGAAAGAAAATCGATCTGTTTTGAAGGGTTGAGCAATATGTTGAGTAGTTATTGTCTGTATTGTTGAAAGAGAGAGAGAGAGAAGCGAGAACTTGAGATTTGAAATGAGGAATTTTTTTTTTCGCAAATGGATGATTTGTATGGGTTGATTTGTAATTTTGGAAAAGAATGACAAGTTTTGAAATTGTTAATTTGGTCTGAATTGATCTTTATTAATTTTTAAAATTTCAAAAGATATACTAGTTTTTAATACATTAAGTTAATGAGAGCTCATTTCAACTCAGAGTGATCGATCGATGACCCGGGTTAGTATGAACTCATTACCAACACCATGCAATTGCAATGACTCAATTAAAGTTGTAGTTGACCCTATGAGCTCATTCATTCATCCCTAGTTCCACCTAAATCAATTTAGGTAGTATTAATCCTAACATTAAGTTAATAAGAGCTCATTTCAACTCAGAGTGATCGATTGACAACCCGGGTCAGGATGAACGCAATACCAACGCCATGCAATCACAACGACTCAATTGAAGTTGTTGTTGACCCTATGAACTCATTCATTCATCCCTAGTTCCACATAAATTAATTTAGGTACTATTAATCCTAATATTAAGTTAATGAGAGTTCATTTTAACTCAGAGTGATCGATCGACGACCTGAGTCGGGATGAACGCAATACCAACGCCATGTAATTGCAAAGACTCAATTGAAGTTGTAGTTGACCCTATGAGCTCATTCATTCATCCCTAGTTCCACCTAAATTAATTTAGGTAATATTAATCCTAAAATTAAGTTAATGAGAGCTCATTTCAACTCAGAGTGATCGATCGATTATCCGGGTCGGGATGAACACAATACCAACGCCATGCAATTACAATGACTCAATTAAAGTTGTTGTTGACTCTATGAGCTCATTCATTCATCCCCAGTTCCACCTAAATCAATTTAGGTAATATTAATCCTAATATTAAGTTAATGAGAGCTCATTTCAACTCAGAGTGATCGATCGATGACCCAAGTCGGGATGAACGCAATACTAACGCCATGCAATTACAAATATACAATTGAAGTTGTAGTTGATCCTATGAGCTCATTAATTCATCCTAGTTTTACCTAAATCAATTTAGGAAATATTAATTCTAACATTAAGTTAATGATAGCTCATTTTAACTCAGAGTGATCGATCGACGACCCGGATCAGGATGAATGTAATACCAACGCCATGCAATTGCAAAGACTCAATTGAAGTTGTTGTTGACCCTATGAGCTCATTCATTCATCCCTAGTTCCACCTAAATCAATTTAGGTAATATTAATCCTAACATTAAGTTAATGAGAACTCATTTCAACTCAGAGTGATCAATCGACGACCCGGGTCAGGATGAACGCAATACCAACGCCAAGCAATTACAAAGACTCAATTGAAGTATTTGTTGACCCTATGATATCATTCATTCATCCCTAGTTCCACCTAAATCAATTTATGTACTATTAATCCTAACATTAAGTTAATGAGAGCTCATTTCAACTCAGAGTGATCGATCGATGACTCAGATCAGGATGAACACAATACCAACGCCTTGCAATTGTAAAGACTTAATTGAAGTTGTAGTTGATCCTATGAGCTCATTCATTCATTCCTAGTTACACCTAAATCAATTGTAATGAAATCTATTGGAACAAATGACTGAGCTGGTGAAAATTTCTAACAGTTATTCATATCTGTTGCAATAGATGACATGACTGATTTAATTATCAAATAGATATTTGAATCTATTGTGACAGATGACTGAGCTGTTGGAAATTTTCAAATAGATATTGTTATCTATTGTAACAAATGATATATCTGATTTAATTATCAAATGGACATTTGCATCTGTCGTCACAGATGACTGAGTTGTTGGGATATTTAAACAGATATTGATATCTGTTGTAACAGTTGACACATTTAATTATCAAATAGAAAGGGATTTTTAAATAGATATTTGTATCTGTTGTAACAGATGACTGTGCTGTTGGGATTTTTAAACAGATATTGCTATCTGTTGGAACAGATGACATATCTGTTTGAAAATATTTTTTTGTATTTTAATTTTAAAGCAAGCTTCTATCCGAGTAGATAAAGTAGTAAGTACTACAAAATGCGGTAAAAATGAAGAGTTTCTTTTTCTTGGATAACTCAAAAATGTGTTCATTAAGTAGTCTTATCTTGTCTTTTTAATATCACTAGTCTTCTTCGTGCCCCTCAAATTATTAATGAATATTAATTATATTCATTAATGAATATTGAAACCCACGTCTACGTACATGATACATCTAGAATTATCTTATCTCTCCTCAGCTTCAGCCTTAAATTTATTTTATTCATCTCTCATTTTTTTCTTTCTCTCCTCTTTAGCTTAGGGTTATCACAACCTTTTTTCTCTCTTCTCTCTTTTCTCTTCTCTTTCTCATAAAGATCCTTTCAGATCTAAATCGATCCATATCTTTCCTCGATTGAAATTATTATTTTAATCCCCTTTTGACGTTAAGGTATGGTTCACTATTGCTCTTTCATTCTCTTCTTCTTCTTTGCAAGTTATTTACACCTGTTTTTTATTTAGTTAAAATTTACTCATATGATATTTATTTGAAAAATTTGAAGGAATTTTTAAGTGTTGAATAAATAAACCGAGAATTTTTATTATAATATGTGAAAAAAGTATTCTGTTGAGAGAAGTTTAAAAGCCTTGTTGGCAGTATTATTTTTTTGTATGTATTTTTTTGTTTCTTTGTTGTTTATGCTGTTATTGATGTTGTTGGTGGGGTTGACGTTGTTGGAATTTGTGGTGTGGTGTTGGGACAAATGATGTTGCTTCTTTGTTGTTGATGATGTTGGAACAAATGTTGTTGTTTCTTTGTTGTTGATGTTTTTTATTTGTTGTTTCTTTGTAGTTTATGCCGTTGTTGATGTTTTAACAGACGGAGCAACTGTTGGAACAAATCAAACTACCAACAAGGCTGGTTTGATGTATTCTAACAGACTCTAAATCTGTTGCAATAGACTCCACATCTATTGCAACAGACTCCATATCTGATGCAACAGACTCTACATCTGTTGAACAGATGAATAATGTTCTTTCTGTGACATTAATATTTTTCCTCTTCTTTGTAGATATAAGAAACTGACAGTTGATCAACTTTTGCCCAACCATCATAAGAGGCTGTAGTAAAGATGGGTTCGGAGGAATAAGTTACATGGGTTCGGAGGAATAAGTTACATGCAGATGGAACCACTTCATATGTGGGAGGTATGTATTACTAATAATGTTATCGTGGAAACACATATAGAGTACACTGATTTTGTGAATGCTGTTTTTACCGATTAGTCATAGATCATTCAAACAAGATATCTGCAATTTTACAGTTAAGTTTGGTAGGTACGAACTGATAAGGCCGAGGGACAATAAATATGATTCTAATATCCTGTTAAGATTTAATGTCGGTTGTTGCTTATGTTTATTTGTCAAGCATTATAAAGGATCTAGTTTTGGTGTCATTGTAAAGAAATTCAATAGAGATTGGACTAACTTGTAGGGTGCATTGGACTCTGAGAAGGCCTTTGAATCCTAACACTACATCTAACAAGAACGAAAAACCAATATAGTTATTGCCTTAGCCCAAATTTATATGGTTGGGTTGCTTGGGGTGATGATTATACGCTAGTAGGTGCGGTAGGAAAATGCCTTCGAGGGAAAATGGGTGGTTGATGAAAGACTATATCATCTGAGAGCTAATTGAAGAGGATACATAGGGTAGAAAGTAACTTCTAGCAAATTTGGCCGATGAAATTATCTTAAAACATGAGAAATCTGTATCAAGTGCAAATATGAAAGTGTATCCGGTAATGTAAATTCGTTTGTTGTCTCTTTGAAAGAAAAATAATGCAGATGGTCACTTTGCTAGGGAGCTGCGACTAGGTAGCATGGTCGGGATTATCACCTAGATAGAAAATAGCAGAAAACCAAGAAAGACGCTTTGAGGGCATTGAGGGTTGAAATATTGTACAGTAAATCTAGAAAAATTTCTCCAACAACAATTGTAGTTAAAGTAAGGAGTCTAAGAGAAGGTGGTAATTTCTGAATTTTAAATTGTATCCCATGCCTTCTTATTTGTGGTTCCAATTAGGTCCACTGTTGTTGACCTGATCGGAACCACAAACGTGATTGAAAGGAAAATTGAGTATCATCACTTCGATAGCAATATGGTTATAATTGATTGTGTTTTATAGCCTTAGCATGCTTTCAAAATTTCTTGGAGAAGATCAGAGGCTTGCTCTAGTTTGTGAATTTCGATAATTTTCAAGCTTTCCTCCAGCTTACTGATTATGTATTCAAGCTGGTCATTTCCGTCTTTGAAGTTGGTCAAGAGTTCCTGATCTCTTGTGAGCTCGATCAGGAACACCACCTTTAAAGTTGTGGCATTTTAGAAGTCCTTCAGAACACTTTCTTCAGAAGCCTTAAAGGATACACAAAGAATCGTTGTGTTTGTTTTAGGTCAAAATATGTTGATATACATTGAATATGTGGTCCCAACAGTTGAACAAAACACTTTTATCGAGCATTGCTCAATGCAACTTGCTTAACCAATTTGATAAATTAATAAACAAGGAGTTACGTAGTGTGTGATCTAAACCGACTCTACCAAGCCTATCAAACGTTACATAACTACAAGCTCATTACCCTATCAAAAAATTTGACAAAGTTAGTGCACAAATCAAATGAGCTAAATCTCTCAGCCTTTCTGCTGATCGCTCTTGTCCAATTATAGATGACAAGATATCTACTATGCAAAAGTCTACACCGTCTCCATAAATGCTTGCCAGGGCGCAAGTCTTCAGATGGCATCATCAGTAATCTCTCAATATCAAGTGATATTGAGAGATTCCTAGTCATGCCTTCTCAAGACGTTCTCTACGACAAGAATTTCTGCTGATGACAAAATATCTGCCATGATAAAGTCTACACCGTCAGCGAAAATTCTTGCCAGAGCGAAAGTCTTCAAAAGGCATTATTAGTACTATCTCAATATCAAGGAAGTCTTGTACGAAAGTCTTCAGAAGACATTAAAAAATAAGGAAGTTTTCAGCAATGACTACATACTGATTATCATCAACAACCTCACCAGATTCACTCCTCGTACAAAAGAAAAGGCAAAAATATTTTCATTTGCATTCGCATGTAATTTATTTAACAAACCAAACAAAGATGAATTAAATGCTAGATTTAGTTCATCTTTGTTTGGTTTGTTAAATAAATAACATGCGAATGCAAATGAAAATATTTCTGCCTTTTCTTTTGTATGAGGAGTGAATCTGGTGAGGTTGTTGATGCCGTAATTATGTGTAGTCATTGCTTAAAACTTTCTTATTTTCGGTTTTCTTCTGAAGACTTTCGTACAAGACTTCCTTGATATTGAGAGATTACTAATAATGCCTTCTAAATACTTTTGCTTTGGCAAGAATTTTCGCTGACGCTGTAGACTTTCGCATGGCAGATATTTTGTCATCAGCAAAAATTCTTACCGTAGCGAACGTCTTGAGAAGGCATGACTAGGAATCTCTCAATATCACTTGATATTGAGAGATTACTGATGATGCTATCTGAAGACTTACGCCCTGGTAAGCATTTCTGGCGACTGTGTAGACTTTTCCATAACAGATATCTTGTCATCTATAATTGGAGAAGAGCGATCAGCAGAAAGGCTGAGAGATTTAACTCGTTTGATTTGTGCACTAACTCTGTCAATTTTTTTTATAGGGTAATGAGCCTGTAGTTACGTAATGTTTAATAGGCTTGGTAGAGTCAGTTTAGATCACACACTACGTAACTCATTGCTTATTAAGTTATCAAATTAGTTGAGCAATCTGCATTGAGCAACACTCGATAAAAGTGTGTTGTTCAACTGTTGGGACCACATCTTCAGTGTGCGTCAACACATTTTGACCTAAAACAAACACAACGACCCTCTGTGTATCCTTTAAGGCTTCTGAAGAAAGTATTTTGAAGGCCTTCTTCAATGCCATAACTTTGAAGGCAGTGTTCCTAATCGAGCTCACAAGAGATAAGGAAATCTATACCAACTTTGAAGACGACAACGACCAGCTTGAATACAGAATTAACAAGCTGGAGGCAAGCTTGAAAATTATCAAAATTCACAAACTAGTGCAAGCCTCTGATCTTCTCCAAGAAATATTGAAAGCATACTAAGGCTATAAACACAATCAATTATAACCATATTGCTATCAAAGTTATGATACTCAATTTGCCTTTCAATCACGTTTGTGGTTCCAATCAGGTCAACAATAGTGAACCTAATCGGAATCACAAACAAGAAGGCATGGGATGCATTTTAAAATTCAGAAATTGCCGCCTTCACTTTGATTCCTTACTTTAACTGCATTTGCTGTTGGTGGAAGTTTTCTAGACTTACTGTACATCATTTTAACCCTCGATGCCCTCAAGGCTGCTTTCTTCGTCTTTTGCTATTTTCTATCTAGGTGATAATCCCGACCATGCTACCTAGTCACAGCTCCCTAGCAAAGTGTCCATCTGCATTATTTTTCTTTCAGAGAGACAATAAATGAATTTACATTACCGGATACACTTTCATATTTGCATTTTATTCAGATTTCTCATGTTTTAAGATAATTCCATCGGCCAGATTCGCTAGAAGTTACTTTATACCCTATGTCTCATCTTCAATTAGATCTCAGATGATATAGTATTTCATCAACTCCCCTTTCCCTCGCAGGCATTCTCCTTCGGCTCCTTCTGACATATAATCATCTTCTCGATCAACCCTTCCATATAAATTTGGGCCAGGAGAATTTTTATTGGTTTTTTGTTCTTGTTTGATACAGTGCGAGGCTTCAAAGATGTTCTCAGAGTCTAATGCACACTTAAAGTTAAGTCCAATCACTATTGGTTCTCTGTAATGACACCATATATTGATCCCTTCTCAAAACTTGACACGCATAAACACGAGCAACAACCGTCAGTAATTCGTAACAAGGTATCTGCACCATCTTCATGAGGCCCTCAGCCTTATCAATTAGAACCCATCAAACTTAACTGTACAATGCAGGATCTTGTTTGAATGATCAGTGCCTAATGGGTTAAAAATTGCATTCACAAAAACATTATACTTTGTGTGTGTTGTCCCGGTGTCCTTATCAGTAATACTTCTTAACTCACACACATATGATAGTGGATCCATCTACACACACCTTATTCTTCCTAGCCCATCTATGGCTTAAATTGAATAAACAGATTACTAGCAAGTTGCAATAGATGCCGCATCTGTTGGAAAAGCAAACTGATATATCCATCTGTTGCAACAGATTGTCAATATATTGTAAGTTATCTGACAGATGAAATATATTTTGCAACAGATTACCCATTTATTAGATTTATTTTAAAGATTTTTTTTTCTTTCCGAAATACAATAAAAAGATAAAATGTTGTATTTAGATCCTTTTTTTTAATTTATATATTCGAAAAGTCACCAGTTTTATTTAATTAAGGGATATGAACAGTCATGGCTTTTTGTTTGACTAACCTCTTCAAATTCAATCATTTATAAATAGGTCCCTCATTACTCGTTCATTCTACTACACTTACAAATATGGCTGATCCAGATTCAAACAAAAAGAGTCATATCGAGTCCTTGCAGGAACTTCAAAGGCAGTTTGATAAACTCCAGAGGGATTTGGCCAACTTCGGAGTAAGGCTGAGGAGGGCCCTGCTGCTGCCGGATGAAAATTGTCCGGTTGACAATACTAATAGTAATAATAATAATAGTAATGATAATAATAATAGTAGTAATAATAATTAGGTTATGTTTTTTTTCTTTTAGCTTATGTATGTATTTCCTCCTTTTGTATATCGGATCTACCCAAGGGATTCAAAAATTTATGTTTGGTGGTCGACTTTGAATTTTTAATTCTTATTTAGTATTTAATTATCATTCTTGCTTATTCCTTATTCTCAACATGTCAACAGAGGTTAATCTGATGCGACAGATCGATCATATGTTGCAACAGATGGTTATTAATAAAAAAGGGTTATTGTTATTGAGAGGGTGAAAAGACACGACTTGACTTTCCGATTATTTAATATGAAGAACAGTTTGTAAATAAATAATAAGGAAATAAATGATAAACACAATTTATAACAGTAACAGAACGGTTATTTAATTTTAATAACTGATCGTGACTTTTTGAGATATTTGTTTTTAAATCTGTTTTTTAATTTATATAATAAAAGTCACCAAATTTGGATTAAAGATATGTTGATTATTAAAAAAATAGCATATATGTGCAACATATATATTATCTGATGCAGCAGATTGTAGATTTGTTGCAACAAATGGTATATCTGTTGCAACTCAAAAAAATGGTTACCGAAAAGAACTTATCAAGTCACAACTTTTCACAGTAACAAAAAAGCCACCAGTATTAATAAATGGAGATGAACAGTCGCGCCTTTTATTTTTGAATCTGTTTTTTTAATTTATATAATAAAAAAGTCACCAAATTTGGATTAAAGATAAAGATATGATGATTATTAAAAAGATATATGTTGCAACAAATTTTATATCTGTTGTCACAGATGAGTTATCTGATGCAACAGATATATAATCTGTTGCCACAACTCAAAAAAAGGGTTATTGAAAAGAATTTTATCAAGTCACAACTTTCCAAAGTAATAAAAAAGTCACCAGTATTAATAAATGGAGGTGAACAGTCGCGCCTTTTTGCCTAACTCAGTCAAATTCAATCCTCTATAAATAGGTCTCTCCTCACTCGTTCATTCTACTACACATATCTATTTATTTCTTGCTCTTGTCTTTCATATGGTACCTTCAACTACTTTCTCTTCAAGAACTTGATTGCTTTTCCCTGTCTCTGGTAAGTTTTTTTCTTGCTTTTTGTGTAAATATATGTTGTATTACTTTTGAATTCTTTTCTTTACTTTTATTTTTGCGTTTTTTATCAATTTATGTGTGTTCTAGATATGGGCGATCCAATATAGGATGTCACTATTTTACAAGACGACGTACGAAAACTGCAGAGGCAGGTACATGATATACAGTGGGAGTTTCCCTCTATCAGAGTAAGGATGTTGTGGGAGATCCGCAGGATGAGAAGGGCGCTGCCTGTCGAAGATGCGGCTGGCGATAATAATAATAATAATGAAGAATCTATTAATAATAATTTGATTATTTTGTTTCTTCTTTCTTTCTAAGTCTGTATATGTATTTTTATTTGTTTTAGTTTAATAAAAAAATTATGTTTGATCAACTTTAACTATTTTAATTCATATTTAATTTTTAATCTGTCTATTATCTTCTCAACAAACATGTTGAAGATTGGATGTAAGGAGTATTTTTGAATTCAGTAGCAATAGCAAGATTTAAGATTTATCTGTTGGGTTTGTGGCAGGGACTGATTTAGGTTGTTCCAAATAGATTACTCATATGTTGCAACAGATAGCTAGTCTGTTTCAACAGATAACTCCCTCCGTCTCAAATTACCCTACCCGTCCCAAATTGGGATGGCACATTGATTAAGAAAAATAATTAATAACATGCCTAGTTTACCATAATACCCCTATTAAATGATGTTTACATTTTAATTTGAAGAAAAAGTGATTAATGCAAAGGGTAAAACATGATTTTTTTTTTATCTCTTCTTGATTAATAAAAAAAGACAAGTAAAATGAGAAATCAAATTAAAAAATTTGGGACGGGTAATTTGAGACGGAGAGAGTCTTTAATTTTCATTCTGTCTATTATATTCTCAACAAATATGTCGACAATTGGACGTAAGAAATAATTTTGAATCCAGTAGCAATAGCAAAACATATTGGTTATTTGTTGGGTTTGTGGCAGGGGCTGATTTATGTTGTTCTAAACAGATTAATCAGTATGATGCAACAGATAATCAGTATGATGCAACAGATAATCAGTCTGATGTAACAGATAACTAGTCTGTTGCAACAAATATATCTTCTATTGCAACCGATTACTCATCTGATGCACTAGATGAGTGATCTATTTAAATTGTGGGCACTTATGTTGGATTCATGATCGGTTTCTATCCATTGTTGGAAAAAACAGCAGTAACTTTGTAACTCAGATGACAAATTCGACTAAAAATCATAATTTAACTTACCAAGGTCTTCTATGAAGTAATGTCAAAGTGAAAAGTGGTGATGTTCGAAACAAAATTTGACCTAAGAAATTGATAAAATAGCAACAGTAGCGATAACAACAACAACAATGGTCGACAAGAAGAAGATGAAGATGATAATGAAATAGAAGATGATGATAATGAAGAAGAAGATGATGAATAAAGCAGCAGCAACAACAATGAACAATAATAATCGTGAAGAGAGAGAAAACAACAACGGATGAGAAGAGAGAAATGCGCCTTTTTTCCCTTCATTTTCTGTTATATTAACTAACATTTGGATCAAAGTATAAATTTAAAAACTTGTGGGTTATTTTCAAACTTCTCCAATTTTCTTAATCCATAATAAAGTAATTGTGACCTCCACCTAAAAATTAAGACTTGTGTCACCTACACCTCATTTTAAAACTCTTTTGTCACCTACAGCTAAGGGTGTACAAAACAAACTGTCAAGACAAACCGAACCGACGAACCAAACGAAATCGAGAAAAAAACCCGACTTATGCGTTAGAAAAAAAGATCGACCATTCTTGATTTGGTTTGGTGTCAACAAAAAAAAAGTCAAACCGAACCCGAATCAAACCGACATAATATATATATATATATATATATATATTATATTCGAACTTTTTTTTTACATAAAATATTAATTATAATCTACTTTTTAAATATTTTTTCAACTAGTTTTAATAATTTTCAACAATTTGAAAGTAGATGTAGATATATATTTAGATTTGGGCCTTTAAGTTGTAATATTTGTCTATTAATTGTTAATTAAATGATCGAAAATCCAATATAAACTCAAAGCCTAAACTTTTCACTCTTCATCTCACTTTTTAGTTTCAAGAAAGTTTTCCGCTCCTCATTTTTTCATAATTATGATTTTTCATTAGCACATGAGTGAAAACGTATTTGATCTAGTCTTCGATCACAATATAATTGTAAAAACTAAAGATCACAAAAAAACCAGAAAAAAATCAAAAAATTTGAAAAATCCGAAAAAATCGACTAAAACCTAAACCGAAAAAGCCAATTTTATATTGGTTTGATTTGGTTTATAGTTTTAATAAACCGACATGATTGATCTGTTTTTTTAAAAAAATAAAACCGAACCAACCCGTTCTATGTACACCCCTACCTACGGCCAAAGCCCCCACTATGTACTTATCATGCCCACCTCTAGTTGCACCTATAAGTCATTTGAGAAAATAATAAAAGTGGTCGCTTATATTTTTGGACAGATCTAAATGGTTTGTTAAATATATCTTTGAGTAACTTTGATCCTCTTAAGTTTTTAAAAAGTGAATATCTTTTATATTTGTCAACGTTTAATAAAATTTTGACAGCGGAAAATTGACAAAAGAGAAAATTTAGGGGAACTCACATTTGGATGTGAAGTTTTTCGATTTTTTTAGATTAATTTTTAGTTCAATCTATTACTTTTGGCCTTTGATTCACTTTTACAAATTTAAGTTAAAGTTATTTGGGAATTCGCTGGCTTTGGCTCTCTCGAGCATGTTTAGCATAACGTTTTCCACACCATGGGTAGGAGGCCTAAAGTCACGAATTTGGCAATAACAAGGGCGGAGGAGTTATCGGAGAAACAATTTCTGCAAGGGAGTGGTACTGGATGAGGGGATGGAGGTTCAAAAACAACGATCAACAATGCTGTAGTTGGAAGTAGTGGGACAAAATTCTCATAAATGGCCTCCGATTTGCTGAACTCGACAAGGGGAAAGCAGAATTTGGCAAAAGTGGGGAGAACAGGTCGCCAAACACCAAGAAATACATGAGATTTGGGGGTTTTATCTTCAAATTCTGCTTGTCCAATTGATGATCAGAGAAGGGCAAACTTGACTATGGGAGCAGGAGTTGGTCGATCCTAGTTGGGTCCTTAAATATTGAAGGCTACAAAGGAAATAAACAATGTTTTTGAATGGAAGGACATGCACTCATTCCTGGGATGATGAAGTGGAAGTAATGGATTCTCAACACGCTCGGTAGGGACATAGACCAATCAATATTGCTTCAGTATGGGATAAATTTGATATCAATAGTCTCAAATGTTGGTTTCAAAGTGGAATTTTTAAATCTGATGTGTGTAAGGGAACATGTGACCTTGGAGATAAAAGATGATGATATTAGTTTCGAAGTTGAATAATAGAAGCATGTTGTAGTGTGCTATGTTTTGGGAGTACACCGTCCTTTTGCGGTATTAAATGGGTTCGCTGATCGATACTGGGGGATACTTGGTACCAGTAAAACAATTATGCTTAAGAATAGTATCATGTCAGTACGTTTCAATTCGGCAGAGGGAAAGAAAGAGTTCTTCAAGGAGGAATCTGTCGCTTCGATAGTAAATCCTTCATTGCTAGAAGCCTGGGAAGCTGATATGGAGTTTTCCAAGAAGGAGTTAGCTACAGTGTATATTTGGATCAAATTGTCAGGGTTGATTTTAAGTATTAGAGTGTGAAAGGGATCAATAAGTTTGGCAGCCTAATAGGGAAATCTCTCATAGTTGACAAGAACACTGAGAATAAGATGGGGTTAAACTTTGCAAAGTTATTAGTGGAAGTGAAGATAGGAAGTCACTTCCCAGAGATGATATATTTTCAGAATGAAAAGGGTGTGTGATTGAGCAGAAGATAACGTACGATTGAAAACTATCAGTTGTACAATTTGTAAAAAATGTAGGCATCTTGGCTAATGTTTGTAGGAAGAATAAGATTAAGGAGAAAGTGAATGAAGAGAAGACATAGAAGGGTCCATGATTTGTTGTAATTGCAGAGCAAAAGGAAGGAATACTTCCTAAGAAACTTGATCAATACTTAAATGGGCATAACAGCGTGTCACGACCCAAAATGGGTACAAGTAAGCATAACCCATTCCAAAGAATACAATTTAAGAGGAAGCGAAAAACAGAGGAGCGAATGATCCCAATATATATATATATATATATATATATATATATATATATATATACAAGACACAAGTTTCAGAGATACATCCAAGGTCTGGTTGTCATCAGTATAAGCCTCTAAATGCAGAATGATACCAATAGCTAAAGTATCTTAAATGCAGGTAAGTATAAGATAAATAAGAAAGATCCGGGTAAGCTTGGAGTCTGCCAGCACTACCTCAATCTCCGCAACGTCATTGCTGAAAGAAAGCAATCCGCAAGCTGCTACTTGATCCACTACCTACATGGGGTGCAAAAGAAATAAGAAAAACAGTAAAGAAAAACACGATGAGTACGAAATCATATGTACTCAGAAAACATCGTCGATAACCTATCCTAATCTAAAGCGACAACGAGAACCACCATTCCACCTACCCAAGGTTTCCCCATTCAATCTATATCTCGTAATTACATCCTTTCAACCTATCAAAATAACCCAACACAATGGTCAATAGACATATCAAACACAGGATTGGCACATTGATTTAGGTAAGTCAACACTATTCATTTTGAAATCAATAAAATAAGGGATGGAATTTATGAAAAAGACTCACTAGTTGATATAAGAGGCTTAATCAATCATAATAAACCAAGTAGTATGAGATGATAACAGGGAGATAGTACACATATATACAAGTGTATCTCATATTACCAATAGGGGCTACACAACTATATCTCCTGTCAAGCCTCATCTATACCCCTCTCTCATAATATTACACCTTCTAAATCAGTATATGGTGATATAAGATAATATAATTAAGTGTCACAAACAATGTCCTAACATAGAAGTATAGCACAACAGTAAATACAAACACAGTATTAAATCATACCAAGAGTGATAATGCAATGCAGTGTAGTGATGATGTGTTTTAAAAGTTACCGCATAACTTTCTGTACCGAGATCGCAGCTACCAGATAGGACCCATGGTGGTTCGCAATTCATATACTTATATAATCTCAATCTCTTTATAAGGTATCTTATTTTCTTACAAAAATTAAAATGTCTCAGTGGTACAAATGTCTCATGAATATGCATGCGTAATATGAGGATGTAATGCTCGCAACCAATCAGTATGAAGATAAAATTTCATTTGATACATGTGTAAGTGAGCTATGAATCAGCTCAATGTATCAATAATTCATGATATCAGTTTTCACTTGGCACCACTTGAGTAAATAGTCATGTAGTCATCAGTGTTATCATCTCCAACCCCTCACTTAAGCATCACTATGATGATAATGCAATTAAATGCTCAAATAAGGCCTAATATGTCTAGTCGATCCCCCACTCAGGTGACATAATAATATATAAGGCATTCTAATGCACAGATAAGGCCTATGATGATAAGTCCAGACCCCACTCGGACGACATAATAACAAAATAAGGCATTTAATACACAAATATGATCAATAATATAAAGTCAAGCCCCCACTCGGGCATCACAATAATACATCCTCTCAAATCAATAAGCAATATGTATATAAGCCTTTTCTCGAACACACGATCATAAATAGTTACATAAGCCTATGAATATGTTCACATAAGTCCCACACGGGCAACACGAAATAAACAACAATCTCAATAAAAGTATATTGTGGAACTACCCAAACCTAGTTTGGTCCATCCATAAAGTCTCATCTACTATTACAAGTATATCTGTACTCTAAATATTATCTAAAGGCTCAATCATTCCATCAATAATGATGATAATAACATAATTACACCTTAACAATGCATTAAACCATAATCATCACAATAAAGTATGCTGACAAGATTCAAGCTCTAAAATAGGCAATCCGATAGCAATTATTCGAGATCACTAGGCTATCTATCTACATTGTACTCTAAGAATAGTTGCAAGTAGTAATACTAACTAGGATAAACAACTATATAACTACAATCCATCAAGGACTCCAATACCCATGGAGATGCTCACCATTTTACCTAAGTGGGATCTCTAATCCCAAATCATACACAAAATACAATAAACAAGTATACAACACATAAACACTTTGGAAAAACTCAAGGTACATCTCAACTTTCCTTAAATGAAGATCCATAAGCCAAAGCGCAGTTCAAAACCTCAATCGAGATCTCAATTCTCTCTAATCAATACCAAAATCATCCAATCTAATCAAATATATCATCTATAAGTTAAAATAAAGCTAATGCTATCCATATTGACCCTATATAAGACAGGTCTAAAATGGGTTCAAAAAATGAGTTTGAAAAAGAAAGGGATAAAATTAGGATTTTATTTAAGAATAAGTTTTCCATATCAATAGGAGTCTATAGTTGAAACCCAAGCAAAAAAAAGTAGAAATCATGCCTCAAATCGAAGAAAAAATTTACACTTTATCGGATAAAAACCCCAATAAAATATTTAAAATCATGGATAAGAGGTTGTTTTGAAGATAAAATCATTGAAAAATGATGGAATAAGGATTTGGGAACTACCCATGGAAAAAATCATAAAAACCCAATTGAAAAAGCCTTAATCCAAGCTCTAGAAGTCCAAAAATAGAGAAAACAAAGATTTTAACAAGTTCTGGATGCAGTGCCTCGTGGTCACGGTCAGTCCATCATGATCACGAGGGTCAACCTTTGACCGAGAATAAAATGACCATTATTATTGCAGGCACTCGATCGCAATTGTGACATGATCTAAACCAAGACTCTCGCGATCACGATGAAGGAAAAAACCCAACTCGGACCTATTACCCATCGCGATAGTGATGAACCCACCACATAATTATGATGACCTAGTTGATTGTTCTTTCGAATGCTATAGGTGGGGTCGCAAATGCGAAGAAAAGACTTATGCACCAAAACCAACAATTCTAAGTTAAAAACTCTCAGAACAGACCCTTGGATTCATTTGGGACCCCATAAAAATAAACCATATATGAAACTATGCTAATTTTGATATTTCAAACTCAATGGCAACATTGAATTTTTCAAAAAGGGATTATTTTTAATAAATTAACTCCCGAAACCCCCTTAAGGCCCAATTTAATTATTTTCCAAATGGAGCATCGAAATGAAAAATAAAGGTTCCAAACCTGAAACATCCTGCTACTAACCTAAAATCGATATTCTAGAGCTAGTATTTTAGGCTCATATCACAAAATATCAAACTAACCCCTTTTAGAGATGTTCAAAATCACAAATTCACTTTGAACCTTCTCAAACACATTGGAAATCATGCCAACCATCGCCATAACTCATAAATTATATAAGGCAAACACGGGGAAGCGCAAAATGATAATACACAAAAAATTCTAAATTTCAATGTTAAGGTCATTATAAGAGGAGAAACGGAGACAATAATATCAGGGTAGAATATATGAGAGATACAATCCCGGGGTAATACTAGAGATGAAACTTCTCATGATGTTCCTATACATGTGGAAATTTCTTTCCAAGATCTAGGAGAAGGGTCCAAGACAATAGGGATTATACCAGTAAAGATAGTTCCAGGGAGAGGCCCTTAGTGATCATGTTGATGTCACTTAAATTATACCTCCGATAAAAGTATAAAATAGTCACTGAACAAATATAGAACTCACTAGGTTGGAGTTGATCCCAAGAGTAATAAGTTGGAATATTTATCAAGATATGTGTGTAAATAACTAGCAAGTAATTTCCAGTAAAAGGGGGATTTGAAAACTTCAAATAGTAACAAGATGTTAATTTTGTTAGACTTGTAATCAGTATGAGAGGCACGAGGACTATGTTCTCCATAACTACATAATTCCATAGGTTTGCCTTACTAGAGATCTCTCGTGGTGATCAATATGCAAAATCAGTAGGTTATGCTCATCTAAACGGCTTTACATCCCTATCAGACGGCTATCCCTAGTCACGAATTAACATCTCATGAGTTTTGTATTACTAACCTCTATAATTGATCCCATATTAACTATTCCATTACCAACTCAAGTTAATTAAGTCGCTAATTTCTTTTTTCCATCTGTTACACCTTTTTTCATTGCGCGTAAGGATAAGACGAGTTTTAATATTGGCCACCGTCAGAAAGAAATCAAACCAAAGAGAATAACAATACATGCACAAACACCCTTTGAGAATTATATCGTACTTTGAACAATACTTTGATAATCCGTCATGATTCTCACAATTCTAGTTGTGGTGTTTAGCTATTCATAATTGCCAGCACATAAGAATAATTACGAGAACATATCATAATTATGAACTTACAAGGAGAAGATAAAAACCACCAGTCTCACTTTGAATTAAAACCCTAAAAATTAATATCAATACATCAAAGAATAAAAATATGCCTCAAAGTACTAAGAGAATGTAACTGACACAAAAGACCTAATTGGAGTATTTAAAGACAAAAATAAAACCTATCCTAAATCTAATGAAATTTGTTGAGTCGGCTCCTCAAATAAAAAAAGGTGTGATCGTGAGTAGATACTATGATCGTTCTTTGTTCTCGTTGTTTAAAAGACTGACTTTTGCATCTTTTAGATCTTGGATGGAACGATGCTCAATACAAGATTGTGGTTTCCTTGTATGATTGTAGAATCCTTTCATGCTTTCCACCTTTGACTTTCACGGTTTCTAAACTTTTCTCTTACGATCTTCAGGACGAACTAGTGGTACTATCCCATGACCGTGGGATCTTCTCGTCTAGTCCTCTTCACACACTTAACATTTGCAAGCCTTGTTCCTAGACTCTCTTTTGATGATTAATTAACTACCATAGCATCTATGCACGACCATGGGATGCTTTAGTTTGATCTCTTTCAATTTTGTACTTTCTTAGTTCCTCCATACGCCAGTAAGGTACAACCACTGTCAGATCCTATGGTCGTGACAAAGCTTACCTGATGCCTTTTAAGTCTAAATTCTTACACTTTAATTCTCAGAATGTTTGACCTGCAAATACTATAAACACGCATCATACCCACATAAAATACCTTTGTACTAGCAAATTTTTCTAATTTTAAGCATCAAAAGTGCCGTAAGTTCACGACGCATCGACACTCTCAACTTAGAACATTTGCATGTCCTTAGGAGAACAAGACAAAACTAAACTAAAACATAATATAAATGGCGCTTAACCAAGAAATTTAAGAGTCTTACGACAGTCATACTTGTCAAAAACCAAATTTAGCATGCATGAATCAAAACACAAGTTCACTCCTCTTCCAAACATTAGTAAAATCAAAATAGATGTGTGTACACAAACCTCTCAACATGAAACAATGAGATAAAGTGATGGCATTACATTATAAACAGACAACCTAGTACGCAAAGAAATGACACTATCCAAACAAGTAGCAACTACGATGCAACCCTATGCCCTCACAACAAAAAAAGTCTATAACACTCAAAATACATTATGAATATTGGGATAGGGATTAAATCTTACCACTCACTCTCACAAATAATTCCAAACATCATACATTAGGTATCTTAGGTTTGCCCTTATTTTCTACGTCCTAGTTCTTCGGACAATCAAATTAGGATCACTATAGGAATTTTATTAGCTTGTGATTTAAGCTTGGGGACGGTACGGGTATGGTACATATGGATCAAGTGACTAAATCCTCCTTGGCACTACGCTGCTTTTGGCTCCACTTTCGTACTTTTTTTTATTTTTCCCTTTTTTTAACTTTTCGGTCCTTGGGTGCAATTTTCTTTTCTTCTTCCTTTTATGTTTTTTTCAAACTCTTCTTCCATAATTGTTTTCTTTTCTTTATTTATCACACCAAACTGCACCAAAATTCCTTTTTCATTTACTAGCTCCTTCTACATATCCAATTTCCTTCACATAGCCCTATGATAGCCACCCCAACTTAGGCGATTTACCCGAGTTGAAGTGCCTATATCCAAGGAGTAAATAGGTCCAACGAAAACCATTGTTAACAAATTGGGAAAATGAATAGGCTAGTACAAGAAAAAAAGTCTATTTAAACTCAAAGTTTGGGTTATTTAAGCTCAAAATAGGATATTATTTTTATTTGGTCGGCCTTTTAGGCTTATAATGGACTATTCAAGAATGGCCTATGACCCTTTTCTAACTTACTATCCTACAACTTTGGTGAGACTAACTGGGCAAGTTCTAGATCGCACACACCTGTCAACTCGGTAAGTACCTCGCAACTCACATGGCTCAGAGAGACACACACAATTTCTACATATCCGGTTCATCCATAGTTAGGCTACGGTAATCATATTCATAATTATAATTCCATAACGAGATCCACATTATTCATCATTCACAGTAGCACACATACAACAAAAACATTAAAAAAAATTAAGGGGAATCATTTAAACATTAAAACACAAATTGCATGCTTTTTTATTTAGATTGCACTAACTTATCTTATTTCTCTCTTGGTTACACAAACAACACCAAAATAACACAAAGACATAAATTAAACACCTAAAAATGCTGATTCTAACCAGATAGTGGATCTGAGAAAAAAGAAATAAAGCGACAAAACCCTCGGATGTGGTAAACCTTACCCCGTTGGCGCCAAAATTTAATGTTGCCCAAATTATACCTCTGATAAAAGCATAAAATGATCGAAAATCAAATATGGAACTCAATTAGGTTGGGGTCAATTCCATAAGGAATAGATTGAAATATTAATCAAGATGTCTGTTTAAATAATTAGTAAGCAATTTTAAGTAAAAGGGAGATTTGAGTATTTCAAATAATAACTAGTTGTTGATTTTATTAGACTTGTAATCAGTGTGAGAGAGGCACTAGGACTATGTTCACCATAACTTTATAACTCTACAGGTTCACTGTACCAGTAATCTCTCATGGTGCTCAGCATATAAAATCTATAGATTATGTTCATCTAAATGATTTTACTCCCTTATTAGATGACAATTCCTAGTCACAAATTAACATCTCATGAGTATTGTATTACTAGCCCTATCATTGTTCCCATCTTAACTATCCTATTTATCAACTTAAGTTAGTTAAAATATAGGTTGATAGATCCAAGTCTCATTGCTAAATTTCTTTTCCCATCTATTACACTTTTTTTCACTGTGAGTAAGGATAAGATAAGTTCTAACATTAACCACCATCAGAAAGCAATCAAACTAAAAAAAATTACAATACATGCACAAACACCCTTTGAGAATCACGTCGTACTTTGAATGCTACTTTGTTAATTCATCATGGTTCTCCTTATTGTTCAGGGACTCTCCATCATCTTGAGTCCACCCCATTTGCGATAGATTTGTAGAAACAACATCTTTGAAAGATTTCAAATTGGCACTATATAAACCATATATAGAGACAACATCCTCAGATGAGCTTATCACATCATCACCTTATGCAGCCTCTGATCATCCTCAGTTGGATTTGTATCTTTGCCTCCCTCTTCAAATTGGGAAAGCTCAATCAGAGTATTCGCGTGCACCAATGCTGTGGAAAGTGTGGCTTTAACCATAAAAATTTTTGACTAGTGGTTTGAATCTCATGTTGATCATCAACACTTCTCGAGGAGAAATCGACCTCTGAATCACTAGATTCTTCTAAATCGGTCGTCGAGGCTGAAGGTTTATCTTTTGGGACCCGCTTCTTAGTTATTTCCTTGAAAATTGCCTGATCCAACTTCTCTTTGTTTAACTTGGGTGTCATAGTCTATAAGTAAAAGGATTAGTCTCCAAAAATACATAGACACAGGTTCAGTAATTCATACAACTAATAAATATCACGATCGTGCTAGGAAGGCCCAATTGTTCTTTCGATCGAAGGAAAACACTGCTCAAAATTCCCTAAGGGTTGTCACATCAGACGACTTCTACCTATGATCGTACCCAAATACAATGATCATGGGATATGATCATCTAATAAACTTCTGCAACCTTACAAACTAACGCCCATAAAGATCCAACCTACAATCAAACATTGGAACGATGATCGTGGGTTATGTGATAACGCTCAACATACACGTCAAATTAAGTGCAAGACGACCATTGTCAATATAATTACCCAACTTTGAGTCGGGGTCAAATCCATGAGGAACAATGTGAGTGGTGATCGAGTAAGTTTGAAATAAAAGTACTTGCTAAATTCAAACCTAAGATACAAATATTTTGGGAATTTTGAATATTTTCAAAAGTATAAAACAACTCTTGGGATTCTAGAGGACTGACTTGAGGCTAAGAATAATTAGAGTATAATCAATTAGGAACGGATCTTGGGGTCATGTCATTTTAGGTGCAAACTCATGCATGGGTAATTGAAAATTTATCCAAATTTAACTATAGTCATAGGTAGGTTAAATTTAAAGGTATTAGTGTCAATCATTCAATAAAACACTAAATTTTATTTGTGGGTTCTTTTGAACACCTCACTAATATGGCCAAACAACCTATCCAATACCTTCATTGGTACCCTTACTTCTAAGATAGTACTATCAAATGAGTTAAATCAATCAATACCCTTATTTCTAAGATGATGTCATCCCACAAACTAACTCAAGTTATTATTTGCAAATGCCCTTCACCAAATACCCCTCTTTCAAGAATGGTATGAGATCCTAAACAATTGGGGGTTTCACCCATAATTCTTAGTTCAAGTATGGGGTAAAAGCAAAATCCACAATAAATAGCTAATTAGATAGATAAACAAACAACACCCAAGCACTACTCACCATTTATTCAAGCATAACCCCAAAAGGAAGAACTAGCAACTCATAAAGATAATAAATAGAAATATACCAAAATTTCTACCAAATTGATTTATGAAAGAGAAAGAGAATGCAAACCCAAACTTTAAATTTCAACAAATCTTCAATGATAATTTGCTAATCCTTCACTTAGGAGCTACTCTAATGTCTTCTTAGCTCAAGATTAGTACAATAGGCTCTCCAAGATAAAAAATAGATAATGGGTAAGAAAATGGATAAAGGATGAGCTAAAAAACCCCTATTTAAGCCCCAATTCCACATTTGCCAAATATTACAATTTCCCCCCTAAACATTTTTTGCCCTATTGCGATCGCGTTCTTGGGATCACGATCGCAACTCTTGTGTCTCTATTGCGATAACTGAGGATCATCTGATCTTTGATTTCTTGACCGCGATCGCGACTCTGAGGATCACGATTGCGGTAACTGAGGGCCTCCTGATCTCTAGATTTTGCTCCTTTTTGCCTTTTTTTCTTCCATTTTAGCTTGATTTCCTTTTATTTTAACAGAGGTCCTACAAGATCACAAAAACTGAAAGTGATTGCATTCAAGTGGAGAATTAGTCTCATTTACACAATTTTATCCAAAATAGTGCAAGAATTTGGATACCAATGAGTGGTAAATTTGTCACTCATCAACACCCCAAACTTAAACTATTGGTTGTCCTCAAGCAACCAAGAACAATTTAATGAGATAGGGTATTTAACTAAAATTCACCCAAAAGAAAGCTATACTAAAGGAATAAGCTAACAAAGCTCTACAAAGTCTTTCCAAACATGACATGGCAACAACTAAACCAAAATTTTCTATTAAGCACATATTACGAAACAAGGATGTAAGTTTGTATCAAATGATCCTTCTGAATCGGCAAAGCATCTTAAGAGGAAACACAAAACTTTAAAGATTGTCTCAATCTAAACAATGCAACGTACCTCACCCATTTACCCAAACCGATAGTAAGACTTCACCCTCTACCCAAAAGTATCGATGTCGTTCACACGTAAGAGTAAGATCCACACACATAAGACATTTAAATTTATAAAGGAGCTCAAATAATGAAAGAATTCATACTCACTCTCGCAAAGAAATTCAAGTCAATGAGTAGAATCATAGGCTTGCCCTTTGCATTTTTCGCCACTAATGTAGACTTGACTAGTTTGGAATCACCAAGGTCTTGCAGGTCAAGATGAAGGCTCAAGGTGCGGGAAGGAATATATATGGATCAAGTGACTAAAATACCTCCTTCAATGCAATCGTTCAACTCCTCCCATCCCCAAATTTTCAAACTATCCACCTTATTCTCCTTCAAATCATTACCCATATTTCCTTATCATTTTGTTTAACATTCACCAAACAATTTAAAGCCCCCATTTTTCTTTCTTCATTTCTTTGTATTTTTCAAGCGACTTTCTAACTTTAAGCTTTTCTTATCCCCCATCCCATTTGTCTTATTTCTCTTCATATTCTATGGGCTAAGCTATACAACTATACCATCAAGTATGTCTCTTGTCTCTTAAGCACATGATTTGACCACCTTACGTACACCTTTCTTAGCTCATCCTGATACATCACATTCATTCCCCCAAACTTGGAGTTTGAACCACTCCTACACTATTCTCCCAGCTATACAAACCCCCCAAACTTAGGCTTTTGCCTATATTTCATTACTTAGGATTATGTGATGCATCAAAGGAGGTTAAGTTCTAAAAGAGAGATGTTCAAAAGGGTCCAGGTGTTATAGCATGGTTATCATTATAATAAGAATGAAAGATGGTCAAAAAGCTCAAATGGGTTAACTAGGGAACAATGTTAAGGTGGGAATTTGGCTCTGTGATGGGTCAAAAATGGCCTTAGGTCATCATCCAAACCACGTTTGCCTAGAATTTTGCTTTGAACACACTCAGAGCAAGTTCTAGACTACACATATATACAGGAATTATTCAAAAATCTCACCACACATGGCATCATACTTATAGAGCAAAAAGTTAGCCCTCCAACCAATTTGAGCTATTTAAGCTTCATAAGTTACTCCGAGTCAGACTCTTCCTTGTAAATTAAGAGTCAAAAATTGAATTTAATGGTTTCACTCAAAACAAAGCTCAAAATCATCCTTGATATTTTTCAAAAAGAAAATTATATTTTTTTTTATTTTTTCTCAAAATCATTCTATTTCTTGCCAATGACATTTTGAAAGTATTTTGAACTTTTGCCTCTTCGTAAACAATTAAAGAAAAACTTAGGTGAATGCAAGGCAACATTATTATTACACTTCATGGGATTATTTCCTCACAATTTCACATATCGCCCATTTAGCTCATAAAACACTCATGGCACCAATAGAAACACAAAAGACCCTATACCCTTAAGAATGATGTCACCCAATCTATCATAGGTCAAGACAAGCATTCATGTCTCTCGAGTTACTTAGACTTCATACGGGGATGCTATGATAAGCACATTAATCGATCAACCATGGACGAAACATTCATTAACAATTTCAACCAAAACCCATCGGTTATCCAACATTTAAGACCAACTGGACTCAAAACTATGCTCTAAAAATGATCATATAACACCCTAAGAAAGTTCATATTAACCTTTACAAGCACATAAGGTGTTCCTCTCTTATTGACATTTTAACTAACACATGTGCGCATGAAAGGTAAGAGCTTAAAAAATAGAATAACAACACATGTTAACAAGCTCAATGCACCAATTCATAATAAAACACACCATTTGTAATCAAACTAACCCAATTAAATCACCCACCTCTTAATTAAGCAAACACACCTCAAGTAGGTGTTTCATCGAACACATCGTGTGCACTAGTGTATGAAAGCAAGAGTTTGCAGTTGAGCATGTAAAACAAAGCACACATTCAAAAATTTCATCCCAACAACCACATTCTACCAAATTAATCTCAAAGAATTAAATTCAAACCAAAAGAAACCATGGAGTGTGATTATCATTTGTATTTTTAGGGAGAATTTTACAAAAGATCATACCTTGTAAGCTTACTGAAGAGAGGAATAAAATGAAAGAACAATATACTTATCCGAGGTTTCATTCTTGAGATACCCTCTCAACTTATGCTATCACCTGCAAACACCCAAAAACAAGCAAAAAATTGAATAAAAAACATCAGAAAAAATCAAGAAAAATTTCTTGGGTTTCCTCCCAAGAAGCGCCTTAGTTAAAGTCGTGGCATGCCATATTTTGACTATCATTTATGTCTCCATTTACAAGATTTGAATCTTTTGCCCAACTTTTGATAAATACATCTTCGAGGTACTTTGGGTAAAAGTAAGGGCCCAACGATATATATTTTATCACGCCACTTTGAAAACTTGAACTTTTTACCCAACTTCAAACCAAACTTTTGAGTTGGCTCTTTGGGTATTGGTGAGAACATAAAAAAATCACTTGTCAAACATTGAATTTTGCACTTATCATCCTTCAAGTAAGGGACGCCATTTCACCCTTTTGGAATGAAAAACTCCAAAATGTAAGAATCTTGCTCCTCATCTCCAACATTCATTATTTGCTCGGATGGTTCGATTTTCATTATATCCGCAAAGTATAATGTTGAAATATTATTGGAATGAGGCCGTCTTCTGAATTCCAGAGTCACACTCTTCTTGACATTCTCACCCCAAAATAAACTAGAGTCTTTACAAAGGATTTTCTTGGATTTTTATTTCAACTCCAGTATCGGTTCTTCGATTTTGGCATCCTTCATTATTTTTGGTTCGGTTGGTAGGCAAATTTTCAAGAATTTTTTTCATATCAAGCCTACCATCAACCACATGGCTTGATACTTTTTCATTATCAACCTCATTTTGAAGATTGAGCATATCCATGGCACTTGAAAAATCAACCTCCTCACTCACTTTTTCTTTTTCACTCTCCATCTCAAATGCCGCCATGAATTGATACAAGTGATGCACACCCTTTTCCATTGTAGTCACTCGATCCAATAGAGTTAGAAACATTGCTTCAGCTCCATTGTATCCAACACGTTGGTATTCCTTTATCACATCATGAAACCTATCAAACTCATAAAAAGAACTAGCATTTTTGTTAGCATAACTAGAGGAGGGAGAATTTGAACAATCACTCCAATGTCTATCTCGACCACCACATAAAGAACAATCATACTCCCAATAGGATCGAGATGATGCACACACCTCTTTCCGCGAAGTATATTTATAATTTTGCCAAAAGTGGGGTCCACCAAAACATAGACATGTATCATAAAGATAAGATTTGCAACCATAAAACTCATATTCGTTCCAGGATGCCATAGTAACAAGTGAACAAAAACAAAAACTACCTAACACAAGAAATAAAAGAAAATCACAAGCAAATATTTGCAAGTTTGAATCCAAGAAAGTAAGCTAAAATTTCAAATGAACTCAATACACCAAATTGTTCCCCGAAAGCGGTGCTATTTTTGATAACGCTCAACTTGCACGTCAAATTAAGTGCAAGGCGACCGTTGCCAATATAATTACCCAACTTTGAGTCGGGGTCGAATCCACGAGGAACAATATGAGTGGTGATCGAGTAAGTTCAAAATAAAAGTACTTGCTAAATTCAAGCCTAAGATACAAATATTTTGGGAATTTTGAATATTTTCAAAAGTATAAAACAAATCTTGGGCTTCCAGAGGGATGACTTGATGCTAATAATAATTAGATTATAATCAATTAGGAACGGATCTTGGAGTCATGCCATTCTAGGTGAAAACTCATGCATAGGTAATTGAAAATTTATCCAAATTTAGCTATAGTCATGGGTAGGTTAGATTTAGAGGTATTAGTGTCAATCATTCAATAAAACACTAAATTTCATTCGTGGGTTCTTTCAAACACCTCACGTATCTGGCTAAACAACCTATCCAATACTTTAATTAACACCCTTACTTCTAAGATGGTACTATCAAATGAGTTAACTCAATCAACACCCTTATTTCTAAGATGATGTCATCCCACAAATTAACTCAAGTTATTATTTGCAAATACCCTTCACCCAATGCCTCTCTTTCAATGATGGTATGAGATCCTAAATAATTGGGGGTTCAAGTATGGGGTAAACGAAAAATTCACAATAAATAGCTATTAGATAGATAAACAAACAACACCTAAGCACTACTCACCATCTATTCAAGAATAACCCCAAAAGAAAGAACTAGCAACTCATAAAGATAATAAATAGAAATATACCAAAATTTCCACCAAATTGATTCTTGAAAGAGAAAGAGAATGCAAACCCAAACTTTAAATTTCAACAAATCTTTGATGAAAATTTGCTAATCCTTCACTTAGGAGTTACTCTAATATCTTTTTAGCTCAAGATTAGTAAAATAGTCTCCCCAAGATGAAAAATTGATAATGGGTAAAAGATGGATAAAGGATGAGCTAAAAAACCCTAATTTAAGCCTCAATTCCACATTTGCCAAATATTACAATTTCCCCTGAACCTTTTTCGCCCTACTGCGGTCGCGTTCTTTGGATCACAATCGCAAATCTTATGTCGCGATCATGATAACTGAGGGTCATATGATCTCTGATTGCTTGACCATGATCGCGACTCTGAGGATCGCAATCTCGGTAATTGAGGGCCTCCTGATCTCTAGCTTTTGCTCCTTTTTGCCTCTTTTTCTTTCCTTTCTGCTTGATTTCCCTTCATTTTTAATAGAGGTCTTGCAAGATCACAAAAATTGAAAATGATTGCATTCAAATGGAGAATTAGCCTCATTTACATAATTTTATCCAAAATAGTGCAAGAATTTAGATACCAATAAGTGGTAAATTTGTCACTCATCAACACCCCCAAACTTAAACTATTTTTTGTCCTCAAGCAACCAAGAACAATTCAATGAGATAAGGTATTTAAATCAAATCCACCCAAAAGAAAGCTATACTAAAGGAATAAGCTAACAAAGCTCTACAAAGACTTTCCAAACATAACATGGTAACAACTAAATCAAAATTTTCTAGTAAGCACATATTATGAAGCAAGGACGCAAGTTTGTATCAAACGAACCTTCCAAATCATCAAAGCATCTTAAGAGGAAACACAAAATCATCAAAGGTTGTCTTAATCTTAACAATGCAACTTACCTCACCCATTTGCCCAAATCGATAGTAAGACTTCACTCTCTATCCAAGAGTGTCGATGCCGCTCACACGCAAGAGTTATCTCCACACACATAAGATATTTAAACTTATAAAGGAGCTGAAATAATGAAATAATTCACGCTCACTCTAGAAAAGAAAATCAAGTACAATGAGTAGAACCATAGGCTTTCCCTTTGTGTTTTTCGCCACTAATGTAGACTTACCTAGGTTGGAATCACCAAGGTGTTGCGGGTCAGGATAAAGGTTAAGGTGTAGGAAGAAATATATATGGATCAAGTGACTAAAAGTCCCCCTTCAATGCAATCGCTCAACTCCTTCTAGCCTAAAATTTTCAAACTATACACCTTAGTCTCCTTCAAATCATTCCCCATATTTCCTTATTCTTTTGTTTAACATTTACCAAACAATTTAAAGACGCCATTTTTATTTCTTCATTTCTTTGAGTTTTCAAGGGACTTTCTAACTTTAAGCCCTTCTTAGACCCCCTCCCCCCATTTGTCTCATTTCTCTTCACATTCTATGGGCTAAGCTATACAATCATACCATCAAGTATGTCTCTTGTATCTTAAGCATATGAGTTGACATCTTTCTTGGCTCATATTTACACATCACATTCACCCTTCTAAACTTGGTGTTTGAACCACTCTTACATTATTCTCCAACTACACAAACTCCCCAAACTTAGGCTTTCACTTATATTTCATTGCTTAGGATCATGTGATGCATAAAAGGAGGTTAAGTGCCAAAAGAGAGATGTTTAAAAGGGTTTAGGTTTTATAACATGGTTATCACTACAATAAGAATGAAAGATGGTCAAAAGGCTCAAATGGGTTAAATAGGGAATAATGTTAAGGTGGGAATTTAGCTATGTGACGGGTGAAAAATGGCCTCGAGTCATCCTCAACCAGAATGTACTTCAGACTATATTAGCTCACAAAGGGCCCATGAAACCAATTTTCCAAACATCAAATAGCTCAAGCTCTAGTATCATGGTCATTGAAAGTTCTTGCCTTCATGAGATGTTTTCTTGTCTTTAGCAGTGGTCACAAGCCTTTGGATAGTCCTAAGTATCTTTATGAATGGTGGTCTAGTAGTACCCACATTTCAAGATCTTATGCACAGTCCACACACCACTATGATAACCCACAAACTGTGAAGAATGACATGCTTAAAAAATATTCATTATCTCTATCTCAGAAACACATCTTTGAATTAATCCGTCCACACAAATCTAAAATAAGTATGGATCATACCAAAAGAACTTCCTTACATTATTCCTAAAATTCTCACGCTGCTGAAATAATAGGTCCTCTGGAACTACATCACTCACCAAATAATTGAAAAAGTCAACAAACTACGAAATCAAGTCTTTTCATGCGGCCAAAACCTGTTCATCTGGAAAAGTATCATCAATCTCAAACTCATCCTTCAGTTTAAACATTGCTTCCTTCTAAAGCTGTGATAGGTGATCAACCACTTGATTTCATTTCCCTTTTGATCCTTGAACTCAAAGTTAAATTCCTATATCAGAAGTACTCATTAAATAATGCTTGTCTTTTCATTCCTTTTTGCTATAAGGGTACTAAGAGTTATGTGGTTAGTATGCACAATCTCTTTTGTGCTAAGAAAATAAAGTCAAAATTTCTTAAATGCAAACACCATAATAAACAACTCTTGTTCAGTCACAGTGTAATTCTTTTGAGTAGGGTTAAGTGCTTCGATATCATATTAGATGGGATATAATATCTTCTCTCGCCTTTGACCTAAGACTGCACCAAGCGCTATACCACTAGCATTACACATAACCTCGAACGACATGGATTAATCAGGTGACACAATAATAGGGGCTGAAATCAACCTCTTTTTTAGGCACTCATCATTAAAAATAAACTTTACCTCCTTCTCCAATAACATCCCCGAAGGATGAATAATATTAGAGAAGTACTAGAAGGATCTACGATAAATCCCAGCAAGTCCCAAAAAACTCTGAATACCTTTAATAGAAATTGGTGGAGGTAATTTTTCAATCACCTAAATCTTTACATTGTCTACCTCAATCCATTTCTTTGAAATCTTGTGATCAAACATTATTTCTTCTTTGACCATGAAGTGGAAATTCTCCCAATTTAGCACTAACTTGCAACCTTGACATCTCCTCTAGACACTAGCAAAATGGGCTAAACAACCTTCAAATGAATCATCAACCACCTAGAAAACATCCATAAATACCTCAATGGTGTCCTTCACAATGTCAAAAAACATAAACATCATGCAACCCTGAAAGATGGCTAGCGCATTACTCAAATAAAAAGGCATTCTCATGAATGCAAACATCCCATATGGACAAGTAAAAGTGGTCTTCTCTTGGTCTTAAGAGTTGTATACACGTAAAATTTATTGGATCAAATTCATATAAAATTAGAATTTGATCCATATTTTATTGAGTCAAATTATTTTGGGCTTAAAAAAATATGCCCATTTTATTCCTCATCAAGGTCCATCACACCTTGGAGCCCAAACTCATGCCACGTGTCAAGTGACGTGGCATCCCAATCAAATCCAATACCAATGAGATGATGCCACATGTACAAATAATGTGGAAATATCATTTAAATTCAAGAATCGGTCAAAAGTCGCCAAGTGTCAATCTGACATATTTTGGCCAATCACAAGCAACCAGGCCCACTCCTTACAACTATAAATAAGGGGTAACATAACATTCTAAGAAGGACATTTGGAAAGAGAACTTTGACAAGCATTGGCAACATCGGCATCGACTATTAAGTCCTTGCAAGGAGCAATCAACGGAGTCCTTGCCGAAGATAAATAATCCAAAACGACAAAATATTTTTCGACATTCTCGATAATTGAAATACATCTCTAGGAGTCCAAACATCAAAAGGTTTGAGAAACACGCTACTGAAGGTCCGCGAATCATTTCTAAGTTTAGGAGAGAAGAATCAAGAGAGTTACAAAATTGTACTCACAAGATTCATTTAAATATAATTACTTTTTTTATTTTTTTTATTTTTGCTTGTAGTTAATTTTCAGCACTACGAAAATTTATTGCGAATAAATTTTGGCATGCCCAGTGGGACCAGTTCTTCTCTTCATCTCTTCTTATATAAATTAAAAAATTACAAATTCAACTACTGCAATAGACTTCAGAAAAATCAATGATGTTTCATGCAAGAAGTCTACTATTGCCACATCTTCTATGACCAAACTTGTTGTCCCCATCAACCAACGTAATTTCAACGATTATGCTTTAGATGGATCTCAATATTTTATCTTTTTAGAGATGATGAAAAGGATAAAATCTTAAATTTCAACTGTAACTACAACCCCCGATGGAAACTTTGCATCTATGTTATCAAATGAACTGTCTGAAACTGTTTGCAACTTTGGAGAATTGAGGACTTAACGAATTGTCCAACTTCAATGAAAGTCAACACCTTTATGGTTGATGCAGTTGACATGGATGAGAAGTTTGCAATGATGAAGCAAACCATTGAAGCCTTAAAGAAGTCTGTTGATGAGAAATATCATAAAATCATCCGACTTATGAGCAAGTTAGATCTCTATAATTCAGGAGAGTTAAATTATAATCTAACACTACAAGAAAAATTTGATGGCGAATCTCTCATCAAGTCAAGTAACAATCAATGCGCTAAACGATCTATTTAAGTAGCCACTCTAACGGTTCAACAACTGCAAGATATGATTGCAAACACCATCAAGACATAATATAGCGATCCATCCCAAACTTTCATAGGATACTCAAAGCCGTATTCTAAGCGAATCGAGGTCTTACCGATGCCAATTGGATATCAACCATCAAAGTTTCAACAATTTGATGGAAAGGAAAATCCAAGGCAACACATCGCTTATTTTGTTGAAACTTGTAGCAGTGTTGGCACACATGGTGATCTTCTTGTCAAGCAGTTTGTTCTCTCTTTGAAAGGCAATGTCTTTGATTGGTACACGAACTTGGAGTATGAATCAATTGATTGTTGGGAGAATCTAGAAAGTTAATTTCTATATCGTTTCTATAGAACCTATTGTACGATCAACATGATGGAGTCAAAAAATACAAGACAAATTAAAGATGAGCCTGTAGTGGACTACATAAATCGCTGGCAAACATTAAGCTTCGATTGCACGGATCAACTTTCTGAAACTTCCGTGATTGAAGTTTGCATTCAAGGGATGCATTGAGGCCTTGTGTATATCCTCCAAGTAATTAAGCCTCAAAATTTTGAAGAACTAGCTACGCGTGCTCATGATATGGAGCTAAGTATTGCAACTCATAAAATGGCACCACCTATTTTGATCCTAGAAAAGAAGTCACAAAATTCAAAGACTAGGCAAAATACCAAATTGGGAAATCTATGATGACAACTGTGAGTTTTACAAAAGCCTCCATAAGAAAAAAACTAAAAGAGTAAGCTCCAAAACAACAAATGCGAGAGGTAAAAAATCAACGAACCTTGAAGGAGTTACAAGCAAGGGTAAAAAATCAACGAACCTTGAAGGAGTTACAAGCAAGTCATTGAACTCCCTAAGTCAAAGTGAACTGAATAATCAAACAAAGTCGATGATCCTATGTACTACAAATTTCACTGCATTGTTAGTCATCAAACCACAAAATGCTTCATTCTAAAGAAAAAAATTGCGACGTTAATGCAAGAAGGAAAGATCGTCATTAATAATGATGATATAGTTTATGCAAATCATGTTAGAGTTGAACTGGACCATAAAAAAGTTTAATTTCAAAAGTTCTATAATCCATGTGCTCTGTGGCATCACCAAAACGTGAAAGAATCATCATGCTACAATTTGGAAGCTTTGACCCAATTGAGGTTCTCACCCTAAAGAAAATAATAAACAAGTCCATGTCAAATGACTTCTCCAGTAGCAAGAAGGGTAACACTTAGACATTGATTGCTCGCAAAAGAAAAAATATCAAAGGACTTCTAAACTGCAACTTCTAAAAGTCGACACAAGATCAAGTGCAAATCTGCTTCAACCAATGGGGGCAATAAATACCAAACTGAAGTGCAACAATACTTCATTACAAAGGGTTGGAAGGAAAGTTACATTATAATAATTCTTCCCCAGAAGGCTCTTTAAGGCGTGAGCTTAAACTGCATATCACTTCTGGCCCGCATGAGTCTAAACTGTGAACGACTCTCTGGAAAAAAAAGGAAAAAAAAATTAAAAAAAATTAACTAATCATTCCTGAACTATGTTATGACTCGATCCTCCCAAAGTACGTAGGCAGCTTAGAGTATTTTTTACTCTAAGATCAGTCATATGAGTTAAAAAAATAAAAAAAAAAAGTGGAAAAGCGTGTGTCATTATTTGAGCACGGTAACAGTACTTTGAATTTACATAAATATGACATGAGGATAGACTTTCCTTCACTAAGTTTACCGTGGACGTGCAAAGATAAAGAGACCAACAAGGCGAAGCAAATTTTGATAATATATTTATACAAATCCGTATAGCTGTTCACCATCATTTTTACATATGTGGTAAATCTTATAAGACTTCTCCTCAACAGAAAAAATGGCTCATGATTCAAAATATCCTACACTAGGTTATGAATTTTCTATCATAGTCGCTCAAAGTTGCAAAATAGGCCATCAAATTCCGAACTAAGCTGACTTTGATGACGTATCTGTATAAATCTGTATAGGCATTAAGTGTGGTTTTTATGTAAGTTGTAGATATACTAATCTACTTTCCAATAAAAAATGGTACCTGATTTTGATACTCCTACATTGAGATACAAAATTTATCGTGACGCTGCGCAAAGCTGATACACCTAGTGAACCAAGATTAAAAGATTGGTTTTAGGGAAATATATGAGTCAATTTGGGTGCAATATGATTGTGATTCCTGCGTGAGACGTATCTCTACAAGTCTAGTCTTCAACACAAGAAACAACATCTGATTTTGATACTCCTACGTTGAGATACAAAATTTATCGTGACGCTGTGTAAAGCTGATAAAACTAGCGAACCAAGATTAGAAGATTGGTTTTGGGGAAATATTTGGGATGATTTGAATGCAATTTGATTATGATTCCTTCTTGAGATGTATCTCTGTGAGTCTAGTTTCCAATGCAAAAAATGGCTTATAATTTTAATGTTCCCAAGTCAAGATATGAGAATTTTTGTGAGGTTGCACAAAACAAACAAAAAGTGATGAAACAGAACTAATAGTCTAATTTCGCAAGGATACATGGATAGATATGGAGAGAATAAGAGCGTGATTTTTGCGTAGAACGTATCCTCACAAGTCTATTTTCCAACACTGCAAGTCGTTCGTGATTAGAAACCCCCACGATGCTTTAATTTGGAATAATCAACATTGGGAGAAGGACATTAGTCTAGTTCAATATGGCTGATATCAATGTCGATTAATGTGAAATTTGGTTTTCAACCATTTATCTTCAACAATAACAATCTCCGTTACTCAAGCTTTCCAAAACTGAAACTCTTTTTCCTGATGTGATCCTTCAATGATTCTAAAAATAATAAGAGCAGATCACAGTGAGAAGCTCAACATGTTCACTAACTTTGATGGTTGACAACTAATAGTGGTAAAATAGTAGGAAACAGTTTATAAATTTCTTTGCCAAGATGCAAGGAGTTTCCTATGCCGAAACTTAAGGGAATCGACATAAATTTCTTGCCAAGGATAGAAATGAGTTGCTCCGAGTGTCTATTTCCAAGCCGTGAGAGGGAATATTGCTCGCCAAATCCTCAAAAAAAGGGTGAAGCACCTAGTTGTTGCTCATTAAACTCTGCGACTCAAAAAATGATGCCTGAAGTGATTCCTAACCAATCATCGAGACAATGTTTGTATACGCTTGGTCTGATATCGATACCACTTGTATTTTTCCATGAACCAACAAAAAAAGAAGCAAGAAGGAGTGATAACGAACATGCTATCTGGAGTCACGACATGACAACTTATAACGTTAACTTCAAAAATTGTTCTTGGTCAATCATACTGATTTAATCTTCCATATTTAGCATAGATGTTCTCCTTAAAGTCAAGTTACATTAAGATCAAATAGCTAATGATTTGGCCACTCCAAGATCATGATGCAAATATTTTAACAAGGGTACCCAAGGTTGTAAAATCAACAGGCCAGACTTGGAGATGAAATTCAAAAATGGATTTCCGTCAATACAGAATGAGTTTGACATTGATTTTTTGATATGATACAACAATACAAGTCTAGTATCTTCAGAACTAAGCCGCTCTTCATTTGGCTGCTCCTACGTCAAGAAAAGGATATTTTGGTGAGACAACTCAAATCTGTGAGAAGACCAGCCAGATTTGAAGACAAACCTCAAAAATTAATTCCCTCAATCCTGAAGGTGTTTACCATTGATTTTTGGATATGTTGGATTAACGCGAGTCTAGTTTCTTCAGAACTAAACCGCTCAACATTTGGACGTTCCTACAGCCATATATAATTTTTACTCTGTGAGTGTTTGAAGTTGAAAATCAGGAAAGACACTCTATGTACCTCTTCCACCGATGTTGCGAGGAGGCTGTATAATTTGGGTGGCGTCTACTAATCCTGCCTAAAAGGTTGATGTGCACCAACAGTGTTTTCCAAATATATGATCGCAAAGGCTCTATATTGTTCATAACATTTTCTTATATAGAGGCTCCTATGAACAATTTTCAGTTCGTGTACAAGGAATGTTGTGGTGAAATTTGAAGATGAGAATACCTGGGGATTTTTCAAATTACTACAAAAATTTATTGCGAACAAGAGAAACAATAATTTATGTATAACCTGAATAACCATCGATAAAATAATACAATCCTCTACCAGCAAGACGATCTAATATTTGATCCATAAAAGACATTAAAAAGTGATACTTCTCAGTCCATGCATCAATTTCTTATAGTTCATGCATACTCTCTGACCCATGTTTGGCCTCATAGGAATAAGCTCATTTGGCCTCATAGGAATTACAATTTTGGCCAAACTGATTTCCGTTATGATCAAGATTCAATAAATTGGCTAAATTAAAATAAAACCTGTACGAGTTGAGTACCAATGTAATCTAGAGTTTCTTTTCTTAACAAAATCAAATAATATTTTTTAAAATAAATTGTATTTAAATTAAGATTTGACGCATTTAAATCAATTTTTCAAGATAGTTTTTGCTAAAAATCAGTTTTTAATAAAATAACTATTTAAATAACAAAAATTATCGGTCTCGTATATAAAGATATGAGAGTGTATAATCGTTACTAAAAATTGCTTGGATAAATATTTTGAAATTTTTTTTATTCGAATAAAATAAATATTATTTAAGATCAAAGAAACATAGAACTAAACTTATTCATGGAGGGAAAAAATTAGGTGTCAACAACGACTTTAGATGTTACTTAGTAGCATGAGAATTGCATGACTACAGAATTTAAAAGAACTGCCTGTTTATTTGAATCCATTTTTCTCCAAAGGAGTAAAGATCTGAAAATAAGGAGGGGGGGGATACTTGGTATTTCTTCTTAGTTATTAAAAAGAGTAGGCTCTTTTACTCTATTACTCAAATCAAAGATGAGCATCAAGCATGGAAGTATGAGCCTGAACAAATTGCAGACATTTTTGTGAAGTATTACCATGATTTACTTGGGGATTATCAGGGGGAAAGGAAACATCCACCATTTTTCTCATGGTCCTAAGCTGTCAACGGGGGTAAGCTACTTAAGTAGATTGATGCTACTATGATCGCTCCTGTCCCTAAAATGGATAATCCTAGTGATGTTAGCCAATATAGACATATATCCTATTGTAACATCTTATATAAGTATATTTCTAAGATGTTGTGTAGCAGATTGTCTTTGGTTTTGCCTACCATTATTAGTCTAACCCAAGCAACTTTTGTGCAAGGAAGGCCTTTGATTCAAAGTGTGTTGCTTTGTCATGACTTTTTAAAGCATTACAAAAGAAAGACCGCACTTATATGTTTAATGAAAATAGACCTTAAGAAGGCCTGTGAAATAGTGAAATGAGGATTTGTTAAGGAGACGCTTATTGGGTTTGATTTTCTCTCACATTTTGTACAAATTATTATGATGCGTGTTATTACTGTCAAATTTTCTATCAAAGTAAATGGGGTGGGATATGGCTATTTTGAAGGTAAAGGAGGGTTAACGCAAGGGGATTCCATATCCCTACACTCTTTGTGTTGGTGATGGAGATGTTTTCAAGAATTATGACTAGCATAAGAATCGGGTTACGTTAATAAACAAGAAAATAATGCGGAAGCAAAAATACTAAGATTAAAGACAAGAAATTAAATATAGATGAAATTTGAGAATAAATCTCCAATTTCGAGATGAAGTGATAAGAACCCTAATTGATCTTAGTATTCAAAATTTCAATTTCGAGATGAAGTGATAAGAACCCTAATTGATCTTAGTATTCAAAATTTCAATTTCGAGATGAAGTGATAAGAACCCTAATTGATCTTAGTATTCAAAATTAGTGGATTAAGACTAATTATGATACCAATAGAGTCAATTCAAGAACTTAGAACCAAAGGTGATCTAGATCCTTATTTTGAAGAAATTAAAGACAACAATTAGTATAAGACTAATCACCTTCTTTAATTAACTTTAATAGAAACCAAAGATATCAAGTTAAGAATTAATCTTACCTCCTAAAGAATCGTTCTTATAAGGTTGCAAGATAAATCCCAAGTAGCCACACACAAAGGTGTAAATAAGAGAAACTCTCAATTAATAATAATATTGTCTGATTGAATATAACCAAATACATCCCTATATATAGGGGAAAAAATATATCCTAAATAGCATGGGATTGGGATCTACCTTTATCAAATCTAACAAGGACTAGGAAAAAGCTATCCCAAATAGCAGGGAATTCGAATTCTACTTTTATGGAAATAAATAAATCTAGGAAACTTTTAAACTAGGAAACTTTAAACTAGGAAAGCAAAAGTTTCTGATTTTAATCAAAACCCTATGGGCCCAATCTTCTGCACTTGGACTTGAAATTGAATCATGAAATATGTGTATCACTTAGCCCATGCTTCTACATAATTCTTGGACTCATTCTTGGGCTCTTCTTCCATCATAAGCATCTTCTTGATTCACATTGAAGTCCGTCAATCTTAATGCAAGTGGGCCAGCCTAGATGCTATCATTCCCCTCTTCTTGAAAACAATTCTTCCTCGAATTTGAATCTCGCATAATCAAGACGACATACAATAGTAAACAACATCCATTACTTGAAAACTACAATGGTAGGAACAAAACAAGATAGTGACCATGCATCCACTTAACCCAATTAATCCTTGTATGTATAAATACACCTTTATAAATCATATGGACATCATCATCCCAATAGAAAATTATCTTCCTTGTATGAACATAACAATATTCATGTTTAGATGACGTAGGGAATGATATGTGTCTCTTCAATTTAGCTCTATCAATAAAGTACTCCATTGGGCTTGTCAAAGACGTCATAAGCTCCATAAAATATGTATCAAATTTAACACTTTTATGATATAGCCAAGCATCATCAATTACACTTGAAGATTTTTCCACATAATATTTATTCACATAAGCATAGGAGATTTCAAGAAGGTGTAACGCCCCGAATCTGGTACCCAGAATGTTACACGGTGCTCATGACCCAAAGGACCACAAGCTAACCCATGACTGATATCTGTACCTGTATACTACATACATACTGTATAATACGGAAACATGAACTGAAAGGCCATAAGGTTCAAAACTGTAACATAAGATCTGATAAATTATAACATATGGATGGGGTATGAAATACCCAAAACAAAATTGAAATAAGCTATCTGAACATATTATAGTCTGAAAAACCTCTAAACATGACTGTCTGAATAAGGAGTTGATGGGACATGTCCCCAACTAACTCCAACTAATAAATTAGTTAGCGAGATAATAAAATGATGATCGTGTCCTCGAAAGATGAGGACTCACTTCTAACTCTGACTGCTGAGACTGAAATCTACTGATGCTTTAGAACTCGTGTCTCTGAACCTATGATATAAGACACCATAGCGCAAATGCGTCAGTACTTTGAATGTACTGGTATGCATGTGAGGTAAGATGAATGCATGGGGTTCATATGCATGAACAAATATAATAACAGACTGACTATCATGAGCGTGAGAGTACATGCATGAGACATAAAAACTGGCAATGATACCGTGATAACATGATTACTGAATCTGAATACTGATAACATGACATACTAATAACTGATATAACTAATAACATAAGTGATTGTATCTGATAGTCTTGAATCTGATGGACTATCTGAGTTCTTGACTGATATTGATACTGAAACTGTGGGAAGTAGTCATCTAACCGACATGCCCCAAATATTCTATAATAGTTGAGCTGGGGTCCAATCTGTACCCTGATTGGAAGGGTGTCAATACCACGTCACTGGTAAGGACAACGTGTGAGTAACCCTAATATAACAGGTAACTCTAGTGAGAACGGTGGGAACCCTCATATAGCAGGTTAATCCACCTCATCTACCCTCATATAGCAGGATATGATATCTCAACCTATGCTGGTTACATAGTTCTAGAATGCAAGGATTACTTCTAAGAATCACACCCTCATATAACAGGTGAGTTCCCATCCTTGGGTTCACTCGGTGCTAATTTATACTCCCATCTGAATAGACACTGAACATGATTTACTGAACTAAACATGGACTGAGTTACTGAATTCCATTGACTAACGGAATACTACTGATATCTGACAACTGACTGAGTTCATGAGATCATGGAGATTTCCTGAGTCATAAGACTGTCTGAAGTCTAAGGATCATAGCTTGACTGAGAGCATCGTGGAAACATGACATAGCTCTAGGTACACAGCTAATATTTCAGGTACAAGTACCCCCAGGACTCGATAGAAAGAAACTGACAAACATGACTTTCTTGAATACATGACTAACATCATAATCCATAATACATTTATTGAAGCATTTCATCAAACATGTGATCTGCATAAACTTGTACATACATGGGGATTTCATGATATCATGCTAGTTGGGCATTTTTCTTTATCTAGGCATTTAATCAAACACATGGTAGGTATAGTATGTGTAAACAACATTATACAATAATTAAACATCATGATTTAATTCTAATTTCATCATTCAAGGGTTTAGGAATAGGTTAGCATGAATCAATATTTGTACTAATCAAACCCACATATAATTTATCATCCAATCATGGAATAGAATTCAATTACTCATTATCAACATGAACAAGAGCAGCCCAATCATGAAATTCATAAAAGAAATCCATAAACTTAAACTTTGAAAAGAGATTCTTGGCTTCATGGACGAAAGAAATCCATGAATGAATACTATGCATACCTGGGTTGATTTCATTGAAGTTCTTGAACTTGAAGAATTTGAATCTCTTAGTTCTTGAAGAAGATTTGGATTTTGGTCTTGGAGATTAATGTTAGAGAGAAAACCCTAGTTTTGTTGTAGTAGAAAAATAATGAATTTCTGAGCTTTGGTCAGATATAATTGGGTATATAAAAGGGTGGTAAAAGACCAAAAATAAACCTTTTAAAACGGCTTTAATTTTCTTAATCGGAACCTACGATGGCTCGTACGATGGTCCATCGTTTCGACTGTCGTACGTGGACCAAGAAAAAGGCTTACTACCTAAGTAGCGACGGCCTGGGCGACGGTCCGTCGCAATTTTGACGGTCCGTCAACCTGCCCATCGTACCTTATCCAGAAGGTGGCCTCTTTGTTTCCCTTGCGACGGTCCGTCGCTAGTCCGACGGTCCGTCGGCCTCACCGTCGCACCTGGGCGGTTTTGTTGCCTTGTGCATTTTGTCCATAACTTTTTCCTCCGATGTCGTATTTTGATGAAATTGGTATCGTTGGAAAGCTAATTCAATTTCTCACATGATAAAAAGTAAAAATATTAAAAATACCACATGTACAAAAGTGGATTCATCTTTCAAAGTAAGTTTCTAACATTCTTGAGACGATTTCAAGCTAGGAAAAAGTACGGGGTATAACAGAAGGTTAGAAGAATCTTTCAGTCTCAAAAGAGAATCTCCACAAAATTCTAAGTAATTGCTCAAATTCTCCAACAAGGAATCATGAATAGGTTCAACAAAGGGTATTTGATCATGGATATCAAAATATTCACGTATTTCCTCATCACTAGTAGCAAATATCTTTTTAACCTTACAATCACCGGGACTTGAAGAATTAGGTCTTATCTTGGTCTTATATAGCAAAGAAATAATATCACCTCGTGTTTTCTTGCTCATTAGCGTTAGATCTACATCTTTCTTATTGGGCTTATTGTCATGAATCTTATCTTGGACAAGTCCAAAATAATTCTTTTTACCTATATCCTTCTCGTGAACAAACACTTGCTCAATGGGACATGTAGTATTAAGTTCAACCACCTTATTATTAAGTTTATCCAATAAAGGCTTTTCAATGCAAACTTTTCCATGAGTACCTATAAGAGAGTCAAAGCAACTAAAAGAAGAAGTAGGATGGTTAGAGTTAGAATAAAAAATAACCTCACTCAAACTCCCTTGTTTTTCTTTCTCGACCTCATTATTATCCCTCTCTTTAATACTCTCATGATTATCTCTTTTTTCTTTTCTCTTGACCTTACTTGACATCTCATTCTCTTCACATAACACAACCTTTCTTCTTTCCTCTCTTGGAATATCATCATGCACTCCCTTACTTCTATCATTTTTTTCTCTCTCAAAATTTTTCATTGCTTCTTTCACACGTTTTTAATCTTCATAAACTTGGGATGGAGTTAAAGGTACAAGTTTATATTTTCTTTTATTTATCTCAAGAGAAACTTTATTCTTCCCCCTATCATAAATTACATTCCTATCAAACTGTCAGGGATGCCCAAGCTTGATATGATAATCTTGCATTGGAATTACATCACAAAGAACATTATCAGAGTACCTTTCAATGGAGAAAGAAACCATGCATTGCTTAGTAGCCTTAAGTTCACCAAAATCATTGTGTTTGATGCATGTAAGTTCTAACTTCTCCATCGCGTATGAACTTATCACATTAGCACCACTTGCGAAATCAATAATCATAGAGCAAATATTATTCTTTATCCCACACCTTGTATGAAAAATACTTCTTCTCCTTAAATCGGTTATATTCACCTGATTAGGTGGGTTTTGGGTGACCTCTAATGCATCGAGTCGAGCAGAAATCCTTCTAAGTGTCTCGGCTATGTCATTGTTTTGAGTCCCAGCATCAGTATCCTTTATGATTTGAGACATTTCCAAAAGTTAAAGAAAACACAAACTCTTAATTTGGCTTTTTTTCGAAATCTCACCCCTTTTGCCTTTTCCCGCTCAAATTACAACCTTTGGCTGATTCCTTTAGAATTTATATATTAACCCTACTAGTAACAATCCCTTTAGAAGTAAGATGCGGAGATTAAAAAATAAAAAAAATTACCAACTCCCAAACGGATTGGGTTTAGTGAGACAAGAAAAAAGACCAATTAAACAAATTTAAATTTTCCCTCTTTTCGATTTTCCTTCTTGATGTTGGAAAACAAGAAACACAATAAATTTGGAATTTCTTGATCTAAAGCAACCTTTTTTTTTACTACGAAACTCCCCAGAATTATCAAGAACGGAACCTTGATAGAACCGCTCTGATACCACTTGATAAGAATCGGGTTACGTTAATAAATAAGAAAATAATGCGGAAGCAAAAATACTAAGATCAAAGACAAGAAATTAAAGATAGATGAAATTTGAGAATAAATTCCCAATTTCGAGATGAAGTGCTAAGAACCCTAATTGATCTTAGTATTCAAAATTAGTGGATTAAGATTAATTATGATACCAATAGAGTCAATTCAAGAACATCCAAAGGTGATCTAGACCCTTATTTTGAAAAAATTAAAGACAACAATTAGTATAAGGCTAATCACCTTCTTTAATTAACTTTAATAGAAACCAAAGATATCAAGTTAAGAATTAATCTTACCTCCTAAAGAATCTTTCTTATAAGGTTGCAAGATAAATCCGAAGTAGTCACACACAAAGGTGTAAATAAGAGAAACTCTCAATTAATAATAATTTTGTCTGATTGAAAATAACAAAATTCATCCTTATATATATATAGGGAAAATTTTTTTACCCCAAATAGCATGAGATTGGGATCTACCTTTATCAAATCTAACAAGGACTAGGAAAAAGCTATCCCAAATAGCAGGGGATTCGAATTCTACTTTTATGGAAATAAATAAATCTAGGAAAACTTTTAAACTAGGAAACTTTAAACTAGTAAAGCAAAAGTTTCTGATTTTAATCAAAACGCTATGGGCCCAATCTTCTGCACTTAGACTTGAAATTGAATCATGAAATATGTGTATCACTTAGCCCATGCTTCTACATAATTCTTGGACTCATTCTCAGGTTCTTTTTCCATCATAAGCATCTTCTTGATTCACATTCCCGTCAATCTTAATGCAAGTGGGCCAGCCTGATTGCTATCACATAAGCTTGGTGTCTGTCCTCAGATACCATCCCACGTGTAAGGAACAACAACTTACACACCTTAAATTTGCAGATGACTTGATGATTTTATGTAAAGGTGCAACTAAACCTGTTAGAAGGGTAATAGAAACTACGAAATATTTTTCAGATATGACATGGCTTGTGGCTAACTCAGACAAATTTGTAGCTAGAGTTTCTGAAGATGTTCTGCAGAAACTATTGAGGATAACTGGCTTTGCTTTGATATATTGAGGATAACTGGCTTTGCTTTGAGGAATTTGCTTATCAGATATTTTAGACTTCCATTATTATCCCATATGAAATGGAGCAAGCTTCAATATCATCAGCTTTATTCGATAATAACAGAAAAGATTAGAGCAACTTCAGCTAGACACTTGTCTTATGCTAGCAGGTTCCAAGTGATTAATGCAGTCTTATTATCCTTGCATAACTTTTGAGGGATAGTCTTTATCTTACCACAAAGTATTGTTAAGCTGGTAGATAAGAAATGTAGAGATTTTTTGTGGGGTGGGACAGATGAGAAAAGGAAGGTGAATCTTATGGCTTGATAGATTGTATGCTATCCAAAGAAGCAAGGGGGATTGAATATGAGAAACAACAGACTATGGAATGTTGTATCTGTGAGGAAGCTAATTTGTTTGTTCTTGTGGAGAAAAGATCAGCCTTGGGTTAAGTGGATGCATAGTATTTATATGAAGGGAGATGCAGATTTTTGGGCTCATCAACCTCCAAAGAATAACAGTTGGTATTGGAGCAGTTACTGAAGTTGAAACTTGGAATAATTAATTGGTACCATCGAAACAGGTATTGTCTTACTAGCACTGGTATCTATTCAGTGGCGACTAGCTATTATGCTATGTTTGGAGACAGACCTAAACGGAACATTGCTAAGACGATTTGGAGTAAAATCCTGCTTCCTAAACATAGAGTTTGTATTTGGTTGGCTGTCGAGGGAAAACTGCTTACAAAAGGTAGGATGAGTAGACTAGGTATGGCTGAGGAGGATGACATTTGTGTACTCTATGAGCTACACAGGCCTGAAGACATACTTATTCCCAGAGTGTGGGTGGTTAAGAAGTCTGTGAGGACACTTATCTCAATGGCTAGACGTGACATCCATGCAACTCTAGAAAGTCTCAAGAACAAATACTGGAAAAGATTCAGAAAGGAAGCTGTTGTGGCAAGTTATGGAGCTTGCTTTACCAAATTTGGTCAACAAACAATGACAGGATCTCTAGAAATCATAATGTAGGTGCTGGTTTTGTTTTACAGAAGATTCAAAATGTGATTGAGGAGAGATAACAATGTATGAGGGCTCTAGTAGTGCTAGAAATATAGGTGGTTTGTAGAGAAGTTTTGTACGCAGAAGTTTTTTCTTTGAGGCTTAATCCCGATGACATGATGTCTTAGGACTAGGTGCTCTTTAGGTTATAAGTTTTGTTAGTTCTGGTAATATTTTACTCTGTTTACTAGTAAAATTTGATTTTTACTTGTTCATTTTAGCATATCATAATAAGAATAAGAAATTTTTACTTTTCATATTTTATGATTAACATTAACTACTTATTCCTCAAATTAGTTTTCAAGTATACATCCTTAATACGAATATGCGTATTATAATGAAATTTTCATTTTATTTATTATCCTAATCCAAATTTATGCAACATTTATTTTTAATAATCTATTAAGAATAAGTGTCACCTTTTTATAATAAAAATAATTTAAATTAAAAATTTTATTTTTTATCTGTGATTTAATAAAATAATTTAGAACTACATAAAAATTTAAATTTTATGTTAGATTATAATTTCAGTTTTTTTTTTTATTATTTTATGTCTAATCGCGCAGTTACTGTTGAGTATGGACATAACCGAGACACAGAGAATGAGAAGGCATAAAATTCCCAGAACACAAAGGAAAATCAGCGTTCCGGTTTCTGTCTAAAATATTGATGAATTGATTTGAGTAATTTATAATGATGTTGGGTATTCGCAAATATTGTAGACAAGTTGAGACGTTATCTCGTGAATATGGCGGCCCTAGCGAGACATTGAAGAAGAAAATTGGTGAGTTGAAGCAGAAGAAGAAGCGAAAAGATCCTCGAAAGAATGATTTGTTTGTACAGGTTTCAGATTCAAGATCATTTCTTGATACTGCTACTATGCCCATGATACTCACTGTCGTTGGCACCGCGCTTTTCGCTAAACTCCTCATGATGGTAATACATATTCATTCATTCGTTGGATTGTGATTCTAATGAGGTGATTAGACGAGACATAATGAAATTGCAATGCATACTCTTCTTGTCCTTCATATTAGTAGTCATATTATTGCTTCTATAGTTTCTCTTTGTCCTTTGAGTTCTGTTACTATGGATTCATTGTTCCTCGATTATCATATTATTATTTTTTATAACCATGGTGCCCGGGCCAGCTTGCCCCCGCCTCGACTAATTCCACGGGATACCTGTCACCTCCCACCAGCAACAGGTACTAGGTAACTCTGTCCACCAAGGCTAGAACAGATGAGAAAAATCACCTAATATTTGTCTCTGTTGGAAATTGAACCTAAGACCTCATGATGCTCAACCCAACTTCATTGAACCACTAGGCCACAGTGCACCTCGATTATCATATTGTTTTGTTGCAGTTTCTGTTCTGCTGGTACTGTATGTTGTTTTTACTCCTTTGGACTATTTTTCCCTTGAGCCAAGGGTTTATCTGAAACAGTACATCTCTCGACCTTAGAGGTAGAGGTTAAGTTACTAAGATCTTCGTACACTCTACCATTCTCAGACCCCCACCCTTTGTGGGACTACACTGTGTATTGTTGTTGTTGTTGTGATTCTAATGGATTGTAATAGGGAGTAGAATAGAATTTTGGGGATAGTGATACTTGAAAAAGTTTAATTTTGCTTTATAGTTGGAGTGGCATGCGAAATACCTTGAGATCAGTTCATTGATATTCACAATCTTAACAGGAGAACTTCTTTTGTACTGTAACATACCAAAGAAACCAAACCTCAATAGTAGAATTGCTTATATACTGTAGAATACCTTTGGTTTTCTTGGTTTGAATAAATGACACTTATTTCTATCTATATTCATTACGATATAAAATGAACTTGAGTCTTGATGATATTGATTGAGGGGTTTGATGGAATTTTAGTTGACTGAATCCACAAACCTCAAAGTCTCCATCATGGGTACTTTAATTTTATTCTACAGGTAGGGGTGTGTGGGACTTGCGATAACATATTTTCAATTGTTTGGTGTAGTAAACTTGCTTGTATATTTTACAATCTAAATCAGCTGAGTAGCTTATAAGCTACAGTTGCGTCTGCATATAGTATGATGATTCGAACTCTCAAGATATGATTGAGAGAAAAATAAAGAATGCGCCTGCTGGTCAAGGGTCAGTTAGGATGCTTACCCGCGAGGAATGGGAATCAGTTCAGGAAGTGCGACCAAGAACTCCATTTGAATCTAAACTAGCACGTCCAAATGCAAGGCTACGGACAGGGGAACCTTTGAAGATGGTAAATGCATTACTTCTTTAACTTTCATTCATCTGGTGGTAGGTATTTTTCCTGCTAACATTCTAGAGCAGTGTTTTGAAAAGCGAGAGGGGAAAAAAAGCGACGAGGGCTCGCTTCACAGAAGCGTGAAGCGTGAAGCGAAGCGCACGCTTTTTTCCATTAAAGCGCTATTTAGTACAAAATTCAAAAATATTAAACATGCATAAATAAATAACCAAGAGCTCAATAAATAACATAATCATTCAATACTCAAATTAAAAAGAGAATAGATAGTCAGAACAAGCATTCAAGCAAACTACTAAACTACTAAAAATCAGTCTTGCGTCTTAATCAACCAACACAAATAGAGAAGAAGAAGAAGAAAAAACAAAGAAAAAAATAAAGTTGGAAGTCAGATTACCTACAACCAAAAAAAAAGTAAAACAGAACTGAAAACAGAGAAGAAGAAGAGAAATAGAGAAAGAAAAAAAACTAGAAAACCCTAATAGGAGAAGAAGAAGAAGAGAAATAGAGAAGAAGAAGAAGAAGAAGAAGAGGAGGAGAAATAGAGAAGAAGAAGTCACATACCTTCAGCAGCTGTTCCAGAAAAGTCGCAGCAGTAGCAATGCAGTCGTATAGTCACTTAAGGGTTTTAACTAAAATAAATTAAATAAAGCAATAAAACTCTAAAAACAAAATTTAAATATCCACTTAAGCAAGCTTTTTTGCTCTTTTTTTGCTTCAGCGCTTCTCGCTTCTGAACATAAAGCGAGAGCTTTTTTCTCGCCCCAACGCTTCAAGTATAAAAAGCGACCCACTCGCTTCGCTTCATGCTTTAAGCGAGCGCTTCAACGCTTTTCACAACACTGTTCTAGAGAACAAACAAAGTGGGTCAGAAAGCTTCCTATAGTTGTAAGACTTCCAGTCTAATAGTGGGAACGCTTTTTAGCAGACTATCACATTCATCATAAAGACCATAAATTCATAATGGTGTTGTAGTGTCTAGAGTTTATCATTCTGGTCATACTGGTTGCTTGTTGGTCTCGAACTACGCATGTCAACCTTCGTACAATGTGAAGGTGTTAGATAGCTAGTTAAGTTTCTATACTAGTGATATTCTAGTACGCAACATGGGTTAGATACAAGATATTGATTGTTTTCACCTAAAGTAAATGTGTATTGTATTAATTATCATGAAGTAATTAATACATCTTTTCTCTCCTCTTAGTTTCTAACATGCTATCAGAATCTTTTATGATCTTTCCTGGTGGGCAATTCTTATTTACCGTGCCTGTTTCGTAGTATCATGCCTAATTTTAGTGATTGTTCTGATGGCACCACGCCTATCCCTGGTGATTGTTATGTGGCATTGAACAGCCCCGTGCACCAAACTCCCGCTATGTGCAGGGTCAGGGCAAGGGCCCGATCACAAGGACCTATTGCACTAAGCTCCCGTTATTTGGTATTGAGAATTTTCTGGAAACCTTTCAGGGACACCTCACATGTTTCCGGTGACTTTTGGACACACCTTTTTGGTGACCATTCCTGCCGTTACCTGCATTTATTTTCCGCAGAAGTTAATTCCGGAGGCAGTAGTGTTTTGTCCACTATTCTGCAACTACAGTGGCAATCTTCTGGCAGTCAAAACGAATCTTTTCCCATGATTTTTTTGGGTATTTTACAACAAATGTAAGCCATTTCTTTTCCTTTTCATTTGGTGCAGACTTATTATCTAAAGTTATAGTTTCAAGAAAATGAAATCTGATGAGTTAGGCGGTTGGGTGGTTTACTTTTATAATTATGGTTACTTTTTCCATTAGACACACTTAAGTAGTCCATGAGTAATAGCTTTTATTATTCCATTAGGTAATCATGTTAACTTTGTCTCTTGGTTTTTCACTTGCGGATCATGGGTATTGACTTGGGGCTTTTTGATCGTAACTCTTTTAATTGTTAAAGTTGACCAATCTTATCTAAAAGCTTATGCTTTTAAAGAAAAGAGGAAACACCCTTTTATTTAATTATTGTGTCTTGAAATCTCTCCGGCTCCTCCCCCCACACGAAAAAAAAAAAAACTGATTCTTTGTCCTGAGTCAAGCACATGAAAATTCATTTTGACACTGAGCGACGTGATACTCTGACCCAGGAACCGTTGGTTGCTAACACGTGTGACCACCTGTAATATAAACTTTTCAAAAAAGGTGAGTGACCACCTCACAAGTTTAATCTTTGTAGAGAGTATACAGTTTTTTGTTATTAACTATGTTTTATGCACTAGTAAATCTATTTGTTTAGTATTTCCTTTTTCTAGTGTTTTTCAACTGTCATATTTTTAATGAAATCCAAACCATGGCAACTAGAGCAGGTCAAGCTTCCCATCTCCCCTCTTTGATTTTAAATTCAATATAATCATTATTAATTAGTTTCTTTTTCCATGTTACCGTTATCACGAAAATTACTTGTCTATTCCAATCTCTTAAAATTTTCTTAACTTCTTTTAAATACGTTTATTGTCATAGGACTGCATTAGGAACTGTTTCTTAGTACCGGATGAGAGTCAAACAGACCTTTTATTTCAACTTTTCAAGATCACTTATAGTTTGTCTCAGTGTATAGACTGTGGATATCCTAATTTATCCAAACTTTGAAGAATGATGGAGTACTTGATTTATCTCTTGTCTAGCTTAGGACTTAAATGGTTCAACTTGGTAAAGCATATATGTTCTTTCACTACTTGTCCTGATGATTGGAAGAAGTCTAGCTCCTTTCTCTTTGATTAAATAAATACGACGTCTGGGATTTGAGGAGTCAATTCCACTTTTGGTTTCCACTACTTTGTTGGTTTTATTAATGAGTTTCGAGATGCTTGAATTTTCTTGATGAAAAATCAGTATGAGTTGTCTTCGATTTTCTGGACCTTTCTGAATAAATTACAAATTCAATTTAGGTCCTCTCTGTTCACAGTTACTGACAATGTACCACAGTTACTGGCGATGTACCAGAATGTTTTTTTCTTTGTTTCAGCTGTTTATGTTTATGAACTCCTATGGAATTATTATTACTTACTAATAAGAAGGAAAGCAAGCAGCAGGGCAGGGCAAGGTGTCAATATGCCTGCTTCAGCTTCCTGATCTGTAATTTTATTATATCACCCTTAATTAATTGTTATAGGTTATTTATATATTAAAAAATTAATAATATTTAATAAAGTAAGTAAAATAATTATTTATGACATGTCTGCTTTATCTGCTTCAATTGCAATTTTACTAAATTAGTTTAGGTGTACGCGTCTTGCGTGTGTACCTCACTTTAATGAGTTCAAACATTACATTAAATAAGATATTTGTTTAAATAATAAAGATGAATATAATAATTAAATTTAATATCTTTTAGTATGTAAAAATGGAGAATTTATTTATTAAACCTAATCTTTATCAAAAATATTTTTAAAAGTCGATCGACAGTCATCTACCATCAGTAAATTGCAACAAAACAATACAATGATAGATACATCAAAATAATAAAATTAAATCTAATCTTTACACACAAAAATTTTCTCAAAGTCGTCTGACACTCATCTACCTCTTGTAAACAATAACAAAATAATATGATAATAGAGATATCAAAGTAATACAACTAAACCTAACCTTTACATAAAAAAATTCCTCTAAGCCGACCAACATTTATCTATTACCTGTAAACTGCAACAAAATAATACGATAAAAGTGATATCAAAATAATACAATTAAACTTAAATTTTACACACAAAATTTTTCAAAGTCGATCGAGATTATTCATCTACGAACTGTAAACTACCACAAAATAATAAACTAATAGAGATATTACGATAATATAATTAAAACTAACTTTTACCTAAAAAAAAAATTCAAAGTCAACACACGTTCATCTAGCATCTGTAAATTAAAATAAAACAATAAGATAATAAAGATATCAAAACAATACAATTAAACCTAACCTTTACACGAAAAATTCTTCAAAGGCAACCGACATTCATCTACGACCTGTAAACTATACAAAAAAAATTTAATAGTGATCACAAAGCTTCGATTTGATTCAACTAACTCTTTCTGTGCAAAAAATTTGACCCTAAAGAATGATTTTGAATGAAAATAAAGAAGATATATGTATACACACACGTGTTGATTCTATTATGCTGACAAAAATAGTGAAGAAGTTGAGAGTCAGAAAATCAAGCATCCACCATCTAGATATGCAATCGAATCAAGTTAGATGAACATCAATCATATTCTACCAATAGGCAAAACGGTCTATTCTCTAGTTTAACGTACATTTCAATATTTATAAAAGTATTTTCTTAATAAAGTCCTATTTTAGGAGTATTTTTCTAATTGAATAGTAGAAAAGAAAATATTAATTAATTCTCCTACCATATATTTTAGGAGTCACATATATTTGAGGAAGTCTAGTAGGAAGGAAAATATTAATTAATTCTCCTATTATATATTTTAGGAAGTCTAGTTAATATAATAAAAAATAATTAAATAATAAATTAAAAAATAGTGAAAAGACAGTTTTGTCTAAAGAAGAGTTTTTTAATGAAGGATAAAAAGTTCAAAATATTTAATATAGATTATAGATATAGATTATAGATTTTTATAATATTTAAAATTAAATAATTCTAAAATCTATGATATGAAAAAAATATTTTAAATATTAAATAGTCCTAAAATATTTGATAAGTGAAAATATATGGCAAAAATTATTAAGAGAATTAATATTTAAAGAGACATAGAATATGTGGTAAGACTCTTCTTTCATCACGCTAAAATATGATTCACGCACATATTAAAATTGTAAAATTTTATTCATCAATTTTTTTATTTAAATACTAAAACATATTAAACTTGTGCTCAATTAATGTTTATCGGATTTGGATTTCTCTGTAGTCTATATTATAGCAAAAGTTGTCTATTTACTGAAATTAGTATCCATATCACTAACTTCGGTCATGGCTAAAGGAAAAAAGGTAAAATTACCTTATAGTTTCTCATATATTTTAGGAGTCCCATATATTTTAAAAAATCTAGTAGAAAAGAAAATATTAATTAATTTTCTTCTATCATATATTTTGGGAAATCTAGTTAATATAATAAAAAATAATTAAATAATAAATTTTAAAAATAGTGAAAAGACAATTTTATTTAAAGAAGATCTTTTAATGAAGGGTAAAAGGTTCAAATCACTTTTTTAAGGGTTCACACTTTTAATAAATTAAAGATATAGATTATAGATATAGATATCACCCCTAATTAATTATTATAAGTCATTTAAGTATTAAAAAAAATAATAGTATTTAATAAAAAAAAGTAAAATAGATATAAAATGATGAATCTCAAAAATAGATCCAAATTGAGGTGACTTTCAAATTTTAGCCCCAAATAGAAAGACTTCCTTAAAATAGCTTTTAACTATTAACTAATATCTTTTTTGGAAGAAATTACCCCTGATCAATGGAGTAAATTACATAAATGATCCTCGTAATGGATAACATAACTCCATATTTATATCTTTCAACTTTTTTTTTTCTCTTTTTAATTTTACTTTGATTTTTATTTTTTATTTTAAATTTTTCTCAACCCTTACTTTTTCCTTTTTTTCCTCAGAACTTCTTTTTTTTTCTTTTTTATTTACATTATTTATATTTTTTATTTTTTCTTTCTTTTTTTTTTTGTTCTTTTTAGTTTTTTTCAACCCTTTTTTTTTTGCACCTTTCAACGTCTACTTTTATAAAAAGAAAAAAAAAATCTTTGATTTTTATTTTTTCTTTTCTTTTTAAATTTTTCTCGAATTTTATTTTTATTTAAATATTTTTTATCAACCTTTATTTTTTCCTATTCTCTCTCAACTTCTACATTTTCTTTGATTTTTATGTTTTAATATTTTTCTTCTTTTTCTGCAATTTTTATAATTTTTGTTCTTTTCTTCGATTTCTTTCATTCAAGTTACATCTTATGAGCAAGAGTTGACACTATCACATTATAAAAGCAAGACTTATGACTTTCAAACAACAAACTACGTTTCATGGGCAAGAGTTGACACTACTACATTGTAGAGGCAAGACTTATGACTTTCAAACAAGTTATGTTTCATGGGCAAGAGTTGACACTACCACATTGTTTTTTAGATTTATGAGATGTTTTATAACTCTTACCTTAGAGGCAAGACTTAGTTCAGGAACTTTCAAATAACAAATTATACCCCACGAGCAAGAGTTGACTGTACCACGTTATATTTTTATTTATGAGATGTTCTACAACTATTTGCAAGACTTAACTCAATGACTTTCAAACTACAAGTTATGCCCCACGGACAAGAGTTGATTCTACCACGTTATATTTTTATTTATGAGATATTCTACAACTATTGTCTTAGAGGCAAGACTTAGCTCAAGGATTTTCAAACAACAAATTATGTCCCACGGGCAAGAGTTGACTCTACCACGTTATGTTTTCATTTATGAGATGTTCTACAACTATTGCCTTAAAGGCAAGACTTAACTCAAGGACTTTCAAACAACATTTTGCCCCACTGGCAAGAGTTGATTCCACCACGTTATGTTTTCATTTATGAGATGTTCTACAACTATTGTCTTAGAGGAAAGACTTGACTCAAGGACTTTCAAACTACAAATTATGCCCCACGGGCAAGAGTTGACTCTACCACATTATATTTTCATTTATAAGATGTTTTGCAACTATTGCCTTAGAGGCAAAACTTAGCTCAAGGACTTTCAAACAATAAATTATGTCCCACGGGCAAGAGTTGACTCTACTATATTATGTTTTCATTTATGAGATGTTCTACAACTATTGTCTTAGAGGATCTTAAAAATTATTGTTTGAATTTTTTGTCCTTCATTAAATGACTCTGATTTAGATAAAATCGTCTTTTCACTATTTTCCTAATATTTAAGAATTAAAAATTAATTAAAAATTTATAATAATTTTTTTATTTATTAGAAGTCATAAGGATTAATGACAACTACTATCTTTTCATTAGTTTAAAAATTACTACCAATATAGTAGCAATATAGTGGGTCGGCGAAATCCAAATTCTACAGACATACAGAAGGACCCTAGTAAATTTTTGATCTATGTATTTGACCCTAAAGTTGAGTGGTCAAAATTATAGAAAGTTGACTTGAATACATGAAATATCATCAAATTAGATGGCCAAACACATTGATTTTGTTACATAATATGAGGAATTGTCATGAAAAGAAGCTCCTGCTTGATGATAATTTTAAAAGAAGATTACAAGTGGTTCAAGTCTTCACGTGTAAATTTGTTAGTTTAACTATGGTGCAACTATAACATTGTCTTTTTTTAATATTTAGGAAAAAAAAAATAGATATTTAAAATTAATTATGTTGTCGTATAAAGTTTTAAAATTTTCTTTCTACGAGCTCTAATTGTGGTACAACAAACAAATGTCTTGAAATTTCCTTTCTACTGAAGTATTTAGTTTTTTTACATCTACTAATATTTTAATACTTCTAACTTAATTAGAGTTTTATTTTATACTGCTTTAGACAGAATCGTTTTTTTTCTTGTATTTAAAATCTTTCCTTATTAGAAGTCATCAGAATTAATGACAATTAATATTTTTTTCATTGGTTTAAGAATTTTTAATCAAACTTTTTAAGAAGATTTGAAAAATCTAGAAATAAATATGAAAGCGTTAGAGTAAGAACAATATAAGAACCACCAAATTTAAAAAATTTAAGTAAGTAATTAAAGATTTTTTAACTTTAAAAATAAGGAAAGAATTTAAATATAAGAAAAAAAAATCATACTACAAATATGGTTCAAATCGATGCATCTCTTTTAGCCTATAGCAGCAAGGAAAAGAGGTACTGCATGACAAATGCAAAAGTGACGATCCATTAACCACTTGAAATTTCTGGTGGTAAAATATATATGTACGTACAAGAAAATATATGTTATGTTTATATTATTATATTAAGGTGTGAAAGATTTTTGAGAAGTGATTTGACCTTTTTGCACTTCATTAAAAATCTTCGCAATAGACAAAATCATCTAATTTTAAATAATCAAAAGTTACACATGCTGGACACGTGTGGTAAAGCTAGTATTTCAAAGAAAAAATACGTAAAAAAATATTATAAATCACAATAATTAACAACTTAAAAAATTTAAAAGATATAAAATATTTAGTTGACTCTCGAAATTATATCAATACCACCTAAATTGGAATAGAAGAAAAGTATTATAAATCATAATAATTAAAAACTTAAATTATTTTAAAAATATAATTGACTATCAACGTCACTCTAGTTTGAACAAGAGATTAATGTTTATTATTTGAAACTGCATAAAAAATATTAGAAATTACAAGCGTTAACAATTTAAAATATTTAAAAACATATTAAAAGTATGATTGATTATCTAAATTCTATTTTGTGTCCCATAAATTGAGACAAAAAAATAACATATATTGAGCTCGTGTTATTTAAAAAACATTAATATAGGCCCATCGAATTTTGATTTTCGCTCTCTTTACTAATTTTTATATTTGTAGAGTTTAATTTTGATCGTGAATTAAATTTTATCAACAAAATTATATATTTGAATGATAAATCACAGTAATTGATAACTTAAAATATTTTAAGAATATATGCAAAAATTTCTCTAAAAAAAAAATTATTTAAAATTTCAACATTCAAAAAATGTCACATTAATTGATATGGTTATTGTTATAATGTTAATTTAGGATGGATATTATGCAAGCACGACTTCTCATGACTAGTTTATCTAACATGTAGTTCTTATAACTAGAGTAGATTTAATGTGATCTCATGTTACATTGTGGGAACTCATTTCTTTTTTATCCTTCGAGAAAAAGGTTTATTCTCTTCATAATATTATTCTCATATCTTGTTGTTCGAGTACACCTTCCTCTGTTATAAGAGTCTTGTTTCACATTATGTTTTATTCCCATACTCGCCTCTACATTCTTGTTAATTTTATACCTTCCTCTGTTATAAAAATTAGTTGAGGTGCGTACAAGCTAGTTATGGATTGTTCTTAGTTTTCTTTGTGAAGTGGACTTGCTTCGTTCATTTGGATGTGCTAAAATTTCTTCTCTTTCCTTCTCTCCAGTTAAGAATGTCATATCTTGAAATACTAAATATTTTGCACGAATAGGTACAATGTAATATGGGAAAGATTTGGAGCCTGAAATTCTGTAATTAGGAACAGGAAATAGTCTCTTTTCGTTTTCTGTATGACTTGTAAACGCTATTTAAATAACATGCTTGAGGAATCAAGCAATTCGTTCTCTTTTTCTATACATGATGTTGGAGCCGAGGGTTTGGCCGGGTCCCTGTATTATTAAAAGGTTCTTCCCTTTTTCGTTCCCAAAAAAGAAAGAGAAAAAAGAAGAGGAAGAAAGGAAGTTGCAGATCTGGTTCATTGACACGAGAGTACCAGACAAGTTTCAAGTCTCACCTCCCTCTTAGAAAGGCTTTCCAATCGCCCAGCAACTCCAACCCCAATACCCTGGCGCTGGAAGCCATGCGTTTTTGTCTTGCGTATACCATCCATCATCTTTGCCAGAGTTTCATGCAATGCTCATGGGTCACTTTCCCCAACCTTCCTACTACGACCAGTCTAGCAAAGGTCGACCGAGTCCCTTGCTTCATCTTCGCTTTCCCAAACCTCTTTTTTTTTTGGTACACTCATTCTAGTCCAAGATTTTCTGTTGCTGACCCGGCCTTGAGGTTTTTTCTCCCATTTGAATTACTTCTTTTCCTTTCTAACTTTTTCATCCTCATTGTGATTGGGATGGTAAAAGTCCAGCTCTTCTCAAATTTAGGCCAGAAGTTGTATAAATGATGAATATCTGTGTTGGAACTTTAGAAGTAGTCGCACATCTAAAGGCAACCAGCAATTAAGGCCATTAAGTGATGAGGGCCAATCGGGAACTTTTAGCTATATATTTTGATACTGGAAGTTTCAATGCCAAATATAGTTTGAAAGAAAATGTCTTATCCAAATCTGGAAATGTATATTCAATGAGTCCATATACTAATTGAACTTCCTCACGAGGAAGAAGCCTGTAGAATGGGACTATGGGAGTATGGCATAGTCATCAAACTTTCTCTACTTTGCTTTGGCGTCTGGATTCTGTTGGGTTAGGATCAGTGCAATTCTTTTGGTATGTTTTATTTGGAAACTTGTTCCCGAGATCATGCAACTGTTATTTCCACAATATATTCGGGTATGCAGAATCTGTATAGCAGAACAACAACTTCAACTAGTTCTAGTTTATAAACAAGAACACAATGAAGTATATCAAATACCCTCAACACAAGATCAAAATGATCTTTCCAAGAGGTGTATTTTATTTTTCAGAAAAATAGATGAAGTAGAAATGAATAAGGCCAAGTCGTCCGAATCAAATACCCTCAACACAAGATCAAAATGATCTTTCTAAGAGGTGTATTTTATTTTTGAGAAAAATAGATGAAGTAGAAATGAATAAGGCCAAGTCGTCCGAATTCACGGATTTTCCTTAAGGAAATAATTTCCCTCACTGTACCCGAGGTTGTGGAATTTTTCCTCCCAGGATAAAATGGCCTTCAATCCGACTATAGCGGTATCTCAAATAGACGGATTCTACGAACGCACTGAATGATTTAATGATCACACAGAATAGTTTTTTCAAGAGAAGAAGAAGAGTTTATAATCTGAAATTTCTGTAATTTCTATATCAAACCTATGGATGAAAACCAGGTTATTTATAGCCACAAGATGCCTCTTTAGAAAGGAGGCAATGGTTCACTCCAAAGGTTGCACCTTTGCTGTAAGTTTATGTCTGTTCATCAAGGATTGCATCCTTTCCTGAACAGTCATATTTTTTCATGAATCAGTGTGTCTTTTAATGAATGGTTGCATCTGTTTGTTCAACCAGTGCATCAGTTCTGAAGCAATGCAACATTTCCGAAGCAGTGCAACTATTCTGCGTCACTGTTCACGTAAAACAGTAGCATCAGTTCCTGCGTGTAAATGGAGGATTAAACACAGAAAATATTTACTGCGTTTTCTCTTGGCATTTTTCGAAATTCAAATAAAGTTATCTCAAATAGACGGATTCTACGAATGCACTGAATGATTTAATGATCACACAGAATAGTTTTTTCAAGAGAAGAAGAAGAGTTTATAATCTGAAATTTCTGTAATTTCTATATCAAACCTGTGGATGAAAACCAGGTTATTTATAGCCACAAGATGCCTCTTTAAAAAGGAGGCAATGGTTCACTCCAAAGGTTGCACCTTTGCTGTAAGTTTATGTTTGTTCATCAAGGATTGCATCCTTTCCTGAACAGTCATATCTTTCCATGAATCAGTGTGTCTTTTACTAAATGGTTGCATCTGTTTGTTCAACCAGTACATCAGTTCAGTTAAAAAGCAGAAAACAGTGCATCAGTTTTGAAGCAATGCAACATTTCCGAAGCAGTGCAACTGTTCTGCGTCACTGTTCACGTAAAACAGTAGCATCAGTTCCTGCGTGTACATAGAGGATTAAACACAAAAAATATTTACTGCGTTTTCTCTTGGCATTTTTCGGAATTCAAATAAAGTTATCTCATCGATCGATCATTTGACAAGTCCGAGGCCGAACGACGACGACGACAGCGCGAGTCATCTCTTATTCCTTGCCTCACTTATCAATGTGGAAGTGTGTTTCACAATATAAACACTTTAAAGTTCTCTTCTTCCACCAATGTGGGCGAAAGAGTAAACTTTCAAATTTTGAGTACACTTTCCATTTTAGTGTAAACTCAATTTTTTCTCTTCCACTTGATTTCTCCATTTTCCATTCAACACACATATAGAACCCAACAGCAACAACATCTTGTCGTAAACATCTTAGTTATCTTATATAAAGTGGTAATGTACCATTTATTTTTGTCTTCTTCTTCTGATACCTCTCATTATTTCTGTCAATATCCTTCCTGGTTCAGCCGCATGACAAAATTTGAATGATTATGCTGTTTCGTTTGATTGCTTATATGCAGGAAGATTTCAAGGATTGGACAATAGATGTTATAACCGATGCACTAACACGAGTTGTTTTTCCTGAAAGTGTACGTACTGTGCAAAATTTTAGAACCTCGAAGGTCTTAACGTATAGTAACATGCTCCATTGTTGTGATAGTTTCTCTTTTAAATTATTGGAAATGTAAACTTTGGTCAACATACTGAACATTTCCTTTGAACCACATGCCAGAAAATATTGGTCTCCGAAGCCTCTCTTTTGAGATTGCTTCTAGTTGTTTTCGTGAGTATATCATAGTTAGACGTGTTACTTAAAAGAGGGAGAATTGCTAAATCTTGGTGTTAGTTTGATATTTGGTTTGGTTAAACCGTGTGTTCCACTCACTTCATATCATATCACATATACAGTTAAAGATCAAGCAAGAACAATAAGGGTGTGTTTGGTGCGAAAGAAAATGTAACAAGTTCGTTTTTATTAAATTTTTTAGTGTTTGGTAAGTAAGCGAAAACAAAAAATGTCTCAAGAGCACTTACAATTTGTTTGTTTCAACTTCCAAAAAATATTACTGATAAAATTATAAAAAATTTTGTCCAACTAATTTATATTTATAAGTTGATAAGATAAAAGGACCTCCGCAAGTTTGTAAACATAGCCGAACGCCGTCCTATTATATAGCAAGTCGCATACAGAAATTATTTGATGACGAATTTTATGTTAAAATCTTATGTTGTACAATCAATATATGTAGCGACTTCCTAATCCCTATTGCCAAACTTCCCCCTTTCTAAGAGCTTATTTTGATATCCACCTTATAATTGAGTGCAACTACACATTTTTGAATTGTTTATCTAATCAGATAATTAATTGGTCAATGCGAAATTGAGTATAGTAAATTAGGAGCAATATATTACACCATGTAAAATCGATAAATAGCCACTTTTGACACATGCTATCAAATAGTAGTTACCATTTCTAAAGCTATTAGCATTTAGCCACTCTTATAACATAATATATATATATATATATATATATTATGTTATAAGAGTGGCTAAATGCTAATAGTTATATATCTATAATATATTAAAAGTGTGAAGACATTTAGAAAAGTGATTCGAACTTTTTGCCCTTCATTAAAAGTTTTTCCTTTAGACAAAATCGTCTTTTCATTATTTTCTTCAATTATTATTTAATTATATTTATAATATTATCTCCTAAAATATATGGGATCAGGAGTTTAAAATATATGGTTAGACTTAACAAACATTGCCTTATTTTTTGACAAAAGAAAAACGTAGGAGTATATTTGACAAAATTAAAAAGTTGTCATTACTTTTAACAAACTAAAACAAGTAACAATTATACATCCAGTAGGAGTTCTAATATATTGTCTTACTTTTGAAAAATAAAAACTGTTAACTTTTTTATTAAGTTAACTAGACTTCCTAAAATATATGCGAATCCTAAAATATATGGTAGGAGAATTAATTAATATTTTTCAGACTTTCTAAAATATGTGGGACTCCTAAAATATATGATAGGAGAATTAATTAATATTTTTCTTTGTACTGTTCAATTAGAAAAATACTGACTCTATTAAGAAAATACTTTTATAAATATTGAGATGTACGTTAAACTAGAGAACATATCGATTTGCCTATTGGGAGAATATGATCGATGCTCATCTAATTTGATTCTATTGCATGTCTAGATGGTGGATGCTTGATTTTCTAACGCTCAACTTCTTCACTGTTTTTGTTAGCATAATAGAATTCAACATGTGTGTATTTATATATCTTCTTTGTTTTCATTCAAAATCATTCTTCAGGGTCAAAATTTTTCGCTTAGACAAGAGTTAGTTGGATCAAAATCGAAGCTTTGTGATCACTATTATATTTTTTGTTTATAGTTTACAAGTCGTAGATGGATGTTGGTTGATTTTGAAGAATTTCTTGTGTAAAGGTTAGGTTTAATTGTATTGTTTTAATATCTTTATTATCTTATTATTTTATTTTAATTTATAGATCTAGATGAATGTCGGTCGGCTTTGAATTTTTTTTTAGGTAAAGGTTAGGTTTAATTGTAATATGGTAATATTTCTATTAGTTTGTTATTTGTGGTAGTTTACAGTTTGTAGATGAATCTCGATCGGCTTTGAAAAATTTTTGTGTGTAAAATTTAAGTTTAATTGTATTGTTTTGATATCACTTTTATCGTATTATTTTGTTGCAGTTTACAGGTGATAGATAAATGTTGGTCGGCTTTGAGGAATTTTTTTATGTAAAGGTTAGGTTTAGTTGTATTATTTTGATATCTCAATTATCGTATTATTTTTTTATTGTTTACAGGTTGTAGATGAGTGTCGGACGACTTTGAAAAAAATTTCGTGTGTAAAGATTAGATTTAATTGAATTATTTTGATGTCTCTATCATTGTATTGTTTTGTTGCAATTTACAGATGGTAGATGAATGTCGATCAACTTTTAAAAATATTTTTGGTAATGATTAGGTTTAATAAATAAATTTTCATATTTACGTACTCAAAAGATATTAAATTTAATTATTATATTCATCTTTATTATTTAAACAAATATCTTATTTAATGTAATATTTGAACTCATTAAAGTGAGTACGCGCACAAGACGCGTACACCTAAACTAGTATATATATATATATTTGGACAAAAGTATTTTTAACTGAAATACGGAACAACTTCAGTAATCTTCATGTGAAATCCAAGCATGCTATGCTAGAATTCCAAAATCTCTTATGTGTGAAAACTCAATATCATATTCTAAAGTTTGGAACTCACAAACGTGAAATTTAAACATTGTGTGTTGGAATTTCAACTTAATTTTTTTTTTTGAAATTCCTGCTTCAATTTTTATTATGAGACCTATTTCGAACTCCACGACAGATTCATGGAGTTTCAACTTATCAAAACATGGGTGAACTAATTCCTTTCACATTTCTCTCATGATACCTCTTTTGAATTCTAAGACATACTTATGAAGTTTAAACTTGTAGAAGTTAAAAACTCTAGTCGTTGTCTTGAGTTCAAAAAGGTATTATTATAAGTGAAATAATTTTTCAGTGTGTTATTACATGTACTTATTTCACTCATCATACCTATTTTAATATTTATATATTTTTTATTATTTCACTTCATGATATTTATTTTAAAATTTTATCATTTTCTACTCATGGTACATACTTCAAACTCCATGAATTGAACCTTTATAAGTTCAAACTCCATATCAAGATTGAAACCCAATCAACAGTTCCTAGAGTTTGAACCTTCATAAATTCAAACTCCAATGATCATTTTTGGAGTTTCAAAATTCAGGTTCGAAATGCATCAAATTGTAATGGAGTTCTACTTGTCAAAGTGTTAAATTTCAACACCACGTTGAGGTTGTTTAATATATTTTGCTGGAAGTAATTTGTTTAGATGTTATATTTCGCATTAAAAGATGCTACTTTTGAATTATATTTGAAAAGGCTACAAAACTTTGATTGTAGTCTCAAAATTAATTATTCCACCTAATTTTACTATGAAAATTTTAAAAAGGATGGTGGAGATGATGGTGAAGAGGGGCGTAGAAATACCCATAATCAATTCGTATTTAGCACTAAGATCATGATCAATTACAAAAGTCATTTGTTTGGTAAGAAGATTGGTGGAATAGTATAAAAAGAAAAACTTACACATGGAGTTCAATAATTCTAGAAAAGGCTTACCATAAAGTTTCAAGAGAGGCTCTATAAGATGCTTGAAGGTTATAGTGGTGTATATTAGGGTAATCAGTGACATAAGATAGAGCCATGACCTAAATAAGCACAGTAGAAGGAGACTCGAAGTGCTTTCTAATTTTGATAAGGTTACAACAGGGATCAATCCTAAGTTCGTTTTTGTTTGTCTTGGTGATGGATGCTTTGATGCAATAAATTTCAAGTGAAGTGTTATGGGGTATGTTATTTACTGATTACATCACTACTAGAAAATAATAAATTTTCGACGGCCATTGTAGTCGGAATGTGGTCGGAAATTAGTATATTTCCGACTACTTTCCGACTAAATGATGGTAGTCGGAAAAATATTTCCGACTATTATAGTCGGAAATTTTCGACTACTTTAGTCGGAAGACTAGTTGGATATTTAATAAATATTTATTTAATAATTATTAAATTTCCGACTACTGTAGTCGGAAGTTTAATAAATATTTATTTAATAATTTTAATTATTCCGACTACTGTAGTCGGAAAGTTAATAAACAATTGTTTGATAATTTTAATTATTCCGACTACTGTAGTCGGAAATTTAATAAATAATTATTTAATAATTTTAATTATTTCGACTACTGTAGTCGAAAATTAAATAAATAATTATTTAATAATCTTAACTATTCCGACTACTGTAGTTGAAAATTCTAATAAATAATTATTTAATGATTATTATTATTAATAAATAATTATTAAATAATTATTAAATTGCATTCGCTTACACTGCTTTCAAATTATAAACGACATAACTAATGTATTTTTCCCAATAGGATCAAACACGATAAAAATTTATATATACAACCCACTTTAAATCATTCAAAACAAACGACAAATCAAATAGTTTAAACATCTAAATGGCACAACCAAAAATAAGAACAATAACTACAATCTAATTATTATCAGATTCATTATCTTCCTCGTCTTGAAATACTTGCGGCATGTGCTTCTTAACCAACTCCTCCAATTTTTCCAATTTAGCAAATTTAGCATCATTATCTGCACATTTCTGCGTCAATTCCACAATTTGCATTTTCATCGCTTCCATTTCTTTCATTGTTTGCAAAGTAGAGGAAGAACTGAAAAACAACGAAGGACTACTCGAGGATTGGAGATCCCCTGTCCCGTAGGTTCTACCATTCTTTGGACCACCTACCACAGTTGTCCACATATTATTCAACTCTGCAGGTGATGGTTGGACCATGGTACCATCCTCTGAAGTAGGTTGGGTTTTCCACCACTCTTCTATGTTTTTTTGAAATTCTTCATGAAATAAAAATCATTTGTCAGTACGTAAACAAGCAAAGTCGAGTACTAATAAAACAATGTATGTAAAAGTTATTATCTTACATATGCAATCCTAGCACGCGGTTTGACTCAATCTCCTATTGTACCGTCCTTATTTTTCTTTCTATGCGTCTCTTCATAGACATGAAGAAAAGGGCGCTCTTTTCCCCCATTTTCATATTCCTGCAAAATTTTAGAAATAAAGATAATGCAAGTATGAAGACAAGTCCCAACCTATTGCTTTCCTTATCTTGAAGTGAAATAGAAACTTTCTCCTAAGTCATATACACGCGTGGTTATTAGATATAGCAGTTTCCTTATCTAGTATTAAGTGAAAATTATATGACTAGTATAAAAGTGAAATATGAAAGGAAAAATAATTAAATAGGAAAGAGGACTAAATTGGCAGAATCTATCTATCTATCTATATATATATATCTATATATCTATATATATATATATATAGTGACAGGGCATGAGTTATGTTCACAAAAATCATATGAATTGAAGGTGTGTGGGTGCATGTTTCCTTTTTTAAATTTAGGGGCCATTACTTGTGCACTTCTATACTTTGCAATTTTGGACTTTCTTCTCATGCTTCTTCATTCCATATAAGCATTTTACGCACACACACAGATTTTAGCTATCACCTCGTTGAACAGTCACTAGTTACACGATAGATGCTGCAAAAAACTTATACATCTCTTAGAAAACAACAATAACAAATTGCCCAGTGTCAACATATCAGTCTGTAGCTTGTATGTGTTTCTTCTTGAACATATATGTATACTTGAACAACCACTAATATGCTAAAGACAAGTACTAACCACAATTTTTCACCAGTCTAACTATAAGGAGGAGATAAACTTGGTTTATGTAGTCTAGATTCTGGAAGAAAACTTCAACTAACAGAGTGTATTAGAAATTTTCTGCTGAAGCAACTTATTTTTGATAAGGAAAAAAATTGTATTTTAAGAAAAAAACAAATGTGTTGAGCGGGATTTTGAAGTTCCTTATCTTGGGCATGTGCATTTGATCCGTAAGTAATCAACATTTCACGGGCTCAAAACATACTAGTTCATTGAAAGGAGTACAACCACCGAGATCCTCGTCACAAATATCTCCTCAAAATATCAAGCAATTTGTTATCTATGCGCAAGCTAAATTCCTTCATGTGCTAGAAGAGAATATAACAGTTCAACTCTAAGCAGTCAAGTTCAGGTGAAAGAGTTAGTATGTGCACCTTGTTCCTTTACCAGTAATCCTAAAAAGGCAAATGTCTTACTCTTGCATTCATCTCATTGTTCACTGGTGACGTTAACTTGAGTACTCAGAGAAAATTTACATTCATTTTGGGACTCCATCACAGAATGCTTTGTCCTATGCTATAGGTAATGAGAATGCTATTAGACAGTTTAGGTAAATCTATTTTCTCTAAATTTTTGTTCTTACTCTGTAACTACAACCTCAATATGTACATTTACTCCATTAAACAATTTCTAATTCCTAGTTGTCCATGTATGATAGTTTATCCCCCCAGATTTCAGTTATCACCTCTCCGGCTTTTACCTAAATTCCAGCCCATTGCATAACGGGATCCCTGCCAGTTTAGTCTAAGTGCAGTTCACAAATAAGTGTTGATTCAATTGCACTGCCTGCACATCAAATGAGAAGCATTTAGTCGTCTCTCCTTGGTAAGCAGCCTGCCCTGAACAACCAGTCATACTATAAATGTGTAGGTGGAGTTACTACATTCCAAATGAGTTAGCAATCTCCAGCTCCCTTTCAGTCCAAATAATGGCAAAGTAACCTCTTGTGATATAATATATCCAAAAGTTACTAAAGGTTACTTTCTAAAACCATTAGGTAGGGTGATACAAGATCAAGTTCACAACAAAAGAAACAAGCAACAACAAAAGCAACAAGATGTCAACAACAATGCTAGTGAATCAAAATAGGCCACACACGGCTTCACTAGACTTCAAGATGAACAACAACAAGAAGATAACAACAATAGTGAATCGAAAGAGCCCCACACGGCTTCACTATGTCACGGTTTAAAATATTGAAGTAAATCGAACAAATCAGAAATTTAAAATAATATTACCAGTCTTCGTCGGTGGGTAGCGAAACTCATCGACCCTCCTGTGTGCAATGAGCCACCCATTTGAAATGATCTATTTGCCTTTGCCCGTTCCCTCCTCGCCCTAAATTCAGGAGTATCCCATTTTTCCAAGAACTGAACCCACACATCAACATTCATCCAATCAGGTTTTTTCAACTTTCTCCGGGCCTCATATAAGTGTTCTTTGATCCGGTTAGCTGCTTTGAACTTGAAAATGCGTTGTATTTCATTTTCATGACAAGAATTCCATCCACACTTTGTCTGCAAAATAGTTTAATCTAAAGTCATGAAATGAGTTGACGGTGTAACACCCCGTACTTAATTACGTGCATTAGCCATGGTTATATAGGTTAGAGTATATGTATTGATCATAAGTTAGGTATATATGAGTTTAAGTATGAGTATTGATTATTTTGAGATGGTTTCAAGTGTATAGTTTGATTATATGTGTATAGGAATCGACTTTATTTATACCAGAATTTTCTCGTCGAAGTTTCTATGCGAAGTTTATCGAGTTAGCTTTCCAACGATATAAAGATTTCTGAAAACAGATGAGTATCGGATATAAGCGAGCATGTTCGAAGCTTGAAAACGGTGGACGCAATGAACAGTAAATGTGCAGAAATTTTCTGCACACAAAAGTACTGCAGCCAAACAGATTTTTGGGTCGACTTTAAACGATCATAACTCCTTGTACAAAATGAACTGTGTGATCTGCTATATATCGATGAGAAGCCCCGAGAGTCTTCTTTCTAATGCAATTATTTTCACTCAAATCTATTATCGGAGCAAAGAGTTATGGTCGATTTACTTTAGCCTATCAAAACAGTCCACCATGGACAGATTCGGATTTACTTAAATTTTAAGGGCAATATGGTCATTTTCCATCACCTCATGGACGAAAATTGGTCATTATATACATATACTTAGCCTCATATCCATCATTTATCATCCAAATTATTGAAGAATAAGAAACCTAGCCTAATTTCAACTCCAATTATCTTGTGATTCAACCGTAGAAAATCCAAATTGATTCCGTAGTTGTGTTCACCGTCTCGAAGGCTTCGAGAAGCACCCCTTATTTGTGCCAACAGGACTTCAAAATCAAAAGGGTCATTTTATGGTAAGGATGTAAATTATGTTGGTGTTATTTATATGGATATGTATATATATGCATGCGAGCATAAGAAGTATGTTATTTGATTGTTGTTGAAAGATGATTGGAAATGATGTTGGATTATTCTTGTGCATGGTTGGATTATGTTGAATTGTGAATAGATTTGGTGTGCTGATGTGGTATTGAAATGATGATTATATATATATATATACACATAAATCTATTGTTCAAGTTGGTTTTTGGAATGCTTTGCAAATATTGGTTGTATGGAATTATGGAAGAGAATTGTGGTGTTGGGTTGCTAATACTAGATGCCAAACATTTCATTGTAGATAAGTGATTTGTAAAGGCGGGAAGTTGTGTTGAATTGGTATCCGAATCTACAACGAGGTATGTAAAGCATACTCTAACGATGTTCTTTGGCATGAAAACACCAATGTTCCATCAAGTAAGATTCTGAGGTTGTCCAAAAAACATGTATTGTTCTACGTTACCAACGAAGTTGTTTCCATTCTATAAAGTGTCAAAATGTTTCATTGATATACCAAAAGGATCCTATTTCATTGTTGTGATATTGATGATTCTGAAACACATTGTTGATGTACCAATGAGTCTTCATTACATCGTTATTGTATAGAAGGTCTATTACTTGGTTCCTATTGATGTATCATTGTTCCAAAGGTACTATATTGGCATGAACACTAATGTAATAATCTCAAAAGCTTTAGAACTAAGTTATTGGAAAGATCTTCTATGTGTGTTACTTGATATACGTGTGGGTGGTAGCTCAGGGGCTTAAGCCTAGCATGGGCCGATCCCGATACTTGATATGATTACAGTTGATATGTACTGGGGGCAGCCTAATGGTCACAGTACGGTACAGTATTGATTATTGTTAGGTGGTTGAAGGTTCGAGAGGAGGAGGTAATGACGAATGATAATTGTAAAGAATGAAATGAACGAATGTATACCGTTCCACAAATGTGTTTGAATTCAAGAACCCAATTCAGATTAATGATAATGTACATGATCCTAAAAGTGTTTATGAAGTGTGGTTCACTTCTATTATGATTTATTCACTTGTGTCTGATTTTCTTGATCCCCCATATCACATATGATTATTTACAGCTTTACATACTCAGTACATATTTCGTACTGACGTCCCTCACGGGGGACCTGCATTTCATGCTGCAGGCACAGGTGCTTCAACTCATACACAGCATAGATAGGAGCCAGGTCATACAACTATTGTTGGTGAGCTCCAGTTTGCTTCGGAGCTTTCCGAGTCGGTTCCTTATGTTTTGTTATTGTACAGGAGTCATGTGTGGGCGGGAGGTTTGTCCCGACCCTAGTTATGTCATGTATATCCTAGAGGATTTGTAGACATAAGGAAGGGTAAAGTCATGAAAGTTTATATAGTGATGTTATATTTGTATATGTGGTGGCCCCGACGGCCAAGTATTATATATATATATATATATATATTTGTGCGTGTTGTGCTGATACAGGTAATTAAACCCTTCTATATGCAACGAAGTGCTGTCCAAATTTTTGGTGACATGTAAGTGAAAGTACAGGTATTTGAACGGGTTCTCCCGGGCCTTCTCGGCTTTGGGTGCCAGTCCGGCCCGATGGGATTTTGGGGCGTGATAAAAGTGGTATCAGAGAGGTTCGTCCTAGTGAGTCTACAAAGTCGTGTCTACGTAGAGTCTTGTTTATCGGTGTGTTGTGCACCACATCTATAAACAGGAGGCTATGGACATTTAGGAAATTGTTTCTTTCCTTCAGATCATAGATCATGCCATAGAGCTTATATAGCAAATGAAGTCATAGTTGACCACTGAATCCATTTGTTTCTCTTATTACAGTAAGAATGCCGGATACCAGAAGTAAGAATACCGACGAGCGGGTAGATGTGGCTGCCTGAGAAGGGACTAGTAAGTCACCACCTGTACAAGTTAATCAAAGTGAAGCTCAAGCTGAGCGAGTATCTGAAATGTCTTCCACTCTAGATGAAATAAGTGGGAGGCGAACCACATTCACAGAACCACTTGTTAATGCTGCTGATCAGGATATGAGGGATGCAGTACAACTGTTGACCCGGATTGTTGCCGGTCAAGTCCAAGGGCAAGCTATTCCTGCCGTGGGTTCTAGCGGTACTGATAGGGCGGCTAGTCTTCGGACGCAAGATTTTCTTAAGATGGATCCGCCTATTTTTATTGGATCCGATCTTAATGAAGATCCGCAGGACTTTATTGATCAGATCTAAAGGGCCCTAGAGGTGATGCATGTATCGGGCAGAGAGACAGTGGAGTTAGCCGCGTATAGATTCAAAGGTGAGGCTATATATTGGTATGAAGACTGGAAATGATCAAGGGGCATTGATGCACCCCCAGTTACTTGGAAAGAGTTCAAAGAGGCATTTATTGATCATTATCTTCCATATGAGACTCGTCAAGCCCGTGCGGATCAGTTCTTAAATCTTCGACAGGGTAATACAAGTGTGAGGGAGTATAGTCTTCGATTTAATTCTTTGTCCAGATATGCTCCTAATGTTATAGCTACTATGGATGACAGAGTTCATCGGTATGTGGATGGATTGGATCCGTATTTGGTTAGGGATTGTACTATTGCTGCACTGAATAAAGACATGGATATAGCTAGGATCCAAGCATTTGCACAGAAAATAAAAAATCAGAGGCAAAGAAAAAGAACACAGGAATTTGAAAGTGGATCTTCTAAGAGGGCCAGATATACAGGGCAGTTTATGGCGCCACAGGGAGGTTTTAGACCTCAATTTTCTGCTAGACCACCTAGGCCATTATTTTCTTATTCTGCAGCTAGTGCTTCACCACAGCATCAGGGGTTCAGAGGCAGTCAATTTGGGCAAAGAAGTGAGGGTCATAGTTCGCGATCAGTGGGTTATCATGGGCAAGGGAACATGAGCCAATCGAGACCTTCTCGAGAGATAAGTAATCGATGCGGAAAACATCATATGGGCGTATGTTGAATGGGAACAAATGTTTGTTTTTGGTGCGGTATGACGGGACATATAATGAGAGAATGCCCACGAAGGGGCGCAGGTGGCGTAGCACGACCTTCAGGATCAGTTGTTGCATCATCGTCACCGGTATCTTATTCTGGTAGGGGCGCACAACTTGCGGGTCACGTTAGAAATGAAAAAAAGAGTCGCCAGTTCCAGCGGGACTCAGAATCGCACTTATGCTTTAGCGGATCGACAGAATCTAGAGGCTTCCCCAGATGTGGTCACGGGTATGTTGTCCATATTTTCATTTGATGTATATGCTCTAATTGATTCCGGTTCTACATTATCATATGTTACTCCTTTGGTTGCTGGAAAGTTCAAAAGAACCCCCGAATTGTTAGATAAGCCGTTGGAAGTGTCTACCCCGGTTGGGCAATCTATTATTGCTAGAAGAGTTTATAAAGATTGTGTAGTAACTGTGTGTGGTCGAGACACGATGGCCAATCTTGTGGAACTAGAAATGGTAGATTTTGATGTTATAATGGGTATGGATTGGTTGGCGTCTTGTTATGCCAAAATTGACTGTTGTACGAAAAAGATGTATTTACATTTTCCTAATGAAGCAGTTATTGAATGACAAGGTAAGATTGACGCACCAAGAGGTAGATTTATTTCTTATTTCAAAGCGAGAAAAATGATTTCCAAGGGCTACATATGTCATTTAGTTAGAGTAAAGGATACGAAATCGGAATCACCAGATCTTCACACTGTACCAGTAGTAAGTGAATTTCTTGATGTATTCCCTGAAGATCTTCCAAGTTTACCTCCTGAACGAGAAGTAGAATTTGGTATTGATGTGATACCAGGCACTAAGCCAATCTCAATTCCTCCGTATAGAATGGCCCCAACAGAATTACGAGAATTGAAAGGGCAATTGAAAGATTTGCTAGAAAAGGGGTTCATTAGGCCTAGTATTTCCCCTTGGGGAGCACCAGTGCTGTTTGTGCGCAAGAAAGATGGCACATTGAGAATGTGTATTGATTATAGGCAGCTGAATAAAGTGACTCTTAAAAATAAATATCCTCTTCCAAGAATTGATGATTTGTTTGATAAGTTACAGGGTGCCAAATGTTTTTCTAAGATTGATTTGAGGTCAGGTTATCATCAAGTGAGAGTCAAAGAAAAAGATATACCCAAGACAACTTTCCGAACAAGATCAGAAGAGGATCATGCTAATCATTTGCGACAGGTGTTGCAAACTTTTCATGATTGTAAGCTGTATGCAAAATTTTCTAAATGTGAATTTTGGCTAAAGTCAGTGGCATTTCTGGGCCATATTGTATCAAATGAAGGCATACAGGTTGATACTCAAAAGATAGAAGCTGTGAAGAATTGGCCAAGGCCCACAACGCCTACGGAGATTCGTAGTTTTCTTGGGTTGGCTGGTTATTATAGAAAGTTTGTTGAGGGTTTTTCTTCTATTTCAGCACCCTTAACTAAGCCAACGCATAAAGTATCCAAGTTCCAATGGAATGATGCGTGTGAGGAGAGTTTCCAAGAATTGAAGAATAAGTTGACTTCTACACCTGTGTTGGTACTTCCAGAAGGTACAGAAGAGTATACAGTGTATTGTGATGCTTCGAGAATTGGTTTAGGATGTGTATTAATGCAGCATGGTAAGGTGATAGCATATGCCTCAAGGCAATTGAGGCCATATGAGAAAAATTACCCCACACATGATCTTGAGCTGGCAGTGGTTATCTTTGCTTTTAAAATATGGCGCCACTATTTATATGGGGTTCATGTTGATATATATACTGATCACAAGAGCTTACAATATATTTTCAGTCAGAAGGATCTAAATCTGAGGCAGCGAAGGTGGATGGAACTATTAAAAGATTATGATGTTGATATTTTGTATCACCCAGGGAAAACAAATATATTAGCTGATGCGTTGAGTCGTAAGGCTATGATGGCACCTGTAGAAAGGCATGGGATGATTAAAGATCTTCATCAATTAGCTAGTCTAGGAGTTCGTCTTCTCGAAACTCCGGACGAGGAGCTTATTGTGCATAATGCCGCGGAATCCTCATTAGTAGCTGAGGTGAAAGAGAAGCAATGTGCAGATCCTGTTTTATTGCAACTCAAGGAGAATGTTCAAAATGGTGCGATGAAGGTATTTGAGCTTTCGCAAGAAGGAGTACTTCTACGCCAAAATCGGCTATGTGTGCCTATTGTTGATGAGCTAAGAAAAAGAATTATGACTGAGGCACATTTCTCAAGGTATTCTATTCATCCAGGGTCAACCAAAATGTATCAAGATTTGAAGGATGTATATTGGTGGAATGACATGAAATGGAACATCGCAGAATTTGTAGCTGAATGTCCAAATTACCAACGAGTTAAAGTGGAACATCAAAAGCCCGGAGGCTATATGCAATGCATAGATCTTCCAATTTGGAAGTGGGACATGATCAACATGGATTTTGTTACAGGTTTGCCTCGTACAGCTCGGAAATTTGATTCTATATGGGTGATTGTGGATAGGCTTACTAAATCCGCACATTTCTTACCCGTTAAGACCACTTACACAATTGAAGAATATTTGAAGTTGTATGTTAAAGAAATAGTCTGATTACATGGAGTGCCAACTTCTATTATATCGGATCGGGGAACTCAATTTACAACAAACTTTTGGAAGTCTTTCCAACGGAGTTTGGGAACACAAGTGAATCTGAGTACAACTTCTCCCCCTCAGACGGATGGACAAGCAGAGCGCACCATTCAAACACTTGAAGATATGCTACGAGCATGTGTTATAAATTTTAAAGGCAGCTGGGATGATCATTTGCCTCTTATTGAGTTTGCCTACAATAATAGCTATCATTCAAGTATCAAAATGGCACCATATGAATCTTTATATGGGAGGAAGTGTAGATCACCAATAGGATGGTTCGAAGCGGGTGAAACTCTTATGTTCGGATCGGATCTTGTGTATCAAGCCATAGAAAAAGTCAAGGTGATTCAGCAACGGTTGAAAACAGCCCAAAGTCGACACAAGTCATATGCGGATAGTAGAAGAAGAGGGCTAGAGTTTTCGTTAGGAGATTGGGTATTTTTAAAGGTATCGCCAATGAAAGGGGTGATGAGATTTGGCAAGAAAGAAAAGTTGAGTCCACGATATATAGGCCCGTATAAGATTATTCGAAGATATGGGCAAGTTGCTTATGAATTAGAGCTACCCCAGGAACTCTCATCAGTGCATTCAGTATTTCATGTATCGATGCTTCGAAAGTGCATCGGAGATCCGTCCCTTATTACTTCTACTGAAGATGTGCAAGTAACAGAAGATCTTACCTATGAGGAGATGCCTATTGCTATATTAGATCGTCAAGTTAAGAAGATGAGAAATAAAGAAGTAGCATCGGTGAAAGTACTTTGGAGAAATCAACAAAGGGAAGAGATTACATGGGAAACGGAGGAAGCAATGAAATCCAAATACCCTTATTTGTTCAAAGGTGAAAAAGAAGTGCAAGGAGTGGAACTGGGACACTAACAAGTAAGTTTTAACATATGCATAATATCTATATGATGACGTGAATATCAATTATGAATTCGAACTTGTTTCGGCTAAATAACTACATTCACATTCGAGGACGAATGTCCTTAAGGGGGAAGGATGTAACACCCCGTACTTAATTACGTGCATTAGCCATGGTTATATGGGTTGGAGTATATGTATTGATCATAAGTTAGGTATATATGAGTTTAAGTATGAGTATTGATTATTTTGAGATGGTTTCAAGTATATAGTTTGATTATATGTGTATAGGAATCGACTTTATTTATACCGGAATTTGCTCGTCGAAGTTTTTATGCGAAGTTTATCGAGTTAGCTTTCCAACGATATAAAGATTTCTGAAAAAAGATGAGTATCGGATATAAGCGAGCATGTTCGAAACTTGAAAACGGTGGACGCAATGAACAGTAAATGTGCAGAAATTTTCTGCACACAAAAGTACTGCAGCCAAACAGATTTTTGGGTCGACTTTAAACGATCATAACTCCTTGTACAAAATGAACTGTGTGAGATTCTATATATCGATGAGAAGCCCCGAGAGTGTTCTTTCTAATTCAATTGGTTTCACCTAAATCCATTATCGTATCAAAGAGTTATGGTCGATTTACTAACTATCAAAACAGTCCACCATGGACAGATTCAGATTTACTTAAATTTTAAGGGCAATATGGTCATTTTCCATCACCTCATGGACGAAAATTGGTCATTATATACATATACTTAGCCTCATATCCACCATTTATCATCCAAATTATTGAAGAATAAGAAACCCTAGCCTAATTTCAACTCCAATTATCTTGTGATTCAACCGTAGAAAATCCAAATTGATTCCGTAGTTGTGTTCACCGTCTCGAGGGCTTCGAGAAGCACCCCTTATTTGTGCCAACAGGACTTCGAAATCAAAAGGGCCATTTTATGGTAAGGATGTAAATTATGTTGGTGTTATTTATATGGATATGTATATATATGCATGTGAGCATAAGAAGTATGTTATTTGATTGTTGTTGAAAGATGATTGGAAATGATGTTGGATTATTCTTGTGCATGGTTGGATTATGTTGAATTGTGAAGGGATTTGGTGTGCTGATGTGGTATTGAAATGATGATTATATATATATATATATACACATAAACCTATTGTTCAAGTTGGTTTTTGGAATGCTTTGCAAATATTGGTTGTATGGAATTATGGAAGAGAATTGTGGTGTTGGGTTGCTAATACTAGATGCCAAATATTTCATTGTAGATAAGTGATTTGTAAAGGCGGGAAGTTGTGTTGAATTGGTATCCGAATCTACAACGAGGTATGTAAAGCATACTCTAACGATGTTCTTTGGCATGAAAACACCAATGTTCCATCAAGTAAGATTCTGAGGTTGTCCAAAAAACATGTATTGTTCTACGTTACCAACGAAGTTGTTTCCATTCTATAAAGTGTCAAAATGTTTCATTGATATACCAAAACGATCCTATTTCATTGTTGTGATATTGATGATTCTGAAACACATTGTTGATGTACCAATGAGTCTTCATTACATTGTTATTGTATAGAAGGTCTATTACTTGGTTCCTATTGATGTATCATTGTTCCAAAGGTACTATATTGGCACGAACACTAATGTAATAATCTCAAAAGCTTTTGAACTAAGTTATTGGAAAGATCTCCTATGTGTGTTACTTGATATACGTGTGGGTGGTAGCTCAGGGGCTTAAGCCTAGCATGGGCCGATCCCGATACTTGATATGATTACAGTTGATATGTACTGGGGGCAGCCTAATGGTCACAGTACGGTACAATATTGATTATTGTTAGGTGGTTGGAGGTTCGGGAGGAGGAGGTAATGGCGAATGATAATTGTAAAGAATGAAATGAACGAATGTATACCGTTCCACAAATGTGTTTGAATTCAAGAACCTAATTCAGATTAATGATAATGTACATGATCCTAAAAGTGTTTATGAAGTGTGGTTCACTTCTATTATGATTTATTCACTTGTGTCTGATTTTCTTGATCCCCCATATCACATATGATTATTTACAGCTTTACATACTCAGTACATATTTCGTACTGACGTCCCTCACGGGGGACCTGCATTTCATGCTGCAGGCACAGGTGCTTCAGCTCATACACAACATAGATAGGAGCCAGGTCATACAGCTATTGTTGGTGAGCTCTAGTTTGCTTCGGAGCTTTCCGAGTCGGTTCTTTATGTTTTGTTATTGTACAGGAGTCATGTGTGGGCGGGAGGTTTGTCCCGACCCTTGTTATGTCATGTATATCCTAGAGGATTTGTAGACATAAGGAAGGGTAAATTCATGGAAGTTTATATAGTGATGTTATATTTGTATATGTGGTGGCCCCGACGGCCAAGTATTATATATATATATATTTGTGCGTGTTGTGCTGATACAGGTAATTAGACCCTTCTATATGCAACGAAGTGCTGTCCAAATTTTTGGTGACATGTAAGTGAAAGTACAGGTATTTGAACGGGTTCTCCCGGGCCTTCTCGGCTTCGGGTGCCAGTCCGGCCCGATGGGATTTTGGGGCGTGATTGACGGATACAACAGTAAATTCATCATTGATAGCATACTGAAATGTTAAATTCTTTGATTTTGATTTTACCACAAACTGGTTCCACATAAAAACTCTGACGTTGAGTTCAATCTCGTTCCAACTACCCCATGGCTTCGTGTAAAATGGTTTAATTGCTTCTATAATCATATGTCCGCCGCTAGATGCGGGAATGAACCTGCAATAAAATTTTATCAAATTACCTTATCTTTCAAAATTTTCAAAAATTACAGAAAAACATAAGGTTTACTTACCCATTACCACCATCAGGGGCGATAATTAGTCTGTCGTTGCCGTCATATTCTACTACCTCGGTAAATTTTAAAAATTGGGAAGCAACTGTTGTAGCATTAGATGTTGTATCACTATCAATGGATGGCGATGTTGATGTGCTAGCACCTCCAATTCTCAATCCAGAAAGGCTAGGTGTGGATGATGTTGAAGGTACAGATGAAGAGCTACTATGTAGACTATTGTGGGGAGAAGGGAGCTGGAACTGGTGGGGCAGTGGAGGCATGAAAAATGCATTTGGTAGTGAAATATTTTCCCTTGGAGGAGGAAGAATATTTGTAGTAGCTTGTTGAAGAGTTGTGGTAACAACTAGTGGTAGTGGTGTATATTGACCTGCGGAAAGATTATCAGTTCCTTTCTTAACTTTCTTATGCTGTCCTTTACCAAGACCTTTTGATGTCATTGATTATCTTTATTAAGAACCTGGAAAAAAGAACCATAATATAAAACAATTAGCTGTATATAAGGACTGGTTATATAGAGCAAGTTCAACCATTGACTCTTCACATATAAAGGTAACAAATCAAATTCAACTTGCTGATGTAGAATAAGTACCTTTAACAGTTCATATTGTAGAACAAATGTGTTTATCATGTAATACACACTAGTAAAAATAACTCCTTATTTTGACTTCTCAACTTAAAAATGACAGGTTTGGATCCCACTGTAGTGATATATTACAAATACAGAAAAAGTGTAGCACAAATGATAGTTTCAAGTAGGTCATTTTCACCCTATACAGAAGGAGGAAGCAGTCTGATTCCATATGATGTAGATAGAAGAAACATACAGATGAGTGCAGTGTAATAAGAAAATGCAACAAGACAGGCAAATCATGTTGCATAGTTACTGGCAACAGATAACTTAGAATGCACTGATCCTTCATACAATGGATGGCTAGCTTCCTCTAACTATTCATAAAAGTGCTTAGCCTCATCATTTGGTTCATTTTGAGCCCCTGAGTGTGTCCCAAAAGCATCCCTGACCATCTCACTATATTGTGAACTTTCAACATTATTCTCTCTTATTGGACTTTCAACATAATTCTGAACAGCAAAATTATTAGCAACACTACTCTCTCCATGAGCTGTCCACATAGTATAATTCAACATAAAATCCTTCCTATAAAGATGTAATGTAACATCATCTGGACTCAATAACTTGCAACACTTGCAATTCCAACAAGGACACCTAATTGTCCCTTCAATAAAAAAATCATTAAGTATCATTGCTTTAGCAATAAATTCAGCTACCCCAGCTTTATATTCCTCCCTCAACCCCGCACGGTTAGGATAAAGTCTATTATGCATTCATGTTCGATCTTCATTTTCCATCTACACAAGAACGACAACAATAATAATAGAGAAGAGAAACAAAAACAAGAGAAATAAAACAATAATAGGATTGTTTAGAGATACTACTACGCAGTGGACACAAACAGAAAACTAAGAGAGATTCAATATAAAATAGTAAAGCAGCCAGCAACAATAGAATATTTTAATTAAAAAAAGAATTTTTTATCAGTGAAAGGAATTCAATCCATGTGATAGCTTCACAAACAAGATAAAATAAAGGCTAAAAGGGAGACAAGCAGACGAGGTAAAGAATTTAAAAGAAGAAAATAAAAAGAAAGCGCATGTTGAAATCATTAAAGAGATTTTACTATGACCACGTCCATAAACTCTTGTACCACAAATGACACAACAATGAAGACTAGGGTCTGCTCATCAATCAAAGGTACTAAAAATAGATCACGTAAAAAATGGAATAAATTTTTACCTCGAATCAGTGAATACGTGAGTGAAGATGGAAATTTCTTGATTGATCTTCAATACCGTTACCTAAGAAAGCTGATTTGATTCTTCTAGACCTGTTTCAGCAATTCTGACAAAAGAAAAGCATACCATATTAATGTTTTGAAGGACCAAAATAAACCATGGATGCTTATGAGCAAGCTAAGTAAGAAGCCTCTATAAAAGGATGAGTTCAAGAATGGTTGATGCTTGATAAATAAAAATCTATCTTAATATTGCAAACATGGAGTCGAACAAAATGTAGCAGTGTGTTTGATGTATTAGGCTATGTATGTAAAACATGACTGATTGCTTTCATGTTTATTCGAAGCTATTTTGGGTAAGGTCGCGATTTAGCCATAGCAAAGATTAAATTACAGTCCAAGATTATGCTGATTGTGCTGGTCTCGAAAGAATTTCCCTGCGGTTAAACAATGGGGAGTTTCTAGAGTTTGAAGAAGAAAATACTTACAAAAACCACAACAAATAGGTTATAAATATTTGTTTATCAATCATTATCCAAATATCTGTTTTAATTCTAAATGAAACACCATGTGCAATTTCTCTAGAGTCTAGTGTTTTACTACTTTGCTTGACAAATTTAAAACAGTTTCAAGAGATTCGACAAATAGTCTTCTTTCTACGACTGAAATTTCTAACCTCAAAGAATCCATAATAATTGCACAAGACACCAATAGGAACAAAAGATAAGTCAATAATGTACAGCTCTGTACCTTGATGCAACAACACATAATTGCTAGTATCATCCTATACATAAGACAAGTACTGAAACACAAGAAAAGCCTAGAGCCATGAGAGCAAAAGTTTTGGAATCATTTAAATACAACTGTACTCAAACAAAATAGAAACAACCCAGGCAAAACTAACCTTTACTCAACTACCTAAATATTTATATTTGCATCGTACCTGCAATAAAAAATACGAAAAATATATGTTGCAGCAGAGACAACTCCTACTAGAACACAACCACTCGTTACAAACAGTAACCAAAAACACCCATTCTTAACCCAAAATTCAAAGCAAAATCAAAATATGTCCACACAATCTACCGGTCATGAATTCACCCTGAAGGTAAGTCTCATTACCCAAAAAAGTCATATTCAAATTTTAGAAAAGGGAAGTTATTTCTCGAGAAAATGAGACATGATTATGATGCCAAAAAATTAACAGAAATTTTTAGGAGGAAAAGGCTTGTATTAGTCTAATAGAAACCATGCACTTCAAAAAATAATTTCTAATCAAGCAATGGCTCAAATCGATGGGAAGATAGTAAGAAACAAAGATACAGATCGTTTACAGATTGATTTTTCAGGAGAAAAACCACCTACACCATTTTTAGATAGAGTCAATTATCCGAAACATATGAAGAATCTATCCAACATGGTAAATTTATAATCAAGCAAATAAAAATTAAGGCTTGTAATTCATTTTTCGAATTGTTTAATAGATTTTTTGTATGCATTTTTGTTTCGGAAAAACAGGATCTTGAACAGTTAGCTGCAGAAGTAAGAGCAGAGATTATGTACTCAGTGGCAAAGATAGTAGGCCATTTGAGATCGAGTTCAGGTGTGTGTGTGTGTGAGAGAGAGAGAGAGAGAAAGAGAGGGAGGGAGAGAAAGATCATACCGCCGTCGCCGGAGCTTCAAGGGTTTCGATGGAGAGGGAGAAAGAGAGAGGCACTTTGAAGAGAGAGGCACTTTGCCCTAATTAAAAGAGGCAGTGAAGTACTTTAATATATTAAAAATAACCTTCCGACTACTACAGTCGGGTAAAAGTTAAATATATTTAATAATTCAATTATTTATATTTCCGACTGTAGTGGTCGGATATATGCTTATTTAATTATTAATTTTATTTAGTTGTTCGTCTTTCCGACTAGAGTAGTAGGAAATATATATTTAATAATTTATTTAAATAATTATTTAATTTTCGTTTAAGGAACTGATTATATATTTAGTATTATATTTATTTAATTATTTCGATTTCCGACTACAATGATCGGATATCTATAAAATTAATTATTAATTTTATTTATTTATTACTCTTCCCGACTATAGTAGTCGGAAATATATATTTAATAATTTATTTAAATAGTTATTTAATTTTCATATAACGGACTTATTATATATTTAGTATTATATTTATTTAATTATTTCGATTTTCGACTACAGTAGTCGGATATATAGTAAATTAATTTTTAATTTTATTTATACATTTTCCGACTATAGTAGTCGGAAACATATATCTAATAATTTATTTAAATAGTTATTTAATTTTTGTATAATGGACTGATTATACATTTAATAATATATTTATTTAATTATTTACATTTTCGACTACAGTAGTCGGATATATATTAAATAAATTATTAATTTTATCTATTTATTAGTATTTCCGACTATAGTAGTCGGAAAAATATATTTACTAATTTAATTAAATAAATAATTTATTTAATTATTTATATTTTCGACTACTATAGTCGGAATATATATTTTTCGAAATTTGCCGCCAAATGTTTTGACTGTTTTTGTCACAAATGGTATTGGAAAAATATTGTGTAAAAAATAAAAAATAAAAAATAAGATTTTCGACTGAAGTAGTCGGAAATTTCCGACTACGTATTCAATCGGAAATTTTCAGTCGGAAAAATACGAATTTCTGGTAGTGCATAGTTCTGATTGACGAGACTCATAAAAGAATTAATACTAAACTAGAGATATTGAGATGGATCCTGAATTCGAAAGGTTCAGGTTGAGCAGGACCGAGTTGGAATACCTGGGTTGTAAGTATAGTTGTGTAACATATGAGGTAGTATGAGAGTGAGGCTTGATACTCTGATCATCCAAAAAAGAGAGAGTTTTGAGTATCTTAGGTCTATTATCCTAGAAAATGGAGAGATTAACGAGGATTTCACTCACCGTATTGGTGTAAAGTGGATGAAATTGAGGTTTACATTCGGAGTCTTATGTGATAGGAAGGTGCCACCAAAACTTAAAAACTAGTTTTATAGAGTTGTAGTTAGACCAATTATGTTATATAGAGCAAAGTATTTGCTAGTCAAGAAGTCTCATGTTTCGAACTTAAAAGTTGTAGAAATCAAGACGTTGAGATGAATGTGTGAGTATACTAGAAAGATGTGATTAAAAAATGAGGATATCCTGGACAATGTGGCAGTGTCTTAGGTAGGACAAGATGCATGAAACGAGATTGAGGTGGTTCATATATGTGAAAAGGAGACGTTTGCACTCCCTAGTGAAGTAGTGTGAGTGACTGACTATGGATGATTTTAGGAAGGGTAGAGGTAGACCAATGAAGTAATGATGAGAGTTGGTTATACAAGACATTGCATAATGCCACCTTATTGAGGGCATGACCTTAGACAAGGGGTTGTGAAGGATACAAATTAAGAATAGAAGGTTGATAGATGATCGTGTGTGGAATTAAATATTTAATACTCATTTCTAATACGCATGTGCTTTTCACACATTAAAGTTTATTGTTTTTCTAAATAAGTATTTTTTTAATTAGCTTTTATCTTACAATAACATTTAATTATTAGGCTACGTAATTAGTAGATTTTCAAACAAACTTAAAAAAATTTTCTCCCATTTTAGTGGTAAACAGAAAGCGGATTTTTGGAGTAATTTATAAATTAATGTCACGAGTTTAATTAAGGAAAATAATCTTTCGTAGAAATACAAAAAAAATTATACATATAATATTAAATTTTTATAATTTAATTATTCGCTAAAATTTTATGTATTACAGAAGCTTTAGCTATCAAATGAGTGCCATTTTATTTAAAAGTGGTAAGCAGATGAGAGAGATGGGGGAGTAGAGTAGTTGAGTACCATACTCTCATAGCGGGCTGTGCGAAAATCGAATCGACACATAAATCGAATCGATAAAAATATTATTAGGTTATTGGTATTGAGTTATCGGGTTAACGGTTTTTTATTGATTTTATAAAAATTTTTATTGGATAAACGGTTTGGTATCGGTTTTAGCTTATTGGGTTATCGATTTTAGCATATTGGGTTATACTATTTCTATTTTATAAATATTTTTTTATTGGTTAAATAAAAAATCGAATCGTTAAGGATAAAAAAATTAATAAACCGAAATCGATAAGAAAATATCTTATTGATTTTACATATTTAAAAATAAAAAATCGATAAATCAAACCAATAACACGTAAAATCGAACCGACCCGACCGATGTACACTTCTAGCTCTAGCCTATATATGTACTCACACCTTCAGCCTCTACACAATCGTTGAGCATATATCCTTTCCTTTCTCTCTCTCTCTCTCTCTCTCTCTCTGTGTGTGTACTGTCATCTCAGCTAACGGGCAAGACTTACTTGTCTATTCGGGTTGCAACCTATTTTGGATCTGTTGTTGACCATATTTGTTTTTGCTAATTTTACTAGTTAGAAAGTATCTATACAAGGAATACAAAACTGGGTTGGAGTTTTCTTGGATTTTCATCTCATGGTTTGACTGATCTACTCATTTGGTGAGTATCCAACATATGGCTCATATGTATATATCAGTTTCTCTACCTGTCTTTTGTATGAGTTATTTGTTATGTTGAATCTTGATGGATGTTTTTTTATTTCACTTCTGCTTTAAACTTTTGGATCTCGTTTCCCTTTTGTTAGTTTGGATTTGCATGCTTGTATTGATGTTAATGAGATCTCCTTTGTGCTTCAAATAGAGTAAGAAGGGTGTCTGTCTTGTTTTCTGGATTTTGGTTCTGATGGGGCTATATGGTAGAGTTACTTATTAATCATAGCAGTACATGTCTTTCAGTTAGTCTTGAGATTACAAGTGGAGAACATATATACAAACAACGTACACAGTGTAATCCCACAAGTGGAGTCTAGGAGAGGGTAGGATGTACGCACACCTTACCTACCTTTGTGGGGTAGAGAGGCTGTTTCCAATAGATCCTCGGCTTGATAGTGAGAATATATTTACCAGAGGTAGAAATTGAGGCTTCTGTGGCTGTGTGTGCAACAATTTAGATTTTGATCTAGGACTCTTGAATTAGTGGGGTAGAGAGGCTGTTGTTTCCAATAGATCCTCGGCTTGATAGTGAGAATATATTTACCAGAGGTAGAAATTGAGGCTTCTGTGGCTGTGTGTGCAACAGTTTAGATTTTGATCTAGGACTCTTGAATTAGTGGGACTAACGACCTCCGTTCCTTGCTCTCCAGATCTTTGCAGGACGATGAAAAACCCTCTTTGAATTCTTTTTTTATATCTTTTTGTGCTTAAGATTGGGGATTCGGTCTTTTCCTGTTCATGGTCGTATATACAAGATTGATGTTAAAGGTTGTGCTTTTGGGCTTTGAATTGGGTGCTATTATCTTTGGCTTTGTTATCTTACAGTCTTATAATTGCAAATTTTTTGTCAGTAGAATATTGAAAATCAACGCATGTGGGTGTTTCCATTTGAGGACTTCCTTTTGGACATGAATTTGTGCTTCTTATCCCCAATCAACCTGTCTGTAAGCAGTTTTGGCCTATTATTACAAAAGTGCTTGAAAGCAAAGTTGCTGCAACCATGCAAGCAAATTCATGCATTAATATTAACATCACACACTGACATGAATGCTTTCTCATTGAATTCAAAGCTCATTGGTGCCTATGCAAGTTGCCCATCTAGGTTCTGCTGAGCTTTTGTTCCAAAGAACCACAAACCCGAATATTTTTCTGTTCAATTGGATGATTTCAGCTTTAGCATTCCATGGGTGCCCTGAGAAAATCCATTGGCTACTTCTCTCTTCTTCAACAATCAAGAACTATTCCAAACAAGTACACATTTGTTGTTGCGTTTGTGTTGGTCTATTGGATCTGAACAAAGGAAAGGAAGTGCAAAGTATGATATATAGAATGGGATTTCAGTCAGAGTTATCAGTTGCCAATGTCTTGATTGATAAGTACGGTAAATGTGACAATACGGAATATGATCGTTTAGTTTTTAATAAAATGGTCGAGAGAGATATTGTATCCTGGACATCAATGATATATTCATATGCCAACATGGGGAAAAATGAAGAATCCTTTATTTTGTTTGAAAAAATGAGGTTAGAAGGCATGAGGCCTAATGATTTTACATGGAACGTAATGATTGCTGGATATGCCAGGAGAGGAGATTGTGACGTAGCTTTTACGTTATTCCCTAAAATGAGTAAAGAGGGTTTGACTCCAGATTTAGTTACCTGGAATGCCATGTTTTCAGGATACATTCAAAGTCGCAGATCAAATGAAGCATTATCATTATTGCAGGACATGTTGGATGCTGGAGTTAAGCCTAATGAAGTCACTCTGACTGGGCTTCTCCCTGTGTGTGTGGATTGATTGACTCTCTGTGTAGGGGGGAAGAAATTCATGGCTTAGTATATAGATTAGAGTTGATTGATAATGTCTTTGTTGCTAGTGCTCTCATTGATATGTACAGTAGATGTGGGAGTGTAGAAGACGCTTGGAACGTTTTCAGTTCTGCTCCTTTCAAGAATGTTGCATCATGGAATGCTATGATAGGATGTTATGGAAAGCATGGCAGAGTAGAACATGCAATCAAACTTTTTGAGACGATGCAGTATGAAGGATTGCTGCCAAATGAAGTAACCTTAACTTCTCTTCTTTCTGCATGTAGTCATGGTGGTTTGGTTGAGAAAGGTTTGAAGATCTTTTGGTCCATGGAGGAGTCTTATGGCATTAGAGCTAGGAAAGAGTATTATGCTTGTGTTATTGATCTTTTGTGTCATGTTGGGAGGCTTGAGGAGGCCTACAATATAAAAAAAGATATGCCGGTAGAAGTCACTGATTCAATTATTGGGGCTTTCTTCAGTGGTTGTGTAAGGTCTATTCAAGGAGAGATCTTGCTGAAAAGATGGCTAAGGATATATTGCAGATGGATCTGAAGAAGCCTGAAGGTTTGGTAGCCCTTTCTAATGTTTATGCTGCTGAAGGAGAGTGGGCGAATGTTGAGAATGTGATGAAGGACAAGGGATTCAATAAGATGCCTGGTTCCAGCTGGTTGTAGGAGAATAATAGTATGATAGTGCAGAAACAGAACTAGGAATGTGAAGAAACATTTTCTTTCAAACCATTAGATAATGGTAAGAACAGATAATATATGTACCTTATAAATGGAAAAAAAATGTATAAGATGTGCATGCTTTGCTGTTTACAGTTCTGTTGAAAATGATTATTCTAGCTCTGACATCCTTTTCCAAAGAACCTACCTTTCGCGAATGAGGAACATGTTTTCCATGATATTATATACTTTTGCACTCAGCTAAGTGATCTGAGTTCTACGCACTGTCGGTTTACCCTTCACAAGTTGGAAATTTTGCTGATATGATAGTAGCTTTGACTGCATTGAAGGGAGTGCAGATCTGCGAATTCTTCATCCATGCCTAAATAAACCAGAGAACTATTGTTTTAAAAAACAAGTGGTATTGGTGCAGTTTTACTTGAATATCTTCCTTATATTGTGCTCCCTTTGCCGCCTTCACCTCGAAAATGGCCTTTTATTTTTGCTGATATGATAGTAGCTTTGACTGCATTGAAGGGAGTGCATATCTGCGAATTCTTCATCCATGCCCAAATAAACCAGAGAACTATTGTTTTAAAAACAAGTGGTATTGGTGCAGTCTTACTTGAATATCTTCCTTATATTGTGCTCCCTTTGCCGCCTTCACCTCGAAAATGGCCTTTTATTTTTGTCACCTTATTTGATGATATTACCTTATGAAGTCCATTCTTCGGGATTGAGGTTTAGTTAACTGATTGACTCTGTGAAATATACTACTCAATAATCTAGTACCGATTGTTGTCTAACAGCCTCTCTACTTCGTCCGAGGTAGTGGTATGGACTGCGTACATTTTACCCTCCCCAGACCCCACTTTGTGGGAACACATTGGGTATGTTGTTGTTGAATCTAGTACTGATTGTTAGTTTTATTTGTTTTCTTTTTCTTTCTTTCTGTTCTTGGATGAGATATTGCAATCATATCCTTAGAACTAGCTGTACAGTGTAATGCAGAAGAAGCTATGGGATAAATAAGACAGAATCGAGCAGTGATTCAGTATGCAAAACTAATTTCTGCTGGAGCCAAATCAAACTTATGAGGGCTCTTAAAGATCAAATAGGGTTCTAAATACTTTTATGCTGCGAAGTCCACTCCACAATTTAACCTTCCGTTATTTTCTCTCAATCTTGTCCTATTATCTGTTTTAGATCTGAATTATTTCGCATATTTCTCATTCTTGACCAGCTAGTCTTGTTACCCAGGAGGTTTGATTTGTTTTACACTGATATAAAAGCATATCAAACAACTTTGCATCTTCTTTCATGCCCAAATAAGCCAGAGGGTTGCGATAATAGTAGATTCAGCTAAACTATATTATTTGCTCTAATTGATGGGAGGCTGAAGAGAATTTGGTTGAATTACTTTCTCTACGTTATGTATTCTACTTGCATCCAGTTGCTTTGTACGATTTAAATGGAAGTAAAACTCTTGTACTACTCCCCACGATGAGAATCTGAATTGGACTACTACTACTCTTTCGCTTCCTTCAAACAAGGGTATGATCTGTACATTCCCCTTTTACTCCCACTCATGCCATGCCTTCTTCCTTTCACCGTGATCAATCATTTCTCTAGTTATTACAGTAGAACTGAGTTGATCTCTACAGAGTCTTATGACCTTTGGTATTGCTTATAGTAGTTTCTTAAGCTTATGCAACAAGAGCGAGCCTTGGAAATTTGCACTTTGCCTACTTCTAAAGCTTTCTAATGATGTGACTCTGCTGTTGTTTCTGTGTCACCTACTTTAGAGTAACTATAGTTGATATTTTGCCATACGGCATTCCACTATTCTTTTTAGAGATATACAGGCAGCAGGATAACTGAAAGATACTGACTGAAGCTAGACATAGTTGGAAGTGCAAAAGAAACAATAACACTTGAACTTTTCTCAGCCTGTGCTTGCAATAGGGCTCTGCTGACATTACATATTTGTATGCATCATCTTCTGAATTAGGTTGTCAATATATCAAACTCTGTTTCTCTTTTGCTCCAAATAAGGGTTTCGGTAGGGGTGGGGTAGTATAGAGAGAGTGGAGAGTGTGATCCTGTACTAAAAATGTAGGAACATGAGGATAATTCTAACTTGATTACTTACCAACTCTGTTGCATGGACTCTTCAAAAATGTCATCGGGTGCGTGTCAGATTCTTCAGAAATAGTGCATTTTTGGAGGATCCGACACGGGTGCAGCAACAATTTTGAAGAGTCCAAGCAGCAACTTAGCTTACCAATCACGTGTAGCAACTTCTTTAAAACCTTGGCTGACATCAATCATAGGTGCCTGCTGCCTACATGCCCATGATTATTAAGTGTTGTCTGCTCTCCTTTATAAATAACGTGAACATCCATCCTTCTGTATAACTGTCTTTTTGAGTCTTCAACTGGAAAACATTGATTCATGTCTCAATGTTTTTATTAGCAGGTGCTTCTGCTGATATTTTGTTAAACTCGGGGTTTTTCAATGGGCCGAGGTAGAGGAAAGGGTAAGAAATTGACAGTAATTGACCCTGATGATCCTGGGAGTGAGGAGGAAGAAAAAATCCCTGCACAGAAGAGGAGAGGAAGGCCACAAAAATCACTCAAAGATGACATCGATGAAGAAGCAGCTGAGATGATTGAAGAGGAAGATTCCGAGAATGAAAAACTGGGAATCCAAAACTTGGAGATAAAAGGTTCTGCAACGGAAAATGGGAAGAAGAGGAGGCGGAATACTCGGGTGAAAGAAAAGCATGGTCCCGTTAAAGAGGAAAATGGTAACGGAACCAGAGCAAGCACTGATGAATCTGCTAAGTCCAACAATGTTTTCCGTCATAGGCGGAAAAACAAGCCTCGCCGTGCTGCAGAAGCTGGGGTTGAGTGCAACTGACATTTCGGTTCAGCCTATATGTGGATTTTGCTCCTTTTGTGATGGCGGCTTGCTGATAAATCTTTTTACTCTGTAAATCTCGCACGTTAATTTCTGTCCTTCCTTTCTTTATGCTCATTTTGGTACTTGCATACATTTGACCTTTTTGGAAAGGTCCTGGAGCTGGCCATACCACTTATTATCTTCAATACTAGTAATGCATCTTTGATCATTTTCTTGTCGACATCTCCAAGCTAAAACTTAATATGATGATTGCTTGTTCATGTGCAGAGCAAATTTCATTTCATATGCTATCTGTTGCTTTTGATTGTTCTTGTCCAGTGATCACTTCATTATTACATGTTGAATTTCCTTTTCTATTCCACGTGTTCAATTTTTTTATATTTTGGACTCTATTGAAATCACCAGAGACATTCCTAGAGCTTGAATATGAGACTTCCAATTAGGCTCAAAAGACCCGTTCTCACGGAATCCCTGATAACTAAAATAATACATACATCTCGTTGCCTCTGTTATCCGGAAAATAATTTGTCTTTTTGTTTGTTTGTTTGTTTGTTTGTTTATGAAGATTGTAATAGTATGAGTTAAACATAAACTTGTGAACCATTTAATTCTCATTTTTCTGCTTTTTAATACCAACTTCATAAGGTCATCATAAAAACACTGCTCTTAACACGGGTTATACTCTCCTCAAATACCATAAAGAAATATTGTGCATCACATGTTTAAGATTAGAAAATTTAAAAAATATATATATATATTTTAATACATTTTACATATCTTTAATTTAAAATCACAAAATTTAAATTTTATTTACTTTTTTGTTTAGGGACATGATTGAAGACTATTAGTATTTCATTTATTTATTGATATTGGATATCTCAATGGTCATTCATTACTTTTCTCTCGTTAACTAAATTCATTATATATTATTAGTAAAATAATTCTTTTATAAATTAACTAGTGAAATTAGCCATTAAAAAAATTCAAACTATTATGCAGTACTTCATAGTACGTATTTCTTGTTTGTTTTTTTCTTTTAGGTTATATTTCTTGATTTTATATATAGGAAAATCAATCTTTCTTTAACTAAAGATATCTTTATTATTCTATTATGAAGTACTACAATTAATTAATAATGGCAAATTGCAAATGCATTGATGATGCAAAATCGCATCTTAAATTCTCAGAGTATATTTGTCTAACTCTCATCTTTAACTATTCCAAATAGAGTTGATATCTCAAATATAATCTCTCTTGATTTCATTTACATTACACCTCTCCTTCATCTTACTATTAGAAAGAATTTCTACTCACTTAGAAGGAGAGCAAAACAAAAGTTCTTTTTCGATTGCTTGATAAGCAAGATTAGATTTGTATGTCGGAAATCTATAGGAAATGTGGCATCATGGGAGAAATAAAGAACAATTTAAACACATCCGAGGTTACAGATTCTATTCGGTCTGAAAAGTAATGCTACTATTTTGTGAACCCATCTGAACCAGCCGCTATAGTATATCGACTCCGCAGCTTGATGACTTCTGTGAAATTTTGTCTCAACAGTCAGTCATTCTCCCTGCAAGATTAGTTAGATCGACACTTCTTTTCAAAAGCATTATCAACCTTATTAGCTTGATTAAATGAGCATGAAGTTGGAATTGAAGAGAGTGATAAAAAAAAACATCTTTTATGATTCAAGTAATAAGCTCGGTCATCTCCTCTGAAGATAAAAATATATAACTCATGAAAAAATAAATTAGCATGTGTATATTAGCATGCATCCATTTGTTGTGAGAAAAACTCTTGATGCAACAAACTTTGTCTTTGTCAAAATACGGATGAAAAATAATTAGAAAATATTATAATTGCATAACATGTAGAATCTTCAAAGCTCAGTTGATTATGTATCTTAATTTTTATTTTGTTGATGAAAACTTAATTCTCCACTTTGTATTTTCTTCTCTCATTTCTCCTTTCTCTATCTCCATTTTTTATTTTTAAAAAATCATAACATTCATGTATTATGAATACTAATTGTAATTTAATCAAATGACACTAAATCGATATCTATACATTAATCAAGTATGATACAACACGAAAAAATTCATAAAAGAGTGAAAAGGAGAACTATAACCGATTACACATAAATAAGAAGAGAAAGGATCGTATTCTACCGATATTACAAACAAGATGCACCGTATAACATGACTCGTGAAAAGGCAAAAGTATCACACTTGCTCTAAGCTGACATTTCCGGAGAAAACTATGAATGAGAAAGTTGTGAAAGAGGCATTGCTAATTAGCAGAAAGTTAAATACATCCTACTTATAAATTTCTCATTAATATTGTTTATTATTTTTTCTAAAATGTCGATTATGCTAGATCGTCCATGAACGTGGTTTGGCATATTATAAAATGCACTTTAATGCATTTTTTAGCAGTTTCAAATTATCAATGTCAATGACATTTACTTCAACAACAATAACATACCCAGTGTATTCCCACCTAGTGGGATCTGGGGAGGGTAGAGTGTACGCAGACCATACCACTACCTCAGGAGAAGTAGAGAGGTTGTTTCCGATAGACCCTCGGCTTAGGACCGATACCCATATACCAACCCAAATATAAGTGTATATAACTAGTATGGTACACAAGACAAACTAACAGAATACCAAACACAAAAGATAAGTACATATATAAACTAGTACGGTAAGCAAAATAAACTAACACCGCTAGCCACGAACAAAAAACTTCAGCCCCCGAGGAGCGCACCTCTACTATTACCGATGCCCTCCCTCCCCTAAACCTCTACCCTAATCCGCTTTCTCCACACCTTCCTATCAAGGGTCATGTCCTCCGTTAGCTGTAACTGCTCCATATCATGCTTAATCGCCTCCCTCCAATATTTCTTTGGTCTACCTCTACCCCACCTAAAACCATCCATAGCTAGTGTCTCACACCTCCGCACAGGAGCATCTAAGCCCCTCCTCATCACGTGCCCGAACCAACGTAACCTTACTTCTCGCATCTTGTCCTCCATCGAGGCAACTCCCACGTTCTCTCGAATAATCTTATTTCTTACCCTATCTTTCTTGGTATGCCCACACATCCATCGCAACATTCTCATCTCCGCCACCTTCAACTTTTGGATGTGGGAGTTCTTAACTGGCCAACACTCCGCTCCATACACCATAGCCGGCCGGACTACCACTCTATAGAACTTACCATTAAGCTTCGGAGGCACCTTCTTATCACATATAACTCCCAAAGCGAGCCTCCATTTCAACCATCCTTCCCCAATATGATGTGTGACGTCCTCATCAATCTCACCATTGCCCTGAATCATAGACCCCAGATACTTGAAACTCTCCCTCTTCTGAATGGCTTGAGAATCCAGCTTCACAACCACTCCAGCCTCCTGCGACACATCACTGAACTTACACTCCAAGTACTCCGTCTTGGTTCTACTTAACCGAAATCCTTTAGAATTGAGCGTCTGCCTCCATATTTCCAACTTATCATTAACTCCACCCCGAGTCTCATCAATCAGAACCACATCATCTATGAATAACATACACCAAGGCACCTCCCCTTGAATATGTCGCATCAAAACATCCATCACCAAGGCAAAAAAAAACGGGTGTCAATGTCATTTACTTAATTCTGAAAAAACTAAATGCAATTAAAAAATCATGTAGAAAATTATGTGAATAAGTTGTGATGTACGTGAGTTGATAATGGAATAAGGTTATTTGGTACTTATTGCTTTGTCTTAAAGATCTTAACCACTCATATGTAGGCTTTAACTACATTTATTATGGGAGCCTCTCTTTATAAGTCATTTAGTTGATAGATTATGTATAAAAAAAATTAAAAAAAATAGAAATGAAGGTCATAGAGAGATGCCACATCACCTTTTATATGCTCCTCCTTTTTTTCTTTTTGGTTAAAAAATGGCATTGCATTAGAGTAAAATAAAATAAAACAAATGTTCACCCCATTTCGATCAGTCAAGGTTAATACAAAAAATCTTTGAGTTTCCACTTGGGAATGATCATTACAAGTTTTAACTGATCTAGCGAAATAAGTTCCTGCAATGTTTATCCACACCCGCTTTGTGAGCACACATTGGTGGAATTTTAAAAAGTGTTCTTCCTAGATGAATATTAGAATCTGCCTCCCACTTGACCAGTGCATCAACAACTCCATTCTGCTCCCTATAGCAGTGGAACACCATCGGGTTTCCTAGAATTCTTAGTTTTGACTTGCAATCATCAATGATATCATTATATAATAGATTACCTGATGACAACATGTGTAAAACTTCAAGAGAATCAATGTTAATTTCAATAGGAGTTAGATGAAATTCTTCAACTAACTCCAAACCTTCTCTAAGAGCTAGCATTTCACGCCTCAAATCCTATTGGGGTGGACTGGCACCCTAAACCGAGGAGGCCCGAGAGAACCAGCTCAAAACCTTATACTTCCCATGCATACCTCTATGACAACCCGAAATTCGGACAACATCATATCACATATAAAAGGAAATAATCACCTGTCTAAGCTCGAGCACACATATATATGTATATACAATACTTGGCCGTTGGAGCCATCACGTCTATTAACAAAACACCACCTTGACTGTACATTAGGTCTACAAAGCCTCTAGACAATACACAGAGTTTAACTAAGGTCGGGACACACCCCTCCATATAAATAACTTCTATACAATACCAAAAGTGACTGGATATGACACGGAAAGCCCCGAAGCAAACTGGAGCTCACCAAAAGCAGTTGGATATCCTGGCTCCTACTTGTGCGGTGTATGAGCTGAGGTACCTGTGCCTGCAACATGAAATGCAGGTCCCCCGTGGGGGACGTCAGTACGAAATATGTACTGAGTATGTAAAGTTGTAGATAATCACATATGATATAGGAGCTCAATAGAAATCATAAACAAGTGAATAAATTGTAATAGGAGTGGACCACACATACTAGAACTTGTGACAACCTGTACATTGTATTTATTCAATCACTTTACCTTCGTTCTTATCATCTTTGTAATCATTACTGTACTGTACTGTGACCATTAGGCTGCCTCCAGTACATATCAACTGAGATCGACCCATGATAGGCTTATGCCCCTGGGATACCACCCGATAAGAGAGAACTTCCATCACTTAGTTCAATTAATCTTTGAGATTGTTATTTCGGTCGCCACCGCATTTTTGATACTTTGAAACAATGATACATCAATAAGAGACATATAAATAGACCATCAATGCAATAACAATGAAGTAAGAACTCATTGGCACATCAATGAAGTGTTTTGGAGTCATCAATGTCATAACAATGAAGTAGGAACTTATTGGTATATCAATGAAATGTTTTGGAGTCATTAATAGCACATGGATCTTGTTTGAGTAACCGGATACCTTCTAACATTCATTAGTACAATAAACATGTAAGATTTGGAAAACACGTAAGTATTGGAATGTCTTGACATTTTGTAGGTTGGAAACAAGTTCATTGGTAATGTAGGACATCATACAATACCATTATGGATCACATGTTATTGAATAACTTTGGAAACTTTCTTAATAGAATAATTGTTCACTTTCATGCCAAAGATATGGTATAGAGTATGCTTTACATACCTGACTGTCAACCTTCAATACTAGTCCCAAATGGACTTCCCGTCTTTTCGGATTACTTATCTACAATGAACATATATAGAAATCTAGTATTAGCAACCAAACATCACAATTCAATTATTTGAATTCACCAAACTAGTGGTTAAATAGTAAGCCTTAATTACACCATAAAGGGTGTCACTTTAACCCTCTTATACTCCAATTACATTCACATGCCATGCATATTCATACAACATCTTCCAATATCAAGTTTGGATTCATTTATCCTTCCAACCAATCCATTAAACCAAATTGAGCCATAGACATAAATAATCATCAATTCAATAGTATATCACCATATCCACCTTCCATAACTCAATTACCATACCCATCTTCCACAATTCAATACAACCAAACCATGCAAAATAGTTCGTAACCCTATTTCCATCACCTTTCAATAACAACCAATACATATAATCCTCTATCACACATATACATATGGAAAAGAACAAAGGCAAACAATATTCATACCTTAGAATTCACCTCTTGATTATGTAATCCTTTTTGCACAAATAATAGGTGTCGTTCGAAGCTCTCGAGATGACAAATGCAGTTATCGGATTACTTTGGAATTTCTATGGTTGAATCAAAAGTAATTTAAAGGTCAAATTTGGCTAGGGTTTGTTCTTTCTCAATGATTGATGATGAAAATGAGTTTTTGAACTCATATACATGTATATATACACATATTCCGTCCATAATATAATAGGAAATGACCAAAATGCCTTTAAAATTTAAATAATGTCAAATCTGTCCTTTGGTGGACTGTTTTGATAAGCTAAAGTAGATCGACCATAACTCTTTTCTCCGATATCGGATTTGGGTGAAATTGGTATCGTTGGAAATATAATTCAAAGGGATTTCATTTAATATAAAGTAGGCCACCCAGTTCGTCCTGTGCAAGGATTTATGGTCGTTTGAAGTTGACCCTAAAAATCTGTTTTGATAGGCTGAAGTAAAACGGGTATAACTCCTTACTCAGACGTTGGATTTGGATGAAACAAATTGAATTGGAAATAAGATTCAAAGATCTTTCTTTTCATAGGTCGCAGCTCTCCCATTTAATTATATTAAGGGAGTTATGATCGTTCGAAGTTGACCCAAAAATTCGGTTGGCCTCAGTAGTTTGTGTGCAGGAAATTTTCCTGCACATTTACTATTCCCAAATATCCCGGCCACCGTTTTATAGTTTCGAACGTGCTCGATTATATCCGAAACCTATCCGTTTTTGGAAATCTTTATATCGTTGGAAAGCTTATTCAATAACCTTCGCATGGAACCATCGACGGGAAAATTCCGGTATAAATAAAATAAAAAATTAATTCCATATAAATAAGACCAATACACGTACTTGAATACGCCAATACACGTACTTGAATACGGGGTGTTACATCCTTCCCCCCTTTAGGACATTCATCCTCGAATGTTAGCGTAGTTATTCTACCGAAACAAGTTCAAGTCCATCATTAATATTCCCATCATCACATAAATACTATGCATATATAAAAAAAACTTGTTAATGTTCTAACTCCGTTTCTTGAACTTCCTCTTCATCTTTGAACAAATGAGGGTACTTAGATTTCATTGCTTCCTCAGCTTCCCATGTAATCTCTTCCCTTTGACGATTTCTCCTACGTACTTTCACAGATGCTATCTCTTTATTTCTCTTCTTCTTAACTTGGCAATCTAGAATAGCAATAGGCACTTCCTCATAGGTAAGATCTTCCGCAACTTGCACATCCTCAGTAGAAGTGATATGTGATGGATCTCCGATTCACTTTCGAAGCATTGACACATGAAATACCAGATGTACTGATGAGAGCTCTTGGGGTAGCTCTAATTCATATGCAACTTGTCCAAACCTTCGAGTGATCTTATACGGGCCTATATAACGTGGACTCAACTTCCCTTTCTTGCCAAATCTCATTACCCCTTTGATTGGTGATACCTTCAAAAATACCCAATCACCTATAGAAAACTCTAGCCCTCTCCTTCTACTATCCGCATATGACTTGTGTCGACTTTGGGCTGTTTTCAGTTGTTGCTGAATTACTTTAACCTTCTCTATGGTTTGATAAACAAGATCCGGTCCAAATAAAAGAGTTTCACCCACTTTGAACCATCCTATTGGTGATCTACACTTTCTTCCATATAAAGCTTCATATGGTGCCATTTTGATACTTGAATGATAGCTATTATTGTAGGCAAACTCAATAAGAGGTAAATGATCATCCAGTTGCCCTTAAAATCTATTACACAAGCTCGTAGCATATCTTCAAGTGTTTGGATGGTACGTTCTGCTTGTCCATCTGTTTGAGGGTGAAAAGTTGTACTCAACTTCACTTGTGTTCCCAAACACCTCTGAAAAGACTTCCAAAAGTTTGCGATAAATTGGGTTCCCCGATCTGATATAATAGAGATTGGCACTCTATGTAATCAGACTATCTCTTTAATGTACAGCTTCGCATACTCTTCAACTGTGTAAGTGGTCCTAACTGGTAGGAAATGTGCGGATTTGGTAAGCCTATCAATAATCACCCATATAGAATTAAACTTTTGGGATGTACGAGGCAAACCAATAACGAAATCCATGTTGATCATGTCCCACTTCCAGCTTGGAAGATCAATGCATTGCATATAACCTCCGGGTTTTTGGTGCTCAACTTAAACTCTTTGACAATTTGGACATTCAGCTACAAATTTTGCAATGCTCTTCTTCATGTCATTCCACCAATACATATCTTTCAAATCTTGATACATTTTGGTTGATCCTGGATGAATGGAATACCTTGAACAATGTGCCTCTGTCATAATCTTCTTTCTTAGCCCGTCTACATCCGGCACACACAATCGGTTTTGGCACTGAAGTACTCCTTCTCGCGTAAGCTCAAATGCCTTGGTCGCACCACTCTGAACGTTCTCCTTAAGCTGTAATAAAATAGGATCTGCATATTGCTTCTCTTTCACTTCAGCTACAAATGAAGATTCCGCAACATTATGTACGATAAGCTCTTTATCTAGAGTCTCAAGAAGGCGAACTCCCAAACTAGCTAACTGGTGAATATCTTTAATCATCCCTTGCCTTTCTATAGGCTCCATCATAGCCTTACGACTTAACGCATCAGCTACCACATTTGCTTTCCCTAGATGGTACAAGATATCAACATCGTGGTCCTTTAATAGTTCAAGCCATCTCCGTTGCCTTAAATTTAGATCCTTCTGATTAAAAAAATATTTCAAGCTCTTATGGTCAGTATATATATCAACATGAACCCCATATAAGTAGTGGCGCCATATCTTTAAAGAAAAACTAACTGCTGCCAGCTCAAGATCGTGTGTAGGATAATTTTTCTCATGTGGCCGCAATTGTCTAGAAGCATATGCTATTACCTTACCATGCTGCATCAATACATATCCTAAACCAATTCTGGAAGCATCACAATACACTGTATACCCTTCGGTGCCTTCTAGAAGTACCAACACGGGTGTAGAAATCAACTTGTTCTTTAAATCTTGAAAACTCTTTTCACAGGCATCATTCCATTGGAATTTGGATGCTTTATGGGTTAGCTTGGTTAAGGGTGTTGAAATGGAAGAAAAGCCTTCAACAAACCTTCTATAATAACCGGCCAACCCGAGAAAACTACGAATCTCCGTAGGCATTGTGGGCCTTGGCCAGTTCTTCACAGCTTCTATCTTTTGAGCATCAACCTTTATCCCTTCACTAGATACAATATGACCTAAAAATGCCACCAACTTTAACTAAAACTCACATTTAGAGAACTTTGCATAAAGCTTACAATCACGAAGAGTCTGCAATGCCTGTCGTAAGTGATTGGTATGGTCCTCTTCTGATCTAGAATAAACTAGAATATAATCTATAAGAATTATCACAAATACATCCAGGAATGGCTTAAACACCCTATTCATCAAATCCATAAAAGTTGCGGGTGCATTTGTTAGCCCAAATGACATAACTAAAAACTCATAATGACTATACCGTGTTCGAAAAGCTGTCTTGGGTATATCCTTCTCTTTGACCCTTACTTGGTGGTAACCTGGCCTCAAATCAATCTTAGAAAAGCACTTGGCGCCCTGTAACTGATCAAATAAATCATTAATTCTTGGGAGAGGATATTTATTCTTAATAGTAACCTTATTCAATTGTCGATAATCAATACACATCCTCAGCGAGCCATTCTTTTTGCACACAAATAACACTGGTGCTCCCCAGGGGGACATACTAGGCCTTATGAATCCCTTCTCTAGCAAATCTTTCAATTGCTCTTTTAATTCTCGTAATTCTACTGGGGCCATTCTATACGGAGGAATGGAGATTTGTTGGGTGCCTGGTATTACATCAATACCAAACTCTACTTCTCATTCAGGAGGCAAACCTGGAAGATCTTCAGGAAATACATCAGAAAATTCATTTACCACCGGAACAACGTGTAGAGTTGGTGGCTCCGCTTCTGTATCCCTTACTCTAACTAAATGATATATGTATCCCTTGGAAATCATTCTTCTTGCCTTAAAATAAGAAATAAATCTACCTCTTGGCGCACCAATTTCACCTTTTCATTCAAGGACTGATTCATTTGGAAAATGGAAATATACCTTTTTCGTGCAGCAATCAATTGTGGCATAACAAGACGCCAACCAGTCCATACCTATTATAACATCAAAATCTACCATTTCTAACTCCACAAGATCAGCCATCGTATCACGACCACAAACAGTTACTATGCAATTTTGGTAAACCTTTCTAGCTATAATAGATTCCCCAACCGGTGTGGACACTTCAAATGGCTTAACTAACAATTCGGGTATTCTTTCGAACTTTCCAGCAACCAATGGAGTAACATAAGATAATGTAGAACCGGGATCAATTAAGGCATATACATCGAATGAAAAGATAGACAATGTACCCGTAACCACATCTGGGGAAGCCTCTAAATTCTGTCGATCCGCTAGAGCATACGTACGATTTTGAGCCCCGCTAGAACTCGTGGCTCCTCTATCACCTCTAACACAACCCATTGGTTGTGCACCCCTTCCTGAATAAGTTATCGATGATGATGATGCAACAAATGACCCCGTAGGTCGTGCCATACCCCATTTGCCCCTTTGTGGGCATTCTCTCATCATATGCCCCGACATACTGCACCAAAAGCAAACATTGGTCCCCAGCCTACATGCACCCAAATGATACCTTCCACATTTATTGCATGGCTCTCGAGGAGGTCTCGATTGGCTCATATTCCCTATCCCTTGGGACCCCACTATCCGCAAACTCTGACTCTCACTTCTGTGCCCAAATTGATTTTCTCTGGACCCTTGGAACTGTGGTGGGGCACTAGCTGCAGAATAAGAAGATAATGGCCTAGGTGGTCTAGCAAAAAACTGTGGTCTGAACCCTCCTTGGGATGCCATGAACTGCCCTGTAGATCTGGCCCTCTTGGAATATCTTCTTTCTAATTCATGTGTTCTTCTCCTCTACCTCCGATCTTCCATTTTCTGTGCAAAAGCTTGGATCCTCTCTATGTCCATATCTTTGTTCAAAGTGGCAATAGTACAATCTCTAACCAGATATGGATCCAGCCTATCCATATATTGATGAACTCTGTCATCCATAGTAGCTACAACATTAGGAGCATATCTCTACAAGGAATTAAATCGGAGACTGTACTCCCTCATGCTCATATTCCCCTGACGAAGATTTAAAAACTGATTTGCATGGGCCTGACGAATCTCGAATGGAAGATAATGATCAAGAAATGCCTCATTGAACTCTTTCCAAGTAGCTGGGGGTGCATCAATACCCCTAGATAGTTTCCAGTCCTCGTACCAATATATAGCCTCCCCTTTGAATCTATATGCCACTAACTCCACTGTCTCTCTACCCGTTACATGAATAACATCTAAGGCCCTTTGAATTTGATCAATAAAGTCCCATGGGTCCTCGTTAAGATCTGATCCAGTAAAAGTGGGAGGATCCATCTTAAGAAAATCCTGTGTTCGAAGGCTAGCCGCCCTATCTGTACCACTAGGACCCGTGGTAGGAATGGATTGCCCTTGATCATGCCCAACAACTATACGAGTAAAAAGTTGCACTGCATTTCTAAGATCTTGATCAGCAGCATTAATAGGTGGCTCTGGGGATATAGTTCTCCTCCTCCTTATTTCTTCCGGAGTGGAAGAAGTTTATGATGCATGCTCAGCTGGAGCCTCACTTTGATTAGCTAGTATAGTGGGTGACTTACTAGTCCCATCTCCAGCAGCCACATCTACTTGCTTACTGGTATTCTTGCTTCTGGTAACCGGCATCATTACTATAATAAGAGAAACAAACGGATTCAATGGTCAACTATGACTTCATATACAATATAGGCTCTATCGCACGATCTAAGACATGAAGAAAAGAGACAATTCCTAAATGTCCATAGCCTCCTGTGTATAGATGCGGTGCACGATACACCGATAAACAAGACTCTACGTAGACACGGCTTTGTAGACTCACTAGGACGAACTTCTCTGATACCACTTTTGTCACGCCTCAAATCCTATTAGGGCGAACTGGCATTCGTAACCGAGGAGGCCCGGGAGAACCAGCTCATAACCTTATACTTCCCATGCATACCTCTATGACAACCCAAAATTCGGACAACATCATGTCGCATATAAAAGGAAATAATCACTTGTATAAGCTCAAGCACACATATATATGTATATACAATACTTGGCCATTGAAGCCATCACGTCTATTAACAAAACACCACCTTGACTGTACATTAGGTCTACAAAGCCTCTAGATAATACACAGAGTTTAACTAAGGTCGGGACACACCCCGCCATATAACTAACTTCTATACAATACCAAAAGTGACTGGATATGACACGGAAATCCCCGAAGCAAACTGGAGCTCACCAAAAGCAGCTGGGTATCCTGGCTTCTACTTGTGCGGTGTATGAGCTGAGGTACCTGTGCTTGCAGCATGAAATGCAAGTCCCCCGTGGGGGACGTCAGTATGAAATATGTACTGAGTATGTAAAGTTGTAGATAATCACATATGATATAAGAGCTCAATAGAAATCAGAAACAAGTGAATAAATCATAATAGGAGTGGACCACACTTACTAGAACTTATGACAACCTATACATTGTATTTATTAAATCACTTTACCTTCATTCTTATCATCTTTGTAATCATTACTATACTGTACTGTGACCATTAGGCTGCCTCCAGTACATATCAACTGGGATCGACCCATGATAGGCTTATGCCCCTGGGATACCACCCATAAACACATAAATAGGGATCGACCCATGATAGGATTATGCCCCTGGGATACCACCCGATAAGAGAGAATTTCCATCACTTAATTCAATTAATCTTTGAGATTATTATTTCGGTCGCCACCGCATTTTTGATACTTTGAAACAATGATACATCAATAAGAAACATAAAAATAGACCATCAATGCAATAACAATGAAGTAAGAACTCATTGGCACATCAATAAAGTGTTTTGGAGTCATCAATGCCATAACAATGAAGTAGGAACTTATTGGTATATCAATGAAACGTTTTGGAGTCATTAATAACACATGGATCTTGTTTGAGTAATCGGATACCTTCTGACATTCATTAGTGCAATGAACATGTAAGATTTGGAAAACAAGTAAGTATTGGAATGTCTTGACATCTTGTAGGGTGGAAACAAGTTCATTGGTAACGAAGGACATCATACAATACCATTATGGATCACATGTTATTGAATAACTTTGGAAACTTTCTTAATAGAAAAATTGTTCACTTTCATGCCAAAGATATGGTATAGAGTATGCTTTACATACCTAACTGTCAACCTTCAATACTAGTCCCAAATAGACTTCCCATCTTTTCGGATTACTTATCTACAATGAACATATATAGAAATCTAGTATTAGCAACCAAACGTCACAATTCAATTATTTGAATTCACCAAACTAGTGGTTAAGTAGTAAGCCTTAATTACACCATAAAGGGTGTCACTTTAACCCTCTTATACTCCAATTACATTCACATGCCATGCATATTCATACAATATCCTCCAATATCAATTTTGGATTCATTTATCCTTCCAACCAATCCATTAAACCAAATTGAGCCATAGACATAAATAATCATCAATTCAATAGTATATCACCATATCCACCTTCCATAACTCAATTACCATATCCATCTTCCACAATTCAATACAACCAAACCATGCAAAATAGTCCATAGCCCTATTTTCATCACCTTTCAATAACAACCAGTACATATAATCCTCTATCACACATATACATATGGAAAAGAACAAAGGCAAACAATATTCATACCTTAGAATTCACCTCTTGATTATGCAATCCTGTTTGCACAAATAATAGGTGTCGTTCGAAGTTCTCGAGATGACAAACGCAGTTATCGGATTACTTTGGAATTTCTACGGTTGAATCAAAAGTAATTTAAAGGTCAAATTTGGCTAGGGTTTGTTATTTCTCAATGATTGATGATGAAAATGAGTTTTTGAACTCATATACATATATATATACACATATTCCGTCCATAATATAATAGGAAATGACCAAAATGCCTTTAAAATTTAAATAATGTCAAATCTGTCCTTTGGTGGACTGTTTTGATAAGCTAAAGTAGATCTACCATAACTCATTGATTTAATATTGGATTTGGGTGAAATTGGTATCGTTGGAAAGATAATTCAAAGGGATTTCATTTAATATAAAGTAGGCCACCCAGTTCATCCTGTACAAGGATTTATGGTCGTTTGAAGTTGACCCTAAAAATCTATTTTGATAAGCTGAAGTAAAACGGGTATAACTCCTTACTCAGATGTTGGATTTGGATGAAACAAATTGAATTGGAAATAAGACTCAAAGATCTTTCTTTTCATAGGTCGCAGCTCTCACAGTTAATTATATTAAGGGAGTTATGATCGTTCGAAGTTGACCCAAAAATTCGGTTGGCCTCAGTAGTTTGTGTGCTGGAAATTTTCCTGCACATTTACTATTCCCAAATATCCCGGCCACCGTTTTATAATTTTGAACGTGCTCGATTATATCCAAAACCTATCCGTTTTTGGAAATCTTTATACCGTTGGAAAGCTTATTCAATAACCTTCGCATGGAACCATCGACGGGAAAATTCTGGTATAAATAAAATAAAAAATTAATTCCATATAAATAAGACCAATACACATACTTGAATACGCCAATACACGTACTTGAATACGGAGTGTTACATAGCAGCTCCATGTGATTGGTAGTGGTCCAAGGATACCCATTGAAGAAGCCCTTGACCCAGCCACCAACACTGTTTTTCACTACCCCCTCCCCCCCAATGCCTTAGTTACCAGGGTTCTCAAGACAAGAATCATCAGTATTAAGTTTCTCTACCAAAAAAACAACATTTAGCGACACGCCATTTTCATTGCTATCATATGAAAATTCATCGCTAAATAGAAATAGCGATGGAATAGCAACGGATTGACTTATGTCGCTATATTGCTCGTTGCTAGCCTCATAGCGACGAAAATTTGATTTTCGTCGTAAAATTTGTGACCCCTTAGCGATGAAATATTCCGGTTGTTGATGTTACCTATGTATTTATCATTTGCTATTCCCAAAATGCATTTTCATCGTGGCTAAATTTACGACTGAATATTTTATCGCTGATCCGTTGCAACATAATTTGGTCAACTGAGTAGCCATCTTTAGCGACCAAATTTATCCATCGCTAAAGTTTTTCAGTAGCAACGACTAAAGTTAGTCACTAATTTTTTGTCGCTAATAGCAGCCGTCTTTAGCAACTAAATTAATCCGTCCCTAAAGTTTTTCAGTAGCAACGACAAATGTTAGTCACTAATTTTTTGTCGCTAATAATTTTGTAAGAAAATAATTGAAACACGTAAATTATAGAATGATTAAAATAAACAATATTCATATAGATAGCCAAATCCACAATAATTGTGTCCAACACCCAGAATTTCAAGTATTTTGTCAAACATAAACTAATGTCAAATCAACATCCATCAAAATTAGTATTGGTTACTACATAAATATTTTGTACTTCCACACAAAATAGTCTATCAAAAATTAATGCAACGATCAAGGACTACGAATACTATGAAGCAAGGAATCAACGTCGTCATCATCATCATTAGCAAGAGGAGGATCAAGCACGGCCCCTTCTTGTACCCTAATACCACCAACACACTCAATAACTACCGGAAGAAAATGAGTAGTAAGTGCCAGAATCAATTGCTTCACAAACTCCTCCATATTTATTGTCGGTAAAGAAATCGAAGGTGGTACTGATGATGTGGAGGCATTGCAGGCACAAAGTTTTTTCCCAAAGTAATTGTCAGCTTCAGACCCAAGACCAAATGATCTTTTCTTCTTTGCTCCTCCCACAGCTTAATAATATGTTTTCAATTGATCAATTTCAGATTCACACTGTAATTTTTTCCGTACAATTCTTCATACTTTTCCTGTAATAAGTGAATTATTAAAATAGACTCAAGTTCATGTCAATACAAAAGAAAAATAAGAGATGCGTATCATATCATTAGATGTAAGTTATGGACTTACATGTAGAAGTCAGGAACGCTCACCAACAAAAGATTTTTCATCATGATTATGTGTATGGACGTGTAAATGTAACTCACTTGGAGTTGGATCTCAACTTATTTTAAGAGCCTATACAGAATTTCTAAGTATTTAGAATTAGACTAACGTACATGGCAGTAAACCAAAAGAGAATCATGACACAACCACCAAGTTTCTTTGCCCCATTCTAAGCAAGAAAATGTCATCAAACTTCTTGGCATAGCAGCAAAACAAAGAGAAAAAAGCAAGAGAAACTTGCAGGAAATATAGCAGCAAAACAAAGTGGAAAAAAAGAACAAAAACTAGCATAGCAGCAGCCAGCTTGCAGGAAATATAGCAGTAGCTGCTTACAGGAAAAATAGCAACAACTGCTTGACATATACAACAGCAACAGAAAGAGTAAAAACTATCAACAACAGCCAAAATTTCCAATAAAAAATATACAGCAACAACAACAATTTCCAGGTACGTTGCAGCAGACCAGAGTATCAGATAGCACCAAAAGAAAGAGGAAAAACTAATCACCGGTACTCAAAATTGGTATACAATATGGTAGACTTGTGTTTCAGTATACAACTAACAGTACATTTGAGCTATGGAATATTGACACTGTTTCTTGTAATGGTGATAATTGTTTAGTGTTCTAAATATTTTCTAAGTAGAAAAGTATCATTCAAACAAGCATATAAAGAGTATTGGAGCTGATATTTCAACTTTTTGGAGTATATCTGTATTGACAAACATGAAAATTCGAAGAGTTTAAATTCCCATTTTAGCAATCTCCCACAATCGAACAGGAATGAGATGCAAACATACCACTTAATATCCTTCTTGAAACATCATTACACCCCAAAACACAAAAAAGAAATCATATTTAAACCTCTTATGATTATGAGACAATGACATCAATTCAAAGACAATGACAAACATTTACATCAAATTAAGTAAAGCACAAAGCTTTTGAGCAACACAACAATAATCAGAAACCAACTCTCAAACTCATAAAAATCATCCAAAATGGAACACATATTCAAACAAGGCCAGAGAAACATACCATAATTTTTCAATATGATTGTTCACTAATCAACAATTTTCAGGTACGTAGCAGCAGACCAGAGCAACACATGTAGCACCAAAAGAAAGAGGAAAAAGTAGCATAGCAGTAGCCAAAAGGGCATAGCAGCATCCCAAACAAAATAGCACTACGGTCAGCTGCTTGCTACGCACTTTAGAAACAACCATAGCTACTAAAATGGCGAAGAAACAGTTGAAAACTAATCAACTAGTTCAAGGTACGTAGCAGCAGACCAGAGCATCACATAGCACCAAAAGAAAGAGGAAAAACTAGCATATCAGCAACCAAAAGGGCATAGAAACAGCCCAAACAAAATAGCACCACGACCAGCTGCTTGCTACACACTTTAGACACAACCATAGCTACTAAAATGGCGAAGAAACAACTGAAAACTAATCAACTATTTCAAGGTACGTAGCAACAGATTACAGCATCAAATATAGCACCAAAAGAAAGAGGAAAAACTAGCATATCAACAGCCAAAAGGGCATAACAGCAGGCCAAACAAAATAGCACTACGACCAGCTGTTTGCTACGCACTTTAGACACAACCATAACTACTAAAATGTCGAAGAAACGACTAAAAACTAATCAACTATTTCAAGGTACGTAGCAACAGACCAGAGCATCACATATAGCACAAAAAAAAAGAAAAAACTAGCATATCAGCAGCCAAAAGGGTATAACAGCAACCCAAACAAAATAGCACCACAGCCAGCTGCTTGCTACGCACTATATAGACACAACCTTAGCTACTAAAATGGCAAAGACACGCTAGGAAACTAATCAACAATTTTCAGGAAATATAGCAGCAGACCAGAGCATGACAAATTAATTAAGTTGGCATGTAAACTAAGTTCTCTACCTCTAGCTAGTTACAATAACCATCACTGGCAACCTCAACCACTGGCTATCATAACCACACACTAATATCAAAAAAATTAATCATCTCCACCATCACTATTAATCACCACCAAAAACCAAATAATCTCCATCACAGACTAACAACGTAAACCACACAATCAACAATCACCATTACTCATCATATTATTACAATCATCAATACTCGTCAACAATCACCAATGCTCATCAATGTTGAAAAACTGTTCATGAAATATATACTTACAAGTTTTTTTCGGTGCTCTCCAGCTGTGATAGAGCCACTTATGTGTGTCCCAGCAGCTACTTCCCGTCCACCACAACAATTCATTGAATTTATCTCGGACTTCTTAACACAGTCATCACTTTGCCAAAGTTCCATCCACTTTTCCCATTCATGGTCATTTACAAATTCTAGTTGAACTATATCTCTAAGCTTCTTTATAATGGAAATGAAATTCTTGTAGCCTAATGCGGCCTTCTTCATCCATTGTTGCTTCACCACAACTTCACTAACAGAAACATCCCAATAGAAATTCTTCTGAAATACAGTTTAAAGTAATATAATTAAGTGTTAGCTGCAAAAACAAACAATTTCTATCATTTATGATCTTAAAAAACATACCTTGAATTCTCCAAAATAACCACCTTTGACACCTTTTGAGACACCTTTCCAGTTGATCCCATTGGGATCAACTTCACTTTTGAAAGACAATGTAATGGAACTGGAGCATTTGGAAGACGGTTCCAACCTGTACAACATTAAACCCAACACCAATAACACTACACAACATTTGTGTACAAAAACAGTAAACACAAAAATAGCAAACACATAAGTAGTAGGTACTAACCCTGAAGAAGTCAGAAAAATAAGGGTCCGACCATTGCTACAACTGGAATCACCTGAAGCAGATACATTTCTCTAACTAGATGTTGCATCAACTGCTGTGTTGATTTGAGCATTCATATTCTGGCATGTTGGGCTTCTTTGGTTAGGTGAAACAGGAGATGTTTCAGGAATGACCGGTGTACTTCTTTGTCCCAATGTTTGATCCGATGGCGTACTATTCGACAGTAGTGTTTGATAGGTTAGCATACTGCTAGGAATGGAACTTGTATCATCCTGTTCAATCATTGGAGTTGGAATAGAAGGAATTTTAGCACGATTAGTAGTTTTACTCCTACCTGAGGACTTGCCGGCACGATATCACCTCGAGTCATATCTGAAAAAATAACGGTGTCGTTAGATCATTACTATTAAAAATTAAATTAAAATGATGTGATATGAAAAACTAACAAATTATTAAAAGGAAATCAAAAACTAAGAAAATGATAATATTTTGGAGAAAAATTAGTAAAAACAAAATAAAACAAAGATACAATAGAAGATTTTTATCAAGCACTTGTCACTGTCTATGTTTCTTACTAAAAACAAAATACAACAAAGCTAAAATAGCAGATTCCTCAGTTTCTTACTAAAAACAAAATACAACAAAGCTAAAATAACAGATTTTTATCAAGCTCTAGTCACTATCTATGTCTTCTTCAAACTCTTCCTCTTCATCATCATCCTCAGTTTCCTCAGTTTTATATTTTTTTCTGTAGATCCATCTTCGATTTCATGATGCTCTTCAAATAAACCATCATTAAAATGTTCATTCATTCCAAGTACACCCCTATTTGGATCATGCAATAGAATATCTTCATCTATAGAAACAAACTATCTATCTCATGGACTTCAACTTCTTCAACTTAAAAAGGAACATTCAGTTCTGAAGTTTTCACCACTTCCTCAACTGGTAATTCAATAACATTTTGAGGTTTGACCTTCAATACATCTAGCCAATCATCCATGTCCTTTTTCTTGCTTGGATAAGGTACATAACATACTTGAGTTTCTTGCATTGCAAAAATAAAAGGCTCATACTTTTTATACCGACGACGATAGTTAATATCAATCAATTTGTACCGATTATGCTTCTTAACACCGACATCCATTGTTGAGTCAAACCATTCGCATTTAAATAACACAGTTTGCTTTAAAGGTGTTTCACAGTATTTGTAAGACCCCATAAAAATTTCTAGCTTAATTCAGTCCTTTAGGCTTGTAAGGGGTCTTAGACTAAGAAAATTCTGGCTAAGTTTCCAGACTTAGTTTATTTTAGCCTTCGAAAATTTGTGATCTCATTTCGTGACCTTAAAGTCCTTTAAAGGCCTATATTTTTGTTAATTCATGATCAAGGAGGTCAATAGGTGTCCCCGGACAAGTTTTGAATTTTTTGGACCTCGTCTAGACCTTGTTTGGAATCCCAAAACACTGAGTTGACGTGATGTTGGCACATCGCATTGCCAATCGCGTCGACAGATAAAATTAATCTCAGCTCAAGCCAAATTCCAGTGAACCGATGCGATGTCGGCGTCATGTCGGTTATCGCGTTGGTGCCCTCGACGCGCTACGTCGGCTGTAGCGTCGCTGGGCACGTTTTTTTGTCTTTTAAACCTACGTCCTTAAGGGTAATTAGGTCTTTTTTCCCCGACCTTCATTCCTCATAACACAAAATTTAGCCCTTTTTTGGCTAATGATAGTCATTCTTTCACAATTGCTCAAGAACAAGAAAACCCTAGGTGATTAATTTCAAATCAAGAACTCAAGATCTCTCCATTTACTCTCAAGAAATTTCCATCCAAGGTATGTAAAGTGTTCATCCAAGGACCCCTTTCATTCTTGGAGCTCAAGAAACAAATTTTTAAATCATGAATTGTGATTTCCATGTTGTGGATTGTATTCCATCCATGTTAATGTTGATGTATGGTTTCCAAGTTGAAAACTTTATTGTATCCCATGATATTATGATAACATGTATGTTGGAATTGAATTCGCTTATGTTAATCTCTTGAATTATGAACGAAATATGATAGTCATGATGCTATACCATGTTGTCCATGTCCAAGTACAAGATTATGCCCTCTTGGTGTTTGGCAAAATGCTTAAATAAATGAATTGTGCAATTGTGACTCAATTGTGATCTAAATGATGACCCCATGCTATATTCATGTGTTTAGGTTGACTCCCATGCTAAGGCTATGCCTTGTAATTGATTGATGGAATGCTCATGAGATTTGATTTGTGAACTTATGATATGTTAGAATGCATTCCTACTCATGTACAAGATTATGATTATCAAATGCCTCATGAAATCCCTCAATGAGCATATTATGAATGGTTGATTATGGTCGTGTGAAGTGTCATGTCCTATTTATGTTCATGATATCGAGCCCTGGTGGTATTTCATACCCGACAATTTAGTTGTGTGCCTAGACCCAGTGTCAATTTTCAAGATACTCTCAGTCAAGCCATGATTAGTAGAATTCAGTCAGTCACATGACTCAGAAAAACTAAGTAAATTCAGTATCAATCCAGTCCTACTCAGTACTCAGAAATCATAGTAAACTCAGTCAGTTAACAGAATTCAGTAGTATTTTGTCAGTCAATGAAAATTCAGTGAACTCAGTCTAGTACAATCCAGTATACTCAATTCAGTGTCTATTCAGTTGGGAGTAGGATTCAGCACCGAGTGAACCCAAGGATGGGAACTCACCTGCTAGCAGAGGGTGTGATTCTTAGAAGCAATCATTGCATTCCAAAACTACGTAGCCAGTGTAGGTTGAGACATCAAACCTGCTAGATGAGGGTTGATGAGATGGCTTAACCTGTCAGACGAGGGTTCTACCATTTTTGTTTGAGTACCTGATAGATGAGGGTCACTCATAATTTGTCCTTACCAGTGGCGCGGTATTGATACCCTTCCAATTAGGGTTACAGATTGGACCCCAACTCAGCTACATTATTCTATTTGGGGCATATCGGTTAGATGATTACCTCTCACAGTCTCAGTCTCAGTCTTCAGTAAAGAACTCAGCTAGTTCTACTGATTTTAGAACTGTCAGATACAGTCACTCAGCTCAGTACGGAACTCGTCTAGTTCCATCAGAATCAGAACTGTCAGACACAGTCACTTAGTAATCAGTATATCAGTTATTAGTAATCCATGTTGTCAGTAATCCATGTTATCAGTAACTCAGAATCCATAATCCATATGATTTCAGTTACAGTTATGTATTCATGCAAGTATCCTCACGTAGTCATTTTCATGTCATTCAGTCAGTTATAGTTCATGCATATGAACCCTTGCATTCAGCCTTACCTTACTCTGCGTACCAGTACATTCGCACGTACTGATGCATACTTGTGTTTTGCGCTATGGTGTTTTATACCATAGGTTCGGACGCTCAGGTTCCCGACCGTGCATAGACAGCTTCAAGTTCAGTCAGCAACAATACACTAGACGTGAGTCCCCATCATTCGAGGATGTTCTAATATTTTATTATTTCAGTACTTAGTCATTTTAGCAGTCGGAGTTAGTTGGGGACATGTCCCATCAACTCCTTATTCGGACAGTTTAGAGGCTTTCAGACTAGATGTTCAGACTAGATATTCAGACTTCAGTATTTTCAGTATTTATGTTCAGTTTTGGTATTTTTATACTTTCTTCAGACATTATTCAGTTTTGAACCTTATGGCAAATTTCTGCCAGATTTTTGCATTTATCTCAGTTTTATTGTTATTACAGTATTACTATATACAGTGCTCACGGCAGGTACCAGTCATGGGTTAGCTAGTGGTCCTTCGGGATCGTTAGCACCGTGTAGCATCCGGGGTACCAAACTCGGGGCGTTACAAGCTTGGTATTAGAGCCTAAGGTTCAACAGTATCCTAGAAAGTCTGAAAAACCGCATCTAGTAGAGTCTTGTGCATGGGTGTGTTGCGCGCCACATTTATGTACAGGAGGCTATGAGATGTTTTAGGAACAGTTTTCCTTCTTTCAGTATTCATGTCATGCGAGTGAGCATGAGCTCAAATTTAACTCTTAGTCTAATCCATTTCTCTCTTTCATTCACAGAACATGCCTCCCAAAAAGACTAACGAAAGGAGGAACGGGAATCAATCAACACCTCAGCCCGTTCAGGCAGATCCCCTGGATGAACACGTCTCTCATGCAGAGTTCAGAGCTGCATTCACTACTCTTGCTAATTCAGTTGCTGCTCAGAATGAATGCCCAACTGGTATTCCGACAAACCCAGTTGCCAATTCTGCTGCATCCAGGATTCGGGACTTCACCCGAATAAACCCTCCTTCTTTTATCGGGTCTAAGACCGATAAGGACCCTCAGGAATTCCTTGATCAGGTGCAGAAGGTTACAGATATTATGGGGGTAACTGCTAGTGAGAGTGCTGAGCTAGCTGCATATCAGTTGCAGGATGTGGCTCACACATGGTTCAAGCAGTGGAAAGCAGAGAGGGTCGCAGATGCAGGGTCCGTTGAATGGGAGAAGTTTGTCACTGCCTTCTTAGATAGATTCTTTCACCTAGAGCTGAGAGAAGCTAAGGTGTTAGAGTTTATCAACCTCAGGCAGGGCAACATGACAGTGAAAGAGTATTCTCTTAAGTTTACTCAATTAGCTAGATACGTTCCTCATGTAGTGGCACTTAGCAGAGCTAAGATGAGTAAGTTTGTTTCTGGAGTGAATGATAGTGTGGTCAAGGAGTGCAGGACCGCGATGCTGATTAGTGAGATGGACATAGCTAGGCTTATGGTCCATGCTCAACAGATAGAGAAGTAGAAGATTAAGTAGAGGGAAAAGAAGAATAAGAGAGCAAGGACAGGTAGTTTCAACTTTGCTCAGCCTAAGTCAAAGGGTGGTAAGCGTTCTCAGTTTAGCCCGAAGTCTTCGGTTCCAGCTCCTTCCTCAGACAGTGCTCCAGTTCCTAAGTTCAGGAATGGTGACAAAGACAGGGCACAAGTCTCTAAGTCTCAGGGTAGTGTCAGCAGTGCCCGAACCCATCCTCTTTGTCAGACTTGTGGCAAGCACCATCAAGGATTTTGCAAAGCTGGCAGTGATGTTTGTTTTGGATGTGGCAAGTCAGGCCACAGAGTCAAAGATTGTCCTCAGTCAGGTTTTCAGGGTCATCATAATCGTTCCTCAGCTCAGTCCGGTCGCCCGAATCAGCAGGGTGCCACCTCCAGCGCTACCAGTGGGCAATGCCCAAATAGACTCTATGCTCTTCAGTCCCGACAGGAACAAGAAAATTCTTTGGATGTGGTCACTGGTACGTTACAAATATTTTATTTGCATGTTTACACTTTGCTAGATCCAGGAGCTTCTTTGTCTTTTGTTACTCTTTATATAGTAGTTGATTTCGGAGTCAGTCCCGAAATTCTAGCAGAGCCCTTCTCAGTATCTACCCTAATGGGTAAATCTATCATAGTCCGGTGGGTATACAGAAAGTTTCAGTTTATGGTATCTCAGAAAGTCACTTCAACAGACTTAGTCGAATTAGAGATAACTGATTTTGATGTTATTCTCGGCATGGATTGGCTTCATTCCTACTATGCCACAGTCGACTGCAGAAATAGAATTGTCCAATTTTAGTTTTCGAATAAACCCATCCTAGAGTGGAAGGGTAGTACTTCCGCATTCAAGGGTCAGCTTGTTTCCTACCTAAGGGCAAGAAAAATAATATTTAAGGGATGTGTCTATCATCTTATTCGAGTTAAGGACTCTAGCTCTGAAACTCCCAGTCTTGAATCAGTTCCAGTAGTGAATGAATACTCAGATGCCTTTCCCGAAGATCTTCCAGGAATTCCTCCTGAAAAGGAAATAGACTTCGGCATTGACCTTCTTCCAGATACTCAACCTATATCTATTCCGCCATACAGAATGACACCAGCAGAACTCAAGGAGTTAAAAGAACAGTTGAAGGATCTCCTAGATAAGGGATTTATCAGACCCAGTATGTCCCCGTGGGGTGCACCAGTTCTATTCGTGCGTAAGAAAGACGATTCTCTCATAATGTGCTTAGACTATCGTCAGCTCAATAAAGTCACGGTTAAAAATAGGTATCCACTTCTCAGAATCGATAACCTGTTTGACCAACTTTAGGGTACCAACTACTTCTCTAAGATAGACCCCAGATCAGGCTATCATCAACTTAGGGTTAGAAAATGTGACATCCCGAAAACAGCTTTCAGAACTAGGTATGGTCATTTTGAATTCATAGTCATGTTCTTTGGTCTTACCAATGCCCAAGAAACCTTCATGGATTTGATGAACCGTTTGTTCAAGCAGTACTTGGACATGTTCATCATAGTCTTCATAGATGACATCCTTGTCTATTCCCACAGCAAGCATGATCATGCAGACCATCTCAGAATAGTATTACAGACCCTCATAAATCATCAGTTGTTCGCCAAATTCAGTAAGTGCGAATTTTGGCTAAGTTCAGTAGCATTCCTTGGTCATATAGTTTCCGGCGATGGCATTAGAGTTGATCCTCAAAAGATCGAAGAAGTGAGAAACTGGTCCAGACCTATTTCTCCGACTGATATCAGGAGTTTCTTGGGTTTGGCTGGCTATTACAGACGGTTTGTTGAGGGTTTTTTTTCTATTGCATCCCCTATGTCCAGATTGACTCAGAAGAAAGTCAAGTTTCAGTGATCAGATTCATGCGAGAAGAGTTTTCAGGAGTTGAAGACTCGACTCACTTCAACCCCAGTTTTGAACCTTATGGCAGATTTCCGCATTTATCCCAGTTTTATTGTTATTACAATATTACTATATACAGTGCTCACGGCAGGTGCCAGTTATGGGTAGCTAGTGATCCTTAGGGATCGTTAGCACCGTGTAGCATCCGAGGTACCAGACTCGGGACGTTACAGTATTCCACTTGTATTATCTCTTTTATCCGCCCATAATAATCCCCAAATTTTGGATCCGCGATACAAACTCCACTATTCATTGTTGATCTCACGCTACCATGACATTCTGTGTGAAATTAACAAAATAAACTGAATGGGATGTATCTCCTATTAATGGTCCACGAGCAAGACTACGCAAGTATTCATTTTAATGGGATTGCACCGAGCCTATTTAAAAAAAAGCAAAGATCTAGTTAAACATGAGAAGCCAATTTAAGTACATGCATCATTCTATGAAAGTTAATATTTATTTATATCTTACATATTCCTTGAACCATATAGCAAAATTTTCTTCAAGGCTCTCGTCTATTTCACTTTGAGAGAGATTCGACAATTCTTCTTCCAAATGTTGTAGGTACATACTTCATTGCAACAAGATAATTTAAATAAGAGAAGTCACGATATAATAATAGATTTTATTATTATTAAGAGAATTTGGTTACCTCACAAATGTCTCAACCTCCTCACAATTTAGTAAAATATAAGTTTAGGCTGCCTTGATTTCATCTAAGGTTAAATATCTTTTCTTTGCTTCTCCCCAAAGTCGTCGACCTGGATGGGAGAATATTGAAAGATTTCCTTTAAGATCTTTCACAACACCACCATCGTCATTACGATCCACATTATGATTTTGTGACATGACGTGAGGTTCAAAATAATGAGAAAACAATTGTGTTGACCCCATCATCAAGTACGTTTCACAAATGGAACCCTCAACACTAGCTTTATTCCCAATTACCTTTTTAAGAGTTCCCAAATACCTATATACAGAAAAGGATGCAACATTATGTTTTGGAAGGTTATGTATTAATTAACCATCACAAGTTTGACATAGAGTTTCACATTTACCTTTCGAAAGGATACATCCATCGATATTGCACAGGTCCAGCAATCCTTACTTCATATGGAAGGTGCACAGAAGATGTTCCATTGAGTCAAAGAATCCAGAAGGAAATATACGTTCCAACTTGCACAAAATTTATGGAATATCTCTCTCTAATCGCACCATTTCATCCACTCGTAGAGTGGTCGAAGTAAGATCCTTAAAAAATAAGCTCAATTCTGTAAGTGTTTGCCACACATTACTAGGAAATAGTTCATGTAAAGCAATAGGCATTAGTCTTTGCATGAACACATGACAATTGTGACTCTTCATACCAAATAACCTTTTGTGCCTGGCAACCTACCCAAATTTGAAACATACCCATCCGGAAACGTTAAGCCTTTCACCCAATTAAACAAGATCGCTCTTGCTTCCTTGTCTAATGTATAGACATCTTTTGGATATTGTCCATTACTATTCTTTCCCAATTGAGGTCGATCGCAATACTTTGTCGTATCTAGATGTGACTGTGGATTGTCTTTGGTTTTGTCATCAAAATTAAGAACAATGTTAAGTACATTATCAAAGAAGTTTTTCTCAATATGCTATGCATCACATCAAGATTATGTCGAATCATGATAGAACTCCAGTATGGCAAATCCCAAAAGATGTTTCGCTTTTTCCACCCACATGTCTTACATATTATTTTATTAACTTGTTCTGCATCTAACTCTGTTACATTTCTTATCCCCAAATTACAAATCTAGTCCAAAATTTCATCTCTTGTTCTATATGTTTGGGGGGGGGGATCTTTTGGCAGTCTGGCCTTTAAGAAAGTTCTTTCGATCTCTCCTAAATGGGTGATGCTGGTCAAGGAACATTCTGTGGAAATCAAACCAGGATTGTTTTCTTCCATGCTACAATCTAAAGGATTGTGTTTCCTTCATACAATAAGGACATGTTAATTTACCCGCAGTACTCCATCCTGATAACATAGAATATGCAGAAAAGTCACTAATTGTCCACATCAAAGCTGGCCTTAATTGAAAGTTTTGCCTTTTTGAGATGTCAAATGCTTCCACACCTGTCTCCCACAACAAGGTCAATTCCTTTATTAGGGGTTGCAGATAAACATCAATTTTATGTTTGGGATTGCTGGGACCTGGAACAATGATAGTTAAGAACATATAAGCCTCTTTCATGCACATTCCTGGAGGTAAATTGTATGGAGTGACAATCACTGGCCACGAAGAATATTTCCTTCCAGACTAACTGAAAGGTTGAAAACCATCCGTACATAACCCCAACCTAACATTTCTTGGTTCAACAGCAAAAAAAGGATGAGTTTCATTGAAGTGCTTCCAAGCCTCAGAATCTGATGGATGGCGCATCACGCCATCCTCTTTTTTATTCTCATGATGCCATCTCATGTTAGCAGTTGTAGCATGGGATGCATATAATCTTTGCAATCTCGAAATCAAAGGAAAATAATACATTTTCTTGTAAGGGACCAATTTCCTCTTACGAGAGACAACACAACGCTTATAACTTGGATTGCTACAAAATTTACAAGATGTAAGGTGTTCATCATCATCACCCCCAATACAACATACGTCCTGGTTCACAACAATCAATCTTTTCAATTGGCAAACCCAAGCTACGCACTAGCTTCTTCGTCTGATAATACCTATCAAACACTATGTTATCTTCAGGTAAAGCCTCTTTAAGCAATTGCATCATTTGGTTATAGCCTCTTTGCGACATATTGTTCTTCATTTTAATATTCAACATTCGAGAGACAACTGCAAGTTGAGAGAGGTATGAACCAGGATATAATTCTGCATCAACAACATCTAGCAAATCATAAAATTTTTTAGACACGGGATTAGGATCTTTTTCATTGAATGTTGAAACGGATGAGATGACTCAGGTTCACTATTCTATAAGATTGCCAACTTGAACCCTGAGAAAAGTTGGGACCAGCTGCATCCAAAATCATTTGTCGGTATGGATTCTCTCCGAATACAGGTTGACCACCACCATGAAAGTCATTACCATAAGAAGTCCCACTTATACCATCTTTTTCCCCTTGATGCTTCCAAATAAAATAGTTCTCAACAAATCCAGATTGATAAAGGTGACATTTAACAGTTTCGGCATCCATGAATTTATAGTTCTGACATTTTGCACATGGACTTCTAACTTTGTCACCACTTATGCGATTTTGTTGAGAATATGCGAATTAAATAAATCCATCCACCCCGGTTACAAATCTAGAATATAAAGCCTCTCGACCATCTAACCTCTCATACATCCAACCACGCTCTAGATTATTCATGTTCCTATTAAGGCTGAAATAAAAAAAATAGGATAAATAGTGCTAATTAACCAGCTTAATAAGAAACGCGACAATTATTTCTGGGGTCAAGTTGTTCATTAAGTGTTGGCTGAAGATGTCCATCATTGTGGTCATCCAAATATTTTGATCATAGTTGGCTAATTTCTGATTCAAGCCTTCCCAAACTAGTTGGGTCAGGTACTGAGGGTCTTGGATTTGAAAGATGAAGGTCCTTTCCTCAAACTGAAGTTTGAATTGTATGACCAGTTGAGAGAGGCAAATCTCCAACCAGGAGGTTGGAAGATGGTTCGGCTCTAGTGATTTTTTTGTGAATATTACTGGAGATAAGAGATTTTGAATTGGTGAGGCCATTGTGGAGGTCAGGAATACTCTTTCCAGTGACAGTGGTAATAGAAGTGTTAGAGATGGGAAGAGATAAAGAGGTATCAGTTGAAGAGTTGTCCATATAGCTTCCATCATTACTGGCGCATGCTGCAGTAAATGAAGTGCTATTGGAAAAGACAGTCTTAGTGGTATGATTGATGTGGGTCGACAATTTGCCTGGGGGAGGTCTTGTCATTTGGATACTAGGGGGAGAGAAAGAAGGGGGAATTTGCAGACTACTTTCTATCTCAGCAGCTGATAGAGTATCTCTTAAGTCAACAGGACTCGGGTTGGGATGAGTTGGGCCCAATTAAGATAATTAGGACTTATCTACTTGGGCCTTAGTAAGACTAGTAGGGCCTTGAGTTATGGTCCTTTTCCTATTTCTGTTGGGGGGGTTCCAATAGTCAGTAGGATCTTTGTCATTTGGCCCAATACCTTGACCTGGTACATTAGGGTTGGAAACCTTCGTTGCTAGACCCTCATTTCCCTTAGCGGTGTTAGTGGAGGTGTCATCGATGGATCTGATGGGGGAATTAACAACCTGGGTTTGAGGAACTTACCTGACCCGTCATCGAATGATTTAACCTTGACATTTTGAGCCAATATTGACGAATGAGGGAGGGGTAGATTTTTCTTCTCCCTTCTCCGCCGATTGAAACTGATCATCTGCCAGGTTCCTTCGATTGGTTTGTTTTGATCTGAGGGGATCATGTTGGTCACATCTTTCTTTGACAAATTCGTTGAGCAAAGACTTGAGGTCCTTCCACAGATTGTGCAAAGGAAGCCTTCACCCTCATAAAGGATTGTTTGTTTATGCCGACCAATATGACTTCAAATTTTTTGGGGGTTTCCATAGGGACCTGTATGTAGATTCTAGCATACCTTCCCATGAGAGTTGTTGAGGTACATGCATCGATTTTGAGGAGTTTCCCTACCTTTATACCTACTTTATCTAGAATAGAACCATCATAATATTTCATTGGCAATTGAGGCAGTCGGATCCAGATAGCAGTGGATTCGTTAGTCAATTTCTTTGGAATGAAATTTGGTTCCCAGATCCTGACTAATAAATACGAACCCTCTACGAATCAGAGACCCTCTTGCAATACTCTTCTTTGGGATTCTTTGTCGGAGAGTTTCATCGTGTAGTAGTCTAACCCAAGGTTTATTAAGGGGAAGTTCTCCTTCAATTTTCATAAATCTGACAATTTCTTTTTAAGATAAGAGTGGTTTAGTTTTCCCTCCACAAATTTGATGATGACAAAGAGTTTCCAAGGAGCGTAGAGTCTTGATTTCTACTCGATATATAGCTGAATTGCATTACCCTCTGATTCGAGTTTCGATGGAGTTTAGGACAGAAAGAGGTCCTCTTTCGGCGAGCTTTGCTTCGGTAAGAGTAGTTGTTCTTCTACAATTTCACTGTAAGAGAGCTTTGTGGAGTATCTATGGTCATATGGCCTTCTTGAATGTCGGGTGTCTCCAGTAGGGTAGATTTTGGAATTTGAGTGATGGTCATACTCTGGATATGCGTAGTTTAGAAAGGCGATAAATTTTAGAAAGAAGTTGATCTTTTTGAATAAATATAAACAACTTTTTATCTCACCTTTTTTATAGGTTCCTCTTTTATTATTATATAATATATATAAATTACAAAGTCTAGTGTTATTTTTTGTGATGCAAATTTTTTATATTATTTGTATTAAGTATGTATGTACGCAATTATGTATATAGATGCATGTTCTAATTCTCTTTTATTCTCTAATGTCTATATAGATAAATGAGATTTGGTTGTCAATAATAAATTATTTTTCAAATTATAATTCAAAATTCATTAACAATAATTATTTAATTTGTTATAAATAGAAAAAATTACAGAAAGTAGCATACTTAAGACTATAATTACAATAAATAGCAATACCTTCGCAAAATTACAATTTATAGCAAGAGTAACATTATTTTTCCCATTAACTAGACAAACGCCTGTTTTTACTCCCACTACTTTACCTTTTTCTATTTTCACTCCACTATTTCACTTCCCCCAATATAGTTGTATCTTCTACCCTTTTTTTTCATCTTATTTTTTTTAATCATTTTATTTTTTTATTTTAATTTTTAATTTTTAATTTTTTTCTTTCCACTTTATTTTCTCTCTTCTATTTCTCTTTTTTTTTTCCTTTTTCCTTTTTTCTTTATTTTGTTTTTTTCGTTTTCTTTTTTTTTTCTTTCTCATATTTGAAGATAATTATCTTCATGATCTTCAAAATTTTGAAATAAAACATCATTACTGTTTCTCTCTCTCTTTCACTCTCTTATATCTCTAACTTTTTTTTCTTGTTAGTTTTTTTTCATCTTAATTTTTTATCTTTTTTTTATTTCTTTTTTATTTTTTTCCACTTTATTTTGCTCTCACTATTTCTCTCCTTTTTTTTCCTTATTTTTTTCTTTTTTTTGTCCTTTCTCGTATCTTTTTTTCTTTTCTTATTTTCATTTTTTTTTTGTGTTAAGTTGATTTCTATTTCTATTCAGTTGAACAGAAAAGTTGGCATAGAAGAGGTGAGATCGAAACATTGTGACGAGCCAGAAAATATTGGCGAAATCATGAAACGGAAAAAATTGAGAAAACCTTCATCTCCAAAATCCTAAAAAGTGCAAAAATATGCGAAGAAGAGGAAGTCAAACGAAAAGGAAGAATATGTATTTTTTCAGTTGTGCATATGTATTTATGAGTAATGCATATGCATTTTTTCAGTTATGCATATATATTTATGAATAATATATATGTATTTTACCAGATTGCATATGTATTTATGACTAATGCATATGTATTTTTCCTGTTATGCATATGTATTTTTGAATAATACATATGTATTTTCTAGTTATTCGTACGTTTTTATGGGGCTACATGCTATATTTATTGATTTGGAAATATATTATAAGTTCTGCTTAGGTTTTTATAGATGCATTTGTATTTATGAATAATACATATGTACTTTTTTAGCGTGCATATGTATTTTTTCAGAAATGCATATGTATTTTTTCAGTTATACATATCTATTTATGAATAACGCATATGTATTTATGATTAATGCATATGTATTTATGGATGATGCATATTTTTCGTCGTAATAATATTTTTGATGTCTACATCATGAAGAAGAAATGTGTAGCTCAAGCGGAATTAGGCAAATGTATTGTCACTTTTTATTATAGAGATTTTGTATCCTATATGTTTATATATACATATGAGTCAGATATGTATTTCTGTAAATACATATGCAGATATATATGTATATTTTGAACTGTAAATACATACGCAGATCTGTATGTCTATGTATTTTGTATATTTTTTGAATATGTATATATGATATAGATATGTGTCTTTTAAAAATAAAAGTAAGAGATAGAAGATTAAAAAAATGAAAAAAAATAGAAAAATAGAAAAATAAAAAAACAAAAAACAAAAATCCAAAGAAAAAGAAGTGAAAAACAAAAAAAAAAGAAGGAAGAGAAATAAAAGATAGAAATATAAGTGTAAAAATAAAAGAAAAAAGAAAAAATAGAAAAAAAAATGAAAAAGAGGAAAAGAGAAAGAAAAATATGAGAAAGGAAAAAAAAAATAAGAAACCGAAAAAAAATAAAAAATGAAAAAGGATAAAAAAGAAGAAAAATAGAAGAGTGAAAATAAAGTGGAAAGAAAAAAAAGAAAAAGAAATCAAAATAAAAAATAAAACGATAAAAAAAAAACGAAAATAGGAAAAAAAAAAGAAAAATATGAGAAAGGAAAAAAAATAAGAAAACGAAAAAGAAAAAAAATGAAAAGGGATTAAAAAAGGAGAAATAAAAGAGTCATATAAGGAAAAGAAATCTTTACAATTAAAAGTAGCATGAATTAAGGGACGGTTACTTCTCTTATTTAACTCTAACTAATGGGAGTTAAAATAGAAACTACTATTTAATTTGTATATGTATTTATATAACAACATTTTACTTAAATACAAAAGAAATAAAAAAAGAAGAAGAAAAAAAGAAGAAAACGAAAATAGAAAAAGGAAAAAAATATATGAGAAAGGAAAAAAATAAGAAAAAGCAAAAGAAAAGAAATGAAAAAGGATAAAAAAAAAAAAAGAGAAATAGAAGAGTGGAAAGAAAAAAAGGAAAAGAAAAATAAATCAAAATAAAAAAAATAAAACAATAAAAAAAGAAACAAAAATAGAAAAAGAAAAAGAAAAATATGAAAAGGTAAAAATATAAAAACAAAAAAAATGAAGAAGGATAAAAAAAAAAGAGAAATAGAAGAATCATATAAGAATCTTTATAATTAAAATTAACGTGAATTAAGGGACGGTTACTTTCTTTATTTAACTCTAGCTGATGAGAGTTAAAATAGGAACTACTATTCAATTTGTATAGTAACATTTTACTTAAATACAACATACAACTTGTTATTTTTCGTAATTATGAAACAGTTGTTATAAAAGTTACAATTATAGCTGTTAAGTTGCTACTTTTGAAATTTTTCCTAAATATACCTCTACACCATACCGAGTGAATCCCTAAATAAAGTTTGGAGAAGATAGAATATGCAAACTTTACACTACCTCGGAGAGTGAAAGCTGTTTCCGAAAGGCCCTCGGCTATTAATTATTTTTCTATTAACTACATTGAAATATATTTATAAAATTATAATTACCTATTATGTTAACGTATAAATAGATATTAGAGTTTTGATTTTTAATAAACTTATTTTATTATTATTTTGCTTATTATTTTATTATAGAATGTCATTACTTATATACTCAATTAATATTTCTCACTTTTCTTTTTTTTCATCTAAAATGTGTTTATAAAGATTTTTTTTTTTCAAAAAAAAAATACAAATATTGATATAAATACAAGAATAAAGTAGGCATTTTAAATAATAAAAAAAGAAAAGGAGAGAAGAATAATTATCGTTCAAAATTGAAGAGGTGTTTAATTTTTAAATGAAAGTTAGGTGCAATTTTCACCATAAATAGCGTCCAACAGCAAAACACTATTATATTAATCATTCCATCATCAATATCAAGGGCGGCTCTATCCTTTCGGAAAAAAAACGTCCGTCTTAGATCCCATATTTGAGGGGCCTCATTTTTTTTTTAATAATAATAGATTATAATTTTTTTAAAAAAATATTAACTACTATTTGTAAAAAAAATAAAAATGTTATATAAAAAAATTTAGGAGGAATTTGATACATCTAGTATGTCTCAAGAAACTAATGCATTGATTATATTATTAATTAAAAAATAATTATTAGAAAAAAACGATTATATAATTTAAAAAGTAAACTTTATAAACATAATTGATTTTTCTTAAAAGCTTAAGGCTTTCGTTCGATTTTGACCTTAGACCACAAATTCGTTTGAGCCGCCTCTGATCGATATATAATCTTAGGCCTTATTGGTAAGGTTCGTGGTTTTCTTTTTAATCATTTCTTTTCCTTTAGTCTATGTAAAATGTTTCAGATGTTGGTTATATTGGGCAAGTGCATGCATTTTCTAGTTTATAAGTTTGAAGACTAATGGGAAAATGCATTATTTTCACCTCATACTATACAAGAAAAGTTTAAAGTCACACCTAAATTATACAAGTGACCTATTACACACCTTAACTATATAAAAGTGATATTATTACCTCCCCGTAACCCCCATTCTAAGGCGCGTGTGTTACACTTATTTTAGGCGCGTCCAGCCTATTAAATAACAAAAGTAAACGGCTAAAAACATTAAGGGAAAAGACATCGTTTCCACCCCAAACTATAATCGAAAAGTCGAATCCACACCTAAACTATATAAGTAACCTATTACACACCTTAACTATAAAAAAGTGATATTTTTTACTAACGTGGTGCTGATGTGGCAGCGCGTGTAAAACACTACACCACATGCAAGTGGTGGTAGCCTGACAGGGTGTAAATAGTTTCACTTTTTTATAGTTTAGGTGTGTAATAGGTCACTAGTATAGTTTAGATGTGGTTTCGACTTTTTGGGTATAGTTTGGGGTGGAAACGATGTCTTTTCCCAAGACTAATCTAGCCAAAGCTGTGAAATAGCTAGATTTTTGTGTTTTAAAGATGCGAGTACTTAGATTTAATTTTGAAATAGGGAGATAAAATCAGATGTAAATATTTTCTCCTAATTCTCTGCTCTTGTTTTTATTCTTACTAAATATGAAGCACCCAAGGGTGTGGCCTAGTGATTCAATAAAGTTGGGATGAACACCATGAGGTCTCAGGTTCAATTCCCAACAAAGACAAACAGTAGGTACTTTTTTCCCATCTGTTCTAACCTTGTTGAACAGAGTTAACACCACGGTTATCCAAAAAAAAAAAATATGAGTTATCCCATACACTTATTGCTCCCAGTCCCGATGGAATGTGCAATGGGGCTGCTTATCGATTGGATAATTATGCTTAGCGATTCGACTTATTGGTTATCGATTTTTAAATATACTAATCCGCTAGCCACCCAATAAGATAACGGTTGGTTCGGTATCGGATTAGCAATTAACGGAAGGTTATCGGATAATTTTCTTCTAGACCTAAAATGTATGTCGAAACATTTTTTTTCCATCTGTTCTAGCCTTGGTGGACAGAGTTAACACCACGGTTATCAAAAAAAAAAAAAGAGTTATCCCATACACTTATTGCTCCAAGTCCCGATGGAATGTGCTATGGGGCTGCTTATCGATTGGATAATTATGCTTAGCGGTTCGACTTATTGGTTATCGGTTTTTAAATACACTAATCCGCTAGCCACCCAATAAGATAACGGTTGGTTCGGTATCGGATTAGCAATTAACGAACGGTTATCGGATAATTTTTTTCTAGATCTAAAATGTATGTCGAAACATTTTTAATTACTAGATTGACAAAAAAAAAATTAAAACTTTAATATTATTTGAATTTTTATGTTTTATATCAAACTTTATGGACACATTTGGGTTGTTTCATTTTTATTGCGGTCCTTTGTGTTGTCAAGAATAATTTTATGTTTTGGTTTAAGAATTAATTTCAAATTTTCTTTACATTTTAGGGAGTCTGACTGCACTTTATGGTTAGATGTCACAAGAAGTGACACGTTATTTTCTAAACTAAAAAGTGAATAGAATAATAAATGGAGTTTTATATGTTAGATTGACAAAAGATACTCATATATCTAGGGGTAAAAATATAATTATAATAATTCTTAATGGGTTAAAGGTTTACCCATAAGAAAATTAAGTAATCCGTCCCCGCACCAATAAGCCATTAATTATAAAAATTTTATCCATTCTCAACCCATTAATCCGATAAACCATTACCAATTAACCAATAAACTAATTTTGCGATTGCGTTAACGATTACGATTTGGATTTGAACAGCATTGTGCTATGAAGCTAGAACTGGCCATTGTACATAACTTTTGGTGGACAAATTATTAAAAATTCACAAGAGAAGGCACACAAGACTTGTTTTAAATAGAAAGTAACGCAACCTTACTTCTCTCTTCTTTTAGATGTAGCATGTTGGTTCAACAATGTGAATGGCAGTCCTGTACAAATAGTTTGGATATACTTTACCTCAGTATTATTTTTTATTTTGTGCAGATCCTTACAATGGGCAATTACTTTTTCAACGATATACTTAGCAACCTCCAGGGGACGTAATTGATACGTTTCTGATGTGTTTTGTCTCTGCGAGATACAATGAGGACAAGTATCTTATCAAAGAAATGGAGGTATAAGTGGTGCACACTTCCAGAATTGACACTTTATCTAGTAAACACAAAAACACTGGAGGATTGGCAAAACACTACATTCAGTTTTAGGCAGATTGTTGACAGACTTTTTTGATCCTTCATTCGGGACCAATTACAAAGTTTACCCTCCCCAGTAATCCTAGGATGAATTACTGTCCTACGATTTTGACAACTCAACAGTTTCCCTCTCTCAAAGGAATGGCATTCAACATCTTGTTCTCCAGCTTTCTTTGAATGTTTGCAGTTGAGGCATCTGACCCTCCAAAATTGTTTCATGCCTTCTCTACCAACTTGCAAACGGTTTTATAGATTAATTATTAGCTTGGAATTGTGTGAGAGTCACAATTTCTTCCAAATTTCTTGAATGTTAAATCTCTCGGTGCCCATTGCTTGAGAAAAGTTTTTAATTCTATTAGAATAAGCTCCAATGTCTGATTATTCATAATTGTGAAATACTTCTTCAACCGGGCTTCAAAATATTTGATAGATTAATTAGCTTGGAATTAGTTGGTAAGACAATTTCTTCTAAATTCTTTGGAAGTTTAATATCTCATTGCTCCAGCAGTTGGTGCTGAGAATCTTGGAAATTTCAAATGTTATTGGAATCAGTGCTCCAATGCTAAGATCTATCTTTTGAATTCCGTGGCAAAATGAGATTAATTTGTTTGAAGACTCTCTGTCCTGGTTAAAGGCTTCGTTTCTGGAGAACATGCGAACGCAAACTTGAAAAAATGACGAAAATATATCATCAAATTGTAGAGTAACAAAAGTAGGTTTGGTGCACTTTTTCTATGCACCATCCTTTTTTTTTAACAGCTTGGTTAACGAAAGTTAAAATGGGATGGTGCACTTCTTTTGTGCACCATTCATTTTTTCTATATGGTGCACTTTTTTTATGCACCATTCATTTTTTTTTTCTATATGGTGCACTTTTTTTGTGCACCATACAAAAAAATATATGATGCACAAGAAAAAAGCACCATCCAATTTATTTTTTTTATGATGCACAAAATTAGTGCACCATTGTGAAAAAAATATCAACCTTCTGTGATCTTATCCATACCCTTCACTTTCCCCCCCGCCCCCCATCTACTTTCTCAGTAAAAAAGAAGTGTTCAAAAAAAGTAATTATGTGCACTATATAAAATGGTGCCCACACATTGCATTATTTAAATGGACTTTTTTTTAATATATAGTGATTTGAGTGTAGTTTTTTTTGAGTATTTATTTATTTTATATAATACTATTTTATTGCACTTTTTTTTATTTAGTACTTATTTAATTTATTTCATATAGTTCACGTTTTTTTTGGTCATATATTGTACTAAAATTTGAATTTGTTTTTTTAAATTTTGTCATATGTTGCACTATTTTAGTGTACTATCTATTATTTTTTATTTTGTGCATTCGAATAGTGCACTATCTACATTTTTCATATAATATCATAATTTTTTTTTATCTTGTATATACTAAATTGACACTTTCTTTTATGAATGGTGCCCAAAAATAGTACACCATATATTTTTACCATAATAGATGGTGTAGTGCACAAAATTAGTGCATCATATAGAAAAAAATGATTGGTGCACAAAAAAGGTAGTATAAATAACATAAATATCAACCCTTTTGGAAGTAAATACACTCTCTCCCATTTTTTTAATTACTTTACTCTCTCTCCCTATTAATATACATAACATAGCCGACATACACATAACATTCTGTGTATATGTTGAAATTTTTATAATATGTTTAGAAAGTTGAATTTTTTGTAATATTGAAAACATAAGTTGTGTATTTGTTTAATTTTTAGAAAAAAATACACCATATAAAAAAGAATGAATGGTGCACAAAAAAAGTGAACCATATAGAAAAAAAAATGAATGATGCACGAAAAAAAATGCACCATATAAAAAAATGAATTGTGCATAAAAAAAATGCACCATCTAATTTTAATTTCCGTTAACCAAGCCGTTAAAAAAAGAAAGGATGATGCACAAAAAAAATGCACCAAGCCTACTTTTGTTAGGCTCCAATTTAATGGTATCTTTTCAACACTCTTTTAAATTTGGGGCATACTTTGGTCGCGTGTTCGTTTCTGGATGATTGTTCTTCTACAAGGCAGGAAAATCTGACATTGTCATGTTTTTCCAGTCTTATTCTGCTCTCATAACTAGAGTATAAAGGCAGACTTGCTTCATTACTTCATTTGTGATGCATTTTTTCATAGATGTAACAACATCTGTGATCGTTCAATCTCAAAGTTCTGTTGCGTCAAGAATCTTATATCAATTATTGTTCTCTAGCTAGCACATGGCGCTTGCATGAACCTTCTTTTTCTATATTGTTTACTATAAATTCTTTCATCTCGCTTCCCCCCTTTTGAGTTTATGTTCCCGTTAAAATTAAAATTATGACATTTTAAAATAATAAAATATAGATTGACCTCATTGGTTTTTGAAAATATATTGCAAGTCCGACAAAATGGTGCGTAAAAACAGTTAAATATTTCATTTTAATTACCAGGAATGTTTTTATATTTTGAAGACAGTTTTATTCATTTTAATTTGAACATAAATTCACCTTTTCTTAATTCATGTTTAGGCATGTTAGGAACTAAAAATGGGATCAAAACTATTCTTCAAAGTTCAAAATCAGAGCTCGAATTTAACGACGACCTTTCTTTAGGGGCACTCAGCCTTCCACCTTGAGACAGATATATCACAAAACGAACAGAAACAGTAGTAGTTCATAACGGCAAATTAGTAGCAAGTTCCAGCAAGGGGTTACGCCTACCACCTTGAGAACACTCAAAAAAAGTCACTCAAATTTTTGCGTTTCTTAACCCATGATTGAAATAGATTATTATTTAGATTATTGAAAATAAATTAAGGTACCGGCAAAACTGAATCTTGTTATAAGAATTCTTGGGCCAAAATGTTCTACATGTATCACACCAACTAATTAACTTACATTTCCAACAAACACCATATTAACTGAGATGATAAAAGACCAACTAAAACAGCTATGATGCTAATTAGCGCCAGATTTTTTTGCAAAACACAGCCAATGATGAACACAGTTCAAATACATGCTTGCATTTTAAAAGAGAATAATACATAGAAGATGTTACAAAGCTGTCACCGGTACATCGCTTTCACACAAATTAAGATATCAATTACAGACATTTACACAAGTAAAGACACTTACCTAAGATTTTAAACAAATTAGATCTTGATTACTAAAACAAAACAATTAAAGGTAGCGGAGAAACATATGAAGAGTGGGGAGAATAAAAACAAAGTGAGTGATGCAGGACTGCTCCAGCACAAACCAGCAAGCTGTAGTGCATGCAAACAAACCCCCCAACCCCTTCTTGTCTTCTCTCTTTTGAAGAGACAAGGTATGCAGATCCTTTCAAAACCAAAACAAAGGACCAGACAGATTAACAATCTACATCAGATTCTTTCACGGATTTAGCACAGCACACATTTCTGAAAAATTGCTACAAAACTATCTAACTCCATTTATATTAGTAATATATATGAATAGAAAGATAGATCCATCTATCCTTTTCGATTTTTCTATCTAAAAAAGAATCGATTTCATTCAACCTTTGATTCAAAAGTCGCGAAGGAAAATAACTTAAAATATCCACAACTATTAACAATCTGTTGTTTAACCCTTAAAATGCAAAATGGCTACATCAGATTCTTTCAAGGATCTAGCGCAGCACATATTTCTGAAAACTTAAGTCGCGAAGGAAAATAACTTAAAATATCCATAACTATGATTGAGTGTGACCCAAGCTAAGCCCACTAAACTGCACAAAGTAATAGCTAGACACCAAACACCATATATCTCTAAAAGTAAAAGCTATCATAGAGCGGTATCTAACGAGGAAAGTACTTACTTAATAGAGAGCAATAAGAGCCTGAATAAGTATCTATGAAAACAAACTTATAAGACACACAAAAGAATCCAAAAGACGGTTCTAGCTAATCATAGTTCACAAATAGAGAAAATGTCTAAACTAAGACAAACCACAAACTATATCATATTTATCTAGATATGGTTCTCTGGTTGCGTAATCGTAATAAGAAGTAGCAAACTAGGGCTCTCCAAATCTTCTAGGTGGTGTCTCCTTGCTAGTGGTCCGAGATATCTACTCGACCTTTGCCTGAGGATGCAATAACCAAGAGACCTGAATGCAACTCCTACAAAGCTTAGGAAAATCTACCTGGCGTAAGGATGGTAACGGCCACTGCCACTATACCCTCCCCTACTTCCATATAAACCTCCTGCTCCACCATAACCTGCACCAGGGCCAGATTCATAACCAGCACCAGGGCCAGATCCACCATAACCCCCATAACCTCCTCCACGGCCATATGCTCCTAGTCCGCTGCTACCATATCCCCCACCATAACCACCAGAGTACGAGCCAAAACGACTAGAATAACTGAGTGAAGGGTCTCCACGGTAACCACCAAAATCACTACTGCCAAAGTCTCCATATCTACCACCAAATTCACCACCACCATATCCATAGTCACCAAACCTAGATCCAAATGACCTATAAGAAGCAGGTCCAAAACCTCCACTATCAAAACCGTTATATGAATTGGCAAATCCTCCATAACTATCGCCATATCCACGCCCCCTAGAGTTACTACCATATGCAGGAGCAAAAGCTGGGTTCGAGGGTTTCTTTGGTTCTGCCTTCTTGATCTCAACCTACAACAAAGAAGCAAGTTAACCTAGAAGTTCCACCTGCATACTGAGCACTAAGTGATCAATACTACAATTGAGAAACCTACAAAGTACAAACTTATACTCCTTGCATTAGACTAGCAGCAGCTCCTTAAGGCAGCTAGGTATATGTTAAAGGGAGAGAAAAAGGTTGGGAGATGGTATAAAAGCGCAATCTTGAGGATCTACTTTGTACGCACAACATCCATGTCTCAGAATATTTGAGATCATGAAGAAATATCCTACAACACTTACCTGAGTACCCATCATGTCAATCCTATTCCCCTCGGCCAGCAAATTATCAACTACTTGTTCATTGTCAAACACAATAAATCCAAAGCCTCTAGAACGCTTGGACACGTGATCTCGTATGATCTCATACTCCAGTACTTTCCCAAACTTGGAGAAAAAGTTATTGAATTCATCTGTCATAAATGTACAAGAGACATCAGTTTAAGTACTGCAAGCTAAAAGAATACTACTGCAACTGCCAGAAAACAAAACTAGTTAGTATGCAGCAAAAAGGCACACCTTCAGTCATGGTAGTAGGAATGCCACCAACAAAAATCTTCTTCGTTTTAAAATCCTTTGAATCAGCAGAAGATCCTTTCGGAATGGTTCTTTTAATCTCAACCTGGGAAAAAACAGTACCATAATTTGCAAGCCACAATCTTTCAGGTACTTATAATGAGATATGATGTTCAATTGAAGCTTAAGAAAATCTGCAATTCTCAGTACTCTAATAGATAAATGAGACCCATCAACCAAGCTCACAATCTCACAAACATGTGACTAAGTAAGCATGTGTGCATATTGTAAGTAGTCAACAAAGTTTTCTTTAATCAGAATTGCAAGTAGTCAACAGAGTTTTTACCATATTTTCCTGATATTTCAACACAACTAACATAAATTAACCTCGAAAAATCAACCCAACAGTTTGCAAGCCAAATTTTTTAAATAATTTAACAAAAATATGAGTTTCAGCTAAAACTTAGAAAATCAGTATTACTTGTAACTCTGATAAACAAATAAAAACCCTCAACCATGCTCACAAACTCACAAGCATATGACTAAATAAAGAATTTCTGCATATTGCAAGTACTGAACAAAGTGCACCATAATTTTCTTATTTCTAATATTTCAACTCAATAAGAATAAATTAACCAGGGAAAACCAATACCACGCTTCGCAAGCCACAACATTTAAGTACTTACAAAAACTATAATTTTCAGCTAAAGGTTAGAAAATCAGTAATACTTAGAACTCTGATACACAAACAAAACCCCTCAACCAAGCTCTCAAACTCGCAAGCATAAGACTAACTAAAGTAGAACAATATACCCAGTCTAATCCCATAAGTGCGGTCTGGGGAGGGTATAGTGTATGGAGACCTTACCCCTACCCTCGTAGAGATAGAGAGGTTGCTTACAACAGTCCCTCGACTTAGAACATGACTAACTAAAGTACAAAACCAACATACCCAGTGTAATCCCACATACATACCTTACCCCCTACCTCTTAGAGAGAGAGGTAGTTTCCCATAGACCATCTACTTAAAGTATGACTAACTAAAGTGTATATATATATATTACAGGTAGTCAACAAAGTTGGGGCATAGTTTTATAATATCTCACAACTCCAATTCAACACCAATTGAACATCAAGGAGGAGGTACATAAAAGAAGAAGCTAAACTACTCACTTGTTTGTCATTGATAATATGGTTTTCGGCTATAACAGTGTCTACAACGGTTGGATCTGCATAAGTGATGAACCCAAAACCTCTGGGTCTACCTGTATGCCTATCTTTCATAATCACCGAGTCTATTATCTCTCCATACTTCTCAAAGTACTTCACAAATTGTTCTATCAAAATCCAATTTTCATTAACACCCTCGTCAGTAAATCAAAAACCCACTACCAAAAAAAAATTAGTAATACATTAAAACAACAGTTTAAAAAAAAAAAAATACTAACCTAACGTCGTCTCTTTCGCTAAACCTCCAATAAAGATTTTTCTGTTTAACAAAAAACAAAACAACAAGAAAACCCTTATCAATATACATCAAAATTCGTACGGACAAACAATAACTGCACAATTTCTTATTTAACCAACAATTTTTTAAAAAAGAGAGAGAGAGAGAGAGAGAAACTAACCCAGGACTAGCGCCATCGCCGAAATCATTCTTGCCCATGGCTAAGATGGGTTTTTGGGGAATCACACAGATCTGAGAGACTGGACTGTAAAGGGAACGGTAGGGTTCGTGGTTCTCTATTGATGTTCTGTTTGGAACAAGGAAAAAGTTGAACCTTTATATATATACCAGTGGCGATAGGCCCGTGCCAATATTTTATGATTAAACTTTTTAAATTATTATGAAAGCAGTATTTCATCAAAAAAAAATATGATATATTTTTATACAGTAGTTTAGTTCTACGCGCCTCGCGCGTGTATCTCAGTTTAGTGAGTTCAAATATTGCTCTACATAGAATATTTATTTAAATTATAAAGACGAATACAATAATTAAATTCAACATCTTTTGAATATGTAAAGATGAAAAATTTATTCAATTAAACTTAACCTTGACCAAAAAATCCACCACCTATAAACTGCAACAAAATAATACGATGATAGAGGTAATAAAATAATACAATTAAATTTAACCTTTACATAAAAAAAATTCCATGGCCATCCAACCTCATTTAATACCTGTAAACTCTAATAAAATAATACGATAATAGAGATATCAAAATAATATAACTAAACCTAACTTTTGCACAAAACAAAATCTCAAAGCAGAGATATCAAAACAATACAATTGAACCTGACCTTTACTTAAAAAAATTCTTCAAAGTCAAACCAACATTTATCTAGCACTTGTAAACTATAACAGAATAAAACGATAAAAAAGATATCAAAATAATACAATTAAACTTAAATTTTACACACAAAAAATTCTCCAAGCCGATCGACATTCATCTACAACCTTTAAACTACCATCAAATAATAAACTAATAGAGATATTAAGATAATACCATTAAACTTAACCTTTACACGAGAAATTTTTCATAGCTAATCGACATTCATCTATGACCTGTAAACTACAACAAAATAATATAATAGTGATCACAAAGTTTCGATTTTGATGAAAATAATTCTTGTCTGGGCGAAAATTTTAACCTTAAATTATGACTTGAATAAAAACAAAGAAGATATATATATACACGTTGAATTCTATTATATTGATAAAAATAATAAAGAAGTTGAGGGTTAAAAAGTTAAGCATCCACCAATCTAGATATCAATCGGATCAAGTTGGATGAGCATGCCACATTATTTTAAATACATGAGTTTGAAACATACGTCCTTTATTTTATTAAGTTGTAAATAATTTTTTTCATGCAATAGAAGGCTAGAAAACCCTAATGAATGCAAGAAGAAAAATCTAATTAATCATCAATCAAAACAAAAATAAAAAGAAAACATAGAAGTAGATGAATAAAACATAGAAGTAGATGAATCATACATATATTTCTAATAAAATTTATCAAAAATACCATTTAAATAAAATTGTAGATATTCTTTTTTATATAAGATAAAATTCTAGTTGATATAAAAGTGTTAAATATTATTATTTCTTTTGCTTGAATCCAATAATTTTTGTTCTTTTCATGCATATTTTTAAAATAAAATATATCTGCTTCCTAAAATGTTTACCTTGAAAAGTGGTAGAGCCCTTTTTTTACCATGCGTACTTTTTAAAAAAAATATAAAATTTTCATTCTTAAATGTTTTTTTCCTTTCCTTGAGCTTTATCCCTAAAAAGTTGTAGGACTACAAATAAAAAAAATTGCACATTAATTTAATTCCTTTTAAAGATTTTACTATAAATAGTTTAATGTGCATCTCAGTATTTATAGAAGTATTTCCTTAATAGAATTTTATTTTAGAAATATTTTTTTAATTGATCAAAGAAAAATATTTATTAATTTTCTTTTCATATATTTTAGGAGTCACACATATTTTAGAAGTCTAGTTAATATAATAAAAATAATTAAATAATAAATTAAAGAAAATAGTGAAAAGATAATTTTGCCTAAAGGACAGTCTTTTAATGAAGGGCAAAAAGTCCAAATCACTTTTCTAAGGATCTTCACACTTTTAATATACTAGTCCAATGTACGTGCGTTGCACGTGTATATTAGTTAACTAATAATAAACGCATATAAAAATTAAACTATTGTGTGGAAGTTATATTATAAAGTATGAAATTAAAAAGTAAAATATATCTTTCAAATATAAAGTGTAATTAAATAAGAACATGATAACTCACAGTTACTCTAACAATTAAAGAGCAAAACTTAATATATTGGACAAAATATCGTCATTGATATCAGAAGTCAAAATTATGTTTTAATACAAAAAAATAAATTCTAAATAGTAGGGTAAATAAAAAATGAAGTAACAAAGAGCCCGTTTGGATAGGATTAAAAAAATAGCTTTTTAGCTTAAGTGATTAAAAGTTTAAAATAAGTGTTTATAAATTAAGCAGATAAGTGTTTGGATAAAGTGCTAAAACTAAAAAAAAGTTGTTGATGTGTTTGGTAAACAAGTGATGTTAAGCACTTTTTTGCTGTTAAAATGACTTAAATGTCCTTAGGGGTCGTTTGGTAGAGTATATAAGAACAATGCAGAATATAGTGTATTAGTAATGCTTGCATTAGTAATACTTGTATTAGTTATGCTTGTATTAGTTATGCATGTATTATTTCTTATACATTGTTTGGTTTGATGTATAAGAAATAATACATCTTACATAATTTCTATAAAAGAACTGTTTGTTTACAAAAATACCCTTCTTTGATTTTGTACATTTTTTTTGCAACAAAGTTCTTTTGTCTTCTCAAACATAATTAGTATTGTTGAACTAGTATATAGAGGTTTTAAGATTAATTGCAAGTACAACGTTTTTGCGTAGAAATGTTACACCAGCGGATTAACATAGTCGAAATAAAAATAAAATATAAGACGTAAAATTAAAAAATAGTCTCAATTTTTTTTAGTCTTTTAAAGACCCACAAAGCAAAGCAAAAATATGTTATAGTTATTTAAATCAACTTTTCATTGTTGTAAATTAAAATGGCGGGAAAAAAATTGTGAAATGTTTTGAAAAGATTCACTATTGCAAATTAAAATATCGGGAAAAGAAATGATGAAATATTTTGAGAGGAAAATTGAGGGGTATTGAGGTCATTTAATAAGTTAATGCATGTGTTTGAAGTTTGTGTATTACTAATACATAAAAAATGGAGTGTATTACTAATACACACTCCAATACACAAAAGAGTGTATAACTAATGCTTCCATTATTTATACATAGGCAAAAAGACATACCAAATAAGGTACTAGTAATACACATTAACTAATGCATGCATTATATTTTACAATACACTCTACCAAACGACCCCTTAGAGTTGTTAACACCATAAATAAGGTGAATTATTTATAATTTTTAATTCTAAAATAAATTTTTTAGACAAACATCCGATGTAATGATGGATTCGATGAAAACAAAGAAGAAAAATGAAGAGGAAATTGGAGGGAAGAGATAAAGCGAAGCGGCAAAGAGAAAAAGAATTTTTTTTATATATTTAAGGGCTACAAGTTTAGGATATTGTTAGAATTAGAGGAAAATATAAGGGATAAAAAAATAAATGTGTTGGTCAAACCTAAAAGAATTTTAATCTAAAAAGCAAAAAGTTGGGGTACCCAGCTTCTCACTTTTTAATTCTTTTAATCAGTTTTTAGCTTCTTTTAAGCACTTTTAATTTTTTACCAAACACCTTAAAAAGATAAAAAAGAGATTAAAAGCTGGTTTGATCAGATTTTAATCCTATCCAGACGGACTCAAATTAATATAACACAATTACTTGTAACAAATTAACAATAACAAAAAGGACTATGGTGAAGCAGAAGATGACAAACCAAAATTTCACTAAAACTACATAATTTTATCTTGTTCCCACTAATTGTGTCAACCATTGAATCCAAACTCTTGATGTACCTTTAGAATACGATTGATTCAAACTATAAACAATTTAGATGATTATTTTTTTTTTAATTAAAGAAAAACTGCGACATTGTTTTGTAAATAGGTGGACAATCAGAGACTTAAAAAAATAAATACAACCTAACAAAAACACAATAATGAAAATTACTTACCTTCAGAGGCTCATACTCTGAAATGTGATAATTAAAATTGTATCATGTGATGAAAGAATTCATGTGATGAAAGAAATTAATTATCTTTAGAAAACATAATGCCTGCAATAATAGCTAAAGAACAAAAAGATTGATGAGACATAAAATTGTATGAATTTGATATAGTTTAAAACTTCAAGAATACGTTCTAACATATAATAATATTAGAAGTTGAAACTTGTGGCAAAGAAACCCTACATGAGAAATAAGCTGACCTAAGAACAAAGAGGAAAATAGAAGCACAAAATTTATACTCCCTCGCTTTAAAATAGTTGGTTCTTATGAATTTGATACGTTCATTAAGAAGTCAATATTAGAGATACATTTTACTCTTGTACCCTTATATATCTTTTAAATCTCAATAATCAGTACAATAATTAAATATATATAGAAATTTAGTGTAAATTATTTCATTCCAATCATTACGTCTAGAACCTGAAGTATTTATATTGAAACTATAAATATTTTTCTTTTTTAAAATTAAAATCATGTGCATCATTTCATTACTCTTTCTAAGCATATGAAGAGTACGTCGTTATTTTAAAAAATGTTGATGTACTTAATACTATTAACGGTAAAATAATAAAAGTATATACTCCAAAATAGTTTTGATTTTATAACTTAAACAACTAATTTGAAACAAACATTTTTAGCAATAGGACCAACTATTTTGAAAGGGAGAGTACTTTCATTTAAAAATAGTTGACCTTGTTGACTTGACATCCTCCAAATAGTAAAAATATTTGTGCACTTACACAAAATATTTGTAGTCATTGAGTTCTATAAATAAGGCAAAATATTTTAAGAATTTGTTTCCAACGTGAACCTAATTCTTCGTACAATAAGTGAAAAGGAGTCCTTCATTAACTCAATTTCCTTTGAAAAACATAAGTCAAGTATTCTTGATTTATAACTCTTTTAGAATGTTAATCACTAAGTTAAACACTAACCTAAAAAACATAAGTCAAGTATTCTTGATTTATAATTTTTTTAGAATGCTAATCATTACTTTAAACACAAACCTAAATGGAGTGCTATGAAATTCTTAAATTTAGGAATGGATTCTTAAAAAGTAAAATAATATTTTATTTTAGATTTTTTTACAAAGTTTAAATAAAAAATAATAATAATGAAAGAAGTGTGTCTCACATTGTCACATTAATTAATAAAATTCTATATAAGAATAAAATTATTTAAAAATAACAATTGATATTAAAATAAAAATTATATCTATCTGCACAATATAAGTAAATATTGTATCTCAAATATTCTATCTTCCATGAGACTTCCACCTTTTTTTTGTATCGATTTGGACCGTATTTTTTGCATCAAATAGTATGTGAATTTTTCTGAATCATTTTGGAGAGCAAGCTTCTCAAATTGCTAGTACTTCAACAATCATTACATTTCCTATAAATTCAATTCGAGGCCAAAGTCTTGAAGCAAACATATACAAACTATACTTAGCTATTATATTCGGTGATAATGAATTCAAAATATAAAATAGACATACGAAGAAGTCAAGAAAATTTAACATCTATAATGTACACAGAGAATGAAATTTGACCATATATACTTAGGTATTCTCCAACAAATGGCACTCGAAGAAGTGCCTTATCTACCCATATCCAATTTGATCCGTTTGTTTGCCACTCCTAGACACAACTCGGCAAGAGGATAGAATGAAACGATTCAAATTAAAGTATCGATAAATCTGCTGGAATTAATTAATTCACAAGCTGCAGAATTTTCAAGACTATATAAAGAAGCATAAAATGCATCAAGATATTAAATATATTATTTGTATTCCATAATAAACTGCAAAGACATAGGAGAAAGGATCCTTGCTCTAGTTAGAGTTATCCTTCTAATTTAAAGAAAGGGTAGAGTTGATGCATATCTCATTCCTACCTTGTTGAGGTAAAGAAACTATTTTTGAAGAACTCGACTTAAGTTCATCAAATCAAGTTCCTTTCAGTATACAAATCATAAAAATGCAATATTAATTACAAAAAATCCACATAATTGAAACAACAAAAAGCTCATTAAATTGAGAAAAAAATTGAACCTGATGATGAACACCACCAATCTTTGTCCTTTATTAAAAATTTACGCTTTAGACAAAATTGTCATTTAATTTTTTTTATATAAAATAATAATATTTAATAATAGTGGTTTGATTGTTTGCTTAGTATTAGGACTTTTGGACCGTACTTTCCTCAATATATAAGACATTAGGATCATGTTTTTAGGTTAGAAATATCTACTACTTTAATTATTATAAGATTTGATTTAGGATCCCTCAGTATCTAGAATTTTGAATCGTTCTTTTATGTATTCTGACCAAATTTTACTAACGACCTCTTCTTCTATATCAAATCTTTGTTGCCCACTGATTGAAGAATTGAAAGACAGATTTTGCTTGATTTAATATATTAGAAAATAGTAGAAATTAAATTAGTTGCGAACGAATTGAAGAAAATAGTTTTCAAAGAATTGTTGATTCCATATTATTGAAAGGAATTTGTAGTCACGACTGATGATGTTCTAAGTCTTGAATCTACTGTATGTATTTAGTACATGCAAATGGAATTTGTACTGCCTATTATCTAAGTTGTTGCATTATTTTTGGACTTTCCACACTTATGTGTTTCCTTGCTTTAATGAAATTACAATGATAAAGCTTGCAAAAATCTATTACCTTATGCATGCACTGATCCTACATTTCTTTTTTTTCTTTTCACAAAAAAAAAACTTTAAATCTTTACCTTATTACTTAACTTCAATATAGGCACAAACATCTGATCCAATAGAGATCCAAAACAAAGTGATTTGAATATCACCTATCATATATAAAAAAAAAATAAAAAAATATTAATAGTAATATAATGAATAAGGTTACTAAAACTTAATGCTTAAACTACTTATCATGGATTAAAAAAAACTGATTTGGCTTACTTTTATCTCCTCTTTCTTTTAGCTACAATAAAACAAACATCACCAAAATTAAAGAAGGAATTACAACAAAAATAAAAATACAATTAATAAATTAATTGAAAGAAAAAAAAACACAATTAATACTAACCTCGGATAAAACCTATTCAATTTATAAGATGATGGGCACTTCAAAATCCACTTCACAATCTAAGACCACAAAATTAGCAAGTAACACAAAATCGGCTACCTTTACTAAAACATCGTGCAGTATGCCCACAGGCCGCTTCACAGATCTATCTGTCATTACCAACCGCATATTCGTTGGGGTAGGATCCCCCAGACCCAAATTCTTGTACACAGCCAATGGCATTAAATTTATACTGGCTCCCAAATCGCATAGTGTTTTTCTGAACTTCAGGGGGCCAATAGTACACGGGATGGTGAACGCTCCCGGATCTTTCTTTTTATGCACTAAAGACCTTGTAGAAATAGCACCACAATGAAGGAGATTGTCCTCCGGCTCATGGATAACCTTCCGCTTCTTGGTTACAAGGTCTTTCATGAACTTTGTGTAGCCTGGCATTTGCTCAAGTGCCTCAACCAAAGGCACATTAATTGTCAATTGCTTGAGCATTGCCACGAACTTGCTGAATTTTGCATCATCAACCTTTTTCTTTAAATCATGGAGGAAAGGGAGGTGGTGGTCTAGGGATAGTCTTTAACACTACTTCCTCTTCCTTCTCGTTTTTCTTCTCCGAATTATCAACAGAACTATCCAGCTTCTCAGACTCCACTGGATTACTTTCTTTGGGTTCATCAACAATTACCTTTTCTTCTACATCTTTGCCCTCAGAAGGGTCAAGTAACATCTTACCACTCCGAGTGGTGATCGCCATACATGAGCCATCATTTCGCGGATTCTGAATCATATCACTAGGTAAAGTACCACTTTTTCTCTGATTCAGTGTAGCGGAAAGTTGGCTCATCTGCTGCTCCAACTGCTTAATAGAAGCAAAGTGTGAGCTAATCAACTGACTGAGGGTAGAGAATTCACTCTTCATAGTAGTTACCCCCCGAGTTGGTAGCTTCTACTCCCTTCAACAGCTTTTCCATCATGTCCTCTATGGATATCTTGCCGGATCCAATTGTTGCAGCATCCCGACTTCTAGGAGGAACATATAAACCATTCCTGCCATTATTACTTCTCCAATGTTCCTGCTCCCTAACTTTATAATCAGGCTTGTCATAAAAGTTCTGACCTTGGTTCCCTTGGATATTGCCTCAAAAATCCCCCTGATTACTTACATAGTTTGCCTCCGCATCAGTACTCGTAGCAACAGTACCCTGAGATTCCACAGCCTTAACCACTTCGATCTTACCTGACAGCAAGTGCTTGGTCAGCAAGTCTATCTGTGTCTTTAAGTGAGCCATGTCCTGGTCTCGCTCCCCATCCCTTCTGCGCTGCTCCGCAGTCATACCACCAGAAATAGTCGGGCTAGCCACCACAGAATCCCTAGTGTGCCAAGCCCGACTTTGCTTGGTCATTCTATTCAGCATGTCTGAAGCATCCAGAAAAGAGAGGTCAATGAACGAACCACCTGCAATATTGTCTATAATTGTCTCTGTCACAGAATTAAAAGCTTTGTACAAAGTCTCCATCAAGTGCAAGTTCGTCATATTGTGGTTCAGACATTGTGCCAGCTTCTTCTTAAATCTCTCCCAAGTTTCATGCAATGCTTCGGTAGGGAGATGCCTAAAATTATTAATTTCGTCCCTCAATTGTACCCTCCTGGAGGGTGGAAAGAACCGTTCTAGGAACGCCTCTTTCAACTGTCTCCAGTTGGTTATAGAATCGAGCTCCAGCTCACTTAACCACATTATTGCCTCTCCAGACAGAGACAAAGGAAACAATCTCAACCGGATCACATTCTGGCTCACTCTTGGATTATCAAAAGATTTACAAATGATGATGAAGTTCACCAAATGCATGTTCGGGTCATCACCAGGTAAGCCTCCAAACAACTCCTTCAGATTCAGGAGTTGGATCATGGTACTTGTTATGCTGAATTTTGCACCTAGTGCCAACAGTGGAATTTGGTCTTACCAATGCCCCAACAGCTTTCATGGACTTGATGAACCGTATGTTCAAGCAGTACTTGGACATGTTTGTCATAGTCTTCATAGATGATATTCTGGTCTATTCCCACAGTGATCGTGATCATGCATACCATCTCAGAACAGTACTTCAAACTCTCAGAGATCATCAGCTATTCGCCAAATTCAGTAAGTGCGAATTTTGGATAAGGCCATTAGCAGTCCTTGGTCACATCATTTTTGGTGATGGCATTAAGGTTGATCCTTAAAAGACCGAAGCAGTAAAAAACTGGCCAAAACCTGTCTCTCCATCAGATATCAGGAGTTTCTTGGGTTTGGATGGCTATTACTAACGATTTGTTGAAGGATTTTCATCTATTGTATACCTTATGTCCAGATTGACTCAGAAAAAAGTCAAGTTTCAGTGGTCAGACCCTTGTGAGAAGAGTTTTCAGGAGTTGAAGACTCGACTTACCTCAGCTCCAGTCTTAGCTCTTTTAGATGGGTTGTGGTGTATTGTGATGCATCCATAGTAGGTTTGAGTTGTGTCCTCATGCAGCATGGTAAGGTCATAGTCTATGCCTCCAGACAGCTTAAACCACATGAGAGAAATTATCCTACTTATGAGCTTGAGTTAGTAGCCGTAGACTTTGCCTTGAAGATTTGGAGGCATTATCTCTACGGAGTTCATGTAGATGTCTTCACAGATCACAAGAGTCTTCAGTATGTCTTTTCTTAAAAAGATCTTAATCTTTGTCAGAGAAGGTGGTTAGAGCTCTTGAAAGACTATAACATGAGTGTCCTCTATCACCCGGGCAAGGCCAACATAGTAGCCGACGCTCTCAGTAGGCTATCCATGGGTAGTGTTTCTCATGTGAAGGATAGTAAGAAGAAGTTAGCTCAAGAAGTCCAGTAGTTTGCCAGACTAGGAGTTCACTTAGTCGATTTTTCAGAGAGTGGTGTATATGTTCAGAGTAGTTTAGAATCATCTCTAGTCTCCGAGGTGAAAGAAAAGCAAGATAGAGATCTCAACCTTGTCAAGTTGAAAGAGTCAGTGCAGGATCAGAAAGTAGAGGTTTTCTCCCAAGGGGATGGTGTTTTGCGTTGTCAGGGTCGTCTCTGTGTTCCAGGTGTAGACGACTTAAGGCAGCGAATTCTTGCAGAAGCGCATGACGCACTCTACTCTATTCATCCAGGGTCCACAAAGATGTACCACAACTTGCGGGAAATCTATTTGTAGAGTGGGATAAAGAGAGACATTGCAGAGTTGTGGCTAAGCGCTCTATATATTAGCAAGTTAAGATAGAGCATCAGAAGCTTAGTGGGTCCATGCAGGAGTTCAGTATTCCTACTTGAAAGTGGGAAGTTGTGAACATGGACTTCGTGATGGGTTTGCCTCGAACTCGTCATCAGCATAATTCAGTCTGGGTCATTGTGATAGAATGACCAAATTATCTCATTTCCTTCCAGTTCATACCTCTTATTCGGCTGAGCATTAAGATAAGCTCTACATCAAGGAGTTGGTCAGATTGTCCGGTGTTCCGTTGTCCATTATCTCAGACAGAGCTACCCAGTTCACCTCTCATTTCTGAAAAGCATTCCAAAAGGGTCTTGGTACCCTAGTTCATCTCAGTACAACCTTTCATTCTCAGACAGATGGTCAAGAAGAAAGGACCATTCAGACATTAGAAGATATGCTAAGGATGTGTGCAATCGATTTCAAAGGAAGTTGGGATGACCACTTCCCTTTGATTGAATTTACATACAATAACAACTATTATTCCAGTATTCGGATGGCTTCATTCGAAGATCTCTATGGTAGGAGATGTAGATCTCCAATTGGTTGGTTCGAAGTTAGTGAGGCCTCATTCATAGGTCCTGACTTAGTATTCGACGCCTTAGAAAAAGTCCAGTTAATCAGAGAAAGACTCCTGGCTACTCAGAGCCGACAGAAGTCTTATGCAGATATTCATAGAAAATATCTCGAGTTTGAGATTGGTAATCATGTCTATCTAAAGATCTCTCCAATGAAGGGAGTGAAGAGATTCGACAAAAAAGGAAAGCTCAGTCCCCGATATGTCAGTCCCTTCAAGATTCTCAGTCGTTTCGGCAAGGTAGCTTATGAGTTCGAATTGCTTTCAGATCTAGCCTCAATTTATCAAGTCTTTCATGTCTCTTTGCTCAAGAAGTGCATAGGTGACCCCTCAGTTGTAGTCCCTATTCAGAGCATTGATGTTCAAAACACTCTCTCTTATGAAGAGGTTTCAGTCGAAATCTTAGACTATCAGACTCGTAGATTGAGGAACAAGGAAGTTCCTTTAGTTAAAGTTCTTTGGCGAAATCAGTTCGTCGAGGAAGCTACTTGGGAAGAAGAAGCAGACATACATACCAAGTATCCTCACCTCTTCCCCGCTAACTCAGATCAAGCTCAAGGTAACAGTTCTCCTTAAACTTACTCAGTTTCATGATCAACGTTCATCACGAACTTGGTATTCAGTTTCATGTTCATATTCTCAGTATAAACTTGGTATCAAGTACCATTGCATATTCAGTCATGCATACATGTATCAGCTCAGTTATGTAATTATGCATCAGACATGCATTCTCATTGTGAGAAACTTAGTTCTTCAGAACACTCAATCATGCATTCATGAATCAGTTACACATGCATCAGATATGCATGTTTAGTATTATATGTTCAGCTTGTCAGTCATATCAGTCATGAGATCATGTTCCAGTTATTCATGTTCATTATGTACGTCAGTTGTTTTTTCTTCCCTCTTAGTCAGTCTCATTCGAGGACAATGTTCTCAAGGGGGAGATATTGTAATACCCCGTACTTTTCCTAGCAAATTTCATCTAAAAAATATCTAGTATTAGCTTCTAAATTGAATGATGATTATTCCATGAGGAATTTTTATGATTTTCACTTTTTGTCATGTGGGAAATTCAATAATCTTTCCATCGATATAAGATTCGCCCAAATCTGATAACCGGGTCAGAAGTTACGACTATTTCAAGTTCCCATTGTAAAATAGCGCCATATTAGTCAGAGGCGTGCCGCACCACAAGAGAAAATAGCATTTGGTAAATTTCAGTAGGGGTTCGCGATTATGGTGCGTCGCGCCAGGGCCCAAATTCAGAATTGTCCTTTTCCAGTGTCTTAGCACGATTTTCTCCGCGTTGCGCCAAAGTTCCAGATCGTAAAAGAAGGGTCAATGCAATGGCTCCGCATTGAGCCATCCCTCAGTTTCCCCATTGTCAAATTCCAGTGACACGGCGCGATGACACCGCGTCACTCCAGGGGTTCAATTTGGGAAATTTTTACTGAAATTACAAGATGCGTCCAGGGTTAAAAAAGTCATTTTCCCACCCCTATTTAAGCCCTTTAACACGTGATTCAACCACTTTTCACCCAAAATACACTCTCTTCTCTCAAGTTTCTCTCAAGAACAAGTTAGGGTTTTCATAGAAGATTCAATTTCAAGAAAGTTTCACCGCCAATATTCACGAAACCACGAACTAAGGTATGCATAGTTGTAACGACCCGATTTGCTGAACCGAAATGCTACACGGTGCTCATGATCCCAAAGGACCACAAGCTAACCCATGACTAATATTTGTACATGTATACTGCATAAGATAGCATAATAATGCGGAAACATGCACTGAAAGGCCATAAGGTTCGATTATGAACATATCTAAATAACGTAACATTTGTGTGGGGTAATAGAATACCCAAAACAAAACTGAAGTCTAAAATATGATAGTCTGTATCTAGTCTGCATCTAGTCTGAAAGCCTCTACTGTCTGAAGAATCTGAATAAGGAGTTGATGGGATATATCTCCAACTAATAAGCTAATCAATGAGATACTAGAAAATCATTATGTCCTCGAAGGATGAGGACTCACTTCTACTCTGACTGCTGAATCTGGAATCTACTGCTGATCTGGAAATCGTGTCTCTGAACCTATGGTGTAACATAAAAAGAAAACATCATAGCGTGAATGTGTCAGTACATATGTACTGAGTATACATGTAAAGTAGGCTATATGGAATGGTTCACATGCATGAATAATGCTAACTGACTATCTAACATGAACGTGAGAATACATGCATAAATACGTAACTGTAACTGACAACGTGATTTCGTGATTTTGGAGTCTGTATACTGATAACGTAACATACTAGTAAGTGATATGACTGATAACATGAAAGACTATATCTGAATAATGTTGATAACATGGGTGACTATATCTAAGTATAACTGATAATGTGGGTGACTGTAGCTGATAGTCCTGAATCTGATGGAACTATCTGAGTTCCGTACTGTATCTGAGTTGACTGTACTTGACTGTCCTGAAATCTGAAGAACTATTTGAGTTCTATTACTGAGACTGATTGACTGTATCTGACATTCCTAATTCTGTAACATGAAACTGTGGGAAGTAGTATCTAACCAACATGCCCCAAATGCGCTATGATAGCTGAGCTGGGGTCCAATCTATGCCCTGATTGGAAGGGTGTCAATACCGCGTCACTGGTAAGGACAACATGTGAGTAACCCTCATATAACAGGTAACTCTAGCGAGAACGGTGGAAACCCTCACATAACAGGTTAAGCCACCTCATCTACCCTCATATAGCAGGTTATGATGTCTCAACCTATGTTGTCTACATAGTTCTGGAACGCAAGGATTGCTTCTAGGAATCACACCCTCGTATAACAGGTGAGTCCCCATCCTTGGGTTCAGTCGGTGCTAATCCCTACTCCCATCTGAATAGATACTGAACATGATTTACTGAACTGAACTGAGCATGGACTGAGTTACTGAATTTCTGTGGCTGACGAAATACTACTGATATCTGACAACTAACTGAGTCATGAGATCATGGATATTTTTCCTGAGTCATAAGACTATCTGAAGTCTAAAAATTCATAGCTTGACTGAGAGTATCGTGAAAACATGACATGGATCTAGGCACACAACTAATATTTCGGGTACAAGTACCCCCAGGACTCGATAGAAGGAAACTGACATAGCATGATTTACTTGAAGACTTGACTAACATCATAATACATACTACATTCATAGGAGCCTTTTGTCAAACATGTAATAGTCATAAACTTGTACATACACGGGGATTTCATGATATCATGCTAGTTAGACAGTTTTCCTTCATCTAGACATTTAATCAAACATATTGTAGGCATAGTACATGTAAAGCACATTATACAACAATTAAACATCATGCTTCAATTCCAATTCCATCATACAAGGTTTTAGTCATGAGATTTCGCAAATCTTTATCTATACTAATCAACCACATGGAATTTATCATCAAATCATGGAATAGAAATCAATTTCTCATTTATCAACATGAAAGAGAACATACAAAACATGAAGAAAATCCATAACTTGTAGTTAAAAAAAAGGATTCTTGGACTTCATGGATGAAAGAAGACCATGAATGAACACTATGCATACCTTAGATCGTGATTTCGTGAAGATTGATGGTGAAACCTTCTTAAAATTGGACCTTCTATGAAAACCCTAGCTTGAGTTCTTGAGAGTATTTGAGAAAAACATCAATACTTTGGATGAATAAGGGTTAAATCTTGTGTTTGGAAGCTTATATGGGGGGGGGGGGAATTGACCCTTTTAACCCTGGACACGTAATTTTAATTTTCAGTAAAATTTCCCGAATTAGGCCCTTGGTGTGATGCGGCGTTATCGCGTTGTGTCACTGAAATTTGACAATTGGGAAACTGCACGGTGGTGTGACGCAGAGCTATCGCGTTGCCACTTTGTCTACGACCTTGAAGTTTGGCGTGATGTGCCAGTATCGCGGAGAAACATAGGAATTTGACAATTACCATTTGAGCTATCTCCGCGACGCGCTGAAGGCTCAAGTCAAACACTGTCTCACTAAAAAGGCTCTAACTCTTTGCTCGGGTGTCGGATTTGGGCGAATTAAATACCACGTGTATAAGAATGAATTCTTATTTCAAAACAAGTTCTAATATCCTTGAGATAATTTTCAAGCTAAGAAAAAGCACAGGTATTACAATAGTGTTCATTCATGGACTCCTTTCGTCCATGAAGCCCAAAAATCTCTTTTCTAAATTCAAGTTATGGATTTTCTTATGAATTTAATGATTGGGCTGCTTTTGTTCATGTTAATAATGAGTAAATGAAGTGTATTCCATGAATGAGTATTAAATTCCCTATGGGTTGATTTGTATCAGTATAGATTCATGAAACCCTAGGACTAAACCCTTCAATGATTAAATTGTAATTGAATCACGATAGTTAATTGTTGTATGATGTTGTTTACACATTCTATGCCTACTATGTGTTTGGTTGAATGCCTAGATGAAGGAAAAGTGTCTAATTATCATGATATCATGAAATCCCCATGTACGTATAAGCTTATGCCTATCACATGTTTAATGAAATGCTTCAGTAAATGTATTATGATGATTATTAGGTATTCAAGTAAGTCATGCTTTGTCAGTTTCCTTCCATCGAGTCCTGGGGGTACTTGTACCCAAAACATTAGCTGTGTACCTAGAGCCATGTCATGTTTTCACGATACTCTCAATCAAGATATGAATCCTTAGACTTCAGATAGTCTTATAACTTAGGAAAAATCTCCACGATCTCATGACTCAGTCAGTTGTCAGATATCAGTAGTATTCCGTCAGTCAAAGAAACTTAGTAACTCAGCTCATGTTCAGTTCAGTAAATCATGTTCAGTGTCCATTCAGATGGGAGTAGGAATTAGCACCGAGTGAACCCAAGGGTGGGGACACACACTATCAGATGAGGGTGTGATCCTTAGAAGTCATCCTTGCGTTTTAGAACTATGTAGCTAGCATAGGTTGAGACATCAACACTGTCCGATGAGGGTTGATAAGGTGGATAAGCACTGTCAGATAAGGGATCCACCGTTCTCTTTTGGGGACACTATCAGATAAGGGTCGCCTACGGCTTGTCCTTACCTGTGGCGCGGTATTGACACCCTTCCAATTAGGGTTACAGATTGGACCCCAACTCAACCATAATGGCGTATCAGGGCATGTCGGTTAAATACTACTTCCCACATTTTCATGTTACAGAATCAGGACTGTCAGATACAGTCAACTCAAATACAGTATGAAACTCAGATAGTTCCATCAGATTCAGGACTGTCAGATACAATCAACTCAGATACAGTATGGAACTCAGATAGTTCCATCAGATTCAGGACTGTCAGATACAGTCAACTCAGATACAGTATGGAACTCAGATAGTTCCACCAGATTCAGGACTGTCAGATATAGTCACTCATGTTATCAGTTATATTTAGATTCAGTAATCATGTTATCACAGTATTAGTTTCAGTTGTTAGGTCTCATGCATGTATTCTCATGATAGTTAGTCAGTTATTATCATTGTTCATGCATATGAACCCCATACATTCAGCCTACCTCATATGCATACCAGTACATTCAAAGTACTGACGCATTTGCGCTATGGTGTCTTATACCATAGGTTCAGAGACACAAGCTCCTAATCAGTAGTAGATTCCAGTTTCAGCAGTCAGAGTTAGAAGTTAGTCCTCATCATTCGAGGACATGATTATTTCTCTATTATCTCATTAATTAGTTTGTTAGTTGGAGTTAGTTGGGGACATGTCCCATTAACTCCTTACTCAGAAAGTTCAGTCAGTTAGAGGCTTTCTAGACTATCATGTTTCAGACTTCAGTATTTTCAGTTTTGTTTTAGGTATTCTATTACCCCACACAGATGTTATATCATTCAGATTATGTTCAGTATTGAACCTTATGGCCTTTCAGTGCATATTTCCGCATTATTATGCCATATTATGCAGTGTACAGGTACAAATATCAGTCATGGGTTAGCTTGTGGTCCTTAGGGGTCATGAGCACCATGTAGCATTTCGATTCAGCAAATCGGGGCATTACAGTAACATATTTGATTTATATTAGGATACAATTTTATTAATTTTAAAATATATTAAATAAAATAGTGAAAAGATGATTTTGTCTTAAGTAAAATCTTTTAATGAAGGATAAAAAGTTCAAATCACTTTTCTAAGGGGTTTCGCACTTTTAATATATTATAGATATAAATTATAGAGATATAGCTAATATGAGTATATTTAGAAATTTAATTACAGTTTATATTTTTTTGATAATTTTAAAATTTAGATCTTTCATTAAGTGTTAAGGAAATATATTTATAATTTATGCATGAAGTGGCATAAAAAATTAAATAGTTTTAAATAATTTAAGATTTAAATTATAGTGATTTACAATACTTTTTCTTCTATTTCAATTTAAGTGACATTGATAATTTCGAGAGTCAAGCAAATATCACGATTGAAGTAGCGAAACAGAAATGTCTTAAATGACTCATAATAACTAATTAAAAGTGATATAACAAAATTGCTATAAAAAATACTTGTGAAAATAATTTATGTGGGATTCATATAAGATATCAAGTTAATTTAAAACATCAGGAGCTAATTTATCATTTTATATCTATTTTACCTTTTTTATTAAATATTATTAATTTTTTAATACTTAGATGACTTATAATAATTAATTAGAGATGATACAGTAAAATTACGGTTGAAGCATTTGCAACTGACATGTCATAAATATCAATTTTATCTTTTTTTTTATTAAATATTACTCCCTCCATTTAAAAAAGAATGACCTATTTTAACTTGACACAAAGTTTAAGAAAATAAAGAAGACTTTTGAATCTTATGACCTTAAATTAAAGTTGTGTCAAATGTACTAAAATGTCCTTTAATCTTGTGGTCTTAAACATGTCATGTGGAAAATTGAAATTAAAGTATTGCCAAAAAAGAAAATGGGTCACTCTTTTCGAAACAGACTAAAAAGAAAAGTATGTCATTCTTTTTTAAACAGAGGGAGTATTAATTTTCTAATACGTAAATGACTTATAATAATTAATTAAGAATGATATAATAAAATCACGGTTGAAACAGCTGAAACAGACGTGTCATAAATGACTACTTTACTTTTTTAATTAAATATTATTAATTTTCTAATACATAAATGACTTATAATAACTAATTAAAGATGATACAGTAAAATCACGATTCAAGCTGCTGAAATAGGCATATCGTCCACAAGCTGCCTGCTTCAGCAGCTTCATTGTCACTTATATATTAGTAATACATATTTTTTTTTCTTTTTTTTTCACTTTTTAATTTTTTTCTATTTTCGTTTTCTTTTTTTCAATTCTTTGTTTTCGTTTTTTCTTCTCTTCTATCTCTACTTTCTATTTCTATTTCTCTTTTTTTTTCCTGTTTTTTTATCTTTTTCTCCTTTTCATATTTTCTCCCTTTATTTTTTTTTTAATCTTTTACTTTTCCTTTTTTTTTCTTTTTGTCTCTTTTCTATTTGTAGCTTCTATTTCGCTTTCTTCTTTTCTTTGATTTTTTAAAAATATTTTTTCTCTTTTATTAATTTTATTTTATATTTTTTGTATTTTTTTAAAAATAAGGATATGTCGAGCACAAGTCATGGTTGACCATAATTGCTTATTTTATTTATATTCGTACTGTTATTTATATTTATTGACACAATTGCATTTGTATTTTATAGTTCACGATTGTATTTGTATTTTATTGTTCGCATTTATATTTGTATTTTATAATTCTCACTTGTATTTATTTTTTATAGTTCACACCATCATTTATTTTTGTATTCGTTGATACAATTGTATTTGTATTTTATAATTCACACGTGTATTTGAATCTGTATTTTCTAGTTCGTATTTATATTTATATTTTATAGTTCGCACTTGATTTATATTTTATAGTTTTCACTATCATTTATATTTTATACAATTTGCACTTGTATTTTAAAGTACTATTTTGTATTTATATTTATAAATTGACCACATATTGTATTTGTATTTGTAATTTCACTTCATATGTTTGTATTTGAATTTATAGTTGACAACATCATTTGTATTTTTAAACAATGAAAAAGAATTGCTATTTTTTCTACGAACACTTGTATTTATATTCATCGATACGAATTGTATTTTATTTATACAAATTGAACAATACAAATATAAATAATAAATTACAAAAATGCAAATGTTAAATTTTATAAATACACATATTATATTTGTATCAATGATGCATGTTTATACAACTTGAACCATACACATACAAACGATACTTGTTTATACACAAATACAAATGATAAACTTGACATACAAATACTAACGATACATTTACATTGAATGACACATTGCATATTATATATTTTAGATTTAAGTAAATACAATTAATTCATATATTTATTTATATACAAATACAAATGATAAATTATATTCATGGTTAAACTATTCAAATACAATTAATAAATTTGATTGAAATATATAATATGATACGAATAAATCTAAAATATAAAATACGACGACAACAACAACAAAACATAGAGAAAAAATACAAAAAAGAAGCAAAAAAAAGGAGAGACAATGACAAAGAAAAACAAAACAAGAACGAAAACTTTAAAAAGGAAAATAAAAAAGGGTGAAAAAAGAAATAAAAAGGAAAAGATAAATAGATGGAAAAACGAAAAAAAAAGAGAGAGGAAAAATAGAAAAATGTGAAAAAAAGAAAAGGAAAAAAGAAAAAAAAAAGGAAAAAATGGAATAGATAAAAGCGGAAAAGAAAAAAAATGGTAAAAAGACAAAAAAATGAAAAAAGAAAAAGAAAAAAAGAAGAAAAAAAACTGAAAAAGAAAGACGATGGAGAAAGAAATAAAATTAAGGGAGAAAATAAAGGAGAGAGGCTATGGATTGTATCTAATTGTCGAGAGAGGCTATAGATTGTAATTAATTGAAACTTAGGTTAAATAGGATAATTGAGAGCTTATATTCTCTAAGCTATATAGTTAGTTCATTTTATTTTATATAATGATCAGTTTGGTATCATTACGTCATTAATTTTTTCCTTTACATTTTTACTTTAGTTTATTGATTTACAATTATATTTTAGCATTTACCATATCTTCTTTTATAGTATCTCTATCACGTAATTGTACATACTTTTTAATAGCACTATAAGTTTATTCTTTAGATTATTGGTAGGAGACATTGTAACGATAGATAACGCTAAAAATTTGTCCAAATGTTATATTTATCAATATAAGATAGTATAATACAATTTAATATATGTAATATCCCATATTCTGCAAATACTAATTTTATTTATATAGCACTTGATGTAACCTTGTTGTATGAGTGAGGAACAAAGTTCCTTATGTGAGTAGTGGTGGATTAAAATAGTTTTGGACGGTACTGTTGACCTCACTAAAAGTATTTAAGCACGTATTTAAGCACGTATACAATTAAGTTGACCTCACTAAAAGTATTTAAACTTGAGATGGTAAGGTGACAGTTTAGTTTAAGGTTCAAACTGATCAAGTGTATATAAGTTAAAGTAAAGGGATTAAGATTTAAATTATGAAATAAAATAAGTGAGTTGTTTGTTTGATTTAACTAAGCTAGTAGGTGACAAGTAGGTGCATCACCTACTTAAGATGGATTGATCAGTCTAAAAAAATTAAGTAGCTATATCACCTGTTGAATAAATTTTAGCTTAAAATAAGTGAAAGAAAAAAAGAAGAATTAACTGTCAAGACTCAATAAGTACAATTCAAAAAGTACAGGATTAATGATCAAATAGATGCATCACTTACTTAATATTTTATGGCCCAAAATTAGTCAAGAGACGCGGGAAAGCAGGCCCCCTTTAAAGGAACAGACATCAGCTCATTTACTTCATTTTAAAAAAAAGTTAAGATTTTCTAAAATTGTTGTTTACTCTCTCCTAGCTTCTTACAACAACCCAAAAACATCTTTAGGATTCTTAAAATTTTTCACACTTTCAAGTTAAGTGATTAACTCGTGAATTTAGCTTAATCCTATTGTGAGAAGATTATAAAAAAAATATATTCTCCATATTGGAAGTATTGAGCAGAAACTTATCTCTAAGTTAGTCATTCTCCTCTCTCCAACTTTTCAGGAGATATTCACTTGTTATTTTGTTCTAGTTTGAAGGAGAGTTTAAGTTATTCAAGAATCTAAGTTGATAGGATAAAATTTTAAAATTTGAGGTAAAATTATTGTAAATTTTTTGCCCCTCTTACATTGGTAGATAATTGTTTATATACTTTTGTCAAGTATTCATGGGATGGTGATTGGAGATCAATCTTTTCTTATTATTTTGAAGAACTTTTGGGTACTATTTGAAGGGTTGTGTTATTTAACTTATATATAAGTGAAAGTTTTTGTAGACGACAAAGGGCATAAATGGAATTCTACCCCTCCTTTTGCATTTAAGATATTTTGCTCACATGATCGCACTGTATAGAAACATCTAGATGATTATATAGGTATGACGGTCCTTTCTCTTTTGCATATCTCTTGCCTGGTCAGTTTCTCCATGGCTGCAATTCTGATTCACCTCAAATTTCAGTTCCTCCATGGCTGCTATTCCGATTCAACTCATATTTAAGGTATTATTTATGTTTTCAACTACGACATTGGCGTTCTTTCCACCTCTGGTGATGTTGGCAATTCTGTGTTTTATGATTTTGTTGCCAACATAATTATCAATTACTAGGCTTTATCTCTGGCACCTCATATATAGATTTACAAGATTATAGATTTTCTTTACCACTATATATATATATTTTTGAAGATTGTTAGATAAATACAATTTCTAAATTACATATAAATTTCAACACTTAGTAATTAATTTAAGCATATTTCTTAATGTTGATGTTCTTAAAATTAAATAAGGCCATCTATACTAAGATCGTTCTTAGGGAACGCCAAAATGATTTTGCAATAGAATTGTCACGACCCGAACCGAGGCCTCGTCCGTGACGAGCATCCCGAACCATTTAGGGTCGGGGCGCCCTTCTATATCTGGTAATCATGCACAATATTCACAATAATATAAGAGAAATGTGGAAATAAACAAACAGAATCACGGTCATGCTCTGAATTTAATTTAACAACGCAGAATGAAATCAATAGGTGTTTAGACAACATCCATCTTAGTCTGCGAAATCTCTAATACATAAGAATATGATAACTTGTCTAAAACTGGGACAAGGCCCCCAGTCATACCCAAAAACTAAAATGCAAAACAATACTCTAACAACGGCCTTCTGAAATAAAGAAGGCTCACCAACTGCACACTTCGGTCTGAAGATTCTACTAGTTGGCGGAACCCCTAGACTGAGCCTCAGACCCTGAAATATAAGGGGTCAATACAAACGTACTAGTATGCAGAGCAATCCAAAATAAAGCATTTTTATACAACATATGTGAGAGCAGTTTGTAAACAATTTATATATGATATATGAAAAATACATGGGCATATTTAAAAGACTTTGAACAATAATCTAAAATCCATCACTCACTCTTTATCTTACTTCTGAGCTAGGTGGTATACCCCACAACTCTACAATCCCACGGGCTATATGAAATCTGCCTTTAACTCGGTAGCCAAGCCCCCAACCCAAGTTTGCTGCAAGGGTTGAAGTCTCTATCTCTAATACACCAAAGGGAACTAGGCCAGCGTAAGGTCCCTCTCGGGGACATAATAAGCCCGTATCGACAAAACACGATTTTGGGCTAGGAGTTATTTGAACTCAAGCCTTCTTCGGGCAACCACCTAAGTCTCTTTAAGCCCATTTTTAGCTCTTTAAGACATGTATTTCTTTGAAATCAAAATCTGAAACTCTTACTCTATTATGGCATTCATTTAAATGGTATCGTCATACCAATGACTTGCAAGTCGTATCTCTAAGCCATAAAATATCATGGAATAGTCTCTTCGTTCAAAACACAAAGATTGGACCACTATGTCATTCAAACAGTTCAAGAGAATTTGTACTTCAAACTATGCCAAATTATGCAAAGAATCTCTCTTTTCAACATTTCAACAAACATGTGGTGGTCCTGTATTTTTGACAAACCATGAAATTCTTTCATTATATATATCTTCAACATTTTTCAACATGTAAAACCTCCCTTTCTTCAATTCATGATCAAAACCAAGTCTTATGCAATAGTAAAGACGTTTGTAATATACTTCTCAATATGGATTTGAACAATTCATAACATATGAACACAAGGAGATTTATAACAAGAGAGAGATTATAATTTTTCGTGCTCTCACTTCAAGTTTCAAACATCAAACTACATGCAAACATATATATATATATATATATATATGAACAAACATCAAATTTATGGGGAAGGCCTCAAGACCAAAACTTTACTATCAAGAAAGATTCACAATGCATAATTGTAGTTGAAATTTCAATATCCTTTCGTAAATCCATGATTTCCAAATATTTAAACATGATTAAGATAATTTCACCATGTCCATGTAGTTTAGGAAAACTCCACGTACCTTAGATTATAAGGTTTTAAAGAGTAGAACTCGAATCCATGAAAATCTTTGACTTAAGGAGTGATTTCTTGATTCCTTGTTCTTGGAGAAAACCCTAGTTTGATCTTATTTTAAGAGTGAAGAGGAAGTTTTTGATATTGTATAACTGATACTGGTTGATTAATAACATTTAAAGGGTGATTTAATTTGTGTGAAAGGTTTTTGGAATGAGGGAAAGACCAAAATACCCCTAAGGAACCCAAAAAAGTCACATAATTGCATCAGTTGACGACCAGGGTTGATGGGTCATCACTCAGGTGATAGGCCGTCACCCAGGTCATAACTTTTGGGCTGGTTTCCACAATTCACTGCCTTAGGCTGACGACTAAGTCGGACGGGCCGTCACCCAGCTGATAGGTTGTCAGCCTCGTCGTCACATTTTGGCAGACAGACACTTCAAAGTAAAATAACCATAACTTTATACTCTGATATTGGATTAAGGCAAAACTAGTGGTGTTGGAAAGAAGAATCAAACATATTTCATTTGATATATAGTAGGCATCCTAATTCGATATATACAAAAAGTTATGGTCGATAGAAGTTGACCCAAGTTTAAACGCTCACTAAAACTCAATCGATAGGAAGGCTTTCAACTCGCCTTTAAGTTAAGAGACCTTTATGATCCCAATTCAAGCCCAACCAGATTCTCGCACTACATAATTGATTAACACATTAAATTTTCATGGGATTTATTGGCTTTTGAAATCTTTACACATAGAAATACTGGTTTACATTCTACCCCGAAAGTGCGGGGTGTTACATTATCTCCCCCTTGGGATCATTTGTCCCCAAATGATGGGTAGGGAATTTTTGAAGCTCTAAAGGTATGGAATAAGGAATTTAACCTCGCATTGAACATTTTTGCTCAACAAAATATGCAAAGGCATCGAAAGAGCTTCATGATAAATCCTAGTGAAACGCGTAAGCACGAAGTATGAGGTAGTGAAACTTTACATAGGGATGACCTTGCACATGAGTTCTATGAATAATTATCATCACAACATAAGGCATGAGTTTATTTGGTGATCATAGGCCCGATTTACATTAGTACTAATCATGAAATGAGATTTCACGGGAGACAGGATTTAGAAGCATTTTCCACCTTACAAGATACAACGAATGGACCTTAAGTTTAGAGACACTATTCATCTATGCCCTAACATTAATCAACATAATTCATCATTTCCAACCTAGGATTCTTCCATAATACATCTAACCACAAGATTTTTGTCTTTCACCATATAATAATTCTATGCTGAAGCCCAACTCGGAGGAAAGAGGTGCTAACTTAAACTACGGTACCTTGCACTCTATATCACATTAAGAAATCACCTCACCCTATCACTATAATTCAACAACCTCAAGTCTTAATTCAAGTAATACTAACCACACGGCACATTGGTTTGTGTCTTCATCAATCACAAAATTTAAGCCTATCATTACTACACCCACTTCATGGATCTCCCAACTAAGACTAGCTAATTCAACCATTCTCACCAAGATTTTCACCACATAACTCCTTAACTATCTCACGTAACGAAAGGTCATCTCCTTCTTTCCCCTTCTCCTATAACCTTAGCTCTAGAAGTCACATCAAAATATCCGCCTTCAAAAACATCTACTCCCCCACCCAACACACTACCACACTTTCACAACCACCATCATAATAATATACGGAGGGTCATTGAGGGACCCGAGCCTAAACATCCTAAATGGATGTAACACTTGTCAATTCATAGCTTATACTTATTGCACTACTCAAGGAGGGATATGAAGTGAAGAAACGATAGAATAGACACGGAGTGCTTCAGATATCAATTGTTTGGATCATAAGTAAAGGGTCATTCGACATAACCACAAAACAACATGATTTCTTAGGACATACTACGGTGAGAAACATGGGTACACATATCTCATGATTTGTATAACATAAGGCCGGAATTCATAAAGTGAATGATTGAGACAAAGATTGATACTTGATATTGCTTCTCATTATCAAAGCTAAGATAGTCATAAGTTCGTATAGCTTTATCGCTTTGGCTAATTCCGACATAAAATGATTCAGTAACATACCAAAAACATGTTTTCATAGGACCAAGCATGCTGTGAGACATAGGTTTGGATCATGAGCAACATAATATATGGCTTGGATACTTGGAATATTGGATCACTGAGAGACATTATTGCTTCTTGTTTGGATATCAGAACATGACATGATTTACATAGAGAGCTCAAACCTTAGGCATAGGCCAGATATGAATACATAAGACATTGGTAGAAGTTCATTCAAATCGAAGTAGGAGGAGCTTGATTGAAACATGATTCTTACTTGAAACTTGACACCACAAAAAAAATATTCGGGAACTACTTTAATCCATCATCTTCCCCTTAGATCAAAGTCACCCTCCTAGACTTGAGAATATAACCTCTCATCAATCTATAACCACAATTCTCAATATAATAGGGGATATCGGTATACACACGAACACAAACTTCCTTCAAGAATTTTACATAAAGACACTAAATTCTTCTAGGTCATCCCCCTTCAGGGATACTAATCATAACTTTCTCTAACCCCAAAGTCACCAACTTATGACTAACATTATTATGGGCATGGACATCCACGCTTCTAAACACTTAACACTCTATCTTCAACTCCTTACAATACTCGCAATACATCTCTAATTACATAAATTACAACTTAACAAAATTTGTAAAACCATACCCATGGCTCATATTGCCTACTTATATTTTCTCAGTTCAACTCTAACGAACACCGTACAACAACTCACCAGACTTCTCCATACTACAGTATCAAGAACACAAACTAGGTACGCAAAACACTTATACACATAAATGCTAAACTTTTCCTTTTTAAGTATACTCTAAAGGCATTGCTTCACAAGAACGCTACTCGTAATTTTCACTATCCTCTATCGTCATCAACCTACAACTCGCAGTCTCATGAGCATACACATCCTCACTTCTTATCACATAAAATCCACTCTCCACTACTTAACATTTTAACATTAGACTGTTAATCACATAACTTATATCATAAAATCTTACCTAACGCCTACTACCAGGGGGTGCAACTTATTCTTATATCCTTACGCCTTTATCCACTTAATGACTCACCCATAATTTATTATTTTAACACTAGTCCTCATATACACATATACCTCATAATTACCACTTAAAATTTTCATAAATTATCAACCTAGACTCTTTCACAAATCACATCAAGCCTACTAATTCATCCCCACAAAGCATACATCATTAATCTTAAGCTACTATTCTTACCACCACATTCTACATCTAAAGTTCAAACCTATAGTCTAGCAACAATCACATACCACTGATGAAACATGCAACATCTTATACTAGTCCATCAAACTGAGAAATTCAACCCAAACACCTCATTTCACCTAGATACTACCTACAATCAAATCCCCTACATGGCATTACTACTACATCTCAAAATCTACTACATACCTTCTCACCAGCAATACTATTTTACAACTACTAGAGAAAAGATAATCAAGGGGTAAAGTCACATAAGAAGGATAGTCGACCTCAATCTTATAATACAACCCATTTCAATCTTATCAACATATTCTAAGTTCTCACATCATATTTACTTACCCATTCGTACATCAAAATGACCTTCAAAATTCAATAAACAATAAGGAGTGTTTACTTACAACATATTGACTAATATATTACTCCTCCATTTACAACCTATAACTGATTTCTATACCCACCACAACTATTCATTCTGAGATCCTTCTTATTTTTGAATAGATAATAATCACAGCCAAACACTTCCTCTATCGAATACCTTACAATCTACAAATATTACTACCACATTAGTCTATCACTATAAAATAACAAATCATCCCCCAATCAATGTTTATACAATAACAAAAATATTTATTTACACAAAAGTCTCCCTAACTCTGACTTCTAACTTTGTGACTTCATATCACCAACTTCTTAGCCCAATCTCAATACCAATAGGTCATGACACTTTAACATATACTACTACTTGGGTGGAAATATAGTTCCAATATTTTGCTACACATCATTCCCTTATGCATGACATCTATAACAAGAATTCTGAAAGGGACTGGATACACTTAAATACCTTAGGTTGAAAAACATAATTTTATCAGGATCAAAGTTTACACTAGAATCAATACACCTTGAAGCACTAACAGATTCCTCTCAAGTCCTTGCATAAATTTATAATCTTTTATGACTCAATAAGAAAGGATCATACCATTTAGATTCTAGACTTCTGCACTGGAATTACCTCAACAATGAGATATATTTGAGAACATCAAGTAAGAATTGGGATAACTTTACTTTCGTATGGGTGACACCATAGCACGAACTAGAGTATGAAAGAGGAATATTCTGACTCTATAGCAGGAACTAGAACATGAAGAAAGAGAGATATTCCTAAATGCCTTGTAGCCTCCTGCATATAAGTATGGCGCGCTACACACCCATAAATAGGACTCTACTCGACGCAATTTTGCAGACACCCTGGGATCATGAACCGTGCTCTGATACCAATTTGTCATAACCTGAACTGAGGCCCTGGCCATGACGAGCATCCCAAACCATGTAGGGCCCGGACGCCCTTCTATATCTGGTAATCATGCACAATATTCACAATAATATAAGAGAAATATGGAAATAAACAAATGGAATAATGGTTATGCTCTGAATTTAATTTAACAACGCGGAATGAAATCAATAGATATTTAGAAAACATCCATCTCAGTCTATGAAATCTCTAATACATCAGAATATGATAACTTGTCTAAAACTGGGACAAGGACCCCAGTGGACCTAAAAACTAAAATGCAAAACAATACTCTAACAACGGCCTTCCGAAATAAAGAAGGCTCACCAACTGCACACTTCGTTCTGAAGATTCTACTGGTTAGCGGGACCCCTGGAATTAGTCTCAGACCCTGCAATATAGGGGGTCAATCAAATGTACTGGTATGAAGAGCAATCCAAAATAAATTATTTTTATACAACATATGTGATAGCAATTTGTAAATAATTTATATATGATATATGAAAAACACATGGGCATATTTAAATGACTTTGAACAATAATCTGAAATCCATGACTCACTCTTTATCTTACTTCTGAGCTAGATGGTATACCCTACAACTCTATAATCCCACATGCTATATGGAATCTACCATTAACTTAGCAGCCAAGCCCCCAACCTAAGTTTACCGCAAGGGTTGGAGTCTTTATCTCTAATACGCCAAAGGGCACTAGGCCAGGTTACGATCCCTCTTGGGGACATAATAAACCCGTATCGACAAAATACAGTTTTGGGCTAGGAGTTATCTGAACTCAAGCCTTCTTCGAGCAACCACCTAACTCTCTTTAAGCACATTTTTAGCTCTTTAAGATATGTATTTCTCTGAAATCAAAATCTGAAACTCTTACTCTGTTATAGGATTTATTTAAATAGTATCGTCATACCAATAACTTGCAAGTCATATCTCTAAGCCATTAAATATCATGGAATAGTCTCTTCATTCAAAACACAAAGATTGGACCACCATATCATTCAAATAGTTCAAGAGAATTCGTACTTCAAACTATGCCAAATTGTGCAAAGAATCTCTATTTTCACCATTTCAACAAACATGTGGTGGTCCTGTATTTTTGAAAAACCATGAAATTCTTTCATTATATATATCTTCAATATTTTTCAACATGTAAAACCCTCCTTTCTTCAATTCATAATCAAAATCAAGTCTTATACAATAGTAAAGACATTTGTAATATGCTTCTCAATATGGATTTGAACAATTCATAACATACGAACACAAGGGGATTTATAACAAGAGAGGGATTATGATTTTTCGTGCTCTCAATTAAAGTTTCAAACATCAAACCACATGCATACATATATATATATGAACAAACATCAAGTTTATGGGGAAGGCCTCAAGACCAAAACTTTACTATTAAGAAAGATTCACAATGCATAATTGTAGTTGAAATTTTAATACCTTTTCGTAAATCCATGATTTCTAAATATTTAAACATGATTAAGATAATTTCACCATGTCCATGTAGTTTAGGAAAACCCCACGTACCTTAGATTATAAGGTTTTAAAGAGTAGAACTCAAATCTTGATTTGTTCCTTGAAAATCTTTGACTTAAGGAGTGATTTCTTGATTCCTTCTTCTTAGAGGAAACCCTAGTTTGATCTTATTTTGAGAGTGAAGAGGAAGTTTTTGATGTTGTATAACTGATACTGATTGATTAATAACTCTTAAAAGGTGATTTAATTTGTGTGAAAGGTTTTTGGAATGAGGGAAAGATCAAAATACCCCTAAGAAACCCAAAAAAGTCACATAATTACATTAGTTGACGACCAGGGTTGATGGTCCGTCACTCAGGTGATAGGCCGTCACCCAAGTCATCACTTTTGGGATGGTTTTCACTATTAAGTACCTTAGGCTGAAGACTAGGTCTGACGGGCAGTCACCCAGCTGATAGGTCGTCAGTCTCGTCATAACATTTTGGCAGACAGATACTTTGAAGTAAAATGAGCATAACTTTAGACTCCAATATCGGATTAAGGCGAAACCAGTGGCATTGGAAATAAGACTCAAAGACCTTTCATTTGATATATAGTAGGACTCCTAATTCGATATATACAAAAATTTATGGTTGATGAAATTTGACCCAAGTTTAGACGCTCACTAAAACTCAATCGATAGGAAGACTTTCAACTCGCCTTTGAGTTATGGGACCTCTATGATCCCAATTCAAGCCCAACCAGATTCTTATACTACATAGTTTATTAACACACTAATGTTTCATGGGATTTATTGGCTTTTGAAACCTTTACACATAGAAATGATGATTTACATTCTAGCCTGAATGTGCGGGTGTTACAAGAATAAATGGAAGTATTATTTTTTTCCAAGAAATAGAATAAAGATGAAGGTTTTTGCACTGTTGTTATTATCCATGTGTGTACTTTTGCTATTTGTTTGCATTTTAAAGCACAGATTGTATTAATAACTAGGATTGAACTTGGAAATACCTAAAATGCCTGCATTAAGCTAAGATTAGGGGTCTGGAGAAGGGTCGGAGGACTAGATGGATTTATTGTACACGAACTTACTTTACATTTTTGCAATGTATTGTTTCTATAGCTTGAAATTTAAGGTTGTCACTTGAATAATGCTATGTGACTTTTACGAAATCTTTCTGCTGGTAGCACCCTTTGGTTTAATTTGTACACATTTAAAGACTGCTGGACATTATTGTCTTAGTAAAGTTTTAGCTTGGTATTTTTGGTGTTTCCTATCTTTGTTTCACCCTGAATGATCTTAATTTATCATGGTCTTGCTAATAGTTAATTAGTGAAGTTATTTAGTAATCAGAAACATGAATACTCCAAACACTTAGCTTGGTGTAATCTCTCTCTTTCTCGACGTCGTATACCATTATCTAACGGGGATGTTGAGGTATCCATGCTTAAAGAGGCCATAGATTTGATCGATAGGAGGTTTGAGACATAGGTTTTCAGATATAATTGCTTCACACAAGTGTCAGCATATAGAAAATTAGTGTGATACAATGCCTCGACTTTTCTCAGTTGTAAGTATTCATTATTGGTCACTGGACTTGCCACACATACCAACAGTTTTATCTCTATGATTATTGAGATTGTGAAACTTAATGACATGTGAAGTTTCTAAGGCAAGATATAAAGTATTTTTTTCTGATTTTCTCTTACCCCTATCGTATTGTCTTAGTTGTAGACACAATGCAAGAAATGAAACAATTAGACATTGGGGATATTCCTCCGAGTATCTTAAATATCATCCGATTAAATCTATCTAGACCAACACTGTGCTTCAGCAGTACGATCCACAAGTGCACTCATTTCAACTGAATTCTTGAAGTAAAAAAGAATGGAAAGAAACCTTCAAATAAAAGTTCGGGATTTCTTTACCTAATGGAGAATTGAAAGGAATCAAGAATATGTCATGTCATTATTATCTGCTCTAAACGAAGACATTTAAGCCCGACATATCCTGGTTCACTGGCAAAAACTCGAGCATAGATTGTTATTTGCCTTTAATGTTCCTTCATGGACCAAGGAGGTGCAAATCTTCCATGTCATTTTTCTAGATCTATGTTATCAAGTTAAACATGTAAGAACCACAGAAATAGCGAGGAAGCTCAATTTTATGATAAAAACTCTATTCTCAACTCACAAGAAAGCACTGTTTGATTTTCCAGAGTATTATTTCTGTCAAGTAGATCTTCTGATGACATGATGTTTTGGCTATAATGGTGGCAGCCTTCAGGAAATGTTACCCTTGAAATAGTGCACTTCCTGAACAGGCCTTTTATTTGGTAGGTAATATCGATGAAGCTACCGCGAAGGCTATGAACTTAGAAATGGAGAGCAATTTGAAGAAATGACCTTAAATCTTAGTGTACTGACTCCTAATCGAATTGTTTGGGATTCAGAAGTGCATTCAATTGGGCAAACTGGTGTTACCTACATTTCTAGGAATGCATTTCACTTTTTCTATTTCACAAGATATTCAAAAGGAGGAGTAGAAGATAATAAAAACAAAAGAGACTTCTCGGTCTATGTTATTTGTACAACTGGGAAGTTTTTCTTCTCCTTTGTTTTTCATATAATAAGTCGACCTGTGTACTTGTGTACATCAGACAAAGAAAAATTTTCACTTGTAAGCACATGATTCTCCATGAGGTACCATAATTTCCTCGGATTGAATTCTAAAACCTATTGGAATATTAAGATGTTGTATATCTCTTTTAAGGATTGGATTTCATGTTAGTACTTAAATGGGAAAACTTGGTGGGTGAGGATTCATGTAGCCTACCTCAACTCGTTCGGGAGTGAGGAATAGTTGTTTGCTGTTTGGTTTTCGTATTTTAGAAGGTCTAATATTTGTTTCGTCCACTAATGATATTTTGATAGAAGTATTTGTCTTTTGTTTTAGTCGCATATGTATTAGGCACACGAATGTTTTTTATGATACTTATATCATACATTTTTGAATGTTTTCAGTGGTGCCCTAGCGCATTTTGTGAAAGCAATTGACATTTCCCTGAAAATCGATATAGAGCTAGCCCTTGAAGTTGGATGACGGACAAAACAAGCATGACCAAAATTTATACTTTGTTGTAGACTCAAAAGAGTAGAAGCAGTGGTATAGCACAAAGTGCAAATAAGATTTATTCTACTGATGTCAAAGTGTCCACCTTTTGACCAACCCAAAAGATGAAAGTTTCTGGAATATTTTGTTTGACTTTATTCTAATGTAACTGCTTGAGTTGACAGCTCATAGCTTGCTTTCATATTACTTGAATTTGATGCAATAAAGAAACTTGATTTAAAAGCTTAGTGTATGTAAAGTTGTGCTTTTCCTCGGGCCAAGGGTCTATCGGAAACAACCTCTCTACTAAGGGATAAGGTAACCTTCAATTAACTAACCAAACAGATCTGTATTTTCTATCCTTTTATGTAGAAAACATGTTGTAGAACTAAATTACTCTCAGATATTAATAGTACTAAACCAGTTTTGCATTCAGGTCTCTTTGGTCCTTTTATTTGCTTTCCACCAACTCTCTTATTTGAGAAAGCTGGGTATGAAATGAAGCATATAGCATGAATACTTCAGACCAAACATTTCGTAACAATTTCAAAATCAACAATAATGTATGAGCCCAAGGGTGTGGCCTATGGTTCAAGTTACAAGGTATTACCTGGTACTGTTGCTGGTGAGAGGTCACAGGTATTTTATGGAATTAGTCGAGGTGCACATAAGCTGTCCCGGACACACCGATTATTAAAAAAATCAACAAAGATGTATAGTTTTCTTCAAAGCAAGGATGCTCTATTTTATCCTAAGGTAACTTCCATCTCTACTTCTCTTGCCTCACAACCATGTCTATATCCAAGTTCACTATCGACAAAATCAGTTGAATCAACCTCTTTGTGAGGTCACTGTATAGCCAGTTGAAACATGTGTTACTAACTTAGGTGTAGGAACTCTTAGCTACCAATATCTGGTTTGTTTCTGTCAAAAAGTTTGTTTTGAGTTTGTAAGTACAACCATGGAGCTTATGGTTCTAGGTTAATTATATTTTCAGTGAAAGCATTATCTAGAAAGCGTTTAGCCCTACAACAATCAGTACCGGGCATGCCATGGATCTTATGATTCCAGGTTAATTATATTTTCAGTGAAAGCATTATCTGGAAAGCATTTAGTCCTACAACAATCAATACCGGGCGTGGTGCTGAATTTGTAGGACCCTTTGTTACTCTATTTTGAATTGTGCGGCCACCTTATCTAATAGTTTCAACTGATGGAGAGCAACAAAGATCACATTTTTATTTACTTAATCTTATTTTCAATGGCTTGAAGTCCAAATTTTCTCTGTCAATATTACTTATGTGATCGTGTCTTGTTGCCATTTGATTAGGTTCATCGAGAGAAGATTAGTCAAAGAATGAAGCTTTTTCAAGATCTTATACCATGCTGTAACAAGGTTTGTCCCCAAGTACTTCAGTAATTTTTTGTTTCTCATTTTCTTTAATCTCTTTATGATGAGGTTTACGTTTAATCTCTAGGTGACTGGAAAAGCACTAATGCTATTGGACCTTTTGATAACAACCAAGAAGATCTTATGAAAATTGAACATTTTCGTAGCGAAGATATAAAACAGATGTTGGTCAATTCAAAAAAATATTTCGTAATTGATTTAGCAAAAAATAAGTTTTAAATCTATTGGACTTATTTAGTCAAAATAGATTGAAATCTTTAGCACAATTAATATATCATATATTAGAAATAAATTCAAAATTAAATTGACTAGATATATCTAGGGAGAGACGAAATTAACAATGTCCACTCACTCCAACACCAAGTTGAGGTAATTCAAGATTCTGTCGAAGCATGCTGTGAAAATAGTGCATGAAAAGTATTTTGGTTCTTCGGCTATATAATTGATATTTGTTGCTACATTTTGTAGTTTTTGTCCATGAAGTTGGCATCAGTGAACCCAAGAATGGATTTTCACATAGACAGTTTCCTTTATAAAGAAGTAAGTGTTTGCCATATATATGTTCTCTTCTTTATATCAATTCATTATACATTCTAATGGATATTCATAGGGTTAAGCGTGACTTCAGAATTCACTTGACAAGATTGAATCCACTTCGCAAGTCTGTATTGAATTATGTAGGAGTATCTCTTTACTTCTCGAATAATATGGCCATATGTTACTTGTTTTTATAATATCACAACAGCAATGGACTCACACCTATGTTTTCTCTAATATGGCTCCGTTGAGCAGGCCCTAATGCAGACAAAACTAAGGAACAATTCAAAATTCTAAAATATGTGATAGAGGCATTTATGCTCCGACGAACTAAATCTCAACTTATCGGGTTGGGGACTCTTGTGTTGCCACCTCTTACTGAGATTACTGTGTAAGTTCGTCTTTCACTCATTTGGAAAATAACATATGATTGCAGAAATTTCACTAGAGCTGGTAGAGGATATGACAACTTTAGATAGCTGTCAACAGTATATCATGTGGTTTTCTTGTACTTGTTTTTGTGAGGTATTGCTAATATATTAGTAATTTTGGTTCTAGGATAGCACCATTAGTGGCCCTACAAAAGAAAGTATATATGTCTTTATTAAGGAAGGAGCTAACTCAGCTGCTAGCACTTGCTTCTGGAGCACCCAATACTTGGTCATTGTAGAATATTGTATATACCTATTTTTTTGGCCAAGGAGTTTCTCCTATTGGGTTTGATAGCTTACAGATTGATGATTTTAACTTTGTTCTTATTTTATGATGAATTTCGAATGAACTTTTTTGTATTAATAGGAAAGTACAACTAGAGGTTTCCTATTATGCATTATAAGTGGCTATAGAAATCTTTTGAAGGTTATGAATACTCTTTAATGAGATATTGATATTTGATAGATAAACTTTACACTGAAGTGGTGGTCTCGAGTTTACTACATCCTGAGTAGTTAGAGAAGCTATAGAGCTTCTTTTTTAGGTTGACTACATGACAAATCCTGGCCAGGATTATTAGCAGGTATGAAATAAATGAAGCTAAGTTGATAACTGGAGGTAAGAATTAAGCTATGTGTCTTGGTTCTGGCCAAGAGGATGTTCAATTGGAACAGTTGGAAGTCTAGAGCAGAAGCTTCTCGGGATATATGTTTGCATATTAAGAGAAGCTTATTGGCATTGTCATATTAGTCATATAGAGGATGTGTGCCTTCTAATTACGCCTATCTCATGGTAATTATGTTATTTGATGTTCGATATAAAAATCACCATTGATGTGTGACATACTCGATATAGTAGTCTATTGTAATTAGCTTAAGCTGGTTAGTGTAATGACTGATAGGAACCAGATGCAGCTTTAGGGAATGGAGGTTTAGGAAGACTTGCTTCTTGCTTTCTTGACTCAATGGCGACGTTAAACTACCCTGCATGGGGTTACCGACTTAGATACCGATATGAACTTTTCAAATAACTTATTACAAAACTTCAGATTTTCTTATATTTCAATAGCTTTTTATATGTTCTTTGATATGCTCCAAAGTGATAAGACTATTATTTCTCAGATGGGAAATCCATCGAAAATTGTCTGAAATGATATTTCATATCTTATAAAATTCTACGGGAAGGTCATTGAAGGAACTGTAGGAGGAATGAATGGGTTGGCAGAGAAGATATAACTATTGTTGCCTATGATGTCCCAATACCAGGATATAAAACAAAAACAATGATCAACCTTTGACTGTGGTCAACAAAGCTAGCTGCAGAAGCTTTTGATCTGTGTGCTTTTAATGACGAAACCACGCCAAAGCATATGAGGCTCAGAAAAAGGCTGAAAAGGTGTACCTTTTTCTTTACCTTAATTGAGAAATTACTAAATGATATCTTTCTTTACAAGCATTTTTGGTCCTATTAATACCACATATTCCGGAGAATGAATGCTGAAGATTTATTGCAAAATTTAAGTTATTCACCACAAGAAGAGAATCCCCTAACATTATGTCTTGTTGTGTTTTAGATCAAATTTTCTATATCTTATATCCAGGCGATGAGTCACTTGAGGTAAAGACGCTTAGGGTAAAGCAACAATACACACTATGTTCTGCTTCTTTTCAGGACATTATTGCATGGTTTGGGAAGAGATCAGGAAATACAGTAAGCTAGGATCAATTCCCAAAAAAAGTTGCAGTACAAATGAATGATACTCATCCAACACTTTACATAACAGAAATTTTAAGGATATTGATGGACATTAAAGGTTTGAGCTGGAAGCAGGCATGAGAAATTACTCAAAGGTTTTTTTTTTCCTTAGTTCATCCGATATTGTCTTCACTGATTGTTAAAGCATATGAAACTTTATGTTAAAATTTACAGTGTTAAATTAGGGATTTTCAATTGTTTCTACCAGTTTTGAAGCAACGGATATGTGTTTTTTTTGAATTTTTCCTTTCACTGCATGTTCATGTTTTTCATTCATCTATTTTTTTGGTTCTCTTTCCATTTTTTTTATGTCTTATTCGAATTAGAACTTGTTATTAAAAACTTATTGTTACTGTAACTTTACTTTGCTTCCTTTTTCATATTTTCCCAATGTAAAAAGTTACCAATCCCATTCTCTCACTACATTTGTATTATTTAGGTATCTAAACTTCCCTTCTTTAAAAAGGGTTTTAAAGCATGTGCAAATCTTGAATTTACTCTTACTCCTTTGTGATCTTTGTTGGAAAACCAAATTTCAGGTAGGTAAAAGTGTGTGCGTATTTTTTCTTGTTTTTAAATTTTCTTTTTTTAAATCTTTTTTGTACTTTTCTCGGAAACAACCTCTCTACCTCCAACAGGTAGTGGCCAGGTCTGCGTACGCTCTACCTCTCAAGACTCCACTTTGTCGGATTTCACTGGGTATGTTGTTGTTGTAGAAGGGGGAGACTTGGAGTAACTGATGAAGTTGTTGCCTAGGAAATAGTCTCTTGCATAAATGCAAGCTAAGACATGTGTACAACAGTAAAGCACGAGTTTTAGTTTGCAGTTGTTTCCCCTTTTCCAAAGTAACAAACCACCTGAGTGTAGGTGGCAACACTTACTTGTATTATTTGAGAATAGTTTTGGAAACTTCTTATCTGTACCTCCACTCATTCTAGAAACTTTCGTTGATTGAGAAACATTAAAAATTTGTCCATCCAGATCTGGCCAGTGTACTTCACATACAGGGTTGACAAATACTACTAATATAATTCAATTATCGCATTTATTTATAATTTTGCAAATCATACGTTCTCAATTTCATTTCAATCTCTATATGGTGTTGTATTTATGATTTTTATTTCTAACTTCATTGTTTTTTATGTCTTTACTGGCAATTTTTCAGTAGATCCCAAGCTGAGTTATAGCTGCAAAATTCACGAGTCTAGTTGTAGCATAGCAAGTTCAACAATGTAACTTTAAAACTTCGCTCCGCAAATAAATGTACATATAACAACCATAAAATTACTTTTTCCACAATATTAGATCTCATTAAAATTGAACCAAGAAAGATCTACAATCATATTCAAAAAATGCTCGGACAGTGCACGGGCACGGGTCATCTAGTATGTATATATTGGGGACAACTTGGTTGACTTTGGAAAAGGATGTGTGTAGTTATATTAAAGTATGGAAGGAGGGTGTGGTGATACACCATTGGCTTACAACCCGTTGCGAATTTAGCTACTGGTTTACAAGGCCTACATTGTAATTAGCTATTAATATTAGCTTCATTATATACTTATATGATAGATAACGCCTTAAGAGAAGGCTAAAATGTGGTAGTTATGTTAGTCAAGAAATAAGACATGTAAAGCTAATTTTTTCCATCATTATGGCAAGGATCCATGTTACATATTTTTCTATACGAGTCAATAAGATCCTAGATTATACGTGTTAAGAGTGTTCATATGTTGGATACACATTCTATTCATATACTGTCAAATTGCATCAGTTGTCTATATGATCATATATGCAATTTGTTCACATGTTACATGTTTTTTAATTGAATATCACTCCCACTGTATTTGTCTATAATGTTACCTTTACAAAATTCTTACTTGTTCCATTATATAATTCGTATGTCCTTACATGAATGTACACTTGTCCCTAATTCGAATTTGTACGTGTCTCATTAGTTCTCATGTACATGTACCCTTTGATTCGATATCATCTATTAACTATTTGGCTATCTTATTATTACTGTATAGAATCCTTACCTCTTCATTTGAGAAATTATATGCCTTCACTTAATAAGCACATATACTCTCATTTGAGAAAACTAAATGCTTACAATGTCATATAAGTTTCTAAGTATTACATTGAAACCGCCTCTAACATATATTCACATGTATTTTACTACTGGTGTATAGTTCTAAAATAAAATAATGTTATGAACACCAAAATAATAAATTCAAAAAATAAAAAGGAGCAATGCAAAGCAAACTATGTATATGGATGACATCTCAGGGGCCAAGACCTAGTCATGGATCGGTCCCAAATAAAACACTCATCCCAGGGGCCAACACCTAGAATGGGTAATGTTTGATGATTTATATTATGAGGCCGACATCCCAAGGGTTGAGTCGCCTAGCATGAGCCTCCTATTTTATCACTGATCAGTTGATCAATTGTATTACGTGTCTTATGAGGTTTATAAAGTAAAGAAGAATAAAGAAAGAATGTAATGTACATGACCACACAAACCTAAGCAAATGTGGTATTTTGTCCTTATTTATACATTTATATATTGATGCCTGATTTTCATTTGAATGTTTTACATATGTCTACTCAATGTACTACCTACTCGGTACATTCTTTAGTACCAACGTACCTCGTGAGGGACGTTGTATTTCATGATATAGGCACATGTACTTCAGCTAGTAGACCTCTTCAGTAAGACCACAAAATTCTCTGCTGGTTTGGTGAATTTCATATGGACTCGAGATTTTGCCAAGTCTTTAATATGTATTTTAGTATTATATAGAAGTTAAAAATAATATGGGCCCCTGTCACGGTCTAAACTAAGTTTGTCTATCTTATAGAGTCTTTGTAGGCTGATGAAGATTGTAGCCTCAACGATCAAATCATGTATATAATTTTTGGACCTATATTTATTAGTCTTTTATCAAAGTAGCTTATATATGCATATCGAGGGCTCATGATTATCATAGTTATATGCATGATAAAAATAGGTTATAAGTTGGTTCTTTCGAACCTTTTGGGCATCAGGTGCCTGTCCATCTCAATGGGACCTGAGGTATGATAAAAGTGGTGAGTAGGCCACCCAAAAAAGTCTACAAAGTTGTGTCTATACAAAGTCTTGCTTCTGAGTGTGTTCTGCACCAGTAAACATGAGATTATGTCCTCCATATCTTATTATCTAATGTCATGTCTTCAGTAACCTCGAGGTACGTCATATCATATCTAATCATTTCTCCCCAATACTTCTTTGGCCTATCTCTCCCCATGCCTACTATATTCAACCTCTCACTAAGGGTGTTAAGTTGGCCGGACTGGGTCAATCCGAAACTGACCCATGAATTTTATCTGTTTAGTGGGCCGGTCTAGATCCGGGCCTGGTTAAATGGGTCGATCCGGTTCCGGGCCCAACAGTAAATTTTTTTAAAACAACCCTGAACCGGCCCACTTAACCCAACCCGGTCCAACTCACCTAAACCTAATCAAAACCGATCAAAAACTAATTTTTTTTTCTCCAATATACACTATATATATCCACCTATATACATTTTAAATACGTTAAACAATATATATACACTATATATATAGTATATACTATATTACTATTTAAAAAATATGTACACATAATACATATACACAATTACACATGTAATATATACGTCTATAGAAGATATATACACATATATACGTACAATTCAATATATACATACTATTTTAAATAAAATATACTACAATATATACACACACTATATATATAGTTATATACTAATTTATAAAACATATACACATGTATACGTTAAATATATACGTCTATAGAAGATATATACACATATATACGTACCATTCAATATATACATACTACTTTAAATAAAATATACTACAATATACACACACACACACACTATATATATAGTTATATACTAATTTATAAAACATATACACATGTATAAGTTAAATATATACGTCTATAGAAGATATATACACAAATATACGTACCATTCAATATATACATACTACTTTAAATAAAATATACTACAATATATATACTACAATGTATACACACACTATATATATATATAGTTATATACTAATTTATAAAATATATACACATGTAAACGTTAAATATATACGTCTATAGAAGATATATACACATATATACGTACCATTCAATATATACATACTACTTTAAATAAAATATACTACAATATACACACACACACACACTATATATATAGTTATATACTAATTTATAAAACATATACACAATTACAGATGTAATATATACGTCTATAGAAGATATATACACATATATATGTACTATTCAATATATACATACTACTTTAAATAAAATATACTACAATATATAGACACACTATATATATAGTTATATACTAATTTATAAAACATATACACATGTATACGTTAAATATATATGTCTATAGAAGATATATACACATATATACGTACCATTCAATATATACATACTACTTTAAATAAAATATACTACAATATATATACTACAATGTATACACACACTTTATATATATAGTTATATACTAATTTATAAAACATATACACATGTATACGTTAAATATATACGTCTATAGAAGATATATACACATATATACGTACCATTCAATATATACATACTAATTTAAATAAAATATACTACAATATATATACTACAATATATACACACACTATATATATATATATAGTTATATACTAATTTATAAAACATATACACATGTATACGTTAAATATATACATCTATAGAAGATATATACACATATATACATACCATTCAATATATACATACTACTTTAAATAAAATATACTAAAATATATATACTACAATATATACACACACTATATATATATATAGTTATATACTAATTTATAAAACATATACACATGTATACGTTAAATATATACGTCTATAGAAGATATATACACATATATACGTACCATTCAATATATACATACTACTTTAAATAAAATATACTACAATATATATACTACAATATACACACACACACACACTATATATATAGTTATATACTAATTTATAAAACATATACATATGTATACGTTAAATATATACGTCTATAGAAGATATATACACATATATACGTACCATTCAATATATAAGTACACATATAAAATGTATGTACTTCTTTAAGTAAAACATATGCTACTTAATATAATAAATTAATAATACTTTATAGTAAATTAGTAATATATTAAAACTAAGTCTTTAATTTAAACTAGAAATTCAATTTAAATCATTAAATGAAAAAAATTACAAAGTAAGGATTAAGGAGTGAATGAATGTTAAATTTTATTGATTGCAAAATGATCTAAAATTTATAATTTACATGGATGAAAAATCTACAAATTTTGCATCATTTTTTCCAACTCATTCATGTTAATATTAACGGGAACTTGTATAGGATAGTCAAAGTCAACGGGGGAAAAATCATGCATTGGACTTGATTCTGCTAAGTTCTCCCGTGAAGTCATAATTTCTTCAAGTCTCTGCTCTTCGTTCGGCTCCGCTTCCATTCCTTGATTTCTTCGTTCCGCTCTAATCCAATCTCTAAGGCAAACTAGAACATTCATTGCATTGTTTCCCAATGAATGTCGGTTGTCTCCAAGCTGATGTCGTCCCTGACTAAAAGCGCTCTCCGATACAACGTTTGCATTGGAACATTCAAGAGATAAATCTTGAAAGCACATGATATTGTGTTTCATTATTCCTCCACCAATCCAACGCGTTGATCCATCGTCTGCGATCCTCTAACGGCGTTCGGAGATAAACTTCAGCTCTTCCCAATAAGTTGTTGTGTAAGCTCCCTCCTCAACACTGTTCCAACAAGGTAAATCATAAAAGTAATCAGGAAAACTACTATGTGCCGGCCTTTTAGAAGATGAAGGCTCCTCGGGAGGATGAGGAGCGACAGTTTGAGTGATATTTGTTGGTACAGCTAAATCAAGTAAATCAGCATAGTGGTTATATAATTTATCTATATAAGCGTTCACATCACCCATAGCCGTCCACAAATCAGGTTGTTCTTGTTCTTCATCATTAGAATCATTGTTAGTATTTATCTCTAAGTTAGCATAAATAAGAGTACTAAAGTGGCACATAGTAGTATATTTCATGCACGAATTTAGCATAGCACCAACCAAGTAAATAGGGGGAATCGGAAAAAAATATTTTTTAAATTTAGCAAACACGGCACCAACAACTTCTTTGTAACCTTATTTATTTTTATATTCTTTGAGAAAACCAAAAATATCGGCTATATATGCCAAAATATTACAAACAGTAGGATAATAAGCACAGAAAAATTCAATCGTAGCTATATATTTTTTTTTCAAAACCTTAACAAGATCATTAATTACGGTCCAATCAGAATCATGTAGCATGCAGTGGACAGAATCAACAAACGAATCACAATATTGGTTAAAAGATAGTGTAATAGGAACTCTATATTTATAATAAATTTTTAAAAAATTATACGTAGCATTCCATCTAGTATCACATTCTTCAGGCATCAATATTGGTGCAAGTTCATTTTATTCACATTTAAGTTTAAAGTCTCTAATTCTTATTCTACGATTATTTTCTTGAATAAAACCAACGGCAAGCCGAATTTTTTCAATATAAAGCTCAAAAAGCTCAAGACCATCTTTTAAAATTAAATTATATATATGACAAACACACTTAACATGAAAAATTTCAGGTAGCGGCGGAGATAACTTAAATTTTAATTTTGTTATAGCAGTCTTGTCGTTAGAAGCATTATCAAAAGCAATACATAAGATTTTATTTTCAATACCGTAAAATTCTGTATCTTTAGCAATTGAATCAATAATAAAATCTCCAGTATGTTTACGATCTTCATCATATAAAAAAGAAAGAATATGTTTTTGCAAAACAAAATTACTATCTATCCAGTGATAAGTAATGGTTAAATAATTATTTTTATTTACAGCACGACCAAGATCAGAAGTTAGGGATATTCTACATTGAATATTTTTTAACAATGTTGATAAATAAAAATAATATTGTGAATGAAGTCTAAAAATATCGGCCCTACAAGTACTTCTAGGAATACCATTAAACATAGGATTATAAATTGCTTGAATATAAAGAATAAAGGCATCAGAAGATGGAAAACTAAAAGACAAACAACCCACAACTATCATTTTAGCTATTTTTTCCCGGTTCCTCAATTTATTATACTTTTTCATTACCTGATCGGTTGCTGGGTCCATTATAGTTTGTGTTGGTCCACCAACATCCGCACCGCCTTGTGCAATTTTTCTCTCTATTGTGATTATCACTTATATGTCTCATTAACGTACCCGTACTCCCTTGCTTGCCTCCTCTTTTATGCTTATATATTTGTTGACAAATATTGTATTGCACCTCAATATCTGATATACGTTCAAAAAATTATTATGCAATACTAGTTGTTTTACGAGCTCTTGGGCACATGAAGGACGGGGAGGGAGATTAACCGATGCAGATCTAACGTTGACATTTCTCACTGCGTGTGTCTCACCAATATTTTCATCATCTTCATCTAAATTAACCACATCTACTTTATTTTCTTCTTCTATATCGTAATTTTCCCGATCTTCTAAATAATCCATATCGTGAGCACCTACACCTATTTCTTCCTCAAAAGGTTGACTAAGCGGTACCGGAGGCAGAGGCACACAGGTATATCTACTACTTGAACTACCTCTACCGTTAGTAATTAGCTTTTTACTACCACTACCATTTCCGGGACAAAATTTTTTAACACCTTTAGTGGCGAGGTTTCTTAATTTATCCATAATATAAATTAAACTAAAAAAATTCAAAATACACAAATATAATAAAATTAAATATTCAACAATTAATACACAAATTAAAAATTAAACGTAAGAGGTGGAACGACAATACCAAATTTTGGAAGTATCCGAAGGTTGAGACTTTAGAAACTTCCACTCGTACTTTGTAATCGCAAAATTAAAAAATTAAAGTGAGCACTTTAGGAAATTAAATATATAGAATATTTGAGAATTGAGAATTGAGATTTGAGAGAATGAAAAATTGTGTGAAAAATAATTTGAAAGTGTAGGGTATTTATAGGATTTTTTTGGGTTTAAAAAAATATTTTAAATGTTTTTAAAAAAATAAAATAAAATTGGCCAAAGTAGCCGTTTGAACCCAAAAACGGCTATATAGCCGTTGGGCCAACGACTACTTTTGGGACCAGCGGTCCAATTGTAATTTAAAAAAAAAATCATCCGTGCCGGTTAACCGGCGGACCCGGATCGGGTTTGGTCCGGGCCGAGTTAACCGGCCCCAAAACAAAAAATAACCCAGCCCGGGACCTGATATCCTAAGCCCGTGGGCTGACCAGACCGGGTTGACTAGGTGGGCCGGGTCAGGCCGAATCAGCCCGGCCCGTTTGACACCCTTACCTCTCACACCTCTTCACTGAGGCATCTGTGCAACTCCTCTTCACATATTCAAATTATCTTACTTTCACTTCCCTCATTTTATCCATCACGTGCAACATACGTGCCTAAAAATTAAGATATGTGCAAACGACATGCCTAAAAATTGATATAACTTCTATTTAAAAAATCTCAATATATTTGATTATTATAACAAACACCATATTATTTCAATTGTTTCTTTCCTTCTCATTATTATTTAACATTTGAAAATTATAATAAAAGAGTTGAAGCCAAATTCTTCATCAAGTATCAACTAAGAAATCTGTTCTTTCTTTCAAAACTTTTAAGTTGAGTTCATCCAAAAAATTATATCATCATTTACTGTACACCAAGGAGACAATTTATCAACTCATAAACTATCTGATAATAATAACGATAAAATATAATTCAGATTCTAAAGTTTACTAATAATTAAAGCAGAAAAAAGTGTTACAATAATAAAAACTTCTTGTTGACTGAACGATCAAGTAGCACGTATCATCTACCTGAAATAAAAATATATTAAGAAAATATTTTCTCATCATTAATTAGAATTTGAAAATCATGACAAAAGAGTTGAAAAAATATTTTAACATGTCAGCTAAGGATTTCATCCTCCTACAATGCTTTTAAGTTGAGTACATTCAAAAAATTATATCATTTTATTTATATCCCAAAGAAACGATCAAATAATAATTATGACATAATCTAGTTTGGATTTCAAAATTTGATTAATAATTATGAAGAAAAGTTCTCCTCTCTCTCTATACATATATAAAGAAAACTTCTCTCTCTATATATAACAAACTCCTTATCATAAGTTTTTTGTTTCCCTTTTCATTGTTAATTATCATTTGAATATCATGCTAGAAAACTTGAAAAAAAATTCTTATTCCTAGGTTCCAAGCTTTAGGTATAAAACATTCTTGATAGAAAGAGCTTTCCCCAGCTATTATGCAATGCATATTTGAATTAATTCACTCTCTTTAATAATGCTTTCAAGTTGAGTACATCTTAAAAATCGTATCATTTTATTTGCACATCAAAGAAAAATAATATGCACAGAAATGGCTAAACAACAATAGTAATCAAATTTAATTCAAATTAACCAAAAGTTGACTAATAACTATCAAAATAAAAATAAATCATATGCAAAAATACCTTTAAGGCTTTAATATGATGTATAGCAAAAAGCAAAAAGCAAAAAAGTTCTCTTCATATTATATATATGTTAAATGATTCGGGTATACGTGCAGTAAAACATGTGTTAAGAAATTGATATAACTTTTTTCTTAGAAAATAACTCTTGACATGTTTACTTATTATAACAAACTCCTTATTGCATCAACTATTTTTTTCTTTTAATTATTAATTAACATTTGAATATCACGGTAGAATTGAAACAAAAATTTTCGTGTCAATTGAAGAATTCACCCTCTTTTACAATGCTTTTAATTTGTGCATTTCTGAAAAAATTATAGCATTTTATTTGTATATCAAAAAGCAATCAATGTACGCAGAAAAAACCAAACAACAATAATGATCAAATAAAGTTTGACTTCACCAAAATTTGACTAATAATTAAATATTAAAAATAAAAACAAATCAATATAAATAATATATGTAATGCTTTAATATGACCAATAGAAAAAAGAAGAAAAAAGTAGAAAATTATTTTTTATATTACACTAACAATAAAAAACATTTCTCATGTCAATTAATGAAATTGGTATCCCCTACATTAGTTTTAAGTTGAATACATTCAAAAAGTTATTTCATTTTATTCTATAACGAAGATACAGTTAATATACTCAAAATCGTCCAAACGACAGTACTGATTAAATCTAATTCGAATTCCCTGCTAAAAAATGATCAAATAAAAAAGGAAAAGTAAATTTAATATGAAAATATCCCTTAACATGACCAATAAAAAATGGAAAAAAGTTATATTGAAGATACAATTAATCTAATCAAAAGCGACAAAAAAATATTAATTAAATTTGATGCGATTTCACCGCTTAAAAGTTGAAGTATTTAAATTAATAAATAAAAATAAAATAAAATTAAATACAAAAAATATCAAGACCAATAAAAATAAAAAAGAATTTATCTACTAATAATAATTGTAAAGTAGGAAAAATAATTACTGGATATTGCAAACAAAATATATTCAAGAACCCTTCTTCTTATATTTCACCAAATTAATATAATTTTTTTTAAAAAATAAATCTTGACATATTTAATTAAACTAGTTTAGGTGTACGCGCCTTGCGCGTGTACCTCACTTTAATGAGTTCAAACATTACACTAAATAGGATATTTGTTTAAATAATAAAAATGAATATAATAATTAAATTTAATATCTTTTGAGTATGTAACGATGGATAATTTATTTATTAAACCTAACCTTTACCAAAAATATTTTTAAAAGTCGATCGACATTCATCTACCATCTGTAAATTGCAACAAAACAATACAATGATAGAGACATCAAAATAATACAATTAAATCTAATCTTTACACACAAATTTTTTTCCAAAGTCGTCTGACACTCATCTACCATCTGTAAACAATAACAAAATAATACGATAATAGAGATATCAAAATAATACAACTAAATCTAACCATTACATAAAAAAATTCCTCAAAGCCGACCAACATTGATCTATCACCTGTATACTGCAACAAAATAGTACGATAAAAGTGATATCAAAACAATATAATTAAACTTAAATTTTACACACAAAAAATTCTCAAAGCCGATTGAGATTCATCTACGAACTGTAAACTACCACAAAATAATAAACTAATAAAGATATTACGATAATTCAATTAAACCTAACCTTTACCTAAAAAAAATTCAAAGTCGACTCACATTCATCTAGCATCTGTAAATTAAAATAAAATAATAAGATAATAAAGATATCAAAACAATACAATTAAACCTAATCTTTACACAAGAAAATCTTCAAAGCCAACCGTCATTTATTTACGACCTGCAAACTATAAAAAAATAATATAATAGTGATCACAAAGCTTCGATTTTGGTCCAACTAATTCTTGTCCGAGCGAATTTTGACCCTAAAGAATGATTTTGAATGAAAATAAAGAAATATATATATACACATATATTGAATTCTATCATGCTGACAAAAACAGTGAAGAAGTTGAGGGTTAGAAAATCAAGCATCCGCCAATCTAGACATACAATCGAATCAAGTTAGATGAGCATCAATCATATTCTCCCAATAGGCAAACCGGTTTGTTCTTTAGTTTAACATACATCTCAATATCAATATTTATAGAAGTATTTCCTTAATAGAGTCCTATTTTAGGAGTATTTTTCTAATTGAATAGTAGAAAGAAAAATATTAATTAATTTTTCTACCATATATTTTAGGAGTCCATATATTTTAGAAAGTCTAGTTAATATAATAAAAAATAATTAAATAATAAATTTAAAAAATAGCGAAAAGACAGTTTTGTCTAAAGAATAGTCTTTTAACGAAGGATAAAAAGTTCAAATCACTTTTCTAAGGGTCTTCACACTTTTAATATATTATATATTATATATTATATATATAGATTATATAGATTATATAAATATAGATATAGATTATAGATTATAGATATAGATTATAGATTATAGATATTTATTTCCCATAAAGTTTGCAATAGTAGTATAAAACGTGTTTTTTTTTTAATTTTTTATTTAAAAAGATTCAGTGAATACTTACCCTATATTTTAAGACTCCTAATTTTAGGGAAATTCTTACTTTATTTGTTAAAGTTCTAACCCCATATATTTTAGGATTCAATATCATAATCTAATTAAATAATAATTTGAAGAAAAAAAGTGAAAAAATAATTTTATCTAAAGCAGGAACTTTTAACGAAGGACAAGTAGTTCGAATCACTTTTCTAAGGGTCTTTACACTTTTAATATATTAATAGATTAATAGATAACAAACTCCTTATTATATCAATTATTTTCTAGATAATACTCAATTACCCCCCTGAACTATACCCAAAAAGGTTATGGCACACCTCAACTTAAAGGAGGTCCTATTACCCCCTTAACTAATTAAAAATATAATTTTGACACCTTTAGTGCCTACGTGGCACATATGTGGCACAACACACTGAAGTGTCCACGTAGGCACACGTGTGTGCCATGTATGTGCCACATAGGCACTAAGGGTGTCAAAATTATACTTTTAATTAGTTCAGGGGGTAATAGGACCCTCTTTAAGTTGAGGTGTGTCATAGCCTTTTTGAGTATAGTTCAAGGGGTAATTGGATATTTTTTCATTATTTTCCTTTTAATTATCAATTAACATTTGAATATCATGATAAAGGGAATTGAAACAAAATTTCTCTTGTCCATTATAAAACAATCCACCTTCTTTTATAATGCTTTTAAATTGAGCATATGTAAAAACTTATGGTCAAACAACAATAATGATCAAATCTAATTTGGATTTATCAAAATTTGACTAATAATTATATAGAAAAATTTAAATTAATGCAAAAAATATCTATAAGGCTTTAAGATGATCAATAACAAAAAAAAGTTTGTCCTTTATATTATATTAATCATACTAAAATAAAAAATATTTTTCACATCAACAAATGAATTCACTCTTCATTATATTATTTTTTTTAACTTGAATATATCTAAGAATTTAGTATAGCGAAGATACAAGTAATGTATTCCCAATCGGCTAAACAACAGTATTGATTAAATCTAATTTAAATTTATTTCTCAAAAGTTGATCAATAATTGCAGGTATCTCACGAATTTAATCGAGATGCGCAAAAACTATACCTGACATCAAGATTATAAAAAAATAGTTGATTAAATAAAAAAAATTAAATATAGATAAAAAAAAAAAGATACCCTTGACATGACCAACTATCCCAAAACAAAAATAACGTTCTAAATAAATAATAGTAGTAAAATAGGAAAAAATAATATAACTATAGGATACAAAATATTGAAGAACCCTTGTTCTTTATAATTCACCAAATATATCACTCTTTTTCCGGGACAATGAAATAAGGGTGACTGCTGACTCAAGTTTTAATAATTGAGTAGAGATGACAAAATTTAATGAAGGATTAAGGGATTTTAGCTTATGTAGGGGAATTGCATTCAAGTTTTTTATTTTACACGTTGGCCTATCCATGAAGCTCTAATTGTAACTAAAAAGGGAGAGAAAAAATTTAGCCACTTCTCTCTTCTTCTTTCTCGCGTGTTTTCTTTTGTTGTTTTTGCTTCTTCTTCTTGTTCCTCTTCATCATCATCATGACCATCATGACCATCATGATCATCATCATCATCTTCTTCTTCTTCTTCTTCTTCTTCTTCTTCTCACTGTTATTGTTGTTGCTTGCTTGCTTCTTCTTCTCGCCATTGTTCTTGTTGTTGCTGTTGCTATCCCCTGTAAATTTTTGGACCAAATATTATTTGTATCACTGGTCATTACTTCATTGGTGATTTTGGTAATTAAAATTAATAATTTTTAATTCTATTTCTCATCTGGATATATCTGTTGTTTTTCCAATAATTTTCATTAGAGTATCCAATAGTTGTTGTGTATGAAATATAACAACTGTTGGATTATTTTCACTACTGTTAAAGTAGTTCCAACAGGTAAGTCATCTGCTGCAACAGATGAGTCGTCTGTTACAACAGATGACCTAGCTATTAGAGTAGATGACCTACCTGTTGGATTCATGTTACAATAGTTCAATCTAATAGGTAAGTCATTTGCTGCAACAAATGACTCATCTGTTGCAACAGATGACTTATCTGTTGGATATATATTCAGAACAAGTAGCTCAAACCAATAGGTAAGTCATCTGCTACAATAGATGAATCATTTGTTGTAACAGATGGCTTACCTGTTGGATTTATCTTATATTAGCTGGCAAAATTGGCTTAGAACCACAACTTGAACCCTATAGATAACTCATCTATTACATCAGATGACTTACCTGTTAGATTAAGCTACTGATTCTGAACATGCACCTAACAGATAGGTCCTCTATTGCAGCAGATACGATTTTTGTTGCAATACATGACTCACTTGGTTCAACAAGCCACTCAACTTTACTATACTATCATTATTAATTTTTTTAACAAATTTCTTTAGGTATCACTAATGGAGGATTCGATAACAATAGGTGTTGGTCGTCGTGGTGAGTGAATTGAGAAGAATAATAAATTTATTTGGCATTGAAAGAATAGTGACATGTTAGGGATGATAGCAATGCAGTCCAAAGAGATGTATTGTATGAAGATTTTGTGAACTTAATCATCAACAATTGTGGACTAAATTACCAACCAAATGATCTTGTCATCAATTACATGCATAGGTATTTTAAAAATTAGAGGGTCCTACCTTTAAAGATAAATGAATAGGTTAATTTGCATGTTTATCTAAGTGATGCATCTAGGCCCATTTTAAGGATGTACGTAGTATAAAAAATGATAGAGAATCAGAATGTAGAACAATACCAACAAAAGATGTTAAATAATGAATTGGATGGTGTGGACATGAATATTTAAGATGATGAGAGTGGAGATAAATTCGAGGATGACCAAACACCCACACTCGTTGTTGTGAGAAATTCTCAATCAACACAATCGAGCAATCTTAAAGATGATGAAATAGGTTTTTACAAGGAAATGACATTTAAGAACAAGGAAGAACTAGTCACTTTATTGTATATTGCTTGCTTGAAAAAGATCTCAGACTCAAGAAGGTGATTAATTTGCGTAATATATTATCACGACCCAAAATGTACAGATGGGGGAGGGAGGGGGTTAATACAGATGTACTGGTACGTAGAGCAAATCCAAAATAATAATTTATATTCAACATATATAAGAACAATTTAAAACAGTTCATAAACATGCCATATAGTAAAAAATCACATGGGCATTTTCGGAAGACTCTGAAAAATCATCTGAACTCTGTGACACTCTTTGTTTTACTTCTGCGCTAGGTGCTGTACCCTACAACTCTGAAATTCCACGGGCTATATGGAATCTGCCATTGACTCGGCGAGGAAGCCTCCAACCCAAGTGTGCCGCAAGGGTTGGAGTCTCTGACTCTGCTACGCCACACAACCGTCGCTAGCATAAAAATAATATACCCGGATCGGCAAATCACCATTTTAGGATAAGAGTTACTTGAACTCAAATCTTCTTCGGGTAAACACCTAACCCTCTTTAAGCCCAGTTTATCTCTTTAAAACATGCATTCTCTAAAATCAAACTCTGAAAACATACTTTGTTATGACATACATACTTATGGTATCGTCATACCATTGACTTGCAAGTCACATCGCTGAGCCATTAATAACATATTATAATCTCTATTTTCAAAACATAAGTTTGGGACCACCATATTAATAAATCAATTCAAATAAACTCTTTCTCAAACCTTATGTAATCACAGGCAAGGAACTCTCTTTGTCAAGCATTTCAATAATACAAGGTCGTCATGTCAAATTTCTCAATCACATGTAACTCTTTCCCATTTAAAACAAGGGTGTAATTATATCAAGAAACTCCTTCTCATCATCTCTAAATCATGCTCAAACACTAAGGTATTGAGAAAACTAGTTTCAACACCATGAATCATGCATTTCAAATCATTCATAATAAGATCATAAACTTGAATTTATCACAAGAGAGGGACTTCATAATCTGTGCTCTTAAACAAATCTTAAATTTTAATTTCATACATATACATATACTTATAAATTAATTTAAGGGGATAAGGCCTAAAGGCCAAAACAACAATATCAATAACATGCATAAAGCATAATAAAATCATGGATTTCAAACCCCTTTAACAAATTCATGTTTGATAATCTTTAAATCATAATTGAGTATTTTCAACAAGCCCATGTATTTTTAGGATAAACCCCATGTACCTCAATTTAGAAATTTGATGGATGATTCTTGAAGCCTACGGTTTGGGGATTCCAAATCTTCACTCAGTTTAAAAAAACCCATGATTGAATCTTGAGTTAATTGAGTTTTTAGTTTGAAACCCTAGAGAGTGTTCTTGAGTAATTTGAATGATTGTGAATGTATTCTGGTGTCTTTGGGATTAAATCCCGTGTTTAGGCTAATAAGGGGGTGGAAAATACCCAATATACCCTTAATGAGATGGAATAAAAAAATATAATTGGGAGTCCGATTTCATGGGCCACCGCGACGCGCCACAATCGCGGTGGCTCAGTGGAAATTGACGAATGGGATTTTTAAGGTCACCGTGATGCGGAGCCATCGCGTTGTCCTACTGGTTGGGACTTGAAATTTCAATGCGATGCGCCACAATCGCACTATGCTACTGGAATTTGACAATTTCTAAATAGCCCCCCTCCGCGATGCGCCAAGCGCCAAAATGACGGTGTTTTACGACTTTAACCATAACTTCTTGCCCGAGTATCGGATTTGGGAGAATCTTATATCGACAGAAATCTCATTCAATTTTCCACATGATAAATAGTCGAAATTAGGAAAATTATATATATGGTTTAAACTTTACTCACTTTGGAAGTAAAAAATGAGACTAAGTTTCTTTGACACAATTCTAGTCATTTAACTCTAAGAGCATATTACCACGAGCTAACGCATGGACGATTTTTGTGGGGTGTTACATTATCCCCCCTTGGGATCATTCATCCCCGAATGATGATGCGGAACACAGACAAGCACAATTTAAAGTATACTAAGGCCATAAAAGAATAAGACAAAGATTGTACCTTCCATTTCGTCATCCACCGGATCAAATAAGTCTGGGTATCTATCTCTCATGTTATTTTATGATTCCCAAGTTGCTTCCTCAACTTTCTGCTTTCTCCACAACACCTTAACCGACACTATCTCTTTGCTCCTCAACTTCTGAACTTGGCGATCTAAGATTGCAATAGGTTCCTCTTTATATGCTAATGAGTCTGTCACCTTGATCTCCTCTATAGGTAACACTAGGTAATGGTCTCTAATATATTTCTTCAGTATGGATATGTGAAATACCGGATTAACAGAGCCCAAACTCGCAGACAACTCTAACTCATACGCAATTCCCCCTATCCTTTCCAAAATCTGGTATGGCCATATATAACGAGGACTCAACTTACCTCTCTTCCCGAAACACATGACTCCCTTCATAGGAGAAACTTTGAGAAACACCCAATCACCAACCTCAAACTCTAAGTCTCTTCTCCTAACATCGGCGTCGGACTTCTGTTGAATCTGGGCTGTCTTAAGTCGTTCTCTAATAATTTTTACGTCCTCCATTACCTGATGAAAAAGCTCGGGCCCAAACAACTGAGTCTCACCCACTTTATAACACCCTATTGGCAACCTACATCTTCTTCCAAACAATACCTCAAAAGGAGCCATCTTAATACATGCATGGTAGCTGTTATTATATGCGAACTTTATCAATGGCAAATGATCCACCCAACTCCCCTTGAAGTCAATTATGCAGGCCCTTAATATATCCTCAAGAGTCTGAATGGTGCGCTCAGCTTGCCCATCAGTTTGAGGGTGGAATGCAGTACTTAGGTTCACTTGGGTACTTAAACCCCTCTGAAAAGACCTCCAAAACAGTGAAGAGAATTGCGTACCTCGGTCAGATATGATGGATACAGGTGGTCCATGCAAATGGACTATCTCCTCAATGTATAGCTTGGCATAGTCATCTCCCGAATAGTTAGTTCTGACGGGCAGAAAGTGAGCTGACTTGGTCAGTCGATCAACAATCACCCAAATTGAATCATACTGGCTTCGGGACCTCGGAAGTCCTGTGATGAAGTCCATATTGATCATCTCCTATTTCCACAAAGGCAAGGCTATCTCTTGGGAAGTACCACCTGGCCTCATATGCTCTACTTTCACTTGTTGACAATTCAAATACTTGGCAACAAAATTAGCCACATCACACTTCATATTATTCCACCAGTAAATAACTTTCAGATCATGATACATATTAGTAGAGCCTGGGTGAAGAACATACCTCGAAGTGTGAGCTTCATCAAGGATCCTCTTTCGTAACCCATATACATATGGCACACATAGTCTGCCCTGATATCTCAAAACTCCATCACCACCAATTTCAAAATACATCACCTTCTGTTGACCCACATCTTTCTTGATCTGCATCAAGATGGGATATTCAACCTGCTTCTCTTTAACTTTAGCACAAAGGAAAGATTTATCTACCTCATGAACAACCACTCCCCCATCTTCGAAATTCAAAAGTCACACTCCTAGATTTGTAAGTCGGTGAATATCCTTCTCCATCTCCCTCTTTCCCTTTTTAACATGCGAAAGACTGCCCATAGATAACCTACTAAGGGCGTCGGCTACCATATTTGCCTTGACTAGATGGTAGTACAGGCTCATGTCATAATCCTTTAAAAGTTCCAACCAACGCCGTTGCCTGAGGTTTAATTCTTTCTGCGAGAAAACATACTGCAAACTCTTGTGGTCAGTAAATATATCAACATATACCCTATAGAGATAATGCTGCCAGATTTTGAGCGCAAACATCACAACCGCTAACTCCAAGTCATGGGTGGGGTAATTTTGCTCATGCACTTTTAACTGCCTAGACGCATAAGCCACCACTTTACCACGCTGCATAAGTACACACCCAAGTCCCATACGGGACGCATCACAGTATACAACAAACCCTTTCGTACCTTTTGGAAGATTCAAAATAGGAGCAGTTGTCAACTTATCTTTTAACATCTCAAAACTATTCTCACAGGAGTCAGACCACATGAACTTCACCTTTTTCTGAGTCAACTTAGTAAGTGGTGCATCTATGGAAGAAAAACTCTCTACAAATCTTCTGTAATACCTTGCCAAACCCAAGAAGCTCCGAATATCAATTAGAGTCATGGGTCTAGGCCATTTTCTCACTGCCTCAATCTTTTGGGGATCAACCTTAATCCCGTCACTAGACACGATATGCCCCAAGAAAACAATAACATTAAGCCAGAATTCACACTTGGAAAGTTTCGAATACAACTCATGATCTTTGAGAGTTTGAAGGATGATTCAGAGGTGATTGGCATGGTCCTCTTCACTCTTGGAATAAATCAAAATATCATCAATGAAAACTGTAACAAACAGATCTAGAAACTGATGGAATGCCCTATTTATAAGGTCCATGAAAGCCGCAGTGGCGTTAGTCAACCCAAAGGACATGACTAAGAATTCATAATGACTGTACCGGGTTCGGAAAGCTGTTTTAGAAATATCTGACTCTCTAACCTTCAACTGATGGTATTCCGAATGAAGGTCTATTTTTGAAAAACAATGAACACCTTGAAGCTGGTCAAAAAGATCATAAATTCTAGGAAGAGGATATTTATTTTTAATAGTGACCTTATTCAGCTGACGGTAATCTATACACATATGAAGGGAACCATCTTTCTTTTGTACGAAGAGTAAAGGTGCACCCCTGGGAGAAATAGTAAGACAAATAAAACCTTTATCTAGAAGATCTTCTAGCTGCTCTTTAAACTCTTTCAACTCTGCAGGAGCCATTCTATATGGCGGAATAGAGATGGACGGGTATCTGGTAACAAATTAATACCAAAATCTATCTCCCTATCAGATGGTATTCCTGGGATATCATCTGGAAAAACTTCTGGGATTTCATTCACCACAGGAATGGACTAAAGAGAAAGGCTTTTGGTATTCGAATCTTTAACCCTAATAAGATGATACAAACATCCCTTAGAATTGAGTTTACGGGCTCTGAGACAAGAAATAAACTTCCCTCTAGGTGCTAAAGAATGTCCCTCCCATTCTATTGCTGGTTCATTTAGGAAAGAGAAAGTAACCTTTCGGCTACTAAAATTTAGTGTGGCATAGCACGAATGAAGCCAATCCATTCCTAAGATAGTATCAAAATCAACTATATTTAAGTCTACGAGGTCTTCCGCAGTATCCGGCCCACAAACAGTCACCACACAATTTCTATACACCCTCCTATCCACAACAGAGTCTCCCACCGGAGTGGAAACAGAAAAAAGTTTGGGAATTACATCAGGCTCAAACCCAAAACCAACAGCCACATAAGGGGTCACGTAAGATAGGGTAGACCCGGGATCAAGTAACACATAAACATCATGGGAAAAGATTTGCAACATACCAGTAACTACATCCGGTGAGGCCACTGCCTCTTGGAGGTTGGTCAAGACGTACAACCGGTTGCGGCCATTTTCGGTGGCTGAAGTGACACCCTTCTGAAGCGGTGGTGGTGCAGAAAAATTAGCCTGTGATTTGGATCCACTAACATTACCCTTTGCTGCCGAACATTCTCTCTGGATATGGCCTGGATGGTCACACGAATAACACACCATAGGGCCAAACTAATATCTCTATGGATGATTCCTCCCACATTTCTCACAGTGCGGGTATGTCCGAGAGGTCTGAGCTACACTTCTTTGAGACTGTAAAACCTGCATCTTGGCCTCTACCTATATTGAAAATCCTGAGTGCACTGTCCGGCTGGGGGTCTGGTCACTGGGGCACTGGATGCAGACTGCGCATTACCCCAATTCATCTTCTTCTGCCATTTGTTACCCCAATTTCCACTTTGCTGCTGACAGTAGCTATGGTCTGCTATTTTGGCTCTCTTTGCCTGTCTGTACTTCTCTCTAGATTCAACAGTTTTCTTTTTCTTTTCCTCAACTTATTGCATGTGGACTGATAGTCTGGCAAAATCCATGTCCCGATTCAACATTGCTCCCTGACATTCAAGCACTAAGTCATCTGAAAGGCCGGATGTAAATTTCCTCATTCGGTCTCTCATGTTACTAGTCATCTTTGGAGTATAACAGGATAGTTGGTTGAACCTCAAAGTGTACTCCTGGACACTCATCTTACCCTGCTTTAGATTCATAAACTCTTCGACTTTGGCCTCTCTCAGCTCGAGAGGAAAGAATCGACCAAGGAAGGCTTCCATGAACTCGGCCCAAACTGTGGGCTCAACATGCACACTCTTTGAATCTTCCCACTCATTATACCATTGGTTTACTACATCCTTAAGCTAGTAAGCCGCTAACTTAACCCTCTCTACCTCATCTACATGCATCACCTTAATGATCTTCTCCATCTCATCCACAAACTCCTGTGGATCCTCTTCTACCTTGGTACCAGTAAACTTGGGCGGGTTCATCCTCATGAACTGGCCTACTCTTGTAGCCTCAGACGTAACAGATGAAGACCCAATATCTTCCAACCGTTGAGTCTGTGTGGCTACCAACTGGTCAAACATGTGAATGGACTGTCTGAATTCTGCATTAGATACCTCTCTCGCGCGAGGCTGAGTGAGGTTAGTCCCCGTTTTAGGAGCTTTGAGTGCCATAAGTGGGCTGGTCTGAGTAGGGGGACTCCTGGTGTAGCATCAATCTTCGTAGTCTGAGATCTGTTTCGGGTCCTCATCCCATGAATGGGGCAAACCTCATCTGTTTGTGCATTCTATCGATAGTATGACCGGGAGGCATGATTGTTTTTCTGAAACACAAGAGATCATCGATTAGGGGATGACTCAGACTCTGAAGCACAAACTAAAGCACAAAGAAGAGAAACATTCCTAAACGCCTAGTAGCCTCCATCTTATAAATGTGGCACGCTACACACCCATAAAAAGATTCTATCCAACGCAATTTCGCAGATACCCTAGGACCCTGAACCGTGCTCTAATACTAGGGCCTGGCCATGACGGACATCCCGAAACATGAAGGACCGGGCGTCCTATTCTAACTGGTAATCATGCACAACATTCATATAATAAAAGAAGATGCGGAAATATAATCTGATTCGGAAACATGGTCATACTCTGGACTTAGTTTAACAATAAGGAATGGAATCCGAAATCAACTAAACAACATCTAGAACAGTCTGCAAAATCTCTACTACATAAAAATCTGACAACTATCTGAAAACTGGGACAAGGCCCCTAGTAGACCAAAATAATGGAATAACTTAATCTGAAATAACATGACTTCTGGAACAAAGAAGGCTCACCACCACACAGATCACTTCTCTTTGGAATACTCTACTGATTAGCCGGACCCTTAGACTGAACCTTCAAACCTGGGAGGTAGGGGGGTCAATACAGATGCACTGGTACGCAGAGCAAATCTAAAATAATCATTAATATTCAACATATATGAGAGCAATTTAAAGCACATAAACATGCCATATAGTAAGAAATCACATGGGCATTTTCGAAAGACTCTGAAAAATCATCTGAACTCTGTGACACTCTTTGTTTTACTTCTGCGCTAGGTGTTGTACCCTACAGCTCTAAAATTCCACGGGCTATATGAAATCCTCCATTGACTCGGCGGGGAAGCCTCCAACCCAAGTGTGCCATAAGGGTTGGAGTCTCTGACTCTGCTACGCCACACGACCGTCGCTAGCGTAAAAATAATATACCTGGATCGGCAAATCACGGTTTTAGGTTAAGAGTTACTTGAACTCAAACCTTCTTTGGGTAACCACCTAACCCTCTTTAAGCCCAGTTTTAACTCTTTAAAACATGCATTCTCTAAAATCAAACTCTGAAAACATATTCTGTTATGGCATACATACTTATGGTATTGTCATACCATTGACTTGCAAGTCACATCTCTGAGCCATTAATAATATATTATAATCTCTATTTTCAAAACATAAGTTTGGGACCACCATATCAATAAATTAATTCAAAGAAACTCTTTCTCAAACCTCATGTAAACACATGCAAGGAACTCTTTTTGTCAAGCATTTCAATAATACAAGGTGGTCATGTCAAATTTCTCAATCACATGCAACTTTTTCTCATTTAAAACAAAGGTGTAATTATATCAAGAAGCTTCCTTTCATCATCTCTAAATCATGCTCAAACACTAAGGTATTGAGAAAACTAGTTTCAAAATCATAAATCATGTATTTCAAATCATTCACAATAAGATCATAAACTTGAATTTATCACAAGAGAGGGACTTCATAATCTATGCTCTCAAACAAATCTTAAATTTTAATTTCATACATATACATATACTTGTAAATCAATTTAAGGGGATGAGGCCTAAAGGCCAAAACAACAATATCAATAACATGCATAAAGCATAATAAAATCATGAATTTCAAACCCCTTTAACAAATTCATGTTTGGTAATCTTTAAATCAAAAATGAGTGTTTTCAACAAGCCCATGTATTTTTAGGATAAACTCCACGTACCTCAATTTAGAAATTTGATGGATGATTCTTGAAGCCTACGGTTTGGGGATTCCAAATCTTCATTCAATTTTGAAAACCCACGGTTGAATCTTGAGTTAATTGGGTTTTTAGTTTGAAACCCTAAAGAGTGTTCTTGAGTAATTTGGATGATTGTGAATGTATTCTGGTGTATTTGGGATTAAATCTCGTGTTTAGGCTGATAAAGAAGTGAAAAATACCCAATATACCCTTAATGAGATGGAATAAAAAAATATAACTGGGAGCCCAATTTCATGGGCCATCGTGACGTGCCACAATCGTGGTGGCTCACTAGAAATTAACGAATAGGATTCTTAAGGTCACCGCGACGCGGCGCCATCGCGTTGTCCTGAAACTTCAGCGCGACGTGGCACAATCGCACTATGCTATTGGAATTTGACAATTTCTAAATAGTCCCCCTCCGCGACGCACCAAGCGCCAAAATGATGGTGTTTTACGACTAGAACTTAAATTAGCCATAACTTCTTGCCCGGGTATCAGATTTGGGCGAATCTTATATCGACGGAAAGTTCATTCAATTTTTCACAGGATAAAAAGTCAAAATTAGGGAAATTATATATATGGTTTAAACTTTACTCACTTTGAAAGTAAAAAATGAGACTACGCTTCTTTGACACAATTCTAGTCATTTAATTGTAAGAGCATATTGCCACGAGCTAACACATGGATGATTTTTACGGGTTGTTATATATATATTGTTTTAGATGTGCACATTCGGAGTGCAAATGGTAGTTGGGGCTGTAACTTCATAAGTTCTGACAGAATTTGCATTAGAATTTATGAAAAGTATCACACATGTAATTCGGAGCATATTACAAGCCATAATCTGCACGCCACGACAAAAGTCATCAGTAAATACTTCAAAAATAGTTTCCCCAATGGTAAAGTCCCATATACAAAAGATATGACCAATTAACTCTGTACAGAATTGAGTTGTAAGGTGAGTTATCAGAAAATTTATAAGGGCATGGATATTGCAAAGTCTTTGGACAAGGGAACACATAACAACGGGTAATGCAGTGCTTGATGTGTACCGTTATATGCTTGAGTCCGTAAATTTAGGAAGTAAGACGACATTTTAGGTTGATAAAAATGGAATATTTAAGTACCTTTTATAGACTACGTGGCTTGGATTCATTTTTTTCAACAAATGAGAAAAGTCATAGCCGTTGATAGGACATTCTTGAGGAGCAAGTATGAAGGAGTTTTACTATCGGTGGTGGCACAAACTATAGAGAATCATATCTTTTTGATGGCTTTTTGTGGAGTGGGCAAGGAATTTGATGCCTCATACTAATATCTTTTTAAATAAATAAGAATCTATATAGATGATACCGATAAGTTGTGTATAACATTTGATAGACATCCAAGTTTTCTAAAGATGGTTTCAATTGTCTGCCCTTCATCTCACTATGGTAGTTACATGAGGCACCTGGAAAAATATTCAAAAAAACTTTCACAATTCAAAGGTCGTATCTCATTTTTTTTAAAACAGTGAAAGCATACGATAGAGTTGAGTTCTATGACCATTTCAATCAAATAAGGGATATGGTATCCAAGGCTGCCGAACATCACAAACATGTTAGATTCCACAAATGGAACAAGGGATTCTGTCTAGAAATTAGGTAAAATATTATAAATTGAATATCTTGTTTGAGTTTATCGTTATTATCAAGTAATTTTTTGGTATAGGTATAATTTTATGACATCAAGCATTGATGAGTCGGTGAATGCAATGTTTGACATTGAAGAGAATTTTTCAGTATCACGCTATTTGATGAAATAAATATGAAGTTTGCAAAATTATTTCACGAGAGGCGTATGGAGTTGTTCAACTCACCAAACATACTTGTTCCTTAAATGGAAGAGCAAATATCAAAATACATCAATTTGGAGAACAAGTTATAAGCCTATCAAATAGCCTCTTACAAGTTCAGTATCAATGGTCATGGTGATGTTGCCACGATCGATCTTCAAAGAAGAACTTGTACATTTAGAGTTTTTGACTTGGAAAAAGTACCTTGTCCACATGTTATGTCAGTGCTTCAAGTTTGTACATTTGAAAACCATATTTATGAGTAATCATCTCCATGCTATTCGATTAAAAAAAAATACATAATAGCATATTGTGAGAAAATTAATCTACTGCCTCTTCAAGATTCTTGAATTATTTCTTTGGAGATTTTGGAGTGAGAAATACCTTCTCCATATGTTGACCCAAGAAAATCGGAAAGATGGTGAATGAAGAGGAGGCGTGGAGTCGGGGAATCATTTTCAACAAGAAAAATAAGTGCTTCATATGTTAAACGATTGACTACAAAAGAACTATATGTCCGGATTGAAATGCTCCATAATTATTGTAATATAAATAATCCTGTTGTTGGTTTTGTTATGAACTTGATAATTTTAAATCTTTTTAGATTGTGATATACATTATTTATTATATAAAATATATTTTTATTTATGGTCCAACAACTTTTGTATGCACGGGAACAACTTCTGTTGCAACATATGTTATATCCATTGCAACAAATGTACAATTAGTTAGAATAATGAATTATGTTGCAACAGATGATTAATCTATTGTAACAGATTATTCATCTATTGAAAATAATCAAACATATAGAGGTATTTGTTATGGTAGATGTCTAATATGTTTGATTATTCCCAACAGAATCTACATTTGTTGCAATAAATGCATTATTTATTGCAGCAAATGACTCATCTTTTGAAAATGATCAATTAAATACACTCATCTGTTGCAACAGATATAGAAATCGATTGCAACAGGTGTCTAATATGTTTGATTACTTTCAACAAACTCTACAATTATTGAAAAATATGCATTATCTGTTGCAACAAATAATTCATTTGTTGCAGCAGGTGACAAATATGTTTGTCATTTCCAACATAATCTACATATGTTGCAACAGATGCATTATCTATATATTTGACTGTTTCCAACATACTCTACATATGTTTGATATTAATTGCTTTTTTAAATCATGATAAGTAATAAATAAAATTATTTAACTATAATTAGCATTCCTTAATAAGTTCAATTACAATCTCAATGAATTATATAGTAATAAATGATCAACTAAGTGTATTCATCCTAAATAGAGCGATCAATTAACTAATTTGATGTGAAATCGTTCATTAAATCTTAATTAGTAATAAATAAAATTATTTAACTATAATTATGTCACGACCCGAACCCAGGCCTGGCCGTGATGGGTAATCTCAAGCCCACATGGACCGAAGGCAACCCCCTTAGCCATACCTTAAGAGAACAATAATAATAATAATAAAGCGGAAGCCAATCAAGATAGTAATAAAATGATAAATAACTTAAATGAAATCTCTAAGAGTCAAAACCAACGATCCAACCCACACTTCTCCACAAAATTCCCTAAAACCATAATACCAACTAAGTCGGGACATGCCCCCGGCCATGACCAAAATGAATCCAAAGCACTAAAACAGAAATAAAAGAATAATGAAATGAAAGGGCCCTTCGAAGGATGGAGGCTCACCACTTCACAGCTGATCAACATAAGTACTTAACCACCTAAGGCTACATAGGAGCAATAGAAAAGCCCTCGAACCCTACATCATGAAATAATCCAGCATCTAGAAATGGTCAGTGGGGCGAGTAATGGCATGTAACTTAGGGGATAGGGAAAAAATAATGCAATTGCAAAAACCTAGTCATAAACCATATGCACCATATTCAATACATATATATAGGATGCTGGGATAGGGACATGGGTTAATTAATATGATAGTTCAAAAATGAACCTGAACTGTATAGCTCGCTCAGTCTTAAAGGCACCCATGGGCTATATAGGTCCATCTTCCCTTACTGGAAGGGCCCTAGTGTGTGTTAGCCGCACGAATCGAGGAAAAACCATGGAAAGGACGAAAACATCAAGGTCATAGTCCTTATATATATATATAGACATATACATATATATGTGTGTGTGTGTGTGAGAGAGAGAGAGAGAGAGAGAGAGTGAATCAAGAGTTAAAACCTTTACGGTCACATGGACCCCCAACGTTGGCAAATGTAGTCTTTAATGTCGATCCTCCAAGGATCAACACTTTTATGGTGACCTACACAATTACCTTTAAGCCCAAATTAAAACAATTTACACATAACCAACCATTAACTCAAGAGTCATTCATTAAGGCATTCACTACTTGGTATCGTCATACCATTATGCTTGCAAGCTTACATAATTATTCCAATCCAATTCACATAACCAAATTGACTCCCAAGTTCCATTTAAAAATCCAAACTATGGCCACCATAGCCATCCAAATTTATTTTTATATCTATTTATCCTTTAATGCAATGCAATGGGATTAAAAACAACTTAGACCATGCAATTATCCATACTCAAGATCAAGTTCACAAAGTGGGTTGAGATTAATGCCATTATCAAGCCAAAATTTCCATCAATTTGGGAAAACCCATGTTTCCCCTTCCAACCATTTAAACAATGCACCAATTCAGTCCCAGAAACATCAATTTAAAGCATGAATAATCAATTTAAAATATGGGACAAGTAATTCAAGCAATAACCATCAAAGGACCTTAACCAAATTAGAAACCCATCAATCAAAATCACATGAATATTCATTAATTTAATGCACAGTGTAAAAATACAAGTTAGGGATGAGCAACATGCCTGAAATACACAAGGAATTGAAGACAATTCAAAGTTTGGAGCCCGGAGTAGTGATTTCTAGAAAAATCCTTGAGTTTTCTTGGGTTTTGAGTTTAAGAGAGAATGAATGGGGTTTTGATCTTTTAAAACTGAAAGGAAAGGGTTATTTTATGTTTATAAGTTGTGCAAGGGTAAAACACCAAAAGTCCCTCATCCCAAGTGAAAAAAATAAAATTGGATGAAATTAAAACAACAACGTGGCACGCCGCTATCGCAAAGGGTAACCTCTGTGCCATGCCCTTATCGCGGAGGCTAACCTCCGTGGCACGCTATTATCGCGTAGGCTCACTGCCTCAGAGTTCTAAAATAGCCCCAAACCTCTTTTGAAAATTTGAAACTTTCCCAAAACACCCTTTTGACACCCCTAAACATAATTCAAGTAAAAAATTGACATTACACATGTTGAAGGGTCAAAAATAAAATTGTTGAAATTTTGCGGGGTCTCACATTATCCCTCTCTTAGGACCATTCATCCCCAAATGATGATTTAGGATACTTTTAGCATAATAATAGCAAGAATACATCAAAATCAAATGAAAAATTCAAATTGTGACAAGAAGGAAACGAGACTCATACCTTATGCACTTTCATTCAACGCGGGGAACAAGAACTAGTACTAGGCTCTTATATCTTCTTCAGCTTCCCATGTAACTTCTTCCATCTTTTGGTTTCCCCAAAGATCCTTCACTGAAGCTACATCCTTGGTCCTCAATCTACAAACTTGTCTATCCAATATCTTCACCGGAACCTCCTCATACGACAAAGAATCCATAACACCAACATCCTCAATAGGCACTATCAACAAAGGGTCACCCATACATTTTTCAGCATAGACACATAGAAAATAGGGTGAATCGAAGCCAAATTCGCTGGTAACTCTAACTCATAAGTTATATTCCTAATTCTTCTCACAATCTGATATGGTCCAATGTAACGGGGACTGAGCTTTCCCTTCTTCCCAAAACTCATGACTCTTTTAATAGGAGACAACTTCAAAAACACCTAATCACGAACCTCAAACTCCAAATCACTTCACCTCACATCCGCATACGACTTTTGGCGACTTTGAGCAGTCTTAAGCCTTTCTCTAATCACCTTCACCTTCTCCATGGCTTGGTGAACCAAGTCAGGACTAAACAACCTAGTCTCACCTACCTCAAACCACCCAATAGGATACCTGCACCTTCTACTATAAAGAGCCTAAAAAAGAGCCATTTGGATGCTAGAATGGTAGCTATTATTGTAAGCGAACTCAATTAGAGGAAATTGATCAATCCAATTACCTTTAAAATCAATCACATAGGCCCTTACCATATCCTCCAAAGTTTGAATAGTATGCTCTTCTTGTCCATCCGTTTGAGGGTGGAAAATGGGACTAAGGTTCACTTGAGTATCCAAAACTTTCTAAAATAAACACCAAAAATAAGAAGAGAACTGCGTACCTCTATCTGAAAAGATAAACACCAGCGCTCCATACAACTTTACTATTTCTTGAATAAATAATTTAACATAATCTTCTCCTGAATAATTAGTCTTCATAGGTAAGAAGTGAGCAAACTTAGTTATTTTATCCACAATGACCCAAGTAGAATTATACTGATTGAGAGACCACAAAAGATCAGTAATAAAATCTATATTAATTATCTCCCACTTTTACATAGGAAACTCTATCTCTTGAGACATGCCATGAGGCCTCAAATGTTCAACCTTAACTTATTGACAAACCATACACTTACCCACTTCGCCACATCCCTTTTCATATTATTCCACCTGTAGATTTCCTTCAAGTTATGATATATCTTTGTCAAACCCGTATGAACTGTATATCTAGACTCATGAGCCTCAGTTAGCATTCTTTCCCACAGTCTATCAACATCAAGAACACACAACCTTCCTTGATATCTCAAGAGGCCATCTCCCCAATCTCGAAAGTCATAACCTTTTGCTGACCCACATCATCCTTAATCTACATAAGTATGGGATCCATAACTTGTTTCTCCTTACCTTAGCACCAAGAGATGATTTAACCACTTCCTAATCAATCAATCTTTCATCCTCAGAGTCCAAAAGATGAACTCCCAAGTTAGTCAGCATGTGAATATCCTTCACCAATTCTCTTTTCTCATCATCAACAGGAGACAAGCTCCCCATAAACAACCTGCTAAGAGCATCCACAACAATATTAGATTTACCTGGATGGTAGTGCAAACTCATGTCTTAATCCTTAAGTAGATCAAGCCACTGCCTTTGCCTGAGGTCCAGTTCCTTCTGCGTAAACACATACTACAAACTCTTATTGTCTGAATAATATTCACATGTACTCCATCCAGCTAATGGAACTAAATTTTCAAAGCAAAAACCTCAACAACTAATTTTAGATCATGAGTCAAATATCCTCTCATGAACCTTAAGCTGCCTGGAAGCATAGGACACAACCTTACCATGCTGCATCAAAACACAATCCATCCCCACACGGGGCACATCACAATACATAACAAAACTATCAGTACCTCGAGTAGGGTCAAAATAGGCACAAAGTCAACTTATCCTTCAACCTCTCAAAACTACCTTCACAAGTATCGAACCATAAGAACTTTACCTTTATCTGAGTTAACTTCGTCAGTGAGGCAACAATAGATGAAAAACTTTCCACAAACCTCCTATAATACCCAGCCAAGCCCAAGAAGCTCCTAACATCGGTTGGAGTCATGGGCAAAAGATATTTCTTAGCTACCTCAACTTTCTGCCGGTCCACCTTGACCCTTTCAATAGAAACAACATACCCAAAAAATGTCACAACACTTAGCCAAAATCACATCTAGAAAATTTTGCATATAATTTTTGGTCCTTAAGAGTCTGCAATACAATTTGGAGGTGATTGGCATGATTCTCCTCACTCTTAGAGTCCACCAAGATATCATCAATAAAGACTATAACAAACAAATCCAGAAACTGCCTGTACACCCAATTCATAAGATCTATGAAAGTAGCTGGGACATTAGTCAACCCAAATGACATAACCAAACACTCATAATGGCCGTACTGGGTTCGAAAAGAAATCTTGAGAATATTAACCTCTATAATTTTTAGCTGATGATAACCCAAACGAAGATCAATATTAGAGAAACATCTAGCACCCTGAAGATGATAAAAAAAGTCATTAATCCTAGAAAGAGGGTGCTTATTCTTCACTGTAATCCTGTTCAGCTGACGATAGTTTATTCCCATCCGAAGAGACCCATTTTAATTTTGCATGAAAAGTACAGGATCACCCCATGGAGAAACACTAGGATGAATAAAGCCCTTATTAAGAAGATCCTTTAACTTCTCCTAAAGTTTCTTTAGTTCAGCTAGAGCCATTCTTTTAGGAGAAATTGAAATAGGGCGGGTATCCGGTAGAAAATCAATCCCCAAATCTATTTCCCTATCGGGAGGGATCCCAAAAATATCCTCGGGATAAACTTTGGGAAATTCATTGACCCCAAGGACAGATTAAAAAGAAGGACTTTCAGAGTTAGAATCTTTAACCCGAACAAGATGATATAAACACCCTTTAGAAATCAATTTTTAAACCCTAATATAAGAAATGAACCTCTCTTTGGGCACTAAGGAACTTCCCTCCCATTCAATTATAAGTTCATTTGGAAAATAGAAACTGACCTTTCAGGTCCTACAATCCAGAGATGCATAGCACGAATTAAGCTAATCCATCCCCAAGATTACATCAAAATCTACCATATCTAGCCCTATTAAATCCCCCAATGTCTCCCTATGAAATATAGACACCATGCAACCCCTATAGATTTTTCTTGCACTAATAGAATCACCTACCGGGGTAGACACAGAAAAGGGGTCGAAAATACTTTTAGGAGAAAAACCAAAGTGTACAACCATATACGGGGTCACATAAGATAGGGTAGAACTCGGATTAAGCAAATAATAAACATCACGAGAGAAGAGCTATAACATACCAGTGACTACATCGGGGGATGCCTCATATTCTTGATGAGTGACAAGAGCATAGAGATAATTTTGGACAGTGTCGATACCTGAAGTGGCGCCCTTTGGTGTAGGAGCCAAAGAAATGGCTATCGAAACCTTATTAGCCCAATGGAAACCTTGGCTGAAGGATAATCTCGCTGCATATGACCAAACTAACCATACTTATAACACCGATTTCTCCCCTTCTCATAATATCCATGGTGAAGCTGCCCATAAAAATGGTAAAGAGGATAAGGTGGGGTTGATTGAGTTCCACTAGCCTGAGAGTGAGCACCCTGTGCCTTAGGACCACTATTAGCCTAAAAATAACGCTCAATACAAGGTTTAGGATAAGGAGCGCTAACAGATGAATATGAACTCCCCTAATTCTTCTTCTTAGTCCACTGTCTACTATCTCTCCCACCGTTCTGCTGATTTATACCCTGCTCTGAATACCTGAACTTTTTATTCTGCCTCTCATCCATCTCTGCTTATTTCCTTTTCTCATTCTCTACATGCTGCATATAACCCACCATCCTAAAGATGTCTATATCATTACTCAACATAACATCCTGACACTCTAACACCAATTCATGGGACAAACCAAAAACAAACTTTCTCATTCGGGACCTTATACTAGACACCAATTCAGAAGCATGTTGAGATAACTGATGGAACTTTAGAGCATACTCCTTAACACTCATCTTACCCTGCTTCAAGTTCACAACTCTTCAGCCTTATTCTCCCTCAACTCCTGAGGAAAGAAGTGATCAAGAAAAGTACCTAAAAAGTCATCCCACACTGCCTGTTCAACATTATCACCCCTCATCGCTTCCACTCCTCATACCACTGATATGCCACATCTTTTAATTGATTAGCAGCAAACTCCACACCCTCTAAATCAGTAGCATGCATAACATAGAAAATTTTCTCTATCTCATCAATAAACCTCTGAGGATCTTCCTCAACCTTAGATCCTGTAAAGGTTGGGGGATTTAACCTCATAAACTAGCTAACCTGAGTGACCTCAGTTGAATTAACAGTAGGACCTACATAATTAGTCTGATGGGACTGTGATGCCATCAGCTGAGCAAGTATATGAATAGACTAATTGAACACCGCATTAGAGATATCTCCCTGAGATGACTGGACATAAGTATCACCAGCCCAAGAAGGACTAGTAGGGACCAGTGGAACCTCACGTGGAGCGACACAGTCAGGAGCAGGGACCTTAGACTGGGTCTATACTCTATAAACAGGGCAAGTTCCCTTCACATCTTTCTTAAGTGGAACAGTGTTTCAAGTAGGGTTTCTATGACCGTCAGATCTTCAGAGAGGCATGATCTAAAATATGATTAAGCTAGGAGTTAGAAAAGTTTCACAGCACTAGACTCTATTGGCAAAAATTAGAACACAAGAAATGAAAACATTCCTAAATGCCTTGTAGCCCCACCCTTATAAGTATGGCGTGCTATAAACCCATAAATAGGATTCAACTCAACACGACTTTATGGATACCCAACAGCCCTGAACTGTTCTCTGATACCAAGATTTTCACTATCCGAACTCAGGACTTATCATGATGGGTAATCACAAGCCCACCATGGACCGAAGCCCCCCTTAGCCTTACCTCATGAGCACAATAATAATAATAAAGCGGAATCCAATCAAGATTGTAATAAAAAGATAAATAAGTCAAATGAAATCTCTAAGAGTCAAAATCAAGATCCAACCCACACTTGTCCACAAAACCCTCTAAAATCAGAATATTAACTAAGTTTGGGCATGCCCCCGACCATGAACAAAAAGAATCTAAAGCACTAAAACAGAAATAAAAAAATAATGAAATGACAGGGACTTCTGAAGGATGGAGTCTCACCACTTCACAAATGATCAACAAAAGTACTCAACCACCTAATGTTGCACAAGAGCAATAACTAGTCCTCGAACACTATTCATCAGAGACGGTCAGTAGGGCGAGCACTGACATGCAAATTAGGGAATAGCGGAAAAATAATCCAATTGCTAAAATCTAGTTATAAACTATATGCTCCACATTCATATTCATATATATAGGATGCCGAGATAGGGACAAGGGTTAATTAACATGATAGTTTCAAATATTAACCTAAACTATGTAGCTTGCTCCATCCTAAAGGCACCCATGGGCTATATGGGTCCAGCTCCCCTGCTGGAAGGGCCCTAGTGCGTGTTAACCGCACAAATCGAGGAAAAATCACGAAAAGGCCAAAGACATCAAGGTCATTGACCTCCCAACATATATATATATATATATTGTGCACCAAACACACGGTCACATGGACCCTCAACGCCGACAAATGTGATTTTCAATGTCGATCCTCCCGGGATCTACACCTTCACGGTGAGCTACACAATTACCTTTAAGCCAAATTATAACAATTTTCTCATAACCAACCGTTAACCCAGGTGTCATTCATTAAGGCATTCACGATTTCTTGATATTAAGCTTGGCAACAGATCGAAACCGGTACCGCCGAAATGGTATAACCAAAACCGGTACCGGTACAACCTTACCAGTGTGTTTTACCAAAATCAATACTACTAAAACTGGTATACCGAAAAATATGGCCATTTTACCCCGGTCCGTTGGTTACCGGTGATGATCCGGGTTGGACCGGACAGACAACTAGAGTTCACCCGGAAAATATGAACTTCACCTGTTTTTTTAAATTTAATTATTAAATTGTTTTCATTTATATAACAGTAATATAATTAACTTATATTATATAACATTTTTATTAACATTTTATTAACTTATATAACTTATATTGTATAACATTTTATTAATATAATTAACTTAAAGATGTATCAATATAACAATTTTTTATTAACTTATATAATAAATAAGTTATAATTTTAAAAATAGTTTTTTTTTTAAATTTAAATTATATTTATATACGTTTAAGTTATAAACTTATAATATATAAAAACAATTAACATTAACTTAAAAATATTTATAATTTTATGTTATAATATATAATATATAATTTTAAAAATACTTATAATTTTAACTCATAACATTAACTTTTTATAACATAAACTTAAATTTTTTTATAAAACCTAATTTTATAAAGTTAAAGTATTAATTTTTTTTTTCATAACTTTAAAGTTACAAATATAAAGTTTATAATTTTAGCTAAGATAATTGCATCAAACAAAAGATAAATTTTAAAATAAAATTAAGGCGAATAGACTTTATATTTATTCAAATTTCTTATGTTGTACATTTATTACAAATATAAAAAGAGAATCTAATCTACGCAGCCACCTTCTAGGAAGGGTTCTGTTTGAATTAGATCTCTACCCTAGAATCTTATTAATATCTATAACGTCCAAAATATTCTAGATGTAACTTAGCTATTTCTTCGACGGATATATCTTCCGAAATTGGTCTTTTTCTTTGTTCCTCCTTTATTTTTATTCTATTATCACTAATTTCCTCAAATATTTCATCTGTTTCGTCTTCAATTTGAGGCGATAATTTTGAGAGCCCAAAATTTCTTCGTTCACCATTGATTCAATCGCCAAATAATACCAAAATCTTCAAACTATCCTTTGCTAATGAATATTTCGTGAAAAACCTTTAAAAGAGGGATTACATACTCGTTGAATATAATGAATAAAATCGAAACGCGGAGAAAAACTAAAAGACAAACCCATAACATCAACCATTTTTGCTAGTTCTTCTCTATCTACATCTTCACTATATGTCGATGATAAGCTTGGGCCAGCCTGGTTAAACATGTCTGAACACGTTTGAACCATATTGCCTCTTACAGATTCTTTCGGCAATGGTGTACCATTTTTTTTGCCTTAGCATCATTGTTTAGACGAATAAATTCTTTATTTCATTTCCTTAAATGCATAGTTAGCAACCTTGTCCCCTCATTCTTTCCCCTGGTCAAACGTTTCATAACTCTCTAGCATTTATTTGAAGTTGTAGTATTTTTTACCTTATCATGCTCCATAAATTTCCAAATTAAAGACCTTTAAGGTCGTTCGGTACTTTTGTCCTAGTAAATTCCGGTAAAGGGGGAAGTTCTTTACTGTCTTCCTATAATTCAGTAATCGGACTAGTAGGGGTAGAAGTTTCACCTAACTCTTGTTCTTCTATATCATATTCTTCCGGTAAGTATTTGTCAAAATTATCATAATGCCTACTTAGGGTCTCATGGTTTAATTCCATGTTGGTACCAACATCATAACCATTAGGTTATGATAAAGAAGTTTCACTAAATCTAGGTGGTAATGAACGAGTAGTAGCACTATTTTTTTTATTTCAATGAAAAAACGTTACCTAAGATTTTTTTTTTACCACTACTATTTTTATTGGCATCCATAATTAAATTAAATATAATTAAAATATTAAAACAAGCAATATAAAAATTATAAATCAAAAAATTAATGTAAGTAAAAAAATATATATACTAAAAAATAAAAATATAGAGATTAAAGTAAATAAAAAGAGAGACTAAAGTTGGAATGAATATACCGAATTTCTGCGTAAAAGCAGACGTATACCAAATGTTGAAATTAAAAGATGATAATTGAAGCTTGTAATATCTTCAAAAAATCTCCAACTAGCTAATACAATAACTATAAATATTAAGAGAGAGTATGAGAATATTAAGAGAGAGTGAGAAATTAAGAATATTTGTGCGAAAAAATAGATATGAAGAGGTATTTGTAGTTAAAATTTTAAGGGGTAGAGGGGTAATTTGGAGGGAGGGGGCTCAACCTAGCTGTTGGTTGGCCCCCCAACGACTAAAGTACAGTTGCCAATGACTATATCCAACGTCTGCATCCTAAATTCCCAATTAATAATAATAAAAAAGTTTTAAAAGTTTTGCGGACTGGAACTGAAACTGCCGAAAAAATACTATGGTCCACATCAGTACCAAATTCTGGACCGTTGGGTACCTGGTATACCGGTTGCAACCGATATAGGAGCGTTCCATAACTGGACTGGTCCGAAATTACTCCGGTCCTATGCCACCCCTACTTGGTATCACATACCATTATGCTTGCAAGCTTATATAATTATGCCAAGCCAATTCACATAACCAAATTAACTCCCAAGTTCCATTTTAAAATCCAAACTATGGCCACCAAGTCCATCCATTACTTATTTTTATATCTGTTTATGCTTTAATGCTATGCAATGGGTTCAAAAATAATTTAAACCATGCAATTATCCATATTGAAGATCAAGTTCATAAAGTGGGTTGAGGTTAATGCCATTATCAAACCAAAATTTCCATCAATTTGGGGAAAATCCATGTTTCTCATTCCAACTATTTAAACAAAGCTCCAATTCACTCCCAAAAATATCAATTTAAAGCATGAATAATCAATTTAAAATAAAGGACAAGTAATTCAAGCAATAACCATCAAAAGACCTCAACCCAATTTCAAACCACCAATCAAAATCATATAAATATTCATTAATTTAATGCCACAATGTAAAAATACAAGTTAGAGATGAGCAACATGCCTAAAATACAGAAGGAATTGAAGACAATTCAAAGTTTAGAGCCCGAAGTAGTGATTTCTTGAAAAAATCTTGAGTTTTCTTGGATTTTGAGTTTAAGAGAGAATGAATCGGGGTTTTGATCTTTAAAAAATGAAAGAAAAGGGTTATTTTATGTTTATATGTTGTGCAGGGGGTAAAACACCAAAAGACCCTTACCCCAAGTAAAAATAAAATAAAATTGAATGAAATTAAAATAATAACATGGCACGCCGCTATCGCAGAGGGTTACCTCCGTGCCACGCCCTTATCATGGAGGCTAACCTCCATGGCACGCCAATATCATGGAGGCTCACTGCCTCGGAGTTCTAAAATAGCCCCAAACCCCTTCCAAAAATTCTAAAACTTTTCCAAAACACCCTTTTGACATCCCTAAACATAATTCAATTAAAAAATTGACATTAAGCACGCGGCAGGGTCAAAACTAAAATTATTAAAATTTTGCAGGGTCTCACAAATTACCATTCAATTACAATTTCAAGGAATTACAAAGTAATTACATGATCAACTAAGTGTATTCATCCTAAGTAGAGTGATCTATTGACTAATTTGATGTGAAATGCTTTATTAACCAATGAATAGTAATAAATAACATTGGCATTCAATTAATAAGTTCAATTACAATCTAAAAAACATACATAGTAATTGCATACTAATTTGATGTGAAATGCTTTATTAACCTATGAATAGTAATAAATAAACTTAACATTCAATTAATAAGTTCAATTACAATCTAAAAATATACATAGTAATTACATGATCATCTAAGTGTATAACCTGTTGTAACAAATTTCTATATTTGTTTGATTATTTTTCAACAAATGAGCCATCTATTGCAACATGTTAATCATCTGTTGTAACAGGTTAGTCATCTGTTGTAATAGATGCCTATATTTATTTGATTATTTTCAATAAATAATTTATTGCAACAGGTTGGTCATTGTTGTAATCATACCGTGTATGCACGTGTATGTGGTCGTGCAAGTAATAAAGTGGAGCTTTCAAGCTGAATGTCAAACCCACAGGGATTTGTTTTGGCAAATAATCCAGCTAAAGTATTACTAATAAGATTTAATAAGTGCAAGATGTAACCTAGAGAGAGTTTAATATTTGTGACTTTAAAAGTAACAATAAGCAATTGCGATAATCTAAATTGCTTCGAATAATAATAGGAAAGAATCCAGGGTTGAGGCAATGTGAAAAATCCCACTAGGCTATATAATCTCGTTAGTTAAGTTAATTATCTTGGTTGTTGATTCACGGGGTTGATAACATTATTATGGTCTTTCAAGCTTGTAATCGTCTATCTAAATTAGCCTCACAACTACATCGCTGAGTGGAGATGTGAGAACTAATCTAAACATATTTGTATGTCATCCCATAGTTAAACCAAATGAGGCGAATTAGATTTATTTCTATCCTAACTGCTAATCCTATATTTAATTCATTCAAAGAATAAGAACCAATTCTATATATTCCACGTTCTTATCTAAAGTTCCTCCTTCTGGGATCACAATAGAAATATAGTTGTATTATATAAATCGCGAATCAATAGAATAGTAGAATCAAGAATATATGAATAACCAAATATGACAATCAATATTAAACCAACGTAGTTGAAATCTAAGTATTCATGTTCGTAGCCTCAACTCTAGAAAAAGGTGTTTATCAATTCATAGTCTTACAAAGAATCATAATTATGGAATTCATGAGTGAAAACTAAAAGTAAATAGTAAAAACCCATTTGGAGCCTCCTTCCTGTGTTTCCTATCTTCCAAATTTGTCCAATATGTTTAGAATAGGAGCTAAGTATTCTATTTAAGGTGTAAGATAATTTTTGTCGAAAATACCCTTAGGCGTGGCATGCTTTTATCGCAGTTGTCACAGGGCGTGGCACACCCTTAACACACACCCTCACTGGAATGCTCCAAAAATGTTTTGGCCAAGGGCATGGCACACCCTTATCTCGGAGATCTGAGGGTGTGGCACGTCTTTGTGCTTAAAATGCCACTTTTCCTTTGCCATCTAGTCCTTTCACTTGTCTTCAAGTCCCCGCTCATTTTAGATGTCTTTCCAACTGAATTAAAGCTTGATGCTTCCCGACATTGCTAATAAATCCTTCAATAGTCTCCTACAACATCAAATAAAAATCCTTATCTCATACAACAAAACAAAGTTCATCAAAGTATACTAGAACAAGCATAACTCAAGCTAGCACCTCTAGTTTTCTCGTCAAAACACTATGTGATCATTTTGACTCTTAACTTGTCTTAATTACACCTTAAACACTATAAATATGTCACTTAGAACATAAACACATAATCACACACTACATATCTCATTAAGCAAATCGAGAAATCCTCAAAATTAAGCTAAATATGCATAGATCATGACACTTAGGAGTATAAATACGCCTAAGATAACTACCCCACATTTAAAGCCTTGTTCATCCTTGAACAACTCCTTACACTAAGCACAATCAAGGAAGTCTCTACATTACTACTAAATGTAAAACACTCAATCTAGAACTATGACGACTACATGAATAGCAAGTTCCACCACAAACATGTCATATTGCAATTGAAAACTTATGAACACTACTTCAAAACGTCCTAACCTCAAGAATTGACTCTACTCTTTTGGTAAACTCATGCATATTATTCAACAAAAAGGTTATACAAATCACCTAACCATCATTAAACATGTACACTCACCACAAGAGAGTCATTCATATTCACTTACAAATATGTAATTTATTAGATGAATAGGTGTAAGAATCAAATTTTGCTCAGTCTCACAAAGAATTCACATGTCACATAAGATTAACCATAAGCTTTCCCTTAGTGTAGTTCTCCACTAATATCAAATATCAAGGCTCAAGATCAAGTATGACTTTAGGAATTATAATATAGGCTAAGGGATGGGTAGAAACTATTCTAGCCAGTAATAGTGACTATCTTTCATAAGAGCTTTAATACATCACATTTTACATTAGGCTCCTTCTTGACAAACCAATTTTCACCACTTTTATCTTCCCACTTCTCTTTTGTTTTACCCCATCTCTTTAAGCTAGTTCACACATCTTAAGTAGGTAGGGAGTATTTTCTATGTACAAATGATTCACTTTTGATTGATTTTCTTCTTATTCCATTGCCCCCAACCATAACACATGAGTATTTTCAACCCATCAATAACTACTATTTTGCTGCTTCACTTTCATTTTTCTTCTTCTTTAATTTTACACTCCTCATATTTTAATTTTTCAACTAAAGCACTTAGGTATTTTGGATCAAATTACAGTCATTTGAAATAAAGAGAATAAGGTACACAAGATGCTACCAAAAAATAGGCCAAAGGCTCAATGGGACTAACTAAGGTCATTTAGTAAGGGTAGAAAAAAAGGGTATGAAACATGGCTATAAAAGAAATGTCTACATCATATCCTAAATCCAACTTATTTCACTTTGCAAACATGCCAGACAAGTTCTAAACATCAATATACAACAAAAAATGTAACAAAAACCTCACTCATACATGACATATGAAAGATTCATGTAGGATATCTATAGACTCTTAAATAAGCAATAGCAAGACTTCAAAATTAAGAGAATATCACATAAGAGTCATATAAATGAGCCTAGGTGTCTCAAATAAGTCATTCAAATCATTATACAATTCTTTCACATACAAAACCAACTTGCATCATGTAATCATACAAAACACTAATCAAGAACATCTTATTTACTCCTAATCAAAGATATAAACTTACTCCTAAAAATGAAAAAGGGTTACTGCATTTGGTGGGTGTCCCTTCGAAAAAGAATCGAAAAGAAAAACTAAGGGGTGGGTGAAGTGTGCTCCTACTAAACAGACACCAACAAAAACTTAAAATAACCAAAGAAGATCTTTTTATAATTTTTTTAAAATTTAGTCAAAAAATTGGAAAAACAAAAAATGGAAATCCTATAGCAACACATCACCCTAACCAATGGGAATATTTTCCACCCCACACTTTAAATCACTCTTTATCCCTTAAGTACAACTTAAAGTAAGGATAAAAATACTCTCCGAGACCTCTAAGCCTAGCTTGTGGCATCTTGATCATCAAAGAGGTCCGATGGACCTCACACTCAATCTTTGCAATGCTCCTTAGCTAAGATCTCAGGCACTCAAACTTCCTTACTATGACTCAACAAAACAAAATTGAAGGTTTTCCTAAAGAAAAACAAGAAAACAAAATACCTACTTTAACTTGGATTACCTCACAAATAACACCTGATTTATTGTTGTGGTACGACTCATATCAACACTCTCAACCATATTATTTTATCCTCTTCCTCCTACTCAGATCCCATTTCTTACTCTTTTCTATCTTCTTGAGTGCTTACTCTCAAGGTCTGCAACTTTCTCCGTATTTGCCCTTTCAGGATCCTTTTCATGTTTATTAATATCATGCTTAATTATTGGTTTGGGCAACTATATGAGAGAGTCCAAAGTGGTCATTGGATTTCTGCACTCCTCTACTCCACACTCATCATCTTTCATGGTTGTGATTATGCATAAATCCTTGTAGTGTGAGGGTATATTGAGTGCCTTGTACACTTTGTAGACCACCTCTTTACCATTCAGTCTTATTTTTAGAGTGCCCTCTCTCACATCAATAAGTCTTCTCTAGTAGCCAAGAATGGACGTTCCAGTATGATCGATACCCATTCTTTTACATCATAATCAACAATAATAAAATCAACACAAATAATGAACTTACCAACCTTAATGAGCACATATTCTATGATTACTCCAGGAATCGCTCTAGTTTTGTCCAGCATTGGGAGCACCACTGAACATGGCCTCAATTTTCCAAACCTAAGAGTATTAAATACTAAAAGAGGCATTAAATTTATGCTCACCCCAAATCACTCAAACATGGACCACATCACTTTTACCAATTTATATGGGGAGGGTGAAACTCCCAAGGTCCTTAAGATTCTTGGGCATCTTGATCATCACCACTGAAATGCACTCCTCAGTAAGTGTTGTCATCTCAATGTCACCCAACTTTGTTTTATTTTTCACCACATTCTTCAAGTACTTCGCGTACTTAGGCATTTCATGCAAAATATCTAACTAAGAAAGGTTAATGTGAAGTTCTCTGAACATATCAAAGAACTTCTTGAAGCAAGCATCCTCCTTAACCTGTTTAATTTTCTGAGAAAATGGTGGTGGGGGTCTCTCTTATGTTCGTTCATCTTTCTTTGATTTTAGGTACTCAGACTTCCCCAAATTTTTAGCTTTTTTGGTTTGCACTTACTTCTCATCTGTCTATTGTGGGACTAAATCTGCCTATACCTCCAGATTTTTCTTTGAAGGTCTATTATTGAGGTCCCTACCACTCTTCAAGGTGATTGTCATTACTTGTTTCAATTCTTTTGTACCACTAGGCAAACCCCTTGAGGTTTTATATTCTGTGCTTGAGCTAGCTGCCCCAACTGTGTCTCCAATTTTTTTTGTCTTAGTTACTGATTTTTTATTTTTGCAGCCAGTTGCTCTTAGTTGATAAGGATTTTTTTCAAAGTCTCCTTTATGTTATTAGCCTGTGTGTTATTTTAAATAATCCGTTGTTGAAACTTCTTAGTTTGAGCCTGATTACTGCCCCATAATTAGTTATGCTCACTCTGCTAATTGCGGTTGTAGGCACTACCATAATTTGGATTTTCCTTATGTGTGTTGCCCACAAAATTAATCGACTCTGGATTTGCTCCATATATTTCTATAGGGAGTCTACAATTTTGATAAATGTCATATCAATACTGAGACTGTTGAACTGCATTCACTTGAGCCTGAGGTTGATTCACACTTAACTTGCTAAACTATGCCTTTATTTGGTTCTGAAAGAAGGCCAACTGAGCAACCAATATTGTGACACTATCCAACTCAATCAAACTTACAGACTTGCTTACTGCACTTCTAGAAATATCACTATGCCATTCGGGATTACCTTGTGCAATTCTATTTAGAAGAGTGTACAAGTCATTGCAAGTTTTCTCCAATGCTTGACCACCTGCAGCTGAATATAACAAAATATTTTTGTTATGGTAAGTTTTCTCTTTTATGCATGATATAAATTCTCATCTGGACTTTTCTAGAAGCTAAGTATCTCACTCCTTAACCTTGCAATTTTACTAGATAGAACGAATCGGATAAGGAACTTCTTCACCAAGTCGTCCCATGTAGTGATGGAGTTAGAAAATTCTACCTTTAATTATTTCCTTGCTTCCCCCAATAATAAGAAGGGAAAGAGAGTGAGTCTCACATAGTTTGTAGAGACTTCAGTGGGAATAAATGTGTCATTAATCTCTAAGAACTTTTGTAGGTAGACTTATGGATCTTCATATAACAGGCCCGTCAACTGCCCACTATTGTGCACAGATTGGACTATATTCTTCTTGAGCTCAAATCTACCTCCTTTAATTTACAGATGACAGAGGTAACATTAGTTGTGAGTGGGATTGCCATTTTGCATACTGTCCTATGAACTAATTGTTCTTTAGCCATGGCTGCAGGAAGGACTTTTCACTGTTGAACTCTCGGGATGCTATAGAGAAGTACTGCTTCTCTTCTTAATTAATGTAAGCTTCACTCAGGTTCAGGATATGTCAACCAAATATTTTCCCTTGCTAGCTTACTTGAGATTCAGATCTGTACCTGCAAGTTCAGTAGCTAAGACCAAGTTGTTAACATTTATAAATAAAATAGAAAAACTAAAAATAAGTAGGTTACCTAAATTCGTGTAATACCCCATATTATTTCTAGTTCAATTCAGCTCAAAAGAGGCACACCAGAGACAAAGGACCTAAAATTTTAGATAAGTGTTGGAGACTTAGTCTCATTTTTGGCCTCTAAACTTTGATGATATTATTCTTGACCTTCCCGACCTTGGAATGTCAATTTCTAAGTTGTTTCATGATCAGGGTAGTCCATAGCATCTCCGGGGTGAGTTTTAGAATTTTTGGAGAAGGTTTGGGGCATTTTTGGTTGACCAAAATAGAACATCGATGCGATGTAGACAGGCCGCGTCGAGTAGGCAACACGATGTGTCGCTGATCGCATCGGCATCCAATTTTTGTGTTGTTAAATAATGGGTTTATGGGGTCAATTGAGTCATTTATCCTCACCTAAATCCGCCCAAAACACACAATTTTAGCCCCGATAGCATAGATGCTTCATTATTCATCTTTTTCTTCTCCAAGAACAAAAATCCTAGGTCCATTAGAGATTTAAAAGTTCATGCTTTTATATTTAATTCATCAAGCAAGGTATGTGGGGTTACGAACAAGGATACTTCTTTCATCCTTGTGCCCAAAACTAGTTTTTAAAGTTAAAATTACATGAAATTATATGATTACAACCTAGGGTTCATACCCAATTATCATTATTTAAAGATGTTGATGTTACAAGTGATTAAATGTTGAATTTCATCTCTACTTTTGCATGTTTATGCGTATGAAGTGATTTTGTGTACATTGAGAGTTGAATTTCACTATCTTGACTAGAATTATACAAGAATTTCAAGATTTTGATTATTGAGCATGAACTTTGTGATGATTTGATATGAGTTTAAAGCATGGGTTTTAAGCCCTAAGTTAAGTATTGATATTTTGAGAAGATTTTGCTCTTAATCACCCTATGACTAGCTTATTTTTAGATTTTGAGAAAGATTTGATCTTTTGATCCTCAGCTTAGATATGGAATCCATATTACAATTTTTTTATAGTTTACAGAAAATAGATTAGTTTTGGTTACAGTTTAAAACAGATAGATACATAACTGGTTTTCATTACAAACCCTTATGCTAGATTTTAAAGTGGATTTCCTACAGAATGAGCAAACATATTTAAAGGGAGTAGTATTTAGCATCGAGTTGGGTATGTTTACACACCCCAAAACTATGAGCCAATGTAGGTACAGATTATTTAGATTATTCCCATTTCTATATGGATGACAGTTACAGATGTGATCACTTAGATTAGTTTATACTCCTTGGCAAGAGTATGATACCTCTCCCCAACGTGAGGTTTTCCCATAAGGGAACTAGACATTGGACACTATGATAGCTCTCATAGTGTATGTTGGTTAGAAGAACCTCCCTACAGAAAAGAGTAACCTTAATAGAAAAGAATAACAGAAAATCTTTTAGGAACTAAGTGTAAAGGCTAACGATTTTATTCAGATATTGTTTTACATAAGTCATTAGCCATGAGATTTCAGGTTTTAGTTTACAGATACAAAGTTGAGTCCTTTTACACTTAGCTTGCATAAATTGAAAATAGATTACAAGTACAACTTTTAGAACTAAATGTTATAGCTCACAAGATTTATACAATATGCTTTATTGTTCATGATTTATGATTTTCAGTTTTTAGTTATTCAAGCTAATGTGAGCCATTTACATTTAGCATGCATTATTTTATGAGTATATGTAAATGTTGAGATATTGTTTTAGTTATGCATTCACCCCCACATGCTCAGTACATTCCAAAAGTACTGATCCACATATATGTCTATGTGCTACATTGTCTCATAATGTAGGTTCAGGTGCTTAGTTCCAGCTGCGTGATTGACCCAGAGCATCCCTATCTACATTCCGACAGTTGGTGAGTCCTCATAGTTCAGAGACCCAGTTATTCAAATTTCTAATTTTTTTTTCTAGATTTGTTTATCTAGCTATGTCAGACGGTTCGAGTTAGCTGGGGGTCTGTCCCAACGACTCTCTAGTGGTAGTATTAAAGGCTTGACCGACTATTAAATACATTTCAGTTTTTCAGTGTTGATTGTTTTAGATTTCCTTGTTAAGTATTTCTAGTCATTATGTTTAGTTGAATTTAGTCCAGTTCAGACAGTATTTAAGTATTTTAGCGTACCGCATACTTATATTATTTTTACTTGGGTCTTCAAAATGAGTAACAAGCTTTCAGGGTTTGCTCAGGACTACTTGTAGTTTGGAGAATTGTGTGACGCTGTGGGACCTATTTTCAGGGTATTAAAAACTTGGTATTATAGCCTAAGGGTTAAAAATTCCTATAGAGTTAGACAAGCCACATTACGTAGAGTCTTGATCATGGATGTAAAGCGCGCCACATTTATGAGTGAGAGGCTACGGGATGTTTTAGGAAATTATCCTTTTCTTTTATGATATATCGTGCTTATAGTGTCTCTATCTGCTTTTAACTCGTGCTCTTTCATGATAGTTGAATATGCCTCCTCCCTGAGCTAATGCATGCAGAAATGATAACCAACTACCCCAGCCTGCTGACCCTCTGAATGAGAATGTATCCTATATTGAATTTTGGGCTTCCTTTCAGGCTTTGTCCCAAGCTATGACTGCCAATGTTTAGGGTAACCATCAGGCGACAGTCCCGCTTCAGCAGAACGATGATATAGCAGCAGCCAGAACTCATTACTTCATGAGAATAAATCCGCCTGATTTCTTTGGGTCGAAAGCAGGTGATGACCCACAAATTTACTTAGATGAGGTGAGAAAGATCACCCAGATTATGCATGTCATTGAGGAGGCGAGTGCAGTGTTGGCATCCTATAGGCTGAAGGATATGGCGTATGACGGGGTGGTTATATGGAAAAATGGTAGAGGTGAGAATGTAACTCCTATGAGTTGGTAGGTATTTTAGGATGCATTTTTAGACAGGTTCTTCCCGCATGAATTGAGAGAATCTAAGGTAGTGGAGTTTGTGAACCTAAGGTAGGGCTCGATAATAGTGAAAGAGTACTACCATAAGTTTAATCAGTTGTCTAAGTATGCCCCTGACACGATGGCTGACCCTAGGTAGAGTATGATTAAGTTTTTTACTAGAGTATTTGGTTTGGTATTCAAGTAGTATAGAATTGCAATGATTATTGGACATATGGATTTTGCTAGGATGATTTTTCATGCTTAACAAATTGAGGCAGAAAAGTTAAAGGGGAGAGAGAGAAGGGAAATAAGAAGGCTAGAATCGGGCAGTTTGAATATGGCCAAATAAAGTTTGGAGGAGGAAATCATTCACAATTTCAGGGTCGCTTGTCTATGTCAGCACTATTTTTATCCAGTTCTCCATCCCCCAGAGCTAGATAGGAGCAGTGGGGTAAAACTTCTATGTCCAGGTCTCAGAATAGTGTGAGTGGAAAACCCAGTTATCCTTCATGTGCTAAGTGTGGTAAGAATCATCCAGATGAGTACTTGTTGGGACAAAAAGGTTGTTATGATTGTGGTAAGTTAGGTCATGGAATCAAAAAGTGTTTACATGCTAGCTGGGAAATAGAGATGTCTGTACCCAGACTCAGGCTACTAGCGCACCCGCTTCTTTAGGTTGCCCAGTCCCTCCTCAGGGCGCATCATCCAGTACCGGTGGCGGTCAGCGCCAGAATCGGTTTTATGATTTAGCATCCAGTCAAGAGTAGGAGAGTTTACCAGATGTTGTTACTGGTATGCTTTGTGTATTTTATCTTGATGTTTATGTGTTGTTATACCCCGGGTTGAATCTCTCTTATGTGACTCCATTAGTTACAGTAAATTTTGAAGTAGGTCCTGAAAAACTTCCTAAGCCCTTCTTAGTTTCTACCCCTGTGGGTGAGTCAGTTGTTGCCAAATAGATCTATAGAAAGTTTCCTATCACTGTCCTTCATAAGATCATATTAGCAGACTTAATAGAGTTAGACATGGTCGATTTTGACATTATTCATGGTATGGCTTGGCTTCATTCCTATTATGCATCTATAGATTGTCTCACTCGAGTAGTGAAGTTTCAGTTTCCTGATGAGCCAACCTTTGAGTGGAGGGTAACTTAGTGTCTCCCAAGAGTCATTTTATATCCTACCTCAAAGCCATAAAGTTGATATCAATAAGGTGAATCTATCATCTAGCTCAAGTCAAAGACACTCAGTCTGAGGCTCCAACAGTTCAATTAGTTCGAGTAGTCAATGAGTTTCCTGAAGTTTTTCCTAAAGATTTGCCAGGGGTACCTCCTGATAGGGAAATAGAATTCGGTATTGACCTTGTTCCAGATACTCAGCCCATCTCCATTCCTCTATATCGTATGGCTCTAGCCGAGCTTAAGAAGTTAAAATAGTACTTAAATACCTCTTAGATAAAGGTTTCATAAGGCCCAGTATTTCTCCATGGGGTGCTCCCGTCCTATTCGTACTAAAGAAAGATGGTTCTTTGTGAATGCGCATTGACTATCATCATCTTAATAAAGTCACAGTCAAAAATATATATCCTCTCCCTAGAATTGATGACTTATTCGACCAACTCCAAGGTGCAAGTTACTTCTCCAAGATAGACCTTAGATCCGATTATCATCAGCTTAGAGTAAGGGAAAATGATATTCTCAAGACAGTCTTCAGAAACTGCTATGGTTATTTTAAATTCCTAGTCATGTCCTTCGGGCTGGCAAATACCCCAGCAACCGTCATGGATTTGATGAACTGTGTGTTCAAACAGTACCTAGACATGTTTGTCATAGTATTTATCGATGATATTCTTGTCTATTCTCATAGTGAAGATGACCATGCAAACCATATTAGAATTGTGTTGCAAACTCTTAGAGACCACCAGTTGTTCGCCAAATTCAGCAAATGTGAATTTCAGTTAAGGTCACTAGCTTTCCTCGATCATATCATTTTTGGTGATGGCATTAGAGTTAATCCTTAAAAGACCAAAGTAGTGAGAAACTGGCCTAGACCCATATCTTCATCATACATTAGGAGTTTCTTAGGTTTAGCTGGATATTACAGATGGTTTGTTGAGGGGTCTTCGTCCATTGCATCCCATATGTCCAGATTGACTCAGAAGAAAGTTAAGTTTCTGAGGTCAGATTTTTGTGAGAAGAGTTTTCAGGAGTTGAAGGCTCGAGTCACTTCAGCCCAGTCTTAGCATTACCTGATGGTACAAATGGATTCATTGTCTATTGTGATGCTTCTAGAGTTGGTCTGGGTTGTGTTTTGATGCAAAGAGGTAGAGTCATAGCCTATGACTCTAGATAGCTTAAGCCTCATGAAAAGATCTATCCGACTCATGATCTTGAATTAGCTGCTATTGTGTTTGCTTTGAAAATTTGGAGGCACTATCTTTATGGGGTGTATGTTGATGTGTTCACAGATCACAAAAGTTTGCAGTATGTGTTTACGTAGTAAGAGCTAAATCTTCATCAGAGAAGGTGGCTAGAATTATTGAAAGATTATGATATTAGTATTTTGTATCATCCGGGCAAGCCAATGTTGTGGCAGATGCCCTTAGTAGACTGTCGATGGGTATTGTTGCTCATGTGGAGAATGATAAGAGAGAATTAGTTTGAGAAGTTCACCGATTAGCTAGACTAGATGTGAGGTTGGTTGACTCAGCTGAGGGGAATGTTTGGGTTTAGAGTTGTTCAAAATATTCTCTAGTTTTTGAAGTGAAAGAGAAGAAGGATAAGGACTTTAGTTTGGTCAAACTGAAGGGGTTAGTTAAAGACTAAAATGTGGAGGTTTTCTCCCAAGGGGGAGATGGTGTGTTGAGGTACCAGAGTAGATTGTGTGTACCGTGTGTTAAAGATTTGAGGCAATGGATTATGGCAGAAGCATATGGTTCTCGTTACTCTATTCACCTAGGATCCACCAAGATGTAGCGCGATTTGCGGGAAGTCTACTGATGGAAGGGTATGAAGAGAGACATCACAGGATTTGTGGCCAAGTGTACAACTTGTTAATAGGTTAAGGTAGAGCACCAAAGACCTGGTGGCACATTACAGGAGTTTGGTATACCCACTTGTAAGTGGGAAGAGGTGAACATGGACTTTGTGACAGGATTACCCCATTCGCGTCAGCAGCATAATTTGATTTGGGTTATTGTAGACAGATTGACCAAATCATCCCACTTCTTTCCAGTTCACATATACTTTATAGCTGAGGATTAAGCTAAGATTTATATCAAAGAGTTGATTAGATTGCATGGAGTTCCTTTGTCCATCATCTCAGATAGGGGCACTCAGTTTACCTCTCAGTTTTAGAAAGCCTTTCAGAAGGGTCTTGGTACCCAAGTTCATCTCAGTTCATCTTTTAACCCACAGACCGATGGTCAGGCAGAGAGGACCATTCAAACCTTAGAGGATATGTTGAGGGAATGTGTTCTAGACTTCAAAGGCAGTTGGGATGACCATTTGTCGTTGATCGAGTTTGCCTACAATAATAGTTACCATTCTAGTATTCAGATGGCCCCGTTTGAGGCTCTTTATGAGAGAAGATAAAGGTCACCTATCGGTTGGTTTGAAGTAGGTGAGGCCACTTTGATAGGTCCAGATATGGTGTTTGAAGCAATGAAGAAAGTCCAGCTTATTCGTGATAGATTGAAGGCAGCTCAGAGTCGACAAAAATCTTATGCAGACGTGAGAAGGAGAGATCTTGAATTTGAAGTCGATAATTTTGTTTACTTGAAGGTTTAACTCATGAAGGGGTTGAAAATATTTGGAAAAAAAGGGAATCTTAGTCCTCGATATCTGGATCCCTATAGGATATTTAGTCGTGTGGGGAAGTTAGCGTATGAGCTTGATCTACCTGCAGACTTTTCATCAGTTCACCAGTGTTTCATGTGTCTTTATTGAAGAAGTGTATGGACCATTCAGCTGTTGTAGTCCCTCTAGAAAGTACATATATTAAGAATAGCCTTTCATATGAAGAAATCCCAGTAGAGATTCTTGATCACCAGATCCATAAACTAAGGAACAAAGAAGTTCCCTTAGTCAAAGTTCTATGGCGAAATCAGTCTGTTGAGGGTAACACTTAGGAAGAAGCAGCAGACATGCGAACCAAGTACCCTCACCTCTTCTCCACAAACTCAGATCCAGCCTAAGGTAACAGTCTTCCTTAACTCAGTTCTTTTTCCAGTCTCAGTTTCAGCCATATATTTATTTTTATATCAATTCATACACTCACAAATTAGTTCAATTGCATATTATGTTTTAGATTTAGTCATGCAGTTTTGTTTCAGTTGTGCATGCCAGTACATAGTCTCAGTTCCTCAGTTTAACTTGTCTTAGTTGAGGATGAATGTTCTCAAGTGGGAGATATTATAATACCCCATATTCTTTCTAGTTCAATTCAGCTCAAAAGAGGCACATCAAAGACTTAGGACCTAAAATTTTAGCTAAGTGTTGGAGACTTAGTCTCATTTTTGGCCTCTAAATTTTGATTATTTTATTCTCGACCTTCCCGACCTTGGAATGTCAATTTCTAAGTTGTTTCATGTCAGGGTAGTCCATAGTATCTTCGAGGTGAGTTTCAGAATTTTTGGAGAAGGTTTGGGGCATGTTTGGTTGGAAACAATAGAATATCGACGCGATGTAGACGCGCCGCGTCGGGTAGGAAACGCAATGCGTCGCTAATCAAGGTAAAGTGAGTGGTGCAATGCATCGATGACTGCGTCAGTACCCAATTTTTGTGTTGTTAAATGATGGGTTTATAGGGGAAATTGAGTCATTTACCCTTACCTAAATCCGCCCAAAACACACAATTTTATCCCCGAATAGCATAGATGCTTCATTATTCATCTTTTTCTTCTCCAAGAACAAAAACCCTAGCTCCAAGAATCAAGAACAATTCCATAACCCCTACTCCAAGAAAGCCTATAATCCAAAGTTTCGGGCTCAAGAACTTCAAGAAGAAGCTTCAAGAACACCATTAGAGATTCAAAAGTTCAAGATTTTACACTCAATTCATCAAGCAAGGTATGTGGGGTTATGAACAAAGATACTTCTTTCATATTTATGTCTAAACCTAGTTTTTAAAGTTGAAATTACATGAAATTATATGATTTACAGCCTAAGGTTCATACCCAATTATCATTATTTGAAGATGTTGATGTTACAAGTGATTAAATGTTGAATTGCATCTCTACTTTTGCATGTTTATGCGTGTGAAGTGCTTTTATATACATTGAGAGTTGAATTTCACTATCTTGACTAGAATTATACAAGAATTTCAAGATTTTGATTATTGAGCATGAACTTTGTGATGATTTGATATGAGTTTAAAGCATGGGTTTTAAGCCCTAAGTTAAGTATTGATATTTTGAGAAGATTTTGCTCTTAAGCACCCTATGACTAACTTATTTTCAAATTTTGAGAAAGATTTGATCTTTTGATCCTCAACTTAGATATGGAATCCATATTACAGTTTTATTATAGTTTTCAGAAAATAGATTAGTTTTGGTTACAGTTTAAAACAGACAGATGCATAACTGGTTTTTATTACAAACCCTTATGCTAGCTTTTAAAGTTGATTTCCTACAGAATGAGCATACAGATTTAAAGGGAGTAGTATTTAGCACCGAGTTGGGTATGTTTACATACCCTAGAACTACGAGCCAACATAGGTATAGATTATTCAGATCATTCCCATTTCTATATGGATAACAGTTACGTATGTGATCACTTAGATTAGGTTATACTCCTTGGCAAGAGTATGACACTTCTCCCCAACGTGAGGTTTTCCCATAAGGAAACTAGATGTTGGACACTATGATAGCTCACATAGTGTATGTCAGTTAGAAGAACCTCCCTACAGAAAAGAGTAACCTTAACAGAAAAGAATAACATGAAAGATTTTAGAAACTAAGGCCTCATTTGTTTGCACTTAATGGAGGTCTGAATCTGAATAGTTCAGACTTCAGACCATTAAGTGCATTTGTTTTTTATTAAGGTTTTAACTCTTAATATGTCTGAATAGGTCTTAATCATTCAGATCTAGAACCAAGTCTTAATAGGTCTGAACAGATATTCTGGTGTTGGTTAATATTCACCACTCTATTGATATACAACAATCACCACCACTAACCACCTTTGCCACCGTCACCATTGTCAACCACCACCCACCACTACCAACCACCTCCACCATCGATAAAAAATACCGCAATAAACCACAATTGTCAACCGCTACCACACCTACTACCTCTTTTATTCTAATTATATTCACCGCCACCACTTCCGTCAACAGCACTACAATCAGCAACCACTACCGTCCAATCCCTACTACCAACCAACTCATCTATCACAACTAGCACCACCACAAACTATCACTAATACATCACAGCCTCTACACATTCTTTGGCCGCCACCACCATTGTTATAGTAACGCCACCTCTAACACTACTTCAACCAGTACCATCGCTACAATTTATCTCTACTAACAACCATCTCCACCATCATAATAAATAACATCTCCAACTAGCACCAACACATCGTCAATCATCATGCATTTATGTCTCAGCCAACACAATCAACACCTTAAACTACTAACATCAAGCAACATCACATCACAACCACCACCACCATCATAACAGTTACTACAATACCAACCATCATAATTATCACCACCAACATTATTAATCACTAACATCAATCATCATCACCGCAACCACCATTATAAGCCATCTCCACTATCACTAACAAACATAAATGTTTTTTCTCAATCAAGTACTTATAATTTTATTGTATTAAATTACATAATTTTTTAATATATAATTAATTTTTTATTTTAATTGTAATTTTTATTTTATTAAGTATACAAATAAATGTTTTTTACACATTCAGATGTTGAAAAACAAACAGTCTTAATCATTTAGTTTTTCAGATCTAGAGACAACATCTTATTCATTCAAATGTGCATTCAGATTCAGACGTCTAAATCTGAAAAAAATAAATGGAGCCTAAGTGTAAAGGCTCATGATTTTTTTCAGATATTGTTTTACATAAGTCATTAGCCATGAGATTTCAACTTTTAGTTTACAGATACAAAGGTAATTCCTTTTAAACTTAGCTTGCATAAATTGAAAACAGATTACAAGTACAACTTTTAGAACTAAATGTTATGGATCACAAGATTTATACAATATGCTTTATTATTCATGCTTTATGATTTTTCAGTTTTTAGTTATTCAAGATAATGTGAGCCATTTACATTTAGCATGCATTATTTTATGAGTATATGTAAATGTTGAGATATTGTTCTACTTATGCATTCACCCCCACATGCTCAGTACATTCCAAAAGTACTAATCTACATATATGTCTATGTGCTACATTGTCTCATAATGTAGTTTCAGGTGTTCAGTTACATCTGCGTGATTGATCCAGAGCATCCCTATCTACATCCCGACAGTTGGTGAGTCCTCATAATTTGGTGATCCAGTTATTCAGAGTTCTAGTTTTTTTTTTCAGATTTGTTTATCTAGTAATGTCAGACGGTTCGAGTCAGCTGGGGGTCTGTCCCAACGACTCTCTAGTAGTAGTATTAGAGGCTTTTCCGACTATTAAATACATTTCAGTTTTTCAATATTGGTTGTTTCAAATTTCCTTGTTAAGTATTTCCAGACATTATGTTCAGTTGAACTCAGTCCAGTTCAGACAGTATTAAAGTATTTTAGCATACCGCATACTTATATTATTTTTACTTGGGTCTTCAGAATGAGTAACATGCTTTCAGGGTTAGCTCAGGACTACTTGTAGTTTGAAGCACCGTGCGACATCTCGGGGCCCATTTTTGGGGAGTTACAATTGAATTCCTCGATAATAACACCAAAAAATTATTGTGATCCTACTACACACACAAGTGTACGTGGTCGTTCAAGTAATAAAGTAGCCCTTTCAAGCCAGATGTTGAACCCACAGGACTTATTTTAGCAGACAATTCAAGTAAAGTGTTACTAATAATACTATATAAGTGTGAGATGTAACCTAGAGAGAGTTAAAGATTTGTGAGTTTGAAAGTAACAATAAATAATAACGGTAATCTAAAGTGTTTGAAACAATAATAGGAAGGAAATAGGGTTGAGGTAATGTGAATAATCCTACTAGGCTATACGATATCGTTCGTTATGTTAATTATCTTGGTTGTTGATTCATGGGGTTGATAACATGATTATGGTCTTCCGAGCCTCTAATGGTCTATCTAAATTACCCCCACAATAACATCGCTGAGAGGGAATATGAGAACTAATCTAAACGCATTTGTATGTCATCTCGTATTTGAACTAAATGGGGTGAATTAGGCATATTCCTATATTTACCGCTAATCCTATATTTTATTCATTCAAAGAATGCGAACCCACTCTATATATACCATGTTCCACTCTAAAGTTCCTCCTTTCAGGATCACAACAAAAAATATAGTTGTATTCTATAACTCAAAAATCAATAGATTAGTAAAATTAAGTATATATGAACAACCAAATATGATAATCAATATTAAACCAATGTAATTTAAAGCTAAGTATTCATTTTCGTAGCCTCAACACTATAAAAAGGTGTTTAGCCACTCATAATCGTACAAAGAATCATAATTATGGAATTCATAAGTGAAACTAAAAGTAAACTAAAATAAAGAATAAAACCCTGTTTGGAGCCTCCTTGATGTGTTTCCTCTCTTCCAAAGTCATCCAAGGTGTTTAGAATAGAAGCTAAGTGTCCTATTTATAATGTAAGATGAATTTTGAAAAATACCCTTGGGCGTGGCACGCCCTTATCGCGAATGTCACAGGGCATGGCACGCCCTTAACGCGCACCCTCAATGGAATGCGCCATCAATATTTTAGACAAGGGCGTGGCACGCCCTTATCTCAGAGCTCTGAGGGCATGGTACACACTTGCTCTTACAATGTTATTTTTCCTTTGTTAGGTAATCCTTCCACTTGTATTCAAGTTGCGCACATTATAGATGTCTTTCCAACTCATTAAACCTTGTTTTGCTTTTCTATATTACTCCTAACTCCTTGAATGTTCTCCTACAACATCAAGTAACAAGCCTTATCTCATACAACATAATAAAGTTCATTAAAGTACACTAGAACAAGCATAACTCAAGCTAGCACCACTAGTTTTCTCATCTAAACTCTATGTGATCATTTTGACTCTTAGCTTGTCTTAATTACACCTTAAACACTATAAATATGGAACTTAGCACGTAAACACACAACTTCACACTACATATCTCATTAAGCACATAGAGAAGTTCTCCAAACTAACCCAATGTGCATAGACAATGACATTTAAGAGTATAAATACTCCTATGATCAGTTATCTATTGCAATAGATGTCTATATTTATTTGATTATTTTCAATAGATGAGTAATATATTGCCACATATCCATACTCTATTAGATATAATTAAATATATTAGACATCTGTTGCAACAAGTATATAGATCTGTTGCAATAGATGTGTATATCTATTTGATTATTTCCAACAGATGAGTCATCTTTTGCAACAAATAATGCATCTATTGCAATATATGTTGAGTTTGTTAGAAGTAATCAAACATATTAGACATCTACTGCAATGGAAGATTAGTTGTTTGATTAGTTCCAATAGACGAGTCATCTACTGCAACAAATAATGCATCTGTTGCAACATTTGAACTTAATAATCCATTTTTAGTAATAATCCAACATTTTTCAAATCTAAGAATAAAATAGAATTCATGATAAAATAACTGGACACTATTAAAGATACAACATTGTTATCACCAATTACATAATATAATCAACTAAAGATACTAACAATAAAAAATAATTACGTTGTCTAGAAATTATGAATTACAAAGATAAGATCAACAAATTACAACCTACATTAGGGCTCCAAACACTTACATTCTACCCAACAGCCCAAACCTTTTTCATTCTTGAAACTGTATTATCATTCAATAGGGTCTTTGGAGTTGTCATACTAGTGTCATTTATCAAATACTCAATAAATACAAGAGAGTACGACCCATACGCGGAACTAGTCTTATATTTGGAAAGGTTCTGTTTTCATCCTTCAAAAGCTCATCATTCATTGAGCAACTTTTTTGGTAAGTGATTCATTATGCCACTTTACTTCAACAATCTTAGGAACAACTCCAACAAAGGCTTCATGCAAATAAAAAATTTACTATTTTCAAAAGCTAATATGTTTCCATCGTAAACATTCATGACTTCCTCATTCATGATGATCTCAACAGTCAAAATATCTTTTCTCCAAGTTCATGACTGCAGGAATCCTTTTTGTCCCTGTTCAATCCATGGCACCCAAATATTATCTCTTTCCTCTACAATAATTATGTCCTAATCCCATACAAACTCAACAAGTAACTCCTCAATTTTTCTGCCACCAAGAGTTAACACTGTGTTTTTTATACCTACTTAAGAAGTTACAGTAAAAGTTGAGGTCTATAATCTTATCCCCGAGGTCATAGTACTCAGAGAATTTTTGATGTCTCTCCGACATGAGGTAAATAATTTCATCAACACACTAATATAAAAATATAATTTAAATAAGTTAGTAACTTATAGTAACAATTGAAATGATACAATAAATTGAAAATCTGTTGAAACAAATGAGTTATCTATCGCATAAGTTCTTTGAACCTATTAACAAATTATCCAATCTATTGCAGACTAATGTAACAGATGAGCAATCTATTGCAAAAGATGACTTATTTTTTTGTATTAGATGGAAAATCTGCTGCAATAGATAAGTCATCTGTTGCAATATATCTTTGAATATGTTAAGATATTACTCATTTTATGCAATAAATAGGTAATTTATTACAATAGGCAGATCATCTAAATAAAGATACCAATGAAATTGAATAAATAGAAGGTTAGAAAAAGTAACTTACCCGGTCCACATACCAATGCTCCATATCTGTCATGTTCTTGAAGTCTTTTGCACCAAATTTATGCATGGACTAGATTCTAAACCTTTTTTTTATTTCATCAATATGTTCAGCTTATCCTTCTTTATGGCTTTCACCAACTTATGAATATTCACCTTCTTCAGCTCTCTTCGCTCTCCTTGAAAGTTGCTCAACAGTGTAAGAAAGAGGAATGATAATTTTTTCTAATTCAATATCAAATAGTACCTTAGAAATTACTTTTTTATCCTTTTAACCTCCAACAGAGTGAATGGCTCTGTAATGTTCCTTGATGGAATGACACCCCTTTTAGATGTTAATTCATTAACAACAACACTTAGAGCATCAATAGAATTAATCAAGTTCTCAGGTTTATCCTTGAATACTTTGCATTTACATGCTGAACATGAGCTAGAGAAGAGACCCAAAGAGGTGGTATGTCCACTGAAAGGGGTGAATCCACCATATCCACCACCAGTATGACCATCATTATGGTCAACTCTTTTTTGAAAAAAAATCATAAGCATCATCAACCTGTTCATCATCATCTTTGACACCAGCATCACCACCACTACCAACAACAACCACAAACACCAACACCTAAATCTATTGCAGCATTACCAACATCTCCAAAAAACTCAATAATATGCTCAACAAGAACAAGTTGACCTTCCTTAGGTTCTTCCCTTTTTATGGTTGTTGCTCCTGCTAATTTTTGTATTAAGTCCACCTTAGGGTCTGGCTATGTATCAACAATCCCTAGAGTAAGAAAGGTAAGCATCTCCAACTCTTGCTTACTAGGGACAAGTCATGATGCACAACCTATAAATAAAAGTAGATATATTAAAATCAACCTATAAATTGTAATAAATGTATAAAATATTGCAACAGATGAATGATCTATTGTATAGATAAGATATCTGGTGCAATAAATTACCCATCTGTTGCATTGGTTTATAGTAGATTGGATAATTTGTTAATAGGTTCAGAGAACTTATGCAATAGATGGGTAATTTGTTGCAACAGGTTATCTATCTATTATAAAAAGTTACCCATCTGTTGCAATAGATTATTTATCTATTACATAAGTATCAGTAGATAGATAATCTGCAGAGATAAATTTCACCAAATGACTTATATATTGCATCAGATAAGTAATTTATTACAACATATGAGATACTTATTGCAACGAATAAGACATATGGTGTAATGTGTTAACTTAAATAGAATTATTTTGTTTAAAAGAAGACTTATTGCATCATGAGGAGGGTAAAAGAGATCAAGAAAATTTATTCTGTTCTTGATAGACAAACACCTAAGACTTGGATGAGAAACCTCTTCTGAGTAGCCCTTGAATTGCTGCCGGAGGTGAGGAATGGATTCAAATACTCAAGCATAAAAATGTAAACATGATGCAAACAAAAAATTAGAATAATTATTCAATAACATAAATAAGTAAAACACCAAAGAGATGGGGGTGAAGTTTACTATGAAAGCATAAGAAAAGTCATATAAGTTGATCGTCTGTGGAGATAACTTTGTAAAAAAATATTTGACAGTTAAGGAATAACTATCATATCTCCATAGATAATTATTGAATGCCTCCATATCTTGAGCAAGCACCAATAATTCAGGTTCTATTACTTTGTTGGTGTCTTTGTCCCATAAAATGGAATGCACAAATCAAACTAAGTACAATGGCTCCTTGTGCTTTTTCAAAACCTTTTTGTTTTTGAAATCAAGTATCAACTACTTTATTTTGTCTTTTCCTTTGTTAGTTTTGCTGTCTGTCTTGTTTAGTGTCTTGCCTTTCTTTGTTGTGCTGATTGATTTAGGCATCTTGCTTGCCTTTGTTTTTTTTAAGGGTGTTACTGTGGGAAGAAGTTCGGAAGAAGGATGACATCTCAGTCCAACCACTATGACAATTATTTCATGTTAAAACAAACTGACATATCACATTTGTTTATCTAAATCTCATTTATATTCTTGCCTTCGTCATTCAAAGTTTCATCATCATCACCCTTATACTTGATCCTGCGCTTGATAAGACCATACGTCATGGTCATTTGAAAGCATACATTGTTATCCTTTGATAGATCAAAAAGTGTCCAAAACCGCCGGACTTAAAGTAATCCTCTAATTTTTCGTCCCTCAATGTCTTCCTAAAATCACCAAATTTTTTATCCATGACTTATTTAACAACAAAATCAACAGTTAAATATGTAGGGTTATTTATAGGCATATCCACTTGTAACTTATCAATATTAAAAGTTTTGACATGATCATGCTAGGATTTTGATCTATGTTCACGATTGATCGACGATATCTCATCATCATCAATATTATCATCAACTTTTTTCTCTTCATCCTCTCTTTCATTTTCTTCTTCAATATCTTTCCTACTTTCTACATCATCTCCCTCCTCACTTTTCTTTTCATCTCCTTTCTCACCTTTTTCATTTCATCCCCACCTTACTCCTCATCTCATTTAACACTTTCTTCATTTCCATCCTTACCATTTTCATCTTCTTCCTCTTTTTATTTTTATCTTTCTCATCTACAACTTTTCCCTCGTCTCTCTCACCTTCCTTTTCTATATCATATTTAGATATTTCAACTGATTTTCCTTTAATATCTTATTCATTATCTCTTACCACATCTTTATTCCTTTTGTGTACATCTACAGATGGTAGAACTTTATTTATTTGTGAAAAAGCTTGTTCAACAAGTTCTTCCAATGATGTTTGTAATTTAGCTATTTTACTTGGTTTATCAGAAGTTAATCCATTGTCTTTTATTTTCAGAGCCATTTTATCTACAAATAAGAGGAAAATAAAAAAATATTACAATTGATTTGTGCATCATTAATAAAATGCAAACAATATATTTAATAAGTACAATAATAATTTCAACAGATGACTATCTATTGTAACAGATGGGCCATCTGTTACAAAAACATATGACTTATCTGTTGCAACAGATAGATCAACTATTGGAAGGAATTAAAATAGTTTTGTTACTATTTTGCTTGGTTCCAGTAGATGACTCATCTATTGTAATTAATAAGTCACCTGTTGGAAGAAAGCAAAACTGGTTTAATTTCTTTCAATAGATGACCCATCTGTTGCAATAGATAAGTCATCCATTGGAAGAAACCAAACTAGTAGCAAGACTGATTTGATTTCTTCTAACAGATGAACCATCTGTTCCAAAAGATGACTCATTTTTTGTAACAGATGGATCATCTATTGAAAATATTATATTAATAAATCAACAGATAATATAGTTATTTCTAACAGATGGTTAAGATATTCCAACAGATTCTTATTTTGTTGTAACATATTACATATTTGTTGGGAAATATTTTTACTTTGCATATATATCAACAAGAACGTCAACAATACCAACAACCAACTATATCACCACTTGAACAACACCAATATTTTTACTAATACACCACTAACAACAACATTACCAATAAAATCAATAAAATCAAGAGCACCAAGAACACCAAAACCACCACCACCACCACCAACAAAACTAAGAACACCAAGAACACAAACACCAACAAAACAAGCAACACCAATAACACCAACAAAACCAAGAAAATCAAGAATAACAACACCAACACCAACAAAATCAAGAATGCCAAGAACACAAACAATACCTGGAACACAAACAATACCAATAAAACAAACAGCAACAACAAACACCAAGTAAAGTGGCTCAATACAACAACACAAACAATGGGACAAAATTATCTCTACAGATATTTTCAAAAAAATTTAAAATTCAAGTCTCACTATTTTTACAATAATGTTCGAGAATAAGAATAACAACAAAAAAAAAATTATATTTCACTCAGAAAAGATACCACATTTACATTAATCACCATATTAAGAGAACAAATGCCACACATAGGATTTTCTCGGGTTCATCTTTATTTTTTGAGCATCAAATCTCAAAATTGTTAAACCATACTTGAAGAGAATATAACTAAATTTTTTTTCCTCATTAACTTAAAAACCCTATTCTTTTGAAGACCAACAAAAAGAGAAGTCTTTACCTACGACGAGAGAGAAATTGATGGAAACATGGGAAAAAGAAGGGATGAAGAAGTTGAATTTGAGTTCTCAAACACTTGATAGTCACTAAAAATAACAGCAACATCAATCTATTGTGTTATCGACAATAATCCCTTGGAGAAAAGTTTGAGAGAAAATGTTTGAGCTTTCTCAGAGAAAAAAATCTTTTTTTTTTGAAAAATGAATGCGATGATGAGATGAGAATAAATGATTGGGTCACTTATTTTTATTACACATTAAATAAGTTGCGGGTTGATTTTATTTTGAAAAAGATTAATAAGTTTTAAAAATATTAATTTGATCCACAATTAAATTAATCAGATTTTTAAAATACCTTTTGAGCTTCGCCTTGTTCAAAGTCACAAAGTTTTTTGTGTCAATTGAAGAATTCACAGTTATATCCCAATGTTCATTTCTTATAATTTTGTCTAATTTTACATCCTGGTACATCAAGTGAGAGGATTCTTTATGGAGGTATAAATTTAAAGAGTGCTTCACTAACCAATATAGATATTAGTTTTAAACCTAGTGGTCTGAAGTGGAATGGAAAAGATGCAATCACCAGCACACAATTGCAACAAATAAAAGCAAATAAGAGAAAAAAAGTGGATGCATTCAAGTTTTCTTCATCAGTTGGATCTTTAAATAAGTAGTTCATTTAGAAGTGATTTGTACTGTAATGAGGGTTAATAACTTTGAACAAATTGTGTTACTAGTTTTTGAACAACTTTTTCTTAGGCAGCAGTTAATGACTTTGGTGTATGTTACAGTAGAACTATTATGCTCAATGTTGAGATTTTTTTGAACACCTTGTTTGCTGATGTATGCCATTTTTAGCCCACCTTTGAGCTGTTTTAATATGATATCCCGTTGCTTGCACTTTTTAGCTTAATCTTGAGCAGTTTTAATATGATGTACTGCTTCTAATATAGTTCATTTTTATCAATACCTTCAGTAGTTACAAATAGGCTATATGGTTATACCTTCAGTAGCTGCACAACTAGACACAAAGTAGCCAATTGACAATGAGATTGTCATACAAAACATGTCAATTCATTCAAGCAACTACTACAAACTACTACTACTACAAACTAACCAAACAACTACTACAAACTAACCATTACAAATCCATTACGAACTAAACTAACCAAACAACTACAACAAATTAACCATTATAAATTCATTTCAAACTAAACTAACCAAACAACTACAACAAACTAACCATTACAATATCCAATTGCCTATTCAATAGGCAAACTTAACTACTACCTTACACCATATTAAAGAACCACTTTACAGTAAGAACAATTAGAAGAAGTAGAACAAGTCTATTCAATTTGAGCTTAGCACATTTCTTTTCAAGTTTAACTTTTTTGAGTTTTTGCCTCAATGCAATCAACTTCTCTGCACTATCTTTCAATTTCTCACACAAAGTGTCCCTCTCTTGTTCAACATCTTTGAGCTTTTGCTTCAATTGATCACACAAATTTTCACCATTTTTGCACCTAATCATTAAGCTCGATTCTACCTCAGGATATTGATGCACAAAAATTGAAGGTTTTGGATCAATTCATCTAAAGTACTCACATCCACCATTTTCCTAAATTGAAAAAATAGTAGAATAATAAAAAAATCACCAATAAAATAAAATAAAATTAAAATATGTGAAAATGATACAAATCTTTGAAACTCTACATTTGAAAAATCTACGATTCGAATTTGATGGAGTCCTTGAAGTTCTTAAAAGACAAAATTCAGAACAATAACACAAATCGGGAACCTCAACATTAACAGAATTTTCTGACATTCTCATCAAAAATGAGAGAAAAAAATGATTGAAGAGAAATTATGAGATAAATTTGATAGTGAGACGAGAGAAGTTGAGAGAGAATTCAGCTATGGAGGAGAGAATGAAAAAAGAAGAAGAGAAAATTAGGTTAAATAGAGGAAAAGTGAAGGGGATGGCAAAAGTATACGTTATTTAACGTTAACTTTTGCCACATGGACTAATTTTTCATGCCTCACGTGCCTGCCATGATTACACAACACGTGATGTGCCATATAGGCAAAAAATGCCCAATTGGATCAAATTTCGGGGGGTTTAGCGGCCTGATAGGTACAGGCCTTAGTTAAGCGGTCTTAGTGAATTTTTGAAACAAGTTTGAGGGCCTGTTGATAGGGCTGGACATATTTTGGTTTAAACCGAAAAAACCAAAAAACCGAACCGAAATTTAATTTTAGTTTGTTTTTTTGTTTTTTCGGATTGGTTTCGGTTTTAAATTTTAAAAATTTAATTAAACGGGTTGGTTTTTGAATTTACAAAAAAAGAATTCGGATAAACCGAAAAACCAAAATTATATAAATAATATATATATAATTTAATATATATTTAAATATACTAAAAATATAATATAATCTGATATAACATATAAATTATAATCATTTAGTAACCCTAAATCCTAATATACTGCTTTGCTTTAGACCCTAACATTAACGTGAAGGCTGTAGCAACACTCAACCATCCTCAGTTCATCAATTCATTTGAAATTTCAACATCGCCAACGACAGTCGTTTGCTCAGTTCGTCACTGTCATCGGCAGTCGGTGCTGAGTGCGTCCATTGCCATCACACCAACGGCGATGACTCAACGAGGTTGATATTTATGGTTATTTCATGCATGTTGAATTAATTATATTTGGAAATGAAAAATATGTTTGAAAAAAGATTATTTTTCTAGAAAAAGCACCAATTTTAAATGCTCACTACTTTAATCTTTAAAACCGAAATAAAAATTCAAAATAAACGAACCGAATTTCTAAAAACCGAACCAAATCGAAATAATTTTTGTTTGGTTATGGTTTTCATTTTCGTCAATCTGAAAATTGAAAAACCGAACCGATATTCAACAATCAAACTGAATAAACCGAATGCCCACCCCTACCTATTGATAACTTAAGTCAAATTATTCCTTACATCTAATCGTTGATATGTTTGTTGAGAAGATAATAAATAGAATGAAAATTAAATATGAATTAAAACGTCAAAGCCGATCAACCATAATTTTTTTATTAAACAAAAAAAATTAAAATACATAGACTAAAAGGAAAAAATAATCTAATTATTATTATTATCATCGTCATCATTATTATTCTTATTGCCAGCCGGCTTGTAACGCCCTAGGAGTACACCCCGGGCATCACACGGTGCTTACGATCCTAAGGGACCACAAGCTAACCCATGACTGGTACCTGCTGTGAGCACTGAATAATAATCTTGAAACGTATACAGAAGTAAAGCTAAAAACGCCATAAGGTTCATAATACTGAAAAATAATACTGAGTACATCTGTGGAATAACTGCTAACTGAAAGTGTCTGAAAGCCTCTAACTGAATGACTATGGAGTTAATGGGACATGTCCCAACTAACTCCGACTGACTACTAGACTAAAGTACTAAAATAAACATAATCGACCCTCAAAATATGAGGACTCACCACTACTGCTACTGCTGATGCACTGGAATGTCTAAGTACGGTCGAGAACCTGAGTGTTCGAACCTATGATATGATACATCATAGCGCAAGAAATGAGTATGCAGTTAGTACTTTGAATGTACTGGAATGCTAGATAAGGTCAGGCTGATATACATGGGCTCATGTGTATGAATAACAACTAACTGAATGAATAGCATGAGATAATTGGATATGCATGCTTGAATGTTGTAAAATCTGAGAATACATGACCAAGAATATAACATGATTCTAAAATAGTCTGTAAACTAAAATACTGAAATCTGATAACTGAATAACTGATAAATTATATTCTATGGTCAAGCAAAGCTGAATTGAGTTTTGAACTAAATACTAAGTACTGAAACTGAGACTGTGGGAGGCATCATCTAATCTACATGCCCCAAAGCTGAGCTGATCGGGGTCCAACCTGTAACCCCAATTGGAAGGGTGTTAATACCGTGCTACGGGTACTAACAATGGCTGTGGAGTCAGTCCTAATCTAGTGGGTGACCCCTGAGATTAGTCCTAAACTAGTGGGTGATCCCTGAGAGTGTCAGTCCTAAACTGGTGGGTGACATCTCATAACCTATGCTGGCTACGTAGTTCTGGAACTTAGGGATTACTTCTAAGGTTCAAACTCTAACTGGAAGGAATGGCCCCATCCCTAGTTTCGCTCGGTGCTGAATCCTACTCCCAGCTAAAAGACATTGATCACTAGACTGTACTAAGCTTGACTAAATTGACCCTGATCGGGTTAACTGACTGAACTGGACTGAGTTTACTGAGTTTTGTTAACTGTCTGTGTACTACTGTTCTTGAACTTTACTGGGACTATTATATAACTACTATAACTAAGTAAACAACTAGATTTTGGGTAATAAATACCCTCAAAACTCGATAGTATAATTGATAAACTCATATCACAACTTTAGCAACACAACAATAGGTTACTATGCATAATTTACTCATATGAACATTTTATCCAACACTTGGGGAGCATAATTTCTATACATGAGAACTAACCACATAGGGCATCATAACTACAATATGCAACTTGCAAATTCAAGGGTTTTGACATGAGAGATTCATAATTCAGTGCACATGCTAACTTAATCTCATGGAGCTCATAAAAGATCTCAACTTGAAACCCATACAACAACACAAAAATGAGCATAATTCAATTCATAACATGGGAATCATAATTCAAGTTTTGAAAAATGTTCTTGAACTCCAAGGGTGGAACTAGACCCAAGGATGAACACCTAACATACCTGAGTGATAGAATTCGTAAAGATTGTTGGGGATTTCTTAGAACTTGATCTTGAGCTTGATGAATTAGGTTTTATTTCTTGAGAGGATTTTGTGAATGAGTGAATGTATTTTGCCTATTGAGGGGTTGAATTTTGTGCTATGGGGGTTTAATGTGGGAGAAAAATGACTTAATTTCCCCCACAACCCATAACTAAATATGAAAACTGCGTCCAGCGATGCGATAATCGATGCGCCATGTCGATGGTGTCAATGCAATTGCCGACACTCCGCGTCGATGCTATCAATGTGATTACTAACGCGTCATGGCCTGATCGCGTCGACTCACTATTTTGGACATCCAAACATGTCTCTAACGATGTCCAAAAAATTCAAAACTCATCCAAGATGACCTATTGACATCCCTGATCTTGAATTAACTTTAAAATCGACATTCTAAGGTTGTAAGGATCGAAAATAAGATCATCCAATTATGAAGGCTAATAATGATTCTAAGTCTTAACACTTAGCTGAATTTTTTCTAAGTATTGGACCCTCGTGACATGCAATATAAGACTAAAAGGGACTAGGATTTTCACTGGGTCTTTCAATATCTCCCCTTGGGAACATTCATCCTCGAATGAGACTGATTAAACTGAGAGGAACTGAGGTACTGAGACTACATGTTGAATACGCATGACTGAAATGTAACTGCATGACTGAGTCTGAAACATAGTGACTGGATGAACTGATCATAAATGCATGAATGACATTAGAATGATATGCAACAGAAACTGAGTTTGGAAAAGAGTAATTCTAAGGAAAATCATTACCTTAGGTTGAGAATAGAATCTGAGATCATTTACTGAACATGCATGAATGGGAACGGGAGATCATAACTGAGTCTGAAATATGATGCATGAACTGAACATCATGAACTGAACTGATATATTGAACACATGCGGTGACATGAGAATGGTTATAAGGATGACATAGGAATACGAGAGTCAACTTATGAGTAACCAAACTATTACCCCCAGCTGGATCTAGTCTTGTGAAGAGAAGATGAGAGATTTAGTATATGAAAAACTCGGGGCATTACGATATCTCCCCATTGGGATAGTATGTACCCAAAAAGATACTGACTTGGCTGAGATACTGAGAAAATACTGAGATGATGCACGAGAAACCAATGAACTGAATCATAACTAAATATCTGGGATCTGAAACATGATGCATTAACTGAACTGTATTCATCAAAGAGGACTAATCCGGGATATGAATGACATAAATCTGAATTTCGCTGATCATTATGTGTGTAGCATAAGTACTGGAACTGAACATACTATAAAGCATGAATACATGATTCATGAGCTCCATGACCTGATTTTTTAGAGTTTCTGAATTTGAGAGACATGATTCGTACTGCTGAGTGGACTGGAACACCTCATACTAGGAACTAGGAGAGTACATGATTTTCTATAAGGTGCACGAATATGAGTTATGATCATAGATATGGCATGTAAATCATGAGTATATATCGTGATAACTGAAGTACAAAACTTTGAACTGAGATACGAATGATTCGGGCGTCTTCCCCCTTTACTGATGTTCTATAATACACTGTATCACCACTAGAATATGAGAGCTTAACTTGGTTACTTGCCCTATCATCTCCTCCTTAGCTTAAAGCCATAATTCTAAATCTATGAACCACTTAATCAATAACTCTAAACTGAATTCCCCCCACCTTAATCTAGAATCTGAGGGATAGTAGTACGCGCAAATTGATAAACTCACCTTGAAAGACTACACCTGATAATATAAAACTTGCTGCTAGTACCTTCTTCTAGGTACCACTCTTAGCCCTTTATAGCCCCAATAATCATCATGTAACAACTTGAATTGGTTACTTGCCCTATCATCTCCCCCTTAGATTAAAGCTATCATTCTAAATCTGTGAACCACTTAATCAATAACTCTAAACTAAATTTCCCCCACCTTACTCTAGAATCTGGGGGATAGTAATACACACAAATTGATAAACTCACCTTGAAAGACTACACCTGATAATATAAAACTTGCTGCTAGTACCTTCTTCTAGGTATCACTCTTAGCCCTCTATATCCCCAACAATCATCATGTAACAACTTAAGATTGACTAACTCTGAATTTTCAAATCCTCTTTCAATTAGATCAACCTTCAAAGATTCTAACTTAGATTCTAACACATAACATGGATATCCCCAAATCTTTAATAACTATACTACTTTCATCATAGCTTACAAATATCATATCCATAACACATATTTTGAATCAACAAACTTTAATTCTTGTATACACTGCTTCAAGCCTAATGATTCACCTTTTACATGGCTAGTCCCATGAAATATATAATCTGCTTAAATTCAAATAACACCATCCCAACTCTACTACTGTTGCTAAACTCCTGGTTTCATGCTTCAAATTCTAGATTATATTCTATCATAGGATTCTGAGAAGGAATCTGAAAACACATATGACTCTTGAGTACTGAGGAGGTACTACCCTTTTATTCAATGACTGGCTCATCGGGATACTAAAACTGAATGACTCTATTTCTAAAATCAACTGAAGTGGTTTGTTGGGATACTGTAATCGGGCAATTTCTATGTACCCGCCTAGCTATGATGGGTTTACCCACTGAGGTAGATACTTAGAAGGGCTCTGCTAATATTTCAGGCTTGATATCAAAGTAGACAGCTATACGGGGACCGAGGGGGATGGGTACAAGAGAAAGTGAAGCTCCGTGGTCTAGTAAAACATACAAAAGAATATGAAAGACTTGTAACATAACCGTAACCACATCAGGAGAACTTTCCTAATCATGTCGGTACTAAAGTGCATATAGCCTGTTCTGACACTGGCCACTAGTTGCGCTAGAAGTGGCACCCTGTTGAGTCGGGTGACTGGATGGGACTGGAGGATGGTTGGACTGACCCTTTTGGCACAAATCCTTTCCCCTATGAGTCATTACTCTACACTCCCACATCTCGTGGCCTGGCTTACTACATCCAAAACATACATCGCTGCCAGCTCTACACGTACCTAGGTGATTTCTACCATATTCTCTGCAAAGCGGATGTGTACAACCACTACTCACACTACCTTAGGTTTTGGAGCCTGGCTCCCTATCCCAAATATCATTCCTGAACTTTGGTACTGGCGCACTAGCTGAAGATGGAGATGGGGATGGAAACTTTGACTGAACTGAGAACGGTTACCACCCTCTAACCTTGGATGAGCAAAACTAAAGCTATTCGTTCTAGCTTTCTTATTCTCTCCCTCCTCCTCCTTAAGCTTCTGCTTATCAATCTATTAAGCATGGACCATAAGCCTAGATATGTCCATCTCCTTAATTAACATCACATTTCTACACTCCGTGAACATACTATCAGATACCCCAGACATAAACTTGCTCATCCTATATCTGTTATCAGCCACCACATGAGGAACATACCTATCTAACTGAGTAAACTTGAGGGAATACTATTTCACACTCATATTTCCCTGCTTCAAGTTGATAAACTCTAACAACTTAGCTTCCCCTAACTCCAATAGGAAGAATCTATCTAAGAAGGTTGTAGTAAACTCCTCCCATTCTATAGGCTCTGCATCTGCATCTCTATCCCCATTCCACAACTTAAACTAGGTGTGAGCTACATCCTTCAACTAGTAAGTAACCAACTCTGCACTCTCACTAGGTATCACACCCATAATTTTAGTTACCTTTTGAATTAAGTCGAGGAATTCCTGCAGACCATCGTCAGACTAAGATCATGAAAAGGAAGGAGGATTCATTTTGGTGAAGTCCCGAATCCTGGATGTGGTAGTATTAGCCACTGGGTTGGTTGGGATTGCAGCTGGTCGAACATTCTACAGAGTGAGATAGAGTAGTAAATGTAGTTTTGAACTCTACATGAGAAACATACTCATTTAGGGAATCTTCTCAAATGGGCGGAGGTGCTGGCTGATTTCTAGTTCTTCTTTCGTTAGTCTTTATGAGAGGTATATTTTGTAGACAGATAGAAGAATTGAATTAGACAAAGAGTTCAACTTGAGCTCATGCTCATTCACACGATATGAACACTGAAAGAAGGGAAACTTTTCCTAAGGATGTCTTGTTGCCTCTTATCCAAAAGTATGGCGTGCTACACACCCATGCACAAGACTCTACTTGATGCGACTTTCAAACTCCCTATGACTCATTAGAACCTAGCTCTGATACCAAGTTTGTAACACCTCGGGAGTACACCTTGGGTATCACACGGTGCTTATGACCCCGAAGGACCACAAGCTAACCCATGACTAGTACCTACTGTGAGCACTAAATAATAATAAAAAATATATGCGGAAGTAAAGATGAAAATGCCATAAGGTTCATAATACTAACAAAATAATACTGAGTACATCTGTGGAATAACTGCTAACTGAAAGTGTCTGAAAGACTCTAATTGAATGACTGTGGAGCTGATGGGACATGTCGCCAACTAACTCCGATTGACTACTGGAATAAAGTACTAAAACAAACATAATCAGCCCTCGAAATATGAGGACTCACCATTATTGCTGCTGCTGATGCGTTAGAATGTCTAAGTGCAGTCGGGAAACTGAGCGTCCGAACCTATGATATGATACCATAGCGCAAGAAATGAGTATCCAGTCAGTACTTTGAATATACTGGTATGCTAGATGTGGTTAGGCAAATATACATAGGCTCATGCGTATGAATAATAACTGACTAAATGAATAGCATGAGATAACTCTATATGCGTGCGTGAATGTTGTAAAATCTAAGAATGCATGACCAAGCATATTACATGATTCTAAAATAATCTATAAACTAAAATACTGAAATCTGATAACTGAATAACTGATAAAATGTATACTATAGTCAAGCAAAACTGAACTGAGTTTTGAACTGAATACCAAATACTGAATACTTAATACTGAAACTAAGACTGTGGGAGGTATCATCTAATCAACATACCCCAAAGCTGAGCTGATCGGGGTCCAACCTGTAACCCCAATTGGAAGGGTGCTAATACCGTGCCATGGGTACTAACAATGGCTGTGGAGTCGGTCCTAATCTAGCGGGCGATCCCTGAAAGTTTCAGTCCTAAATTGGCAGGTGACATCTCATAACCTACGTTGGCTATATAGTTCAAGAACTTAGGGATTGCTTCTAAGGGTCAAACCCTAACTGGAAGGAATGCCACCATCCCTATTTTTTCTCGGTGTTGAATCCTACTCCCAGCTAAAAGACACTGATCACTTGATTGTACTAATCTTGACTGAACTGACCCTGATCGTGTTAACTGACTGAACTGGATTGAGTTCACTGAGTTCTATTAATTGACTGAGTACTACTATTCTTGACCTTTATTGGGACTATTTGATAGCCAAAATAAAGCTATAACTAAAATTCAAGACTAAAGAAGCAAAAATCAGCAACTAAAGAAAGAGGAGATGAAGTAGAAACAAGAAGAAAATTGCATTAAATGAAAGATAGTAATGAAACATACACCAACTCTAATGATTAGAACCTAAGTGTGTATTAAACACTTAAACACAACTCACCATTGATGGATAACACATCATTCTTAGGTGTACACAAAGGGATCAACTACTCAAGCACCCAACCTTTCTTGCCAAAATGTCAACAAGAGTGATTCCACACTTAATGATGACTCTAGTTTCAATGTCTTTTCCAAGACCTACACTACAATGGATTTTCCAATCCCTACACTAAGGAAAGAAAATACAATTTGAGTTTCACTCAATCAATTCTTCAAAACAAATAAATAATGGAAGCTAAAGATCTATTTATACTATTACAAGAAAATGTGTAAAATACCCTTAATGAAGGATGCTCCTTTTGAGTGTAAAAAGGGAGTCTCAAAAGACTATAATATCCCTAAGTTGAGGCGCCTTTGGAGTGTATTCAAAGCTCTTCTTCACGTTTTAGTAAATACACTCCCTTGGTTGAAGGCATCATGCTCTCATAAGCTCCCATTTGCATGAACAAGGCTTGAAAAGGCTCCAAAAAGTTTTCAATCTGAAACTTGAATCTTTGACACCTTGTACTCTTTTGTGCTCTTCATTCTTGTATCATCCTCTCCATATTAAAAGGAATTTGTCATCAAATTCACATCTAGCAACACCAAAGAGAGAAGAAAATAAGCATACAATCCTCATGGTAAGAGGGTTAGCATTAGTACCACAAGTTATGTAATCATGCCAAGGGGGTAAACTTTTGGAATACAACCAACTATCCTTTGTTATGATCATGAAACACCTACCAAAAGCATGATAAAGGACACGACTAAGGCAACATCAAGGTCTAAGGAAACTACAAAGGTCCACAAAAGCCTTATAGCATTGTAACTCCAAGTGGACCAATAAACAAATGTCTTACCCCTACATAAAATAAATCCAAGACTTGCATGGATATCATCATATAAGCAAAGAGGTAGTATAGGAAGACATCAAGGGTAAATAAATTATCCAAGGTGCTATCATCTATAAGAATGCCAATGGATTCAAAAGACTTAGCACATAAGGATGGAATCAAGTTATTTAAACTTATACGACTCCTTTCTTTCAAATGAAACATAAACTTGGCATCCACAAGTTGATATTCAAGCAACTTAAGCACAAGTGTGTCAAACAAGAATGCATATGTATAAGCAATACCGTAAAGAGACAATGAAACATTTGCCCTAGTGTCCACAAATATGAAACCACCTTTGAGAAAGGGGTTCCAACACGAGATCTCACCTCAATAAAGGTTCAAACACACCACAATAATGGTGGATCTAGCTCAAAAACAACCAAATCTTGCTCTAAACTTAGATCTAGACCCTTTAAGTGTTAGAGAACAAGAGTCTAACACTAGAAACTATCAAAACAAACTAAACATTAGTAGATCTAAGTTACAGGTTTTGGATCTACTACTTCAACACAAGAAACTACTTTTTTTGTGATTTTTCTTGACTCTAGACTCTTTTTTTGTGAGATTTTCTTAGATCCAAGGCTTAAAGTTATGGAAACAACTCTAATACATGGATTTTGATACCAAATGATATCTAAAACAAATCTATAACCGAAATTCAAGACTAAAGAAGCAAAAATCAGCAACTAAAGAAAGAGGAGATGAAGTAGAAACAAGAAGAAAATTGCATTAAATGAAAGATAGTAATGAAACATACACCAACTCTAATGATTAGCAGCTAAGTGTATATTAAACACTTAAACACACCTCACCATTGATGGATAACACATCATTCTTAGGTTGACACAAAGGAATCAACTCCTCAAGCACCCAACCTTTCTTGCCAAAATGTCAACAAGAGTGATTCCACACTCAATGATGACCCTAGTTTCAATGTCTTTTCCAATACCTACACTACAATGGCTTTTCCAAGTCCTACACTAACAAAAGAAAATACAATTTGAGTTTCACTCAATCAATTCTTCAAAACTAATGAAAAATAAAAGCTAAAGATCTATTTATACTATTACAAGAAAATGTGTAAAACACCCTTAATGAAAGATGCTCCTTTGAAGTGTAAAAAGGGAGTCTTAAAAGACCATAATATCCCTAAGTTGAGGCACATTTGGAGTGTATTCAAGGCTGCCTTGGAGTGTATTCAAAGATCTTCTTCATATTTTAGTAAGTACACTCCCTTAGTTGAAGGCATCATGCTCTCATAAGCTCCTATTTCCATGAACAAGGCTTGAAAAGGCTCCAAAAGGTCTTCAATCCGAAACTTGAACTTTGACACCTTGTAATCTTTTGTGCTCTTAATGCTTGTATCACTATTCTATGACTACTGCAACTAAGTAAACAACTAAATTTAGGGTAATAAATGCCCCCAGGACTTGATAGCATAATTGATAAACTCATATCACAATTTTAGCAACACAACAATAGGTTTCCATGCATAATTTACTCATATGGACATTTTATCAAATACTTAGGGAGCATGATTGCTATACATGAGAACTAACCACATAGAGAATCATAACTACAACAAGCAACTTACAAATTCAAGGGTTTTGACATGAGAGATTCATAATTCAACGCACATGCTAACTTAATTTCATGGAACTCATAAAAGATCTTAACTTGAAACCCATACAACAACATAAACATGAGCATAATTCAATTCATAACATGGGAATCATAATTCAAGTTTTGAAAAGGGTTCTTGAACTCCAAGGATGGAAGGAGATCCAAGGATGAACACCTAACATACCTTAGTGACAAAATTTGTGAAGATTGTTGGGGATTTCTTAGAACTTAATCTTGATCTTGATGAATTAGGGTTTATTTATTTAGAGGATTTTGTGAATGAGTGAATGTATTTTGCCTATTGAAGAGATGAATTTCTGTTATGGGGATTTAATGTGGGAGGAAAATAATACGACAATTCCTAGCTCGAGACCTTTCGCACGAAGCCAAGCACATGAGTTGCAATGACTCCAAGCCTTGTTCACATCCTTGGCCATGTGTGAGGCCCTTGTGAGACCATCTAAGGACGTATACTTATTAAAGTGTGAAGAGGCCCACCAAAGCACCTAAACCTGCCTAATTAATGCCAAGAGTGTCTTGGTCTTTTGTCCCTCATTTGTAATTGATTATATAAGCCATGTGTTAGGGATAGTCCTCTTTAGTTCATTCATATTACGTAATATAACAAAAACTTGTAATATTTTGTGACTTCTCTTTCTCATTTGGAGAGGCCAAAATTGAAACTCACTAGTAGAGTAATACTAGTATTGTATCTTGGCTAGAAACTAGGATCTTGGGGGTTCTTAGAGTTCCACTTGATCCAAGTAATAACTTGGTGTTGATATTCAATAGTATTAGGGTCCTTTCTCATTATTAGGGTTCTTAGATCATTGAATATTGTATGTCAAGTTTCTAGCTCTTTTTTTGTAATCTTGTTAGCATTGTGTTGTTGAATCTAAAAGTTTAGTGAAGCCGTGTGAGGATCTTTCAATTCACTAGCATTATTTTCTTTGTTGTGGTTGTTGATAAATTCATTTTTTTCTAGTTCAAACAAGTGTTGCAAGCCTAGTGAAGCTGTGTGTGGCCATTTTTGATTCACTAACACTTTGTTGTTCTTGTGTTGGTTGGAATCTCTTGATACACACTTAGTCTTGTATCATTTGGTATCAAATCTCAAGTCTTGGTCTTGTTCTTACAAAACAAATCTTGGGTAGCTCATACCAAAAGTGTGTTCTTGAATATTTTGGTCGAAAGTTGGTTGTAGATCTACAAAGGTTTTACTTTTTTAGTTTGTTTTTTGTGTTGGTTTCTTTCTCATCAACACAAAAGTGTGTAAATCTATAGTTGAGTTTAAGAAAAAGTGACTTCTTGTTGTGAAAACTTGAGGTTGGACATGTGGTGACTTGTGTTGGACGTTGGAGTGCCCGTTGTGGCGTATTGTTGTATTGTTCTTGAAGGTGTGATGTTGTGTTCATCTTAAAAGTTTCTCTTCATCCTATGTCTTAAAAGTTCAATAGATACAAAAAGGTTTTAAGACAAAATTGAAAAGTTGTTTGTGAGAAGACTTGCCAACATCACCTTTCTAGACTTGACAACCAGTTTTACTTAAAACAAGGAAACTTGCCTTGTGGAACTAGTAAAGTCAAACATCACCGTTTGAGCTTGGAAAATTGAAAAAGTTGCAAGACTATATGTTTCCTTCCAATAACAATTCATCCATTGCAAAATGATATAAAAGGGCTAAGACTTCAAGTTGATGATCAAACGTGTGGAACCGTGACCAATACCACACTGCCACATCACCCTAAACACTGTTCAAGACATTAATTAAGCTCAAATTTGGATTTTTTAGTTTCTAATTATTGACTCTTAGTTTCCTTTAAATTGATTCGAGAACTAATTAACAAGCTAGTGCATTCCTACTAGGTTTTCAACTGGTCTTTTGAAGCCTTGTGTTCGTGTCAACTTTGTTTGTGTTCTTTTGTCATTTGAATACATTATAACTCTTGGCTCTAGTCCGATGAGAATTATTTGAGTTTCAAACAAGAATCCATTCCGGACAAGAGCATACTCATACCTTAAGGATTCACGGATTACTAGCCAATCTACAACACTGTGGAGCTTGAGTGTGAGTGAACCAAGAGAGTGTGAGCGAGGAGAGGGGTTTTAAACTAACTTGTTTGTTGCTTGTGTAGGTGATACCTTGAAAATGGGGGGAACCACGTCTCAAACCGTGGATTCTAATGAAATGGAGAATATGAGGGTCACTCATGAGGCTATGACCCGAACTCTTTAAAGGTTGAGTACAAAAGTGAGAGCCATAAGGGGAGAAGTGATAACTATTAGTGGAAGGTTATAATGAGTGGAGATTTAAAGGAACTCTCATCCTTGTACTCCTCGACATGTTTCATCAAGTGGACATGATAGAAATTCCTCCACCACCGTTACTCCCAAAAGATGGCCACAATTGCCAAATCCTTCACTAGCTCCACTAAATGCCGCAAGCCAAACCACTCATAACCCCCTAAACCAAGACTCCAATAGACCAACACATTCCCAAACTTCTCAAGTTCCGCAAGAGGGACTTGGTCATCCAATACCTCCACTAAATTCTAACCCTTCCTTCCAAGTTTCACTAAACCAAAGACCACCACCTCCATAAAATCCAATCCCTTCAAATCAAGTTCCAAATGTCCAAAACCATCCCTTACACTTTGAGAAATATTGTAGAGAGGATTATGAAGGGTATGGAGTCTTTGATGATTCTTACATGAGGGAGAAGGTGATGAGAGGGGGATGTGCGGATCCAAGAAGACACCGAGGGTATGGATAAAGGGGAAACCGACACCAAGAGAGAGACGTAGGAATCAATATCATCAAATTGAGCCTACCTATATTTAAGAGTGAAAGTGACCCTGAGGTGTATCTTGCTTGGGAGTCGGTGTGTGATAAAGTGTTTCAAGCGAATGATATCTCAGAAGAGAAGAAGATTTGTTATACCATAGCTCATTTTGAAAGCTATGTTAATACTTGGTGGGAATACGTCAAGCGACTCGGTAATGAGTTGGCAGAGTGGCAACCACCACCATGGTTTCGGTTGAGGTACCTAATGAGGCAATGGTATATTTTCTAAATCTATCATCATGAGTTGCTAGATTGTACAATTTGCGACAAGGGAATCGAAGTGTTATGGTATACTATGATGAGTTTTAACAACTCATGTTGAAGCTTGATCATCGGGGAGAATAGATTGTCCATGACATCATTCAGTTCAAGTGTGGGTTGAACAAAGAGATCTCCACTCATTTGACTCTTCACAAGTTTGATACCGTTGAAGGTATTTTCCAAGCGGCTCTTGAGATTGAAAGGGAACTTAAAGAGAGGTCGTCATTTAAAGAAAAGGGACTATCAACCTCGGGTTGGCCGAGGAGAAAGGATATAGTTCAATCCCCTTTGGATTGGCCCAAAAACAAGGACCAACCCGCCACTACAAGGCTACCCGAGTCCAAAACCGTCCATAAAATTCCTCCGAGGCAAAAAACTCACAAGCATCCTAATCCTAAAGGGTTCCAATGCTTCAAGGGGCAAGGTTGGGGGCATAAAGCCAATGAATATCCTAACCGATGTAATGTAATCCTACAGGAAGGTAGATTGTATTTCCTTGGGGAAGAAGTGGGCATTGAGGGTGATGAGAGTGAGGCTGAGCCTCAAGATGGAGAGACGGTCGAGAGGGAGCCACATGATGATGATAATGATTATGAGGATGCTTATACGAAAGAAGGGGAGTGTGTGGTTCCAAACTTTGTAGTGAGGTGTATAATGATTAGTAAGGCAATAGATGATCCTAGCCAACGGAAGAATCTATTCCATACTAAATGTCTTGTGAAGGGAAGTGTGTGCACTATGGTGATAGATAGTGGAAGTTGTGCGAATGTGGTTAGCGTTGCAATGGTGAACTTCTTGAAATTGCCGACTACACCCCATATTAGTCTGTAAAAGTTGCAATAGTTGAATGAATGCGGCGAGTTGAAGGTCACAAGGCAATGTGTGATATGTTTTAAGGTAGCCAACTACCACGATGAGGTGCTTTGTGACGTGATACCAATTCAAACTTGTCACTTATTGTTAGGAATGCCTTGGTAATATGATAGGTCAACCAAACATGATGGGAGGTCCAATCGGTATACAGTTAAGAAAGATGGCCGAAAGGTTGCTCTTCATGTATTATTTCCTTCCCAAGTAAATTAATTACACCAAAAGATGTAAGAATTGAGGGAAAAGGGAAAGAAGGCCGAGAGTGAGGGGAAAAGAGGGTAATCCGAGAGTGAGGAAGTAGGGGAAGTTGAGGGGTACATAAATTCTAAGGGGCATATGAGCATGGTGATGATGGCTAGGAGGAAGGAACTATTTGTGGATCATGACGAGGACACTCTGATACTCCTCTTGGCTCATTGTTTTAATACTAACCCTGCTAACATTTCCATTTCTCCTTCATTTCTCATGTTTTGTAGGATTATGAGGATGTCTTCCCAAAGGAATGGCTGAAAGGATTGCCTCCACTTTGGGGCATTGAACACCAAATTGATTTTGTGCTGGGCTCACAATTACCCAACAAACTGGCTTATAGAAGCAACCCGATGAATACCAAGGAATTGTAATGCCAAGTTGAGGAACTTCTCAACAAATGGTATATCAAGGAGAGTAGGAGCCCTTGTGCATTCTCGGTGCTACTAGTTTCCAAGAAAGATGGACTTGGAATATATGCATTGATTGCCGAGCCATCAACAAGATAACGGTAAAATATCGTCACCCTATTCCTAGGCTAGATGATATGCTTGATGAATGGAGTAGTTCGTGTTTGTTTTCTAAAATTGATTTGAGGAGTGGCTATTACCTAATCTTTATGCAATCGGGTGATGAATGAAAAACCGCCTTCAAGACTAAATTCGGTCTCTATGAATGAATGGTTATGCCATTCGGCCTAACAAATGCTCCAAGTATTTTCATGAGGCTAATGAGTCATGTGATAAATCCATTTATCGGAAAGTTTGCTTTTGTTTACTTTGATGATATGTTGGTGTATAGTAAGTCCTTAGATGAGCATGTAAAGCATTTACAATGTGTTTGATTTCCTCCGAAAGGAGAAGTTATATGCTAATCTAGAAAAGTGTTCTTTTGGTGTCCATTAGGTTATATTTCTTGGGTTTGTGGTGAGCTTAAGAGGGGTTGAAGTGTATGAATCTAAGATTGACGCCATTAAAAATTGGCCAACTCCCAAAACCGTGGGTGAATTGAGAATCTTCCAGGGGTTGGCTAGTTTTTATAGATGTTTTATCAAAGGATTTAGCACCATTGCTACCCCCTTGACCAAAGTGATTAAAAAGGATCGACCTTTAAAGTGGGGAGATGAACAAGCTAAGGCCTTCGAGGACTTAAAAGCTATGCTCATCTAGGCCCCTTTGCTACAATTGCCAAATTTTGACAAGACTTTTAAGGTCAAATGTGATGCTAGCAAAGTCGGCATAGGTGCGGTTTTAATGCAAAATTGAAGCCTATTGCCTACTTTAGCGAAAATCTCAAAGGAGCAACTCTAAACTACTCTACGTATGATTTAGAGTTGTATTCCTTGATATAAAGCCTTGTCCTAAATAATTGGTGATCGGAACGGATCATGAATCCTTGAAGTATCTACAGGCACAATACAAGCTTAACCGGCGGCATGCCAAATGGAATGAATTTCTTAAAACTTTCCCTTATGCTATTCATTACAAGAAGGGTGAAGACAATGTGGTTACCGATGCTTTATCCGGAAAACATGTGCTTGTGTCTACTTTGTCGTCTAAGTTGATGGGGTTTGAAATCCTCAAGTCTTTATATCCCGAGGACCCTCACTTCGCTCCTATCTATAGGGAAAGTGAAGAATTGGATAGGGATAGGTGGGTTACAGTAAGGGTTACCATCCCTACACCAAATTTGATGGATACTTGTTTAAGGGTAGATGATTATGTGTTTTCTCAAGTTTTTGGAGAGAATTATTTGTGAGGAAAGCACACAATGGCGGTCTAATGGGCCATTTTGAGGTCGAGAAGACCTTTGGAATTTTGGAAGAATAATTTTTTTGCCTAGAATGCACAAGGATGTGGCCCGTATTTGCGGACAATGTGTTGAGTGCAAAGGAGAAAAGTCACGGCTCTAACCCCACGGGTTGTACACCCCATTATCCACCCCTTTGCATCCTTGGCTTGACATATCAATGGACTTCGTGTTGGGATTTTTGAGGAATAGAAGGGGGAGGGATAGTATTTTTGTTATGGTGGATCGGTTTTCTAAGATGTCTCACTTTATTCCTTGTTCTAAATGTGATGATGCGCCTAGTGTAGCCTCTTTATTTATTGATAATGTTGTAAAACTTCATGGTGTTCCGAGGACCATAGTGAGTGATAGGGATTCTAAATTCCTAAGCCACTTTTGGAAGTCCATGTGGGGTAGGCTCGGTACTAAGTTGTTATTTTCGACTTCATGCCACCCACAAACCAATGGCCAAACAAAAGTAGTAAATAGGACCTTAGGGTCTATGCTATGGTCCTTGGTTAAATGAAAAATGACTTCTTAGGAGGAGCAGTTACCATTGATTGAGTTTGCTTATTATCATGTTATACACTCAAGCATGGGGATGATACCCTTTGAGTGTGTATACGGCATCAACCCTCTCACCCCTTTGGATTTAACCCCTTTGCCAAGTGATCTTGTAATAAGCTTAGATGGAAGCAAACGGGTCGATGCCATGAAGAAGATACATGAGAAGGTGAGGTTACGGTTGGAGAACAAAAAATAAGAAGTTGCAAGATGAGCTAACAAAGGAAGAAGAAAGATCATTCTTGAACCGAGAGATAGGGTGTGGGTGCACCTAAGGAAGGATAGATTCCCGTCTTAAAGAAATTCTAAGTTGATGCCGCGGGGTGATGGCCTATTCCAAGTATTAGAAAGGATAAATGACAATGCCTACAAGATTGATCTACCCCTAGAATATCAAGTGCACAACACTTTCAACATGTGTGACCTCTCTCGGGTGGAAACAGTGGAGGATGGCAATGATCCAAATTTGAGGACAAATTCGTTTCAAGATGGTGAGGATGATACGGGAATTCCTAGCTCAAAACTTTTCGCACGAAGCCAAGCACGTGAGTTGAAACGACTCTAAGCCTTGTTCATATCTTTGGCTGTATGTGAGGCCCTTGTGAGCCCATCTAAGGGCCTATACTTATTAAAGTGTGAAGAGGCCCACCAAAGTACCTCAAACCTACCCACTTAATGCCAAGGGTGTCTTGGTCTTTTGTCCCTCCTTTGTAATTGACTATATAAGCCATGTATTAGGGCTAGTCCTCTTTAGTTCATTCATATTATGGAAGACAACAAACACTTGTAATATTTTATGACTTCTCTTTCTCATTTGGAGAGGCCAAAACCAAAACTCACTAGTAGAGTAATACTAGTGTTGTATCTTGGCTAGAAACTAGGATCTTAGGGGTTCTTAGAGTTCCGCTTGGTCCAAGTAAGAACTTGGTGTTGATATTCATTAGTCTTAGGGTCCTTTCTCATTATTAGGGTTTTTATATCATTGAATATTGTATGTCAAGTTTTTATCTTTTTTTTTGTAATTTTGATAGCATTGTGTTGTTGAATCTAAAAGTCTAGTGAATCTGTGTGGGGATCTTTCGATTCACTAGAATTATTATCTTTGTTGTTCTTGTTGATAAACTCATTTTTTTCTAGTTCAAACAAGTGTTGCAAGCCTAATGAAGCCGTGTGTGGCCATTTTTTATTCACTAGCACTTTGTTGTTCTTCTTGTTGTTCTTGTGTTGGTTAGAATCTCTTGATACACACTTAGTCTTGTATCAAAAAATGACTTAATTTCCCCCACAAGCCGTAACTAAATGTAAAAACTACGTCCAGCGACGCGATAACTGAGGCACTGCGTCGATGTTGTCGATGCGATTGCCGATGCACTGCGTCGATGTTGTCGACGCGATTACTGATGCGTTGCGGCCTAATCACGTCGACTCACTATTTTAGACATCCAAACATGTCTCTAACGATGTCCGAAAAATCCAAAACTCACCCAAGATGACCTATTGACATCCCTGATCATGAATCAACTTAAAAATTGACATTCTAAGGTCGTAAGGATAAAAAATAAGATCATCCAATTACGAAGGCTAAAAATGATTCTAAGTCTTAACACTTAGTTGATTTTTTTCTAAGTATTAGACCCTCATGGCATGCAATATAAGACTGAAAGGGACTAGGATTTTCACGGGGTCTTACACGGCCAATCTTCAACCGCCAGCAGTAGGGCCCTCCTAAGCCTGCGGATCTCCCAAAGTATCTGTGCTCTCATTGCTCCCAACTCCCACTGCAGGTCACGAACCTGCATCCGAAGTTCATTCATGGCGTCTTGTAGAAAAGCAACGTCCTACACTGGATCAGTCATATCTAGAACACAATAAATTGACAAAAAACGTAAAATCAAAAGTAAAGAAAAGAATCTAAACGTAATGTAACGTATACTACAAATTGGGTATATTTACACACAAAGAAAGAAAAAAACTTACCTGGGTCAGGGAAGAGAAAGTGGTGAAAGGTGTAATATGAAAGGCAAGATGCAATAAATAACTAAAGTGTAGTAGAATGAATGATTGAGTAAGGAGAAACCTATTTATAGAGGATTGAATTTGAATGAGTTAGGCAAAAAGGCGTGACTGTTCACCTCCATTTATTAATTATATTTTTTATTACTCTGAAAAGTTATGACTTAATTAAATTAAGCAATATTGTGATAAGTCATGACTTTTCAGATTATTATTATTAATTAGTTCTTTCCGAGAACTGTTCTTATTAAGTTGTCACAACAGGTTCTATATCTGTTGCATCAGATAATCTATCTGTTGCAGCATATAATCTATCTTTTTTTAATAATCATCATATCATTAATCCAAATTTGGTGACTTTTTTATTATGTTAATTAAAAAAATGGATTTAAAAACAAAAATGGTGAAAAGTTACTACTTGTCGCCTATTTAATATTAACGTCAATTATTCAAATTAAATAATATTTTTTAAGGTTATAAATTGTGTTTATCATTTATTTCCTTATTATTTTCTGTGAAAAGAAATGACTTAATTAAATCAAGTTGGTGAATTTTTTATTATTGTGACAAGTCATGAATTTTTTTCTTATTATTATTAATTAGTTCTTAAATTCAAATAATCTTTTTCTCAATTTAAAAATCGAATATACCTTTTCAATAACCATTTTTTTAATAAAATAATAACCATTTTTATTGAGTTGTGGCAACAAATTGTATATTTGTTGCATCAGATAACCCATCTGTTGCAACAGATATACCATTTGTTGCAACAAATCGACCATCTGTTTTAGGAGCTTTTTTTATTTCTTCTAACAGTTGATTCATCAGTCGCAACAGATGGGGAATTTAATGCATCAGCAACATTGTTGAATGTGTTTAGACAAAAAGCCATGATTATTCACCTTTTCTTTTAACAATCATCATATAACTTAATTAATCCAATGTTGTGATTTTTTTATTAAATAAATAATTTTTAAAAATAGATTTAAAAACAAAAATGGTGTAAAGTCACGATCAGTTATTAAAATTAAATAACCGTTCTTTTATAGTCATAAATTGTGTTTATCATTTATTTTTGTATTATTTTCTGTGAAAAGAAATGACTTAATTATATCAAGCTCGTGAATTTTTACAAAAAATTACGATTGTTCACCTTTTTTTAACAATAATCATATACCTTAATCGAATCTTGTGACTTTTTTATTATATAATAAATAAATAATTTAAAAACAAAAATGGTGAAAAGTCACGATCAGTTATTAAAATTAAATAATTATTCTTTTACGGTTATAAATTGTGTTTATCATTTATTTACGAACCGTTTTTCATATTAAATAATCGAAAAGTCATGACTTTCACCCTCAATAACAACAATAAGCCCTTTTTTTATTAATAACCACCTATTGCAACATATAATTCATTTGTCATAATAGATTAACCATCTGTTGCAACATATAGTTCATCCGTTGCCACAAACGCTCAATCCCTACCTCCAACTATTGACATGTTGCGAACAAGGAATAGACAGAATGAAAAGTAAATATTAAAAAAGAATTATAAATCCAAAGTCGACCAAACATAGATTTTTGAATCCATTAAATACAAATATAAATAATAAAAAAGCATACCCTTGGGTAGATCTGATATAATAAAAGAAAAAATATAGCCTAATTATTATTATTATTATTATTATTATTATTATCATTATTGTCAACCGGCCCATCGTCATCCGGCAGCAACAGAGCCCTCCTCAGCCTTGCTCTCATGTCGCCCAACTCCCACCAGAGTTCATGAATCTGCTTTTCAAGTTTCCCTGAGGAGTCGCGCAAAATCACCTTGTCCAAATCTGGATCAACCATATCTAGAAGTGGAGTTATGTATAAATATATTAATTAATTAAATAAAACTGACGACTTTTCGAATATGTAAATTAAAAAACTGATTTAAATACAACATTTTATCTTTTATTGCATTTCGAAATGAAAAGACAAAAAAAGGGCAGCCTAGTGCACTAAAGCTACCACTATGTACGGTGTTTGGGGAAGGTCCCCACCACAAGGGTGTATCGTACGCAGCCTTACCTTGTATTATATTTCAGAATAAAAAGAAAATTGCTTTAAGATAAATCTAATAGATGGGTAATCGGTTGCAAAATATATTATATCTGTTTGAAAATTAACAACATATTGACAATCTGTTGTAACAGATAGATTTATCTGTTTGATTTTTCCAACAGATAAGTCATATGTTACAACAGATTGATCATCTTTCATAACATATGTCTATAATTATTTGATAATTTTAAAAGATGTGTCATCTATTGCAATAGGTTAGTCATCTATTTATTTAAATCAAGCCATAGATGGGCTAAGAAGAATAAGGTGCGTGCAGATGGATGGATCCACTTTCATGTGTGGGAGTAATGTATTACTGATAAGGTTATCGAGAAAACATACATAAAGTACAATGATTTTGTGAATGCAGTTTTTACCCGATTAGGAATTGATCATTCAAACAAGATCCTGCATTGTATAGTTTAGTTTGATAGGTTCGAATTGATGAGGCCGAGGGGCCCATAAAGATGGTACCGATACCCTGTTATGATTAATAACGGTTGTTTCTAATGTTTATACGTGTCAAGTTTTGAAAAGGGATCAATATTTGGTGTCATTATAGATATCCAATTGCGATTGGACTTAAGTGTGCATTGGACTCTGAGAAGGTCTTTGGAGCATCGTACTACATCAACCAAGAATGGAATACCAATAGAAATTCCCCTCATCCAAATTTATATGGATGGGTTGTTCGAGAAGATGATTATATGCCAGAAGGATTCATAGGAGAATAATTGTGAGGGAAAGGGAAAGTTGATGAAAACCTATATCATCTAAGAGCTAACTGAAGAGGAAAACATAGGGTGGCAAGAAACTTCTAGCGAATCTGACCGACGTAGCTGAATTAGAACACGAGAAATCCGAATCAAGTGCAAATATAAAATTGTATCCAGTACTGAAAATCCCTTGGTTGTATCTCTAAAAGAAAATTAGTGCAGCTGGGCACTTTACTGGAGAGCTGCGACTAGGTAGCGTGGTCGTAATGATCACCTACATAGAAAATAGTAGAACACAAAGAAAATAGCTTTGCGGGCACCGAGGGTTGAAATGATGTACCGTAAGTAAAGAAAACTTGGCCCAAGAACATCTGCATTTAAAATAAGAAATCTAAGTGAAGGCGGCAATTTTTGAATTTTAAATTGCATCCCATGCCTTCTTATTTGTGGTTCCGATTTGGTCCACTGCTATTGACCTGATTGGAACTACAAACAAAATTGAGTATCATTACTTTCTTAGCAATATGGATATAAATGATTGTGTTTTCTTGCCTTAGCATACTTTCAACGTATCTTGGAGAAGATCAGATGTTTGTTGTAGTATGTTAATCCTGATAATTTTCAAGCTTACCTCCAGCATGCTGATTCGATATTCAAACTTATCATTGACGTCTTTGAGGTCAGTGTAGAGTTCTTGGTCTTTTGTGAGCTAGTCAATCAGGGAAGAACACTTTCTTCGAAGCTGTGGCATTGTAAAAGGCCTTCAGAAGGCTTCCAGAACACTTTCGTTGGAAGGCTTAAATGATACATAGAGGGTCGCTATGTTTGTTTTAGGTCAACGTCTTGATGCACACTCAAGCAGTGGTCCCAAAGTTGAATAGCTAACTTTCTCGAGCGTTGTTCAATGCAGCTTGTTCTACTAACCTCAAAAGGATTTGATAGGTTATCCTTTAAGCTATACTTTGGGATATCCTTTGAAGGTTGGTAGAACAAGATGCATTGAACAACGCTCGAGAAAGTGAGCTATTCAACTACTAGGACCACTATTTGAGTATGCATCAAGACGTTGACCTAAAACAAACATAGTGACCCTTCATGTATCATTTAAGCCTTCCAAAGATAGGCTTCTGGAAGCCTTCTGAAGGCCTTTTACAATGCCACAGCTTTAAAGAAAGTTTTCCTCCCTTATTGACCAGCTCACAAAAGACAAAGAACTCTACACTGACCTCAAAGATGACAATGATAAGATTGAATACCGAATCAGCAAGCTGGTGGCAAGCTTGAAAATTATCGAGATTCACATACTACAACAAGCATTTGATCTTCCTAAAGATATGATTAAATCATGCTAAGGAAAGAAAACACAATCAATTATATTCATATTTCTAAGGAAGTAATGATAATCAATCTTGTTTGTGGTTCCGATCAGGTCTATAGCAGTGGATCGAATCGGAACCACAAACAAGAAGGTATGGGATGCAATTTAAAATTCAGAAATTACCGCATTTGGTTAGATTGCTTATTTTAAATGCAGATGTTCTTGGGCTAAGTTTTCTTTACTTACAGTACATCATTTCAATCCTCGGTGCCCGCAAAGATGCTTTCTTTATGTTCTGCTATTTTCTATGTAGGTGATCATCCCGGCCACGCTACCTAGCCGCAGCTCTCCAACAAAGTACCCAGTTGCACTAATTTTTTTAGAGAGACAACAGACGAATTTTCAGTACTGGATACACATTCATATTTGAAATTGATTCAGATTTCTCATGTTCTAATTCAGCTACATCGCCCAGATTCGCTAGAAGTTCCTTGCTACCCTATGTTTTCCTTTTTAATTAGATCTTAGATGATATAGGCTTTCATTAAATCCCCCTTTCCCTCACAATTATTCTCCAATGGCTTCTTCTTCTGGCTTATAATGATCACCCTGAAAAACCCAGTCATATAAATTTGGGCTAGGGCAATAAATATATTGATTTCCGTTCTTGGTAGAAGCAGTGGGAGGCTTTGAAGGCCATCCCAGAGTCCAATGCACCCTGAAAGTTAGTCCAATCACTATCGAATCTTTTTACAATGCCACTAAAACTTGATCACTTCACAAATCTTAACACATAGACACGAGCAACAACTGTCATTAAATCTTAACATAGTATCAGAACCATATTTATGGTCCCTCAGCCTTATTAGTTCGGACCTATAAAATTTTACTGTAAAATTGCAGTTATCTTGTTTGAATGAGCAATGCCTATTTGGTAAAAAATAGCACTCACAAAATCAGTGTACTCAATGTGTGTCTTCACGATAACATTATCAGTAATACATACCTCCCACATATGAAGTGGTTCCATCTGCAAGCAGTTTATTCCTCTGAACCCATCTTTACTGTAGCCTCTTGTGTTGGTCGGGCAAAAGTTGATCAAAATTCATTTCCTTATATCTTCAAATAAGATAAAAACAGTTCTTGTTAAACAGAAGGAGAACAAAAAGAACATTATCCATCTGTTGCAATAGATTACCAATCTGTTGCAACAGGCTCCACATCTGTTGCACCAGCTTCCCATTTGTTTGACAGATTGTAAATTTGTTGCAACAGATGGATAAGCTATTGTAATAGATATGTAGTCTATTACAACAGATGTGTAAACTGTTGGAATGCATCAAACCAGCCTTGGTAATGGTTTGATTTGTTCCAACAGTCAACAACAACATCAACAGCAAACAAAAAACAAAGAAACAACACCAACAACAAAGAAATAACATCATTTGTTCCAACACCATTAACAACAACACACCACAAGTTCTAACAACACCAACCCTACCAACAATATCAATAACACCATAAAAAACAACACACCACAAGTTCTAACAACACCAACCCTACCAACAACATTAATAACACCATCAACTGTAAAAAAATAAACAAAATACATGCCAAAGAAACGAACAAAATACATGCCAACAAGACTTTTAGGGGTCGTTTGGTAGAGTGTATTGAAATGTTAATGCATGCATTAGTTTAATGGGTTTTAGTAGTACCTTGTTTGGTATACCTTTTTACCCTATGTATAACTAATGCAAGTATTAGTTATACACTCTATTGTGTATTGAGGTGTGTATTACTAATACCTCAAAATCCACTGCATTAGTAATGCAATGGATCTAATGCATGCATTAACATGCTTAAAGACCCTATTGCCCCTCAAAAAAATTTTCACATCCTTTCCAACATATATATTGAGGGTATTATGTAAAAAAAATTGTTTTTTTAGAAATTATGTAATTCATGTTTTTTTAATACATCGAACCAAACACTGTATTAGAAAAATACAAGCATAACTAACACAAGCATTACTAATAAAAGCATTACTAATATACCATATTTTGCATTGTTCTTATACACTCTACCAAATGACTTCTTAAACTTCTCCAAACAGATGACTTTTTTTTCATATTTTAATAATAACAACGATTCGTTCATTCAAGACTTTAAAGTAACCCTTCCTTCAAGTTGTTTAAATAAATGTGCTATGGGTAAAGGATAATTAAATTAAAAATAGATGTAAATAACTGATTTAAATAACTTTCAAAGAAGAAGATGAGAATGAAAGAGCAATAGTGAACCATACTTGCAATGTCAAAAGCAAGGGGATCGAAACAACAATTTCAGTCAAGAAAAGATATAGATCGGTTGAGATCATAAAGGATCCTTATGAGAAAGAGGACAAAAAGGGAGACGGCTGTGATAACCCTAAAGAGGAGAGAAAGAAAAAAAAAGATGAATAAATTTAGGGCTGGAGAGATAATTCTAGATATGGGTTTAAATGTTCATTAATATTCATTAATAACTTGAGGGGCTTGAGGAAGACGGATGACATTGAAAAGACAAGATAAGACTACTCAAGGAGGACATTTTTGAGGTATCAAAGATATATTTTTTACCGCCTTAGTAGTATTAAAATTAAAAAAAAATTCAAACAGACATGTCATCTGTTGCAACAGATATCAATATCTATTTAAAATTTTCCAACAGCTCAGTCATCTGTCACAACAGATGCAAATGCCTATTTGATAATTAAATCAGATAGGTAATGTGTTGCAACAGATATCTCAATATCTATTTGAAAACTTCTAATAGCTCAGTCATCTGTCGCAGCTCACTTTGAAAACTTAATTTGGAGAATACAACATTATAGAAAATATAATATGATCCCTTTTTATATTTATTAATTTTTCAAACATTTATTGAAATCATTTAATAGATTCAAAAACTTTTTTCTCTCCTCAAATCCTCTTCTTCTCCAAATTTTTCTTGATTTTTTTTGAAAATAAAAAAGTTTGGGGCGACTCTTGCTTCCCAAGTTGAAATTTTTCAGTTTTTCTTGCTCAGGTAAGTTTAGTCTTCTTCCCCGATCAGTTTAGATCCATTTTAGAATATTTTTTTCTTTCTATTTGTGTTGGGGTTCTTTTAGTCAAAATTTGACTTCTTTTAGTTAACATTATTGATTCCTCATGTTTAATCGTGTTTTGCTTTGGATAATGACTAGAAAAATTTGTATTTATATTGCATATTGATTTTAAATTTGTTGTACTGAATTGGACCCATTTGAATGATGTTCTTGTTGTTGTGAATTGCACTACCAATATCTGGAGAAGTTGAAAATTGATTTGCATGTTTGATTTGAGGCGGTTTTCCATTTTTCTTAATAGACCAGTGGTTGATAGATTGACCACTGCCGATTTATTTTTGCTGTATTTTTTCATTTTTATTAATAGACTAGTGGTTAATAAATCGATCATTACAGATTCATTTTTGGTTGTAGATCATAAATTATGAGAGTTCATAGAGAAGTTAAAAGGCCTACTTCCTCTACTTCTAGCAGTAAGAAGTGAAAAGCCAAAGAAGTTTTCAAAACTTCAAAGAGGAAAAAAGTTGTAGCCGATAAATCCGAATCAAAAACTGAATCAAAAATCCTTGCTGATATTTCCAAATATTATGAAAGTAGTGCACATGAGAGTGACGATGTTGAGGATAGTGAAGGGAAAAGGGAAGGGGAAAGCAAAGAAGAAAGTGAAAGTTTTAGCGGTGAAGATGAAGGCAGGAGAGATAGTGGAGACGGGAAGGAGGATGATCCTCTATCCTTGCCAATTTGTGCGAGAGATATCTCTGTTGAGTCGTACGGCCTAACAACTTGGATGGATGATCTAGGTTCTTTTCCTACAAATATTTTCGTAAGAGCAAGAATGGCGGTCTATCAAGAGTTTAGAAGGATTCTTGTTGAACAAAAGTTGTATGCTGATTTTAAGAAGACTTGTTTCGGACACTTAAGGCATGTGCCGGAACATTTTAAGTTTAATGAATAGATGATCCATTATGTGTTGTTGTAAAAAACTACATGAAATTTGGTTCTGTGTGAACGGTAAACCAGCTTATTTTGGCTTAAAGGAATTTGCTCTGATTACAGGGCTAAACTGTTCAGCATATTCTCGTGAATCAAAAATGAACAAAGTCCTGTAAAATGGCAAAAGCTTTCATTTTAAGGTTACGAAGAACAAGAGAATTACTGTCTCAAGGTTGGTTAGCCTAATCAAAGTTAATAGGTTGACTAATCAACAAAAGTTGAAGTGTACTTTAGTTTGGTTCGTGCACTCGATGTTGCTGGAAAAGGACCCATCAAAGAAGGTGGATTCAGACCACATCAAGTTGGAGGATGATTTATATTTCTTTGGGAGGTATCCATGGGTAAAAGAGTCGTTTGGGTTGACATTGAGCTATTTGAAAAAAGAAGATTGATTTGACCAAGAAAAAAGAAGCATTTGTGAATAGAAATAATGCATCGTACGCGTTATATGGATTTTCCAGGGTGTTTCTGGTACTTATAATCTACCATCTTATTGATTTATTATAGACTCTTACCTATTTATGTAATAATACATAGAACCTGTAGATTTACGTATGCTTCTATTGATTGCAGGTTTGGATACATGAGGCATTTTCTCAGCTAGGAAGGTACGTCGGTAAGTCGTTAAATACTCCTTTGCCTATTCCCGGGCTTCTTAGATGCCATACATCAAAGTGTGACAACATAATGGAAGGTGACCCATTTAAGTACAAAGAAAACAACTCAAAGTTTAAATTATACTTATTATAATATGATAATAATATTATTATATTAGTGAATGTCATGTAATTTATATTTATTTTTGTGTAGATTGTGCACCCGTACCTTACCCCTATCGTCCGTGAGATGGAGAAGAGATACATGAAAATATTTAAGTCATACACGAATAAAGTTAAGGATACGTCCATCGATGCCTTCAAGGCGCAACTAAAAGGTGTGACTGTCCTGACTTCATTAGTGGAGGTTGTGAACAAAGAAAAAGATTTGGGTGGTCACAATTATGTTCCAAGTCCAGCACGTGCTTGTGATTGTGCTGGTTCAAGTGGACTCAAAACTACACCCGACACTTCTAATGATGATGACCTACGAGAGCGTGTTGCTGTGCTCGAGAAAAGTGTTCTGGATATTGCTTCTTTTGTTAGAGATAAAAGGTTGAGGAGAATCGAGAAGAATAAGAAGAAGCATCAAGATAAAGGTAAACTAAGTTGTTTTTGCTCTTCCTATTTAATTTTCTTGTATAATTTTTGTAATTCTTTCACAACAAAGCAGTGCACCTCGACAGTCCCCCTCATAGATGACATCAAGTAAACCTTAAAGAACTTGCAGTCGTAGTTACTGACATTGCTGCAGTAGATGAAAAAGTTGAAGAAGAGAAGAAAGAAGAAGAAATGGAAGAGGAAAAGGCAGTAAATGAAGAAGATGCAAAAGAAGAAGAAGAAGAAGAAGAAAATAAGGAGAGGATAGCTGAAGAAGAAGAGAAAAACAAGAAGACAGTTGATGAAAAAAGAGTAGCTGAAAAAGAGGACGAAAATATTGAAGAAGAGAAGAAATTAGAAGAAGAAAAGAAAGAAAATGAGAAGAAAGAAGTAGAAGAATAGGAGAGAAAACATGAAGAAAATGAAGTAGATGTGATGGGCATTGTTAAAAAACTTAATGATGATAACATGTAGTTCGGTGGTTTGGAACAAATAATTCTCTTAATGATTTTGTTGTTTATAATGATTTTTGTTTTATGGATAATTGAATTACATATATTTGGCATGTCAATGATAAATTTACTGATGAAATTATGTTCACTTATTCCATTGTCTTATTCGATTAAACAGTTGTTTGCATTGTGTTACCAGTTCAGCTATTGTCCTAATTTATAGAGGTCGATGAAAAATACTATAGAAGTTGTTCTCTATAATTTTTAGACTGAACGCACAATCGATTGAATAAATCATATATTTACAATGATGACAAATAAGTTTACTGTTATATGTAGCATTGTATCACCAATTTAGTAACTATCATGGTTTGTAGAGGTTCATCGATTGTGTCCAGTGTAAATCATAGACGCAAAGCCTTGTCAATAATATACCGTGTTGGTTTATTGCCCTTAGTATCCTATTAGGAAAAAAGGAATAATTAATTAATAAAATAATGAATAATTGAATTTTATGCAATCAAATAAGCTTAAACAAGTCATGTGATCGTATGAGAGTCCACGTAAATTGTAGAAGGTGATCAAAGATGTGTGAGGATGGGTAGTGGTGGTACAACCAACATCCTCAGGGTAATGTTTACCCAAAGCACAAGTATGTTGTGGGGAATTCATTTATTCAACCACAACTCATCATTTGTTCAACCACAAGTCATCAACTCACACATCTTTGATCACCGTCTTCAATTTACGTGGACTCTCATACGAGCACATGACTTGTTTAGGCTCATTTAATTGCATAAAATCTAATTATATATTATTTTATTAATTAAATAATCCTTTTCAAAATATGTGCTAGTCATGGTCTATAAATAAATATCCTCATCTAGTTATTTAATTGTGGAAGTAGTTTCCAATCTATTCTAGATTATATAAGGTCGAGTAAATGACTAAGCATAGTCTAGCATAAACTACGGACTACTTCATTAATAAATACACTAGACGAGGATACATATTCATAGATCATGACTAGCACATATTTTGAAAAGGATTATTTAATTAACAAAATAATATATAATTATGCAATCAAATGAGCCTAAATAAGTCATGTGATCGTATGAGAGTCCACGTAAATTGAAAGTGGTGATCAAAGATGTGTGAATTGATGACTTGTGGTTAAACAACCAACATCCTTAGGCCAATGTTTACCAAAGCACAAGTACGTTGTGATGAATTCATTTGTTCATCCACTACCCATCCGCACACATCTTTGATCAACTTCTCCACTTTACTTGGACTCTTATATGATCACATGACTTGTTCAAGCTCCTTTAATTTCATAAAATCTAATTATTTATTATTTTATTAATTAATTTTTTTAAATTTTCCAAATATGCTACTAAGACCAATAAACCAATGTGGTATATTATTGACAAGGCTTTAAGTCTAGGATTTATAATGGACACAATATATGGCCCTCAAATCACTTTCACTTATTTAATTATTTATATCTTTGACTATGTACTAATATTTTTTTGGACTGTTGCACCAACCCATATATACCTTAGCATTGACCGAGTGTGGATCTATACGGTTTAGCATCTACCTAATGCATGAGAAGGCATCGATTTTATTTACGCTCTATGCAGAAGGTCTAGCAGTATCGTCTATTAGTGACAAAGCTTGCAGTCTGTGATTTACAATTGTCAAAATTACATTTAATTAATTATTTATATTTCATGAACCTACATAATGGAATATCGATTACGTAGATAGACACGCGTAGTTATTGGTCTCGGTTAATCATATACTATATCAAACGAGCAATTAATTTTGTACAAATCCACATAATCGTTGATAGACCAGATTCATTATCCATTAGCATATATGAACTCGTAGTTATATAAGATAGACCATTAGTTTTGACGTCTGACAACTGTTTCATTCATCTTTTAACAGGGGAAATTACAAAATTTCAACCAAGAACATAATTGTATAATTAATATAGAGACAAACAGAAAGGGTATTGTAATAAAATTTCAAACACTCATTTCATAAGTTCATTGCAGCAATGGTCTAACACCATATTTACAACAAAATACGATCAAAAAGGGCAAAAAAAAGAAGCTTTCATCAAACAAATTCCCTAGCCATGAAAGCTTCTTTGCAATGAACTTACAACTACGACTACAACATCAATTAAAACCTAAACTAAGGGGATAGTGGGGTGTGATGAACTTCTTGGGCTGCATGTTCAGCCTCTCCATGATTGCCCATAAAAATCGGGCAATACGTCGGAGTTCACAGTGGAGGTGCTCCTTGTCCTGACCTAGACCATAGAAAAGACAGTCTAGGTTATTTTGGAGGAGGAGAATGTCGTGACTATGCTGGAAATGAAACCTATTTCATGATCTGAGTGGAATGCTTGACATCTAGTCATATTTATCGATTTTCTTAGGTTGAAAAAAATGAATATTATGTATAGTTGATGGTTGTTTATATATATCAAAATATAAGCCTTTGGTCTTCCCGATTAGTTATAGGTAGACACGTGTGTTGGTGGAATTCGAGGAGATAGCATATACCCAATCGACGCAGGGTGTTAGTGGATGTGCAACCGCTTTTTTAATGTGTCATAAATGCTCGACTATTCATCTGTTTGTTTGAATAATTAGATTTTTTAATAGACCTGAAATAGAATCAATAATAAACTATGTGGTATATAAAGAATAATCCCAATAGTCTTGACACACAATATATCCCAATAAACTATGCGTGTGCTAGGGTTGTATATAAAAAGTGATGATGTCAACCTGGTGTCTAAATGCTTAATTTTTCAAAACTTGTGTCAAAAAAACTAAAAAGGTGTTCAATGTGCCTATTTTACAAAATGGAGTTATCCAAGAAATATTTCTTTACCGCCTTAGTAGTATTTTATCATTATTCATTTGGACAAAAGATTGCTTTAAAAAAATTCAAACAGATATGTCATCTGGTGTAACAGATATCTATTTCTGTTTGAAAATTTTCAGCAGCTCAGTCATCTATCGCAATAGATTTCTTTGCAATTGATTTTAAAAAATAATTAAGATCAATTCAAACCAAATTAATAATTTCAAAACTTGTCATTCTTTCCCAAAAAATACAAATCAACCCAATACAAATCATCTATTTGCGGGAAAAATATTTCATCATTTCAAATCTTGAGTTCTTTCTCTTTTCTTTATCTCTCTACAATACAGATAACAACTACTCAACATATTGCTCAATCCTTCAAAATATATCAATTTTCTTCCCATTTTCGACCACATAGTTGTTATTTTTGACTTCATTATCACTTGTATCCATCGTTTTCTCTGTCTTCACAGGTAACAGAGTTAGATAAGAGTTCTACATTTGTTCATTATTCTAAAAATTATGACTTTTTAGATTATAATAAAAAAAGAAGACTTTTAATTGTATTACCTTCGAGAATGGGTTAAGAATTTTGAGTTTTGATGCTAAATAATGTAGAAAGAATTTGAGAAAACCCTAGTTTTTATCGCAGTGTTTTTTTGACTATCGTGGTATTGTTGGATGGTATTTGTGGTATTGTTGGTGGTTGTTGGTAGTTGTGTCGGTATTGGTGGTCTTGGTGGTGGTGTCGGTGGTCTTGGTGTTGGTATTGGTAGCATTGATGGTGGTGTTAGCTGTCTTGGTGGTCTTGATATGGTTATTAGTGGTTTTGGTGGTGGTGGTGGTCTTAGTGCTGGTCTTGGTGGTGTTGGTGGCATTATTGGTGGTCTTGAAAGAATTGGTGGTGGTGTTGGTGGCATTAGTGGTGGTCTTGGTGGTTCATCTGTTACAATAGGTGGAACATTTGTTGGGAGATATTAAATAGGATTCCTCATCTGTTCCAACTTATGGGTTATCCGTTGGAGTATTTATTTGTAATGTGGCATATAATAATTTATTGAAATTTTAAAAAAACTATGCAGATATCAAATGTAATGTATTTTTTGTTTTTCTATTATTTGTAGTTAAAAGATGTCTCCCAAAAGAAAAGAAATTGAAAGTGGAACAATTTCTGACCACCCAATAAAAAGGCTAGAGTACAAATGGATTCGGAGGAACTTCCTGAACAATCTCAGTCAGGGAAAAATAAGGCTGAGAAAAGTTATGAAAAGGGAGATGGAGAAGGGTATATAGAGCCTGGTGAGGAAAAAAAGTGAGGAGGAAGAAGAAGATAAACAAGATGATAATGCCTCACCAATGGGGCATGAAATAAGATCAAAATCCCAGCATAAGGCTGTCAAAATATTAGTATTGACAGGTTTCAAGTTGCGATGCTGATAGATCACCCATCAAAAGCAACTGGTGATCTTGTTATTAGATACTAGTTGAGGAAACCTTTTGATGAATTCAGGAATATTATGAAGAATGAAAACATAGACGGACCTTTTAAGAAGAGCTGCTTTGGACACTTTCTTGAGCTGCCTGAGGACCACACTGTCCATTTCCAAATGAGCATGGTATAGGGTCTTCTCAAGTACAGGATCAAGTACGCGAGGGATGATATAGATTCGAAGGAGGATGAAAAAAGATGGATGAAATCTGGATCAACTATTGTGGAATACAAGTTTGTTTTGGCTTGAAAGAGTTTTCCATAGTGACAGGCTTGAGATGCAATCATCCAGAAAAAACTCTCATCAAGGAAACACCCCCCAAAAGGTCCAAGGCAAGCAGGACATCCAAACCACCACCATCAAATAGATAGAAGGCATTGTCCAAGAAACCACCAACTAAAACGAACAAACAAAAGGAAAAAAATAGTTGGGTTGTTGGAAAATATTAGACGTAGCTACAAAGTGACGGATTTGATAGAAGATCTCAAGGATAAAACCATACCAAAGCAGTACAGGGAGCAATTCTGCTTATTTTGGTTTGCCCATGTCGTTATATTGGCAAGAGACATCAACAAAGTCATAAAAGATGATTTGTTGAAGCTTGCTGCTGATTTTAAGAAATTCAATAATTATCCCTGGGGATATAAGAGCTACTAATTGACTATCAAATATTTACTGACAAAGCTATCCCCAAAGACGACCATATTACAACGTTTCTTAGGCTTTAATAGTAAATTTAATCACTATTTGTTTACTCATCCATTAATTTATATTGAATAATTATTATGACTTTTTTTGCTTGCTTCCTGTTTACATATTTTAGGCTTGGGCATTTGAATCCACTCCTCCCCCCCCAGAAAGTAGTTCAAGGATTACCCGAATGAGGTTTTCCATCCAAGGATCCTTAGGTGGTTGGCTGCAAAGAGCAGCACAAAAATTAAGGAGGTTGATCTCTTTAACCCTCCGATGATGCAGTACATCTTATTTCAAGCAAAATAATTTGACTCAAAGAAAGATATTAAAACAGATGTGCCATCTATTGCGATAGATGGGTTGTCTGTTGCAATAGATTACCAGTCTACTACAACTGGTGGAACAGATGGGTAATCTATTATGACAGACGATCCATATTTCGTAAGAGATTAACCATCTATTGCTCTGGTTCTCTAAACCCGACTCAACAGATTACCCATCTACTTCAAATTATGCAACAGATGAGTAATCTGATGCAATATATTGCTATATATAGATCAACTGTTATGACAGGTAGATCATATGTTGCATAAGTTGATTGTGTTAACATGTAACCCAACTGAGTGCAAATTATTATTATATGATTTACATTAATGTATCTATCTTTATTTACAGGTTGTGTATCCTTGGATCGTGCCTACTGAGCAAGAGTTGGGGATGACTTTTTTTATTACTCTAGGTTTTGTTGATACAATAGCAGACCTAATGGTGGGGTTAATAAAGAAGGAATTGGCTGGAGAAATAGCCATAATAAGAGCAGTTAGGCAAGGTCAGCCTAATGTTGAAGCTCTTCATGACCAACCGACTGCAACAGATTCGGGTGCTTCTGCTGGGGTATTGCTGGTGGAGTTATTGATGCTGATACTAGTCGTGATGATGAGCATATTGATGCTCAAGAAAAAATAAATACGTTTGAAATAACCCCTTACACAGGTCCCTCTCGCCCATACACCGGTCCCTTTCACCCTTACTGTGGTCCCTCCCACCCCTCTTCACTCTCATGTTCTCATTGCAAATGCAAGGACAGAAAAGATAAACTTTTTGAAAAACTAGAGGCTATCACTGAAGTTGCCGAGGAATTAAAATCCAAGAAGGGTGTCATACCATCCAAGAAGGTGAGGGAGCCATACACTTCTATAGTGGCGGTTAAGAGGAAGAAAAGAAAAATTATCCAAATACTCTCCAGCCTAAAAATAAAAAGGATAGCAACTCCTCCTTCTCCAAAATTTGTTGAAGTTCTGATGTCATTGAAGAAGGTGGACATATACGCGACGCTTGGAGAATAAGAGAGAACAGAACTGTGAAATGCCAAGAATCCCAAGAAGAAGAAAACAACAAAAGAATACACCATGCATATGTTTGACGCCCAAGACTTCAGGAGTATGATAGTTATGCATAAGTGGTACATGGATAAGGCAAGTTTACTTTTCCTAACCTATCCTTCTAATCTACTCCATGAAGAAGAATCTACGCATCAGATGTGTCGCCTGTTATAACAGTTGGTTCTTCTAGCACAACTGGTGATTATTCTGTTGCAACAGATTAAACATCTGTTACAAAAGTTGCATTAGCTGGTTAATCTGTGAACAGATTCAGAGAACCCTCTACAGCAGATGGACCATCTGTTGCATCTTTCCACTATGTTTTTCTTCTTTACAATTACTAACCTACTTAAAAATTGTCTTCTTATATCACAGTATGTTGATGAAATTCTCTAACTCATGAGGGGCAGACAATTAGCGTACCTGAATGCTTATGATACTACTGATAGGATAATGGACCTCAACTTCTACAATAATTTCAAGAATAGGTACAATGGGCTCAGGGATCTAGCTAAAACTCTCGGTGGACCGGGATTCGATTGGTTAGTTTTTACGTACGAATGGGAGAAAGATATGCTTAACTATGTTAGAGGGAAGAGGCCATATCCATACGATAAAAGTTGGACCAAGGAAAAGAGAATTCTTGCAGTCATGAACATGGAAGTCAAAAATTTTCTCATTGTTGAGATACTTCTCGAGGAGGGAAAAATTAAGATTTATGACTGCAACTTACCTGTCTTTGATGACGTCGCTTTTTTTATCCACATGCAGCCACTGTTAGAGTTGCTCCCCAAATTTTTGAGGAAAAGTAAACTGATGGATCATTTGCCAGCAGAAGTCTTGATGAAGAAAACATGGGATTTTGAAGGTCGAAACAAGGACATGGACCTTCGAAAAAATAAAATTGGTCCCGTGTGCGGGCCGTACGCGCTTGCATACATCGAATGTTTGTTGACCAGCACAGAAATTTCCGATCTGTGCGACGCCATTATGAAAAAGATGTAAGAGGTCTAGGCTTATGGGGTACTAACTAAATGCTTGAAGCCCATGTATAAGGAAGAAGATGTATAAAGACAAACACCATAAAAAAAATTATGTTTGACGAAAGTTGATTTTTTATGATGCTACAGATTGTCTATCTGTAGTAACAAGTAATATATCTACTGTGATAGATTGATTATCTGTTGCAATAGGTTGGTCATCTATTGCATTATGCAGATGTCTCAGTGTCTCTGTCGCAACATATATATAATTTGTTGCAATATATAGTCTATTTATTGCAACTGATAGGTAATCTATTGGAACAAATCAAAAAAGTAGGAAGATCTGTTTGATAATTTCCAATAGATTACCTACATGTTGCAATGTATGTCTAAATCTATTTGATAATTTCCAACAGATATGTCGTCTGTTGCAATAGATATATTATCTATTGTGATATTTGAATCTAGTATTCCATTCCAATCAATAAGTTCAAAACTAAGGATTAAATTATATTCATAGACAACATAAAATAAATCGAATTCTTCAGAAATTATATGAAATAACTCAAAAATAAATGAAATGTAAAAGAATCATTATGGGTACAAATGATATACTCTACAAATAAATCAACAATTTAAACTTTGGTGACAACAATTACCAAGGAGAGGTTATTACTTTGACAGACTCAAGCTATAAATATCTACTCAATATGGACAAGTTGTTCTTCATTCGGTGCTATGGAATTTGGCTTTGGTCACCATGGATCTTTAATGTCACTTGCGTATGATTTATGAGCTTTTGCTTCTCCGTATTTCCATAAAAGAGAAGCATATATTTTGCGTAGTAATCTGGCATCAAGTCTATCATTTGATACTTGTAATCCATCGCTCAAATACTCGGTGTAAGCGGAAACAAAAAGACCGCAATCCCTGAGTTTTAAAAAAAATAGATAATCCATATCTTGTAGTTCATGTAAGTGTTGTGAAATTTATGAAATGAAACTAAATCATGATACTTACAGGATACCAATAGGTTGTTGAGAAATTCCTTAAACATATTCTACATCAAATGGATTAACCATTTTATCCCGGTATGCTTCAATCGTCGACCAATCAGTACAAACCTTTTGGTCTAAAAAGCCACTCATATCAAGGTAAGTAGGCAATATTTTGACCAGCTTTTGTATCTCAGACAATGGCCTGAAATGTCTTCTCCACGACATCAAGTCATAAACTCGGATGCGTATCTCTTTTAGAATGATGACTGCCAACACCCAATGGAATTCATCACCACAATTGATTGAAATATACACTCCGTCGACCTAATGCAAAGGTAAGCCAGCTGGAATGCTAAAACCTTTGATGATGTTGATTAAGCATTCCTCATTTCGGGAAACTTCCAGCTGTTGTTGACAAAACCTATCGTAAGCATTATTGATGTAAACTTTGTATAAACAATTGTCTTTCGTGTATCTGTATTGTTCTTGTGTTTGCAACTTGACCTTTTTTCGGAGGTAGTAAGAAATGACATCGACATACTGCACATATTATCAAACATTTTGGATTACGTGATAATAAAATTAATACACAAATATAATTAAATAAAGTATTAATTAATAGTAATATGTATGACATTTAAACCTCATCCTTCCAGCAAGTTTGGGGTTGTGACATCAAATAGAACCAATCCTTTATTTTGGAATGTGCAACAACGAGGTCGAACATATCAAAACCAAGACTCAATTCATTCACTTTGTGGTGTTCGCCATTTTATATTCTACATGATTTATATGTGTTAATGTCATGTTTTTACAATAAGAATTGTATAAATCAATATCTTTAAAAAAGATTTATGTACCTGCCGGCGTGATGCTTTAACAGCCCATCGGCAATTCATTCTAAATAGTCGTTGATCAACTTTGTTAGCTTTCTTAGAGCCTAATCTGCAATGTTGAACCCTTTAAATGGGTAATTCTTCCGTTCTCCCGAACTAACAGGCACCACTTTTTGTTCTTTCATGGAAGTAGTTGATGGATTATCAACTGTGATATTATATTGTTCAGCAGTAGCTTCTACTGTGACATCTATTTGGTAAGCCAGAATTATCAAAGATAATCACAGATATACAATAGATTATCTGTCTATTGTATCAGATGGATCATCCATAGGGACAAACTCGAACAGGTAAAACAAAGCTATATGATAATTTCGAACAGATGACCAATCTTTTGCAATATATGACTCATCTGTTGGTATAAATTAAAATAGTACTAAGACCTATTTGATTTTCTAAAATAGACGGACATATATTACAACAGATAACGTATTTGATGCAACAGGTTATATGATAGTTGCAATAAATGTATATATTTGTTTGATAATTTTCAGCAGATGTATAATCTGTTGGAATAGACGTGTCTGTTTGTTTATTGGAACAGATGATATACATTCACCTCCCTCATCTCATGCTATTCTTCTTTGTCCCTTGTACATTGATAAAAGGTGCAAGACAATGACAAAGGAGTTGCAATTTTTCTTTTTTCAATGCTTGATGATGCCTTGGAAAATTTTTTCCTTCTCCTCTTAGCCACCTGCATCTCTAGTGGAGTGTATGGATATGAAATCCTTTTTGATGGAATGACACCCTTCTTAAATATCATTTTCTTTACAGAAGTAGTTAATGTATTAATGGGACTAATCACTCCATCACGTTTTGCCTTGCAATCTTGACATTTCCATGCAGAACATTTGTTAGAAGTGGCAAAATTTGTATAACCAATATGATCATAATCATAATGGTTTGTTGTTTCAAAAACCGTAAGAGGAGAACCACTACTACTACCATCATCAACAACAACAATTCCACCCTCCAAAATTATTGTTCTTGTGATGGTTGTTGCTCAAACAATTCCTTCTTTATTCTATCAATAATCTTAGGGTCCGATAAAGTTTGCACAGATCGTAAAGTAAGAAAAAATGACATCTTCAACTCTCGATTGGTCGAAACAAGGCACAGATGAATAATCTAAAATAAATCAGTACGTATATTAGAATGATGATGAAATCATTTTAAAAAATCATTAATTAAAATAAAAATTTAATTATAATTAGACTTACTACTTCCTTCGGGGGTGAAGAGATCAAAAAATTTTGCGGTTTTATCAGTTTTGGCCGACAACCATCTCAGGATTCTTGGATAGGAAACTTTTTCCTGGTAGTTCACTTGTTGTCTCAAATAAGGAATGACTTCAAATGCCCAAGCCTATTAAATAACGTCAATAAATCAAAAGCATTATTGAATAAAAAAAAGGAATCATGTCATAATAAAAGAAACATTTACCATGAAAACCCATGAAAAACAATATAAGTTTACTGTCCTTGGTATTAACGAAGTCAACAAATATTTGACAGTTATTTTGAAGCTTTCATAACCCCAAGGATAGTTGTTAAATGCCTCAAGATCCTCGGAGAACTTTATAAAATCAAGTGGTATGTTGTTGTTAATGTCTCTAGCCCAAAGAACATTTTGTACAAACTAAACCAAGAACAATGATTGTTTGTGTTTCTTTGAAAGTCTTTTACCTTTCAACGCTTCTAGAAAATTTATATTTTTGAAGCTTGGACCAACAAGGGACACCAGGTCATCATGATCACTCGACTTGCCTTTGCATTTTTTAGGTGTGCAGGGTGTTTTTTTAGGTTAGAATAGGTATAACTTGTGAAGGAGAAGGAGGATAACATTTTAATCCAGTAACTATGGAAAACTCCTTCCAACCAAAACAAACAGCCATGCAACAATAATTTATCCATACCTCATCCATCTCATTTTTATTTTCATACATAAACCTACGCTTGAGAAGATCATATACCATTTTTATTTGAAAACGAGCATTGTTATCCTCTGGCAAATAAAGATATTTCCCAAAGCAGTTATCTCTAAAATAAGCATCCAATTTTTGTTCTCAAAGTATTTTTCTGAAGGCGTCGAAAGATTTTTCCATAGCTGACTTAACCACGAAATCACCCGTTAAATCTATGGCACCATCGCACTGCATTCTCATAGGATAACAATTAATACTGAAGATTTTGACCAACTCTTCGGTGGAAGGGCTATTAGCATTTGGATCTTCTCTTTTGAAATATTCCTCCTCCCCATGTTCATCATCTTCTGCTCCTAATTGAGATAACGCTTGCAAAATAAGCTCATACAGTGGTGGATGTAGCCTAGCTACTTCACTTGTTCCTTTACTAAGACTTGATTCGATTTTTTTTCTTTTGGGAGACATATTATCTAAAACTTTCAGCAACATAAAATAGATTATAATTGATTAATGAATCATTAAAAAGGATAATAGTAAATCAAACATGTACAACAGTAAAATGACAGTTCCAACAGATCACACATCTATTGCACAAGGTAGGATATTTGTTGCAATATATAACCAATCTGTTGCAGCGAATGAGTAATCCATTGGAAACAATAAAAATAGATCACTCATCTATTACACTAGGTAGGTTATCTATTGCAGCAAATGAGTAATCTATTGAAAACAATAAAAATAGATCACCGATTTGTTACACCAGGTAGGTTATCTGTTGCAACATATAACCAACCTGTTGTAGCGGATGAGTAATCCATTAAAAATAGTAAAAATAGATCACTGATCTGTTATAGCATATAACCAACCTATTGCAAGAGATGAGTAATCCATTGGAAATAATAAAATAAATCTCTCATCTTTTGCACCAGGTAGGTTATCTGTTGCAAACTATAAGCAACCTGTTGTAGCGGATGAGTAATCCGTTGGAAATAATAAAAATAGATCTCTCATCTGTTACACCAGGTAGGTTATCTGTTGCAACCTATAAGCAACCTGTTACAGCGGATGAGTAATCCATTGGAAATAATAAAAAAAGCCACACATCTGTTGCACCAGGTAGGTTATCTGTTGCAGTATATAACCAACCTGTTACAAGGGATGAGCAATCCGTTGGAAATAATAAAAATAGGCCACACATCTGTTGCACTGGGTAGGATATCTGTTGCACCATATAACCAACCTGTTGCAGCGGAAGAGTAATCCTTTAGAAATAATAAAAATAGATCAATCATCTGTTAAAATAGATCACTCATCAATTGCCAAATGAGTTTTCTATTGGATCAATATTGTTTAGATTTCTATCAAACAGAAGAGTTGTCTGTCGCAACAGATGAATGATCTGTTCTGTTCATCTGTTACATTAGATGTTTAATCTATTACATCAGATGTTTAATCTATTACAACAGATGATTTATATGTTGGATAAGATGGTTAATCTGTTGTATCAGATGGTTAATCTATTGTATAAGATGGTTTATCTGTTGCATCAGATGATTTATCTATTACATCAGATGGTTAATCTGTTGCATCATATGGTTCATCTGTTGCAACACCATTTTTACTAAGAAAAACAACAAATCAACCCAGCAACACCAACACAACACACACACTAAGAACATCAACGATGACCAAAAATCACCAACAAATTGAATCAACATTTCTACAACAAGAACTACAATAACATCAAAAAATTATATTTCACACCTGAAAGAGTAGAGAAAAAATGCTAGAAATTAGGGCTTTATTCAGTCCACATTTCAAATTTAAGCAAGAAAAATTGAAATTGTTAACCAATACTAGAAGAGAAGTTGGCTCAAGTTTCTCTGTTTCTTCATAACTAAAAAGACATAATTTTTTACCTATGACAGAAGAAATGAGATGATGAAGAACTCAAAGTTGTTGCCACTGGAGAAGTTGGCTCAAGTTTCTCTGTTTCTTCACGTCGATTGTCGGTTGAAAGTCGAAAAGGAACTCGCTCAGCTATTTGTCGCTGGAGCTTGAAGTGTCAGAGATTGAAGGGAGAAATTTTACAGAACTGTTGGTTGGGAGAGAGTTGAGAGAGACTGTCGAGAGAGAGAAAAGAGACGGTTGATTTAGAAAGGAGAGGGGTATGGATTGATTTGTATTTTTGAAAAGATTAGAAAGTTTTGAAAATATTAATCAAGTCCACAATTAACTTAATCAAGTTTCCTAATTATGTTTGATCATTTTAAGTTGGTCAATGTCACCAATCCTTCATTCAAGACTTAAAAGACAACTTTCCTTCCATTTTCTTAAGAAAAAGAGAGATACATATATTAAATGAATCAAGTATACAACACATTATGTGTAAAACGCGTGCTTAAATACTGATATAACTTTTTTAAAATAATTCTTGGTGTCACGACCCAAAAATTCAATGGTCATGATGGCACTTGTCGCAATGAACCTTGACAAGTAAGCTTATGACACAAATTGATAGAAAGGAAAAATAATAGCAATAACCCAAGTAAGACTTCTAGAATGAATTAGAACCACATAATATAGTAAAGCGTAAAGACATAACCAACAATACCATAATCCCAAAACTTGGTGTTACAGTGTAAGAATATCACTAGTAAAACTCGAGATCAAATACATAAGATATCCAAAATAGGAATACCATGTCTCTGAATATGAATAAATACATAATCTAAATAAAGAAGGGTAGTAGTCAACTCCGAAAGTAAGAATCCAACCGCTACCTCGAATAGCTCCAAAGGTATCCCGAATCAACCACTATGATGTACACTCGAACCAAGATCTACACCAAAAGGGCGCAGTAGGGGTGAGTATGATCCACTTGTACTTAGTAGGTATCATAGGCCAACTGATCAAAATAGAAATAAAGCATACAAAATACATACTAAGGACGCGTCACCTGTAGTCAGAAAATATCCACAACGGCAGCCCACACCGTTTCCACTAACAGTTCTATAATATTCACATACATTATAGCAAATACGAGGAAGGAATACAAGTAAACCAATATCACACATAAAAATACTAAGGAAGGGATTACACATAGACAAGTATACATTTAGAGAGATAATACAACAAAATAAAGACACAATGAAACACAAATGCAATGAAGATGACGATGATGGTAATGGTAATAATGATAATGATGATGTAATATAGGAGGTTGTCATAAAACCTCTGTATACACCTATGGATCTAATTTTTTCCGATGTAGGACCCATGGGAGGTTCATCAACCTATATACAATCTATATTCATATCTCCTCTCTGATACATCATTCGGTAAAGGGTTTTAATGATGCCACATTTTCTGTCAGAAAAAACTAGTATTTCTAATATTTTTAGTATTTCCACAGTGGTAGCAATGTTTCATGAATGTATATGATATAATATTGTAATGCTTTGTAATGCCCCACAAAATCCTTTTCCAGTCTGAGCCTTAGAACGTATTTGGTAAAGCAAAAATCCGAGTCAAAATGTTTCAAAAATATCCTCCCAAGTATGAAATACTTTGAATAATGTGAGAATCTATTTGAGCATGAATTAAGATCATAGAGCTCCCCTAACCCATGGTCGAGTTGAAAGCTTTCCTATAGTTCAAGTTTTAGTGACCGTCAAAATTTGAGTCAACTTCAATCGATCATACCTCATTGTATATGGAGAAATAGGTAGATTCATATATATAATATGAAATATCTTTGAATTATATTTCCAACTATACCAATTTCGCCTAAATCCGATATCGGAGCAAAGAGTTATGCCCATTTTACTCCAGCCTACCAAGCTGGAAAATGGTGACTACGTTTCTGATGGGCTACCACATTTCTGACGACCTTTTTTATGATGTTGTCAGGTTCTGATGGCATTTCAGATGACGTCATCAGACCTGGGCAGAAAATCATAAAATCCACCCTTTTTGTTATGACATTTTGTGACGGCCTGTCACAGGTTTGACGGCCTGTCACAAATGTCGTCAGCCATTTTTTTCCAACAACTTAGAGATATTTTTGCAAGGGTATTTTAGTCATTTTCTAATCTTTTTGAGCCTCTATAAATATGGGAACCTCTTCCAAAAACCTAATTTCAACATTTTTCTCTTTCAATTCTCTTAGGAAGAGAAATAACTAGGGTTTCAATCAAGAACCCTAATCATCCATAAATTCTTCAAGATTTCTTCTAGAAAAAAGTTTTTCATAGTGTGGGCTTCAAGAATTATTTATTATAAGTGTGGATAGAGTCTCAAACATTAGAGTTCATCCAATTGCAAAGGTTAAGGTATGTAGATGTTGATTCTTGGGTCCCTTTCATCCAAGAAGCTCAAGAACCCTTTTCAAAACTCAAAGATTTTTATGTTGTTGAGTTTTTATTTATGTTTGTCTTCAAGATTTATGAGCTTTGATCCTAGTATGTGGAACTCATGTGATGTTTGTGATAGACCCTCTTGAAGTTGTTTTCTTTCAATTGATGTGTTCATGACTTTTGGGTATAGAAATGGTTGAATAAGTGAAGAATGTTCCCCATAGGTTTGATAAAGAGATTAGGTGAAACATAAGAGCCATTATAATATGTTGAAGGTGAAACTCCAAATTGTGAGCTAGTCCATGAATGCCTAGTGTTTGATAGAATGCCTTAGTGAGTGAAATGTGCCAATTAGCATGAAATCCCCAAGTAGGTGTAAAAATCGGTCATGTCTAGTGGATGCTGAAAGACCCTAGTGAACAAGTCGAGATATGATGGTTGTAAGATTCCCCGATTTTGTTCTCTTTGATATATGCTAAGCTTTTAATACGTGTCAAGTGGTTAACAAGAAAATAGTGACGTGTTAGTATGAAGTTTTCCCCAAATCAAGTGATATCCAAATACATGACAAGACCGATATAGGTATGAAGTACTTGATGTAAGATCTCGTTGAATAGGGTATAATCTAATAGCATGTCTTCCCTAGGCTAGTATATGATGGTGAACCGATGTTGATGATCCTTAAAGGTTTGGAGTGACCCTTTGGTGGTTGTGATGATGTATAGAGGTCTATGTTTCCTAAATGCTTAATGCGATGTCCTAAGGATCTTGAGAGGGAAAGTATGTTATGATGCCCAACTACTTGAAGTGATGCCTTAACGATTATGATAATACATGAATGATTGTAATGATGAATGAATGTTTGTAATACATGAATGAATGCTTGTAATGATGAATGAATGGATAACTGTGATGATCCATGAATGATTTGTGATGAAGAATGATTATGTCTTACTTTTATGTTATTGAATCCTAAAATAGAGTTATTTTCTAGAGCCCGTGTCAATTTTTCGATAATTCTAATCGATCCATGATTCTCAGAACTCAGTGAACTATAGAACTCTGTATCCTCAGACAAGTGTGAAGCTTAATAAAGCTTAGTAATCTCAGTTATCTCTGTAATCTCTGTATCGCTAGTAATCTAGCCTCAGTCCTGCAATCATCTTAGATCTAATAGTATTCAAGTGATTCAATTCTAATATCAGAAGTGATTCGATTAATCTATTCAAGCTCTATATCGTCAGTCAGATACCATGATTCGATATCTTTTCCGTCAGATACGGAACCAAGTGATCTCAGCGTAACTCAGTCAGACCTTTTGAGTAATATGATCAATGTCAAATTCAGTTCAGCCAGTGTTCAGTTGAGAATTCAGTTCTGCGTCTTCCAGTTGGCAGTAGAAACTAACACCGAGCGAGCTCAAGGATGGGAACTCACCTACTAGTAGAGGGTGTGATTCTTAGAAGCAATCCTTGTGCTCCAGAACTACGTAGCCAGCGTAGGTTGAGAAATCACACCTATTAGTTGAGGGTGGATGAGAGACATCATACCTGCTAGATGAGGGTAGATGAAGTGGTTTGACCTGCTAGATGAGGGCTCCACCATTCTCGTTTGAGGACCTGCTAGATGAGGGTCACATAGAGTTGTCTTTACCAGTGGCGCGATAATGACACCCTTCCAACTGGGGCACAGGTTGGACCCCACCTGTGGTAGGTCGGGGCATGTCGGTTAAGTGACTACCACCCACAGTTTCAATTTCAGATTCAGTCTCAGTTTCAGAATCAGTATTCAGAAATCAGGACTGTCGATACAGCCATCTATCATTATGACGAACTCAGATAGTTCTATTGATTTATGGGCCATCCCATCAGATAGACTTGGTCTCACATATAGTTATTTGATATCATATTCAGAAATATGCCGTCAAACACGCTTGATCACAGTATCAGATTTCTATTGAGTATTCTTGTTGTCAGATTCAGATATAATCATATTTCTTATCATTGATAAAGCTTCCGAAATCATCTGTTAGAAAAGTTGATCTCTAATCCTGTCAGTCGAAAGCAGTAAGTCCAAGAATTCAGTCATTGATGTAAGCACATCCAGATCCTCAGTTATTAGTATTAGATGAGTCAGTGATTCAGTATCTCAGTGTCAGTAATTAGTTCAGTTTGTAGTAAAGTGGTATCTGAGTTTCAGTTTCTAGAGCTGCGATAATTGTGTTCATGTTTCGTGCATTCATGTATGTGTTCTCATGCGACATTTTCATGATTATTCAGTTTAGATATTGCACATGCATGAACCCTTGCATTAGCCTACCCCGTCTACATACTCGGTGCATTTTTGTACTGACGCATTTGCGCTATGGTATTTTATTTGACACCATAGGTTCAGAGGCACAGGATCCAGATTATCCTCAGCAGTTCAGTCCCCATCGACAGCAGTAGCAGTGAGTCCTCTTCTTTCGAGGACGAATCTCAGTTTACTATTATTGTTTTAGATTTTGTTTATTTTCAGTTAACGGAGTTAGTTGGGGACCTGTCCCATCAACTCCATAGTTCAGACAGTGTAGAGGCTTTTCAGACGGATGTATTAGTATTCAGTTTTCTGTATTATGAATATTTATGGATGTGTTGAACCTTATGGCTAGTTTTCGCATTTATTTTAGATATTGTGCAGTGTACAGGTACAGATATCAGTAAAGGGTTAGCTTGTGGTCCTTCGGAATCATAAGCACCATGTGACGTCTCGGAATGTGATCTCGGGGCGTTACCTGCTCACAACCAATCAGAATAAGTATTTTCATGTCCAACCAATATACCAACTAAGTGAATCAACAATCCACTCAATGTTTCAACCATACAAGAATTTTAACATAAATCGTATGGCAACAGAATGAAGCATATAAAAATACACCATTGATACCACATTAGGCTTTTCATCAATCAAGACAACTAATTTCATGTACATAAGGTCAACAATATCATATAGGACCCCACACAATCACACATAGTAAATAGTATACCAAGACCATCAAATAACATCATTATACAGGCCCCCACAAGGGAAAAAATGATAATAAATCCATTTTTATTATTAGTTACCATACTCTTAACATGATTTTGTATCAACATTCACTACCCAGCCCAGTCTAAATAAAGTTAAGTCATAATCTACCTCGAATGCAGAAAACTGATATGCAAGCCTTCACTCTGAAGTCTTACTCCTCCCGAACGAACTCAGAATCAACTAAAACATGGATATATAGAATTTATGCGTCAAAAGAAAGTCAACGATACTCATATTGTCTATTTTTAAGTCGGGATCAAAATGAATCTTCAAAATAAATTTTTAAAAAAGAAGGGAAAAATCATAATTTTATCATTGAAACATGTTTCCCATATTTTTAGGAGTCTACAACTAAAAATCCAAGTGAAAATGAGTTAAAAATGATGTCCAAATTTAAGAAAAATCATGTTTAAGCTTTACCCGTAAAATTCTCAAAAGTTCTTTTTGAAATCAAGAATCTGAAATTGTTTTGAAGATAAAATTGAGAGAAAACTGATAATTATAAGATTAGAAACCTACCCAAGTGAAAATGGGCTAAAACGGGGTTTGAATCAAAGAAATATAAATTTTAGGCCTTCTGGGCCAAAATCCCCAATTTTTCACTTTAATTGGCGTTAAAACAAGAATTAGATGATAAAATTGGAGTAAAGTAGTTGAAATAGGTGTTTAGAAGCTTACCCAAGCTTAGAAATTGAAGAAATTTCTCAAAAGTGTGGAACCCTAAGCTCTAAGTCTCAAAAATAGGGGGAAAGGGTGAAACATGGGTATATATAAGGTCCAAGTCTCCGCAGACCCATCGGGATTCATCTGAAATCCCGTGAACGTAAATGAAATATGCTACCCAATTAGATTCGATGTTACGCACTCAATGGCGATATCATACTTTTAAAAAAATATCATTTTCACAAAGTTGATCCCCGAAATCTAATTTCACAACTTTCCGAACCAAGGGTCAAAATGATCTTTAAAAAACATAAAATCAAATCAACCATGTTACCAACCTAAAATCGATGTTCTGGATCTACTGGCATTGTCTATTTTTTCATCCAACGTACAGATCAATAAATATTGATCAAAGTCAACTATAAGGCTCTCAAAGCCACCAAAACCACAATTTCACATAAATTACGCCAAAATACATCAGGAACTATGTCAATAATTTCCACACTCCAGAAATTCCACAAAGCAACTACGGGGAGGGATAAAATGTTCCAATCACACAGAAATAAATATTTTATAAAAATCACCAAAAAATCAGGTCGTTACACTTGTATATTTAATTTCTATAACAAACTCCTTATTATAATAGTTATTTTTCTCTTTTTATTATTAATTAGCATTTGAATATTATGATTAAAAAAGTTGGAAAAAAAAAATCTTATGCCTGGGGTTCAAGCTTTTCGTATAAAAAATTTTTTGATAGGAAGAGCTTCCCCCAAATGTTACACAGCGCAAATTTGAATCGATTAGGCTCTAATGCAAGTATTTGAATCAATGATATAATTTTATTTTATTTTTAAATCTTGTTATATTTAATTATTGTATCAATTATTTTTTCCTTTTAATTATTAATTAGCATTTGAATATCATGCTAGACTTGAAACAAAAAGTTTCGTGTCAATTGAAGAATTCACCCTCTTCTACAATGTATTTAATTTGAGTATTTCTCAAAAAAATTATAGCATTTTATTTGTATATTAAAAAGCAATTAATGTACGCTGAAACGGCCAAACAACAATAATGGTCCAATCAGGTTTGAATTAACCAAAAATTGATTAATAATTAAACATTAAAAATAAAAACAAACCAATATACAGAATATCTTTGATGCTTTAACATGACCAATAGAAAAAGGAGAAAAGTTATCCTTTATAATATACTAACAATAGAAAAATAGAAAACATTTCTCATGTTAACTAATGAAATCGGTTTTCCCTACCTCAAATATACCCCTAAACTTTGCGAAAAGGTTCAGATATACCCTCCGTTAAAAGTTTAGCTCACCAATGCCCTTGCCGTCTAAGTTTTGGTCCATATATACCCCTATTATCAAGTTTTGAGTCATATATATCCCTGTTATCAAGTTTTGGGTCATATATACCCCTATCGTTGTTAATTGCTTTCCTAGAATTTCCTAACCCCCTTTTCCTTTTTTTCCCTTATTAAATTATATTTTTCACATCACTTTTTTATTGCGACATCAGATATAATTAAATCTATCTCTTCTTCTATACATTAAACGTCCGTCAAATGCTCTCATCTACCTCATAATCTCTTTGGATTTTCTCTAATTTGTCGAAACTCCTTTAGTTGTATTTTCAGATTCTTGTGTAACCGCTCCTCTCATTCATACATACATACGTATAAATGATATTCTCTTAATTGACAACTTGCTTTTGCTGTCTCTATATGGGTTACCTCTTTCACACTTCTACATCCCAATTTCTCACTTGGGTTTTTCTTATTCTTTTAATTCTTGATGTTGGAATTGACGGTGGTGCGAAAGATGAAATTGGTTGATGATACTAAAATATTTTTGCAGTTGATAAGTACTTTAATTCTTGATTTTTATAGCAATTGTGCATTGAGTTTTTATGGGGTGTTTTTTATTTTTTTTATTTTTTACTTGGTGATTCTTGGGGTTATGCAAGAATCAACAAACACAACAAAGAAATTTTGACAAATTAGAGAAAATCCAAAGAGATTGTGGGGTAGATGAGAGCATTTGACGGATGGTTAATACTTAGAAGAAGGGGTGTATTTAATTTAATATGATGTGACAATTAAAAAGTGATGTGGAAAATATTATTTCTTAAAACAAAAAGGGAAAAGGGGGATAGAAAAATTTTAGCAAAGCAAATAATGGCATCAGGGGTATATATGGTCCAAAACTTGACAACAGAGGTATATATGGACAAAACTTGAAAACAGGGGTATATATGATTCAAAACTTGACAACAGGGGTATATATGATCCAAAACTTGACAACAGGGGTATATATGAGCCAAGACTTGAACAGCAAGGGCATTGGTGAGCTAAACTTTTAACGGAGGATATATCTGAATATTTTTATAAAATTTAGGGGCATATTTGAACTTTTTCCCTTTTTAAATTGAATACATTCAAAAGTTATATCACTTTATTCTATAACGAAGTACAATTAATGTACTTAAAATTGTCCAGACAACTTTATTGATTGAAACTAATTTGAATTTCCTGCCAAAAATTGATCAAATAAAAATATAAAAGTAAATTTAATACGAAAATATCCTTTAACATGACCAATAAAAAAAAGGTTGCATTGAAGATACAAGTAGTCTTACTCAAAAGTGACAAAAAAATATCAATTAAATCAAGTCTGATTTCACTGTTTAAAAGTTGAAATATTTAAATTAAAAAATAAAAACAAAATTAAATACAAAAAATATCCTTTAACACAACCAATAAAAAAGGAAAAAAGAATTAATCTACTAATGATAATTGTAAAATAGGACCAAAAATACTGAATATTGCAAACAAAATATATTCAAGAACTCTTCTTATATTTCACAAAATTGATATAATTTTAAAAAGAAAATCTTGACATATTTAATTAAATAACAAACTCATTATGTAACAACCCTCTCCGTCAATACGTATGAGTCCTACATTTAAAATCTCATGTCCAACTTTCTCCCATTTGGAAGTTACAAATTTCAGGCTAGGATAGTTTTGATCGATTACGGAGCGAGGTGTGGCCTAGAAAAATTTGAGAATTATTTGGACCGGGGTAGTGGTATTTATCTTGATTTTTAGTTAGCTAAAACGATAAGAAAATCGTAGAAATTTATGGAATCAAATTTGGGTAAGTAGAACTATCGAAATTGATCTTAGCGTAAAGGGAACGGTTCGAAATGTTCCAGGTTTAAGGTATTTTGCAAAAAGTGAATTTTTTTGGTGAAGATAGACATTTTGTCCCATCGATACCATTGTAGCGGTCGGAATACCACAGCAATAAGCGCTATAGCGAAATAATTTCTGCTATAGCGGCGGTCAAAGATGGTCAACGACTGCTATAGCGGTGGCTATTGCTATAACGGTGAAAACCGCAGTTTTAATAAAATAATTTTTCAAAATAGTGTATTTCTCAAAAACTCATTTTAGGACAAAGGAAGGGCGATTTTAGGTGAAATACACCGGAAATTCTTCGTTCGGCTTTATTATGGTAAGAACTTTATCCTCATTAACTCGTATTTAATATAAATCGTAAAATTATTAATTCATGGAGTTCGGGGAGGGTTTTAGAGCAAATTTTGGTTAATTAATGGTGCAAGGGGGAATTTAGGAATAAGTTGATGTATTTTGATTATTAACTTTTTATTATCCTTTCGTTCTGTTAATTCACTAATTTATATATATAATTAGTCATTGCAAGTGAGTTACGGCGTAAAAATCCTAGAACGGAAAGAGAATAACGATGAATTTGACCTTAGAAATTCGGTGTGTGTTATAAATCTCGACATGTTAGGTCGTTTCTTTAATTATGTAGTTATGTACATGTTCCATACTCTGAGCAAGCGAAAATTACACGAAAGGGCAAAGCTCCGACAGAGAGGATTTCTGCAAACTTGGTTCAAGGTAGGTGATGGTATTATAGTTTAATCTAATTTGTTCTAGATGTGCATTTTAACTACATTATATTATGGCTTGCTAGTGCATGTTGCTTGGGGTGGTCTGTGCAATGATTTGCGGTTATACATGATCTTTGACCAACCTTACTTGCTAAAAGTGGAATGTTCAATATTTAGAACATTCTCATGGGCTTTTGGTGGAACAAGATTGGCAAACACTTGTGCCTGGGATTTTAATATATGGACGGTAATTGTCCCCTGCAGGTCATGGCTAGAGGGAGGTTGTGTACTCCTTAGCATGTATGTATGAAGGTCGGTGAGTTTGATGGTCCCATGAGCAAATTGGGGAGATATATTTTATACTTTATAAATTGCCCTGACTTATTTTTGGCTCGGATTGATTAACTTGACTTGGTGATAATATGTTTGACTTGTTGGTTTTGATTCCAAATTGTTCGTTGTTGCTTGTTGTGCTATGATCTCAGGCGTATTTATACACTTAAATATCATTATCTACACGCGCTTAGCATAGTTTTGAGGATAACCTAATGTGCATAATGAAGTATAGAGTGTGTGTTTGTGTATTTGTGTGCTAAGTTACATGTTTAGAGTGTTTAAGGTGCATTTGAAACAAAACATGTAACGATCAGCTTTTTGATAAAATATGTGAAATATGTGTTTACGCGTTATTTAACTATTTTACCCCTCCCCGTAGTTGCATTATGGTAATTCTGGGGTATGAGAGTGATTGACATGGTTTTCGATGTATTTTGATACCATTTATGCGATATTGTAATTTTGGATGCCTTCGAGAGCCTTATTTTAGATTTATGGGGATATCTTTTTATCCGTGCAATGGATGGTTGAACGAACTATGCCAGCAGCTCCAAAAATTGATTTTAGGCTAGGTAGATCTTTGGTTCGGGTCCCGGTGCACCCAAACTCATTTCGACCTATTGGTCTAAAAGTTGGAAAATTAGAAATATGGGTGTGGGACCCATATTTAGTCAAAACGATCTCAGATGACCAACTTTGACAGCAGATCCAGAATGTCGATTTTAGGGTGGTAGCATGTTTGGTGTGATTTTACGACTTTTAAATCTCATTTCGACCCTCGATTTGGAAAATTACAATTTTGGATTTAGGGGGTCAACTTTGTGAAAATAATATTTTTTAAAAAAAAAATATGATATTGCCATCGCATCCGAAACGTCGAATCTAGCATGTTTACATAGTTCGTTTGCATATATCGGACTCCGAACGAATCTCGAACGCCCCGTCGAAGTCCATGGACTTTAAAAAAAAGGAATCTTTCAGAAATAGCGACAATTTGCTGTAAAACTCACCTTTCATAGTCATATTTTACATAATTACCATTTATAGCCATTGTATTCAGTTTATGCCCGTTGTATTCAGTTTTACCGATAGTCTGTATTCTATAAAATATAAATACAGTACCTATTTAATCGCGCCAAAAATTCTATTTGTATTTTAAAGTTCGCACTTGTATTTGTATTTTGTAGTTCGCATTTGTATTTGTATTTTATAGTTCGCACTTGTATTTGTATTTATATTTGTTAGTTCGCAGCATCATTTATATTTTATACAATTCGCAATTGTATTTTAAAGAATTATTTTGTATTTGTATTTTATAATTGACTGCACATTGTATTTGTATTTTTTGGTTTTATTGTGTTTGTATTTATATTTGAATTTGTATTTATGTTCTATTTTCGTTGATGCATTTGTACTTTTAAAGAATTATTTTGTATTTATAAGTTGATCGAATATTATATTTGTTGTTGGCAACATCATTTGTACTTTTTAACAATAGATAAAGAATTGTTATTTTTTTCTATGAACACTTGTTTTTATATTTATTGATACAATTTGCATTTTATGGATGCAAATTAAACAATAAAAATAAAATATAATAAATTATACAAATACAAATGTTACATTTGTATCAAAGATACATGTTTATACAAATTGAACCATACGCATGCAAAATGATACTTGTTTATATACAAATATAAATGATAAATTTGAAATACAAATACCAATGATATATTTTCATTGAATGACACATTGCATATTTATGTATTTTAGTCTCAAGCAAATACAATCAGTCAATATACTTATTTGTATACAAATACGAATGATAAATTATACATATTCGCGGCTAGATTATTCAAGTACAAATAATAAATTTATTTAAAATATATAATATGATACAAATAAATATAAAATATAAAATACAACAACAAACAAGAAAAAATATAAAAATTAAAAAAGAAGGAGAAAAATGAAAAAAAAATGAAAAATGAAAAAGAATTAAAAAATACAAAAAAAGACTGCAAAAAAAAAAAGAAATAAATAAAAATATGGAAAAAAATAGAAAGAAAATATAAAAAAAAGGAGAAAAATATAAACGAAAAAAGAAATATACGGTTGTAGTAGCGTGTAAGGCTACAAACTGTAATTAAGTTAAAGTGTGGCATGCGTCTAGACTATAATAAGTAATTATGGTAAAGTGTAGCTACAACTATTAATTACTTCCTACTAGAGGCTATTACGTGTAGTTTCCCCTTAAAAAATCTGCAATAGTGCAGTTTTTCTGCTATAAATAGCAGTTTTTTTTCTCTTTTTAGCCTATTTTGTTCATTTTTTATCTTGCCTCTTGGGAATTAACCCTAAAATAGTGTGGGAGCTTAAAAATAAAGTTTGTGAGAGTTTGGGAAGCTAGATTAACACCTATTTCTTGATTTTATTATGGATTTAAGGTAAGAATTCACCATATTCTTAGTAATTTCTTGATTAATTTTTCAAAATCACAAAAATCTTAGGACTTGATTTTAAACTCCAATTTCACTTCTTTTCACTTGAATAATATTTTTTATCTTATAATTACTATTTTTTCATCAATTTAACCTTCAAAGCAAATCTAATTCTTGATTTTAACCCGAATTTCAAAAAATTTACCCGATAAATCTTTAAAATGAGTTTTCTTCAATATTTTTGAAATAAAGTTCAAATTTTGCTCTTCTTTTTCAAAAATATGTTATGGGGGTCCATTTTGACCCCGAACCAAAAGTAGCCAATATAGGGTGTCGTTGGTTTTATTTTGATGGGAAGGTTACATATTTGATGTTTTTAGTAGAGTTCGAGATTGTTTGGGAAAATTAAGGTCGTGGGTTCGAAGTGTAGCAGATCGGTTTTGACTTTTTAGGTAGGTTATGGCTTAACTCTTTCAGACTGGGCTGGGTAGTAAATGATGGTACAAAATGTATGTTAAGGGTGGGAACTAATCATAAAAATGGCTATCTATGTGTTATGTCCGTGCGGGAGCCTATATGTGATGTAATGTCAAAATTGAGATATTATGTGATGTGTGTGATTGTGGGGGGTTCTATGTGATTTTGATATCCTTGAATATATGTGAATAATTATATTGTGTTACTGAAATGTCTAATATGGAACCATTGTTGTATTATGATACATTCATACTTGTTGGTATATGAGACATGTGAAAATTCATGGATGAGACGAAAATAATAAGTAGACATTGGCTCACATGGTTGTGAAAAATATTTCATTGTGGTTGGTTGTGAAAATGTATCATTGTGGTTGGTTGTGGAAATATATGATGTGGTTGATTATGGAAATACTCATTGTGATTGGTCGTGAACATTACATCTCATATCATACTCATTCATGAAATATTGGTACCACTGTGGAAACACCTGAGTAACACTGACAACATCTTTTTAAAACCCTCTCCTGGGGATGTGTCGGAAAAGAGATATTGTAACACCTTATAAAATCCTTTCTGAGGAATGTGCCAGAAAAAAAATACGAGATATGTGGATTGTATACGGGTTGACGACCCCCCATGGGTCCTGCGTTCAAAGGCTTGCCTCCGTAGGTTTATAGGGGGATTATGCGATGATCCCAGAGGTTGTGCGACGACCTCGTGCATTATTATCATCATATACATTGCACTTACTTTATTGTGTTTATATTGTGTTGTATTGTTATATTGACTTGTCATTTATGTAATTGTCTTATCTTCTTTTACTTGTATTTGATGATCTTGTATATGCATATTCCCCTTATTTTACTTATATGTGATATAATGCATACTTGTGTTCTATCTAGTTGTGATGTTGCAATATATGTGATATATTAAAACTGTTAGTGCAAGCAGTGTGGGCTACCATTGTGGGACATTTTCTGATTGCAGGTGACGTGCCCTTAGTGTATATTTTATATGTTTTATTTACTACTTTTCTTGGTTGGCCTATGATACCTACTGAGTACAATTGGATCGTACTCATGCTTACTGTACCCTTTTGGTGCAGGTCCTAACTCGAGTGCGCCTCAGCTTTCTTGACTCGGGCGATTGTTGGAGCTTCTAAGGTAGCGGTCGTACATTCATGCGTCCAAAGTTTACCTCTATCTTTCTATAGTAGTTATGCCTTTATTAGTATTCGGAAATAGATATTATTCCTTTATGGTTATTGTTCTGATGTATTTGACTCCTGGATTGTATTAATAGTTCTTACACTATTGACACCTAGTTTTGAGCATGATTGGTATTTTGGATAAGTTATTTCCGCATTGTTGTAATTACTTATATAGTTCAGCTTCGTTTTAGAAGCCTTACCTTGAGATATTTCTGTCTTTTTCTCTTTTTGTATCGGTTTGGGTGATAGGTTTACTTGTCAAGGTAGCCGCGACAAATGTCATCATGACCTTTATTTATTTTTTGAGTTGTGACAAATTGGTATCAAAGCAGCCAGGTTTCATTGGTCTCAATGGTGTAAGAACGGAATGTCTAATAGAGTCTTGTGAATTGGTACGTAGACGTTCGTATCTATCTTCGAGAGGCTATAGGACATCTTTAGAAAATTCCCTTCATTTTATTCATATCGTGCGAAGTTCTTTCATACCTTGTGTTCCAAGTTATGTTTCACTCTTTCTGTACGGATGGTGTGGCTTATACTACTATCAATTGAGAGATATTGTGAGAGAGTGGTGGAGATTTTTTATCGATTGTAGGTCTGTTGATGCTCCTGAGTTGTCATGGGATCAGTTGTTGATGCCTTTCTTGAGAGACTCATGCCTTATAGTTTGAGGGATCGAATGCAGAACGAGTTTGATCATTTAGAGCAGGGCTCCATGGAAATTGTTGAGTATGAGACACGCTTTCATACCTTGTCCAGATATTCCTAGGATAACATTTTTGCCGAGTCTGAGAAGTTAAAAAAGTTTGTAATAGGCTTGGATGTCTCCTTTCAATTGGCTACGTCTTAGATGGTTGTGTTTGGGGTTTCTTTCCAAAGTATAGTGGATCGTGCTAAGATGACAGAGGGTATTCTTAGTGCATGTCAGGGAGGCACGATAAAGGCGCGATGTTTTGGTTGGTTCAGGAGTCAAACTTCTCGAGGCAGATATTTTAGAGGTTCTCATGGATCCCATGGTAGGCCAGTGGCGGCTTTATAGAGTTTAGGTGGTGAATCTTCTCGTTTAGCAGTTTAGGGTAGCTGTTTGGGCCCAGTTGTACCTTCTTTTATTGAGGCTGGTCATAGAGGTTGTTATATGTGTGATAAGATTTTCCATGTGACCAGAGATCGTCCTCGTTGGGTGATTCGGGCTACTCATATTTCAATTATGAGAGATAGGGGTTCTACCAGAGGTGTGAAAGGTAAAGATGGTGGAGCCTGTGGTGGTGGTCGTGGTCAGTGTTATGCTAAACCAGCCAGACCAGAGGCAGAGGCTTTTGATGCTTTGAATACAGGTATCGTCCTCATTTATTTCAGACCTGCATCTGTATTATTTGATCTCGAATTGACTTTCTCCTATGTGTTTGTATATTTTGCTTCGGGTTTTGATTTTGTTAGTGGCCTATTGCCATGCCTATTCGTGTATCTACCACGGTAGGTGATTCTTTAGTGGTGGATCGAGCGTACCGATCTTGTATTGTGACTTTTATCGGGTGTGAGATTTTGGTAGATTTGCTTGTATTAGATATGGTCGATTTTGATGTTATTTTGGGCATATATTGGTTGGCTCCTTATCATGTTGTCTTAGATTATTTTGCCAAGACTGTGGCTTTAGCTTCGTCGGGTGTGCCAAGGATAGCTTGGAGGGGTACACTTCATTTGGGTCCTAAGAGTATTATATCTTATGTTCAGGGTCATAAATTGATTGAGAGGGGATGTTTATCTTACTTGGCTCATATCCGTTACACTGGTGTTATTTTGCCTTCTTCATTGGATTTTGTCCGTATTTTTTCGTGAGTTTATGGAACCCCTACGAACTTGCCTGGTATGCCTCCGGATTGAGATATTGATTTTTCTATTGATGTTGAGCCAGGAACCAAGCCCATTTTTATTCCTCCTTGTAGGATGGCCCCAGCAGAGTATAAGGAACTGGAGGATCAGTTGCAAGAGTTTTTGGATAAGGGATTTATCCAACCTAGTATTTCACCTTGGGGTGTGCCTGTTTTATTTGTGAAGAAAAAGAATGGATCTATGTGGATGTGTATTGATTATCGACAGTTGAATAAGGCGATGGTTAAGAATAAGTTTATTTTTCCTCGCATTGATGATTTTTTTAATTAGCTTTAGGATGATGTGGTGTTTTTAAAGATTGATTTGAGGTTCAGTTATCACCAGTTGAGGATTATAGCTTCAGATATTCCGAAGATAGCTTTTCGAACTCGATATGGTCATTATGAGTTTTTGGTCATATCCTTTGAGTTGATCAATGCCCCTGTCGCGTTCATGGAGTTGATGAATCGGGTATTTCGACAGTATCTTGACTCCTTTGTTATTGTATTTATAGATGATATCTTGGTGTATTCATAGATTGAGGTTGAGCATTTGCAGATTGTGCTTCAGAGATTGAGGGATAAGAAGTTGTATGCTAAGTTCTCTAAGTGCGAGTTTTGGTTGGAGTCTGTTTCTTTGTTAGGTCATGTGGTAACTAGGGAAGGTATTATGGTTGATCTAGCCAAAATTTCAGTGATTCGTGATTGGGCTAGACCTACTTCGCCCACCGAGATTTGGAGTTTTATTGTCTTGGCAAGTTATTATTGGCATTTTGTTGAGGTTTCTTTTCTATTGCAGCTCTGTTGAACAAAATGGCCGGAAGAAGATTTCTTTTTAGTGGTCCGTGGCTTGTGTGGAGAGCTTTCAAAAACTCAAGGATTTGTTGACTTCATCTCCTATCTTGATTTTGCACAAGGACAGCGTGGGTTTTACCATATTTTGTAATGCTTCAGGTGTTATGTTAGGTATTTTGTTGATGCAGGAGGGAAAGGTAATTGCTTATGCATCTCGTCAATTGAAGCCTCATAAGAGGGAATTATCTTACCCATAATTTGGAGTTGTGTGTAATTGTGTTTTCCTTAAAGTTGTGGAGGCACACTTGTATGGAGCCCATTGTGAGATCTTCTCAGATCATCGTAGCCTTCAGTACTTTACACAATGAGATCTTAATATGAGACAGTGTCGTTGTGTTGAGTTGCTTAAGTATTATGACTTGACTATTCTCTATCATTCGAGCAACGCTAATGTGGTTGCGGATGCCTTCAGTCGGAAGTCGACTAGCATGGGTAGCTTGGCGCATCTTTTGACCCAGGAGAGGCTTTTGGCCTTAGAGGTTCAGTCTTTATCTAACCAGATGGTTGGGCTTGATATTTTGACACTTGGGCGTGTTTTATCTTTTGTGGAGGCTAGATCTTCTTTAATGGAGCAGATTCGAGCTCATCAGTTTGATAATTATGGATTGAGATTGATTCGAGATAAGGTGTTGAGTCGGGAGGCTAAGTAAGCCTCACTTGATTTAGATAGAGTTTTGCAGATTGGAGGCCGAGTTTGTGTGCCGACAATGGGTGATCGGATTAGGTTGATCCTGGAGGAGGCCCACTATTCCAGATATTCTATCCATCCAGGTGTGATTAAGATGTATCGTGATTTGAGGCAGCATTACTGGTGGGTGGTATGAGGCTCATGTGGTGGATTTTATGGCTTGTTGCCTATGTTGTCAGCAGGTGAAGGCCGACCATATGAGCCCTGGTGGGTTGCTTCAGAGGTTACCCATTCTCGAGTGGAAGTGGGAATGGATCACTATGGACTTTGTGGCTAGTTTTCTTCGTACATCCTATGGTTCTGAAAGTGTTTGGGTCATCGTGGATCGATTGACCAAGTCAGCTCATTTTATTCCGATTCAGGTCTCGTTCAGTGCTGAGAGGTTGGCTTGTATCTATATTCGTGAGATTGTTCGTCTGCATGGTGTGCCAGTGTCTATTATTTCATATCGAGGTTTTGTGTTCACATATCACTTTTGGAAGACTTTTCAGGATGAGTTGGGTACTCGGGTTGATCTTAGCACAGCATTTCACCCCAGACTAATGGCCAGTCAGAGCGGACTATCCAGGTTTTGGAGGATATTCTCCACGCATATGTGATGGATTTTGGTGGCCAGTGGGAGCAGCATTTGGCTTTACCAGAGTTTGCATATAATAATAGCTACTATTCCAGTATTGATATGGTTCCTTTTGAGGCATTGCATGGTAGGCATTGTCGCTTCCCAGTGGGTTGGTTTGATGTTTTAGAGGTGAGACTTCGAGATACAGACTTGCTTTGTGAGTCTTTAGATAGAGTCCAGGTCAATCAAGATAGACTTAGGGCGGCTCAGAGTAGGCAGAAGTTCTATGTTGATCGTAGACTTCGTGCCTTGAGATTTGGTGTTGGTGATCATGTTTTCCTTAGAGTTTCACCCATGAAGGGTGTGATGAGGTTTGGGAAGAGGGGCAATCTTATCCCCAAGTATATTGTTCTATTTGAGATTCTTTGGACTGTTGGTGATGTGACTTATGAGTTGGCTTTGCCCCCTGATCTACCGGGTGTTCGTCCAGTTTTTCATGTTTCTATACTTCGTCGCTATATTCCTGGTGAGTCTCATGTCATTTGTTGGGATTCAGTTTAGTTAGATGAACGGTTGTCCTTTGTTGAGGAGCTGGTCTTATTTTTTTGGCTAAGGATGTTAAGAAGTTGCACTCTAGAGTTATCCCTGTGGTTAAGGTTCAGTGGCGACATCGACCTGTAGATGAGGCTACTTGGGAGGTTGAGTCTGATATGCGTAGTTCTTATCTCCAGCACTTTGTTGATTCAGGTATTTCTTTTACCTTTAGTTCGAGGACGAACTAGATTTTTAGTGGTGGATGATATAATAATCAGCTTTTTGAAAAAATATGTGAAATATGTGTTGCTGTGTTATTTGACTATTTTACCCCTCCCCGTAGTTGCACTATGGTATTTCTGGTGTGTGGCAGTGATTAGCATGGTTTTCGATGTATATTTGTACCATTTCTGTGATATTGTAATTTTTTATGGCTTCGAAAGCCTTATTTTAGACTTATGAGGATATCTCTTGATCTGTCCAATGAATGGTTGAATGGACTACGCCAGCAGCTTCGGAATATCGATTTTAGGCTAGGTAGACCTTTGGTTTGGGTTTTGGTGCACCCAAGCTCATTTCGACCTATTGGTCCGAAAGTTAGAAAATTGGAAATATAGGTATGGGACCCACATTTGATCGAAACGACCTCGGATGGAAAATCCAAATTCTCCAGCAGATCCAGAACTTCGATTTTAGGATGGTAGCAAGTTTGGTGTGATTTTCCGACTTTTAAATCTCATTTCGACCCTCGATTTGGAAAATTACAATTTCGGAAGTCAACTTTGTGAAAAAAATATTTTTTTGAAAATCTGAAATCTCCATCGCGTCCAGAACGTCAAATTTAGTGTGGTTTCATAGTTCGTTTGCACATATCGGACTCTGAATGAATTCCGGGCACCCCGTCGAAGTCCGTTTGGACTTACAAAATCTGCAATAGTGCAGTTTTTTTGCTATAAATAGCGGTTTTTTCCCCTTTTGGCCTATTTTGCTTATTTTTCATCTTGCCTTTTGAGAGTTAAACACTAAAATAGTGTGGGAGCTTAAAATTAAAGTTTGTGGAAGCTTGGAAAGATAGATTAACATCTATTTCTTTGTTTTATTATGAATTTAAGTTAAGAATTCACCATATTCTTAGTAATTTCTTGAATAATTTCTCAAAAATCTTAGGGCTTGATTTTAAACTCCAATTTTACTTTTTTCCACTTGAATAATATTTTTTATCTTATAATTACTAGTTTTTCATCAATTTAACCTTCAAAGCAACTCCGATTCTTGATTTTAATCCGGATTTCAAAGATATTACCTGGTAAATCTTAAAAATGGTTTTTCTTTAATCTAAACCTCGTTTTTTACTCGATTTAACTTGGATTTTTAGCTGTAGATTCCAAAAAATATGGAAAACATGTTTTTGAAGTAAAGTTTCAATTTCGCGCTTCTTTTTTGGAAACCCATTTTGGGCGTCCGTTTTGACCCTGAATCAAAAGTAGTCAATATGATTGTCGTTGATTTTGTTTTTATGCGTAGATTTCATATTTGATGTTTATAGTGGGGTTCGAGATTATTCATGAAAGAAAGGTCGTGGGTTCGAATTGTAGCAGATCGGTTTCGGCTTTTGAGGTAGGTTATGGCTTAACTCTTTCAGATTGGGCAGGGTAGTAAATGATGGTACAAAATGCATGTTAAGGGTGGGAATTAACCATGAAAAATGGATATCTATGTGTTTTGCACGGGCGGAGGCCTATATATGATGTAATTGTCGAAATTAAGATATTATGTGATGTGTGTGACTGTGTGGGGTCCTATGTGATGTTGGTAGCCTTGAATACATGTGAATAATTATATTGTGTTGTTGAAATGTCTAATATGGAACCATTGGTGTATTGTGATACATTCATACTTATTGGTATATGAGATATGTGGAAATTCATGGATGAGAAGGAAATAATGAGTGGATGGATATTAGCTCACATGGTTGTGAAAATGTATCATTGTGGTTGGTTGTGGACATATATCATGTGGTTGATTGTGGAAATACTCATTGTGATTGGATGTGAACATTACATCTCATATCATACTCATTCATGAAATATTGCTACCACTATGGCAACACCTGAGTAACACTGGCAACACCTTTTTAAAACCCTCCCTGGGGGATGTGTCGGGAAAGAGATATTGTAATACCTTATAAAACCCTTTCTAAGGGATGTGCCGAAAAGGATATACGAGATATGTGGATTGTATATGAGTTGACGAACCCCCCATGGGGCCTGCATTGGGAGGATTGCCTCCATACGTGTATACGGGGATTGTACGATAATTCCGGAGGTTGTGCGATGACCTCGTGCATCATCATCATCATCATCATATACATTGCACTTACTTTATTGTGTTTATATTGTGTGGTATAAACAGAATCCCAAAATATATACCCAATATACACAAGTAGTCTCGAGTACAAAAGACTAAATTGGACTAGATAGAGGAAGATCAGCCTCGAACGACAATAAGCTCACCCTGCTCCGAATCAGTTCTGGAAGGTAGGAATCACGTTAATGTCGACTGCTATTGCTCGGATTTGCATCATGAAAAAGAAGTAGAAGTGTAGTATGAGTACCAAAGCCACAGGTACTCAGTAGACATCATCGGCCGACTGAGCTCAATACAGAAAAGGTATAACTACAATGCGAGGGTCTAATCTTAATCAACATTAAAAAGGGTTAGAAAGGTAAACAACTGCCAAGCTACGCCAATGAGATAAAGGAATAAATGTAAGCGATACAGAAAATAAATAATGCAGTAATTACAGACAAATCAAACATAACCTAACTGGGCCCCCATAAGCCTACTAGGCATACAACATAACCTAACTGGGCCCCCATAGGCCCGCGAGGCACACTAAAGAAGGCAATTAACCCAATTGTACCCTCATAAGCCGGTGGGACACACAAGTAGCAATTAAAAAAATAAACGTAAATAATTTGTAACTGAGCCAATCCTAAGAAATCATGATAGTCATCCATATGTACACCGGACTTGAACCGGCACCAATGGGTAGTAACGAGAGGCCAGACACCGGACTTGAACCGATAGTGATGGATAATAACAAAAGGACACGTGTCGGATTCGAATAGGACATAGTGGGTAATAACGATAGGCCACATATATAGAACTCATAATCAGATGCCGGACTCGAACTGGAACTTAGAGGAACCACAACCATAATCAGATGCAGGACTCGAATCAGAACTCATAGTAACAATAATAATCAGACGCCGGACTCAAATAGGAACTCATAGTAACCATACCCAACAGTAATATAAAAATCCATACCATATCATAACAATGTTAACGTGATACAAAATTTCACAATCAATGACAGAAATAAAATATATACTGAACCTGAACCAAAGCTAAAATACGTCTAAATAATCATTCGCAAATCTTAATTAAAAAGGGGTAAATTCAAGGTTTTGAAATTTAATTTCACGTCCTAAAGTCATAGATGCTATATTATATTAAAAGACAAAATACAAAAATCTACTAGAACGGGGTCCTAATCCGAGTAAATAAGGCATGTTATATATATCGAATGATACGCAACTACAAGTACTTATCCAAAGCTAGTATAATAGTTCATAATTTCAGTATATAAGATCAATCTAAAAGTAGGATAAGCCAAGCCTACCTGGACGACAAAGCTAAAACCCCTATAAGAAGACTCCGAGTAGTGTCTCACTATAATCCGAATTGAATAAATATAGCAGTATCTTAAAAATTTTACTTCGTAAGGAAATCAAGAATGGAATAAAAATTTCATCGTGAAAAAGTTACAGAGAAGCAGAATGTTTCTTTTTTCTTTAAACTTCAAACAATGTGAATGAATTTGATATATATATATATATATAAGAAAGTGTCTATTAACATTCATGTTATGGTGACTGGACACTATAGTAACAATATGATTACACCTCTCCATTTGGTGTCATTCTACGTAAATTCCACGTGGAGAGGTGTTCCTCTATTTTATATTTATTTGGATATCGCATAATTTCATGGTAAAATAAATATAATATTTTAAATATGCCATAATTAATAGAAAATTATTTTTAATAAAACCTCTATTATATAATAACAATATTTTAACATTTCTAGATTTACTATCTCCGCTTAAAATATTAATAGACTATAAAAGCTACTATAAAGCAATATAAATATATCATCACTTAAATTATTTTACCTATATCAAAATATTTTAGAAGGGTACTAAATTATATTTTTACCAAATGACAATTTAAATCAAATATTTCACAATATATTAGATGTTACTAAAATTCTGAAACAAACCGCCTGGGAACCAAACTATCACTCCCAACAAGTCAATAATAACTTGGGGCGACTTATATAAAAATCTCTAGATACCAAAAATATATGAGAACAAGGAAAATGACTGTGAGGGTCATTACAACATCCACTACTAAAAGGACTTTCGTCCGCGAAAGTAAAGCATAAGAACATACCTAAAGGCTCAAACATATAGAGATACTGAGCGCGCATGTCACGCTAGGGAGAAAGGCCAAATAAGTTGGTTTGAAACACATCAGGAAACTTGCGAACCACAGGGACGGAGTCACGTAATAGACTCTCGACACTGACATCCCAAACATAAGCATGAAATGACTCATAACCCATAGATATCATCCACCTAGACGGAAAGTAAAAATAATCCCCATCGACACACGACTAACAGAATCCTTCCATATAATGAGATCAACCTGAGTATCAAACTCCCGAAATATCACCAAACACGATCTATATAACCGGTTCACTACTAAAGAATCACTCACAGGGATAGCTATATTCAATGGCACAGATAAAGACTCCAAACATAAACCTAACCGTGATGCAAAATAAGTAGAAACGTATGAAAATGTGAAACTGAGGTCAATGAATGTATAAGCTCGCTGATAGCATACGAAAATCATACCTGTGATCACAGTATCAGAAGCCTAAGCCTCAGCCTTACTTGGTAGATCATACAAATGACCCCGTCTACTAATAGATTGGGTGCCAGTCTGACCACCTATCCTGCATCCCTACGGACCACCTCTAGAACCTTGGGTACCATCCCTATGACTCTACATATCACCCCTATCTAACGGTAGTACTGACCTAATTGATTGTGCAGTCAAAATTAAAGTCATAATAATTCTATGCTGAGGACACCTACGAGCGAAGTGACCAACAACCCCACAGTCATAACATGCCCCGGGTACCCAGCTCTGTCTAGAAGATCCAGTGGACCAGGAATGGTCACCCTGACTCGACGATCCTAATTGAATATCTCTTTGCGGCTGTTTGCTGCTCTGACCACTGTAACTACTAAAATCGGGCTGACCCCTATATGATATCTGAAGCGATGCCTGGACTGGCTGACCCTGATGCCAAGAAGGCTGCTGCTGGGGGTACCTACCGTGAAATCTTCCTGTGAATTGTGAATCGTTGTAGCTTCCCTGGTAATGTGGTCTCTTATTGTTACCCCCTTGGGCATCACAATCCATATCCTCTACAGAATAAGCATGCTCAACTATCTCAGAAAGATACTTTCCTAAAGTCACTAAACTATGTGTAGCCCTACGAAGTGATAATATCAATCCCCTGACGAAATATCGAATTCGCTCATACTCCGTAGGCAGAATTATAGTGACGTGCCTGGCTAACTCATGAAATCTCACCTCATACTCAGCCACAGTCATAAAACCCTATTTCAATGCTGTAAACTCATCCCGAAGACGCTCACACACGCTGCGAGGCATATACTTCCCTAAGATAACCTCAAAAAATTGAGTCCAAGTCACTGGTGGAGATCCAGCTGGCCTGGAATCAAGATAACCTCTCCACCACCTCCTCACTGCCGTGTCGAACTGATAAGCAACAAATTCCACTCCCGTGCCTCAACCAAACCTAAATTCCACAACCGCTCATCACAACTGGATAGGAACTCATTAGCATCATCTCCTGGTATCTCAGAAAATCTGGGTGGAGCGAATTTCAAAAATCGGCCCAACATCTTTTAATCCACTAAAACACATAACTGGCTAGGCTACTGCCGGCTGTAGGACTACTGGTGCTGGTGAAACTTCCACCCTAGGCGTCGCTGCAGCAGGTTGTGCCCCTAAATCAACACCACTCAGTGCTGCTGGCTGAGCTCCTTCGGTAGGTGGACTGCCAACTAACCCCAATAACTGTACCAACATATCTCGAAGAATCGAAGAGGATATAAAGCCGGGTGGAACCTGGGCTGCCCCTGGCCCACCTGCTGATGTAGACGAATACCTGGAGCTCTCTCAATCTCAGAAGCTATGACAGATTAGGTAATGGATCCCTGGCCGGATCTCAAACAGGGATTGTTGCTCTATCCTTCCCCCGATCTCTAGGTCGACCTTGACCCCAAGTTGGAACTCTAGAAGCGGACCCGAGGTCCTGATCCCCAGCTCCTCCAGCTCTCGAACCTCGCATCCTAGCCATCTGCATAAAGAGTGAACCAGAAAAAATTACAACCAACTCAGACTCAACGCACGAAAATGGATCAAGAAAATGAGATTGTTCCTTAAAAATGCTCTGTAGCCTCCCGAAGATAGGATACAGATGTGTCTGTACTGATCAGCAAGACTTTACTAAACATTGGCTTTAGTACCATCAATACAAGTGAAACCTAGGCTCTGATACCAAGCTGTCATGGCCCGATTTATCAAGAAGTGATGGCGCCTACCTTATCCCCTTAATAGGCAAGCCAAGCCATAGCCTGGAATAATAGGTAACGGGCTAATAGGCAATAAATCAGAAAAAATCGTGTATAATGATAGCAATGCTAATAAAAAGTAACAAACAGAAAGTAAAGATTTCTCATATACTAAAACGAGGAAAAAAAAAGACCAACTACACAAAAGAATCCCTCCCAAAACCTGGTAAGGTCGGTACTAGAGCCACTACTAAAATATATCTAGAGTACGAGATAGAATTCCAAAATATATACCCAATATACACAAGCAGTCTCGAGTACAAAGGACTAAACTAGAGTAGATAGAGGAGGATCATCCTCGAACAACAGTAAGCTCACCATGCTCCGAATCAGTACTGGAAGGTAGGAATTATGTCAATGTCGGCTTCTATTGCTCGGATCTGCATCAGGGAAAAGATGCAGAAGTGTAGTATGAGTAACAAAGCCACGGGTACTCATTAGGTATCATCAGCCAACTGAGCTCAATACAGAGAAGGTATAACAATAATGTGAGGGTCTAATCTAAATCAACATTAAAAAGAGACTGAAAGATAAACAACTGCCAAGCTACGACAATGAGATAAAGGAATAAACATAAACGATACTGAAAATAAATAATGCAGTAATTACAGACAAATCAAACATAACCTAACTGGTCCCCCATAATCCCTCTAGACACACAACATAACCTAACTGGGCCTCCATAAGACCGCTAGGTACACTAAAGAAGACAATTAACCCAACCGGACCTCCATAAGCCAGTGGGACACACAAGTATCAATTAAAGAAAATAAATGTAAATAATCTATAATTGAGCCAATCCCAAGAAATCATGATAGTCATCCAGATGTGCACCGTACTTGAACCGGCACCAATGGATAGTAACGAGAGGCCAGGCACCGAACTCGAACCGATAGTGATGGATAATAATAAGAGGACACATGTCGGATTCGAACCGGACTTAGAGGGTAATAACGATAGGCCACATATATAGAAATCATAATTAGATGCCTGACTTAAACCAGAACTCAGAGGAACCACAACCATAATCAGATGTCGGACTCAAATCGGAACTCATAATAACAATAATAATCAGACGCCAGACTCGAACCGAAACTCATATTAACCATATACAACGGTAATATTAAAATCCATACCATATCATAACAATGTCAACATGATACAAAAGCTCACAATCAATGACAGAAATAAAATATATACTGAACCTGAATCGAAACTAAAATACGTCTAAATAATCATTCACAAATCTTAATTAAAAAGGGGCAAATTCAAGGTTTTGCAATTTAATTCCACGTCCTAAAGTCATAGATGCTATACTATATTAAAAGACAAAATATCAAAATCTACTAGAACGGGGTCCTAATCCGAGTAAATAAGGCATGTTATGTATATCAAATTATACGCAACTACAAGCACTTTTCCAAATCTAGCATAATAGTTCACAATTTCAGTATATAAGCTCAATTTATAAGTAGGGTAAGCCTAGCCTACCTGGACGCCAAAGCTAAAAACCCTATAAGAAGCCTCCGAGTAGTGTCTCGCTAGAATTCGAATTAAATAAATATAGCAGTATCTTAAAATTTTTACATCGTAAGGAAATCAAGCATGGAATAAAAATTTCATCAATAACAACTTTTGTGAAAAAGTTACAAAGAAGCAGAATGTTTCTTTTTTCTTTAAACTTCAAAAAATGTAATTGAATTTGATATATATATATATATATATATATATATATATATATATATACAAGAAAGTGTCTATTAACATTCATGTTATGGTGACTGGACACTATAGTAACAATATGATTACACCTCTCCATTTGGTGTCGTTCTACATAAATTCCACGTGGAGAGGTGTTCCTCTATTTTATATTTATTTGGGTATCGTATAATTTCATGGTAAAATAAATATAATATTTTGAATATGCCATAATTAATATAAAATTATTTTTAATAAAATCTATATTATATAATAACAATATTTTAACATTTCTAGATTTACTATCTCCGCCTTAAAATATTAATAGACTAAAAAAGCTACTATAAAGTAAAATAAATATATCATCACTTAAAGACTTTTACCAATATCAAAATATTTTAGAAGGGTACTAAATTATATTTTTACCAAATGACAATTTAAATCAAATATTTCACAATATATTAGATGTTACTAAAATTCTGAAATAAATCGCCTGAGAACCGAACTATCTGTCCCAACAAGTCAATAATAACCTGGGGCGGCTTATAGAAAAATCTCTAGTTACCAAAAATATATGAGAACAAGGAAAATGACTGTGAGGGTCATTACAACATCCACTACTAAAAGGACTTTCGTCCGCAAAAGTAAAGCATAAGGACATACCTAAAGGCTCAAACATATAGAGATACTGAGAACGCATGTCACACTAGGGAGAAAGGCCAGATAAGTCGATCTGAAACACATCAGGAAACTTGCGAACCACAGGGATGGAGTCACACAATAGACTCTCAACACTGACAACCCAAACATAAGCATGAAATGACTCAAAACCCATAGATATCAGCCTCCTAGATAAAATGTAAAAATAATCCCCATCGACACATGACAAACAGAATCCTGCCACATAATGAGATCAACCAGAGTATCAAACTCCTGAACAATTACAAAACACGATCTATATACCCGGTCCACTACTAAAGAATCACTCACGGGGATAACTATATGCAATGGCACAAATAAAGACTCTGAACATAAATCTAACCATGATGCAAAATAAGTAGAAACATATAAAAATGTGAAATCGAGGTCAATGAATGTATAAGCTGGCTGATGGCATACAAAAATCATATATGTGATCACAGCATCCGAAGCCTCAGCCTCAGTCCTACCTAGTAGAGCATACAAATGACCCTGTCCACTAATAGTCTAGGTGCATGTCCGACCACCCTACCTCCCTGCGGACCACCTCTAGAACCCTGGGGACCATCCCCACGACTCTACGCATCACCCCTACTAACGGCGGTACTGACCTGATTAGTTGTGCAGTCAAAACTGAAGGCTCAATAATTCTATGCTGAGGACACCTACGGGTGAAGTGACCAACAACCCCGCAGTCATAATATGCCCCGAGCACCCAGCTCTTTCTGGAAGATCCAGTGGACCCAGAATGGCCACCCTGACTCGACGATCCTAATTGAATACCCTTCTACGGCTGGTTGCTGTTCTGACTACTGTAAATACTAAAATCAGGCTGACCCCTATATGATATCTGAAGCGATGCCTGGACTGGCTGACCAAGCTGACCTTGATGCCGAGAAGGTTGCTGCTGGGGGTACCTACCTTGAAATTTTTCCATGAACTTTGAATCATTGTAGATGCCCTGGTAACGTGGTCTCTTATCGCTACCCCCTTGGGCTTCACGATCCATCTTCTCTATAGAATAAACATGCTCAACTATCTTAGAAAAAGAATTTCCTAAAGTCATCAAACTCTGTGTAGCCTTATGAAGTGATAATATCAATCCCCTGATGAAGCATCGAATCCGCTTATACTTCGTAGGCAGAATCATAGTGACGTGCCTGGATAACTCATGAAATCTCGACTCATACTCAGCCACAGTCATAGAACCCTATCTCAATGTTGTAAACTCATCCCGAAGATGCTCGCGCACGCTGTGAGGTATATACTTCCCTAAGAAAACCTCAGAGAACTGAGTCTAAATCACTGGTTGAGATCCAGTTGGCCTGGTATCAAGATAACCTCTCCACCACCTCCTCGTTGTCGTGTCGAACTGATAGGCAACAAAGTCCACTCCCTGTGCCTCAACTAAACCTAAATTCCACAAATGTTTCTCATAACTGGATAGGAACTCATTAGCATCCTCTCCTGGTGTCACGGCAAATCTGGGTAGAGCCAATTTCATAATTCGGCCCAATATTTTTTGCTCTTCTAAAGACATAACTGGCTGGGCTATTGCCGAATGTAGGACTACTGGTGCTGGTGGAACTTCCACCCTAGGCACTGCTGCCACAGGTTGTGCCCCTAAATTAACACCACCCTGTGTTGTTGGCTGACTTTCTTTGGTCGGTGGACCGCTATTTAACTCCAATAATTGTACCAACACATCTCAAAGAACTAAGTGGATATAAAGCCTGGTGGAACCAGGGCTACCCCTGGCCTCCCTACTGATGTGGTGGAATACCTGGAGCTCTATTAATCTCAAGAGCTATGACAGGATTAGGTAATAGATCCCTGGCCTAATTTTGAACAGGGGTTGCTACTCTATCCTGCCCCCGATCTCTAGGTCGGCCTCAACCTCAAGCTAGAACTCTAGAAGCAGACTCGAGGTCCCGATCCCCAGCTCTCCCAGCTCTCGAACCTCGCATCCTAGCCATCTGCGTAAAGAGTGAACCAGTAAAAATTACAACCAACTCAGACCCAATGCACAAAAATGGATTAAGAAAATAAGATTGTTCCTTAAAAATGCTCTGTAGCCTCTCGAAGATAGGATACAAACATCTCTGTACCGATCCGCAGGACTCTACTAAACATTGGATCTAGTACCAACAATACCAGTGAAACCTAGGCTCTGATACCAATCTGTCATGACCCAATTTCTTAAATTGTGATGGCGCCTACCTTATCCCCCTAGTAGACAAGCGAAGCCATAGCCTAAAATAATAGGCTACGGGCTAATAGGCAGAAATAAGAAAAGATTGTGTATAATGATAGCAATAGTAATAAAAAGTAACAAATAGAAAGTAAACATTTCTCATATACTAAAACGAGGTAAAAAAATGACCAACTACACAAAAGAATCCCTCCCAAAACCTGGTAAGGTCGGCACTAGAGCCACTACTAAAATATCCTAGAGTACTAGACAGAATTCCAAAGTATATACCCAATATACACAAGCAGTCTCGGGTACAAAAGACTAAACTGGAGTAGATAGAGAAGGATCAGCCTCGAACGATAGTAAGCGCACCCTGCTCCGAATCAGTACTGGAAGGTAGGAATCATGTCAATGTCGGTTGCTACTTCTCGGATCTGCATCAGGAAAAAGATGTAGAAGTGTAGTATGAGTACCAAATCCACGGTTAATCAGTAGGCATCATCGGTCGACTGAGCTCAATACAAAAAGGGTATAACTACAATGTGAGGGTCTAATCTAAATCAACATTAAAAAGGGACAGAAAGGTAAACAACTGCCAAGCTGCGCCAATGAGATAAAGGAATAAATGTAGCGATACATAAAATAAATAATGTAGTAATTACAGACAAATCAAACATAGCCTAACTGGGACCCCATAAGCCCGCTAGGCACACTGAAGAAGACAATTAACCCAACCGTACCCCCATAAGCCGGTGGGACACACAAGTAGAAATTAAAGAAAATAAACATAAATAATCTATAACTGAGTCAATCCCAACAAATCATGATAGTTATTAAGATGTGCTCCTGACTTGAACCGGCACCAATGGGTAGTAACGAGAGGCCAAACATCGGACTCAAACCGATAGTGATGGATAATAACAAGAAGACACGTGTCGGATTCGAACCGAACATAATGGGTAATAACGATAGGCCACATATATAGAACTCATAATCAGATGTCGGACTCGAACCAGAACTCAGAGGAACCACAACCATAATCAAATGTCGGACTCGGACCGAAACTCATAGTAACAATAATAATCAGACGCCGAACTCGAATTGGAACTCATAGTAACCATACCCAATGGTAATATTAAAATCCATACCATATCATAACAATGTCAACGTGGTACAAAAGCTCACAATCATGACAAAAATAAAATATATACTGAACCTGAACCAAAGTTAAAATACGTCTAAATAATCATTCGCAAATCTTAATTAAAAAGGACAAATTCAAGGTTTTGCAATTTCATTCCACGTCCTAAAGTGATAGATGCTATATTATATTAAAAGACAAAATACCAAAATATACTAGAACGGGGTCCTAATCCGAGTAAATAAGGCATGTTATGTATATCAAATGATACACAACTACAAGCAATTATTCAAAGCTGGCATAATAGTTCACAATTTCAGTATATAAGCTCAATCTAAAAGTAGGGTAAACCTAGCCTACCTGGACACCAAAGATAAAACCTCTTTAAGAAGCCTTCAAGTTGTGTCTCTCTAGATTCAGGATTGAATAATATAGCAGTATCTTAAAATTTTTACTTCATGAGGAAATCAAGCATGGAATTAAAATTTCATCAATAACAACTTTTGTGAGAAAGTTACAGAGAAGCAGGATGTTTCTTTTTTCTTTAAACTTCAAAAAATGTGAATGAATTTGATAAATATATATATAAGAAAGTGTCTATTAACTTTCATGTTATGGTGACTGGATACTATAGTACCAATATGATTACACCTCTCAATTTGGTGGCATTCTACATAAATTCCACATGGAGAGGTGTTCCTCTATTTTATATTTATTTGGGTATTACATAATTTCATGGTAAAATAAATATAATATTTTGAATTTTCCATAATTAATAGAAATTATTTCTAATAAAACCTCTATTATTTAATAACAATATTCTAACATTTCTAGATTTACTATCTCAACTTAAAATATTAATAGACTATAAAAGCTACTATAAAGTAATATAAATATATCATCACTTAAAGAATTTTACCTATATAAAAAAATTTAGAAGGGTACTAAATTATATTTTTATCAAATGACAATTTAAATTAAATTTTTCACAATATATTAGATGTTACTAAAATTCTGAAACAAACTGCATGGGAACTGAACTATCAATCCCAACAAGTCAATAATAACTTGGGACAACTTATAAAAAAATCTCTAGATACCAAAAATATATGAGAACAAGGAAAATGACCGTGAGGTTCATTACACAAATAAGCCATAAGAAGTGCGGCAATAAGGAACAAGTGTTTGAGGATAAGGAGCATAGATTGGTCGAAACCTAGCTTAGAGAGATTAACCTTGCGCCACACCCCCCTAGTATGGGAGGGTGACTTGGGCCACCCTATGGTGAGAAACACTATTTGGGGTGTGATATGGGCCTGTGTTTCACCCCTTTGGCACTGCGACGCAACCCCCAAGATGTTTAAAAGTTTTTTTATATTATTTAAGTGGGGGTAAAGTTCTAAATGCATATGCTTCGTATGGTGCATCCTATGTACGACCTAAAAAACTATATAAGGAGTGCCTAAACATATTTGTACATCATCTTTGGATCAACACACAATTGGAGAGAGGAGAAAGCATCAAGGGCTCCAAAGTAGGGTTCTTTGTTCTTTAACTTTAGTTTTCTTGTAGTTTTTACTTATAAATTCAATTATGGTAATTCTTTGTATGATTGCGAGTGTCTTAACACTCTATTTGTAGGGTTGAGTCTACAACAAGATTATGTAATATGGTTTGTAAGTTGGTTAAAGTAATTGTGTAATTATGGTTTGTAAGTTGGTTAATATGTTTATCAAGTAATTGATTATTCTTGCATTCTTGTTTTACTATTCTAAAGTATCATAAACTTTAGGATAAATCTCAGTCCCAAAATGAATTGATCATAGGAGTCGAGGGATTTGAATGTAATACATAGGGAGTGTGGTTTATGTCTTTAATTGATTTGATACAAATTGTTGAAGGATTATTTGCGGTTAGGATAGAGATATACCTACATGCCCCACTTGGTTAATGAAATCGCAGATAACTTAGTGCATCCAAATTAGAGACTCGCATCCTTGCTTAATGATGTAGTTGTGATACTTATTTGGGTAGATAACTTAGAGGGTGACTATCCCTAAGTTATATTATCAACCTCATAAATCAATAATCATGATAAACACTAACGCCAGCTATAAACCATAGGCATGCATGAATGTGATGCACATTCCTCAACCCTAGAATTCTTCTTATATTTTTAACAATTCAAGTTTTATATTATCTTTATTTTGATTGTTTAAGTTATAAAACCAAAACTCAAAACTCTTGTTGGTTACAAATCACATTTCTTTAAACGTCAATAGTAACGTTTAAATTGGATAGTCTTCTAAAAGACAAGTCCCTATAGGATTGATAACCGGCTCGTAAGAATTACTTTACTACTTTTTTTACCATGTACACTTGCATGTGCGCTTGGACGCAATAATTTTTTATCTTCATTGTCGGGGACTTAAAAAATTAGCAACCTTCTAATTTTCTGTTTTACTATTCTATTTGATAAGTGTTGACAACTTGGTCTTTACTATTGAACTTGCAGGTACCGGTTTGAATATCAAGTAAGATGGTAAGGAAAAGGGATTTTGTTAAACCATATCCTAAACCTAAGTGACGCTTGCACCAATTGCAGAGAGAAGCAACACTTCTCTCTAAAATCACATAAGTTCAACGAGGCAAGACTATTCCTACTTCCATGGGTGAGAACAACTATCCTGCAGGACAGTGCATGAAGTGGAATCCCACTCACAACTAATGTTACCTCCAACATTCATAGGCCGGCTGTAGAAGGTCGATTTGAGCTTAAGCAAAACATGATGCAATTACTGCACAGTAGCAGACAGTTCACGGGCTTGTCACATAAGGATCCATGGGTTCACTTACAAAAATTCTTAGAGATCGGTGTCATGTTTATTCCCATTTAAGTCTCCACAAACTATGTGAGGCTTACACTTTTTCCATTCTCATTATTGGGGGAAGCAAAAAAATGGTTGAATAAAGAACCTTCAAATTCAATCACAACTTGGGATGATTTGGCAATTAAGTTTCTCATCTGATTCTTTCCTTCTAATAAAAAAATACAAGGTTGAGAAGTGAGATCCTAAGTTTCAAGCATAAGGTAAGCGAAATCTCTATCATCCATAGGAGAGATTCAAGATTCTTCTTAAAGATTGTCCACATCACCAACAGATATATGAGGTATTAGCTCACACTTTTGTTAAAAGACTTGACCATAACACAAAAATTTTACAAGATTCAACTGTAGGTGGTCAAACTTTGGAGAAAACCTATGATGAGTTGTATACTCTACTTAGCTGAATTACCTAAGGTAATCTTGAATGGCTAGGTAATATATCCAGAAGTGTGGTGAAGAATCCTGCAGGTACGATCGAGATAGATAGTATCATAGTCTTGACTGCATAATTAGCCTCCTTTCAGAACTAGATGATGACGTGATTCAGTAAGTTAGGTTTGACTCTACCTTAGGCCTAGGTTAATCCAATTTAGCAGGCTCAAATTGGTATGAAATTTGTATGGGTAGTAGTCACTATGTTGATCTATGTGGAGAAAATCCAGAGTCAGACAACTTTGTTGGCAATGCGCAAAGAGTTACTCAAAAGTATGGTAATTCCTACCACTGCAACTGGAAGAGTCAACCCAATTACCCATGGGTAAATAATCAACCTCAACCTCAACAGTTTTAGTAGGAGCAAGGTATTCAGAATGAGACTCAGGTTAGCAATATAGAAGAGACTTTGAAAAGGATTTTGGGAGACTAAGAACAAATGGATGCAGAAATCAAAAATCAGCAACTAGCTTAGAAGAATTTAGAGACACAACTGGGCTAGTTAGCTCAACCATAGAACTCAAGACCTCAAGGGGTTTGCCTAGTGAAATAAAAAATCTAAAGCAAGTGATAGAAATCATATTGAAGAGTGGTTGAGACCTGGATGATTCACCTCAAAAGAAAATTAATGAGGTGTAGGCAGATTTGAGCACACCAAACCAGGCAGAAAAGCAAGGGCATCCAAAAAAGCTAATAAAAAGAGGAAGTCTAAGTAACCTGATTACCCAAATAAAAAGTTGATTGAGAAATTCCAAGACAGCCACCACCACAATTCCCTAAAAGCTTAAAAAAACTAAATAGGATGCTTGTTTTAAGAAGTTCTTTGACACATTTAGAGGACTACACATCAACTTTCCATTGTTAGATATGTTGCAAGAAATACGTATGTATGCAAAGCACTTGAAGGATGTGGTCAAAAACAAAATAAGGCTGGGTGATATCCAGACTGTGGCACTTACTGAAGAGTGAAGTTCTATGTTTATGAGCAAGATGCCCCAAAAGGTCAAAGACCTTAGGATTTTTACCCTCCTCTTACAAATTGGTGTAAGTGATGTTCAAGCTTTAAGTGATTTGGGGGCCAAGAATCAACTAAATGCCTCTTGTAATGTTAAATAATCTTGGTTTGGGGAAGCCTAGAATCTCCTCAGTTATGCTACAGTGTAACACCCCGATTTGTTGAACCAGAATGCTACACGGTGCTCATGACCTCGAAGGACCACAAACTAACCCATGACTGATATCTGTACCTGTATACTATATAAAATACTGAATAATGCGGAAACATGCACTGAAAGGCCATAAGGTTCAATACTGAACATAACATGGATAAAATAACATCTGTGGGGTAATACAATACCCAAAACAAAACTGTAAACACTGAAGTCTGAAATATAAGAGTCTGCATCTAGTCTGAAAGCCTCTACTATATGAATAATCTGAATAAGGTGTTGATGGGACATATCCCTAACTAACTCCAACTAATAACTAATCAATGAAATAGTGGAGAAATAATCATGTCCTCGAAGGATGAGGACTCACTTCTATTCTGACTATTGAAATTGGAATCTACTGCTGATTTGGAACTCGTATCTCTGAACCTATGGTGTAACATAAAAAGAAAGCACCATAGCACAAATGTTTCAGTACAATGGAATGTATTAAGTATACATGTGAGGTAGGCTAATGCAAGGGTTAACATGCATGAATAATGCTAGTTGACTGTCTAACATGAATGCAAGAATGCATGCATAAATACGTAACTGTAACTGACACTGTGATATCGTGATTACTGAATTTGAATACTGATGACATGACTTACTAATAATTGATATAACTGATAGAATAAATAGTTGTATCTGAATGTAACTGATAACATGGGTGACTGTATCTGACTGTCCTGAATCTAATAGAACTATCTGAGTTTCTTACTATATCTGAGTCGACTGTATCTGACAATCTTGAATCTGAAGAACTATCTGAGTTATTTTACTGAGACTGGTACTGAAACTGTGGGAGGTAGTATTTAATCGACATGCCCCTGATACGCCATTATGGCTGAGTTGGGGTCCAATCTGTAACCCTAATTGGAAAGGTGTCAATATTGCGTCACTGGTAAGGACAAGCTGTGGGCGACCCTTATCTGATAGTGTACCTAAAAGAGAACTGTGGGGACCTTATCTGACAGTGCTTATCCACCTCATCAACCCTCATAGGACAATGTTGATGTCTCAACCTATGCTGGCTACATAGTTCTGGAATGCAAGGATGACTTCTAAGGATCACACCCTCATCTGATAGTGTGTGTCCCCATCCTTGGGTTTACTCGGTACTAATTCCTACTCACATCTGAATGGAAACTGAACATGATTTACTGAACTGAACATGAGCTGAGTTACTAAGTTCCGTTGACTGACGGAATACTACTCATATCTGATAACTGACTGAGTCATAAGATCATGGAGATTTTTCCTGAGTCATAAGACTACTTGAAGTCTAAGAATTCATAGCTTGACTAAGAGTATCGTGAAAAAATGACATGGCTCTAGGTACACAGCTAATATTTCGGGTACGAGTACCCCCAGGACTCGATGGAAGGAAACTGACAAAGCATGACTTACTTGAATACATAATAATCATCATAATACATTTACTAAAACATTTAATCAAACATGTGATAGGCATAATCTTGTACATACATGGGGATTTCATGATATCATGTTAATTAGACATTTTCCCTTCATCTAGGCATTCAACCAAACACATAGTAGGCATAGAATGGGTAAACAACATCATACAACAATTAACTGTCGTTAGTCAATTCCAATTTAATCATTCAAGGGTTTAGTCCTAGGGTTTCATGAATCTATACTGATACAAATCAACCCATATGGAATTTAACACTCATTCATGGAATACAATTCAATTACTCATTATCAATATGAACAAAAGCAGCCCAATCATGAAATTCATAACTTGAATTCAGAAAACGGATTCTTGGGCTTCATGGATGAAAGAAATCCATGAATGAACACTACGCATACCTTAGTTCGTGTTTTCGTGAAGATTAACGGTGAAACCTTCTTGAATTTGAATCTCCAATAGAAACACTAGCTTGTTATTGAGAGAAACTTGAGAGAAAATAGTATATTTTGGGTGAAGAATAGCTAAATCACGTGTTATTGGGTTTAAATAGGGGTAGGAAATTGACCTTTTTAACCCTAGACGCGTCATTTAATTTCAGTAAAATTTTCCAAAACTGGGCCCCTGGTGCGACGCGGCATTATCGCACCGTGTCACTAGAAATTGACAATTAGGAAATTTAGGGATGGTGCGACGCGGATCCATCGTGTTGCCCCTTTCTTTGTGACTTGGAACTTTGGCGTGACGCGGGAGAAATCGCGCTGAGACACCGGAAAAAGGACGATTCTGAATTTGAGTGCTGGTGCGATGCGCCATAATCGTGGACACCTACTGGAAATTGCCAAATGTCATTTCCTCTTGTGGCGCGGTGTGCCACTGACTAATATGGCGCTGTTTTATGACGGAAACTTGAAATAATCATAACTTCTTACCCGGTTATCGTATTTAAGAGAATCATATATCGATGGAAAGCTTATTGAATTTTCCACATGAAAAAAAGTAAAAATCTTGAAAATTCCTCATGGAATAATTATCCTTCACTTTAGAATAGAACTAAAATAGTCCCCAAGAAAATAATAGAGGATGTTCTCATCAAGGTTGGTTAGTTCATTATCCTGCCGACAATATTGTTCTTGATTATGATGCAGATGACTGGGTACTAATCATATTGACACATCCATTCTTGGATATAGGGGAGCGTTGATAGATGTTAGAGAGGGCACACTCGAGATGAGGTTGAATAATAAAAATGTGGCCTTTTGAGTGTACAAAGCAATTCACACACCCTTACATTACAGAGATCTATGTATGATGACAGTGATAGAAGTGGATAAGTATAGAGTGGAAGAGTGAGAACTTCCAATTACCTCTTTAAACATTCTTATGGAGTTTTCTGAGTTGGTAAATAAGCTTGAACCTAAAAAACTTTAATGGAACCCTTAAAAGGCAAGTGTAAGGAAAGTTGCAGACCTCGAGAGTGAGCACTCGAGAGGTCATAAAAATAAGAATATGGGCTCTGAGTATGAGGAAAAAGATAAGAAACTGGAGATAAGAGTTGTGATGTGAGTAGTGTCACGATAATAAATCAGGCCTTGCTTGGGAGGCAACCTAAGTTAAGGTAGTTATTATTTTTTTTTAGTTTTTCTTTAGTATAACTTTTGTTTTGTTTTGTTTTGTTTTGTTTTATGTCGACGGGTTGAAGGGAAGTCTTAGTACATGAGATCTAAGTTAAGGAGCGTGGAAAAAAATAAAGTGTGGGATCCTCTAAACATCCCTAATGGATAAAATACTACTAACCAGGCCTAGAGGCCTCATGGAGTATTTCTAATCCTTATTCTTTGATTTATACTTTGGGGACAAAATATGATTTTAAGTGTGGGACGATTTGTTTCTGGTGAAGTGTGCAATAGAATTTTTATTTTTATTTATTTTATATTTTTGACTAAATTTTTAAAAATCACAAAAAGATGTTATGTGCTATAGGATTTTTATTTTTATTTATTTTTTAGATTTTGACTAAATTTTAAAAAATTATAAAATGATGTTTTTCCTGTTTATTTTTTGCTTTTGTTGGTGTTGGCTTAGTAGAAACACACTTCACTCACCCCTCGATACTTTTTGTTTCTTTTTCAAGGGGAAGCCCGTTGAACTTAGTGTCTTTTTTTATTTTTAGGAGTAATTTAAAAAAATTTGTTATTAGGAATAAATAGAGATTCTCTTGCTAGGTTCTATACATGATTACATGATGCAAGTTGGTTTTGTATGTGGCATGATGCATAATGAGCTGATTGACTATTTTTTAGACACTTAGGCTCATTTATTTGACTCTTGTGTGATGTTGGCATAATATTGAATTCTTGTTATTGCTTGGTTGGGAGTCTATAGAGATCCTTCTTGATTTAAGCATGTGTCATGTGTGAGTGACATTTTTGTTTTATGTTTCGTGTGCATATTAATGTTTAGAACTTGCCCAGTGTGTTTGCAAAGCAAAATAAAGAATGTTGAGGTTGTGATAAGAATCAGGTTACATAAATAAACAAAAAAATAATGCGGAATCAAAAATACTAAGATTAAAGATAAAAATTATAGATAGGCAAAATTTGAGAATAAAATCCCAATTTTGAGATAAGTTCTAAGAACCCTAATTGATCTTAGTATTCAAAATTAGCGGATTAAGACTAATTATGTTACTAATAGAGTCTATACAAGAACTTATCAAAAGCGATCTAAACCTCTATTTCAAAGAAATTAAAGACAACAATTAATATAAGACTAATCACCTTGTTTAATTAACTTTAATAGAGACCAAAGATATCAAATTAAGAATTAATATTACCTACTAAAGAATCGTTCTTATAGGGTTGCAAGATAAATACAAAGTCACCATACACAAAGGTGTAAAGAAGAGAATCCTCTCAAATATTATTAATCATCTTGTTCTGAAAATAACAAAATGCATCCCTATATATAGGAAAAAATCTATCCCAAATAGCATGGGAGTTAAACCCTACTTTTATGGAAATAATAAATCTTGAAAACTTTAAACTAGGAAACTTTAAAACTAGAAAACTTTAAACTAGGAAAATTTAAACTAGGAAACTTTAAAACTAGGAAAATAATATCAAAAGTAAATCCCTAAATAAGGAAAAGTTTCAAAATTTAATCAAAACTCATGTGGCCCAATATTTTTCCATTTGGACTTGGACATGAATCGTGAAATATGTATAGCACTTTGCTCATGCTTCTCCATAATTCTTGGGCTCGTTCTTGGGTTTTAGTTCCATCATAAGCCTCTTCTTGATTCATATTGAAGCCCGTCAATTTTAATACAAGTGGGCTAGCCTGGATGCTATCAGTTTGAGAGATGATATAGACATTTTTTATATCTATGTTTTATACTTGCTTTATCAACCCTTTCTGAATGATCTTAGTTAACCCCATTGAGACATTATTCTTTGGTAGCCTTATATGTAGTTTATGTCTTTTTCTTTCAATTGGCTGTAATTTGATCCAAACTCCTAAGTACTTTAGTTGAAAGATTAAAATGTTAAGGAGTGTATAATTGAATAAGGAAGAAGTGAAAGTAATTCCCCAAGGAAATAGCTTTTGGTGTTTTAAAAAGTCTATGAGTTATTAGGAGGGATTAGTGTAATAAAAATAAATTTAATCAAAAGTGAATCATGGGTTAATGGAAAATACTCTCTACTAAAGATGTGGTAGTTAGTTTAATGAGATGGTGCAAAATAAAAGAGAGGTAGGAAGATAATGGTGGTAAATAGGTTGGTTGGAGATGAGTTTAATGTAAAGTATGATGTATTAAAGATAGCCACTAGTATTGTCCAGAATAGTACCTACCCGTCCCTTAGCTTACATTACAACTGTTAAAGTCCTTCTTGATCTTGAAATTTGATGTTATGATATTATTGTAGTACTAAACTAAGGGAAATCTTAAGGTTCATCTTATGTGATATGTGAATTCTTTGTGAGAGTGAGTGAAATTTGATTTTTACACCCATATTTGTGATAAATTGCATATTAGTGAGTGAATATGGGTGACTCACTTGTGATAAGGGTGCATGTTTAATGATGATTAGGTGACTTGTATGATATCTTTTTTGAGTAATATTCATGAATTTTCCACCTTGGTAGAGTCAATTATTGAGGTTGGGAAGTCTAGAAGTAGTATTCATGTGTTTTCAATTGGAATGTGGCATGCCTAATGGTGAACTTACTATTAATATAGTTGTTGTAGTTATAGCTTGAGTGTTTTGGTTTTAGTAGTGATGTTAGATTCATCCTTTATGGTTCTTAATATAAAGTGTTGTTCGAGGATGAACAAATCTTTAAGTGTGGAGTGGTGATATTAGGCGTATTTATACACCTAAGTTTATTTTCTATGCACATTTAGCTTAGATTTTAGGATAACTTGATGTACTTGATGAAGTATAGAGTGTGTATTTTTATATTTTTGTGGTAGTTTACATTTTTATAGTGTTTAAGGTGCATTTTAAACAAGTCAAGAGTCAAAATCATCAAATACAGTTTAGACAAGAAAACTAGTGATGCTAACTTGAGCTAGGCTTGCTTTAGTGTACTTTGATGAGCTCAATTGTATTGTATGTACTAATGATTGTTATATGATTTTGTAAGATACCATTAGAGGTGATATGGAATCTAAATTAATCCTAAAAACAAGCCATAAGAAGTGGGGAAACAAGGAACAAGTACATGAAGAGAAAGGAGCAAAGATTGGTCGAAACCTCCCCTAGAGGGTTTGGCTTTGCACCGCAACCCCTAATAGCATGGGATGATTCCTTGGGCCACATTATGGTGTGTTAAAATTATTTGGGGTGTGCTATGGTCCTTCTCGTACACACACACACACCCGGTCCTGTGATATCCATGCGACTCAACCCCCTCTTCCCCTTACCACCCCCCCTCCCGAATATGTAAAAACTAGTTTTACATTATTTAAGTGAGGGTAAAGTTGTAAATGCATATGAAAATGCATGGGTAAGACTATTGACGACCTAAAACACTATATAAGGATAACTTATCCATATTTTCACATCATCTTTGGATCAACACATAATTGGAGAGAGGAGAAAGCATCAAGGGCTCCAAACTAGGGTTCTTTGTTCTTTAGCTTTAGTTTTCTTGTAGTTTTTACTTATGAATTCATTTATGGTGATTCTTTGTATGAATATGAGTATCTAAACACCCTATTTCTAGGGTTGAGTCTACAACATTATTGTGAAATTATGGTTTGTTAGTTGGTTAATGTGTTTATCAAGTAATTATTATTCTTATGTTCTTATTTTACTAGTCTAAAGCGTCATGAACTTTGAGACAAATATTAGTCCCAAAATGAATTGACCATAGAAGTAGAGGGATGGAATAAAGAACGTAGAAAGTGTGGGTCATGTCTTTAATTGGCTTAATACAAATTGTTAAAGGATGATTTGCGGTTAGGATAGCCCAACTTGGTTGATGAAATGGGATATAGCTTAGTGCATCCGAATGAGAGACTCACATCCCTTCTCAATGCAGTAGTTTTAAGACTAATTTAGGTAGCTAACTCAGAGGGTGACCATCCCTAAGTTATATTATCAACCTTGTAAATCAATAATCACGATAAACACTAACGCGGGCTATAAATGTAGTCATGCATTAATGTGATGTTCATACCTCAACCCTAGAATTCTCCTTATATTGTTAACAGTACAAATTTCATATTATTGTTATTTTGATTATTTAAGTTATAAAATCAAAACTCAAAACTCTTGTTGCTTGCAAATTAAATTTGTTTAAATGTCAATAATAACGCTTAAATTAGATAGTTTGCTAGAAACCAAGTCCCAGTGGGATTGATAACTGGATCGTTAGAGTCACTTTACTACTTGTTTGATCATATACACTTGTGTGTGCACTTGAATGCAACATGCTAAGTGTATGTTTATTAAGCATGGAGTAACTTGTTGTATTGTAACTTAGTTATATGTTCAGATTCTCATCTTGGGTTGGCCAAATGACCCTACCAGTACACTATTGTTCTTGTGTACATATACTACACATGCATTTACTTTTATGAGTGAACACATATTCCAACGGCTCCTAGGAGACCTCACTTATGATTCCAACGATGGACTTTAAATTTTAGGGTGAGCATCATTACGGAGTACCATGGAATCTCTCTTTATGACATTGTCCTTCGTTCGGACTTATGCTCTTTTTTTAGTTTTTTGGAGTTGCACTCCTTTCTTGACATTCTTAGCATATTTTGGTACGCCGACTTTCGAATAATAGAGGTGTTTGGTTTAGTATTTATTTTTACATTTCTCGTAAATTTTTAGGCTGGTTAATCTTTGAACTATTAGTGGGACAGTTTTCTTCATTTACTCTAAGTTTTGGATTATGTTTCGGGAATTATTAATTCTCTTATTGGGTGAGTAGTATGGATGTCACTCATGACAAATTTGGGTCGTGAGAAAGTTGGTATCAGATCCTAGGTTCATTGATCTCATTACCAAAATAAGTTTAGTAGAGTCTCGCAAAATGATACAAAGATGTCTATACTTTTCTTCATGAAACTATAGGACTTTAGGAAAATTTGTTTTTCTTGATTATTTCATGTTGTAACTTCATTCCAGATGATATCTGGTTATCCAAATTAATATCTAATTTTCTTTACTCTAGTATCTACAGATGGTGAACACTAGGTCCAACGAAACCCAACCAACGGCTCTTGTATCGGCCACTCCAGTTATGGAGCCAATTGAGAGGGAAAGAGGATGAGAGAGAGGGAGATGTAGGGGAAGGAGAGTACAAACCACACCTGCCAGGGGTGGAGCTCAAGTGTCACCTATTTATAATCTTAAGATGTCAGTATTACCTCCCCTACCTTATGATAATTTAAAGGAGATGGATGTAGTAGAGGAATAGAGTGTGGAGCCCAAGGTAGCAACTCAAGCTGGTGTTGCAAACAACCTTTATGTTTCTTGAGGTAATTCAGAAGATGTTAGATTTTTTGAGTGGGTTAGCTGGAACTAAAGCCATACCTATGGTACCGACTTATCAGGCTCTAGTTGTTCATCCTACTGATGCCATGGCTCTTAGAATGGATGATTCTTTTCCTTGTCCGATGTTGGGTTCAGTGACGACTAGTATAGATCATGAATGTAATGCTCCGAGAGTACACCCTAGGTGCCACATGGTTCTTACAGCCTCGAAGGACCATAAGCTAACCCATGAACTGGTACCTGCTGTGAGCACAGAGTAAAATTGATAAACAACATATGCGGAAATTATCTAAAAATGCCCCAAGGTTTAGTATCTGAAAATAATACTGAATCATGGTTTTAAATGCCTGAAAACATACTGGCAATACTGATAAAATAATTGATAATAACAACTAAAACTAAACAACTGTCTGTACTAGTCTAAAAGCCTCTAAACTGACTGAATGTGGAGTTGATGGGACAGGCCCCAACTAACTCTAACTAACTACTGAACTGAAAGAATGAACATAAATATAGTCTGTCCTCAAAATATGAGGACTCACCACAACTATTGCTATGATGTGTTGGGATGTCTAAGTGCGGTCGGGAACCTAAGCGTCCGAACCTATGATATAAGACATCATAGCGCAAGAAATAAGTATGATATCAGTACTTTGAATGTACTGGTATGATAAATGAGGTTAGGACGATATGCATGGGTTCATGTGCATAAGTAATAACTGACTGAATGTATAGCATTAAGTACTAAATAGAATGCATGAAATCTATAAAGACTAAGAATGCATGACCAAGCATAAAACATGTTCTAAATATAATCTATAAACTAAGATACTGAGAATTGTTAAGTGAATAACTTATACCTGTATGTTGTGGTCAAGCAAAACTGAAACAGAATTACTGAGTTGATTATTGGAATAAGACTGTAGGAGCTATCATCTAACTGACATGCCCCAATATGAGCAAATTGGGGTCCAACCTGTGACCCCAGTTGGAAGGGTATCAGTACCATATCACGGGTACTAACACTGGTTGTGTGGATCCACTAATATGTTGTCCTGAAGGACTAAGGTGTCAAGCCTAAACTGATGGGTGACCCCTTAGAGGTAGTCAAGCCTGAGCTAACGGGTGACTCCTCGTATCCTATGCTGGCTACGTAGTTCTAGAGTACAGGGAGTGCTACTAATGACTCTACCTAACTACGGGGAGGCTGTCATCCCTGTATTCGCTCAGTGCTAAATCCTACTCCCAACTGAACTGACTCGGGATACTGAACTATTCTATATTTAACTGATTATGATAATTGACTGAACTGATAATTCTCATAACATATCTGAAACTATTCTAAAGATACTGAGACTAAGTAAACAGCTATGTTTTTGGGTATTCATAACCCCCGAAACTCGATATCAATAATAGCAAAATAGCACTAAAACTTTGAGGACATAATGTGAAAGCATTTATTCAAAATTCATTCTTGTAGGCATTTCATCAAACACTTGATATTCATAGTTTAAGCTAAGCATGGAAATAGTTTAAAACTTGTAGTAATAGCATGTTTTCAACATCAACAATGCTAATTATGATTTAAATCAGCGAACAACAATACTCAAATATGTGGAATTTAATAACAACAATAATATCATGTAAACATGGTATAGAATCAACATTCATGGGGATTCATGGTTAAAAATCACAATAACTTAAAAAAATCACAACTTTAAATTTAAAATTAGATTCTTGGACTTCATGGGTGGAAGGGACCCTTAGATGAACATTTAACATACCTTGATTTCTGAATTCGTAAGAATTGTTTGTGAATTCTTGAAACTTGAACTTGAATTTGATGAACCGAGGGTTTTGTTCTTGAGAGGTTTTGTGAAATAATGAGTGAATTTTCCTTTTAGGAAACTTAATTTTGTGTTATGGCTGAATAATGTAAGGAAAAAATGACCCAACTACCCCTACAAACCCATAATTGAATAGTCAAAATGTGCCCAGTGATGCGATAGGCGACGCGCCGCGTTGATCAACCCGATGGGATGACCGACACGCCGCATCAATGGTGACGATGCGATAGTCAACGCGACGCGTCCTGATCGCGTTGGCTCACTGTTTTGTTCATCTAAACATGTCTCAAATAATGTCTGAAAATTTTGAAACTCAATCGAGATGACCTATAGATAACCCTAATCATGAATCAATTTAAAAATCGACAATCTACTGTTGAAAAGATTGAAAATGAGACCATTGAAATATCGAGGCCAAAAATAAGACTAAATCTTAATACTTCGCTAAAATTTTCTAAGTCCGGGACCTCTTTTGGCATACTATAAAGTACTGAAATGGACTAGGACTTTACGGGGTCTTATAATGAACTACTAACAAAATTTATGAAGATGAAACCTCAAATATTTTGGGGCACTGAGTCTGAGTTTGACTTTGAGTTTATTATTGACTACTATGGGAGGTTAAATAAGATGGGAATTATAAAGAAGCATAGAGTTGAATTTGTAACTTTTCTATTGGAGAAGGATGCTAAGAAATAGTCGAGAGCTTATATTGAATGTCGGTCACTAATTTTGCCTCCATTAACTTGGGAGCGGTTCCACACTTTGTTCTTAGAAAATATATGCCACGGGCCCATCATAATGAAAGAAGGATGAGTTCTTGCATTAGAGTAGGGTGACATGTCTGTTGTAACCTATGAGTCTAAGCTACATGCCTTGTCTTGCTATTCTACATAATTGTTGACTTTTGAGGAGGAGAGCGTTTACCTCTATATTAAAGGTTTGAATTATGACCTTCAAGTATTATTTATGCATGTGACTTCAGCAGGGAAAGGTTTTAATGAAGTTTTTTTTACTATGTGAAGAATTTAGAGAGGGTTACTGATAACGCTCAATCTACAGCTCTCGTTTGAGTGTAAAGCGGTCGTTAGCAAATATAGAACCCAACCTAGGTTGGGTGTCGATCCCACAGGGAATAGCTTGGCCAACAAGTAAGAAAGATTACTAAACTTTTGGTGCAAGTCTCGTAAAAGGGGGGATTGTAATGTGTCACCAAAACAATTAAATAAAAGCTGAAAATAGCAAAGTAAAAGAGAAAGATTGTTATGTAAGTTGTAAACAATGAGAATTGAGGCATTGGGGCTATGTCCACCTTCTGAGGTATACGTCTCTATTGGCTATGAGTGTGTAGAATTCTGTCATGCAATTGCTTATAGAGAATTGTAGTCGATGGTAAATCCAAGCGTCTCTCGACCTAAACAAGGACTATTTCGCTTTAACTCTCTCGAGCTTAAAGCGTATCTAACGGTACGAATTCTCCAAGAGGTTAGTCCAGTTACGGCACTAGCTTTTTAATAGGAAAGGGTGTCCTACTACCTTGACATTATCTCTTTTCCAGACAAATAACTTTTCTCTCGAACAAGTTAAATGTTAGACTGGCGTATTCTTGCGTTTGCAACCGCCAAGAATGTAGATTAAGATGAAGAGAATAATGATATAAGCAATATACGTGCCTCGAACTCACAAACTCACAACAATAGATAGTATCTCATACGGCTTCCATAACCCCAACAGAGAAGTTTAGTTACCCATGAATGCGAAGGAAATCACGATTGACATTGTTATTATATCACGATATTGAGTAATGGCGTGTAGATCAAGTGATAGGCGTGAGGCGTGATTCCTTAGCAAGTAACGATTCTCTTGTTGTGGAATTTAAGAATAGAAGAGTAGAAGAAGAAAAATAGAATTGAATTGTAAGACGAGAAGTTAAGAAGATGTTAGAAGATGTAAAAAGATAATAGAAGATGAGAGGGATGGAAGGAAGTATTGTGTTCTCCCTCCTTCCTCCCTCCTTATTCAAAATCTCTAGCATGATAGGGTATTTATAATACTCATATCCTACTCCTACTAGATAAATAAAATATCTAACCAAATCCTACTAGGCTAATGTAATACTTAACCCAATTGTACTAGGTTAATGTAACATTATCATAATCCAAATAAAATAATGAAATACATAACCTAATTGTACTAGGTTAATGTATCATTGTCAAAATCCAGCTTTGTGTCTGTAAGTCCCCAAAGTCTTCAGAATTGTTGTTTTAGCCCAGGACAGATTTTCCATGCAGCAGTTTTGGTCCTTAGGCGTGTAAACTTTCTTCCCTTCCTTTGTGAGCTTTCTTTTGCGTCAAGTAAGCCATAAAATGCTGATTTTTGCATCATTTATACCTGAAACTTTACTAATCATGTTTGTTAGCTCTCTTATAGGAAAAAGGACTAAAAGTGCATGAAATGTATAATTTGTTCTCAAAACTAGGCTAAAATATGGGCAAAATATATTGATATAGGCGCGTAAATTCGCCTATCATCAGTTACCCAAGTGGGTTAGGTTAAGATGTTAGCCAAGAAATCTCAAAGTGTGGGAATTTCAGTGGGTCTTACTCTAAAGGCCATGGTTAGCAGGCCTATTCAGCTCATCCTTGTCAGCTTCCACCATGGATTAAGTTAAGGGTTCTTCTAAAGCAAAGGTCATTAGGGATAATAGGCTTCTTAATTTTCTACCGCTAAGCCTTTTTTCTAGTGAGAAAATTACTATTGTGGTGCGACTAGTCACTTTAAGAGGGAGTGTCCTATGAGGCATGCGAATGCCCAAACGTAGTAGATTCGAGCTATAATTTTAACAGATAGAGGGGGATGAGGTAATGGTAGGGGACATCCATAGGGTCGACGAGAAAATCAAATAGGTGGTCAATGAAGTGACGGCATAAGGAGAGGAGCATAGTTGGGAAGGGAGTTGGTTTAGACTGATGACTGGGGTTATTGTTATGAATTTATTGGAAAGACTGATGTCGAGGATTTTGATGCAGTGATCACAGTTACTATTTCTATTTATGTCTGTATGGCATTTGTTTTATTTGATTTGGGGTCTACTTATTCTTATGTATATATCCAGTTTGCGAGGGGACTAATTCTTGTTTATGATGTACTTGATTATCTTGTTTATGTGTTTACTCTAGTGGGTGAGTTTGTGATAATAACTCATGAATAGCGTTCTTGCCCTGTATTATTTATGGATTTTAATACTTGGGTAGACTTGGTTATTCTGGATATGTTGGACTTTGATGTAATGTAGGTATGCCTGGTTATCTCTATACCATACCATTTTAAACTATAATGCTAAAATAGTTACTCTAGTTATGCCTGGGATTAAGGAACTAGAGTGGGAGGGGTGTACAAAGTGAAACTAGTAAAGGTTATATCGTATGTCCGGACTAGAAGGCTAATGAAGAAGGGAGGTTTAACATTTTTGGCTCATCTTAGGGATGTAGACGTGAGGTCCCCTTCTATAGAGTCGATTTCAGTTGTCTCTAAATTTCAGGATATATTTTCTTTAGACCTATCGAGTATGCCTCAATATAAGGATATCAATTTCTACATTAACTTAGAGTCGGGCACTCTCCCTATTTTATTCCACCTTATTGAATAGCTCTAGCGGACTTGAGGGAGATGAAAACTCAATTGTGGGGGCTACTTGACAAAGGTTTTATTCGTTCAAGTGCTTCACCTTGGGGTGATCGGGTCCTATTTGTCAAGAACAAGGTAGTATGAGGATGTGTATAGATTATAGACAGCTGAATAAGGTTACCATCCAAAATAAATATCCCTTGCCTCATATAAATGACTTATTGATCAGTTACAATGTGCGGAAGTGTTTTTAAAAATTGATTTGATGTTGGTTTATCATCAGTTAAAAATTAGGAGGACAAACCAAAGATAACTTCTAGAACTTGATATGACCATTATGAGTTTCTGGTCATATTTCTTAGGTTGACTAATGCATCTGCAGTACTTATGAGTTTAATGAATGGGATCTTTAAGTCGTTCTTGGATTTATTTACTATTGTACTTATTGATGATATCCTCCTAAACTCTAAGAGTAAAGAAGAGTATGCAGGCCATCTTCGTATAGTCTTGGATATTCTAAGGGAGAAACGGTTATTTACTAAGTTTTTGAAGTATGAATTCTGGTTGTCTTTAGTTGCCTTATTGGGGTACGCGGTTTCTAAAAAAAAGGTGATGGTGGATCCCAAAAAGATTGAGGCAGTAAGGAATTGGATTTGTCCTAGTTGAGTGACAGAGTTAAGGAATTTTGTGGGGCTTGCTAGCTGCTACTACAGATCTATCATGAACTTTGCATCCACTATAACGCACTTAATAAGGTTGACTCAAAAAGAAATGTGATTTTTTTGGTCAAACTAATATAAAGAAAACTTCCAAAAGCTAAAGACTCTCTTGGCTTTAATTCCTATTCTTTCATTGCCAGTTGAAGGTAAATACTTTATTATGTTTTATTATGTCTCACTATTGGGTTTAGGTGTTGTGTTGATGCAGGATAAGAATGTCATACCTATGCTTTGAGATAGTTGAAGCATCATGAAAGGAACTACCCAACCCATGACTGGAGTTGGTGGTGGTGGTATTTGTATTAAAGATTCGGAGACACTATCTTTTTGGTGTCAACTGTGAAGTCTTCGCAGATCATCGTATCCTGCAATACGTATCTACTCAAAAAGATTTAAAACTAAGGTAGCTGAGGTGGATGGAATTATTCAAGGATTATGATGTGATTATTCAGTATCATCTGGGTAAGTCCAATGTGGTGGCAGACGCATTGAGCCAAAAAGTTGTAAGTATGGGTAGCTTATCATTTTTTAAGGTAACCAGGCGACCATTAGCTAGAAAGTCTCAAACTCTAACATCTTTGAACATGCAGTTTGAGATCTCAAACAAGGGTGGTATGTTGGCTAGTGTTGAGGTAAAGTCAATGTTCGTGGAGTAAATTAAGGCTAAGAAACTTAAGGATAAGAAGTTAAATGCATTACAAAATAAAATGGTATGTAGGAAGGAGACGGATGTCACTCTTGGTGCAGAAGGGGTGTTGTGGTTTAAGGAAAGATTATGTGTTCCTCGGGTTGGTGATCTAATACATGATGTACTCTTAGAGGCCCACGACTCGTGTTATTCTATTCATCCAGGTAAAATCAAGATGCACCGTGACTTAAGCCAACTTTATTGGTGGTCTGGGATGAAGAAGGACATAGTGGATTACGTGTCCAAGTGTCAAAATTATCAGTAGGTAAGTTATTAGCTCCAAAGGCTTGCGGGGTTGATTCAGAGGATTCCTAAACCCATAGGAAGTGGGAGTATATTTCTATGGACTTCGTGATGGGTTTTCCTAAGACTTTGGGGAAGCATGACTCCATTTGAGTGATAATAGACCAGTTGATGAAGTTATCTCACTTTTTACCGGTTCAAATAGACTACAACTCTTGGTAGTTAGCTAGAATTTATGTCAATGAGATTGTGAAGATTTATGGGGTGCCACTTACTATCATTTCTAGTAGAGGTGCAAAATACACCTCCAAGTTCTGGGATAGGTTGCATAAGGACTTGGGCACCAAGCTCATGTTTAGCATAGTTTTTCACCCTCAAACTAATGGGTAGCCAGAGAGGATGATTCAGGTGCTAGAGGACATGTTGAGGGAATGTGTGATTGATTTTGGTCGTCATTGAGATCAATTTTCTTCCGTTGTGTGAGTTTTCTTACAACAATAATTATCACTCTACTCTACTATTGATATGGTACCATTCGAGGCATGTTATGAAACAAAATGTAAGTCAACTATTTGGTGGTTTAAGTTGGAAGATATTAAGCCTTTGGTCACAAATTTGGTACAGGAGACTCAGAATAAGGAAAGGCTCATTCAAGCTAAGTTGTTGGTTTCTCAACGTAGGCAAAAGGAGTACATAGATCATAAGGTGAGGGGTATGTTCTTCAATGCTGGTGAGAAAGTTTTGCTCAAGGTGTATCCTACGAAAGGAATCCTGAAGTTTGAAAAGAGGAGCAAGCTCAGCCCTCGATACACAGGTCCCTTCGAGGTTCTTGAAAAAGTAGGTCCAATTGTGTATTGGTTAGCTCTACTGTCGGGATTGTCGGAAGACCATCCAGTATTTTATGTCTCGATGTTGAAAAGGTACCATAGGGATGGTGACTACATCATTAAGTAGGATTAGGTGCTTCTAGATAAAAATTTAGCTTACGAGGAGGAAACATTAGCGATTCTGGATTAGGATGTTCAAAAATTGAGGATGAAGGAAATTCATTTGGTGAAGGTGTAATGGAAGCATCGTTCATTGATGAAGCTACTTGGGAGACCGAGAAGAACATAAGGGACAAGTTTCCTTAATTGTTCGAGGATACAAGTATTATCTTTCTTCCTTAGTTAGCCTATATGTCTTGTTTGATCATTTCGAGATAAACAATGGGTAAATTGGTATCTTTTGTAATGACCCTCTCTGCCATTATGTATGAGCCCTACATTAAAATCTCATGTCTAAATTCATCTTGGTCTAAAAGTTACAAATTTTAGGCTAGGCTAGTTTCCATCGATTTCAGAGCGAGGTGTAGCCTAAGAAAATTTGGGAATGATTTGGACTGGGTGGTAGTATGTATCTTAATTTCTAGTTATCTGAGATAATAAGAAAATTGTAGAAATTTTTTAAATTAAATTTGGATCAGTAGAACCCTGAAATTGATCTTAGCGTAAAGGGCACTGTTTGAAATATTCCAGGTTTAAGGTGTATTGCAAAAAGTGAGATTTTTTGTGAATGCAGACATTTTTTCCCGTTGACAATGCTATATCAGTCGGTACACCGCAATAGCTGTAAGCTCTATAGCAGTGGTCAAAGGCTGACAACGACCGCTATAGCATTGAAAAAAACACAGTTTTAATGAAAAAATTCTCTAAAATAGTTTATTTCTCAAAAACTCATCTTGAGGTAAAGGAAGGGCGATATAGGGTGAAATACACTAAAAAATGTTAGTTTCATTAAGGTAAGAAATTCATCCCCATTAACTCCTATTTAATTATTAAGCCTTAGAAGTTAGAATTGTTAATTCACGAAGTTTGAGAAGAATTCTAGAGTGGATTTTGGTTAACTGTCGGTGCAAAAGGGAAAATTAAGAAATAAGTTAATGAATTTTGATTATTAACTTTTAATTACCCTTGTGTTTCATTAATTCACTAATCTATCCATGAAATTAATAATTGTATGTGAATTACAGTGAAAAGTCCCTACTATATGAAAGAAATGACCATGAATTTGACCTTAGGAGTTAGGCGTGTGTTATAAATCCCAACATGTTAGGCCATTTGTTTAATTATATGTTTATGTGCATACTCTAGACCCCGAGCAAGTGAAAATTACTCGAAAGGGAAAAGCTTCGGCATAGAGGAGTTGTGCAAGGTTGGTTCGAGGTAGGTAATGGTATTGTAGTTTAATCTAATTTATGCATGTTAACTACTTTGTAGTTTGACTTGTTAATGCATATTGTTTAGGGTGGTCTTTGCAATGATTTGCGGTTGTTACATGATTTTTTACCTACCTTACTTGTTAAAAGTAGAATGTTCGGTGTTTAGAACGTTCTTACGGACTTTTGGTGGAACAAGGTTGACAGACACTTGTGTCTGAGAATTTAGTACATGAACGATAATTGTCCCCTGTAGGTCATGGCTATATGAGGTTGTATATCCCTTAACGTGTATGTACGAAGGTCAGGTGAGTTTGACGATTTCATGAGCGAACCGAGGAGATTATTTTATACTCCATAAATTATTCTAACTTATTTTTGGCTCGGATTGACTAAACTTGACTTGGTGATAATATATTGACTTGCTGGTTTAATTTTAAATTTTCATTTTTGCTTGTTGTGCTAAGTGTTTGTTTGTTAAGAATAGATTAACTTGTACTATAACTTAGTTATATGCTCATATTCTCATCTCGGGTTAGCCAAATGACCCGACCAGTACACTGTTGTTTTTGCATGCTGATACTACATCTGCATTTACTTTTATGAGTGCAACCTATATTCCAGCAGCTCCTACGTGACCTCACTTGTGATTTCGGTGGTTGACTTCAGATTTCAGGGTGAGCGGCATATCGGGCTACCAAGGGATCTCTCTTTTATGACAATGTCCTTTATTTGGACTTATGCACTTTCTTTAGTTTTTGGGGTTGCATCTCCTTTTTGACATTCTTAGTATGTTTTGATATACCGATTTTGGGGGCATTTGGCTTAGTATTTATTTCTGGATTACTCCTAAATTGTTAGACTGGTTAATTCTTGAACTATTAACGGAATAATTTTTTTCATTGACTCTAAGTGTTGGATTAGGTTTTCAGGGTTATTGATTCTCTCTTGGGTGAGTAGTGTAGGTGCCACTCATGTCGGGTTTGAATAGTGACACCTTATTATATCAATTATTTTTTCTTTTAATTATCAATTAACATTTGAATATCATGATAAAGGAATCAAAATAAATTTGCTCTTGTCAATTGTAAGAAAATTCACCTTCTTTTATAATGTTTTTAAATTGAGCATATATAAAAACTGGTGATCAAACAACAATAATGATCAAATTTAATTCGGAATTATCAAAAATTGAATAATAGTTACACATAGAAAAAATTTTAAAAACTATCTATAAGGCTTTAACACGATCAATAACAAAAAAAGGAAAAAAGTTATCCTTTATATTATATTAATAACACTAATATAAAAAATATCTCTCGCATCAACGAATGAATTCACTCTTCATTATATTATTTTTTAACTTGAATACCTCTAAAAATTTAGTACAGTGAAGATGTACTTAATTTATTCAGAATCGACCAACCAACGGTATTGATCAAATCTGATTTGAATATATTTCTCAGAAGCTGGCTAAATAAATGACAGGAATCCCATAAATTTAATCGATGCGCACAAAAGCTAGACCTAACATCACGATTATAAGAAAAAGTTGACCAAAAAAAAAAAATTTAAAATTTTACAATAGATTTTTAAAAAATGCCCCTAACATGACTAATTACCAAAAAAAAAAGTCTCAAAATAAATAATAGTACTAAAATAGAAAAAAAAAATATAAATATAGTATACAAAATATTGAAGAACCTTTGTTCTTTATCAATCACCAAATATATCATTCTCTTTTCTTCCTCTCTTCCCCATTCTCTCTAAACACCCCATATATCTATATCTATCTATCTATATACATATATATACTAGTCAAGTGTACGTACTTTGCATATATGTCTCATGTTGATAAATATAATTATATAAAAAAAAAAATATTATAAAATAATAATTGAGTTGAAATAAATAATATACATATTTAAAAGATATAATTTGACACTATAAGTGTTTCATCTTAATCAATAAAACTATATATAAAATGATAAATTTAATGAATTAAAAAAAATTCTCATCAAAGAAAAAAATTTAGAGAAAAATTAAGCCGCAAAGGAGTATTTGTTGTACATATATGTCATATTAAATTAAAAAATAAATATTATTAGTACTCTACGATCCAATTTAGGGTTGAGACTAATATTCATAATATAAAATATAACAGAAAAGGAGAAAAAAGTCAGAAAATTAAGAAAGCACAAATAAAAAATCCATTTTGTAAGAATATATTATTATCTTTTGATCTTGTCAAACATCAGTTTTTTACCTTGCTACAGCTAATGATCGTACATGGACAAACTGTTTACTTTCTTCAATTACTCAAAATTAATATTGTATATATTTTTAATAAAAAAATATACATAATTCGATGTAAATATTTAATGATAACTAATCAATTGACCCACATATGATCGATCAAAAAAAAATATTGCGAGAATAATTTCCTCCTAAATAATAAATCTAGATAAATCATCTAACTTTTGAAAATAATAAATCGTATGTTAATTAAATTGGTAGAAGTTATACCTCAATTATCCGTGTTTTTTTTAAACTTAGAATTTGAATTGAAATTTTCATCCTTACCCCACACTTTCGGACGAGGTCAAAACCTATCAAACATAAATTATGATAGAATCTCAAAATTTAAGGATAGAATCTCAAAATACGACAAAGCACATGTAAAAAAAAAAATATAATTAGGCAACCAAACCAATATTTAAAAGTAGCGAACAACCAATAACTGATAAAAAGAATTTCAAAGTGCAAAGAAAATACAAATACAAGTTAAATAAAAAAGTAAAAAGATAAAAATTCATACAATTACTTGGATGCTAACATTAAAAAAGAAAGTTTACTTAATTTGTTTTCTATTTTGAGTAAAATTATTACCAAAATTATTGGGATGCTAACATTAAAAAAGAGAGTTTACTTAGTTTATTTTCTATTTTAAATAAAATTCTTACCAAAATATCCTACCTATTTTTGTTAAATTATTGTTAAAAAAAGGACTCACAAACTTGGTCAGCAAATAACTACAAAAGTAGTATTTTGTTAGTATTAAAGTTCATGTTTGGTTAGGATTTGGTTTATGGGTGTCAAGTGGGCCGGGCCGACCCGGCCCGCGTAACTAACCCAGCCCGGTAAGCCCTAGGGTTTTAGGGTTCCGGGTCCCGGGCCGGTTATTTTTTTAAAATGGGCCCGGCTAACCCGGCCCGGACCAAGCCCGATCCAGGCCCGCCGGTTAACCGGCCCGGCCTGGATAACTTAATAAAAAAAAATAGATTTTGGCTTTTGGGCCAAACTAGCCGTTGGCTCAACGGCTATATAGCCGTTTTTGGGTCCAAACGGCTAGTTTGGGCCCATTTATTAAAAAAGAAAAAAAAAAACTTTAAAAAATATTTTTTAATTCCAAAAAAAAATCTATAAATACCCTACAACTTCAAATCATTTTTCACACAATTTTTCACTCTCTCAAATCTCATTCTCTCTCAAATCTCAATTCTCAAATATTCAATATATTTAATTTCTTAAAGTGTTCACTTTAATTTTTTAATTTTTCGTTTACAAAGTACGAGCGGAAGTTTCTAAAGTCGCAACCTTCGGATACTTCCAAAATTTGGTATTGTCGTTCCATCTCTTACGTTTAATTTTTATTTATTGTATTAATTGTTTAATATTTAATTTTATTATATTTGTGTATTTTGAATATTTTTAGTTTAATTTAATTTATATTATGGATAAATTAAGAAACCTCGCTACTAAAGGTGTTAAAATTTTTTGTTCCGGAAGCGGTAGTAGTAGTAAAAAGCGAATTACTAGCGGTAGAGGTAGTTCAAGTAGTAGATATACCCGTGTGTCTTCGCCTCTGGTACCGCTTGGTACACCTTTTGAGGAAGAAATAAGTGTAGGTGCTCACGATATGAATTATGTAGAAGCTCAGGAAAATTACGGTATAGAAGAAGAAAATGAAGTGGATGCGGTTAATTTAGACGAAGATAATGAAAATATTGCTGAGACACCCGCAGTAGGAGATGCTAACGTTAGATCTGAATCAGTTAATCTCCCTTCCAGTCCTCCCAGTGCCCCAAAACCTCGTAAAAAAACTAGTATTGCATGGCAATTTTTTGAACGTATATCAGATATTGAGGTGCAATGCAATATTTGTCAACAAATATATAAGCATAGAAGTGGAGGCAAGTAAGGGGGTACGGGTACGTTAATGAGACATGTAGCTGAAGATCACAAAAGAGAGTTAAATATTGCAAAAGGTGGTGGGGATGTTGGTGGGCCAACGCAAACTAGAATGGACCCATCAACCGGTCACGTAGCAAAGAAGTATAATAAATTGAGGGACCGGGAAGAAATAACTAAAATGGTAGTTGTGAGTTGTTTGCCTTTTAATTTTCCTTCTTCTGATACTTTTATTCGTTATATACAAGCAATTTATAATCTTATGTTTAACGGTATTCCTAGAACTACTTGTCGGTCTGATATTTTTAGACTTCATTCCCAATATTATTTTTATTTATCAACATTGTTAAAAAATATTCAATGTAGATTGTCCCTAACTTCTGATCTTGGTCGTGCTGTAAATAAAAATGATTATTTAACCGTTACTTGTCATTGGATGAATAGTAATTTCGTGATGCAAAAACGTATTCTTGTTTTTTTATATGATGAAGATCGTAAACATACTGGACAATTTATTGCTGATTCTATTGTTAAAATTACCGGATATTATGGTATCAAAAATAAAATTTTATGTATTGCTTTTGATAATGCTTCTAACAACAACACTGCTATAAAAAAATTAAAATCTACGCTATCTCCGCCCTTGACTGAAATTTTTCATATTAAGTGTGCATGTCATATATATATAATTTAATTGTAAAAGATGGTCTTGAGTTTTTTGAGTTTTATATTGAAAAAATTCGTCTTGTTGTTGGTTTTATTCAAGGAAATAATCGTAGATCGAGAATTAGAGAATTTAAAGTTAAATGTCAAGAAAATGGACTTACACCGATTTTGATGCCTGAGGAAATTGATACTAGATGGAATTCTACGTATGAATTTTTAAAAACTTGTTATAAATATAGAATTCCTATTACACTAGATTTTAACCAACATAGTGGTTCATTTGCTGATTCTGCTGATTGCATGCTACATAATTCTGATTGGGTTGTAATTAATGATCTTGTTAAGTTTTTAGAAAAATTTTATGTAGCTACGGTTGAATTTTCCGGTGCTTATTATCCTACTGTTTGTAATATTTTGGCATATATAGCCGATATTTCTGGTTTACTCAAAGAATATAAAAATAAAGAAGGTTATAAAGAAGCTGTTGGCGCCATGTTTAAGAAATTTAAAAAATATTTTTTCCCGATTCCCCCTATTTACTTGGTTGGTGCTATGCTAAATCCGTGCATGAAATATAATAATATGTGTCATTTTAGTACTCTTATTTATACTAACTTAGAAATAAATACTAACCATGATTCTGAACAAGTACAACCTGATTTGTGGACGGCTACGACTGATGCAAAGGAGTACATAGAAAAATTATATAATCACTATGCTGATTTATTTGATTTAGTCGTACCTACAAATATCACTTCAATTGTCGCTCTTCATCCTCCCGAGGAGCCATCATCTTCTAAAAGGCCGGCACATAGTGGTTTTTCTGATTCGTTTTATGATTTAAATTGTTGGAACAGTGTTGATGAGAGAACTTACACATCAACTTATCGGGAAGAGCTGAAATATTATCTTCGGACGGCACCAGAGGATCGCAGACGACGGATCAACACGTTGGATTGGTGGAGGAGTAATGAAACACAATATCCTGTGCTTTCAAGATTAGCTAGAGATATCTTGAATGTTCCAATGTCAACCGTTGCATCAGAGAGCGCCTTTAGTCAGGGACGATAGCAGCTTGGAGACAACCGACACTCATTGGGAAGCAATACAATGAATATTCTAGTTTGTCTCAGAGATTGGATTAGAGCGGAAAGAAGAAACCAAGGAATGGAACCGGAGCCGAGCGACGAGCTGAAACTTGAAGAAATTATGACTTCACGGGAGAACTCAGCAGAATCAAGTCCAATGCATGATTTTGCCCCCGTTGACTTCGACTATCCTATGCAAGTTCCCATTAATATTAACATGAATGAGTTATGTATATATAATGTAGTATATTTTATAAGTAGTAGTATATATACATTGAATGGTGCGTATACACGTGTATATAGAAGTGTATATTTAACGTATACATGTGTATATGTTTTATAAATTGGATATCTTCTATAGAAGTGTATATATGTGTATATATCTTCTACAGATGTATATATTTAATGTATACAAGTGTATATGTTTTACAAATTAGTATATAACTATATATATATATATATATATATATATATATATATATTGTAGTGTATATATATATGTATATTGTAGTATATATTTTATTTAAAATAGTACATATATATTGAATGGTGTGTATATATGTGTATATATCTTCATATACAAGTGTATATGTTTTACAAATTAGTATATAACTATATATATATACATATTGTAGTATATATATATGTATATTGTAGTATATATTTTATTTAAAGTAGTACATATATATTGATTGGTGTGTATATATGTGTATATATCTTCTCTAGACGTATATATTTAACGTATACAAGTGTGTATGTTTTACAAATTAGTATATAACTATATATATATACATATTGTAGTATATATATATGTATATTGTAGTATATATTTTATTTGAAGTAGTACATATATTTTGAAAGGTGTGTATATATGTCTATATATCTTCTACAGATGTATATATTTAATGTATCCAAGTGTATATGTTTTACAAATAAGTATATAACTATATATATATACATATTGTAGTATATATATATGTATATTGTAGTATATATTTTATTTAAAATAGTACATATATATTGAATGGTGTGTATATATGTGTATATATCTTCTATAGACGTATATCTTTAACGTATACATGTGTATATGTTCTATAAATTAGTATGTAACTATATATATATATATATATATATATATATATATATATATTGTTGTATATATATATATGTATATTGTTGTATATATATATGTATATTGTATTATATATTTTATTTAAAGCAGTACATATATATTGAATGGTGCGTATATATGTGTATATATCTTCTAAAGTAGTATACATTTAACGTATACAAGTGTATATGTTTTATAAATTAGTATGTAAGTATGTATGTATATATATATATATATATATATATATATTGTAGTATATACTTTATTTAAAGTAGTACATATATATTGAATGGTGCGTATATATGTGTATATATCTTCTATAGACGTATATCTTTAATGTATACAAGTGTATATGTTTTATAAATTAGTATGTAACTATATATATATACATATTGTTGTATATATATATATGTATATTGTAGTATATATTGTATTTAAAGTAGTACATATATATTGAATTATGCATATATATGTGTATATATCTTCTAAAGTAGTATATATTTAACGTATACATGTGTATATGTTTTATAAATTAGTATATAAATATATAAATATATATATATATATATATATATATATTTTGTAGTGTATATATATATATTATACTATTACAGCATATGCTTTATTTAAAGTAGTACGTATAGTCATATATAATTATATATTGAATGGTACGTATATATGTGTAATTGTTTATATATTTTTTTAAAAATATATATTGTATATTGGAGTGTATATAGTGTATATTGGATTTTTTATTTATTTTTTAAACGGGTTTGACCGATTTTTAACCGGGTTTGACCGGATTTTGGTGGGTTTGATCGGGTTGGGTTAAGTGGGCCGGGTTAGGGTGGGTTTTAATTTTTTTTACTGTTTGACCCGGCCCGGCCCGGATAGCGTCCAAACCGGCCCTCAACCCGGTTAAAAAGGAAGGGCCGGTTCCGGGTTGGCCCGGCCCGACCCGTTTGACACCCCTAATTTGGTTACGTCTTTTTACATAAAAGATTAATTTACTATTAGTTCCTCAAATATGAATTAATAATTATAAATTAATAGTATTTTTAATTATATTTAAATAAGGAAAGATTAGTAACTAAATTTTAATGGGACACCTAAAATATTACAAAATAATTAAATAATAATTTAGTAAAATGGTAAATGATAGTTTTGTCTATTACAAAGTCTTTAATGAAGGGTAAAGAGTTCAAATCACTTTTCTAGGGATCTTCACACTTTTAATATTATATATATATAATATACACACTAGATGGCCCGTGCAATCATGTGTAGGATTACAGGATCATTATACTAAGCTTGAACACCAATAATAGTTAAAGTGACTTTGTCACTTATCGACAAAAGGTACTATATTCCTTTAGTTACAATCCCACAAACAAGATGGTACTAAAGTAGACAGAGCTTTTTTCTTGACGCTGAGAAGGGCGAGAAGTGAATGACTGGCATATTTGAGACCAGTTTGACAAGCCATGGGCTGACGTGTTTTACGTTCTGTAGTAAATTAGGTTCATCCAATGCCAAATATAAACTTAAGACTAAAATATGAGCAGAGCTATAACTGCATATTGCATTTTGAAATCTTAAGGACATCAAAGTAACACGGGGTAGCATTTCTCCTACAATAGAATCATTTAAGAAAGTCCAAATTCGGAAAAGTTTTATCGCCAAGAAATTTAATTTCCCAATATATGACACGACATGACGAGAACATCTCTTGAACAGATCCCAAAAAGTTATACCCCTTATGCCCAAGAAAGTTAAACAGTGCCACTGCAGTTCAGCAACTCAACAATGATATCTCACAACACCTTAGTCCTTAGAAGTATGAAAAGTAGGCCGAAATAATATTGGAGGACTACTATATCGTTATATGATATTCACCTATCAACTAAAGAGTCGATGCCCAAGAATATCAAAACAATGGCCAGATAATTGACATATTGATAAACAACACAAACTTTGACCCTTAATAGAAAACTGAAAATAGTTGCATTACTTGAAGAAGCCTCCTTGACGAATTGGGCCATGGAAGATATAGTTCCCAAGAACCAATTGATTCGAGAAGGATCCTCAGCTTCAAAGCTATTTTGAATCTCATTCCAGAGCACCATTGAATCCTCATTGAAGTATTCACTGAAGACGCTCTAGTACGGGCTTGTGCTCGACATAATTATTTGTTTGTCATTTATTTTGATAAAATATAAAGATATGGACATGAATTAAGAATTCATCTTTGTCAATATAACATCAAATAATGCTCAAAGAATTTTAGGAGATTGACTCTTCAATTCAGACTATAAACTGAATTTAAAAGCTAAAGAGTTACTTCACTCTTTGTTTCATAAAAGAAACTGAATTTAAAAGGTAAAGCGTTACTTCACTCTTTGTTTCATAAAAGAAAATCATTGAATTCATACTAAAGTCAGTCTGACACTAACCAACCTAAATGATACAGTGGTATGAGCCTATAGAACAGATCTTGTTCAAGTTTAAGACTACAAAAATAAAAATATCAGAATTAAATAAGCATTAACAACAGTCAACTTCACAAATTTGAGCACACCTTGCATTGACTGTCTACAAAGTATGCCTTGAATATATTAAGTGGCTAATGGCACCATCTGATTTTATATCCAGGCATTGATCATGTCAGCATCAACAGATGTTGGGCTCATCTAAAGCTTGTTCAAGTACAGTGCATCCTTTCTTGTCCTTTTCAGCCACATTTGCATCATGTCTTATAAAGAAAAAAAGTTACCTAATGGGAAGAATTTACAAGTTAAACAGAATATTTTGACAGTAGATCAAAAGCATGACTGAGTTTTGTGATATATTGCTAAGTGTGAAATAATACATGATTAAGAAGGAATTATACTCTTATGAACCAAGCTCCAGAGGAAGAGTTGAATTGGATTTTTCACCCCAACACCTTGTGTCTGCTACCAACTTATCAATGAAATAATGAACTCAATTAAAGTTAAAGTAGTGAATTCACCTTCTTCCAGAAAAAGAGCACTCGGTTAAAAAAGAATCATAATCTTCTTTCCTATACTTTCATTTCTTTATCACTTAAGTCATCATTAATCCTTAAAAGAATCAAGTTTTTTTCGTCAATCTAGAAGCTTTAAAATACAGAAAGTTGTCTTAAAAGGTTCTCTTCTACCACATTTATATACCATCAAGGCTCAAGCAAAATTACGGATAAACAACTATTAGGGATTTTAGGATATCAAGATTACATATACAAGTCTCAATTCCACGAGGTATATTTGTTCACAAAAGTACTAAAGGTAAAGTACAACAATTCAAGTCCGTTACACTTGAAACTTGTTAGCTACCAATATCATGAGTATTTTCTTTTATCTTAAACTTTAGACAACAAAAGGAACTCAACATAGTTATGATGTTATTTTATATTGCGAATATATATGCCATGAACGGAGCTTAGATTACTTCCTGTGACGTGGATGTGATTCTTCTTGCACGCCTCCAACATCTTTTCATTTCTCAATCCAGGGTGCATCTCCATCTGATTATATAAAATTGCACCCATAAATACTAAAAAAAAAAGAAGAGGACATAAGAAAATTCAACTTACCTGGCACACAAAAGGCATTATTTAGGCAATATTTAAAAGCTTATTAAGTTTCTTGACTGTGAAATTACGTACTCCAATATCTCGTACCAGTTTATCTGTCACTAACTTATCCATTTCTCTTCAAACGCCTTTATAATCTAAGTCAGACACTTTTCCTTCTTTTGGAGGCCTGCTCGCTCCATCCTTCAGACGGAAGGTCCAATGAATCTTTCACATAAAATGTTTAGATGTCTCAATTAAATTTCAAGACTACAACTAAATACCGCAGAAAGGCAAAGCAGGAAGTACCAGGTAGAGATCAAGATAATCCAGTTGCAGTTCATTGGCTATCTTATTCAGAATGTGTGTTAGACCAACCAAAAATGTAAATATCCAAAAAATGAAAAAACGATATTTTTTAATTGCACCTTCAATAAAGTCCATTTTTATAAGTTGCCCAGCTTTCTTGGTTGATTCGTCAGTGAAGAGGTCAATAACAGCACCTCCCACATTTTTCTTCATATGGCAGAAGATTTTACCATGTTATACTGGTACATTGATAAATGATTCCCTAATTGTAGCTCTTTATTATCTTTCCTACCTCAGGAAAAAATTATAAAGTAATCTATCTACCCATTAATTCATATCTTTATCTTTTACTTATATAACATGTTGCAGGTTTCTTGTATAATCCACATTAGAATTGGCAATAAAAACATATAAACTACACCCATTTATCTCCAGTATCATAGTGAACTAATCAGTTTTGTCAGAGTTATTTATGATATACGTGCAGCAGTTAACTAATAGATTGATGTCTTATAATTAGAGCATAGTTTGGATTACTCTACAATGGAGCAGGAATCCAAAACTAAAATGACAGTCATGTAAGAACATCATACCACTACCATTTGATTTCCTCTGGAGCATACAGTTGACTTCATCTTCTTCTGCCAAAAAGAAAACACCAATATCAACCATGGATAATACTATTATTTTTTTTATTGCAACGAAAAATTATTTGACATCAAACAATAATCAATTAATTTATTTTCAATATGTACGGCGATAGTTTTTTATGCAACATCCATTACATACACTAAAAATATTATGTAACATACAACATAATTTTTCTTATCAATACTCATAGATACTCACAGTAATCTTTTCATACATGAAACAAAAAAATTTTGAATGTTAGAGATCTACAAAGGAAACGAATTTCTCTTGAATGTTAGAAATCTATAAAGGAAACAAATATCCCATGAACGTTAGAAATCTCTTTAACATTGTTAAGAGTATACTTCACACATCAACACCTTTTCTATTAGTCTTTATGTTGCTAATAAATTGATTATTCGCACCCTACATTTTGCTTTCTGCTAGTGCAAAAATGACCATAAGACATAATTTGAACCGATTTAATATACTAATTTTCTACTATACCAATTGTTTTACTGGGAACTATACTTGGTGAGTTCAATCAGTTAACACAAGAGTCAGGGTTCGGGAAGTTCTACAATAGCCATAAGAAAGTTCCATAATATATAAATCCAAACTCAACGGAGTTGCTGCTGTCCCTATGCAAGGAACTATATAGTTATTTTTTTCCTTTAATATATAAATGCTTACTGAATATCCCTTTTCTTCAACCTATCGCCATATTTGCATTACTAAGATATGGGTGCAGGAATAAGAAAAGAAGAAAATGTAATAGTTATAAAAGGTCGTCGATTTGCCAAAAAAAGTAGAAGAATGAGACTTAAAAGAACTCGACGAACGTCAAAAATACAACAAAAATACGGCAGACAAACCGCACCAAAGAGGAGGATTACAAAATCACACTCAGAAGCAAAATGCGAGATCGATAAGAACCAACATATGAAGCATGAGAGAGAGATTGAGGGTAGCAGTTCTGAAACTGAAATTTTTATTGCCTACATGAAAGAACATAAAATTTACACATAACAGTAACTTCAATGACAGTTATCATCAAAATTTTTAAGATGAACCATCAAATGTGCTTGAACCGAGTTAAGCCTAAGTTATCGGTAAATCTAGAGCATTGACACGACAAAAAATTATCATAACCAACAAGATCATTCTCTCTAGTTCTTACTAATCGCTCATCACCCCCATAAGTTCATTTGTAGCCTATACATTAAGTCAAATGACTGCCTCGATGAGAAACAACAACTTAAGCAAATATCTGATATTCACTAAAGTAATAGTGGACGGATAAGTCTGAACTACAGTTTTTGAAAGATAGCTATAGAAATTGAGCCTACTCAAAGTTGAAGCATGATGTCGGTAATATGCCCTATACTAAGATGGAGATATACTAACACAATAATATACATACTCCCAAGCTGCACATTTAGTCAAATAACAAACTCCTTATTATATCAATTGTTTCTCCTTTTAATTATGAATTAACATTTAAATATCATGACAAAAGAATTGAAATAAAATTGTCTTGTTAATTGTAAAAAAAAAACACCTTCTCTATAATGCTTTTTAATTGAGCCAAAAAACTCCATATGAATTCAAGAATTTGTCAAGTCGTTAATGTATTTTAGTATTATATAGTAGTTAAGAATAAGACGAAGCCCTGTCTCAATCTAAATTAAGTTTGTCTAACTTATAGAGGCTCTGTAGATTAATATATGATTGTGGCCTCAACGGTTAACTCATGTATATAATTTTTGGACCTATATATGTTAGTGTTTTATCAAAGTAACTTTTATATATATATATATATATATATATATATATATGCATGTCAAGGCTCATGATTGTCATAGTTATATAAATGATATAAATATAGATTATGAGTTGGTTCTCTCGGACGTTTAGGATATTATGTGTTTGTCCATCTCACTTGGACTTACGGCATGATAAAAGTGGTATCAAAGTAGGCCCATCTCAAGGAGTCTACAGAATTGTGTTTATGTAGAGTCTTGCTTATGGGTGTGTTGTGTACCAGTAAACATGAGGTTGCGTCCTCCACACCCTATTATCTAAGGTCATTCTTCGGCGACCTCGAGCTACGTTATGTCCTATATAATATTTTTTCCCAATACTTCTTTGGCCTACCTCTTCTCATGCCTACTATATTCAATCTCTCACACCTCTTCACTAGGGCGTTTGTGCATCTCCTATTCGCATATCCAAATCATCTCACTCTCACTCCCCTCACCTTGTCCATCACCTGCAAAAGACGTGTCTAAAAATTAATATACAAGCAAAAGACCTGCCTAAAAATTGCTATAATTTCTATTAAAAAAATTTCAATATATTTGATTATTATAACAAATACCTTGTTATATCAATTATTTCTTTCCTTCTAATTATTATTTAACATTTGAAGATTAGTTCAAGCAAAATTCTTCATATGAACTAAGAAATTTGTTCTTTCTTTCAAAGCCTCTGAGTTGAGTACATCCAAAAAATTATATCATTATTTGTTGTACACCGTGGAAATATTTTATTCACTCATAAACGATCTAACAATAATAATGATAAAATCTAATTCGGAGTTCAAAAGTTGACGAGTAATTAAAATAAAAAAAGAGTTACAAAAAATAAAAGCTTCTTGTTGATTGAACAGTCAAGTATATTGTGCCAAGTATCATTCACTTGAAATAAAATATATTTTAAAAATATTTTTTCATTATTAATTAGCATTTGAAAATCATGATAAAAGAGTTGAAACAATATTTCTACATGTCAATTAAGGAACTTATCCTTCTACAATGCTTTTAAGTTGAGTATATCCGAAAAATTATATTATTTTATTTATATCTCGAAGAAATAGCTTACTAGCTTAGAAATGGCCAAACAATAATTATGACATAATTAAGTTCGGATTTTTAAAATTGATTACTAATTATGAAAGAAAGTTCTCCCCCTCTCTCTCTATTTATCTATCTATTTATCTCTCTCTATCTATATATATTATAAAGCAGAGGAGAAACATCAGTTGAGAGACCATGTGACATTTTTTAGGACAAGTTCTAAAGTATTGTAATAAAACTTTTATAATTACTTGGATTTAAAAATATCTAGCTTTAATCTAAAAAAAATTACCATTTCATAAATAAAGATTTCTAAATGAGCTACTACTATTTCAAAAACATATTCCTTTTAAATATTACATGTTAGCCTACTCTAATCTCAATTATACGATTATGATTAAAAAGAAAAAACTGACTTATAAATCATTTTAAAATTATAAACCATCTTAATCGACAATATTTGAAATATTATTAGGATTCAATTAACGTAAAAAGAAAAAGAAAAAAAGAAACTTGAATCTATTGATAAATATTATTGAGTTGCTGAGTTGGCAAAGCTAATTGTTTATATTTAGTTGTCATCAATTATCAAATTAAATTTAAAATGTCAATAATAATAATAATAATTACAACAAAACACATTTTGGAGTCTTCCATTGGCTGATTTGTTTTGTTTACCCGAATCATTTTCTGATAACTAAAAAGCCACAATAATTTTAAATTTAGTTTGACTATAACTTCCTCCCTAATTTTAGAGTTTTATTGTTATCTCAACTCTTAATGCTTATCATAATTAATTTGAATTTAAACTTGAATTTTAAATTGTGTTATTCATCTTTATCTTAACTATGCAATTCAAAAACTAAAGCATCATTATAAATAGATAAATCGATAGTTTCAATATCATCTCAAAAAATACAGAGTTGCTAATATACCGTAAAAAATATCTACTAAAATTAACTTCATTCATGAGATATCAAATACTAAGATGCAAAGACAGTATTCAAAGCAGCAGTGTTCCAGTATATTTGGTGCTTCATTTTCCTTGTGTAAAACCTACTCTGATCCTCATATTTGTGTTATTTTCCTTCTACGGGTACTAAAATTTCTATTAATACAACAACAATAAGTTCACGTATGAACAAGAACAGTTTTGAAGTTCTTTAACATCTTCAACATAAAATTATTACTAATCTATCCAAGAAGTGTATTAGATATCAGAAAATAGATGAAACAAAAAATTTAGACCAAGTTCCCCGAGTTCACGGAGTGTCCTTAAGGAATAATTCCCCTCACTGTACCCGAGGTTATGGAATTTTTCTCCCAGGATAAAATGTCTTTCAATTCAATTATAGCGGTACCTCAAATAATTGAATTCCACGAACGCACTCAACGGTTTGAATGATCACACAGAATATTTTTAAGAGAAGAAAAGTTTTGTATTCTGAAAAATTTTGTACCTAAACCTGTGAATGAAAGCAGGTTTATATAGCCATAACATGCCTCTTCTGAAAAGAGACAATGGTTCGCTTCAAAGGTTGCACCTTTTTGGGAAATTATGTCTGTTTGTCCAAGGAATATGTCATATGTCTGTTCCGAACAGGCATATCATTTCTTGAAGCATATAAATAGAGTATTAAACATAGAAAATATTTACTGCGTTATTCATTTTTCCCTTTGGTATTTTTCGAAATTCAAATAAATTTTATCCAAAAAGATAGATCTCATTGATCGATCATTTGACAAATCCAAATCTGAAGTCGAAGCCGAGCCGAGCGAGCGACGACGACGACGATGGCGTGAGGCATCTCTTATTTCTTGCCTCACTTAGAATGTGGAGTAAGTGTTTTCTATTAAAAACACTCCATAGTTCCCTTCTCCCACTAATGTGGGAGAATTAGTGAACTTTCCAATTTGGGAGTACAACTTCTAAATTGGTGTCTCCTTTCTTCCACTATTTTCTCTCCATTTTTCATTCACACCTTTTTCATACATATTGAACCCAACAATCCCCCACATGAATGGGGAATGACTATTTTTTGTAAAACTTTACGGACAAGTATGTGATCATCAAGCAAAGACTGATTGTATTTGGATAAGTGGGTTTTCCTTTGAATTTTCCGTTGTGAACATGCATCGGATGCACTCGATCAATCAGTAGATTTGATATCTTTGAACCGTCAAGCTTTAATGTACACCTAGACAACACATATCCCCTAACCAGCCTTTTACCGTTCATGGCTCTCACGGTTTTGTTCTTTTCAGTCATGAACACGTCCCGGATTCATGAGAGCTTAGAGAATAGGCCTTTACTAACATTCTCCTTGAAGCGGCTTCCACTTCGCCCTCACATAGGTGATTTCTAAACTTTTAATCCCATAGATTAAACTAATTGGTCAAATCTACCAAATTTAGATAATCATTAAAAGACTTTTCACCTTAAGTCTTATCCTTGTTTACTACACATTGTCTACATCTTGAGAATGGGTTGGGTAATTGATAATGTTGAACCTGTCATACACAACTTTGTTTGATCTCCTTGAACCTAGCTCTTGGGATCTCCAGTCTGCTAGGTAGAGTTACCATCATGCTGACTTGTCCTAGGCCTTAAACTCATTCCCTTGGAGGTCTTTTCCACTCCTTCTCTATATAGGCCTTTTGTAAGTGGATCTGACACATTATACTTTGACTTAACATAGTCAACAGTGATAATTCCACTAGAGATAAGTTCTCTAACGGTATTATGTCTACGTCTTATGTGACGAGATTTACCGTTGTACATCATGCTCCCTGCCCTACCTATTGCCGTTTGGCTATCACAGTGTATACATACTGGTGCCACTGGTTTGGGCCAATAAGGAATATCTTTCAAGAATTTTCGGAGCCATTTTGCTTCTTCACCGGCTTTATCCAATGCGATAAATTCAGATTCTATTATAGAGCGAGCAATACAAGTCTGTTTGGATGATTTCCAAGACACTGCTTATCCACCGATAGTAAATACATATCCACTTGTGGATTTTACTTCGTTTAATACGGTGATCCAATTTGCATCACTATAGGATATTTATTATAATGCAAGGCATAGTCTTGAGTGTATTTTAGATACTCCAAAACTCTTTTCATCGCCATCCAATGAGTTTTATTGGGATTACTTGTGTACCGACTCAACTTACTAATAACGCATGTTGTGTCTGATCGTGTACAATTCATTATATACATTAAACATCCCAATACTCTTGCGTACTCCAATTGTGAGTCACTTTCACCTTCATTCTTTCGAAGTGCAAAGCTCACATCCAATAGAGTCTTGGCAATACCGAATTCTATATACTTGAATTTTTTAAGTACATTTTCGATATAATGAGACTGTGACAATGCCAACCCTTGTGGAGTTCTATGGATTCTCATTCCTAAGATCACATCTGCAACTCCAAGGTTTTTCATATCGAACTTACTCTCGAGCATTCGTTTCGTTGTATTTATGTCAGAAATATCTCTACTGATGATCAACATATCATCCACATATAAACAAACAATGACTTGGTTATTTGGAGTGTCTTTAATATAAATACATTTATCACATTCATTTATTTTGTATTCGTTTGCCAACATGGTTTGATCAAACTTCGCATGTCATTATTTTGGTGCTTGCTTTAGTCCATACAATGATTTAATAAGTTTACACACCTTGTTTTCTTTTCCTAGAACCACAAAACCTTCAGGTTGTTCCATGTATATTTCTTCCTCCAATTCTCTATTTAGGAAAGTAGTTTTCACATCCATTTGATGGATTTCAAGACCATATACCGCAGCCAAGGCAATTAACATTCGAATCGATGTTATCCTTGTTACTGGCGAGTATGTATCGAAGTAATCAAGGCCTTCTTTTTGTTTGAAGTCTTTTACTACAAGTCTTGCCTTGTATTTGTCAATAGTACCATCCACTTTTATCTTCTTTTTGAATATCCATTTAGAACCTAAAGGTTTATTTCCGGGAGGAAGATCAACCAACTCCCATGTATAGTTGCTTAAGATTGAATCAATCTCACTATTGACTGTCTTTTTCCAAAAGGATGAGTTCGAAGATGTCATCGCTTCCTTAAATGTTTGAGGCTTATTTTCTAAGAGAAATGATACAAAATCTGATCCAAACAAAGTAGACGTTCTTTGACGTGTACTATGTCTAGGATTTTCTTTATTATGTACATCCTCACTTGGTTCATCTCGAGGTCGTTTAGACCCCCCCCCCCCCACGAGACTGTTCATGTCTAGTTTTATACGGATAAATATTTTCAAAGAATTCAGCATTATCTGATTCAATTATCATATTTTCATTAATATCCGAATGTTCGGATTTATGAACCAAAAATCAACATGCTTTACTACTTTTAGCATATCCTATGAACATGCAGTCCACCGTCTTAGGTCCTATCTTAACCCTTTTAGGCATAGGAATTTGGACCTTTGCTAGACACCTCCACACTTAAAAATATTGCAAGTTTGGTTTCCTTTCTTTCCATTTTTTATAAGGAATTGATTGTGTCTTACTATGGGGAACTCTGTTTAGTATACGATTGGTTGTAAGGATAGCTTCCCCTCATAAGTTTTGCGGTAAATCAGAACTTATAAGCAAGGCATTCATCATTTCCTTCAAAGTTTGATTTTTTCTTTCCGCAATTCCATTAGATTAAGGTGAATACGGGGCCGTAGTTTGATGGACAATTCCATTCTCTACACATATTTCGGCGAAAGGAGATTCATATTCTCCGCCCCTATAACTTCTTATTATTTTTATCTTTTTATCTAACTAATTTTCAACTTCAGTTTTATATTGCCTAAACGCATTTATTGCTCCATCCTTACTATTTAGCAAATAGACATAACAATATCTAGTGCAATCGTCAATAAAAGTTATGAAATACTTTTTTCCACCACGTGATGGTGTTGACTTCATATCACAAATGTCAGCGTGTAATAAGTCTAAAAGATTGGAATTCCTTTCAACGGACTTATAAGGATGCTTTGCATACTTTGATTCCACACACGTTTGACACTTTGATTTATTACACTCAAAGTTTGGCAAAACTTCTAAGTTAATCAGTTTTCGTAATGTTTTGTAATTAACATGGCCTAAACGTTCATGCCATAAATCATAAGACTCAAGAAAATAAGAAGAATTTGAACTTTTATTTATTTCAACATTTATTTTATAAAGTCCCTCGGTAAGATAGCCTTTTGCTACATACATTTCTCCTTTGCTAATTATAATTTTTCCAGAAACGGTTAAACATTTGAATCCGTTCTTGTCTAGAAGTGAAACAGAAATTAAATTCTTACGTAACTCCAGAACATACAAGACATTGTTAAGTGTCAAGACCTTTTCTGAAGTCATTTTCAAGCATATTTTTCCTGTTTCTTCTACCTTAGTAGTAGTGGAGTTAGCCATGTAGATCATTTCTTCTACTTGAGTCGGAGCGAATGACGAAAACAACTCTTTGTTGGCACATACATAGCGGGTGGCACCAGAATCTATCCACCATTTGCGAGGATTCCCCACCAAGTTGCATTCTGAGAACATAGCACACAGATCATTGCACTCTTTGTTGGATTCAATCATATTTGCTTGATCCTTTTTCTTGCTTTTCTTTGGGGCACGACAATCCGTGGACTTGTGGTCAATCTTGCCACAATTGAAGTATTTTTCCTTGAATTTCTTCTTGGGTTGATTGCTTCTTTGTTCAACTTTCTTCCTTTTCTTAGAATTATTTTGGTCATCTTCCATAATGTGTGCTCCATTAATTGTAGAATTTCCTTTTGACCTTCTTTCGGCAGCTTTATTATCCTTTTCAATACGCAGTCGGACAATAAGATCTTCGACAGTCATCTTCTTGCGTTTATGCTTCAAGTAGTTTTTAAAGTCTTTCTACATTGGTGGCAGCTTCTCAATTATCGTTGCTACTTGGAAAGCATCATTCGCAATCAAACCTACAAAACAGTGTATGTGAGTATTAAGAACTTTTTCAAGTTGTTCAACTAAGGTTATTTTCAAAGATATACCTTCTGCTAGGATATCGTGGATGATTACTTGCAATTCCTGCACTTGAGAGACAATCGATTTGCTATCTATCATTTTAAAGTCCAAGAACCTTGCAACAAAGAATTTATTAATTCCCGCATCCTCTGTCTTATATTTTCGTTCTAGTGCCCCCCACAATTCCTTCGATGTCTTAGTTCCACTGTAAACATTATAGAGGTCGTCTTGGAGACCACTCAATATATAATTCCTGCAAAGAAAGTTCGAGTGCTTCCAAGCTTCTACAATCATGAAATGCTCTTTGTCTGAGGTTCCCTCGGGTACCTCAGGAGCATCCTCACTAATGAACTTTTGAAGGCATAGTGTTGTGAGGTAAAAGAACATCTTCTGCTGTCATCGCTTAAAATCAATGCCCGTAAATTTTCCGGGCTTCTCCGCAGGTGCCATAGGTTGCGGAGCATTTGCTCGACTTGTTGAGGCAATACTAGTTGCCCTCACAATCATAGTCGCATCTTGCATTTGACTTTCGTTAGTCATTTTTCTGTCACCACAAGACAATAATATTTAGTATTTTTAGAATACTACTTATAAAGTTAAGCAACTTTAAATTCTTTTTCTTGTTTCTAGTTAACAATGAAGTTTTTATGACTTCCAATTGTCAATCGGGTGAATTTTAAACTTGTGATGAAGATTTTATGTCTTCTAATCACTAGTTAAATTCAAATGGAGTAGAAAGCTTAAAGGTTTAATCTCCAAAAACAAGTAATACAGATTCTGAAGTTATTCCTTAAGATTGTTAGTTTTCTTCTACGGGTACTAGAATCTGTATTAATACAATAACAATAAGTTCACGTATGAACAAGAACAGTTTTGAAGTTCTTTAACACCTTCAACACAAGATTATTACTAATCTATCCAAGAAGTGTATTAGATATCAGAAAATAGATGAAACAAAAATTTTAGACCAAGTCTCTCGAGTTCACAGAGTGTCCTTGAGGAATAATTCCCCTCACTGTACCCGAGGTTATGGAATTTTTCTCCCAGGATAAAATGGCCTTCAATCTAATTATAGCGGTACCTCAAATAATTGAATTCCACGAACGCACTCAACGGTTTGAATTATCACACAGAATATTTTTAAGAGAAGAAGAGTTTTGTATTCTGAAAAATTTCGTACCTAAACCTGTGAATGAAAGCAGGTTTATATAGTCATAACATGCCTTTTCTGAAAAGAGGCAATGATTCACTTCAAAGGTTGCACCTTTTCTGGAAAATTATGTCTGTTTGTCCAAGGAATATGTCTGTTCCGAACAGGCATATCATTTCTTGAAGCAGTGTGTCATTTCGCTGAAGGACATCCTTCAGAAGCACCAGTTCGAAACAGTGTATCCTTCTGAAGCATCTTTTCAGTTCGAAACAGCTTCTGCATGCATGTTTCTAAACACTACTGAAGTGCATATAAATGGATTATCATTTTTCCCTTTGGTATTTTTCGAAATTCAAATAAATTTTGTCCAAAAAGATAGATCTCATCAATCATTTTCCAAATCCAAATCCAAGAGATCATCAACGACGATAGCGCGAGGCATCTCTTATTTCTTGCCTCACTTAGCATATAGAGTATTTGCTTTCTATTAAAAACACTCCATAGTTTCCTTCTCCCACCAATGTGGGAGAATTTTTGAACTTTCCAATTTGGGAGTACACCTTCTAAATTGGTGTCTCTTTCCTTCCACCCTTTTCTCTCCATTTTCCATTCACACTTTTTTCATACATATTGAAACCAACAATTTGCATGTTGTCCAATTTTTTATTATTTCTCAATTGACATAAATAGGCACAATATGCAAAATAAGCTTATGAACATTGTTGTGCTCTTTCACATTCCTAAAGTTCCTCATGACTCTATTAAGTGACCAGTATTGTTGAGTAATCCCAAGTGGTGCTCCAAAAGTTTCCAACTATGCTTTGCTGCATCTCCCTCAATAAATACATGCTGAAGAGTCTCATTGACAGGGTTAGCACAACAAAAGCAAGTAGAAACTCTATTAATGCTACCAAAATTATTAGTAACATCATAAAAATGAAGCTTTCTGAAGAGTATGTTTAAAAAGGCTGCATTTATTAAGTTTGCTATCGCGGTGTAGGATGTGCAATTCACCATCGATCAGACAAGCAAGTTTTCAGCTGCATTTTGGTATCCGGAGAATGGAAATCCGTGGCACGGATCAGGACATTATACGATTAGCTGTGATTGGGTACCTCTAGATGTTCCTCCAGGTTCACCTGCAGGCATCAAAGTGGTATGAAGAAGCTCTTGGGATGTTGCCACTGGTTTTGCTTTTCTGTTATCTGTTGTTTCATTTGGTGTATCCTTTTTTGTTGCTTATTGGGTTCATAAGAAAAATGTCGTCTCTTTTCAACCCATTGATCTTTAGATTCTTTGTTTTGGGTGCTTCTTCCCCATGTATTCCTTTTATTTTCCTTCTCCTCATAATACACATTTTTAGGATTGTCTTTACCTTTTTTTATTTTTAGGCTTATTTTTATGTAGAGGGATGGCCATGGGATAATTTTTTGTAATAAGTGCAATTTAAACTTTAGATAAGATGATTACATGTTTTAATATATGTGATCTCAGAGTCAAGACTCATCCTAATTCTTGGTTTACCTGATATTGGCTCCTTATATTATGTCGCCCTAACTTCAGTTGGTGCCGTGTGGACTGGTGTCGAATTCTCTCCTTCCGCAATAAGATGTGGAAGACTGATCTTCTTGTATGATCTTAGACAATTCCCACATCATTGGACCATATATTTATTCCTATACAAGAATCAGTTTTATTTCATTTTATGTTGTAAAAGCAAGCACAACCTTTTAATAAGAATTTCATTACCGTTGTTATTGTTAACATGTTCATCCGATTACTAAAATTACGGCACTTGATTGTTTTGCTTCATCAATATGTGAAGTATCAAACTATTAAATTCATAATTACTCCGAAAGACGACTAACGTGACTTCAATGTCCATTTATACAAAAGTAGAATTAAAAATAGAATGGATCATTAAAGCGCATGTGACAAAATTAACTTAAAATAGTTGAGTTACTTTTATCTATTAATTGAATTACGTAATATTTTATTTTTGAAGTTCAAAACGAGATATAATTCAAACAATTTAGGTTCAATAAATTCAATTCGAACAGCCTTAAAATCATTAGTCCTTTCGTGTAACCAAATTCCTGACTTACTTTTAAAATCTGATGGTCAGATTTAACACTATAAATACTTGAAGGAGGGAGGATTAAGCACTTATTTATAGATGGGTTTGTCAAACATATAGTAGGGTCAAATTGGATACTATTCGTGAGACAACTGAACCCACAACTGTACAATATAACATGCCTAGTAAGTCAAACGGGACTCTTATTTCATATTCAGAACCTAAGTTCTATAATTAAGATGCGCGAAATATCTTTTTAAAAAATAAATCATTAAAAATGTTATCTTAATTTGAAATAATAAATCAACTTTTATTGTATCACATTAATATATTTTAAATTAATATATTATATATATTTTTTAATAAATAATTCATAAAATTATATAATTGTATTAATTTAGTTGAACTATGTATTCTTACTTTTATTATGTATTTTATAATAGAATTTAAATAATTAATGATATTGTAAATATGTTTTTAGATATTTTAAATTATTAATTATTGTAATTTATAATACATTTTATGTAATTTTTAAATAATATATGTTACTCTCATTGTCAGAACTTTTGCAGCGTTAATAGTCAATTATATTTTAAAAATAATTTAAGTTTTTAATTATTGTAATTTATAATACTTTTATGTCTATTTCGATTTAAGTGACAGGTGATATAACAAAATTGCTATAAAAATAATTGTGAAAAAAAATTAAGTTGACGTCATATTAGATATCAGGTTAATTTAAAATATCAAGAGTTAATTTATTATTTTATATCTATTTTATCTTTTAAATTGAATATTATTAATTCTTAATACTTAGATGACTTATAATAATTAATTAGGGGTTATAGTAAAATTACAGCTGAAGCATACATATCATAAATGTCTATTTTACTTTTTTTATTAAACATGATTAATTTCTAATACGTAAGAGTCAATCAAATATAACGATTGAAGTAGCGAAGCAGACATGTCTTAAATGACTCATAATAACTAATTAGAAATGATATAACAAAATTGCTATAAAAAATATTTGTGAAAAAAATTTAAGCGAGTTTCATATAAGATGTCAAGTTAATTTAAACATCAAGAGTTAATTTATTATTTTATGTTTATTTTATTTTTTATTAAATACTATTAATTTTTTAATACTTAAATGACTTGTAATATTTAATTTATTTTATTTTTATTAAATATTATTAATATTTTATATTTAGATGACTTATAATAACTAATTAGGGGTGGTATAGTAAAATTACAATTGAAATAGCTGAAACAGATATGTCATAAATATATATTTTATTTTTTTAATTAAATATTAATAATTTTTTAATACGTAAATGACATATAATAATTAATTAGGGGTGATATAGTAAAATCATGGAGCAAGCAGGCATGTCGACGAACACGTACAATTGAAACCGCTAAAACAAACATGGCATTATTGTTTATTTTACCTTTTTATCAAATATTATTAATTTTCTAATACGTAAATGTCATATAATAATTAATTAGAGATGATACAGTAAAATCACGAAGTTAGCAGGTATGTCGACAAAGAGGTGCCTGCTTTTTCGCGTTTCAATATATGTATAATACAAAAAATTGAATTTTAATAAATTATTCACTATAATTTTTACCTCCTTCTTCTCAATTTATATGAAATTATTTAAAATGGATACACATTTTAAATATATAAAAAGACTTTTAAAATTTATGGTATAAATAATTATATATATGTGTGTGGCTATAAATCATTTTTTGGGGGGTTTATAGTTATTTACACTTAATATATAAATGTGTCATTCTTTTGGTGACTTACTAAAAAGGAAAGTATGCCATATAAATCGAAATAAAGATAGATCAATATTATAGATGAAATTTTAATGTTATATAAAAATGAAAATTGAATTTATGAGCATGTCGGATGAAGATATTATACATGTGCAGATTTATTAAAATAAAATTATACAATTCATGTTCAAATACATTTTGAAAAAATATTGATTTTGAAAATTTTTCTTTCAAAGTACGTCTACAATAATTAAGATATATCTTCTCATTATTCGTCCAAAAAGTATAAACTATTTATAATGTTTCCAGAAAATGAAAGTATTAAAAATTAATATTGTATACCATACAAAATGTTACTACAATATATTAAGAATGAACCAAAATAAGATTGAGAATAAAACATTATAGATAATTGATTTTAAAAATTGACAAGTAAATAATAATGTGATTATCTTTTTATTATTTGCACATCGACAATCTATGAAAAAAGGGGGCTCATTGAGAAATAATGTCATGTTTGAGTTTCTTTTTAATGTAATATGATGCAACATGTTGAAACGAAATATCCCTATACGAAAATATTAAAAATAATATTTTAATATTATTCGCGCATCGCGCGAATACGTATACTAGTATGTAGAGAGAGACATACACATATTAAATGACTGAGATATACCACAAATTACGTGTAAAACACATGCTTAAAAATTGATATAACTTCGTTTAAATACGCCTTGGTATATTTAATTTTTATAACAAACTCCTTATTATAATAATTATTTTTTCCTTTTCTTTATTAATTAGCATTTGAATATCATGATAAAAAGTTGGAAAAAAATTCTTATGCCTGAGATTTAAGTTTTAGGTATAAAAATTCTTGATAGGTTAAACTTTGTCAAATGTTACACAGTGCATTTGAATTAATCAGACTCTAATATGAATATTGAACATTGAATGAGTAGTAAAAAATATAAATATTTTTTCTATGTCAATTAAAAAATTCGCCACCTTTTATAATGCTTTCAAGTTGAGTACATTTGAAAAATCATATCATTTTATTTGCAAATCGAAGAAAATTAATATGCACATAAATGGTTAAGCAACAATAGTAATCAAATTTATTTCAGTTCACCAAAAGTTGACTACTAACTATTACAAATAAAAATAAATCAACTACAAAAACATTTTAAAAGCTTTAATATGATGTATAACCAAGAAAAAAAAGTGCTCCTCTTCATTATATATATATATGTGTGTTAATTGCTTCCAGGTATACAAATACGTGTAAAACATGTACTAAGAAATTGATATAACATTTACAAAAAAAATCTTGGTATATTTAATTGTTAACAAACTCCTTATTATGTCGATTACTTTTTCCTTTTAATTATTAATTAGCATTTGAATATTATACTAGAATTGAAACAAAAATTTTCGTGTCAATTGAAGAATTCACCCTCTTCTACACTGCTTTTAATTGGAGCATTTCTAAAAAAATAAAAAAATAGCATTTTATTTGTGTATCAAAAAGCAACTAATGTGCGCAGAAACGATCAAACAACAATAATGATCATCGAATCAAGTTTGAATTCACCAAAAATTGACAAATAATTATAGGAAAAATTACAGAAACTAACATCTTTAAGACTATAATTACAATAAATAGCAACACTTTTTCAAAATTACAACTTATAGCAAAAGTAGTAATATTTTACCCACTTCATAGTAATGGAAGAATATGTATTTTCCAGTTGTGCATATGTATTTATGAGTAATACATATATATTTGTATATGTATTTATATAGCAACATTTTACTTAAATACAAAATACAATTTGCTACTTTTCGTAATTATGAAACTATTGCTATAAAAATTATAATTAAGACTACAGAATTGCTATTTCTGAAATTTTTCCATAATTATAGATTAAAAATAAAAACAAATCAGTATAAAGAATATACGTAATGCTTTAACATGACCAGTAGAAAAAAAGACCAGTAGAAAAAAAGAAAAAGTTATCCTTTATATTATACTCACAACAGAAAATATAAACATTTCTCAAGTCAACTAATGAAATTGTTTTTTCCTACATTATTTTTAATTTAAATACATGCAAGAAGTTATATCATTTTATTCTATAATGATGATACAAATAATATACTCAAAATCGTTCAGGCAACAATATTGAATAAATCTAATTTGAATTTACAACAATAACATATTCAGGGTATTCCGATAAAGTGAAATCTTGGGAGGATAAAGTGTACGCAGTCCATACAACTAGCTCAAAAAAAGTAGAGAGACTGTTTTCAATATACCCCCGGCTCAGGATAGATTGCAGTATACAAAAATAAATAAAATATAAAAACAAACAACAAATGGAATTATTTTATCCTTCTTCGGATTATTTTTTTTAGAGAAAATGATTTTGACCTCTTTAAAACTATTTCAAAAGATTCAAGAAAAATTTAAAATAATTTTGCGAAATTCACAAAGTCGCCACTTGATTTTTTACAGAAAAAATAAGAAAAACTTAAAAGAGTTTCAAAGGTTCAAAAACAGAAATAAAGCTTTAAAACTAGAGAAAATGGGTAAGGGTTCAATTAATGCCCTAAGAAGATTTTTCAGGCACTTAGAAGCGTCCATTTGAAACGATTTACCAAAAATAACTAACTTGACTAACTAAAAGTGGCTTGTTTGCGCAAAGACTTGAATTTTATAGAAAATATTAAAATTATTTATTTAAACATTCAAAATGATATTTATTTATTCAAAGGAGAAACATTCTACTTTAATCAAACTAAGTTGCAATTTTTCTTTTGAATTTAAGAGGAAAATAAATATTTTGCTTTTGTGGCGAAAGAAAAAATCATATGACTACTTTCTTATTATTATTACCATAGAGAAGTCCATTTTGTTATAAATAACACTTAAAAAAAAAAATGGCCAAAAGCCCCCCTAACCTTTACCCCAGATTCCAACTACACACCTATACTTTGCGGGGGTCCTGGCCAAAAGCCCCCCTAACCTTTACCCCAGATTTCAACTACACACTTATACTTTGCGGGGTTCCTATGATCCCCCTGAACTATTTTAAAGTAAAATATTTACACCCCCAAAAGCTGACATGGCAAGAGAGTGTATTATCACTCTCTTTAAAGAGAGTGGGAACGAAATTATTTTAAATATTTTTTATATAAATAATTTTAATTATTACTTTTTCTTATTCATTTTCTCTTGTCTTCTTCTTCTTCTCTTTCTCAAAACATAAAATTCTAGAACTCATTAATGGAGTTTTCTCATCTTTCTCATCTTTCTTGAACTCATTAATGGCGAGGACTCATTAATGATGTTTTTTGATAATTTGAAAAAGGTTATTACCGAAAACAAGAAACACTTGAGCTAAGGAGGCAAGAAGATTTAACAAAGTTTAGATTCTTATTCATTTTCGTATGTGAAGTCTTGGCGAAGCTTCATAACCCATTTATCTAATTTTCTCTTTTTTTGTTCAAGATCCGTCATTAATGGCGAGCTCAAAGCTTTGAACTCCAACTCGACGTATATAATTTTCACAAAGCTCAAAGCTTTTAACCCACAATGCCATATATAATTTCCCCATTTCTCCAATTTTCTCTCTTTTTGCTCAAGATCCGTCATTAATGGCAAGCTCAAAGCTTTGAACTCCAACTCCAACGTATATAATTTTCACAATGTTCAAAGCTTTTAACCCATAATGCCATATTGCATTTCTCCAATTTCCTCTCTTTTTGCTCAAGATCCGTCCTTAATGGCGAGCTCAAAGCTTTGAACTCCAACTCCGACGTATATAATTTTCACAATGCTCAAAGTTTTTAACCCAAAATGTCATATATAATTTAATACAAAATTAAATTTCAAAAATTAACTACAAAAATAAAATATGGTTGAAGAAGAAAATGGAGCAAAATGGAAAATGGGGAAGAGAAAAGAAAATAATAAAGTTAAATAATTAATTTTTTAGAGTAAAAAAAGAAAAAAATGACGTGGCAATGACATGACATGACATGGCAGTGAGTGCAGCTCACTGCCTGAAATAATGTCTGGGCATGAGCTTTTAAGGGTGTAAATATTCCACTTTAAAATAGTTCAGGGGGTCATAGGACCCCCGTAAAGTATAGGTGTGTAGTTGAGATTTGGGGTAAAGGTTGGGAGGGATTTTGGCCATTTTCTCTAAAAAAAAAATAACAAGAGCGTATCAAATTAAAGTATCTTATTAATTATGGAAAGTTGATATTTACAAGAAAATTTACTTTCTTGAATTTGAAGAAAATTGCCTTAATCCAAATAGACTATTAAATCAAATGAATGAGACAAATATCACCTTTAAATAAAATACTCATTTTTAGAAATCTAGCTCTAGGGATAAAAATTGAAGGAACCAATGTAATCTATTTTAACGAGTGAGAAAAGTTATAGATTAAGTAAAAGAAAATCATAATAAAATAAAATGGCAGTGCCTTAAGAGATTTACCTAGATTAATTGATTAAAGGGTTAGTTAATACAAATAAATGTTGATAAATTATAGGAAAAACTACATAGAGTAGCATACCTAGGTATTAAATTACAAAAAATAACAACACTTATATCACACTGTATAGCAACAATAGCATTATTTTCCCCCTTTTCACCCTAAGAGAAGTTACCATGATTATTTCCCCCTTTTTCACGCTTTCTTTTTCCCTTTTGACGCTTTCTTCATCTCTCTCTTTAATTTAAGATTTCTTTTTCCTTTTTTATGTCATTATCACTGATTCTCGCTTTCAATTGTTTTTTCTTTCGCACGATTCTATCACATCTGATAAGGATTGTGTTCCTCTATTTCAAGTAACTATTTAATTCAGTTATTGCATGTTAGTGATTTCTCTTCTTTTTTTAATATTGTAATACATAGTAAATTCAATTTTAAGGTTTCTATGCTCTAATGGCTGAACACACACCAAAATCACAATTAAATAGTGTTATACGAACTAGTAATTTGGTGTCTGATTATGTACCATCTTTTAGTCTTAGTTTAACTCAAGATGATGTAGTTAAAGTTGTTTCAAATCCTATACAGTTCAAGAAATTTGTGATTTTGAAGGAGATTAGGTCCAATTTCGCAACGACCCGGTGAAGATGACTGGAATTTTAAAAAATAAAAGGATGAAGAAAACTGATTCTTCAAAAGAACAAAAAACAAAAAAGTACGAGAAGAAAAGAAAATCCAAATAAATTGAAGAAGTAAGTAAGGATGATGATGATGTTCAGAACTCTTCTACTGATGAATCTGAAGAAAACATTGACGATGAGGTATTTTTTTGTTGTAAATATTTTTTTTATGTATTTATTGTTCTAAGTAAAGATCTTATCAAAGTTGGGAACTATATGTAATTTTCAAGTAATTAATACATATTTTTAAGTATATTGTTATATGAACTACTCTTGAAGTGTTAATAAGTATTTTTAAGTATATTGATATGTATTTTTAGTGTTAACTATATGTATTTTTCAAGCCGTTAATATGTATTTTTAAGTATATTGATATGTATTTTTAGTGTTGGTTGTATTTTTGTCCTGTTCAAAATACATATGCATGTTATATGTATTTTTTTGACTGATTTAATTGTGTTTATTAAGGTCTAATTTTAATATGTACTTTATGTTCTGCTGATATGTATTTAGGGATTGAAGTGAGCTGATTTCTTTTTAACATTTGTATTTTGGTTATGTTTAATATACATATTAAGGTATAGGGTAGCATTTGTATTTTTATCCATACACATCAGATATCATATGTATTTTGTTGTTCAAAATACATATGATTGTTATATGTATTATTTTTGTTAAATACATAGGTGATTTTTTTTTTAAAAAAATACAGTTTAAGAAGTTGTAGTTTTACTTTGTATAGGTGCTGCGAGATGAAATATTCATTGTAAGAAAACTCCCCAGATTTGCACCACATATGTACTCTTACAGTGATAATGATATTGATGGGAGTAAATGGGTCGTATCAAAACAAGGAACAGTATAAAAAAATTTATGACAATATTATTTTTGATTATTTCATTAAGAAGAAGTACTGTGTAGTTCAAGTACAGTTGTGCAGATGTGTTATGTCGCTCGAGATAAAGGGTAGTTCTTCTTCTGCGATAGACATCCGAGCTAATGGCACTTCTCTTCATTTTACTCCTAGGGAATTTGCTATCGTTACTGAATTGAATTGTGTTTATAAGAGGCACGACTTTGTTTTTGACGAGGATGTACCAAACAAGCTTATTGAGAAGTATTTCAATGGTGCAAAATTTATACAGAAAAGATAATTATTTCTAGCATTCACGGACAAAGTTTAGGGGGAGAACAATGCTGAGGATGCTGAGAAGTTTGCAATTCTGTATTTCCTGCATTCTTTAGTGTTATATAAGGTTGATACTGTAGTTATACCCAGACTTCATTTTGATTTGGTAGACAGTGAAAGATATAAGGATTTTCCATGAGGTACTTTATCATTTGAGGATCTAGCGAGAAGTTTGAACAACAGGTTGAAAGCTGGTAAAAAATTCTATTTGATACAGGGACTGTCACTGGCTATTCAAGTGTGGCTTTACGAGTGTTGTTCAAATGTCCCACGAAAAATTACATCGAAGGTTGATAATCGAATTCTCCAATTATTAAATTGAAAGACAAATGCACCTTGACCACATTTTGAGTATTTGATGGATGTTATGTTTAATGATGATGGAAAGGTTTGTTACGAGTAAATACATATGTATTAATATGTATTTTACAGTCAACATATATATATTTGATTTTTATTGTTTAACAGATACTTTAACATCGTTTATCTATATTTTCTAGGTTGTATTTAAGAACATAGAGCCAACTCAAAGAGAATTGGCGAAGTTTTAAATACCAGAGAAGGATCTACTTAAAGATGAACGTTCAATTGATTCGGATGATGACTTTCAGGACCCTCCACCAAAACAGATCAATGTACATGCAAAAAAAAAATAAATGGTTGATTCATCAACCCCAGCAGTGAAAAAATCGTTAAGGAGAATGTCACACAATATTGTTGATGAGAATACCAAAAAGAGGACACCAATTCCTCGTTCTGCAAAGATTGTTGGAGTCAAGACACCAGTATTCAAGTCAATTCAAACATGACAGGCAACTCCTTCAAAAAAGAAGAAAGTGAAGCAAATAGCTAGGGTTTTTTTTTCTACGGAACAGTCAAAACTAGAGAATCCTGTAAAGGAAGAAGCCGTGTTAAAGCCAGAGAGTTCTATAGAGAAAGAAGCCTTCATTTCTTAGAAAATTTTTGATGCATTCCGCGACGAGATAACTTTTTTGTCAAATACTTGTTTTACATTTAAAAATTTTGTTTAGTGATTTTTTATGAAAACAGATTCGTCAAGAGTTTAAAGAAATTCGTAGATTAGTGGAAAAAAAAGTTCAATCTGATGCTCAAAGCAATTAAACAAAGCAAGGTAAAATTTTTATTATTACAATATTCTTTAAAAAAGCTATCTGATTTTGAATATGTATTCTTAGTGGATTGATTTATACAAATACAACACATTTGTCAAATAACTCGTTATATCATTCTACATATATTTTGTAGGACCAGTTTGCAGATAAAAAAGCTGAACAATCAAATGTTGATGATGTTGGTTTAGACAGATCTGGACAACACTTCAGTCCTAATGTTGTACAGACTTTGAATAATATGTTTGAGGGTACAAAGATAAATATTAAACCTTCAAATATGTATTTACAAGCACTTTTAAAGGTAGTTTTATTATGTTTATTTTTCTCTTTATGTTAATATATATATATTAGTATATACAGTGTTAGTTGAAATTTCACTTGAAAAAAATCATGTGTTAAACATTATAATCTGTGTTCATTTACCTTCAAAATACATTTGAGATAAATCAATCTTTCAAATGTTGAATAGAATAAAAGATTCTTTTTTGTAGTTTATGCAATTTCTATTTTTTCCTGTTAGATTTAGTTAAACTACATATGCAGAGTATTCAAAAATACATATGATGTGTATTCAAAAATACATATACAGTGTATTTAAAAATACATATGCAGAGTATTCAAAAATGCATATGTTGTGTATTCAAAAATACATATGCAGTGTATTCAAAAATATATATATTGTGTATTAAAAAAATACATATGCAGTGAATTCAAAAATACATATGTATTTTTGAGTATTCTGTTTTTAAGAATATGTATTGTTGGTTGATTGCAAATTTTACAATTTATAAAATAGTTGGTTTTAAGTTTTGTATATTAGTATGTATTTTGAGAATGATGTTTATTGCAATATGTATTTTTAGTGGGTTTGTACATACATATTCAGTGAACTCAAGTAATAATAGTTTATTGAATTTGTATTTGTTGCAACAATATGAAGATAAAAATTCTGAACTTCGAAATATGAATTATGCAGGTGCCGAAACATCACCACAATGATTCAGTCAGAAGGTTGATCAGAATTTGGGTGAAAATCAGAATGGTAAAAAGGTAAATAATAACTAACATACGTTTATTCATTTGAGTGCACATATGTAATTTTGTATTTTAGCAGTTATATGTTATTTTATATATATATATATATATATATATATAAGTATCTACAAGTACATTTTTGTTTGATGTTGTTTAATTTTTTTACTTGTTTGCAAGGGGTGCACGGATTTGCATCCAGATAAAACAAACATTGAAATTGATTCTCAACATTTAATCCCTGATGAGCTTCTCCAAAGTATAAATTTGAATTATATACATTCTGAGAAGCTTGTTCAACATGATGGTCGAGTATGTATAACACATTGAACTTTGAGTTTATGTGATGTAACAATCCTAACAATTCAGAGGACAATTATCTTTTTCTTTAATTTTTTTCGCAGATCAGTGATGAGAAAATGAATGAAACAAATTTATCTGATTCACAGTTTACAATCCCAGATGAGATGTTACCAAGTCTAAATGCCTACCATAGAGAAAGCATCACCACATATCCATCTGCAACTCGTGAAGAAGAACTTACTGATGAATATTTGAATGATAAAAAGTCTGAGTCTGTTGTTGAAGATCATTGTCAATTATGTATAAAAAACATATTTTTGAGGTTATGTGGGTTATTTTGGACAGAACAAACTAATCTTTTTTCTATTTTTTGAAGACAAACAAAGAGAACATTGGATTGAGTGCAAAATCAGATCTGTACGAAGAGGTTGATCTTGGTACTTAGGAGAAAATTACGACACCTCCTAAAATACAAGAACTAACCACTGATGAACAAAGGGATGAACTAGTTTGGCCTGATTCACAAAACACAATTCCTGATGAGTTGTTTCCTAGTCTGAATTTCTACAGTACTAAAAGCATTATTGTTCATCCCTCTGCTAATCGTGAACTTCAAAGTCCCGTTCAAAATTTAAGAATTAGGCGACCATTCAAATTCAAGAAGTCACCATACACGAGTAAGTTTGGTTCAGCAGTCGGTAAGTACACTAAGCTATATATATTTTTCAATATAATATGTTATGCAAATACGTTTTTATTAATTACATTTTTGTATTATGTAACTATATAGGGAGTTTAGCAGGGCACATTCGTATATTCCCCCAGAAACATTCATTTGTTTATCACCCAATTGATGGGATAGTGGATACGAAGAGTGTCAAGAAGTTCATGGATTGGATTTCTGTCGACCTTCTAAAAGGTCATGCTAAAAGGTATTTCTTTTGAACTGTTTCAACTTATTTTTTTATTTCTATTATGTTTTCATGATTTAACATGTACTGATAAAAAAAATAGAAAAAAAAATGTGGATCATTACAAAAAGGACAAATAATCCATTTCAATGATGCATTTCGGAGTTGAGACTGTTGAAGATAAAAACTGATTTTACACTATGGGGTTCCCTGATCAGTCATGGACAAACTCAGTCAGTATATTATTTTGATAATTTATCCTTTACAGTTGTAACACTACTTAAAATACATATTATGTTACTTGAAAATACATATGCAGTTACACATATGTATTTTTAACATGTTTTATTATTTTACAAATGTTGTGTTAAAAATACATATATAACTTATTACTATACATATGAATTTATATTAAATCACATACTGTTGAATATTCATTTTTCTTGCATTGTTTGTATATAAGTGTAGTTTACAAATGAAATTATACATACGCAAATCTCAGACATTAAACTCTAAAATGCATATGTATTTAATATTACATACACATGCTGTTTTTAGTATATAAATTGTTTGAATGTTTTAAGATTTATCGTGTTAATTACTGCAGCAAATTGATGTTTGCCTCTACTACTTGAGGAAGAAGTCGAAGATGACCCCAATAGGTCTTACAAATACAGCACAGTAGATTACAACTTTATGAACATAATTAATTTTGTTCATGATATTTATTCTGTGGATAATCCAAACCTTACGGCGGGAGGACAGGAGGCCCATCTTAATGAATACACTAATGGGTTCCGTATGTATGTTGCTGTTCCATGGCATACAGTGAAAGATATTTATATTCCAGTCAATTTAAAGAAAAAACATCATTGGGTGCTCGCAGTTTTATCTTTCTTAGAGAGGTGCATATTCTTATATGATTCATATGAATCATCTGGTCATTATTCGATTGTTCTTGCTGAGATCAAAAAATTAATTAAGATTATTTCTTTGTGTCTCCAAGCTTGTGATTTTTATGATAAGAAAGAAATTGATCTTCAAAATCATCCAAGATACAAAGACAAAGACTCCTCGGATTTGTTTGATGTGTTATTTAAAGACAATTTGCCTCAACAATCGAATGGAAGCTTGTAAGTATTTTAATATACATATACCAAAATTGTAAGTTTACACAAAATATATTTTAGTTATTAATCATTTTTGTTGTTGTTGTAGGAACTGTGGTCTGTATATTGTTACATATGTAGAGTACCTTTCTTATGGTCACAAGGTTCTTTCGATTGAGTTCGACTCCAACGCACTCCGTACAAGATATGTTGCACTATTGTGGGATTATGACATCCGAAAATAAGAAGTAAATGCTCATAGTGATTTCGAAGCACCCTTGAGGCCTGCCAGGGAAAGTAGAATAACTAGTGTTACTGAAGTTTTTAATGTATGATGATTGATGGATTTATTACTTTGGATAGTTGTGAAAATGGTGTATGGATGTAGGTTCATATTGTACAAACTAATTTTATGTTTTGAAGTGGTTCTAATTGTACATTATGATAGTACTTATTTTGAACTAAATGAAATGAATTCAGTTTAATCGTTTAATTTGAATATGTTTTCAATCAATTTATACTTTGTGTTTAGTTTCATTGTTCAGTTATTTTTTGTGGGAGTGAGAATTAACTCCAAAATACATATACATTTTTGATATTTTTACTTAAAAAATATTTGTGCAGTTAAAATCATATATATATTTTATTCTGTGTTCATTTATTTTCAAAATACATTTGGTGTAAATAAAAATTTCAAATTTTAATTTGAATTATAGATTAATTTGAGTAATGTATGAAGTTTTATTTTTTAATGTGAGATTTAGTTAAAAAAAAAAATACATATGCAGTGCTCACATATTGATTAAAAATACATATTCAGTATACATCAAATATATTTAGCCTAAAAATATATATATGCATTGTTAAGATTAAGAATGTCAAAAATAAATTTGGTGTAAAACAAACTTTTAAATTTTGATTTGAATTAAAGTTTCATTTGAGTATTTTATGTTGTTTTCTTTTTTAATGTGATATTTAGTAAACAAATACATATGTAGTATACATCGAATATATTTAGCCTAAAAATACATATATACTATGTTAAGATTAAGCATTACAAAAAATACATATGGAGCATAGCTAATATGTATTTTAATATATGTTCATTCACTATAAAAATAAATTTGAGGTAAATCAATCTTTCAAAAAACTGATTTTAGAAAATACATATGCAGTGCTCACATATTGATTAAAAATACATATTCAGTATACATCAAATATATTTAGCCTAAAAAATACATATGCATTGTTAAGATTAAGAATGTTCAAAATACATTTGGTGTAAAACAAACTTTCAAATTTTGATTTGAATTAAAGTTTCATTTGAGTATTTTATGTTGTTTTCTTTTTTAATGTGATATTTAATAAACAAATACATATATAGTATACATCAAATGTATTTAGCCTAAAAATACATATGCACTGTGTTAACATTAAGCATTACAAAAAATACATATGAAGCATAGCTAATATGTATTTTAATCTGTATTCATTCACTATAAAAATAAATTTGAGGTAAATCAATCTTTCAAAAACTGAATTGAATTAAAGATTCATTTTAGTCTTTTTATGCATTTTTAATTTTTTTCTATGAAATTTTGATTAAAAATATAGATGCAGTTATCATATTTTGATATAAAAATACATATGCTATACATCATACGTACTTAGCTTTAAAATACAGATGCAATGTTAAGGTTTTGCAATTCAAACATATATATGCAGAATATATCATATGTATTTAATTCTTTGTTCACTTACGATCGAAATACATGTTAGGTTAATCCAAGTTACTAAATTTGCTCTAAAATACATATAACGTGTTAAAAATACATATGAACTATAGCTTCAAAATACATATGCAGAGATCAGATTTTACAACATATACATATGCAGTATTCACATCTAACTGTGTTCAGTTACCAAATCATGCATAACTGTATTAAGCCAAAAAAATTAGTTCATTATTATTAAAAATTCAAAAGAAAGTTTTAAGAAATAATACGGAAGAACAATTGTATCATTTGCAATATTTCGTACAAGAACGTTTATTGTGACCCTTAGCCTCACAACCACTGCATTAGTTGATGTTCTTCTTTCCAAACATATCTCGGCCCAATTTTTCACGATCTTTCTTTGCAAGTCTTCCTGGAGGTTGTTTGAACTTCAGAGGTAGTACTATTTCACCAAGTATGCTAGTAGAAATTATCCAGTCATCTTGGTGTGGTAAAGGATAGATTGGAACATCATGTGCCTTCAACACAGTTTTTGGCTTATACAAATCACAACAGTATGGCCCCTTCTGAAAAATTTTACTGTCCAATACCGCACACATGTGCATATGATATCTCATCGAGTTGAAATGCATTACATGAGCATGTTCTTTTCTTAAGGCAAACAATAAAGTATTTTTGTTTGTCGTGCACCGTGTAAACATATTATGTGGCTGGTACAACCTGATATTAAAAAGATAAAAAAAAGTGTAAATACACTGATACAAAAAGATGCAAATTGTATTTTTTATATGTTGTAAACCATATCAGAATATTTATTTTTGCGGCACAAATATACATTTACATATGTATTTAATACGAATAAATTTCAAAAATATTAATATTTATTAATGCAGATATTTTTTTATTTATTTATAGACATTACTGCATATGCAGTTTTCTGATTCTGCAATAAAAATACATATGTAGAATAAATTATATTTAGTGATCTTCTAAATACATATGCAGTGTTAAGTTTTTTCAATACTAAAATACATATGCAGTACAGATAATATGATTTTCAATGTTTTTTTATTTTATGTCATATATATTTTCCTTAATTTAGAACTGAATGCAAGTAATTATAATACTTATATTTTCATAAGTATAAATGCCACAAATATAAAAGATCATACCGTCATACGAGTGCACAAAGCCTCTTTCTCTTTGAGTATGTCATTAAATTTCTCAATGAGTGTGGTGAATGTATATGAAGTCTCCTGCCTATTTTCGCAATTTCATTTTTCAAAAAGCAATCGAACTTCTTCTAGAAAATCATAAATTGACAGTTCTCTAGATGATTCAAGTACTCCATTTATTGACTCAACAATATTTAAAGTCAAAGTCTATCTTCAGTGAACTTTTGCATAGGACCTAGCCCATTTTTTATAATCAGCCAATTCCAAATATTTCTTCACTCTAATATCAACGGCCTCAACCTTTTCCATTAACATGTGAAATTCTGACTTCGAATATGCTTTAGCCATTGTATAAAAGATTTTCGATAATGCATCGTGTGACTTTCTGTAAAGTTTTTTCACATTCTCCTATAGATGTCATATACATGCATAATGCGGAACATCTTTGTACATATCACCAACAACCTTTATGATGTTTGGATTTCGATCAGAGACAACACACATGTTTTATCTTTTTCCGTACGCTTTCTTTAGATTCTCAAAGAACCAAGTTCAAGAAATATCATTTTCAGAATCAAGCACACCATATGCTAAAGGGAATATATGACCTGCATTTATAAACACATTTTGCGCAGTACGATATAAATACATATAGTAACTGCATATGTATTTATTATAACTACAGGTCAATAAAACTGTATATTTTATCAAAGAAATAGTACCAATTACATATAATAAAATGTAAACGCACATCACAATCAACCATTATCAATTTTACATGTTTCATTCATGAAATTTTGAAAATATATGTATTTTTATACAGATATGTATTTATCAAATAGAGATTTGTATTTTCAAGTGATATGCAGAAATACATATAAAAACACGATTAACTATACAATGTAAATATAAAATGATACTAACTTGATCCATCCATCGTACATGTTGTTACAAATTCTCCAGGATACATTCCTTTCAGATGACTAACATTAACAACTATGACAGGTCTACAATGATTGAATCCTGTAATGAATGCACGTAGAGCAATAAATGCGTACAAGAACTCATTCTCAACCGTCTTCTTCAATCTTATATGTGACTCAGGATAGGTATTATTCAAAACATATAAGTAGGATGGTAATTTCTCGTAAGATGCTGATGGCTTACCCCTCAACTCTTCTAACGCTCTTTCTTTGGCCCTACAAAATAAAGTGTATGTCAAATCCATACCAAAATCTTCCTTCATGTTATTTTTTATTTTGGACGCACTGTATTTTTTTTTGTGGTTTTTAAATTTCTATTTAACCATACCACCTATCAACATACTAGTAGCATGCATTTTTGGATAGATCTTGTCCTTTATCGGGCAAGTATATTGAGGTATGGATTCTCTTATTCTAGACATTCCAGAATCTCCCATACCGGATGCACGCATTAAAAAATGGCAGTTCCCTGATTTGCAAAACAATGTATAACTGCATCCAACATAATTTAATACTATCAAAATACATATCCAAACTCATTTTAAACATGATCTAAATGATATAGAATGTTTGTACCATTTCTTACCTGACCTTTCACTTCACGTTTGAAATTTCTCCCTTATTGTATAATCCTTCATGACTGACTTTAAAAAAAAAATTGTCAAGTAAACCTGGTCTTCCTCAATATGTTTGTGATGTGGGTCTGAGATAATCACCTGAACCGTATCCATCTCTAATACATCTAATGCTTGTGTATCTTCAGAAACCACCAAAGCTCCTTCATTAGATGTATTTATTACTGTTTGCAAGTTGTTACAGTCAACATCTCTTTCAACAACACATATAGATGAACTTGCAAAGCTGCTCCCTACAATTTTCTCCAAAATGCTTACATATAAAGGAAGATAATTCATGTCTTTTATATCTTTTTCTGCAATATAAGCACTTTTAAACCCATATCATTATGTATTTGTATTTTCCCAGTATTACCAGTGATTTGATATTCCACTAGAATACGTTTGTTGGTAAAGTTCACGTTTAAGTGAGTTGTCAAAACATCATGCAGCTTAATGAATGATGTTGTTGTGCTCAATAGTATAGCATCAGTAACGTAATCTTCGTAGTTTTTTTTCATACGTCCACCTACCAGAGTGCTTCACAAGAACTGGTATGCTTTTCATTTCTAAGTGATTTAATCAAAAATAAACAAATATACATATTTGTCAGATGTCAATTGTTACAACATACACTTTTCAGTTTAAATCGCAACCAAAGTTACACACCAAAATCTACAATCAAAAAATACATTTACACAATATTTTTTAAAGTAAAATACAAACACAACAAAAGTTTTCAACCATAATAAAATTTTGAAAATTTTCGTAGAAGGTTACATACAATCAAATTCAAAACCACCAGAACCGAACACAACCAAAATATTTATTCTATCACGTCATATGACCGTACAACAACACTAGAAAATACGTTTACAAAACTTTTGTTACACAAAACTTAGAACCAAAATATATTATTCCAGGCTAAATACAATGACCAAGTATGTGTTCAAAGTCAAATACAATCAAATACAGAACCTCCAGATTCGAACACAACTAAAATATATATAAAAGATCTTTTCATATATACAATTATACTCTCAAATTCCGACAAGCAAAATTACAAAAAAATAAAATTTCAGCAGCTTGAAAAGCTGAATTCGATCATTCCTTGTTCTAGGAGTTCAAAAAACAATAGAATAAGCTTAAAATCTAAATTTGTTTACAATATATTCATAATTGATTATACAACAACGTGAAAAATTTCTACAAAGCATCACAATTTGATCAATTGAAAAAATCAAAATAACAAAAAATGACCCGTAAAAAAATTATACTCACCAAAAAAAAATTAATACCTGAAACAACAGTTAAGCATAAATTTGCAACAGATAGTTGAATTCTGAAGTTTTATCAAAAGAAGGTAATGTCGATCATTGAACTTAACGAAAATGATTGTTCAAACTGATATTGAAAAATAACAAATACAATTGAATTTGATTGTTCAATTAGAGCGAAATTGAGAATTCAACGTAATTTGAATTGATTTTTTTTAAGGATCACGTGTTATGAAACTATTTTTTGAATTTGAATAGGGTTGTTAGCGAATAACGAAAAAAACGTGATTAGTGAGCATTTAATAGGATTATAATCTTTAACTGTTAATTTATGAAATTATTACTATATTAAAATCAGTAAATTAAGGTAGTAAAAAACAATTCTGTATTTTTATAGCAATGGTTTGCAAAAATACAAAATACAACTTGCTATATTGTGTAATTATGAAAGTGTTGCTATGAAACTCATAATTAAGGTGCTAAGTATGCTATTTCTGAATTTTGCCCTAAATTATAAGCTACAAATAATAAAGATAAAAATTGAAGTTGGCCTATCAATAAGCTGTCCAACATTTGGGCTTCATCCTCATGGACTTGGGTCCATTTTTCTGCAGTGTATACCATATGTATATCACAACTCTTCATCCTTGTGTTTTTTGTATATTTGGTGTATATGACCATATATTATTATATGGATATCTTTCAGTCTTCCACCTGTATAACAATTTCACCTCCTCATTTTCCACTGTGTATCTCCTGTATACTACAATATATCGGTGTATACAATGTTGTTTCTTGTCTTTTGGTCTATTTTTGGGACTTTGGCATGGAGTTGGACTTGAAGGAAATGAAAGAGGGGGTCCATTTGGACTCAAACAAGTTCATGCATAAAAGATACAAGGATAAGGATTAGCTATTCAAGTTTCAACAAAGAAAGGATACGGTTGAACGTGATACGTATAAACTCATAGTTGGCAAAAAAATGATGTTAAAACAATCATAAAGCTTAAAACATTCATTATTTTAAGCTAGCAAAAGTAAGAAAAAAAAGCAAGATTTCATTAAGATGATACGGTGAGGCTAGACTTATGTTTAGCATTTGGACAATGCATACGTAATGAAAAAACTTATTACTTTTATTTCAAAGATCTCTTGACCATATAATCAAACACAAGCAAATATCCCACACGTTTGAAGGCAAATAATCCAAAGAAAGGAAAATGCCCGGAAAAGTGAGTTTTAACTAAATATCAATCATATTGAAGTTCACAAACTATTTGGGTACAAGCTTGAATTAAATCTGAGACTCTTTTTGTAACGACCTGAAAATTTGATGAAATATGTGAAATTTGTGATTTTATGTGATTTGACTATTTTACCCCTCTCCGTAGTTGCATTATGGTATTTATGGGGTGTGGAAGTGGTTGATATGATTTGTGATGCATTTTGGTATCATTTATGCTATATTGTGGTTTTTGACTGTTTCGAGAGCCTTATTTTGGACTAATGTGGATATATTTTGATCCGTGCAACGGATGACTGAACGGACTGCGCCAGCAGCTCCAAAATATTGATTTAAGGCTAGGTAAACCTTTGGTTCAAGTCCCGGTGCACCTGAGCTCATTTTGACCTATTGATCGGAAAGTTGAAAAATTGGAAATATGGGTGTGAAACCCACATTTGATCGAAACGACCTCGGATGGAAAATATGACTTCGCCAGCAAATCCGGAATATCGCTTTTAGGGTGTTAGCATGTTTGGTATGATTTTACGACTTTTAAATCTCATTTCGACCCTCGATTTAGAAAATTATAATTTCAGATTTCGAGGGTCAACTTTGTGAAAACGACATTCTTTTGAAAATATGATATCGCCAACGCATCCGGAACGTCGAATTTAGTATGATTGCATAGTTCGTTTGTATGTATCGAACTCCAAACAAATTCTGGGCACCCCGTTGAAGTCCGGATTGAGTTTTAAAAAAAATAGTTTTTTCTTTAGACAGCAGTGTAGAAAAATCTGCATTGATAAATAAACTTTTTTTGACCTATTTTGCTCATTTTCATCTTGCCTCTTGAGAGTTAAACCCTAAATAGTTTGGAAGCTTAAAAGTGAAACTTGTAGGAGCTTGGGAAGCTAGATTAACATCTTTTTCTTGGTTTTATTACGGATTAAAGATAAAAATTCACCCTTTTCTTAATAAATTTCCCAAAACCCCCAAAATCTTAGGGCATGATTTTAAATCCAAATTTCACTCCTTTTCACTTGAATAATATTTTTATCTTATAATTACTAGTTTTTCATCAATTTAACTTTCAAAACAACTCTGATTCTTGATTTTAACCTGGATTTCAAAGATTTTACCCGATAAAGCTTAAAAATGTTTTTTCTTCAATTTGAACTCCGTTTTTTACTCGATTTAACTTGGGTTTTCAGCTGTAGGTTCCTAAAAATATGGGGAACATGTTTTTAAAATAAAATTTTGATTTTGCCCTTCTTTTTCGAAAACCCATTTTGGGGGTCCGTTTTGATCCCGAATTAAAAGTAGTCAATATGGGTGTTGTTAGTTTTATCTTGATGCATAGATTTTATATTTGATATTTTTAGTGGAGTTCGAAGTTGTTCGTGAAAAGTAAGGTTGCGATTCAAGTGTAGCGGATCGGTTTCGGCTTTCAAGGTAGGTTATAGCTTAAATCTTTCAGACTGGGCTGGGTAGTAAATGATGATACAAAATGTACGTTAAAGGTGAGAACTAATCATGAAAAAATGGCTATCTATGTGTTGTGCCCAAGTGGGGGCGTATATGTGATATAATTGTCAAAATTGAGATATTATGCGATATGTTTGACCGTGTGGGGTCATATGTGATATTGATAGCCTTGAATACATGTAAATAATTGTATTGTGTTATTTAATGACGTACCATTGGTGTATTTTGATTATATTCAGACTTTATTGGCATATGATACATGTGAAAATTCATGGATAAAACGAAAATAATAAGTGATATTGGCTCATGTGGTTGTGGGAATGTATCATTGTGGTTAGTTGTGGAAATATATCATGTGATTGGTTGTGAAAATAATCATTGTGATTGGCTGTGAGCATTACATCTTCATATCATACTCATTCATGAAACATTGGTACCACCGTGGCAACACTTGAGAAACACTGGAAACACCTTTTTAAAAAAATATTGTAACATCTTATAAAACCCTTTTCGAGGGATATACCGAAAAGGAGATATGAGATATGTGGATTGTATACGGGTTGACTAACCCCCCATGGGTCCTACGTCGAAAAGCTTTAGCTCCGTAGGTGTATACGGAGATTGTGCGACGATCCAGGAGGTTGTGCGATGACCCCGTGCATCATCATCGTTATCATATACATTGCACTTACTTTATTGTGTTTATATTGTGTTGTATTGCTTTATTGACTTGTCATCTGTGTATTTGTCTTACCTTCCTTTACTTATATTTGATGATCTTGTATCTACATGTTCTCTTTTGTTTTATTTATATGTGACATAATGTGTACTTATATTCAATATCTTGGTGTGGTGCTGTAATATATGTGAGATATATTAGAACTGTTAGTGTAAGCGGTGTGGGCTACCGTTGTGTGATATTTTCTGATTGCAGGTAACGTGCCCTTAATGTATATTTTGTATGCTTTATTTAATACTTTACTTGGTCGGCCTATGATACCTAATGAGTATAAGTGGACCATACTCATGCCTACTGCGCCCTTTTGGTGCAGGTCTTAGCTCGAGTGCGTCTCAACGTGATTGACTTGGGAGATTGTTGAAGCTTCCAAGGTAGCGGTTGGACATTCATGCGTTCGAAGTTCACCTCTATCTTTCTATAATTTTTATGTATTTATTAGTATTTGGAGACAATTATTATTCCTTTGTGGTTATTTTTCCGATGCATTTGACTCTTGGATTGTATTAGTAGTTCTTACACTATTGACACCTGGTTTTGGGCATGATTGGCTTTTTGGATAAGTTCTTTCCGCATTGTTATGACTACTTATATAGTTCGGCTTCATTCTAGAAGCCTTATCGTGGGATATTTCTATCTTTTTTTCTTTTCGAATCAGTTTGGGTGATAGGCTTACTTGTCAAGGTACGCCGCGACAAGTGCCATCATGACCCTTATTTTTGGGTCGTGATAAATTGGTATCATAGTAGCCAGGTTTTATTGGTCTCAATGGGGTAAGAACGAAATGTCTAATAGAGTCTCTCGGATTGGTACATAGACGTATGTATCTATCTTTGAGAGGCTATAGGATGTCTTTAGGAAACTTTCCTCATTTTATTTCTTATCGTGCGAATTCTTTCATATCTTGTGTTCTGAGTTGTGTTTCACTCTTTCTGCGCAGATGGTGTGGCTTATACTATATATCAGTTGAGAGATGCTGTGAGAAATTAGTGGATATAATTTGTCGGTTGTAGGCTTATTGATGCTCCTGAGTTGTCATAGGATCAGTTTCTTAATGCCTTTCTGGAGAGATTTGTGCTTTTCAGTTGTGAGATCTTATGTGGGACGAGTTTGATCATTTAGAGCAGAACTCCATAAAAGTTTTTGATTATAAAGCATACTTTTATGTCCTATCAAGATATTCTTATAATAGCTTTTCGATCGAGTTTGGGAAGGTTAGAAAGTTCGTGAAGGGTTTGGATATTTCTCTTAGTTGGCTCATCTCAGATGATTATGCTTGGAGCTCCTCTTTAGAGTATTGTGGATCATGGTAAGATGATAGAGGGTATTATTAGTGCATCTCAGGGAGGCGCCAAGAAGGCGCGACATTTTGGTGAGTTCAGGAGTCAGAACTCTCGAGGTAGAGATTTTAGAAGATCTCGTGGATACCATGGTAGGCCAGTGCAGGTGATTTTATAGAGTTCAGCTGGTGGATCTTCTAGTTCAGCAGTTCAGGGTGGCCGTTCGAGCTCAATTGTACTTTCTCTTATTGAGATTGGTCATAGAGGTTGCTATGTGTATGATGAGATTGCCATGTGGCCAAGGACTATTCTCGTCGTGTGTTTAGGGTTATTCCTATTTTAGCTTTGAGAGGTAGGTATTATACCAAAGGTGTAAGAGGTAAGGATAGTAGAGCCTGTGTTGGTGGTCGTGGGGCTACGACCAGTTGGTAGTCATGGATAGTGTTATGCTATACCAGTCAGATCTGAGGTGGAGGCTTCTGCTAGTGTGATTAAAGGTACCTTCCTTGTTTATTTCAGACCTGCATCTGTATTATTTGATCCCGGATGGACTTTCTCCTATGTATCTGTATATTTTACTTTGGGATTTGATTATGTTAGTGAGCCTCCTTCCATGTCTATTCGTGTATCTACTCCGATAGGTGATTCTTTAGTGGTGGATTGGGCATACCGATCTTGTGTTATTAGTTTTGCTGGGCGTGAGACTTTGGTAGACTTGCTTGTTTAGATATGGTCGATTTTGGTGTTATTTTGGGTATGGATTGGTTGGCTCCTCATCATGTTGTCTTAGATTTTTTTGCTAAGACTGTGACTTTAGCTTTGGCTGGTGTGACAAGGATAGCTTTAAAGGGTACACCTAATTCGGGTCCTAAGAGGGTTATATCTTATGTTCAGGCTCGTAAATTGGTTGAGAGGGGATGTTTATCTTACTTGGCCCATATTCATGACACCAGTATTATTTCACCTCCTTTCTTGGATTCTATCTGTATCGTCCGTGAGTTTATAGATGTGTTCCCTACGGACTCGCCTAGTATGCCTTCGGATCGAGATATTGGTTTTATTATTATTGAGTCGGGCACCAAGCCCATTTTTATTCCTCCTTATAGGATGGCCCCATCAGAGCTGAAGGAACTGAAGGATCAGTTGCAGGAGTCATTGGATGGGAGATTTATTCGACCTAGTATTTCACCTTTGGGCGGGCCTGTTTTGTTTGTGAAGAGAAAGGATGGGTCTATTCGAATGTGTATTGATTATTGGCAGTTGAATAAGGTGATGGTTAAGAATAAGTATCCTCTTCCTCGCATTGATGATTTGTTTGATCAGCTTCAGGATGTTGTTGTGTTTTTTAAGATTGATTTGTGGTTCGATTATCACCAGTTGAGGATTAGAGCTTTGGATATTCCAAAAATAGCCTTTCGGACTCGATATGGTCATTATGAGCTCTTGGTCATGTCTTTTGGATTGACCAATTACCCTGCCTCGTTCATAGAGTTGATGAATCAGGTGTTTTGACCATGTTTTGACTCCTTTATTATTGTATTTATAGATGATATCTTGGTTTATACCAAGAGTGAGATTGAGCATGAGGAGAATTTGTGGATTATACTTTAGAGATTGAGGGATAAGAAGTTGTATGTTAAGTTCTCTAAGTGCGAGTTTTGGTTGGAGTCTGTTTCTTTCTTGGGCCATGTGATGACCAAAGAAGGTATTATGGTTGATTCAACCAAGGTTGCAGCGGTTCATGACTGGGTTAGACCTACTTCGCCCACTGAGATTCAGAGTTTTGTTGGCTTGGCCGGGTATTATCGACGTTTTGTTGAGGGTTTTCATCCATTGCAGCTCCATTGACCAAGTTGACCGAGAAGAAGATTTCTTTTCAGTGGTATGATATTGTGAGACGAGCTTTCAAAAGTTCAAGGATTTGTTGACTTCAACTCCTATATTGGCTTTGCCGAAGGAGGACGTGGGCTTTATTGTCTTTTATGATACTTCAGGTGTTGGTTTAGGTGTTGTGTTGATGCAGGATGACAAGGTAATTACGTATGCGTCTTGTCAAGATTGAAGCCTCATGAGGGAATATATCATACCCATGATTTGGAGTTGTGCGCAGTTATGTTTAACTTGAAGTTGTGGAGACACTACTTGTATGGAGTTTGTTGTGAGATTTTCTCAGATCATCGTGGCCTTCAGTACTTTTTTACCAATGAGATCTTCATATAAGGCAGCACTGTTGGTTTGAGTTACTTAAGAATTATGACTTGACTATTCTCTACTATCCGAAAAAGACTAATGTGGTTGCGGATGCATAGAGCCGAAAGTCGACTAGCATGGGTAGCTTGGCGCATCTTTTGACCTAAGAGAGGATTTTGGCCTTAGAGATTCAGTTTTTAGCTAACCAGATGATTGGGCTTGATATTTCGACACCAGGGTATATTTTGTCGTTTATGGAGGCTAGATCTTTTTTGATGGAGCAAATTCGAGCTTATTAGTTTAATGATGTTGGATTGAGGTCGATTTGAGACAAGGTATTGAGTGGAGAGGCTAAGGAAGCCTCACTTGATTCAGATGGAGTTTTGCGTATTGGAGGCCGAGTTTGTGTGTTGAAAGTGGGTGACTAGATTAGGTTGATCTTGGAGAAGGCCCATTGTTCTAATTATTCTATCCATCCAGGTATGACTAAGATGTATCGTGATTTGAGACAACACTATTGGTGGGGTGGTATGCGACGAGATATAGCAGATTTTATGGCTCGTTGCCTATGTTGTCAGCAGGTGAAGGTCGAGCATATGAAACCTGGTGGTTTGCTTTAGAGGTTACCAATTCCCGAGTGGAAGTGGGAACAGATCACTATGGACTTCGTGGTTGGATTGCCTCATACATCTCATATTTCTGACAATATTTGGGTCATCGTGGATCGATTGACCAAGTCAGGTCATTTTATTCCTGTTCAGGTCTCATTCAGTGCTGAGAGGTTGGCCCGTATCTATATTCATGAGATTATACGTCTGCATGGTGTGCCAGTGTTTATTATTTCAAATCGAGGTCCTGTGTTCACATCTCGCTTGTGGAAGACTTTTTAGGATGAGAGATACTCAAGTTGATCTTAGCATAATATTTCACCTCCAGATTGATGGTCAGACAGAGTGGACTATACAGGTTTTGGAGGATATGTTTCGCACATGCGTGATGGATTTTGGTGGCCAGTAGGAGCAGCATTTGGCTTTAGCAGAGTTTGCATATAGTAATAGCTACCATTCCAGTATTGATATAGCTCCTTTTGAGGCGTTGTATGGTATGCATTGTCTCTCCCCAGTAGGTTGATTTGATGTTTCTGAGGTGAAACCTCGAGGTACGGACTAGCTTCGTGAGTCTTTGGATAGGGTCCGGATTATTCAGGATAGACTTAGAGCGGCTCAGAGTAGGCAGAAGTATTAGATTTATCGTAGACTTCATGCCTTGAGATTTGGTGTTGGTGATCGTGTTTTTCCTTCGAGTTTCACCCATGAAGGGTGTGATGAGGTTTGGGAAGAGGGGGAAGCTTAGCCCCAGGTATATTGGTCCATTTGAGATTCTTTGGACTGTTGGTGATGTGGCTTATGAGTTGGCTTTTCCCCCTGATCTATCAGTTGTTCATCCGGTTTTTCATGTTTCTATGCTTCGTTGCTATATTCTTGATGAGTCTCATGTCATTTGTTGGGAGTCAATTCAGTTAGATGAGTGGTTGTCCTTTGTTGAGGAGCCAGTTTCCATTTTTGGGTAGGGATGTTAGGCGGTTGCGCTCTAGAGTGATCCATGTGGTTAAGATCCAGTGGCGACATCGACCTGTAGATGAAGCTACTTGAGAGGTCGAGTCTGATATGCATAGTCCTTATCCCTAGCTCTTTGTTGATTCAGGTATTTCTTTTGCCTTAGTTTGAGGACGAACTAGATTTTTAGTGGTGGATGATGTAACGACCTGAAAATTTGATGAAATATGTGAAATTTGTAATTTTGTGTGATTTGACTATTTTACCTCTCCCCGTAGTTGCATTATGGTATTTCTGGGGAGTGGGAGTGGTTGACATGATTTTTGATGCATTTTGATATCATTTATGCTATATTGTAGTTTTTTACGGCTTCGAGAGCCTTATTTTGGACTAATGTGGATATATTTTGATCCGTGTAACGTATGACCGAACGGACTGCGCCAACAGCTCCGGAATATCGATTTTAGGCTAGGTAAACCTTTGGTTTGAGTCCCGATGCACCCGAGCTCATTTCGACCTATTGATCGGAAAGTTGGAAAATTAAAAATATAGGTGTGGGACCCACATTTGATCGAAATGACCTCGGATAAAAAATTTGACTTTACCAACAGATTCGGAATATCGATTTTAGGGTGTTAACATGTTTGGTATGATTTTACGACTTTTAAATCTCATTTCGACCCTCGGTTTGGAAAATTATAATTTTAGATTTCGAGGGTCAACTTTGTGAAAATGATGTTCTTTTGAAAATATGATATCGCCAACGCGTCTGGAACATCAAATTTAGTATGGTTGCATAGTTTATTTGTTTGTATCGGACTCCAAACGAATTTCGAACACCTCGTTGAAGTCCGGATTGAGTTTTAAAAAAAACAACTTTTTCTTTTGACTCTCCCCCTCAGTTCTTCCCTCCCAGTTCTCTCTATATTTTTCCCTCTTTGTTCCCATTCTCAGTCTCGTTGCTGCTATCGCCGGTGGGAATAGGTACGGTCGGCTCGACTTCGGCGATAGTGTAGGTGTCCATCAGTGGTAAAGCAGCTTGGTATGACGTAAGCTGGCGCCCAGATCCCGGCAGTACCCAGAAGACTCGCCTGCGACACTCCGGTGATGCACCAACGACGTTTTTTCAGGCGACTTTATTCCGGCTACCAGTTTTAACATCGTAATTACCAGAAACAGCAGCACGCAGGAGCACCGATGACATCTTAACTTTAATATTTAGTCATTACATATAGTTTAGTTTTCTATATTATTTTGTTTCTGTTGTTTATTTTCTGTTTTTGTTCCTTGCTTTTGTTTCTGTTTCTTGTTTCTGTTTCTTATTTTCTGTTTGTTGTGTGTTTGTGCTAGCTACTAGGAGGATCAGTGCACTTTGTGTGTGCCTTCCTTTACTATTTTTGTACCGTGCTTTGTTCATTTTGTGCGTCGATTTGGGGCTTTGTTTGGGTTTTGAGTAGTGGCTGGAGGGGTCGATGGTGGATTAAGGTCATGTCCGAGGGGGTTGGGGCTGGGGGGCTATTTTGGAAAGGGGTGATGAGGGAAGGGCTGGGGTGGGTGTGGGGTATAGGTCGGGCGTTAGGGCGGTTCGGTGAAGGGCCTTAGAAGTGGGTGAGAGGCGAGAGAAGATAGGTTGAGGGTAGGGTCTTGGAATATTGAGATCCTTTAGGGTAAGTCCGTAGAGCTAGTGAAAATTCTTAAGAAAAGGAGGATTAATATTTCGTGTGTGCAGGAGCCTAGGTGGGTGGGATCTAAGGCTAAGAATGTGGATGGGTACAAGTTGTGGTACTCAGGGAGTGATAGACGTCGGAACAGAGTGGGCATCTTAGCGGATGAGGAGCTTAGAGGGCAGGTGGTGGAGGTTAAGAGGGTCAGTGATAGGCGGATGAAGATTAAGTTGGTCTTTGGGGGGTTTTCGTTGCATGTGTGTAGTGTGTATGCGTTGCAGGTGGGCTTGGATGAGGAGGCGAAAGCAAATTTTTGGGAGGACTTAGACGAGGTGGTGAGAAGTGTGCCTAGCTCGGAGAAGATTGTCATAGCAGGGGACTTCAATAGCCACATTGGGGTCTTACCGGGAGGTTATGACGATTTACATAGAGATTATGGTTTCGGTGACAGAAACGGTGAGGGAACTGCTATATTGGAATTTACGAGGGCCTTTGGGCTGGTGGTAGTGAATTCGAGTTTTTCGAAGAAGGATGATCACCTAATTACCTTTCGAAGCGCGATAGCCAAGACCCAGATTGTCTTTCTGCTGCTTAGAAAGAGGGATAGGGGTTTATGTAAGGACTATAAAGTCATTCTAAGTGAGCATCTTTCGACCCAGAACAGGCTTGTAGTGATGGACTTGTCTATCAAGAAGTGCACGAAGAGAAGGGTCGGGGAGTGTCGTCCTAGAATTAAGTGGGGGGCTTGACACCGGTCAGTGCTTTGGAGATAAGAGAAAAGGCGGTGGGATTGGGGGAGTGGGTGTACAGAGGGCACGTGGATACTATGTAGGATAAGGTTGTCAGCTGCATCACGGAGACTGCTAGAGAAGTGTTGGGTGTTTCGAGGGGTCGGGCAGGACGTCATAAGGGGGACTGGTGGTGGAATGAAGATGTTAAGAAGAAAGTAGAGTTTAAGAAGGAGGCGTATGTTAAGTTGAATGAGAGTAAAGATGAAGAAGAGAAGCGGGTGAATAGGGAGGTCTACAAAGTAGTAAGGAAAGAGGCTAAGTTAGCAGTTACGACTGCTAAGTCGGCAACGTTCGAGAGCTTGTATGCGGGGTTAGAGGAGAAAGGCGAGGAAAAGAGGTTGTATAGGCTTGCTAAGGCTAGGGAGCGGAAGGGTCGTGACCTCGATCAAGTGAAGTGCATCAAGGGGGAGGATGATAGTGTTTTTGTGGAGGATGTTCACATTAAGAAGAGATGGCAGGAATACTTTCATACACTTTTGAACGAGGAGGGGGATAGAGGCATTGAGTTAGGGTAGTTGGCGTACTCGGAGGAGAGCCGTGATTTCAGTTACTATCGGTATTTTAAGGTTCAGGAGGTCAGAGAAGCTATTCGTAGGATGCGGAGGGGTAGGGTGACGAGGCCTGACGAGATCCCGGTGGATTTTTGGAAGTATGTTGGTGAGGCAGGTTTAAGGTGGTTAACTATTTTGTTTAATGGTATTTTCAAGACTGCGAAAATGTATGAGGCTTGGAGATGGAGTACATTGATTCCGCTGTATAAAAATAAGGGTGACATTCAGAGTTGCAACAACTATAGGGGTATTAAGCTATTGAGTCACACTATGAAGATTTGGGAGAGAGTGGTCGAGCGGAGGTTGAGGAGGGTCGTGTCCGTTTCAGAGAATCAGTTTGGATTTATGCTTGGTCGTTCGATGACAGAGGCAATCCACCTGGTGAGGAGATTGGTGGAGCAGTATAGAGAAAGGAAGAGGGATTTGCATATGGTGTTCATCGACCTGGAAAAGGCGTATGATAAAGTCCGAAGGGAGGTTCTTTGGAGATGCTTGGAGGTGAGAAGGTTTCCAGTGGCATACATCCGAGCTATTAAGGACATGTACGATGGAGGAAAGACCCGTGTGAGGACGGCGGGAGGAGACTCAGAGCATTTTTTGGTGGAGACAGGGTTGCACCAAGGATCGACTCTTAGTCCATTCTTATTTGCGTTGGTGATGGACGTGTTGACGCGGAGCATTCAAGGTAAGGTGCCTTGTGTATGTTATTTGAGGATGATGTAGTTCTAATTGATGAGACGTGAGGGGGGGTGTAAATGACAAATTGGAGGTTTGGAGGCAAACCCTTGAGTCCAAGGGGTTCAGGTTGAGTAGGTCCAAGACGGAGTATTTGGAATGCAAGTTTGGTGACTTGAGGCAGGAGGATGAAGTAGTGGTGAGGTTGGACTCCCAGGATGTCTATAAGACGGACAGTTTTAAGTATCTTGGGTCTATAACTCAGGGGAATGGTGAAATCGATGAAGAAGTCTCTAAATGTATTGGAGCAGGTTGGATGAAGTAGAGGCTCGCCTCGGGAGTGTTGTGTGATAAGAAGGTGCCTCTTAAGCTTAAAGGCAGATTCTATAAAGTGGTAGTCCGGTTGGCCATGTTGTATGGGGCGGAGTGTTGGACAATCAAGCACTCTCACATCCAAAAATTGAAGGTGGCGGAAATGAAAATGTTGCGTTGGATGTGTGGGCTTACTAGAGGGGACAAAGTTAGGAATGAAATTATCCGGGTGAAGGTGGGGGTAGCTTCGGTAGATGACAAGATGCGGGAAGGAAGACTGAGATGGTTCGGGCATGTGATGAGGAGGGGCGCGGATGCCCCAGTCCGAAGGTGTGAGAAGCTAGCTATAGATGGTTTCAGGAGGAGTAGAGGTAGGCCAAAGAGATACTGGAGGGAGGTGATTAGACATGATATGGAGCAGCTTCAACTGACTGAGGACATGACTCTAGATAGGAAGGTGTGGAGGTCACGAATAAGGGTAAAAGGCTAATGGGAGTGTGTGGGTTGTAGCTTGCAGTCCGAGGTGTTATGGTGTAGTCGGGTTAGTAATCCGAGGCTTGTACACAGATGTCCTTGGTTTGTGTGTGTATGGTACAACTAGGTGGGGGCCCTATGTATTATGTATTAGTCCCTATTTTCTTTTTTTGTGTCGCTCTTATTTTCGTGTATTTCGTATTTCTCTAATTTCCAATTTACTATTTCTTATTCCTGATTTTATTATGTTATCCATCCACTTGTTACTATCCTTTAGCTTGAGTCGGGGGTCTATCGGAAACAACCTCTCTACTTCTTCGGAGGTAGAGGTATGGTCTGTGTACATCTTACTCTCCCCAGACCCCTCTTTGTGGGAATACACTGGGTTTGTTATTTTTGTTGTTGTTCTTTTGACAGCAATGCAGAAAAATCTGCACTGATAAATAACCCTTTTTTCACCTATTTTGCTCATTTTTCATCTTGCCTCTTAAGAGTTAAACCCTAAATAGTTTGAGAGCTTAAAAGTGAAGCTTTTGGGAGCTTGGAAAGCTAGATTAACTCTTTTTTCTTGGTTTTATTACAGATTAAAGATAAGAATTCACTCTTTTCTTAGTAATTTCTTAATAAATGGCCCAAACCCCCCAAAATCTTAGGGCATGATTTTAAATCCAAACTTCACTTCTTTTCACTTGAATAATATTTTTATCTTATAATTACTAGTTTTTCATCAATTAAACTTTCAAAACAACTGTGATTCTTGATTTTAACTCGGATTTCAAAGATTTTACCCGGTAAAGTTCAAAAATGGTTTTTCTTCGATTTGAACTTCGCTTTTTACTCAATTTAACTTGGGTTTTCAGTTGTAGGTTTCTAGAAATATGGAAAACATATTTTTGAAATAAAGTTTTGATTTTGCCATCCTTTTTCGAAAACCCATTTTGGGGGTCCGTTTTGACCCCGAATCAAAAGTAGTCAATATGGGTGTCGTTGCTTTTGTCTTGACATGTAGATTTCATATTTGATATTTTTAGTAGAGTTTGGAATTATTCGTGAAAAGTAAGGTCGTGGGTTCAAGTGTAGCGGACCGATTTTGGCTTTCGAGGTAGGTTATAGCTTAACTCTTTTAGACTGGGCTGGGTAGTAAATGATGATACAAAATGCACGTTAAGGGTGGAAACTAATCTTGAAAAATGGCTATCTATGTATTGTGCCCGTGTGGGGGCGTATATGTGATGTAACTGTCAAAATTGAGATATTATGTGATATGTTTGACCGTGTGGGGTTATATGTGATATTGATAGCCTTGAATACATGTGAATAATTGTATTGTATTGTTTAATGAGGTACCATTGGTGTATTGTGATTATATTCAGACTTTATTGGCATATGATACATGTGGAAATTCATGGATGAAACGAAAATAATAAGTGATATTGGCTAATGTGGTTGTGGGAATGTATCATTGTGGTTGGTTGTGGAAATATATCATATGATTGGTATATGAGATATGTGGATTGTATATGGGTTGACAAACCCCCCATGGGTCCTACATCGGGAAGCTTTAGCTCCGTAGGTGAATACGGGGATTGTGCGACGATCCCGGAGGTTGTACGACGACCTCGTGCATCATCATCATCATCATCATCATATACATTGCACTTACTTTATTGTGTTTATGTTGTGTTGTATTGCCTTATTGACTTGTCATCTATGTATTTTTCTTACCTTTCTTTACTTGTATTTGATGATCTTGTATCTACATGATCTCTCTTGTTCTATTTATATGTGACATAATGTATACTTATATTCAATATCTTGGTGTGTTGCTACAATATATGTGAGATATATTAGAACTATTAGTACAAGCGGTGTGGGCTACCGTTGTGCGATATTTTCTGATTGCAGGTAACGTGCTCTTAGTGTATATTTTGTATGCTTTATTTACTACTTTGCTTGGTCGGCCTATGATACCTACTGAGTACAAGTGGACCGTACTCATGTCTACTGCGCCCTTTCGGTGTGGATCTTAGCTCGAGTGTGCCTCAACGTGATTGACTCGGGCGATTGTTGAAGCTTCCAAGGTAGCGCTTGGACATTCATGTGTCCGAAGTTCACCTCTATCTTTCTATAGTTGTTATGTCTTTATTAGTATTTGGAGACAGTTATTATTCCTTTGTGGTTATTTTTCCGATGCATTTGACTCTTGGATTGTATTAGTAGTTCTTACACTATTGACACATGGTTTTGGGCATGATTGGCGTTTTGGATAAGCTCTTTTCGCATTGTTATGATTACTTATATGGTTCAGCTTCATTCTAAAAGCCTTACCATGTCATATTTCTATCTTTTCTTCTTTTCGTATCAGTTGGGGTGATAGGCTTATTTGTCAAGGTACGCCGCGACAAGTGCCATCATGACCCTCGTTTTTGGGTCGTGACACATTTTAACTAAGAAAAACAAAGGAGTAACGGAATTGGGATAACTTTGTATAAGTATTTTAGGGGGAAAGAAAAGACATATACCAGAAACGGGAACAAAATAAATAAAATCATAAGATATTTTGATGCCTAAAAAGACATTTTTTTCTCATGCTACCCTTATTCATGGCCAAAATAACCTCGCTAAATGATCAAATAAGATAGTGAAAGAGCAGAGCACATAACAATTTAACAATCTAAATTTTAATAAACGAAAGAAACCAAATACAAAGAGTGGTTTCTAAACACAAGCTCAACGCATACAAGAAGTTTTTTTTTAACAGAGAAACCAACAACTTTCTTTTCAAATCCAAGGATTGGCCAGAAATTAATTTCTTAGTAAAGAAAATAAAACAAGGCAGACACCTTCTAGTGCCCCGAAACAAAAACAAACAACCTTACTAATTCATGAGGTATTTCAAGGATCAACATAAAATTCAATGTCAATCATATTCAACATATGGCAGAAACTATGGCTTTTCAAAATTAACTAAGAGTAAGCACCCTTATAACAAGAGCAGTCATTCAAACACATTAAAAAGGGAAATCAAGAAAAGAAAGGCAACATATTGGATACAGACAAATATAATGGCTTGTAATCACTATTTTTACAACGACAAAATTATAAAACACCATATCCATATCCACTGTTATTTCAATACATGGATGAGAGATTAAATTTTCTCCAAAGATGGTCGGTGTTGACGCAAGCGCGGAACTATAATTTAAAGTAAACTAATATGTAGACACACACAACTGTACTTAAACTAGTTTTTATTTTCATCATCATGATATAAAGATCAAAGATGGACACCATATTGAGCCCAATACTCTCATCTTGTTTATATGAAATTTTAACTAAAACAAGATCGAATCGCATGAATCCCTTGTGCAGTACTAGTATGACAAAAAGCAGAAAATATGATAAGGGTAAAAACGAGAAAAATTATGAGTATTTAGGAGCAACGGAAAAGTATGGAGTGACAAATACTATTAGATGTTCATTACGTTACCTAAAACACACATGAGATCAGTCCTTCTACTTTATACTCTTTAATTATTGCATAACTAAACCAACAACTATAGTAAATATTAGAAAGTCAATATTAAGAAACGAAAGAGGTTAAACCACAAAACTAAAGAAATGCAAGAAATGTGATCATTACAAGATCCTATGGGAACATTGCAATCCAACATCAACTACTATTCACAGTCAAGTAATTAAATCGTTGGACATGCGATTCATAATTTAGTCAACTCAGAGGAGAGAACACAAATAAATATGTCTCAAATCATTCTCTTTACGAATAAATTTTGAGTCTCAATTCCAAATCTTCACAAATCAGTCGAAAATGCCATATATAATTTCAAATAAGGCCACATCATATAAAAAATCTCATATCAACGACATTCGTAACAACAGTAAAATTTACATTTACTTTTACACACAAACATAGAAAAATAAAAGAATTCAAGAGGAATGAAGTGTTCACCTTTTTTGGAGCAACTAACTTAGGACAACGAGACTTGATGATGGACTTCCACCACCGAAGTTTAAATTTCGAATCTTCGGAGTTTAATTTTCGTCAAAATTGAGTTTTTGAATCTGTTTCTTTAAGAATTTTTAGTTATGTAGGATCAGAAGCATGTGCCTCCCGTATCCTCAATTCTTTTCCCAAAAATCCTCCTCCTTCACCTTTATCTCTCTCTATCTATTTATAGGAGAAATTAAGGGGAAAATTAGAATTTTTGAATTTGAAACATTTCTAAGGAAAAAATTTAGGGATTTTTGAAATCCTCAATCTGACAATATACAAGTTGGAATTTATATTGAATTGGTAGTAAAATCAGAACAGAAAGATGAAAAGAAAAACTAAAGAGACCAAAATGAGTCGTTACCATTAATGGGAGTTCACCCTCTGTTGTGTTTTGGTGCAATTTTGCCAAGAACAGACAAATGCAGTCCAAGCAAGAGAAAAAATGATGAAATTCTAGCCAACGATGACTGAACGTGAGGGTAAAACTGTAAACAAAAAGGAGGCGGCTAGGGTTTTGTTAATGTTGTCATTTGTTGTTGACTGTGTTGTGCGTATTGGTGAACATTATTGTTGTTGATTGTGTTGCGCGCGTTATTTTGATGGGTGAAGAAGAAAAATACAAATGGGTTGGGTCGATTTGGTGGGATTTTGGACCTGCTGGCGGCTGAAATTGTTGTTGTTGGGCCTGGAGAAAGAAATAGGGGTGTTGGCGTGCGTTGGGCTGGATGTATTAGGTTAAAAAATAAATGAGTTCAGTTAAAAATTATAGTCATTTCACATTAATAAAATGGCCACAATTGAATTAATTGAACAAAGAGACAGAATTAACTTCTAATTAATTTAACGAGCTTCTCAAATTCAATAATTTTAAAATAAATATTAAATAGAGCACAAATATTTTATTTAAAAATTAAGAAACTAATTATGTCATCAATTTCTTATTTTCAATCGATCATGGAAAAAGTAGAATATTTGTAATTTATCAAATTTTTCACTCAAAATAAATTCTACAACATTTTCTTTAACTGATCTTTAACACAAAACATATTAATTTCACCTAAACTTAAAAGTTAGGCTTGGAATTTATTTCAAAATAACTTAAAACACACATTTTAAAATTATTTAAAATTGAGAAGCTCAAGAATTAATTTGAAATGGGGAGGGCAAAAATTAGGTGTCAAAAATTGCCCCATTCCTTTGGTTCGGTTAATGCAAGCAACCTTGGACAAAGAGAGTTTAACGTCCCTAATTTTTTTCGACCACAAATTTATCTCTTTAAAAAGGTGGTTTTCTCACGAGTTTCATGGAGTTATGGACGAACTTCGGTATCAAATTTCCTATATATCTCAGATTACATGAGAATTCAGGTCACTTGTAGTTCATAATACTTGATTATAAAGTACGATTTTCAAAGAATTTACAAGCTATCTCAGTTTTTGAATTTGGTGAAACCGACAAGCTAGGGAATAAGCGGATTGAGAGAAGGTTGGAATGCAGTAGAGTTTTCTACATAGATTTCAACCTACATATCCTTGAGACTCGGAAAATCAGTTCGACGCGAACGGTAGAAAAGATAGTCTTTTATTTTGACAATCTTTTGTTTGGAATGAGTGACAAATATATCGAGTTATGGAAAAGAAACTTGCATTTATCTCAATCACGAATATGGGGCTCCTTTACACCCGCAACTAAGAGGTACATAAACATAATTCCTAAAGCTCTATATGTATTGTCACCTGATTTTCAAAGAAGAGGAAGACTACCTCTGGTGCGAGTTTAGAAATGCCCCAGAGGTGAAGCTGAAACTGAAAACATTCCAAAATACCCATATGCCTTCTGATAGGGATGTGGTTTGATGGTGGTGCAAGTCATTCTTCAGCTCGCATCTAAAGAGGTTGAAATTCCTCTTCAGACTATGTCCCAGTTCGTTGCTAAGAACAAGTTCCACGTTGTGCTACATCCTTTTGGAGTCGTTCACACCTATAGTTTTGATTTGAGAATTTCATCCTTTTGGATGTTCTCGATAACAACTCAAACAAATGATTAGTTGTAAATATAGCATTATACAAACATAAATTGGTGTAAACCTTTTTAAACATGCTATGCTGAGATAGTTGAACCGATTTGCATGACTACTTTGAATAGAGTGACAGTTCATCGTATCTCATTGAAAAGAGAATGACCTATTTTAAATGTAACATGCCACTTTAAACGGAGTAACAGTCCAACGTGTCTTATTGAAAGGCGAACGACCTATTTAAATGTAACATTCCACTTTTAATGAAGTGACTGTGTAACGTGTCTCATTGAAAGACGGACGACCTATTTTGAATGTAACATGCCACTTTGAATGGAGTAATGGTCCAACGTGTCTATTGAAAGGAGGAAAACCTATCTTGAATATACATGTCACTTTGAATGGAGTGACGTCCCAACGTATCTCATTGAAAGACAGATGACCTATCTTGAATGTAACGTTCACTTTGAACGAGGTGATAATAAAACATGTCTCATTAAAAGACGGACAACCTATCTTGAATATAATTGTCACTTTGAACGACGACCCAACGTATCTCATTAAAAGACAGACGACCTGTCTTGAATGTAAAGGATCACTTTAAATGGGGAAATTATCCAACGTGTCTCGTTAAAAGGTGGACAACCTATCTTAAATGTAACATGCCACTTTGAACGGGGGTGACAGACCAATGACTCTCATTGAAAAGTAGACGATCTATCTTGAATGCAATGTATCACTCTGAACAAGGTGGTGGCTCAATGTATCCTCATAAAGGGTGAAAACCCAAATATAATAAAATATGTCCTCTCGAAAGGATGGATGACCCAAATATAAATAAAAAAAGATAGACATTGACTTGTTAAACTTCATCTGTTGTCTCAGGAGTCTTTTAAAGGACTTGTGCTTCTGGATTGAATCCTCAAACTTTGAGAGAATATTTTTGCATTATTTCTTAGAGGCGATCTTGTATAACATCACCTCTATAACTTAAACAACACTCATTAATAATAGAACAATTTGTTATAGCTAAGCCAGGAGTGTAACAGAAGATAGATTTTAAGATAAAGATGAAGCTATTTGATTCATGATGATTTAGAGATAGTAGTTTGGATAATATCTCCTTATAAAATCAGAGAAAGTGTTAGAGACCATAACTAAGTAATAGAAACATAAATCAAAAGGAAAATGGGGGGAAAAAGTTGTATAGATTATTATGGCAAGGCCACTGTGGGTTTGATAATGCCCTTTGTCAGGCTTAACATTGTCAACTTTGTGACTTCACTGTTCCTGCATCCAAAGAAAAGTTCCTTAGTTTTGAGAGACTGAATGTCTTGGTATTTCCTTGCTCTCCTGATGCATCTTGTTGCTCATTGATTTGCAATCTTTTCTGATCTTGAAGTACAATTTTGTGGAATTTTTTAGGATCTTCCTCAAAAAAATTTCCTCAGTCTATAACATGGGAACTCTCGCACTTTCTTATAACTTATGATATTGTTTAGTATGGAATTTTTGAGACCTTCTAAAAAACTCTGCCCCAGTCTAAAATGCAAAATACTTGAGTTATTTCTGACGTAAAGTACTTTAAGCATAGAAAACTTCAAAAATTATACCCCGATCTCAGCTTCAGCAAGTCTGATTATCAACTTTGTAGCCAATGTCAAGTTTTGTGAAATTCTTGAGATCTTCTCAAAAAATTTTGCCCAGTTACATGCTTCAATGTCATCTTCATTTAACTTGGAAAAGGATCATTTTGATGAATTTTTTGAGATCTTCTCAAAATTTTTGCCACAGTTTCTATGAAAATATTACAGAAAATATAACCGAGCCATTGTGGTGCCTACGCATTCTATTAAGGTAGAAAATATCGTTTTAACATAAAATGGAAAGGTAAATTTTCTAAACGGTTGACCGAAGTCGACATAGGCCGCCTACGTATTCCATTCTTGAAAATATAGGTCAAACGTAGTTCATACATACAAAAGGGATAGTTCATACATACAAAAGGGATATTTTATATTTTGATAACGTGATCGAAGACAATACATGCTGCCTACGTATTCCACAAGGAAAATCAGGTCAAACGAAGTTCATAATAACTAAAAGGGTGCAATTACAAGGAAATCAAACCATAAAGTGCGATTACAAGAAAATAAAGAAACAGAATGCAATTACAAAAAAATAAAATGAGAAAGTATAATTACAAGAAAAGAAAATAATAACTTCCAAATGTAGGATAGAAGGACGCCAAAATTGTGCCTTTTGAGGAAAATTCATTGATGGTGCCAATGACTACTTCTTGTGATTGGGCATGGATTGTTGTTAACATTAGCTGGAGTTTCTTCAAGCGTTATCACCTTGTTGTCAATCAGATTCTGAATTTTGTGCTTGAGAGTAATACATTTCTCTATATCATATCCAATGACTCCAGAATGATAAACACATCACTTGTTTGGATCATACCAATTAGTAGAAATGTTTGCATGCTTTGCTTCTACTGGATGAAGTAACACTGCTTCTTTCAACCTTTCATAAATCTGAGTAAGTGATTCTGCCAATGGAGTGAAGATCCTGGGAGGCTTCCTTTCACGGTTGGCACAAGGTGCATTATTTTGATAGTTTTGTGGTAGAGGTTGATCATGAAATATTTCTTGCGCATTGTAGACCGGATAGTGAGCATGTAGGGCATTGGGTTGGTATCGAGGAGTTTGCTCATAGTTAGAAGAACTTTCTTGAGTCATCACTCTCATTACTTTCTACTTTTTTTTTGTTTTATTTTTTAAAGAGCTAGTCTGGAAGCCCTTATGATTAGATTGCAGTTCTGCAAAATTTATTATCTTCCTATCTTGAGGCCATCCTAAATTATTTCTCCAATCTTGATAATTTCAGTAAATGTTTTTCAACCATTGTTATCATGCGATCAAAATTTTTGGATTTAGTGCGTGAATGAAGTAACTGACTATTTCAGTTTCTTCCATCAAATGATGTACCCTGGTTGCCTCTTCTCTCTACTGTATAGAATATTCACGAAAGCTCTCATTTGATTTCTTCCTTAGCTTTATGATAGAGATTCTATAAGGAATAATATCGACGTGAAACTTGTAGTAATCCACAAAAGCATTTGTCAAGTCATCCCAAGTGTGCCATTTGGTCACATCTTGTTTAGCATACCATTCTAAAGCTTTTCCACTCAAACTTTGATTAAATAGCTTGACCCGTATTCTTTCATTTTTTTCCCACACCAATCAATTTTTCACAATAAGTTTTCAAATGAAAGAAGGAATTTTCGGAGCCATCAAACTTTTCAAATTTTTGGATCTTGTAACTAGAAGGAAACTCAATCTCGAGAAATGTATACAACTCTTCATACTTCACACTTTGATTACTCCCAAGCCCCCCGAAGGCTTCTTATCACATTTTTTAAGACCTTGAGCTTTTTATTTACCGTCTCATTAGTGTACATTCTTGGATCATTTTTTGTTTCAACATAATGATTAACATCTAAACAGTATAACCCTTAAGTTTGTGTCACTGGTGGGGTGGTAGAATAAGTGTACACTGGCGGAGCTTAGTGTGACAATGATATGTTCTGAACCTTTGGATAAGCAAATATAAACACAAAAGAGGCTTTCTGATAAGCATGAGCAAAATGACCTTCCGAATCAACTCCTTTTGACGTTGAAAATATAGGCCCCTTTTATCGAGCATCTGGAGGCAGAGTCTTGTTTGGAGGAGTCTGAGAAGGTGTTCTACTTTCCATCACAATGAGCCTTAGCTCAACAATTTGTTGCTCCAAACTAGCAATGACCTCTGGGGTTATTTCTCTTTCTATCATGGCATTCAGGTCCATTGCCATAGAGAAGGTGGAAACTGACTCAGATAAAGTATTTATGCTAATCAAACTAGGAACCATAGTTGAACGAGTTGTTCTGTTAGCCCAAGAAAGAACTGATGAATCTGCAGTTGTTTTCTTGACCTTAGACCGTGTGAAATACTGATATTCTGCCAGTGATTACTTTTTGTGCTTATGAAGCGAGCAAGTTTTACTATCAACACAAATTAGGCTCTCTCTAACAGAAAAGAAAAATACTCAAAAGGTAAAATATTAGTTCATGATCATAATAATTGACCAAAATAATATACGAAATAAATGCCATATATTTGATTTTAACAAACTAAGTCCAGAATTTGGAGGATAAGGCACTTGGAAAAGTGACCGAATGATCAAAACTTTCATCATTTGATGGATCTTAAATTTAATGAAAAAACAACATCTCGAATAGAACGAACTAAGCAATTTGAAAGAATCGGGTATTTACGAATAAACATCTTAAAAGGCTTATTTTAAAAGCTTCTTAAGACAACATAGTCTTTTCATTAATGGCATATCTGGATAGCTCTGACTATAATCAAATGCAGGAAAAAAGTGAATTGCGAAAGCAATATAGTCAATGTGAATTGGATAATGACCTAATGAAATTTTGAATAAAACTTGGATAAATTGGAAGGATGTTTATCGATGAACTTTTAAGGGTATTTTAGGAGATTCAAATTTTGAGTCCTATATGTCTATTACCGCTCTAAGACTTCAAAATAGAATAATGAACTAGTCTTGTTTAAAGCCAAAGATATGATATTTAAATACACGGATCAAGTAAATAAAGACAAAGCAAAATAATGAAATATTTTAGTACATAAACAATTGTTACGCGTCCTATCATACATGGTACCTTTCAAGCCAAAGGTAAGCCTGGCGTATAAAGGATATACATGTCGTTTGTAAGATATTCCATTTCCCCAAAATATATATCAAGGGATAATGGTTCATATAATCCAGTAATACATCCTTCTACTAAAATACATAAAGGAAGATCATTTGTTATTGACTCGTGGTCAATAGACGTAAGGTGGATTTTTCTAATAGGCCCGATACCCCTCAGGTATTGGGCCGTCCTAGGCTCATGCCTAAAAAGAGTTTTGGTTTCACTCCATCCTAGGTATATAGAGTGGGCTTTGACTAGGTTCCCAAGTGGACAACTTGGGTTTGAAAATACAAACAATCATCGGGCGCCTAACGTGCCAAAAAAATGTCGTATTCCCAACACTTGAATTGGAAATGAAGAATTGGGACCGGGACATCCATGAAACCCCAAAATAGTTTAATACTGATAATGTGAAAGTATGCCATGAAATGCAATAATTTAAACTTTGCACAAATTTAAATACATAAGCAAACGAACAGTTAACTAGTACAAACCCGAATAGTTAGTCAAAGAAGTTAGTTCAAATATTCGGTTAGAACCTAATTAAATTTCCAACAGAGTCGTCATTTCCGTTTTATTCTTTTTTGAATTTCTTTTGAGAGAAAATAATTTTGACGTCTTTAAAACTATTTCAAAGATTCAAGAAAATTTCAAAATCATTTTGAGAAATTCACAGAGTCGGCACTTGAAAAATCAAGAAAATTTAAAAGTGTTTCAAAGGTTAAAAAACAGAAATAAATCGTTAAAACTAGAGAAAATGGGTAAGAACTCAATTAACGCCCTAGGAAGGTTTCTAAGGCACTTAGGAGCGTCCGTTTGAAATGGTTTACCAACAATAACTAACTTGACTAACTAAAGTGATTAATTTTCGCAAAGACTTAGATTTTACAGAAAATATAAAAAATATTTATTTCAACATTTAAAATGACATTTATTTATTTATTTATTCAAAGGAGAAACATTTTACTTTAATTAACTAAGTTGCAATTTTTCTTTTGGATTTAAGAGTAAAATAATTTTTTTGCTTTCGTGGAGAAAGAAAAGATCATATGACTACTTTCTTCTTATTATTATTACCATAGGGAAGCCCATTTTGTTATAAATAACACTTTTTTGAAAAAAAAAATAAAAGTGTATCAAATTAAAATTATCTTACTAATCATGAAAAGTTGACATTTACAAACAAATTTAATTTCTTGGGTTCGAAGAAAATTATCTTAATCCAAATAGAATATTAAATCAGGTGAATGAGACAAATATCTTAATCCGAATAGACTATTAAATCATATGTTTCAGTCTTTCACCTGTATACCAACTTCACCTTCTCGTTTTTCACTGCATATCTCCTATATACTACAACATATCGGTGTATACAACGTTGTTTCTTGACTTTTAGTCCATTTTGAGACTTTGGCATGGGATTGGACTCGAAGAAAATGCAAGAGGGAGTCCATTTGAACTCAAACAAGTTCATACATAAAAGAGACAAGTATAAGGATTAGCTATTCAAATTTTAACGAAGAAAGAATAAGGATAAACGTGATACGTATAAACTCATAGTTGACAAGCAAAAATGATGTTAAAACAATCATAAAGCTTGAAAAATTCATTATTTTAAGCTAGCAAAGGTAAAGAAAGTAAGATTTCATTAAGATGATACAGTGAGGCTAGAATTATGTTTAGTATTTGAACAATGCACATTTAATAACAAAACCTGTTAATTTTATTTCAAAGATCTCTTGACCATATAATCAAACACAAGAAAATATCCCACACGTTTGAAGGCAGATAGTACAAAAAAAAGGCAAAGACAAATGAGTTTTAACTAAATATCAATCATATTGAAGCTCACAAACTATTTGGTTACGAGCTTGGATTAAATCCAAGGTTCTCTTCAACTAAGAAAAACAAAGGAATAACGGAATAGGGATAGTTTTGTATAAGTATTTTAGGGGCAAAGTGTCACGACCCAAATGGCCATGAGTGACACCCACACTAATCTTTCTGTGGGAGAACCATCTAACCGAATCATTTCCCAACCACTTAGTCAATGTTAAAATGATACTATCATAAAATTAACATAATAACAATAATCCAAGGTTAATCATTATTAATGCGAAAGTCAAACAAACTACTTACTAAAATCCCCAAGACCCGAAAGTCATCGTACAAGAACTACTAACAAAGATCATGTCTAAAGAGATATCCAAAAATAAGGTGAATAAGAATATTTCATTGCCCGAAAGATGGACAAGAACAAATAAGATGACCCATGGCAACCTGAGACGGAGTGCTCACTCTTGGATCAACATCTTCTATCAAACTCTAGAGGTGAGGTAATGTCTGAGCCTTTAGAACACTTTCTGCACTCAACAAAAGAAGAGTACAGGGTAGTATTAGTACAAATCACTATGTACTGGTAGGTATCATAGGCCCACTCAATTTAATAACATGTACACATCATAAATCAAATAACAAGTAGACAGGCATCGTCACATAACAAATATTCAATAAATCAACAATACAACAACAGGTCAAATAGTGCTCACAAACAAGTCACATAACCATCAAGAGTATCAACCGCACTGTAAACATCCACAGAATCAACACAAATATGTACACACATGTTATGGGGCTTATTTTTGTCCAAATAGTCATGACCTGCAGGGAACAATCTATGTTCATGTACCGTACCGGTGTGGTACCCGATCCAACATAAATATAAACGTGCCGGCGTGGTACCCGATCCAACATAAATATAAACGTACCGGCATGGTACCCGATCCAACATAAATATAAACGTACCGGCGTAGTACCCGATCCAACATAAATATAAACATACCGGTGTGGTACCGATCCAACATAAATAGAAACGTACCAGCGTGGTACCCGATCCAACATAAATATAAACGGACCGGTGTGGTACCCTATCCAACATAAATATAAATGTACCGGCGTGGTACCCGATCCAACATAAATATAAACGTACTGGCGTGGTACCCGATCTAATATAAATATAAACGTACCGGTGTGGTACCCGATCCAACATAAATATAAACGTAATGGCGTGGTACCCGATCCAACATAAATATAAACGTACCGGCGTGGTACCCAATCTAACATAAATATAAACAAGTATTATCAATAACAATTTACACAACCTCACAGCATGCAACACAATGTACCAAGTTTACAAGTACACTTAAAGTCATAAGACAATTTCATCAAGTCAATTTTCAATAAACATTTATACACAAATCAACAATCCAAACATCAATAATTTCAAGCATGTCTGAATACCAATCCACAAGTATCTAATTTAGGAGCATACACACAATTAAGTCAAGTCTAAACTCCAATTAAACCATAACCTACCTCAACCGAAGAACCCGAATATCACTAGTCCACAAATGTCTTGCCCTTCCTCACTAATTCAGAACGTTCAAAATCTGCTCAAATATATAATCTTCTTAAGAATATGAATCTAATGACATCAATTTATTCATTACATCTCAATCACTAATAAATTATTACCGTATCATTATCCTAAATTGACATGATAACCCTTCGAGGGACACTAATAATAAAACGTTTTAACACCTACATAACCTTAGCTATTCTATTGAAATTGTATCAATAATGCTTTTGTCCTTATTAAGGATTTACAACTTGTCGGTATTAAGAAAGTTTTGGTCCAAAATAATGTAACCAACTTCTAATTCCCTGTACATATGCTACTGCCCACAAAGTTACCGATTATTCCCTTAATTACATACAATTCCATTGAAAATAATTACTCTTAGGAAACCATTAGGAAACTTACAGGAAATTCTTTAAATTTGACGTGAAACGATCACTGCAAACCGACGTGCCTCCCTTTTTCTCAACTTTCTGACTCCATTGTTATTATAAATGATAAACCCTAACTACTTAATTGGTTTTTGTAAAGGCCACATAAGTAAATAAATTATAGTTTTGATCCGCTAAATTACTAATTAAATTAATTATTTAAAATACTCAAAACTTTTAATAAATTCTCAAAATTTATTCGGAAAGTCATATAAATACATTAAATATGTACATTGACAAAAAAGTACATCCCAAACCTATTAAAAATACTACGACACTAACCCGAGGTCGTCTCGGTCAAAGATTGACCATGATTGGGTTTAACTTTATTAAAACGTAATAATCCAACTAATGACTCAATAACTTTCAAACACCTCAAGAATTGATACTACTCATCCCGTGAGTCATAATCCACATATACAAACTATGGAGAGCGCTAAAATAGAGAAGATGACAAAAAAATTCACCGACGATCGGAAGAGTCGTTACATCAGATACCAATTAAACAACCGTTCGTCCCCGAACGGGCAAACAGAAGACAAGAAGGAAAAATAAGAAATTACCTGGATCATGAAAAAGATGTGAATACTTGTTATGCATGTCTGCTTTGGTCTCCCAAGTGGCCTCCTTAATAGGAAGATTCTTCCACTGGACCTTCTCAAATGCAATCTCCTTAGTCCTCAACTTACGGACAACCAAATACCTAGATGAGCCTATGCTGCCCCAACCACCCCAGAATCGGAAGGTTCAATCAGTATACAATAATACGTGGCATATTTTTCACTCATATATATACAACCGTCCTATAGCGGCTGATAAATATAGGGGCATACTTGTGATAGGCGATGCACATGCAGGAATGAATTCAAAGTACACAATCACTATCAAAACTCGTCATAACTGTCCTCATCAGGTTAATCATCATCGTAATCAACCTCCGGCCTTGCTGGATATCAACACATCATCAGTAGTATCCTTTGGCCTTGTCGGATATCAACATATCATCATAATAGTCATTACCAAATGATATAAACTAAAATACTCATAAAAATAGTCATATCACCATAGAATCTCTATCTAGTCAATACTTACCAACTACTCGTTATTATCTAACCAACACATTATAATAGAAACGTTAGTTCGCTAGTCATCACATAACCTTTAGTTATTAGCCTAAACATTATCCTTTACATAATCTTTATTCACGGAATAACAACTAACCATTATTTATTTAATAGCCAACATCTAATATCTAGTCAAGGTTCATCACTAGATCAAAACCTCCATTTATCCACCATTCATTATTATCAACTAATCATTCTATATCTGTTAATCATTACTAGACAACACATTACTACTTATCACCTAACCGTTTTTTATTAACTTACACCATTCATTATCTAATCAGCATTTACCAACTAATCCTTGCTTCACTATTAATTAGTTAACCATTTAGCAACTATTCAAAGTTATTAACTAGTCACCTCTTATTACCAGCATCTCTCATTATCTAGCCTCATTAACACACAACTCCTCGTTTATCGACTAATCCACATCACGAACTTAGTCATTAATACCAATTAATCTTCACCTACGCTAGATCCGACCTCATCATAAGTCACAAATTACCCACCGCTAGCTACCATGTTTCAAGTTTCAACTAAGAAAGATCCATTAACTAATACATTAGATTCCTAGCCATCAAGTGTAATAGTCCCCTAATAGACAACTAGTTACCACATAACTTAACCGTTAATTAGGCAGAACAATTGTAAGATCATATTTTAGCTACAATCACATAAATTACCGATATAATACTCATGAATGTACCAAATCTATGCATTCCATCACCAGTATCCTATCAATAAAGTCGTAAGCAACATACCACATCTTTCTCCGTTCCATACCAGAGAGATGTGTATACAAACATATATGTATTCATAAATTGTAATTGTATCCTTTACACTGATAAACACTCCTCGGATATTTAATCATTATCATAACATGACCCTTGGCCCATTAATTTATCCGGAATAGTCACAACATCATAATCACGGCCTTAGGCCCATATATATATCCAAAATTCATATCGATAATCATATTTATAAGCCTTAGCATATCCCTAATTCTCTCACATATAGAAGGTATAATATAGATAGGCATGTAATTGTCTATAGGATATCTTATATCGATAGGTCATACGTCATGACTACGAGGAATATCACCTCTCTAGGCCAATTATCAAGTCTAAGAGAAAATAGCATCTCTATAGGTCACATAACGTATCTAGGAGGAATATCATATCTAAATGTCCAATATCACTTTCACAAAAAGTATCATAACTATAACTCAAAAGCCATAATTCTAAAACATCAATACAAGTTAACAAGTTATGAAGTAACCTTATTCTAAGATTTACTAGCCTCATCCATGTCTAACATCTGCAACCAAGTCCACAAGACTTAACACAAGTTTAGGCCTAAGTGGGTCAGGTGGTCCCACTCCTAATCCTCAATTTCCATAAATAGGCACACTATGCCCAAACTAGGTAAGGTATCTAGTTCGTCTTCTAAATGTCAAGTAAGCCATATTCAAGCCTAAGATAGCAACTTTAACTAGAAACAAGGGTACTCAAGTCAATTCTATCCAATTTATGGTTTCAAGACTACCACACTAGCCCAACAAAGCTAAATATACAAATCATGCTTCAAATACTAAAACCACATCCCATAGGTTTACATCATAATCACACTACAACTAATATAAACTAGACAGGGAAAGCAATATGATTCAAAAGAGATATAAATATGCCACTTTATGGGTCCTACGGACTTAGAGCCTACAACACATTATCCACCACAACATTGTTAATATCTATCTAATCATCATACCTTAACCACTCAATAAGAAATATCCACCAAGTATCACTCAAGGAAAGATCAATCATGCCATTTAGTAATTCATTTATTCTCCCACTCAAGATCATCCTTAATTATTTTATGAATTTAACTAAGCCGTTTGATTTTGCATTGCCACAGTCATGAAAATTACTATCCTCGAAAAGTGTCAAATATCAGCCAACTTTGTGGGACATGCAAATATATAATTCAGCCACAAGGTCAAGTCAATAATAATTTGTCTTCTCAAATTTTATTCTAATGCATAAATCCACAGCTACAACTTATGTCCTGACAATCAATAACTCAATATTTTTCAATGACAAACACTTCATGGTCAAGCCAAATCTCTCTTATACCACTAACACCAATTTAATATATACAGAGTCATTCTTATTTCTATCTAACAATATTTTTATTACAGGTTTTACTTAACTCTTAGTCACCTCAAGAGTGGTCCCCACACCACTAGCACATAAGTACGACCAAATAAAATAAATCGATTATAGGTCATTGATCAAATTTTGTAGGTATCAACAACTCCTACTAGTTTTTATCACTTTTATTTAAACCTCATTATTTTGCCAAGCATTAAGAATTCAGTCACATATGGAACTCAAAGATAATGTCACTTAGCTAGTCCTCACAAGGAACTTATTATAATTTCAATAATAGAACTGCACAAAAAATTCTAAATACAGCCTCAATGGCTGGACCACACAAGGATCCCCAAATAATATCAAATAATCGAACTATATAAGGGTTCATCCATAACATCATTAACAAGAACCTCTCATTACGGAAAACACATACACCTCAGTCTTTTATTCATGTCACTTTTTCACCATCTTTTCTTGACATCATGTTCTCATATCATCCTCTCAATTCTCATACCATCAATCTCATCAGTATAATAGTACCAAAAATAAGTAAGCACCATAGAATTTCTAGTTTCACAATAACAAGAAATCAAATAATCCCATTATATTTATCAACAAAAACCACTTGTTCAATTTTCATCACTTAACAAAAACAATTCACAACAATGACAAAAATCTAGCAACACAAGTTTAGCCAAATATCAAATACAAGCAATCAATAAGTTCACAACTTTCACAAGTCCTTACCTATTAACAATAACTTTTAGACCTTATTAGCAGATACCAATTAAAATCTCCTAGATTTTTATTCAAAGTTATTAAGATACCAATTGAAATTGTCTAGATACCAATTGGATTCAATCTAGTAGTCCAAGATTAGGACGGCACGATGGAGAGAAAGAAAGGAAAATGACTTCTACATGCCTCATAGCCTTGCAAAGATTGGGTGTAGGGCCCTACACACCAATCTACGGAACTTTATTTGGCATTGCTCTTATTAACAGATACCAATTGGAATCTCCAGATACCAATTAAGTTCAAGTAATTGCATGTAAGAAAGAAGAGTTTGAATTTTTTTACTGTCCTATAGCCTCTCGAAGAAAAGTACAGACGTCTCAGTACCGTTCTGCAAGACTCTACTAGACATGTTCTTGTACGACGAGATCGATGAACATAGGGCTTTGATACCAACTTTGTCACGACCAAAATGGCCATGAGAGGCACCCACACTAATCTTTCTGTGGGAGAACTATCTAACCGAATCATTTCCCAACCACTTAGTCAATGTTAAAATGATACTATCATAAAATTAACATAATAACAATAATCCAAGGTTAATCATTATCAAAGCGGAAGTCAAAAAAACTACTTACTAAAATCCCTAAGACCCGAAAGTCATCATACAAGAACTACTAACAAAGATCATTTCTAAAGAGATATCCAAAAATAAGGTGAATAAAGAATATTTCATTGTCGAAAGATGGACAAGAATAAATAAGATGGCCCATGGCAACCTGGAGACGGAGTGCTCACCCTTGGATCAACATCTTATATCAAACTCTAAAGGTGAGGTCATGTCTGAGCCTCTAGAACACTTTCTGCACTCAACAAAAGAAGAGTACAGGGTAGTATTAGTACAAATCACTATGTACTGGTAGGTATCATAGGCCTACTCAATTTAATAGCATGTACACAACATAAATCAAATAACAAGTAGACAGGCATCGTCACATAACAAATATTCAATAAATCAACAATACAACAACAGGTCAAATAGTGCTCACAAACAAGTCACATGACCATCAAGAGTATCAACCGCACTGTAAACATCCACAGAATCAACACAAATATGTACACACCTGTTATGGGGCTTATTTTTGTCCAAATAGTCATGACCTGCAGGGAATAATCTATGTTCATGTACCGTACCGATGTGGTACCCGATCCAACATAAATATAAACGTACCGGCGTAGTACCCGATCCAACATAAATATAAACGTACCGGCGTGGTACCCAATCCAACATAAATATAAACGTACCAGCGTGGTACCCTATCCAACATAAATATAAACGTACCAGAGTGGTACCCGATCCAACATAAATATAAACGTACTGGCGTGGTACCCGATCCAACATAAATATAAATGTACCGGCGTAGTACCCAATCCAACATAAATATAAACGTACCGGAGTGGTACCCAATCCAACATAAATATAAACGTACCGGTGTGATACCCGATCCAACATAAATATAAATGTACCGGAGTGGTACCTGATCCAACATAAATATAAACTACCGGCGTGGTACCCGATCCAACATAAATATAAACAAGTATTATCAATAACAATTTACACAACCTCACAGCATGCAACACAATGTACCAAGTTTACAAGTACACTTAAAGTCATAAGACAATTACATCAAGTCAATTTTCAATAAATATTTATACACGAATCAACAATCCAAACATCAACAATTTCAAGCATGTCCGAATACCAATCCACAAGTATCCAATTTAGGAGCATACACACAATTAAGTCAAGTCTAAACTACAATTAAACCGTAACCTACCTCAACCGAAGAACCCGAATATCACTAGTCCACAAATGTCTTGCCCTTCCTCACTAATTCAGAACGTTTAAAATCTGCTCAAATATATAATCTTCATAAGAATATGAATCTAATGACATCAATTTATTCATTACATCTCAATCACTAACAAATTATTACCATATCATTATCCTAAATTGACATGATAACCCTTCGAGGGACACTAACAATAACATGTTTTAACACCTACATAACCTTAGCTATTCTATTGAAATTGTATCAATAATGCTTTTGTCCTTATTAAGGATTTACAACTTGTCAGTATTAAGAAAGTTTTGGTTCAAAATAATGTAACCAACTTCTAATTCCCTGTACATATGCTATTGCCCACAAAGTTACCGATTATTCCCTTAATTACATACAATTTCATAGAAAATAATTACTCTTAGGAAACCACATGGAAACTTACAGGAAATTTTTTAAATTTGACGTGAAACGATCACTGCAAACCAACGTGCCTCCCTTTTTCTCAACTTTCTGACTCCATTGTTATTATAAATGATAAACCCTAACTACTTAATTAATTTTTGTAAAGACCCCATAAGTAAATAAATTATAGTTTTGATCCGCTAAATCACTAATTAAATTAATTATTTAAAATACTCAAAAGTTTTAATAAATTCTCAAAATTTATTTGAAAAGACATATAAATACATTAAATATGTACATTGACTAAAAAGTACATTCCAAACCTATTAAAAATACTACGACACTAACCCGAGGTCGTCTCGGTCAAAGATTGACCATGATTGGGTTTAACTTTATTAAAATATATTAATCCAACTAATGACTCAATAACTTTCAAACACCTCAAGAATTGATACTACTCATCCCGTGAGTCATAATCCACATATACAAACTACGGAGAGCGCTAAAATAGAGAAGATGAAAAAAAAATCACCAACGATCGGAAGGATCGTTATAGAAAGGAAAAGACATAGAGCAGAAATGGAAACAAATAAAAATAAATAAAATCATAAGACATTTTGATGCCTCTAAAGGCACTTTTTTCTCATGCTACACTTATTCGTATCCAAAATAGCCTCGCTAAATGATTAAATAAGATAGTAAAAGAGCAGAGCACATAACAATTTAACAATCTAAATTTTTATAAATAAAAGAAACCAAACACAAAGAGTGGTATCTAAACATAAGCTCAACTCATACAAGAAGTTTTTTTTTTAATATAGAAACCAACAACTTTCTTTTTCAAATTCAAGAATTGGCCAAAAAATTAATTTCTTAGTAAAGAAAATAAAACAAGGCAGCTAGCTTCTAGTACCTCGAAACAGAAGCAACCAACCTTATAAATTCATGTGTTATTTCAAGGATCAGCATAAAGTTCATCGTCAATCATATCCAACATATGGAAGCAATTATGGCTTTTCTAAATTAACTAAGAATAAGCACCCTTATAACACTCTCAATCATTAGAACACCTTTAAAAGGAAAATCAAGAAAAGAAAGGCTACATGTTGAATACAGACAAATATTATGGCTTGTAGTCACTATTTTTACAACGATAAGATTATAAAACATCATATCCATATCCATTGTTATTTTAATACATGGATGAGAAACAAAATTTTCTCAAAAAAGGGCCGGTGTTTATGCAAGAACGGAACTATAATTTAAAGTAAACTAATATATTGACACACACAACTGAACTTAAATTAGTTTTTCTTTTCGTCATCATGATATAAAGATCAAAGATGGATACCATATTAAACCAAATACTTTCACATTATTTATATGAAATTTTAACTAAAACAAGATCGAATCACATGAAGCCCATATGCAGTACTAGTATGACAGAAAATAGAAAATACTATAAGAATGAAAGCGAGGGAATCTGTGAGTATTTAGGAGCAACAGGAAAGCATGGAGTGACAAATACTACTTGATGTTCATTACGTTACTTAAAACACACATGAGATCATTCCTTCTACTTCATACTATTTAATGATTGTAAAACTAAATTGACAATAATAGTATATATTAAGAAGCCTGAATTATGAAACGAAAGAAGTTAAACCACAAAAACTAAAGAAGTGCAAGAAATCTTATCATTACAAGATCATATGGGAACATTGTTATCCAACATCAACTACTATTCACGGTCAAGTAATTAAATCGCTGGACATCCAGTTCAAAATTTAGTCAACTCAGAGAAGAGAAAACAAATAAATATGTCTCAAATCATTCTCTTTACGAATAAATTTTGTGTCTCAATTTCAAATCTTCATAAATCAGTCGAAAATACCATATATAATTTCAAACAAGGCCAGACCATATAAAAAATCTCATCTCAACGACATTCATAACAATAGTAAAATTTATATTTTTTTACACACAAATACAGAAAAAATAATCAAGAGAGATGAAGTATTCACGTTTTTTGGAGCAACGAACTTAGGACAACGAAACTTGACGACAGACTTCCACCACCGGAGTTTAAATTCCAAATCTTTGGAGTTTAATTTTCGTCCGAATTGAGTTTTTGAGTCTGCTTCTTCGAGAATTTTTAATTACGTAGGTTAAAAGCATACGCCTCCCGAATCCTTAATTTTTTTCTCAAAAATCCCCCTCCTTCACCTCTATCCCTCTATATCTATTTATAGGAGAAATTAGGGGGGAAATTAGAATTTTTGAATTTGAAACATTTGTAAAGAAAAAATGTAGAAATTTTTGAAATCCTCAATCTGACAATATACAAGCTGAAATTTGTATTAAATTGATAGTAAAATCAGATTAGAAAGATGAAAAGAAGAAGTAAAGAGACCAAAATGAGTCGCTACCATTAATGGTAGTTCACGCTCTGCTGTGTTTTGGTGCAATTTTATGAAGAACACACAAATGCAGTCTGAGTAAGAGAAAAAAATGATGAAATTATAGCCAACGATGACTGAACGTGAGAGGTAAAACGGTAAACAAAAGGGAGGCGGCTAGGATTTTGTTAATGTTGTCGTTTGTTGTTGACTGTGTTGTGCGTATTGTTGTACTTTATTATTGTTGACTGTGTTGTGTGCATTATTTTGTTGGGTGAAGAAGAAAAATACAAATGGGATGGGTCGGTTGGTGGAATTTTGGACCTGCTAGAACATTGGGTAAGTTGGTGCAGCTGAAGTTGTTGTTGTTGGGCCTGGAGAAAGGAATAGGGGTGTTGGCGTGTGTTGGGCTGGATGTATTAGGTTGAGAAAAGAACTGAGTTCAGTTAAAAATTATAGTCATTTCACATTAATAAAATGGCCACAATTGAATTAATTGAACAAAGTTGAGACGGAATTAACTTCTACTTAATTTAACGAGCTTCTCAAATTCAATAATTTTAAAATAAATATTAAATAAAACACAAATAGTTTATTTAAAAATTAAGAAACTAATTATGTCATCAATTTCTTATTTTCAATCAATCTTGGAGAAAATAGAATATTTATAATTTAATCAAACTTTTCACTCGAAATAAATTCTAAAATATTTTCTTTAATTGATAATTATATGATCTTTACCACAAAACATATTAATTTCACCTAAACTTAAAAGTTAGGCTTGGAATTTATTTCAAAATAACTTAAAACACATATTTTAGAATTATTTAGAATTGAGAAGCTCAAGAATTAATTTAAAATATGGAGGATAAAAATTAGATGTCAACAACATAACGCACCACTAGATAATAAAAAAAAAACAAGATCCCCACAAAGCAATACTATAAACTATCAGTTCGAAAATCACAGACATCACCAAAACACCACGAACAAGAAACTCTGGACACAGATACAAACAAAGCACTCCGCCCTACTATTACGGACGTTCTCCGACCCAATAACCCTCTATCCTAATCTGCGTCTTCCACACATTCCTATCAAGGGTCATGCCTAAAATCTAATTCGAATTTCCTGCTAAAAATTGATCAAATAAAAAAATAAAAGTAAATTTAATACGAAAATATCCTTTAACATGATCAATAAAAAATAGAAAAAATATATATTGAAGATACATCTGATCCACTCTAAAGAGACAAAAAAAATACTAATTAAATCTAATCCGATTTCACTACTTAAGTTGAAATATCTATATTAAAAAGTAAAAATAAAATAAAATACCAAAAAAATCCTTTAACACGACTAATAAAAAAGAATTTATCTACTAATAATAAATATAAAATAAAACAAAAATACTGAATATTGAATACAAAATATATTCAAGAACCCTTCTTCTTATTTTCTCCAAATTGATATAATTTTTTATTAAATTAAATCTCGGCATATTTAATTAAATAACAAACTCCGTACATATCAATTATTGTTAGGGTTTTTGCTCTGATTTTCTTACTATATTTAAGTTTTACTTTTTCTTAGAAGAAAAATAAAAGTTACCATAATTACTTTTACTTTTCCTGAAAGAAAAATATAATTCTTTTCCATATTTGGCTAACCTCTTTCTTGGAGGAAAGGTTTTGGACATATATAAATAGAAGACCCCTTCTCATACCATAACACAATAGCATCCACAATGTAGTCGTTTAAATAGTCTTTATTTAGGGGGAGATTTTCTCTCTAATAGTTTTTATGCTTTCTTTTATATTAGATTTTTATATGTAGGTCAATTGGTCAAACTATATAATAATCATGTTTTTAGTATGTTTTTCTTTTCGTCTGATTTAGCGTCTCAATAATTTACAACTAATAGCTTCCGCATGACGCCCTCTCGATTTTGAACCCAACAAGTGGTATCAGAGCTTACGGTTCAATGGTCCAATGGTGTGGTGAGACGAGATTAAACAGGTTCAAAACCGTTTCAAAATCAGGCTGTAATAATTTGGGCGATAATGAAGATTTTTGTCGAACTACATGTGGAGAACAAGTTTCAACCATATTTTCAACACGTCTGTTGCTGCATCTTTAAAAATAAAAATAAAATATTACTTTTAAACTAATTTTTAACCATGATATTTTAAACCTTATTTTTAACCATGGCAGGCAATAGTTATGAAAATTATATCAAGAACGAAGTTCATGCACGTGATATGAAGAGAAGACAGATCAAGTGAAGAAAATCAAGCCAAAAAAGGGAGATTTGTTAGGGGTTTTGCCTGATTTTCTTACTATATTTAAGTTTTACTTTTTCTTAGAAGGGAAATAAAAGTTGTCATAATTACTTTTACTTTTCCTAAAAGAAAAGTATAATTCTTTTTCATATTTGGCTAACCTCTTTCTTGGAGGAAATATTTTGGACATCTATAAATAGAAGACTCTCTTCTCATACCATAACATAATAACATCCACAATGTAGTCGTTTAAAGAATTTTGTTTAGGGGGAGATTTTCTCTCTAATAGTTTTTGTGCTTTCTTTTATATTAGTTTTTTATATGTAGGCCAATTGGCCAAACTATATAATAATCATGTTTTTAGTATGTTTTTCTTTTCGTCTGATTTATCGTCTCAATAGTTTGCAACTAATAGCTTCCGCATGACACTCTCTCGATTTCGAACTCACCAATTATTATTTTTAATTATCCATTAACAGTTGAATATCATGATAAAAGAATCAAAACAAAATTTCTTTTGTCAATTGTAAAAGAATTCACCTTCTTTTATAATGTTTTTAAATTGAGCATACGTAAAAATTATGATCAAACAACAATAATGATCAAATCTAATATGAATTTATCAAAAAATGACTAATAATTATATATAGAAAAATTTAAAAATTAACGCAAAAACTATTTATAAGGCTTTAACACGACCAATAACCAAAAAAAATAAATAAAAAAATCCTTTATATTATATTAATAATATTAAAATAAAAAATATTTCTCACATCAACAAATATTACTCTTCATTATATATTTTTTAAACTTGAATACATTTAAGGATTTAGTATAGCAAAGATACACTTAATATATTAAAATAACAGTATTGATTGAATCTAATTTAAATTTATTTCTCAAAGGTTGACTAAATAAATGACAGATATCCTATAAATTTAATTAAGGTGAGCAGAAATTAGTCCTGCCATCACAATTATAAAAAAATTGACCAAACAAGAAAATAAAAAAACTAAGTATATAAAAATACCCTTCCAAAAAAAATACTTAAAATAAATAATAGTAGTAAAATAGGAAAAATAATATCAATAAAAAAATACTCAAAATAAATAATAGTAGTAAAATAGGGAAAAGAGAAAAATAATACTAACAACAGAAAAGGATAAAAAATACCACTGAACTATCTGAAATAGCTCAAAAATACCCTTCGTTAGTTTTTTGACTCAAAAATATCCCTCCGTTAAATATTTGACTCAAAAATACCCTTCCCTCTAATAAAATTCCACCAAGGCCGCCACCTAGATTAAAAAAGCCACCTCAACATTCCACGTTAGCATTCACATGTATAATTTCTTACCCATAAGCTTACCCGACCCAATAACCATAGACCCGATCCTATAAACAAATAGAAAAGGGTATATCCATCAGCAACCTCATTTGACTTAAAATCTCCCCCAAAAATCGATGCATCTTTAAAAATCAATGTTAGGTTCGTTTTCAGTTCACTTGGCTGAAATTGATGCTTTCTTCTTTCTTTTAGAAAGGTACTTCTTCTTCTCCACTTTCCTAAAAGGACTTTCTTTGCTGCTAAAAGTTGTAGTCGATGGAATGGAAGGGGGTGAAAGGATGATTTGAGGGGGAAAATTGAAGAATTGGATTTTGTTAGTCTCCAAAAATCTATCGAGATTAGAGTTTACTAGAGAAGGTTGAAGAAATGCAGTTTATTTCTGCCCAAGAAGTTAGAAACGTTCTGATTTTGGAGAAGAAAATTAAGATATTAAAAGTTGTTATTTGGACGTTATGTGCTTTGTTCTTAATGTATGTTTCATGAATCATGAAGTGAATGTACATTTGTGACTATGCTAGAACTTATGTTGAAGTAATTTGCTAGTTGTAATGAAGTTGAAGTATTACTTGTACCATGACTGCGCACCTCTCATCGTTGGCTCAGAACCTTTTATTAGGTGATAGTTACGGCCATGTTTAGCTAATTTTGGACTTGCTAGACTCATGGAGGAGGAAAATACCCCAATTCAGTAAATCTTCAATTTGCTGGATCTTATGGCTACTTTGCTCCAGGTAAATATTTCTCCAATCCTAGTTCAAGTTCATTTCTTATCGAAATCGACTAATTATTGTCCATTTCCACATTAATTCAGTTCTTACTGAATCTAGTACAATTCTGTGAGGTTTTATTTATTCATATTGCTTAATTTAAGTCCATGTTAAAAGGGATTTCATTTAAACTCTCTTCGCATGAAAATCCCGTAAGAATAATTTTTGAAATATAGTTATAGTAGATGACAATGATCTCACATCCACCTCTATTGTAACTACTTTTTCAGATTTTCAATGGGTTCTTCTTCAATAACAACATTGGTATCAAGGAAAAGAACTCAAGTTTCGAAACCTGCAAGAATATCGATGAGGAATAAATCAAAATCAAGTGTAATTGTTGACGACAAATTTAATGATACGATGGGAAATGTGGATCTGGAGAATACCCAGCTCAACTTCTGCTTTGTGATAAATGTAATTGTGGGTTTCATCTATTTTGCTTAAGACCCATTCTTCCTTCTGTCCCCAAAGGCTCCTGGTTTTGCCCCTCTTGCGATGACGGCAAAATCTTTCAGTAAGTTCGTTGATTTATGTTATGAATAAGACTTGTTATTGGGTTTATTTCAAAATTTTTTCTCGACAAAGAAAATGACTTTATGTGATAATAACTATTTGTTGAGTACTTGTTTGAAAAATCAACTTGTTGTTGCTTGGTTGTTTTCTACTACATTGCTAAATTGAAGTTTGATATTGGTTGCTTAATAGTACCCAGTTTGATGATATGGTGTTAATTGGTTAATGTTGCTTGTGCATTTAATCTTTTTCATTTCTTGATATCTGTGATTGTTATGTTGAGTCGTAATGATTTTAGTAATCCAGATCAGTAAAGTAACTCTAGTTTCCTGGACCTTTTTTTTCTTAGTAAGAAAATGTAAAGAGAATCTCTAGTGTTGAAACATCCCAGTAGATTTACTATTCAAAATAGAAAGGTGTTAGCCGGGGGTCTATCGAAAACAACCTCTCTACTTCTTTGGAGATAGTAATATGGAGTGCGTACATTTTACCCTCCCCAGACCTCACTATGTGGGAATACACTGGATTTGTTGTTTTGTAGTTATGGTAGATGACAAACTCCCTTAGTCAATATTCTACCTCTGTTAGTTCAAGTAAATCAATTTTGTCGTTTTCTTTTTATCGAAAAATCACACTATACATAAGAATATATTTTGAAATATATATATAGACTTTAGTAGATGATGAACTCTCTTTAGTTAAAATCCTGCCCGTGTTACTGGTTCAAGTAAAATCACTTTTGTTATTCTCTTTCTCTTTTCATTTCCTTTACTATTAACAGAAAAGAAGAAAAATAATTGAATGTGTTTTCTAATGTAAGAACTGAATACAAGTTAGCAGAAGAGGCCATGTATAAAGTAATGAAAATGCAGGGCAGGGAGGAGAATTCAGTTTAAGTTTGCTTCCATACAGATGAAATTTTGTCACTATTTTGACAAATATATGCATGTGAAGCCATGTGCTAGCTTTAACTATGTGCAAAACCAAGTTTGTCATGACATACTTGGGCAGCTACAGTGCCATTTCCCCATCTTTTTGTTTGTATGCACCCCGACTAAATATATTTAGGATTGAGAATACTCCAAAAAAACATAACCAAAGTTAGTGGTCACACTTTCACAACCAAGCATGGACATATTGTTGCTGTCTCCATACCCCTTTAGTCATTGCTTGTCTGATTATGATAGGTGAAAAAACCCACCCAACAAATGTCATTGTTATGTTTTAAACACATCAAGATCAATATAAGTGATTAATATCTGGCATGAAAAGGACTAAACTTTGTTCGATTGTTTGTTTCTTGCAGAATACGCTTGTATGCTAAATATAACAGAGAAGAACGATGTTTTCAGCTTCGAAGTTGTGTTTTTAGAAATCATTACTGGGAAAAATCCAGCTGACACGTCCTTCCATGATAGCCAACACGTTATACAATGGCCTCGCGACTACCTAAAGAGCAGGAAAGATCCAGTTGATGTGATTGATTCAAGGTTACAAGGACATCCTGATACACAAATTCAAGAAATGCTTCAAGCCCTTGGAATAACCTCGTTGTGTACTAGTAATCGGGATGAAGATCGACCAACGATGAAAGATTAGTGGCATTACTCAAGGAGATTATGCATGAGCACACAACAGGAAGTGAAGCAATTTTGACGTTATCCCTCGTACCAAACGAGCCCTAAAGGTGCTTAGGCACATTATGACATTGTTTAAATAGATCATTAATATCCATGTTAGGCACAATATTTTTCACTTTTATTTTTTGAGACAAATTTGATCCATATGGACTAAGGGTGGAAAGATACTACAAGTAATGCAAGAATACTTCAAATTGTTTTAATACCTTTCACCAAGTAGTAACTGTTGCTTTTATTATTTTTCCAGTATAAGTAAAATCCTTAAATTCCATTTGCTACTTCCAAGAGCATCAGTGAAAGTGCTTGATAAGGCATTACCATGTACATTTCCATACTCAACCATTCCTTTCTTTGCAAGTGCCATTTCTTTCCAAAATTCTTTTTCCACAAATGCAGGAGGAAGACATCCAGATATGCAGTATCTTTGAGTTGTTGCCTTGTTTGCTATTATCTTAAAATCTCAAATAGTATAATTTCTGGAACGCAAACAAGACACATGAAACAACTGATCATATAAGATCCAACAGGTAAGTAACAAGACAATGTCAATAACGAGAAACACTATGATAGAAACGATTTGTGCACCAAAACATCACTCGTTATGATCTTATTGTTGTTATTTCATTCAACAAGTCGCAGAGGCTGCAACTTAGTGGTAAACTTAAAATATTTTTTCTCCGTAAACTCTATAAATAAGCATAAAGAGCAACGATAAGATCACTTAGTTTACCATAGTGTTTTACCACTAAGCTGAAATTCCGAAACAAAATCTTTCAGGTATAGCAGAAATACGATCCCATAGGAGAAAAACTAATTACTGGTCAATCATCAGAAAATAGTCTCTTCTATCAAATTACTCAAACTAGAATCGGAAACCACGTTGACTGTAACTAAAACAAAAAGACCATCTCGAAGCATGAGAACTGGAAACCACATTACAGGAGAAGAGAAATAGAATCATGTTGTCAGTGTTTTCGACATTGTCAAAATATGTGAATGGTACAAGCTGAAAATCACTTGATCTATACAAATTCACAAAAATCTAGAATCATCAAAATATGTAACTGCATCCCATAAATCAGCAAATACTTTCGCAACTTAAGTCGACATCACCACAACACACTAAATTAAAAAATCAGAGTTGCATCATCCTTAACTGTTGCTTTAATTTCTTTAAGAGTTGCATCATCCTTCCCATAGACAATATTATCCTTTATCGTCGAACTAAATAACACAAGTGAGGTTGGAGGATTTTACGTCAAATGAGGTTGCTGATGGATATACCCTTTTCTATTTGTTTATAAGATCGGGTCTATGATTATTGGGTTGGGTAAGCTTATGGGTAAGAAATTATACATGTGGATGCTAATATAGAATGTTGAGGTGACTTTTTTAATCTAGGTGGCGACCTTAGTAGAATTCTGTTAGAGGGAGGGATATTTTTGAGCCAAATATTTAATGGAGGAGTATTTTTGAGCCAAAAAACTAACCGAGTTATTTTTGAGCCATTTCTAATGAGAATGTTTGACCTTTTTCCTTTACTAACAATATAGGATACAAAATATTGAAGAACCCTTGTTCTTTATAATTCACCAAATATACTCTCTTTCCTCCCTCTCTTCCTCCTTCTCTCTTCCTCCTTCTCTCTAAACACACCATATATATATATATATATAGATTCACTTGATATATATACAGAGAGAGAGAGAGATAGGTAGGTATATACACACTATACTAGAGAATATTTGTGGTGTTATAGGCTAGGGGGTGGTGGTGAAGATGAACAGCAGCTGCAGCAAGAGTGGTGGTGGAGTAGTAGGTGCTAGGGTTTCAATCCCAAACAGTACGAGGAAGACGATCCAAAACATCAAAGAAATCACTGGAAATCATAGTGAAGATGACATATATGCAATGTTAAGGGAATGCTCTATGGATCCCAATGAAACTGCTCAGAAGCTCCTCTCTCAGGGTGATTTTTTTTTCTATGTCCTCTTTTTATTTATGTACAATGCTCTATGTGCGTTGTTGTTGTTGTGTGTGTGTATAGTTAATACTTTGCTATGTTTGTTTAGCTGGCTGTCACTTTACTGTGGAGATGGGTTTGATCTTGTTTTCTTTTTTTTTTTTTTGATCTGTTTTTGGTGCTTTGATTACTCTATAGAATGAATTTCCCTTTCTGGAGACACCCTTTTTCAATTTTCACTCTTTCTTTATTTTTTCCCTTTTCTGGAGATTTTCAATTTTTCTTGATTCTTTTTTTCTCTTTTATCCTTTTGGTCTTCTGCATGTGTGCCCCTTACTCGATTGAGTCAGGTTTTACCCCTTCACGGCCCTTTGTTTTCTTACTCTTTTTTATCTCTTTCTGGTGTTCTAAATTTGGGGTTTGTGGTGGCAGGGTGGGAGGGGGTTGGGGCAGAATTCAATTTTGGGTTCACTGTGTAAAAGGGCTGCTTTTATGTTATGGTGTTTGAGAAAAAAAACCTCCTGATAGATGTAATCACCCTTCTCCCCCCTTCCTCCCCTTCCCCGCAAAAAAAAAGTGTGGTGGTGCTGGTGGGGTGGGGGAGGGGGAGAGTTCAATTTTGGGTTGCCAATAATGCCTTTAATATGTTATGTGTTTGAGAAAAAAACCTCCCTGCCCCCCCTCCCCCTCCCCACAAAAGAAAAAGGAGGGGGGGGAGAGATTACAATTTGCTCTTAGATCAAGATCATATTTTTGCGGCAGATTACATATGATTTTGGGTTAAAAACTATGATTTATTGAACAATAGGTTGATGGTTAGTCCAATGCTTTTAAGAATAAATGTACCCATTCACAGTTTTTTTGATAAGGAAATGTGGTATTCACATTAGGAGCATACAGGCTCTCTTGTTCTATCTTTATTCACATTAGGAGCATACAAGGTCTCTTGTTCTATCTTTCTTGGTATCCTTGTTCAGTGACATAACTAAGTTTCTTTACTAACCTCTTTAATGCTTTGTTTGCAGATACATTCCATGAAGTTAAAAGGAAGCGTGATCGAAGAAAAGAGGTACGGTTAGGAACTGATCTGCATACCTACAATCGCTTTCTATAATATGAAAAAAAATGAACTTATTAATTCGCCTGTAATTTTTTTCGGGAGTGGCATAAATATGAGTTATCTTTTCTGCATTCTCGTTATCTATTTTTGGTACCTGAAGAGGTTATTGTAGTGCATACTGTTGGTCTGTGGTTGACATACTGATTGATAAGTGCTATTGGTGGTGTAGGTTCTAGAATCTCTGCATTATCTAGGGTGAGCAACTGATTTATTGCCTGAAATAGATAACAAATTCAATAGCGTATACATAGACCTGTCGAAATCACGTAGTTGTTCAGCATATGCAAATGCCATTTTTTGTTGAACTGCTGTAATTATAGATTTATAGTTGCAGCTTATCTTGTTGTTCTGCTGAAGAAAATCATATAGCAATAATTAAAGCTTTGGTTTATCGAAAAAAATCCTGATGTAAATACCATTATGCATGAGCACCTTATCAGAATTCATTCACCTTTTGAAGTTTTGGTTCTTCAGAACCTAATGAATGTCAAAAGGGTCTCTTTTTCGGAGTACTTACGGTCTAATCAATTTTGTATAAGCATCTCACTTAAATTGCATTGTTTTTTTTCTTTTAAACGCCTAATAAATGAAGAAGTGTTTTGGGTTACCATAGACCTTTCACCTGCTTTTTTTGCACTCTTAGCCTCAGAATTCAGTCAAGGAGTCTGCTGAATCAAAGTGGAAAACAGGCATGCAGGGCAGGGTGAACAAAGGGATTCGTGGGAATTCGACTTCTCGTCATGCTTCAAAAGGTAAACAAATATTTTCTCATGTCTTCCTGCATTTTGGTAGTCTCTTGTGATGTTGCAGAGCCCTGGTTACAAGCCCATCCTTTCTAACAGACTCAATCTACTTCCTTTTCATCTGTTCTAATGTGCCCTTCTTTCTAAATGACAAAAGGCTCTGATTTTTTAGATTTAAATGTCTAATCTACACTCTGTCACTTTGTTTACACATTTCACCTGTTATTTCAAATACATCTTAACTGATTTTAAGCTCTTATTCCGGCTTTCTGGCCATTATCAGGCTTTAAAGAATTGATTTCACACTTTTAAGTCCTTTGCATTCTCTCACAGGAAAAAAACTTTATAGTTCTTTTAGATTGATGTTATGTTCCTCTCTTCCCTTATCCACTCATTCTACCATGTGTATGTTTTGTCAGATGTAGGCGATGGAAAGAGTGGGAAAGATAACATTACCAATCAAATTCTTGACAAGAGTGTCAACCTATCTTCTGTACCTTATGTTGAGGCAAAGAATATTTCAAGGTGGTATTGCTGTTTATGTTTTTTTCTCCTGTATAAGCAATTGTTGCATATGCATGATACCTTGGTTTGCCAGGGTCATACCGTTCATAATAGATTACAACAAAATCCTTCTTAGGATTTTGGTTGCCTAGATTATCTGGTCTTACTTTGAAGTTCTAATTTTTTTAATTGTTTTTCAGCTCATCAAGTGCTGCAGTAAATGGGCCTAGTGGTCTAGCTTCTGGGAGCAACAGTATGGTACAAAATGCTCATGCATTTACAAGAAGAGGAGTTAAACATTTTGAAGCAAATAAAGATATGCAGACAGCTTCTGCTGATGCAAGCAAAAACCCAAAAGCGGCTACAGGAAACAGGGATGTGCATGGGCAGAGGATGCCAAACTCCGGCAATTCTTCAAGAATGCTATCTTCACCACCTTCATCAGGAGCTTATCTCTCAGCTGCAGATCCTGTGCTCTTGCCATCTCAAGATTCACGACCCGTTGGTGTAGTAGGCACAGTTAGAAGGGAAGTTGGGAGACAGCATTCTCCTGTTGAACGTGTTTCTTCTAACTCCGATGGGAGCAAAAAAACTACTGGTAAAGGCTTTTAAGATTTAATAATATGAAGCTGTTATTGTTTGATAGAATATTTGTTACGATTAGTATAATTATATATTTTATCATCCCCTTTTCGTTTTTTTAAGGACTTCTTACTGCCCAATTTGTGAAGCTTATATATTTCTTTCCCCTCACATCCTAGTAGCAATTTCTGATGCTGGAAGTTCAAATGTCCAAGTAAAGATGCCAAGCAAATTTCAGGGGCCTGGAAAGAATCAACTTCATGAGCACTCACCAACTGCTTCGTCAAACCATGGTGGTTCTTCCGTTAGTAGGCCGTCATCTAATTACAACAATCGATCACAAACAGCTGGTCCACAAAAAGGTATAGTAATTTAACGTGATCTGTACGATATAAATAATGCCCCAACTTCTCAAATGATTTACTAAATAGATGATGTTAGTGTTTTTGTTACTATTGCTGTGTAGTTTGATAATTGAAGTTCTTGACTTTTGCATTATAATTACCTGCGTAGTGTACTTCTACCTTTTCCCTTTGTACTTGGGTAAGGGAAGCTTGAATATAATGTAAATAACTTTCAGATGAAGAACCTGATCAAGAAATATGCAGAGAAACCTTTTGTTGATCCATCTACACAGAACAAAATTTTGCAATTGCAGCCTATGTTTCAGCTTCAGAGAAAACTGTAAATTTTGTGAAATTTGCAGTGATGGGAGTGGAATGGTGTGCTTGGATAGAGTAGAATACTAGAGATTGTTGTTCATTTAAGAAAAATACTAGAAATCTTCAAAACAGTGATTATTCATGTGCACAACATCTAGTATCAGAGAGAGTTGACAGATCGCACCTTCTTTTTTTGGTAAAAGCAAACCGCCCAAAACCCAAAAAAGTTTATGGGTTAGGTATATGTGTCATAATTATGAAGTTCAAAACTTGTCTCCGGGGCTTAGTTCAAGTGGCTGTGACTTGTGACTTAGGTCACAGGTTCGAGTCCAGCACCATGCAAACTAAGCATATTATGTAAGTGGAGAAGGTTAGAGGGGCCATTCCATTGTCCTCGAGTTTCAATGGCTGCATCGGTCCTAATTTTTCGGTCATAGAAAAATTATGATGTTCAAAACTTTTGAGTTTGGATTATAGTTGTTAAACCAATGAAGCAAAGTAGTTATTTGCATGTAACTTACCAGATTTTTTAGAAAGTAGTCGTTTTGAATGTTCAGACTTCGGGTGCTCTGTTATTGTTATATATGAAGGCAACAGTTGGTACTGATGCTTAAGAACCTTCCATGCCACTACTACCTTGCTGTTGTAGAGACAAATTAATTAATCTGCAAGTTCCTAGTAGGGCGATCTGTTTTAGAGATTAGAAAATGAATATTTTTTTTGAGCCAGAGACGAGAGACTGAATATTTTTTGATCAGGTAAACAATTTCATTTCATAAATCAAAAGGCCAAAGTTGGCTGTACACAAGAAGTATTCTAAAAAGTAAATAACCTACAAAATAATATGGTTCTGTATAAAGGACACTCAATCCTCTATACATCCCAAAACTACATGGGTAAACGAAAAATAGCTAAAGGGATCAAAGACTACTCCTCAACTGCCCAAAATTCATTTCTACCCCTTCAAATGCCCTCTTATTTATCTCTCCAAATGGTCCACATCAAAGCCGCAGGAACAATATTCCATGGCCTGCTCTTTGCTCTTTCTCTTGCTTCTTTCAGCTTTCAAGCAAAGCAAAACAACAGGTCCTTCACAGACCTTGACATCACCCAAGACATACCATACCAACTGAACATATCCTACCACAGTTTTGTGGAAAGGCTGCAGTGGAGTAAAAGATGATCCACAGCTTCGCCTGCCCTCCTTGTGTAAGTAGTAACACCAGCTGATGCAAACAGCTTTCCTTTTTCTAAGGGTTTTCCGCCATCAAAATAATCCCTCTAGATACCTTCCTTGGTATCTTAGGAACCCGAATTGACTATCCGAGAAAAGCCTCCTCTTCCCCCACCAAGAGTTTCTCATAATAGGAATTGACAGAAAACACACCTCTGTTCTCCAACTTCCATCTCATTTTACTGGGTATTTCAATTAGCTCACAATGCTGATTGAGTAAAACTAGCTGCCTTTGAAATTTATTCACCTCCCAATCCTGGAAATCCCTGCTGCACTTCAAATTCCAAATGCTTCTTCCCCCTGTGTTCCCCTAATTTGGTGGACTACCGCCTCCCTTTGACAAGATATCCTATAAATGCTCAGAAACTCATCTTTTAACGCCATATCTCCACAGCATATATGTCCCCAAAAACTAATTCTTCTCCCATCTCCTACCTTGAAAGAGAAGTTATTGTAAAAATTTACCCATCCCTTCGTGATATTCCTCCACACGCAAGCGACATCGTGATCCCCCCCCTCCTCCATTACCCCATATTTATCTTCTATCACTTCTTTCCATAAAGATTGTACCTCCACCCCCGAATCTCCAAAACCATTTCGCAGAAAAGCTTTGTTAAAGACCCTTAAATCTGTAACCCCCCCCCCCCCCCCCCCCCCTCCCCGCGGCCCTTCCTTTAGGAGTAGTCACTGGCTCCCCAACTTCAAAGTCTTTCCTGTAATGCTGATAGGAGCCTGAACCAAGGACATAAAGTAAGGAGGGATGCTCGATAAAGTGCCCTTATTAATAAGCGCTTACTTCCCACCTTTTGACAAATGAGCGAATGGATATAAAGCTGTTATTCCAGTTACACGCCATCTCCCACTGGAACTTTTATTTGATAACATAATGCAATTTATCAAGAAATAGTAAAACCATTTCCGACAAGAACACTTGCATGTGGGTAAGATCATAAATTATCAGAACACAAATTTATGATGATGAACTTTGAAGAAGAACGAGTGTAACAACTCTTCTGAGATGCTTTGTGAAATTAAAAAGAAGCATTTGCATGCCCAGAACAATGAATAGAGGAGAGCAAAAACTTTTGGAACAAGCAATGAAATCTTTGATTTTCTTTTCATAAAAAAAATGTCGAAAGGGTTCCTTTTCATGCCACAGAATTTTGAAGTCTCAAATTCTTGTTGATTTGGTCATATGAGCTCAGCGTAGATTAAACAAGGAGAACTAATGGGAACTTAAGCTTTGTTTGCTTATTTTTATTCACAATATATTATTATGTGTAGCATTTTAAAATGTTTGTGTGAAGGTTTTCTAACCCTTTTGTAATCTTCTTGCGTACAGGATCCCCCCCCCCCCCCCCCCCCCCCTCCAAAAAAACAAAAAACCAACAGCGATTGCATTACATACCTCCAAAAGAAAAAAGAAATCATATAAATAAGACATCTAACTATATAAATCTTGCTGGATACTTTCAAAGACGCTATCAAATCAAAACACAATTTTTCCAGTATTGTTGTTTTAACTTAAAAATTTCTATATTACTCCACCTGTAATTCTATAATATACAATATATATAGATGGGTTCAATGAGTGATCAATAAAGGCCCATCTTAGGCTGGTGACCTTCGTTGCACTTTGGAGGATGGGGGTTAGCCCTAGCCGTTGAGCCTATATCATAATGTACATACTTGGATTTTTTTTTTCTAAAATGCATATATACTATTTCTAGAATTGTTCACAAATAAAAAAGATAGTCCAATCTGGAACTTAGCTCAAGCTTGAGTTTCCAAAATCAAAATGTTGCACCAGAGATTTTTAAGTGCAAGATGTTCAAGTTCTCAAAATAAAAGTTGGTTGTTGGCTCGTTACTAGTCATCTGGTCCCTTGCATAAGTTAAGTTTGCTGGATACTGCGTTGTAAAGGTTATAGAAAATATTGATCTCTGTTTAGATACTTGTCTAAAGTTACTTTTGAAATGTATAGTGTCTTCAGTTTTTGTGTTTGTTATGCTTTTAACTCTGTCGCTAGATGGCTAGAGTGTTCCAAAATTCGGACCTTAGTGCTGTAAGTCTCTTTGCTTGTTTTATGGTTCGAGTTCACTTGCTATATTGGAAAATATGAAGAGCATCTTAGCAAATAGAGTTTGTCTTTCCCCATCTATTCAGTAATTCATGCTGGAAGCATAATACCATCTTCTATGATTTTATACAGTAGGTCCGTGTAAGGAATGGAAGCCAAAGCCTGTAAACAGTAATCTTGCTCAGGGGTCTGCTCCTGCTGCTGTTGCTTCGTCTGGTGTTTCGACGGTTTCTGTTGAAGTCAATACTCTGTCACAGCCTCCTCCTTCTGTTCCTGAAACAAAAGAAGTTACTGAGGATCTGCAGAAAAAGTTGGAGGAATCACACATTTCAGATGTTGAACATGTTGTTATCCCTAACCACCTTCACGTTCCTGAGGTTGAAAAACTTGGGTTCTGTTTTGGAAGTTTCGAGGCTAGCTTTAGTTTGGGCCCAACCACAAATAATGCTCCTGAGCATGACAGAAGTCAACCACTTCCTGAAGCTTCCAAATGCCTTGAAGAAGCTGCAGCTGCACAACTTCCAAGGTCTCTCTCTCTCTCTCTCTCTCTCTCTCCCTCTCTATCTATCTATCTCCGCTGCTCCACCTTTGCCCTATTGATATGGCAGAAGTTCTTTTGCAGCAATTTCTGTTATAGCTGTACTTATCAACCAAGAAATGTAACTTCTATTTAATCTTTAGGTAGTCATTTGGTTTCAAAATACAGTTTCAACAGTAATATTAAAGGACTAACTCGAAAACACGCTATCAGTAGATGGTTTAGATACGTCTTCTATTCCCTTTGTCCCACTTCTTCTGTCACAGTTCAACTATCTTACTTTTGGTTGTGTCGGGTTTTCCCAGTTTTGGTCCACCTACTTAAAAAAAGGAAAAGTGACACTTCTGCTGTCACAGTTCAACTATCTTACTTTTGGTTGTGTCGGGTTTTCCCAGTTTTGGTCCACCTTCTTAAAAAAAGAAAAAGGCATCGCCAAACACAATTTTTCCATAAAGATAAAATTCTTCTTCAGTTCATTCTTCTCTCCATTTTCTTGGTGACTGAGAAATCTGTCGGGGGTCAATTCTTTGGACCTACCGCAGCTTTTGAGACTCGGGATAATGGGCTTACTCGTCAACCCTTCTCCACTTAAATACCATGCTTAGTTGGCATGGTGCAAGGCTCGAACATGTGACCTAAGTCACAAATCTTTCAACCTTTGCCCCTTGAACTGAGCTCTTAGGGGCTTCTTTTCTCCATTTTGGACCTATATATATTTCGTATTGATGACCAAGAAATCCCCAAGGGCCGTAGTGCAAGTTGGAAACTTGGTGGAAAATGGATTCACCTGTCTACCCTTCTCCACTTAAATGTAAGGCTTTCTCTATTGTAGGGTTCAAACCGTGATGTGCGCCTAACTCACACATCATGCCCTGCGCTGTTACCACTAGACCAGATCTCGGGCGTGCCTACATATATATTTAAATACTAAAACTTCCAAGTCTCAACTTAAGACACTGTCTAGTGTATCAAGCGCTGTTTTTGGATAAAGGGAGTAAGTTGGACTTAACTTGACTACCTGAAGTTCAGTGCTCTAAAGTATCAAGCTTCAATTTTTTAGTTTTAGGGCTCAATCTTCAACCTTATGATACAACTTCTTAGTCAGTTTTTATCCTTGCACGAACTTGTTTTCTTATTTTGTGGTTCTATTCTTTGAAAAGATCTCCGTGGACATAGAGATCCAAAGGCTTGTGAAAATTCGTTTTGGTTTGGGGGAGGGGTGGGAGGGTGGGTAATTCTTGTTGTAGCTTTGAAAAGATGCCCCCGCTTTTTTGTTTTTTTGGTGTAAACATGAGAGTTTTGCCTAGTTTTTCGTTTTGGACTTGCCGAAATCTTTTCTCCCCAAATCAAAATTGAATTCTGATGCATGAATAGATTTGCACCTCCTGCAGTTCTAGCATTTCACACTTGACATTTTTCTTCTGTATGAATTGTGCAGTAATCAAAATGCATCACCAGCTGTGGAGGACACAGATAGTCCTGATCAGCCTCCACTTTCACATGGACAGGAGAGTTTGCCTGCAAAAGGAGAAGATGATATCTCATCCTCCGCTCCAGAGTGCAGTGAACCGAAGCAAGAGACTCTGCAGTCAGGCCAACAGTATTCAGTTGTTCATACATCCCCCAACTATAATTTTGGCTTTGTGCCAACAATGTTGGGCAATCAGGTCCCACCCTTCGAAAGCTCTGAATCTCAACCTCGAGACGTTTCTCGTCTTCCAAATTTCCTTGTAGGTTTTCATTCTCTGATTTTTGGTATACCTATTGTGTCATCATAATACTGTCTGAAGCCTCAAGGTGTTATTTGTATAACGAACATACATATTGGTGCTTTGAACATCACAGCAGTTTGACTGAATTCTTTTCTCAGTGTATACTGGTTTTACCTCAATATGTGGTAGGGACCTAGGATATTCAAGTGCTTGTTCAGTTGTGCTCAGTTTCGTATTAATGACTCTAGGAACTATTTAACATCAATTGCTTCTGCGAAAATGATTCTACATGTTCCTAGAAATCATGTCAATAATCAATACATTTTGAAGCATTTGTATGATTTATCTAGGAGAATATGCTTGTTATACTCCAGAAATTTTACAGCAATTAATTTGTTCAGGTTCAGCAATCCATTGACCCAAACTACTATGCCCAATTCTACCGTTCGAGTGCTGATAGTGATGGCCGCATTTCACCCTTTCATTCAGCGGGTGTTTCTACTCAGTACAATGGCAATGTTGCAGTTGCGCCGCCAGACACTTCTCAATCACCTCAAGAGGTTGGAATCCATCTCGACTGAGTGCTGGTTTATATTTTTGTCTTTAGTTGTTTTCTAATTTTGCGGGGAGAAAGATAAGCAGAAGGAGAAGGGAAGAGAAGTGTGTGCTAAGGGGTTAGGGTTCTGGTGTTTACCTAAAGACCTCGAAAAGCTGTCTTGTCCCCTGTATGCTTGAGTCATAATTAGTGTCTGGTTGATTCTTTAGCTAGGCACGGGAAGGCAATTCTCTACAATCTGAAATGCAGTTATGGGTAGGCAGCATACTGAAATTCAGAAATAGACGAATAAATTTCTGGATTATGGTGAAAATTCTCTAACTCTTGTAGACATAATTCCAGATGATAAACATGAATTATATTCAATCAAATGCTTTCTGAATAACCACAGAAGCAATATTAAATCAGATCCCATGCTGTTTAAATTGCGAGCTCACCAAATCTTCTTTTGCTAGAACATGCTTTCCTGATTAATATTGTAGTTCTCCCAGGAGGTCTCATTAAGCCGCTTAGTGATGAGTAAATATGTTCTATTACTTCTTTATATGCACTAAAATCATTTGCTTGGATGCCCTTCTGTCCCTTTTAATAGATCAGTCTTGATTTAACCTCTTATGTTGATGTCCAAGTAGTTTCATGGGAAAATCTGCATGATAAATAATGCGCAGAGAACAATTATTTACTTTTGGGACATCAGTTACATGATACATTGATGTGCCGACTTCAATTGACCCACCCCTAAGATTGTGCTTGTATTTATTTATTTGATTGTTCTGCAGGGCGGGAACACTCTTGCTTTATCTGCAGCAGCTCCGACACCACTTGTGACTCAAGCTGCTGGGCTTATGCAGAGTTCTATAGCTGTACCACAACAACCTGTCCACGTATTTCGACAGGCTACAGCGATGCATCTGCCCCATTATCCTCCAAATTATATTCCCTATGGTCACTATTTTTCACCACTTTACGTTCCACCAACAGCCATCCATCAATTATATAGCAATGGTGCATTTTCCCAGCAACCTCAGGCTGGTGGTATATATCCGCCTCTACCATCAGCTGCTGCCAGATACTCGCTTTCGCAATATAGACCAGGAGCTAATGTGGGAAGTTCAGCTCACATGGGAGTGCCTGGCACTTATGCGCCATATGGATCCACTCCTGTCAACTATAACCCTAGTTCAGCTACAACTTCTGGAAACCCTGCTTCCAATGAGGATCTTTCTGCATCTCAGTTCCAGGAGAACAATGTCTATGTGAGTGGACAACAGGTTGGTCCTATTATCTGCTCTTAGCAATGTTGGTAATTCCTTATACGCCATTGAAATATGTCCTGGGAATATGTGCGCCAATTTTTCTGAAAATAGTGAAATGTGGATATTTAGAGCTTGAAATTCTTTGAGCAGTAGTGGTAAGGGATGGTATGAATTGAAGCAAAAAACTGATAAAGTCTAAATCTAATTGGAGTACATTGTATCAGTTGGAGCTCTAGGGAAGTTGAGAACCCCATCAGGAAGATCTGAACTATGGTACCAGCTGCATTTTTTGGTGTATTTGGTGTGAAAGGAATAGAACATGTTTTGATGGGGTATCAACTCAACTATGTTTCTCAAAGCTAGTTGTTTGGTTAGCCTATTTTGCTGGGCCAACCATAAAAGTATTGACTCATTCATGGATTTTGTCAGTTCCTTGGTGCTTTATATTCTTGTATATTCTGGACTGATATTTGCTCTTTTGCTGTGACTATTGCATCCAATGGATGCTGTTTTTAATGAAATTCTACTACATAAAAAAAGGGAGTATGTTAACTTTTCAAACTGAGTTTGATGTTAGTTTTGTTTATAATTGTAATATATCCATTATAATATATGTAATTTAAGTGTTATCAGTTGTCCATTCCTAGCTAAGTGTCTGCTAGCTAATAGAGGGTTTGTCCCGACCTGTGGAAGTTGAGGGGGCCAGCATGTGCATGTTAACTAGGGTAGCAGTACACGGTTATCTCAAGAACTTAATAAAGCTCTACACCCAAGGGTGTGGCATAGTGTTTCAATGAAGTTGGGTTGAGCACCATGAGGTCTCAAGTTCAATTCCCAACAGTGACAAACACTAGGTGATTTCTTCCCATTTGTTCTAGCCTTGGTGGACAGAGTTACTTGAACTCTAGTACCTGTTGCTGGTGGGAGGTGGCAGGTATCCCGTGGAATTAGTCGAGGTGCGCGTAAGGTGGCCCAGATACCACGGTTATCAAAAACATATTTTTTTTAAAGTCACCTCAGAAGAAAATTAAACCTTCCATGGCCTGCTGGCAAGCTTCTTGTCTAAGGAGCCATATGGGCGGTTGCAGCAATGCATGAATTTTTGTGTCTGTCTCAGGGGAAGCTGCAGTATGAGTTTATATTGTTTCCTGATCATTTCTCTTGCAGTAGTCTGTATGCTTTATGTGATTCAGTAGAGAGCTCAACACTGAACAGCCATGATTCGTCATGAATTGACTGCTTTGTTGTAATTTGGTTTCAGATGTTGATATTTTAGCCAACATTATCAAGGCTTTGGTTTTAAAATGAGCGTGAATTTTTTAGAAGTAAATAGAAATATGTTGCATCATTACATTTGAGGAAGTTACAAGAATTCCTTGTGTTTATTGTATAGAGACTTTAGTTTCGCATGGAGCAGCATGGTAGTAGTGGGGTTTGTATGCTGCCCAATTAAACACTTGTACATGATACATCTCTGTGATCCAGTTGCGGAATGAATTCTGTACTTCTGAAACAGAGATAACAATTAGAATTTCTGAATGTAATTGTTGCCGTGTTAACTTAGTTGCCTTCAGAATAATTTGGCTTACCAGTTTGCTTAAACTTTGTTGGAGTTGTAAGGTTAACTTCAACTCTTTGAAGTGAAAACAAAGAAAGAAAGAAGAGAACAAATTAATTTACTGCACAAAGGATGATTTTTCATTAATCTGAAGTGGTGCTTAAATACTAAAAAAACGCAATAACTAAAGCCTATAATTAAGCCACTACTTTGTATATGATTTCATGATCAGCAATATCCAAAACATCTACACCACTAACATCTAAAAATCAGCCACTAAACTAAGTTGAGAACATGGCTAAAAAAGCTGGATAATGTCCAACAATTTCTCCTACTTTTACTGCAGTAACTGAGGCAATAATGAACACTCCTCCTTGCTTCAGTTGGTGCAAATTCTAAGTCTTTCTCTAAGAAATTCAAATCTGCTCTTTGGCAAGGCTTTGGTAAACATATCTGCCAGTTGAAGATCCGTCTTGCAGTATTTTTTTTCCCATACGGTGTCCGGTACCCACATTGGAGTTCGACTAATCCGGATTCGCGCCTCGTAGGGGCCCATTCGGGGGGAAGCGCTCCCTTTGAGTGACGGAGTTCGGTGAGGACCAGTCAGATCTGTGTGGATTAATTTTAGCTTTTCAGTGGCTCTCCAGGTTGCTTTCTTGAAAGAAAGTCTTGCTTGCTTGCCAAATTGACAAGTTCTGTAATCTGGTATTTTGACTTCAAGATTAGGCAGCCCTCGAACCAGATCTTTCTTTTGTGAGTTATTTACAGCAACATGGTTGAAATGTCCGAGTCTTTTGTGCAGAACTTGTGCATTGATCTTAGTTGCAGAATAAGCTTTTTGCTCATGATCTAAAAGATCCAATATAAAGCTCCTTCCCTTCATCATTACCTTGAATAAGTTTCTGCCATCTTCATCCTTGATTTGACAGTAATTGGATTCAAAGAGAAGTTTGAAACCATTCTCAATCATCTGGCCAACACTTAACAAACTATGACTAATATTAGGTACAAAAAACACATCTTTGATTAGTTTTGTACCAGAGGAGCATTTCATTTCCACAGTACCTTTGACTTCAACAGAAATAGTTTCCATTACCAACTTGTACTTTGGAAATTACTGAAGTATCCAACTCCTTAAAGAGATCACGGTCAAATGTCATGTGGTTTGTGCAACCATTGTCAATAAGCCACTTGTCACTCGAGCAGCTAGTTGCCAAACATGTCGCTACAAAGAGTTGCTTTTCATCTTCCTGATTAGCTAGTTTGTGCAGCATTAGTTTGCTGAGTGTTGTTCTTGCAAACCTTCTGATGATCACACTGTTGGTCTGGCCTTCTCCAACATTTGAACGGTGGATGACCCTTCTTTCCATAATGCTTGCAAGGAGGAAAATCATGTTTCGCTCCCCTATTGGTCCCAGGAGAATGAGAATGAGAACCTGAGTTTTCCTTGCTGTTCCACTTCTTCTTTCCTTGGTCTCCCTGATTTGATTGAACTTTTGCAGGTAGTGCACCCTCAACAGATCCTTCGGACCTCATAAGTCTTCTCTATTCTTGTGCCTGCAAAGCATTCAACAGTTCTGCTAAACTAATCTGTGACAATTCCTTAGAATTTTCCAGTGTGGAAATAGTTGTTTCAAACCATTCGGGGACTGTTACTAGAATTTTTTGAACCAATCTAGAATCAGGAAATTCAGAGCCAAGTAATCTTACATTGTTGGCAATGTTGAGTAATCTATTAGAATACTCTTTGATTGTCTCTGAATCCTTCATCTTCTGAAGTTCAAATTCTCAGATCAGGTTAAGCGTACGCATACCTTTGATCCGTTCATCTCCTTCATATTCTTTCTTAAGGAAATTCCATACTTCAAAAGCTGATTTCAATGTCATAATCCTGACAAAGATTTCAGATGAGACTGCAACGAATAACGTTGCTCTAGCCTTTAACCACTTCATCAAAAATATTTATCATCTGTGCATATGTTTGAAGAATGTGATTATAGATGCGACATCTCTTTTTTTGCAGAGTGAAAGCTCAGGTGTGTGGATTAATGCGCACAATAGAGATTTATCTAGTTTGCAAGCAAGCTCCTTTTATAATCTTCCTCAGGGTCAAGTGGCTCTAACACCCACTCAACCTGGACATGGAGCTTTTGCTGGTATTTATCACCCTGCTCAACCAGTTACAGCATCAAATGTTCATCCACTTATGCAGCAGTCTCAAACGATAGCTGGTCCAGTTGATATGGTTGGACCAACCGCCAATGTCTATCAACGGCCTCAGCATTCACAAATGAACTGGCCAAATAGTTATTGAGGAGCTATTCTTTTGTTTGCAAAGCATAAAATGAGAAATGAAAATCGCCATTGGAGTTTTTAGAGATGCAACATGTTTTGATGTGGAGGAATGATTCCAGCAAATGTGGGAAAGAAATGTGCCGGCTGACTGTAAATTAAGAAGAGTGCCAAACAAAAGAACTTCACCAAGTATCTCTTCTTTGCTTGGACAGAGGATTTAAATGGTGAATCCTCCTGTAACTGATAGTGACAGATTTTAGTTGAGGCAGGTATATGCGGATTGGTTTTGTTTACAACTTAATAGCCTTCAATAGTTTTGACCATTTTATTAGAGTAACCATGAGAGGTTAAACTTTTTTCTTCCCTATATATTTCTTCCTTTGGTAGGGAATTTAGGACTCTTGAAAGCAATGAGGTTCACAGGGTTTTTTAATACATCTTGCTTTCATGCTCATCTTTGTACCTGTAAATTTGATTTTGAGTGACTGTTGTAATTGTTGGTTGGTGCAAAGAAAAATGTGGCATTATTCGCGGTAAACTGTGAGGTGAATTGATACATCTGAAAGGCTCTTTTGTTGGCGTAGAAAATTTGACATTGGTGGTCTCGCGTGCAATTCACTGTTAGAATACTATCTAATCTTGAAATTTCTCCGACCTTTACCATTTCTGGACACTGGGGTTGCACCAGATATTGCAGTGCCAATTTTGCCAGAAGGAACTGGAGAAGTAAAAATATTATGAATCACCTGGTATTTTTTTTGGGTAGATCTTTGCCGTGTTTCCATTTTAATGAAATGTTTGTTTGTATCGTAAAATCATGCATTTGAATACATGATAAAGTTCCTTTGAAATTTTGAATTTTTTTGCTTGTATTGTCAAACGTCTTTTATATATATATATATATAATAACTAAGAATAAAGAAGAATAGAGAGAGTAATTGTTATTTTTTTTTGAGAAATGAGAGATCATAAGATTGAGAATACAATGAACAAAATCCCTCTATTTATAGGGAAAAATATTTTTAGTTTCTGACTAAAAGACAGATACTTCAAATTCTGATAGATATTAACTAGATCTAGTTTCTGATTAAAAGAAAAATACTTCAAATTTTGATAGATATCAACTAGATTTTGATAGATCTTGATAGATCTTATCTATATTCTTGATAGACATTTATTATAATGTAAATACATTTATAACACTTCCCCTTGAATGTCTAATTGATAGATAATGTGCCTCATTAAAACCTTACTATAAAAAGTCCAAACCTAGTAAAAAATTTAGTGAAGGAAAAAAAGTAAAAATCTCTAACAATACGCATATAGGCTGCCTTTAATCTTATAAGGAAAATTCAGTGGGACAAAATCTCGTAAGGGAAAAAGAGTACAACGCGTATTAACTCCCTCTAATGAGAGCATTCTTGAGCCTTTGCATTTCGATCTTGTGCACCATCTTCTTGAAAGTTGCAGCAGGAGGAGACTTGGTGAATAAGTTAGCCACATTGTCACTTGAACGAATCTGTTGCACGTTAATATCACTATTCTTTTGGAGCTCATGTATCCAAAAAAGCTTTGATGAAATGTGCTTCGTTCTAGCTCCTTTTATGAATCCTCCCTTAAGTTGTGCTATGCATGTTGCATTTTCTCCGTATAAAATTATGGGTACATTGTCACATTTCAAATCACATTTTTCTCAAATGAGATGTATTGTGGACCTCAATCACACACACTCTCGGCTTGCTGCATGAATAACTATACTCTCAGCATGGTTCGATGAAGAGGCTAGATAGACTGCTTTGTATATCTCCAAGATATGGTAGTATCCCACATGTGAACACATTGCATGTTTAAGATCGAGATTTATGCGGGTTAAATAAATACCCGGCATCAGCATAATCAACAAGATCGGGACTACAATTTTTAGAATAAAATAAGATCACGTATTTGATCCTATTTCGATGTCTCCTAGTAGGAGCAGAATTATACCTTGCTTACAAATTAATTGAAAAGGCTATATTGGGTCTTGTAGTATTTGCAAGATGCATTAGTACGTCAATTGTACTAAGATATGGTACGTCATAACCAATTCAATTCGGTATATTTCTCATGTCAGCAAATAATCTATTGCTTTGAAAACTCTCAAAGAGTTCCAATGATTTTCAAGTTATAATCTTATGCAATATAAGGATTATAAATAAGTTTTCCAGAAACTTTTATATGCTTCAAATATTTTGAATCCTTACAAAGTTTTATATAAATTTTGTCAAGTGACAATATTCAGCATTTCACGTATGACATGGTCAAGTGTTTGAATTGCAAATCAAATAAGTTTTATGCTTACCAAGATGCATCCTTTCATGTCACTTGATAAATATTTTTACGTCAGCATGCTTAAATAAACGTAGAATTCAGATCCTCGTAATCTTTTACAATATTGCGTTAATATTGTATTAAAGATATTGATGATATATTATTTCGTATCGGTTCATAGTGTGGCATAGCATTTTGAGATCTCATCACTTCATTATTTTCAGGTACCTGAACCTCTCATAAGGTTTCATGAAGTGTTATGTCGTAGGCTCTTCAAGAGCATATTGCCTTCTTATTATGATTATTTGCTCCTTATCCTTTTCAAGGATTATTTCATTTAGAACTGATTGGTCTATCACGCTTCACACATGCATAGATTTTGTCCTTTAGAGACACAAAATAAGAGCACTTGCAGCTTAAATATGAGATGCGTTCGGCATTTGACTTGAATCATCTTTTGAATGAGAATTTGATAATAATTCCTAACATACTTCATAGCTGCTTATAATCTCCACTTATGTTAGGAAAACTAACATACATCCTCCATTTTCATTAAGGAATCCATCTTTGTGCATCATGGTATATTCATTAATCGTATACCGCACATCAACTATTAGATGGATAACGTGTGGTTCCTAACTTAGAACCAATTGAAAGGGAAGAAATAATCATAATTTGTTTGTCTAATGCATACAAGTGTTATTGTATTCAATATATCATATTTCAGACCAACACATGGAGTTTTGTTCTCATTAGCAATAGTTTAGCTATTTATTGAAGGCATTCAATGCCAAACCATTATCATCAAGATGAATTGTCTTGATTGCACAATCTGAAAATTATACTTTTAACTCAATTTTATTGAGCAAACAACTTTATGAATGTCAAACTATAGGTTGACAATAAACGTACAAGTGATTATCTTATATCGATGCATCTTTTCAAGATATCACATGATAGGTGAACGGACCCTTATTCACACTTTTTAGATTTTAAGGGATCCAATCCCAATATTAGTTGGTCCAACCAACTTATCATGAGAACAAGCAACATTAAAAGTTCATGAAGAATTTCCTAGTTCTTCAATATATGTTTAATACTCAGTATACACATCTTTGGGATGTCGCAATCGTTCATGTCAATTTATGAACTTTTATTCTAACAAACTCCAAATTTATCATGACATGTACCTTTTACTTTAGTAAATTTCAGATTTACTATTACATCAAATTTACTACTTTAGAAATAGATTTCAAAATAACCCTTCTAAATTATTTTACCTCTTTCGAAGGTGGATTGTGATTTCCTTACAACCACGCTTGACATCAAGTTCAACACAACTAACTGTGAGCCATACTATGACTCAAGTACCAAGAGTATTAGGACATGCCATAAGATAAAGGATAGTACATCCATAATTGCACACATAATATTAAACATATCTTCCAAATCACTTGCCTCCAACGGACCTTGCATACTCAAAACTATGGCCTATAATTCAGAGCATTCTGTTGAAATAATCAATTTATGTAATACTCCTGTTTAACTTGGCTCAATATTTTTAAGAAAGAAAATAGAATTTTTGAAATTTATAATCTAAAATAAATCTTAGATATTTGCGTGACTACAAATCATTTCATTAATTGGGATAGAGGGGGTAATACAATAAGACTAGTTGACTTGCTTTCTAATATAAAAGATGTTATTCTTCTTGGAAGAGACTAAAAAGGAAAATGCATCCAAATTGGGTGGTGGTTCTAATACCTGCCCTTAGCAAAGGAAAGGCAATGTTCAATACGAGGACATTGCGATAACATAAGGAAAAATTACATATTTGAGTACTTTTTATAAAAATATTTATTGTTTTTAAATATATTTTTTATTTATTACCTAGATATATCATAATATTTAAAAACTATTTATCATCTATAATAATTATATTATGTATTAAAAGTGAATTATGTATACAATATAAATGTATTAGAAGTGTATTAAAATATATTATACCTGTTTTGGTTAAAAAAAACACTATGTATTAAATACGAACTATGCATGCAATATAGATGTATTATACTATGTACTAAGAGTGAATTATGCATGCAATATAAATGTATTATAAGTGTTTTAAACAGGGACGGACCCATGTGTAATTTTGGGGTGCTCCGGCACCCACTAAACTCGACGTAGATTAGGTATAATTATATAAGAAACATAGAATAAATGGTATAATTTATTAAAAAGCACCTAGTGAACAAACATATGGTTGGGTGCAGTGGCTTGAAGATGTGACTCCCATGTCCAGTTTTCTAGGTTCAAATCCCTACACCTACATACCATTTTTTATAAAAAATTTTTTGAACACCCACAACCTTGAATTCCTGGGTCCGCCACTGATTTTAAACGTATTATGTTTGTTTTGGTAAAAAAATATATACACCATGTATTCAAAATGAATTATACATGTGCTAAATTATATAACTATAAATAATACTGTAAATATTTTTTAAATAGACCTTAAATTAGGTGAGTTTCCCTAATTTTTACTCACAAAAATTTCAACTATCACAAACCATTATTTGTGAAGTAAAGTTTTCCAAACATATTTCAACCAACAAAAAAAATACCTTTCTAATTTCAACTTCGTAAACTCTTTTTTCAAGGCTAACCAGATATATCCAAATGGCTGGTAGATTTATTTATTTTAACCCAAAGTTCCATGATCCATAGAAGAGTCATATTTGGTACAAATCCGTGACTTTGGACACTGCATATGTTGGTAAATGGTTTGGATACCTACCAATTATACCTAGTAATATACCATTATTATTTTGGTCAATCTCAGCCAACTGAGAATCATTTTTTAAACTAGTAAACTTATTCGTGTTTTGCGCGATTACTAAAGTCTAAATAAATTAATAACTTTATTAAATATAATATAGATAAAAGAGGTATTTGCAATACACACACACATACTACTACTACTATTACTATGTCGGATCCAAGATTTTAGAGTTGTGGGTAGTTGGGAGATTCGAACACACATTGATGTCCAAAATTTTAAGGTTCCGCCTAAAAATTAAAGTGTTCACTTATCTTCTTGATTTTCTAGTTGTTTTTTAAAATTTTATATCTACTTTTATATATTTTTTATATAATTATACTTTATCTGCGCCGAATTTAACAGGTGTCGGAGCACCACAAAATTCAACATAGGTTCGTCCATATATATATATATATATATAATATTGGTTTCATAAAGAAAACGTTTAATTAGTAGTTAGCAGACTTTCAACAAAGACATAAGTTATTACTTCGAACCAACAGAAATTATAAATTTGCTATATAAAAAAAATTGTATAAAATATAGTATTAGAAGAAATTGTAGCGAGAACGTATAGAAACAACAACAACAACAACAAACTCAGTATATTCCCACATAGTGGGGTCTGGGGAAGGTAAAATGTACGCAGTCCATACCACTACCCCCGAAGGAGTAGAGAGGTTGTTTTCGATAGACCCCCGACTCAAGACAAAAGACCGTAGACCAACAGTCGTGCAACATGATAAAGAACAAAGAACCAACATCCACAAAAATAAAGTATAATTAACCAAAAGGCAAGCAATATGCTAAAGTAACAAAAGAACCAACATTCACCAAAAAACAGTATAATTAACAACCCAAGGACCCCCTCCCCCATAACTGGAACTCCCAACCAAGCTATCCTTAAACCTCCTAACTACGGACTACGACTCGACCACTCACCTTAGCCTTCTAGTTTAATACTCTTCCTCCAAACCTTCCTATCTAGGGTTATGTCCTCAGTAAGCTGTAACTGTTCCATGTCACGTCTAATCACTCCTCGCCAGTACATTTTTGGTCTACCCCTACCCCGCTTGAAACCCTCCAAGGCCAACCTCTCATATCTACGGACTGGGGTATCCGTGCCCTTTCTCATCACGTGGCCAAACCATCTCAACCTCACTTCCCGCAACTTATCCTCCACCGAAACCACTCCCACCTTCTCCCGAATAGTCTCATTCCTGACCCTGTCCGCCTTCGTAAATCCACACATCCAACGCAACATTCTCATTTCCGCAACCTTCAATTTTTGGACGTGAGAATTCTTAACAGGCCAACACTCTGCCCCATATAACATGGACGACCGGACCACAGCTCTATAGAATTTACCTTTAAGCTTAAGAGACACTTTCTTATCGCATAAAATTCCCGAGGCAAGCCTATATTTCATCCAACCTGCCCCAATACGATGGGAGACATCCTCATCAATCTCTCAATTCCCCTGGATCATAGACTCAAGATACTTAAAACTATCCCTCCTACAAACCGCCTGCGACTCCAATTGCACCACCACATCGTCTTCTTGCCTCAAGTCGCTAAACTTGCACTCTAAGTACTCCGTCTTGGTCCTACTTAACCTGAATCCTTTAGATTCCAGGGTCTGTCTCCAAACCTCCAACTTATCATTAACACCTCGGCGCGACTCATCAATCAAAACTACGTCATTCGCAAAGAGCATACACCAAGGAACCTCCCCTTATATATTTTGCGTCAACACATCCATCACCAAGGCGAATAGGAACGGGCTAAGAGTCGATCCCTGGTGCAACCTTATCAAGATCGAAAAGTGCCCGGAATCCCCTCCCACCGTCATTACCCAAGTCTTCGCCCCCTCATACATGTCCTTAATCGAACGGATGTACGCCACTGGTATCCCTCTCGCCTCCAAGCATCTCCACAGAACCTCCCTAGGAACCTTGTCATACACCTTTTCCAAGTCGATAAACACCAAGTGCAGATCCTTCTTCCTCTCTCTATATCGTTCTACCAGCCTCCGCACAAGGTGAATTGCCTCAGTGGTCGATCGACCAGGCATAAATCCAAATTGATTCTCCAAAATAGGCACTATTTTCCTCAACCTCCGCTCCACCACCCTCTCCCAAATCTTCATCGTGTGACTCAACAACTTAATACCACGGTAGTTGTCGCAACTTTGAATGTCTCCCTTGTTCTTGTATAAAGGAATCACCGTACTTCATCTCCATGCCTCGAGCATCTTAGAGATCTTGAAAATATTGTTAAACAAATGGGTTAGCCACCTCAATCCCGCTCCACTAGCATACTTCCAAAAGTCTACCGAAATCTCATCGGGCCCCGTCGCCCTGCCCCTTCGCATCTTGCGAATAGCCTCACATATTTCCTCGACCTTAAAACGCCGACAGTAGCCGAAATCGCAAGGCTACTTAGTGTGATCCAACTCCCCTAACACAATACCTCTGTCCCCCTCATCGTTCAAGAACTTATGGAAATACGACTGCCATCTTTTCTTAATTAGAACGTCCTCCACCAAAATTTTTCCATCCTCTCCTTTAATGCACTTCACTTGGTCCAGATCCCGACCCTTACGCTCCCTAGTTTTGGCAAGCCTGTACAACCTCTTTTCCCCGTCTCTCTCCTCTAAACCCGAATAAAGTCTCTCAAACGCTGTTGTCTTAGCAGTCGTAACTGCTAACTTAGCCTCTTTCTTAGCAAGTTTGTACTCCTCCCTGCACACCCGTTTCTCCTCTTCTTTCTTACTCTCAACCAACTTAATGTAAGCCGTCTTCTTCGTCTCCACTTTCTTCTTAACTTCTTCATTCCACCACCAGTCCCCCCGATGCCGGCCAGACCATTCCCTAGAGACACCCAAAACCACTCTAGCAGTCTCCTTAATGCAACCCGCCGCCCTATCCCACATACTATCCACGTCCCCCCGACACTCCCACGCCCTCATCCCTTCCAACTTTGTCTCTATCTCTAAAGCGAGAACGTATAGAAAGATAAAGCATAATTTAAAAGCAAAAAAATACAAAATCAATGCACAATCATTCGAGATATTGTCGACATCCACTCCCACAAGCCGATCACCATTCAATACTCTCCATCTTGTTCTTCCAGTAAAACTCAAAGCATGAATATCATTAGTACCAAAATCATAACAACTTAAAAGGCTAATCTAATCATTTTTAGAAAGTCTTGCTATCTTTTAATTAGGAAAAATAAAAATAAAATTTTACTATGTCTCCATAGGACTATAATATGAAATATGGTTTTTGATTTGTAACTCTTGTTTATACATTCCTACCAAAATACATATATATCATAAAAAAAAATCAAAGCACCAATAATTTGTTCATAACTATTTAAATTAACTAACATTACATTATATTATATATTACAAAAAAACTTTTCATCTTCTATACATTTTTTACATTCTTATTAAATATCATATATAAATCATAACTATAAAATTACTCCAAAAAATTAAAAATTATTTTGATTTAGCACCATTTTTTATGTAGCATCTTTCTATCGTATAATTGAGAAGAAAATTAAAAAAATATTTTAAATATGTTTGTATCTTTTCGTGTCCCATATTTATGATAAAAAATTTATATTTATATATATATATATAAATTCAAAATTGAAACATATATTTCAAATATGTTAGTATCTTTTTGTGTCCCATATTTATGATCAGAACTTAATATATAGATATACTCAATACTCTCCGTCTTGTTCTTTTAGTAAAACTCAAAGCATGAATATCATTAGTATCAAAATCATAACAACTTAAAAGGCTAATCTAATCATTTTTAGAAAGTCTTGCAATCTTTTAATTAAAAAAAATAAAAATAAAGTTTTACTATGTCTCTATAGGACTATAATATGATTTTTGATTTTTACTTGTTTATCCATTCCTACCAAAATACATATATATCATGAAATCTAAAATAAAAAAAATTAAAGTACCAATAATTTGTTCATAACTATTTAAATTAACTAACATTACATTATATTATATATTACATAAAAACTTTTCATCTTCTATACTTTTTTTACATTCTTATTAAATATCATATATAAATCATAACTATAAAATTACTCCAAAAAATTAAAAATTATTTTAATTTAGCACCATTTTTTATGTAGCATCTTTCTATCGTATAATTGAGAAGAAAATTAAAGAAATATTTCAAATACGTTAGTATCTTTTCGTGTTCCATAGTTATGATAAAAAATTAATATATATATATATATATATATATATTTAATATATATATAAAGAGAGAGAGAGGGAGAGGGAGAGAGAGATACACACACAGATTAAAAATTGAAACATATTTCTATCTAAGATTATCATGATCTTATCATAAAATTCGATCAATTAATATTTTCTTCAATTTTCTTAATTTCACCCTATTATATTTTTAATATTCTAAAATATTGCTAAAACGTAAATTACTTGTAATAATAACCCAACCTTCAAAATCTTCTAGCAAAAACCTCTCTCCCTTTTTTTGAGTTAGATTATTAAATTATCTGATCAAAATATTAAAAATAGATAGAAAATATGTATTTAAGATTTTATGAGTGACTTAATTTTTTTTTTACAAACTTGAAAATAAAACACCAAAAAGCAAAAGTATATTTACTTGCCTTAAGAATTGCTTGAGCCAACTTTTATGATCAAACTTGTATATTTCAGAATGAAAGATATCTTGTGTACAATTCTCATCTCAAATTTAGTTTTGAGGAAAAAAACTACTATCAATTTTATAAACTTAGATCAATTAATTCTTTTACTCAATTTTTTAAATTTCATCACATTATACTCCTATATATATTCTACAAATTACAAAATATCTTGAAAATATGTATTAAGATTTTATGAGTGTAATAAGTTTTTTTTTATAAAATTTAAATAAAAAATACGAGAAAAAAATATTTTCTTACCTTGAAAATTGCTTATGAGAATTACATAAGTGTTGAGCATAAATCTGTAACAAAAAATATTATTAAAATAAAATTATAATCTCAATTTTTCATGAAAGATTTATATTATGAAAAGTAACTTTTTTTCTCCTTTGATTTAGGTCATTAAATTATTCAATCACAATATAGAAAGAAAATTTTATTAAGATTTTATGAGTGTAACAAGTTTTTCTTACAAAATATAAACAAAAAACACGAGAAAAGAATACATTTGCTTGCCTTGAGAATTGCTTGTGAGAATCACAAAGTTTTGAGCATAAATCTGCAACTAAGAAATATAGAAAGAAATTTTTACCAAGATTTTATGAATTTAGTAAGTTTTTCTTACAAAATATAAACAAAAAACATATTAAATCATCAACGACAATATAGAAAGAAATTTTTGTTAAAATTTTATGAATGTAATAAGTTTTTCTTACAAAATGTAAGCAAAAAACATGAGAAAAGAATACATTTGCTTACCTTGAGAATTGCTTGTGAGAATCACAAAATTTTGAAGTATAAATCTGCAACTAAGAAATATAGGAAGAATTTTTTATTAAGATTTTATGAGTGTAATAAGTTTTTCTTACAAAATAAAAATAAAAAATATGAGAAAAGAATATATTTACTTACCTTGAGAATTGCTTGTGAGAATTATAAAATTCTGGAGCACAATTCTGTAACTAAGAAATAATATTAGAAGAAAAGAAAATATCAAAAGGCATTTGAAATGAAAGTAACGTTAGGAATATGAATGAGTGTCAATAATAAAGACCATTACATAATAGGCTGACATGTTTAATTCATATAAATTCACTGCTGACAGTTTCATGTTTTAATAAATGAAATAATTTTTGAATTTTTTAACATATAACATAATATAGAAAAAATAACAAAAAAATCCAAAATTTGAGAAAAAAGATAAATAAAAATCCCAACTAATGAGAGGTACACACACACATATATATATTGATTGATCACAACCCCTCTGCTCAGTGGCGGCCATATTACTATAGGAGAATAATTTCTTTCCTTAAAGAATTACACTGTATAAAATAATAAAGTATCCATTTGAGTGTATACAGTAAGTAATTAAATCTATTAAACACGAGGCTTTCATTTTTAATACCTTTAATAAAAGGAAACTTTACATAAATATACACTCTAAATTTCTATTGTTACATAAAATCCCAATCATCAAAAATAATTATAAATATCTCATTTTTTATACTTTCTCTCTCCAAACTTCATATATATATCACAACTTTTCTTTTATTACTATTAACCAGACAGTTTCAAGGTTTGAATTTCCAAACATTATCTTATCAAATTGCTCAACATCATCATCTTCTTCAATTTCTTTTGCAGTTTAGTTTAATTTTTTAATTTTTTCAACTTTACTAAATAAAAAATCGCCAAGTTACTTTGTTGAGGAAAATTGCTCGTACAAAATAGATCAGAACGACTCCTTCAAGATGAAAAAGTTGAGGGAAGTTGCTCGTACAAGCTCTAAAAAGCCCGTTGCTAAATCTTCAAGTAAGAAAAAAGTGAAGATACATTGCAACTGCGTCTTTCAAAGGTACAGTGCATTTGTTGCTGAATCTATATCTTTTGATCAATTTACGTATTCTTATACATTATTAAATAAGTGTGAGTTGTTGTTGTTTCAACCCTATACATAGCTTAATTATGTATGTGGTTGGAGACGCCTTTTTGAGAATGATTGTTATTTCACATCCTTATACATTACATAGTAATAGTAATGTATAGTAGTGTATATAAACTGATTTCTTCTAATATGATACATACCACAGTTATGTATAAGAGTTGAGGTTCACTGTTGCCATGTTTTTTAGATCTGTTGTTATTTGATCCCTTATACCTCACTATTTAGTGAATATGAATTTATTCCAGCTAATCTAATACATGGCATAGTTATGTATGTTGTTTCGGGTACACAATTTGTATGTTTGCACAAACGCTTCAACACAAGTTCAAAACTGTTTCAAGAACACCTATGAAGTGTTAACACCTTCGACACAAGTTCAACAAGAACTATCAAAGAAGTATGTTATTTTAAAGAAACAAGATGGAGTAGAAGTAGAGTCAAGTCCTCCGATTTCACGGAGTGTCCTTAAGAAATTAATTCCCCTCAAGTACCCAAGGTTGTAGAATTTTTTCTCTCAGGATAAAATGACTCACAATCAGAATGTAACAGTACCTCAAACCTTCTGATTCTTTAAACACACTTAACGACAGATGATCACAAGGAATTTTTAGAAGAAGAAGAGTGTTTTTCTAGTCTGAAAATTTCGTACTACCAGAGAAAAAAGGGCAGATATTTATAGCCATCAAGTGCCCCTTCGAAAAGAAAGCAATGGTTCATCGAAAAGGTGTATTACTTTGGAATAGTCATGTCTGTCCATTCCGAAATAGTGTGTCTTTTCTGAAAAGTGACATCAGACCGAACAATCACCCCTTTTTCAAAATAATGTGCCATTACCTCGAAGGGTTGCATCCCTTTCGAGTTACACTTCTGCATGCATGTTCATGGAGAAAATTATTTTGTTGGATTTTCGAATTAAAAAAATTTCACTTTTCATCGATCAATCATTTGACAAATTCAAATCCACCGAAGCCGAGTGACGACGATGATGGCGCGAGGCACCTCTTGGTTCTTGCCTCACTATCCACTTGAAGAAGTGTTTCCTAATAAAAACACAATAAAGTGAATTTCTCCCACCAATGTGGGAGAAGTATACTTTTCTTTAGTGAGTACACTTTTCTTTTAAGTGTGTGCTCACTTTTCCTCCAAGAATTCCCTCCATTTTTCATTCACACATCCTATTGAACCCAACAATCCCCCAGTGAATAGGAAATGGCTATTCTTTATAAAACTTTACGGACAAGTATGTGATTAGCTAGTAAAGACTGATTGTATCTGGATAAGTGGATTTTCCTTTGAACTTTTCGTAGTGAACATGTATCGTATGCACTCGGTCAATCGAAAGATTTGATATCTTTGAATCATTGAGCTTTAATGTACACCTAGACAACACATGTCATACAACCAGCCTTTTACCATTTATGGTTCTCACAGTTTTATTCGTTTCAGCCATGAACAAGTCATGGTTTCACGAGAGCTTAGATAATAGGCCTTTACTAACATTCTCCTTGAAGTGGCTTCCACTTCACCCTCACGTAGGTGATTTCTAAACGTTTAATCCTATAGATTAAACTATTTGGTCAAATCTGCCAATTTTTTATACTCGTTAAAAGACTTCACCCCATAAGCCTTATCCTTATTTACTAAACATGGTCTACATCATGAGAATGGGTTAGGTATATTGACAATGTTGAACCTGTCAGTCACAACTTTGTTTGATCTCCTTGAACCTAACTCTTGGGATCTCCAGTATGCTACGTAGAGTTACCGCCATGTTGACTTGACCTAGGCCGTAAACCCATTTCCTTGGATGTTCTCTCAACTCCCTCTCTAGATAGGTCTTTTGTAAGTGGATTCGACACGTTATCCTTTGACTTCACATAGTCAACAGTGATAATTTTACTAGAGAGTAGTTCTCTCACGACATTACGTCTCCATCTTATATGACGAGATTTACCGTTATACATTATGCTCTCTGCCCTACCTATCGCCGCTTGGTTATCACAGTGTATTCATACTGGTGTCAATGGTTTGGGACAATAAGAAATATCTTTCAAGAAATTCCGGAGCCATTCAATTTCTTCACCAGCTTTGTCTAATGCGGTAAATTAAGATTCCATTGTAGAGCGAGCAATACATGTCTGTTTGGACTATTTTCAAGAGACTATTCTTCCACCTATAGTAAACATATATTCTCACGTGGATTTTCTTTATTCGATTCGGTGATCCAATTTGCATCACTATATCCTTCATTACCGTAAGATATTTATTTAATCCAAAGCATATTCTTGAGTGTATTTAAGATACCCTAATACTCTTTTCATTGCCATCCAATGAGTTTTATTGGGATTACTCATGGACCGACTCAATTTAGTAATAGCACATGCTATGTATGGCCGTGTATAATTCATGATATACATTAAACATCCATACACTCTTGCGCAATCCAACTGTGAGTCACTTTCACCTTCATTATTTTGAAGTGCAAAGGTCACGTATAATGGAGTCTTGGTAATACCAAAATCCAAAAACTTGAACTTGTCAAGTACTTTTTCGTTGTAATGAGACTGTTACAATGTCAACCCTTGTCCTTGTGGAGTTTTATGGATTCTTATTCCTAAAATCACATCAGCAACTCCAAAGTCTTTCATATCAAACTTGTTCTTAAGCATTCGTTTTGTAGTATTTATGTCAGAAATATCTCTATTGGTAATCATCATATCATCCACATATAAACAAACAATGGCCTTGTGATTTTGAGTGTCTTTAATGTAAACACATTTATCACATTTATTTATCTTGAACCCATTTGCCAACGTGGTTTGGTCAAACTTCGCATGCCACTGTTAAGTCCATAAAGTTACTTAACTAGTTTGCACACATTCTTTTCTTTACCAGGAACCACAAAATCCTCGGATTGTTCCATGTAAATTTCTTCCTCCAATTCTCCCTTTAGGAATGTTGTTTTTACATCCATTTGATGGATTTCAAGACCAAATATCGCATCCAAGGCAATTAACATCTGAATTGATGTTATCCTTGTTACAGACGAGTATGTATCAAAGTAATCAAGGACTTTCTTATATTTGAAGTCTTTCACTACAAGTCTTGTTTTGTACTTGTCAATAATACCATCTGCTTTCATTTTTCTTTTGAAAATCCATTTAGAACCTAAAGGTTTATTACTTGGAGGAAGATAAACCAACTCCCAAGTATGTTTGCTCAAGATTGATTCAATCTCACTATTGACTGCCTCTTTTTAAAAGAATGAGTCGGAAGACGACATCACTTTTTTAAATGTTTGAGGCTCATTTTCTAAGAGAAATGTTACAAAATCCAATCCAAATAAAGTTGACATTCTTTGACGTGTACTACGTCTTGGATTCTCATCATTATGTACATCCTCGCTTAGTTCACCTCGAGGTCGTTTAGACCCTCCACTAGATGGTTTATGCCTAGTTTTATACGGATAAATGTGTTCAAAGAACTCAGCATTATCTGATTTAATTACTGTGTTTTCATCGATATCCGGATGTTCGGATTTATGAACCAAAAACCAACATGCTTTTCTACTTTTAGTATATCCTATGAACATGCAGTCCACTGTCTTAGGTCCTATCTTCACCCTTTTAGACATAGGAACTTGGACTTTCTCTAGACACCCCTACACTTTGAAATATTTCAAGTTAGGTTCCATTTCTTTCCATTTTTCATATGGAATTGATAGTGTCTTACTGTGGAGCACTCTCTTGAGTATTCAGTTAGCTGTAAGTATAGCTTCTCCTCACAAGTTTGGCAGTAAACCTGAACTTATAAGTAAGACATTCATCATTTTCTTTAAGGTTCAGTTTTTTCTTTCTTCAATCCCATTAAATTGAGGTAAATACGGGGTCGTAGTTTGATGAACAATTCTATTTTTTAAACAAATTTCTGCAAAGGGAGCTTCATATTCTCCACCCCTATCACTTCTTATTGTTTTGATCTTTTTCTCTAAATAATTTTCAACTTCTGTTTTATATTGCCTAAACGCATCTATTACTTCATCCTTACTATTTAGCAAATAGACATAACAATATCTAGTGCAATCGTCAATAAAAGTTATAAAATATTTTTTCCACCCCGAGATGGTGTTGACTTCATATCACAAATATCAGTGTGGATTAAGTATAAGGGATTGGAATTCCTTTCAATGAACTTATACGGATGCTTAGCATACTTTGATCCACACACATTTTGATTTATTGAACTCAAAATTTAGCAAAAACTCTAAGTTAATCAGTTTTCGCAAAGTTTTGTGATTGACATGTCCTAATCGTTCATGCCACAATTCATTAGACTCAAGCAAGTAAGAAGAAACAAAAGTTTTATTGATTTCAAATTTCATTACATTCATCTTAAATAGGCCCTCAGTGAGGTAGTCTTTTCCTACGTACACTTCTCTTTTACTAAGTAAAATCTTGTCTGAAGAAACTACACAGTTGAATTTATTTTTGTTAAGAAGTGATACGAAAATCAAGTTCTTTCTTAACTCCGGTACATAAAGGACATGTTGAGAGTCAACACTTTTCCTGGCGTTATTTTCAAGAAGACTTTTTCTGTCCCTTTAACTTTTGCAGTTGTGAGGTTTGCCATATACATCTTCTTTTCGCCTTGAGCGGAGAAAATACAACAAATAACTCTTTATTGGCATAAACGTGGCGGGTGGAACCAAAATTCATCCACCATTATCGAGGATTTTTCACCAAGTTACATTCAGAAAGCATGACACATAGATCATCCATTTCATTCTTAGATTCATCCATATTCGCTTGTTCCTTCTTTTTGCCTTTCTTTGGGGCACGACAATCTGCTGACTTGTGACCAATCTTTCCACAATTAAAGCATTTCCCCTTGAATTTCTTTTTAGGTTGATTGCTTTGTTGTCCATCTTTCTTTCGCTTTTTTGAGTTGTTGGGGTCGTCTTCTACAATGTTAGCTCCATTCATTGCAGAATTTCCTTTTGACCTCCTCTCTGCGGCTTTGTTATCTTTCTTAATGCGCAACCTCACAATGAGGTCTTCGACTGTCATCTCCTTTTGTTTGTGTTTCAAGTAATTTTTGAAGTCCTTCCACAAAGGTGAAAACTTCTCTATTATTGCAACAACTTGAAAGGCTTCGTTCACAACCAAACCTACAATAAAGTTTATGTGATCATTAAAAATATTTTTAATATGTTCAAATAAGGTATTCACTATATTCATACCTTCAACAAGAAGATCGTGGATGATAACTTGCAATTCTTGTACTTGAGATACGACAGTCTTACAGTTAATCATTTTGTATTCAGGAATCTTGCAACAAAGAACTTCTTAGTTCTAGCATCCTCGGTCATATATTTCTTTTCCAGCATATTCCACAACTCTTTTGATGTCATCATTTCACTGTAAACATTGTATAAATCATCTTGGAGGCCACTTAGGATGTAATTCCTACATAAGAAATCAGAATATTTCAATGCCTCTACTACAACAAACCGCTCCTTGTTCGAAGTTTCTTCGGGCAATTCTGGAGCATCTTCAGGTATAAATCTTTGAAGACACAAGGTTGTCAGATAGAAGAACATCTTCTGTTGCCACTGCTTAAAATATATTCCAAAATTTTTTTTGGGCTTTTACGCTAATGCCATAATGGGTGGCGCAGTTGTGCGACTGGTTGTAGCAACATTCGTTGCTGCCACACTTGTCACACCATCAGTTACTTGACCATCAGTAGTCATCTTTCCTGTCACAAAAAGACAGTCAACTTTAGTATATCAAGATACTAATTACAAGTTTGTAGCAACTTTAAACAACACTTGTTTCTAGTTTAACGATGAAGTTTTTATGTCTTCCAATCGTTAACCGAATGACCTTTAACTTGTGATGAAGTTTTTATTTCTTCAAATCACTTGTTTAGTTCAAATAAAGTAGAAAACATAAAGTTTTAATCTCCAGAAACCAAACAATACAGATTACGAAGCTTAATTCCTTAAGATTATTGTTTTGGGTAAACAATCTGTATGTTTGCACAAATACTTTAACACAAGTTCAAGACTGTTTTAAGAACACCTATGAAGTGTTAACACCTTCAGCACACGTTCAACAAGAACTATCAAAGAAGTATGTTATTTAAAAGAAATAAGATGAAGTAGAAGTAGAGTCAAGTACTCCGATTTCACGGAGTGTCCTTAAGGAATTAATTCCCCTCAAGTACCCAAGGTTGCAGAATTTTTCCTCCCAGGATAAAATGGCTCATAATCAGAATGTAGCGGTACCTAAAACCTTCTGATTCTTCGAACACACTCAACTGCAGATGATCACAAGGAGTTTTTAGAAGTAGAAGATTGTTTTTTCAATTTGAAAATTTCGTACTGCTTGAGAAAAAGGTGCAGGTATTTATAGCCATCAAGTGCCCCTTCGGAAAGAAAGCAATGGTTCATCGAAAAGGTGTATCACTTCGGAACAGTCATGTCTGTCCATTCCAAAATAGTGTGTCTTTTCTGAATAGTCACATTCGACCGAATAGTCACCCCTTTTTTGAAACAATGTATCATTTCCTCGAAAGGTTGCATCCCTTTCGAGTTACGTTTCTGCGTTTCTGCATGCATGTTCATGGAGAAATTTTTTTTGTTGGATTTTCGGATAAAAAAAATCACTTCTCATCGATCAATAATTTTCCAAATCTAAATTCAAATTCAAATCCAAAGCCAAGCCGAGCGAGCGACGACGACGACGGTGCGAGGTACCTCTTGGTTCTTTCCTCACTATCCACTTGAAGGAGCGTTTCTTAATAAAAACACAATAACCAAGAGGTAATTCTTTTAAGTGAGTACACTTATATACTTTTCTTTAGTGAGTACACTTTTCTTTTAAGTGTGTACTCACTTTCCCTCCAAGAATTCACTTCATTTTCCATTCACACATCTTATTGAACCCAACAATGTATAAGGGTTGGGGTTCACGGATGCCATATTTTTGAGATCTGTTGTTATTTCATCCTTATACATCACTATGTAATGTATATCAGATTTATATCATCTGATCTGATACATAGCATAGTTATGTATAAGGGTTGAGATTCACTGTTGTCATATTATTCAAATTTTATAGGAGTCTATTTTTTTATTACGTAGTAAAATTTTCTTTATATGTAGATTCGGTAGTAAATTTTTTTGTAGATATACATAGTAGAATTTTCTTTATACGAGTCTTTTTTTATTTTAAAATTTTCTATGTCCCTTTATTTTATTAGGGTCTTTTCTCTTTGATTTTAAAATTTTCTAAATAATTTGTGTGGTAAATATTCTTTTAGGAGTATATTTTTTAAAAAATTTACATAATTAAGGGATTCATTAATCACACACTAATAAGGTACAATATTGAATGATTATTAGACTTGATTTATTTTCTTAAATATCGTTAAGGAAGTTAGTTATGACACATAATATACTTATGTATATTAACGTTCAGTTATGTATATGGACAATTAAAATCTGGGAGAAAGAAAATTTATTAAAAAATAAAAAAATAATTAAAAAACAAACTAGTGAAATTTATGAAAATTGTCCTTAATAAAATCGTATCGTGGTCATTGCCTCAGCTCTCTCATGCAAAAAAACCCAAGGACCAGCATTTTCGACTTAACATAAATTTGCACTTGCTTTTAGGTGCTATGGTTCCAAAGATAAGGGATAATAACTTTAAAATAAAATGCAGAACTATTTAGAAAATATTTATCATTTATAATTATATAATATTGATACATATATAATTTACTTTTAATATATAGTGTAGATTTTCTTTAGCAAAAAAAGAGACATAATACTTTTAAAAGACGTTTATAATACATCTATATTGCATGCATGATTCACTTTTAGTACATAGTGTAATACATCTATATTGCATGCATAGTTAGTATTTAATAAATAATATATATTTTTTTAACCAAAACAGGTATAATACATTTTAATACACTTCTAATACTAAATGGTAAATATCTTTTAAATATGGTATATCTAAATAATAAATAAAAAGTATACTTAAAGTAGTAAATATTTTATAAAAAGTACTTAAATAGATATATTTCCTAAAAATTATTTCTTATATTATGAAATACCCAAAGTACTTTATACATACTAGTTTAATCTGTACGTGCCTCGCACGTGTAACGTTTAATTATTTAAAATTAAATAATTTTATTTATTGCAGAGATTTTTAATAAACTGTAAAAGTTCAAATCAGTTTTCAAAAATCTTCCACACTTTAATATAATAATGTAAACATAAACATATGCACACATATATTTTACCACCACAAGTTTCAGATGGTTGACAGATCAACGCTTTTGCATTTGTCATATAGTTTCAGTTTCCGTTGTTGCCACAGGCTAAGAGAGACACATCAATTTGAACCATATTTGTGTTACGACTATTATATATATATATATATATATATATATATACATATATATATATATATATTATTACTACTGAAAAGTAAATAAATAATATGCAACAATTATTTGGTACTACTAGTTTATACTTTATACTAACTTCTTAAAACTATATTAGCTAATTATGATCTGTGACTAAAAAAGATCTTTGTAATGCAAAACCAAGGAAAAGAGTCAAACTATTAATGTATCTAATCCAATACATTAATATAGAAGGGACTATTATGGTTGTTTAATTATTATTAATAGACTACATATATAATTATTAAATACATCTGGGTTATTCTGTAATTAGTTATTCTTCAGTTCTCTATATATACAGCTGTAACCCCTTCAATATCAAAGAGATCAATTATTATTAAATCTGTATCATGGTATCAGAGCTAGGGTTTCTTCTTCCGCCCAAACCCTAATCTCTCCTCTTTTCCGACGTGTGTGCGCCGCCGCCACCGTCTACACCACGCCGCACGGCCTCCCTCCTCCGCCGTAGGTCGGCGCCATGGACAAGGTTATTGATCCTCTGTCAAAATTACCGTCTGGAGTAAAATTACTGCTCAGGAATCTCCACAATCTCATCCCCGAAAAATTATCTGACAACAACTACCCGGCCTGGGCACTTAACGTCCGCACCGCCCTCGCAGCCAACTTGCTGCTCGGATGGATTGACGGTGCGGAGAAGCCGCAGCCCGAGACAGCCGAGAAGGACGGCGTCAAGCTCCCAAATCCCGACTACCTTCCGTGGATGATCGTAGACACTCAGATCCGAGCCTGTCTTCTCGCAGTTATTAGCCCCTCTGTGCACAAACACGCCCGGGGTTTTCTCACATCGGCTTCACTTTGGGACGCACTAGCCACAAGGTACAACTCTGTGTCCACGGCTCATATTTTTCAGTTGCGTGACAAATTGCATACTCTTCGGAAGGGAACGAAGACGATGACTCAATACCTTGATGATGTGGCCTCTATTCTGTCTGACCTAGATGCTGTGAACGAGATTATTCCTGAACGAGACGTGGTGAATGCCGTGATACGTGGTCTTCCGGCTGGCTATTCCTCTCTCAAACAGCATATTCGCCTCTCGCCTGTCGAAATCACTCTGAATCAACTGTCTGGATGGCTTAATGCAGAAGAATTGAATCTAGACATGGAACACAAATTACTGCTCGGAGAAGCCAGTTCCACCCCTGGCGTCACGGCTCTTTACTCGGCTGGCAGCGGAGGCTCGGCCAGGGGTCGCGGTGACGATCGCCGTAACCAAGGGCGAGGCAGCGGCGGCGGTGACCGTCGAAACACCGAGCAGCAAGGCAGAGGCGGGCCTCCACCGAGGGACGGCTTCCAGTCAGGCCGCGGACAGGGACGAGGAAACCAGCGGATGCCCACACGAGATCTTCCGACGTGCCAAATTTGTGCTAAACGGGGCCATTCTGCGGCTAATTGCTGGTATCGTTATGATGACTCGCAGAATGTAAATAGCCAGTCCGGAGGATCAAGGGCGATGCATGCGTCCACAAACGCTCAATCTGGCGATTGGTATCTAGACACAGGTGCTAACACCCATGTGACGTCGGATTATTCACAACTTCAAGCTCCTCATCCGTATCATGGCTCAGAAACTATTACAGTAGGCAATGGTCAATCCCTTCCCATCACAAACACCGGCTCTGGGTATGTCTATACCCCAAATGGTAAATTTCATCTCTCAACCCTTCACCACGTCCCTTCCCTCACATCCAATCTTTTATCTGTTTATCGCTTTACTAAAGAAAATAACTGCACCCTCATTTTTAATGACACCAATTTCCAGATAGTGGACAATACCACGAACCGGGTGCGGTACACGGGCCGCTGTGAGCATGGGCTATACACTCTTCCATCCAGGTCTCCGTCTGTTGTGAGTCAAGCCATTCTCTCGTCAACCTGGCATCGCCGGCTTGGGCACCCATCATCCGCCATCACCAAATCCATTTTATCTTCCTTAGGTTTTAATTTTTCAGAAAAATTACATTGCGAGTCCTGTTCAGTGTCTAAATCTTGTCGTTTACCTTTTTCACTGTCTGAACACAAGGCCACTGCGCCATTTCAATTAATTCATTCTGATGTTTGGGGTCCAACCTCAGTTCCTTCTGTTCAAGGTTTTCGTTATTATATCTGTTTTGTTGATGATTACAGTAAATTCACTTGGCTTTATCCTCTGAAATTTAAATCCGAAGCTTATACTATTTTTGTCAACTTTGACCGAATGGTTCAAAATCAATTTAATGCCAAAATCAAAATTTTTCGAAGTGACAATGGCAAAGAATTTGTCAACAATGCATTTGGTGTTTTTCTTCAAAATCTAGGGGCTCTTCATCACACTTCATGTCCATATACCCCTGAACAAAATGGCGTTGCTGAGCGCAAACACCGTCACCTAATAGAAACAGTTGTTGCGCTCCTCCATGATTCCACCTTACCTGTTTCCTTTTGGGTTGATGCCCTTGCTACTGCCAACTACCTCATAAATCGCATGCCCACTCACACTCTCTCCAACTCCACTCCATATGCCCGTCTCTACAATCATCCACCCGACTATATCCATCTCCGCCCGTTTGGGTGTCTAGTTTATCCCTGGTTGCGTCCGCACACTCAACATAAACTTCAACCTCGGTCCACCCCTTGTGTCTTTCTAGGCTATCATCCCACTATCAAAGGTTACAAATGTTTCGATCCTGTATCTCAGAAAACATATGTTTCCCGTCATGTTCGTTTTGTGGAGGAACAATTTCCTTACACAAGTCTTTCCTCTACTCCATACTCCCCCAATCCACTTGGCGTTGTGCCATTATTTCCGTCCTTTTCTCACGCTCATGCTCCGGCTCACTCGGCACCTAACCCGGTACCCCACTACACCACTACCCACCCGAAACCCCAAACCTCCCACCCGAACACCCAGCCGACTGCCACACAACCCACCACTTCCCTACATCATACTCCTAACACACATACAGCCACCTCATCCACCGCTGCACATCCCAGCTCCCACGGCAGCCCCACCCAACCCCCGCCCACACATCATACAACTCCACCACCCCTTCCTAATCACCCTCCACTCAACACTCATCCTATGACAACCCGAGCCAAGGCCGGTACCTTCAAACCCAAAGCCTACCACACTCAAATACCCTTTGATGCACATCCCACAACTGAGCCTACTACCTACAACCAAGCCTCCAAAAATAGTTTCTGGTGCCAAGCTATGGATGAGGAATTTCAGGCTCTGAATGAACAACGTACATGGGATTTGGTACCTCTGCCTAGTAACCGAAAGTCTATTGGGTGCAAATGGGTGTTTCGCATCAAACGAAATTCAGATGGATCTCTTTCTCGCTATAAAGCACGTCTGGTTGCAAAAGGGTATCATCAGGAGTATGGTGTGGATTATAAGGAGACCTTCAGCCCTGTTGTTAAGCAACAGACTATTCGTCTGGTCTTGTCTCTTGCTCTTCACTATGATTGGCCGCTTCATCAGCTAGACGTCAGCAATGCCTTTCTTCATGGTCATCTTGAGGAAGAAATCTATATGGTTCAGCCACCGGGATATGTTAATCCCAACCGTCCTCACTATGTTTGCAAGCTTCGCAAATCACTGTATGGCCTGAAACAGGCCCCTCGTGCCTGGTACACACGTCTCTCTACTTTTCTGCAGGGTCTTGGTTTTCGCACCTACCATCATGACAACAGCCTCTTCACCCTTCACTGTTCTCGAGGGACAGTCATCATTCTTATCTATGTGGATGATATTGTTATTACAGGCAGCTCGTCATCACTCATCACTGAAATTACTGAAGCTATGCATCGTGACTTCAAACTTAAGGACCTCGGTCCTCTGGAGTTCTTTCTTGGCCTCGAACTCATCCGCAAATCGGGAACCATATTGATGCATCAGACAAAATATACCCTTGAACTTCTAAATCGGGCTGGAATGACAGACTGCAAACCCGCGGTCACTCCCATGGCAGTCCGCCAATCCCCAGGGCCGAATACTCCCTTTGCCGATCCTACACTATATCGGAGCCTCGTCGGTGGACTTCATTATCTTGCTGTTACTCGTCCGGACATCCAATATGCAGTCAATCGAGTCTCCCAATCAATGCATGCTCCCACAGAACAACACTTTCAGGCCTTGAAACGCATTCTGCGCTATCTTCAAGGTACTCTTCACTGTGGAATTTTATTTCAAAAGGGCTCGTTTGATATATCTGTTTTTTCTGATTCGGATTGGGCTAACGACAAAGATGATCGAAAGTCCACTACTGGATATATTGTTATGATGGGACCGAATCTGATTTCCTGGTGCACCAAGAAGCAAACGCGAGTGTCCCGTTCCTCCACAGAAGCAGAATATCGTGCCATGGCTGCGGGTGTTGCTGAAGCCATGTGGTTACGATACCTTACGGATGCACTTGGCATTCCCCCGACGAAACCACAGATTTATTGTGACAATCAGTCCACTATTTGTGTTACCAAAAATCCAGTCCTTCATGATCGTATGAAGCATGTTGGGTCTGACTGTCACTTTGTTCGCGATGAGGTACTTGCAGGAGCGATGGCCACGCACTATGTCCCATCTACTGACCAGCTTGCTGATATTCTCACCAAGCCTCTTCCGTTACAGCCTTTTCAGTCTCTCTGCTCCAAGCTGCCCCTCGTTACCGCTGATCAGCTTGCGGGGGGATAATAGACTACATATATAATTATTAAATACATCTGGGTTATTCTGTAATTAGTTATTCTTCAGTTCTCTATATATACAGCTGTAACCCCTTCAATATCAAAGAGATCAATTATTATTAAATCTGTATCAATTATTACTAGTTTAACTATATGTGTCTTGTACGCGTACTGTTTGATTATTTAACTAATTTTGTTTACTGTAGAGATTTTTATTGAAGTGTGCAAAGTTCAAATCACTTTTCAAAGATCTTTCATACTTTAGTATAATAATGTAAACATAAACATATATTTTAGTTTAAGCACATATATATTTTTCCACCAGAAGTTCTAAGTGGTTGATGAATCATCACTTTTGTGTTTGTAATGCAGTACCTCTTTTCCTTGTTGCCAGAAACTAAGAGAGACACATTAATTTGAACCATACTTGTGGTATGATTATTTTTTCTATCTTTAAAATCTTTTCTTGTTTTTAAAGTCAAATTCTTACAAAATCATTGATTACATTCTTATTACGTACTTAAAACTTTCAAAATACTTATATATATAATCTATAATCTATAATATATTAAAGTGTGAAGAACCTTAGAAAGGTGATTTGAACTTTTTACTCTTCGTTAGACAAAACTGTCTTTTCACTATTTTTTTAAATTTATTATTTAATTATTTTTTATTATATTAACTAGACTCTCTAAAATATATGGGAATCCTAAAATATATGGTAGGAGAATTAATTAATAGTTTTCTTTCTACTAGACTTCTTAAAATATATGAGACTCCTAAAATATATGGTAATAGAATTAATTAATATTTTTCTTTCTACTGTTCAATTAAAAAAATACTCCTAAAATAGGACTCTATTAAGGAAATACATCTATACATATTGAGATGTACATTAAACTAGAGAACAAACTGGTTTGCCTATTGGGAGAATATGATTGATGCTCATCTAACTTGATTTGACTGCATGTCTAGATGGTGGATGCTCGATTTTCTAACCCTCAACTTCTTCATTGTTTTTGTCAGCATAATAGAATTCAACATGTGTGCATATATATATCTTCTTTGTTTTCATTCAAAATCATTCTTTAGGGTCAAAATTTTCGCTCAGACAAGAATTAGTTGGATCAAAATTGAAGCTTTGTGATCACTATTATATTTTTTTTAAATAGTTTACTGATCGTAGATGAATGTCGGTTGGCTTTGAAGAATTTCTTGTGTAAAGATTAGGTTTAATTGTATTGTTTTGATATCTTTATTATCTTATTATTTTATTTTAATTTACAGATGCAAGAAGAATGTGGGTCGGCTTTGAATGTTTTTTAGGTAAAGGTTAGGTTTAATTGTATTATCGTAATATCTCTATTAGTTTGTTATTTTGTGGTAATTTACTGTTCATAGATGAATCTCGATCGGCTTTGAGAATTTTTTGTGTGTAAAATTTAAGTTTAATTATATTATTTTGATATCACTTTTATCGTATTATTTTGTTGCAGTTTACATGTGATAGATAAATGTTGGTCGACTTTGAGGAATTTTTTAATGTAAAGGTTAAGTTTAGTTGTATTATTTTGATATCTCTATTATCATATTATTTTGTTATTGTTTACAGGTGGTAGATGAGTGTCGGACGACTTTGAGAAAATTTTTGTGTGTAAAGATTAGATTTAATTGTATTATTTTGATGTCTCCATCATTGTATTGTTTTATTGCAATTTACAGATGGTAGATGAATGTCGATCGACTTTTAAAAATATTTTTGGTAAAGGTTAGGTTAACAAATAAATTCTCCATCTTTACATACTCAAAAGATATTAAATTTAATTATTATATTCATCTTTATTATTTAAATAAATATCCTATTTAGTGTAATGTTTAAACTCATTAAAGTGAGGTACACGCGCAAAACGCGTACACCTAAACTAGTAAATATAAATCTAGATATAAACTATATATATATATATATATATATATATATATATATATAAGGAGTCTCCACAATGAAATCTAAGCATTTATATATTCTTGTTGGAACTTGTTTTGCTGACTACTTTTCTTGTCATGTTAATATTGTCCTCTCAATTAATTTCATCCTAATCATGTAATTGAAAAAGACACTTTCTCGTTACTTTAATAAATCAATAATACATGGCAATGAAGTATAGAACAATTTATTTCCAGATTATGATCAACACTAAGTTTAGCCCATGTGTTACGTCCAGTTGTCCTCTTCTTGCTGATATTATTTTTGATTTCTATTTTATAGCACGACTAATTTAATTTGATATGTTAAGAGTAACTTTGATATCTTTCATACAAGAATTTAATTTATATGAAATGATAGGGTAATTAATTCTTTTTATTGTTGTTCTATTTGTCTGACTATAGAAGGTTGCTTTTAAAAAATATTTTCTCATTATACATGCAGGAAAGGGCGGGAGACGAACAGAAAAAATAAAAGGAAATTATAAGGCGAAAGCTTTAAACGTTTAACATCAATTTGAAAGATAACTAATCAACAAGAACTAAGCCTGTCAAACGGGCCGAGTTGATCCGCCCTGAACCAGCCCGTTTAATAAAATTGGCCTGATTTGACCCGATCCGGTCATCCCATGGGCTGTAGGGTACCAGGTTTTCGGGCTGATTTAATTTTTTGGTTGAGCCCGATTAACTCGACCCAAACCAAGCCCGCCAGTTAATCGGCCCGGCCAGGCCCAATTGTCTTTTTTAAAAAAAAAAATAATTTTTTTTGGAGATTTGGGCCAAACTAGCCATTGGCCCAACGGCAATATAGCCATTTTGGGGTTGAAACGGCTAGTTTGGGCCCTTTTATTAAATTTTTTTTTTCTTCATTTAAAACATTTTTTAATCCCAAAAAAAAAATCTATAAATACCCTAAACCTTCAAATCATTTTTCACACAATTTTTCATTCTCTCAAATCTCATTCTCTCTCAAATCTCAATTCTCAATTCTCAAATATTCTATATATTTAATTTCCTAAACTGCTCAGTTTAATTTTTTAATTTTGCGATGGCAAAGTACAAGTGGAAGTTTCTAAAGTCGCAACCTTCGGATACTTTCAAAATTTGGTATTGTCGTTCCATCTCTTACATTTAATTTTTATTTAGTGTATTAATTGTTGAATATTTAATTTTATTATATTTGTGTATTTTGAATTTTTTTAATTTAATTTATATTATGGATAAATTAAGAAACCTCGCTACTAAAGGTGTTAAAATTTTTTGTCCCGGAAGCGGTAGTGGTAGTAAAAAGCGAATTACTAGCGGTAGAGGTACTTCAAGTAGTAGATATACCTGTGTGCCTTCGCCTCTGGTACCGCTTGGTACACCTTTTGAGAAAGAAATAGGTGTAGATGCTCACGATATGAATTATGCAGAAGCTCAGAAAAATTACGGTATAGAAAAAGAAAATGAAGTAGATGCGGTTAATTTAGACGAAGATGATGAAAATATTGGTGAGACACCCGCAGTAGGAAATGCTAACGTTAGATCTGAATCAGTTAATCTCCCTCCCCGTCCTCCCCGTGCCCCAAGAGCTCGTAAAACAACTAGTATTGCATGACAATTTTTTGAACGTATATCAGATACTGATGTGCAATGCAATATTTGTCAACAAATATATAAGCATAAAAGCGGAGGCAAGCAAGGGGGTACGGGTACGTTAATGAGACATATAGGTGATGCTCACAAAAGAGAGTTAAATATTGCACGAGGTGGTGGGGATGTTGGTGGGCCAACGCAAATTAGAATGGACCCAGCAACCGGTCAGGTAATGAAGAAGTATAATAAATTGAGGGACCGGAAAGAAATAACTAAAATGGTAGTTGTGGGTTGTTTGCCTTTTAGTTTTCCTTCTTCTGATGCATTTATTCATTATATTCAAGCAATTTATAATCCTTTGTTTAATGGTATTCCTAGAAGTACTTGTCGATTGATATTTTTAGACTTCATTCACAATATTATTTTTATTTATCAACATTGTTGAAAAATATTCAATGTAGATTATCCCTAACTTCTAATCTTGGTCGTGCTGTAAATAAAAATAATTATTTAACCGTTACTTGTCACTGGATGGATAGTAATTTTGTGATGCAAAAACGTATTCTTGTTTTTTTATATGATGAAGATCATAAATATACTGGATATTTTATTGATGTTTCTATTGTTAAAGTTGCCGAATTTTATGGTATCGAAAATAAAATCTTATGTATTGCTTTTGATAATGCTTCTAACAACAAGAGTGCTATAACAAAGTTAAAATCTAAACTATCTCCGCCGTTACCTGAAATTTTTCATATTAAGTGTGCATGTCATATATATAATTTAATTGTAAAAGATGGTCTTGAGTTTTTTGAGCTTTATATTGAAAAAATCCGTCTTTCTGTTGCTTTTATTCAAGGAACTAATCGAAGAAAAATAATTAGAGAATTTAAAGTTAAATGTCAAGAAAATTGACTTGCACCGATAGTGATGCCTGAGGAAATTGATATTAGATGAAATTCTACGTATAATTTTTTAAAAACTTGTAATAAATATAGAGTTCCTATTACACTAGCTTTTAACCAATATTGTGGTTCATTTGATGATTCTGCTGATTGCATGCTACATGATTCTGATTGGGTTGTAATTAATGATCTTGTTAAGTTTTTAGAAAATTTTATGTAGCTACGGTTGAATTTTTCGGTGCTTATTATCCTACTGTTTGTAATATTTTGGCATATATAGCCAATAATTCTGGTTTGCTCAAAGAATATAAAAATAAAGAAGGTTATAAAGAAGCTGTTTGTGCCATGTTTACTAAATTTAAAAAATATATTTTTTCGATTCCCCCTATTTACTTGGTTGGTGCTATGCTAAATCCGTGCATGAAGTATAATACTATGTGTCACTTTAGTGTTATTATAATACTAAAGTATAATACTATGTGCCACTTTAGTACTATTTACTTGGTTGGTGCTATGCTAAATCCGTGCATGAAGTATAATACTATGTGTCACTTTAGTACTATGTGCCACTAGTGCTAAATCCGTGCATGAAGTATAATACTATGTGTCACTTTAGTACTATGTGCCACTAGTGCTAAATCCGTGCATGAAGTATAATACTATGTGCCACTTTAGTACTATTATTTATGCTAACTTAGAAATAAATACTAACAATGATTCTGAACAAGTACAACCTGATTAGTGGACGGCTATGAGTGATGTGAATGAATACATAGAAAAATTATATAATCACTATGCTGATTTAGTTGATTTAGTCGTATCTATAAATATCCCTCCAACTGTCGCTCCTCATTCTCCCGAGGAGCCATCATCTTCTAAAAGGCTGACACATAGTGGTTTTTCTGATTTCTTTTATGATTTACCTTGTTGGAACAGTGTTGATGAGAGAGCTTACACATCAACTTATCGGGAAGAGCTTAAATATTATCTTTGGTCGCCGCCAGAGGATCGCAGACGACGGATCAACACGTTGGATTGGTGGAGGAGTAATGAAACACAATATCCTGTTCTTTCAAGATTAGCTAGAGATATCTTGAATGTTCCAATGTCAACCGTTGCATCAGAGAGCGCTTGTAGTCAGGGACGACAACAGCTTGGAGACAACCGACACTTATTGGGAAGCAATCTCAGAGATTGGATTAGAGCGGAAAGAAGAAACCAAGGAATGGAACCGAAGCCGAACGACGAGTAGAAACTTGAAGAAATTATGTCTTCACGGGAGAACTCAGCAGAATCAAGTCCAATGCATGGGTTTACCCCCGTTGACTTTGACTATCCTATGCAAGTTCCCGTTAATATTAACATGAATGAGTTGAAAAAAATGATGCATAATTTGTAGATTTTTCATTCATGTAAATTATAAATTTTGGATCATTTTGCAATCAATAAAATTCAAGATTCATTCACTCCTTAGTCCTTACTTTGTAATTTTTTTCATTTAAGGATTTAAATTAAATTTTTAGTTTAAATTAAAAACTTATTTTTAATATATTATTAATTTATTATCAAGTATTATTAATTTATTATATTAAGTAACATATGTTTTGTATATTTGTGTATATATCTTCTTTAGATGTGTATATTTAATGTATACATGTGTATATGTTTTATAAATTGTATATATATTGTAGTATATATATATATATATATATATATGTATATATATATATATTGTAGTATATATATATATATATGTATATATATATATATGTATATATATATGTATGTATGTATGTATGTATGTATATATATATGTATGTATGTATGTATATATATATATATGTATGTATGTATATATTATAGTATATGTTTTATTTAATGTAGTACATATATATTGAATGGTGCGTATATATATGTATATATCTTCTATAGACGTGTATATTTAACGTATACATGTGTATATGTTTTATAAATTAGTATATAACTATATATATATATATATTGTAGTATATTTTATTTAAAGTAGTACATATATATTGAATGGTGCGTATATATGTGTATATATCTTCTATAGACGTGTATATTTAACGTACACATGTGTATATGTTTAATAAATTAGTATATAACTATAACTATATATATATATATATATATATATATATATATATATATATTGTAATGTATATATATTGTAGTATATGTTTTATTTAAAGTAGTACATATATATTGAATGGTGCGTATATATGTGTATATATCTTCTATTGACGTGTATATTTAACATAAACATGTGTATATGTTTTATAAATTAGTATATAACTATATATATATATATATATATTGTAATGTATATATATTGCAGTATATTTTATTTAAGGTAGTACCTATACATTGAATGATGCGTATATATGTGTATATAACTTCTATAGACGTGTATATTTAACGTATATATGTGTATATATTTTATAAATAAGTATATAACTATATATATATATATATTGTAATGTATATATATTGTAGTATGTTTTATTTAAAGTAGTACATAAACATTGAATGGTGCGTATATATGTGTATATATCTTCTACAGACGTGTATATTTAACGTATACATGTGTATATGTTTTATAAATTAGTATATAACTATATATATATATTGTAAGGTATATTTATTGTTGTATATTTTATTTAATGTAGTACATAGACATTGAATGACGCGTATATATGTGTAATTGTGTATATATTTTTTAAATTCTAATGTAGTATATATGTAACGCCCCGATTTTCTAAACCGAAATGCTACATGGTGCTCATGACCCCGAAGGACCACAAGCTAACCCATGACTGATATTTGTACCTGTACACTGCATAATATATCAATATAAATGCGGAAACATGAACTGAAGGCCATAAGGTTCAATACTGAACATAATTTGAGTAATAAAAATATTTGAATAAAGAGGTATCACAATACCAAAACAGAACTGAAATACTGAAGTCTGAAGCTAGTCTGTAATCTAGTTTGTGTCTAGTCTGAAAGCCTCTACTATCTGAATAACCTGAATAAGAAGATGATGGGACATGTCCCCAACTAACTCCAACTAATGAACTAATCAATGAGAATATAGAGAAATAATCAAGTCCTCGAAGGATGAGGACTCACTTCTAACTCTGACTGCTGAAATCTGCAATGCTACTGCTGCTCTGAAACTCGTGCCTCTGAACCTATGGCGTAAAATAAAACACCATAGCGTGAATACGTCAGTAAATCTGAATGTACTGAGTATACAAGTGAGGTAGGCTAAATGCAAAGGGTTTATATGCATGAACACTGCTGACTGATATGAACATGAGAATATATACATGCATAAGTAACTATAACTGAACTCGTGGTGATACTGACTACTGAGTCTGAATGCTGACAACATGAGTTTACTGATACTGAGATACTGAATAGATAAATGACTATTTCTGACAGTTCGGATTATGAAGAACTGGTCTGATTGACTGTGTCTAACAATCCTGAAACTGAATACTAATAACATAAGCTATGACGACTGATCTAACCGATATAACTGTGATGATCGGCCTAACTGATGTAACTGATACTGAGCGACTGTATCTGACATTCTAAATCTTCTAATAATGATTAAGAGTGACTAAGATTGAGATCAGGCCTAACTAACGGGTGATCTCTGGAACTGATATTGAGAATACTCAACTAAACCTGAGACTGAGATCAAGCCTATCTGATGGGTGACCTCTGTAAGTACTGATACTGAATAACTTTATGTTAGACCAAGACTATCTAGCAGGTGATCTATGAATCTGTAGAACTATCTGAGTTCCTTACTGAGATTGATGACTGTATCTGATAGTCCTAATTTCTGAGTTCTACTCTGAAGACTGATACTGAAACTGTAACTGTGGGAGTTCTCACTTAACCGACATGCCCCGAGTCTGAACTAGTGGGGTCCAACCTGTAATCCCAGCTGGAAGGGTGTCAATACCGTGCCACGGGTAAAGACCTCTTTGGTCAAGCCTATCTGACGGGTGACCCTCGTAGGAAGTCAAGCCTAAGGCAATATAATAGTCAAGCCTCTCTGACGGATGACAAACCTTTTTCTGACGGGTGACTTCTACATCCTGCGCTAGCTACGCAGTTCTGGAGTTCAGGGATTTCTCCTAACGACTTTGCCTCTCTGACGAGGAGCCGCCATCCCTGCACTCGCTCGGTGCTAGCTCCTACTCCCAACTGAAAGACTCTGAACTGATTCTTATAACTTGTACTTGAACTGAACTGAAGTTGTTACTGAGTTTCTTACTTAACTGAGCTGACTGAGTTCACTTGGTTCCGTTATCTGATGGAATACTACTGAATCTATTATCTGTCTGAATGATACTAAGTTCTGAATTGATTTCTTGAATGCTACTGAGATCTGAGCTAAGTACTGAACTAAAGCTGGAATGATAACAATACTTAGATTACTGAGATTTCTTAAGTTTTATAACTGTCTGAGAGTTCTGAATTCTGTAACTGACTGAGTTCTACTGATCATAGCACAACTGAGATTATCTTGAGACTAACTCGGCTTTAGGCATACAACTATATTTTTTGGGTACAAGTACCCCCAGGAATCGATGGAAGAAAACTGACACACATGATACTTCTTGATCATAGGAATAGAATCCACAATTCGTAATACCATAAATAGAGGATTTCATACTACACATGGTTCTCAACATCTTATACATGTAAGGGAATACATATAACATGGGTATACTTGCATACTTCAATATCATGGACATTCCATATCACAACAACAACTCATAACAACAACACATATCAATAACATGGAATTCATGTGGAAACATAAGGAATAGATCATGGACTTGTCATTTAAGCACTGTTAAGTCATAAAAACAGGGATTCTATCATTCTTGGCATTTTATCAAACACCTTATATGCACAACTTTGGGCATAAGTGTACTTATCAATTTGACAATCTTAATCTATCCAAAATTCATGGGTTTCAACTAACCTACTCACATGCTTCATGAAAAACACATCAAGATACAACCTTGAATCCAAACAACAATCATCAACATGAATATAGTCATAACACAACAAGGAAATCATAATTTATAATTTAAAACATGATTCTTGAGCTTCATGGATGAACACTACGCATACCTTAGAAAGGAAATATTGATGAGTTGCTGGAGAGTTCTTAGATTGGGAAACTTAATTCTTGATTATCTTGGAAAAAGGGCTTGAATGTTGCTTTTGGGAGATGATTTTAATAAAAACCCTAATTTTGTTGTTGAAAGTGTAAGAGAGGGTTTTTGAGATGTTTAACTAAAGTAAAATAAGAGAAAGTTACGTCCCTTGAGGTTTATAAGTTGTGGGAGGTAAAGGAAAAGACCAAAATACCCTTACAAAACCACTTCCCAATTGCTGAAAATCTTAGCTGATGACCAAGGCTGAAATGTCATCAGATTCGTGATAAGTCGTCACAAATGTCGTCACTTGGGAGATGGTTTCTGCCTAAGGCTGACAACATTCATGATAAGTCATTACACTTGTGATAACTTATCAGAAATATCATTACTGGGGGATGGATTCTGCCGAAGGCTGGCGACGTTTGTGATAAGTCATCATACTTGTGAAAAGTTATCACGAATGTCGTCACTCAGTTTTCCAGGCTAACATGCTGGAGTAAAATGGGTATAACTTTTTGCTCCGGTATCAGATTTTGGCGAAATTGGTATCGTTGGAAAGATAATTCAAATAAATTTCATTTGATATATAGTAGGTCTTCTAATTAGATATATACAAAGATTTATGGTCGATTGAATTTGACCTAAGTTTTGACGCTCACTAAAACTTGAACGATATGAAAACTTTCAACTTGTCCTTGAGTTAGGGGACCTCTTATAATACCCCGATTATTTCTTAAGCCTAAATCTGTCTTTTGAATGGATATATATGACTTCTAAAGTGATTGATGTTTAAACCATGTTGTATTTCTCTAATTTCCACTATTTGTGATGTAGAGAATTGAATAAGCTTTCCATCGATACCAATTTCATCGAAATCTGATATCGAATGAGTGAGTTATGGTCATTTTACTGAATGCTATCGGATCGCCCAGGTTTGACGGTCGACCTGGTGGACCTTCAGGTCCTTGGTGGACTGTCAAGTGTCCCGTCAAGCCAAGGAAGTAGCTCTCTTTTTGGGATGTCGTGTGACGGTCAAAGTGGTGGACCGTCACAAAGTTGATGGACCATCAAGGTGTCCATCAGACCGAGGCAGAATGTCCCATTCCTGAGCCCCGAGTGACGGACGACCTGGTGGACCGTCAGTCCCTCTGACGAAACGTCACTTCGACCGTCACTCCGAGGCAGAACATTCCAGTTTTGACACTCGAGTGACAGACGATCTGGTAGACCGTCAGCTAATCTGACGGACCGTCAGATCAACCGTCACAGGCCCCGATCTGTAATTTTCAACTTTTTTTCAAAAGGGTATCTTGGTCATTTCTTCTCCTTGTGGCCTTATATATATATATATCTATGTAGGGAAGAGAAGATCATTTTCTCTCCATTTCTCTCCAAATTTTTTTCAAGAATTCTCTAGAAACCTAGGGTTTCTTCCAAACCCAAAAATCAAATCATCTCCAAGAAAGTCAAGAAATCTCCAATAAATTTCTTCAAGTTGTTCAAGAACTAAGTTCCTCAAGTCAAAGGAAACAAGGTCTTGGTCTAAAAGTGTGAGAAAGAATTTTCAAGCAAGTTTCTGTATCTTCAAAATCAAAATCTAAGGTATGTGGGGTTTGAACAAGAACACTCCTTTCGTTCTTGTGCCTAAAGATTTACTTTCTATTACTGATTTACATGATTTTGCAAGTGGGTTTACACCCAAATTTCTTTATTTATGATTTGTGAGATTTGAGTTGAATAAGTTTGATACTTATGATTATTTTGCCATCATGTTTCTTAAATTGAGAATTTATTCCATGAGTTGTATATTGTCATTACATATTGATGATTTTTGAATGAGTTGAGATAAATGTCATGATTTAAGTCTCCCATGAGAAGTTGATTATTGAATACATATTGATATTGAACTTGAGAGTCAAGAATGAGTCCTATGATGTTTTCTTGAAACTTTTGATATTTGAAATGATTTGATAAGCAAATGTACTTGATATTGAGAAAGATTGTGTTGAGTTCAGTCGAGTTAGGAATTCACAAGATGTTTATGATTTTCAGACGAGATACATATTTATGTTTTGGTCTTTATAATAAACCCATGAGTTGATATTGATTGAGGTGGATTTCCTAACGCGTTCTGAGCCGAGTTTGGGAGGAGTATTTAGCACCGAGCGGGAAATTTGGTATTTCCCCAGAACTACGTGCCACCGTAGGATTGATGTTGATGATTGTGGGTCAAAGGCCGAGTATAAAATTGTGATAATGAGATTGAGGTTGTACTCCCTGGAAAGAGTGCAACACCCCGGCCAATGTGGGGTTCTCTCTTTAGGAGGGCAAAACGTTGGACTCCATGCGGCTCACATGGTGTAGTTATGTCGGTTATAAGAAACTCCCGCGTCCATAATGATATAAGTCTCTTGAGTTACCAAGTCACTCTGAGTCACGACTTAAAGAGTTTGAGTTGAGTTAAATGATTTATGAGATTTATGAAACATGTGTCATTACTGATGATTTATGGAAATAATGTTTCAGATAATTCAAGCGAAGATAGTTATTATTGTCAGCATGCATGATTTCTCATACATTTATGATATTATTTAAAATGCTGCATCCACCCCCATATACTCAGTACATTCCAAAGTACTGACCCCCATACTCTTTTGTATTCTATATTTTCTCGTGATATAGGTTCAGGTGCTCAGTCTCAGCAGCGACAGTGATCTTTGAGTACCTTCCTCTACACTTCTGCAGTTGGTGAGTCCTCATGGTTCGAGGACCTGTATTTCCGATTTTGTCTTGTCAATAGATGGTTATTTATTTTCAGTTCTGTACGAGTCACTTGGGGATCTGTCCCAATGGCTCATCAGACTTGTATAGTAGAGGCTTTGTCAGACTAGAGTACCAGTATGTACAGAACTTCAGTATTTTGATTGTACAGAGCACTATTACTTCGTATCGCAGTATGTTTATGACATGGTTATTCCTCTTTATCTTAGCATGATTTGCGTTATAGTGAGTTCTGAAAGTGATGATCGGCTTAGAGGGTTAGCTTGGGGCCACGTGTGACCTTAAGCATCGTGTGACGTCTCGGGATGGGTTCTTGGGGCGTTACACCTCTATGATCTAAATTCATGCTCAAATAGATTCCCACACTACATAATTGATTAACACACTAAATTTACATGACAATCGAGGCTTATGGAATATCTACACATATGAATGACGGATTTTCATTCTAGTCCAAAATCTGGGGCGTTACATTATCTCCCCCTTGGAATCATTCGTCCTGAAATAAAACTTGATAGACTGAGAATACTTAAAGACGTGAATTTTCAAAACATAAAAATATGTATAGAATTACTGACATGCTGGAAATTCATACTGAACATGCATATCTGATGCATGACTTTTTGATGGAATTCTTATGTTGAGCATGCATACCTGATGCATGAAATACATGACTGAGCAGTTCTCATGAATGTATAACTGGAAACACTGATAAGTGGAGCTTCTACTACTGAGCATGCATATCTGATGCATGAATATCTGACTCATAATAGCACGAATGAAATTACTGATAAGCTGAGCTTTTTCTACCGAATATGCATATCTAATGAATGAGTACTTGACTGAACTGACTCTTAAATGCTTGAATGAATATGTACTGATAACTGATACTAGCCTTGTGAGAAATATTTGGACATGCAATTGAATGGGTTTAAAGTTAAGAAAGCATGGAGAAATTATGGGGTATCTCCCCCTTGGGACTCTATGTCCCTCTAAGAAGGCTTAATTTACTGATACATTGGGGCGATGCAAAGGACACTGGGGCGATGCACAGGGCATCTATGAACTAGATCATAAATAAACATGGAGAGTTGAAACTAATGCATGATGCATGAACTGAGTTATACTCGCAACTACTTAGGTAATCTGTCTTGGAATAGTTACCTTACTGAGATTTCTGATAGTATGGCTAGATGGGAAGATGTGAAAACAAACTATACGAATCTGATTGTCTGACTGCTAAACTGAACTACTGGCTTTACTGACTAACTCTTTCTGAGAACTTAAGCTTAACTGAAGCACTGCTTCTACATTCTTTCAACTAAACCTTCTACCTTAGCCTCAAGTCATCATCATAAGTCTGGGAACACTTCACTAAACTCTGAACTGAGCTACAATCAATCTACTCTAGAGTTTGTGATACAATAATGTACCTAAATAATAACTCATCCTGAAAGACTAAACCTAAAAGTATAAAGCTCACTGTTAATACTATCCCAAAACTATTTGTGGGGACTGCCTGAGAAAGCTCTATCTGTAGGACTTTGGGCTTCACTACTTTTGCTACCTTAAGAGTAAGGTAAAGCTGACATGAATGGAACATGATGAGAATCCACATAAGTTTCTTAGAGAACCTTTCTATAGAACGATCTGAGACATGAAAGAAGGAAAACTATTCCTAAAACATCTTATAGCCTCCTGCACATAAATGTGGCACACAACACACCCATGTACAAGACTCTACTAGATGAGGCTTTCAGACTTCCTAGGACACTATTGAACCTTAGGCTCTGATACCACATTTGTAAGGCCCCAATTTTCTGAACTGAAATGATACATGGTGCTCATGATACCGAAGGACCACAAGCTAACCCATGACTGATATCTGTACCTATACACTGTATAATATATGAATATAAATGCGAAAACATGAACTGAAGGCCATAAAGTTCAATACTGAACATAATCTGAGTATTAAAAAGTTCTGAATAAAGAGGTATCACAATACCAAAACAGAATTAAAATACTGAAGTTTGAATCAAGTCTGTAATCTAGTCTACGTCTAGTCTGAAAGCCTCTACTGTCTGAATAACCTGAATAAGGAGTTGATGGGACATGTCCTCAACTAGCTCCAACTAATGAGCTAATCAATGAGAAAATAGAGAAATAATCATGTCCTCAAAGGATGATGACACACTTCTAACTCTGACTGCTGAAATCTGCAATGCTACTGTTGCTCTGGAACTCGTGCCTCTGAACCTATGGCATAAAATAAAATACCATAGAGCGAATGCGTCAGTACGTCTAAATGTACTAAGTATACGAGTAAGGTAGGCAAAATGCAAAGGATTTATATGCATGAACAATGCTGATTGATATGAACGTGAGAATACATACATGCATAAGTAACTATAACTGAACTCGTGGTGATACTGACTACTGAGTCTGAATGCTGACAACATGAGTTTACTGATACTGAGATATTGAATAGATGAATGACTATTTTTGACAGTTCGAATTATGAAGAACTGGTCTGATTGACTGTGTCTAGCAGTCCTGAAACTGAAACTGATAACGTAAGCTATGCCGACTGATCTAATTGATATAACTGTAATGATCGGCCTAACCGATGTAACTAATACCGAGCGATTGTATCTGACAGTCTAAATCTTCTAATAATGATTAAGAGTGACTAAGCTTGAGATCAGGCCTAACTAACGGGTGATCTCTAGAACTGATATTGAGAATACTCAACTAAATCTGAGACTGAGATCAAGCCTATCAGATGAGTGACCTCTGTAAGTACTGATACTGAATAACTTTACGTTAGACCAAGCCTATCTAGCGGGTGGTCTATGAATCTGTGGAACTATCTGAGTTTCTTACTGAGATTAATGACTGTATCTGACAGTTCTAATTTTTGAGTTCTACTCTAAAGACTGATACTGAAACTGTAACTGTGGGAGTTCTTACTTAACCGACATGCCCCGAGTCTGAACTAGTGGGGTCCAACCTGTAACCCCAGCTGGAAGGGTGTCAATACCGTTCCACGAGTAAAGACCTCTTTGGTCAAGCCTATCTGACGGGTGACCTTCGTAGGAAGTCAAGACTAAGGCAGTATAATAGTCAAGCCTCTCTGACGGATGACTAGCCCTTTTCTGATAGGTGACTTCAATATCCTGCGCTGGCTATGCAGTTCTGGAGTTCATGGATTGCTCCTAACGACTCTGCCTCTCTGACGGGGAGCCGTCATCCCTGCACTCGCTCGGTGCTAGCTCCTACTCCCAACTGAAAGACTCTGAACTGATTCTTAAAACTTGTACTTAAACTGAACTGAAGGTGTTACTGAGTTTCTTACTTGACTGAGCTGACTGAGTTCACTTGGTTCCGTTATCTAACGGAATACTACTGAATCTATTATCTATCCAAATGATACTAAGTTCTGAATTGATTTCTTGAATGTTACTGAGATCTGGGCTAAGTACTGAACTGAAGCTGGAATGATAACGATACTTAGATTACTGAGATTTCTTAAGATTTATAACTGTCTGAGAGTTCTGAATTCTGTAACTGACTTAGTTCTACTGATCATAGCACGACTGAGATTATCTCGAGACTGACTCGACTTTAGGCACACAACTATATTTTTTGGGTACAAGTACCCCCAGGACTCGATGGAAGGAAACTGACACACATGATACTTCTTGATCATCGAAATAGAATCCATAATTCGTAATACCATAAATAGAGGATTTCATACTACACATGGTTCTAAACATCTTATACATGAAAGGGAATATATATAACATGGGTATACTTGCATGCTTCAATATCATGGACATTCCATATCACAACAACAACTCATTACAATACCACATATCAATCACATAGAATTCATGTGGAAACATAAGGAATAGAACATGGACTTGTCATTTAAGCACTATTAAGTCATAAAAACACGGATTCTATCAGTCTTGGTATTTTATCAAATACATTACATGCATAACTTTGGGAATAGGTATACTTATCAATTTGACAATCTTAATCCATCTAAAATTCATGGGTTTCAACTAACCTACTCACATGCTTCATGAAAAACACATCAAGATACAACCTTGAATCCAAACAACAATCATCAACATGAATATAGTCATAACACAACAAGGAAATCACAATTTATAATTTAAAACATGATTCTTGAGCTCCATAGATGAAAGAGATCCATGGATGAACACTACGCATACCTTAGAAAGGAAACATTGATGAGTTGCTGGAGAGTTCTTGGATTGGGAAACTTAATTCTTGATTATCTTGGAAAAAGGGCTTGAATGTTGCTTTTGGGAGATGATTTTAATAAAAACCCTAATCTTGTGGTTGAAAGTGTAAGAGAGGGTTTTGAGATGTTTAACTAAAGTAAACTAAGAGAAAGTTACGTCCCTTGAGGTTTATAAGTCGTGGGAGGTGAAGGAAAAGACCAAAATACTCATACGAAACCACTTTCCAATTGCTGAAAATCTTAGCTGACGACCAAAGCTGAAATGTCGTCAGATTTGTGATAAGTCGTCACAAATGTCGTCACTTGGGAGATGGTTTCTGCCTAAGGCTGACGACATTCGTGATAAGTCGTCACACTTGTGATAACTTATCGGAAATGTCGTCACTGGGGGCTAGATTCTGCCTAAGGCTGACGACATTTGTGATAAGTCGTCATACTTGTGATAAGTTATCACGAATGTCGTCACTCAGTTTTCCAGGCTGACATGCTGGAGTAAAATGGGTATGACTTTTTGTTTCGGTATCAAATTTTTGAAAAATTGGTATCGTTGGAAAGATAATTCAAAGATCTTTCATTTTACAGATAGTAGGTCCTTTAATTCGATATATACGAGGAGTTATGGTCGATTGAAGTTGACCTAAGTTTTGACGCTCACTAAAACTTGAACGATAGGAAAGATTTCAATTTGTCCTTGAGTTAGGGGACCTCTATGATCTAAATTCATGCTTAAATAGATTCCCACACTAAATAATTGATTAACACACTAAATTTACATTGGATTCGAGGCTTTTGGAATATCTACGCATATGAATGACGGATTTTCATTCTAGTCCGAAATGTGGGGCGTTACAATATACTATATATATAATGTATATATATTGTTTAACGTATTTAAAATGTATATAGGTGGGTATATATAGTGTATATTGAAAAAAACTTTTTATTTTATTTTTGACCGGATTTGACTGAATTTTTAACCGGGTTTAGGTGGGTTTGACCGGGCTGGGTTAAGTGGGACGGGTTAGGGCTATTTTTAAAAATTTTACTATTGAATCCGTCCCATCCCGGCCCACTTAACCCCAACCCGGACCCTGCCTGGCCCACAACCCGGCTAAATTTAATGGGCCGGTTCTGGGTTGACCCAGCCCGACCCACTTAACACCCTTAACAAGAACATTATGATTCCCCTAATGGTTAGTATAGAAGATTATTTATCACATTAATTGGATTATTTATTCTGCTTATTTATAGATAACTAGTTTAGGTGTACGCGCCTCGCGCGTGTACGCTACTTTATTGAGTTCAAACATTACACTAAATAGATATTTTTCTAAATAACAAAGATAAATATAATAATTACATTCAACACCTTTTGGAGAATTTATTTAACTAAACCTAACCTTTACCAAAAAAAATTATCAAAGCCGATCGACATTCATCTACCACTTATAAACTGCAACAAAACAATACGATGATAGAGACATCAAAACAATATAATTACACAAAAAAAAATTCAAAGTTGTCTGACACTCATCTACCATCTGTAAACTATAACAAAATAAAACGATAATAGAGATATCAAAATTGTACAACTAAATTTAACCTTTACACCAAAAATATTCTCAAAGCAGAGATATAAAAATAATACAATTAACCCTAATCTTTATGTAAAGAAAATCCTCAAAACTGACCGACATTCATCTACCACCTGTACACTCATCTACGACCTGCAAACTACAACAAAATAATATAATAGTGATTACAAAACTTCAATTTTGATGAAAATAATTCTTGTGTGAGCAAAAATTTTGACCCTAAAGAATGACTTGAATGAAAACAAAGAAATATATATACACACACACGTTGAATTCTATTATGTTGACAAAAACAGAGAAAGAGTTAAGGGTTAGAAAATTAAGCATCCACCAATCTTGACATGCAATCGAATTAAGTTAGATGAGCATCAATTATATTTTTTCAATAAGTAAATTAATTTCTTCGGTAGTTTAACCTGCATCTCAGTATTTATAGAAGTATTTCCTTAATAGAGTCCTATTTTAGAAGTATTTTTTTTATCCTATTTTAAGAGTATTTTTCTAATTGATCAGTATAAGAAAAAATATTAATTGATTCTCCTTCCATATATTCTAGAAGTCCCATATATTTTAGGAGTCTATTTAATATAATTAAATAATAATTAAAGAAAATAATGAAAAGACAGTTTTGTTAAAGAAGAGTCTTTAATGAAGGACAAAAAGTTCAAATCACTTTTGTAAGGTCTTCACACTTTTAATATGTTATAAATCTAGATTATAGATATAGATTATAGATTATAGATATAAATATAGATTTTATGTGATTAGAATTTATATGTTTAATGAACTTCTTGTTGTTTTTTGGACTTAGTAAAACTTTTATTTTGTAATAAGAACTTCAAACACATGTTCAAACTAAAGTATGAACAATGAACTGAATTTGTAATTCTATAGTGACAACTTTAAACTTTTAACAATAAGTTCAACCTAACTTATGAACAACCAAATGAAGTTCGAACTATTTTCTGAAAAATAGCTAAATCAAACGTTTAGAAAGAGATGAAGATTGAAAGATTCAAGTCCACCAAATTCATAATGTGCCCTTAAGGAAATTATTTCTCTCAAATATCCAAGGTTATGTAATATATCCTCTCAGGGTAAAATGAATCACTTCGACAGAATAACAGTACCTCAAATTCTGTTGAACTATGAACACACCCAACGATAGCAAATCACACTAGAGTTTTTTCAAGAAAGAGGAGTTGCTTTTTACTTCAAAATTTTATGTATGTATCTGAAGAAAAAATTAGATATTTATAGCCATTAAAGTGTTGCTTCATGAAGAGAAGCAATGGTCTAGAAAGGTGCACCTTTTCATACAGGTGTAACTCTTCAGAAAAATCACAACTTATAGAAAAGGTCATAACCATTCAAACTGAAAAGATTCTTATTCAAATTATATTCTTTCTCTTGATGTCTTTTCGGAAAAATACTTATTTACTTTTTCATTCACACCTAAAAACCTAACACTTCTGTATACACTATGGGTGTCAAACGGGTCGGGCCGGACCAACCCGGAACCGGCCCTTCCTTTTTAACCGGGTTGAGGGCCGGTTAAGGGCCGATTTGGACTCTATCCGAGCCGGGCCGGGCCGGGCCAAACAGTAAAAAAATTAAAACCCACCCTAACCCGACCCACTTAACCCAACCCGATCAAACCCACCAAAACCCGATCAAACCCGGTTAAAAATCGGTCAAACCCGTTTAAAAAATAAATAAATAATCCAATATACACTATATACACTCCAATATACACTATATACACTCCAATATACAATATATATTTTTAAAAAAATATATAAACAATTACACATATATACGTACCATTCAATATATAATTATATATGACTATACGTACTACTTTAAATAAAACATGTGCTATAATAGTATAATATATATATATATATATATATATATATATACACACACTACAATATATATATATATATATATATATATTTATATACTAATTTATAAAACATATACACATGTATACGTTAAATATATTCTACTTTAGAAGATATATACACATATATATGCACCATTCAATATATATGTACTACTTTAAATAAAATATATACTACAATATACATATATATATATACAACAATATGTATATATATATAGTTACATACTAATTTATAAAACATATATACTTGTATACATTAAAGATATACGTCTATAGAAGATATATACACATATATACACACCATTCAATATACATGTACTACTTTAAATAAAGTATATACTACAATATATATATATATATATATATATATATATATATACTTACATACTAATTTATAAAACATATACACTTGTATACGTTAAATGTATACTACTTTAGAAGATATATACACATATATACACACCATTCAATATATATGTACTGCTTTAAATAAAATATATACTACAATATACATATATATATACAACAATATATATATATATATATATAGTTACATACTAATTTATAGAACATATACACATGTACACGTTAAAGATATACGTCTATAGAAGATATATACACATATATACATACCATTCAATATATATGTACTATTTTAAATAAAATATATACTACAATATACATATATATATACTACAATATGTATATATATATAGTTACATACTAATTTATAGAACATATACACATGTATACGTTAAAGATATACGTCTATAGAAGATATATACACATATATACACACCATTTAATATATATGTACTATTTTAAATAAAATATATACTACAATATACATATATATATATATATATACTACAATATGTATATATATATAGTTATATACTTATTTGTAAAACATATACACTTGGATACATTAAATATATACATCTGTAGAAGATATATACACATATATACACACCATTCAATATATATGTACTACTTTAAATAAAATATATACTACAATATACATATATATATATACTACAATATGTATATATATATAGTTATATACTAATTTGTAAAACATATACACTTGTATATGTTAAATATATACATCTGTAGAAGATATATACACATATATACACACCATTCAATATATATGTACTATTTTAAATAAAATATATACTACAATATACATATATATATACTACAATATGTATATATATATAGTTATATACTAATTTGTAAAACATATACACTTGTATACATTAAATATATACATCTGTAGAAGATATATACACATATATACACTTCTATAGAAGATATCCAATTTATAAAACATATACACATGTATACGTTAAATCTACACTTCTATAGAAGATATATACACGTGTATACGCACCATTCAATGTATATATACTACTACTTATAAAATATACTACATTATATATACATTACAATATATATAGATATACTTATATACTAATTTATAAAACATATACACATATATACGTTAAATATACACTTCTATAGAAGATATATACACGTGTATACGCACCATTCATTGTATATATACTACTACTTATAAAATATACTACATTATATATACATTACAATATATATAGATATACTTATATACTAATTTATAAAACATATACACATGTATACGTTAAATATACACTTCTATAGAAGATATATACACGTGTATACGCACCATTCATTGTATATATACTACTACTTATAAAATATACTACATTATATAAACATTACAATATATATAGATATACTTATATACTAATTTATAAAACATATACACATGTATACGTTAAATATACACTTCTATAGAAGATATATACACGTGTATACGCACCATTCAATGTATATATACTACTACTTATAAAATATACTACATTATATATGCATTACAATATATATCGATATACTTATATACTAATTTATAAAACATATACACATGTATACGTTAAATATACACTTCTATAGAAGATATATACACAAATATACAAAACATATGCTACTTAATATAATAAATTAATAATATTTGGTAGTAAATTAATAACATATTAGAAGTAAGTTTTTAATTTAAAGTAGAAAACTAGAAATTCAATTTTAAATTTTAAATCATTAAATGAAAAAATATAAAAAAACAAGGATTAAGGAGTGAATGAATTTGGGGAATTTTATTGATTGCAAAATGATCCAAAATTTATAATTTACATGAATGAAAAATCTATAAATTATGCATCATTTTTTCCAACTCATTCATGTTAATATTAATGGGAACTTGCATAGGATAGTCGAAGTCAACGGGGGCAAAACCATGCATTGGACTTGATTCTGCTGAGTTCTCCCGTGAAGTCATAATTTCTTCAAGTTTCAGCTCGTCGCTCGGCTTTGGTTCCATTCCTTGGTTTCTTCTTTCCGCTCTAATCCAATCTCTGAGGCAAACTAGAACATTCATTGCATTGCTTCCCAATGAGTGTCGGTTGTCTCCAAGCTGTTGTCATCCCTGACTAAAGGCGCTCTCTGATGCAACGGTTGACATTGGAACATTCAAGATATCTCTAGCTAATCTTGAAAGTACAGGATATTGTGTTTCATTACTCCTCCACCAATCCAACGTGTTGATCCGTCGTCTGCGATCCTCTGGTGCCATCCGAAGATAATATTTCAGCTCTTCCCGATAAGTTGATGTGTAAGTTCTCTCATCAACACTGTTCCAACAATTTAAATCATAAAACGAATCAGAAAAACCACTATGTGCCGGCCTTTTAGAAGATGATGACTCTTCGGAAGGATGAGGAGCGACAGTTGGAGTGATATTTGTAGGTACGGCTAAATCAAATAAATCAGCATAGTGATTATATAATTTTTCTATGTAATCCTTTGCATCAGCCGTAGCCGTCCACAAATCAGGTTGTACTTGTTCAGAATCATGGTTAGTATTTATTTCTAAGTTAGTATAAATAAGCACACATATTATTATATTTCATGCACGGATTTAGCATAGCACCAACCAAGTAAATAGGGAGAATCGGAAAAAAATATTTTTTAAATTTCGTAAACATGGCGCCAACAGCTTCTTTATAACCTTCTTTATTTTTATATTCTTTGAGCAAACCAGAAATATCGGCTATATATGCCAAAATATTACAAACAGTAGGATAATAAGCACCGGAAAATTTAACCGTAGCTACATAAATTTTTTCTAAAAACTTAACAAGATCATTAATTACAACCCAATCAGAATTATGTAGCATGCAATCAGCAGAATCAGCAAATGAACCGCAATGTTGGTTAAAAGCTAGTGTAATAGGAATTCTATATTTATAACAAGTTTTTAAAAATTCATACGTAGAATTCCATCTAGTATCAATTTCCTCAGGCATCAAAATCGGTGTAAGTCCATTTTCTTGACATTTAACTTTAAATTCTCTAATTCTCGATCTACGATTATTTCCTTGAATAAAACCAACAGTAAGGCGAATTTTTTCAATATAAAACTCAAAAAACTCAAGACCATCTTTTACAATTAAATTATATATATGACATGCACACTTAATATGAAAAATTTCAGGCAAGGGCGGAGATAGCATAGATTTTAATTTTTTTATGACAGTATTGTTGTTAGAAGCATTATCAAAGAAATACATAAAATTTTATTTTCGATACCATAATATCCGACAATTTTAACAATAGAATCAACAATAAATTGTCCAGTATGTTTACGATCTTCATCATATAAAAAAGCAAGAATACGTTTTTGCATCACGAAATTACTATCCATCCAATGACAAGTAACGGTTAAATAATCATTTTTATTTACAGCACGACCAAGATCAGAAGTTAGGGACAATCTACATTGAATATTTTTTAACAATGTTGATAAATAAAAACATATTGTGAATGAAGTCTAAAAATATCAGACCGACAAGTAGTTCTAGGAATACCTTTAAACATAGGATTATAAATTGCTTGTATATAACGAATAAAGGTATCAGAAGAAGGAAAATTAAAAAGCAAACAACCTACAACTACCATTTTAGCTATTTCTTCCCGGTCCCTCAATTTATTATACTTCTTCTCTACGTGACCGGTTGCTGGGTCCATTCTAGTTTGCGTTGGCCCACCAACATCCCCACCACCTTTTGCAATACTTAACTCTCTTTTGTGATCTTCAGCTACATGTCTCATTAACGTACCCGTACCCCCTTGCTTGCCTCCACTTCTATGCTTATATATTTGTTAACAAATATTGCATTGCACCTCAATATCTGATATACGTTCAAAAAATTGTCATGCAATACTAGTTCTTTTACGAGGTCTTGGGGCACTGGGAGCACGGGGAGGGAGATTAACCGATTCAGATCTAACGTTAGCATCTCCTACTGCGGGTGTCTCAGCAATATTTTCATTATCTTCGTCTAAATTAACCGCATCTACTTCATTTTCTTCTTCTATACCGTAATTTTTCTGAGCTTCTACATAATCCATATCGTGAGCACCTATACCTATTTCTTCCTCAAAAGGTGTACCAAGCGGTACCGGAGGCGAAGGCACACGAGTATATCTACTACTTGAACTACCTTTACCGCTAGTAATTCACTTTTTACTACCACTACCGCTTCCGGGATAAAAATTTTTAACACCTTTAGTAGCGAGGTTTCTTAATTTATCCATAATATAAATTAAATTAAACTAAAAATATTCAAAATACATAAATATAATAAAATTAAATATTAAAAAATTAATACAATAAATAAAAATTAAACGTAAGAGATGGAACGACAATACCAAATTTTGGAAGTATCCGAAGATTGCGACTTTAGAAACTTTCGCTCATACTTTGTAAACGAAAAATTAAAAAATTAAAGTGAACACTTTAAGAAATTAAATATATTGAATATTTGAGAATTGAGAATTGAGATTTGAGAGAGAATGAGATTTGAGAGAGTGAAAAATTGTGTGAAAAATGATTTGAAGTTGTAGGGTATTTATAGAATTTTTTTTGGGATTAAAAAATATTTTTTAAAGTTTTTTTTTTTTTTTTTTAATAAATGGGCCCAAACTAGCCGTTTGGACCCAAAAACGGCTATATAGCCGTTGGGCCAACGGCTAGTTTGACCCAATTTTTTTTCTTTTTAAATAATGGTATCCGGGCCGGATTAGTCGGTCCCATTTTAAAAAAATAACCGGCCCAAAATCCAAAACCCTAAAGCCCTAGGGCTTACCGGGCCGGATTAGTTACTTGGGCCGACCCGGCCCACTTGACACCCATAGTATACACGTCTCAATATTTATCATTCAATCATTTATATAAATCAATTATATCACCCTACTCCCTCCTCCATCTTCAAATACACGATCCTAAATTAGATTTGTAGAAAATTAAATTATAGTAACTTGATTAACATTTTTGAACTACTATGTGGAGATTAGGATCATTATTAAATCCAGAGTAGGCCACATCAAAAGCACACCTTTAGCTTTCACAACTTTAGTATTATTTTCTTCATTGATGAATCATTCTCTTTATATCAAAATGATTAAAAGGATATTGTATGTTAATTAATGAATGCATTATTGAACTAAACTATGACGACAATATCGTGATTAATTGAAATTAGACTACGTAAATCACATGATCTCAATCTTTAAACCTCTTTATATATAGGAGAGGATGCTTAAGTTATCCTAATTTCTAAATACAGTCTACTTAAAACCTTGCCTACTACCAACCACAATTGTTTCTTAGTTTTTAAGCAACACCACCTCCTTTTCTACTTTCTCACTTTTATTAGTTCAACAAAATAATCAAAATAAAATTTTAGATGCTTCATTTAAATAGTTTTAAAAGTATTTAATATTTTTTTTTTAAAAAACTTCCTTTTGTTGAATTTGTGTTGATATCTAATTTGACGTTTGTGTACGTGCTAAACATCCAGTACATTCTATTATATTGAATGATATTGGACTTTGTTGTTACTTTATTTATTATTTTTTTTGAAGTTTTTTTTTACAGAGCTATGGTCACTTATTTCCTCTAAATTATTCTCTATTTTTCTTTGTTGAGATAAATAATGTTTCTTCTCTTTTTTCCCATTTTGGCTTGACCTTGATATCATCGTTACCTCCAAAGTAAAAGGTAGTTAATGTACATTTTCTTAAAATTAAGGGGGGTGTATGTAAAATTAGTAAATTGCGAAATTGACTGTACAGAGAGCCTTTAGGTACAACTTCCAAATAGGAAAGTACAACAGTAAATGTTGAAAGATCTTCTTCTTTACCTGTAAAGAAATCAAGAAAATCTCCATTTTTGAAGCACACCCTTTGTAAGAAAACTCAAAAGGGTGTCTGAAAAAATGGTAAAAGAGGAGCTCTTGATAGAAGAACAAGAAGAAAGGCAACTCGGTTCAGTAAAGGTCCCGCTGTGTGTGGGGTCCAGGGAAGGACCGGTTCTATTAGAAGAAGAAGGTGCAGTAAAGCTCCCGCTATGCAGGGGTTCTGGGGAAGGTCCGAACGAGGAGGGACTATTGGAAGAAGAAGAAGGAGGAAAATGGAATGTTGAAGAGGAGAAGAAGAGGAGAAAATGCAAGAATGTAATAGAAGAAATAGCGGAGAAGTTGAAGAGTGAAGTGGTGGAAGAGGTAGTTAAGATTGAAGCAGCTAAAGATATTAGGAAATTGGTGAGGAAATCATCTTCTTCCGGCAAGACTCGTTCACGGTTTGCTGCTGCTGGTGTTATTCCGCCCTTGGTTCATATGCTTCACCCTTCTTCTTCTTCTTCTTCTTCTCTTCTTGCTCGTGAAGCTGCTTTATTAGCCCTCCTTAATCTTGCCTCCCGTAATGAACGGTTAGTACTCTTCAACTCTTCCTTTTGAGAATTACATATGTGTGGTCTGGATATTTGTTTTGTGAATGAAAGTTGTTCAAAAATTCTGTGGGTTACTTTGAAAATGGTGATTTCTTCTTCTCCAGATTAATTAAATGGTGAGTCTTGAAATATTTACTACTACTATATAACTGAGAACTGAGAAGTAAAGTTGTCTCCATATGACTATAGGTCACGGGTTTTAGCCGTGGAAGCAGCTACTAATACTTGCATTAGGTTAGACTGTCTACATCGCGCCTCTTGGGATGAGGCCCTTCCCCAGACCCTGTTAATGTCGGATGCTTTGTACGCTTGCCTGCCCTTATTAGAAATGACAAGGAAAGGGTGCTATTGGCAGTTTCCCTTCTCCAATTTTCATTTAACAAGAAGCTAAATGATGAAAATGGTGGATTTAATGTAGAGTCATATCAATTCCATTTTAACAAACAACAATCCTTTTAGATGTAGGAAGCTTTAAATTAAGGATTTGGTGTAATGGAATGGATCTTGTATACAAGAAGCTTGTCAGATATAGAGACCAGCTGCAAAAGGTCTCCAGTGTGGACATCAGCTCTAAACAGAAAGAGCTAGTTGAAATGATGAATGTTAGTTCCGAGAGAATAACCAGGGTTAATATGTCAGAAATTTAATGTTAAGTATGATTACCTTACTTAGGTATGGGTTATTGTCACCTAGATGTCATGATGACGTTGGCTATTTAGTTTCACTTGCAAAATAGGGTAAAGAGTTGGCTATAAGTCTCTTCTCAGGAAAAAAAAGAGTTGGCTACAAGACTGGGACGGGGGCATGGAGTTCTTTTGTATATGAACTAGGTTAGCCATGCTGACGCTAATACTCATATGAACTAGGTTAGCCATGCTGACGCTAATACTCATATCTGAAGAAAGATGATATGGAAAAAACTAGGGACTTTTAGGGCAAAGAGGATATTCCAGTTCCTTCAAAATGGGATGCACCATTGATATTTGATTCATTGAGTTTTTATCTTTAGATGAACATTTCAATGTTTCATCTTCTCATTGGTGTTTTCAAAGGTCTAAATGAAGTGTGTCACAACTGTGAGATGCACTTGAAATGCCTGGGGCAGCAATGAGGTGCACATGCCTAACTGATAGGTCATGAGCCCAGAAAAGTCTTGCTCCTCACAAGCATAAACTTGGGTCCAGAAGATCGGGACGTTGCTGGAGGTTTCTTAGTTGCTTCCAGATGGGAAGGGAGCTGGGAACTATGAGAAGAAAAGGAACAAGGCACTTGTACAGGGTTAGCACTTAGCAGATAACAAGAACCATATGAGATGATTTCTAAAGCATATCAGCGACCTTGAGTTCCTGTGCCCACAGGAAAGCTGTGATAGGGAAGGAAGAAGTGGCTTTCGCTGCCGCTGCCGCTGCCACCTCCAGTGTATGCCTCAGGTCACCATTCAATAGTCGTGCATCTCAATTGTGGGCTGTGAACCAAGGACCTTGTCTCTCTGCAAAGCAGCAATGTAAAATTGTAAAATACTCATAGAAAAACTTAAACCTAGAAGCCTAAGTTTTATGACTAATGAGATATTGGGCCTAGCTGAGACTCTAGTTTGCCCTTTAGAAGTCATTTTCTGTTCACCGAAAAAGATTTCAAACAGAAAAAAATGCATTTAGAAGTCGTACTCTAAAACTTTGCTCGTCAATTCCTGTTTGGCTTTGAGTGATGTCTTCTCTTTCCCTTTATCAAGCAAGTCACACCTATCACCTTTGATCCCATCTTGATAACTGGACTGAATGTCTCATCATAGTCTATCCTCTATTGCTGGTTGTGGCCTTTGGCTACCACACGAGTTTTGTATTGATCAATAGTCCGATCAGACTTTGACTTTCTCTTGTATGACCACTTGCGAGCTGATGCACATATTTCGAAATCAAAATTTAGCAGGAAAATGGGATGAAGCCCACCAGAAAGCTTTTTGACAAAATAAAGGAATTCCTCCATTCTAGTGCCTGCAAGGTCAGGAAGCCTTTATACATGTTAGTCACTGAAACCACTGGCTTAATACGCAGAAACAAAAGTTTTCACTTTTAATGTGCAAGGACTACAATTTCAAGGTATTCATAAACTGTGTTCTAATTGATATTTGTCAAAAAGTCATGATCCTTGGGCTTCTTGCTGTGATAGTTAAGTTCTTGCACCTTTGCATCTCACTTGAAGATGTCATCCTGTTTCTATAATATCCGACTCTTGGTCAGGGCAGATTACATCTTCTTCCTATTTTTGTGGTTCTATGGAAAAAAAGAAAAAAAAAAATCATGTTTCCTGAAACAAGTATCTACCTTTCACCCAGGTTAGGCATGTAAATAAACTTCTCACAGGCTGTAACTTTACAATATGTACATGGCTCAATCATCTTTATATGCATCGTCTCCTGAGCTGTCTATTGACACAAGGGAGGAAGCTTTTCTATCCCTCCAGGTTGTGACATGAATGGATGATGGAATTGTTGTTTTGACATTTAATTCTCATTTTTAAGTCCTCCCTTAGATTCTGTCTTTCCATTGTGTAAAGTTCTTTGTCTTGTTTTAATTATTTTGTGTTCTCCTGGTGTTTCCAATTTTTTCTTCACCCTGTTTGTTATGGTAATTGGTGCCTTTCCTTAAGAGTTTTCTTGATATTGGTACAGTTAAAATGTCGTAGCTCCCCAAAGAATGATCAAACATTGACACAATCTGACGCTTGATTCTCTGGTTTCATTCCCATAAACCTGGTTAAATCGCTTGTTTTCCATGAATGTTGCTTTGGATCTCGACTTTAGTCTCCATAAGTTCTGGAGTAAAGATGGATGATTATACAGAATAGAGGATAGTTGGTGTGATCACATGATCATATCTTATTCTCATATGTTTCTCTTTCCTGTGCTCATGTAAGCAAGATTTCTTCATTTCACCTAAGCATGGTTTTCTGCCAACAACAGCCTTGTTTAGGAACAGTTTTTTAGTATCCTAGACATATATGATACATCTTCATTGTTCTTTTTGTCCCCCCCCTGTTTTTTAATAATTTTTTGATTCAACGATAATCAACTTATCTCCTTATATTCCTTTCAAACTTATCAGAAACAAGATAAGGATCGTTGCGTCTGGTGCCATCCCTCCACTTGTGGAGCTTCTCAAGTTCCAGCATGACAATTTGAAAGAACTAGCAACTGCTGCTATTTTGACATTGTCAGCTGCTGCAACCAACAAACCAACAATAACTGCATCCGGAGTTGGACCTCTTCTGGTGCAGATCCTGAGTTCAGGAACTGTTCAAGGAAGAGTTGATTCCGTCACAGCCCTCCACAATCTCTCCACAAGCAAAGAAGATCCCAAGCTGGTTCTTGATGCTAGATCGGTTTTTCCACTAATGAATCTCCTCAAAGACTGCAAGAAGTATTCCAAGTTTGCAGAGAAAACCACAGCCCTCTTGGAAATCCTCTCTAATTCTGAGGAGGGAAGAGATGCAATTACAAATGCAGAGGGTGGTATACTGACTCTAGTGGAGACTGTTGAAGATGGGTCACTCGTCAGCACAGAGCACGCTGTTGGAGCTTTGCTGTCATTGTGTCAGAGCAGCCGAGACAAGTACAGGGAACTCATTCTCAAAGAAGGGGCCATTCCAGGCCTTTTACGACTAACTGCAGAGGGCACACCTCAAGCTCAGGAAAGAGCTAGAACACTTTTGGACTTACTTCGAGACTCTCCTGCTGAAAATAGATTCTCATCGTCCACATTGGAAAGAATAGTGTATGACTTTGCTGCACAAGTAGATGGAACAGATAAAGCTGCTGAAACAGCCAAGAGATTGTTGCAAGACATGGTTCACAGAAGTATGGAGTTGAGCATGAGTCATTTACAGTTGCGGGCTTCATCTTGTACCCCTTCAAAGGTGGAGTCTGTATAATAGTTATGTAGTATACAGCTAAGAGAAAAGAAGCTATGTAAATGGACTATATCAGCTCTTCTTCCTCTGCCTGATTTTATGTGGAAAGGCCCGAGTTGCATAGACCATATAACTGGAAGCTGGTAGCTAGTAGATAGTATTATTACATGCTGGCGGTAACACCAGTGGTCTTGTTAAGGTGATTTTCTTGACCTTAATTAGCATTGTACATTTCTAATTTAATCACTCATTTGTAAAGTTTGCAAGTTCTTGCCCATTGCCATTTCGCATATGTTACATCTATCATTATTTTGTGCAAAAGAAAATTCATTGTACCCAGGTCTTTGTCATTTGGCATTATACAGTTTCTTCCTATAATCTTGACTTTCCTTTGTTATTCAATTTTCTACCAATGAAGACTTCATTGGAAAAAAAGGGGGTTTAATCTGGTGCACTAAAGATTTCATTATCCGCGGGGGTTACATGTAACTATGGTCAAAATCTTCTTGAAAAACTTAAAAAATAAAAATTGTACTTGAGATGATTTGCCATTACTTCTCTTTATGTAGTGAAATTTGCGAATTTGGTAGAACTCAATAATTTGATGTAAATGTTATTATTTGTAGTATAACCAAACTTGTAACTTAAGCTCGAACACTGCATTTGTTCTAAAAGATCTATTTAATATACCATTCTCTTTTCAAAAACCATTTGTTATCAATTGTCGCGTGAAGAGCATTATCATTTTGCAAATGTTTGTTGTGTAAGAAAAAACAGAATTCTACACCGTGAGTCCGTCCATAATGGATAAAACTAATAAATAACCACTCTTTAGATTGGTGATGAGAAGTTAACCAACAATAACACTAATAACAGATTTAGTGTAGTCCTATAAATTGAGTGTGAAGATCGTGGTGTATACGTAAATAATACTATATTCAAATACAACAAACAACTGATAGTACTAGAAATCGAAAAACAAGAAAGGATAAGAGTAATGATATGAGAAACAGTATGAAAAGAAATTTTACAATGCTACATACTAGCCCTCTATCCCGACCCATATCATCTATAATCTCCTATCTAAGATCATGTCTTTGGTAAGCTAAAAATGTGTTACGTTCTATCTAATCATCTATTTCGATACTTCTTCGTCTTACCTCTACCTCTCTTGAAGGTGTTCACAATCAACCTCTCACACTTCTATACTGTGTTCACAACCAACCTCTCACACTTCTATACTGGAGCATTCGTACATCTCATCTTCACATGCTCAAACCATCTCAATCCCATTCCCGCATCTTGTCTCTACTGAAGTAACTCCTGCCTTGCCCTAGATATCTCACAAATTTCTAGTCCTATCGCTCCTAATAAGCCCACATATTCATCTCAACACCTCCATCTCACAAATTTAATCTTCTAAACTAGAAAGTGCTTGTCTAACCTAACACTCCGCCCCAAATTAGTGTTTTTAAAAGGCATTTTTGAAATGAGCCGCGAGGAGGAGAGTAGTAAAAACACATTGGGACGGGCTAAAAACACATCGAGGCTATTTGTGGGCACAAAAGTATTGTGAGGATAAGCCCCTCAGTCTGGGCATACGTTTAGGCGTCAGGCGAGTTTTTGTTTTGAGACGTAAATCTAGAAAATCTCTCCTAATTAAAATTAAAATTAAAATTGCAAAATAAGTACTTAAAAGTTAATACCAAAAGACACAAAATTCAACTTGTTATTAAACTTTAGGAAGTTTTTAAAAAATTAGAGATCAAAATATTTTTATTTTTGCCCTAATTTTTATTCTCTCTTCGTCTTTCAACGGATAAAGGAAAAAAAATTAATCAATATGAAAAAAGAGTTTAAAGTTACGACACCTCCTATAACTACATCACCAAGACCGAGTAACAGAATAGCGGCCAGAGCAGTAGATTCCATAGCCGCGGTTCTTCCTCCATCAAAAGGCTCTGAGCCTGCTATGTAGTTAGGCTACAAGATTGATTCTCTGATGATAGAAAGAGAGAGGATAGAGGATCACGCTTACAAGCAACCTTTTTCATCGTCTTTTGCTGACCCTAGTTCTATCAAACCAACTTCTTCAATCCTGGTGTGAACTTCTTCCTGCCTTCTTACCCAAGAGCTCTGATTTCGCTTAAATAAAAGTAGCTCTTATTCCTTACTCTTTCGAGTAAGCATTTTGAAATTTTCTTAAACATCTGCTTCATCACTTGCTATGATATTTTTGATTGTAGGTTCCTTCTTTGTTTTATTTTTTATTTTTGATATTTTAAGGTTAATTTATAAATTTTTGCTCATGTGAAAATTTTTTATGACCATTTTTGATTTTTTTTAACTCAATTATGGGCGAAAATCATTTTCATCTCTCAACTTTGCTTTAAAATTTAAACTTCCTCCTCAACTTTGAACAATAATCAATTTTTTCCTTTTATCCTAATAAAATCTTTAATATACCTATTGCGCCCGTCATTATCAACTTCTTCTTTTTTCCTTCTTTAAAAATCATGATATTTTCATTTTAACAATTCATACAATAATTGTTTTCATAAAAACATAAACATTATCTTTTAGGCCAAAAAAGTGAGAAATACTAATTAATTATTTAAGCTAATGATATTCTGTAATAAAGTAAATTAGCATAATTAATATTTTTTTTATTAATAATAATTAAATCTCTAATATTTATCTATACAAGTGAAAATAAAAATCAATAATAACTATATAAATATACTTCGATGCAGGATACAAAAAAATTAACTAAATTAAGGTAAGATTTTTAAAGAGGGTATTTATTTAGATTTTAAATTATTTTAAACTATAATTTATGTAATACTCCATTAATGATAATCAAAACTTGTTTATTTATATAGACAATAGACAATATCCCTATCATTTCATATTACTTACCCCTCATACTAAAAATAACTGTATTCAATTACTTGTCTAATTTATTAAATTAAGGGAATATTTTAATATTATTTTTATATTTTAAATAACTACCTAGAGTAGTAGTAGTCAAATTTAAAGTTTCAAAACACTATTAATAGAGTAAAGACATAAAGTGATCACTAAAGTTGTTCGAGATTTGCGAAAAGACACTTAAACTTTACGAGTGATCTATTACTCCACAAAAGTGATATAGACCGTTATAAGTAGACCATTTGAACTATTTGTCATCAACCTTGGGATTATTTTAGGCGCGTGTGAGTCAGTTTTTAATTTAATTAATTAATTAAATTAAATCATCGATCTAGGGCAGGTTTAACCCGACCCGACCTTTCACCTACCATCCATATTCGATATTTCTCTTTTTTTTTTTTCAATTTCTCACTTTACTCTCTTCATTTTCTCTCTCTTTTCTTTATTGATTGAGCTTGAATGGTGGATTAACAGTGTAGTGTACGTAATTTAGAGATTTGGTTGGTCGATTTCATGAAGAATTGAAGATTGTCAAGTTATATTTTTCGTATTTAATTAATCTTTGTTAAAGATTGTATTGTTCATGTATTTTTGAATGTTTGGGGGGAAAATACATTTGTAGTCCTTATTTTAGTGGAAATCTTGTTAGTATTTATTCATTTTCTTAAGCAGTGCTATCTATTTCGTACTTGTTGCTATTAGGGTTTTGTAGTATTTTATTGTGCTAGACAAATACATGTATATATACTTGTTACAACTAGGGTTTTTACAGAAAACACATTAATGTTTGTCTCGATATGGAATTATGTTTGGCTATTATGATTTTGTTCATATTATGTTAGGACTATTCACATTTAGGACTTTGTTACTGATTTTGTGAATGTTAAAATGTGTGTTTACTGAGTTTGTATCTTCTTTACATGATTATATAGTATTGTTAGACTTTTGTGATTTCTCTATAAGTTTGGATTGTTGAGATTTATAATTTTTTAATAATTTTTTGCGTTTGGAATGTGTTTGTTACATATTTTTTCAGGAATTTGTCTACGTCTTTTGTTTTGATAACTTTAAGATGGTATCATGGGGGCCAAATTGAATTTGATTCCCCACTTGATTATTGTTGGGACTGCAACTGAGTTCCTAGATAGGGATATTGATATGATATCTTATTTTGAGTCGAGAGACTACATAAAGTATTTAGGATATACAATAGAGTGTGACTTTTTATTAAGTGAGATGAATTTTTGATAGAAATCAAATGTGATTGGTTATTTGTGACATTATCAGCAAGTTAAAAAATGGGGATGGATTTGAGGTGTGTGTTTCTCATAGGGTGAATGGATCTTATCAGGCCCCACTTGAATTGGAGTTTGTCCCCAATGCAAGGGATAATGAGGTAGTGAGAAATTTGTAAACCCTTTTAATGAGCTTGATGCTTCCAACCCTAATATTAAGCCTCCTTCTACTTTTTTTTCTTCCAACCATTCTGTTGAAACTTTAAATTATTTTGCTGAAACTTTCAACCCTCTTGATAAGCGTCCTCATTCTTTTGTACCTTCTAACACTCTTGATCCTACAATAAATAAGGATTCAAGTGATGATGATTTAGAAGAAAATTCAGAAGGGGATACCAGTGAAGAAAGTGAAATTGACAATGATGTCCATCAAGAGTACGTTGGTATAAGGGAAAACAAAAGGCATTTCAATAGATCACAAAGAAGAAGTAGAGGTACAACTTCTGAACAGAATTATGTTGGTGAAACAGATCCAGACATTGATTATGATGAGACAAATGATAGTATTAGGAATAGCCTAGTGGGTAAGTTAGGAAGTGATGAACCTTACTATCTAAGTAATGAAGCTCCTAACTTTGAATTAGATAGTGAAGTAAGTTGGGGAGATGGTGAAGAGGTTGATCAAGCAGTGCATAAACTCGTGAGAAGGAAGAAAAAATAAAATAAAGTTATTTCTGATGAGACTTGTGAAAAAGTTATTTGGAAATTAAGATTGATTTTTCCAAGTGTAAGAAAATTTAGGCTAGCAGTGATGAAAAATGCAATTCAAGAAAAGATTCAAATTGAAGAGTATGTTAATGAGCCTGACAGAGTTAAAGTGAGGTGCTGTAAAGAGACTTGTGATTGGTGATGTGTGATAGTAAGGATAAAATTAGAAGAGATTTTATTGTTAAAGATACAATTCTATTCATATTTTTTTGACATTAACTTTTTACTATCTTTGCAACTCGAAGTATTTGGCTAGTAAATACAAAGACAGAATAACTCAACAACCAAATATCAAAATTATCCAATTACAAGAGAATATTAGAACGGAGTTAGATATCCATGTTGGTAGAAAAACTGTGAGAAGATCTAGATCTAAAGTGATACAAGAGATTATGGGTGATCACATTATAGAGTACAATAGAATTTTTTATTACACGAATGAGATTTGGAGGAGTAATCCAGGTAGCACTTATGTTGTTAAGGTTGGAGAAGCTGATGAATCTGGACAGTTAATATTTAAAGGGTTTTATGTGTGTTTTCATGCTTTAAATAAAACATTCTTTGAAGGTGCTAGAAGGTTGATTTGGTTTGGATGAATATTTCCTCAAATGTGTATGTAAAGGTCAGTTGTTGGTGGCTGTTTGCGGGGATGGAAACAACCAAATGCTGCCTATTTCTTGGACAGTTGTTGAGGTTAAGAATCAGTTTTCTTGGGCATGGTTTCTTCAACCATTGATGAATGGCCTTGAGCTTTAATAAGGGCATCAATTAAGTATCATTACTAATATGCAAAAGGTATGACTATTCTTAAAAAGTGTTGGTTAATATTTTTTCTTTAGTTCTGCAAATTAATATGTTATCTTTCTTTACAAGGGACTAAGAATTCCTGTTAAAAAACTATTGTCACTGGCTGAACACAGAAATGCTAGATATGTTCTTGCCAATTAGTGCAAGGACAGAAAATGAATAGAAAGAAAAAAACTATTTTGGAGGATTGCAAAATTTATATTTGAAGATGAATTAAAGAAGTATATAGAAGAAACGAATAACTTGGGAAGGGTTTGTTTGGATGCTTTTCTATGGTACAACTTGGAGACATGGTGTAAAAGGTACTTTGAAGAGAATAACAAATACGACATTATGGACAGTAAAATAATAGAGAATTTTAATGCATGGATACTTCCTACAAGGTTCAAAACAATCATTATAATGCTTGAGGAGATTAGTGTGAAGATGATGAAAAGAATTGCTGAGTTGAGGCAGTTTTCAAACACTTGAATCACTGACATTTCTCCTATGACACTGAAGATTCTCCAAGAAAATATTAACAAGTCAATGCAGTGCAACTTGTCTTGAAATAATTTTTTTTTTGAAATTGAGTACAAGGGTTTCACACACTATGAACATTATGAGTAGGAGTTATAGTTACAGAGCTTGGAAGCTTAAGGACATTCCTTGCCGTCATGGTGTTGTTGCCCTTCATTACAAAAAATATGAGCTCATAAATTTTGTGCTATCACAAGGATACCTACCTTCGCATGTATATCTATTTTATTCAGCCAATGAACAATATAAAAATATGGCCAACATCAAATAATCCAATTGTGAAGCCACTAAAGGTTAAGAAGATGCCTATAAGACCAAGAAAAGTTAGAATGAAGGAGGCTAATGAAATACAAAAAACTATAAATCTTAGAAGTGTGGTGCTGTTATAACTTGCAACAAATATGGTACACAGGAACACAATAAAAGAGAATGTCATACAAGAGATTAATTTGATCCAAATCAGTCGGTTGGAACATCTTCTCAGGCACTAGTATTTTTGTCTGTCATTATCTAATGTATATTTATTTAAGTAAAAAGACTAATAGTTCAATACACAGGTGGGAGCTTCCACTAGCAAAGAAAAAGGCAGGGCAAGGGGCAGTGTTTTAAGTCAGTCAGTTGCAGCTTCTTCTCAGGCATAGGTATATTTATTAGTTTGTAATTATCATAATATCTTAAATATATGAACTAATATTTCAATAATCAGGTCACCATAACTATTGAACGTGGTAGAAAAAGGGTAGAATTTCAATTGTATCAAGTGTTTCAACTGTTACAACTATTTCAAGTCAATCAGATAAAACTTTTGCACCCACATAGGTAATTTATATAATTATTTATAAAAAATACATATATATTCTAACATTTGAGTCTCAATAAATAGGCTAGTGTAAGTGATTGGCAAAGAGGAATAAGTAGAGGAAGGGACAGTGGCAGAGAAAAATGGATGCCTCAAGAAAGACATGACAATAAATGCATAGGTAGAGGAAGAAAAATGACTCAAGAAAATCAAACTAGCTCTGGCAGTGGAAGGGACCTATGAAGGGGATGTCTTCTCAAAGACAAGAGCATGAATATATAAGTGAAGGACATACAAGACCTTTTAAAAGGCCAAGAAATAGTAGAAATTAGAATATACCAAGCTAAATATGGATTTACCACTCTTAATATAAGTATTGAGTATTGTTTTACTTGAGTTATTCATATTTATGTCTTTTTAGTCATTGTTTTGACTATGCAGCTCAGATTGTCAAGTACAAGGGTCACTAACACTGGTACAAGGGTAACAAATAGGGTTGGTATAGTAACTCGTGATATTGGATACACACCAAGGAAAAAATTTAAATGAAAAATGAAATAAACCATAACCAAAGCAAACTTCAAAAAATGAGGTCTGAAAAAGTTATACAAACTAGGTCAGCAATTGCTACTAATAATCAAAGCAAAACTAGTTCAAGTAGAAAGACTCGTGTGTCATAGAAATAGGGCAAAATCGGTAGCTGATGTGATATTTTTGACAGATTTGTGGTGTTGTTAATGTTGTCCCAAACAATTATGATTTTTATATTTTGGTGATGTTCTTGATACCATTTTGATTCTATTGTTTAGTTGAAACTATGCTTTGTTATCTCTATTTTGTTAGGTACCTTTAGGTATCAACTTATGTTTTGTAAGGTAGCAAGCAAAACAAGGTTAAGTTTTTGGTTGTAGTTCTCATTTTGAAATTAAACATTGATTGTATTGGAATGAAGTTCCCATCTTGTGTCATTGTGGTTGCCTTTTTACTTTAAATTATTATATTTGTAGTTGAATATGTATGAATAACAGATTTTGATTGTTCTCAACTAGAATACCATAATATATTAATACAAAACAGGCTGGATAAGCCTAATACAATGTGATAAAAAACATGTTGCATAACCTTTTCTTACAAAATCAATAAAAATTTCATCTTGTTAAAGCCATTACTATTCCGACAAAGATAAAGCAACAAAAATAGTAACCAAACTATAACATGTAAAGTTGAACAAGAGAAAAACTATGGCAATTTCAGTTGCACACAACTACATTTGCCATCTTTTACATTCTTGATAATGCATAAAAATAGAAAAATTACACGAAAATCACGACAATGAACTTCTAATTATAATATTTTCTCTTCTTCTCCTTCTTCTTCATCGCTCATTTCCCCTTACTTTCATAAAATGACAATGCCCCTTTCAACTCCTTGATTCTGTCGACCAACTTTAGAATAACTATCTTAGATCATAAATTAATTTCTTCCAAATCTCTTCATCTAAAGAAATTGCATGATTTATCCTAAAATAGAGCATAAGCAAATCAATTTAAGAAAAACAAGAAAAAAATAAGAGACTATGTATAGAACATACACAATAGCATAGACAAGACAAAAAACTTCTAGCTATGTTGTCCTCTGACCATGGCGTTTGCATTGAAAGTAAGTATCCATGTTTGCATCACATATTCAAATGCTACATGAGAACATTCTCGTCATTACAAATATGATTAAAGATTACATTTGACATTGCTTAAATTTTTTTCCTCAAAACTTAATCAGAAAATATAATTTGATTTCAGAAATTTTAAATAAATTAAGATGAAACAATGACTTAAAAGTAAGAAGAAATTAGAACATATATGGAAAGTGCTTACCTCCTTAGGCCGATTCAGTTGAGAATACCTTGAGAAGAGTCACCTTTTTTCAAAGCTCCAAGCCTCTTTCAATGGAGATTATGAGATATTGATTCTATTAAAGAGGAGAGAAGATAGATATTTAAAATAATTGATAAAAAAATTACATATAATATTTTTTAACTGGTGGTTGCAACAAATTTTTCAGCCTCGCACGCGTTCTATGCGTGAATGCAACATGAGCTAAGAATCAGTCAAAATGATCCATTTACAATAGTCTATACTATTTTTTGGGGGTAATAGATAGTCCACAAAGTTGAAGTGTCTTTTTACAAATCTCGAAAACTTCAGTAATGACTTTATGTCTTTTCTCTTATTAATAAGGTTAGTTTAATAAAATACACTCTACTTAATATTTTTTAAGGGCTTTGTCATACAAGAAGGGCCAAGTAATATAAATAGCACGGAATAAGAAAGTGGATAAAGACAAAAATATACGAACATGCATGTACATACATGCACACACGCTTAATGTATATAATATTAAAATAATATTCATAAAAATAACTTATAAATTTAATGTTAATGAACTTAACTTACAAGTTATAAAAACATAAGTTAAAAAAATAAATTATATATAATATAAAGAGGTATTACATAAATATATTTAATATAACAAGGGTAAAATGAACATTACATAGGATAAAGGGGGGGAGTTTGATTATTGTTCAAAATTGAGAGGGAAGTTTGATTTTTGAAGCAAAGTTGGGACGTGAAAATGATTTTCACCCTTTAATTTTTTATTTTGATTAACATTTTAAGATGAAGATGTTCTCCGTACATTTTTACTTATTTAATGTTTTTCTTGAGATTTCTATAAAGTTATATAATTTGATTTATATTAATTTAAAAACTAAAAATCCTTGAAGCTTACATTCAATGCCTTGAGACTTACACCTCATCCCATGTCAAATAAAGCACCTTGCCTTTAAAAACATCATTGTAACAAGATCGCATATGCCCAGCTTAATCCTCCTAACATGGAGTCAAAGATAGGCAAGGATCAATAAGTTAGCTAACAAAGTAGATGTTGAAGTAGAAAGAAGGCTAATAAATAGGAACAAAGTCAAAAAATTCTAACGACTTTCTTTACATTTGGAAGGGCATGACAACGAGATCTCATGAGTGTTATATTTTATTTTCATAGGGTCAAATCAAGGTACAACATTTTGAAAATCTTGAAATTAATTAAGGAAGTCACTATCTAATTAGTTCTACGGTGAATTAAGATGCCTATTATAAATTATGTGATTAAAACTAATGAGAACTTTATTTTAAGGTCTACTTACATGATTCTAGGTAAGAATTCTAATTATGCTAAAGGAAAGGGATTAAGCATCCTATAGGATCCGCTAATATGGTTAACCGGATAAACTTAGGTTAGTTAATGAAAAACTAAAAGTTGAGTGCCAAGAAATTTCAAAAGCCGAATAATTAAGTGAGAAAATATTTTCAAACTTGAAACCTCTTTCATACTTGCATTAAAAGGTGAAATTTTTAAAAAGGTCTCTTGATTGAAAAAGATCGTTACTTATTATAGTTAGATGACTCTAAAAATAAAGTAAAGATAAAAATTCTGCTCGTGGAATAACAACCATATTTTGAAAGCCTCTTAGAAAGATTTTTATCTTTTTTTTAAGGAAAAGGTTGATTCTTGTCAAAGTAAAAAAAAAGCTACTAGAAATCTAGCATTATGTACGATAGGTACTTTATAAATAACTAGGATAGAATAGTAAGTGATCAAGCATGAAATTAAATGATCATCACATTGCAACACTCATTCAAACTGAAAATAAAAGTCTAATACTGTAAGATCTCGTAAGATTCTAGCTCAATTCAGCTCACCATAGTATGTTAAAGGGGCCAAAGACTTAGAAAATTTTACTAAGTGTTAGAACTTAGTCATTTCTAAAGCTCCTAAACTTCGATGATTTTATTTTTGACCTTTCCGATAATGAAAAGTTAATTTTTAAGTTGATTTATGATCGAAGATGTCAAAGGTACATCTCGGGTGAGTTTTGGAATTTTCGGACGAGCGTAAGGGCATATTTGTAAGTCCAAAACTGTAGCACCATCGGGATAAGCCTGTGTCGCGTGCCCCAGTCCACTGGTAGGGGTACCCATGGTAGAGCCCGCAATGCGCACTCCAGTCCGGCAAACCAGAGCTTACGATGCGTGCTTCATCGCGGCCTCCTTAATTTTTAGCTTTCAATCATATTTTTTCAAAGGCAATTGGGTCTTTTACCTTCACCCAATTGGTCCATAACACGAGATTAAGGGTCCCAAAAGAAAAAATTAATCATTCTATTCATAATTCTCTAAAAAAAAAGCAATCCTCTCTCAAGAACAAACCCTAGCCTCTTCGAAATTCAAACTTCAAGAAATCACCAAGAACCTTTACGAATTCTTCAATTAAGGTATGTGTGATGTTCATTCATGGGTCCTTTTTACCCATGAAGCCCAAGAATCCATTTTCAAGTTTGAAGTTATGATCTTTACATGTTATTATGAATTGTCTTCTTGAAGTCATTATGAACTATGACTCCAAACTATGTTTCCATGTGTTTTCGTTGGAATTAGCTCTTGTCATGTTTGAAGGATGATATTCGCATGATTAATCTTTAATCCATGATTTTTGTGTTGTAATTATGTTAGTATCACATGTTTTAACTATTCCCATGCTCAAGTCTATGAATATTAAGTTTTTGATGAAATGCTTAAATGATTGGGTTTGTGAATAAAGATCCCTTATTATGTTTTAAAGCTTTAACATATGGTTCTATTGTTATTACTATTGAGTCCTGGGGGTTATGAATACCTAAAATCTAGCTGTTTACGTAGTCTCTGTATTTTTAGAATGGTTTCAGATATGTATGAGCATTATCAGTTCAGTCAGTTATCATGTCAGTCAAACTTAGATTAGTTCAGTAATCCGAGTCAGTTCAGTTGGGAGTAGGATTTAGCACCGAGCGAACTCAAGGATGGTGGCTCACCTTCCAGTTGAGGGTTGATGAAGTGTTTACTTGCCAGTTGAGGGTGACACATATCTTATTAGAGCACCTGCTAGTTGAGGGTGACTCAACCATTGTTAGTACCCGTGGCACGGTACTGACACCCTTCCAGCTGGGGTTACAGGTTGGATCACAATTAGCTCATAATGGGGCATGCCGGTTAGATGATACCTCCCATAGTCTTAGTACAGTATTCAATTTAGAACTCAGTTCATTTTTGTTTAAACATAGCATACAATTATCAGTTATTCAGCTATCAGTATCTCAGTATTTCAGTTTACAGACTAATTCAGAATTAGGTTATATGCTTGGTCATGCATTCTCAGATTTTACAGTTTTTATGCATTTGAACTCAGTTATCTCACGCTATTCATTCAGTCATTATCTCATGCACATAAGCCTATGCATTTTAGCCTAACCTCATCTCGCATACCAGTATATTCAAAATACTAATTGCATATATTTTCTTTGCTCTATGATATCTTATATCATAGGTTCGAACACACAATTTCCTAACCGTGCTTAGCCAGATTAGCCTATCAACAGTCGTGGTGAGTTTTTATATATCGAGGACCCTTTATACTTATTTTATTACATCAGTATTAAGTTTCAGTTGTTATTTGGAGTTAGTTGGGGTCTGTCCCATCAACACTTTCTTTTTAGCCAGTCTTAGAGGCTTTCAGACAGTTAGTTAGATTATCAGTTCTTATCAATTTTTAGACAATTATTTTTAGACTTATGAATTAGAAATGTTCCCAGTATTTTAAACCTTATGGTGTTTTTAGTTAATTTTCAAACATGTTCTTTTGTTATCAATTTCATTCAGTGCTCATAGCAGGTACTAGCTCATGGATTAGCTTGGGGTTACTTGTTATCGTAAGCACCATGTTGCATCCAGGGTGTACTCCTGGGGTGTTATAAACTTGTTATCAGAGCCTATGGTTTTACAGTGTCCTACGGTGTCTGAAAGCCACGTTGAGTAGAGTATTGTGCATGTGTGTGAAGAGCGCCACACTTATGGATGAGAGGCTACAAGACGTTCTTAGAAAAAGTTTTCTTTCTTTCAATATTCATGTCGTGCGAATTAGAATGAGAACTATTTAAAATCTCTTTCTAATTCAATCTTCTTTTCATTTACAGAACATGTCTTCCAGAAAGACTAACGATAAGAAGAAACAAAAATCAACCAGCACCTCCACCCATTTAGAAAGATCCCCTGAATGAGCATGTTTCTCATGCCAAGTTTAGAGTTGTATTCACTACTTTATCTATTCAATAACATCTCATAACAATCATCCAACTGCTATTACAGCCAACCCAGTGGCTAATACTGCCACAGCTAGAATTCGGGATTTTACCCGAATAAATCCTCCTTTATTTTTGAGATCCAAGTCTGATGAGGATCCACATGAGTTACTTGACATGGTTCAGAAGGTAAAAGATATTATGGGCATGACTTATAGTAAGAATGCAGAGTTGGCTACTTACCAGTTGCAGGATGTAGCTCATACCTGGTTTAAGCAGTAGAAGGGTGATAGAGGCGCAGATGTAGGGCCTATAGAATGGGAGTAGTTTTCTACCACCTCCTTGGACAGGTTTTTCCTTTTAGGGTTAAGGGAAGCTAAAGTGTATACGTTTATTAATTTGAAGCTGGGAAACATAAGTGTGAAGGAGTATTCACTTAAGTTTACTCATCTAGCTAGGTATGCTTCTAACGTAGTGTCTGATGACAGGTCTAGGATGAGTAAGTTTGTATCTGGTGTAGCTGATAATGCGGTCAAGGAGTATAGGACCACAATGTTAATTATGGAGATGGACTTTTCTAGGTAGATGGTCCATGCTCAGCAGATTAAGGAGAAAAAGTCTAAGGAGAGAAAAAGAGAGAACAAAAGGGCTATGACATGTAGTTTCAACTTTGCTTAACTAAGGTCGGAAGGTGGTAACCGTCCTCAATTTCAATAGAAATCTTCAAATCCAATTTTTTCTTTAGTAGTGTACCTGTGCCAAAGTTCAGAAATGATAATCGGGATAGAGCGCAGGCTCTAAATCCTAGGGTGGTGTGAACAGTGGCCGCACTAATACTCTTTGCCAGAAATATGGTATAAATAATCAAAGTGTGTGTAGATCCAGCAGTGATGTGTGCTTTGGGTGTGGAAATCCAGGCTACAGATTCAGGGATTGCCCAAAGAGTGGTCAGCAGGGTCAGTCCAACCATCCCTCTAGTTCCATTCGGTCGCCCGACTCAGCAAGGTGACACTTCCAGCGCAACCAGTGGTCATCACCCAAACCGATTGTAAGCACTTTAGTCCAAACAGGATCAATAAAATTCTCTTGATGTGGTTACGGGTACGTTGCAAATCTTTCATTTACATGTTTGTGCATTGTTAGATCCCGAGGCTTTACTTTCGTTTGTAACCCCTTATATAGCCATCACTTTGGAGTTAGTCCCGAAACCTTAGCAAAAACCTTCTTAGTGTCTACCCTAGTAGGTGTCTGTATTGTATCTAGGCAGGTATACAAGAACTATCCGGTCACAATATCCCAGAAAGTCACTTTAGTTGATCTTGTGGAGTTAGAAATGACTAATTTTGATGTCATTCTCAGCATTGATTGACTCCACTCATGCTATGCTTTAGTTGACTGTAGAAATAGAGTCGTTCAATTTCAGTTTCCAGGTGAAGCAGTGATTAAAAGGAAGGGTAGTACCTAAGCGCTTATGGATCAGCTTGTTTCGTACCTTAGAACTAGATAAATGATATCCAAGGGTGTATGTTTACCATCTTGTTCAATTTAAAGACTCTAATTATGAGACTCCCAATCTCAAGTCAGTTTAAGTAATAAGGGATTTTCCAAATTTGTTCCCTGAAGACCTTTCCGGAGTTCCTCCCAAAAGGAAAATCGATTTTGGTATAGATCTTCTTCCAAATACCCAGCCTATCTCTATTTCTCCCTACAGAATGACTCTAATTGAGTTTAGGGAATTTAAATAAAAGTTGAAGGACCTCCTAGATAAGGGATTTATTAGGCGCTCCAGTCGTTTTCGTGCGTAAGAAAGATAGTTCTCTCAGAATGTACATCGATTATCGTCAGTTGAACAAAGTCACCATAAAGAATAAGTATCCAGTTCCCAGAATTGATGACTTGTTTGACCAACTTTAGGTTGCTAGTTACTTCTCTAAGATGGACCTCATATTCGGCTATTATCAGCTCAGAGTCAGAGAATGTGACATTCTGAAAATAGCTTTCAGGATCCGATATGGTCACTTTGAATTTTTAGTTATGTCCTTTGGTCTAACAAATACTCCCTCAGCTTTCATGGACTTGATAAACCGTGTTCAAACAGTACTTGGATATGTTTATCATAGTCTTCATTAATGGTATTCTTCTCTATTCTCATAGTGAAAATGATCATGTAGACCATCTCAGGATAATATTGCAGACTCTTAGAGCCCATCTGTTGTTCACTAAATTTAGTAAGTGTGTGTTTTGGCTAAGATCAGTAGATTTACTTGGCCATATTATTTTCGGTGATGGCATTAGAGTTGATCCTCAAAAGATCAAAGAAGTGAGAAACTGGCCCAAACCCATTTCTCTGTCAGATATCAGGAGTTTTTTGGGTTTGGTTGGCTATTATCGATGATTTATTAAAGGGTTTTTGTCTATTGTGTCCCCCATGTCTAGATTGACCCTAAATAAAGTCAAGTTTCAGTGGTCATATTCTTGTGAGAAGAGTTTTTAGAAGTTGAAGACTCAACTCACCTCAGCCTCAGTTTTGACCTTGCCAGATAGTTTAGATGGGTTTGCTGTTTATTGTGATGCTTCTAGAGTTGTCTTGGGTTGTGTTTTGATGCAGAGAGGTAAGGTCATATCCTATGCCTCTAGAAAACTTAAACCCCGTGAAAAAAATTATCCTACCCATGATCTTGAGTTGGCAGTTATTGTGTTTGCCTTACAGATTTTGAGGCACTATTTGTATGGGGTTCATATTTATGTGTTAATGAATTACAAGAGTCTGCAGTATGTGTTTTTGTAGAAAGATTTGTATCTTCGTTAGAGAAGGTGGTTAGAATTATTGAAACATTATGATGTGAGTGTGTTGTATCATCCGGGCAAGGCCAATGTAGTGAAAGACGCCCTTAGTAGGTTGTCTATGGGTAGTGTTGCTCATGTTAAGAATGATAAGAAGAAGTTAGTTCAGGAGGTTCATCAATTGGCTAGGTTAGGTGTTCGTTTTATTAATTCAACCGAGGGTAGTGTATGGGTTTAGAATACTTTAAAATCTTCTTTGGTTGCCGAAGTAAAACAAAAAGAAAGATAAGGATCCCAGTCTAGTTAAGTTGAAGGAGTAAGTTAGAGATCAGAAAGTAGAGCACTAAAGGCCTAGTAGAACTATGCAGGAGTTCAGAATTCTTACTTGTAATTAGGAAGAAGTGAACATAGATTTTGTAACAGGGTTGCCTCATTTGCGTCGTCAGCATGATTTGATATGGTTTATTGTAGATAGAATGACCAAATCAGCCCATTTCTTACCAGTTCATACTTCTTTTTCTACCAAGGATTATGCCAATCTCTATATTAGAGGGTTGGTTAGGTATATGGAGTACCGTTGTCTATCATTTCAGATAGAGGTACTCAGTTTACCTTTTACTTTTGGAAAGCTTTTGAGAAGGGTCTTGACACCCAAGTTCATCCCAGTATAGCCTTTCATCCTCAAACAGATGGTCAGGTAGAGAGGACCATTTATACCTTAGAGGACATGTTGAGAGCATGTGTCATAGACTTTAAGGGTAGTTGGGATGATCACTTGACATTGATAGAGTTTTCCTATAATAACAGTTATCACTTTAGTATTCAGATGGCTCTATTTGAGGATCTCTATAGGATGAGATGTAGATCACCTATTGGTTGATTTGAGGCAGGTGAGACTGTGTTGATAGGGCCTGATTTAGTGTTTGAGGCGTTAGAGAAGGTTCAGTTTATCAGGGAGAGGCTTAAGATAGCCCAAAGTCCTCAAAAATCTTATGCAGATGCGCGTAAGAGAGATGTAGAGTTTATAGTTAGGGATTTGGTGTATTTGAAAATATCTCCCATGAAGGGAGTGAAGAGATTTGGCAAGAAGGGGAAACTGAATCCCCAATATGTTGGTCCTTACAGAATCTTTAGCCATTTTGGGAAAGTAGCATACGAGCTTGAGTTGCCTGCAGATTTGGCATCCGTTTATCCAGTGTTCCATGTTTCTCTGTTAAGGAAATGTATTGGTGACCCAACAATAGTTGTTCCTTCAGAAAGTACAGATGTATAGGATAAACTTTCATACAAGAAATCCTAGTCGAGATCCTAGATCGTTAGATTTGCATACTAAGGAACAAAGAAGTTCCCTTGGTCAAAGTTCTTTGGTGGAATCAGTCCATTGAGTGAGCCACTTGGGAAGCAGAAGCAGATATGCAAACCAAGTACCCTCTTTTTTTCTCCGCAAACTCAGAATCATCTTAAGGTAACTATTGATACGCCCAAATTACAACTTTCTTACGAAAGTGTAAGCGGTCGTTGTCAAATATAGAACCCAACGAAGGTTGGGGTCGAATCCTACAGGGAATACTTGTGCAACTAAGTAAGCTGATTCTTAATGGACTGTTGATCTGAGGTTCCAGAATAAAAGGGGGGTTTTAATGTATTAATAATATTCTTTCATTCTTGTATCACACAGAGGTCCATCTAATGATAGTTAATACAAGTATAATTTCAATGAGAATGAGTTAACTAGAGTTATGCTCACCAAGATGTTCAAACAGTCAGGGTTGTGAATTTGTGCTTGATTTCTAACTTTTAATTTCAATTGCAAGAAATATTGAATTCTAAGAATTACCCACTTGCTTCTCAACCTAATGGGTATTTCACCATTTACTTCTTTCGAACTTAAAGGATTCATGTATTATTCAATAGAACTCTCATGAGGGTTGATCCCGTTAGGGCATTAACCCTTAACCCAAGGGTAAACCTACGAATTTCATGTGAATCACCTCTTTTTCCAACATCCACTTTCTTGTTCAGACAAGTGGTGTTCATGGGCTTACTTCTCAAGTTTGCAACCAAGAGATGTCATTATAATGAAGAGAGATTCATGTAATTTAGATAGATGTTAGACATCAGATGGATTCACAACCCCAAGCAGCTCTCTACATCAAGGCTCCCATAACCCTAGTTATGGAAGTTTTAGCTACTCATCTCCATAAAAGATATCAAAGATATATTGATATTCATAAATAGCTTCAAGAGAGGACTTACAAAAGTTACAATATTGTTCTTCTCAATCTTCAATGGAAAATATGGAAATAATAATCAAATCTTAGTTTTTAGCTTCAAATCTCAAAGAAAGGTGTTACAATGCTCTCAATAGAGGAGAAAGTACAATAATACTGTCCTAAGTTGCGAAATAAAACCTAATACTTAGTATTTATATGATTCCAGGAACTGAGGTGTAAAATTTAAACTTAAAATTGCCACATCATGATCGACGGGTCGGGCGATGGGTCATCACTGAGGCGATGGTCCATCGCCTGGACCGTCGCTGGAGCTCTAGTGATAGTGCATTCTATTTCTTGATGATGGGTCGGGCGATGTTTTGTCGCAAGGTAGACGGTCCATTGCGAGACTTCCAGTGATACTACCTTCTGCTTCTGGGTGACGGTTAGTCCGACGATCCATCACATAGTCGACGGTCCGTCGCCTAAGTCGTCACTTGTCATTTTTCTCTTGTTTTGCCCAGTTTTTCCAAGTTATTCTTCACGCTCAGTTCTTGTCCTAAAAACACTAAAGTCCAATGTTAAATACAACAATAGTTGCTTGAAAACACACAATTATCCTAAGAAAAAGGCCTAAAATATTTCGTCAAAAGCCGAAACACAACACCCTCAACTTAAGGAAATTGTTTGTCCTCAAGCAACTCAACACCAAGATGTATATATGAACAACATCATAATAGGCATTTTGCAGTAAAACCCACACAATCATACAATTATTCAACCGCCCATTCGTCTATGTTATCTCAACACATATGGATCTACTACTAGCATTAACTACTAATCAACACATTCACAGCCACATATACAACACTTCAAAGAAATAAGTAGACCAGGTATAACTCAACGTGCCCTCACAGTCAAAGAAGTCCACCTCACATTACACAATCAAGCCGTGGACAAAACTAAGGCTCTCACTTTCAGAAAAGAAGTTACAAACATAGTGCATACCCATAAGCTTGTCCTTATTATCTAACGTTCTCTCATGATTGACTCGCCAAGATCAAGCAGGACTTGCTAAGGGTTGTAATGAGGTTTTAAGCTTGGTGAGGGTTGATCATTTGGACAAGTGACTTAAAGTACAAAACTTCACTCTGTTTACCTTTTTTGGTAACTACTCACCAGGATTACAGTTCCTTTTGCTCATTTACAATCTTTATTACCCATCCGTGCCCTTGCCATAACCCAGTTTTCTTTTTTTTTTAGAAGAAAAGAAACATCATCCACCCTCAACTTATGTTGATGCTGTTAGTTGAGGTGCATAATAACTATTTAGACATCTAACTAGACCAGGGCCGGATGCTACCTCTCAAATCAACTTCAACTCGCCCTCCTAGGCTGCCAACAACCCAATAGTAGCCACCCTCAACTTAGGCAATTTTCCTAAGTCAAAGTGCACAATGTCCAAAATTGGACCAGGGATAAAGATAAGTGTTAACACTTTCTAGAGAGTGAATCAAACTTATTTGGACAGAATAAACACTAACAAAGCTCAACAGGATTTACAAAGGAAACAAAATGTTTTTAGTGGGTCATTATTTTGGCTAAGTGGACTAACAAAACAAGGAGGCCTACTGTCCTATCTTATTGGGTCAAACACACGACAACATCCAATGAACCGGCCAAGTTCTAGGCATAACACTTATGCAAGAACTATGCAAATACTCACACATACAGGCACTGAATTAATTCCTATCCTGCTAACTCTTGGGATTCATATCACATAGCTATGCTTTGCTTCACTTTACATTCTAATGCCAGCTTTAGAGTCACAAATGGTTGCACAACACTTTACCACATGGTAAGAAGAAATAATTATACAAAAATTCAAAATACTTTGCCACAATCACTTATCATCCATATATACACAATGATGCCAACAGAGCAGAAAATTACTTGTTTAAATAATCACTTGACGATATTTGCAGCATATCACATGAAAATAATAAAAATGCAAACTAAACATGCTGATTCTCCTAGATAAAACATGAGGGAAAAGAACATCGACAATAAAAACCCCATAGTACAAGTATCATCCCCTATAAAAAATGATGCAATGTCCTCAATGCATGCAATGTAAGAACAAAAGAAGGAAAATACTTGTCCAACCTCTCAGTCAGATGAGGCGTCAGTCAAATGGTCTGAGGATGCTTTGGCCTCATCTTCAGCAACATTGACCCTTATGAGGGTAGGGGTCCTCACATAAATATCCTACGGAATCGGAGGGATCTTACGGTGAATAGGGTCAAAAATTAGCCTCCTAGTTGGGGCCGAACTGGTGGAAACACCTGCAGCTTCATCCTGCGGTCTCTTCTTCCACTTTTTCTCTGCTCTCTTTGACCTCTTAAGTGTTTTCTACATATCATAGTCTTCTCTCTCTTCTGGTGTCATGGCTTTAAGTCTTCTTTTCTTTACTGCTCTCTTTGTAGCTTTTTCAGCTTTTCATCTGTCTCTGCTACTTTCTTACCCTTGTGTTTGATCGGTCTCCCCATTAAGTCAATAATACCTTTATCATCATCACTTACAATCTTGGTTGGATCAAACATGGGTTGCTTTGGCTGCCGTTTCAACTCTGCTATATCTGCCTGGGCCTGTCTAAACTCCACCATAAATTTGGCAAAATCCTAAATGGACATGGCATCTAGCTTCTTATTGACTCGCTCCTCCATATCATCTATTCTTAGTTGAATGTTCCTAAAAGGACGTACTGATGCCTCTACAATTCTTTCAACAAAGGATTTGAAATCCGCCCCCCATATAGCTAATTGTTTTTCAAACCTTTTCTGGGCTTGTACTGACTTCGCAAAGTTCTCCTGGTTCAGACTGTATTCTGAATATTGGGGTGAGACTGACGCAGAATCTGCAGTCCCACCCATAGGCATCAAAGCTGAACCTGCAAATGTGGTAAGAGGCACATACGTAGCAAGAGGTAATGGCATACCTGAAGGAACCCCTGATGATTCAGGAACTGGTGTCGACTGAGCCTGATGGGCTGAAGGTCTGTTGACTCGTATATCAAACCTTGAGTCATCCCTTGTCTTCTGAATAACTTATTTGTGCATTGCCCAAAGCTCATTATCAACTCCAATGATTAAAGGGACATTTTCCTGCCTGCACAAATCTGTGATAAGACATAGAAATGACAGTGCAGTTATGGTTTTGTGAGAACGGGTAAATAATTCATCGGCAATAATGTGGCTGAAATCTACCATCAATCCCTCAATTAATACGGCAACAATCACAGATCCATTGATTTCTAAGCAGTTATCACCGTCTGTTGGCATTAGCCTCAGTCTCACAATTTCTCACCAGAACTTGGCGCTAAAGCTTAGGAATGACTTAGATATCCGTTCGCGGGGGTTGTGTAACCACGCAGGCTTACCTTTCTCTGTCAATATTCAAGCCAGCCAAGACCTTTGGTTGGTCGCCGTGAACAATCGATGCTCCAAATCTGGTATTGCACCCGATATTCGATATTCTATGTTGTACACTTCGAGATATCTATGTTGACTCCACATACAGAAATTGTGTCTAGATTGTTCATGTCACTAACTGATGCACCTGGGGGACAACCCTTCTCCAGCAACGCCAAGTAGTTGGTGAAAAACTCACGTACCAGATTCGGTTGATAGGTTTCGAGTGGCCTACTCATCCATGCCAACTCATATTCATTGAATTGACGCTCGAGTTCTGGATACTCATGCATTGTTGTTGTCACAATCTGATGTTCCTCGAAAATAGGTCTTTTACTTCCAACCTGTCTATTTTCTTGAGCCCTTTGTAGAAATAATCCTAAGCGCCTTCAAACTACCACCGATAGCCTCCCGTAGTTGTGGGTCCTTACGCCGAACCATGTTTGGGTCCTTTTGTTCTGAAACCTCCTCTTGGATGAGTTTAGATATTTCAACCCCTTCCTCAATCAGTCTTGAGCTAGAGCTACTGTTGCTACTACTTTCACCCTTCTCTTTAGACTGGAAGGATAAAGGAATCACCTGACATCTTTTTCGGGTGTTGTATGTCGGTGCATCCAAACCCTGTGATGGCTATTGCCTGGCTCGTTGGCCTCTACCCGTGCCTCTGGTTGGTGGAAGTTTGTTTGCCATATTACCTATAAGCGAAGCATTTATCATTTAACAAACTCAAACCAGAAGAAAGAAAATTTTTTGACCAACTACGGACAGGGTGACGGTCCGTCGGGTCTGTGACGGTCCGTTGACCCCAACTATCGGGTCGATTCCAGTAACTTAAATTCTGGGGTAGTTTGCAATGGTTTTAAGTGATGGTTCATCGAGGTTCCAACGGTCCATCGCACAAACCGTCGCCTGCACTTTTCAAATTTGAGCTTCATTTTGGCATTTTGTCGAATACCTAGCATACACTTTTTTTAAACACGATTTTCATGGAATTTAAGTCAATAATATATCATAATTTTTGCTATTTTTAGTCCATAGGCTACTTAGACTTAACCCAGGGAAGTGTTTATCAGGTTTCAACTTAATTCAAACCCACACAGTATCAACAAGAGAAGAGAGAATTGTTTTAATATTATTGCCTTCACCTACATCATTTGTTCCTCATGTTAAATAAAATAGAGAGTGATAAAGAGATCATACCTTGGTAATGCAGTACTTGATCACTAGTCTGACTTGCACACTAAACATAGAACAATAGATAGACCTTTGCTTTTGTGAAAGACTTTGTTTTGCTTGTGATAGAAAGATAACAAGGAGAAATAGAGTTTAAATAAATGGGAAAGGTAAGAGGAGAAGTTTTAGAAGAGAATGAAAAGACTCAGGTACGTTGAATGCATTGAAAATAAATAGTCTCAGGCACTTGAACAGTTTGAGCGTTAATTAATCACTATAAATTATCCATTAAAAACCGTTTATGTCGAATAAGGATGAAACATTCAGCATTTGAAATTGATCTGACCCGACCCGCTCAACTAGGGTTAAGTGCGACGGTTTATGCGACAGTCTGTCGCAGATGCGATGATCCATTGAATGACCCGTCGCCCCTTCCAGTAACCTTATTTTGCAACTCGTTGGCGGCGGTTGGGTCGATGATCCGTCGAGCTTGCGACGGTCCGTCGGTCAACCCGTCGCTACTTTCTAGTAACCTAGTTTTTAGTATTTGTTGCAACGGTTCCCAACAACGGTCTGTCAAGGCAGCGACGGTCCGTCGATTGATACGTTGGTCGCCCCCAACTCTTTCAGCTTCTGGTTTCCTGCACTGTTATACCTGCACACTTACACAAGCCTTTCAACTTTCACAAAATAATAAAATAACTTAAACTAATGCTTTACAATAACACAATATGGGTTTCCTCCCACTAGCGCCTGATTTATCATTGTGGCATGACTCAGTTATCTCAATTACTCAGACTTCATTGAGATAGATGGTAGCAATACTCTTTATCAAGTCCATTAGACCAATATACAGTTTCACACGCTGCCCATTAACCTTGAAGACACTCCCGTCTTCATTTTTAAGTTCCACTACTCCAGACGAGTAGACTTGGTTAACTTTAAATGGGCTAGACCATTTAGATTTGAGTTTACCTGGAAAAATCTTGAGTCTGGAGTTAAAAAGGAGCACCAAGTACCTTTCTGAAAATCCCGCTTTTCAATTCTACAGTCATGGTACTTCTTCATTTTTTCCTTGTATAGATCAACCCTTTCATAAACTCCGAGATGAAACTCATCCATCTCATTCAGCTGCCCCAGTCTCATATCAGTTGCCTCATTCCAGTTTAGGTTAAGCTGCTTTAGTGCCCACAGCGCTTTATGCTCCAGCTCAATCAGCAAATAACACGCCTTGCCATAAACCAATTCGTATGGTGAAATGCCAATAGATGTCTTGAAAGTTGTTTGATATGCCCATAAGGCATCGTTCAGATTCCTAGACTAATATTTCCTGCCAACATTTACAGTCTTAGCAAGGATAGCCTTGATTTCCCGATTAGAGATTTCCACTTGCCCACTGGTCTGTGGGTGGTATGGGGTAACCACCTTATGCTGCTTAACTTCATATTTTGCCAAGGCGGCTCTAAATATTTTGTTGCAAAAGTGTGATCCTCCATCACTTATGATGGTATGTGGTACCCCAAAATGAGAGAAGATATTTCTCTTTAAGAATGCAACAACTCGCTTTCCTTCATATCCGCCAAAGCCACTGCCTCGACCTATTTTGACACATAGTCAACGATGACTAATATGTACTTCATCCCAAATGAGCTCACAAAGGGCCCCATGAAGTCAATTCCCCAGACATCAAATAATTCTACCTCCAGCATTTTAAACATTGACATCTCATGGTGCTTTGAGATAGACCCTTGCCTTTGAAATTGGTCATATCTCTTCACGAACTCGTAGGCATCTTTGAACAAGGTGGGCCAATAGTAGTTGCTCTGAAGCACTTTTTTTGAAGTCCGATCACCCGCATGGTGACCTCCAACTAGGGAAGCATGACTCGCTTCCAGTATACTCAACATATCTACTTCTGGGATGCATCGCCTAATAATGTCATCCGCACACCGGCGAAACAGATACGGCTCATCCCAGAAATAATGTGTCATATCATAAAGAAACTTTTTTCTTTGATGAAAGAAAAGATTCTCTGGAATTACTTTACTTACCATGTAGTTTGCAAAGTCAGCATACCAAGGTACTTTTTCGAGCACTACAACTAATATTTTCTCATCCGAAAAGAAATTGTCAATCTCTAGCTCTTCCTTGATTGCCTGATTGCCTTCGAGTCTAGATAGGTGATCTGCCACCTGATTCACATCCCTTTCGATCCTTGACTTCAAAGTCAAATTTCTGAAGTAGCAATACCCACCGGATCAACCTTGGCTAAGCATCCTTCTTCACCATTAAGTACCTCAAGGCAGAGTGGTCAGTGTGCACCGCCACCTTGGTACCTAACAAATATGCCCGAAACTTCTCAAAAGCATACACAACTATTAAAAGTTCCTGCTCAGTCACAGTATAATTCTTTTGAGCCCCATTTAGGGCTTTGCTTGCATAATATATCGGATGGAACAACTTCTCTTTCTTTTGACCAAGAACAACTCCAAGTGCCACTCCACTGGCATCACACATAATCTTGAACGGATTCCTCCAATCCGGAGAAACAATAATTGGAGCCTCCACTAGTTTCATCTTAAGGTATTAAAAAGCCTTACTACAGTCATCATCAAAAGTAAACTTAGCCTCCTTCTCTAAAAGTTTACAAAGCGGGTTTGCAATCTTTGAGCAGTTCTTTATGAACCTGCGGTAGAACCCCGCATGACCGAGAAAGCTACATACCCGTTTGACTGAGATAGGGGGAGGTAGTTTCTCAATCACTTCAACCTTTTCCTTATCTACCTCAATGTCTCTAGCAAAAAATTTTTGACCAAGAACAATGCCCTCATTCACTATGAAGTGACATTTTTCCTAGTTAAGGACAAGGTTGAACTCTTTACATTGCTGCAACGCCCGACTAAGATTCAGCAAGCAGAGCTCAAAAGAATCACCGACCACTGAGAAATTATCCATAAATACCTCCAAGGTGCCTTCAACCATATCATAAAATATCAACATCATACATCGTTGAAAAGTGGCGGGTGCATTATACAAACTGAAGGGCATCCTCTTAAAAGAAAATGTACCATATGGGCACGTGAATGTCGTATTTTCCTATTCTTTAGGAGTAATAGAAATCTGGTTGTAACCAGAGTACTCATCTAAGAAACAGTACCAACCCCTTCCCGCTAGCCGATCAAGCATCTGATCCATGAAAGGCATTGGGAAGTGGTCCTTCAGTGTCCACGAGTTGAGTTTTCTATAATCTATACACACCCTCCACCCAGTAACAGGTCCGAGTGGGATCAACTCATTTTTCTCATTAGCCACAACTGCCATGCCCCCTTTCTTGGGCACGCACTGAACGAGACTCACCCACTTACTATCTGAAATGGGGTATACCACCCCTGTATCTAGCCACTTGATGATTTTTTTCTTTACCACCTCTTGCATAGGTGGGTTTAGACGATGTTGGTGCTTAATAATCGGGATATAATCCTTCTCTAACTGAATCGTATGTGTATATATACCAGAAGGAATGCCAATAATATCTGCAATCGCCCAACCAATAACCCTCTTATATCTCTTAAGAACAGAGGTGAGGTCTTCCACCTGTTGCTCACCCAGGTCAGCCGCAATAATAAAAGCTAGTGTATTCCCACTGCCTAGGAACACATACCTCAAATGGCCGGGCAACTCTTTTATCTCCAAGGTAGGTGGCTCTTCTATAGAAGGCTTAGCAGGTGGACTTGGATAATTTTTCAAGTACAAATCCAACTTCTTGGGTGCATATGAATAAGACCCCATGCCTGTTAAGGCACACACAGTCTCCTCATAATCTTCGATACCGTCATGATCAAAATTCATCAATACAACAGCTAAAGTCTCCACAACAATTTTTTTTCTATAGTCACTTCCTGCTACTCCTCATAATAGACATCCATAATAGAGAATACACTCATATCTTTATGATGTTTCATGGACTGACATACATCGAATCAAACTACCTCATCATTTAGACTGAATAGTAACTTATTTTCCCTTAAATCAATAAGTACACTCTCGATTGTGAGAAAAGGGCGACCCAAGATTATGGGCACCTCAAAATCCACCTCACAATCGAGAATGACAAAATCAGTCAAAAATATGAAACTTGACACCTTTACTAATACGTCATATAGAATCCCCACGGACCGCTTCACAGACCTGTCTGCCATAACTAGTCTCATATTTGTAGGAACAGGATCCCCCAAACCTAATTTCTTATACACAACAAGCGGCATCAAGTTTATACAAGCTCCCAAATCACATAGAGCTTTTGCACAATCAAGAGACCCCATAGTGCACGGGATGGTAAATGCTCCCGAGTCTGCCTTCTTCTACACCAAAGACCTTGTGGAGATAGCACCACAATGATAGAGATTGTCCACCGACTCTTAGCTAACCGTTCTCTTCTTCGTGACAAGGTCTTTCATGAACTTCGCATACCCGGGCATTTGTTCTAATGCCTCCACCAATGGAAAATTGATCGTCAACTGCTTAAGCATGGCCATAAATTTGCCAAACTTTGTGCTATCGACCTTCTTCTTCAATCTATGAGGAAAGGAAGGTGGTGGTTTTGGTAGAGAAGTCACCACTGCTTCCTTTTCCTTGTCTTTCCCTTTTCGAATCCATCAATCGGCTGATGATTAGAAGGAACATCAATGTCATCCTACTTCTCAGACTCCACAATATTACTTTTTTCAAGCTCGACATCTTCTTTGATCACCTCTTCAATAACAGCTTTGCCCACAGAAGGGCTTGGTAATATCTTACCACTCTGTGTGGTAATTGCCATGCAATAGCCATCATTTAGAGGGTTCTGGACTGTATCACTTGGAAAAGTTTAGCTCTTCCTCTGATTTAATACTGCTGAGAGTTGGCTCATTTACTACTTCAACTGTTTGATAGAAGTAGAGTGTGAGTTTACCAACTGACTCATGGACAACAAATCACTTTTCATTGTAGTCACCCCAGAGTTGGTAGTATCAACTCCCTTTAATAATTTCTCCATCATGTCCTCCATGGATATCTTGCCAGAGCTAGTTGCAACATTATCTCTGCTTCTAGGAGGTACATATAGTCCACTCCTATCATGCTTGCTCTTCTAGTTCCTTTTATCTCTATCCTTGTAACCAGCTTTGTCGTAATAGTTCTGACCTTGATTTCCTTGGCTATTGTCTCGGAAACCCCCCTGATTATTTAGATAGTTTTCATCTTCTTCCGAATCAGAGTCAACTCTTCTCTTGGGATGCAACAACTTTCACCTTCTCCATTTTTCTAAACAATAGATGCTTAGTTAACAAATCCATCTGTGTCTTCAAGTGTGCCATGTCCTGGTCATGTTTTTCCTTATTCTTGTGTTGCTATGAAGTCATATTACCCGACATAGTAGAGTTTGCTACCACAGAATCCCTAGTATGCCAAGATCTAATCTGTTTGGTCATCCGATCAACCATCTCTGAAGCCTCTAGAAAAGTAAGGTCAACAAATGACCCTCCTGCAGCATTATCCACGACTGGCTTCATAATATAGTTCAAAGCCCGATAAGGAGTCTCCATCAAATGAATATTTATCATGTTATGGTTTGGGCAGTGCATCAGCTTCTTTTTAAACCTCTCCCAGGTCTTATGAAGAGCTTCAGTAGGAAGCCGTCGGAAGTTACTGATTTAATCTCTCAACTATACCCTCCTGGAGGGTGAATAGAACCTTTCTAGGAAAGCCTCTTTCAACTGCCTTCAGTTGATTATAGAGTCAGGAGTCAGTCCATAGAGCCATAGTGTCGCCTCCCCGGACAGAGACAACAGAAATAAGCGCAGGCGGATAGCATTCTGACCCACTCCTGGATTATCAAAAGACTTGCAGATGGTGACAAAGTTTACCAAATGGATGTTTGGATATCTCCGAGAAGACCATCGAACAACCCTTTAAGATAAAGGATTTGAATCATTATACTGGTAATGTTAAATTTAGGTCCAGGTGCTAGAGGCGGAGGAATGATAGCGCCAGTTGAACCTGCTCTATCCATTCCATCTTCATCGTTATTCAAATCAAACTGCACCAGTTGACGCTCTTGCCTTGCCCTAAAGGGTCGATTCCTGTTTACATTATGGTTTACTGGTGCATCCACATTTTCTGCACGCCTTTGGTTGACAGGATTTGACAAATCGTCATCCCCCAGATCATCATCGTTAGGATTAGGATGATGGGTTGTTTGGCCGTCATTCTGCTGATTAAGTTGAGCTCTAGCCAGAACGGCTAGTCTTTCAGCGTCTTGGGGGTCTGTCATTCTTCCAATTAACTGTGGTTTCGGATGTACTGGTAATAACGGTGCACCCGATCTCCATGTACTTGGCATACACAATAACTACCCTGCACAAAACAAAAACAACAAACAAAGGTAAAATTTAGGAAACTTTGACCAAAGGTCAATTAACAATCACATACTTAATTGACAATCGGATTCCTCGAAAACGGCACCAAAATTTGATACGCCCAAATTACAACTTTTTACGAAAGTGTAAGTGGTCGTTGTCAAATATAGAAGCCAATAAAGGTTGGGTTCGAATCTCACAAGGAATACTTGTGCAACTAAGTAAGCTGATTCTTAATGGACTGTTGATTTGAGGTTCCAGAATAAAAGGGTTTTTTTAATATATTAATAATATTCTTTTGTTCTTGTATCACACAAAGGTCCAGCTAATGAGAGTTAATGCAAGTATAATTTCAATGAGAATGAGTTAACTAGAGTTATGCTCACCAAGATGTTCAAACAGTTAGGGTGTGAATTTGTGCTTGATTTCTAACTTTTAATTTCAATTGCAAGAAATATTGAATTCTATGAATTACCCACTTGATTCTCAACCTAATGGGTATTTCACCATATACTTCTTTCGAACTTAAAGGATTCATGTATTATTCAATAGAACTCTCATGAGGGTTAATCCCGTTAGGGCATTAACCCTTAACCCAAATGGTAAATCTATGGATTTCATATGAATCACCTCTTTTCCCAACATCCACTTTCTTGTTCAGACAAGTGGTTTTCATGGGCTCATTTCTCAAGTTTGCAACCAAGAAATGTCATTATAATGAAGAGAGATTCATGCAATTTAGATAGATGTTAGAAATCAGATGGATTCACAACCCCAAGCCGCTCTCTACATCAAGGCTCCCATAACCCTAGTATAGGAGTTTGGCTACTTATATCCATAAAAGATATCAAAGACATATTGATATTCATAAATAGCTTCAAGATAGTACTTATAAAAGTTACAATATTGTTCTTCTCAATCTTCAATGGAAAATTTGGAAATAATAATCAGATCTTAGTTTCTAGCTTTAAATCTCAAAGACAGATGTTACAATACTCTCAATAGAGGAGAAAGTATGATAATTCTTTCCAAAGTTGCGAAATAAAACCTAATACTTAGTATTTATATGATTCTAGGAACTGAGGTTTAAAATTTAAACTCGAAATTGCCGCGTCATGATCAACAGGTCGGGCGACGGTTTGTCGCTTCGGCGACGGTTTATCGCTTCAGCGATGGTCTGTCGCCTTGACCGTCGCTGGAGCTTTAGTGATATTACATTCTATTTTTTAGCGACGGGTCAAGTGTCGGTTCGTCGTAAGGTCGACGGTCCATCGCCTGGACCATCGCGGGACTTTTAGTGACACTACCTTCTTTTTCTAGGCGACGGTTAGGCCGAGGTCCGTCACATGGTCGACGGTCTGTCGCCAAAGTCATCACATGTCATTTTTCTCTTAATTTGCCCAGATTTTCCAAGTTATTCTTAACGCTCAGTTCTTATCCTGAAAACACTAAAGTCCAATGTTAAATACAACAATAGTTACTTGAAAAAACACAATTATCCTAAGAAAAAGGCCTAAAATATGTCGTCAAAAGCCAAAACATCAACGATTTTCCCCATATTGATTATTTTCAGTTCTCAGTTTTAGCTAAGTAATCCATTTTATGTCATTGCATGCATTCACGAATTAGTTAAGTTATTCATCATGTTTCAGACTCATTTATGTGGTCATGTTATCAGTTATACATATTCAATGTGTGATCTTATTTTCTCTGTGTTCTCAGCTTAATTAGTTCATTCGAGGTCGAATATTTCCAAGGGGAGATATTGTAAAAAGCGGTAAGATCCTAGCTCAATTCAGCTCACCATAGTATGTTAAAGGGGTCAAAGACTTAGAAAATTTCACTAAGTGTTAGGGCTTAATCATTTCTAAAGCTCCTAAACTTCGATGACTTTATTTTTGACCTTTTTGACATCAAAAAGTTAATTTTTAAGTTGATTCATGATCGGGGATGTCAAAGGTACATCTCGGGTGAGTTTTGAAATTTTTGAACAAGTGTAAGGGCATGTTTGGAAGTCCAAAATAGTAGCACCACCGGGATAATCCCGCGTCGCGCGCCCCAGTCCACTGGTAGGGGTGCCCGCGGCAGAGCCTGCAAAACACACTCCAGTCCGACGGACCAGAGCCCGCGGCGCATGCTCCATCACGACCCCCTTAATTTTCTGCTTTCAGTCATATTTTTTCAAGGGCAATTGGGTCTTTTTCCTTCACCCAATTGGTCCATAACACGGGATTAAGGGTACCAAAAGGAAAAATTGATCATTCTATTCACAATTGTCTCAAAATAAAGTAATTCTCTCTCAAGAACAAACCCTAGCCTCTTTAAAATTCAAGCTCAAACTTTAAGAAATCACCAAGAACCTTCATGAATTCTTCAATTAAGGTATGTGTGATGTTCATTCATGGGTCCTTTTCACCCATGGACACCAAGAATCCATTTTCAAGTTTGAAGTTATGATCTTTACATGTTATTATGATATCTTCTTGAAGTCATTATGAGCTTTGACTACAAACTATGTTTCCATATGTTTTTGTTGGAATTAGACCTTGTCACATTTGAAGGATGATATTCGTATGATTAATCTTTAACCCATGATTTTTGTATTATAATTATGTTAGTATCACTTATTTTAATTATTCCCATGCTCAAGTCTATGAATATCAAGTGTTTGATAAAATGCTTAAATGATTGGGTTTGTGAATAAAGATCCCTATTTTGCTTTGAAGCTTTAGCATATGGTCCTATTGTTATTTCAATCGAGTCCTGGGGTTTATGATTACCCAAAATTTAGCTGTTTACTTAGTCTCAGTATTTTCAGAATGGTTTCAAATATGTATAAGCATTATCAGTTCAGTCAGTTATCATTTCAGTCAAACTTAGATCAATTCAGTAATCCGAGTCAGTTCACTTGGGAGTAGGATTTAGCATCGAGCGAACACAAGGATGGTGGCTCACCTGCCAATAGAGCGTGTGATCTTTAGCAGTAGTTCCTTGGTTCCAGAACTACGCAACCAACGTACCAGTTGAGGATTAATAAAGTGTTTACCTGCTAGTTAAGGGTGACACATATCTCATTAGAGCACCTGCCAGTTGAGGGTGACTCAACCATTGTTAGTCCCCGTGGCACAGTACTGACACCGTTCCAACTGGGGTTACAGTTTGGACCCCAATTAGCTCATATTGGGGCATATCGGTTAGATGTACCTCCCATAGTCTCAGTCCAGTATTCAATTTAGAACTCAGTTCGATTTTATTTGACCATAGCATACAGTTATCAGTTATTTAGCTATCAGTGTCTCAATTTTTTAGTTTACAGACTAATTCAGAATTAGGTTATATTCTTGGTCATACATTCTCAGATTTAACAATTTTTATGCATTTAAACTCAGTCATCTCATGTTATTCATTCAATCATTATCTCATGCACAGAAGACTATGCATTTCATCTTAGACTTATATCGCATACCAATACATTCAAAGCACTAATCGCATATATTTTCTTTGCGCTATGATGTCTTACATCATAGGTTCAGACGTGTAGTTTCCTGACCGTGCTTAGCCATATCTGCCTATCAATAGCCGTAGTGAGTCCTCATTTATCGAGGATTGTTTATGCTTATTTCAATACATCAATATTTAGTTTCAGTAGTTATTTGGAGTTAGTTGGGGCCTGTCCCATCGACTCTTTGTTTTTCAGTCAGTCTTAGAGCCGTTCAGACATTTCATACAGTCAGTTAGATTATCAGTTTTTATCAGTTTTCAGATAGTTGTTTTCAGACATATGATTTAGAAATGTTCCCAGTATTTAAAACCTTATGGCATTTTTCAGTTAATTTCCACGCATATTCTTTTGTTATCAGTTTTATTCAGTGCTCACAGTAGGTACTAGCTCATGGTTTAGCTTGGGGTCACTTGTGACCATAAGCACTGTGTGGCGTCTAGGGTGTACTCCCGAGGGCGTTACAAATACACAAAAAAATAAGTTATAAAAGATGAGACAATTAATATGCTAATAGAAGTGAAAATCACTATAGGAGGGACTCCAACCAAATTGCTCTTTCCTGCTTCCAAAGCTATCTAAGATGTCGTGGTGACTCCATATGCCGATATGATAGTATCGAGTCTCAATGACTTAATTTTGCATGGAGTCCCTAAATTGAGACTCCATTTTTCTTCAAAAGTGTTCAAACAAATAAAAAGAGTAATAAAATTAGCAAGACGATTTGAGTTACATAAAAATCATCTAAAGTTGCACAAACGAATATAATATTTAAAAGATGGAACGTGCCAATATCGAACAAGATATATTTGGAACCAAACTAGAAATAGCTAGATCTTAAAACATATGATTTTCTTAAGCATAAACTAATCCTCGAGCCTATTAGATTTAAACTACAGCTAACTTATTCCAATAAGACGTGATAAAAATGAAATATGATTCATGAGTAAGTATCAAATGACACTATTCTTAAAAACTAAGTTATACATATGCTTCTGCTAACAATAATGTGCAAAGTTTTAGCAAAAATGATATGTATACATAAAGAAATAGAGTTAAAGTGCAGACAATAATGCATTCTTATTATTTTAAAACTAATGGTCGCATAATATTTTATGACTAAGAAAAAATAAGAATACTTCTGTAACCATTTTTTTTGTAGAGAACTACATTAATATCAATTATTCATCACATAAAATTGACACCAAATAAACTAACTTTGAGACAAAAAATTGGATCATGTAGTTATATATTCCTAAAACCAAATCATACCAAGAACTTGACTTCACAAGACTCGGGCTAAATAAAAAATATTTTTAAACATGATTTTGTTATAGCTAATCAAACTAAACAAAATCATCTTGTACACATAAATTTATTAGAATACACATAAGCATTTAATCACATAAACAAAACAAAGGATATGGGAGATGGATGTATCAATTGCGGGGTAATGAACAAGGGTGCTTTGATTACTGGTATAAGCTCGATAAATAAATGAACAGGGGTTAGAAGGCTAAAATTTCGATGGAGACCCAAAGAGAATGCAATAACCAAATTGTTAGAGCAAGATTAGTTACTAACGATGTATGGGCGGAGAGAAAACTTCTTCTTGACTGAAAATCCAAAAGAAAGAAAAATACACAAATAATACTATGTAGTGAGTTTTTAGAGGATAAAAGCGGTTGCCCAAGTTTGCCTAAGAATGGGGTAAACTGCTTGTATTTATAGGAGAAGTTTAGGGTTAAAATTCTGAATTTTAAAATTCAAAAAAAGAGAAGAGAGGTTATGGGTCGACTTATCACTCTAAAGATATAATATTTTGAATCTCTTCTATGGTCATTTTCTGTATTAAAATTAGAATTTCAAAAGTTCTTTGGCCTATTGTGTTAATCAATCTTTGAAGAAATGTAAGGGGGGGCCAGAGAGACAGCAAACCTGAGAAGCTAAAATGTAGAGAGAATGAGGAACTTTCACTAAATAGAGTGACACAACTCTGACATGGCTGATAAATGCTAAATATCAACATCAAAAGGGAAAGGAGAGTGGTAACATTGCTAATAGAGAGGAAAAACGTTTAGGGTGAGACATTGAGCTAAGCATTAAGTAGAATTTGAGACATTTTCTGGACAGTTTTGAGGCTCTATGTAATGAAAATGGGCCAACTTTCTTTGCCTTTTCTCTTCTTCCTTTATGTTACTTTTTGGCTTCTAACTTGATCAATAACTAATACAATATAAGTAGAAAATCAAATACTAATATTATAACTATTCACTATATAAAAATATTATTATAAAATATCAACTTATAAATAAGTTTGAAATTAAAATAAGATGATAACGAATAATTATTTAATAGATAGAGGGGTAAAATGATAGTAGCTATTTTGAAAAAAATATGCATTCTTATTAATAATTATAGTTATAGTAGTAAGGCGAAGTAATTTTCTATATTATCAATTTAGAAGCTCGAGAAAAATAAATTAGAAGAAAGGAGGGTCAAAATTGGGTGTCAACAACTTGTCTTTCTTTGATCGAAGATGTTGTAAGAGTTTTTGGAAAAAGAAGTTGATGTAGTAGCCAATTTTTTCCTAACCACAAATATGACCTTGAAATTGGTTTGAGAAAATATGGTTGTTGGAAAAATTATGGAGTGTAAAATTATTCAAGGATCATGAAAATTGTAAAGATTATGGTTGAAACTCCTTTGAGTTGCCTGCATATCTTGGGTTCTACGAGAATTAGGCTGAATGTAGTTCAAGATTTATAAAACTTGTAGATTAAGAAACAAGGTAGACACGAGCTTACAAAGATTTTCTCAGTGTTGAATTATGATGAGACAGGGTATAATAACTTAGGAACATAGAAGATGAAAATAAGAGAACTTGATCATCAAGTTATTGATGTAGGTAGGACATTTGGAAGCAAGTTCAAGTGATGTTTGATGTAGACCCATGATCTTTGTTGGGACTCTGATTCTCATTCCCAACAAATTTACCTAGTTCACTGCTAAGAAATAGTTCCACACTGTGCTAAAGTTCTTGCAATACTTAAACCAGATAAATCAATTAGTATATAATTATTAAATGCAATACGATGATTTAAAATTCCTGAAAATGACAAATCTCGAGAGTTAGTTTATGAAAATATGATCTTGCAAGCCGAAATGATTTAATGAAATGATACCTTTAACAAGGCTTATAAAAATAAGGATTTAGGCTGATAATTCATGAGAATGGTGTCTTTCGATGATGAAAATGAGGCCTTAAATCAAGTAAATTATGAAGATGAAGCATTTTTAGCCAAATGGTCGATAGTTTGAGTATTTTTTTTAAGTCAATGATTTATGAAAAAATATAACTTTAGCAAGTAGTGCATTTCTATAAAGCATTTGCGTTGGTGCATTTGAAAGTATTTGTGCAGTTAATTGAAAGCAATTGTGAAGTGCATTTGATAGTAATTGTTGCTACTCCAGTGGGTGATTCTATAGTTGCTAGAAAAATCTATAGGGGTTGTGTGGTGTCCATCTTTCATAGGGAGACATAGGTGGATCTAATAGAGCTTAATATGGTAGATTTTGGTGTAATCCTGGAGATGGATTAGTTTCATTCATGCTATGCGTCTCTGGATTGTAGGACCAAAAGGGCCAATTTTTAATTTTCTAATGAACCGATAATTGATTGGGAGTGAAGTTCCTTTGTAACTAAGGGAGGTTTGTTTCCTATCTTAGAGCTCAGAATTTAATTTCCAAAGCGTGCCTGTATCATTTAGTTTGGGTTAAGGATTCTAATTCTGAGGGTTCCTCTTTGCAATCTGTCCCTGTGGTTAATGAGTTTCTTGAAGTATTTTCCCATGATATTGCTGGAATTCCTCCCGACAAAGAAATAGACTTTGGAATTGATCTTTTATAGGATACCTATTTTATTTTCATTCCTCCTTATAGGATGGCTTCGGCTGAGTTAAAGGAGCTAAATGAGTAGTTAAATAATCTTCTTGATAAAGGTTTCATCCATCCTAGTATTTCTCCATAGGGTTCTTCGATGTTTTCTGTATGTAGAAAAGATGGGTCTCTTTGGATGTGTATAGATTATCGGCAGTTGAATAAGGTAACAGTGAAGAATAAGTACCCTCTTCCTAGGATTGATGATCTTTTCGACCAACTTCAGGGTGCTATATGTTTCTCTAAGATTGATCTCCATTTGGGCTATCATCAACTGAAAATTAGGGATGTGGATATTCCCAAGACTGTTTTCCATACCTGGCATGGCCATTATGAGTTTCTAGTTATGTCATTTGGATTGACTAATTCTCCAACTGCATTTATAGATCTTCATTGATGATATTTTGGTGTACTCTAAGAGTGATGAGGATCATGGCAATCACCTTCGAATAGTATTACAGACCTAAAGGATCAGAAGTTGTATGCAAAATTTTCTAAGTGTGAGTTTTGGCTGAATATTGTGACTTTTCTTGGGCATGTTGTTTCTAGTGAGGGGATCAAGGTGGATCGACAGAAGGTTGAGGCAGTTAAGAGATGGCCTAGACCCATGAGTCCAACCAACATTAAGAGCTTCTTGGGTTTGACAAGGTATTATAGGAAGTTTATAGAGAGTTTCTCTTCTATTATTGCACCGTTGACAAAGCTAACTCAAAAGAAAATTAAGTTTTTGTGGTCTGATGCTTTTGAGGTTAGTTTTTAGAAGTTAAAGGATAAGTTGAATTTTGCTTCTATTTTGACACTGCTCAAGGGTACTAATGGGTTTGTGGTATATTTTGATGCGTCCCGTATGGGATTAGGTTGCATCTTGATGCAGTATTGTAAGGTTGTGGCTTATGCTTCCAGGCAGCTTAAGGTTCATGAGATAAACTATTCAACTCATGACTTAGAGTTTGTGACTGTGGTGTTTGCTTTAAAGATTTGGCGCCATTATTTGTATGGGGTGTATATGGATATCTATTCAGATCATAAGAGCTTACAGCATATGTTCACTTAGAAGGAGTTGAATCTCAGGTAGAGGTGGTGACTCGAGTTACTCAAGGATTATGATCTGAGTTTGCACTACCATCCAGGTAAAGCTAACATTGTTGGTGATGCTCTTCACAGGTTGTCTATAGGGAGATTATCTTACATGGACAAGGAGAAGAAAGAGTTCATGAAAGATATTCATAGGTTGGCTAACTTGGGAGTTTATCTTTTGGATCTGAGGATAGATGAGTGATTGTTCAAGAGGTGGTTAAACTATCTCTTGGTGCTGAGGTGAAGGAGAAGCATGCCTTAGATCCCATACTTATGCAGATTAAGAGTGATGTAGGTTAGCAAAAGGTTATGACATTCGAGATTGTGGCGATGAAATTCTTAGGTATCAAGGCAGATTATGTGTTCCTAATTTTGATGGGCCGTGAGAAAGGATTTTAACTAAGGCTCATGAGTTAAGATATATTGTTCATCTGGATTGGACTAATATGTACCATGACTTGAAGGAGATTTATTGGTGGAACAATATGAAGAAAGATGTGGCAAATTTTGTAGCTAAGTATATGTTTTGTCAGCAAATTAAGGTTGAGCACTTGAGGCCTAGTGTCATATCTCAAGAGATAGATTTGCCTATGTGGAATTGGGGGATGATAAACATTGATTTCATTATGGGTCTTCTACGATCTCCCAATCAATACGACTTGATTTGGGTTATTATGGATAGGATGACTAAGTCTGTTCATTTCTTGCCTGTGAGGACTAACTACTTTGGTGAAGATTATGTTAGGTTATTTATTCAAAAGATTTCAAGATGCATGGAGCACTCATGTCCATCATTTCAGATCGAGGTACGCAATTTTCTTCTCACTTTTGGCATTTATTTCAGAATGGTCTGGGTACTAAGGTGATCCTTAGCACCACTTTCCATTGTTAGATAGATGGACAAGTGAAATGTACTATTTAAACTTTGGAGGATATGCTAAGGTCCTGTGTGTGATTTTAAGGGTAGTTGGGTTGATCAATTGCCTCTTATTTAGTTTGCGTACAATGATAGTTATAATTTAAGTATTTTGATGGCTCCTTTTGAGGCTCTATATGGTAGGAGGTGTAGGTGTCCTATTGGGTGTCTTGACATTGGTGAGACTAGATTATTTGGTCCTGACTTGGTTCATCATGTCATGGAGAAGGTGAAGATAATTAGAGAAAAGTTTAAGACTGCTTAGAGTCGCCAAAAGTCTAATGTGGATGTGAGGTGAAGGAAGTTGGAGTTTAAAGTAAGTTATTGGGTGTTCTTGAAAGTTTCTCCTATGAAAGGAGTTATGAGGTTTGGGAAAAAGGGGAAGCTTAGTCCCCGTTATATTAGTCCATACCAGATTATGAGAAAAGTTAGGAATGTTGCTTGTGAGTTGAATTTGCCTGCGAGCTTAGGCACTATTCACCCTATTTTTCATGTGTCGATGTTGAAAAAGTGTGTGGGTATTCCTTCTTTGATTGTTTCTTTGGAGAATATTGGTGTTTCAGATTCTTTGTCCTATAAGGAAGTCCCAATGAAGATATTGGATAGGTAAGTCCGTAGGTTGAGAACTAAGGATGTAGCTTTGGTAAAAGTGCTTTGGAGAAACCAAAAGGTGGAAGAAGCTGAAGAAGACATGAAGGCCGAATACCCATTCTTGTTTTTCGGATTGGATGAAAATGTTTAAGGTATGAGTTTCTTTCTTCCTTATCACTTTGTGAATTTGTTCTTGATTTTTGAGTTTGTTCTTGATTTCTGGTTGCATTCTCTCTGTTATCGTGCTAAGGGCACCCCTAACTTCTCATTCAGGGATGAATGATCCTAAGGGGGAGGGGTAATGTAATACCCCAGGTTTTGGACTCTGAAATTTCCAGACTGTTAACAACATTGTCATGACTACGACTCGGTGATGAGTCGTTAACACTCCTCACGAGTCATAAGGTGGGACTCGTTGTCTTAAAGTGAAGATGCCCAAAGTTTTTGCTTTGATCACGACTCCTCATCACAAGTCGTTAGGTTAGGTCATCAGTCATGGTGAATGACTCATGACTATAACAGTGAAGGGCCAGGATTGGGACCCTCAGATAATGAGTCCAGGTGACGACTCGTGGTTTGACCTCACGAGTCTTTACCTAACCCGTGGCGACTGGGCCAATTTTCCTGCAGATTTTCATTAATGGTTCTTTGGTCTTTTCCTACCTATACACTATTCCCCACGACTTAAAATACCCCATTTGGCCCTTTTAACATTAGTTATAAAATCTAAACATTACTTTTCTCCTTTCAAACTCCCAAAACAAAAGGAAACTAGGGTTGATAACGGATTCATTCTCCAAGCTTCAAACTTTGAATTTCTTCGAAATTCTTGTGTGTTTCAGGCATGTCTCTCATCCCTAACATGATTTTTATATAAAGGCATATGTTTAATCATAGTTCATGTGAATTAAATTATTGGGTTTGAAATTTAGGTTGAGGGCTTTTAGTTGTTTACTATTGGAATTATTTTCCCATGCTTTGAATATATCATTCATATTTGATAAATGATTTTTGGGATGGAATGTGTGCACTTTTATGGTAATTTGTAATAGGGAACATGGGTTTCCCCAATTTGTTGGATTTTGGCTTATTAATGGTGATAACTTCAACCTACCTTCATGAAATTTGGTTTTAAATGTAGAATTTGTATGGTTTAACTCACTTTTGGAACTATTGCATTACACTATGGACAAATGAATAAAAATGGATTGAAAGGCCTTGGTGGCCATAGTTTTGGATTTTTAAAAGGAATCTTAGAAGTCAAATTGGTTAATTGGATGGGAGTGTCATAATTAGATAGCTTACAAGCATAATTGGTATGACGTTGCCAAGTGGTAAATGCCTTAATAAATGAATCATAGGTTACCAGTTGGGATTATGTGCAAATATTTTAATTTGGGCTTAAAGAGGGTTGTGTAGCTCGCCGTGAAGGTGGAGGTCCCAGGGGGAACAATAATGGAAACCATGTTTACCGGTGTATGTGTCTATATAATCATGTGCTTGGTTCACATATTATATTTTTGGGATGGATGGAGCCTTGGTGTCTCTGGCCCTCTGTCAAATTTCCTTGGTTCGTGTGGTTAACACGTGTTGGGGCCTTTTTAATAAGGGAAGTTGAACCCATATAGTTCGTGGGTTCCCCTAGGATGGATAGAGCTACACAATCCAGGTTAATGGTTTTAAATTCTCATGTTTATGACCCTTTACCCTATTCCAAAATCCTATATAAGTATATGTGAATGTATGCAGGTAGTTTTGACTGATCTTGGACATGGAATTATTTTATCATTATCCCTAAGTTACATGTTAGTGCTTATCCTACTGACAGTCCTTGAATGCTGCATTATTTTATGACGTAGGGTCCTAGGGTTTTTCTAGTATTCCTATATAGCGTTAGGTGGTGTGGATATCAGTTGAGTTGTTGTGAAGTGGTGATCCTCCATCTTTCAGAAAACTTTACCATTTTATTAGGTTTCTTTTCACATCTTGGGAATTCTGAACTCTCTTTTTCATGGTCAGGGGCATGTCCTGACCTAGTTTGGTATCTTGGTTCTAGAGTCTTTTGTGGACAAGTGTGCGTTGGTTGTTTGTGTTGACTCTTAGTTTTTATTTGAGTTATCAATTCTCCTTATTACCAAGTTTGGATTGTCTTCCGCTATTTATTTTTATTGTGTTCTGGATGCTAGCTAAGGGAGTTATCGCAGGCTCATGGTGAGCTTGAGATATCCATCACAACTAGGCCCTGTTCGAGTCGTGACAATAGTGCATTTTAAAGCAATTTAAAATGATTGTGCAGTTCCTTTGTGCTTATGCAGGGCCTTTAATTACACGTGCAATGCATTTTAAAATATTTTAAAGCATTTGTGTGGTGCATATGTAGTGCACTTTAAAGTATTTGTGCAGAGCAGTTGAAAGTCATATGTTATGCCTTTTAAGAATTTGAAAGCATTTGTGCAACATATCTAAAAACATTTATCTAGGTTAAAATAGAAGTTATGTGCAGTGCATTAGAAATCTTTGTAAAGCTTCAACATTATTTCATGTATAATTTTGAAATCAACATCACTATAGAAGCATAATTTCTCCTAATTATTTTTTTAAAATTCAAATCTTTCGAGGTGTAATCCTCACAAGACTACAAGTGTTGTTAACTTTTAACTTTTGCCAATATGTAGAACCTACATTCAAAGAAAAATTTATAAGTTTGGGAGGTGATTGATTTGTGTTGACTTTGAAGGTGTGGCTCTTGATACTCCGTGCTTTCAACTTTGTTTGGACTCATAACCCTATCAATTACAAATATTAGCCAATGGATAATAAGAAAATGTTTGTTTGAAAATTATTTAAAATAAATATAAATAAGATAGTAAATAATTTGATAAGTAAAATATGTAAATATGCATAAAGGTAGAAAGAAATCCTGCTAGAATTTAATACTGTGACATATTATGAAACAATGTGAAAGTCTTTTATCCAAAGCAAACATCTCTTTTAATGTCAAATGACTTGGGAGAACCACATTTTTCGATATCTCTCGACGTCTTCTCAATAACTTCTTGAAATGATGTCCTTAAAACTGTCCCACTTTTGACTTGAGAGGGATATTGATGCTTTATGATGATAAAACTGAGCTTTGTATAGGATGCCTACATATCACGTTAAGGGAATCATGTTGAACGTGTTCATAAAATACGTTTCTAGAAAATTTAAACACTAAGGGTCCGAACCCTCCGCGGATTGACTATGTATCCTACAGGAATCAGGTCTGACATAGTTCGTTACTTATGAAATAGAAAAGGAAAATTGAATTTTCCTTCTAATGTGATCGAGGCTGATGTAGGCTGCCTATGTATCTGCCAAAAAAATTATGTCAACCGTTGTTTGCATTACAAGTAAATGGGATTTTGGAAAAATTTCTACTTATGAAACCAAACCCGAGATGGGTTTTCTATGTATTCCCCTAAGGGAACTAGGTCATTCATATTTTAATTACATAGGAAAAGAACATTACATGAGAAATAGATATAGGTTTCTCAACATAGTACATCTTAACGGCATTTGCATTGATAGCTTTCATCCGCACTTCACCATCTATTTTTGCTAGGATTAATGCTTCACCTGTCAATACTCGGTGAACTATGTTAGGTCCTTTCCAATTAGGTGCAAATATTTTGTTAGCTTTATTTTGATGCAAAAATATACGCTTCAGCACCAGTTTACCTGGTTTGAATTGTCTCGGTTTTACCTCTTTGCTTAAAGCTTCTACTTTGATAAAGTTGCCCATGACAAATTGCATCTATACTTTTTTTGTCAATTAACATAAGTTTTTCATATCGATTTTGAATCCGTTTGGCATCACTCATCTCAGAATATTTCACTACTATCTTTGTTTTGACTTGTATGAAGAGATTTCTGCCCATTTTATGAAATAATCACTAGCTACCAAAATAAACCTATGTCCATTTGAGCAACTGGATCAATAGGACAAATTATATCCATGCCCCAAGTTGCAAACAACCAAAGAGAATGTAATACCCCATAAAATCCTATCTAAGTTTCTATCATTCTTCATATGTATAAGGCCCCAAAAATGACTATTTTTAACCATAGATAAGTGTCATGACCATTCACCTTTGGTATAATGTGTTTTCGATGCAAATCATAGTCATAGGAAACACTTAGAGCAATGTTGAGTTGAGAACATTTGTTATTGATTGGGTTTAGTAGTTGATCCTATAAGGGTCAACTTTAAACGTGTATAAATTCTAAAATATAAAGATTTTTAGATCTCAAGACTCATCAAATTAAAAAATTTCAAGTCTTCTTTCCAATGCATCTGATTTCATCTTAATTAATATTGGAGCAAAAAGTTATGCTCATTTTACCTGAGAGTGTCTTCCCCTGCCAAAGATTAATGACCTGAGTTGATGAGCTGTCAACTAGCTGATGGAATCTAAACTCCATCATCAACCTTAGCCAACAAAGACCTTAAAGGGTCGTTTGGTGTAAGGTATAAGGAATAAGTAGTCCCGAAATAAAATCAAGGATTATTTTTTCACATATTTGGTTAGAGGTATTAGTTATTACCGGTATTATTTATTCTGCCATTTACACCATAGTGATGGGTAAGTTATCCACATACATGGTGGGATAACTAATCCCTGGTAATCCCAAAATAACTAATACAAGAATTAATTATCCCGGGATAACTCTTTTCCAACCAAATGACCCTTAAATCATCTAGAGATTGACGACCTGAGTTGACGAGTAGTCAACTAGTTGATGGGTTGTCAACTCTGTCGTCAACCTTAACCAGTAAAGATCTAAATCATCTAGAGATTAAATACTTGAGTTGATGAGACGTCAACAAGTTGATGGGTTGTCAACTCCATCGTCAACTAAGAAATTCCTAAAAATATTTTTAAGTTTTCTTAGTAGTTCGGTATTTTCCTCACCTCATATTCGTTCCTCCATGACATAATTCATTCAATATATGTTAATTATCCATCATTAGTTAGTTTTCAATGCTCATTCTTCTCTTCACTCTCGAGAGAAAATAAATTAGGATTTCTTTCCAAAGTTCGACTTATAAGGCTACAATTCAAGTTTCTCTGAAGAAAGTTCATCAAGTTCAGGTATGTGGGGTTTGAGAAAGGATAAGCTTTCATACTTTTTCCTAAAATCTTTGATTTTACAGATGAATTTTTTAGATTTTAATTAGGGTTCATACCCAATTTCCATGCTTTTGAAATTATGACACTATCATGTGATTTAATGTTCAGTTAGCACAAGAATTTACCTCTACTCTTATTTTTACTTACATGATTGTTATTATGAGACAAATTTTAGTCTTTTGACATGAATATCCATGATATGATAAATATACATGATTTTTAGCATGATTGAATTAGTTTACAAATAAAAGCATATGAATTTATCATGATTTCCTTATTTTACAAGAAGTTCAGATTTACTATTTCAGATTACTACAGTATGATTTTGATTTCATTTTTGATCTTATTATATTAGACATGATATGGAATCACACAGTTATTTATGAGTATGATTTATTAACAAAAACATGATTGGTTTTTAGATTTATAAACCTATATGCTTATTTTAAGGTAAATTTCATCAGTATGTGCATACAATACGTATATATATTAGGAGTAGTATTTAGTACCGAGAGCAGAATGTGAGTTTAGTGCATCCTATTTCTCAAAAACTATGTGCCACTATAGGTTTAGGGGCCTCGCCAGAGAGTGTCCCACTTATCAAAAAGGCTCAGTTTGTGATCACTCCGATTTAGTTCAGGTTCTATTTTGATGGAAAGGGTAGAATAACCCTCCTCAATGTGGGTCAGATGTTGGACTCCATGCTAGCTCACATTATTTATTTCGGTTAAGAGAATCTCCAACAGAAAAAGAGTATTTTAGAAACTAAGTGTAAAGACTTACAGTTTTGTTCAGATATTGTCTTATGAGTTATTCTTTATGAGATCTCAGGTTCCACTTTTACTTCTAATCAAGGTTATTCCTTTTACACTTAGGCCACATGATTTGAAAGTATATTCAGTTTTGATTTTCTTATTCTACAGAACAGATAGTTTCAGAAACTAAGTGTAGTGACTCACCCAGTTTATCAGATTATGTTTGTTATTCATATTTTAAGATATCTCAGTCTTTAGAGTATTTCATCCTCCTGGAGAGTTTATTTACACTTAGTATGCATGTTTTAAGATAATGATATATATATATTAGTTTTACTTATGCATTCACCCGAACTTACTCAGTACATTCCAGAAGTACTGACCACATATACGTCTGTGTGGCTACATTATTTCATAACGTAGGTACCAGTTATAGCCATAATATCATGGTTCAATAGTTCACAGCTTCTAGCCAGCAGGTGATGAGTTCTCCTTATTTGAGAACTCCAGTCAGTTTGTAGATTTAGTAATTCATATTTTACTTAGTTGTAATGATTAAGATAGCTGGGGTTCATGTACCAGCTACCTATAGTCAGTCTTAGTAGAGGCTTCATAGACAGTAAGTCAGAGTTGATGTATTCAGTTTCACTTTGCTTTTGTATAACCTGTGTTGTAAATTTTAAAACAGTATTGCATTGAACAAGTTCATCTAAAGACATCCCTTTTTATTATTCCTAGTTTAATATATATTTTTCAGTTGCTTACTAGATTTGCCAGTATCATGGGTTAGATTGGGATCACTTATGGTTCTAAGCATTGTGTGACATCAAGGGGTAGTATTGGGGCGTTACAGAGAACTTATCATATTTAGTTCATTTGGTGGAACCCAAATCAAATCACTATGGATCTAACATTAATGATATTTTTGCACAAAGAGAATGCAATTTGTTTCCATTGTCATCAAGAAATAGCAAGCTCAAAGAATCTTCTTTGCCAATATAAAACTATTCATAAGTAGCCCACATATGCCCCCATGTACTTCTTCGACTAACCGGATCGCCTCCTAAGCATAGACACACCTTAAAAACCCTAAATATGGAGTCCTCCTATAAAGTATTTCTCCATTTAGGAAAAAATAATTTTCCAATCTTTGAAGTGTTCTCTTCTGAATGTTGGTGATGCCCTCTGGATAGTATCCTTCATTGATATACCTCTTAATGTTGTAGTACCAGGGTTTGTTGTCTGGCTCTTCATCTATATGGAGACAGTAGGTCGGTTGATCCAGTATATTCACCTTGATATGATCTATGAAATTCTCGTTAGGATGTTGAATCATAGAGGACAAAGTTACCAATGCATCTGCAAACTCATTTTGATCTCTCGGGACATGTTTAAATTCAACTTTGTTCTTGACACTACATTCACCTTGTGCTTAATGAACCACTAAATCTGAATCCCTTATAACAAACAGTTCCTGTATATTTATATCAGCAGCCATTCTAAGACCAAGAATGCAAGCCTCACACTTTGTCATATTGTTAGAGCATCAAAGACTTAGCTTTACTAAGATCAGATAATGTTGACTTGATTCTGAAATTAGTACTGCCCCAATATTGACTCCTTTGAAGTTTGCAGCCTCATCAAAGAACGTTCTCTAACCCGAATATTCTTCTGAAATATTTTTCTAAATAAATAAAATTTCTTCATAGGGGAAATAAGTTTTAATAGGCTTGTACTCTATATCTATAGGGTTTTCATCAAGATGATCGACCAATGCTTGTTCTTTGATGGATGTTTGAGTAACATAAACAATATCAAATTCACTCAACAAAATTTGTCATTTTGATAGCTTTCCGGTAGGCATGGGCTTCTGAAAGATATACTTGAGCGAATCCATCCTAGAGAAGATAAAATTGGTATATGAAAACATGTAATGCCTTAACTTTTGTGCAACCCAAGTCAAGGCGCAATGATGTTCCATGGTTTCATAGCACTTTTGATGCTTAAAATAAGAAAATTATACAAGTACTTAGGTATTTTGTTAAAGATGATGTGTTTTTATGTTAGTTTTGCAGGAAAACAGGGTTTGGAGAAGAAAAATATAATGAAGTGTAGCATAAGGCTACTTACAAGACACACCTACATGTCGTAAGTAGTACCTATGGGCCTGTAGGTTGGGTCCATAGGTTGCAGTGCCCAAGTTCTAAAGAATGATTCTTGATTTTGAGACCTACAAAGGACAACCTATGGTGTATAAGTGGTACCTACAACCCGTAGGTACCCCTCATAGGTTGGAGTTATGAAGCCTAGAGTTTTCTCTAAGACCTACGAACCCACCTAGGGCCAGTAGATACTACTTATGGCCCGTAAGTGGGCGTAGGTAAATGCCAACCTTATTTTCCTACTTTTTTTGGATAGGATTTCTAGGGTTTTTGATGTAACTATAAATACCACATTGATGCTTCATTATTAATTTACACACTTTTACATACTTACAATATTATATTGAGTTCTAAGATACACTTTTGTTCTTGGAATTATTATTCTTAACTTTTAAGGTCTTATATTAATTTGAGATTTTGGTTTTCATTCTTAATTATTTATGAGATCATTCATATGATTTCAGTTATGAATTATATTTGTGTACTTGCAATAATGAGTACTTAAACCTCTTTAAAAGGGTTGTGGGAACCCTAATGGAATAACAAAGTAGAGAAAGTACAAAGTCTTTCTTGATTGGTGTTCTTACATGTATTGTGGTTTTATTTATATTGATTGCTTTCTTGACGACTGCAGATGTTAAGAACCTACTTGTATTCAATACTAACTCGAGAGAGAGGATAAGATTAGATAAAGAAGATCACAACAACAATTTAAAGCTACCAACCTTCATCTAATTAACTTGAGACCGAGAGGAAATAGTTAATATGGGATTCAGGACAAGGGTTAGTAATACGACACTCTAATATTGAGAGAAGATGAGTGAAATTTACCAAAAATAGTCGAGAGATGGTTGGTTATACATAACTTGATAGATTCTGCATATAAGGCACCGAGCACGATAAGTCTAAGTCAGGGGGAACACAATCCTAGTGACTGTCTTATATTGATTTCAACCTAAAGTGTCCGAGCATTGTTACTACTGTTACTTTTCTTACAAAACTCCCTAGTTACTTTCTGCACTTTCTGACTGCATCAATAAGTTCTCGATAGAGATTCATCCTTTCTTTATGGGTTCAATCCCAACCTTTATCGGGTCCTATATTTCACAAGAGACCGCATTATACTTTTTAAAATGTGTAATTTGGGCAACATCAAATTTTGATGTTGTTGTCGAGACTATGATTATGGATTGATTCATTGAGGTTGTTGGTTTTGGGTTTTCTATTATTTCCAAGGTATACTCCGATGTATGCTCGGTACTCATAGTCAAGGTAATCCCTTGATCCCATTTGTTCCTAATCTCTAACGAACCTTATGATAGAATTTTAATATGGACGAATATCACCATAGAGTTCATCATGATAGGGTTTAAGATGACCCAAATGCCTTGAATTTTCCATATCCACATGGTATTCAAGAAAAACCTGCAAAAACTAATGCTCGATTATTGGCTAAAGAGAATACGAGGTTGGAAAATGCCCATCATGGAACTTAAGAAGAAAGAGTGAGACAGGAGGAAGAGCGTCGAGCAACACTCGACAGAAATAGAGCTAGAATAGACAGAGTTCAACCACCCCCGATTATCAGTACTTACCATCTTATGATGATCCAGAGGAAGATTTGGGGTATTTTAAACCGACTGAGATAGGAGCCATTATTTCTCTTGAGTTGCCCCAAGGAACAAATTTTGATATTATGAATGTAATGATTTAGCTACTTTATTTGAATGCAATGTTTTAATGTGTAATATTATGTGGAACAACTTATTTGTAATGTGCAAAGTGTAATTGATTCAAGTCGAGAGCCAAAATAGTAAGTCAAAGATCAAGTGAGCAAGCCCAGTCCTAGCTCGTGCTTCTTACTCATTGTTGTAATGTTATGTTGTTTTGAGCTCTAATGCTTATTGTGTGATGTTGTAGGATGATTGATGAATTAAAGTTGATAATAAATTCATGTGGAACAATATGGATTTCAAAGAAAAATAACGTCACAAGGCAAGAGGGACGATGAACACTTTGCCGAATTTTTGGAAGCAACTTCCAGTGATCTCATGCGATATGCCCGCGACGCCTACTGTACAGTGGTGCTACAAGGCCTGCGCAGCATTCTCTATATTGTTGCTCCAATTCCAACACCACACGTTCCATTTTGGTGCTCAAATACATGTGACATTCTACTTCTACAGGGGTTATGCTTAGAGTACTATAAATAGAACATATTAAGCACTTTGTTGAGGATATCTTGTGACGTCTTGGACAAATTAAGGAGACTGCTGAACTTTGTAATTTAGGTTTTCCATTCTTTAATTTATCACTATATGGTTTTCATTATACATACAATTATTTGGATGAGGATTATGGCTATTAGTGGCTAAAAACTCCTTTTCTGGGGTTAAAGCCAAGAACATGACTATTATCGTTTTGAATTGATTTCCTTTAATTTTCTTATCATATTTGGTTGCTTTTTCAACTTTGTTTTAACTATTTTAAGGATTGATCACCCTTCGAATACATATATGGTCAACTTTGTGATCTAGGGAGAGGGAATAGGAAGATATAATGTGGGGATGAGCAAAGTAAGGTTCTTATTCTTTTATGAAATAAGGAGTTTGAATTAGCATCTAGTACAGGGATGTACCTAGAAGCATTACTTAATTCATATGTAGGATGATAACGTTAAGTACTTAATTGGATTATTACATCCCTTCTCAACGATGTAGTTATAATGTCCAAGTTACGTAAACGATTAGAGGTCGGGAGACCATGATCATGCGATTAACCCTATGAATAAACAACCAAGATAAGCGAGTTAATGAATGAAGTTCAATAATGTAATATGGTTGCTCTAAGTGATTTAACCCAGGCCTTTACTCCATAGATTATCTAAAGACCTTTATTTTACGCATTGTTCACTTTACCTTAGTTTACAAATATTAAAATCCCTCTTTTGGTTACGTTTGCATCAATTAATCTAAATTGTGAACTAGAATTGAATAGTCATTAAAACAAGTCCTTGTGGGATCGATATTTGGATTTCTTGAAGGCTACTATATTACTTTGTAGACCACGCACACTTGCGTGTGTGCTTGGGCTCTGTCATGTTTTTGGCGCCGTTGTCGAGGACTTATAATTTGGCAACTATTTTACTTTTAGTTTTTCTTTTTGGATTACTTTGGTGTTTTACGCTTGGTCTTGGTTTTGTATTTCCAGGGAATAGGTTTTCAAAGTAGTAAGCTGGTAAGGGATCAGGAATTGGTTAAACCAATCCCAAACCTAAGAAACTCTTCCATCAACGAATGAGAGAAGCAATCCTTCTCCCCCCTATTCCGCAAATCCAAGAAGATCAAGAAAATCCTGCTCCAATGGCTGAAGAACAACAAGCCCGTATGACAGCTAGAGTAGTGGCAATCCTACTTCCAATAAATTTAACCTCCCTATTTCAGAAAATGGTTGCTAGAGGTAATTTTGAGCTCAAACAGAATATGGTGCGGCTTCTGATTAGCAGTGGACAGTTCACTGAGCTTTCACATGAAGATCCAAAGGTCCACCTGCAAAATTTTCTAGAAGTCAGTGACACATTCATCCCTACAGGTGTAAATATTGACTATGTGAGGCTAACACTATTCCCCTTCTCACTGTTGGGTGAAGCAAAGAAGAGGTTGAATACAGAGACGGAAAATTTAATCACATCATGGGATGACTTAGCTCAAAGATTCCTTATCCAATTTTTCCTATCTAGAAAGACTGCGAGACTTGGCAGTGAGATTTTGTGCTTCAAACAGAAGCCAGATAAAAATTTATATCATGTTTAAGAGCGTTTCAAGGCTCTACTATGGGACTGTCCACACCATCAACAGTCCAATGAGGTATTAGCTCATACTTTTGTTGATGCACTTGACCATAACACAAAAATTTTGTTAGATTCAGCTGCAGGTGGTCAAGCTTTGGAGATGACGTATGATGAGTTGTATACTTTGTTGAACTGAATTGTACAAGATAATCTTGAGTGGTATACTTTGTTGAACCGAATTGCATAAGATAATCTTGAGTGGTATACTTTGTTGAACCGAATTGCACAAGATAATCTTGAGTGGTATTCAGACTTAAGAAATGCTACAAAAAGGTTGCTAGTGTTTTGGAAGTGGATTAATGTACTATAATATCTGCTCAAATTTCTGCATTACAAAATCAGTTGACTACGCAGCTTAGCAATATAAAATTGGGTGTCATACAGCCTGCAGCCACAGTAATTGCAATTCAGCAGACAAGCACTTGGTATGTGGTGTGTGGAAATAGTGGTCACTCTGCAGATATGTGTGTTGCAAATCTTGAGTCGGTTATGTTTGTGGGAAATGCGCAAAGGCAGAATTATGGGAACACCTACAATATGAAGTGGCAGACTCAGCCACTGAATCAGCCGTGGAATGCCCAACAACAACAAATTCAGCAACCACAGGCACAAGGAAATCAGTCAACTAACAACTTGGAAGAGATGATGAAACAAATTTTAGCTAATCAAACACAGTTGGTTGCAAATGTAAGGAACCAGAAACCGGCCACGAGAAGCTTAGAGTTGCAGTTGGAGCAGTTACAGCACACACTATATACAAGGCCTCAAGGTGTTTTTTCAGGATATACTGAAAATCCAAAAAAAGTTATGAAAATTACTTTGAGGAGTGGTAAAGAGCTTCATGGAGAACCTCCAAAGAAAACTAAGGAGGTAGGTGCAGATTCGAGTCCTGAACAGATAAATAGTAAAGTTGCTAAAAAGTCAAGGAAGTTTGAGTACTCAAAAAAAATTGCTGAAGAAGATCCCACAACTACCTTTCCCACAAAAGCATATAAATGCAAAAGAGGATGTGTGCTTCAAAAATTTATTTGACACGTTCAGAGATCAACACATTAACTTCCCTCTTTTAGATATTTTGCAGAAAATTCCAAGTACGCTAAATACTTGAGAGATATGGTTGCTAACAAAGTTAAGTTATAGGATGTGGAGGCGGTAGAACTCATTGAGGAGTGTATCTTTGTGGTGACTCAAAATATGCCAAAAAAGAATAAGGACCCTGGGAAGTTTACTCACCCAATTCATATTGACAACAGCGAAGTGGTTCAGGCACTTAGTGTAATACCCTGCATGTTTTTAAGCTAGGAAGTGAATAAGTATTCCTATGTATGAAATCTCCTATACTGTGATTCATACTTGATTACATGACTTACAATGAATATACTAGTGATATGATAGCTTATGATTCATTAAGCATGTTCATATGAGTCACTTAAGGTAATACAAGCTAAGAGTTTTTGAATCCATCAATTTTTAGTGTTCGATTTTGCAAGGGTCATCTTTGAACAAGTATAGCACGAAGTTAAAGTGGTATTTTGGCTAATTTATACCCACCAAATTGTATATAATCGAATTAGCTTTCCAACGATACCAATTTTTCCTTAATCCAATACCCGAGCAAAAAGTTATGCCCATTTCCGTGAGAGACAGTAAGCATAGGCGATTGGTTAGGCGCCGCCCAACCTAGATAAGGCAATCACTTGGGCGCCACCTAAGTCAGTTCCAGGTGCCAAAAACACTCCATTTTGAGTTATTTTAAGGGTAATTAAGTCTTTTAACACTCCTTACACGTCCCTAAACTTAACCCTACGAAATATATAGCTTCTAAACATATTACAACCCTATTATCACCTCAAAGCTCATCATACAATATCACTAAAAGAGAAAAACAACTAGGGTTGTATAACTAAGCTAGAAGATCCGATTTCAAGGAAATTCCTCCGTCAATCATCAAGAATCTTCCTTCTAAGATATGCGTGAGTTGATTCATGGACTCCTTTCGTCCATGAAGCTCAAAAACCATCTTCTAAATTATGTATTATGATTTTTAAGTTGTTGGTGGTTGATGTTCATGTGGTTGGAGTTTGATGATGCCTAAGATGGGGTCTTTGTATGTTTTATGTGAGGATATAATGGTATTTAACGTATAAACATGTGAAATTGGTGGTTGAATGTTTGAAATCTTGATGAATCCACCTATGCCTAAAATGTGCATGTAAGGTGTTTATGAAAATACCTAAGGGAATAGAAATCATGCCTTTATGACATAATAAGTCCTAAGTGACTATTCCATGTTCTAAGTTTATGTTCAACGTGATCCCCATGCTATTGTATTGAATTGAAGAAGTTGTATGAGATGCTCATGATATTGTTGTGATATGGAATGACCATGCTATTGAAGCCATGCAAGTATATAGATGTTGTGTGCATTCCTGATCATATGATAGTTTGTTGAGAATCATTTTTATTATGAAATCCTTACTTATGATATTGTGAATTATGGACTCAAATCTTGTGATCAAGTCAGTCATGTGTGTCAGTTTCCTTCCATCGAGTCCTGGGGGTACTTGTACCCGAAAACTATAGTTGTGTGCCTAGAGCTAGTGTCATGTTTCAAGACATCCTCAGTCAAGCTATGTTCCATAGATTACAGTTAGTCATGTGACTCAGGAAAGACTCAGAAATCTCATGAAAACTCAGTACTCAGTAAGATCGACAAATCTCGTGACTTAGCTAGACATCAGATGTTAGTAGTGTTCCGTCAGTCCAAGGAACTCAGTAAACTCAGAATCAGTTCAGTTCAGTTAGTCAGTTCAGCTCAATTAATCTGTTCAGTGTCTTTCAGTTGGGAGTTGGAACTATCACCGAGCGAGTATGGGGATGGTGGTTTCCCCGTTAGAGAGGTAGAACCATTAGCAGCAATCCCTGTACTCCAAAAATGCGTAGCCAGTGCAGGATAGAAGTCACCCGTTATATTAAGGCTAAACTTGATTATTATATTTCCTTAGGCTTGATTTCCTGTTCAGGGTCACCCGTTAGAGAGGCTTGACCATAGCCGAGGTCTCTACCGGTGGCATGGTATTGACACCCTTCCAGTCAGGGAAAAGATTGGACCACAGCAGTACAGTAGTGGGGCATGTTGGTTAGGTTACTACCTCCCACAGTCACAGTCACAGTACAGTTTCAGTTTTAGTATCAGTCTTCAGAGTAGAAATCAGGAATTAGGACTGTCAGATACAGTCATCAATCTCAGTAAGGAACTCAGATAGTTCTAATGATTCCTGGACCATCCCGTCAGATAGGCTTGGTCCCATATTCGGATGCTTATTATTATATCTAGAGGTCACCCGACAGAAAGGCTTGATCTCAATCTCAGATTCAGTCGAGTATTCTCATTATCAGTTTCAGAGATCACTCGTCATCTAGGACTAATCTCAGACTTAGATGTTCAGCTACAGTTTGCAACTCAGATAGTTTTCCTCAGAATTAGGACTGTTAGATACAGTCATCCATGTCATCAGTCATTCAGTATCTCAGTATCACGAAACTCACGTTGTCAGAGTTTAAACTCAAGTAGTCAGTATCTCCACAAGTTCTGTAGTAGTTACGTATGTATGTATGTATGTATTCTCACGTTCATATTAGTCAGCATGTTCATGCATATAAACCCTATGCATTCAGCCTACCCCCACGTATACTCAGTACTTTAGTTGTACTGACGCATTCGCGCTATGGTGCTTTCTTTTTATGTTACACCATAGTTTCTTAGGTGCAGATTCCCGATCAGTAGTAACAGTTCAGTAAGTCGTGATTCCTCATCTTTCAAGGACATGATCGTTACATTTATTATTCCAGTATTTCAGTTTATTCTCAGTTTAGGGAGTTAGTTGGAGACATGTTCCTTCAACTCATTATTCAGATAGTTTAGAGGCTTTCAGATGATTATAGAGTTTTCAGATTTAGACTTTAGTATTTTCAATTTTGTTTTGGTACTGTGATACCACCTTATTTCAGATATCTTATTATTCAAGATTGAACCTTATGTCCTCTTTGTTCATATTTTCCTATTTTATATGAATATTATGCAGTTACAAGTACAGATATTAGTCATGGGTTAGCTTGTGGTCCTTCGGGGTCATGAGCATCGTGTAGCATTCTGATTCAGCGAATCAGGGTGTTACAAACTTGGTATCAGAGCCTAAGGTTCAATAGAGTCCTAGGAAGTCTGAAAGTTGCATCTAGTAGAGTCTTGTACATGGGTGTGTTGCGCGCCATATTTATGTACGGGAGTCTATAAGATGTTTTAGGAAGAGTTTCCCTTCTTTCAATACTCATATCATGCCAGTGAGCAAAAGCTCAAGTTGAACTCACAGTTTAATCCTTGTTCCTTTTCTGGTTGCAGAATATGCCTCCTAAGAAGAGAACAGGGAATCAGTCAGCCCCGCAGCCCGCAGATCCTTTGAATGAGAATGTGTCACATGCAGAATTTCGGGCAGCTTTTCAGGCGCTAGCCCAGGCTGTGACCACTAGTATTCAAGGAAAATGATAGACTGCAGCCCTACCCCAGCAAGATGGGGATTCAGCTGCAGCCAGAATCAAAAATTTTATAAGAATGAACCCTCCAGAATTCTTTAGGTCAGTAACTGGTGAGGACCCACAGCTGTATCTAAAAGAGGTAAAGAAGATCACCCAAATCATGCATGTGTCAGAGGAGGAGAGTGTGGAATTAGCATCCTATAGGCTGAAAGATATTGCTCATGATTGGGTAGTGTTGTGGAAGAAGAGTAGAGGGAAAGATGCAACTCCCATGACTTGGAAGATATTTCAGTATGCCTTCATAGATAAGTTTTTCCCATTAGAGATAAGAGAAGCTAAGGTAGAAGAGTTTATGAACCTGAGACAAGGCTCTATGATAGTGAAGAAGTATTGTCTTAAGTTCAACCAGTTATCTAAGTATGCTCCTGACTTGATAGCTGACCCCAGAGCGAGTATGAGTAAGTTTGGGACTGGTGTGTCCAGGTTGGTATTGAAAGAGTGTAGAACAGCTATGCTTAATAAGGACATAGACCTTGCTAGATTAATGATGCATGCTCAGCAGATAGAGGCAGATAAGTCTAAGGAGAGGGAGAGATCTAATAAGAGATTCAGAGCAGGTAGTTACAGCTTTTATCCAGTTGGGCCATAGGGTGGAAATCGTTCTCACCATAGTCAAAAAAATTCAGCCCCTGTTCCATCTTCAGCTAGTGTGCCCACACCTAATTTTGGATATGTTAGTCATGGTGGGGCGCCAGGCTCCAAAGCCCAGAGTGGTGTTAGAAGTGAGCGTACTTATCCACTTTATGGAGAGTGCAGCAAGAATCATCTAGGTGCATGCAGAGCTAATAGTCAAGTGTGTTTTGGGTGCGGTAAGCCAAGCCACAGAGTGCGGGAGTGTAGAGTGTTAGCTCAGAAAGGTAGAGATTTACGTAAGCAGGTTGCAAATCCCAGTACCAATAGTGGTCAGCGTCAGAATCGACTCTATTCACTCCAGACTCACCATGATCCAGAAAGTTTCCCCAACCTAGATTTGGATACGTTACAAGTTTTTCATGATCATTGTATGCATTGTTAGATATCTTGGGCTCGTTTAAGATTATGTTTCCACATGAATTAGTCAGTAACATTAGCAGGTCTAGTTCAGTTCATGCATCATGCATTAGTCTTAGCTCTCCAATGTTTAGTTATAATCTAGTTTGTAGATGCCCTGTGCATCACCCCAGTATCTCAGCAAGGTAAACATTCCTAGAGGGACATAGTGCCCCAAGGGGGAGATACCCCACACTTTTCTTGATGCTTTCATGTTCTCATTATAAATTAGTTATCAAGTGCCATGGCATAATCACTCAAGCTTTCAAGAGTCAGCTCAGCCAGATATTCAGGCATTAGATATACGTGTTCAATAGAGAAAGGACTATTTATCAGTAACTTCACTAATACATTTACATATCATGTCAGTCATGTAATCATGCATCAGATATGCATGGATTCAGTCTTTCAGTTGTGCATCAGAAATGCATTCTCATTTTGAGAAAACTCACTTTATTAGAGTCCTCAGTCTTATATTCATAAATCAGCTTCCCATGCATCAGATATGCATGTTCAATATATTGTGCTCCGCTTTCAGTTATGTCAGTCATGAACCCATGTTTCAGCAGTGTATGTCTTGTACGTACTTCATCTTATCATCTCTCCCACCTTAGTTAATTCTCATTCGAGGATGAATGTTCCCAAGGGGGAGATATTGTAATACCCCACATGTTTCTAAGCTAAGAAGTGAATAAGTAATCCTACGTATGAAATCTCCTATCCTGTGATTCATACTTGAGTACATGACTTACAATGAATATCCTAGTGATAGGATAGCTTATTATGCATTAAGAATGTTCATATGAGTCACTTAAGGTAATACAAGCTAAGAGTTTTTGAATCCATCAATTTTTAGTGTTCGATTTTGCAAGGATCATATTTGAATGAGTATATCTCAATGTTAATATGGTATTTTGGCTAATTTATACCCACCAAATTGTAGAGAATCGAATTAGCTTTCCAACGATACCAATTTCTCCTTAATCCAATACCCGACCGAAAAGTTATGCCCATTTTCATGAGAGACAGTAAGCATAGGCGATTGGTTAGGCGCCGCCCAATCCAAGCAAAGGTGATTGGTTAGGCGCCGCCCAACCTAGCTTATCCAATCACTTGGGCGCCGCCTAAGTCAGTTCCAGGTGCCAAAAACACTCCGTTTTGAGTTATTTTAAGGGTAATTAAGTCTTTTAACACTCCTTACACGTCCCTAAACTGAACCCTATAAAATATATAGCTTCTAAACATATTACAACCCTATTATCACCTCAAATCTCATCATCCACGAGCACTAAAAGAGAAAAACAACTAGGGTTGTATAACTAAGCTTGAAGATCCGATTTCAAAGAAATTCCTCTGTCAATCATCAAGAATCTTCCTTCTAAGGTATGCATGAGTTGATTCATGGACTCCTTTCATCCATGAAGCTCAAGAACCATCTTCTAAATTATGTATTATGATTTTTATGTTGTTGGTGGTTGATGTTCATGTGGTTGGAGTTTGATAATGCCTAAGATGAGGTCTTTGTATGTTTTATGTGAGAATATGGTGGTATTTAACATATAAAAATGTGAAATTGGTGGTTGAATGTTTGAAATCTTGATGAATCCACCTATGCCTAAGATGTGCATGTAAGATGTTTGTGAAAATACCTAAGGGAATAGAAATCATGCTTTTATGACATAATAAGTCCTAAGTGACTATTCCATGTTCTAAGTTTATGTTCAACGTGATCCCCATGCTATTGTCTTGAATTGAAGAAGTTGTATGAGATGCTCATGATATTGTTGTGATATGGAATGACCATGTTATTGAAGCCATGCAAGTATATAGATGTTGTATGCATTCCCGATCATGTGATAGTTTGTTGAGAATCATTCTTATTATGAAATCCTTACTTATGATATTGTGAATTGTGGACTCAAATCTTGTGATCAAGTCAGTCATGTTTGTCAGTTTCCTTCCATCGAGTCCTGGGGGTACTTGTACCCAAAAACTATAGCTGTGTGCCTAGAGCTAGTGTCATGTTTCAAGACATCCTCAGTCAAGCTATGTTCCATAGATTGCAGTTAGTCATGTGACTCAGGAAAGACTCAGAAATCTCATGAAAACTCAGTACTCAGTAAGATCGATAAATCTCATGACTTAGCTAGACATCAGATGTTAGTAGTGTTCCGTCAGTCTAAGGAACTCAGTAAACTCAGAATCAGTTCAGTTCAGTTAGTCAGTTCAGCTCAGTTAATCTGTTCAGTGTCTTTCAGTTGGGAGTTGGAACTATCACCGAGCGAGTATGGGGATGGCGGTTTCCCCGTTAGAGAGGTAGAACCATTAGCAGCAATCCCTGTACTCCAGAACTACGTAGCCAGCTCAGGACAGGAGTCACCCATCAGATTAAGGCTAAACTTGATTATTATATTGCCTTAGGCTTGATTTCCTATTCAGGGTCACCCATTAGAGAGGCTTGACCATAGCAGAGGTCTCTACCTGTGGCATGGTATTGACACCCTTCTAGTCAGGGCAAAAATTGGACCCCACCAGTACAGTAGTGGGGTATGTCGGTTAGGTTACTACCTCCCACAGTCACAGTACAGTTTCAGTTTTAGTATCAGTCTTTATAGTAGAAATCAGGAATCAAGACTGTCAGATACAGTCATCAATCTCAGTAAGAAACTCAGATAGTTCCAATGATTCCTGGACCATCCCGTCAGATAGGCTTGGTCCCATATTCAGATGCTTATTATTATATCTAGAGGTCACCCGGCAAACAGGCTTGATCTCAATCTCAGATTCAGTTGAGTATTCTCATTATCAGTTTCAGAGATCACTCGTCAGCTAGGACTGATCTCAGACTTAGATGTTCAGCTACAGTTTGGAACTCAGATAGTTTTCCTCAAAATTAGGACTGTTGGATACAGTCATCCATATCATCAGTCATTCAGTATCTCAGTATCACAAAACTCACATTGTCAGAGTTCAAACTCAAGTAGTCAGTATCTCCACGAGTTCTGTAGTAGTTACGTATGTATGTATGTATGTATTCTCACGTTCATATTATTCAGCATGTTCATGCATATAAACCCCATGAATTCAGCCTACCCCCACATATACTCAGTACTTTAGTTGTACTGACGCATTCACGCTATGGTGCTTTCTTTTTATGTTACACCATAGGTTCTTAGGTGCAGATTCCCGGTCAGCAGTAGCAGTTCAATAAGCAGTGAGTCCTCATCTTTCAAGGACATGATCGTTACATTTATTATTCCATTATTTCAGTTTATTCTTAGTTTAGGGAGTTAGTTGGAGACATGTTCCTTCAACTCCCTATTCAGACAGTTTAGAGGCTTTCAGACGATTATAGAGTTTTCAGATTTAGACTTTAGTATTTTTAGTTTTGTTTTGGTACTATGATACCACCTTATTTCAGATATCTTATTATTCAAGATTGAACCTTACGCCCTCTTTGTTCATGTTTCCGCATTTTATATGAATATTATGTAGTTACAGGTACAAATATTAGTCATGGGTTAGCTTGTGGTCCTTCGGGGTCATGAGCACCGTGTAGCATTCCGGTTTAGCAAATCGGGGTGTTACACTTAGTGATTTAACGGAAATTATAAACTTGATTCCCCTATCTTTGTTCAACACATTGGGCTTGGAAAAGCCTAGACCGAGCTTTGTGCTATTGCAGCTGGAAAACGGGACCATAGCCCATCCTGAAGGAGTAATAGAGGATGTTCTCATAAAGGTTGGTAAATTTATTATTATTCCTGCTGACTTTATTGTTTCAGATTTTTAGGTAGATAAAAGTGTACCAGTCATCTTGGGACATCCATTTTTAGCAACATGAGGAGCTTTAATTGATGTGAGAGAAGGCACGCTCACAATGAGGTTGGAGGATGAAGAAGCAGTTTTTAAAGTGTACGAAATGTTTAACACACTATCCCATTATAAAGACTTGTGTATGATTACTGTGATTGAAGGGGATAAGTGTGGGGTGGTAGTGTCTATTCCACAAAAGACCTCTTCGAACACCCTCATTGAGCACCCTAAGCCACAACCACCTAAGCCTAACATGATGCAGATTGATGATCCTGAAAAGGTTATAGTTGAGAAAGTTGTTGACCTTGAGAGTTCACACTCTAGAGGTCAGAATTGAACATGAAGATGGACTCCAAGTGTGAGAAAAATGATGAAGGAATTTGGTTGAGTCGTAGTTGGGTCGTGTCGTGATACTAAATCAGGCGCTGCTTGGGAGGCAACCCAAGTTAAGTAGGTATGTTTTATTTTCAGTATTTTTAGTTTTTTACTTCACGTAGTTTTTGTTTTGTTGAGTCGCAGGTTGATGGGAAGTCTGAGTACCGAAAACATGAGCTAAAGAGCATGGCGAAGACTAAATATGGGGTCCCCAGACCCTGTTGATGTATAAAGATGCTACTAGCTAGGTCTAGAGGCCTCAAGAAGCATTTATATCTCTACTTTTAAGTATACTTTGGGAACAAAGTAAATTTTTAAGTGTGGGGTAGGGAAATTCCCATTTTTAGGGTAAATTAAAAAAAAATTGTGTTAGGAATAAGTGAGATATTCTTGTTGGTTCTATATTTGACTGCATGATGCAAGTGGGTTTGTATGAAAACAAATATGTTGATTGTGTGAATTACTACTTTCGAGACTCCTAGGCTCATGTTTATGACTCTTGTACTTGTTGGCTTAATGTTAAATTCATGTGATTATTTAGTTAAGAGTCTATGAGGATCGTACTTGAAGTTGAGCATGTGCCATGAGTGTGTGAGGTGTTTGTATATTCCTTGTTGTATGTGATGACTAGAACTTGCCTGGTGTGTGTGTAAAGTAAAATAAGGAGTGTGGTATTAGGAGATGATATAGGCATTTTTTTGACAGCCTTGTTTCATACCTTCTTTTTAACTACCCTTGTGCATAATCCTAGTAAGCTCCGTTGAGCCTTTAGCTATTTTCTATGGTAGCTCATATGTAGCCTAATCCTTTCTTTGATAGACCTTAATTTGATCCAAACCTCCTAGATGTTTTAATGAAAAAATTAGTGAGTTAAGGAGTGCGAAATTGAAGAAGAAAAAAGTGAAAGTGAATCTCCAAAGTGATAGATATTAGTGTGTGAAAAAACTGTTGTGTTGTGGCTGGGAGTTAACCAGTTGTGTTACAATAAATCTATGTTGGCCTTCGTCCTCCTTGGACATTGTTCACCTTATCTAAGGAAAAATGCTTAAGTTGAGGGTGGCTATCATAGGGGTGTATAGCGTAAAGTGGGTGCAAAAAAAAGGAAAAATTGAAAGATATGTACGTAGCATACTCCCACCATGGTGTTTGTGAATGAGCTTAATAAGATGGGGTGAAAACAAACGAAGGGGGTAGACAAAAGTGGTGAAATTCGTTTGTTGGAGATTGGTTTTAACTGTATAATGTAGTGTATTAAAGCACTTAGGGAAGATAGTCACTATTCCCAAAATAGTTCCTACCCATACCTTAGCCTACATTACAACTCGAAAAAACTTATTTGATCATAAACCTAACATTTTGATATTAGTGAAGTATTACACTAAGGGTAAGCCTATGGTTCATTATGTATAACTTGTGAATTCTTTTTTAGAGTGAGCGAAAACTTGATTCTTGTACCCATTGTGTTATAAATTGCATTTATATGAGTGATTCTAGGTAACTCTCTTGTTGTGAGGGCACATGTTTGATGAATTTGGGTGATTTGTATGATGTTTTTTATTGAGTAATTAGTGTGAGTTTGCCAACTTGGTGTCAATTCTTGAGGCTAGGATGTTTTGAAGTAGGATTCTTGAACTTTCAATTGTGTACATAACATGCTTAGTGTAGAAACTTGCATTCTATGTAGTCATTGTAGTACTAACTTGAGTGTGTTGTAGTAGTAGAAGCATAGAGTCTCCTCCACCTATGATGTTTAGAGTTAAGAGTTGTTCGAGGACGAACAAGGCTTTAAGTGTGGGATGGTGATGTTGGGTGTATTTATGCACTTTTTATCCTAGCTTATTTAGCCTTGTTTTGAGGATAATTCATGTGCTTTATGTTTGATGATGATATAAATAAGCATACAAGTGTTTTAGTATGTGTTTATAAGGTTTAAAGGTGTTTCCAAACAAGTTTGTGCTTAATTGAATCACTCAGAGTTTAGACGAGAAAACTAGTGTTACTAGCTTGCGTTAGGTGCTTTCTAGTTAGTCTCGGAGGATTCTAGTGTGTTAGATAAGTTCCTAATGGTTTTAATGTTTAATATTATGTGTAACAACTTGCTTTTAATGTGCAAAGTGTAATTGAGTCAAGTCGAGACAAAATAATAAGTCAAAGATCAAGTGAGCAAGCCTAGCCTTGGCTCGTATTTCTTGCTCATCGTTGTGAATGTTATGTTGTTTTGAGCTATAATACTTGTTGTGTGATGTTGTAGGTTGCTTGAGGAATTAAATTTGATGATGAATTGATGTAGAACAAGCTTTAATTCAAAGAAAAATAATGTCACAAGGCAAGAGGGACAATGAACACTTAGCCGAATTTTTGGAAGCAACTTCCAGTGAGCTCATGCGATATGCCCGCGACACATGCCTTGGAGCCATGCTATGGTACCCACAACGCCTGCTATACAGCGGTGCTACAAGGCCCGCGCAGTATGCTCTATGTCGGTGCTCCAATGCCCGCGCCGCATGCTTTATTTCGGTGCTCAAATACACGTGACATTCTACTCCTACAGCGCTTATCCTTAGAATACTATAAATAGAACATATTAAACACTTTGTTGAGGATATCTTGTGACGTCTTGGACAAATTAAGGAGGCTGATGCACTTCATAATTTAGATTTTCCATTCTTTAATTTAGCTCTTTATGGTTTTGATCATTCATACAATTATTTGGATGAGGATTATGGCTATTAGTTGCTAAAATTTCCCTTTCCGGAGTTAAAACCAAGAACATGACTATTATCGTTTTGAATTGATTTTCTTTAATTTGCTTATCATATTTGGTTGCTTGTTCATTTTTTTTAAACTATTTTAAGGATAGATCACCCTTAGAATACATATATTGTCAACCTTGTGATCACGGGAGAGAAAATAGGAAGATAGAACCTATGATGAGCAAAGTAGGATTCTTATTCTTTTATGAAATAAGGAATATGAATTAGCATCTAGGACAGGGATGTACCTAGAACCCTTACTTGATTCACATGTAGAATGATAACGTTAAGCACTTAATTAGATTATTACATCCCCGCTCAATGATGTAGTTGTAATGTCCAAGTTAGGTAAATGATTAGAAGTCGGGAGACCATGATCATGCGATTAACCCTACGAATCAACAACCAAGATAAGCGAGTTAAAGAATGAAGTTTAATAACGTAATATGATTGTTCAAAGTGCTTTAACCCTGGGCTTTACTCCATTGATTGTCTCAAGACCTTTATTTTATGCATTGTTTACTTTACCTTAGTTTACAAATATTAAAACCCTCTTTTGGTTACGCTTCCATCAATTAATCTAAATTGTGAACTAGAATTGAATAGTCCTTGAAACAAGTCCCTGTGGGATTGATATTTGGCTTTCTTGAAGGCTACTATATTATTTGGTAGACCACGTACACTTCCTTGTGCGCTTGGGCACTGTCAGTTGCATAATTTAGCAATGATGATAATAAGGAGATTTGGGTAGGAGTTTTCTTTAGCTGTTCCACAATATAATACTCTTTATTCAGCTTTTTCCTCCAAAAATCCTCTACCTCAACCTCTGTCACAACCATTTTTTGATTATTCTCCTTATTTGGCACTCCTCACACAACTCCTTTAGGGGAATAAAAATTCCTAGATCTTGTTATTCCCATAGCAATGACTTCTACAACTAATTTTCCCTTTCCTTTATTCCTTGCATTTATTGATTAATTCTAAGAAATTACTTTGGTATTTAAAGAAGGTGTTTGACCAACTAAGGTTGTGATTATATCTTGGGAATAATAACTTCTACTTAAATTGGCGCTAGTATCTAGACTGTAATCATAGGCGCAATAAAAGTTGATGTTACAATATTTTCCTCATCATTGATCGATACAACAGTTTCTTCCAAATTACATTCTTCATTCATGGGGATAATGTTCAAATGGGCATACCCATAATTTGGAAAAGGGTTGTTGTTCACATTTGGGGAGGGGGGCTCCTTTGAGCTGAATACCTCCTTCTTTGATTAGTGCCTCAATCTTATCCTTTATATTAAGGCAATTTTCAGTATCATGCCTAGCAACTCCAAGGTGATAAGAACAGTGATTTGTTCCATTGTACCATCTAGACAGAAGATTAGGAATTCTAGCTTGGATCGATTAGAGAACTCCTTTAGTTCTCAATCTTTCACATAGTTGGGATAAGAATTCAACTTGTGGTATATATGTTTTAGCTGGACTTTTTTCATAGTTTGGGTGGGATCTAGGTGCATTTGGAGGACAATTTTGTAGTTAGTAGTGGGTTTGAGATGGATAGGCAGGGTGGTATTGTGGTGGGTTTTGATAGACAGGTGCTCTAGTTGGATAATATGTTGGCTGAGTGGCGTAAACTATATATGGTCCAGGTAAAGGTCGGTAGTCGGTCTAAGGTATCTGGGTATATTTGTTATAGTGGGATGATTGGGATAGTGGGTTTTGGTATGTTAACACTTGGTTTGGCCTTTTTTCCTGAATGGTCATGATTACGGAGACTCTATCTTCTTCTTTTTATTCGCTCCCCTAGTTGAATCTCACTGAATTGCCTTAATTGTTGCTTGCAAAGCTTCCAGATAAATGATTCTTCCAGTTTTAATACCTTTCTCAATGAATTCTCCTATCCTACCAACCTTAGAGAACTTTTGTGCAACCACTGTTTTATCCATGTTTAACTCGATGGGTTGGAAAACATTGATTTCGACTTTTTAAACTATTTTAAAACTTTGAAGAAAATTTTGAAACAATCTAAGAAATTACAGAGTCGCCACTTAATTTATTTAGAAAAGAAATTAAGAAAACTTTTTAAAATAAAATTCTAAGTCTCAAAACAGAAAAAGACTTAGGCCTTTAAGAAAATTCTGGGTAAGAGGTTCTTATTAACATTTTAGGAAGGTTTGTAAGGCACCTAATGTCTGATAACTGGCGGTTATTCGGACTATTTGAAACCCTCTTTGACTAACTTTGAAAAAGAGAAGTTGGTTTTTGAAAAGAAAGTGGTTTAGGACGAAACTTGTAGAAAATTAATTTTTGACGACTTAGTAGGGAATTTAACCAAGTCTAAAAAAAAAATAGCAAATAAGCACGTAAATGGGAAAGAGGAGAATTAGAAAATCTAGGCTCGTAGGCCCAAATCCATCAACCCTGTCCTAGTCTAATTGGGCTTTTGGCCCACCTGCACCTATCCTAATCTAAATATCGAATTTTGGCCCATAAACTGTCCTAAACTATTTTTCTGGATCCATTGGCCTAGAATCGGCTTCACCTATATTAAAATACAACTTTGGCTTCGAAGCCTCAAATGAATGAAGAAATAAATGATTAAAAGAATAAATAAAAAGAAGACAATAATAAAAATCGAAACTTTTCAAATCTCTTAGTGACCTCATCAATGGGTTTTGACCCATTTTCCTCCTTCGTGTATCTTCAAGCACCCGCACACCATATAGTCGATCTTGGGTTTAAACTTCCAACTTGACTCGAAGAGGTGGGCCTCATTGGCCCATTACTAAATACAAGAGGAGAGGAGTCCATTTGAACTCAAGACATTTTTTTGCAAGCAAAGAAAAGATAAATAAATTAATATACGTTCAAGGCATAAAAGTGACATATTTCAAAGCAAAAAAAACTACCAAGAACCAATTTTTGAATGACAATGATAAGCACACTTGCACACGTATAGCAAGAATGAGAGTCAACAGAGAAAATCCAAAGCAAAGACACCTACTTACATGCCTTATGTTTTATGTTCATATTAAGAATGAATAAATGTAAAAGGAAGAAGGTCATATTCAATGAATTAATGCGAGAAAAAAAAACGTAAACTTGCAAAAGTAAAGGGATGAGTCAATAAGAAAAATAATCATGACTTCTAAAATTGAACAAACATAGACACTAATCCATATAACAAAATAAAATAAAGATTAACTTTTAAAGAAAGGGAATCTTTAAATTTCAATTAAGGCAAAATTAACGAAGATTCACACATTTAAATTACAACCAATATTTTAGGGGAAAACGTGTAACGACCTATGGTTTTTCTTTCTAAGACATCGTTGATTCTCTTTTGATATTATGAATCAAAGAGAGACACGAATCAAGTCTTTACACACAAAAAGAGCACACATAACAATCCAAAGGGAGTAAGAAAATTAGAATAAAATTTTAGCATTTCTAAAAGTGAAATATCGTTCAACAATCATACTATGCATGACTCAAAAATATCTAAATAATTCTATTTATCCACAAAAGCCCAAACTTTCCAATTATTTTGACAAATCAACATGCAAAAAAAAAGGAATAAACATCTTGGATGAAAAATAGCTAGCACTTCATCTCTCATATGAGGATTTTGAAATCCATTAAAATAATTAGCAAGCAAATGACAAGTTCTTTACTTAACCAATTACTATTTTATTAAGGCAAAACAAACAATAGTAACTATTATTTTTGACATAAAGAAAACAACTTCACATGCTAAAAACAAATATATCCGCCAACAATGAATTTAAACAAAGCATAAGAACGTATTTTAAACAAAGATTGAAACTTTATCCATAATAATCAAAGAATAAAGTCAAAAGGGAGAAACAATCAATATTATCTATTCTTTTCAACATAAAGGAAACAACTTTACATGCTAAAAACAAACATATCCGCTAACAATGAATTTAAACAAAGCATAAGTACATCTTTTAAGCAAAGATTGAAACTTTATCTATAAAAATCAAAGAATAAAGTCAAAAAGGAAAAAGAATCAATATTTACTACTCTTTTCAACATAAAGGAAACAACTTTACATGCTAAAAACAAACTTATCCACCAATAATGAATTTAAACAAAGCATAAGTACATCTTTTAAACAACAATTGAAACTTTATCTATAATAATCAAGAGAAAATGGCCAAAATCCCCCCCAACCTTTATCCCAAATCCCAACTACACACATATACTTTGCGGGGGTCCTATGACCCTCCTGAACTATTTTAAAGTGGAATATTTACACCCCTAAAAGCTCATGCCCAGGCATTATTTCAGGCAAGGTCGCTGCCACGTCACTGCCATGTCATTTTTTCTTGACACGTTGTTGCCACGTTATTTTTTCTTTTTTTACTCTAAAAAATTAATTATTTAACATTATTATTTCCTTTTCTCTTCCATTTCACCACTTCTATGGTCATTCTTCCTCAAAAAAGCTCACCTGTTCTTTTCTTTAGTTTCATTTCACTTTGTTTTCCACCCATTTCTTTAATTTTCATTTCTTTAGTTTTGGATTGGATGCCATTGTTGTATTCCATTGACAAAATAATTCATCTTCTCCGAATTTTCAAAACCATTTCTTTAGTTTTTATTTCACCTAATTTGTCGTCTTCTCCGAATTGTCAATGGAACCAATAGGCTTCAGTGTTCCTTTTTCTTTCCTTTTTAAAAAAAATCTCAACTATGAAAATTGATGTTGAATTTATGATTATGAAAAAATTTGGTGTTGATTTTGATTATGGTGTTGATTTGATTGTTTCAATTTCAAGAAATGTGGATTTGAATGATGGTTTATGATTTGAAATTGAAAATTCAATCGATGTAAAATTAAAAGATTTTAAGATTCCACAAAATGTGTATAGAGCATTGTTGAAAGTTTATATTTCATTTCATGAGAATGATGATTCTTGATATGATAATTCGGTTAATGAGTATGTAAGTTTGAATAATCTTAGTGTTCCAAGGAATGGAGCTTTTAGGAAGGTGATTGTTAGTTTAGATGAAATGGTAGTTGGTGTAGTTTGGCATTTATTATGATTTATATCGAAGAATATACAAATTAGTTGTGGATTGAATGTCATTGTTGAGTTCTTGAAGATGTCATTGTTGAGTTCTTGAAGAAGAAGAAGAAGAAGAAGAAGAAGAAGAAGAAGAAGAAGAAGAAGAAGAAGAAGAAGAAGAAGAAGAAGAAGAAGAAGAAGAAGAAGAAGAAGAAGAAGAAGAAGAAGAAGGAAATAAAATGAATAAAGAATAATAATAATGAAAAATGAATAAAGAAAATAGAGAAATATTAAAAATAATTTTTTAATAAAAAAAAATTATTTTCACTTTCTTTAAAGAGAGTGAAACACACTCTCTTGCCATGTCAGCGTTCAGGGGGGTAAATATTCCACTTTAAAATAGTTTAGGGGGGTCGTAGGACCCCCACAAAGTATAAGTGTGTAGTTGGGATTTGGAGTAAAGGTTGGGGGGGGAGGGGGGGCATTTGGCCATTTTCTCTAATAATCAATAAAGTCAAAAAGACACGTACAACTATTGATAGATCATTTTTATACCATGAACATAAAAATAACCATAATATAGATACCTCAACGTCCTATGGCCTTCAAGGCCTTCTACAACAACCAATTCCAGCAAATAAAACTATAACTACGAACTACAAAGAAGAAAAAGATGAAGAAGAAAACGATAATAAAACTAAAAAAAAAAGGGAAAAGTGTCTTTACCTTTTTTAGGGCAGCAAAATTGGACTACAAGCTTTCTTCGGAGTCTTGATCACCACCGAAAATTATTTAACTCAAGAACTTTGATTAGCCCACGAATTTCATGGGAAAAAAAAAATTACTAAATAAAAACTCTTCTTTGCTCAAAAAATTTTCTTCAACCTTGAGACTTCGTATTTTTACCAAAATAGTGGTAGTTTTTGTAGAAAAGGATGGGGATTCAATTCTTTTCATGAACCAATGTGGGAGAGAGAATTTAGGGATATTTTTAGAATTTTAAAATTGAAGATAATGTGAGGTGGAAGATAACGTGGGGGGAAATTGTACAATGTAATACAATTTTTGAATTTCAAAATTAGAAAAAGGACAAGGTTGAGGGAGAATTGTACAATGTAGTACAATTTATGAATTTTAAAATTGGAAAAAGACAAAGTTGAGAGGGAATTTACAATGTAGTACAGTTTTTGAATTTTAAAATTGGAAAAAGGACAAAGTTGAGGGAAAATTGTACAATATAGTATAATTTTTGAAATTATTTTTGGTGAGAATTGGCTAGAAGTTATGAGAATTTTTAGAATTTTTGGTGTTAGTTAAAATATAACCCCAACTGGGATTTAAAATTTAGCCAAATTTATTTAATTTTGACCAAATTAAAAATCAATTGGCGGATTGCATTGTAATTATGGCCAATTTGATTTCAATTATGGTCAAATCTAATAGATTGGCTAAATTAAATTGAAATTCGATACGAATTAATACTTTGTTTAATCCGAATCTTCTTGATGAGATAAAACCAAATAAATATTCGTCCAAATAAATTATTTTTGGGAACAAAATATATTCAAATCAAGGCCTTACCCATTTGAATTATTTTTTTAAGATAAGGCTTGATTAAAATTTGATATTTCATAAAATGGATATTTAAATAACAAAATTATTTAATTTCATATAATTGAATACGATAATATATAATCTCTACTTGAAATGAAAAAAAATTTAGGTAAATTCTTCGAAATGCTTTTATCCGGACAAAATAAAAATGTTGTAATTTTACTTACAATCAAAGAAACTAAGAATTAAACTTAGTTATGGAGGAAAAAATTAGGTGTCAACAATTGCCCCCTCCCTTTGGGTAGGGTAGATGCAAGTAACCCTGGGCAAATGGAGTTTGACATTTCTAATTTTTTCCGGCCACAAATTTGTTTCTGGCAGAGATTGGTTTTCGCATGAGTTTCATGGAGTTAAGGCCGGACCCCGGTATCAAGTTTCCTACATATCTCAGGTTACATGAGAATTCAGGCCACTTGTAGTTCATGAAGCTTGATTTAAAGCACGATTTTTAAATAATTCACAAACTATCTTGGTTTTGGAGTTTTGATGAAACCGAAAAGCTGGAAAATAAAGGGATTTGGGAGGAGGTTGGAATGCAGTCGAGTTTTCAAAATAGAGCCCAATCTACATATCCTCGAGACTCAGGGAATCAGACTGCTTGTAGTTCGACTCAATCGGTAGAAAAGATAGTCTGTTATTTCAAACGATCTTTGGCTCAGGAGGAGTGAAAAGTAGATTGAGTTGTGTAAAAGAGGCTTGTAACCTCTTAACCATGAACGTGGAGCTCTTCACATCCATAGGTAAGAATTTACCTGGACATAATTTTTGAAACTCTAGGTGTCCTATCACTTGAATTTAGAGAAAAGAGAAGGTTACCCTCAACATGAATTTAGCAATATCCCGAAGGTGAAGCTGAAACTAGAATATCCCAAAATACCCACATGCTTTCTAATAGGGGTGTGGTTTGATGGTGGTGGCGATGATCCTTTAGCTCGCGTCCAAAAAGTTTGACTTTCCTCTCTAGACTATGTCCCATTTTACTGCTAAGAAAGAGTTCCACGTTGTGTTGTGTCCTTTTTGGAGTTGACCATGCCTATAGTTTTAATTTTGATATTTTCATCCTCTCGGATGCTCTCGACAATATCTCAAACAAAAATCGTTAGTAATAAGCACAATTCACGAAAGGGGTGTATAGTTTTTTATCATATCTCCACGTGAGTTGATGCCTAAGAAGTGAAGTCATCCTTTCATTACCTGTTTGAAAGGAAATAACTTGCAACAACAACCATCTTAGTTGTTGCATAAGCAGCTTGTTTGTCAAGTGAATATGTCTTCAAAGTAGGGTGGCCTTTTTGGACACCGACAACACTTTATGCAGAACGGTCCCTGCAACCGTGTCATCTTGTGCTGATGCGGCAACCCTTTTGATTACCTATATTACTTGTTGTATGTGGAATGATAACCTCTCCAGTTATTGACAATGATTCTTTGCATATGACCTCGGATAAGTCTTGCACATCTCTTTTGTACCGATACGACTTATAGATTTCCCTTAATTGTTAATCTTTGGATAATCTTGCTCATTATTTAAGGTTGCATACGAGGCGACTTATAGCTATCCTTTGAATTGATAGCTTTCAGGTAATATCACACATTATTCAACCTTGGATAAGAGATGGCTTATAGATATCCCTCCAATCGCTAGCTCTCAGGTATTCTAGCACATCATCCGACCTTAGATACAATATAACTTATAGATATCTCTCAAATTGCTAATCTTTTGAGTAATCTTGCACATAATCGATCTCGGATATGACGTGACTTATAGAGAACCCTTGGACTTATCAATTTGATAATCTCGCATATTCTCCGGTAAGGATTTAGTTGCGACATATGAATAACCTTCGGACTATCAATTTTTGGGTAAACTTGCACACTATTCGATTAGGATATTTTTGTGGATTACGGATGACCTATGGTCTATCAACTCATAGGTAATCTTGCACACTATCCTATTTCAAATAATATGACTTATGGATAACCCTCAAATTGTTAATTTCTAGGAAATCTCATATATCATTTGTCTTTAGATATCGACTTAAAGGCGTCCCTTCAAATTGCGTGCTCTTGATGCATTCAGATGTTGATTTATAAAATAATGAAATATCCTCGACGCCAGTATTTGTGTCTCGCGTGTCAACATATATTAAATGTTGATGATATTCTCGACGTCAGCGTTTGTGTCTCGCGTGTCATTAAATATTAAATAATGATGATATCCTCGATGCCAGCATTTTTGTCTCGCATGTCAACAGATATTAAATGTTGATAATATCTTTGATGCCAGTGTTTGTATCTCACATTTCAACAGATATTAAATGGCTATCTTAGTGATGGCATGAAATGGCCCTCTCGACGGTGATATGAAATGGCCCTCTCGATAATGGCATGAAATGACCATCTCGACAGTGGCATAAAATATTTCTTTTGGCAATGATATGAAATGGCCCTCTCGGCAATGACATGAAATGGCGCTCTTGGCAATGACATGAAATTGCCCTCTTGATAATGATATGAAATGGCCCTCTTGGTAATGGCATGAAATGGCCCTCTCATCAATAAGATGATATGAAATGGCCCTCTTAATGATGAAATGATATGAAATGGCCCTCTTGGCAATGCGATGATATGAAATGGTTCTTCCGGTGATTTGAAAACAGTTTCACCTGAGTTTGTTTGTCTTTGTTTTGCATTTTATGTGTACCTGTACTCAAGGTAGACAGTTAGTAGACACAATGTCGCTCTCACTGGCTACCACAGTCAAGCTATATGATAGTTTAATGATGAATACTGAGCATCGTGATTTGAATGACTTATTCCGCCATTAATCTTCTCTTTTTGAAGAAATAATTAAATAGGAAATCCATCGGATGCAAGTAAATGAGGCAAAGTCCTTGTTTGGGGATTACTCAAATACCATTTGCTTCGCTTCAAGGCGAATTTTGAGAATCACTTTTTGCTCTTCCTCCTATTGAGCAATCCTTTTGATTTTCGTATTTATTGTGCCGACTCCCTTGAATGCACATGCGCTCAAAGTAAATATTTAGTAGATGCAAAGTCATTTTTTCTAGCGACTATTTTTAGGAAAATTTTAAATACAATATTCATAAAGAAGATAAGGCACCTTTGTTTGTCGTTCATGGTCTCAAGAAATGAGATGGAGAATTTAAGAGATCCTCGGTAAATAGTTATTAAACCCGTCTTCGGGGATACCCAAAAATACTATTCTTGAGCACTATATGCTTTGGTGTGGCTCGCACGCGCTTGGGGATTTTCTAAAAAAGATTTCCATCTTTGTGTATTTATCCCTGCATCCACAGAAAAATAGTTTTGAGTGAAACTATTCTATGTTGACCTCCTTCGATCCTTAGTTTGCTCCTCGACATTTTTTGGGTGCTCCATCATGTTGGGACCTCCACCCTGACTCCCCGTTCCAATAGATGCTAGACATTCACTAAGTAAAAAGATTTGTGTAAATTTTCGAAAGTAGTCTTAACTTTTAGAAACTAGTTTCAAAAAGTCATGTAAAAGCTTTGGAAAATCTTTGTCAGTCCTGTCATGTACTAGTTCAATGAACGTCTTCCTCTTGGTTCTGACTGTATCTGACATTTGATGGAGGATTGCCAGGAATTCATCGTTGTTGAGGCTTTCTATCAGAAGTTCTGTCATAGCCAAAGATTTAGTCTACCTAGACTTTGTAGCAGCTGGTGATATCCAAAACTTGTCTTTGACCACTGGTGCTGGGGAATTTGAAATATATTCCCATATAGTAGTGAAAATTTTGAGGACCTCCTCAAAATTTCTGCCCCAGTTTACTACTATTTGAGATGATCTTGGCTTGAGAGATCTGAAGTCTTTGCTGATCTTTATTCTCTTTGCTAGATGATGATATTCCTCTTGTGAATTTTCGAGATTCCTTCTCAAAAATTCTACCCCAGTTTCTATTTCCTGGGGTTATATGACCGAGCCGTTGAGGCGCCTACTTATCCCGTTAAAGCAGGGTCAGGTCAAACGTAGTTCAAGACTACGCTAGGGATATATATATAAAAATTTAATAAGTTGACCGAAGCCGACATAGGCCGCCTACGTATCCCTTTCTTGGGAATTCAGGTCATTACGTAGTTTATACATAAAGGAAAAGGATAAATTCTCCTAAAGGGTTGACCGAAACCAAAATAGACCGCCTACGTATCCTTTTCTTGGGAATTTAGGTCAAACGTAGTTCATAATTAAACTCGTTTCAGGGTTAAATGGCCCTAAATACTCTTATCCATCTTACTAGGATAGAAATAAGCACTTCTATGGATGATATAATGTTTTCATTATGTTTTTCTTGATAGAATGAAGGATCAATGGTCAATGCCCTCCTAGTTAACCAGATCGGTTTTCTCTAGATTAGGCTTCTTTGATTCTCTAACTCTTTGACTCTTCTGTTGACTGTTCTAGGGATATTGTCACTCATTTATCATTAGCTTACTTCTTTACATGATATGAAAATGTCAGGTTTTAAGTTATTGTTATACGACGGGCGACGAGTCATGAGTGGAGCGGAGGTCCAATTCAATAATGTTTCCTCTAATTAATCTTTCATGATCCCGATGGTCTTGGAAAATTCTTTCCTCATATTTTTCCTTATTCCATCCTCGAGACCATCGCTTACAGGTTTTGAAAAATGATTGGTACAATCCAGTTTTACTACTAGTCATTTTTCTTTTCCTGTAACAAAGCTATAGTCAAGAGGGGGATCTCTTATTCACTTTGATCTAGTGAAGTAGGGTTATTTTGTGCCAACACAGAGTAGTTTCTATTACCTGCAAAGTAAAAATAAACTCAAACGTTGACGTGTTATATTCCATTAGTAATAAGCAAAACAAGATGATAAGGTAGGAAGTAAACACATAGAGTTGTTTCTTATCTCATGCGAATTGATTCATGAAGTAATGATGACTCAAAAATTTCAATGAACAGGATTTTGCTCAATGATATGGATAGGGGAAATTTATCAGGAAGGCTCTACTTTTCTACTTTCCAGCCTTATTACTTCTTTCAAGAAGGTGGAGGACAAAAAAAAATTTAAAGACATGGGTCGGGCCGAAAGGTTGCCTACGTATCTCACGGAGGATAAATCAGGCCCTTCGTAGTTTGAAACTATAATGGCTTTTTCTGATTCTAAAATCAACTTTTCTAAAATGGTAGCGACCATTTTGGAAGTTTTACGAATGACTGTGGACTTTTCTCAGAAACTTGAGAGAGGTGTAGTATGTTTGGTCAGACTTTTATATAGTGGGGTATATTTCTGCCTAGAGATGCTCTATGGAAAATGGGATTGGATCAATTCTCCTTTGATTCAAATCAACATAGCACGTATAAGCACATAAATAGTTATATCACACAAGAATATTATAATAAATGTGCATCCTAATTAGGTGACCCTTTTGAGCCAAGGGTTGGCCTAACGTATTTGAAGGAAATATATGTTTTTTTTTTTAAACCAATTCATTATCCCCAAAAAACCTCCATAGGTATACATAAAGGGCATAAATGCTTACAAAATTTTCCCAAAAGGGATAAATCTTCAGGGAAAGAAAAAATAAAATGAGAAAAAGAACAATGTCCTGCGTAGGGTATAAAGAAATACTAGTTCCTAGATGTTTATCTATCGGCCTTCGCCCTCTTAACTTTGTCCACTTCTTGTAATAGGCAACATCTATTGATGATCAAGAGATTCCTGTATAAATGTGCTCTATACTCATACATAATTAATCTGGGAAATCATGCAATCGTTCAAATTAATCAATCTCTTGCCTGGTTCGCTTTAATTTTTCCTTCAATTGGTGATGATTAAAGCGTCTTTACACGAAAGTAAGCAAAGCGAGCCTTCTCCCCTATCCTAAAGTATAATGGATTGGATTAAATAATATATATTTCTTCAACACATAAATATGCTTCGTATTTAATTGACTCGGGGTCAATAAACGCAGGGCAAGTTTTCTAATGGGCCCAACACCCCCCCCCCGGTATTGGGTCGTCCTAGGCTTATGCTTAACAGAGGGTTTTGGTTTCGATCTATCCTGGGTGTCTAGAGTAGGTTTGGACACAGGTTCCCAAGCGAACAACTTGGGTTTGTAAATACAGACAGCCTCCGACCGCCTAACGTGCCGATAAACCATAGTATTCCCAACACTTGATTTGGAGTTGATCAACAGGGAATGGGACATCCACTAAATCCCAAAAAAGTTTAATAATCATGCAGGATTATGCCATGAAATACAACATTTAAATTTCGCAGAATTGAAATATATAAGCACGTAAATAGTTTAAACAGTTAGTCAAAAGATAAATTCAAACATTTGGTTAGAACCTAGTTAAAGTTCCCCAGCAGAGTCGTCATTTTTGTTTTATCCCTTTTTAACTCGAAGGATTGGAAAACATTGATTTTGACTTTTTAAACTATTTCAAAACTTTAAGAAAATTTTGAAACAATCTAAGAAATTACAGAGTCGCCACTTAATTTATTTGAAAAAAAAATTAAGAAAACTTTTTAAAATAAAATCTTAAGTCTCAAACCAGAAAAAGACTTAGGCCTTTAAGAAAATCTCGGGTAAGAGGTTCTTATTAATATTTTAGGAAGGTTTTTAAGGCACCTAAACTGTCTGCTGACTTGCGGTTATCCGAACTATTTGAAAACCATTTTTGACTAACTTTGAAAAAGAGAAGTTGGTTTTTGAAAAGAAAGTGATTTAGGACGAAACTATTATTAAATCAATTTTTGACGACTTAGTAGAGAATTTAACCAAGTATAAAAAAATAAATAGCAAATAAGCACGTAAAGGGAAAAGGAAAGAATTAGAAGATTTAGACTCGTAAGCCCAAATCCATCAACCCTGTCCTAATCTAATTGGGCTTTTGGCCCACCTGCACATGTCCTAATCTAAATATCGTAGTTTGGCCCATAACCTGTCCTAAACTATTTTTCCGGATCCATTGGCTCAGAATCGGCTTCACCTTTGTTAAAATACAACTTTGGCTTTGAGGCCCTAAATGAATGAATTAATAAATGATTAAATGAATAAATAAAAAAAAGACAATAATAAAAATCGAGACTTTTCAAGTCTCGTAGTGACCTCATCAATGGGTTTTGACCCATTTTCCTCTTTCACCAATCTACTAGCATCCGCACGCCACATAGTCGACCTTGGGTTTAAACTTTGAACTTGACTCGAAGAGATTGGCCTCATTGGTCCATTACGAAATGCAAGAGAAGAGGAGTCCATTTGGACTCGAGACATTTTTTTGCATGCAAAGAAAAGATAAAGAAATTAATATGCGTTCAAGGCATAAAAGTGACACATTTCAAAGCAAAAGAAAATATCAAGAATCAATTTTTGAATGAAAATGATAAGCAAACTTGCACACGTATAACAAGAACGAGAGTCAACAGATAAAATTCAAAGCAAAGACACCCACTTACATGCCTTATGATTTATGTTCATATTAAGAATGAATAAAGGTAAAAGGAAGAAGGTCATATTCAATGAATTAATGCGAGGAAAAACAACGTAAGCTTGCGAAAGTAAAGGGATGAGGCAATAAGAAAAATAACCATGACTTCTAAAATTGAACAAACATAGACACTAATCCATATAACAAAATAAAATAAAGGCTAACTTTTCAAGAAAGGGAATTTTTAAATTTCAATTATGGAGACATTAATGAAGATTCATACATTTAAATTACAACCAATATTTTAGGGGAAAACGTGTAACGACCTATGGTTTATCTTTCTAAGACATCATTGATTTTCTTTGGATATTATGAATCAAAGAGAGACACGAATCAAGTCTTTATACACAAAAAGAGCACATATAACAATCCAAAGGGAGTAAGAAAATTAGAATATAATTTTAGCACTTCTAAAAGTGAAATATCGTTCAACAATCATACTATGCATGACTCAAAAATATCTAAATAATTCTATTTAGCCACAAAAGCCCAAACTTTCCCATCATTTTGACAAGTCAACGTGCGAAAAAAAAGGAATAAACATCTTGGATGAAAAATAGCTAGCACTTCATCTCTCATATGAGGCTTTTGAAATTCATTAAAATAATTAGCAAGCAAATGACAAGTTCTTTACTTAACCAATTACTATTTTATTAAGGCAAAACAAACAACAGTAACTATTCTTTTTGACATAAAGAAAACAACTTTACATTGCTAAAAATAAATATATCCGCCAACAATGAATTTAAACAAAGCATAAGAACGTCTTTTAAACAAAGATTGAAACTTTATCCATAATAATCAAAGAATAAAGTCAAAAGGGAGAAATAATCAATATTATCTATTCTTTTCAACATAAAGAAAACAACTTTACATGCTAGAAACAAACATATCCGCTAACAATGAATTTAAACAAAGCATAAATACATCTTTTAAGCAAAGATTGAAACTTTATCTATAAAAATCAAAGAATAAAGTCAAAAAGGAAAAAAAATCAATATTTACTATTCTTTTCAACATAAAGAAAATAACTTTCATGTTAAAAATAAACATATCCGCCAACAATGAATTTAAACAAAGCATAAGTACATCTTTTAAACAAAAATTAAAACTTTATCTATAATAATCAACAAAGTCAAAAAGACACGTACAACTATTGATAGCTCATTTTTATATCATGAACATGAAAATAACCATAATATCAATACCACAACGTCAACAATTCCATCAAACAAAATTATAACTACGAACTACGAAGAAGAAAAAGATGAAGCAGAAAATGATAATAAAACTAGAAAAAAGGAAAATGTGTGTTTACCTTTTTTGGGGCAGTAAAACAGGACTACAAGCTTTCTTCGGAGTCTTGATCACCATCGAAAAGCATTCAACTCAAGAACTTCGATTAGCCCACGAATTTCATGAAAAAGAAAATTATTTTACTAAAATAAAAACTCTTCTTTGCACAAAACTTTTTTTTTCAACCTTGAGACTTCGTCTTTCTACCAAAATAATGGTAGTATTTATAGTAAAGGATGGGAATTCAATTCTTTTCATCCACCAATATGGGAAAGAGAATTTAGGGGTGTTTTTAGAATTTTAAAATTGAAGATAAGGTGAGGTGAAAGATAAGTTGGAGAAAAATTGTACAATGTAGTACAATTTTTGAATTTCAAAACTGGAAAAAGGACAAGGTTGAGGGAGAATTGTACAATGTAGTACAATTTTTAAATTTTAAAACTGAAAAAAAAAAAGATAAAGTTGAGGGAAAATTATACAGTGTAGTAAAATTTTTGAATTTTAAAATTGAAAAAAGGACAAAGTTGAGGGGGGATTGTAAAATGTAGTATAATTTTTAAAATTATTTTTGGTGGCAATTGGGTAGAAGTTATGAGAGTTTTTAAGAATTTTGGGGTTATTTAAAATATAATTCCAATTGGGATTTAAAATTTAGCCAAATTTATTTAATTTTGATCAAATTAAAAATTAATTGGTGGATTGCATTGCAATTATGGCCAATTTGATTTCAATTATGATCAAATCTAATAAATTGGTTAAATTAAATTGAAATTCGATATGAATTAATACTTTATTTAATCTCGAGCTTCTTGATGAGATAAAACCAAATAAATATTCGTCCAAATAAATTATTTTTGGGAATAAAATATATTCAAATCAAGATCTTACCCATTTGAATTAGTTTTTCAAGATAAGACTTGATTAGAATTCATTATTTCATAAAATAGATATTTAAATAGAAAAATTATTTAATTTCGTATAATTGAATACGATAATATATAATCGCTACTTAAAATGTAAAAAAGTTCTAGATAAATGCTTTGAAACGCTTTGATTCGTACAAAACAAAAATGTTGTAATTTTACTTAAAATCGAAGAAACTCGGAATTAAACTTAGTTGTGGAGGGCAAAGATTAGGTGTCAACAACCACAATTATCAGCTTATCATAATATGTCGCATCCTTTTGAGACTGCATAAAAAGAGAAGTTATTTCATTTTTTGCCATCAGAGGTTAAGCTTTTACAGCATTTTCTCTTCATTGCATGGCATATTTTTTGAAGGACTCTGTCGATTTCTTTTTAATCTTCATCAAATGGAACATGTAGAGGATAATTTCAGTGTTAAACCTGAGCCTATCCATTAATTCTTGCGCCAAGGCATTCCAACTATGCAATTTACGTGGGTTTTGTCTCGTGCACCAATCTAGAGCTTCTTCTGTCAAACTCCTTATAAACAACTTTATTCTAATAGCCTTATCCTTCCCCACTCCAACTAGTTTGTCATAATATGGCCTAAAATGAGCCCCAGGATTCTCTTTCCATCAAACATATCAAATTTCGGCACTTTATACCCTGTAGGCAGCTCAATATTTGGATGAACACATAAATCTTCATACTCAAGTCCTTCACATCCTTTGTATTGTTGGATGCTTCTGGATGCTTCCTTTAAACTGTGAATCTTCTGTGCCACACTCTCATCTACTTTTGACCTTACTTTCTTTTCCATCTCCTCATAAAAATCAACTTCTTGTGTGGTATTCATTAGGATAATGACAGGTTGAGCTCCCGCTGCATATACTTGTGGCACATATTGTATGTTAGGAATTACAGCATGTGCCACCGGTATATGTGGGTCCATTTGGTAGTTTTAAATTATTGGGGTGGTTTGAAAAAATGGGATTGTTTGGGTATGTAGAGCTTCAGTAAATGGAGTTTAGGTAAGTGGAGCTTGAGGAATATATGGAGTAGTGAGGGGCAATATTATTTGTTGTGAGATGACTTATTGTCGGTTGTTTTCTTGTGGATTAGTGAGAGATTTAGTAGAAATCAGGTTATTTGGTGAAGTGAATGGTTTGGCGAAAAGTGTTGGGAGACGGGAGAATAAAGAAGACGGGATAGTGGTATTTGTTCCATGTTCGGGAAGTGAGTATTCTGGATAATGGATAGTTTGGTGAGGTTTCGAAGTCGATCAATTTCACTTTGCATGTCGGTCATTTGTTGCATCATATGGGCTATAGGTTCATCTGAAGGGTTGTATCCTTCTCCCCTGAAGTCTTAGGTTCACCTGTTAGGACAGTGACAAGTCCTAAGCCATAAGGTGTACCTGAATCAGTCATATTGTCGTTTGTTCGTGTTTTTAATATCTTAAAGTATGGGTGATCAACCAGTTCATAGTCAACACAAATCATCCTTTGGGAAAATAAATTAAGATGAAAGAAAACCTTTAAAAGAAAGAAATATATCAGTATAGGCGAATAATTTTACATTAATAAAAATGACTCGCAACTAAGCAACCAACGTTGAAAAAGAAAGAAACGCATGTATCATGTAGTAAACAAAACATATAACAAAAGAAAATTTCAATAATCAATTGCATCCTACTATGCACGAGACCCCTTTATGCCATAGGTAGGCCTAAACGTCAAATAATCAAGATAATGATAAATTGATCCAAGTCATTAATTTAAGACAACTTCAAGTTTGAAAACAAAAAGTCCAAGTTTCATTGAATTATTGATAGAGTATAATGATAAGAAATAAATTCAAATTACATGAAAAGTACAAATACAATCCTAAGATGTGGCCTAGAACCTGCTTCTAATCATGCTGGTGGAGAAAGTGGAGATGATTCCCCAACATTGTTAGGCCCTGGTCTCACATTTTTCAAATACTGCATTATGTTAGGCATTTGAGCCCACATTTTAGGTGTGACCGATGTGGCTCCAAGATGAGAATGTCTTATCCAAATAGTCATCCTAACATCTTCAAAACCTTGTTCACCTTTTGGGCTGGGGTATATATTGCCTCGATCTTCTCGAATCCATACCTGATATTATGAAATACCCTGTTGGTCCGCATCCTACATATATCATGAGAATGTTACTCCATTCATATAGAATTTGATTGGCTCTAGGGGCCCTAAAGTCAGGTACAAAAACAATTTCAGAAACTCGCATATTTGCTTGAAGGGGGATAATTAGCATCTGACCAAACTGTCGGAGTATACGCACTGGAGCATATGGCTGGAGACCTCTCAATCCAATAATTTCAATATAATAAAGTCCTTGCATTTTATGTAAGTCATGGAACATAAGAGTAATGGGTATTTCCATTTGTGCGGGAGGCTAAAAACATGAACCAATCGTTAGTGCCAATCGGAGACATGAAGTCTTTCACCCTATCATCATAAGTGTTGATCTTATTTGAAAGACTAAACATTATGTCGGTCATGTTGTCACGTTTGTAGAAATGCGTTGTTGCTTACATCGATTGCAACCTTTAAAGAAGTTTGTTTCACCTTTTTTACACTTTTTAAATGCGTAAAATATTTCTACCAAGATCATAGGAACCAAGGTGATTTTTGTTCCATTAACTCCCTCAAAAAGTGCTTGAGCCATAAAATATATGCAAGTGCTAATTTTTCCATGTTCTTGTGAAAAATACTAAAGTCCCATCAAGGCAACGACAAACGCAATTGGACATCTAACCCGCTAATGGGTAGAAGTGCAAGAGAGTTCTTTCTTGAATAGATTGTAACTATCTTGACAATTATCTCTCTCATACAAATACTCCAAAGAAATCTAGTTGTTTTTGAAGTAACGGAGTTTATTAATGTTATTTAATCTCAAGTAATGAAAAAATTGCTTTCTTAACTGACTGTACGGGATGATGTCACCTCTTCCTTGATATTTCAAGTCAGTGAAATAATAGATCTCCTCTAAAGTAGGGAATGAGTTCAAAGTCTTTGAATGCAAAGACGACTCGATCTGGGTCCCAAAATGAAATCAATGCTCTAACCATATGTTTGTCGGGAGAAATCTTAAAGAGTGTCGGGAGGAACCTCAACTTTCTTGTAACTTCTAACTTTTCAGTTGAATCAAAATTTTCCCATCATATCCTCAACTTGTGTAGGACGCCCTCGACCATTCTAATTTTGAGCACTTTGAGAATTAAATTTATCCTACAATATAAATACAATAAATAAGTACATATTTTTCAAACTTGTTATGTCACAATTAGGCGTGGATTCATTTATCATTATCAAATGCACATAATATGAGTGATTGTTATTGGAATGTAAATCCATTTGGACATAAGGGTGTCCTCTAAATTCATGAAAAACACCATGGGTCAAACCACCAAAGGTTTATGAATGTCAGGCCTATATCAAAAGGGAAGCTCTATCTTAAGTTTTTCAAAAATTTGTCTTACTAGACACAAGATTCTGGAGCGGACAACTTGAGTGAGAAAGCCACGCGGTCACGCAGAAAAAGATTTAGGAATACTGCGCATACACCAACTCTCCTAAAATTTTAAATTTTGAAAGAAGTTTGTGGGTGTGCAAAACACACCTCACGTGTATGTGTGATTGTGTCAATTTTTCTAAATGAAAGAAATATGAACGAAATGACGGTTTATATACAACAAATACAAATAAATAATTTATATTACATAAACATGATAAGCACATAAAGGAAAACAAACAAATATTAAAAACCTTAATTATTAACCTAAGTTTGTTATGGCTAGAACCTAAATTCCCCAATGAAGTCGTCAATTTATTATACCTTATTTTAACACGGGTCAAATCAAGGTACAACATGATAGAAACCTCAAAATTAATTAAGAAAGTCGCCCCCTAATTAGTTCTGTGGTGAATTAGGACACCTATTATAAAATATGTGATTAAAACTAATAAGAACTTCATTTTAAGATCTACTTACGTAATTCTAGATACGAATTCTAATTATCCTAAAGGAAAGGGATTAAGCATCCTATAGAATCCACTAATATGGTTAACCGGCTAAACTTAGGTTGGTTAATGAAAAACTAAAAGTCGAGTGCCAGGAAATTTTAAAACCCGAGTAATTAAGGGCCCGTTTGGCCATGAAATTTTTTTCTTTCTTTCCAAAAAAAAATTCTGGAGTTGAAAATTGTGGTGTTTGGCCATGAAAATTCGGAAAATAATTCCAGAAAATTTTTCTGAAAAGGGAAAACAGGTTTTTGTTGTTTTCACAATTTTTCAACTCCAATTCTAACTTTTATTATTATTACATATAACCCCAATCTTTTAAATTTTTACATAAAACTCTCCTTATAACATTACTTTTTCAATATTACGTATATAGCAGTTTTAAAGAATAAGATAATTATAATTTCAAACTTAATGTTATCCTAACTAATATATATCTCTTTTTCTCTCTCATCATTATTTTTATCTCTTATTTAAGATATTATTTTACTGCTAATTTATATTTATACCCATAAATATATAAAGTATTATATTTATACCCATAAATATATAAAGTATTATATTTATAATAGAAATATACAAAGTATGTTATATATAAAGTTTATATCAAGTATATACCATATACACACATATATAAATATACAAAGTATTAAAAAACATACTAAGCATATTTATAATATAAATATACAAAGTATGTTATATATGAAGTTTATACCATGTATATACCATATGTACACATATATAAAAATACAAAGTATAAAGAAACATACTAAGCACATTTATATATTTATGGTATATGATATAATATACAATAAATATGCAAAGCATGTTTTACATAGAAATAATTTATTCACACACAGTAAAATCTTTCATGTATAAGAAAATTAAAGAAATAAATTAGCGGCACCCTAAAATTTAATAACAACTCATCATTTCCTATTTTTTAGGAACGGAAAATGAAGAAAATAAATTAAATAAATTCCTAAAAAAATAAATTTGTTTGAAAGATAATATTTGTTACCTAAAAGACAGGAAGCAGTGATCTGTTAATATTACATCCATATTTAAAATTTTCAAATATGAGAAAACGGCTATTAATGTAAATATTATATATGTCATAATTGAAATTCATTAAATATGGTCATGTATATGTAATTATTTTTATAATAGTGGCTAATTATGTTCTTTTTCCATTAGTAGGTAAATTTTAGTTGTAAAAGTTAGGGCATAAAATCATATTTAAAAATAATAATTTAAAAGTCAAAAAAAATTCAAAAAAGATATGATCGAACACAACTTCAACTCCAACTTCAACTCCAATTCCAAAAAATTTTAATTTTCATGGTCAAACGGCTTAAGTAAGAAACATTTTCAAACTTGAGAACTCGTTTGTACTTGCATTAAAAGGCGGAGGTTTTAAAAAGGTCAATTCATTGAAAAAAGTCTTTACTTATTGAAGTTTATGACTCAAAAATAAAGTAAAAATAGAAATTTTGCTCGTGGACTAACAAGCATATTTTCTAAGCCTCTTCGAAAGATTTTGTCATTTTTAAGGAGAAGAGTGAGATTCTTGTCAAAGTAAAATAAATTACTAGCAATCTAGCATTATGTACGGTAGGTACTTTGTAAATAACTGGGGTAGAAATATTAAGTGATCAAGCGTGAAATTAAATAATTATCGCATTGCAACACTCGTCCAAACTGAAAGTCAAAATCTAATTTACAAAAAAAAAAAAAGCAAGTTATAAAAGATGAGATAATTAATATGATAAGAGAAGTGAAAATTGCTATAGGAGGGACCCCAAGCAAGTCTTCTCTTTCCTGCTTCCAAAGCTATCTAAGATGCCGTGGTGACTCCATATGCGGGTATGATAGTATCGAATCACAAAGACTTGATTTTGCGGGAGTCCCAAAATTAAGAATTCATTTTGCTTCAAAAGTGTTCATGAAAATAAAAAGAGTAATGAAATTAGTAAGATAATTCGAGTTAAATATAAATCATGTAAAGTTGCACATACGAACATAAATTTAAAAGACGAAACGTACAAATACCGAAGAAGATAAATTTAAAATCAAACTCGAAATAGCTAAGTCTTAAAACATATGATATCCTTAAGCACAAACTAATCATCGTGCCTATTAAATTTAAACTACAATTAACTTGTTCCAATAAGACGTGAGAAAAATTAAATATGATTCATGAATAGGCATTAGATGACATTAACTTACACAATGCTTTTGCTAACAGTAAGTGCAAAGTTTTAACAAAAATGATATGTATACATAAAAAAATAGAGTTAAAGTGCAGCAAATACATGCATTCTTTTAATTTTAAACTAATAGTCCGCATAATAAGTGAATTTGGGAAAAATAATTATTGCATTTGCTTAACTGACTATTCATCAATATATACAGGTAAGTGTAACTACCAACTAATGACAGCGGTAAGTTGCTAACTAACAAACTAAACAACTAACTAAACTACTTGTACATGTAAGCATAAATAAAATATCTAAGTTCAATACCCCCACTCAAGTTGGAAGTGAGGTCTTCACAGCCAACTTGCTCAAAATGGAAGAATGTTTAATTCCTGTCAATGCTTTAGTGAGAATGTCTGCCAGCTGGTCATGAGTGGTGATGTGAGACAAATGAATGAGACCTTCATGAAGCTTGTCTCTCACAAAATGACAATCCACCTCGATGTGCTTCAGTTCGTTCATGGAAGACTGGATTCTTTGCTATATGAATGGCTGACTGACTGTCACAAAATACTGTTATGGGAGCAAGAAAATCAATGGTTAACTCTGTAAACAATCTGCTCAGCCAAGATAATTCACCAACAACCTTCATAATGGACCTGTACTCTGCCTCAGCTGAAGACAAGGACACAGTTTCCTGCTTCTTTGACTTCCAGCTGACAGGACTATTTCCAATCAAAACCAAGTAACCACTAACAGACCTTCTTGAGTCAGGACAGGAGGCCCAATCTGAATCACAATAAGCTGTGATGGTACAATCAGGATCATTTGAAACAAATAATACCAAATAAACTAACAACTTTGAAACAAAAAAATTGATTCATGTAGTTATATAATTATAAAACCAAATCATACCAAGAACGTGACTTCACAAGACTCGGTCAAAATGAAGAAAAAAAAAAATTAAACATGATTTTACTATAGCTAATCAAACTAAACAAAATCATCTTGTACATATAAATTTCTTAGAATAAACATCAGCATTTTATCACAAAAATAAAACAGAGGACAAGGAAGATGGATGTATCGGTTGTTGGGCAGTGAACGAGGGTGCTTTGATCACCGATCTACGCTTGAAAAATGAACGAAGAGGAGCTGGAAAACTAAAGTTTCGACGGATATCCAGCGAGAATGCAAGAATCAGATTGTTAGAGCAAGATTAGTAACTAATGGTGCATATAGATTCTTCTCGACCGAAAAACCAAAGAAAGAAAGACACACAAATAATGCTATGTCAGTGAGTTTTTAGAGGATGGAGGCGGCTGCCCAAGCTTGTCCTAGAATGAGGTAAACTGCTTGTCTTTATAGGAGGAGTTTAGGGTTAAGATTCTGAATTTTAAAAATTCAGAAAGAAGAGAGGAAGGTCATGGGTCGCCGTTTGAATTTCTATTATGGTGATTTTCTGTATCAAAATTAAAATTTCAAAAGTTCTTTGACCTATTATGTTGACGAATATTTGAAAAAAAAACGCTACGGGGCCCAAAGGGAGCAAACCTGAGAAACTAAAATGGAAAGAGCGGGAAATTTTCACTAAAATAGAGTGACAAAACTCTGCCGTGGCTGATAAGTGTTGAAAATCGACATCAAAAGGAAAAGGAGAGAGGAAAACATCGCTAATAAAGAGGGTTAGGGTTAGACATTGGATTAAGTTTATCATCTGGGCTGAAAATTAAGGAGACTTTGTGTCATTTTGCTGTACAGTTTTGAGGCTCGAAGTAATGAGATTGGGCTAACTTTCTTAGTTACAAGTTATGGCAACACTCTTAGATAATTACTTTATTAACTACAGTATTTAATTGTAAGTTGTAGCAATTTTTTTTTTCGGTTAAATATTTTTTAAGCAAAAGTAACTCCTTTCCTTAGGATTTAGTATTCAATTTCCTCCTTAATAACTATATGGATAATTATGAAAGAAGTAAAATCTGTTCAATATTATATTTTTATTTAGTATACTTCTTATCTTTTTAAAAAAACTCAAAATTTATTATTCTCTCTCATAAATTACACTATTCTTTCTCCTCTTTTCACTCTATTTTACTCTACTAGTTTAGGTGTACGCGTCTCGCACATGTATCTTACTTTAATGAATTCAAATGTTACACTAAATTGGATATTTGTTTAAATTGATAAAGATGAGTATAATAATTAAATTCAACATCTTTTGAACATGTAAAGATGGAGAATTTATTTAATTAAACCTAACATTTACCAAAAAAAATAAAAATCAAAACTGATCGACATTCATCTACCACCTGTAAACTACAACAACACGATGATAGAGACATGAAAACAATACAACTAAATCTAACATTTACACAAAAAATTTCTCAAAGCCGACAGGCATTCATCCACCAACTGTAAATTACAACAAAATAATATGATAATAGAGATAACAAAACAATACATTTAACCCTAATCTTTACACAAAAAAATTCTCAAATTAGAGATATCAAAACAATACGATAAAAGAAATATCAAAACAATACAATTAAATCTAACATTTACACATAAAAATTCCTCAAAGTTATCGACATTCATCTATGACCTGCAAACTACCACAAAATAATATACTAATAGAGATATTAAAACAATACACTTAAACCTAACATTTACCTAAAAAAATGATTCAAATCCAACCGCCATTCATTACCACCTGTGAATTAAAATAAAACAATACGATAATAAAAGATATCAAAACAATGCAATTTAAACTAACCTTTACACAAAAAAAAAAATCAAAGCCAATCGACATCTATCCACGCTCTGTAAACTACAATAAAACAATATGATAATAATCGCAAAGCTCCAGTCTTCGATAAAAATAAGTTTTGTCTGAGAGGAAATTTTGACCAAAAAGGACGACTTGAATGAAAACAAAATATGAAAATATAGTAGAAGTAGAAAATAAATTTGTTGTTTAAATATGACAATTGCTTTATACACAAACGTTGAATTGCTTCATAATATAGTACAATATGACAATTGTTTTCTATAGACACACATTGAAATAAAGTTTTAAATAATTTGTACACATTTTTAGACTTTTTTTTTCAAAAAAAATAAAGCAATTATTCAAAAAAGGACAAATTTGTTGTTTTATTGTATATGTTGAATTCTATTTCAAACAAGTTGTACAATCTAAGACTAATAAAGTTTTTTTTTTTACTTCTACAATTGTATTTATTTGTCAAATATAAGGTACTATAATTAAGACTCTTTTAATAATAGTGGTTTTTTTGTTTTTCCAAAAATATATATTATTAGTATTTATGTATAATTATAATTTGAAAAAAAAAATAGTAAAAAGACGATTTTGTCTAAAGGAGAGTGTTTTAATGAAGGGTAAAAAGTTTGAATCACTTTTATAAAGGTCTTGACACTTTTAATATATTATAGATACTTTTTTCACATATATTTCCTCAAAAATCAATCAAAATCCTTCATAGATAATCACATATTTCATCTTTTTACCATAATATTATTTTAATTCCTCCATTATTGAAGAATCAGATATATTGCAATTTTTTTTAATAAATCTTGATTTTTTTCAGTATGAAAGACGGTAGTGTTCATTAAAGCTTAATTTAATACAAAAGTAGATGAGACATAATCTTGATTCAAAGAGATAAGCACATAGTGTATGGAATGAATATATAAATTGATATCACCTAATTTGAACATCACAATCCATAAATATCAGTTTATATATCTATTTCATACACATTTCATACAAATGTAACACGTAAGAAATCACTTTATAAACTAATTTCATTCAATTTATAATCTTAAGTATATCTTCTTAATTGAATATCACAATCACATTATACTCATTCCATATAAATATAACATGTAAGAAACTATTTTATAAACCTTGAATGTAATATTAATATTATACATGCTTCATATAATTCGAAAAATACAAGTTTGTATATTTATTTTATACACTAAAATAAATAATAACGTATAATATTTGGTGAAGTCGATTTATATACCAACTTCTACAATCATTATACTCATTCCATATAAATATAACATGTAAGAAACTATTTTATAAACCCTGAACGAAATATTGATATTTCATACCGATTTTATACAAATTTCATACATGAAACAGTCCAATAAGTATATACAAGATATTTTCACTATATTATTCTTATGAAAGATTCTGATCTACATTCAAATCCTTATTTATATTGTTACCAACATAAATAAAGGATTGTTCAGTATTTTCTCTAATATTCATAAGACATATCTTTTGTTGTTACATACAATGGATATTTAACAAAGAAATTGACAATACTTCTTATATCAGTTTTTTTTAAAAGAACAAAGGAAAAATTACTATAAAGAGAATTTTTTATGAAGAAGAAATCGTTGATTGAATAATGATTTTGAAAGTATGAAATCGTTTAGATATTAATGAAGTAGGAGTAAAACCGTTTCAGAGAGAATTACGGGGATAATTGATGTCCCGGCAATAACTTCCATCCCTTCGTATGGGTATGAAATATTTTTTTCATATATAAAAATTATTTTTTATATTATTAGAAAAAAGTCATTTTATTTTTCCTTTTTTATACCCTTTTTTGCTACAACTTGCAAAGATGAAAATTATGTTATAAGTTTCAATTAACCATCTAAGGAAGGTTATTTGGATTTTTTTTTTCTTTTATTTTCTTCCTTTATGTTATTTTTTGGCTTCTAACTTGATCAATAACTAATACAATATATGCAACAAATTAAATACTAGTATTATAATTTTTCACTATATAAAAATATTAATATAAAATATTGAATTATAAATAAGTATAAAATTTAAAATAAGACGATAACGAATAATTGTTTAATCGATAGATGTGTAAAATGATAGTAGAGATTTCGACAAAATAATGCATTCTTATTAACAATAATAGAAATAATAGTAAGACAAAGTCATTTGATATATTATCAATTTAGAAGCTCGAGGAAATTATTTTTTTTTTTAAAAGGTCAAAATTAAATGTCAACAATAAGAGCTTTCCAAGGTATCCGGTTGGACCGCAGGTAAAAGAGATCATCCATTTTAGCCACCATTTTAATTACTGATCTAGTTGCTCTTGCTATCTATCCGCGTTGTTTACACCCCTCAAATTTACTTGACAAGGAGTCCTTTCTCGCAAACAAACATAAACCTACATACACCTAGGAGTACCCTTCCAGCATATGAAATACAAGACTTGAATAGGCGGGTCAAGGTACCCGCTAAGAACACAGAGCTTTGGTTCCCCTTCATCCTAAGGGATTATAATTGACTTCTTTAGTAGGATAATCATTGGGAGTATTACATTTTCATGAACATGATTTAGCAAGGTCTAAATATAATTTAAAAGAGAACAAAAAGATTACAAAGAGCAAATGAGAAATATATAGAACTTTCTTTTTGAAGCCAGAATAGCAGGAAGGAGTGTGTCCATACTAATAGGTAGGAGTACTTTATTTTGTGGTCCGTACTAGTAGTCTTAGTGTTATACTTGTAGTTTCTTGTTCTTGAAACTTTTGAGGATGTTTGTTGTTTCGGGTAGCTCGATTGTAATATTATTTTGTCGTAGTCTTGTTTCTATTATAATTTGTTATTTTGTTACTCCCTCCGTTTAAAAAAGAATGACCTATTTTCTTTTTTAGTCCATTTAAAAAAGAATAACCTCCTCCTTTTTTTGAGTTAATTCCCTGAATTGTCATTGAACTTATGTAAATATCCCACTAAAGTAACTATTATTTTTTAGGAAAATAATATCATTGAACTATACAAATCTTTCCAATAAAAGGTAAAACTAAGAAATAGTTAAGGATGTGTTTGGAAAACCACAAGCGGATTGCAATTAGATATAATTACACAACGTTATTCTCAATTAGGGGTTGAGAATTGAGTGCAATTACGTGATGTAATTACAAGGTTATATTTTATTTATTTTTGTATTTTAATTTCTTTTTTATTGCTATTATTTTTTTAAATTTTTCTTCGATTTACATTATTCATATTTCATCTCTTTTCTTCTCATTTTCCAACCTTTACTTTTTATGATTAAATATAATTACTCGTATTTTTTTATTTTCTTCATTAACATATAATTACCTTATTATTATAGTGTTTGAATTAAAGTAGAATTTCGTTATTGAATGAGATTATAGACTTATATTTACCTTTCTTTTGAATTATATTTACTTCTTGAAATTTTTTATAAGAGTATTGTGCTTTTTCCTTGGATTTTGAATTTATGTTATGTTTTATGTTTCGATTTATTTGTTTTAGTAATATAGACTTGTTATTTCATATTGCATGTTACGACAAACTATCTAATTATATATAATTTCAATTCTGTTATAGCTTTTCAAACATGTCCTTAACTATTTCTTAGTTTTACCTTATATTGAAAAGATGTGCATAGTTCAATGACAATATTATCTTAAAAGAAATAAAAATTACTTTAGTGGGATATTTACATAAGTTTTACGAAGTTTGTGTTAAGTCCAGACTCAAATTGTCAAAATCCAAGAAAAAAGCATAATACTCTTGTAAAAAATTTCAAGAAGTAAATATAATTCAAAAGAAAGGAAAATATAAGTCTATAATCTCATTCAATAACGAAATTCTACTTTAATTCAAACACTAGAATAATAAGGTAATTATATGTTAATGAAGAAAATAAAAAAAATATGAGTAATTATATTTAATCATAACAAGTAAAGGTTGAAAAATGAGAAGAAAAGAGATGAAAGATGAATAATGTAAATCGAAAAAAAAAAAATAGAAATAAAAAAGAAATTAAAATACAAAAAAATAAATAAAATATAACCTTGTAATTACATCACGTAATTGCACCCAATTCTCAACCCCTAATTAAGAATAAAGTTGTGTAATTATATCTAATTTCAATCCGCTTGTGGTTTTCCAAACACATCCTTAACTATTTCTTAGTTTTACCTTTTATTGGAAAGATTTGTATAGTTCAATGATATTATTGTCCTAAAAAAAATAATAGTTACTTTAGTGGGATATTTACATAAGTTCAATGACAATTTAGGGAATTAACTCCCTTTTTTTTTGTCAATACTTTAATTTTAACTTTCCACATGATATGTTTAGGACCACAAGATTAAAAGGCATTTTGGTACATTTGACACAACTTTAATTTAAGGCCATAAGATTCAAAAGTCTTCTTTATTTTCTTAAACTTTGCATCAAGTCAAAGTAGGTCATTCTTTTTTAAACGGAGGAAGTGCTACTTATCATTTCGTGCTTTTATATTATATATCTTTTCTAGACTATTTTTGTTTTCAGCCTGAAGTCTATCAGAAACAACCTCTCAACCTCGCCTTTGAGATAGTGGTTCGAATTATAATTGGGCAAAATGACCTTCTGGACCCCTGTACTATATCGGTTTTGTAAGTTGGACACTTCTACTTACATGTTTGTCATCTGGACCCCTGAACCCACTAAAAAGTAATATTTTAAACCCTTTTTGGGTGAGTGTAACACACTCTCCCTCCGCCAGCTGCTACGTCAGCTGCCACGTCAGCCACGCCTGACACGTCTGCCACGTCATTTAAAAAAAAAGTATTACATTAAATTTCAAGTCATTTTTAAAATGCTACATAACAAATTAAATATTAAAATTAATTTAATTAAATAAGCAAAAATTATAAATTGTAGAGAAATTTGAATAATCATGTTTTTATTATTGCTCACAAATTAAACATCAAATCCATTCCAAATAATTAAAATTCTTCTCCAACTAATTTAAATTTTTAACTAGAAATTCATATATACAAACATAATAATTTTTTTATTTTTATATTTGAATATTTTTAACAAATTCACAAAAAGTTTAATTTTTTTCAATATTCACTATCACTCACTTTCAATTTAAATTTAAATTTTAATCCCCAAAAAATAAAAAGATTTCAAAATTAAATTTTAATTAAAAAAGGAATTGAATTGAGAGGAAAAATTAAAATAAAAAATAAAAAGTGAACGTGTGGGGGGGGAGGGGGCTGGAAGAGTGTTGGGGTGGGGTGGGGGGCTGGGGGTGGGGTGGGAATGGGGCTGGGAGGGGTATGGGGGCTGGGGGTGGAGTGTGGAGGGGCAGGACAGGGTTGGTGAGGTGTGGGGGTGGGGACGGGGCTGGGGTGGAGTGGAGGGGCTGGGTAGGGTGTGGGAGGTGGAGATGGGTTAAGGTGGGATGGGGAAGGGATGGATGGGTGTTGGGGTGGGTTGGGGGCTGGGGGTGGGGTGGAGGGGCTGGAGGTGGGGTGGAACGGAGCTGGGTGGGGTGTGGGGGGTGGGGAGGAAAAAAAATATTTTTTAAAATTTTTAAAAATATTTTTAAATTATTTTTAAATTAATTTTAAAATTTTAAAAAATATTTTTAAAATTTTAAAAATATTTTTAATTTTAAAAAGATGGAGGGAAAAATGGACCCTTTTTAAATTTTTTTAAAAAAATTTAAATTTAAAAAGATGGAGAAAAAAATGACCCTTTTTAATTTATTTTTTAAAATTTTAATATTTTTTTTATTTTTTTTAATTATTTTAATGTAAAATTGGCCAAAAATTGACCCCCACTCGCACCCCTAGGCGAGTGGCTACACTCTCTTTGTCATAGTCACCATTTCAATGCCACCTATGCAAGGTCAACGATCAAAGGGTGCGAAATATTGCTTTTTGATGGGTTCAAGGGTCTAGATGACAAACATGTAAGTAGAAGTGTCCAACTTACAAAAATGACATAGTACAGGGGTCCAGAAGGTCATTTTGCCTTACAATTGCTAATACTCTATACTCCTTACACTCCATAAATTGGGTATTGTTATAAATGTATTTACATTATAGTGAATGTCTATTAAGATCTACTTTGATATCGGTTAGGATTTGAAGCATCTGTCTTTTACTCAGACTAGGAGCAAATTTTTCCTATAAATAGAGGGGTTTTGTTCATTGTATTTACAATAATATGATCACTCATCCCTCAAGAAAAGAAATAAGAATTACTCTCTCTATTCTCTCTACTCTTCTTCTTTATTCTTTGTTATTTTACAACACGTTATCAGCACGAGACTCTGCCAAATAAGGTAAGATTATAAATCTAAAGGTCAAGGTTAGTAATTTCTTATGTTATTTGTATTTTTCTATTAATGATATAATTATTGTTGGATTTAAGAAAAAATAATTATTTTGGAACCATTTATATTTTAAATTTATTCCTCAAGAACAATATTATCAAAAAAGATGATAATATGTTGGGTTCAAGTCCCATCGATTCATGCCTAAGACGTCTTTATATGGATCAAATATTGAGTTTGAATCTCAATACACCATATTGATGATATTGTGATGGCTAAGGCAAAATAATGGGTGTTTGATGAAAAGTTTGAAATTCGACCCATTGAATATGCTTCATTCCATGAAGTGAATGTGGTAGCAATATATGATAAGTCTGAAATATGACAACTTACTTCATTCTTGAGGTGTATGTGGTAGCAATACATAATATGTCTAAAAGAAGGCAAGTGATTGAATGCACGAATAAACGCGTGGAGGGACAATATGATAATGATCATCAAAAGTGATGATATTTTCACACGCTTATATGATTATAAGATATGCTAGAGAAAAATTCTCTACATTATATGTATGCCTCGATTTGCTTCTTAAGTAGCAAAATCTTGAAAGAGGTTATAAGCTATCATAATTTGATAGGCTTAAGGCACGATTATATTCCATTCCTGGGGAATGAGAAACTTATTAATGCAAACGTGCACTTGATTGTGATTGTATCACAACTCACCTCCGAAAGAGGTTGAATAATTTTGAAATCTACTTCTAAAGTAGTAAATCTGAAATTCATGTAATAGTAAATCTGAAATTTACTAAGGAAAAAGTACATGTCATGGCAAACTTGGAGTTTACTATAATAAAAGTTCATAAATTGATATGAACGATTGTGACATCTCGAAGATGTGCATGTATTAAAGAACTAGAAGATTCTTCAAGAATTGTTTATGTCGTTTGTTCTCATGACAAGTTGGTTGGACCAACTAATATTGAGATTGGATCCCTTCAAATCTAAAAATTATAAAAGGTGAATAAGGGTCCGTTCACCTATTATGTGATATGTTGAAAAGATGCATCTATAAAATGATCACATGTACATTCATGGTCAACCTACGTTTGACATTCATAAAGTTACTTGTTCAATATAAATTGAGCATAATTTTCAGATTGTGTAATCAAGATAATTCATTTTGATGATGATGGTTTAATATTGAATGTCTTCGATAAATATCTAAGCCATTGTTAATGAGAACTAAATTTAATGTATTGGTCTGAAATATGATATATTGCAATAGCATTTGTATGCATTAGACCAATAAATTATGATTATTTCTTCCCCATCAATTGGTTCAAGGCCGGAAACCAATTATTCCATCTAATAATTTTGATGTGCGGTATACGATTAATGAATATACCATAATACACAATGATGGATTTCTCAAAGAAGTAGAGAATGTATGTTAGTTTTCCTAACATAAGAGGGAGATTATAAGCGCTATAAAATATGTTAGGAATTATCACCATATCCTCATCCAAAAGATAATTCAAGTCAAATGCTGAAAGCATCTCATATTAAGTGCAAGTGCTCTTATTTTGTGTTCCTAAAAGACAAAGTCTAAGCATGCGTGAAGCGTGGTAGACTGATCGGTTCCAAATGAAATAGTCCTTGAAAAATAAGGAGCAAATAATCATAATAAGAAAGCAATGAGCTCTTGAAGAGCCTACGACATACCACTTCATGAAACCTTATGAGAGGTTCATGTACCTGAAAATAATGAAGTGATGAGATCTCAAATGTTATGTCGCATTGTGAATCAATACAAAATGATATATCATCAATATCTTTGACACAATATTGTGAAAGATTACGAGGATCTGAATTCTACGTTAATTTAAGCATGCTGACGTAGAAACATTTATCAAGTGACATGAAAGGATGCATCTTGGTAAGTGAAAACTTATTTGATTTGCAGTTCAGACACTTGAAGATGTCACAAATAAAATGTTGAATATTGTCACTTTGACAAAATTTGTATGAAACTTCTTTAAGGATTCAAAATATAAAAGTTTCTGGGAAACTTATTGATAATCCTTATATTGTATAAGCTTATAGCTTGAAAATTATTGAAACTCTTGGAGAGTTTTCAAAAGCAATAAGATTATTTGCTTAAATGAGAAATATACCAATTTGGATTGGTTATGAAGTACCATATCTTAGTACAATTGGTGCACTCATGTATCTTGTAAAAAACTACAAGACCCAATATAGCCTTTCGCTCAATTTGTTAGCAAGGTATATTTCTACTCCTACTAGGAGACATCGAAATGGGATAAGATACATGAGTTTATTTTATTCTAAATATTGCAGTCCCGATCTTACTGGTCATGCTGATGTTGAGTACTCATCTAACCCGCATAAATCTCGGTCTTAAACATACAATGTGTTCATATGTGGGGATACTGCCATATCTTGGAGATATACAAAGCAGTCTATCGCAACCACTTCATCGAATCATGCTGAGATAATAGCTATTCATGAAACAAGCCGAGAATGTGTATAGTTGAGGTCCATGATACATCTCATTCGAGAAAAATGTGGTGTGAAATATGACAATCTACCTACAATTTTATACAGAGATAATTCAGCATACATAGCACATCTTAAGGGAGGATTCATAAATGGAGATAGAACGAAACACATTTTGCCAAAGCTTTTCTACATACATGAGCTACAAAAAAATAATGATATTAACGTGCAACAGATTCGTTCAACTGACAATGTGACTGATTTATTCACCAAGTCTTCTCCAATTACAACTTTTAAGAAGATGCTGCACAAGATCGAGATGCAAGGGTCAAAGATATTCTCATTAAGGGGAGTTAATACGCGTTGTACTCTTTTTTCCTTACGAGGTTTTGTCCCACTGAATTTTCCTTGTAAGGTTTTTAATTAGGTAGCCGAAATGCGTATTATTAGAGATGTGTACTTTTTTTCCTTCACTAGATTTTTTTCCTACTTGATTTTTTCCAGTAAGGTTTTAACGAGGCACATTATCTATCAATTAAACATTCAAGGGGAGTGTTATAAATGTATTTACATTATAGTGAATGTCTATTAAGATCTACTTTGATATCTATTAGGATTTGAAACATTTGTCTTTTACTCAGACTAGGAGTAAATTTTCCCTATAAATAGAGAACCCTGAACCCTGAAATTTTTTTCTATAAATAGAGGAGTTTTGTTCATTGTATTTACAATAATATTATCTCTCATCCCTCAAAAGAAGAAATAAGAATTACTCTGTTTATTTTCTCTACTTTTCTTCTTTATTCTTTGTTATTTTATAACATATCTACTCTTCTTCTTTATTCTTTGTTATCTTTGTTATTTTATAACATATGTACTCTTCTTCTTTATTCTTTGTTATTTTATAACAGGTATGTTGTTGTTTATTTTTTAAGCGGGGGATATTTGGTCAATACGAAAACCTTGGGGGGGCACACAACAAATTTCCGAAGTACCCATTTACGCTAATATTTATTTGTTTCATGATTTAAGGCCTCACTCTATTCGCTAATCACATTTCGACCACCAATGGTTTTGTCGGTGTACAATGATTATTAATTTATTGTAGAGGCAAATACCCGGTGCCCATGAACACTGTAGGATCTTGACTCTCAAAAATCAAGTGTAAATAAATCAGCTTTACTTCACTCATTAGTCTCTACAGAGAATGAAAGACAAGTGCTCAAATCTCAATTACCAAGCTCTATGAGGTAATCACATAATCTTTATATTATACTTTACTCTATAAGCATTTTTTCCCTACATAATAATTTCAGCTTTAACACAGTCAATTCTTGCTTGTACTTACTCAGATCTATGAATTCTTGCTTTTACTTTGTCAAATTTCATGTTTCTTGAATACCCTGTTAGTCATTTTCTTGAGTGGTGGTAGTCTAGTAATATATTTTGCACATTTTATGGATTCTTGGTTTTACTTTGTGTAATTTCATTTTTCTTGAATACCCTTTTAGTCATTTTTTGCGTGACGGTTGTCTAATAATATGTTAGTGTGGTCTAATAATATGAAATTGCCCATTTTATGAATTCTTGGTTTTGCTTTGTCTAGTTTCATGTTTCTTGAATACCATTTTAGTCATTGTTTTGAGTGGTGGTAAGTCTAATAAGTAATATATTTTGCTCATTTTATGGATTCTTGGTTTTACTTTGTCTAATTTCATGTTTCTTGAATTTCCTTTTAGTTATGTTTTTGAGTTGTGGTAGTCTAATATAATATATTTTTGCACATTTTGCACATTTAGTTCTTGTTGTGTTTGAGGCTTTAATGCTATAGTGAGCTCATTTTTGTGAGAAGAAAAGGGGGAAAAAAGATACCCGCTTTGTCAAATTTCTTGTTTCTTGAATACACTTTAGTCATTTTTTTGAGTGATGGTAGTCTAATAATATGTTTTGCCATTTTACAGATTTATTTCTTGGTTCTGATTGAGGCTTTAATGCTATAGTGACCTCATTTTTGTGAGAAAAGTGGGAAAAAATGTTGGGTCGGCCGTCAATTTTGCTGTCCCGGACTGTAAGTTTCAGGCCCGAAAATTTGGGTCAAAATGCTATGGCAATGATAGGGAACCTTTGTTTCACTATATTTGTACTTGGGGTTTTGATTTTCACTATAATTGCTGCAACTTATCAGCCTGAAGACCCTTTGTTTCACCCTTCAGAAAAAATCACTAATTTCCTTGCTTCCAAATCTAATGCTACATTTAGAGCTGATGATACTGTTGTGAGGACTGGTGAGGACTTTCTCGGTGCTAATCAGACAGCATTTTCGACCTTCATTAACCTCAAGGATGTTGATGTTCCGGAAACTGCTGATGCTGGAAGTGTCACTGAGAATAATTTGGATTGTCGTGGCAAGATTGACGATCCCATCGATTGCACTGATCCGGACGTGTTTCATTTGTTGATGAGGTCTGCCATTGAGAAGTTCAAGGACATACATTTTTACCGGTTTGGGAAGCCGATCAGGGGATTGAATGATAGTTCCTGCCACATGGCATGGCGGTTTAGGCCTAAGGAAGGGAAGACTGCTACCTTTTATAAGGATTACCGGTCTTTTGTAGTTTCTAGGTCGGAGAACTGTACCCTTGATGTGGTCAGTATAGGTGATTATCATTCTGGTGGAAATGCTCGCAAGAGGAAGAGAAAGAACAAGACAGGGTTTGACAGAACTCCTGGTAAGCTAGATGAGGGGTTTGAGAAGGCAACTCCTAAGACAGAGGGTGAACCTATTGCTCTGCCTGTGGTTGGGGAAGCTGTAAATGACTCACTGCCTGTGGTGGAGTCGGAGAGTTCATTTGGTAATGGTAAGTATTTGATTTATTCTGGAGGTGGGGATAGGTGCAAGAGCATGAGCCATTACCTTTGGAGCTTCATGTGTGCGTTGGGAGAGGCTCAATATTTGAATAGGACATTGGTAATGGACTTAAGTATTTGTTTATCCAAGATTTACACTTCGTCTGGTGTAGATGAGGAAGGAAAGGATTTCAGGTTTTACTTTGATTTTGAGCACTTAAAGGATTCAGCGTCGGTCCTCGATCAGGTCCAGTTTTGGTCAGATTGGAAGCAATGGCATAAAAAAGACGGACTAAGTTTGCATCTTGTGGAAGATTTTAGGATTACACCGATGAAGTTATCTGGAGTGCAGGATACTTTAATCATGAGGAAATTTGGTTCTGTAGAGCTAGATAATTACTGGTACAGGGTATGCGAGGGCGAGACAGAATCTGTCGTTCAAAGACCATGGCATCTGGTATGGAAATCAAGACGATTGATGGACATTGTTTCAGCTATTTCATCAGGGTTGAATTGGGATTATGACTCAGTTCATGTTGTAAGGGGGGAGAAGGCAAGGAATCGTGAAATGTGGCCACATTTGGCAGAAGATACTTCTCCCGAGGCTCTACTGTCTAGCTTGCAGGACAAGATCGATGATGGGAGGAACCTGTACATTGCAACCAATGAACCAGATACATCCTTTTTTGACCCTTTAAAAGACAAGTATTCCACCCATTTCCTTCATGAATATAAAGATCTTTGGGATGAAAACAGTGAGTGGTATGCAGAGACAGCCAAACTTAATAACGGGAATCCAGTTGAATTTGATGGGTACATGAGGTCGTCAGTCGACACGGAAGTTTTCTTTAGGGGTAAAAAGCAGGTTGAGACATTTAATGATCTCACCAAAGACTGCAAGGATGGGATCAATACATGCACTTCGTCCAGCAAATTTCTGACTGGCGTTTGAACTTTGAAGCTTTACTCCTGCAGTTTTTGGATAAATCTATACCATACTGTTGTTTTAGGTAAGTTTTTGTCTTAATTTTTAAGAATGAATTCGTAAGTATCTATTTTGAAAAGCAATAACAGATTAGTTCTTTAGTTGGGGTACCTCTTTATAGTGTAGTTGCATTGTTCTCGGTTTCTGCTTCAAGCTTGTATCCTTCTTCCATTTGGTAAGTTAATAAGAATGTCATTTGTGCTCCCGACTTAAATTGCAGTTACATTAATTGTGAAATTGTTGTTTGATCTCATTTTGTGCTTATGCTAATTAAACTGCTTCTCTCAGGCTTTGATTCTGGGAAAAAAGTGAATTACTTTTATGGCCAAACGTGCCCACAAGTAGAACTAACGCACTTGACATATATGGAATAACTCGATGCATTCTTGATGGCTTGTTGAAAAGAGAATCATGCATTTCCAGTGTCATCGAAAATAGGCAGATTGACAATTCAGCCGCGTTTCTCATTTCCTAAAGGTGTTTAATTGTATTGCAAACTATAGGCATCCATCCATCTTTGGGTAAGTTATCCTCTGTCAAGCCTCGCCGTTAGTCTGCTTATAGGTATGATCAAAATGGAAAACTAATTACTCACGTGCTACGGCTGTTTCGAGAAAACAACAAAAACACTATCATGGTTCTAGTGGAAGTCCTATTTTATTGTAGTTGCGGTTCCTTTTAAGAATGCTTTGTCATGTTACTTAAGTATTTTACTATGGCTTCACTGTGGAAGACTCACCCGATGAGAGATGTACATAGGGGAATAATTATGATGCTGAACAAGGTTACCAAATGGCTTCTCTAATTGAAATGAAGAAATAGTGGTTGCTTTTGCAGATTTTAGCAATCTCGAACTGAGCATCTTCTTCTCCTTTCATTTCCACTTTTATTTATTCAAGGTGGAATTGGAAATTTCAGAACATGTTCACAGTTCTTGTAAAATGTCATCCTTCTTTTGTTCTCTGTTTATTCATTTAAGTTGGACTTGGATATCAATCAGTTCCTGCAAAATGTCTTTCTTCCAAGAAGACAGAGTTGGTCATTCTAAGATTCTTGTGCCCAATAAAGATTTGAGTCCTTTTGAAAATGGCACACGATCGAAGAGCACTGAAGGTTTCAAGTTTAGACTTACTGCCACTACTCTCCCCGTTGGCTTTTACTTGTCAGACGTCGGACTTTCCATGCCCCGTTGGCTTTTACTTGTCAGACGTCGGGCTTTCCATGCCTTTTAAGAAACTAATGATTAGTATAAGTATACCACATATTCATATTCACTGATGTATACACTTAGGTTTTGGGAAATAATTTCGGAAATAAGTAATTAATGTTAATGGTAAAATATAAAATATATGTTTTTCTTTTCATATGTTGAGGAAAAGTGAATGTATTTTTAGTACAGTAGACAAGTAATTTAGAGCCAGCTTTCTTATTGAACTAGGAAATTTGACCGCTCTAACAGAATTAATAGTTTTTTACATTAATTTTATATTAACTTTATTATCTAATCGTAATATTATATCATCCCACTTATTTTAATTATATTATGAATTGATTACAAATGATGAAAGAAAATAAAGCATAGCAAATTTAACATTTATTAAATGAGGGATAGTATATTCTTCATTAATAAGTTAAAATATATTTCCCAACAATTTGTCCCATTTTTATTAAGCTACACCATATATTTTTGGTGAGTGTCTAAAAAGTATCTCACAATGTGAAATATTGTAAAATATTAATTAAACAAATGCATCAACTATTGAAACTTCAATTAAAAAATTGTGAAAAAATAATATAATAATATTTGATAGAGATGTCACCTACTCGATTTATCTATTTAGTATATTTTCAAAAAACATAATTTATATATGCATAAAAGTCATTAAAATTATAATAAATATTAAAAGTGAAATCATATATTTAAAAATATAACGACTTTGTATTAAGAATATAATAGCTTGGTACTAAAAATATTAAAGATAAATTCACAATTTAAATCTTTATTTCACCTCCATCTCTTCATATTATATACTTTGCTTTCATCACTCGTAAAAAAAATGCTTCAAAATTCTGAAAACAAAACCTGAAAAAATATCACTCACTTGTGTAACCAATAAATTTTAAGTATTAACACCACCACCAACTTACTATTGTTTTCAATCCATATAAAGACTTATGAATTTTTTATTATTTAAGAAGTGGTGTGGCATATTTCTTTGATCAAGGATTCTATTTTATTTTTTTTGCCATTTCTTTTCATTTATAAAATAAAATATTCAATGACATTAAATTCCATAAATTCTCACAAGTCAATAACTATACAATTATACTTACTATAATGCGCTTGTTTAATAACTAATGAAACATGAAGAGTAACGTTTTAGAATTCTCCATGAAAGCATTGATTCTACAATTCAATAAAATAATTAGTTGCAACTCTTTTTTTTTTTTTTTAATTAATGGAGAAGTAAATAAAGCACCGTATTCTAATATCCCTTTATTTTCCTTCTTCTGCATTATGAATTCTCTTAGGTAAATTTCTCTTTATCAAAGTAACACTTCATGATTTATCGGATCATTTTATTTTCTTTATTTATTACGAATCATAAGAGCCATTCAAATTCTATAGTTACATTGATCAATGGCCATTTATTTTTCTACTATAATGATACATTAATGTGCAATATTTATCATAACATTAATAAGATGTAACTCCTAGCAAATATACAATTATTTTATGAACATTTCGAGTAAAAAAAGAAAAAAAAGTCGAAATATGAAAAAAAAAGTCCAGTATAAATGATAGCCAAAGAGAGACGTCATATCATCTACTCTATTCCAACCTTCACATTATTCATGCATAAATAAATATAGGTTGATATGAATTTAACCAATATGAAATAAATTAAAAATTAGAAGAAGAAAAAAAAAGAAAATAATGAAAAATAATAATACAATTAAATTCAAATCTTTGACATCCCTTTTTATTTATTTTTATTATTTATGAATTTATTATTTTTATTTCTTCCTCACAGTTAATTATGCTATTTTCCTAATTACAACTATTAATCTCTATTTAGTTCCTAAATTTTTTAAAAAATCACAAGTCATTTTTTTTCTTTTTCTCCACGTAATATTTTAAAAATATCTCAACTTTTTTATATTTTTTAGTTACATCTCCTATCATTTATGTAATTGACTAATAGAAAACAAAATAAATGAATATTATTTGTAAATTTATAAACTTTAATTTTGACAATGCTTTTCACTTTATTTCATGTAAAATCCCCCAATATTAAACTTTTTCTAAAATATTCTCATCTTCTCCATACAAATTTAAAGTATTTTAACAAAAATTGATAGAAATGTGAGAATTTTTTTTTTCTATATTAAATTAATAGTAAATTTAAATTAAAACTTCTCTCTCTTTGATTTTTTTTCTTTCATTTTCTTATTAATTAATTTATTTTTCTCTTCCTCACACGTTAATTATGCGTTTTTTCTATTTTTAATCACCCTAAATGTTTTCTCAAATCAGAATTAAAATTCTTTCCTTTTCTGCTCGTAATATTTTAAGAATATTTAAATTTTCTTGCCTTTTATTTATCAAAAGACTTCTAAAATATTTTTTTTAAAAAGAATATGAAAGAAATACTAGAATGGTATCGTTTATATAATTAGCAAAAAATTACTAAAATTGATCAACAAAAGCTTGAGATAATTAAGGAATACATATGGTGATCCAATTCAAAATTCAAGTGGAGCTTATATGAATATAATATACCTTGCTAAGGAAGTTGCCACCGTGCTTCTTATGTAGTTTATCGACCTCGTGTATCGTCACAGGCAAAGTATCATGAAGTAAATTTGGAGTCATTTTTTCACCTTCAAACAATGAATTACAATATAATTAGCAACAAATTAAAACACAAAATTCATATATTAAATAGTGTCGCTACAAATAAGTACAAAATCATTGTATAAATCAAACTCACGTCAAAAGGAAAAATTAATCAGTGCATGCAAAAAAGATAATTTAGTAAAATTAAAGAGAACGAGAAGAGTGAGAAATATGATTTGATATTTGCTGTAAAATGGAAGTGATATTCACAAATACATATTGCAGGTTGCATATGCAACAAATCACACACCTTCTAGGAAGGAATATTACTGCAAATTGCTTAGTGCATATAGTAGCTTTTGGGGTGGATGTTCAGTTCTTCGATTAGGTTATTCATTGATGTGTGCTAAATTCGAATCGAATTAATTTGACTCGATTCAATCTTTTCTAATTCGCTTTTACAGTTTTCTGCTAGTAAAATAGTACGTACCTGATAAATATTGCACGCACTTCTGCATGGTCAATGTCTGTGCCTAGACCCAATTGGTTGAACTGATTTCTCCCAAAACCAAAAGTATATACATGCCGATGATCATATAAGCACACCAAAGGCCACAGTTGACCTACCACATCTTCTATTCTAGTGTTCAATAAAAAAGAAACACAAGTTGGCCTCAACAAGTCAATTGTATTACCTAGTAGTCCACACTGAATACAAAGAATGGGACTAAAGAACTGACCACGAAGAGCACTGTTAATTAATGATGACTTTTCAATTCCCATTAACATAAACAATAATTAATAATCAGTACAGTAACTAATACTCATGAATGATTATAATTGTTATAAAATTTAATGGAGTTTAACATATAGGATTTATTGATTTTTTAATTAAAAAATAAGAAAAAAATAGAGAAAAAGGTCAATATATATATATATATATATATATATATATATATAAAGGAGGATTAGAGATGTGCCTATGTGGCACCTCTCTATGACTTCTTTTACATTTTTCTTTTTTCGCCTTTTTTGGACATTTTGTCTCATTTTTTCAATTAATTTATTTTACAAAATCATGTCTTTAATTCATACATTCAATTAGCATTATGATTTCATGTGAGTTACAACTTTTTCACCTCCTACATCTTTTCATGTTCTCATTAATCAACATTAAATCTTCTATAAGTACCAATACTAATGGGTGAATACCAAATCATATTTTTCATCTTGAGTAGTTAATTTTTTTCTTATTGTGTCTCTAATTTTCTCTCTCTAATCGTTATTGTGTTATATAACTGGTTCCTGTTTTAATTTCTACTGTATATATATACATGAAATTTCGTCTCAATTTCGGCAGAATGTTGTGTTGTTGCAATAAAATGGTTTTTCTTTTCTTCATCATCAGATTCTTGCTGAAACTTATGCTACTTATATATCTGATTTTAATTATAGATATGAATGGCAAAAGGATAAAAATGACTAATATATTTAATAATAATAAGAAGTTATAAGCATTCTATCTCCATGACAGATTTGCTTTCCTATTTTTTTCAAATTATTTTTGGTTATATTACAGTTTCTAATTTGTATTTTTTCTAAGCAGGAACAGAAGGAGACACAGACTCGAACGATGCATCATAAAAAAGAGTGTTAAATTGTAGAATTATTTATACCCAAGTATTAGTATTTTTTGTACGGAGTATCTATTGTGCAAAATAATTCTTTAAAAATTATTATCTTCATCAGGTGTTTATATATATATATATATATATATATATATATATATATCAATGACAAATTAATGTGGCATATCTCAATGACAGTTTATCTATTTTCTCCTTTTTTTTCTTCCTCAATCCTTTAGATTAAAGTTTCTAAATATTTATTATTTTTCATGAATGTTCAGTTATATATTTTTCAGGCTTTTATTTATACGCCAATTAATAAATTATTTTTTTAGCGATTTTGATGTGATATTTAGTTAGGTTGATGAATGAAGAAGAATATGGGCATAGTGAAGAGGAGAAAGAAGCAGGAATATAAAATATTATCATAAAAAATCAAACAAATTTCTATTTTTTTATCAATTTTTTTATTTAGTTGGATAGTTGTTCTGTATTTGTTTATTATTATTTTTATTTTCTTTGAAGAAAATTTAATGATTTGGAGCATTTTTCTTAATCAATTTTTTATTCTTTCGTAGCATTTCTAATTATGAAATAAATTTATCATTGTTGTGATAATTTTTATTTAAATAAAACTTATGGATCCATAAAATGAAGGGAAGGGAAAGGGGGCAGAACTCAATTTGAGTGTTTTTATTTTTTAAAAATGCATAAAATCGAACTATAGGTAGTTCTTGTCTTTATTTTTCATTTTATCTTAATCTTTTTTTTCTAACTTTCTTTTCTTCCCCATATGATGTTATATAAGAAGGAATCGATGTTGATTATTTTGAAAATCAAAGTAGCAAAGTGAATTAAAAATCTGTATAATAGTATCTTTTAAAAATTTATTAGCTTTCTGATTTTTTTTTTATTAATTAAGTTTATATGTTAAGTTTGTAGCTTATGTTATTTTATGTGGATTATATAAAAATATTGTGAGCATAATATGAGATTTTGATCATTACTCTTGAATAATCTGTCCCTTCTATTTGCATTCTTGATCATGAAATTGCATGATATATACTTTCGTAATATTTTAATTTGAAGTTTCAGTTACTGATACTAATAATTAGCATTTGTCAGAAGATTTTTTTGTAAGAATATCACTTCAAAATTAACATCATGATAGACAATATTAATGAAAATGCGACTTATGACTTATGTGACGGAATTGAAAAAACAACATACAAATTTGATTTGGAAGAGTTTATAAATGATCATATCCTAAAGCCATATTTAGTATCAAAGGAGGTGATAGGATTTACGGTGAAAGAATTACTAAATTAGAATTCTGCTTTTATTGATATTATAATGAGGATTACAAATTGATATACTCCCTCCATTTTCTTAAGTACATGCTTCATTTTTTGAGTTAATTTAACTAATTTTTAAAGCTAAATTCGATTATATTAATCTACATTTTTAAAATTAAAATTTGAATATTCAAAAACTATACGAAAGGTACCATTTGCAATTTTTGTTTTTTAATTTGATTAAAAAATACATCTTAAAATGTTGAACAAAATTTATATTATTTGACTATAACAAAGGAACCATGCAAAAAGTATCAAGATGGAATGAGAGAAAATAAAATGAGACCATGAGTATTTCATACGTCCCATATTAATTGATCATTTTACTAAAAGTAGTTATTCATATTAGTTGGTCAATTTAAGTTGTAACGGCATGGGAATGTAGTTAATTACATTCAATTTTTTCTCAAAATCCACTCCCAATCTAAGAGGGTTCTTAACATTTTGTTTTCCAATTTCATCTCAATCTTTCAAAATTACAACAATTCTTTTTTTCATTGTAAACCATCAATTGACAAAAATAATTAAAAAAGAAGAAGATATCTTTAAATTAATTAAGTCAAGAAAAACGAAAAGTATTTTTTCGTTTGGACGAAAGGGAGATCAAACTTTTCTTATAAAAATTATGATATCATTGACTCTCTATTGGACGAAAAGAAAGTGTTAATTGAAAAAAAAACATGTTAAAACTCAAACTTTAATATATATAAATTTGTGTAGTAAAAATAATTTAAATTTTAAAAATTATATAGAGCATGAGATATTCAGAATCACGTGAAGCGCAGATTATTTTACTAGTGGAGAAAAAAGATGAATAGGATTGAAACCCTCTAAGGCATGCCACATAGGATGGAGTAATAGTCTCCTTTATATATATATATATATATATACTAGATTAGTGTACGTGCTTTGCACGTGTTTCTCGTGTCAATAATAAAGTTATACATAAGAACGAATAAAATTATTAAAACATAGCAATTAACATTAAATTAATTGTTATTTTTATTTATATGATATAAATAAATATTATTTTTCAATATATATATATATATATATAATACTATACTAGTGTACGTGCTTTGCACATGTTTCTCGTGTCAATAATAAAGTTATACATAAGAATGAATAAAATTATTAAAGCATAATAATTGACATTAAATTAATTTTTATTTTTATTTATATGATATAAATAAATATTATTTTTCAAATATATTATTGTCTATTATGTCTCACTATCTTTTACAAACAATTTATTAGTTTATGTTAGTTTTTGTCACTTTGACTATTTGCACTATACGTCTGCCTAATGCTATAATATACAATAATTAATTCACATGAGTTAAAACCAAACTAATGAGTTTTCCTCTACTATTATAAAAAAGTATGTGTTTCTTTAACTTCATTACCGAAGTCTTATATCTATTTTTTTTTTTTCAAAAAGTAAATAATTTATTAGAATCTCAACAAATAAAAAATTTACTATCTACTCAATCAAGTTTCAAATTTGCATACTCAAATTAATTTTAAGAATAAATATCATATAAAGTAGATATAGTAAAACAATTACATGTGTTGCAATTTACGTTATATGTTATAAGGTTCTCCTATTTATTCCTTTTTTTCTTAGAAAGTAAACGATCACCAAGAATTTAGGATCCAATATGCATGATCTTCACTTCATTATGAGATGGACTACTAATTATTTCTTTTTTTAAAAATCTACGATGATTTTATTTTTATTAATTTACGTATTTTTTCTTTTTCTTTTTTGGTCGTGCATAATTTTGATCAAAATTACATTGATATTGATATACAAAAACACACACTCTAAATAATACAATAAAGAAAAAACGAACTACGCCATATATAAACATAATAATATAGCACAATTATTTAGAATAAATTAACAATAACATGAAAAATCGATGAAAAATATAAGAGCCAAAGAAAAAAAAAGGAAAATTGATGCTTACAGCATTTCAATGGCAACACACTAAAGTTGGATCTGACATGTACAAAAAATTTGTACAAGAGACTAACCTTATGTAATTACAAAAGTACTCTACAGATGACAGTTTTAACAAAAAAGACGTTACAAAAGTAGGATTTATAAGAAATATTTTTTTTCTCTTGCCTTTTTTATTTTGGTAAGTAAATTTCTTTATTTACCAAATGGAAACATTACAGCACAAGAGGGGGAATAAATCCCTACACCCAGCCTGGACATGAAGCCCCTGGACTAGTGCATCACACGATCCATCTATTGCATCTAGACTACTACTTCTCTACAGGAAACAATGGTCAATCTAGGAGTCTTAATTGGCTAACGTAGCTTGCAAGCCTTGGACTCAAATTAGCTCTAGAATAAACATTCCGCAGTATCAACCTCACTATTGTTTTTTCATTTCTTGTTTTTTGTTGGAATATTCTCTAATTCCGCTCTTGCCAGATATCCTGTAAACGCTCGCTCCTCTGCTCCTTTCCTTGTAGTGTTTTGTTGCCCATAAAAGCTCATCGTGCCACGCCATGCTTCGTCGAGTGATTTTCTACCAGTGAAGTATTCGTTCCCTGATAATTCTTGAGATCTCACAATCAAAGAAGACGTGTTGTATATTCTCATTTTATAAGCTACATAGAGGGCAAAGTGGTATAGTTATGATGCCCCACTTTGTGATCCTGTCTCTAGTTGCTAGTCAGTTTTGTGCAACCAAGCCTAAAATAAAGGTCCACTTGGGAGATCCTTGGTTGTTTAAAATCAATTTGCTCCACGCAACTTTCTGGAGAAAATTGAAGGAAAGGTGTCTTTTAAGTCTTGAATGAAGAATTGGTGACATTGACCAATTTAAAGGGTTAAACATAATTAAAAAACTTGATTAGGTTAATTGTGGACTTGATTAATATTTTTTAAATTTTTTAATCTTTTCAAAAATATAAATTAACCCACACCCACAAAACTTTCCTCCCTCTGCAAATCAATCTCTCTCTTTCTCTCGATAGTTTCTCTCTCTAACTTCTCCCAACCAACAACTTTTCAAATTTCTCCCTTCAATCTTGTGCAACTTCAATCTCAGGCAATAAATAGTTTTGAGTTCTTGTTCGTTCTTTTTTTACTTTCAACCGTCAGTCGACGTGACAACATTCTCCGGCGACAACAACTTCGAGTTCTTCATCGTTTCTTTTCGATTTTCACAAGTAAAAAATTAGGACTTTTAAGTTATGACGAAAATGAGGAGCTTGATTTGTTGGTGTTTGTTATTTTTTTATATTTTTTGTTATTTTTTTTAATGTTGTTATTTTTTAGTTGAATTTCTCATCTGGATGTATCTGCTAATGTTGTTTTTTAATAATGGATAAAACATGTAACGTGAATCCAATAAATGAGTATTTGTTGCAACATATATGACTAATCTATTGCACATATTAGTAATCTGTTGCAACATATATGACTAATATGTTGCGCAGATTAGTAATATGTTGCAACATACATGACAAATCTGTTGCACAGATTAGTAATATGTTGCAACATATATGACTAATCTGTTGCAACTGTAGACACGTGATTTTTGATCCTCCCTGAATTTTAACTTGTCTATCAATATTAAATATTTATATTTATATTTAATCATATATTATTTTGATCTTTATTTCTATTTTAATTTTAATTTTAAATAATATAAATTAAAAATATATATGTTTTTTTATATAAATTTTAATAAATAAATAATAGTTTTAATATTATTTTATAATATTTGTTTTTGTATATTTATAAATTATTATTATATTTTATTAAATATAAAATTAATTAATTATTATTATTATTTTATTTTATTTATTTATTTATTTATTATTACTGATATTTTCTATATATATAATAATTAATTAAAAAAAATAAGAGGGATTTTTAAATTTTAAATTCCCCCCCCCCCCCCATCCTTTATCTGATAATGACTAACTATTTCCCCCCTGAAAGTAACCGTTCCCCCAAAAAAGTCCCTATATATAAGGACTTCTCAACCAGTTAAAAAAAAAAAAAAGGAGGTACGTACTATTATTTCCTGCAGACTATCACATCAGACTATCAGAAACCAGAGAAAAAACACAGAGTAAAAAACTGAGAGAACAAAAAGACAGAGAGAAAAACACAAGTAAGGAAAACTCTGAAGGAGAAAACAAAGAAAAGAAAGAGTAAGAATCGAATTTCAAGTTTCCGTTCGAGTTTCGGTGATAATTTTTTGCTTTATCCCAGGTTTTATTTAATCACATATTATTTATTTTATAAATTTTGATATGAAAAAAAACATGAATGAAAATGTATGAATGATTTTAATGCATTATGTACCATGTATATTTGATTTTGTGAACCTTTTATTATCACATGTCGTGCTATTAATTTATCGAACAATTTTATATCAGTTCAACTAAAATGCAATAACAGAAACGGATATAGCAATATATACTAAATATATGTATGTATGTATTCACTGGTATAAACAAATGCATATCCACACTGTTTCGTATATATGTACATAACAATCCTTGCATATACTGTAACATACACTGTTTCGGTATTCATCATTGTTCCCATATTATCTCACAAAAATCAACACACAAAAAAAATAAAAATAAAAAATCAATAAAATAAAAATAAAGAAGAGATAGAATCTGGTATATTTTTTTTCTGTGAGTTTCCCGCCGGAAACTACCTAAAACTCGCCGGAAATTGTTCTCTCGTCAGAATGCCTTACCACCCTTCCGTTCTCTTTCTTCATGCGTCGCCACCACCATCAACGAACCCCCATGGCTACTGACCGTTCCAGTCGCCGAAAACCCATTTAAAATTCAGTCAACTAGTCACCAAAACTCCGTCAAAATCTTCAATTCCGGCCAATCCCTTACCGGATCTGCGCCGACCTCCCCATCCCGTTTTCATCAACCCCATCCCGTCCGGCCGATCTCTCTCCGATGAATTTCCACTAATATAAGCGCGCATTCATGCCGGAAATAAAGTGGAAAAGAGGCTACTGGTTTAAGTGGAATAATTTGGTTTCGTTATCAATTAGAGATTTGATCTTGAATGAGAATGTGGAAAAAAAATGTTGTTCTGTCATCTTAATTAATTTAGAATATTTGGAGTTGAATAATTTATTGGTTTTGTCCACGCAGTACTTTGGATTGATGTCAATTAAATAAAAAAAAAATTGTGGTTAATAATAAAAACTGGCATAATAAGTAATTTTGATATATTTTTTTTCTATAAATTATTATTTATTTATTTTAGTTTTTTATTTATTTATTTATTATTTTATTAATAAATTTTAATTTTAATAATTATTTACTCAATTAATCTATTGCCTTAAATGATTATCACTTAATTTTACTATTAAATATAAATGGTATTTTGAATAGATAAATTTATTTTCAAATCTATAAGTGACAAACCAACGCCTTTTAACGCTCGACGCGTTTAAAATTTCGTCTCAAATTAAGAATATGGCACACACATATTTTTGAGACATTTAAAATTCAAGGATGCAATAATGCACTTTGACAAATATTTTTCTTAAATTAATTTTTCAGCGATTAAGGTTGAGCGAATTTAGGCCCTAACATAATTTGTCGAAAATAGTTTAAGTTAGGTATAAGTCAATAAAAGCGACCATGCTAGAACCACGGGACTTGAGGGGTGCCTCATACCTTCCCTTCGGTCAACAGAATTCCTTACCCGATCTTCTATTTTCGCAGACCAAAATAAAAGAGTCATTTCCTTTTGATTAGGGATTCAAAAAGGTGACTTGGAACACCATAACTCAATTCCAAGTGGCGACTCTAAAAAATGAGAAAAACTAATCCCTATTCAATACCGTCACTTTAATTAGAAAAACCCTTCGACTTGATCCCTTCAAGCGAAAAAGGGGTGTGACATCTCTGGCGACTCTGCTAGGGAACCAATAAGAATTCGAGCTTTTTATATTGATTTATACTTGCTTTAATTATTATTGATATTGTGTTTATTGGCCTTATGTGCTAATTGTCGCTTATTTACTGCTTTGATATTATTTGAACTGTATTATATATTGTCTTCTCTTGCGTACCCCCTCTGAGTCTCTGAAATAGGATAGAGGGAATGCAGCATATGCATCCTACCTTCTTTTTGAGATAGCCGGAGTGTCAAGGCACCTGGTGAAGGATATAGTCACACATGTTAGGCGGGGTTCGGATTGACAACGAAGGCGGTGTTGCCCTGCTACCGACCAAGTTGTCCCTCCCCGGCTCGAGTGTCCGCTCGGGTAAGCCAGTCTAGACACCTATCCCTATTAGGTTTAAACTTAGAAAAACTGAAAACTCAGAATCTGATTATCCCTATTAGGTACCGCTTTATTTGCATCATATGCATTTGACTTAGCGGAACTCGGCACATGGGCCGGGTCTGTCTAGGACAGGTGACCTAATTTATAAAGACCAACATGTGCATCCTACGTGCTCTTTGACATTTCTTGGAAGACTATTTATTTGTTGACCGGCTTTAGGCAATTTTAAAATACGAGAAATTAATTTATTCTCAAATTTAGTTAATCATTTTTGAAAGAAAATTTTATTTTTAAAATAATTTTTTTTTTTAAATATACAGCAACATAGTTTTTACAATCTTTATGAACTACGAGGGTCTGATTCTCACATTTTAGTGAGATACGTAGGAAGTCCTTCCCAGGATACGACCCTATCTTTTAAAAAATTATTCATAGATTTATTGGGAAATATTTTGAAAATATGATTACTTTCATAATTATTTTTCTAATTCTCAAGTCCAATTTTTAAATATATTTCAACAGCCCTGAATCTTTAGGGATCATGAGGCTAAGATTTTACAAAATATATATATATATATATATATATATATATATATATATATATATATATATATATATATATATATATATATATATTTCAAACAGCCCTGAATCTTTAGGGATCATGAGGTTAAGATTTTACCAAAAAATAAAAATAAAAAATAATAATAATAATAATAATAATAATAATAATAATAAAATAAAATATATTTCAATAGTCTGGAATCTTTAGGGATCATGAGGCTAAGTTTTTATAAAATAAATAAAAATAAAATATGTATTTTAACGGCCCGGAATCTTTAGGGATCATGAGGCTAAGTTTTTACAAAAAATACATATATATATATATATATATCAATTTTAACAGTCCTGAACCTTTAGGGTCGTGAGACTGAAATTTTTATACAACTTCATACATAAAGCGGTCATTCTATTTTTCTTTATTTCTGAGTCCTTTTATTTTATTTTTGTACTTAGGAAATATTGGCTTCAAACATATAGATAAAATTGTTCTAGAAGTCTGTTATAGCAAAGTTTTTGATAGTGTCAATTTAAATAAGTGTTTTTCTTAAAAAATATTATCAATCTTGTTTCTCTCGCATTGATTTTTGATAAAATTATTCTTTGCAACTAAGTCCAAATAATGGTCGCACTAGATTTTACAAGTTAAGTCATAAATTCTTTTCAAAATTAATAAATTAAGTTTTGTCTAAGTCTAGATATTTATTAATCTTATGTCCCTGTCAATAGGTATAAAATGTCCCCCCTGTTCGTGGAAAGCGTTCAAAGAGAAAGAGAGATGGGAGTGTACCACTTCAGGTTGTGGATTGTACCCCTCTGCAACTTTGGTTATGGTGGAATGCAATGGATACTTTCGATTATGACGAGATACATAAATATTTGGATTTTTTGACGAGTATCATGAGAATCAACCCTAATAGGGAAGTGATTGTTGCATTACTGAATTTCTGGGACCCGAAGAATAATGTATTCTGCTTTTCAGATTTTGAGTTGACACCTACTTTAGAAGAGATAGCGGGCTATGTTGGGTATGGGGATATGCATCGGAAGAAACTTATAGCCCCAAGACTTATTTCAATAAACAGATTTTGCAAGCTCATGAACATACGGAATACAAAAGAAGAATCAATGAAAAAAGGTTGGGTTTCCTTGCAGTTTTTATATGACAGATACGGAAGGCAAGAGGGGTTTGAAAAGTACGGTAAACAACTTTGTAATAAGGGGAGTTTTGAGGCTTGGAAAATTCACAGACGATTTGCATTCATGGTAGCCTTTTTAGGCACTATGGTCTTCCCGAGAAGAGAAGAAAAAATTAATATTCATTTAGCGGGAGTAGTACAGATACCGATCAAGAAAGATTACACTATGGTGCCAATGATCCTAGCCGATATTTACCGTGCTCTGACTGTTTGTCAGAAGGGAAAGAGTTTTTTCGAGGGATGTAATATCTTGCTACAGATGTGGATTGTGGAGCATCTTTATCAACGTCCTACATTGACAAGGTTCAATCCCGAGCGATTCAATCGCATCAACGATTACGAGGAAAGGATGGAGAAATATAAATGTCCAAAAGAAATTGGAGATTGGATTAAACTTTTTCGTTCTTTGACAACAGATAAAATCACTTGGAATCTCCATTGGTTCCTTTGGAGGCAAATCATATATAGTTCTGTCATTCGTCTATTCTTGTTATTAATGAGTATTAGAGGTGTTCAACCGTATGTTCCATTGAGAGTTCTACGTCAGCTAGGCAGACGTCAAATAATTCCCATAACGGAAGACATGACTGAGTTCGTATTTGAGGTCAGACCGGAGATTTCACTTCCAGAAGATTTGGCCCAGCAGATTTGGGAGGGTCGCCGTATTATAGGGATTGAAACGATGGTCATAGAGCGTGAGAAAGGAGAAGTGCACCCAGATTACTGAGAGTGGTTTGAAGAACAGTCGAGTCCTCCAGTCAGACCAGAAAGATCGGTTAAGGGACCTATAGATCAGGAAGCTGCAATCAGGATAGGCATTGAAAAAGCCATGCGAGAACATCATGAAGCCAACCAAGTTTTGAGAGAAGAATTAGAGCATGCCAGGGCAAAAATAGACGAACAACAAAGGGAATTTTCTGAAGAGAAAGCTAAGTTAGCAACTATTGAGGTTGCACTTCGGGGACAAATCAAGTTTGCTACCACTAGGGGGTCACACGTTGCAGAACTTGCCGCATCTCGCCGACAACAACTTCAAGAAGTTGAAAAGAATACGCAAGAAGAATTTGATCGAGAGAGATCTCAATGGATTCGTGAAAGAGGAATATTGCGAGAACAGTTGGAGGTTGTTTCTGCTCGTGAACAACGTGCAAGAGAGATGGTTGATTTCCGAGATCGACAGGCCCAGGAATGGGATCAGGCTTTCAGTTCTCTTCGAGGAAAGGTTCACCGTGTAGCGTAGGATACTGCCAGAATGGGTTTAGATTATCAGCAGTTGGATTGTGAGGACTTTTTGGCACAAGTACCAGCTTTCGCACAGCGACTCACTACTTCATTGGAGGACATATATTTGAGTTTGGGAGGACATATTAAATCGAAATCTCCTTGAATGGATCATTGTTTTCTTTGTCATAATTTTTCATTTTCAGTTTTAAAAATTTCTTGTTTAGATATTATGTCTTTTAGTTTTCAGATGTTAGTTAGTAGGTTTTATTTTAGGAGTTGGGTCAGTTATTTCATCGTATTTATATTATAGAATGTAATGAAGTTGACTGTTTATTTCTATATATATTACATATGTTTTACTTCACTTACTTTATTTATTTTCTTCAATGATAATAATAATAATAATAAAAAAAAATTGTTAAATTTCTCCCGAACTACGCAAGATCTGATTCATGTCCTGACATGATACGTAGGCAACCTTCCAAAGAGTTCGATCATAATTTTTGAAAATATGCCTAGAAAAGCCGGGATGAAACACAAAGCTTCCATGATAGGTTGGGAAATGCATATAGAAACATGACATATAACGTGGCATTATAATGTGTTAAATATATAACACTCACCCGTTTGCTACTTGATCCCAGAAAGATAAAATAATTGGTGGTTGGTTTGTGGTTTAAACTAGCATCACATCCGTATAATACCAGATACAAGGGTAAAAGAAGAACGACTCGCAGAGAAGATATAGGGTCTGATAGTTAAGAAGAGCAGAATCAGTTGATTTCACAGGAAGTAACATCAATGGAAGAAATAAAGGCATTAAAACAACAGATGGCGGAGATGTACAAAGCTTGGTTGAATGGACAAGCCCCGCCTTCTTCAATCCCTGGACTTTCAACTTCAAATGATCCAAATTCTGACCCAGCTCAAACTAGTGATCCATTTTACCCACCAGGATTTGGCCCATTTTCTAATATGTCTGGAGTTGCTGGTACTTCTACCGTGCGCCCACCAAATCCATCTGTCGCAAATAACCCACTTTTTACTTCTGTAGTGCCAGCTACTGCGAGTATTCAACCGACAATACCAAAGAATATGGGAAAACCAAATCATGATATGTTATATCCTCCTGAAATGACTTTCAAATCACAAAATCCACATTATCATGTTCATCAACGCGATACTCCTATCGTGATTGAGAAAATTGCTAAGAATGAAGAACAAGAGGAGATGGCTAGAAAAGTTAGAAGCCCGGAATAAAGTATGAGAAATATGCAAGGAGTAGGTGGACCAAAAAGTGTTTCATACAAGGATTTATGTATGTTTCCTGATGTCCATTTGCCAATAGGGTTGAAAATGCAAAAATTTGACAAATATGAAGGACACGGCGATCCTAAGATCATTTGAAAAAGTTTTGCAATCAATTAAGGGGAGCAGGAGGAAACGAAGAATTATTGATGGCGTACTTTGGAGAAAGCCTTACAGGAATAGCTTCTGAATGGTTCATTGACCAAGACATTTCTCGTTGGCACATGTGGGACGACATGTCTCGAGATTTCGTTCAACAATTTCAGTATAACATTGAGATAGTGCCAGATCGCACTACGCTTGCCAACATGAGAAAAAAGATGACTGAAAGTTTTTTAGAATATGCCATCAGATAGAGGGAGCAAGCTTCAAGAGTTAGACCATCGATAAAAGAATCTGAAATAATTGATATTTTTCTGCAAGCACAAGAACCTGATTATTTTCATCATTTGCTCTCTACTATCGGAAACACATTTGCAGAAGTTATCAAAGTTGGAGAGATGGTAGAAAACGGAATCAAATCAGGAAAGATCATCAGCCACGCTGCTTTGAAAGCAACAACACAGGCAATTCAAAGTGGTACAGGAAGTTTTGGGGGAAAGAAAAGAAAAGAGGATGTAGCAATTGTCATGGCAGGTCCACGACAAAATTGGAGAGGTGCGCGTCAACCATACGCGCAGAATCCATTATATTTTATTCCACCTCCCCAATATCCTATTAACAATACACAACCATATGCTCGAGCTCCTTCTTACCCGCAGTGGCGTACACCAGCAATCCAAAATCATCCAATAGCCCCGCAAGTTCAAAGAGGCCCTCCGAGGTCTAATTTTCGGCCTAGAGCAGAATTCAAAAGGGATAACATGGTAAAAGATAATTTCACTCTTATTGGAATATCTTACACCAGTTTATTTCATAGACTGAGAAAAATGAATGTTCTAAACCCAATTGAGAGAAGGATCCCAAATCCTCCTCCGAAGAATTTGGACTATTCTAGAAGATGTGAATACTGTTCTGATGTCCCAGGGCACGACACAGAGAAATGTTGGTATCTGAAAAGAGCTATTCAAGAGTTGATTAATACCCAACAGATTATGGTGGAAAGTCCAGGCGCTCCAAATGTCAATCAAAATCCGCTGCCAGATCATAATGAAACAAACATGCTCGATGTGATACTCAGTGGGGAAGATTCTACGATTTCCTTTAAGCCGATCATTAAAATTAAAACTGATTCGGAAAAATCAGCAAATATTGTAGATTTAACGAAAGAAAAGCCTGCAGAAGCGGAGGTGGTGATAGCAAAACACGAATCATCGAATGATCCCTTGGCGATGGGGAAAGAGATTTCAGAAAATATTGGGTCAAGTCAAATAAAGTCAAAACTCATTATTCCCGGAAGATCCAATAAGCCTCTTTTAATCATAAAAGGAGCTCCTGTAGCTCCTATTGTTAATAAACCAGTGCCACAGCTGCCTATGGTTGATACCAAGGCAGTCCCTTGGAATTATGATCGCGTTGTGGTGATGCACAAGGGGAAAGAAGTGACTGAAGATGTAGATGAAGTAGGGGGATTAACTCGATCTGGAAGATGTTATGCTCCAGTAGAGTTAAGAAAGAATAAACAAGGTGGTGAAGAACGAATGACAGTCAAGAAGCCTGTCACTGATAAAGAAGCTGAAGAATTCTTAAGGAAAATGAAATTGCCAGAATATTCTGTTATAGAACAGTTGAAGAAGACGCCAGCACAGATTTCTTTGTTGTCTTTATTGATACATTCAGAAGAACACTGCAAGGCTGTAATGAAGATTCTTAATGAAGCATGTGTTCCTAGTGAGATTAAAGTAAATCAGCTGGAAAAAGTTGTTGGAAGGATCCTTGAAGCAAATAAAATTACTTTTTCAGACGATGAATTGCCTATAGAAGGAACGGAGCATAACAAAGGTCTGTACATTTCTGTGAAATGTGAACATTCCATCATCACTCGAGTGTTAATTGGTGGAGGATCAGGCGCTAACATTTGTCCTATGTCAACTTTACAAAAGTTGAATGTTAATGTGGAAAGAATCCGACCTAACAATGTGTGCGTCAAAGGTTTTGACGGATAAAAAACTTATGCCATTGGTGAAATAGAACTCATATTGACAATTGGGCCTGTGGATTTTGCTATGGATTTTCAAGTACTGAACATTGATGCTTCATATAATAGTTATTGGGAAGGCCATGGATTCATAGGGCTAAAGCAGTCGCATCAACGTTGCATCAAATGGTCAAATTCAAATGTGACAGGCAAGAGATAGTGGTTCATGGTGAAGGAGACTTATCAATGTATAAAGAATACTCTGTTTCTTCTATCGAAGCAGATACTGCCAATGTGTTAATTCATCAAGCTTCTGAGGTAGTGGCTGTTGAGTATATCCTCGAGGGGAATCTCATTGCAAGACCACAATTGTCCTCTGCATCTGTTATGGTAGTGAATGAAATGTTGAAGCATGGCTTCGAACCAAGAAAAGGTCTAGGGATGTTTTTGCAAGGCATAGTTCATCCAGTAAACCTCTATGAGAACTTTGGTACTTTTGGTCTGGGATACGAGTCTACTGCTGAAGATATAAAGAAGGCTAAAAAGCATAAGAAAGAGTCGTGGTCACTTGCCAAGCCGATACCGCCACTTCATGAGTCTTTTATAAAATTCAGTGATGTCGGATCCTCCAAGTTACCTGCTGCAGAATCAATGAATGATGATGGTACAGAGTTGATTGACCTTTTTTAGAATATGTTCATTGAAGCTGATGTGGTTGAAATTGGGGAAGGTACCAGTAATGCAGATGTGCAGTTTGTAGGCCCTGATGTCTAGCTTAACAATTGAGAGACCACTCCTCTCCTAATTATAAAAGAGTCTTGGTAGTTTGTTTGTTTTCTTACAGTCTTAGTAGTTTGTTTGTTTTTACTTCTGTAATTTAAATCATTCTAGGATTATAATTCAGAACTTTAAATCTGGTATGTTAGGTTAAAACTCTTTCTATCTATGTTTCTAATAAAGCGCAGTGTCCCTTCATTTTATTTTAAGTCTGATTTTTATTTATTTATTTTCTATTATACAGTTCTTTCTATGCCGATTCTAATGATATGACATGCATGAAGAATTGTTCACCAGAGTTAAAAAACCAATCTAATATTGAAATAATGGATAAGGAGGTTGAATACGATGAAGAAAAAACATTTGAGGATATAAGCAAAGACTTCAAATATTTTGAGAATAAGACAAATCCCAATTTGGAAGAAACTGAGGCGATCAATTTAGGAGATCTTGGAAATATTAGGGAGACTAAGATAAGTGTACATGTTCAACCACAACAAAAGAAAGCTATAATTGAAGCTTTGCATGAGTATAAAGACATCTTTCCGTGGTCTTATGATGATATGCCCGGTTTAAGCACTGATTTGGTAGTTCACAAGTTGCCAATTGATCCTGCTTTTCCTCCTGTCAAGCAAAAGTTAAGAAAACTCAAAACTGACATGAGTGTAAGAATTAAAGAGGAAATTACTAAACAACTTGAGGCTAAAGTCATTCAAGTAGCCCAGTATCCTACTTGGTTGGCAAATATTGTCCCTGTTCCAAAGAAAGACGGCAAAGTTCGGATGTGTGTTGATTATCGTGATTTAAATAAAGCAAGTCCGAAAGATAATTTTCCACTTCCCAATATTCATATTTTATTGGACAATTGTGCCAAACATGATCTTGCTTCTTTTGTGGATTGTTATGCGGGGTATCACCAGATCATTATGGATCCAGAAGATGCGGAAAAAACATCATTTATTACTCCATGGGGGACATAGTGTTATAGAGTTATGCCTTTTGGATTAAAGAATGCTGGGGCAACTTACATGAGGGCAATGACCACAATGTTTCATGACATGATGCACAAAGAAATTGAAGTTTATGTGGATGACGTGATCATTAAGTCGAGAGAGCAATCTGATCATATCAAAGATTTGAGAAAATTCTTTGAAAGGCTTCGGAGGTATGATCTCAAACTTAATCCAGCAAAATATGTATTTGGAGTTCCGTCAGGAAAACTTTTGGGTTTTATAGTCAGTCGACGTAGTATTGAGTTAGATCCTTCAAAAATAAAAGCTATCCAAGATTTACCTCCACCAAAAAATAAAACGGAGGTGATGAGTTTACTTGGAAGGTTGAATTATATCAGTAGATTCATTGCTCAGCTTACGACAACTTGCGAGCAAATATTCAAGTTGTTGAAGAAGAATGTTAAAGTTGAATGGACTGAAGAATGTCAAGAGGCATTTGACAGAATTAAGAGACACTTGTCAAATCCGCCTATTTTGGTTCCTCCAGAGTCAGGACGACCCTTGATATTGTACATGTCTGTTTTAGATAATTCTTTTGGCTGTGTATTGGGTCAACATGATGTCACAGGAAGAAAAGAACAAGCCATCTACTACCTCAGCAAAAAGTTTACCACTTACGAGGCTAAGTACACTCTTCTTGAGAAAACATGCTGCGCCTTAACTTGGGTAGCCCAAAAGCTGAAACATTACTTGTCATCTTATACTACTTACCTCATCTCTCGTATGGATCCTTTAAAGTACATTTTTCAGAAGCCTATGCCCACAGGAAGACTCGCGAAATGGCAGATGTTGCTTACAAAGTTTGATATTATTTATGTGACACGAACTGCAATGAAAGCTTAAGCCTTGGCGGATCATTTGGCTGAAAATCCTATTAATGAGGAGTATGAGCCATTGAAGACTTATTTTCCAGATGAAGAGATATTGTATGTTGGTGAGTGTGTTTCAGAAGATTGCCATTCAGGCTGGAAGTTGTTCTTTGATAGAGCTGCTAATATAAAAGGAGTGGGGATATGAGCGGTTCTTATTTCTGAATCAGGACAATATTATCCCATAACAGCCCAACTTCGATTCTACTGTACCAATAATATGGCAGAATACGTGATAACGCTCAATCTACAGCTCTCGTTTGAGTGTAAAGCGGTCGTTAGCAAATATAGAACCCAACCTGGGTTGGGTGTCGATCCCACAGGGAATAGCTTGGCCAACAAGTAAGTAAGATTACTAAACTTTTGGTGCAAGTCTCGTAAGAAGGGGGGGATTCTTGTTTTGCAAGTAATGTAAACAAAAGCTGAAAATAATAAAGTAAAAGGAGAGAGATTGTTACGTTGGTTGTAAACAATGAGAATTGAAGCGTTGGGGTTATGTCCACCTTCTGAGGTATACGTCTCTATTGGCTATGAGTGTGTAGAATTCTGTCATGCAATTGCTTATAGAGGATTGTAGTCGATGGTAAATCCAAGCGTCTCTCGACCTAAACAAGGACTATTTCACTTTAACTCTCTCGAGCTTAAAGCGTATCTAACGATACGAATTCTCCAAGAGGTTAGTCCAGTTACGGCACTAGCTTTTTAATAGGAAAGGGTGTCCTACTACCTTGACATTATCTCTTTTCCAGACAAATAACTTTTCTCTCGAACAAGTTAAATGTTAGACTGGCGTATTCTTGCGTTTGCAACCGCAAAGAATGTAGATTAAGATGAAAAGAATAATGATATAAGCAATATACGTGCCTCGAACTCACAAACTCACAGCAATAGATAGTAACTCATTCGGCTTCCATAACCCCAACAGAGAAGTTTAGTTACCCATGAATGCGAAGGAAATCACGATTGACATTGTTATTATATCACGATATTGAGTAATGGCGTGTAGATCAAGTGATAGGCGTGAGGCGTGATTCCTTAGAAAGTAACGATTCTCTTGTTGTGGAATTTAAGAATAGAAGAGTAGAAGAAGAAAAATAGAATTAATGGAAAGATTAGAAGAGTTGTAGAGTAATAGAATTGAATTGTAAGATGAGAAGTTAAGAAGATGTTAGAAGATGTAAGAAGATGTGAGGGATGGAAGGAAGTATTGTGTTCTCCCTTCTTCCTCCCTCCTTATTCTAAATCTCTAGCATGATAGGGTATTTATAATACCCATATCCTACTCCTACTAGATAAATAAAATATCTAACCAAATCCTACTAGGCTAATGTAATACTTAACCCAATTGTACTAGGTTAATGTAACATTATCATAATCCAAATAAAATAATGAAATACATAACCTAATTGTACTAGGTTAATGTATCATTGTCAAAATCCAGCTTTGTGTCTGTAAGTCCCCAAAGTCTTCAGAATTGCTGTTTTAGCCCGGGATAGATTTTCCATGCAACAGTTTTGGTCCTTAGGCGTGTAAACTCCCTTCCCTTCCTTCGTGAGCTTTCTTTAGCGTCAAGTAAGCCATAAAATGCTGAATTATGCATCATTTATACCTGAAACTTTACTAATCATGTTCGTTAGCTCATTTACAGGAAAAAAGGACTAAAAGTGCATGAAATATATAATTTGTTCTCAAAACTAGGCTAAAATATGGGCAAAATATATTGATATAGGTGCGTAAATTCGCCTATCATCAACACCCCACACTTAGAGCTTTGTTCGTCCTCGAACAAACTATCATGTCCTTCTAAACGTCAACTTAGGGTTTTACAGCAACAACACAAAATATTCGTCAAGACAAGCACACCAATTATCAACAAAGAGTATCTTTTCGATTATAAGTAGAAACAGTTTAACCTCTAGCATAGACTCAGGATGGTGATCAACTCGCATGCAAACGTTAAGGTACAAGGAATCATATATGACTTCCCAAAACTCATCAACCATGTGTGTCTCACACTATAGTACCCATAATCATTCACAAGTATAGCATATTTTTCAAACATGGGTATCAAAATATCCTTGCTCTCGCTCTCACAAAGAATTCATATGAAGCAACTGATGACCATAGGCTTGCCCTTAATGTAATACTCTACTAAATGTCAGAATGCTAAGCTTAGGATCAAGTAGGTCTTTTGATGGTTGTAATGTAGGCTAAGGGACGGGTAGGACTATTTTGTCCAGGAATAGTGACTAAGTTCCTAAGCGCTTTAATACATCACTTTGTATCATTGACACTTTGTTTTTTTTTTTTTTCTTTCAACCTTTCTTTCTTTTATTCTACCACCCTTGTTCTCCTCTTTTGTTTTTCAATTTTAAGCACAACTCGCTTTTCAGCTTTCTTTTCCTTTTTCTTTTCACAACATACCTCTTATGATAGCACTTTTTTTTTCATAACACATTCAAGCACCATTACAATTTATAGCATCATACTCACCCAATTTCCTCTTATGTTGTCACATGACTTTTTCACTTTAAAGCACTTAGGAGTTTGGATCAAATTACGGTCTTAAAAAAAATGGATTAGGCTTACATACAAGGTTGTTAAAGAAAATAGGCTAAATGCTCAAAAGGGTTTAACTAGGATGATGTCCATGGGTAGGTAAAACTGAAGGTAAACAAATATAGGTTGCCAAAGAAATGCCTAAATCATATCCTAAACTTACACTCCTTATTTTCGCTTTGCATACATACCAGGCAAGTTCTAGCATCAGCCACACACATAGAATATACGATTATCTCACACACACAAGGCACATGGTCGACTTGCTTGGAAGTAATATAGACTCTCGACCCAACAAGTGAAGGAATTGAACCACACAATATCACATAATGAGTCACAACTAGAGCCTAAACGTCTCAATAGTCACAATTTTAGCACATACTCTTGTTATAATCTCATGCTGCCTATCAAAATAATTTCATGCGAAGCTAGAAAAAATTTACTACTAAAAAAATGAAACAAAAACAAAGAAAACAAACATAGATGCGAGTAGAGAAGTATAGCATGCAATACCACCACCCCACACTTAGTCGGGACACTGTCCTCAGTGGAGAATAAATACGAAGAACCTGGTTAGTCGGACTTATCCTATATGTCTGGGGTCATACCCCTTGCATTGGAATCATCATCAGAGTCATCATCCTTAGAAGTTCCTCATAAGTATCCCACTTAATTCCAAGCGTGAGTCGAGGTATTTGCAGCGAGGAGGGTTCTCCTTGCTCCTTGCGGCCTCTTTTCTTGCTCTTTTGGGAAGTGGTAGCCTTTTCTTTGCCTTGTCTTGCTTTGGGTGCCATTGTACCTAAGACTTGAAATAGTGTTAGTGGTAGCACAATATCAATGGATACAATCTATGCACAAGCAGTAGGGGTACCACCCCACACTTAGTTTGTTGCTACAAATTAGTGAAGTGAAAGTGGTCGATTACTTAGACTTCATCGACATGCGTTTTAGGAGCTATATTCCAACGAGAAAATCAGAGATATATCACTTCTTGCAACCTTTGCAATACTTTCATGTTAGGTATAACAAGACTACTACATAGGGATTACATCATGGTATCATTTTTATCACTAAATTCAACCTCCTATGTCGGTAGGCAGTTATAAGTCTTATTCCGATGAACGGGATATTATAACATGTAAGTATTCAAGTGACAAGATTATGCAATGTTCATTACTATAGCAATTCTGCAAGTAGTATAACAATGCATCAAAATCAAATTCAAGTCGGACATAAGTTAAGAGCATCCTAACGTACATGTTCACTCACTTGGTTTTGTATCAACAATTCAAACACGTTCACATCACCAATACTTTTTAAAGATTTAGCAATTCATAATAGGTGTAGTAAAGTAGTACTTACAAAATATAAATGAAGAACAAAGTAGTACTTACTTGGTTGAAGCCTTTGGATGATGTTCTTGTGATGAAAAAGAGCAAAATGAAACTTTTTGATAGGTTTTGGAGACTATAGGTGGTGCATAAGCTAGGTTTCCAATGTGTTTTTGGTTCAAGACTAAGTCTCATATTTATAAGAAAAGGTTGGGTCGAGTTTTGGCCCATTAAAATCAGATTTGGAGACCAAAAGTGACCATAGGTGGTGCCTAATGCTTTGCCTAGTTGAGCAGAATGCCATAGCATATGCCAAGCATTTATTTAAGAATGCCATAGCATATGCCATGCATTTATTTAAGAATGCCATACACTATGCGGCGCATTGTCTATGGCATAATGGGACATATGCACCGCATAGTCTATGGCATATGAGATACTGAGACCAAATGTCATAGCATAGGCGGCGAATAGTCAAAAGCATACCTAGGAATAGGCGGCGCATAGTGGCACACTAGATTCCGAGACCTTAGGCTATAGGATAGGTTTTGCATCATTCTTGGCCTAGTTTTACCAAGGCCTAGCCTTCCTCGAAGCCTATTTTGGCGTGAGAAAGGCTCAATCCATAGCCTTATGCATCACCCTTCCTAACTTACCAACTTTACCATACAATGCGTCCAAATCGTCAATTGAAATCAATCTCCTCGTTGACTACTTCTTGCACCTATATTCACTCAAAAACAATAAAAACGATTAGAACGATGGGTTGCCTCCCATCAAGCGCCTTAGTTTTGGTCGTGGCACGACTCTTATTTTTGGATTTTTATTTATCAAAAGCAAAACACATACTAGAACGAAATGAAAAATGAAAAACGATAAACGATAAATGAAAAATGATAAACGATGGGTTGCCTCCCATCTAGCGCCTTATTTATTGTCGTAGCACGACATGGTTACCTCGAGTACTCAGACTTCGTCGAGGTAAATGGAGGATCGTTTTCTAAAAGGATTTAGACGACAATGAGGCTTACCTGTGGGCATGCGATCTTCTTCGAGATGGCTCATACATTTCCCCGGAGAGTCACCAATTATATCATCAATAGTCCAACCCATAGCTCTCTTGTATCTCCTCAGAGCAGAGATGAGAGCTTCTACGTGCTGTTCACTTAAATCATCTGCACTCTCCGGAAGTATATTTCTACTTTCCAAGAACACATACCTTAGATAATCGGGGAGCTCTTGCGATTCTAGTGTTGGTGTCTCGTCAATGGGAGTCTTCGCTGTTGGTTGATTCTTGAGATCACAATCCGGTTGCTTAGGAGTATAAGACTTTATTTCTGTTAGAGCACCCATAAGTTCTTCATAATCTTCATTATCCTCATGCTCAACTTTCAGTGGCGCAGCAGACAATGGCTCAACAGTAGGTTGTTTCTCTATAGATAATGCTTTCATATCCTCATGATGAACATCAGCTACAGATAACTCATTCATATCGCTGGGCTGCTTCATGGCTTTGCATATATCAAAGCGGACCACTTCGTCATTAATTCGAAACAAAAGCTCATTATCTTTCATGTCAATAAGCACACTTCCAGTTGCGAGGAAGGGGCGTCCCAAGATTATGGGAACGTCAGAATCCACCTCACAATCCAGAATAACCAAGTCTGCAGGAAAGATAAATGAAGATACCTTCACCAACACATCATTCAAGATACCCACAGGTCGTTTTACCGTCCTATCAGCCATCACGAGCCTCATATTGGTTGGTGTTGGATCTCCTAGCCCCAACTTCTTGTAGACGGATAGTGGCATCAAATTGATGCTAGCACCCAGATCGCACAATGCCTTAGCAAAATTCATAGATCCAACCGTGCAAGGAATAGTGAAAGCATTAGGGTCTGCCTTCTTCTGTACTAAGGACCTTGTGGCAATTGCACTGCAATGATGAATATTATCTACCGGCTCATAGCTTACTGCCCGCTTCTTTGTCAAAAGATCCTTCATAAATTTTGCATACCCTGGCATCTTTTCTAGCGCCTCTACCAACGGAACATTAATGGTCAGCTGTTTCAACATGGTCATGAATTTGCTGAACTTTGTATCATCCGCCACCTTCTTCAATCTTTGAGGAAAAGGTGGTGGTGGGTATGGAATTGTTCTCTCCATGGCTTTCTTCTCCTCTTGCTTCCGTTTTTCAGCTTTTCCAGGCTGCACGTTGTGAGGAGTGATGTTAAGGACGTTAGGATCGGCTGCTGTGGCATCTTCCCCTTTCGCCTTATCATCAATTTCCGCTTCTTTGTCAACCACTTGCTTGCCTTTTTCTGAAGTTTCCAGCACCTTACCACTTCGGGTAGTGATGGCCATGCATGACCCATCATTCTTTGGGTTTTGCACAGTATCGCTAGGTAAATTGCCAGCCTTTCTTTGATTGAGTGCTGCTGAAAGTTGGCTCAATTGCTGCTCTATTTGTTTGATTGAAGTGGAATGAGAATCAACTAGTTATTTCATGGAGGAAAAATCATTAATTACCTCAGTAACTCCCGCGCTCGTTGCTTCCACTCCTTTCAATAATTTAGCCATCATGTCTTCCATACTTCTAGAATTAGATGTGGTGGTATCACATCTACCAGGGGGAACGTACAAACCACTCTTTTCATTCTTGTTCTCCAACTACCTTGGTCCATGTTTCCAGATTTACCATAATAGTTCCGACCTTGGTTTCCTTGGGTATTGCCTCGGAAACCCCCCTGATTATTCAAGTAGTTGGCTTCTTCTTCCGAATCAGATTCGTCTCTTCCTTTTAGCGCCACAGCTTTCACTTTTTCGGTCTTCCCTGATAATAAATGCTTTGTCAGAAGATCCACTTGCGTTTTCATGTGCGCTAAATCTTGATCACGTTCTTCTTGTCTTCTTCTTTGGTCTGCAGTCATGCCTATAGATAAAGTGGGGCTTGCTACCTCGGAATCCCTGGTATGCCAAGCTCTACTTTGTTTCTTCATGCGATCTAGCATATTGCTTGCTTGACCAAAGGTGAGGTCCATAAAAGATCCTCCAGCTGCGTTATCCACCACTGGCTTAGTTATTGAATTCAAGGCTCTATACAATATCTCCATGAGGTGAACATTAGTCATGTGATGGTTTGGGCATCTCGCTAGCTTTGTCTTGAACCTCTCCCATGTTTCATGAAGAGCTTCAGTGGGAAGCTGACGAAAGTTGCTGATTTCATCTCTCAATTGTGCCCTTTTGGAAGGCGGAAAGAATCTTTCTAGGAAAGCGTCTCTCAATTGCCTCCAATTTGTAATTGAATCAGGAGTCAGCCCATTCAACCATAGTGTTGCCTCCCCAGACAGAGACAATGGAAATAGACGTAATCGAATTGCATTCTGACCAACACCAGGATTGTCAAAAGACTTGCATGTAGAAATAAAGTTGATGAGATGCATATTCGGATCATCGCCTGCTAGTCCACCAAACAATCCCTTGAGTTGCAATAACTGAATCATGGTGCTTGTGATGTTGAACTTGGTTCCGGGCGCTAATGGTGGAAGAATAATGGCTCCTGTGGCTCCGGCTCCATCAAGATCATCATCATCATCATCGAACGGTATCTCACGTTGTACATCCATTGATGCACTGAACAAAAACCTGCAGTAAACAAAAACAAAAACTAAAAGTAAAAGTACGAGAGTCTTCGACCAAAGGGTCTAGTAATTATTACGAACTTAATTGACCCTTGTATTCCCCGGCAGCGGCGCCAATTTTTGATAACGCTCAATCTACAGCTCTCGTTTGAGTGTAAAGCGGTCGTTAGCAAATATAGAACCCAACCTGGGTTGGGTGTCGATCCCACAGGGAATAGCTTGGCCAACAAGTAAGTAAGATTACTAAACTTTTGGTGCAAGTCTCGTAAGAAGGGGGGATTCTTGTTTTGCAAGTAATGTAAACAAAAGCTGAAAATAATAAAGTAAAAAGAGAGAGATTGTTACGTTGGTTCTAAACAATGAGAATTGAAGCGTTGGGGTTATGTCCACCTTCTGAGGTATACGTCTCTATTGGCTATGAGTGTGTAGAATTCTGTCATGCAATTGCTTATAGAGGATTGTAGTCGATGGTAAATCCAAGCGTCTCTCGACCTAAACAAGGACTATTTCACTTTAACTCTTTCGAGCTTAAAACATATCTAACGGTACGAATTCTCCAAGAGGTTAGTCCAGTTACGGCACTAGCTTTTTAATAGGAAAGGGTGTCCTACTACCTTGACATTATCTCTTTTCCAGACAAATAACTTTTCTCTCGAACAAGTTAAATGTTAGACTGGCGTATTCTTGCGTTTGCAACCGCAAAGAATGTAGATTAAGATGAAAAGAATAATGATATAAGCAATATACGTGCCTCGAACTCACAAACTCACAGCAATAGATAGTAACTCATTCGGCTTCCATAACCCCAACAGAGAAGTTTAGTTACCCATGAATGCGAAGGAAATCACGATTGACATTGTTATTATATCACGATATTGAGTAATGGCGTGTAGATCAAGTGATAGGCGTGAGGCGTGATTCCTTAGAAAGTAACGATTCTCTTGTTGTGGAATTTAAGAATAGAAGAGTAGAAGAAGAAAAATAGAATTAATGGAAAGATTAGAAGAGTTGTAGAGTAATAGAATTGAATTGTAAGATGAGAAGTTAAGAAGATGTTAGAAGATGTAAGAAGATGTGAGGGATGGAAGGAAGTATTGTGTTCTCCCTTCTTCCTCCCTCCTTATTCTAAATCTCTAGCATGATAGGGTATTTATAATACCCATATCCTACTCCTACTAGATAAATAAAATATCTAACCAAATCCTACTAGGCTAATGTAATACTTAACCCAATTGTACTAGGTTAATGTAACATTATCATAATCCAAATAAAATAATGAAATACATAACCTAATTGTACTAGGTTAATGTATCATTGTCAAAATCCAGCTTTGTGTCTGTAAGTCCCCAAAGTCTTCAGAATTGCTGTTTTAGCCCGGGATAGATTTTCCATGCAGCAGTTTTGGTCCTTAGGCGTGTAAACTCCCTTCCCTTCCTTCGTGAGCTTTCTTTAGCGTCAAGTAAGCCATAAAATGCTGAATTATGCATCATTTATACCTGAAACTTTACTAATCATGTTCGTTAGCTCATTTACAGGAAAAAGGACTAAAAGTGCATGAAATATATAATTTGTTCTCAAAACTAGGCTAAAATATGGGCAAAATATATTGATATAGGTGCGTAAATTCGCCTATCATCAATACGAAGCTTGTATTCTGGAATTCAGATTAGCCATTGACATGGGGGTCCAAGAATTGTTGGTATTAGGAGATTCAGATTTATTAGTCCACCAAATCCAAGGAGATTGGGAGACTCGTGATTCGAAACTCCTACCATATAGAAGTTGTTTGCAAGATCTTTGTCAACGATTTGTATCAGTAAAGTTCAAACACATTCCCAGAGCTCATAATGAGATTGCTGATGCTTTGGCGACCTTATCTTCGATGCTTCAACATCCCGATAAAACTTATATTGACCCTTTGCATATACAGATTCATGATCAACATGGATATTGTAATGTGGTTGAAGAAGAATTTGATGGGGAGCCTTGGTTCTATGATATCAAAGAATATATTCAGACTGGGAAATATCCTGTACATGCTGATGGTAATCAAAAGAGAACCATTCGACGTTTGTCTAGTGGATTTTTCTTAAGTGGAGGAATCTTGTATAAGAGGACTCCTGATTTGGGACTTCTGAGGTGTGCAGATGTTAAAGAAGCTTCAAAAATCATGACTGAAGTGCATTCTGGGATTTGTGGACCACACATGAGTGGGTATGTTTTGGCAAAGAAAATACTCCGAGCAGGTTATTATTGGCTCACCATGGAGCGAGATTCCATCAATTTCGTTCGTAAATGTCATGAATTCCAGGTACATGGAGACTTGATACATTCCTCTCCATCTGAGTTGCATAAAATGACTGCTCCATGGCCTTTTATGGCTTGGGGAATGGACGTAATTGGACCAATTGAACCAAAGGCCTCGAATGGACATAGGTTCATCTTGGTAGCCATTGATTATTTCACGAAATGGGTAGAAGCAGTGACTTTCAAGTCAGTGACCAAGAAAGTTATGGTTGATTTTATTCACTCTAACATCATTTGTCGTTTTGGCATTCCAAAGATAATTGTCACGGATAATGCTGCGAATCTCAATAGCCATCTGATGCAAGAAGTGTGCCAGCAATTTAAGACTATGCATCGAAATTCAACTCTTTATCGTCCAAAGGCGAATGAAGCTGTAGAAGCTGTCAATAAGAACTTAAAGAAAATACTCCGTAAGATGGTGCAAGGTTCCCGACAATAGCATGAAAAGTTACCTTTTGCTTTGTTGGGTTATCGTACTACAGTTCGGACTTCAATTGGTGCAACTCCTTACTTGTTAGTGTATGGAACTGAAGCAGTTATACCTGCAGAGATTGAGATTCCATCTCTTCGAGTAGTTGTGGAAGCTGAAATTGATGAAGACCAATGGGTCAAGACTCGTTTGGAACAATTAAGCTTGATTGATGAAAAAAAATTGGCGTCAGTATGTCATGGAAAACTATATCAGAAGAGAATGGCACGAGCATATAATAAAAAGGTGCGTCACAGACATTTTGAAGTTGGTCAGTTAGTACTAAGACGCATCCTTCCTCATCAGATTGAAGCCAAAGGCAAATTTTCTCCTAATTGGCATGGGCCATTCATGATAAAGAAAGTGTTACCTAATGGCGCGTTATATCTGACTGATGTAGAAGGAAAAATGGAAGGAATGCCGATCAATGCTGATGCAGTTAAAAGATATTATGTATGATATTCATGTACAATTATGTTATGTATGTTTTATACTTATATTTTAAAAGATTGAAATGATGAAGGCATTTTGTTCTACTATCTGAATAATATATAAACCTTTGCTTACCCCTTTTGAGCTTTTATTTTTCTTCGAACCCCTCTTTTGGAATAATAATAATAAAAATAAAAATAAAAAAAAAAAAAAAATTTGATGTTTCATGAACTACGTTTGACCTGATTCTTGCTATGACAAGATACGTAGGCAGCCCTACTCTGGGGTTCGGTCTAACCAGAAGAAAATTCAAATTACCCAGAATGAAATGAAACTGGGGCAAAAATTTATTTTCTTAAAAGAATTGATTTCAAAAGTTGTATGTTTCACCCAATGTTATATAAATTTTTTGAGCCTCATGCTTACCTTTCTTTCTAATTCTATCCGAAAGCCAAGTTACAACCAAAGAAAGACCTTCGGATTAATCTTTGAGAATGTCAAGGCTAAACATATTATGAGTGCATGATATTTCATATATATATATATATATATATATAAAAGTGATGAAAAAATGTAAATGAGAGTCTTATTGGTGAAAACCCTTTCGGGCATCATAAGACGACTGTGAGCTGAGACGAAAATGAAAAGGAGATAGGCTCGTTGGCAAAAACCCATTGAGGTGCCACTAGCTTAAGAAAGGTTGTTATCAAGAAGGAAAAAATTCAAGATTGGCTTAATTTCAAGCTCAATATGTGGACAAAAGTTGTAATGATTGGTGTGGGTAGATCTGGTTGTTTTATTCAAAATGCATGTCATAATCACCAGAATCGATTTCCACATTCAGATAAGTTTTCTCTTTGTTTTGAAAAAGTGATATCTATTGTCTTTTATTTTGTTTTATTTTTATTTTTTGATTTTTGTGTCTTTGTCATCAAACAAAAATCTTTGTTGTCTTTTGAGTCAAATTCACATCAGGTTGAGTCAGAAAAGACTCCAAACTCGCTACCAACTCCTTTAAGGGTACAAAGCAAGACAAAGAGTCGATGTACAGAGACAACATTTCAAAGTAAAAGTAAGGTACTCAAGATGATTGTCATTTGACAATTTTAAACTCGTGAAAATCTAAGGGATGTATTGGAAGCTAAACTCAGAAGCATCATACAACAGAAATATGATTTGAGTTGAGGATCTCAGTAGTCAGAATTCAGAGATTAGAGGTATAACAATTCAATAAATATTATCATGGATTGGAAAGGAGTTGAGCCTGACAAGTGCGAGAGCGGCCACTTCAAAAGCCAAATTCCACAAACCAACCACCACATGTTCTAAAACTCACAATTTCCCTTTGTTTGGAACAGAGATGAAATGATTATTTTCAGATAAAGGATGCAATTTCACACTTCTCTCAATGCAAGAAGCATGGTTACAACATCCGACACTGGATCTCGATCATGATAAACTTTATTCTTTGCGGGGACAAGACCCTTTTGAAGAAATTAGAAGTCAGGAGCCCGCCTGAAGAACAGGGTGAAAAAGTTGCAAGTCAGGAGCCCGCCTGAAGAACAGGGTGAAGAAGTTGCAAGTCAGGAGCCCGCCTGAAGAACAGGGTGAAGAATTGTAAGTCCAGGAGCCCGCCTGAAGAACAGGGTGAAGAAAAAAGAAAGTTCAGGAGCCCGCCTGAAGAACAGGGTGCAGAAATTGCAAATCCAGGAGCCCCGCCTGAAGAATAGGGTGAAGAAGTTGCAAGTCAGGAGCCCGCCTGAAGAACAGGGTGAAGAAAAAGAAAGTCCAGGAGCCCGCCTGAAGAACAGGGTGAAGAAATTATAAATCCAGGAGCCCACCTGAAGAACGGGGTGAAGAAATTGTGAGACCAGGAGCCCACCTGAAGAACAGGGTGAAGAAATCGAAAGTCAGGAGCCCGCCTGAAGAATAGGGTGAATTTTCAAGTTCAAGTCATGAAGATTTGAATCAATATTCTAGAGATTGCAATTTTTACTTGTTTTTTTGCATTTTTAATTTTTATTAGTCAGTTGAATGTAAAAGCAGAAGTCGTCAACCGGAAACTCGACGGAATCTCATTCGACTTTTAACGCTTTCTCTCTCCATTTTACCTTTGAACTACTCGTGACCTGATTCCCTTATAACCCGGGATAGGTAGGATGTTCAAAAACAGGACTCGGTCACATTTTTTCCTTTATTTTGATTTTGATTTTTATTCTTAGTTTTTAAATAATTGGAAGGTCAAAAATCACATCATGTCTATTTCTTTGTATGAAAACTCTTTGAGATTCCACACAAAGAGGGGCAAAAATGTAGACACGTGATTTTTGATCCTCCCTGAATTTTAACTTGTCTATCAATATTAAATATTTATATTTATATTTAATCATATATTATTTTGATCTTTATTTCTATTTTTATTTTAATTTTAAATAATATAAATTAAAAATATATATGTTTTTTTATATAAATTTTAATAAATAAATAATAGTTTTAATATTATTTTATTATATTTGTTTTTGTCTATTTATAAATTATTATTATTATATTTTATTAAATAAAAAATTAATTAATTATTATTATTATTTTATTTATTTATTTTATTTATTTATTTATTTATTTATTTATTATTACTGATATTTTCTATATATATAATAATTAATTAAAAAAATAAGAGGGATTTTTAAATTTTAAATTCCCCCCCTATCTTTTATCTGATAATGACTAACTATTTCCCCCCTGAAAGTAACCGTTCCCCCCAAAAAGTCCCTATATATAAGGACTTCTCAACCAGTTAAAAAAAAAAAAAGGAGGTACGCACTATTATTTCCTACAGACTATCACATCAGACTATCAGAAACCAGAGAAAAAACACAGAGTGAAAAACTGAGAGAACAAAAAACCAGAGAGAAAAACACAAGTAAGGAAAACTCTAAAGGAGAAAACAAAGAAAAGAAAGAGTAAGAATCGAATTTCAAGTTTCCGTTCGAGTTTTGGTGATAATTTTTTGCTTTATCCCAGGTTTTATTTAATCACATATTATTTATTTTATAAATTTTGATATGAAAAAAAACATGAATGAAAATGTATGAATGATTTTAATGCATTATGTACCATGTATATTTGATTTTGTGAACCTTTTATTATCACATGTCGTGCTATTAATTTATCGAACAATTTTATATCAGTTCAACTAAAATGCAATAACAGAAACGGATATAGCAATATATACTAAATATATGTATGTATGTATTCACTGGTATAAACAAATGCATATCCACACTGTTTCGTAGATATGTACATAACAATCCTTGCATATACTGTAACATACACTGTTTCGGTATTCATCATTGTTCCCATATTATCTCACAAAAATCAACACACAAAAAAAATAAAAATAAAAAATCAATAAAATAAAAATAAAGAAGAGATAGAATCTGGTATATTTTTTTTCGGTGAGTTTCCCGCCGGAAACTACCTAAAACTCGCCGGAAATTGTTCTCTCGTCAGAATGCCTTACCACCCTTCCGTTCTCCTTCTTCATGCGTCGCCACCACCATCAACGAACCCCCATGGCTACTGACCATTCCAGTCGCCGAAAACCCATTTAAAATTCAGCCAACTAGTCACCAAAACTCTGTCAAAATCTTCAATTCCGACCAATCCCTTACCGGATCTGCGCCGACCTCCCCATCCCGTTTTCGTCAACCCCATCCCGTCCAGCCGATCTCTCTCCGATGAATTTCCACTAATATAAGCGCACATTCATGCTGGAAATAAAGTGGAAAAGAGGCTACTGGTTTAAGTGGAATAATTTGGTTTCGTTATCAATTAGAGATTTGATGTTGAATGAGAATGTGGAAAAAAAAATGTTGTTCTGTCATCTTAATTAATTTAGAATATTTGGAGTTGAATAATTTATTGGTTTTGTCCACGTAGTACTTTGGATTGATGTCAATTAAATAAAAAAAAAATTGTGGTTAATAATAAAAATTGGCATAATAAGTAATTTTGATATATTTTTTTTCTATAAATTATTATTTATTTATTTTAGTTATTTATTTATTTATTTATTTATTATTTTATTAATAAATTTTAATAATTATTTACTCAATTAATCTATTGCCTTAAATGATTATCACTTAATTTTACTATTAAATATAAATGGTATTTTGAATAGATAAATTTATTTTCAAATCTATAAGTGACAAACCAACGCCTTTTAACGCTCGACGCGTTTAAAATTTCGTCTCAAATTAAGAATACGGCACACACATATTTTTGAGACATTTAAAATTCAAGGATGCAATAATGCACTTTGACAAATATTTTTCTTAAATTAATTTTTCAGCGATTAAGGTTGAGCGAATTTAGGCCCTAACATAATTTATCGAAAATAGTTTAAGTTAGGTATAAGTCAATAAAAGTGACCATGCTAGAACCACGGGACTTGAGGGGTGCCTCATACCTTCCCTTCGGTCAACAGAATTCCTTACCCGATCTTCTATTTTCGCAGACCAAAATAAAAGAGTCATTTCCTTTTGATTAGGGATTCAAAAAGGTGACTTGGAACACCATAACTCAATTCCAAGTGGCGACTCTAAAAAACGAGAAAAACTAATCTCTATTCAATACCGTCACTTTAATTAGAAAAATCCTTCGACTTGATCCCTTCAAGCGAAAAAGGGGTGTGACAGCAACATATATGACTAATTTGTTGCAACAAATGAGTAATATGTTGCAACATATATGACTAATCTTTGCAACATATATGACTAATTTGTTCCAACAGATTACTCATCTGTTGGATTCATTTTATAGTGTTGTAATATGAATCCAACATATGGGTCATCTGTTGCAACAGATTAGTCATATATTGCAATAAATTACTCATTTTTTGCAATAGATGACTCATATGTTGGATTCATGTTGCAGGTTCTATCCATTGTAGCAGTAGTAGATACACCAAATAAGAAATTCAACAAAAATTATAATTTTACTTACAAAATAAGCTATGAAGTAATGTCCAAGTGATATACGAACAAAATTCGACCTAAAATTTTTTTAAAAAATTTCAACAGGGGCACAACGAATAAGTAAAACACATGAAAAATTTCATGAAATAGGTAAATAAGACAAAAATAATATACCATACATCAAATGTAAAAGGATCAAGGGGACAAACATTTGAGTTCTCCTAAAAACGTTTAAGTTCCCTAATATTTTAATTGCTTTCTAATAGTTGACCCATCTGTTATAACAAATTTTTTATCTGTTTGATAATTTCCAACAGATGAATCATCTGATGCAACATGCTAGTCATCCGTTGATTCAAATTAAGCAATTATTAATAATAACTAAATTGATTTAGCTAAAATTAAAGACGTCTCTACGACAATGGGACAAACATTTGTGTTCTCCTAAAAATATTTGAGTTCCCTAGTATTTTAATTATTTTCCAACAGATTATCTATTTGTTGCAACAAGTTAGTCATCTATTGCAACAGATGTTTATAACACGTTAGTCATTTGTTTATTCAAATTAAGCAATTATTAATAATAACTAAATTAATTTAATTAAAATTGAAGACAAGTCTTTAATACAAGACCTTAGACAAGGGGACAAATGTTTGAGTTCTCCTAAAAATATTTGAGCTTTAGTATTTTAAATTGTTTTTCAACATATATCGAACTCGGAACCAAAATGAGCCACAAAATTAAAAAAGTGACCAAAATAGGCCACCTATTTAAAAAGTTACCAAAATAGGATAAATGTAATAATTAATTACATTTTCTACTTTTTTCTTAACGGTCAACTAACGGAGTTGACTTTTACAAAAACGTAAGAATTTCTTACGTTTTACACGATAACCGAAGAAAAAATACAATGAATTGTCAAATCTGTCAAATCAATTAAAAAGGTACTAAAAAAAGAGTTGTTCAACGTAACAAAAAGTTACATTCTTAATTTTTTTATAGCAGTGGTTCCCCACCCACAATTCCTTTTTCCACAAATGTCCCATCACTTCTACTTTTTTCTCTTTTACATATGATAATTATGATTTTTTTTATTAGTTAAATTTATTTATATTTTAGATGTAATTCAAATAATTTTTTTTTCTAATAAATTTTTACGTTTTACATAAAAATTTTTTTAAAAAAGAAGTATCAATTACCTCATTAACTTAACAATTTTCTTATATTTATTCTATATCAAAAAATAATTACTTCTATCCTTAATTATCCGATTTCTCATTAAAAAAATTATACTTTTGAGTTTTCCTCTACTCCAAAATAGTGAAATATTGAATTATCGTCGATCAAATATGCTACTATATACAAGAGTTATATTTTTTTTGGAGTGTTCCTAAAAAATATATTTTTTTTATATTAATTTAGGAGTGTTCCTAAATTAAATTATGATTTTTTACTCCATTAATTATAATATGAAACGTATTTGTGCATGTGAGTTTTCTCAATATCCTAATCGAAAACTACGATGAATCACTATCCGAAAAAATTAATTTCATATTTTTAACACACCAAAAAAATATAATTCTTCTATATAGTAGCATATTTGATCGACGATAATTCAACATTTTACTATTTTGGAGTAGAGGAAAACTCAAAAGTATAATTTGTTTTAGAGAGAAATCGGATAATTAAGGATAGAAGTGATTATTTTTTGATATAGAATAAATATAAGAAAATTGTTAAGTTAATAAGGTAATTGATAATTCTTTTAAATTTTTTATGTAAAACGTAAAAATTTATTACATAGAGGAAAAACTAAATTATTTGAACTACATGTAAAATATAAATAAATTTAACTAATCAAAAAATTCATAATTATCATATGTAAAAAGAGGAAAAAGTAGAAGTGATGGGACATTTATAGAAAAATAAATTGTGGGTGGGGGACCACTGCTATAAAAAAATTAAGAACGTAACTTTTTGTTATGTTGAACAACTCATTTTTTAGTATCTTTTTAATTGATTTGATAATTCACTGCATTTTTTCCTCGGTTATCGTGTAAAACGTAAAAAATTCTTACGTTTTATAAAAAAAATGTAAAACGTAAGAAATTCTTACGTTTTTGTAAAAGTCAACTCCGTTAGTTGATCGTTAAGAAAAAAATTAAAAAACGTAATAAATTATTACGTTTAGCCTATTTTGGTAACTTTTTAAATATGTGACCTATTTTGGTCACTTTTTAAATTTTGTGGCTCATGTTGGTTCTGAGTTCACATATATCTTATCTATTTAATAATTTCCAATAGATGAGTCATATGTTGCAACAATTTAGTCATCTGTTGCAACAGATGTTTAGATTTGTTGGATAATTTTCAATAGATGAGTTAGCTATTGCAACAGGTTAGTCATCTGTTGCAACAGATGTCTATATATGTTTGGTCGTTTTCAACAAATGTCTTTAACTGTTTGGTCTTTTCCAACAGATTACTCATCTATTGCAACATGTTAATTGAAATCATAATTGAACTTATCAATTCATCTTTAATTTTAGTTAAATCAATATTGTTATTACTAATAATGTCTTAATTCGAATAATTTTAAATAAAATTGGTCAATTAACACTTTACTCAAGACTAATACACTTAGATGATCATGTAATTACTATGAGATTAATTGAAATCGTAATTAAATTATCAATTCATCTTTAATTTTAGTTAAATCAATTTAGTTATTACTAATAATTACTTAATTTTAATTATTTTAAATTAAATTGGTCAATTGATCATTCTACTTAAGACGAAACACTTAGTTGATCATGTAATTACTATAAATTTAATTGAAATTGTAAGTAAACTTACTAATTCATCTTTAATTTTAGTTAAATCAATAGAGTTATTTCTAATTATGGCTTGGTTTGAATCATTTCAAATAAAATCGGTCAATTGATCACTCTACTCAGGACGAACACACTTAGTTGATCGCGTAATTACCATGAGATTAACTGAAACAGTAATTGAACTTATTAATACTAGTTAAATTAATTTAGTTATTACTAATATAATGGCTTAATATGAATCAATAGATGACTAAGATGTTGCAAAAGACGAGTAATCTGTTGAAAATGACCAAACAAATAAAGACATCTGTTGCAACAGATTAGTTATCTATTGCAACAAATTAGTAATCTGTTGGAAATAACAAACAGATAAAGTCATATGTTGCAACAGATTAGTCATCTGTTGGAAATGACCAACAGATAAAGACATTTGTTACAACAGATGACTAATCTATTGCAACATATGTGTATATCTGTTTGATAATTTTCAACAAATGACTCATCTGTTGCAACAGATTAAATCCGTTGCAATAGGTTATACACTTAAATGATCATGTAATTACTATGAGATTAATTGAAATTGTAATTATTAATTCAATTTGACTATTACTAATAATGACTTAATTTGAATCATTTTAAATAAAATTAGTCAATTGATCACTCTACTCAGAACGAATACACTAAGATGATCGTGTAATTAATATGAGAATAATTGAAATCGTAATTGAACTTATCAATTCATCTTTAATTTTAGTTATATAAATGTAGTTATTAGTAATAATACCTTAATTTGAATCATTTGAAATAAAATTGGTCACTTAACACTTTACTCAAGACGAATACACTTAGATGATCATGTAATTACTATGAGATTAATTGAAATCGTAATTAAAATTATTAATTCATCTTTAATTTTAGTTAAATTAATTTAATTATTACTAATAATTGCTTGATTCTAATTATTTCAAATAAAATTGGTCAATTGATCATTCTACTTAAGACGAAACACTTAGTTGATCATGTAATTACTATAAAATTAATTGAAATTGTAAGTCAACTTACTAATTCATCTTTAATTTTAGTTAAATCAATATAGTTATTTCTAATTATGGTTTGGTTTTAATCATTTCAAATAAAATTGGTCAATTGATCACTCTACTCAGGACGAACACACTTAGTTGATAGTGTAATTACCATGAGATTAATTGAAACTGTAATTGAACTTATTAATTCATATTTAATTCTAGTTAAATAATTTAGTTATTACTAATATAATGGCTTAATATGAATCAATAGATGACTAACATGTTGCAAAAGATGAGTAATCTGTTGAAAATGACTAAACAGATAAAGACATCTGTTGGAAATGACCAAACAAATAAAGACATCTGTTGGAAATGACCAAACAAATATAGACATACGTTGCAACAGATGACTAACCTGTGGCAATAAATGACTCATCTATTGAAAATTATCAAACAAATATAGACATCTGTTGCAATAGATGACTAAGTTGTTGCAAAAAATGACTCATCTGTTGAAAATTATCAAACATATAGGATATATGTTGAAAAATAATTTAAAATACTAAAGCTCAGATATTTTTAAGAGAACTCAAATGTTTGTCCCCTTGTCTAAGGTCTTGTCTTTAATTTTAGTTAAATCAATTTAGTTATTACTAATAATTGCTTAATTTGAATCATTTTAAATAAAATTTATCAATTGATCATTCTATTAAGGACGAATACATTAATTGAAATTGTAAGTGGACTTATCAATTCATCTTTAATTTAGTCAAAATCAATTTATTTATTACTAATAATGACTTTATTTGAATCATTTGAAATAAAATTGGTCGATTGATCACTCTCATCGAGACGAATACACATAGTTGATCATGTAATTACTATGAGATTAATTGAAATTGTAAGTGAACTTATCAATTCATCTTTAATTTTAGTTATATCAATTTAGTATAATGACTTAATTTGATTCATTTTAAATAAAATTGGTCAATATTGATCACTCTAATCATGACGAATACACTTAGTTGATAATTTAATTACTATGAGATTAATTGAAATTGTAAGTTTATCTTTAATTTTAGTTACATCAATTTAATCATTACTAATAATATCTTAATTTGAATTATTTCAAATAAAATTGGTCGATTGATCACTCTACTCGGAACGAATACACTTAGTTAATCATGTAATTACGATGAGATTAATTGAAATTGTAAGTGAACTCATTAATTCATGTTTAATTTTAGTTAAATCAACATAGTTATTACTAATAATGACTTAATTTGAATCATTTAAAATAAAATTGGTCAATTAATTATTCTACTAAGGATGAAACACTTAATTGATCATTTAATTACTGAGATTAATTGAAATCGTAATTGAACTTACTAATTCATCTTTAATTTTAGTTAAATCAATGTAGTTATTTCTAATAATGGTTTAATTTGAATTATTTCACATAAAATTTGTCAATTAATCATTCTACTCAGTAAGAAACACTTAATTGATCATGTAATTACTATGAAATTAATTGAAATCGTAATTGAACTTACTAATTCATCTTTAGTTTTAGTTAAATCAATATAGTTATTTCTAATGATGACTTAGTTTGAATCATTTCAAATAAAATTGGTCAATTGATCACTCTACTCAGGATGAACATACTTAATTGATCGTATAATTACCATGAGATTAATTGAAACTGTAATTGAACTTATTAATTCATATTTTATTTTAGTAATCAATTTAGTTATTACTAATAATGACTTAATGTGAATCAATAGATGACTAACATGTTACAACAGATGAGTAATCTGTTGGAAATGACCAAACAAATAAAAATATCTGTTGAAAATGACTAAACAAATATTGACATCTGTTGCAACAAATGACTCACTTGTTGCAACAACTAATTCATCTATTGAAAATTATCAAACAGATATAGACATCTGTTGCAACAGATGACTAAGTTGTTGCAACATATGACTCATCTGTTGGAAATTACTAAATAGACAAAATATGTATTGAAAAAACAATTTAAAATACTAAAGCTCAAATATTTTTTAGGAGAACTCAAGCCTTTTCCCCCTTGTCTAAGGTTTTGTCTTCAATTTTAGTTAAATCAATTTAATTATTATTAATAATTGCTTAATTTGAATCAACAAATGGCTAACCTGTTATAAGCATTTATTGCAACAGATGACTAACTTGTTGCAACAAATAAGTGATCTGTTGGAAAATAATTAAAATACTAGAGAACTCAAACATTTTTAGGAGAACTCAAATTTTTGTCCCATTGTCTTAAAGACTTGTCTTTAATTTTAGCTAAATCAATTTAGTTATTACTAGTAATTGCTTAATTTGAATCAACAGATGACTAACATGTTGCAACAGATGATTCATCTGTTGAAAATTATCAAATAGATAGAAAATTTATTATAATAGATGGGTTATCCGTTAGAAAGAAATTAAAATACTAGGAAACTTAAATGTTTTTAGGAGAACTCAAACGTTTGTCCCCTCGATCCTTTTGCATTTGATATACGATACACTATTTTTGTCTTCTTTACCTGTTTCATGAAATTTTTCATGTGTTTCACTTATTTGTTATGCCCTTGTTGAAATTTTTAGAATTTTTTTAAGTCAAATTTTATTCGTATATCACTTGGACATTACTTCATAGGTGATTTTGTAAGTATAATTATGATTTTTGTTGAATTTTTTATTTGGTATATTTGCTACTGCTACAATGGATAGAACCTGCAACATGAATCCAATATACGAGTCATTTATTGCAACAAGTGAGTAATCTGTTGCAACATATGACTAATCTGTTGTAACAGATGACCCATATGTTAGATTCATGTTACAACACTATAATACAAATCCAACATATGAGTAATCTGTTGCAACAATTTAGTCATATATGTTACAACAAATTACTCATATGTTGCAACAGATTAGTCAATATGTTACAACAGATTAGTCAATATGTTGCAACAGATTACACATCTGTGCAATAAATTACTCATCTTTTGGATTCACGTTACATGTTTTATCTACTGTTGAAAAAACAGCAGTAACAGATACACCCAGATGAGAAATTCAACTAAAAATTATAATTTTACTTACTAAAATCACCTATAAGTAATTCCCAAGTGATATACGAATAAAATTTGACCTAAAAAAATTTGATCAAGTAGCAATAGTAGCGGTAACAACAATGTTCAACAACAAGAAGCTGATGATGATGAACAAGAAGAGATGATAATGAAGAACAAGATGATGATAATGAAGAAGAAGATGATGAATAAAACAATAACAACAATGAACAACAAAAATCACGAAGAGAGAGAAAACTCCAATAAATGAGAAGAGAGAGAAACATGCCTTTTTTCCCTCTATTTCTAGTTATATTAGGTTTTACATTGGATCAAAGTATAAATTAAAAAACTTGTGTGTTATTTTCAAACTTAGTAATTGTCACCTCCACTCAATTATTAAGACTTGTGTCACCCACACTTTATTTTAAAATTTGTCACCTAGAGCCCAAAGCCCCAACTTTCTGGAAGGTCCCTTGTAATCACTTGTATACGTTCTTAATAGAGAAGGACTCCATCTGAATATTTCTCTTGCCTTATTTATGTACACAATAGTCTACCAATATTAATTGATCCGATATATTTTAGAACTCTTTATTTTTTTTTAATAACTAATTAATAATTGAAGAAAATAAGTGAAAAAATAATTTTATCTACTGTGAAGTTTTTAATGAAGGAAAACAAAAAATTCAAATCAGGATCTTCCACTTTTAATATATGCATTTAATATGATTCTCTAATTACAGCTGAATTGTAATGATTTCTTAGAGCTTCTCCACTGTCTTTACAACTCCCCAAACACCACACGAGGTTCCCATTTTCTCCAAAAATAAAAAGGGAAAAACATGCAAGGGCATCTAGCCTTGTTTTTTTTTCCGCATCTCAGATTCTGGGCTCGTGATCAATGAAGTTTGGAATAAAATTCATTAAAATGTTGGAGGTAGCAGTTATTCGATAGAAAAGCTCATGTACACACGAGCTGGATCAAACGCTAATGTTATATGAAAAGGACTTAATTTTTTTAAAATTTTTGTTTCGATGGTCGCAATCCATGCATCTTTTGGCGTTAGATTAGTAGGATGATGACATTGACTAATTTATGATAAAATTAAGAGTGTTACATTACATGGTAATTCATGTACAATACGAGTATAAAAATAATAAAATTCCTGATATATATATTTTCATAGTATAATAAGAAGTAAAATGAAAATAAAAAATAGTGGTGTCAAAAACAGAAAGGACAACAGCCTCAGGAAAATGCAAAGCATAAACATGAGATCAGAAACTAAGAATCATTCCTGGAGAGGATTTTTTTTTTCTTGAATTCTCCTCTGAATCCTTTTGCTTCCTCTCCTTCTTTTCTTACTTTTTCCTCTGCTGTTATTCATTGGAAATTCATACGTCATACGTGCATCTCCTGGTATAATATGATCTTTTCTTAGGATTCTTTTTTTTTTTTTCTAATAATTTTGTTGTCCGGGCCAGATTTTGCATCGTGAGTAATTCCACGGAATACCTATCATCTCCCATCAGCAACATTGTATGATATTTTTTTTTACAGTGTGGTGATCCTTTAATTTCTTCATTTTTATTTATGTAAATTTTGTTTGGTGTCCTGATAATGTTCTTTTTGAATCTTTATTATGGAAAATTGAATGCTAATTCTGGTCATGCCAACATAGTGTTACCATATGGTGAAAAAGGAGAAGCATAATGTTGATATACTACCATGCATTTTCATTAGAATTTAAGGAAGAAACTAGAACATTTTCTGTTCTTCAAAATATTGACCCAAAACCAGATAAAACACAATTTGAAAAAGTGAACAGATAAATTAAAAAGAAATGGAAATGAACGTGGAGTATATCCTCCTTTTCTCTTTTTTCTCCCTCTTCTTTTTAACACGGGAAATGCTTGGACAACTTGCACACACTTTTCACTACTGCACGTTACTTTTCAACTTTCACTAGCACAAATCCTCCTTTATCTGAACCATCTTTGTTAAAAAATTATATTATCTATCTATCTATATATATATATATATATATATATATATATATATATATTTTACTTATATAAAATAGATGATGAATGTGAAATATTGTGTCCACCACCATTGGTGCCTATCAAGGCTTAGCCACACATAAATAAGTCATCTAGAATTTTTTTTTTTCCCATCTGCTATGATTTAAACCTTGATTTTTCACTGTTATCACCAATTCTATAAATGTGCATCAAAATTTCTTTCAAAGTATCAAACGATGTCTAGTTCAAGAATCAAGGTTCTCATACGACATTCAAGGTACCCTCTCCTCACCATCATGTTACCTTTTAGTACTCTGCGGGTTTTAGCCCCTATACATGGTCTTACGACTTTGCAAGGATCATACACGCAAACAACAACATTTAAAAGATTATAGTTTTAACGATGGCTCCCCTTTGCAGAGTCCACTCAAGAAATGGCTGAACAACCACCAAGTGTGGATGAACATTCAATTGAGATTAGACGACCAAAAAAGAAGTTGATTGTGCCAAGCAGCGTGTTAGAGAGTATGAAGCAGCAGCTTCCATCTTCATTGCCATCCTCACCTTCAGGCCAACCAAAGAGCGCGAAGTATAACTGCTTGTGCTCACCAACCACACATGCTGGTTCTTTCAGATGCAGATACCACCGGAGCTCTAGCATGACTCGAAGTAGCATGTCGGTGGGCTCAAAACTCTCCGAGCTGGGTGCTGAAAAATGACCTGATGCATAGCATGGATGCTTGAACTTTACTCAAGTAATGTCCTCCATCTAATTAAGCATGTGATGGGGACACAATTTCTGTCTTTTCTTACTTTCCTTTTAATCCTTGATCTTTGTTTACAATAACTATGCTGCTCTCATTCCTAAAGTTGTAAAGGCATGAAGAATGCTTAGTTGTACATTATTTATATATGTCGGTTACTTCTAAGATCAATCATTGCACATGCTTTGCCTAACCTCCTCCACCCACCCAAAAGAAAATGAGGAAAGAGACGGAGACACCATTAAAAAATGTTAGTTTGGTGTGTGTCGAAGCGTCCAAAAATAGCGCTTCGCTTTATTGGATGATCCAATACGGGTGGGTCAGCATTTTTTAAGAATTCAAACATAGCTCCCCAGTGCGTCAGCATTTTTTAAGAATTCAAACACAGCTCCCCACACTGGAAATAACCTCAGTAAACACCCTAACTAAGCAAGCAGGAAAGAGACCATTCACTTGATAGCTAAGCAAGAAGATGGCAAACATCATAAGAAAATCTTTCATATATTATGTACAAGAATGTATGAATTCTTGGTCACAGTAAAGAGACCCGTCACTCGGAGAGGACGCCAAACATTACAAATATGAAAAGCTACAGAACTACCCAATGTCAAAGATGAACCGTTGCATGTATTCAGCCTGTACACTACTAAGCTGTACATCGGAACATCCTCAGATGTATAGTAGTATTATAGCCTCAATAAACTTCTCGCTCACATAGGACAAGTATCTTCTTCGCCTTCTTGAGACATCATGTAATTCCTACAAAGTGGACAAGTTACATTCCAGTACTTGAGCCACTTCTCTAGACAAAGCTTGTGGAAAACATGGCCACACGACAGATGGTTTATCTCTGCATCAGGTTCAAAATCTGTCAGGCAGACCGAGCACTCTTTCTCAGCGTGGTTAGAGATACAGATTGAATCATAACGAATAGCAGGGGTATGGCTTCTGAATTCCTCCATATATGACTCTGATGGACTTCTGCGACATTCAAACGGGTCCAAGGGACCTTCGAGGGAATAGTCGTCCCATGATGCAATGCGGATGCCAATCACATGAAGGATCGATCGGACCATCTCCTTAACAATGGAGATAGATATGGCCGTGTTCACTAGAATCACACAAAGCACTCCTGCATCTGCTGGAGTTGGATACTGTGAGAGGCCCATAATGGATTGGAATCTAGTCACAAAATGAAAAATGAAAAATCAACCATTAGAGTAAAGACATATAGAAGTCCAGGCAAAACTATAAACTGACCGATGAAAAAAGAGTATAAATAGTTTTTCAAACAAGAACAGCAACACCACAAGCTTCATCTTCTTTTAGCAAAACAGTCGGTCCAAATCCATCTTCCAGCCAAGTGAAATAAGTTCATATTTAGCTAAATCTTACTTCCCAAAATTTCTCTCTAAATATTCCAAGTAAACTGGAACAAACAGCTTGCCCAGAGGTATTAATGGCAGAACAAGACTGAGAGTCAAGATATGCAATACCATACTCCCTCCGTTTCAATTTGTTTGTCTGCTTCCGAGATGACATGGAGTTTCGGAAAGTAAGGAAAACTTTATGAATCATGTGGTCTTAAATTAAAGATACATAGAATGTATCAAAATGACATTTCACCTTGTGGTCCTAAACATGTCGTGTGAAAAACTGGAGTTCAGAAATTGCCAGAAATGGAAAGAGCCATTCTCTCTCTCTCTCTCTCTCTCTCTTTTTTTTGCTAAAGTGGAAAGAGCCATTCTTTTTGGAACATACTAAAAAGGTAAGTAAGACAAAAAATAGGGTAAGTATTAAGGTTCAACACTTTCTCTCCTTTCCCTTTTTCCCATATTCTTGCCAGTATAGAAAGCAAGATGATCCAAACAGAAACCATTGGAAAGACCAGAACTTGTGGAATAAGAGTTTACCTAGGCTGAAACTAGGAGATTTTCTTCTAGCAACAACTTCTGGAATAGGAGAGTGCACTGGACCTGCATAGACACAAGCAGCAGCATATATCAATTCAGCCAATTATGAGGAAAAGTTAAACAGGCTATAGCAGTAACACAATTATAACTGGAACATCCCCCTAGACAAGCAGATTTAGTCATTCAGATGTCAGCCTAAACATAAATAGCATATGCATCAAAATAGTAACTAGAGTGATGGAAGAAAGCAGAAACTCAATCAGGAACTGAAAATTGGAGCTATGTGCACATCTAAACAAGACTCCATAATTTAAAAGTTTCAGTTTTGTGCCAATGAAAAATCAAATCCAGATTTTTATGAATATGGATCCAAGATTCTTTAAAACTTCTGCTAAAACTGCAATAATTTCATTTTTTTTTTATCAGGATGACAAGAAAAAAAATTCTGGGTTTAAGACTTCTTGAAGATTTATCCTTGAAAAGATATTAAATCTCAGACCACCAATTGCAAATTATACAAGAAAACACCCCAAAAAAACAAAACTAGACAAAATTGAAAAATATTCAGCTTTATCTGGTGCCAATTATCCATCATCAAGAAACATTAAAAAGAGGAAAAATCAAATCAAATGACAAAAAATAATCATACAACACAATTCTTGAACACTAAGATCTAATTACAGATCAAGATTGACTTAATACCATCAAGAACTTCATAAAAAGGATTTTTTTTTTCTTTTATTTTCAAGACTACATAAATGGTAAAGATGCTTGTGAACCAAATAAATAAAAGGATAACAGATACTACTAATAGTAATAGATAAAGGGCACTAATTAGTTACTCACTTTATATTACAGGTGTAGTAGAAGCTAGAAGAAGAAGGTTTCTTTGAAGTTTGAAATTGCAAGAAAATTGGGAAAAATTTAAGTGTTTGGGAATAATAAGGGTAGGGTAGTAGATTCATAGGATACCAAGAGAGGGCAATGTTGATAATGGTTGATGATGGCCTCTTCCTAACAACCCCTTGTATTTATAAAAAATAATAATATTAATGAAGTAACAGGTAGAATTGATATCATGTTTTCAAAAATTTATGAGTTCAAATAATGGAAATAAATTATTTCATAGAAATATGAGATAAGATTGAATATAATATGCTGTTGTGATTTGATATTTTTAAAATTTTAAAGTTTTAGTATATTATATTATATTTTATAATAATAATAATATCTTGGGTCCCATTATAAAATGTGTCCCTTTGCTTCACTCCATGTTCACATCGTAGCGTAATTAATCACCTCCTTGACCATTTTGGTACTTTCCCCAACTCTCATTCAACTACGGTTTATCTTTATTCACGTGTACTCCCATCATTTCATTTTAGTTGATTTATTTTAAAATATATATATATATATTTAATTTAATATATTTACTAAGAAAATAGTATTAGTTAATAATAACTTTATTATATTACTTCTGTTAGTTAATAGTAATAATAAGTATTAAAAAGAATTTAAAAAATAAGTAATTAATGCTAACAGTTAAATATGAAAAAAATTTATCATTCTTGATTTGTCAAAAAATAATAAATAAAAATGAAAATTAAATTAAAAATTAGTGTCAAGTAAATCTGAATAGAGAGAGTATATATTTTAAACTAATTATTTTATTTATGAAATTAAGAGAATTTTATTATGATATTTCACTACTACCTCTATTATTAAATGCGTATGCAAAGTGCATATAATCAAATTTATATTTTAAAGTATAATTAATAATGTTAATTTAGTAAAATAAATTTCTAATAAATATTTTCTTAAAAGAGTATTAAGTCAATAAGGATCAACTATTTTAAAACGGAGGAAGCAAATCTTTATCAATATGATGAATTAATGTTTATTTTGAACTGTTTGTTTACTGGTAAATAGAAAAGAAAATGGACACTTCTAATGGAAGATATATTGCAGTATAAATGTTTTTTATATATATAATATCAGACTTAGATGAATGTAAATAAAATTAGATGCTAGCATGGGCTTAATATACATTATTTTTTTTCTCAATTTTTGTGATACAAATAGAATTTAGATAATCACCCAAACGACTGACGACCCTCTTGTTCACGATCGGTCTCTCCGGTGGATTGCTTTGCCGGCGACTTCTTCTCTGTCGGCGACTCCTTGCATCGCCGCAGTTCTGACGCTCATTTTCGGCGACGTATTTCCGATGATTTCTCTCGTTTCTTTCTTTCTAACCCCTTACAGGTACTACAAGTTCAGATTCAACATACCTTCTCAAGCGGCGACAACACGATTCCAGCGACCAATATTCGCTGCAAATTGCCAGAATTCGGCGACTCAACCAAGTAAACCGACCTAGCTTCGATCAGGTGTACTCGCTCCATCTCTTCTAGTCGTGTATATAGCTTTCTTGATTCTAGTGGCTGCTACTGGCTGTCTTGTCTACTATTCCTATTTCGATTTTGTTTTTCTTCGCATCTTGGCTGACTATCTTATTTGTGGGTGACGATTTACTTGTTTATTTCTGTATTTCATAGTAGTGTTTTACTTGTTAATTCTTCTTGTGTTTTAGCCATTTTGTTGTTCTTGTTAGTTCTGTAGTGTGGGCTTGATAGTACTTTTTTGGTTGCTTTATGCTCTTAGTGTTATTGGTCTATGATGTCTTTGGTGGCTGTGTTAGAGTTGGCATAGGTTTATGTCTTTGGACGGGGCTTGGGTCGGGGATCAGGGTCGGGATCGTGGACAAGAGCGGGGGTAGGGGCAGGGGAAAGGGCAGGGGTAGGAAAGGTAAAAGAGCTAAGGATGACTATAGGTTGAGAGTAGGGTCATGGAGCATAGGGCCTTTATCGGAGAAGTCATTAGAGCTAGTGAAAATTCTTAGAAAGCGAATTAATATAGCCTGTTTCCAAGAAACCAAATGGGTAGGTACTAAGGCAAATGTAGTAGATGGTTATAAGTTGTGGTACTCAGGAAGCGTGAGGAACAAAAATGGTGTAGGTATTCCAGTAGATGATGAATTTAGAAAGCAAATGGTAGAGGTTAAGAGGGCCAATGATAGGATGATGTCAATTGAGCTAGTTATTGAAGGGTCTTCTTGGAATATTATTAGTGTATATGCACCACATGTAGGCTTGGATGATGAAGAGAAGAAGAGATTTTGAGAGGATTTGGATGAGATGGTGAGGGATGTACCCAGTAATGAGAAGCTTTTCATATGAGGCAATTTCAACGGGCACATAGGGTCTTCTTCAAAAGGTTATGATGATGTGCATAGAAGTTATGGGTTTGGTGTAATGAATGTTGAAGGAGTGACACTTTAGGATTTTGCTCGGGCATTTGAATTAGTGGTAGTCAGTTCGAACTTTCCCAAGAAGAAGGTTCACTTGGCTACCTTCTGTAGTTTAGTGTCTAAGACCCAGGTTGACTTCTTGCTCCTCAAAAAAGGAGATAAGGGTATTTGTAAGGATTGTAAGGTCTTAACAAGTGAGAGTCTTTTGACCCAACACAGGTTTTTGGTGATGGACTTGGAGATCATAAATGAGCGGGGGAGGAGAGGTATGAACGATCAGCCGAGGATTAGATAGGACAGTCTGACTTTGGCCAGTGCATTGGATATAGATGATAAGTTGATAGCGAGGAAGGCTTGGGGAAGTGGATGGGATGTTGATAGTATGTGGGATGAGACTGCCAATTGCATCAGGAAGACAACTAGAGGGGTGTTGGGGGTCTCGAGTGGCTGCTTGGGCAAACACCAAGGGGACTAGTGGTGGAATGAAGAGGTGAAGGGGAAGGTAGAGGCTAAGAAGAAAGCGTACACAAAGTTGGCTGAGAGTAAGGATGAAAAAGATAAATGGAAGAATAGGGAGGAGTATAAGATTGTTAGGTGAGAGGTGAAGTTAGCAGTCACAAGGGCTAAGGATGCTGCTTTCAAGAGTTTATACACATCGTTGGATAGTAAAAATTGGGATAAAAGTTATACAGGCTCACCAAGGTTAGGGAGATGAGGGCTCGGGACTTGGATTTAGTGAATTATATTAGGAATGTGGATGACAAAATTTTTGGTGGAGGAGAGTCATATTAGAAAGAGATGACAGTCTTACTTTCATAAGCTTCTGAATGAAGGAAGGGATACTAGCACTGTGTTGGGAGGATTTGGAGCATTCTGAGAGGTTTCGTGATTATGGTTATTATAGGAGCATTAAGGTTGAGGAGGTTAAGGGGGCTATTCATAGGATGCATAGAGATAGAGCGATGGGGCCAGATAAAATTCTGGTGGATTTTTGGAATTGCACAAGAGGGGCAGATATGGAGTGGTTGACTTGGTTGTTTAACATAATTTTCAAGATGACGAAGATGCCTGAAGCTTGGAGATGGAGTACGATATTTCATTTTATAAGAATAAGGGCGACATTTAGGATTGCAATAATTATAGGGGTATCAAGTTCTTGAGTCACACTATGAAGGTTTGGCAGAAGGTGGTAGAGTTGAGGTTACGGAGGAATGTTACTATTTCTGAAAATCAGTTTGGGTTTATGCCAGGGGGCTCGACTACTGAAGCCATCTATCTCGTCAGGAGACTGGTGGAGCAGTATAGGGAAAGGAAGAAGGATTTGCGCATGATGTTTATCGACTTAGAGAAGGCCTATGATAGAGTTTTCAGGGAGGTACTTTGGAGGATAGAGATGTACCTATAGTGTATGTTAGGATGATTAAGGATATGGACGACAGAGCCAAGACTCGGACTAGAACTGGGGAGGGGACTTGGAGCACTTTCCCATCTTGATAGGGTTACATTAAGGATCATCACTTAGTCCGTTTCTTTTTTTCTTGGTGATGGATGTTTTAACGCGGCACATTCAAGGTGAGGTGCCTTATTGTTTGCTTTTTGCAGATGATGTAGTCTTGATTGATGAGACATATAGTGGAGTTAATGCTAAATCGGAGGTTTGGAGGCAAACTCTAGAGTCTAAAGGATTTAGGTTGAGCAGGTCCAAGATGGAATAGTTGGAGTGTAAGTTCAGCGAGGTGTCTCATAAGTCCGAAGTGGTTGTTAAGATTGACACTCATTCAATCAGTAAGAGAGATAGTTTTAAGTATCTGGGGTGTATGGTTTAAAAGAATGGAGAGATTGATAAAGATGTCACTCATCGGATTGGAGTAGGGTGGATGAAATGAAGGCTCGCCTATGAAATCTTATGTGACAAAAAGGTATATCCCAAGCTTAAAGGCAAGTTCTCCAGAGTGGTGGTTAGACCGGATTTATTGTATGGGGTGGAGTGTTGGCCTGTTAATAAGGCCCACATCTAGAAGATGAAGGTGACGGAGATGAGAATGCTTAGGTGGATGTATGGGTGTACTAGGAAAGATAAAATTAGAAATGAGGTTATTCAAGATAAGGTAGGAGGGGCTTCGGTGAAAGCCATGATGAGGGAAGTTAGGTTGAGATGGTTTGGTTATGTGATAAAAAGAAGCACGGATGCCCAGTGCGGAGATGTGAGAGATTGACTAGGGATGGTTTCAAGCGAGGTAGAGGTAGACCAAAGAAATATTGGAGGGAGGTGATTAGACATGACATGGAGCATCTTCACCTTATCGAGGACATGACCCTGGATAAGAAGTTGTAGAGGAGGCAGATTAGGGTAGAAGGTTAGTCTGAGTTTAGGACATTTTATCTTTTGGTGTGTTACTTGGAGTATCTTGTTTATGGTATTATTGAATATGCTAATTTCTATTTTATCTTGTTCTTTTACTATTTCTTATCTTAGATTATTTTATTTTCAGTCGGGGTCTATCGAAAACAGTCTCTTTATCTCACATTTGAGGTAGTGGTATGGACTGCTACACTTACCCTCCCCACCCCACTTGGTGGGAATATACTGCATATGTTGTTGTTGTTTAAGTTTTTATTTATTCTCATTTATAATACTTATTCATCTATTCCAATTTTAAGTGACACCGATATAATTTTGAGAGTCAGCCAAATATTTTATATCTTTTAAATTTTTCAAGTTGTTAATTATTGTGATCTATATTATTTTTCATGTATTTTTTGAAATATAAAAAAAATTAAACTTTTTAAAGATATTTTAAATTGTATCTATTGTAATTTATAATATTTTTTATGTAATTTTCAAATAATATATATTACTCTCCTTGTCCAAACTTTTGTGGCATTATTTTAAGAACAATTTAAGTTTTTAATTATTCTGATTTATAATAATTTTTTTTCTATTCTAATTTATGTGGTACAATGCTTACATGCCCATAATAATTAATTAGGGATAATTTAGTAAAATCACGATTGAAGCAGCGAAGCAAGCATGTCTTAAATGACTTATAATAACTAATTAGGAGTGATATAATAAAATTACTATAAAAAATACTTGTGAAAAAAAATTTAAGTGAGCCTCATATAAGTCGTCAAGTTAGTTTAAAACATCAAGAATTAATATATCATTTTATGTCCATTTTATTTTTTTTATTAAATATTATTAATTTTTTAATAAAATGACTTATAATAATTAATTAGGGGTGATATAATAAAATCACGATTAAAAAAGTCGAAGCAGACATGTCATAAATGTCTATTTTACTTTTATTTTATTAAATATTATTAATTTTTAATATATAAATGACTTATAATATTTAATTAGGGCTAATATAGTAATTCAATTGAAAGCAGGTACGTCGATGAAGAGGTGACTGCTTCTTCACACTTATTAATAGTAGTAAGACATGAAAAGTGATGATTTATATTCGATCGAACTTACTTGAAATTGAGAAAAATTAAGATAAAAAGGATTAATTATTAATGTCATAGAATGTCATAGAAGAGAATGCATGATAAAATTGTTTTTTTTCCTATCTAATTAAAAACTTGCCAATTTTAAAGAGATAATCCTCTTCTCATTCTTTGAGTTTTATGTTTCTGAAATATTGAAGGAAGAAAGTGGAACTAAATTAAACTTCACCATTGAACATATGAAAAGCTTTTGAAAAGAGAAGTTTATGATTTAGTTAATATATAACTGTGTACTTTTAACTTGGTCTTAGATGATATCCATGCTCTTCAACTGTTGATGCACACAAATACGTATTTAAACTTGTATAAACTTAATCAAGTATATATCCACATGCTTTGTATGTGGCATAAGATATGTAACACGCAATTTGCCATATAGGACTCGACGTAGGATGCATGCGTCTACTTATTCAACTTTATATAAGTTTAGGTGTCTATTTATGCAAATCCAAAATTAAAGGCCATAAGTGACATTGATATCAAATTAAAGAGCACATTTATATATGTATAAATAACATAAATTCCAACCCTATTAAACATAATTACCTTCTCTCCCATCTTCTTAATTAATTTGTTCTCTCTCCCGATTAATATACATAACTCAACCGTTATATAAATAAGACTATGTATATGAAAATCTAATTATGACGTTTTAAGAAAAAATTAACTGATCTTCCTTCTATTTAGCACACAATTAAGACAACAACATTAAGGATGAATTATTATTTTCCTTAATTTGTGTAACAACTATACTATTTTAAATTTTAAAAACAACAATACATTAAAAAAATCAATCAAATAATAGAAATCACAAATAATGTAATCACTGATTTATGATCTCTTTAAGAAAATGAATTTATTTTTATTCAAGAAGATGAATAGTGCAATTCTTTTGAGACACTCTGGTGAATGAAAATCTGAAATAAAATATATTAAGTACAAAAGTAAAGGGATTGTTGTCGCAGAATCAGTAACGTATTTGAGGTTGATTTCGACAGTTGCTGCTGAATTAGACATTGACGCAGCTCAAAAATTAATTGATGTACGCTATGGTGTTGACGGTAATGAATCATCTATTCGTATCCGAAATTATAATGGTGTTAATTTGTATGTCTAGTTGAATCATCTATTCGTATTAGGTAATGATTCATCTAGTCATATCCGGAATGATAATTGATATGTATATATTCTAAATATTTTAAAAAGTTATATACGTAATATACATACGTATTATGTAAAGCCCCAAAAAGCTGTCCTGAGACGTCACAGGTGCTTGGAACCACAAGTGATCCCAAGCTAACCCATGAAATGACATACTATTAAGCAACTGAATTATGGCATAATAAATAACTGTTTGCTGTGTGGAAACATAGTCTTACTAAAGATCTAAAATAGATACAATACTGATGAAGCTTTACAATCTGATAAACCTGAAGAATAAAATTGAAATTTACATAACTGACTCTAACTGACATCTATGAAGCCTCTACTATACTGACTATAGATAGTTGGGATATGCCTCCAACTACCACTAATCAATACACATGAAAGTAAATGAACTGTACATGAACTAAAACTGTCTGGAGTCCCCGAAGTAGGAGAACTCATCACATGCTGGATGGAATCTGCAACTGTCTGATCATGATGCGTAGGCTATAACTGGTACCTACATTATGAGAAAATGTAGCCACACAGGCGTATATATGGATCAGTACTTCTGGAATATACTGAGTATGTAGGGGTGAATGCAATAAGTAAAATTGATTTCATACGTAATCGCAAAATATGCATGCTAAGTGTAAGTAGACTCACCAATAAGCTGGAATAAACTGAAAGCTGAAAACATCTTAAAACATGAGTAATAAACATGATCTGATAAGCTGGTGAATCTGTACACTTAGTTTCTATAAAACTTAATTTAATGGTATAAGTATAACTGGAGCTGGGATATGATAACACATAGATATTGTATGAATACTGGGTATGTAAAACTAAATAACTGGATTAAAACTGTAGAGTATTATGCATATGAGAAAGGGACTGACTGAGTAACATGAGATAACTAAGCATGAATTCATAAAAACTGTATTTTTTGAGAATGCAAGACCAAGCGTATAACATGATTCTGAAATAGTCTGTAAACCGAGGTCTTGAAATACTGATAACTGGATAGCTGATAAAAGTACTCTATGGTCAAGCAGACCTGAAACTGAACTGAGTTACCAATATGATTACTAGACTGAGACTGTGACTGAGACTGTAACTAATACTGTAACTAAGACTCATACTGGAATTGAATACTGAGTTCTGATAACTGAGTGACTGATATCTGGGATTACTGATAACTGTATTATTGATAAATGGGGGACTGTATCTGACAGTTCTATTTCTGTGGAACTATACTGAGTTTCGTACTGAGCTGAGTGACTGTATTTGATAGTCCTGAATTTGTAGAAATGAACTAAGTTCTAAACTGAGCTGAGTGACTGTATCTGACAGTCCTGATTTTGTAGAACTATCTGATTTCTATATCTTAGACTAAGACTAAAATTATAACTGTGGGAAGTAGTCATCTAACCGACATGCCCCAAATAAAGAAATATAGCTGAGTTGGGGTCTAATCTGTAACCCCAAATTGGAAGAGTGTCAATACCGCGCCACCGATAAGGATAAGCTGTGAGTGACCCTCAACTGGCAGGTACTCAAATGAGAATGGTGGGAACCCTCAACTGACAGGTAAGCCACCTCATCAAACCTCAACTGACAGGTTAGATATCTCTACCTACGCTGGCTACGTAGTTCTGGAATGCAAGGATTGCTTCTAAGAATCACACCCTCTACTGGCAGGTGAGTTCCCATTCTTGAGTTCACTCGGTGTTAAATCCTACTCCCATCTGAATAGACACTGAACATGATTATTTGAACTGAACTGGACTGAGTTCATTGAGTTCCGATGACTGACGGAATACTACTGAGATTACTGAATTTCTGAGATCTCTGAGATTACTGGAATTACTGAATTTTCCTGAGTCATGAGATTGGCTGAATTCTATGGATTATGGCTTGACTGAGAGTATCTTGAAAACATGACACTGATTCTAGGCACACAACTAAATTTTTGAGTATAAGTACCCCCAGGACTCGATAGAAGGAAACTGACAAGGCATGACATTATTGAATACATGACCAACATCAACAATCCACAATACAATAAGTTGGGGATTTCATGAAGCATATGGTTATCATAATAGCAAAACAATAGTTAATAGTCAACAAATACTTTCATTTAGACATTTTGTCAAACATTTAGAGGTTATGGACTTATACATGGATGAGAACACATGGTGACATGTCATGATTACCCTATTCAGTTCACATGGGCATTCTATAGAGCACATGGATATTAATACTTGAACACGGAAATATCTTAAAAACATGGGAGCATAGCATGCGTACATAACTAAAATCATGATTTGAGAATTTATGTGGAATTCACGTGAAATAGGCTATGGGTTTACATCAAAACATGTAAAATTCATAGCTTGAACATAAGAAAGTCTTAATCATGAGGGAATAATAGAGTTACATGGCAAAATTCATAACTTGGGGATTCATCTTGAAACTAGTTAAATCATGATATGTAAGCCTTTGTTCAAAAATCATTCTTGGAGGTATTTCATCAAACACTTGTAATTCATGGTTTAGTCCAAGCATGAGAATAGTTAAAAATAGTAGTAATGGCATGATTCCATATCTAAAATCACCAATAAGGATATAAATTTAGCAAACAATACCATTCAAACGTGTAAGGTTTAATATCACCCACAATTTCATGGAAACATGATGTAAGCTTGAGATTCATAAAAATTTATAAACAAAATTCATTGGAACATGCAAAAATTATAACTTTAAACTTGAAATTTTGGGTTTTGAGCTCCATGGGTGAAAGAAGACCCATGGATGAACTCTCACATACCTTAAAACTTTAATCTTGAAGGAGAAACACAAACTTGTAAGCATTCTTGAATTTGGAAACTTGATTTTTGATTCTTTTCTCAAAGAAAATTTCATGGAGTTCTTGAGGAGGCTAGGGTTTTGTTGGAGAGAAAAAATGATTAATAATGTATCTAATGTTTCTGGGGTTGAAATTAAGTGTTAGGGGCGTATTTGGGCGAGGGGAATTGACCAAAGTGTTTCTAGACCTTTTAGGAACTGAATTAACATGTAAAACAGCTTTGTATCAGCTTCCGTTTTTTGTGTCGGGGCGTAGTCGATGCGACGCGTCGAGATCACGTCGGCTTACTGCCTCACACGAAAAATGGCATAACTTTTTACTTAGGTATCGAATTTTGGCAAAATTGATATCGTTTGAAAGCTAATTCAATTATACAGAATTTTATGGGTATTGATCTATAAATTCCATGTATATAAAAAGTTATATATGTTTAAAGTAGACCCTTGTAGAATCGAATATCAAATTTTGGATGAATCAAATGATCTTAGCTCAACTTTGCTCTAAGTGATTCCTATGAACATTTTTAACCTCAAAAGAAAATAAAACATGAGGATAAATATTTTGAAACTTGTATTCACATGGAAATCACTTGGATTATAGCTTATACACATAAGAACGACAGTTCATAGACTTGCCCGAAAATGCGAGGTATTACATTATCTCCCCCTTGGGAACATTCGTCCTCGAATCGGACTGGTTAGACTGAGAGTACTACACGAAGGTAACTAAAATCGTATTCTGAACATGCATGACTGAAAATATGATTGCAACTTATTTTGAAACATGATCTATGACCTGAATATCTTGAATTGAACTGATTTCGTGAATACATACACTGTCATGAGAATGATTATAAGGCTGAGATAGAAACGAGAGAGTCAACTAATGAGTTACCATTACTTCAAGATGGATATTGTTTCTTGAGGAAGAGATAAAATATTCAAGACATGAATACTCGGGGTATTATATCTCCTCCTTGGGATACTTCATCCCCCGAATGATACTAACTTGGCTAAAATACTAAAGAAAGACTGAGATGATCCACCGAAAACTTACAGACTAAAATATGACTGAATATTTAGGATCTGAAACTGATGCATAATGCATGAACTGAGCTGAATTTATGACTTGCATGGTCACGAATGAATTACCTCATGAATAAGAAAGATGGAAAACCATAGGAACTTATCTGTCTGACTGTTAGACTGGATAACTGGCTAAACAGACTGAATTATACTGAAATCTTATACTCAACTATACATTCCACTTGTACACCAACATGACATTCAAGCCTATCTTCATAACCACACCTGAGCTTGTAGTCAAACAACCATAAGAGCATCTTTCTCATTTTCTCTAAACATCTATCCCTAAAAATTTCATACACTAGCCCAAGAAAACACACATAGAATCTCAACTAATCATGACATAAGGAGAGGTCACTGAAAGTTAGAACATGAGGAACTGAAGCATGAAGGAATAACTTTGACACTAAACTGAGGCCAAAGGAATAAAGTATCAATGACATGAATTCATCAGAGAGGTCTGAATTGATGACACACATGACATAAACTAAATTTCGTTGATCATTATGAGTGAAGCATGAGTATCTGGATCTAATTATACTGTAAAACATGAGTACGTCCGTCATGAGCTGCATGACCTAAGTTAGGAGTTATGATTTCAAGGAACATGATTTATACTGCTGAGTGAACTGGAACTCCTCATACTAGAAGCTAAAAGTGTACATGTTTTTTTGTTATAAATTGCATAAGTATGAGCTATGATGAGGGAGATGACATGTTAGGCATGAGTAGATATCGTGATGTCTAAAAAACTTCACACTGAAATAAGAATAGGTTGGGAATCATCCTCTCTTACTGCTTTTCTGCACCCACTGGCACTACTACTAGAATTTGAGGGCCTGACTTGATCACTTGTTCTATCATCTCTCCCTTATCTTTAAGCCAACATCTTAAGTCTTTGACCACTTTACTAAACTCTAAACTGAACTGCAATCACTTTACTCTAGGGTCTGGGGTATAATAATACACATGAATGATAAACTCATCCATACCATCATACTTAATCTCAAATAAACAAACTTAAATTCTTGCATACACTGCTCAAGCCTACTAATTCACCTCTCGTACAACTAGCCCCATGAATATATAATCTGCTCAATCTGGATAACGCTATCCCAACTCTCCTACTACTAAACTTCTAGGTTCATGATTATAATTCTAGACCACATACTGAAAAAGTTATTCTGAGAAGAAATCTAAAAGCACATTTGAATTTGACTTAATGCATGATTTTCATGAATATAAATGAAATATTTTAAAATTTAGGACATAAGAGCACTGATTGGATACTTTCTGAGCTAACATGCAATCCCAGAATTGTCTGTAGGGACTGACTGAGGAAACACTATCTGTAAGAACTTAAGCTTCACTGTTTCTATTGCCTCAAAACTAAGGCAGACTAAGCGTGAATAGAGCAAGATGAGGATCTGCATAAATTTCTTAGATAATACTTTCACTGCACGATCTGAGACTTGAAAGAAGGGAAACATTTACTAAATGCCTTGTCGCCTCTCAAAGAAAAGTACAAACATCTCTGTACCATTTTGTAAGACTCTACTAGACACGGATTCATAGACACCCTAGGACACTTGAACTCTGTGCTGTGATACCAAGTTTTTAACGCCCCAAAAATATGTCTCGAGATGTCACACGGTGCTTGGAACCACAAGTGATCCCAAGCTAACCCATGAACTGGCATATTGTTAAGCAACTGAATTATGGCATAGTAAATAACTGTTTATTGTGCGGAAACATAGTCTTACTAAAGATCTAAAATAGATATATTACTGATGAAGCTTTATAATCTCATATATATGAAGGATGAAATTGAAATTTACATAACTGACTCTGACTGACATCTATGAAGCCTCTACTATACTGACTATAGATAGTTGGGACATGCCTTCAACTTCCACTAATCAATACACATGAAAGAAAATGAACTGTACATGAACTAAAACTGTCTGGAGATCCCGAAGTAGGAGAACTCATCACCTGCTGGCTAGAATCTACAACTGTTTGATCGAGATACGTAGGCTATAACTGGTACCTACATTATGAGAAAATATAGCCACACAAGCGTATATGTGGATCAGTACTTCTGTAATATACTGAGTTTGCAGGGGTGAATGCAATAAGTAAAATTAATTTCATACGTAATCATAAAATATGCATGCTAAGTGTAAGTAGAATCACAATAAGCTGGAATAAACTGAAAGCTGAAAACATCTTAAAGCATGAGTAATAAACATAATTCGATAAGCTGGTGAATCTCTACACTTAGTTTCTATAAAACTTACTTTAATGGCATAAGTATAACTGGAGCTGAGATATGATAACACATAGATACTGTATGAATACTGGGTATGTAAAACTGGACTGTACTTAGTCTTAATAACTGAACTGAAACTGTAGAGTATTATGCATATGAGAAAGGGACTGACTGAGTAACATGAGATAACTAAGCATGAATTCTTAAAAACTGTATTTTTTGAGAATGCAAGACCAAGCATATAAAATAATTCTAAAATAGTCTATAAACTGAGTTACTAAAATACTAATAACTAGATAACTGATAAAAGTACGCTATGGTCAAGCAAACCTGAAACTAAATTGAGTTACTGATCTGATTACTAGACTGAGACTGTAACTAATACTGTAACTGAGACTATACTGGAACTGAATATTGAGTTTTGATAATTAAGTGACTGATATCTGGGATTACTGATAATGGTATTACTGATAAATGAGGGATTGTATCTGACAGTCCTATTTTTATGGAACTATACTGAGTTCCATACTGAGCTGAGTGACTGTATTTGACAGTCCTAATTTTGTAGAACTGAACTGAGTTCTATACTGTGCTGAGTGACTGTATCTGACAGTCCTGATTTTATAGAACTATCTAAGTTCCATCACTGAGTCTGAAACTGAAGCTGTAACTGTGGAAAGTAGTCATCTAACCGACATGCCCCAAATAAAGTAATATAGCTGAGTTGGGGTCCAATCTGTAACCCTAATTGGAAGGATATCAATACCGCGCCACCGGTAAGGACAAGCTGTGAGTGACCCTCAACTGGCAGGTACTCAAATGAGAATGGTGGGAACCCTTAACTGGCAGGTAAGCCACTTCATCAACCCTCAACTAGAAGGTTAAATGTCTTAACCTACGCTGGCTAGGTACTTCTGGAATGCAAGGATTGCTTCTAAGAATCACACCCTCTACTAGCAGGTGAGTTCCCATCCTTGGGTTCAGTCGGTGCTAAATTCTACTCCCATCTGAATAAATACTGAACTTGATTATTTGAACTGAACTGGACTGAGTTCATTGAGTTCCGATGACTGACAGAATACTACAGAGATTACTAAATTTCTGAGATCTCTGAGATTACTGGAATTACTGAGTTTACTGAGTTTTCCTGAGTTATGACTCTGACTGAATTCTATGGATCATGGCTTGACTAAGAGTATCTTGAAAACATGACACTAATTCTAGGCACATAACTAAATTTTTGGATATAAGTACCTTCAGAACTCAATAGAAGGAAACTGACAAGGCATGACATTCTTGAATACACGACCAACATCAACAATCCATAATACAATAAGTTTGGGATTTGATGAAGCACATGGTTATCATAATAGCATAACAATAGTCAATTGTCAACAAATGCTTTCATTTAGAAATTTTGTTAAACATTTTGAGGTTATGGACTTATACATGGATGAGAACACATGGTAACATGTCATGATTACCCTATTCAATTCACATGGGCATTCTATCAAGCACATGGAGATTAATACTTGGATATGGGAATATCTTAAAAATATGGGAGCATAGCTTACTTACATAACTAAAATCATGATTTGAGGATTTATGTTGAATTCACGTGAAATAGGATATGGGTTTTCATCAAAACATGTAAAATTCATAACTTGAACATAAGAAAGTCTTAATCATGAGGGAATAATAGAGTTACATGACAAAATTCATAACTTGGGAATTCATCTTAATACTAGTTAAATCATGATATGTAAGCCTTTGTTAAAAAATCATTCTTGGAGGCATTTCATCAAACACTTGTAATTCATGGTTTAGGCCACGCATAAGAATAGTTAAAAATAGTAGTAATAGCATGATTCCACCTCTAAAATCACCAATTAGGGTATAAATTTAGTAAACAAAACCATTCAAACGTGTAAGGTTTAATATCACCCACAATTTCATGAAAACATAATATAAGCTTGAGATTCATGAAAATTTATAAACAAAATTCATTGGAACATGTAAAGATTATAACTTTAAACTTGAAATTTTAGGTTTTGGGTTCCATGGATGAAAGAGGACCCATGGATAAACTCCCACATACCTTAAAACTTTAATCTTGAAAGAGAAATACAAACTTGAAAGCATTTTTGAATTATGAAACTTGATTCTTGATTCTTTTCTCAAAGAAAATTTCATGGAGTTCTTGGTGTTCTTGAGGAGGCTAGGATTTTGTTGGAGAGAAAAAGATGAATAATAATGTATCTAATATTTTTGGGGTTGAAATTAAGTGTTAGGGGCGTATTTGGGTAAGGGGAATTGACCAAAGTGTTCCTAGACCTTTTAGGAACTGAATTAACATGTAAAACAGCTTTGGATATGCTTCAATTCTTTGTGTCGGGGTTCAGTCGACGCGACGCGTCGAGATGGTATCGGCTTACTGCCTCACACGAAAAACGACATAACTTTTTACTCAGGTATTGGATTTTGGCGAAATTGGTATCGTTGGAAAGCTAATTCAATTATATACTATTTTTTGGGTCTTGATCTATAAAATTCCATGTATATAAAAAGTTGTACATGTTTAAAGTAGACCCTTGTAGTATCGAATATTAAATTTTGGACGAATCTAATGATCTTAGCTCAACTTGTCTATAAGTGATTCCTATGAACATTTTTAACCTTAAAAGCAAATCAAACATGAGGATAAAGATTTTGAAACTTATATTCACATGGTAATCTCTTGGATTATAGCTTATACATGAAAGAACAACAGTTCATAGACTAGCCTGAAAATGCGAGGTATTACATTATCTCCCCCTTGGGAACATTCGTCCTTGAATGAGACTGGTTAGACTGAGAATATTATACGAAGGTAACTAAAATCATATTCTCAACATGCATGACAGAAATCATGATTGCAACTGATTCTGAAACATGATATATGACATGAATATCATGAACTTAACTAATTTCGTGAATACATGCATTGACATGAGAATGATTATAAGGCTGAGATAGAAGTGAGAGAGTCAACTGATGAGTAACCATTACTTCAAAATGAATCTTGTTTCTTGAGGAATAGATAAATTATTCAAGACATGAATACTCGGGGTATTACATCTCCCTCTTGGGATACTTCGTCCCCCGAATGATACTAACTTGGCTAAAATACTAAAGAAAGACTGAGATGATGCACCGAAAACTTACAGACTGAAATATGACTGAATATTTGTGATCTAAAACTGATGTATAATGCATGAACTAAACTAAATTTATAACTTTCATGGTCACGAATGAATTACCTCATGAATAGGAAAGATGAAAAACCATAGGAACTTGTCTGTCTGACTGCTAGACTGGATTGCTGGCTATACAGACTGAATTATACTGAAATCTTATACTCAACTATACATTCTACTTGTACACCAACATGGCATTCAAGCCTATCTTCACAACCACATATGAACTTGTAGTTAAATAACCACGAGAGCATCTTTCTCATTTTCTCTAAACATCTATCCCTAAAACTTTCATACACTAGCCCAAGAAAACACACATAGAATCTCAACTAATCATGACATAATGAGAGGTCACTGAAAGTTAGAACATGAGGACCTGAAGTATGAAGGAATAACTTTGACACTCAACTGAGGCCTAAGGAATGAAGTATCAATGACATGAATTCATCAGAGAGGTCTGAACTGATGAAACACATGACACAAACTAAATTTTGTTGATCATTATGAGTGAAACATGAGTATCTGGATCTAATCATACTGTAAAACATAAGTATGTGAGTCATGAGCTGCATAACCTGAGTTTGGAGTTCATGATTTCATGGAACATGATTTATACTGCTGAGTGAACTGGAACTCCTCATACTAGAAACTAAAAGCGTACATGGTTTTTCTATAAAGTGTATAAATATGAGCTGTGATGAGAGAACTGACATGTTATGCATAAGTAGATATCGTGATGGATAAAAACCTTCGCACTGAGATAAGAATAGGTTGGGAATCATCCTCCCTTAATGCTTCTTTCTGTACCTACTGACGCTACTACTAGAATCTGAGGCCCTAACTTGATCACTTGTTCTATTATCTCCCCCTTAGATTTAAGCCAACATCTTAAGTCTTTGACCACTTTACTAAACTCTAAACTAAACTACAATCACTTTACTCTAGGGTCTGGGGTATAATAATACACATGAATGATAAAATCATCTACACCATCATACTTAATCTCGAATCAACAAACTTAAATTCATGCATACACTATTCAAGCCTACCGATTCACCTCTCGTACAACTATCCCCATGAATATATAATCTGCTCAATCTGGATAACGCTATTCCAACTTTACTACTGCTAAACTTCTAGGTTCATGATTCTAATTCTAGATCACATACTGAAAAAGAGATTCTGAGAAGAAATCTGAAAGCACATCTGAATTTGACTTAATGCATGATTTTCATGAACAAGAATAAAATATTTCAAAATTCAAGACATAAGGGCACTAATGGGATACTTTCTGAGCTAACATGTAATCCCAGAGTTATCCATAAGGACTGGCTGAGAAAATACTATCTATAAGGACTTAATCTTCACTTTTTCTATCGCCTCAAAACTAAGGCAGACTTAGCGTGAATAGAGCAAGATGAGGATCTGCATAAATTTCTTAGATATTACTTCTACTGCACGATCTGAGACTTGAAAGAAGGGAAACATTTCCTAAATGCCTTGTAGCCTCTCAAAGAAAAGTATAGACGTCTCTGTACTATTTAGCAAGACTCTACTAGACACGACTTCATAGACACCCTAGGACACTTGAACTCTGTGCTATGATACCAAGTTTGTAATGCCCCGAAATCTGTCTCGAGATGTCACACGATGCTTGGAACCACAAGTGATCCCAAGCTAACCCATGAACTGGCATACTGTTAAGCAACTGGATTATTGCATAATAAATAACTGTTTGCTATGCGGAAACATAGTCTTACTTAAGATCTAATATAAATACAATACTAATGAAGTTTTACAATCTGATATATCTGAAGGATGAAATTAAAATTTACATAACTGACTCTGACTGATATCTACAAAGCTTCTACTATACTGACTATAGATAGTTAGGACATACCTCTAACTACCACTAATCAATACACATGAAAGTAAATGAACTGTATATGAACTAAAACTGTCTAGAGTTCCTGAAGTAGGAGAACTCATCACCTACTATCTGGAATTTGAAACTGTCTGATCGTGATGCATAGGCTATAAATGGTACCTACATTATGAAGAAATATAGCCACACAGGTGTATATATGTATCAATACTTCTGGAATGTATTGAGTATGCATGGGTGAATGCAATAAGTAAAACTGATTTTATACATAATCGTAAAACATACATGCTAATTGTATGTAGACTCACCAATAAGCTGGAATAAACTGAAAGTTAAAAATATTTTAAAACATGAGTAATAAATATGATCTGATAAGGTGGTGAATCTTTACACTTAGTTTCTGTAAAATTTACTTTAATGGCATGAGTATAAATGGAGCTGGGATATGATAACACATAGATACTGTATGAATACTAGGTATGTAAAACTAGACTGTACTTAGTCTAAATAACTGGACTGAAATTGTAGAGTAATGCATATGAGAAAGGGACTGACTAAGTAACATGAGATAACTGAGCATGAATTCATAAAAACTGTATTTTTTGAGAATACAAGACCAAACATATAACATGATTCTGAAATAGTCTGTAAACTGAGGTACTGAAATACTGATAACTGGATAACTGATAAAAGTATGCTATGGTAAAACAAAACTGAAACTGAACTAAGTTACTGATTTGATTACTAGATTGAGACTGTGACTGAGACTGTGATTGATAATGTAACTAATACTATAACTGAGACTCATAATGGAACTAAATACTGAGTTATAATAACTGAGTGACTAATACCTGGGATGACTGATAACTGTATTACTGATAAATAGGGGACTGTATCTGACAGTCCTATTTCTGTGGAACTATACTGAGTTTTGTACTGAGCTGAGTGACTGTATTTGACAGTCCTAAATCTTTAGAACTGAACTAAGTTCTATATTGAGCTGAGTGACTGTATCTGACAGTCCTGATTCTACAGAACTATCTGAGTTCTATCACTGAGTCTGAGATTGAAACTATAACTGTGGGAAGTAGTCATCTAATCGACATGCCCCAAATAAAGAAATATAGCTGAGTTGGGGTCCAATCTGTAACCCCAATTGAAAGGGTGTCAATACCGCGCTACCGATAAGGACAAGCTATGAGTGACCCTCAACTGGTAGGTACTCAAATGAGAATGGTGAGAACCCTCAGCTGTTAGGTAAGCCACCTCATTAACCCTCAACTGGAAGGTTAGATATCTCAACCTACGCTGGCTACGTAGTTATGGAATGCAAGGATTGTTTCTAAGAATCACACCCTCTACTGGAAGGTGAGTTCCAATCCTTGGGTTCACTCGGTGCTAAATTCTACTCCCATATGAATAGACACTGAACATGATTATTTGAACTGAACTGGACTGAGTTCATTGAGTTCCAATGACTGACGAAATACTACTGAGATTACTGAATTTCTTAGATCTCTGAGATTACTGAAATTACTGAATTTACTGAGTTTTCCTGAGTCATGAGATTGACTGAATTCTCTGGATCATGGCTTGACTGAGAGTATCTTAAAAACATGACACTGATTCTAGGCATACAACTAAATTTTTGGGTAAAAGTACCCCCATAACTCGATGAAAAGAAACTGACAAGGCATGATATTCTTGAATACATGACCAACATCAATAATCCTTATACAATAAGTTGGAGATTTCATGAAACACATGGTTATCATAATAGCATAACAATAGTCAATTGTCAACAAATGCTTTCATTTAGACATTTTGTTAAACATTTAGAGCTTATCGACTTATACATGGATGAGAACACATGGTAACATGTCATGGTTAACCTATTCAATTCACATGGGCATTCTATCAATCACATGAAAATTAATACTTGGACATGGTAATAGCTTAAAAACTTGGGAGCATAGCATGCTTACATAACTAAAATCATGATTTGAGGATTTATGTGGAATTCACGTGAAATAGGATATGGGTTTTCATCAAAACATGTAAAATTCATAACTTGAACATAAGAAAGTCTTAATCATGAGGGAATAATAGAGTTACATGGTAAAATCCATAACTTGGGGATTCATCTTGAAACTAGTTAAATCATGATATGTAAGCCTTTGTTCAAAAATCATTCTTGGAGGAATTTCATCAAACACTTGTAATTCATGGTTTAGGCCACGCATAAGAATAGTTAAAAATAGTAGTAATAGCATGATTCCACCTCTAAAATCTCCAATTAGGGTATAAATTTAGCAAACAATATCATTTAAATGTGTAAGGTTTAATATCACCCACAATTTCATGAAAACATGATGTAAGCTTGAGACTCATGAAAATTTATAAACAAAATTCATAGGAACATGCAAAGATTATAACTTTAAACTTGAAATTTTAGATTTTGGGCTCCATGAGTGAAAGAGGACCCATGGATGAACTTCCTCATACCTTAAAGCTTTAATCTTGAAGGAGAAACACAACCTTGAAAGCATTCTTGAATTAGGAAATTTGATTCTTGATTCTTTTCTCAAAGAAAATTTCATGGAGTTCTTGGTGTTCTTGAGGAGGCTAGGATTTTTTTGGAGAGAAAAAGATGATTAATAATGTATCTAATATTTTTGGGGTTGAAATTAAGTGTTAGAGGCGTATTTGGGTTTGGGGAATTGACCAAAGTGTTCCTAGACCTTTTAGGAACTGAATTAACATGTAAAACAACTTTGGATCCACTTCAGTTTTTTGTGTCGGAGCGCAGTCGACGCGACGCGTTAAGATCGCATTGGTTTACTGCCTCACACAAAAAATAGCATAACTTTTTACTTAGGTATCGGATTTTGGCAAAATTGGTATAGTTGGAAAGCTAATTCAATTATATAAAATTTAGTGGGTCTTGATATATAAAACTCCATGTATATAAAAAGTTATATATGTTTAAAGTAGACCCTTGTGGAATCAAATATCAAATTTTGGACGAATCAAATGATCTTAGCTCAACTTTGCTCTAAGTGATTCCTATGAACATTTTTAACCTCAAAAGCAATTCAAACATAAGGATAAAGATTTTGAAACTTGTATCCACATGGGTGGAATATAGCTTATACAGGTAAGACCAACGGTTCATAGACTAGCCCGAAATATGAGGTATTACATATTAATTTGCTTAACGACTTTACGATATACTTTAATTTTTTGTATATATTAATCATATTACATTTTTCTTTTTTAGTTATGTACTCCGATGTTACAATGAGGATTGTAAATGAACGTTGGAAGTATCCACTTACAAGAAAACTGATATTTTTATCATTGAGGAGCAAAAAATTGTCATCAACAAAACTGATGTTACAATCAAGCGAAACACTGTCATCAAGCATAAATTGATGTGGACGGTACAAAAATATCGATCACAATAGGCGTTCTTGTAACTTTTTTCTGAAGGAGAAATAAGCTCTCAATGACTCTACATACAATTTTTATTCACTCGTTTATCATTTAGTAATTATTTGTATTTCTTTTTTGAACCATTTTAATTGCTTTTAGCTGCAAACAGTTGAATATCATTTTTATTCAGTTTACTGTTTTATTATTTTTTGATATTTTAAATTTTATTTCATAGTGTAAATCGCTAATGTTCTATTACGTTATTCTTTAATTAACTGGTGTCTTTAACCACAAATCTATGTGAATTAAAGTATTTTGTTTCCTAGTTTTTTTTTTAAGTAGGTATGTATGTACATGTGTTACACATACATGTAACAATATACAATTGCTATGCATTGCTTCAATGTATATGTTGACAAATAGTTTGGATATTCATTCTTATACATAACTTCATTGAATATGAAGTCCTATACTTATGTATATGAAAGTTTATGTATTAAATGTATATGTTGACAAATAGTTTGGATATTCATTCTTATACATAACTTCATTGAATATGAAGTCCTATACTTATGTATATGAAAGTTTATGTATTAGTCTTATCCGATTCAACCAATTATATAATCTTATGAAATTCTTATATAACTATTATATATCCTAACTTTATTAGTACAGTGTTGTTAGATATAATTTCAATCTTTATGTATGTGAATACATATACACTGTCATTCTATGTATATGACTACACATACATTGTAAGTCTATGTTCATGACTATGTCTACATAGTAATTTTATGTATATGACTACTTATACATAATAATTTTATGTATATGACGACATCTACATTGTAATTCTACGTATATGATAAGAAATATGTCGAAATTATGACTACTCATGTGTATTGTTATATGAATTTGTTATTCATGAACGAATATAGTTATGTATTGATAATCATACAATAATTATGATAATAAAAAGTAGGTATATGATATTTTTAACTTCAATGTATAAATATATACATAAAATATATAGATTTCTTGTCTTTGCGTCTGCTATATGTATGTTGCAATGTAGCTAAACCTACTGATTTAGGTTGTTCAAGAAGTTGAATTTGCTATTGTCATTATTTTAAAACATAGATATGGTGGTGTGATTTTACATTTTTATGATGAATTCATGCTTTCATATCAATGAGTAGTTAAAATATGAAAATGCATAAGCTAATCTAATATGTTGAATTGGATTAATAGCTTGAAAATAGAATATCTATAAATCAATTATATATATAATTACATAAAATTTTTGTATATATTGTTATCATTTCTATAAGATTAACATATATTAACTTTTATAACACATATACGTACATTATAACAAAAAGTAATAGGTACAACACACAATATCATGCAGAAAAATAGTTTAACTAATAATCCAAAAACATAAGTTAATATGTTCTAATAGCTTTGTACATACAAAATACCTAAATTAGTTTAATAATCCAAAATCCTAACAAATCTACAGAAAGAAAAAAATCTTCACCATAAGCATCTTTAAGACTATTCAATGCTAATTATTCCTGTTTCATCAGGTATGGAGACAAATTTTGTCCTTGGTCTTGAAGGGTCGTCATTATCACTAACATAACATTTCTTCACTTTTTGTAAACCGTAATTCTGAAGAAGTGACACGTATCTCATACTATGGTAGTCTGCTTCAAAATCAACTGAAGGCACATCAATTCCTTCTCTTAGGTATTCTTCATACCCAACAACAAATACTCCACAGTCCCCTGCATGCAAACAATATACATATATATTTAATGTTATGTATATAGACTGGCCACTACTAAAGCACAATCACATTAATGAAAAAACATGCATAACGTTGTCCACACTAACAATCATATTCAAAAATAAAAATAAAAAAATAAAAAGCCTCATATCACTAAAAAAACACTAATATGCATATTGCGTCAAAAAATCAATCAAAGCATACTTTAAAACAACTTAATCCCATAGGCCTTTAAGTAATAAAATATTGAATATGCATAACAGTAGCATATATATATATATATAACTTCTCATATGTATATTGGTATAACTAAATCAAACAATTCCTACAGAAACTATAAAAACACAATACACAAAGTCTGTGATGTATATGAACTATACATATCATTATATTTCAAATACGTATCAACAGTTATGTATATGTCTATCATATACGTAAGTATTGATATGTATATACACCGACAACTAGTAATACACCATCAAATTCATGAAAAACCCAACATAATAATGCAAAACTAACAACCATATTCAAAAATAAAAAAACCTCACATTGATGAAAAAAAAATACTATATTCCAGTAGAATAAACAATCATCTCATTATATTTTAAATATGTACCGGCAGTTATGTATATGTCTACTATATACATAAGTACTGATATGTACATACACTGATAACTACTAATGCACCCTCAAAATCATAAAAAACCCCCACATAATACTGCAAAACTAACAATCATATTTAAAAATAAAAAATAAAAAAACTCACATCGATGAGAAAATCCACAAATCAATAAATAAAAAAAATAAAAAATCAAATAATACTCCTATGATTTAATTTTTTGAACTTCGATCAGTAGCTTTCCTGAGCTTCTTCATGTTAATAGGACCGTTACAATGTTTTGATCTACTTTCAACAAAATTATGGTTCTCGTAATCAAATTCTCTGGGAAGGAACCCAATAATCCGATTTGCTGGTTCACAATGAAATCCTAAACTAAAAATGGAGTATCATCCATTTACTAAGTAATAATGGGTGAATGGAGTACATGAAAGAACTTATTCTATAGAATTTTAAATTTTGGTAAAGTAGAAAAAGAAAATCCTACTCAAAGTAAAAAAAAAAGAGTCTGAACTTATTCTATTGAGTGAACAACATGCAAGAAATTGTTCAATCAGAATCCATTACTTTTTGGTAAAGTCGGGAAAAAAAATAACTAACCTCAGATTTTAAAAATTACAGAATGTTGAAAATGATGTTTTTGTTAGAATTGAATGCAATCGAGTAAGAGTTTGAATAAAAAATGGTAATGAATTTAAAAATGGTAACTTCTACATAATGACTCCTTGATTTTAGGCTTCTTCCAAGGAGAACAAGCTGTACAAAAATTAGTAAAGTTATGTATATGTACTTTTAGAGAGAGAAATTGAAAAAGTGGAATTTTTATAATATGTTTTGAGAGTTCGAATTTTATGTAATAAGTGATACTTAAGTTGTGGCTTTGTGAAAAATTTAGTTCATATATTGTGCCTTTATTATTTGATGCCACAAGTTGCTTATACAACTGCTTGTAATTTCCAACCACATGAAAAAGAGCTAATAGTGAAATAATATTTTTTCTGAAAAGTAAAAATATTAATAATTATTATATCTCAATCTCAATTTATTTAAGTTGAGATCAATTATATAAATTCGGATCAATTATGTAAATCCTTACCTCTTCGTTTAAATTTATTTCATATCATCATCATAATAAACAAAAGTAAAGACAATACAAATATTTTTATTTTTGATTATTTGGGAAAAGACTTATGACCAATGTCTTCTTAATTTCCTTCTATGTAGTATAATATTTTACTTTCTTTTCTATTTTTACTTGTCCACTATAATAAAAATTGATGTTCAACAATATTTATTCAGTTTAAAAAATCAATAGATAATTTATCTATTTTATTCTTAGCATTAAATACAATGCATTTCTCAAAGCACTAAATTTATTATATTTAGAGGGTAATATGATAAAATTATCCATATCATTTATTATTTCTTAACTTATTTGTCAAGTCAATAATGAATAACTATTGATGACGAAGTAGGTACTATAATAGAAAAAGGAATTAGAGAGGAGCTTAGGATCTGCTGAAAGCGTTTTGGTAATTTGTATTGACTATCAAGTATATCAAATCTTTAATATTTTGTGGCCCATTTATTTCATCAATGTATGTGGTTCTTTTTTACTATTTATCAGTACATTTTTACTTGTCAATTTTTCTTTTTTGGATGTTCAATAATATTTATCCAGTTTATAAAATTAATGAATAATTTATTTATTTCTATTCATTTTACATTTAACATTAACTATGATTTATTATCTAATACATTTTTCAAGGATTTAAATTTATTATATTCAAAGGGTAATATGATATAATTACCCCTATCAGTTACAACTTCTTAATCCTTGTGTCAATATGAAAGTGGATAAGTAAAAATAAATGGTGAGACTAATAAATTAATAGACTCTCTCTCTCTCTATACATATATATAGTACACAAAATGTCTTTAATGAGTTAATAGATTTATCTCTTTGTTACTTTAAATGTCTAACAATTTTGAAAATATAGTAAACCAGTGTTTTGTTTTTTTGTTCCAAAAGTATTATCAATTTGATGTCATATTAAATAATTTTTTTGTTTCAAATTTTTCTTGATTTAACATAAAATATTTTAAAAAATTAAAGTAGATTTTAAATTTTGTGATCTCAAATAAAATTGTGTAATATGTACCAAATGCCTTTTAATCTTACTGTCCTAGTGTAAACATAGCGAAATCGAGATAAAAACGAAGAAATTATCAGTATTCTTTTTTTTTTAAACTAAACCGGGCTAGAGCCCCTTATTATTAAATCAAAATATAATCCCATTTGTTATAATACCTGCGTCAAGCCCAAACTTGGATTGGCCCGGGTCCATTTCTCGACAAATATCTGACAAAAGACCAAAAAATTAGGTCGAATTAGGAAACTATTTTAGCTCCGCCCCTTGCTCTTCCTCTGACTTCATCGGAACATCATCGGATCTGCGACCTTCACTGCTGTTGACCGCATCGTTACCATCTTCATCTTCATGCTCTACTAAAGCTAAGTTCTTAACCTTACTTTTCTTTAATCTTTAATTAGTGAATTGAGTTTCATAGAAACTAAAACCACCACCTTACTATCAATTAGTTTAAAGAAAGTTAAGATCTATTGCTCAGTGCCATTGATTATTACTATATATATATCTAGGGATTGCATTTTGGATTTGATTTCCAACTGTTTGAATACCATTACCTTCAAAACCCCTTTATCTCACTAGATGTAGGTTATGTATTCAATAAAATTCACTTCGAACAGTTGGTTTGTCATTTCCACAGTAAATCCCCAATATACTTCATCATCTAATTACATCTCTAAGGCTGTTTGTTTGTAGGTGTCACCTGGATCTTCACCCTTGTCCTCTGTTCAGCTAATGGATGACCCATACAACTATCAAGTTCTTATTTTTTCCTTTATTCTTACTATGCCTGTACCAAATTTCTTTCATCATGCTTAGATTAATTCCTGTTTTTGCATTGATGAATTCCTCTTTACTGTGCTACTTGTTAATGTTATTGACTTCAATTTCCTTCTCAATTCTTTTTATAGCTGGAATTCCAGCTTTGTCTAATTCACATATAACTCTTCCTTTTCCTGGTAGTTTCTCCACTTTGTTAAAATGAAAATCACCAGCACAAGCAAAAGCTAAGTTAGTTTAAAGTCAGCTAGAGTGTTACCTTCCCTAAGGGAATGTATCACCCTGACCGTCATGTTTTCCATCAATGCCTTGATGGATTTAACCAGCATAGTCAAACTCCAAGGTATCTCTCATTGTTCATTTAGAATCTGAACCATAGTCCACGAATCACTTTCTAGTATAAGTTGATTAATAGAACTCCTTTTGTAATATTTTAGACATTCCTTAAAAGCCATTGTTTCTGCCTCCAAGCTTGTAGTGTCTCTAATTCTATTACCTTGGGCCACCAATAAGTTATCATGTTGGTCCCTTATACAAAATGCAATAGAACTAGGACTTGAATTTCCTTTTATGCACCCTTTGTATTTTATTTTAGCCATCCAGTCTAAGGAGGTTTCCAATAGATCATCTAAAAATAAGTCATAAATCTAACTGATTGTAGTTCATCTATTATTTTGATCCAATAGCTTCCCAAAATATCAACATGAAACCTGACCTTTACATATTTCACAAGGGTATCATTAATCTCCCAAAATACCTTTATAATAGAATATTAATGTTTTTTTTTTGATGAAATTTTTTACATCTTTTTCAAGGGATAATTGTATGTTGTCAAGCAACCGATGTTGTATTTACTACTAGATTTTAGTGTTTTCAGGTCAAAGAGTTCGCTGAAAAAGAAACTTGGAAAAGTCGCAGAAAAAGGCCACTGAAGGGTGAACTGGCGGACCGTCAGTTATGCGACGGACCGCTAGGGTGACCGTCAGGGTCAAACAGAAAGAAATAACTGAGTGAATCCTACGATGGTCCAAGTGACGGACCGTTGGATCCCCGACGGACCGCCAACTTGGCCGTCAGGCTAAAATAGAACTTGAACTTCTAGAGGATCAAGAGACAGCCCATGCGAAGGACTGCAAGGCCAGAAACGGTCCACCAACATAAATATCAACCCTTAACCAGAACATGGAACTTCGAGACCATCAATGGCGGTCCACGCGACGGACCGTCAGGCTTTCGACGGGCCGTCGAAGTGACCGTTAACTTGGATGCGGCTTTTATGAGTTTAAATTTTAAATACTATGTACCTTGGAGCATATAAATACCCAATTTAGGTTTTATTTAGTTAGCTTTTATCATATTTTCCAGCTAGAAAACTCATTGTACATGTTATTCTTTGGGATTCAAGCAAGAATTGTGGATCTAGTTATCTTTATTCAGATTCTCATTGAAGATTGAAGAACAATTATTGTAACCTTTGTAAGTAATAATTTGAATCCATTTAGGAAGAACACAATTATTTCCTCTTCTTCTTCTCTTGAGATGTATGGCTAAATTCCCATAACTAGGGTTATGTGAGCCTTGATGTGAACAACTAATTGGGGTTGTGAGGATGTTTAATTTTCATATGTAATTGAGATTGTGTAAACCATTTTTCACTTTAATGACCCTTCTTCATTGCTAACTTAAAGGGTGAGCCCAAGAACATTACTTGTCTGAGAAGAAAAGTATATGTTGGGAAAAGAAGGAGTTTACATAAAGTCTAAAGACCTTAACCTTTGGGTTATGAGTTGATGCCTTAAACAAGGATTGGCTGACATGAGAGATTGATTGAATAACTTCATATATTCTTTGAGTTCGAAAAAATTAAAGGGTAAACTACCTATTTAGGTTGAGAAGTAAATGGGTAAACTTTAGAATTCAATAACTCTTGCAATTGAAGTTGTAAATTAGGAATTTAAGAGAATTAACAACCCCCCCTGTTTGAACATCTTGATGAACATAGATCTAGTTTGTTTGATCTCATTGAATTAGTACTTACAATAAAAGTCATTAGTTGGAATACTACTTGTTACAACCATTTAAACACTATTACAAATTCAAAACCCCCTTTACTTAGGAGCCTTCGATCAACAGTCTATTAACAACCATAACACTTAGTTTGCACAGTATTCCCTGTGGGATTCGACCCCAACCTAGTTGGGTTCTATATTTGACAGCGACTGCTTATGCTTTCTAACAAGAGTTGTAATTTGGGCCTATTAAATTTTGGCACCATTGCTCGGGAATATGATTGTCAATTAAGTCTGTGATGATTAATTGACCTTTGGTCAAGTTTCCCAAATTTTACCTTTATTTGTTGTTTATGGCTCATTACAAGCTTATTTTTGTTTATGCCACGCACCAGAAGTTCAGGAGAACCGCTATTACCCTTCATCCTGAACCGCATCTAATTGGTAGAATAGAAGAACAACAAGAAGTTGATAGACTAGCTGCCTTGGCTAGAGCACAGGTTAATCGACAGAATTACGTTCAACCAGCTCATGACCCTAATCCTGATGAGGAGGATTTGGGGGATGATAATTTGATCAACCCAGCAAATAAGAGACGTGCAGAGAATATAGAGGTGGCTGTAAATAGAAACCGGGCAGCTAGAGGTAGAGCAAAATACAACCTGTTGTGCATTTTACACCTGATGAGGATGATGACACATATTTAGATGAGGATAGATCGACCGGAGCAATCATCTCACTACCACTAGTACCTGGGGTGAAGTTTAATATCATTAGCACCATGATATAGCTGCTCAATCTCAAGAGTTTGTTTGGAGGATTCCAGGAGATGACCCAAACATGCATTTGGTGAATTTTATCAACATTTCCAAGTCCTTTGACAATCCGGGTGTTGGATAAAATGTAATTTGTCTTCGTCTATTCCCACTGTTTTCGTTTGAGGAGGAAATAATGTGGTTGAATGAGTTGGCACCCGATTCGATAACAAAATAGAGGCAACTAAAATGAGCTTTCCTAGAAAGGTTTTTTCCACCCTCCAGGATGTTATAGTTGAGGGATGAGATAAGCAACTTCAGGTTGAGGGATGAGATAAGCAACTTCAGACAGTTACCGAATGAGGCACTACATGAGACTTGGATGTGATTCAAAAAGAAGCTTACACAGTTCCCAAACTATAAAATGATCGATGAGTATTTGATGGAGACATTCTATAGAAACTTAAACTTTATCACTAAACCAACTGTAGGCAATGCTGCAGGAGGAGCATTCATGGATCTTACATTTACTGAGGCAGCAGATATGTTGGAGCGGTTGACTAAGACGAGTAAAGCTTGGAATACCAGGTATTTTATGGTAGCAAACCCTACTATATCTAGTGGTATGTCTATAGAAAAACACCGGAAAGAGGAGAAGTATGTCCAGGATATGACACATATGAAAACCCAGATGGACCTGTTTACTAAACACTTATTATCTGGGAAGACCGAGAAGGTAAAAACTGTTGGGTCGCAAGACAGAGATTGATACAAGCCTAAAGTGCATAAGGATTGCAAGGACTTCTCAAAGGAACAAGCTTTGGAATTTACAAGTACTAGAAGACCCTTTTAGAGACATTACAAAGCCTTGTTCAAATGAAGAGAGAAGGAGGAATTCCTACAACACATAGGTGCCTATTCATTAAGGGCATTCTTGTATTTTAATGACTTATTTTTACACTCCAAAGGAGCACCCTTCATTAAGGGTATTTTTGTCATTGGTTGTAATAAGTATAAATAAACCCTTTAGCTTGTATTTTCATTAGACTTTGATGAAATTGGATATTATTCTTAGATTGTAGCTTTAGTCTTGTAATTTTAGCTCTCAAACCCAAAATTGGTTCCTTGAATACATTTGAAGTTAGGGTTTCACTTGTATTGGAAAATTTGGCAAGAAAGGTGTGCTTGAGGAAGAGTGTTTCCTTTGGGTCACCTAAGAGAGTGGTTTGATATTACATTGGTGATGTGTGTTTTAAGGTTTGATACACTTTCTAGTGCTATTCATTGGTGGAAGTGAGGGTCTCTCTATATATCTTTAATTTCATGCAATTCTTCTTCTTCATCTCCTTCTAGTGTGTTGTTTTCTCTTTGTGAACTTGCTGATTTTTGTTCCTTTAGTTTCCATTTCGTGTTTGATAGTCCTTTAGGCTATCATAGCTGACTCTGATTCTGAGGAGAAGGTAAACTATCTAAATAATCAGGGGGTTTTCAAGGTAATAGCCAAAGAAATCAAGGTCGAAACTATTATCACAAGGCTGGTTACAAAGATAGGGACCAAGGGAGTTGAAAGAACAAAAATGACAGTAATTGACTGTATGTACCTTCTAGAAATCGAGATAATGTAGCTACCAGTTCAGCCAAGTTGTCTATGGAGGACATGATGGTGAAACTATTAAAGGGAGTTGAGGCTACCAATGCTGGGGTGACGACGATGAAGAGTGACTTATCTTCCATGAGCCAGTTAGTAAATTCACACTCAACTTCTATTAAGTAGTTGGAGAAGCAGATGAGACAACTCTCGGTAGTATTTAATCAGAGAAATACTGGTACCTTACCTAGCGATACCATACAGAATCCTCAAAATGATAGCTCTTGCATGGCAGTTACCACTCGGAGTGGTAAAGTATTACCTTGCCCTTATGTGGGCAAGGATGTGATCGAAGAAAAGGTAGAAGATGATTAAACCCATCCAATGAAGTCTGATAAGCTAGATGGTAATGCGAGTACATCTAACCATCAGCAGGTTGATGAGTTAGAGGAAGTGAAGAAAAATGAGAAGGAGGCAGTGGTTACTACTCTTCCAAAACCACCGTCGCCCTTCCCTCATCGTCTGAAGAAGAAAGCTGATGACATAAAGTTTAGCAATTGTATGGCAATGTTGAACCAATTGACAGTGAATATGGCTTTAGTAGAGGCACTAGAGCAGATGCCAGGATACACCAAGTTTATGAAGGATCTCGTGACGAAGAAGAGAACAGTTAGCTACGAACTGGTGGATAATTTTCACCATTGTAGTGCCATCTCGATAACATCCTAGGTACAAAAGAAAGATGACCCAGGAGCATTCAACATTCCTTTTACTATTGGGTCGCTTGATTTTGCTAAAGCCTTATATGATCTCGGAGCGAGAATTAACTTGATGCCACTTGCTGTTTATAAGAGGTTGGGTTTGGGAGACCCTGCACCCACAAATATGCGATTGGTGATGACGGATAGGTCTGTGAAGTGGCTAGTGGAGATATTGTATGATGTTCTAGTAAAGACGGCCAACTTTATATTTTCTACGAACTTTGTTATTTTAGACTGCGAGGTAAATTTTGAGGTACCCATAATCTTAGGTAGAACTTTCCTCGTAACTAAAAGTGTCCTTATTGATTTGAGGGCTAATGAGTTACTGTTCAGGCTTAATGATGAGGTGGTTTTCTTTGATGTGTGCCAATCTATGCAACCCAAGGAGATGAGTGTATTTTCCATTGTTGATATTTATTATGAAGATGAGCAAGAGGTTCCAATCGAGGAGAAATTTGCTGTGGAAACTCTGGCTGTAGTCTTGATGAATTTTGACAGTGAAGGTATTGAGAAGTATGAAGATACAGTGTGTGTTTTGATGGTAATGGGATCTTATTCATATTCTCCTAAGAAGCTGGACTTAGATCTAAAAAAATGACCAATACCTCCGGCTAAGCCATCTATCGAAGAGCCACCGGTGTTGGAGTTGAAGAAGTTGCCAGGGCATTTTAAGTATGTGTTTCTAGGAAGTGGAAATACTTTGCTTGTGATTATTTCTTCTGAATTGGGTGAGCACCAGGTTGAGGCACTTATCTCTATGCTTAGATGATATTAAAGGGCCATAGGATGGACTATTTCTGATATCATTGGTATTCCTCCCGGAATTTGCACTCACAAGATTCAGCTTGATGAAGATTGCACACCAACCATTGAGCACCAACGCCGTCTTAACCCACCAATACAAGAGATGGTTAAGAAGGAGATCATTAAATAGATGGACGCAGGAGTTGTATACCTAATTTCCGATAGCAAGTGGGTAATCCCTGTTCAATGTGTGCGTCCAAAAAAAGGTGCATGACTGTTGTGGTGAATGTGAAAATTGAGTTGATTCCCCTCAGGCCTTTGACTGGGTGGAGAGTTTGTATGGAATATTATAAGCTCAACTCATGGACTTTGAAGAACCACTTTCCAATGCTTTTTATGGATCAAATACTTGATCGGTTAGTGGGAAGAGGTTGGTATTGTTTCTTGGAAGGTTATTCGGGCTACAACCAGATTTCTATTGCTCTAGAGGATCAGGAGAAGATGACGTTTACTTGCCCGTATGGTACTTTCGCTTTCAAGTGGATGCCATTTGGCTTATGTAATGTAGCCGCTATATTCCAACAGTGCATGATGTTTATATTCTCCGACATGGTGGAGAACACCTTGGAGGTGTTTATGGATGACTTTTTAGTGGTGGGTGACTCTTTTGAACTATGCGTGGTGAATCTGAGTAGAGCATTGCAGCGGTGCGAAGAATTTAATCTTGTGCTTAGTTGGAAAAAATGCCACTTCATGGTAAAAGAAGGCATTGTTCTTGGTCACAAAATCTCTTCTAAAAGGATTGAAGTTGACTGGGCGAAAGTAGAGGTGATAGAGAAATTACCCCCTCCCATCTTTGTGAAGGGAGTGTGTAGTTTCTTAGGTCATGCTGGATTCTACCAATAATTTATTAAGAACTTCTCCAAGATCACTAATCCACTATGCAAATTGTTGGAGAAGGAAACTAAGTTTGTATTTGATAAGGAGTGCAAGAAGGCATTTGAATGCCTTAAGGAGAAGCTTGTTGCTGCCCCTACTATTGTTGCTCCAGAATAGTCTAAGCCTTTTGAAATCATGTGCGATGCAATTGGAGTAGCACTGGGTGCTGTGCTTGTCCAGAATAAAGAAAAATTATTATACCTCATTTACTATGAGAGCAAGGGATTTAATACGGCACAAAAGAATTACACTGTTACTGAGTAGGAATTTCTTGCAGTTGTCTATGGTTTTGAGAAGTTCCCTGCTTACTTGTTGGGAACAAATGCGGTGGTTCATATAGACCATGCTTCCTTAAGATATTTGATGGCAAAGAAGTATGTGAAACCAAGGTTAATCAGATGGGTACTGTTTCTACAAGAGTGTGACTTCGAAGTCAAAGATAAAAAATGATGTGAAAATCAAGTCTCGGATCACCTTTCCAGACTTGAGGGTGATCAAGTAGTTGAGGATGAGTTTGAAATTGATTATACATTTTTGGATGAGAAGATCCTGGCTGCTGCGCTTGAAAGAGTGCCTTGGTATTCGAACTTTGCAAACTATTTGGTAAGTGAAGTCATCCCGGATAATTTGTCTTTTCATCAAAGGAAGAAGTTCCTGCATGATGTTACACACTGCTTCTGGGATGAGTCGTATCAAATTCAATGGTGTGCGGATAATATTAACAGACGGTGTATTCCATAGGTTGACATATTGAATATCCTGGGAGCTTATCATGCTTCTCAGCTCGGGGGTCACCATACAGGTGACTGTACTGCAAGGAAAGTGCTGCAGAACGGTTATTACTGGCCAACCTTATTCAAGGATGCCTATGAGTTTGTGCGAAGATGTGACCAATGCTAGAGACAAAGGTCAATTTCAAAGCACCATGAGATGCCCATAACAAAAATGATGGAAGTCGAGTTGTTCGATGTATGGGGCATTGATTTCATGAGGCCCTTTGTAAGCTCTTATAGGTTGGAATACATATTGGTCGCCGTTGATTATGTGTCAAAATGGGTGGAAGCTGTCACTTTGGCCGATAATGAAGAAAAGAGAAAGGTTATATTCCTTAAGAAGAACATCTTCTCTTGCTTTGGGGTACCATGTACCATCATAAGTGATGGTGGATCACATTTTTGCAATCGAGTATTCCTAGCTATTTTGTTGAAATATGGTGTAAAGCAGCATAAGGTTGCTACTCCATATCACCCACAAACCAGCGGGCAAGTGGAAGTTTTAAACCGTGAGACAAAAGCAATTTTGGCTAAAATGGTGAACACAAGCAGAAAAGATTGATCTCGAAAGCTCGACGATGCCTTGTGGGCATATCAAACTACTTTCAAGACACCTATTAAGATGTCACCATATCACCTGGTCTACGGAAAAGCATGTCATCTTTCGGTCGAACTAAAGCACAAGGTTTTGTGGGCTCTTAAATGACTAAACATAAACTGGAAAGAAACAACTGAGTTAAGGTTGGGAAAATTAAATGAGATGGACGAATTCCGTCTCGGAGCTTACGAAAGAGCCGATTTGTATAAAGAAAGAATGAAGAATTACCATGACCACAGAATAGAGAAAAGAGATTTTTAATCTGGTGATTAGGTGTTATTGTTCAACTCTTAACTTCGGCTCTTTCCGGGGAAATTAAAATCAAGATGGTCTGGACCGTTCAAGGTAAGTCAAGTGTTTTCATCAGGTGTGGTGGAACTTGAAGGTAAAGACGAAAGTCTATTCAAAGTTAATGGGCAAAGAGTCATGACCTATGTTGATCCAACCGATGATGCAAAGCTGTTGTCCACTGTGTATCTCGATGAAGTTTGAGTAGTCGAGGTAACCCAGTCGTGCCGCGATAATAAATCAGGCGCTAGTGGTAGGCAACCCATAAAGTGTTGTTATAATCATAGTTAGAGTTTATTTGTTGTTTTTGTGCAATTTGATGTGTTTGTGAAGTGTGAAAGATTGAGAAATGCAGAAAAAGAGGATTTTCTACAGTTGGTAAAGAGCGACGGGAAGAATGACGAACCGTCAAGGACACGATGGTCCGTCAACGAAATCGTCAAAGCCGTCTTCAAAAAATGGATATTCTGGATAGGGCTTGATGGTCAAGTTGGCAGACCATCGCTGTCCCGATGGACCGTCACTTCCTTCGTCATGCTGAAGCCAAAATTTGGCGTTTCTGGATTAAAATGACGGATAGTCCGATGGGCCATCGCATCACTGATGGATCATTGGATCAACCATCATAGCAAGGCATGATTTACATATTTTTGGAAAGCCTTGAAGGTCAACCTGGCGGATCGCCAGACACCCGACGGACCGTCAGGTCAACCGTCATCCTAATCCTAGTCTGACGGGTCGGGTCGGGTTAATTTGATGACTTATTTAATTGCCTGTATATAACCCAAATTCTTTTAAATCGATAAGAAAAAATGGTTACATACGTTGGTACCTGTTCAAATCCTAAAACTGTTTAACTTTCTCTACATTCAGAGTATCTGGGATCAGTTATTCCCTTTTAAGACTCTCCTTTTTTTTTCTCCTATTTAAATGAACCCATCCCTCTTTTCTTCTTATCACAACATAAGTTATCAATAAATGAAAAAAGTTGTGAATTTTGTTTCATTCTGAATTTGCAAGTGAGAAAAGTGAAGTTACTGCACCATCAAGGTATGATCACAACCTTAATTTTCTTCTTTGAATTACTAAATATGGAGTAAGTAAGTTGTTGGTTATGAAAGAAAATTCCCTCTTATTTTTTCTTTGTTCCGATTATAATTTCAAATTCGAACTCTGGTGTGCATTGTTCTGGATGAAGTCTGAGTAAGATTTCTTCATGCCATTGTTGTGTTAAGAAGTAAGAAGGCACACCAGGTGTTCGAAAAAATGTCAAAGTGAAGTCTGAAAGTGAAAAGAGGTGTCAACGATCCCCTTGGTGGACTGTCGAACCTGCGATGGACTGTCAGATAGCCCGTCACAAAAATGCCAAAGTTGATGTTCATAGGATAAGCTGTGACGGATGACTTGGCGGACCGTCAGTAACCTAACAGACCACCAGGTTGACCATTGCAAGGCTATTTGAAAAGAGACTTGATGGATCATAACAGTCTCGACGGACCATCAGAACTTTTGTCATTCCACTTTTTCACTATTTTAGACCGGTTTTAAATAGTAAACTGATTCTGTGTTCCTTTCTCAGGAAATATGGCATGAAAACTACCCTTAACTAGAGGCGGTGGTAGAGCATAAAGGGGAAGAGATGAGCCATCTAGGAGTGAGGAGGCATATGCCTTTAATACTCGATAATAAGACAATTCACTCCACACACTCTCCTAGTCTGAAGAGGAGAGTAAGAGCAGCACTAGTAGCACCAGTTTAAGCCCAGATGAGGAAGGGGTCAACGCATCTAACCCCAACCCCATTGAGGCGGAAACTGGCCCTGTTGAGACAGAGATTGAGAAGACGGATGTGATCAAGATCAAGGATATGCAAACAAGAGACGCACTCAAATGGCAAGTCGATCGTGCAAGGGACAAATACCTTGATGGATTGGAACCCACTGCAACCAGGCCAATCAAGAGGTCAATCGCTGAAGAGTATCAGATAGTGACCTATGAGTTGCATGAATATCCAGAGCTGGAGAGACTATTCAACGAGTATGAGTTAGCCTGGATGAGCAAACCTCTCGGTTCATATCAACCACATCTTGTAAGAGAGTTTTTTTCCAATAACTTGGCACTGGCAGATAAAGATTATCTCAAGGGCTTAAAGATTTCAGACTTTCCCAACAGAGAATCAGTTGTGGTAAGAGGAGTTAACATTGATATATCAACTCAAACAATCAACATGATGTTGTTTGGGCCTGATTATGAGGCCCCGACTGTAGTTCCTGATCTTGAGTATCGTCTGACTTCAGTATCCACTCAAAGTCTTTGGTTGTCTGGGCTACTTACTAATGACGACGAGCCCACCTTGGCAACAAGACCATGAGAGCGCATTGCTAAATCCTCCCTTAGATTTTGGGCTAAATTCTGGTGGGCCATTATTCTATTGAGATTGTGCCAACAGAAGACAATGCCAATTTGGATAGTCACAGGGCTGTGCTGGTGGCTAGTTTGATTGTAGGGCTGAAGATCAATTTCAGCCAAATTATTTCTCATGAAATGTTTGTGAGGGCACACAAAGTGTCAAGCGCACTACCATTCCTATGTTTAATCACAGAGTTATGCGGCAGGCTAATCTGCCTCTAATTCAAGGAGTTGATAATACAGTTCGGGCTATACATAGATAGGACATTGAGAAATCAAAAGATGACTCAAAGTTTGAGATACGAGTCAACAAACCTCCAGCCTACTAGACACAGTCGGCGCCAACCCCTGATACTGTTGAAATTCCCACAGGTATGCCATTGCCCATTACTATTTATATGCCGCTTAGTACATCTGCAGGATCAGAATCTATGCTGCCAATGGGTGGGCCAGATTATTCGGAGTACAGGTTGATGTATGAAAATTTTTCCAAGTCAGTTAAGCTTTAGAAGAAGTTTAAGAAGTATCTAGACATATGGGCTTCACAATTAAAGCCTTTTGTTGATCAAATTATGGCTGAAGAAATCCATCCATTTCAAAACATTCAGATTAGGATGGACCATATGGAAGAGAGAATCAACGAAAGGCTGGATGCGATGTCCATTCTAGATCTTGCTAAGTTCATGGCATAATTTAAACAAGCCCAGGCGTACATAGTAGAGTTAAAGAGCAAGCAGCCACAACAACCCATTTTTGACCCCGCTTTGGTGATAAGCAATGAAGATGAAGATGAAGGTATTGTTGACTTGATGGGGAAGCCAGTGAAAGACAAAGTCAAGCAGGTAGATGAAAGTGTGGATAAAAGTATGGATAGAAAAGCTACCAGAAGAAGAAAGCGAGAAGTAATGACACCAAAAGAGAAATAAGAGTATGATATGAGGAAAGCTGCAAAAAGATCGAGGAAAGATAAAGATAAAAGGAAGAAGAAGGCATCAGATGAAGCTGCATGAGTTTGTACCAATTTTTTCCCAGCAAAGGGGCCCATTTCAGACCCATCTCGAGATGTGATAGCTTCGATTTCGGAGGAAGAGATTGTGAGTACCCCTACCACCATAGGGATCAATATTGCTGCAGGTGAGACCACTGGAGCCTCACCATATTTTACTAATGCCTCATATGAATAAGAGGCTTTACATGTATTCCCCTCCTCTGTACTTTACTTATATGCATTGAGGATAACATATTTATTTTATGTAGGGTTAGGTGTACTTGTACCACGGGGGTTTTTGTTGCCTGTGTTCTTTCCTCCTATGTGCTATCTAGTAGAGTCGGTATGTCTAGGATTGCATTTTCTTTTCCTAAGTAATTGTGATGTAAATATTCCTTGTTAATGTTATTTATGAAAGTGTCTTTTCCTTTAGCATTTTTTTTGTATATGTGGATGATGTTTGACTATGGCATTAAACTATGAACATGTTTGTATGTCTATTTACTCTTGTTAGTTAGCATAGGTTGAACAACCATTGGTGATTCTGTAATTGGCATTAACATGTAAAATATGCATGATCATGTGATGAAAATCCTAAGAGTAGTAGAATAAGTTTGACTCAGTTGCCTGTGTGTGCGGGTATTTGTGTTAGTTCTTGCCTAGTGTAACACCTAGAACTTGCCCGGTTTATTGATGTTGTTTTGTGGTTGATTCAATGGGATAGGATAGCAGCCCCCCTTTATTTTCGATCCACTTAGCCGAAATAACTTACCCACCAAAAAGATTATTTCCATTTTTGAACCTTTTTTGAGCTTATGTTAGTTTTCTTCATTCCCAATAACTCTAATTAATTCTCTTTAGGTTGTTAACACCTAAATTTGGCCCTGGTCCAATATTAGACACTGTGCATCTTAACTTAGGCAAAACACCTAAGTTGAGTGTGGCTACTATCAAGATGTTAGCCATAATGAGAAGGTGTCTTAGAGATAAAATGAAGCATCCGACCCTGATCTATTTAAGATATTGTGCACCTTAACTAACTGCATCAACATAAGTTAGGGTGGATGATGCTTATATAAAAAAATAATAAAAATGGGGGTTCTGGAAAAGTGTGAATGAATAATAGAGATTGTAAGTGAGCTGGTAAAGCAGTAGCCTTGGTGAGTAGAATTCAAGGGAAAAGAGAGTTATGTCTAAATGTTGAGTCACTTCTCCTTAAATTTGTCCTTACCTATCCCTAGAGCCTCATTACAAGCTTGAAAAAAACCTGCTTGATCTTTGCGAGTCAACTATAAAGGAGCATTAGATAATAAGGGCAAACCTATGGGTGTGTATGCTATATTTGTAACTTCTTTGATGAGTGTGAGAGTCTTGATTTTTGTCCACAAGATATAATGAGTGGTGGATTTCATTAGCTATGAGGGCAACTTAGGTTACACTTAGTTTTGCTGATCTCTGTGGGATATTATATCCATGTTTGTATGTGTGCTGAATTATAAACAATGTCGGTTGTAGATTCTGATGTGTTGAGCCTATATGAGTGATATGACAAGTGAATGGTTGTGTGAAATCTAGTTCAACAGTTGATTGCCTGTCATTGTGTTATTCATGTATACTATTTGGTGCTGAGTTGCTTGAGGACAAACAATTGTCTTAATTTGAGAGTGTTGATGTTCCGGCTTTGGACGAAATATTTTACATCTTTTTCAAGGGATAATTGTATGTTTTCAAACAACCGATGTTGTATTTAATACTGGATTTTAGTGTTTTCAGGTCAAAGAGTTAGCTGAAAAAAAAACTTGGAAAAATAGCAGAAAAAGGCCACTGACGGGCGGGCGAACTGGCGGACCATCATTCATGCGACGAACCTCCAAGGTAACTGTCAGAGTGAAACAAAAAGGAATAATTGAGTGAGTCCTGCGACGGTCCAAATAACAGACCATCGGATCCCCGACGAACCGTCAACATGGCCGTCAGGCTGAAATAGAACTTGAACTTCTATAGGACCAAGCGACAGCCTATGCGATGGCCCTACAGGCCAGTGACGTTCCGCCAACATGACCGTCAAACCTTAACCAGAACATGGAACTTTGGGACCATCAGCGGCGGTTCACGCGATGGACCGTCAGGCTTTCGACGGGCTGTTGAAGTGACCGTCAACTTGGATGCGGCTTTTTTGAGTTTAAATTTTAAATCCTCTATACCTGAGAACATATAAATACCCAATTTAGGTATCGTTTATCATATTTTCCATCTAGAAATCTTATTGTACGTATTATTCTTTGGGATTCAAGCAAGAATTGTGGATCTAGTTATCTTTATTCAAATTCTCATTGAAGATTGAAGAAAAATTATTGTATCCTTTTTAAGTAATTTTTTGAATCCATTTAGGAAGAACACAATGATTTCCTCTTCTTCTTCTCTTGAGATGTGTGGCTAAATTCCCATAACTAGGGTTATGGGAGCCTTGATGTGAACAACTGATGGATTTATACAATCTCAAGTACATAACTTAAAGGGTGAGCCCAAAGGTTAAGGACTTTGGGTATGAGTTGATGCCTTAAACAAGGATTAACTCACATGAGAGATTAATTGAATAACTTCATATATTCGTTAAGTTCGAAAAAATTAAAGGGTAAACAACCCGTTTAGGTTGAGAAAAAAATGGGTAAACTTTAGAATTTAATAACTCTTGTAATTGAAGTTGTAAATTAGGAATTTAGGAGAATTCACAACCCCACCTGTTTGATAATCTTGGTGAACATAACTTTAGTTTGTTTGATCTCATTGAATTAGTACTTGCAATAAAATTCATTAGCTGGAACGCTACTTGTTACAACCATTTAAACACTGTTACATATTCAAAACCCCCCTTTACTTAGGAGCCTTCGATCAACAGTCTATTAATAACCATAACACTTAGTTTACACAGTATTTCTTGTGGGATGCGATCCCAACCTAGTTGGGTTCTATATTTGACAGCGACTGCTTACACTTTCTAACGAGAGTTATAATTTGGGGGTATCAAATGTGATTCTCCATGCCTAATAGTATTCCTTCTTTTCCAGAAAAGTCACAGAATAACAGTTGGTACCACTTTATACACAACTGTTACTCTATAATTTTCACTTTTCTTTCTACGTATTCTGATACTTTGCTTCAAATTTAGTCTTTGGTCAATTATCCCTGCACCTGCACAGTAATGATCCCATACTTTAGCAGCAGTTTCCCCTCTAAGAAATAGGTGTGAGATTATTTTTCTTCTGGGATTATCACAATAAAAATAGTTTTTTGAAACTTCAGTATTCTAGGTATGTAGTAGAGCATCAATTGGAATCATACCCTTTCAAATTCTCCAAGATAAGAAGCTGAATTTAAATGGTAACGCTTTACTCTATATTGCTTTAAGATTCTCATCCTCTTTTTCTTTATTTCTTAGTACTTCCCAAGAACTTTTTATAGTAAACCTGCCATTGGAATTCAATGTCCACCATGGTTTATCCATCTTATCTTCATAGCACACACTATCCATATAATTTCTCACATGATCAACTACATGAACTGGTGCTTCATCTGTCATAGCATCATAATTCCACCCCTCTTCATTAAGAAACTTTTTAATATCAGACAATGGATGACATGTTTGAATTTGAGACTGTTATTTTAATAAAGGACCAGTATTAGTCCAATTATCAAACCGCACTGTAGATGTTCCACCTGTAGGTTCCCACCATATGAATTCCTTAATATTATCTCTATTTTCTAGCATTGCCTTCCGTACTTAAGGCCCTCTCTCCATTGCACCAATGTAGGTAATTGTTTCTTACAATACTTTTTCAACTTGTAGTTTGCCCACAAGTTATTCTGAGTTCTGAATCTCCACTATAATTTAGCATGCATTCCCTTTGCAACCTCAGATATATCCTTAAGCCCCAACCCTCCTTTCTTTTGGGGTAATGATAGCCTATTCCAATTGGCCCGATGTTTGTTTCTTCCTGTCTCCTTAGTCTACCATAAAAAACTTGCAAATATTCTTTGAAACTCTTTAAGAACACTTTTTAGAGGAATCACTACCGATAAAATATAAATAGGAATACTCTGTAACACACTTTTTATGAGAACTTCTTTTCCTCCAAATGATAATAGCCTACTCTTCCAGTTTTGAAGCTTATTTTAAACTTTATCAATCAGTTCAGAAAATTGCTCTTTGTTCCTCTTAGAATAGGATAGTGGACAACTAAGATACTTTAAAGGAAAACAACCTCTTCTCATTCCAATATCCTATTCAACCTTCCTCACCACACTTGTCAAAGCATTGTGGTGCATATAATATAACTCTTATCTATGTTAATCTTTTGACTAGATTCCAACTCATATTCATTCAAAACCTGCATTATCTTCTTAATTGAATATTTATTCAAAGAAGTGAAGATAATTGTTTCATTAGCATATGCAAGATGATTCAACTTAGGACTCATTTATACATACCATAACCAATAAAAGCATGATCTTCAAAAACTGATTTAAAGATCTAGTCAATACCTCCACTGATTAAATAAATAGAGCAGGGAAAAAAAGGTCCTCTTGATTGACTCCTCTAGTAGAGTGGAAAAAACCTACAGACTATCCATTCACTAGGACAAAATAGTAGTTATTAGATAACAGTCTCCAAATATTATCAACCACTGAATTAGAGAATTCTATTTTTCTTAACACCTTCATTAAAAAAAACCAAGATATCCTGTCATAAGCTTTAGCCATGTCCAGTTTCAAAACTACATTAAAAGGCTTTTCTCTCTTCTCTATATCAGTAATCAGTTCCTGAGTAATGAATACATTCTCAATAATAATTCTCCCTTTAATAAGTCCTGACTGATTAGGAGATATCTGATTCGGTAAAATACCCTCCAATCTATCCAGAATAATCCTAGACAGGATTTTACCGATAAAATTACTAAGACTAATTGGTATCAAATATGAAAAGAATTGTACATTATCCATTTTAGGAATGAGTATCAAATTAGTATGATTAATATATTTTGGAAGTGTATTACCTGCAAAGAAACTTTTCACCAGTCTAATCACATCTCCATAAATGATGTCCCAACAAACTTGAAAAAATCTTCCTTTTAGTCCATCTGGTCCACTAACACTATCCCTATTTAACTTGAACACTGCTTCCTTAATTTCCACCTCTTCAGGGTTGGCCTATAGCATCTCATTTTCCTTATCAGAAATTAGCTCTGCAATGCTCTTCAGTAATGGAAATTCAGTTGCATCCCTTTCCTATATGAATTGATTCTGGTAGAAATTTATGGCCCCATATGAAATTTAGCTTTCTTCCTCTAACCATCAACTATTCTCATTAATAGTTTTTGAAATTTTCAGCTTACTTCTTCTCCCCTTGACAATGCTATGAAAAAACTTAGTGTTTCTGTCCTCACTTACAATCCAATCACACCTTGCTTTTTGCCGCCAAGAACATTCCTCCATTTTAAGATACTTTATATATTCAGCTCTAGCCTTTTGTATCACCATTTTATTCACAGAAGAAGGATTTTCCTCAAATAGTTTCTCTTTCACCTTAGTAATCTCCTCTCCAATAATCAGCTGTTGAAAAATGTTTCCAAAAGTCTGTTTGCTTCATATGAAAAGTGCTTTCTTGACTTTTTTGATTTTCCTTTTAAAGCCTTTAAAGGGATTATCAGAATAATCAACATCCCAATTCCTTGCAATTATCTCTTTAATTCTGAATGACCAGTCCAGAAATTCAAGAATTTGAATTATTTCTGAACCACAACCTCTGTATTCTCACATTTTAATAATAAAGGTGCGTGATCAGAACCATATCTGGCTAGATGTTCCACTTCCATAGAATTAAACATATGCTGAAAATCTTTATTAACAAATAATCTATCTAATTTTTCAAATATACAATCCTCTCCGGCTCTTCCATTCCACCAAGTAAAGAGGGTGCCTTTGTGAATAATTTGTGTCATATAGAAAGATTCAATATAATCTTTAAAGTCTTCTACATCCGCTGTAGCTACTGGCACTCCACCTGTCTTGTCTGAGGCATTCAAAATTGTTTTAAAATCACCTCCCAAGAGTCGTGGACCTAAAATTTTATTAGGAATGGAGAAAATATTATCCTACAATTCCAATCTTCCATACTTATCATATTTAGCATATACAAGTTCTATCATAAAACCTATTCCCATAGATTGATCCTGAATCAGCATAGATAATTGCTGTTCAGTAGCACTCTCACTTGTAACATTGAAACTATTTTTAAAAAAGCACCATATTTTGCCATTGTAATTATGGAATATATGTGGCATCTTTAACCTTCTTCTATACTTATTTATGTGTCTGATATGCTTAAATGGCTCCAATATTGCTACAAAAGCAAACTTATGAACCCTATTCAACATTTGAACTCTCTGGAAAGCCTTTTGGGATTTTATAGATTTAATATTCTAGACTAAAGCTTTTATCATTGCTTATTAGATGAGTTGGCATGCCCCCTTTTAGGCCAAGATCTGGTTGACAAGGTCTTTTCAGTGATATGCTGCTTTTTATTCTTTCTTTCTTGTTTAATCATTTTACTAACCCTTGGAGAAACATCTGCATCTCTTAAAATGTGGTTATCCAGATTGTCATTGATATCTACCTCCTTACTCCCTTCCAAAAGATCTGTACTCCTTCTACTCCATCAAATTGATGAGTAAGAATATCATGAAGAACTGAATTGGGTTGTGCTGAATCTCCACACCACACAGTATCCATTGGATCCTCAATAGCTTAAGGAATATCCATAATAGCTAAGTTATTATTTACTAAGTCATCATAGTTATCTTCTTCCTTCTCCAACAATTCTGAATCATTAGCATTGTTGCGTTTGCTAGGTACTTTAGCATTATTAATTTTGCTTCTGGGACTATCTCTTTTACTAGGACTTTGTTGTTTGTGCCAATTTTCCTATTCCTTTTCCATTTCCTACTTATATTCAACCAATGGAGAGCTTTTCATAGTAGGTGCAGTAGCTATAATTTTCTGATCTGATTTATTTTCCTCTTGTTTTACAGATTCCTCATGACTCAAGATATCTGGAGAAGCTACTTCAGCTAGCTGACGGAAGGAATTGGTTACCTTATCCTTAGTTGACATCCCTTTATTTATTTCCCCACTATTAGTAGCATCATTCTGATTATTTTCTACTGTATTGACTTTCTTATGATTCTGCATATTCTCCTCAACTTCCTCGTTTAGTGAATTTGAACTGATTAGTAGTACTGATATTCTCAAGAAAGATGGCCTCCTCTCCTTGATAACCTTTGTTAGGGAATCTTCTTTTTGTAGGATGCCACTTATTTTGATAACTCTACTGATACTCCTTTTGTCCACTTTTTATGTCCCCACCCTTAGTTGTATTGTGAATATGAGTTTGTGAATTTTCTTCAAATACTTGCTTCAACTCAGGATGTAGTACACTATAATCAACTTTATTATGACCTTATAATCCGCACTTCTTGCAGTACTTAGGGAGAAAATCATATTGATTTTTTACCCTTCCTACTATAGATTCTCCATTCTTTGAATCCAGTATCTCTATCTTTACAAATGAAGAAAGATCAGCAAGTAAATCCACCTGTACCCTAACCCTAGCATAACTAGGTCTTGTCTTGTTTAATGTGGCCGTATCTAAATGAATGGGTTTCCTAAATTTTTGTGGAGAAATGACTTTTTTAGAGTCGCCACTTAATTTATTTAGAAAAATTAAGAAAACCTTTATAAATTACTTATATGATTCAAAACAGAAAAATCATTTAAGTTTTGAAATTCTAGGTAAACGGTTCCTATTAATACTCTTGGAAGGTTATTAAGGCACCTAGTGTATCCGCTAACTTGCGGTTATCTGGACTATTTGAAAATAACTTTTTTGAATAACTTTAAAAAGGGAAAATTGGGTTTTGAAAAGAAAACAGTTAAGGAAAATTGTCTTCAAGATTTGTGCAAAATAAATTTTGATGACTTAGCGAGAATTTTAACTAAGTCTAAGAAAACTAAGAACAATTAGCATATAAAGAGGAAAGGAGGAGACTAAAGGACTTAGGCCACTAGGCCCAAATCATAAATCCTGTCTTAAGATAATTTGGGCTTTGGTCCATCTTCACCTGTCCTAATCTAAATACTTGGGCTTTTGGCCCATAGTCTGTCCTAAGCTAGTTTTTGGACCTTGAAGGCCCAAATATCCGCTTCACCTGTATTAAAATTACAACTTTGGCTTCGAGGCCCAAATGAACGAACAAATAGATAAATAAATAAGTAAATAAATAAATAAATAAAGAGTAAGATAATAATAAAAATTAAAACTTTTCAAGTTTCTTAGCGACCTCATCAATGGGTTTTGACCCATTTTTTTTTTCTTCTTCTTCTTCTATCTTCTTGCACCCGCACGCTACATAATCGACTTTGGATTTAAACTTCAAAATTGACTCGAAGAGGTGGGCCTCGTTGGCCCATTACGAAATGCAAGAGGAAAGGAGTCTATTTGGACTCCAAAACAGGTTCATGCAAAGAAAAAAGATAAAAGAAAAAGAATTAATATGTATTCAAAAATTCTACACTTGATAGATAAACGATGAGATGAAAAAATAGTATTCTCAAGCATAAATAAATAGTAAACTGCGATATCAAAACAAATTAAATTTTCCAACGAAAAGAAAATTAACCCATATGACAAAGAAGAAGGTGGATGCTAACTTTTAAGAAAGGGAATCCTTAAACTCCAATTAAGGCGATATTAACGATGATTCATACATTCAAATTATGGCTAATTTTAGGAAAAAGATGTAACGAGCTACGATTTATCTTTCTAAGACATCGTTGATTCTCTTTTGATATTATGAATCAAAGAGAGACATGAATCAAGTCTTTACACACACAAAAAGCACGTGTAACAATCCAAATGGAGTAAGAAAATTAGAATAAAAGTTTAGCATCTCTAAAAGTAAAATATCATTTAACAATCATATTATGCATGACTCAGAAATATCTAAATAATTCTATTTAGCTACAAAAATTTGAAATTTCTCATCATTTTGACAAAACGACATGCGAAAAAAAAAAGAGGAATAAATATTTTGAATGAAAAATAAAGCTAGCACTTTATCTCTGATATGAGGATTTTGAAATCCATTAAAATGATTAGCAAGCAAATGACAAGTTCTTGACTTAACCAATTACTATTTTATTAAGGCAAAACAAACAATAGTAACTATTATTTTCGACATAAGAAAATAACTTTACATGCTAAAAATAAATATATACGCCAACAATGAATTTAAACACAACATAAGTACGTCTTTTAAGAAAAGATTAAAACTTTATCCATAATAATCAAAGAGTAAAGTCAAAAAGGAGAAACAATCAATATTAACTATCATAAAGAAAATAACTTTACATTCTAAAAACAAACATATCCGCCAACTATGAATTTAAACAAAGCATAAGTACATCTTTTAAGCAAAGATTGAAACTTTATCTATAATAATCAAAGAATAAAGTTAAAAAGGAGAAACAATCAATATTAACTATTATTTTCAACATAAAGGAGACAACTTTATATGTAAAAACAAACATATCCGCCAACAATGAATTTAAACAAAGCATAAGCACATCTTTTAAGCAAAGATTTAAACTTTATCTATAATAATCATACAATAAAATAAAAAAGGCATGTTCAACTATTGCTAACACATTTTTATATCATGAACAGGAAAACAACCATAATATAGATACCACAATGTCCTATGGCCTTCAAAGCCGTCTACAGCAAATCTACAGCAAACAATCCCAGCAAGCAAAATTACAAGTATAAACTACGAAGAAGAAAAAAATGAAAAAGAAAATAATTATAAAACTAAAAAAGGGAAAAGGTGTGTTTACCTTTTTTGGGGCAATAAAATGGGACTACAAGCTTTCGTTGGAGTCTTGATCACCACAGGAAAGCGTTCAACTCGAGAACTTCGATTAGCCCATGAATTTCACGGAAAAGAAAGTTTTTTTACTAAAATAAAAACTCTTCTTTGCTCAAAGATTTTTTTTCAACCTTGAAACTTGGTATTTCTTCCAAAATAGTTGTAGTATTTATAGGAAAGTATGGGGATTCCATTCTTTTCATCCACCAATGTGGGAGAAAGTATTTAGGGGTATTTTTGGAATTTTAAAATTTAAGATAAGGTGAGGTGAAAAATAAGGTGGGGGGAAATTATATAATATAGTACAATTTTTGAATTTTAAAATTAAAAAAAGAAAAAAGGTTGAAGGGGAATTGTACTATGTAGTACTATTTTTGAATTTCAAAATTTGAATTTGAAAAATGGACAAGGTTGAGGGGAAATTGTACAATTGTAGTACAATTTTTGAATTTTAAAATTGAAAAAAGGACAAGTTTGAGGGAGAATTGTACAATGTAGTACAATTTTTAAATTTCAAAATTTGAATTTGGAAAAAGTTGAGGGGAAATTGTATAATATTGTACAAATTTTGAAATTCAAATTTTGTAAAGGGACAAGGTTGAGGGAAAATTGTACAATCTAGTATAAATTTTGAATTTCAAATTTAAATTTTGGGATTTGAAATTATTTTTGGTGGGAATTGGGTTGAAGTTATGAGAGTTTTTAAATTTTTTGGGGTTATTTAAAATATAATCCCAATTTGGATTTAAAATTTAGCCAAGTTTATTTAATTTTGATCAAATTAAAAATCAATTGGCGGATTGCATTGCAATTATGGCCAATTTGATTTCAATTATGGCCAAATCTAATAGATTGGCTGAATTAAATTGAAATTCGATACGAATTAAGACTTCATTTAATCCCGATCTTCTTGATTTAATAAAATCAAACACATATTTATTCAAATAAATTATTTTTGAGATTAAATTATATTTAAATCAAGACTTTATCCGATTGAATTAATTTTCAAGCTTGCCAGTAAAAGTCCAATTTTGATAAAAATATTCATTTAAGTAATTTATACAATTTCGCATATGTAAATACAAAAACCTACAATCGTCAATTAAATGCCAAAATTAACCCAAATAATATTTTAGAGCGCATTTATCCGGATGAAATAAATTTTTTAAATTTTATTAAAAATTAAAGAAACCCAGGGTTAAATTTAGTCGTGGTGGAAAAAAATTAAGTGTCAACACCAACTGCCGAGGCTAATGAGAATAGTGATTCTTTCACAAAATATGTAGGCTTAAGATTGGGGAAAGAGATCCAAGCCTTAACCTGTGAAGTTTCATCATTAGTTTCAAACTTAGCATCCTAGATAAATGGTCGCATTTGATATGAATAGCCATTCTTAACATTAATATAATAAACGCTCTTTGACATAACAGTGACAAAATCTTTCATTCTATCAAGTCTCAACAAAATATGTCGATTTCTCAATAATCCAATGTTACATCCACCTTTCACATTGAGTTGTTTCGACAGTTGAATTCGAAGATCATCTAATTCTGGCCATCCGTAAGAGAACTTCCCTATTATAGCATAATGAATCCCTTCAATCAAATTCATTCTTTCTACTTCATCTTCAGTCCATTGTACACGAGGTACTCCATTAATGAATTCAGGTTTATTGATAGGAATCGGTTCCACTTGTGTATTTGTATTAGCATAGCCAGTGTTTTTTTTCCAAAAGATTCGAATATGTCACCTTTGGAAAAGATGGTAATGGTATTAAGTTTTTAGGGGATTGTATTTTTGTAATATTTGTGTTTGGTAAATCTGGGAAATTATCCATTGTATCTCAATATTGAGTTGGCCAACCACTGCATGAGGCTGACAACGACCGCAATGGCTATTTCGGATGAAAAATCTCAGATAATGGAATCGACGTTCTAGGGTTCAACCACCTACTCTCCTTCGCTATAAGTTATCAATTAATTTTCCAAATTATCAGTATTCATTGATGAACTTAGAGAGAGAAAATGGAGAAAATATTTATGACCTTTTATTGACTGAAGAATAAATTAATTGTCTTTCTAAAATGTATTACTCCACTTTGTACATACTACCTCAAGTTTCTATATAATACAAAATGGTGCTATATAAATAAATCTACAACTAGGCCAACTAATCAGCTTGGGCCTTCGATCAACTAGACCGTTAAATTATTTTTAGTATGAGGTCGAGCACCCTCTTCAAGTTGGAGTGAGGAAGGATACCCAACTTAGGAAGAATGGAATAATAGAGAAGCCCAGTGAGAGGCTTCGCGAAAATATTAATGAGTTGGGCCATGTGGAGACATGATGCAAGGAAATAAGACCAAGAAAAAGTTATTGACGAGTGAAATGGCAATCTACCTCATTTTGCTTAGTGCATTTGTGGAACATGGGGTTGCGGGTAATAGCCTGAGTATCACAGTAGACAGGGATATGCTGATCAATTAGAACACCAAGATTAACCAACAATCGAACAATCAGAGATAACTCAACAACAACCTTACTAATGACATGATATTCATCTTCGACAGATGAAAGAGAGATGACAGGATGCTTCTTAACCTTCCAACCCACCAAAAAATAACCAAGAAAAATGTAAAACCAGAAAGTGAGCACCTAGTATCAGGGTAAACAACCCAATCACTATCACAAAAAGTTGAATGAGAGAAAAAGAGATCAACACTAATAGAAACACCAACATACAAAGACCCCTTAAGAAACCTGAAAAGATGGAGGGAAACATGGATGTAAGGAGCTCAAGGCAACTAAAGAAATTGGTTAAGGTGCTGAACGAAAAAGTACAAGCCAGGCCTAGTATAGGTCAAAAAGTTCAACTTGCCAACCAAACTCCTGTAAGTTTTAGGAGAACTCAAGAGATCACTTGTAGTGGCCTGCAATTTTACATTAAATCAAGAAGGAATGTAACAACAGTATCAAATTCACAGCCTAACTCTAAGAGGGGATCCTGAACAAATTTATGATGAAGTAGAAAAAGACCCTGAGCAGAATAAGCAACCTGGATGCCCAAAAAATCGCTAAGAACACCCAAATCTTTACTCCCAAACTGTGTATCCAAAAATAACTAGAGATTGGAGATTTCAACCAAATCATCACCAGTGAGGATAATGTCATCCCCATACACAACTAAAATAACAATTAAAAGGCATTTTTTTTCTAGTAGATAAGGAATAGTCATTCACAGAATATATGTACCCTCTAGAACATAGAACTTGAGATAATTTGGCATACCATTTCCTAGAAGCCTGTTGAAGACCATATGAAGATTTCTGAAGGAGGCAAACTAGAGGAGAAAAATCAGCACATGCAAGAGAAGAAACATTAGGAGGTAGTTTCATGTAGACCTCCTCCTCCAAGTCACCATGAATAAAAACATTATTTACATCCAGCTGAAACAAAGACCACTGCTTCTTACCAACCACAAAAATCAAACATTTAATGGTGGAAAACTTAATTACAAGAAAGAAAGTCTTAGTGAAGTCCACACCTTTAACTTGGGTGTCACCTCTATAAACTAGCGTGGTCTTATATCTCTCTAAAGACCTATCAAATTTGTATATGACTTTGAAAATTCATTTACAATTAATAGGTTTCTTGCTGGAAGAAAGAGGAACCACTGACTATGTATAGTTAGCCTCAAGAGCCTCAAACTCTTTATGCATAGCATCTTGCCAAGGTGGTATAGAGGCTTCTTGAGAATAAGAAGTAGGCTCCAAAGTAGTAGTGCTAGCAAAAGTATCAGTACTAGTAGAATCAGAACCCTAACCATACAAGGAAGGGGGTAAATTATAGACATAAGGTTGAAGATGAGAAAGAATAAAATAAGGCTGGGAAGACCTTTTGAGAGCAGGAGATGAGGAAAGAGTAGAATTATATGTAGCGGACGTTGAAGGAACAAAAGGTGGAGAAGAAGAAGGAGGATGAGAAGAGAGGGGCTCAGAATCAGAAAAAATAATAAGAGAAGGTGAAGAAGATGTAGAAGATGAAAATGAGAAGGAATAGCAAAAGTAAATATGGAATCATGAAAAACAACATCTTTAGACACAAGAGTGAGTTTAATATTCAAACTATACTGATTTTAACCTTTTTTACCCGAAGGATAACCTATGAAAACATAGGGATCGACTTTAGGCTGAAATTTATTTCTATGAACCTTACAAACAACAGTGAAGCAAAGACACCCAAAAGTTCTTAGATGAGAAAAAGAAGGTCCATGACCACATAAAAGCTCAAAAGGAGATTTGTTGTTAAGTAAGGCGGAAGGAAATCTATTGATCGAGTAGGTGGCTGTGAGAACACAATCACCCCAAAGGATAACCTATGAAAACACATAGATCAACTCTAGATTAAAATGTATCCCTATGAACCTTAGAAACAGAAGTGAAGCAAGGAAACCCAAAAGTTTTTAAATGAGAAACAGATGGTGCCTGACCTTGGAAAAGCTCAAAATGAGATTTATTATTAAGTAAGGTGGAAGGAAATCTATTGATCAAGTAGGTGGATGTGAGAACACAACAACCTAGAATGAAATGGGTAATTTAGACTAAAAAAGCAAGGCTCTAGAAATTTTAAGAAGGTACACATGCTTCCTTTCCACAACACCATTTTGTTGTGGTGTGTGGGGACAAGAAGTCTGGTTGTCTAAGAAATATTGGATATTGGATATGCTGGAGTATAACTCTAGGGCATTATCACTTCTAACATCCTTGACTAAAACACCAAATTAAGTCTTGACCATGAAGGAGCTAATTCAAACCCCTCCGGTAAAATAAGAACAAAGAAAGAATGTTTTTAACAGTGGAAAAACATTGCTATTAGAACCTATAAGGTGAGTCCAAGTGGTCCAGCTATAGCCATCACCAAGTGTTGGGACATAGTTACACCCACCATAAGTGGGAATGCTGTAAGGACCCTAAGAATCTACATGAATCAATTCATAAAGAAAAATAGTTTTGATAGAACTTACAGGAATAGAAAGTCTAGGTTGTCTAACCACAGGGCAAATAGACAAATAAAAGATTGCTAAGAATAAAAGGCATAGGTAATGGAAGGAATATCATTCATTCTGGAAAAAAATGTAACCTAGACTGTTATGCCATAAAATCTCCATTTTATTAGATTTAGAATGATATTTACAAGGGCCAGATGCAAGATGATTCTTACAAGGCAAAGAAATTACAATAGGTAATGGAGAGACAAAAATATCTGGTATATTAGAAACACATACAGGAACTGAAACAGGAAATGCAAAATTATAAATAGTAGGAATTGAGACACTTGGAGAACCAACAACATGAGAATCCTGAAACTTATAGAGTCCAACATCCAAATTACCAAGTTCCATTGGCCTCTTAAGTGAAAGATCCTGAAAAAAAGAAGTGTTTTTAGTAAAATGGAATGTGCAATTTAACTGAGAAGTCAGTTGAGAAATAGTATGAGATTAAAATGGAAAGAGGAAAAATAAAGGACATTGTGTAGTGTACAATAAAAAAAATTAAGAGAACCAGTGCAAGTGACTTTAACTTTGTAGGCATTGGGTAGGTTGACCAGATAGGATATGGTTAAGGGATAAATGCCAAAAATAAGATCTTTATTATAAGTCATGTGGTGTGTGGTACCAGAATCTAAAATCCAATAATAACTAGACAAATCTCCTAGAAAGCGCATACTGAAACTATGTTCATTATTATCAAACATAGAAAGAATACCAACAAAATTTATAGAAGCCATGAGACACAATTGAGAGTCAGAAATCTGAGTGTTCTGAAGTGAGTGAAGCAACTGGTAATACTGGTCCTTAGTCAAACCAGGAATCACAGACCAAGGTTTAGAAGATTTCTATGATAAACCAACCTGAACGCCAAGTCCAGGAGAAGTGGTAGGCTGGATTTCCATAATTGCAATAGTTTTGTTATTTCTAGTAAACTTGAAATGAGAAGGATAGCCATTGAGCTTATAGAATTTGTCAATTAAATTCCCTGGATTCTTACAATATTTTCATAAGAGGATGGACTTTGAAGGAATGTTCTTAGAAGCTGAAGAGTAAGTAAAAAGGAGTACCCTTTTGAAGAGGTTGCTTAGTAGAAAGGCTGAGATAAGCACTAAAGGATGCTGAATAAAGAGTGAACTAAGCTTAAGTGGTCACTTGTCTCTGTCTCTCATCTTGTAAGAGAATGATATAGGCAGTTCCAAGAGATGGGACATGATTCATCATGAGGAGATTCCCTTGAATCCCAATATATATCTCATTAAACCCCATAAGTAACTGATAGAGTCTATTCTCATCATCTTCTTGAAGAAGAGAAGTCCTAGTCCGCAATTATATCTGTTGGCATCCCTACTACACATTTAACCTAGTTCATCCCATAGTTTTTTTAAGTTTATTGAAATAGGAAGCAATATCCAGACAACCTTGACTAGTAGAGTCAATCTCCTTCTTAAGTTCAAAAATCGTTGTCTCATTGATAATCCCATACCTTTTATGTAACTGATTCCAAATACTTTCTACAGTTTCTGAGTACTGCACACTTTCAGCTATCTCAGATGAAAGAGAACTAGTGATCCAATAGATCAATAAATGATTACACCAATTCCATTGCCTAAGATGAGGTAAATCCTCGAAAGGTCTAGGAAAACTGCAGTCAATAAAAGCAATTTTGTTCTTAGCTGAAAGAGAGACGACCATGTTTTATTTCCATCCTCCAAAAATAGTACCCGAAAAAGGGTTCAGAACAAGTAAAATTCCAGGTATATCAGAAGATAAAAAGTGTAAGGGATTCGAATGTTCAGGTATAAAAGTGGAAGTAGTAACAGTCTAAGTAGGTGCAGTGGAAGCCATAATCAAATGTTCAAAATTAAAGAAACAGACAAGGGAAAAAAAATGTCGAAAATAAGCTTCGAAGATACCAACTTCTTCTTATCACCGGAAGAATATGCCCTTTACAACATTGAAAATGCCAAAACGAAAAACCCTAGATCCACAAAATGCGCAACCAACTTCTTCTTATCATGGAAAGAAGATGGCCTTTACTGCATTGAACACGCCAAAACAAAAACCTAGATCGACAAAATGAGCAACTTCTGAGATACTCGGGTGAACACAACTTTGATAGACATGATAAACCTCAAATTAAATATGAGTCAAAAATTGGATTACGATATCCTAGATCTCCGGCTAAGTGGATTCTAACTACGGCGACCAAAAAATCAGTAACAGAAACCGACGAGGGTAAGATCGTTGGAGAGCGTATGACGTCAGGAAGCAAATTTCCTGCTCTGATACCATGTAAACTTAACGAAATCGAGATGAAAATGAAGAAATTATCAGTATTCATTCATGAACTTAGAGAGAGAAAATAGAGAAAATATTTGTGACTTTTCATTGACCGAAGAATGAGTTAACCGCCTTTCTAGAATGTACTATTCCTCTTTATACATACTACCTCAAGTTTTTATATAGTACAAAGTGGTCCTATATAAATAAATCTGCAATTGGGCCAACTAATCAGCTTGGGCCTTTGATCAACTGGGCCGTCGGATCATTTTTATTATGAGGTCCAACGCTTAGACATGTTGTGGAAAGCTAAAATTAATAAATTAAGAGAAAAAACATAATATCCTTTTTTTGAAACGAGCTTAGAAAATAGTAGAACAATCAAATTAAAACGAAGGAGTAATACATATTAGCTAGGTTTGAAGGTTTTTGATTTTTTTTTTAATTTTACTGGTTAGTCATTAAACATATATATGGACTATCAGAAGAATCGTAACTTATACTATAGTATTTTTTGTATAGTTTTCGAACATCTAAATTTTAATTTTAAAAATTGTATTTATCTAATTCAAAATAGCACCAAAGTTTATTCAAATTGACTCTACATGCCAAGTAAAAGTGAATCGAAAGAAGTATATAGTAGTAAAATATAGTAGTGTAGCCTTTATTATCAAATTAATTAAATGTGTTTTACAATTGATGAACAACAATTAAAATCCCTTTCCAATGATTTATAATGGAAAGTTACGTAATAGATGCTGTAAATTATAATAATAAACAATTTAAAATATTTATATAAAATTTTTTGTTGAGTCTCCAAATTTTATCAAAAATAAAAACAGATAAAGTAACTTACATTGAGTCCGTGCTTAATGTATCTAGTTATTAATATATAGACGCAAATAAAAAAAATATAAATAATGCATAAACTCTTTTTTTTCATTAAACTATATTTTTTTATTTTAGTTTTCTGTTGCTTCTTGTTATGTAAGTTGACCACATGATCCCTCACATGGACGGTTGTTAAGTAATGCTAATTATTGTACTTATGACTGATTAAAAATGTTTGGTTATCAACGGGCATATTTAATTAAGTAGTTTCGATATTTTGGGAAAATGATATATTCAGTAAGCTATAAGATAACAATACTCCCTTCATATTATATTAGTTGGTCATCTTATTAAAAATAAATGTCCTATATTAGTTGATCACTTATTAAATCAAGATAGAATTAATTAATTCTCTCCCATTTTACCCCTACTATTAATAGTATAAATTAAATATGAATAATTACAATTATAATGTTCATTCCTATACCAAATGAATATCGTTAATATAGATAAAAGTAAAATAATAAAATTTATCTTTCAATTTATGATTTTTTAATCATCGTGTAAAATAGAATGTGTCCACCTAAAATAGAACGGAGCGAGAACTCCTTTTCATTTATTTTTACTTGTCCATACTAAATTTTAGGCGCTTCTTAAGAAATAACAAATGAAGTACATATTTTATATTGATATTGATAGTATTAGTTGGTGCACAATCCTGAAAAATGATTTGAAATGAATAGTTAATAAGAAAACAATTTAATTTTTTTTTATCAATATCTTGATATATTAAAGTAGTTAAAATATAAACAAAAATTTGCATTTAGTGATAAACAGAGTAAAAAGTAAACGAAGAGATTATTACTTAACATCTGCCACAATCTACGCATACAAAAACTAAGTACAACTTTCGAATTTACTATGAAGGCGTAAAGAAGTATGTAATTTGGGTTTGATTTATTAATGTGTTGTTTACTACTTTGCTTGTGCTTATTCAAATGAGACTCGCTAACTTGAACTTTGAGTACATAATTATATTATTTTGTATTTAACTTCAACTAAAATCTTTGACCAATTTAAAGCGTTTATGCTTAGTTAAATATCTCTTAGACAATTTTTACAAAGAACAAACAATAGAAATATCGGATGTTTGATCTCTAATTACAAAACACTCCTAAATTTTAATAATTACAGTAGATATTGGAGGAATTGCTCAGATACACAAGCCAAAATTTGCATGTGTCTGAGATATACAAACCAAAATCGCGACAACGTACGGGTACAATGTTGGGTGTTGCCAAAAAATTAATGGAAAGCAAAAGAAGGACAGTGGTGCTGAGATACAAGCCGAGCTTCATCAATATCATGGAATAAAGAGTTAAAGCTCGAGAATATGCTAAGTAAGAAAGGTGAAAAAGAAAGAAAGAGGTTATGGACGCAAAGTGACTATTCTTAACATTCAACCCTCATGCTAAAGACTCTTATTACCTTAAGGGTATTTTTATAATATTAGTATAGGCTATAAATAAGGAGAATAATTTATTTTAGACTTAGACTATTTTGATATGTCGAATTTAAAGAGTGAAACTCTTGTGAGACATGACTAAGGTCTTTGTTGCTATCGAATATTGATGGGATTACTTGCTTGAGGATATCATTACTCTTGAGAGTGTCTCGATAGTATAGGTTTCTCTTAATAGGAGGTTATGGTTTTCGTACAACCTTGGTTGTCTATTAAATTCTTACTTATGTTTGCTAATATAAATTTGATACTTTTTTTTCATGAACAAAATAGGCACGTGATGACAGCTATCACACCCTCGGTACAGGTAAGCCTATCCCAATCCAAATTTACAATTATGGTAATATAGAAATGGAAGAAGAGAGAATAAACTCACCATCAGCCACTACCTCGATCTTTGCAACGTCAACTCCAAAGGAACGCCATCTAACATCTACCAATTGAACCAATACCTGTACGGGGTGAAAAAAATAAAAAACGGAAAGAAAAGCAAGAGTAAGTATGAAAGCCACGTGTACTTAGCAAGTATCATCGATAACCAATCCTAATCCAAAGCGATAGAGAGAACCACCACCCCAACTACCAAGGTTTCTCCAAATGATCCATAGCCGTTAAATTTTTCACTTCATCCTAATAGAATAACCCAACATAACAGTCATAACATCGTCCATAAATAGGGTAGGCGTATAAGTCTAGATGAGTTAACACTAGCCATTTTATGAGCAACAAAAATAGAAAAACATTTGTAAGGAAGACTTACTAACATAGTATATCAGGCTCAATTATCATGTTTAATCAATAACCTATGATAAAGTAGTTAGAGTGTACAAGTATGTGAATGTCACGCTACCACTAGGTACGACATGACATGTCTCACTAATCAAGTTGTAATCACACCCTACATCTCATGTATACCTTAACTCCCAAATCATACATGAAGTCGAATAACACGATATAACAAAGTGAAATAAATATTTAATACACAATATCGCAAACAAGGTTCAATTATGATAATTAAATATAAAAGCAAGCACTCAACAATAATATCAAACCATACCAAGAAAATGTCATGCAATCCAATGTGGTGATGATCATGAATGATTGAAAGCCATCGCATGACTTTATTTATATACCTACCAAGCCTCAGTGCTCCTAAGATCTTTTAATTTAAAATAAAAATAAAAATCAGTGCTCCTAAGATAGGATTTATGGGGGATTCGCAACCCATATACTCTTATAATCTTAATGTCATGTCTCAAATCAACCTTATCAGCACATCCCTCGGTATAGACATTTTATAAAGTTTCTCATTTTCTTACAAAATCAGAATATCTCAGTGGTACCAATGTCTAATGAATATGCATGCGCGATATGAAGATGTAACAACCAATCAGTATGAAGATCAAAATTCATTTAATACATGTATAAGCGAGCTCAAAATCAACTTAATGTATCAATAATTCATGATATCAGTTTTCACTTGGCACCACTGTCACGACTCAAAAACCAAGGGCCATGATGGCACTTGTTGCGGCAAGATTTGACAAGTAAGCTTATCACCAAAATTATTATGAAATGAAAGATAATACCAAAATCTAAGGCAAGACTTTTAAAACAGAGTCAAACCACACAAACATGATAATAGCAAAAAAATACAGTCAAGATACCAAATCACATTTTCACAACTTGGTGTCACAGTATAAGAACTAACTAATACAACTCGAAGTTAAAATATATGTGACATGTCCAAAAAGAAATAAATCTATCTCTGAATACAAAAAGGACATAGTCTAGATAATGAAAAAACAGTAGACAACTCCAGATGCATATATTAACTGCTACCTCAAATAGACTCCAAGTATCACCCGAATCAACTGTCGTGCGCGCATTTGTACCCGGATCTGCACTGAAAGAGCATCGTAGGGGTGAGTATGTCCACTTGTACTTAGTAGGTATCATAGATCGATTGGGTATAGTAGAAAATAAAACATACAAAATACACACTAGGGTACGTCACGTAGAATAAAAAATATCCTAAACGATAGCCCACACTGTTTTCACTAATAGTTCTTCCATATTCACATATACCACATGCAAACATGAGAAAGAAAATACAAATATATAGATATAACACCTACAAATATGAGAAGACGTACACATACACAAATATCACATCAAGACAATAATGCTACATAGAATGAGCAACAATAACATATGAAATGCAATGAATATGATGATGATAATGACAATGATGATGTAATATAATGCATGAGGTTGTCGCACAACCTCCATTTACACCTACCGAGCTATGCACTAGGTAGGACCCATAGGGGGTTCATTAATCCATATACAATCCAATAACCAATAACAATATCCACGACTCCTCTCTGGCACATCCCTCGGAGAGGGTCCATATTGATGTCACAGACTAATATTTTTAGTATTTCCACAGTGGTACCAATGTTTCATGAATGAATATGATATGGGGATGAAATGCTCATAATCAACCAAATGATAATTTCCAATTCCTACCAATATACAAAGTGTGTGAGCCAAAAATCTACTCAATAAACCAGTCATTCACGGTCCAACATAATCCACATACCAATAAAGTAAGATATACCATATTTGATACCACACAATTATCAATTTAGACAATTTTCCACCAAGGATAACACCCAATTATTTAAATATTAGGCCAATATCATCATGTTAGATCCCACACAGTCACACATAACAGATAATGTCTCAAAACCACTAAATAACAATAATACAGGCCCCCACACGGGCATAACACAGTAACAATTTTATTTTCATGATTGATCCCCATACCCATAACATGATTTTATACCACTATTTGCTACCCATCCCAGTCTGAAGGAAGTTAACCCATAACCTACCTCAAATGCTAAAATTCGTTACAAACAAGCCTTCAACTCGTGCTTATTCCTTATGAATGGACCCACAATTAACTAAAATGTAAAAATATAAAAACTACGCATCAAAAGAAAGCCAACAATACCATGTCCATTTTTGGATCGGGGTTAAAATGGAACCCCAAAATATGTTCATGAAAAAAGAGTAAAATTAGAATTTTTGTCCGAAAATATATTTTCCACAATTAAAGGAGCTCTGGGGAGAAAACCCAAGCAAAAATGATTTGGAATTGGGGTTTAAATTGAAGAATGATTAATTTAGGCCTTCCAAACTAAAATTCTCAATTTTCATCTTTGAATTCATGTTTTAACAAGGTTTTAATGATATAAATTGAAGAAAAATAATTAAAATAGGGTTTTGAAGCTTACCCAAGCTAAAAATGAAAAAAATAGCTCAAAAACTTGAAACCCAAGCTCCAGGCCTAAAACATAATGAAGAAAATGAGAAAACAATTTTATATACCAGGTGCTAGGTTGAGCGGTCAAATGACCGCTAAAGCGATAAAGTACCGCTTAAGCGATACCCACCAATGCGAACCAGTTTGGTAAAATGGGTAAGGCGATACCCTTGCCTAGCTGGTAGCTGACCACTAAAGCGGCCAAGTGGCGCTTTAGCGGTTGCACCAACTGTCGACACTTGGAAATTTCAAGTCTCCGTGACCCCTCGAGATTCATCCAAAATCCCGAGAATGAAAATGAACTATGTTACCCTATCAAATTCAATGCTCTAGACTTAATGGCGACATCAGATTTTTGAAAAAAATGTTGTTTTCACAGAATTGACCCCCGAGACCTATTGTCACAACTTTTCAAATAGGAGGTCAAAATGAGAAACAAAAGCCGTAAAACCATACCACCCATGTTACCAACCCAAAATTAATGTTTCGGATCTGCTGGCGCAGTTCGTTTTGCCATCCGATATGTAGATTAAAAAAATATTGACTGAAGTCAACTAATAAGCCTTTAAGACCATTAAATCTACAATCTTGCACAAATCATGAAATGCATTGGGAACTGTGCCAATCATCCCCACCCCCAGAAATACAACAATGCAACCACGGAGAGAGGTAAAATGGTCAAATCACACAAAAATAAATATTTTACACAAATCATCAAAAATTAGGTCATTACTTAATCCATTACTAAGAATTTAGTCGGTCCTCAAACTCAAGGCAATAGAAATACCCAAATCAACAAAAAGTTAGGGATAACTACTACACATATCAGACTCGACCTCCAATGTAGACTCATTTACAGATCGATGCCTCCACTAGACCTTAACTACATGAATAACTCTAGAACGCAATCATCTAACATCCCTGGCTAGATTGGAGACATACTCCTCAACAAAACACAACCGCTCATCTAACTAACTGAATACTAATGAATAACATGAGACTTGTCTGGACTGAAATGTCAGCATAGAAACATAGATAAACAACTGATAAATCTGGAGGTAATGCTAACTCATAAACTATATCCCCAATAGTTCGAAAGATTTCAAAAGGTCCAATATACCTGGGTCTAAGCTTTCCCCTCTTCCCAAATCTCATCACGCCCTTTATGGGAGACACACGAAGAAAGACACGATCACTAACACTAAATCTCAGGGCACGAAGTCTACGATCTACATAGCACTTCTTCCTACTCTAAGCCGCTCAAAGTCTATCCTGGATGACCCGAACTCTATCGAAGGACTCACAAAACAAGTCCATACCTTGAGGTCTAATCTCAGAAACCTCAAACCAACCCATTGGAGAGCGATATCGCCTACTATACAAAGCCTCAAAAGGAGCCATCTCAATGTTGGAATGGTAGCTACTATTATACGCAAACTCTGCCAAAGCTAAATGCTTCTCCTACTGACTTCCAAAGTCCATCACATAAGGGTGAAGCATATCCTCCAAAACCTAAGTAGTCCTCCCCGACTGACCTCTGTCTGGGGGTGAAATATTATACTAAGATCAACTCGAGTACCCAAATCCTCCTGAAAATCCTTCTAAAAGTGAGATATGAATACTGAACCTCGGGTTGAGATGATAGACACTGGCATACCATGAAGACGTACAATCTCAGAAATATACGAGCCAGCCTCTCAGCACTGAAAAAACCTGAACCAGAGTGAAATGGGCAGATTTGGTCGATCAATCCATGATGACCTAAATACTATCAGATCTACGATAAGTATGAGGCAACCCAGTCACGAAGTCCATAGTGATTTATTCCCATTTCCACTAAGGAATGGGTCACCTCTGAAGCAAACCACCAGGCCTCATATACTCGACCTTCACCTACTGGCAACATAAGCAATAATCCATAAAGTACGCTATATCCTTCCTCATACCACTCCACTCGTAATGTTGTCTCAAATCATGATACATCTTAGTCACTCTAGGATGGATGGAATACCTGGAATAAAGAGCCTATTTAAAAATCCATCTAATCCAATCACCCGCTCTCGACACACAAACTTAGCCACCAATCCGTAAGATACCACCTGGATTAAGCGAGGCTTCCTTAGCCTCACCACTTAACACCTTATCCTAAATCACTCTCAACCCTACATCATCAAATATATGAGCTCGAATATGATCTATCAAGGAAGACCTAGCCTCAAAAAAAGCCAAAATACATCTAGGTGTCAAAATATCAAGCCTAACCATCTGGTTAGTCAAAGACTGACCTCTAAGTCCAAAGGTCTTTCCTAAGTCAAAAGATGTGCCAAGCTACCCATGCTAGTCAACTCTTAGCTCAAGGCATCCGCAACCATATTAGCCTTACTCGGATGATAGAGAATAGTCAAGTTATAATCCTTATACAACTCAAACCAATAATGCTGCCTCATATTAAGATCTCACTAGGTGAAGAAGCACTGAAGGCTACGATGATCTGAGAAAATAACTCAACTGACATACAAGTAGTGCCTCCATAACTTCAAAGCAAACACTACCATGCACAACTGCAAATCATGGGTAGGGTAACTACTCTCATGGGGATTCAATTGACGAGAAGCATACACAATCTACTTGCCCTCCTACATTAACACAATACCTAATCCAACATTAGAAGCATCACAGAAGATGGTAAACCCACGCCCTCCTTGGGCAAAGTCAAGACAGGAGATGAAGTCAATAAATCTTTAAGATTTTGAAAACTCACCTCACAAGCATCATACCACTGAAAGAAAATCTTCTTCTGAGTAAACTTGGTCAACAAAGCTGCAATTGATGAAAAACCCTCAACAAAGCATCAATAGTAGCCTGCTAAACCAACAAAACTCCAAATCTCAATAGGAGAAGTAGGCCTAGCCCAATCAAGAATCACTGTAACCTTGGCTAGATCAACCATAATACCATACTTGGTCACCACATGAACTAAGAAAGAAATAGACTCCATCTTAAACTCACACTTGGATAACTTAGCATACAATTTCTCATCCCTCAATCTTTGAAGTACAATCCATAAATGCTCCTCATGATCGGCCTCACTCTTGGAATAAACCAAGATGTCATTTATAAATACAATGACAAAAGAGTTGAGATACGGTCAAAAAACCCAATTCATTAACTCCATCAATGCGGTTGGGGCATTGGTCAACCCAAATAACATGAACAAAAACTCATAATGATTGTACTGAGTTTAAAAAGCTTTCTTTGGGATATCCAAAGCTCTAATACTTAACTTGTGATACCCAAACCACAAATCAGTCTTTTAAAACACTGAAGCTCCCTGAAGTTGATCGAACAAATCATAAATATGAGGAATAAGATACTTATTCTTAACTGTTTCCTTATTTAACTGTCGATAATCAATACACATATACATAGAACCATATTTTTTCTTCACAAATATGATAGGCACACCCCAAGGTGATATACTAGGTCGGATAAATCCCATATCCAATAATTCTTGTAGTTGATCCTTCAACTCTGCTAGGGCCATCCTATAAGGAGGAATAGAAATAGGTTTAGTGCCTGGCTCAACATCAGTTGCAAAGTCAATATAACAATTCTGAGACATACTAGGCAAATTTGTAGGAAAAATTCCATAAAATCGCGGACAACACAAACAAAATCCAAAGAAGGAGGGGAAACCACACTAGTATTATGAATTTGGGATAAAGAAGACAAACATCCCCTCTCTGCCAAATAACTAGCTTGAAGGAAAGCTATAACTCTCTTTGGAACCGAATGAAGAACACCCTTCCAAGCTATCCTTGACACACTCGTCGAAGCTAAAGTCACAATCTTAGCATAACAATCTAGGTTAGCATGATAAGGAGCTAACCAATCCATACCCAAGATAACATCAAATCCACCATATTAAGGACAATTTAATCTACCCATATCTCACGCCCAATAAAGGTCACAACACAGGATAGGTACACCTAATCCACCACTAAAGAGTCTTATGAGGCTCACAAGAAGAATCAATACCCAAAGCAAAATATGCAAATACATACGAGAAAGTCAATCACTAATCAAATAAAACAAATATAAATCTAAAGCAAACAGGGATGATACCTGTGATAATAGCATCGAAAGCTTCTGCCTCTAGTTTGGTGGGTATAGCATAGCACTATCCATGATCGCCACCTATCTGAGTAGCCCCCTACCACCACTACCTTTGTGCCGTGAACCTTTAGTAGAACCTCTACCCCGCACAGCTGAAATTGGAGTAGCTGTGAGAACACAGTAGGGATAGTCCTTAGCCATATGGACAACCTTATCACACATAAAGCAAACATTGTGGCCAGACTCAATACTAAAAGGTGCGACTGAGCTAGAACAGCCAAGCGAAGCTACTGAACCAGAAGTCCTACTACCTGAACTCTGCAAGGCTGCTCACATGGGTCTACCATGATACCCATGAAAACATCTAGAATATCTTCCTCGAGAAGTATGACCTCTAAACTCACCCTGATGACTACATCTTCTTGGCACCTTCCTAAAATCCTTGATGAATAGACACAGTCATCCTAACATGATCTATACTACTCTAAAATGATGCTCCATATACTTTTATCTAAATCATAGCTAGCTTAAAAAACATCCAACCCCTTCACAAACTTCCAAATCTTCTTAGACTCGGTGGCAATATTGGCATAATAATATCTAACAAGGCATGGAAACGTGCCTCATACTCCATAACAGTCATGGAGCCATACTCTAGGTGATCAAATTTGTCTCTCATTTGATCCTTTAGACTGTAAGGCACAAACCTCTATTTAAAGGCCTTAGCAAAACTAATCCTAAGTCATATCAGGAGAATTGAGTGGTCTACAAATCAACAAGTGACCTCCATCAATATCTAGTGGCATCTCTCAACTGATAAGTAGTATAAGCAACCCCATGTGACTCTAGCAAACCAAGGTTATGCAACTTCTTATAATAGTCTATCAACAACTCTTAGGCATCTTCGCCTACAACACCACTGAACATAGGAGTGTCCAAACTAGTGAATCTCTCAAACTAATTCTAATCCTCAAAATACATAACTGTACTTGCAATAATAAGAGGCATAGTAAATCTAGTTGGCTTAGATACCCATGAGGAGGGAACATAGATGAAGGCTAAACTCCTGATCTCATAATACCATGCTCAGATACATGTATTAAAGAAGAACAAACACTCGGAGTCTGTGAAGTACCATACATTAACATCGGTTCCATAAAAAGATCCACACTCAGGATCGGAGAAATACCATAAGCAGACTGTAGCACAGATGAAGGTACAATACTTAGAGCTGGTAGAACACCAGGTGCACTCAAAAGAGTACCATCCAACTAGGTTAATAAGAGAATTAGTAACTCCTCCAAGACTAGGGTAGAAGAAATCGGTAGGACTAGTGTAGGCCCCATAACTCCAACATGCTCAACCTGAGGCTTAGGGAGAGTCCCCTAGTGCTATCTCTAGATGGGGAAGATCCTTGTGCCCACCCACTACCTCAAGGTTATCTATAACTCGTAACTCGCTCTCTAAACTAGGATCTCTCATCGAATAAATGCTTTGAATATTTAACCTTATAAGATCAATTCATCACCATCTACATAGAAAAGAGTGATTCCATTAAGAACATAGGGTATGAAAAATTCACATGATGAGGAACCAAAATAAGAAAAGTTTCCTAAAGACATCTTATAGCCTCTCAGAGATAGATACAGACGTCTACGTACCAATTCGTAAGACTATTTTAGACACCTTATTCTTATACTATTGAGACCAATAAACCTGGCTCTTATTCTAATTTATCACGATCCAAAAACCAAGGGCTATGACAACACTTGTCATAGCAAGCCTTGACAAGTAAGCTTATCACCCAAACTAATATAAAATTACAGATAATACCAAAATTAAGGCAAGGCTCTTAAAATAGAGTCTAACCAGACAAATATGATATAGAAGAAATGTCATGACCCGAGACTACCCTCTAGTCATAACACGATGCTTAAGGTCACCAATGACCCCAAGCTAATCCTTGATCTGGCACAAGCTATAAAATGTATGAAGGAAGGTAACAAATATTGCGAGAAAGTATTTAGAATAAAATATCTGAATAATTAGCTCAAGGTAATATTAAAAGTAACTGAAAATATTACTGAAAAACATAACTAACTCTCTGCCTGTCTGAAAACCTCAAAACATGATGAGTTGTTGGGATAGGTCCCTAACTAACTGAAATAGCATGAAGTAAAATACTGGGATGAATAATTAATAGTATAATTAGTCCTTGACCAATGAGTACTCACCAATATTGTAGCTGAGTGGCATAGGGACTGTCTATGTGAGATCTGGGAATTGAGTGTCCGAACCTGTGTTATAAGATAACATAGCGCAGAAGAGAGTACACAGTCAGTACTTTGAATGTAATGGTATGTGAGATAAGAACTAGATGATATACATATAGGTACTAAGCATGAATACATGAACATGTAAAAGGAATGCAAGACCAAACATAATCAAGTATTGAAATAATTTGAATAACTAATATATGGACACATAATTTGAATAACTAATATATGGACACTTAGTCATATAAACCTGAATTAATATAGTCTAAATACTGAACAAAAATTGTGGGAGCTAATATTTAACCGATATATCCCAATTTGAGATAATCAGGGTCCAACGTGTAACCCCAGTTGGAAGAGTGTCAGTACCATGCCATAGGTACCAACATTGGCTATGTGGATCTACTAAACTGATGTCCCGAAGGACTAGGGTGTCAACCCTCTACTAGCCAAATGACCTCTCAGAACCTTTGATATCATCATAGTTCTGGAACTTAGGGACTGCTACTAAAGGTCTCCACCCTTGACTGGAAGGTGAGCCTTCATCCCTAGATTCGCTTGGTGCTAAGTTCCACTCCCAACTGAATTGACACTAATACTAATAAAAGTTTAACATGATTCAAAATTGATAAATGCTCAACATGATAGTGGCATAAATTTAACGATGGAAGCATGGTATGAATAACTTATGACATAAAAACTATAACATGCATGAATATCTAGGTATCGAGTTTTCATTACCCACTGACATGGAAGAATACATTAAACATGATAACATTATTGGTATACTTGTAAAATGATTCATGATTATAGACCCCAAAATATAATATCTTATTAAACTAACAGAATTCATGATTCTGAGTATGGAAAAATACAAAGATTATGAGAATAACATGTACACATGGTTCAATTGCAAGGATAAACTATAATTCTAAGAAAATTCATAATTGCCATCGAATCCTATGCATAAAAGGTAAACTAAACTTGAGAGTTTTAGGAAACTTTGGTACTCAATGGGTGAAAAGGGCGGCCTTTACCTAAATGTAGAAGCCTTGGGTGATTTCATAAAATCAAGCTTGAACTTGAAGAAACCTAGGTACTTTGGAGAGAAGAGGAAAATTACCTCTTTTTGATTTCTCTAAGTGAAATTATTATTAATTATGTAATTGGGGATTTTTGAGCTTTTATACTACCCTTTAGAAGCCCAAATGACGTGGTTTAGGCTTTTAAATGAATGGGAAAAAACTTAAAAGTCACTGAGAAAACATGCAAGAAAACCCCATTCTAGTTGTTATGACTCGCCCATGACCGGTCATAAGACATGATCTGAGTTGTAACCTAGAACACTGAGGTTTGGGTCCCTTTCTGATCATACTACGACTTCTCCCTAATGACTTGTTATGACTTGCTATGAGTCATTAGGTAGAGTCATAGTCTGAGTCTTGATTCTTGGGTCATTCACTGGTCAAGCTACGAGTCCACATAACGACTTGTAAGGTCAGAATACGTGTCATATGCTGGACTTATATCACTGGGATGAATTCTTGGTTACATACTACTGTGACTACGAGTCCCTTCTAATGACTCATTGCCACTGATTATAGGTCACAGGGTGTAGTGATAGTCCCTGGGCTAAAGATGAGGGTTATTTCTATCCAGACTATGAATACTCGTAACAACTCGTAACATCTAGTTATGGGCCATCATGTGAGTTGTATCCACTGTCAACTGATTGAAACTTTGGGAAAACTTGCATAACTTTTTGCCGCGATGTCGAATTAATACGAGATTTAATGCATTGGAAAGCTAATTTAGTGGCCTATCTTTTTAGGGGTCTAGATCTTGAAAATTTAGGGTATTACAATATCTCCCCCTTGGGATCATTTGTACCTGAATGAAACTGTTTGAACTGGGATACTAGGAGAAACTAAGATCGTGCATAGAATACTTATGAGCTAAATCATGACTAAATATCTGAATCTGAGACATGATGCATGGATTGAATTAAAGTTATGAATACATGCTATCACATAAGGATGGATGGATAGATGAGTGGAAAATGAGAAAATTAATTAATTAAGAAAACTATTACCTCAAGCTAAATCTGGATTTGAAGAGAAAAAATGGGGACACTTGGCTCGTATATCTGGTTTTGCTTCCCAATTAGCTCTCTCAGCTGACTGATTTCTCCATAAAAACTCTATTAAAGCAACCTCATTATTCCTCAACCTACAAATTTGATGGTCAAGGATCTCAACTGGGTTTCTTTATAGGAGAAGCTATCTTCCACGCGCTCACTCTCTAAAGGAACGACTGAAGCTAGATCACCAATGAATTTCTTTAGGAAAGAAACATGAAACACTGGATATAGTGATCCTAACTCTGCAGGCAACTCTAACTCATAAGATACCTTCCCGAAATAACTCAAAATCCTATATGGGATAACATACCGAGAATTGAGCTTCCCTTTCTTACCAAATCTCTTCACCCCTTTCATGGGAGAAATTTTCAAATACCCAAGGTCACCGATATCAAATTCAAGCTCTCTTCTCCTCATATCTGCATAGGATATTTAATGACTCTGGCCTATTTTTAGCCTTTCCCAAATTAACTAAATTTTCTCCATCACCTCATACACTGAGTCTTATCTCTATCAAAGCTGGTTTGCCAACTTTAAATCAACTAATAAGAGTCCTGTACCTTCTACCATAAAGAGTCTCAAACAGAGCCATCTGAATACCAGAGTAATCACTGTTATTATAAAAAAACTCAATCAAAGGCAACTGATCATTCCAACTACCATTGAAATCGATAACACAAGACCTCAACATGTACTCTAAAGTCTAAATGGTCCTCTCTGCCTGACCATCTATCTTGGGGGAAAATGCGGTACTGAGATGCACTTAGGTACCAAGACTCTTCTGAAAGGCCTTCCAAAAATGAGAGGTAAACTGAGTACCTCTATTCAAAATAATGGTCAATGGGACTCCATGTAACCTTACCAAATCCTGAGATAATATTGAGCATAATCCTTGGCTGAATATGAAGTATGGACTGGCAAGAAATGGGCTGACTTGGTCATTCTATTCACAATGACCTAAATCAAATCATGCTAACGACGCGTATGAGGTAAGCCTATAACAAAGTCCATATTCACCACCTCCCAATTCCAAGTGGGAATGCTAAATTGCTAAAGAGTACCACTAGGTCTCTGATGCTCAACCTTAACTTTCTAGCAATTTGGACACTTAGACATAAATTCCACTATATCCTTCTTCATACCATTCCATCAATAGACTTCCTACTGATTATGGTACATCTTAGTGTCTCCTAGGTGAATACAATACCATGAACCATGTACCTCTGCTAACATTTGCTGCCTCAAATCATCCATATTCGAAACACACAATCTGTCCTGACAAAGATATACACCATCATTCCCTTGGGAGAAAACCTCAACCTTTTGATGTCAAACTGTCTTCTTCTGCTTAACCAAATTAGGATCTCTTTCTTGCTTTTCCTTTACCTCAATAACCAAAGAAGATTCCAAGCCACGCTAAACCCACATAATACCTTTGGCTGAATCAACCTACCAAACTCCCAATCTAGAGAGATGATGAACCTCACAAACTAACTCCTTATTATCATTCTTAACATGGGCTGCACTCCCCATAGACAGCCTGCTGAGGGGGCGTCGACCACAATGTTGGCCTTACTCGAATGATACTTCACACTTATATCATTGTGTTTCAACAATTCTAGCCACCTTCTCTGATGAAGATTTAGGTCCTTCTGAGTGAACACATACTGCAAACTCTTATAATTAGCAAACACATCAACATAAACCCCATAAAGGTAATGCCTCCAAATCTTAAAGTCAAAACTAAATGATGCCAACTCAAGATCAAGAGTTGGGTAGTTCCTTTTATGAGGTTTGAGTTGTCTAGAGACGTATACTATAACCTTTCCCTACTGTATTAACACACACCCAAGGCCAAATCTAGAAGTATCAAAATACACTATGAACCCATCTAAACCCTCTGGTAGAGTCAATATTAGAGTGGAAGTGACTTAAGTCTTTAACTCTTGAAAACTCTTCTCATAGGAATCTATTGACTTTTTTTAGTCAGTCTGGATATGGGAGAAGCAATAGAAGAAAATCCTTCAACAAACCATCTGTAGTAACTGGCTAACCCTAATAAACTCCTAATATCTGATGCAGAGATGGGTCTAGGTCAGTTTTTAGTGCTTTGATCTTTTTAGGATCAACTCGAATACCCTCACCGAAAATGATGAGACCAAGGAAATATAATAATTTTAACCAGATTTCACACTTGCTAAATTTAGCAAATAACTGGTGATTTTTAAGGGTCTGTAATACAATCCTCAAATAATCTATATGTTCACTTTCACTACGAGAATAAATGAGGATGTTATCCATAAAGACTATGATGAACATGTCCAGTAATGCTTAAACACTTTGTTCATCAAGTCCATGAAAGCTGTAGGAGCATTCATTAGTCCAAAAGGTATAACTACAAATTTCTAGAGACCATACCGAGTTTTGAAGGTTATTTTTGGAATATCACATTCTTTGAGTTTGAGCTAATAATAGCTGGATCTGAGGTCTATCTTAGAAAAATAGTATGCACCCTAAAATTGGTCAAAAAGTCATCAATCTTGAGGAGAGGATACTTATTATTTATTGTTACTTTGTTCAGCTGACGGTAGTCGATGCATATTATGAGAGAACCAACTTTCTTACGTACGAAGAGAACTGGGGAACCCCACAGGGAAGACTAGGCCTGATAAAGCCCTTATCTTAGAGATCTTTCAACTCTTCTTTCAATTTCTTAAGCTCAACTAAAGCCATTCGGTAATGTGGAATTAACATCGGCTGGGTATCTAAAAGGAGATCTATTTTGTAGTCAATTTCCCTTTCGGGAGAAACTCTGGGTAGATCTTCAGAAAATACTTTTGGAAAATCATTTACTACTAAAACTAAGTCAAGACTAAGGGTTACAGAACTTGAGTCCTTGACTTGGACATGATGATAGATACAATCCTTAGTTATCATTTTTTTGGCCTTAAGGTAGGAGACGAATTGACCTATAGCCACTGAGCTACTACCTCTCCATTCTACAACTGGCTCATTAGGAAACTAAAACTAGGCTATTCTTTTTCTATAGTCAATGAAGGCATAGAAAGAGTGCAGCCAATCCATACCAAGAATGACATTAAAATTGATTATCTCTAATTCTATGAGATCTACCGAGGTAAATTTTTGGGATATCATGACTGGGTAATTTTTGTACACCCATTTGGCTATAATGGAACTAATTAAAGTAGACACTGAGAAGGGATCTTCTAAGATTTTGAGACTGACACCAATATTCACTGTTATATTGGGAGTAACAAAAGAAAGTGTGGCTTTGGGGTTTAATAATGCATACACATAAAGGTGAAAGACTTGTAACGTACCAGTAACCACATCAGTAGAACTTTCCTAATGCTGTTATGTTTGAAGGGCATAAAGTCAATTTTGACACTGTCTAGTAGTGGCACTAGAGTTGGTGCCCTGCTGAGTTGGGCGGTCTACTGGGACTGTAGAAAAGTTAGCCTGACCTAATTGAAAAAATTATTTACCCTTCTGGCCTACCACTGGGCAATCCTTGATCTTGTGGCCTGGATTGCCACACCCAAAACACGTATCACTGGCAACCACGCCCTCACCTTTGTTGTTTTTTTCACACCTCTTGTAGACGGGGTTAGTGTGGCCACTATTCATGCTACCCGAAAACTCAGAGCCTGGTGCTATGTCCTGATTGTACTGCCTCAACTTAGGCACTAGGGAACTGGTTAAGGATAGGGCTGGGGATGAAAATTTCTGGCAGAGCTGAGAATGATTCTTGCTATCTGACCTCTGCTGAGAAAAGTATAAACTACCAGTTCTGGCCCTCTTATTATGCCTTTCCTTTTCTTTGAGATTCTTCTTTTCAACTTGATGAGCATAAACCATCAGTATAGATAGGTCCATCTCCTTAATAAACATAGCTATTCTTCACTCATTAACAATATCTATAGAAACTCAAGATATAAACTTACTCATCCTGTGACCTAGAATCGGCCACCATAGTCGGAGCATATCTTGCTAGCTAGGTGAACTTGAGTGAATACTCCTTCAGACTCATGTTACCCTACTTCATATTAATGAACTCCTACACCTTGGCCTCCCTTAACTCAATTGGGAAGAACCTTTCTAAGAAAGTAATAGCAAACTTATCCCACTCTATAGGCCCTGCCTCAATACCTCTATCCTCTTTCCATTACTTAAACCAAGTATAAGCCATTTCTGATAATTGGTAAGAAGCTAAGTTAGCACTCTCACTTGAAGTAACACCTATAATACCAGTCATCTTCTGCACATAGTCTAAAACCTCCTGTGTATTCTCCTCAAACTTATATCTAGAGAATGCTAGGGGATTTATTCGAGTAAAATACTGGATTCTGGATGCTATTATACCCACTATAGAGTTAGCTGGGGCAATGACCTACTGATTGTTTTGAGGAACCATAGATTGGGATAGTTCTATAAGAGCAACCCTAAATTTGGTGTTAGAGACCTGCTCATTCAGAGGGCCTTCGGGAACAAGTGGTGCAGGTTGGTCCCTATTTCTCCTTTTATTTGACCTTCTAGGAGGCATCTTCTGTAAATGGATAGAGAATGAGTTGGAAATAGAATTTTAACAAAGCTTACGCTCCATCACATGACTTAAATACTGAAAGAAAGGAAACTTTCCTAAAATGTCTTGTGGCCTCTCGCTCATAAGTTTGACGTGTTTTACACCTATGAGCAAGACTCTACTTAATGTGGCTTTTAGACACCCTATGAAACTTTAAAACTTGTTCTCTGATATCAAGTTTGTCACAACCTGAGACTACCCCTATTCATAACACAAGGCTTAAGGTCACAAGTAACCCCAAACTAACCCATGATATGGCACAAGCAGTAAAATGCATGATGAATGGTAACCAAATATTTTGCAGAAGTCTTTGGAATAAAATATCTAAATAAGAAGCACTAGGTAATATCAAAAGTAGCTGAAAACATCACTGAAAACATAACAAACTGTCGGCCTGTCTGAAAGCCTCTAAACATGATGAGTTATTGGGACAAGTCCTAACTAACTCTGAATAACTGAAATAGCATGAAATAAAATACTGGGATGAATAACTAATAATATAACTGGTCCTCGACTGATGAGGACTCACCAATGCTGTAGCTGAGTGGCACAGGGATAAACTACGTGCATTCTAGGAACTGAGCATCTGAACCTATGTTATAAGACAACATAGCACAAAAGAAAGTATACGGTCAGTACTTTGAATGTACTGGTATGTGAGATAGGAACTAGCTGATATACATATAGGTACTGAGCATGAATGCATGAACATGTAAAATGAATGCAAGACCAAGCATAAGTATGTACTGAAATGTTCTAAATAACTGATATATGGACACTTGGTCATGAAAACTTGAACTAATATAGTTTGAATACTGAACTGAAACTATAAGAGCTAATATTTAACCGACATGCCCTAGTATAAGCTAATCAGGGTCCAACCTATAACCCCAGTTGAAAGAGTGTTAGTACCTTTCTAAGGCTACCAAAATTGGCTATGTGCATCCACTAAACTAATATTCCGAAGGACTAGGGTGTCAACCCTTTATAGACAGGTGACCCCTAAAAGAGTGTCAATTCTCTACTAGCTGAACGACCTCTCATAACCTTTGCTGGCTACATAGTTTAGGAACTTAGGGACTGCTACTAAAGATCTCCACCCTTGACTAGCAGGTGAGCCTTCATCCTTAGATTCGCTTGGTGCTAAGTTCTACCCCTAACTGAACTAACACTAATACTGATAAAATTTTAACATGATTCAAAACTAATAAATGCTCAGTATGATAATGTCATGAATTTAACGATACAAATATTTATGAATGACTTGTAACCTAAAAACTATAACATGCATTAATATCTAGGTATCAGGTGTTCATAACCCACCAGTATAGAAGAATGCATAAAAACATGATAACATTATTGGAATACTTGTAAAAAATTTCATGATTGTAGACCCCAAAACATAATATCTTATTAGACTAAGGGATTTCATGATTCTGAGAATGCAAAGATTCTAAGTTTGTGAGAATAACATGTACACATGGTTCAATTGCAAGGATAAACTGTAATTCCAAGAAAGTTCATAATAGCATAAAAGGTAAACTAAACTTGAGAGTTTCAGGGAACTTTGGGACTCAATGGGCGAAAGGGGCCCATGGATGAATATCCCACATATCTGGATGTAGAATCCTTGAGTGATTTCTTAAAACCAAACTTGAACTTGAAGAACCCTAGTTTCCTTGGAGAGAAAGAAAAATCCCCCCTTTTGATTTCTCTAAGTGAAATTATGATTTATCATGTAATTAGGGATGTTTTTAGATTTTATACCACTCTTTGGAAAACCCAAACGCCGTATGTTAGCCTTTTAAAGGAGTGTAAAAAGACTTAAAAGTCCCTAAAATGTATCGAAAAACTCTGTTCCAGTCGTTACGATTCACTTTACGACTCGTAATTTGTGTCATAACCTAGAACCCTGAGGTTTGGGTCCTTTTCTAACCTAAATACGACTTCCCCCTAACAACTTATTATGACCAACTATGAGTTATTAGGTAGAGTCATAGTCTGAGGCTTGATACTTGGGTCATTCACTAGAGTCCACATAATGACTCATAAGGTCTGACTATGAGTCATATGTTGGACTCATATCACTTGGTTGAATTCTTAGTGACACACTATTGTGACTATGAGTCCTTTCTAATGACTCGTATACGCTAATTATGTATCATAGGGTGGAGTCGTGTCACTGGGCTAAAGCTGAGGTTATTTTTGTTTAGACTATGACTTCTTGTAGTGACTCATAATGTCTAGTTATGGGTCATCATGTGAGTCGTAGACACTAGCAGCTAACTGGAACTTTGGGAAAACTTGCATAATTTTTTTCCACAATGTTGGATTAAGACGAGAACTGATGCGTTTGAAAACTAACTTAGTAGCCTATATTTTAAGGGGTCTAGAGCTTGAATATTTGGGGTAGTACAAGTTCAATCAAGATACCAAAACAAATCCCCAAAACCTAATGTCACAGTATAAAATCTAACTAATATAACTAGAAGTCAAAATATACATGACATGCAAAAAAAGGGATGACTCTATCTCTAAATAAAAGAAAGACATAGTCTAGAAAAGGAAAAAGTATTAGTCAACTCTGGATGCGTAGATCTACTGCTACCTCAAATAGACTCCAAGTATGCCTAAATCAATTATCTTGCAGTGCACTCGTACCTAGATCTGCACTAAATAAGTGTAGTAGGGGTGAGCACTCTCCACTTGTACTTAGTACATATCATAACCCGACTAAGCAAAGTAGAAAATAAAGCATACAAAATACACACTAAGGGCACACCACCTACAATTAGGAAATATCCCAAATGATAACCCACACCTTCTCTACTTGCAGTTGTACCATATTCACATATACCACACGTAAACATAAGAAAGAAAATACAAGCATACAAATGTAACACCTACAGATTATGGAAGACATACACATACATACATATTATATCAAGACAATAATGCTACTCAAAATATGCAATAATATATATATAAATTCAATGAATATAATAGCAATGATTACAATGATAATGTAATATGATGCACGAGATTGTCATACAACCTCTGTATACACCTACCAAGCTATGCTCCCATGTAGTACCCATGGGGGGGGGGTTTGTCAAATCATATACAATCCAATAACCAATAACAATATCCATGACTCCTCTCCAACACATCACTCAGAAAGGGTCTATAATAATGTCACATACTAGTGTTTTCAGTATTTTCAGTATTTCCATATTGGTACCAATGTTTCATGAATGAGTATGATATGGAGATGCAATTCTCGCAACTAACCAAATGATAATTTCTAATTCCAACCAATATACCAAGTGTGTAAGCCAAAAATCCACCTAATAAACCATTCATTCATGGTCCAACATAATCCACATACTAATAGAGTAAGATATACCATATTTTTTTGGTTAAGTGGATAGTCATTGAAATAGATAATGAAAAAGAGTTTATAAACTTAGTTGATCGGGTTATTAGACCCCATATCTGAATATAAGTTTACATGGCTTGTGTCCATAAAATTACATTCCACAACTTCCCCAGGGAAAGTAGTTACTAGTATGTCTGCTTCTACATCTTTGTCCACATACATAGGAGGAACTAGCAAAATCTGTGGCCTGTCCAAAACTTCACTCCTGACCTTTTTCTTAGCAAGCAAGTCTGCAACTCTGTTTTGTTACCTGTATGTGTGACTAGGTACTGGAGCTCTCAATACCTGCATCATCTACCCACACTCTGATATAGGTTAGCATATGGGGGATGATTTTGGTTAATGTAAAGAATGGACTGCATGAAATTAGTATTAATTTCTAGAGGGTAAGATTTCCTTCTATAGCAATTTTCAACCCTTCCAAGATGGCCATTAGTTCAGGTTGAAGGGTTGAGATGTGGTTATATGCTTTGGTAAAGCCTACAACCCACTCTCCTCTAGAATTTCTAAATGCCCCTCTTATCCTCTCTTAGCAGGTTCTTTTTTAATAGAACCATCAGTGTTAAGTTTAAAGATGCCTGGTTTAGGGGGCGCCATTTTACTTAATTAGTGGTGGTGTTTTTCCTTCCAATTGGTTTCTTATCAATGAGGAGGTGATATTCAGTAGTAGTGGCTATGGTATTGGTAATGAAAATGCTGAAGTTTTTGTTGTTGAACAAGTTATCATTCTTATTCAACCAGATATTCTACAAGCAGAAAGGGATTATTTGGTCCCACTTTAGCTTGTTATTGAAATGTTTGTTTTTTTATAGCTTTCCATGTGAGCCTCCAGTTTTCGGTTGTGATGGCTCCAGAGTCAAAATTGTCAATGGATGCATTGATAGAGGCATGTATAACCCAAAACATAATTGCTTTAGAGCATTTGAAAAAGATATGGTTTATATCTTTCTCTTGGTTATTGCAGTGTTTGTAGAGCTTATAGATAAATCTATGTTATGGAGGTAACTTCATGTGGGAAGTAACCATAAAAAAGTTTTCATTTTATTTAGGCTTTAATATGCCAGACATAATTGAAATCCTTATCTATAGGCCTATGCTAGCTTTTGTTGTTATGTATAGAGTGGTAAGAAGATTTCGTGGAGAATTGTCCATTTTTGTGGCATTTTAAAAGAGGTCATTTTCTCTGTTGTTTTGGCTAGGAATGAAGCAGTTTTAGATTATGCATGATAGATCAGTGGGAAGGTCAAAAGATATGTGACTAAGGTCACATTTCCGGTTAGAAATCATAGAGTTTACCCTGAGTTGGTCTTTTCCTATGTTAAGAGGCCCTTAGATTTGAGATCTGATAGATTCCAAGTTGGGAATCTATTTATTTTCAAAAAATCTAATTTTACTATCTTTGGTAGTGGTCTATCTCTAATTCTTTTAGCAAATGTTCTAACCTTGTAGGATACATTTCCAGATCTGTGAGGTGGCCTTCCTATTTTGATTACTACCATAAGGTTTGCAGTGTTTGTTGTAAAGTAGCCTTGCCTATGGAGATTGGGTATTGTGTTACATTATGGTATGTTGAACTTTATTTTGTAGCTTACTTTTGCTAATGCCTAAGCCTCCTCTATCTTTAGGAAGAGTAATGGTGTCCCAACGCACTAGGTGGACTCCTTTTTTATCAGAAGTGGTGCCTCATAAGAAGTTTCTCTGAATTCTGTCTATGACCTTAGTGATTTTGCATGGAAGACTGATGAATTGCATAGAGTGAGAAGGAATGCTGCTTTAGATGGCTATTGCTAATATGGTTCTACTAGACATGTTAAGCATTTTAGTTTTCCACCTTACTATCTTACTTTGCATTATGTTTATGATGTATTGGAAGTCGTTACTAGTGGGTCTAGAGTGGAACATGGGAAAGCCTGAGTATTTCCCAAAATTGTTGCAAGTTGGTATGATGAGGATGGTAGAGCATTGGTTGGCATTATCTATGTTGCAGTTTTTTGAGAAAAGGACCTTAGACTTGGTGAGATTGAGTTTTTGTACAGACCACTCACAAAAAGTATTCAGGTCTAGATTAATAGCATTGCAATCCTCAAGAGTGTCTCTAGATAAAAAAGTTAGATCATCTGCAAAGAATAAGTCGGAGAAGGTAGGGTCTCTAGGAGATACAAAAATGGGGCTCCTATATTTTTTCCTGGACCATCATGTCAATGGTTCTAGACAATCTTTCCATGCATATTATGACTATGTATGGAGAGAGAGGGTCTCCTTATCTGATTCTCTTAGAGAGGTTGAAATTGAGAGTTTTCCTACCATTGATAAGTATGGAGATAGAAGAAGTAGTGATGCATGACATGATGTTATTTACCAGTTTGATTGGGAAGCAAAAGTAGTCTACTGTGTCCTTTATGAAGGACCACTCTAGCCTATTAAAGGCTTTCTCTAGGTCAATTTTGAGAATCATGTTTCTTTTTTTCCTTTCATTTGTTGAAATGAGTTAGGAACTCTTTGACGATGATAAGATTACCAGAGGCCCATCTATTAGAGAGAAAACTAGCTTGGCATGGACCAATGATGGAAGGAAGGATTGGTTTAATCCTATTCATAATGATTTTGGTGACAAGATTATAGGAAGTATTGCGTAGACCAATGGGTCGGTATTTTTCAATGGAGGTAGCATTTAAGCATTTTGGGATAAGGCACAAGAGAGTTTCATTCATACTTAGATTCATAGTCCTAGTATCAAAGCTTTCTATATAGAAGCTATGATTTTTCCCTTTACTATGTTCTAATAATTTTGATAGAAGATAGGGTTAATGCTATCTTGCCCAAGGAAATTGATGGGATTGAAAGCCATGATGGCTCTGTAGGTTTCAACAGAGGTTAGGGGAACATTAAGGGATATGATGTCATCTTGAGAGAGGTGATCCATACTTCTGTCGTAGTGGGTTACTCTCCATCTTGAGGATGTGTGGTCAGTGGTGTAGAGGGTGGAGTAGTAGTCAATGATGTGACTTGTGATATTCTCAGCTTTTGTGATGGGGTTCCCGTTAGGATCCTGAAGAGTAAGGATTTTGTTTCTTCCCCTTCTGTTAAGAGTTGAGGTATGGAAAAATCTAGTGTTTGAGTTTCCTCATTGGAGCCAATTTATCCTAGATTTTGTTTTCCCAAAGTCTTCTTCAAAATTTAGGAGATTGTCATACTCTGTTAGCAGCTCAGATTCTAGCCTCTGAAGGTAGAGACTGTGAGGGTAGTGGATAGAGGTTTGGATACCCTGGATCCTGGCTAGAGTTCTTTTAATTTTTTGGAAAATATTTCCAAAAGTGTGATTGTTACAGCTAGAGGAATTATGCTTGAGGGATTTATTAGCTTCTAAGATGTTGTTGGAAGGATGAAAAAAGGAATGGACAAAATTAGAAAAGAAGGGGTGGCCACACCATATGGGTTCCATGCTGAAGGGTTTCCCTTTCTTGGTATTGGTGTGGTTGGTTAATATGAACAGAAGGGGCCTGTGGTCTGAGTGAGTCCTGGGTAGATGAGTAACACAAGTGTAAGGGTAATTTTTTATCCAAGAGTCATTATCAAGACACCTATCAAGTCTCCCTAGGATTAAGCTCTTCCTATTTTTATATCTTTTATTTGTCTAGGTAAACTTACTACCTTTAAATCCAGGTATACCATGTTACATTGGTTAAGGCATTGCCAGAACAACTCTGCACTCTTATTATTTATACTATTCCCCCCATATTTTCCTTATCCTGAAGGACTTCATTGAAGTCCTTTCCAATGAACCAGTCACCTTTTATAGTTTTGGGAGATTATAATCAAGTTCTCCCAGAGGTTACTCCTAACACTAAAATTTTTACTAGCATAAATACAGGAAAAACCCAAGTGTGATAAGATTAAAGTACCTTCACCATGATATGAATTCCCTAATCAGAGATGGATTTGTCTTCTAACTTGAAGATATTTTCTTTCTATATTATGACTATACCCCCAAAAGGGTCTCTAACTTCAGACTGTATTTGATTATCAAACCCCAGCTCTTCAGTGATTTTCTTATGGTCAGTCATCTTAGTCTATAGGAGGACTAACATGGAGGGTTAACAAGGGAAGTTCAATGTCCTTTGAAGCTAGCACTATTATATTTCCTAACATTCTAGATCATAAAGCTTGTCATGGTAGTTTGGTTGGTTTGATTCTCTTCCAATTCTTTGTTCTTAACTGGTCTACCTTGAGGGTTCATAATATGTTTTACTTTTAGAGTGATAGTTGGTGGGGAAGAAATCATTTGGCTCTTCACTATTAGAAGGCACTTCCTCAGGTTCTCTAGACAGTACACTAAAGTAGCTTCTCTGCAGGGCTCTTTGAACTCCTTATGGAACACATTTTCCAGAGAAAAAGCCTTGTGTTTTATTCCCCAAGGGAGTTTAATATCTCCTAAAGCTCCTGGTTGTACTGTGTTAATGCTTCCAGTATGCTGGTGTTTCCTACTTCAAGGTTTCCTCCATGAGGAAATAGGGAGTTGTTGTAGAAGAGATTCTCTTGGGGTGTCTAAAGGATAAATAAAGGGCTAACTAGTGTTGTAAGAGTATTGATGGGAAAGAAGGTTAGGATTTGAAAGGTCTGATTTAGGAGAAAGTTGTACTCTACTGAGGAGAGTTGGTCCACATTACCCAAGAATTGGGCTTGCAGGAGAGACTACATCTATACCTGATTTCCTCTGAGGAAAGAAAGTCCAGAGGGGAGGGACGATGTGTTTTAGGAGAGGAGTGAGGACTACTAGCAGATTTTTTTAGAGACAGTTGATTGAAAGAAATGGGAAAAGGTTCATCAGAGAACTTGGATATGAGTACTGGGTAAAGATTGTTGGAGAGACAGTCCAAAGTGGGTTTAGGAGGTTGGCCATGGAGTAGGTTCTAGTCTTGGATAGAAGAGATAGAAGAAAATGGGTATAAAAGGAAAGAGAGAGATAACGGAGAGGTGGGAGATGAAGCGGGTGCAGTGAACTGAGGTTACGGTAGAGGCGGTAGAGTTTTGGGAAGGTGAAAAGGTGAAAAAATGATAATAATGAGGTAAGAGAAAAATGAGGCGTGAAAGGAGTTTGATAAGAAAGGAAAAGATTTGAGTCAGAGTGTAAAAATATGAAAAAAACTTTACAAAAGATTTTTATACCAAAATAAAAGGATTTAAACATTTAAAGATCATTAAACCATAATACACCAAGTTTTTTCATAAAAAATAAAATCTTTCTTCAAATAAGGGTTTTGTAAAGATATCAGCAAGTTGATTTTCAGAATCAACAAATTGTAAAGAGAAATCTCCACTTTCTACGTGATCATGAATAAATGATGATTAATGTCTATGTACTTGCCCTAGAATGATGCACCATGTATTTTGACAGACTAATAGCACTAGTGTTATCACACATGATAAAAACAGACTCAAATGATAAGTTAAAATCAAGTAATTGATGCATGATTCATAAAATTTGAGTACCACAATTTCCAATGGCTATGTATTCTGCTTTGGTAGTTGATAGGGCAACTAAATTTTGTTTCTTACTGTGCCATGAAATTAGGGCATCACCAAGATTTTGACACATTCCACTTGTGCTTTTTCTATCACTTTTTTCACCTACAAAATCAACATCTGAATAACCAACTAAATCAAAATTTAAGGAGTGAAGATACCAAAGTTTGATGTCTTGGGTCTCGATGAGATAGTGAATGATTCTTTTGACAGTAGTTAAGTGGGAATATTTGGGAGCCGATTGGAACCTTGCATATTTATATATGCTGAACATAATGTCCAATTGACTTACTGTTAAGTAGAGTAGAGATCCAATCATTCCTCTGTACGTCTTTTCACCAATATCCTTCCCAGTAGTATCCAAATCCAGACTTGTTGAAGGACTCATTGGAGTCCCAAAAGCCTTTTCTTTTTCCATTCCATATTTTTTATGAGCTCTTTAGTGTACTTAGCTTGACTGATGAAGGTACCTTTGGTGATTTGTTTGATCTGTAACCCTGAGAAGAACATGAGTTCTCCCATGAGGCTCATTTCAAACTCTCCATTAGATTTGCAAAATTCTCATATAAAGAAACATTAGAGCTTCCAAATATAATATCATCAACATAAATTTGTACAATAAGTAATTTAGAATCCAATTTTTGAGTGAAGAGAGTAGTATCAATTTTTCCCCTTTGAAAATTTTTAATTAGCAAAAAAGTACTTAGCCCTTTATACCATGCTTTTGGATCTTGCTTGAGATCATAAAGTTCTTTTGAAAGTTTGAACGCATGATTTGGATAAGAGGATTTTTCAAAACCAGGAGGTTTCTTAACATAAACCTCTTAATGAATGTAACCATTTACGAAGGCATATTTTACAACCATTTGATATACTTTAAAACATTTGTATATAATAAAGGATAATAAAATTTGAATAGATTCAAACCTTGCTACGGGAGCAATGGTTTCATCATAGTCTATACTTTTTTGTTGAGAGTAGCCTTGAGCTACTAATCTGGCTTTATTTTGGATAAACTTACTTTCCTCACTTAGTTTATTTCTGTAGACCCTTCTGGTTTTGACAACTGAGCAGATCTTTATCCGTTCAACGAGTCTCCATACTTGATTTCTTTTAAACTTTACTAGTTCCTCCTTCATAACATCAACCCAAAACTCATCCTGAAGTGCCTCATCAACCTTTTTGGGCTCAATTTGAGACACAAGAGCATTAAATACTTGCTTTCTTAATAAAGCTCTTGTCTAAATATTATCATCTGGATTTCCAATGATAAATTCACTTGGAAAACTTGTACTGTGTCTTAATTCTCTAAGAATATTGGTTTTAGTTGATTCATTAGCAGAAGCTGGCTCTGGATTAACTTTAGTTGACTCATCAATTGATAGTTCAGGAGTTGTATTTGCTTTGAATCCTGGTTGTAGATCATTTACCTACTCTTCATCAAATCTTAACCTCATAGAATAGTGATTAGTTTCATCAAATACAATATGCATAGATTCTTCAACGCATAGAGTTCACTTATTATAGGCTTTGTAAGCACGACTAGTTAGAGAGTACCGAAGAAAATACCTTTGGCACTTCATGGGTCAAATTTCCCTAAATTATTCTTAGCGTTGTTCTGTATGAATCACTTGCATCCAAATGAATGAACGTAACAAATATTAGGCTTTTCCCCTCTCCACAACTCATAAGGGGTCTTATTTATAATTGGTCTAAAAAGATATCTTTTGATTATGTGGCATCTTGTGCTTACTGCTTCTGCCCAAAAGTGATCTGGTAAGTTGTGTTCTAGCAGCATGGTTCTTGTAGTTTCTTGAAGAGATCCATTTTGTTGAGAAGATCGAGGGGATGAGAAGTTTTGCGAGTAGCCATTTTGAGCACAGTATTCCTTGAAGGCTTTGTTTTCAAATTCTCTTTTATGATCACTGTGAACATAGGTGAGGAAGTGTCCTACTTCTCTCTGTACTCTTTTACAAAAGATCTAAAAATTTGTAAAGGCGTCATACTTATGAGCAAGAAACATTACCCAAGTAAAACGAGAATAATCATCAACAATAACAAAGACATATCTTTTTCACCAATACTTGTGATTTTAGTGGGGCCAAATAGATCCATATAGATTGTTTGAAGAGGTTTGGTGGTAGTGACAATGTCTTTGTCTTTAAATGTGTCCGAGTCTAATTACCCAGTTGGCAAGCATCACAAATGTGATACTTTTCAAACTTAAGTTTTGGCAGACTTTTCACCAGTTCAAGTCTTGAGAGTTTCTCGATGATATGCATACTGGCATGCCCAAGATTTTTGTACCACAACCAAGTGTCGTTGGTTTGAACAGTGTGAAAAGTTTTAGTAGAAAAGTTATGGTTATTCAAAACATAAATATTGTTAAAACGTTCACTGATAAGAGAAATGAATCTTTTTTCATGTTTGATGAAGCAACTTTCAGCTTTGAAGGAGACTCCACATCCTGCGTCACACAGTTGACTAATACTAAGCAGGTCGTGTTTGAGTCCTTCTATTAGATATACTTCAATAAGTTTGCATGAGGAGTTAAGCTTCACTGAGTCTACTCCAATAATGTCACCTTTGGTATTGTCACCGAACCTGACTAATCATCCTTTTATTTGTTTTAGAGAGGAAAAAATTTCTTTCTTTTCGGTCATGTGTCTGAAACATCTATTGTCGATGACGCACATTCCTTTCTTATAGTTTTTGCAGATGTGTCCCTACAAAATAGGTAAATTAGTTTTTCTTAGGTACACAAGTGGTCTTGGGTCCTTAATGGTTAGATGAATTCCTTTTGGGTATCCAAATCCACATGCCTTTAGATGTTTGTCTACAGTTGTGTGATTTATGCCCCTTTTTACCACCGGTGTAGAAGATTGGTCCTAGAAAAGAAAAGGAAGTTTTAGCCAATTTAAACGAACTTGTTGAGGAACTTTATTTTGTTTTAAAAGAGTTAGATCTTATGGAACTGTGACTTGGTGATTTTTTAATTTTGTTTAGTTGTATTTTCACATCATCAAGTTTTTCATGAAGTAGGTCAGTTTTAATTTGACATGCTTTAAGTTCAACTTGCCAGTTCTTTCTTTCCTCTACAAGCTTTCATTTCTAACTTAGCTTCCTAGTTTTTCTTTTCTTTAGATAATTTATTGTATTTATCAATAACTTTTTGAAGCTCGTCAGTAATCATATTAAGATTTGTTTGAAGAATGTTACAATTATGACAATTATAGGGTCTTACCTTACTTGATTCACATTTTTCCATAAAGCACATATTTTCCTCCTTTGTCTCTTCTTTTATTGCATCTTCATCACTCCATTCCCCAAAGTTTTTATTTTTATGGATGATCTTTTCCTCAATTCAAGAAAATTTTATTTAATGCGACCCGACTTTCCACAGTAACAACAACAATCATCATTTCCTGTGAATCTATTATTATTGAATCCTTATGGTCTCTGTTGCCTTTACTTCAGGATTTGCCTTACTCCACGATTTATATAAGCCATACCTTCACTGTTGTCCTCTTCTAGTGATTCTTCTTCTCTAGGTGTTACAACATTAAAGGCCACTGGTTTCTTCTTTTTTTCTTGTTGTACCTATTTATATAATTTTGTTAATAGGCAATGAGATTACCTCATAGTTTGCCGTAGGTTATATTGTGAAGATCTTCATCTTCTAGAATGGCATCCTTGGTCTCCCATGCTTTTGGGAGGCTTCTTACAAGTTTTTTAACTTTCAAACTATGTGAATAGATCATTTCCAATGACTTTAGTTCACATACAATGCTACTGAATTTAGCAGACAGTGATTCCACACTTTCATTCTCTTCCATTTTGAAGATCTCGTACTCATTGACCAATGCACTAATTTTTGCCTTTTTGACTTTGGTGGTTCTTTCATAGGTTACTTATAGTTTGTCCCACATTTCTTTTACGGTTTTACAGGTTGATATCTTTTCATATTCTTCACTGCTAACTGCACAAAGAAGTAAACTTATAGCTCTTACATTATTTTTGATCACCTCCTGTTGTTCCTTGGTGACTTTAAAGTTTTCAAAGTCCTCTACATCGATACTGCTTGATTCCTTGTACTTCTATTTTTCTTTAATTCTTGGAATAGGCTTTGGTCCCTTCTTAACGACGATCCACAATTGGAAGTCATTTGACTGAACAAAGATCTTGAATCTATTATTCCAATAGGAGTAGTGTTGTCGATTGAAGTATGGTGGTCTTGTGAAGGAATGGCCATCTTGAAAAAGAGCTCCTGGAATTTGATAGTTTGCCATTGGATCTTTACTCATGTGTGGTTAAGCAACACTGTTAGTGATACCTTCTCTGATACCAATTGAAAGTCAAGGAGGGGGGTGAATTGAAATTTCTTGAGTCGACTAGTAAAGTTAGGTAGTCGAATCTCCTACAAGTAGATACACTTAAGCAAAATAGAGTTAAGATTAACTATGCAATTAAATAAATAAGTAACTAAAGTAATAACACAATAATTTATTCTAGTTCGGAACATCAATGTGGTGCCTACTTCCAGTCCCCTTGGGTTTTAAGAGTTTTCTTTAATTCTTCAAAGTAGATCCAGAATATAGACGTGGAAAACAAGTTTAGAAGTTTATTTTGATATTCAAATCTTGTGACACAGCTTCAACTGATATGACTAAGTTGACTCGATCTTTCTTTTGTAACTATTGTAAACAGGGAGTACATAGTTTTATTAAGACTAAGATTGAGACACTCATTCTTTTGTAAGGTTACGTGAGTCTTCAAGCCCTCAATCTTCTATTTTTATATCATTCGGTTGATACTGCTTCAAAAGGAAACCCAAGGGATTTTTTCTCAATCAAGGATTTAATTCGGCTCCTTAATTGAGGGTTATACATCCATATCAAATATGCCGTATATACTATGCTGCTTGCCTTCGATCACTGTCATTCTTGTACATATCAAATATGTCCATGAAACAGGTGTGCTTTTCTTTCCATGTGCTCTAGGATCTTGTTTATTAACTTTCTTACATTGACAATCTTTACGAGGTCCTTTATTAATGTTATACCAAGTATATCATCTAGGAAAATCTTTCCTGCCTTGATTATCCTACTTAGTGTATTTTTTTTATTGACGAGATCTTTGAGAGATCTTTTATTGATATTGTATTCAGGATTCCAAATATCTCCTATGATGATCTTCCTTTCCTTGATTATCCTTCATGGTGTTTCTTGCATATTAGAAATAGATTAGTTTGTCATTATTAAAATTTTACTTTGATATGGGAGGCTAACAACCATAACCTGTGCATAGGGTCCCTTCCTCTTCATAGAGAACTTCTTACCGGTGGTTTCCAATAGTGACTGTTTTCTTAACTGAGGTGTTCAGTAGAACTTGGATGTGAATCCTAGTGTACCTCCCTATTAACATTCCTAAGATACAGGAGTTGATTTTTAGTAAAATGCGTATTTTTTTCCCAATTTTCTCTAAGATCCCTCAATCATAGAACTTCGTTGGCAGTTGGGGTAGGTGAATTCAAATAGCCATGTGGGTTGGGTGGAGTATTGTGGCATAAATTTTGATTCCAACCTTTTGACAAAGAGGAATTTGCCAACGATGAACCACGACCTCTCATGGAGAGCTTTGTTCATGTTGTCGATCTTGTTGAACTTTGCAATGTAGAAATCTTGACCTAGATCTATGAGACTAGATTTTTTAAGGGTTTCCATAACTTGTTTAATTTGGTTTTTAGATACTGATCGCTGATTCTCTTCTTTACCAATTTCACGTTGACTGAGGATTGACATGGTAGATAAATTCTAGTTTTATTTTCTTCAGACAAAATGATAGGTTCCTTTTCATTGTAGAGCCTGGTTGTCTCCTATTGTAGAATATGCGTGTAGGACTGATTGAGTTTTAGTTTTTTTCTCCTTCAACATCTTTGAAGTATTATTTCCCCATTGGGTTTTCATCCATTGTGTATTCTTTTTAAGGGGCGCTGGGTCCGGTGGTTTTAAGATGGCTAAATGGTTTTGTTTCGATATTGGTTGGGATGGCCGATCATATATCTAGGGGTCTTTTAGAGAGACAAAAAAAGATATACCATATTTGATACCATGCAATTACCAATTTAGACAATTTTTCACTAAGGATAACATCCAATTATTCAAATATTAAGCCAATATCATCATATTAGACTCACATGGTCACATATAACAGATAATATCTCAAAACCACTAAATAAAAATAATACAACCCCCCACATGGTCACAACAGAATAACAACATCATTTTGATGATTGGTCCACATACCCATAACATGATTTTATACCAATATTTGCTACCCATCTAGTTAAGCCATAACCTATCTTAAATGCTGAAATCTGATACAAACAAGCCTTCAACCTGAGTGTACTCCTCACCAACTGACCCACAATTAACTAAAATATAAAAATAATAAATCTACACATCAAAAGAAAGCCAATGATATCCATATTGTCCATTTCTGGGTCAGGATCAAAATGACCCCTGAAACGAGTTCAAGAAAAAAGAGGGTAAAACTAGAATTTTAGTCCCAAAATATATTTTTCATGATAAAAGGAACTCAAAGGAGAAAAATTAAGTGAAAATAGTTTGGAATTGGGGTTTAAATTGACGAATAATTAATTTAACACTGCTGGGCCAAAATCCCCAATTTCCATCTTTGAATTCATGTTTTAAAGATAAAAATTGAAGAAAAATGATTAAAATAGGGATTTGGAGCTTACCCAAGCATAAAAATGGAAGAAGTAGATGAAAAACTCAAAACCCCAAGCTCCAAGTGTAAAAAATGGTGAAGAAAATGGGATTCTTTTTATATACCCAGGTGCTAAGTGTCGCTAAAGCGATCAAATGGTTGCTTTAGCGCCCTCTGCTAAAGAAAACGAGGGCCGCTAAAATGCCCTTACCCAGCTGGTAGTCGGTTGCTAAAGTGGACAAGTGGCGCTTTAGTGCCTACCGCTAATGCTGCCAAAGTGGCGCTTTAGCGGCTGCACCAGCTGTGGAGACTTGAAAATTCCAAGTCACTATGGACCCCTCGGGATTCGTCCAAAATCTAAAAAATGCAAATGAATGATGCTACCCTATCAAATTTAACGCTCCGAACTCAATGATGATATCAATTTTTTGAAAAAAATATTATTTTAATAGAATTGACCCTCGATACCTATTTTTACAACTTTTTGAATGGAGGGAGGGGGGCAAAATAAGAAACAAAATCCATAAAACCACCAACCATGTTACCAACCTAAAATTGACTTTTCGAATCTGTGAACGTACTATGTTTTTCCATATGATGCATCAATCAAAAGATGCTGACTGAAGTTAACTTAACAAGCCTTTAAAGCCATCAAAATCATAATCTCGCACAAATCACACCAAAATGCACCCGAAACTATGCCAATCATCCACATCCCCAAAAATACCACAACGCAACCATGAGAAGGGCTAATATGGTAAAATCACGTAGAAATAAATATTTCACACAAGTCACTAAAAATTAGGTCATTACAACCACCAGAATAAATAGTTAAGTAGTCATCTATATTATCATTTTCAGCCCCTCATTCGGGCATCACTATAATGGCTAGGCAATTAAATGCTCATATAAGGCTGACAATGTCAAGTCATGACCCTAAACAGGCGACATAATAATAAACAAGGAATTTAATGCACAAATATGACCAATAACATCAAGTAAATCCCCCACTTTGGCATCACAGTAATATATTGTCTCAAATCAGAAGCAATATGTATCTAAGCCCCTACTCGGGCATCACAGTAATATATTATCTCAAATCAAAAGCAATATGTGTATAAGCCACCACTCGGGCACATGATCATATATAATTATTCAATTCCATAGTGAAGTTTTCAAAAGCTCCACACAGACAACACGAAACAAACAACAATCTTAATAATAATAAGTCACTAACTATCCAAACCTGACTTGGTCCATGCATTAGGTATTATCAACTATTATAAGTATATTCATACTTTAAGTATCCTCTAAACCTCAATAATTCCATCAAATAACGATAATAACATAATCATCCCCTAGAAAGTCACCAAAACCTCAATTATTACATCAAAGTTCACTAAACATAGCTCAGGCTCTATAGTATCCATTATTAATATTATTCAAGATCAATGAGATAACTATCTCGATCTATGCCAAGTATATTCACAAGGATGAAAGACTAACTAGATAAGTAACTAAATAATAATGATTCATCCAAAGACTCTGATACTCGCGAGAATAATTTTCATTTCACTTAAGCAGGAGTCTTAATCCTAAGTGTTTTACAAAATATGAACAAACAAAGATAAAACACATAAAAACTTTAGAGAATGTAAAAGTACATCTCAACTTGTCTTTAAAGAAGATTCGCATGTGCAAGCACAGTCCAAAGCCTCAATCAAAAGCTCAATTGTTGCGCCGAAGCGTACGCACAAGTGTACGTGGTCTACCAACTAGTAAAATGACCTTTAAAATCCAAGTATTGATCTCATAGGTACTTGTGTTAAATAACTATCCAATTTTAGTTCACTGTTATGATGAATCAAGTGCTGAGTAACCAAGAGTTTTTGAGAGTTGACAATTAGAGTAAACTTAACAATACCATAATGTAAGGTCTTGAAAAATAATAGGGAGAAACCTAGGGTTAAGGAACTACGAACAATCCTACTTAGCTATATAACTTTTTTGGTTTAGTTAATTAGCTTGGTTGTTGGTTCATGGGGTTGATACCATGATTACATTCTTCCGAATCTCTAATGAACTATCTAACTTAGGCTTATAACTACATCATTGAGCGGGGATGCAAGAACTAAGTTAAAAGCATTTGTATTTATTCCCATCTATGAACCAAATAGGGAGAATTAGGTATATTCCTAACCTAAATGCAAATTATAACTTCAATCAATTGAAAGATTATAATCCCATCCCATATATCCCATATTCTATTCTATTGTTTCTCCTTCTAAGATCCTGATAGAATTATGCATTTATCCTAAAGGTCGCAAATCCATAAGATAAAACAAGAATGTTGATGTGCTATAGAAATATAGCACTTTCGATGCTTAAAACGAGGAAAATAAGCAAGTTTCGTAGGTTGTTTTGTTAAATATGATGTGTTTTGGGTATATTTTGCAAAAAACTAGGTTTTGGATGCAAAATTTATGAAAAATTTGAAAAATAGAGTTTTTAGCTACTTAATAGATTAATTTTAGGTATTCGTGACATTTTTCATATGTTCGGGAGCAAAGCATGTAATGAAAGTTAAAGAGTTGAAGCTTGGTTGCAAGTATAGGATGTCTACATGTGGACCACATGTAGCACATGTAGTCTATATAAGACTAAGGTAACTACTGGAATTAAAGATACCGAGGGCAAAAGAGTTGAAAAATAACTTCCAACACTTACCTATGTCAACACGTGGAACGTATATAACACATATGGGCCATATGTTGGTAAGGTAAATGCTAGGAGTCCAAAATCCTGAGAGAAGAAGCTACAAAAAAATCTTCCTGCTCATGTATGTGTCTACATGTGCCCAGCCTCAGGCCGCATGTGGCACATGCGCCCAATGACAGGCTGCATGTTGACACTACAAGTGGCCACCGACCCTTTTTTTTCCTTTTTTGTCTGGTCTTTGATTTTAGGGTTTCCTCATGTACTATAAATAACCTTTATGTGTATTTCAGTAGAATTTATGCACCCTAGATACTTACAAATATATTTTGATTTTGAGATTCAATTTTGGTCATGGAATTCTCTTGTATTGATTTTGGTTGATTAATTCAGTTAAAGTTTTGGGTTCTTACTTGTTATTATTGTGATTTAATCTTATGCTTTCAATCATGAATGTTGTTGATTACTTCACAAGCATGAGTGTCTAAAAACCCATATCTAGGGTTGTGGAAACCCAGGTGAATTAATGAAATAGGAGAGTGCTATCTTTGTTCTGAACCGATACCCATGCATGCGTTGTATTATCTTCACTTTAATAGATATATTAGTGGTTACAAATGTTAGGATCCTGCCTAAATTATTGCTACTTACTCCAAAAGAGGAGTAGTGACTAGGAAAACATAACTACAATAGTAATTTAAAGTTTAACTGTTGATCCATGCTACTACATATTATCTAAGTAAGATGGTTATCTGTCATCTAATAACTAAAGACTCAAAAGCTAATAGTTAACTGGGATCAAGATAAGGGTTAGTAAGGTGACATACTAAGACTCAAAAGGTAAAGGGTGAAATCCATCAACTCATCCAAAAGATCGTTGATGGTACACAACTTATCAGATTCTTCATGCAAAGTATGAGGTTGGTTAAACAATGCATGATAAGCCTACAGAGTTGAGAAGCTAGCGGGAACACAATCCTTGTATTCACCTATGAATAATTACAACCAAAGTTGATAATAACCACTTGTTCGATATTGCTACTCAAATCCCCCATTTACTTTTCCAGTTTGGCTAGTTGATTACAACAACTGAGAGCCACGATTCCACATATTCCATTCGACCCCAACCTTTGTTGGGTCATTATATTTAACAGTGACCACATAATATTCAGAGTGAAGTTATAGCTTGGGAATTATCTGATTTTGGAACCGTCGTTGAGAAATACGTTGTTGATTTGTGAATTATAGTTTTTGTAGTTTTTGGGTCATTTTGTTTTTGTTCTTAGTTGGGTATACACTGGTGTATGCCTAGCATAAAGAGTAGAGGAAATCCTTTACTCCCATTGAATCTGAATCCAGAGAGGATCCTACAAATACCTAGTAGGATGACAGAATAAAAAAGAGATGATATTCCTACAGGGGTTCTTGATGATGTGCTTCTCTCCTTCCGAAGGAGTACAGGATATTGTTGATCAATAGATAGGGGTGCTTTTAGAACAAGCTACTAATGAGAGGAGAGAAAAAAAAGAAGCTCAGAAGATAGATAGGGAGACAGAGCTAGCTAAGCAGAGATAGACAACAGATCACTGAGAAGCACTCAATAAAAATCAAAATAAAGTCAGAGGAGGCCATCCTTAAGTGATCCCAACATATCAGTATATGCAACCGTACAAAGACGATGAAGAGAATTTGGAATACATTGAACCGACAGAGACTGTAGCCATTATCCCTCCTGTTTTACCTCAAGGCATTAACTTTGACATAACAGGAATAATGATCCAGCTCCTAAACCTGAAAGGCATATTTACAGGTTTGCCTACAGATGATGCAAATATGTAACTTGCATATTTCATTAGGATTTATAGTTCATACAAAAATCCAGGGGGGAATCAAGAAACACTTAGACTGAGGTTTTTCCCTTTCTCACTTACAGGAGAAACATCTTTATGGTTAGGGGAACTGCCAAGAGGATTTATCACTACATGAAATAAGTTATGCAGACAATTTTTAATTGGTTCTTTCCTCCATCCAGGATGTTGCAGCTTAAGGATGAGATATATAATTTCAAGTAGCTGTTGTCAAAATCTATGTACGAGGCATGGTTCAGGTTCAAGAAAAAGTTGAGTATGGTGACCAACCATTAGATATCAGGGTCAAGCCTATTGGAGATATTCTACAGAGCCTTGACCATCAGTTTTAGACCCATGAAAGACACTATCTCTGGGGGAGATTTTATAAGGTTACGCTGGGAGGCGATTTTGGAGATGTTAAAATAAATCTCGCTTACTAATTGAGGGTGGAAAACTCGGGAGGCTGAGAGAGTATTTGGTACATATGATATTGGTGCCTCATACAACCAAAAAGTAGCTGATGATTCAGTAGCGTAAGGGATTGTACTTCTAAGAACTGATCTTTGGTTACTGGATAAGTAGTTTGCAACAACAAGTTTGAGAAAGTGAACGTAGTAGGAGCAGGGTGTTCAAATTCCAAAGCTTATGAGTCAAAATAGAGAAGGAAACAAACTACCTGAATCATAAGTTGGTGGGTTTTCGAGCCCAAGAAAAAGGGAACTAAGGTTGGAACTATTATGACAAATATTGGGACCGTAGTAGGGAGCGAGAGTGTGATTGGAGAAAGAAGTATGACTATAGAGAGAAATGAGACCAGTATATTCTACCTGGTAGAAGAGACGCAGAATCAAGAATGGAAGAGATGCTAACTAAGCTAGTAAAGGGTCAAGAAAATCAGGAGATCAACCTTAAGGATATTAAGGCTGATATTTCAGGGCTAACCTAAAAGGTTGAATCCCATGCCACTGCTATCAAGCAGTTAGAACACCAGTTCAGGCAGATATCAGCAACACTGAATCAGAGCCTGCCAGGTACCCTTTTGAGCAACATTATGTAGAATCTAAAAATAATGGTCATGTTCTTGCCATTACCACAAGGAGTGGTATGACTACTATGGATCACCCACTACCTGTTGTGGAAGTTCCAAAACATGACGAAGCTGCTATTGATGATACACCTATTATTGAGTCCATAAAGGTGATAGGTGGTGATGATATAGTTGGTAAGGAAAGAGGTAAGGGTCTGATTATTGAGCAGGAAATAAGACAGATTCCAAGACCACCTCCACATTTTCCTCAGTGACTGAAGCAAAAAAGAGAGAAAGGAGAATTCAAGTGATTCATTGAGATGCTGAAAGAGTTAATCTTGGATATTCCTCTTCATAAAGCGTTAGCGAAGATGCCTGGATATGCCAAGTTTATGAAGCAATTGGTTATAAAGAAGAAAGGAGATACAATTGAGGATGTTGATGGCTTATACCTTTACAGTGTAGTCACTACTAGGTCTTTGGACCAGAAAAAGAGTGACCCCGGAGCATTCACTATACCATGAACTATTGGGTCATCTCAATTTTCCAGAGCCTTATGTGACTTTGGAGCCAACAAAAATTTGATACCGCTGACTGTATTCAAGAAATTGAGCTTGAACCCACTTGAACCGACTGTAATGTGATAACGCTTAAATTACACCTCTCTTACAAGAGAGTAAGCGGTCGTTGTCAAATATATAACCCAACTAGGTTGGGGTCGAATCCCACAGGGAATATGGTGCTAATTAAGTTGTATGTAGATTAATAGACTTTTAATCGTTTGTTTCCGTAAAATAAATAGGGGGTTTGATTCAGTTCACAAATTAATGGTTTCAGTTTAATGAGAAGAAATATGTGTAGTAGTATTCAAATTTAAAGAAATAGCAAGCTAGGGTTATGTCCACCTTGTAGTTTTCAATACTTTCTAACTATGGGCTTTACAAATCCATACATGCATCGTGCTTACAGAGAAACGTATTGTATTTAATAACATAATCCTACTGTTTCTCAACCATCAAGGACTAATTCACTTTAGTTCTCTCGAATAAAAAGCATTTACCAAAAGCAATACAAAATCTCCAAGTAGTTAGTCCTGCTAAGGCATTAACTTATAAAATAGGGGTTGGTAATCCTATTTTCTTGTCACTGCTATCTTTTCCGAACAACAACCTTTCTTTCGAACAAGTTGCATTTTAAGGCATATCCTCTATGTTTGCAACCACAAGAATTCATGATAAACTAAGAGAGTATGATATAAACAAGTCAATGCATAATGAATTCAAAACCCAAAGTGATAGATTGTATGCTACAAGGATTCCATAACCTTAACTAATAAACTTAGCTACTCATGAATAAAACTAAAAGCATCATAAATATATTCATCATACCAAAAACTAGAAGACAATCTTGGTGTGCGAATACTGAGAGCAAGAGAGAAAAAACATTTTTCTCTCTCTCCCATGCTAAGCCGCTATTCTCCTCTCTCTGAATAATACAAAATAATTTAATAATGAATAAAAATTCAGCATTAAGACTTTTAATAATCTTTTCTCTCATAATTGCCTTCTAAGTCCCTGAACTAATTATAAATGACAAACTAGTCTTGGACATAGTTTCTAGGCGCCATATTTGGTCCAGATTGCTACTCTCTCTTGTTTCATATGCCATCCGCATTCCATAGTCCCATAATGTCTTCATCTACCTCAGTAATACCTGAAATCATGCTAATCACATTGGTTAGCTCAATTACATAGAAGTAGAGTAAAAACATAAGAAACTAGGCACTTTATTCTCTAAACATAGCTAAAATATAGATAAATTATGGTGCTTAGGCATATAAATACACCCAAGATCACCACCCCACACTTAAAGCTTTGTTCGTCCTCGAACAACATATCTATTTATGCATACTACACAAGCCTTAGCACCCACAAAGGAAAACAAGATGCTCAAATAGGCTTACACAACAATTATGAACAAGAAGTAGCTTCAGGAATCATTCCTAGATACAACCTACCCTCAAGAATAGACTCATTAAGTTGGAAATTTTATGCATATCGTTCAAGAAAAGAAATCATATAAATTACCCAACCTTCATCAACCATGTTCCCTCACAACAAGAGAGTTATCCATAATAACTCACAATCATGCAATTTTTAACAAAATGGGTACAAGAATCAAGTTGCACTCACTCTCACAAAGAATTCTCAAATTACAACTTATGACCATATACTTTCCCTTAGTGTAATACTCCGCTAATATCAGAATGCTAAGATTAGGATCAAATAGGTCTTTTATGGGTTGTAATGCAGGCTAAAGGATGGGTAGGAACTATTTTGGCCAGAAATAGTGATTATCTTCCCTAAGCTCTTTAATATACTACATTATGCAATTAAGATCAATCTATAACAACCAATTTCCACTTCTGCTATCTTCACAGATTTGCTTTTCACCCTAACTCATTAAGCTTAATTAATAACATTATGGTGGGAGTATGCAACCCTTTCAAAATTTTTTTGGCACCCTTTTCACGTTACACACCCCTATAATAGCCACTTTCAACTTAAGCAATTTGTCTTAGTTGAGGTGCACAATGTCCAAGAAGGACCAGGGCCAAAACAGGTTCATTGTAACATGTTCGGGATAAAATTTTGAACTTTTTCAACAATTTTAGCTACTCCCAACCACATCAATTACTCACGCCAATAACTAGGATTTGGGGCATCAATTTCACGTTTTTTCTCTTATTGTCAAACTCCTAACTCACATTGATTTTACATTAAAGAGCTTAGGAGCTTTTGGATCAACTTACAGTTTAGTAAAGAATAGATTAGTCTACATATGAGGCTAAAAAAAGAACAAGATAAAGGCTCAATGGGGCTAGCTAAGATAATGTACAAAGGTAGGTCAAAAGAAGGTATGGACAATGGCTATCAAAGAAATGACTAAATCATCTCCTAAACTCATAATCTTTATTTCACTTTGCATACACACCAGGCAAGTTCTAGCATCAGTTGCAACAAGGAATATACGACAGTCTTACACACTCATGGCACATGGTCAACTCAATTAGGAGCATTATAGATTCTCGACCCAACAATTACATGAATTCAAATAAAACTAATTCAAATAAAACCAACAATCACAACAAGAGTCACAGCTAGAGCCTAGGTGGTTCAAACGTAATGATCCATCACGCACTTATGTTATAATGTCATGTGATCCACAAGAATAGCTACATTCAATTAAATGTCTAATTTTCTCTTAAGACGGTCGTCATCCATCCATCATCGAGAAAAAACACCTAATTATGACTAAATAACTAACAAAATGAAATAAACAAAATAACTAATCCTATGTAGAAGTATACTAAGGAGAAGGTCCTATTTTCTTACAAAACAAGTAGCAAAGTAACCATCCACCCCACACATAAGCTCAGTACTGTCCCCAGTGCAAATAACAAAATAAAGAACCTAGCTAGTAGAAGTATACTAAGGAGAAGGTCCTATTTTCTTACAAAACAAGTAGCAAAGTAACCAGCCACCCCACACTTAAGCTCAGCACTGTCCCCAGTGAAAATAACAAAATAAAGAACCTGGCTAGTAGTACTTCTCATCCACATTAGGAGTCATGCCACCTGCATGGAGATCATCATTGGAGTCATTTTTCCTGTATTCATCCTATCATCCATGTCAGCCACACATAATGAAACTAACTATAATTAAGATGGAGATGGTGAAGTCACCACCCAAACTTAATTTGTTAGTATCAACCAATTAAGTGTTTTTATTAGGTACTCAGACTTCACCGACATACACTTTGACATGTGCATCAACATTAGTCACAATACAATTCATTCACTTCAATTCCCCCAATTCTATTTCAATGAAGCACTTTTTGAACAGAATCATGCTCTACACTTTCAACCATATCAAGATATACAAAACAGTAACTAATGATTAAGAAAGTAAAACTTACCTTGAAGATGAAAGTTTGGTGAAAGAAAAGGAAAATTCTTGAGATAGTTAATGTTAAAAGACAAAGAGAATGGTGAGAGCAATCTTATGCAGGTTAGAGGTGAAATAAGGATGAATTTGGGAATTCATGGTATGGATTCTATTAAAGGGTGAGATTTGGGTCGAGTTGATCCAATAAAAATGAATTATTAGGCAAAACTTACATTGATAGGCAGCGCCCATGAAATCGTCTAAGCATAAGTAGGCGACACCTAACCTATCTCCTAAGTGAGGCAGTGAGCATAGGCAATGGTATAAGCGGCGCCGAACCTATCGCCTATGTTTACATACGCGGCGCCTGAGCTATCGCCTATGTTTATATAGGCAGCGCCTAACCTATCGCCTAAGTGAGGCAGTGAGCATAGGCGATTAGAAATGCAGCGCATTCTTGGTCGAAAAAGTCCATACTGCGGGGGCTTTACCCCCGCACCCCCATTGAGGTCAGTGGTAGGTTTCGGGATTAGGCCCATTGGCCCGATCCCTATGCTACCACCACAGACCTCATTGAAAGTCACAAAATAAAGTCGAACCGCAAAACTTTTTGGGTCGGATTTACATAATTCGAGGCGCGACTCTAGTGTGAATCATACTTGAGCCTTACACATTTGACCACTCCAACTTACCTGTAATATTCCTATCACTCCTAAACTTACCACCGTTGACATGGCTTAATTTCAATCCAAATTTGGTACCAATCACCTCCTTAGTACTTCATGCACCTACACTTAATCAAAAACAACAAAAAATGATTAGAAGGATTGGTTTCCTCCCACCAAGCGCCTAATTTAGTGTCACGGAATGACCCAATCAACTTTTTCCTCCACCTTGAGGATATAAATTTCACCCCCAACATCGTATCCATCTTTTTGCCTCGCTCATACGGGAGTGGTGCAGAAATTAAGAAATAGAGTAATGGATGATGCATGGTAAACAACTCGGTCTTAAAGTGAGGTGTGTTTTTATGCTGCTTATCAAGTGTAAAATAACGAATATAGGATTTTTGGTCCTCATCTTCACACTCTTCCACTATTTTAGATGATTCCACAGATAAGATATCATCTAAACATAATGTGGAAAAATGCTTTGAGTGAGGCCCAACTAATTCTACTTCAAAATTTACACTATCTACTACACACTCACTTTTACTCACCTTCTCGACATCTTCTCTTGGAATTGGGCTAGAGTCTTTATTAGAGATTTTTTTGGTTTCTTCTTTTGCCTCTAGCACCAAGTCCTTAATCTTGGCATCATCTCTAATGGTTGGTTCGGTTGGTTGGGAGGTCACTGAGGGTTGCTCAACATCAATATAGGGTTCTAGATCCTCCACTTCACACTCTTCCATTATGTTAAATGATTCCACAGACAAGATATCATCTAAGTATATTGTAGAAGAGTTCTTTGAATGATTTACCTCTATATCCATCTCCTCATGAATGATTGGACTCATGCCTTGATGCATATCACATATGATATCGTATGTTTGTTTCTGGAGATCCAACATTCGTTGAAATATATCTTCAACGCCACTCCTTCCGATGCTTCGTTCTTCCTTTTCTTGACCATAAGACCTGTTAAACTCAAAAGAAGAACTAGAATTTGGGTTAGCGCAACGGGGGGAGGGTGCATTAGGCAAATCACTCCAATGCCCATCTTGACCACCACATAAATAACAATCATACTCCCGGTAGGATGGAGATGATGCACATATCTCTCTCCAGGGAGCATATCTACAATCTTGCCAAAAGTGAGGTCCATCACAATATGGACATGGATCATCAAGATAAGATTTCCAACCACCAAGCTCATGTTAATTCCACGATGCCATAGTAATAAGTAAACTAAAATAAAAATCTACCTAACACAAGAAATCAAAGAAAACTAAAAACAAATATTTACAAGTTTGAATTCAAGCAAGTAGGTTAAAATTCCAAACCAACTCTCTTAAACGTAAAATTAAGAAACTTGACTAGAAGTCAATTAACACACATAAACTCAATCGACAACCATATTCCTCGGCAACGGCGCCATTTTTGATAACGCTCAAATTATACCTCTCTTACGAGAGAGTAAGCGGTCGTTGTCAAATATATAACCCAACTAGGTTGGGGTCGAATCCCACAGGGAATATGGTGCTAATTATGTTGCATGTAGATTAATTGAATTTTAATCGTTCGTTTTTGTAAAATAAATAGGGGGTTTGATTCAGTTCACAAATTAATGGTTTTAGTTTAACGAGAAGAAATATGTGTAGTAGTATTCAAATTCAAAGAAATAGCAAGCTAGGGTTATGTCCACCTTGTAGTTTTCAATACTTTCTAACTATGGGCTTTACGAATTCATACATTCATTGTGCTTACAGAGAAACGTATTGTATTTAATAACATAATCCTACTGTTTCTCAACCATCAAGGACTAATTCACTTTAGTTCTCTCGAATCAAAAGCGTTTACCAAAAATAATACGAAATCTCCAAGTAGTTAATCCTGCTAAGGCATTAACTTATAAAATAGGGGTTGGTAATCCTATTTTCTTATCACTAATCTCTTTTCTGAACAACAACCTTTCTTTCGAACAAGTTGCATTTTAAGGCATATCCTCTATGTTTGCAACCACAAGAATTCAAGATAAACGAAGAGAGTATGATATAAACAAGTCAATGCATAATGAATTCAAAACCTAAAGTGATAGATTGTATGATAAATGGATTCCATAAACCTTACTAATAAACTTAGATATTCATGAATAAAATGAAAAGCATCATAAATATATTCATCATACCAAAAACTAGAAGACGATCTAGGTCTGCGAATACTGAGAGCAAGAGAGAAAAAACATTTTTCTCTCCCTCCCAAACTAAACCGCTATTCTCCTCTCTGAATAATACATAATAATTCAATAATGAATAAAAATTCAGCATTAAGCCTTTTAATAATCTTTTCTCTCATAATTGTCTTCTAAGTCCCTGAACTAATTATAAATGATAAACTAGTCTTGGACATAGTTTCTAGGTGCCACATTTGGTCCATATTGCTACTCTCTCTTGTTTCATATTCCATCCACATTCCATAGGCCCATAATGTCTTCATCTACCTCATTAATACCTGAAATCATGCTAATCACATCTGTTAGCTCAATTACATAGAAGTAGAGTAAAAACATAAGAAAATAGGCACTTTGTTCTCTAAACATAGCTAAAATATAGATAAATTATGGTGCTTAGGCGTATAAATACACCCAAGATCATAATGCAACTATTGATGGTTTACTGTATGGTGAGAAACATGTGGGAATTTCATTTGATGTGATTGTGAGAGTTGATAACTTCATCTTTCTAGATGACTTTGTCATTCTGTTCTGTGAAGTTGACAATGATATGCCTATCATAATAGAGAGATCGTTTATTGCCATAGGTAGAGTGATGGTTGACATAGAAAAGGGAGAACTAAAGTTCAGAGTCCATGGTAAGGAGGCCATATTCAACATCCAAAAATCAATGAAACAACCAATCAACATGAGAGTGATGTCGGTGATAGATTGTATTGATGACTTAGGAGGGTACTCTTATGGATATCTTGATGAATATGAGTAATCAAGGTACCCATGTCACACTGCAATGTTAAATCAAGCGTTCCATGGGAGCCAATCCATGGGCTTGTTGGTGAAGTCTGAGTAACCAACATAGCCGCGTCGTGCCGTGATGTTAAATCAAGCGCTGGGTGGGAGGCAACCCACTATTTTAGTGTTCACTTTTTGTTTGTTTTTATTTTATAGGTTTATAACTTTTGGACCTACTAGAATACGGTAGAATTTATACATACATACATACATTCTTAAGTAAGGGAAATGTGTGAATAACCCATCAGGATCACGAGTCCCACATGGGCCAGGTAAAGTAAGCAATAATTGAAAATATTGAAATTTTAAGGATGCGAATAGAAAGTTTTGGACCTTAACACATAAACATACTTTTGGGACCGTAAACTCAAGTTACGGGACCATAAGTAGCTGGGAACACATCAAAATTCCAACTCTAGTATGTAGGAAAGTGGGCCAAAAATTTAGGCCCACATGCGCCTTGCACATGCAGGCCGCATGTGGCATATGCTCTACATGATAGGCAACATGTGTGTGCCGCAAGTGCTAAACATGTGGGCCCAAATTTTAATCAAAATTTTGAGCCCACCAATGCATATTTAAGACCTAAATTGGCCCTTTATCAATATTTAAACACTTTTTGCCTCATTCTAACTCATTCAAATCCTCAAAATCCCACTTTTCTCTTTAAATCCAAACTTTTCTCTTAAATCATAAGCTAATCCCGCACTTAAAGAAAGGCTAAATTAGAACTTATTTGAGATAACAACTGGTCTCAACACACTAAAAACAAGTCCCAACTTGAGTTTTGCTTAATTTATTCATTGTTCACTTCTAAATATCATAAAAGAGGTAACTTTCTTGGCTCTTAATGGTTATATATTGATTTGATGATTGAAAAAGCATGTTGATATGAGTGTTTCCATGCAAAGTATATAGAATCCATCATGCTTGTATGTAGGAGGCTTGAAGTTGCCTAAAAATCTTAATGTGGGCCTTGTTTTGAATTAAATTCTAAGGCTAGGCCCTAAACAAAAGTTAAACTTAAACAAGTAGAGTAATACCAAAGGTTGGGAATGTTAACTTGCAATGAAAATCATGATTCTTTATATATGTGTGCACATTGGACTTGTTGGGACTTCAAATAAGTTATAGGGGTGTGAAAATTAAGGAAATATTTGAAGTTTTCTAATTTTAAATTTCTTTTCAACTTTTGCAATCCCCCATTTTTGTTGGAAACTAACGATGATTTTTCAGGTACTCTTGGCACCAAAAGTTGCTAAGAAGACAAAGGATGACACCTCAAGGATATGGGATAAGTCTCCCAAACCCAGTGGTTTGGTGGAGGAGTACCCAATTGAATGACTTAGAGATGCTATAGAGAGGGTGACACACAGAGTTACTAGAGGGAAGATACACCAAGTAGCTAAGACTATTTCATTAGGCACCATTGGACAACCCCTACTTGAGCATTTATAGTAGGGGAGACATCCAACTTTCACTAGACCCAGGTCTTAGACTATAGCCATACAGGCTATCCAGGTTATCCGGGCAAATCTAGCCAGACTAAGGATGAAGTCAGCTCTAAGATTACCTCAGCATTCTCCCCCTCCAGATGATGATGATTAGGATGAGGAAGATTCTAAGCCAGATATGTAGAAAGTATCTCAGGAACCTCAGTCTGAGGAGGAGTCCCAGGATTCATCCAAGGCTGCAGAGCATGAGGTGTCATCAACGGTACCCCAGTTTGAGGAGGGTATAACCATTTATGTACAACAGTAAAATGTACCCCAGTTTGAGGAGGGTACATAATAGGCTTCCTATGAGATGACCATTCCAAATGAGGGCACACCTGTACAACAAGGGTAGAGTTTTGTTCCCACACATGCCTCGGAGACACCATTTGAGGAGGAAAATCTAAGGTTGTGTATGGAGGGGATATGAAAGATATTTGATATAGACAGTTGCATTTCAAAGGTTGGCAAGACTAATTGGCTTATTTTTTAGAAGTGCAAGATTGATCTATTCGGGTTGAGTCAAGTACCACAGTTGTGGGCTTCCTTTGATCGTTATCAGTTAGAGTGGATGACTAGACTACTCGGTTCTTACAGTCCAACTATGGTGCGAGAGTTTTATGCATCATACCTTGCCATAGTATTTCTTCCAATGTGCAGACTTCTAGGACTGATAAGACACATGGAGCAGCCACAACTTGATTAGTAGAGACTATCCTTCGGGTCATTTTTGGTCCAAACTATATCACTCTTGCATCTGTAGTAGAGTATGACTACAGACTGAGAGTCACATATAATAGAGACATTATGTGGGAGGATAAACATAGATGAGAGAGATTTGAGATGGCTAGGTGGTTAGCCAGCTATATTTCACTTTTAGGTGATGAGACCTCCTAGATCGAGAGACATGGTATGATAAAGAAGGGTTCACTGACTTTTGATGCCATGTTTTAGTGGTTTCTCATCTGATATCGATTATTCCCTACTGATTCAGATAATATGTTGACTTAGGAGGGAGCAACCTTGATTTCTAGTTTGATAGTCGGATATGCTATTGACTTTTCAGCCATCTTCAGGCATGAGATTCATAATAGATTTTTTGGAGAGACAATCAATCTGCCATTCCCCTGCCTGATTTAGAGGATGTGATGAGGCCCGTGTAATAGAGATATTAAGAGTAGATAAGAGAATACTTATGACAGCCACGATGCAGATGAAGAGTATGAAGGTTATAACATGTGCAACCCTTCCCATAAGATCTAGTGAGCCTGTCGTAGTACCTTAATCCCAGACCGAGGGTCCATCAGTTTACACAGAGTCGGGTGAGGTACATATAGGTGATGTGGGAGTTAGCATTAATCTTGATATAGGAAAGTAGAGAGAGGCCTAGATTTGAGTACTCAGGGCGAGGGACACCAACCACTTTTTCATAAGCCCCGTCTTTGACTTTAGAGCCGATTGGCATATCTTCAGAGCCCACTCGCATATCCACAACAGATCCTATTATAGTTATAATTAAGATATCTTAAGAGTTCTTGCAGAGCTTAATGGATAGTCAAAGGGCCACTAATTTTCTATTGCGAGCTGTTAAGACCAAGATGACCACTCTATATGGAAGATGCGATTAGGTGTTTGAAATAAATTAGATAGTAGAGGCTAGATGACAGGACACACAGAGAGCTACCATGTCTGATCTACGTGTTGATTTACAGACACGTCTTGATTTTTTTAAAAGATGGGTTACAACCCAATTTATAGAGATTGAGATGCCAGATCTAGCCCAGATAAGGAAGGAGATAGATATATTCTGAGCAGAGTTACACTCTCTCACAGATAGCCATGTGGAAACCACTTCTTCAGTCATACCCTCAGTGGTCCAGATATTATCTCTACGAGCACCCAAATATTTTGATTTCTTTATTAATGATGACAAGTAGGTACCAATAGTTGGGGCCAAGAGAGGACACATGGGAGATCTGTAGGATCCCGATTTTCCATATGACTAGGCCTTTAGAAAGGTCAAACATGATTCAATGGATTTAAAATTGTTGAGAGATAGAGACGTGCAAAGATAACAGTGGGTGCATTTTCTAGTAGTGCACCGCCACCTCCACTACCTCCGCCAATTGATATGCCCCCATCTAGGGATGCTCATGACATGGGCTCTTAGTGCATCCCAGATATGTCCTCATTCCCTTTGTTTTATATTATTTTAGTGCATTGGGGATAGTGCATAATTTTTTATTAGGGGTGGGGTATACTATAGCCACCGCAGGTTTTTGTTGTCGTGCTTCTTTTCCTGTTGGTCGTGGTATGGTTGTAGAATTGACATTTATTGGTCAAAATTTGTGTCGTGTTGTGTTTTGTTTAGTATTGTGTTGTGTTTTTGTGTAATTAGGAGATTTTTAAGTATTTAAGGCAGTTGTCATATTTTTGATTAATTTTTTAGAACAATGATACCCCTCTAAAATTTTGTTTTAGAACTGTGTGAAGGTATATATGTGTGAACATTTGTGGATCTTGTTATGACATTAGGATTAGGGACATGATAATCACTTGCTAACAATGGCATGAACCATATAAGTAATAACTTGTAATATTGACTTTGTGCCATGTGTGTGTGAGATGCTACTTAGTTTCCTTTGTGTGTTGAATTCAGAACTTGCCTGGTTTGTCTAGCCTAGATTGTAGGATAGTCAGTTAAGAAAGTATCATAAGAGATTTTCGATTTTAGTCCACTTTTTCCCAATGTGATAGTATCCCTTGATCCCATATTTTAGATTTATAGCCTATTTTTCTTATTTCACCATTCATCTTTCTATTTTTGTTGCAATAACCTATTTTGGCCCGTTCCTCCTTGGAAATTGTGCACCTCAACTTAGGCAAATCTCCTTAGTTAAGGGTGATTATCATATGGGTGTGTGATGTAAAGTGGGTATGTAGAAGGGTAAAATAAGCGAAAAAAATTTAGTAGGGCTGGGTGTGGTAGAAAAATAAAAGAAACAGAAAAAGAAAATATTGAAAAAGTGAAAAATAAATAATAAAAGACCACACCCAACCTGAATATGTAATAAAGAATAAAAAGGGATAAATAAGGGTGGAATAAAAAGAAAATTGGCTAATAAATGAGACCCCAAGGTTAGTGTAGTGACAAGGAGTCTTAGTTGCTTGATATGTCCATATCAATCATACCAACCCCCCAAAACTACATTACAAGCCGAGAAAAGTCCTATAGTGATCCAAACTTGACTATCTGAAAACTAAGGTAAAGAAAATAAGGGTAAGCCTATGGTATTTGATGCACATTGATTGGAACTTGACTTTTGAGTGTGAGTGCCTCTTGACTATCCCTGCATTGACATGCATTATTTCATATGAGTGAGTGGGACATCTTCATTGTGAAGGCACATGATTCATATTGCTAGCTTTCTACGTGTTTGAGTAGTGTAAATTGTACATATGCATGGTTGTCTATTGCTATTATAATGCCATAACTTTATCCTAATGTGTCACAGTGTTGTGCTTCATGTTTATACACAATTGGTTTTAAAAGAGAGATAGGATGGGGAGTTATGATTTGAGCTTAAAGTGTTGATTGACTGCCTCGAATAGCTTAGATTCCCCTAATTAGATGTCTTGTTTTGTTTTGTTATGTTGTATTTCCTAAGGACATAAAAACGTTCTAAGTTGAGGGTGTTGATGTGCTATAGAAATATAGCACTTTCGACTCTTAAAATGAGAAAAATAAGCAAGTTTCTTAGGTTGTTTTGTTAGATATGATACATTTTGGTTTGTTTTATAGGAAACTAGGTTTTGGATGCTAATTTCATGAAAAAGATGAAAAATGGAGTTTTTGGATACTTAATTGATCAATTTTGGATATTCGTGACATTTTCCAGATGTTCATGAGCAAAGCATGTGATGAAAGTTAAAGAGTTGAAGCTTGGTTGCAAGTATTGGAAACCCTGACACTTACCTATGTCTACATGTGGACAACATGTAGTAGATGTTGTCTGTATAAGACTAAAGTAAGTATTGGAATTGAGGATCCTGGAGGCAAAAGAGTTGAGAAATTAATTCCGGCACTTACCTATGTTACCATGTGGGCTGCATGTGGCCGCATGTGGGTAAGGTAAGTGCCAGAAGTCCAAAATCCTGAGAGAAGAAGTTGCAGAAAATTTTTCCTGCACATGTAGGTGTCTAAATGGGACTAGCGTCCGGCTGCATGTGGCACATGAGCCCAAGGACAGGTCGTATGTGGACACCACAAGTGGCCACTGACCCTTTTTTGTTCTTTTTTCTCCGGGCTTTGATTTTAGGGTTTCCTCATGAACTATAAATACGCTTTATGTGTTTTTAGTAGAAGTTACACACTCTTGATACTTACAAACATATTTAGATTTTGAGATTCGATTTTGATCTTGGAATTCTCTTGTATTGATTTCGGTTGATTTATTCAGTTAAAGTTTTGGATTTTTACTTGTGATTATTGTGATTTCATCTTATGCTTTCAATCATGAATGTTGTTGATTACTTCACAAGTATGAGTTGCTAAAAATCCTTAGCTAGGGTTGTGAAAACCTTGATGGATAGATGAAGTAGGGAAAGTGCTATTGTTGTTCTAAACCGATACCCATGCATACATTGTATTATCTTCACTTTAATAGATATTGTAGCGGTTGCAACTGTTAGAATCCCACCTAGATTATTTCTACTTACTCCAAAAGAGGTGTAGTGAATAGGAAAAGATAACTATAATAGTAGTTTGAAGTTTAACTGTCGATCCACGCTACTAGGTATTATTTAAGTAAGATGGTTAGCTGTCATCTAATAACTAGAGACTCAAAAGGCAATAGCTATCTGGGATCAAGATAAGGGTTAGTAAGGCGATATACTGAGACTCAAAAGGTAATGGGGGAAATCCATCAGCTCGTCTAAAAGACTGTTGATGGTACATAACTTATCAGATTCTACAAGCAAGGTATCAGGTTGGTTCAACAAAGCATGATAAGCCTACAGAGTTGAGAATCCAGGGGGAATACAATCCTAGTATTCAAGTACGATTGATTACAATCGAAGTTGATATTAGCTAGTTGTTTAATATTACTATTCAAATTTCCCCATTTACGTTTCCAATTTGGTCCATTGATTACAATAACTGAGGGCCACTATTCCATATATTCCCTTGGGATTCGACCCCAACCTTTGTTGGGCTACTATATTTGACAACGACTGCATAATCTTCAAAGTGAAGGTGTGTCTTGGGTGTTATCAGATACATGAACAACCAATAATGATAATAACATAAACCAACTCAATTAAAAGAAAAAGTAATCATGTTCTTTGCCTTAACCCTAGACGAGGGTGTTTAGCCTCTCATGGACTTACAAGAAATAATAATTAAGGAATCCATGTAATAATCCAAAAGAAAGCTAAAGTAAAAGAATAAATACCCTAGTTGAAGACTCCTCAATCATGTTTCAATGACTCCAAGTCGTCTAAGGTGAAAACACAAGAGTTGGAGTGTCCTATTTATACTAGGAACAAAATTGTTGATTTTGACTTAGCAAGTATGCCACGCCCTTATCGCGCTGCCTAGGAAGTGTGGCACACTTCTATCCTACTTATATACTAGAATAGGCATCCTAAAGTGAAACCAAGGGCAAGCCACTTCCTTATAGCAGTACTTAGGCGGCGTGGTATGCCCCTAAGTCCAATAATTCCAAATTTGGACATAGTTTTCCTTATGCATTTTGTCTTCAAGTCCATGCTTTGAGGTTGCTTTTTTTCTTCCAAAATTTCTTTTAATTCACCTCCATATCAAATTAATCATCTTATCAAGCTTCCTATAAAAATAAACACCATGAATAAGACCCCCACACTTAAAACAAGCAAGACAAACTAGAATGGCACATAGCTCAAGCTCAGAGTACTAGTTATCTCGTTTGAATTCTTGATGAATATTTTACTTCCAAATTTGATTTGAACACACCTTAAACATTATAAACACATTTTTATCACTTAGATTCTCATTTATATGAAGATTAACTCATTACTCACATGAGAAGGCCTCAAAACTAAGCTATTTAAGCATAGACAACCACACTTAGGTGCATAAATCCACCTAAGATCATCACCCCACACTTAAAGCCTTGGTCATTCTCGAACAACTCTGTACTCTAAGTACCATAACAAGGAATATTTCACATAACTACTATAAGAAAGACACTTGAGCTAGCACTACAATGACTACACAATAGCAAGTTTCACAAACAAGCATGTCATATAGACTTGAAAGCTCAAGAATACTACTTCAAAACATCCTAACCTTAAGAATTGACTCACCAAGTTGGCAAACTCATGCATATTACTCAATCAAAGTGATCATATAAGTCATCCAAATATCAACAAACATGTGCCCTCACCATAAGAGAATTACCCATAATTACTCACATAAATGTATGAGTATAAAAAACAAATTATGTTCACTCTCCCAAAGAATTCACAAGTTACACAAGATGAACCATTGGCTTGACCTTAGTATAGTGATCTACTAATACTAGAATGTTAAGGCTTAAGATCAAATAGGAATTTAAGGGTTGTAATGCAGGCTAAGGAATAGGTAGGAACTATTTCATCCAGTATTAGTGACTATCTTCCTTAAGCGCTTCAATACATCACACTTAACTTTGAACTCTTCTCTAACACCCAAATTTTCACCACCTCTACCTTCACGCATAACTTTATTTTGCCCCCTCTCATTAATTTAGTTCATATATACATAGTAGGGAGTATGCTCTATCACACGTGCTTAGATATTTGGGCACTTTTCTTTATTTTTATAACACTACTCCCACTAGAGTACACCAAATTATATGACAAAAATAGCCAATATGGGGGCTTCATATTCACCTTTTTCTTCTTCAACTATGCACTCCTCAAACTTATCAATTTTTCAACTAAAGAGCTTACGAGCTTTGGATCAAATTATGTTCAATCAAAAAAGGAGAATAGGCTACATATAAGGCTAATAAAGAATATAGTCTAAAGGATCAATGGGGATAACTAAGATTATGCACTAGGGTAGGTCAAAAGGGATACAAACATAGATATCAAAGAAATGCCTATGTCATCTCCTAAACCCCCATTCTTTATTTCACTTTGCACATACACCAGGCAAGTTCTAGAAATTAATATGCAATGAGGAATACAATAAAACCCTCATATCACAAATGAAACATGCTCAAATTAAGCAAGATCAATATATACTCTAAACCAAGAATCACCTAAATTTTGAATTAAGCCAACATCTCACAAGAGTCATACAATTGAGCCTAGGTGCCTTAAAAGTAGTCATTCAATACAATCAATATGTTTTCACAAAATAAACCCACTTGCATCATATAATCACACATAGCAACTAGCAAGAACATCTCACTTATCCTGAACACAAAAATTTTCAAATTACTCCTAAAAATAAAAAAAGAGATACTGGGTTCAAAGGGCGCACCCTTGGAAAATAACCAAAAAGAACAACCAAGGGGTGGGTTAGGTGTGCCCCTGCTAGACTGACAATCACACTCAAACACAGAAAAGAAAATATTTTTGTAATTTTTTAAAGTTTACTAAAAAAACCATAAAACAACTGAGAAATAAAATCCTATAGCCACACTTCACCTAAAACCATGAGAATTTTCCCCACCCACACTTAAAAACATACTTTCTCCCCAAAGTGTACTCAAAATAAGAGATATATATACTCTTTGAGGCCTCTAGGCTTAGATAGTATCATCTTTAAACAACAATGAGTTACACCCAATCTTTGCCATGCTCTTTAGATCGGGTCTCGATACTCATACTTTCCATCAACCTATGACTCAACAAAAACAATAACTACATGAAATAAAAACTAAAGTACAGAAATAAAATATCTATCTTAACTTGGGTTTCCTCCTAAGCAACGCATGATTTACTGTGGCGGCACGACCCACATCACTACATCTCAACTATATTCCTTCATAATTTTTCTCCTACTCGTAGGATATTTTCTCACTTGTTTTTGACTTTTGGTGTGTCTATTCTCAAGGTCTATATATTATTCAGTAATATCCTTTTCAGGCTCCCTCTCAAGTTTCACATCTTTTAGCTTAGGTGGTAGCTTGGGCAACTCAAAGAGAGATTCTTAAGAGGTAACTGGTGGTTTGGACTCCACCCCACACTCATCTACTTTAACGACTGTGATCATCCATAAATATTTGTAATGGGAAGGTGTATTAAGTGGTTTGTAAACATTGAAGACCACCGCTTCATCATCCAATCTCATCTTAAGAGTTTCCTCTCTCACATTAATTAGTGGTCCTTCCATTGCCAAGAATGGACATCCTAATATAATGGACACTCTGTCATTTGTATTATAATCAAGAATAATAAAGTCAATAGGGATAATGAACTTACCAACCTTAATGAGCGCATCCTCAATAATTTCTTCAACTTTGATTTTATTTTCCATCTGGAGCACCAAGAGCATGGAGCCTCGACTCCTATAAACTAAGAGTATTGAGCACCGATAGAGGAATTAAGTTTATACTTGCCCCTAAATCACTCAAAGAATGGACCATATGATTATCACCAATTTGTATAGGGAGGGTGAAACTCCTTGTCTCCTTTAAGCTCTTGGGTATCTCATCATTACCACCAAACCATATTCCTCAGGAAGTGCCACCTTCTCAATGTCCTGTAACTTTGTATTATTTGTCACCACATCGTTCAAGTACTTAGCATACTTAGGCATACCCTGCAAAACATCTAACAAAGGAAAATTAATGTGAAGTTCTCTAGATGTGTCGAAATACTTATTAAAACATGCATCCTCCTTGGCCTTTTTGAGCATTTAAGGAAATGGTGGTGGTGATGTTTAAGTTGCTTGCTCAACCACCTTTATTTTTGGGTAATCAGGCATCTCCAAATTTCTAGCATCTTCCACTATAGCTTACTTCATCTCAACATATTGTGGAAACAACTAAGCCTGAACCTCATTATTTTCCTTAGGAGGTTTGTCAATAAGATCTCCACCACTCTTCAAGGTGATTACCATAATCCTTGGTGTCACTTGCCAATTCACCTTAGGGTCTGGTGTTCTACATCTAAGCTATCTTCCCCAACTGTGCCTCTATTTTTTTTATCAACCTGCTGATTCTTTATCTTAGCAACCATTTCTTCTTGTTTTGCCAGGATCTTCTTTAATGTATCCTCTATATTATTGGCCTGTGTGTTGTACTATTGTTGGAATTGTTAAGTCTGATTGTTGACCCTTGAATAATTGGGTTGAGTCCACCCCTTGTGGTTATAGGCATTTTCATAAGTTGGCTTTTGCAAATTACCTACAGAATTCATGGACTCCAAATTTGCTCTACAAAAGTTTGCAGAATAACCACTATTGACACAAATCTTATACCAAGACGAGGTCTGCTGAATTACATTCAGCAAATCCTAAGACTGCTTCACCCCTAATTTTCTAAACTGTGTCATTATTTGATTTTGTAGGGAAGCTAATTGGGTGGCTAAGACTGTGACGCTATTAACTTCAATCATTCCTGCCGTCTTCTGCACTGCACTCCTGGAGATATCACCGTTCCAGTCAGGATTACCTTGTGCAAAATGGTTTAATAAGGTATAGATCTTTTCATAGGTTTTCTCTAATGCTTTACCACCTACAGCTGAATCTAACAAAACTTTCATATTATGATCAAATGCTTCAACAAAGGTGTGAACTAATACCTCATTGGACTATCAGTAGTGTGGATAGTATCGAAAAAGTTATTTAAACCTCTCTCAAGCATGATATAAGTACTCATCCATCTTTTTCTTAAAGCTTAAAATCTTATTGCATAACCTTACAGTCTTGTCAGATTGAAAGAAATGAATGAGGAATTTCTTGACTAAGTTATCTCATGCAATGATGGAACCTTTCGGCTCAACATTTAACCACTTCTTTGCTACCCCCAAAAATGAGAAGGGGAACAAATTTGGCCTCATATAATCTGTGGAGACTCTAGTGGGAATAAATGTGTCACTTATTTCTAAAAAATTCTGCAAATAGACCTGTGGGTCCTCATGTGACAAACCAGTAAACTACCTACTGCTAAAAGTTTCACCATGTTCTGTTTAAGCTCAAATCTACCTGCAAGTTCTGGTCTACAAATGGTGGAGGTAACATCGGCTGCAAGACGGTTGCCAATTTACAAGTCCCAGACAACGATGCCAAAAACTTGTTGCATATGTGGTCCACCAAGTAGTAAAATGGCCTTTAAAAGCCAAGTATCAATCCCAGAAGGACTTTTGTTAAACAACTACCCAAAACTAGTTCACTGTTAAGATGAATCACGTGTTGAAGTTTAAGACCTCATGAAATTCTAAGTTTAATTCATTCTTTTAAAGTTGGTCAAAGGGTCCCAGACTTGGAAAAATTTTAGCCAAGTGTCTATACTTAGTATTATTTTATCCTTCAAAAGTTGGAAATCCAATTTCATGACCCTTATGACCTTAAAGTATTGATCTTTAGGTTTTTTCATGATCAGGAAGGTCAATAGGTGTTCCCAGACAAGTTTGGATTTTTTGAACCTCGTTTAAAGCACCTTTGGAATTCTAAACCAGTGAGTCAACGCGATTTTGATGCGTCATGTCGATTATCGCATTGATAAATATTTTTCTCAACTCCCAACATCAAATTTTAGTGAACCGATGCGGACTCGACGCGTTGCATTGGCTACCACATCGATGCCAATGACGCGGCGCGTTGTCTTGCGCGTCGATGGTTCAATTTACAGTCATTAAAAAGCCGCATCCTCAGGGTTAATTAAGTCTTTTTCCCACATCCTTCATCCCTCATAACACAAATTTAGCCCTCTTTTAGTAAAATATATTCATTCTTTCATAAATTGCTCAAGAACTAAAACCCTAGGAGCTTATATTTCAATTCAAGGCTCAAGATTCACCATTAATATTCAAGAATTTAGTAACCAAGGTATGTGAAGTGTTCATCCAAAGGTTCCTTCCACCCTTGGAGTCCAAGAATCATGATTAGTATGTGAGTTAGATTTCTATTTCATGAATTATTATAAGTTTTATGTGGGATTGATTACTATGTGTGTAGATTCGTAAGAATCCATGTTAAACCCTTGAAATTGTGAAATTTGAAGTATATATTGATTCTTACTATTTCTGTGCATATATTATGCTCACCAAGTGCTTGATGAATTGTTCATGTGAACTAATAAGGGAAAGAAATCATGTCATGCTAGCTTATTTGCAAGTTATACCATGCAAGAGTTTGATAAGATGTCTCTATAGATGCATTATGAATTCAATGTGCATGTTTATGCTAAGCAAGATCATGTGAGGCTTTATTTTTATTCTATAGAGTCCTTAGGGTATTTAATACCTGACAATTTAGCTATTTTCCTAGAGCCAGTGTCAGTTATAGAATAATCTCAGTCACATCACGATCCTAGTACTCTCAGTCAGTTACAGGACTCAGGAAAACTTAGTAGACCCAGTATTACTCCAATCTAGTCTAGTATTCAGTTCAGACCTTAGTAATCTCAGTCAGCTAACAGAACTCAGTAGTATTCTGTCAGTCCACAAAATCTGCTAAACTCAGTTCGGTTAAGTTAAATAATAATATCAGTAACAGTTTAGTCTAGTCTAGTACAGACTAGAAATTAGTTCAGTGTCTATTCAGTTGAGAGTAGGATTCAGCACCAAGCGAACCCCAGGGATGGGGATATTCCTGCCAGCAGAGGGTTTCACCCTTAGTAGTAATCCCTGTGTTATAGAACTACGTAGCCAACGTAGGTTGAGATATCTTCCTACCAGATATTATGAGGGTGATACATCTCATTCGAGTTATCCTACCAATGAGGGTTGATGAAAGAGAGTTTTGACAGAGAGGGTTAACTCATAACTTGTCTCTACCCGTGGCACGGTATTGACACCCTTCCAACTGGGATCAGAGGTTGGACTCTAATCTATTTAGAAAGGGGAATGTCAGTTAGATGATTACCTCTCACAGTCTCAGTTTTAGATTCAGTCTCAAAATAGAACTTAGTTCAGTTCTACAGATTTAGGACTATCAGATGTAGTTATCTAGTACAGTATGAAACTCAGTATATTTCCACAGAATTTGGACTGTCAGATACAGTCATTCAGATATTAGTAAATCAGTTTCAGTATTCAGACTCAATAGTCAGTATTATCACGATTTCAGTTATAGTATACGTATTCATGCATGTACTCTTATTTGGTTATACTCATGTTATTTAGTTAGCTTTGTTCATGCATATGAAACTATGCATCTCAGCCTACCTCACTGAGCATACCAGTACATTCAAAGTACTGATGCATGCTTTTCTTTTGCACTCTGATGTCTTATATCATAGGTTCAGACGCACAGGCTCCAGAGCACCCTTAGCAGTTCAAATTCTCAGCAGACTGAGTTAGTGGTGAGTCCTTATAGTCCGAGGACATAATTTTATTCTATATTTCAGTTTATTCTCAGTTGTTAGAGTTAGTTGGGGACTTGTCCCATCAACTCCATATTTCATACTGTTTAGAGGCTTTTTTAGATTAGAGTATTTTCAGACAGTTGTTCAGATTTCATTATTGATATTCAATTTTGGTATTGGGATACTGCAAATAGTCATTATTTTAGATTTGAAACTTATGGCAAGTTTTTGCCTAAATTCTGCAATTATTATAGTATTATTATTATTTAGATATTACAGAAGGTACCAAACATGGATTAACTTGTGGTCCTTTGGGATTATGAGCACCGTGTAGCATCTGAGGTACAGACTCGGGGAGTTACAAACTTGATATCAAAGACTAATGTTTGACAGAGTCCTAGGAAGTCTTTAAACCAAATCTAGTAGAGTCTTGTGCATGAGTGTGTTACATGCCACACTTATGGATAGGAGGCTACGAGATGTTTTAGGAAAAGTTTTCCTTTTTTCAGTATTCATGTCGTGCGAGTGAGCATGAGCTCAAGTTAAATTCTCAGTATAATCCTTTATTTTCTGTTTACAGAATATGCCTTCAAAAAAGACTAAATAAAGAGGAACGAGAGACCAGTTAGAACCTCAGCCCATCCAGCCGGATTCTCTGGATGAACACGTGTCTCATGCTGAGTTCAAAGCAGCCTTCACCACTCTAGATCATTACGTGGAAGCCTAGAATAAACACCCAACAACTGTCCCAACTAACCTAGAGGCCAATACTTCTGCTGCCAGGATTCGGGACTTTACCCGAATGAACTTTCCATTATTTACCAGGTCTAAGTCAGATGAGGACCCTCAGGAATTTCTGGATCAGGTGCAGAAAGTTACTGCTATTATGGAGGTGACTGCTGCTGAGAGCGCTGAGTTAGATGCATGTCAGTTATAGGATGTGGTACACTCATGGTTCAAGTATTGGAAGGCAGAGAGGGCCACAAATATAGGGCCCATAGAATGGAAGGAGTTCGCAGTGGCTTTTCTAGATAGGTTCTTTCCCCTAAAGTTGAGGGAAGCGTAGGTGTTGGAGTTCATTAACCTGAAATAGGGAAATATGATAGTATAAGAGTATTCTCTCAAGTTTTCTCAATTAGCCAGATATGCCCCGTATGTGGTAGCAGATAACAGATCTAAGATGAGTAAGTTTGTGTCAGGGGTGTCTAGCAGTGTGGTCAAAGAGTGCAGGACTACACTGGTGATCAAGGAGATGGACATATCCAAACTCATAGTCCATGCTTAGTAGATAGAAGAGGCCAAGAATAGAAAGAAGGAATGGGAGAGTAAGAGAACGAGAACAGGTAGTTTCAACTTTGCTCAGCCTAAGTCAGATGGTGGGAATCATTCTCAAGTACTCTTGGAATCCTCAGTCCCAGCTCCGTCCTCAGCCAGTACTCTTATGCTGAAATTCAGAGACGACAATAGAGATAAGGCACCAGGCCTTAAACCTCAGGGCAGTGATAGCAGTGCCCGAACTAATCCCCTTTGTTAGAAGTATGGTAGAAACCACCAAGGTATCAATATAGTAGGCAGTGATGTGTATTTCGAATATGGAAAGCTACACTACAGGGTCAGATAGTGTCCTCGGGTGGGTTCACAAAGTCATCATAATCGTCCCCCAGCTCAGTCCGATCATACGAATCAGCAGGGTTCCTATTCCAGTTCCACCAGTGGGCAACGCCCAAACAGACTCTATGCTCTTCAGTTCTGAATGGATTAGAAGAGTTATCCTGATATGGTCACTGGTATATTACAAGTTTTCTATTTACATATTTATGCTTTGCTAGATCCAGGAGATTATTTGTCCTTTGTTACTCCATATATAGAAGTTGATTTTGGAGTCAGTCTAAAAATTCTAGCAGAGCCTTTCTCAGTCTCTACCCCAGTGAGTAAATCCATCATAGTCAGGTGCGTATACAGGAACTACCCAGTTATGATATCTCAGAAAGTCACTTCAGCAGACTTAGTCAAATTAGAGATGACTAATTTTGATGTTATTCTCAGCATGAATTGGCTTCATTCCTACTATGCCTCATTCGACTGCAAAAATAGAATTATCTAGTTTCAGTTTCTGAATGAGCCCATCCTAGAGTAGAGGGGTAGTACTTCAGTACTTAGGGGTCAGCTTATTTCTTACCTTCGGGATAGAAAATTAATATTTAAGGGATATGTCTACCATCTCGCTTGAGTCCAAGACTTTAGTTCAAAACCCCCTACTCTTGAGTCAGTGTCAGTAGTATATGAATTCCCAGATGTGTTTCCCAAAGATCTTCTCGGAGTTCCTCCCAAAAGGGAAATTAATTTTGGAATCGATCTTCATCCAGATACTCAACCCATATCTATTCCTCCATATAGAATGGCTCCAGTAGAACTCAGAGAATTAAAAAAATAGTTAAAGGATATCCTAGATAAGGGATTTATCAAACCCAGTGTGTCCCCATGGGGCGCACCAGTTCTATTCGTGTAGAAAAGAGACGGTTCTCTCAGGATGTGTATAGATTACCATCAGCTGAATAAAGTCACGGTCAAGAACAAATATCCACTTCCCAGAATCGATGACTTATTTGACCAGCTTCAGGGTGCCAGTTATTTCTCCAAGATAGACCTCAGATCAGGCTATCATCAGCTCAGAGTCAAAGAATGTCACATCCAAAAAATAGCTTTCAAAACTCAGTTTGGTCACTTCGAATTCTTAGTCATGTCCTTTGGTCTTACCAATGCCCCAGCATCCTTCATGGACTTGATGAACCTGGTGTTCAAGTTGTACTTGGACATGTTCATTAGAGTCTTCATAGATGACATTCTAGTCTACTCCCGCAGTGAGCATGATCATGCAGAACATCTCAGAATAGTACTATAGACTCTCATAAATCATCAGTTATTCGCTAAATTCAGTAAGTGAGAATTTTGGCTAAGGTCAGTAGCTTTTCTTGGCCATATCATTTCCAGTGATGGCATTAGAGTTGATCCCCAAAAGACCAAAGCAGTGAGAAATTAGCCCAGACCCATCTCTCCATTAGATATTAGGAGATTCTTAGTTTGGAAAGCTATTACCGACGGTTCGCTGAGGGATTTTCATCTATTGCATCCCCCATGTACAGAATAATGCAGAAAAAGGTCAAATTCTAGTGGTCAGATTCTTATAAGGAGAGTTTTCAGGAGTTGAATACTCGACTCACTACAGCTCCAGTGTTGACCTTACCAGATGGTTCAGATGGTTTTATTGTGTATTGTGATACTTTCAGAGTCGATTTGGGGTGCGTTCTGATACAGAGAGGTAAGGTTATAGCCTATGCCTATAGAGCACTTAAGCCCTATAAAAAGAACTATCCTACTCATGATCTTGAATTAGCAGCAGTAGTTTTTGCCTTAAAGATTTGGAGACACTACTTGTATGGGGTGCACGTTGATGTGTTCTCTGAATACAAGAGCCTGCAGTATGTATTCTCTCAGAAAGACCTAAATATCCATCAGAGAAGGTGGTTGGAGTTATTGAAAGACTACGAAATGAGTGTCCTGTATCATTTGAGCAAGGCCAATGTAGTGGTCGACGCTCTCAGTAGAATGTCTATGGGTAGTATTACTCATGTTTAGAACAGTAAGAAGAAGTTAGCTCAATAAGTTCATCAATAAGCCCGACTAGGTGTCCGTTTAGTTGATTAAACAGAAAGTAGTGTATGGGTACAGAATAGTTCAGAATCATCCCTAGTTTTTAAAGTAAAGGAAAAATAGGATAGGGATCCCTTTCTGGTCAAGTTAAAAGAATCTGTCAGAGATTAGAAGGTAGAGGTTTTCTCCCAAGGGGGAGACGGTGTTTTGCATTGTCAGGATCGACTATGTGTGCCAAGCGTAGATGACTTGAGGTAGAAAATTCTTGCAGAAGCGCATGATGCGCGCTACTCTATTCATCCAGGGGTCACTAAGATGAACCGTGATTTATGGGAGATCTATTGGTGGAGTGGGATGAAGAGAGATATTGTAGAGTTTATGGATAAGTCCTCGACATATCAGCAGGTTAAGATTGAGCATCAGAAACCTAATGGGTCCATGCAGGAGTTCAGCATTCCCACCTAGAAATGCGAAGAAGTGAACATGGACTTTGTGATGGGTTTGCCTCGTACTCATTGTTAGCATGATTTAATTTGGATTATTGTAGACAGGATGCCTAAATTAGCTTATTTCTACCAGTCCATACCTCTTACTCAGTTGAGGATTACGCCAAACTCTATATCAGGGAGTTGTTCAGATTTCACGGTGTTTTATTGTCCATCATCTCGGATAGAGGTACCCAGTTCACCTCTCATTTTTGGAAAGCATTCCAAAAGGGTCTTGGTACCTAAATCCACCTCAGTACAGCCTTTCATCCTCAGACTGATGGTCAAGCAGAAAAGACCATTCATACTTTAGAGGATATATTGCGAGCATATGAAATAGACTTTAAAGGTAGTTGGGATGACCACTTACTTTTGATTGAGTTCGCATACAACAACAATTATCATTCCAGTATTCAGATGGCTCCATTTGAGGCGCTTTATGAGAGGAGGTGTAGATCTTCCATTGGTTGGTTTAAAGTGGGTGAGGCCATATTGGTAGGTCCTGACTTGGTATTTGATACCTTAGAGAAAGTTCTGTTGATCAGGGAAAGGCTTAAGACAGCTCAGAGTCGACAGAAATCATATGCAGATGTGCGCAGAAAGGATCTTGACTTTGAGACTGGTGACTATGTGTACTTGAAAATCTCTCCTATGAAAGGAGTAAAGCATTTTGGCAAGAAGGGGAAGCTCAATCCCTAATATGTTGGTCCTTACCAAATTCTCAGCCATTTCATAAAGGTAGCTTATGAACTTGAGTTGCCTTCAGATCTATATTCAGTCCATCCAGTGTTTCATGTCTCCTTGCTAAAGAAATGCATAGGTGACCCACTAGCTGTAGTCCCCATAGAGGGAATAGATGTTCAGAATAGCCTCTCTTAAGAAGAGATTCCAGTTGAAATCCTTGACTATAAGATTCATAGACTGAGGAACAAAGAAGTCCCTCTAGTCAAAGTTCTTTGGCGGAATCAGTCCGTTGAGAGAGCTACTCGGGAAGCAGAAGCAGATATACGGACCAAGTATCCTCACCTTTTCTTCACAAACTCAGATTCAACTCAAGGTAATAATTCTCCTTAGGCTTATTTAGTTTCATGCTCAGATTTTCCATTACAAACTTGGTATCAGTTACCATTCCATATTCAGTTATATGTTCATGAGTCAGTTCAATTATGTATTCATGCATCAGATATGCATATTCAGTATGAGAAACTCTTCTTATCAGTAATTCCACTCATCCATTCATGAATCATGTTCAGTTATGTCCTCATGCATCAAATATGCATGTTCAGTATGATAATTCAGTATATCAGTAATCTCAGTCATGAAATCATGCTTCAGTTGTGCATGCTTAGTGTCTAAATCTAGTATCTCAATTTTCTCAGTTTAATCAGTCTCATTTGAGGATGAATGTTCCGAAGGGGGAGATATTGTAAGACCCCGCGTAATTCTAACCTCAATTCAGTCTTGAAAGTTGGTCAAGGGTCCCAAATTTAGAAAAAAATAGCTAAGTATCCATACTTAGTGTTATTTTATCCTTTGAAAGTTGGCAATCCAATTTCACGACCCTTACGACCTTAAAGTATCGATCTTTAGGTTGTTTCATTATCAGGAAGTTCAATAGGTGTTTTCGGACAAGTTTTGAATTTTTTTGACCTCGTTTGATGCACCTTTGGAATTCTAAACCAGTGAGTCAATGTGATATTTATGCGTCGTGTCGATTATTGCATTGATAAATATTTTTCCCAACTCCCAACATCAAATTTTAGTGAACTGACACAGACTCGATGTGGCGCATTGGCTATCGCATTGATGCCAATGACGCGGTGCGTCGTCCTGTGTGTCGATGGTTCAATTTACAGTCATTAAAAAGACGCATCCTCAGGGTTAATTAAGTCTTTTTCCCACGTTCTTTAGCCCTCATAACACGAAATTTAGCCCTCTTTTAGTAAAATATATTCATTCTTTCATAAATTGCTCAAGAACAAAAACCCTAGGAGCTTAAATTTCAATTCAAGGCTCAAGATTCACCATTAATATTCAAGAATTTAGTAACCAAGGTATGTGAAGTGTTCATCCAAAGGTTCCTTCCACCCTTGGAGTCCAAGAATCTCTTGTAAATTTTAGTTAGTTTTAAATTCATGATTTCCATGATTTGAATTAAATTGTATTCATAATTAGTATGTGAGTTAGATTTCTATTTCATGAATTATTATACGTTTTATGTGGGATTGATTACTATGTGTGTAGATTTGTAAGAATCCATGTTAAACCCTTGAAATTGTGAAATTTAAAGTATATCTTGATTCTCACTATTTATGTGCATATATTATGCTCACCAAGTGCTTGATGAATTGTTCATGTGAACTAATAAGGGAAAGAAATCATGTCATGCTAGCTTATTTGCAAGTTATACCATGCAAGAGTTTGATAAGATGTCTCTATAGATGCATTATGAATTCAATGTGCATGTTTATGCTAAGCAAGATCATGTGAGGCTTTATTTTCATACTATAGAGTCCTGGAGGTATTTAATACCCGACAATTTAGTTGTTTTTCTAGAGCCAGTTTCAGTTACAGAATAATCTCAGTCACGTCACGATCCTAGTACTCTCAGTCAGTTACAGGACTCAGGAAAAATCAGTAGACCAAGTATTAGTCCAGTCTAGTCCAGTATTTAGTTTAGACCTTAGTAAGCTCAGTCAGCTAATATAACTCAGTAGTATTCCGTCAGTCCACGAAATCCACTGAACTCAGTTCGGTTCAGTCAAATATTATTATGAGTAATAAATCAGTCTAGCCTAGTACATACTAGAAATCAGTTTAGTGTCTATTCAGTTGGAAGTAGGATTCAGTACCGAGCGAACCCAGGGATGGGGGCATTCCTGCCAGCAAAGGGTTTGATGCTCAGTAGCAATCCCTACGTTACAGAACTACGTAGCCAGCATAGGTTGAGATATCTTCCTTCCAGATATTATGAGGGTTGATACATCTCATTCGAGTTATCTTTCTAGTGAGGGTTGACGAAAGAGCTTCCTGTCAGAGTGGGTTAACTCACGGCTTGTCTCTACCCGTGGCACGATATTGACACCCTTCCAACTGGGGTCACATGTTGGACCCCAATCTATTCAAAAAGGGGCATATCGGTTAGATGATTACCTCCCATAGTCTTAGTTTCAGATTCAGTCTTAGAATACAACTCAGTTCTGTTCTACAAATTTAGGACTATCAGATATAGCCATTCAGTGTAGTACAAAACTCAGTATAGTTCTACAGAATCAGGACTATCAAATATAGTCATTCAGTTATCAGTAAATCAGTTTCAGTATTATCAAATTTCAGTTATACTATACGTATTCATGTATGTACTCTTATTTAGTTATACTCATGTTATTCAGTTAGCTTTGTTCATGCATATGAACCCATGCATCTCATCCTACCTCTATGAGCATACCAGTACATTCAAAGTACTGACGCATGCTTTTCTTTTGCGCTATGATGTCTTATATCATAGGTTCAGACGCACGGGCTCCAAAAAACCCTTAGCAGTTTAGATTCTCAGCAGACAAAGTTAGTGGTGAGTCCTCATAGTCCAAGAACATGATTATTTTTAGCATTTTAGTTTATTTTCAGTAGTCGGAGTTATATGGGGGTTTGTCCCATCAACTCTATATTTCAGACTGTTTAGAGGCTTTTTCAGACTAGAGTATTTTCAGACAGTTGTTCAGATTTCAGTATTGATGTTTAATTTTTGTATTATGATACCGTAAACAATCATTATTTCAGATTTGAACCTTATGGCAAGTTTTCACCTAAATTCCATAATTATTAAAGTATTATTATTCAAAAATTGCAGCAGGTACCAGACATGGGTTAGCATGTGGTCCTTTGGGATTATGAGCACCGTGTAGCATATGGGGTACAAACTTTGGGCATTACATGAAGCAACCAAGAGTTTTTGAAAGTCGATGATCAAAAGTAAACTTAACAATACGGTAATGTAAAGGTCTTGAACAATAATTGGGGGAAACTCAGGGTTAAAGCACTATGAACAATCCTACTTAGCTATATAACTTTGTTTGTTCAGTTAATTATCTTGGTTGTTGGTTCACGGGGTTGATACCATGATGGTCTTCCGAAACTCCAATCAACTATCTAACTTAGCCTTACAATTTCATCGTTGAGCGGGGATGCAAAAACTAAGTTAAACAGATTTGTATTTAGTCCTGTATATGAACCAACTAGGGCCAATTAGGTATATTACTATCCTAAATGCAAATTATAACTTCAATCAATTGAAATAATACAATCACATCCCATATATCCTACATTATATTCTATCTTTTCTCTTTTCGAGCTTCCGATAGAATAATGCATTTATCGTAAGGGTTGAGAATCCATAAGATGGTTAAAACAAGGATACATGAACAACCAACAATGATAATAACATAAACCAACTCAATTAATAACAAAAGCAATCATGTTGTTGGCCTTAACCCTAGATGAGGGTGTTTAACCTCTCATGGACTTACAAGAAACCATAATTAACGAATCCATGTAATAATCCATAAGAGAGATAAATTAAAAGAACAAAATCTCTAATTGAAGCCTCCTCAATCATGCTTAATGCCCTGAGTCGTCCAAGGTGAATACACAAGAGTTGGAGTGTCCTATTTATACTAGGAACAAAATTGCTGATTTTGACTAAGCAAGCGTGCCACTCACTTATCGCGCTGCTTAGGTGGTGTGGCACACTGCTATCTCACTAAGCTAATGGAATAGGCATCCTAAAGTACAACCAAGGGCATGTCACACCCTTACAGCAGTGATTAGGAAGTGTGGCACGCCCCTAAGTCCACAAATTCAAAATCTGGACATAGTTTTCCTCATGCGTTTGGCCTTCAAGTCCATGCTTTGTGGTTGTTTTTATTCTTAAAAAACAGCTTGTAATTCACCTCAATATCAATTTAATTATACCACTAAGCTTCCTATAACAATAAACACCATGAATTAGACCCCTAAGCACACTAGAAACAAGCAAAACGAACTAGAATGGTATATAGCTCAAGCTAAGAGTACTAGTTATCTCGTTTGAATTCTAAATGAATATTTTACTTTCAACTTTGATTTGAACACACCTTAAACACTATAAACATATAACTTATCACGTAGATGCTCATTTATACAAAGATTAACTCATTGTGCACACGAGAAGTCCTCAAAACTAAGCTATTTAAGCATAGACAACAACACTTGGGTGCATAAATCCACCTAAGATCATCAACTCTCTTGAATCAACACTAAATGCGTCCAATCTAGGCAAATATGATTTCTACAAGTCAAAAAGAGCACCACCGATACCCATATCGACTTTATTTATTTTGATCCAAATTTTGCTTTGAAAACACAAGGGTAAAACTCAAATTTTATTTAAAAATAATATTTTTTATATCGAGAGGAGTGTATAGTTGAACACCCATGAAAAATTGAGTAGCAATCAGACCTCAATCGAAGAAAATTATTTTATACTTTACCGGATAACTCCCCCCCCCAAATTACATTTAAAATCAAGGATTTGAAGTTGCTTGAAGATGAAATAATGGAGAGTGATAGAATAAAGGTTTAGGAACTTACCCACAGAAGAAATCGTAAAAATCCCTTTGAAATTGCCTTAATTTGAGCTTTAGAAATTCAAAAATGAAAAAAATATGGTTTGGCACTGAAAAATGGAATTATAATTTGTCCAGGTATGAAGGCTTTCGCGAACGTGGCCCCTTAGGTTGTGATCGCGAGGTTTCCCCAACCCAAATCTTTGCAAATGCGAGCCTAAGGATACAAACTCAAAGAAAAAAGGTACAAGCCTCCATGAACATGAGCCTCTGGCAACGATTATGAAGGTAGGGACACTAGAGTTTTGCGAATGCAAGCCTAAGGCCGCGAACACAAAGAGGAAGGGAGTATGCACCAGATATTAGCTTAAAACCAGCAAAGGCACAACCCAAAACTCTTCGAATGGATCCTCAAAATTCGTTCGGTACCCACAAAAATAAACCAATAATGTCACTAGGCTAATTTTGACGTTCCGAACTCAATGGCGATGTCAGATTTTTTAAAAAGGAGCATTTTCAATAAATGAACCCCTAAGGACCCCTTTAAGACCAAGTTTAACTAATTTCCAATTAAAATGAAAAATAAAGGCTCGGGACCCAAACTAACCATGCTACTAACTCAAAATCGATATGCTAGAGCTAATGAAACTGTCAGAATTATCATCTGAGGATGGACTACTAAAAGTTGACTGAAGCTAAATGAACCCCCTTTAAGGATATTCAAAACCATAATTTCATTTAAAACAGTTCTGAATGCATCAAAAACATGCCAGCCATACAACTTATAAACAATATAAATAAACCACAGGGAAGCGAAAAAGGGTCAAAACAAAGAAGTTTCTAAAAAACACTATGAGGTTCATTACAGTATCCACCGCTAAAATTCATGTTCCTCCTCAAACGTACAAGTAAGAAAATACCAAAAATAGGTGTAGGATAAAAAATACCCTCAAGAGAAATTAAGCAAGCACTCCAATGCAAAGTCACAACCATAAAACTCCCTATCTCACCATTTAACCAGAAATATATCACATAAGGACTCAACAGGTCACAATATTAGAAAAAAGGACAAATTCTTAATGAAGCCAAATTTCTATATTTATGAACTTCCTCTATACCCAAAATTTGAGTCGAAACTAAGCTTGACCATGAAACCACAAAACACTATCTACAATTGCAAAATCAAAGTTCATACTCGAACACACCAAAAGCCAAGAGACCCATAATTCACATACTACCCATCAAAACACTGAATCAACCTACCTGAGGCCAATACTATCACCATCAAATCAAACCATACCCCAGCTCCAGGCTAAAACTACCAGGCCAAAAATCGATATCAAAGCTACACCAAATATCGATAGTCACACTCAACATACTAGATCACCATTTCATAGTCAATACCTATAACTCAACCCTTTGAGGCAGTTGAGAATCACCATAATACTCCATAAACCATAGGCATGAAATCTCTATATGACACCAAAAACTCAAGCTACTCATCACAATAACACGTGCAGTCTTCAATACTCTAAAAGCCATCAAACAACCCAAAGTCTTCAATAATTTAGTATAATAAGAAATCTTTCCGACCTCGCATACATACACATCCTGTTATAATAGGAAATAATAAACCCATAGAAGGAGTGCCATAATCACTATATTTGACTAACGAATGCCCAAATCACTGATCAAACTCATAAGAATCACCGCTAGACTCTGATAACTACTAATGAACTACATTATAAGGACTTTAAATTTTCAACTCGAATCCACAACTAAACTTTGAATATATCAAAATCTTTATGAACAAGTTCATTAAGCTTTCCTTTACTTAATTTTTCATTTAGTATTTCTTCAACACAAGAACTATGGACTAGTAACACATACTCTAAATAAAAAATCATGAGGAAAAATATTCCACCAAACCATTTAGCTACTAATGAATGACTTTACAACCAACTTTTTCTTTTTATTCGAAACTCTTTCCAAATTAAAACAAGAATCCCTCACAAGCTGAAATCCTTCAGATCTAACTGAGGAGTGTCTCAATACCATTAAATCCACAACTAAAATTTTAATATATCAAACTTTTTATGAACAAGTTCATTAAGCTTTTCTTTACTTAATTTCCATTCAGTATTTCCTTAACTCAAGAACAATGGACTAGTAACACATACTCTAAGTTAAAACTCATGATCAAAAATATTCCATCAAACTACTTAGCTACTATGGAGCGACTCTACAACCAAGTTTTTCTTTCCATTTGAAACTCTTTCCAAATTAAAATAAGAATCCCTCATAAACTAAAATCCTTCATATTTAAATGAAGATTGTCTCAATAACACCGAGTCCCATTATGACACAAAGGTCAATAACTAAGGAAGTAGCAATTGCAGGCAATTCTACACAAGCCTTCCAACTATAACTTTCTTTACTTGCAAGTCACCATCATGATAATTGAAATACTTTCTTGATGCCAGTTGATCCACGACTCTCCAGAGAACCTCTATATCACGTCTATAATTTGAATATTCCAAAACCTACCATCGATCCATCACCAGTCCACCACATAACGATCAAAGAAATCATACCTAAATACACCAAAATCCCCAAAACTTAAGAAATCAAGCCTAATTCTGCATGCACTCTAAGTGAGACATGACATAAGATTGGTACACCTGGTCCTCCACTAAGGACTCATCTATGGGGTAGCAATATCAGTATACCAAGTAAAAAACACAAATCATAGCAAGAATCAATGCAGAACAAATAAACACATAGAGGATATAGACATAAAATCAAACATTACCAAGACAAATCCAAGGTGGACTGAGATCATGCATATGGATAGTACATCGGAAACTCCTACCCTGTGTCCTTTCTATGGAACTTGATATTAAGATCTATCATCGCTCAGAGAAACTGATGAAGCATATTTTTCTCTAGGTTATGAGAAATCCCTTCTATAGTTCCCAAAATCCTCACATAAGAAGCAACCCAAATAAGTCGGAGTCCACTGAACTAGGCCTGAAGAACCACACTGACCACCCTTATCTAATTCTCTCTGAACATAACTACAAAGATCCTAGCCTCTATTATGCATATTCATATGATCATCAGATCCCTGGGCCCTCTAGCCCATAATCCTCTTATATCTCCACACAAAATCCTCTAAGAACACTCGAGAAAACTAATCCCATACAAAAAGAGGCAATCCAACTCATCTAACCTCTATAAATATTCTCTATCACTATCTAGCTGGCCTAAAAACTAAACAAAAAAGTAAAGTTTACTCTATTAGAATCCACTAAACCCAAAATGTGCAACGTATCACATCAACTAAGCAAGAATATATCCGCATCAAACCTAGGACCTCCATCAAAATGAGGTGAACCTATACTCAAGAACTCTACATATCTATATATCCTTCCATGAATATGAAGGGTGATATTAATGGTATGGGGCAAACCCCAATAACATCTCATCAATAATTGGAGAAACTTTAGTAATTACACGTGCATTTGGAGTCTGAATCCCTATAGTAGCATACTGGATCAAGATAGAAGCCACTCTTTGAAGGAAACCTAACTCTCAAACCAAATAATTCTAAATCATATGTATGGTTATAGGTGGTATTTGTATTGGTCTTAGTCTCTATAAAACACTAACCTATAACAACTAGAAACCCTAGAAACTAAAGAGGCAACTCGAACATAGCCTTCAACTGGTCTGGACATCCCAATTCAACCTCTTCCTCGAATAATACTCATATCACAGACCAAAGATACAATCTCATAATATCTAACCAAGAAAGAATTAGTGCTCATCATCAGTGAGAGGGTGAATAAGAATTTTTTTGAGTTATACAAATATCCAAACACCCAATATAGAATTAAGGAATAAAAATCTCTTAAGGTCATGTAGCCTCTCAAAGATAGATTACAGACATCTCTGTATCGATCTGCAAGACTCTACTAGACTTGACTTATAATAATGAGACCAATGAAACTTGCTCTGATACCAATTTATCATGACCCATAATAGGCAAGTTATGACAGCTGTCATACCCTCTGATACAGGTAAGCCTATCCCAACCCAAATTCATAATTATGGTAACATAGAAATAAAAGAAGAGATAATAAACCCAAATCACATATATATGTATATATAGAAATAAGATCAGGATATATCTCAAGTCTGATTGTTACTAGTACAAGGCTCTAAGACTGAATGAAAATGGTAATCTAAGGTATCTTAATACGAATAAAGCATAAGATAAATAAAGAGAGATTTGGGTAAGCTTTGTGAAGTGTCAACCACTAACTCTATATCTGCAATGTTGACTCCAAAGGAATGCCATCTATCATCTACTAATAAAACCAATACCTGAATGGGGTGCAGGAAAACAAAAAAAAGGAAAAAAATGCAAGAGTAAGTATGAAAACCATATGTACTCAGCTAGCATCATCGATAATTGACCCTAATCCAAAGCGATGGTGAGAACCACCACCCCAACTACCAAATTAATACTAAATAGATATATAGTCATTAAATTCTCTACTTCATCCTAATAGGGTAACCTAACACAATAGTCATATCATTGTTCATAAATAGGGTAGGTGCATAGGTCTAGGTAAGTTAACACTGGCCATTTTATGATCAATAAGAATAGGAAAATATTTATAAGGAAGACTCACTAACACAGTATATAAAACACAATTATTATGTTTAATCAATAATCTATGATAATTTAGTGAGAGCGTAAAAGTATGTGAATGTCATGCTACCACTAGGTACGATACTATATTTCTCACTAATCAAGCCATAGCTACAACCTACGTCTCATGCCTATCTCAACTCCCAAATCATCCAAAAAGTAGAATAGCATGATGTAACAAAGTGAATGAATGCATAATATACAATATCCTAAATATGGTTCAATCATGATAATTAACTATAAAATCAAGCATTCACCAACAATATCAAACCATACCAAGAAAATGTCGTGCAATGCAATGTGATGATGATAATCAATGATTGAAATCCATCACTTGACTTTATATATACACCTACTAAGCCTCAGCACTCCTAAGATAAGGTCCATGGGAGAAGGAGGGGGTCGTAGCCCATATACTATAGTAATCTCAATCTCGTGTCTCAAATTAACTTTATCGATACATTCTTTGGTATAGGCATTTTATAAAGTGTCTCATTTTCTTACAAAATTAGAAAGTATTAGTGGTACCAATCTCTCATAAATATGCATGCATAATATAATGATGTAACACTCAAAACCAATCAATATGAAGATCAAAATCCAGTCAATACATATATAAGTGAGCTCAGAATTAACTCAATATATCAATAATTCATGATAACAGTTTTTACTTGGCACCATCAGAATAAATAGTCATGTTGTTATCAGTATTATCATTTCCAACTCATACTCAGGAATTAGTATAATAAATATGCAATTAAATGCTCATATAAGGCCTATAATGTCATATCAAGCCTCCACTCGTATGACATAATAATAGGTAAGATATTTAATGCACGAACATGACCAAATAACATCAAGTTAAGTCGCCACTCGAGAATCATAGTAACCTACAACACATTATTTCTTAATGCAGGCATGCCAAGCCCAGATAAGAAGTTAAAGAGCACTGAATTAAGCCAATACTTAAGAGTCTTGAAGGGTGATTTGGATGAAGACTTGAGGACCAATAACTTGCTTAATAGAAGAAAAAAAGGAGAGAGAAAAGGAGTCATATATGCAAATGGCTATTGTATGAATTCATCCAACAACTTATTCAATGGAAGAAAAAAAAAGAGAGAAAAGGATTCATGTATGCAAATGGCTATTGCATGAATTCCCATGAATTCACTTAAAGAAATACAAACAAACAAGACCGATACTTCATTAAGAATATATTTATAATAACTACTGTCTTTATTTTCTATCCTAGTATAAATATTAGTTTTCTTATTTCTTTGGTGGATTTTGTTGATTGAATATGAAATTAAATACTCTTTTAAGAGTTTGAGAGCTTGTTGTAGCTTTTGATTATTTCAAATTTAGAAAAAAGAGTCGCTTGGGTGTGTTTCTCTAGAGTTTAGGTGTCTAGATTTGAAATTCAGATTGATTTCGAGTCGTTTGAAAATTTTACCACTATTGAGCTTGAAAATCTTGAAGAATGTGAAGTAGGTTTGTTGATCGACCCAAAATTAGAGGTTCAATTGTATTGAGGTTTGTTTTCCTAGTTAATTAGAGCTCAATTCTAAAATTTGAAGGAAAATAGAGTTAGATTTTACTAGGATCAATTTTGAAGTTCATGGTGTTCGTCATAGTTTGAACAAATTATAAGTGGATTTAATTTTCAAAAGAAATTAATTTAGAATTGGAGCTTAAAAATTATTGAAGTTTGTTTGTAGTGTTGAAATGAGCTCACATTTAAAATTTTATGAAATTTGGAGTTAAATTGAGCGAATTATGAATTTTGAAGTTCATCAATGTTCATGGTGTTCTTCATGAAATTCATATGTTATTGAGGAAGAATATTTTAAAAGGTGTTGTCTAATCCGCAAAAAGGGAAGAAGAAGGAGTTAAGGTGTTTGTGGGCCCAAGAAAATACAAAAAAATCAGTCAATTTAAAAGAAAAGAAATTCTAGCATTTCTTCTCACTGTCGCGTGTAGAAACATAAGTAAAATCCTATCAACAGGTTACCAGCTGTCCCAGGTCCACGCCTACAACTAGAAGCTTGTATAAGCCAGAAGCTGCACCTAAGAGGCAGTTTTACCTGTAAGCTATTTTGGTTGTTGGTTTTTGTGTCAGCCACTCGGCTTCTGCATATACATTCATCTTCAATGACAGGAGTCATGACTTTCACCTTTCCACCTGATCTCTAACACCCTTGTCGGTGCCAGCCCTTTCCAGTGCAGCTTCGAGGTTGAAAATAATGGATTTTCAGTTATTTTCTTCAATTTTGAAGTATTTTAAGCTTTTCTCTATGGATTTCAACCAAACTTCTTCCCAAATAATTTTCTTAGTTTAGATCTTGATAAATTAATATTTTAATTAATTTTACCCTTTTTTTGGATTCATAACTTGATTTTAGTTAGTAAATTATCCTACTAAATATTATCAAGTTCTTTGAATCTGATTTCTTTTCATTCATGCTAATTTTTTTTTTGTGTTTTTTTAATTATATTTTATTATTAATTTTCTTGATTCAAGTCCGCTAGATTTTAATTAAGTCATTCGTTCTTCACTTTAACAAAAGTTCATTCTACCCTCAAGGTTAGTTTGTGACTCTTAGTAAGAAATTGATCAAATTGAATAACAACTTTAGTTAAACCCTTGAGTGGTAAAAGGTTAAAGTGTATGAGTATATTTGAGTGGTGTGTTATGACCCAAATAGGCACGCGATGATGCCTGTTAGACTCTTTGATATAGGTAAGTATATCCCAATCCATATTTATGATAAAGGTAATATAGAATCGAAAGAAGAGAGAATAAACCCAAAATATATATAAAGAGAAAAAGTAAAGATGAAGATACATCTAAGGTCTAGTTGTCACTAGTACAAGTTTCTAATACAGAATGATAACATTAATTTAAGGTATATTAATGCGAATAAAGCATAAGATAAATAACGAGAGATTTGAGTAAGCTTTGTGAAGTGTCAGCCACTAACTCGATCTCCGCAATGCCAACTCTGAAGGAACACAATCTACCATCTATAAATCAAACCTATACTTGCACGATATTCATAAAAAATTAAGAAAAAGGAAATAAAAGATAGTGTGAGTATGAAAATTATGTGTACTCAATAAGAATCATCGATAGTCGATCCTAATTCTAAATGATGGTGAGAACCACCACCCCAACAACCCACGGTATCCCGAACAACCTAAATCCCTCAAAATCATAGTATTTTATCCCATCAGAGTAACCCAACACAGTGGTAAATTGGTATATCTATTACAGGGTAGGCACATTGATCTAGGTGAGTTAACACTATTTATTTTATAATAAAAAAAGAGAGTTCATTTATGAAGAAAACTCACCTATGCAATATATCGAGCTTAATAAACTATAATCAATCAGTAATATGGGATAAAAATAAGGAGAGCGTGCATATATAAGGGTGTATCTCATGCTGCTAAAAAACTCTAGATAACTATCTCTCCGTTCAAACCAAAGTCATACCTAATGTCTCAAAATACTCCAACCTTCCAACTAATATAAGATTATGTAATGAAATTAAGTGAATTCTCAAACATAATAATCGCAAACAAGGTTCTATCACGGTAATAAAATTCAAAAGTAAATACTAACACAATACCAAATCATATAAAGTAATGTCAATGTGATGCAAATGTAGTTATGACGATAGGATGATGGTTAATATTTGAAAGTTATCGCATAAATTTTTGTGTACTCCCATCAAGACTCATCGCTCCTAAGTAGGACCTATGGGGGGTTTGCAACTCATGTACTCTTATAATCTCAATCTCATTTCTCAAATCAACCTTATTGATACATCCTCAATATAGGCATTTATAAAGTATCTCATTTTCTTATAAAATCAGAATGTCTCAGTGTTACCAATGTCTCATGAATATGCATGTGTAATATGAGGATGTAATTCTCACAACCAATGAATATGAAGATCAAAATCCATTCAATATATGTCTAAGTAAGCTCAAAATCAACTCAATGTATCAATACTTCATGACATCAATTTCTGCTTGGTACCACCAGAATAAATAATCATGTAGTCATCAATATTATTATTTCCAACCGCTCATTTGGGCACAACTATAATGAATATACAATTAAATGCTCAGATAAGACCTACAATGTCAAATCAAGCCCCCACTAGGGTGACACAATAATAAATATGATATTCTAATGTATAGATAAGTTCTATGATGACAAGTCGAGCCTCTTCCCCCTCAGGCGATACAATAATAAATAAAACATTTAATACACAAACATGACCAATAACACCAAGTCAAGCCCACACTCAGGCATCACAATAATATATCCTCTCACACCAAAAGTAATGTTCATATAATCCCCCACTTGAGTATACAATCATATATACTTGCACAAGTACATAATAAAGCCCTCATAAGCCCCATACGAACAACATGAAATAAACAACATCCCGATAAAAATAAGTCGTGGAATACCCAAACTTAACTTGGTTCATATATTAAGCCTCATCAACTATTATAAGTCTATTTATACTCTAAGTATCCTCTAAACCTCAATCATTCCATCAAATAAAGATAATACCATAATCATCCTGTAAAAAGTCACTAAAACCTCCATTATCACATCAAAGTTCACTAAACATGATTCAGGCACTAAATTAGGCATCCACTATCAACATTATTCAAGATCAATGAGCTAACTATCTACAATATATTTCAAGTATATTCACAAGTATCAAGTATGAGAAAAAAATATTCACAAGTATCAAGACTAACTAAGATAAGTAACTAAATAACTATGACTCATCAAAAGACTCTGGTGCCCGTGGAGATACTCAACATTTCACCTAAGTGGGACCCATAATCCTAAGCATTTCACAAAATATAAAAAAACAAACATACAACAAATAAACACTTCAGATAAAGTCAAGGTAGATATCAATTTTTCTTTAAAGAAGATTCATAAGTCCAAACACTATACAAAGTCTCAACCAAAAGCTCAACTCCTTTGAATCATCTCCAAACATAACTGATCCAATCAAATACAATATTTACAAGTCAAAAGAAGTCCAACAATATCCATATTGACTATATCCAAGACAGGTCCAAGGCGAACCCCAGAAATGAGTTTGATAATAAAAAGGGTAAAACATTCCTCGTGTTATAAACCTACAAAGGAAAACCCATGCAAAAAAATAGTTAAAATGAGATCCAAATCAAAGAAAAACCATCTTTAAGCTTTACCAAAAAAACCCAGAAATCACATTTTAAATTAAAGATTTGAATATGAAAACATAATTTAATAAATGAGAAATAATGATATATAGTTTAGTAGCTCACCTAAAGTTCAACTTTTTAAAACCCACGTTAAAACTCTCAAAATGAGCTTGGAAGCTTTGAAAATGGTGGAATGGGGTTTTTAGTCTAACTTTGGGTAGAAATCTTCAAAAATAGAATGGGTATTTTTGCAAAATGAGCAATATAAAGTTATAATCACATAGAAAATGATTATATGAAAAAACATCGAGAATCACCAAATCAGAGTTTCCTAGCTCCTAAAATGTCAAAAATATAAATCAAATTCAGTTTGGTCTTAAGCTCAGTGATGGGTGTTAAAGCGTCAATTTGTCCTCTAAAGTGACCTGTTCATATAACGCCTCAAAAGTACACCCTGGAAATCACACGGTGCTTGGAACCACAAGTGATCCCAATCTAACCTATGAACTGACATACTATTAAGCAACTGAATTATCATACATTAAATAACAAGTTCTGCAGTGCGTAAACATAATCATACTGAAAATCTAAAATAGTATGTAACTAATAAAGTTTTACAATATGATAAACCTGAAGGAAGAAACTGAAATTACATGACTGACTCTGACTGAAATCTATGAAGCCTCTACTATGCTGATTATAGATAGTTGGGACATGCCTCCAACTACCACTAATCAATACATATGAAAAATAAATGAACTGAACATGAACTAAAACTATCTGGAGTTCCTAAAATAAAAGAACTCATCACCTGCTGGCTGAAAACTACAACTGTCTGATCATGATATGTAAGCTATAACTGATACCTACATTATGAGATAATGTAGCTCATAGACATGTATGTGGATCAGTACTTCTGGAATGTACTGAGTATGTAGGGTGAATAAAATAAGTGAAACTGGTTTCATACGTAATCTTAAAACATGAATGACTACGTTTAAGTAGACTCACCACGAGACTGAAATAAACTGAAAGCTGAAATATCTTAAAACATGAGTAACAAACATAATCTGATAAGTTGGTGAATCACTACACTTAATTTCTTAAAAATTTCTTTTTTATAATATAAGTAGAACTGAAGCTGGGAAAATCATAAAACATGGGTACTATATGAATACTGGGTTTAAAACTACGTGATGGAGACTGAAATAAAATATACTAAGCTTATCTGATGCACTGAATGGCTGATAGATGAATACTGGTCATGTAAGACTGAACCATACTTAGTCTGAACAACTGGACTAAAACTGTGGAGTACTATGCATATGAGGTAAGGACTATCTGAACAACATGAGATAACTGAGCATGAATGCGTGAAAACTGTAATATATGAGAATGCAAGATGAAGCATAAATCTGTAATCTCAAATAAGTATAAAATCAAAAATACTGTCAACTGTCTAACTGAACAACTGAAAGTCTGTACACTTGGTCAACCAAACCTGAACTGAGAATACACTGAATACTGACTGAGACTATGGAAGGTATCATCTAATCAACATGCCCCAATTTTAGTGAATCAGGGTCCAACTTGTAACCCCAGTTGGAAGAGTATCAGTACTATGCCATGGGTACTAACACTGGTTGTGTGGATCCACTATACTGATGTCCCAAAGGACTAGGGTGTCAAGCCTAAACTAAAGAGTGACCCTGAGAGGTAGACAAACCTAAACTGATGGGTGACTCCTCATATCCTACGCTGGCTATGTAGTTCTGGAATACAGGGACTACTACTAACGACTCAGCCTTACTGGCGGGGAAGCTGCCATCCCTATATTCACTCAGTGCTAAATCCTACTCCCAACTGAATTGACACGGATTACTAACTGGATAATGCACTGATAACTAATAACTGATAAGCTCAGGTCATGGTATTCTGAAATAACAGTTCATATAGATTCTGAGGTAATTATTAATGTGTAAATTGATAGTGGAATTGAAACTGGACTGAGCTAAGCTTAATTGGACTCATAACTAATCATATTACTGAATGAATAATATTACTTATAGTATAACTAAAATCATTCTGTAGATACTGAAAACTAGGTAAACAACTAAATTTCAAGTATTCATAACCCCCAGGACTTGATAACAATAACAATAGGACATTCTAAAGCTTCAGGATATAATAAGTAGTCAACATTCAAAACTCAATCATTAGGGCATTTCATCAAACACTTGAGAATCATGAACTTGAACATGGGAATATCTTAAACATGGGGGAATAATAGAGTTGCATGGCAAAATTCATAACTTGGGAATTCATCTTGAAATTGGTTTAATATGATATGGGAATTTCATCAAACATGTGGAGTCCCTAAACTTATGCATGGGAATGAGCAAGCATGTGAAAATATTATGGTTACACAAATCAATTCACAACTTAGGGATTTGATATGAAGATCATAACATTCAAAATATGTATTGGCTTATTCCACTTGAAAACATATATACTCTTAACTTGAAATCAAACACATGAGGATCATGAGTTAAAACATGGGAGTAGTTAAACCATAAAAATCACATAATTTTAATATAAAAAACATGGGTTAAGCATTTAACATGTGAAAATCACCATTCGAACATATCAAGGAAATTTTGACGAAAATCATTTGTAAACATGATACATAATCAAAATTCTTGGAGGTTTCATGGATATAATTCATATTAACATGTAAATATCATAACTTTGAACTTGAAATGGGTTTTGGGGCTCCATGGGTGAAAGGGGACCCATGGATGAACTTCCACATACCTTAATTAGATTATTTCTTGAAGATTGTCGAACTTGGGAAACTTGAACTCTTGGATTCTTGAGACTAAAAAGCTTGAAATTGATCTTGGGGAAAGGGGAGGTTTTACATGAGGTTTTGATGATAAAAAGTGGGAAGATAATGCCATTTTGGGTGTATTAATTCATGTTTGGACGGTTGGGGTTAAGGGGAATGGACTAAAATGCCATTTGGCCTCTTTTTCCCATGGAAATCACCATCGCGTTGTGACCCCTAGTTGGGTTAAGCAACCCTCGCGGTGCGTGTCTATCGCGACCCTTACTGCCTCTTACAGAAAAAGCCATAACTTTTCACTCGGGTGACGAATTAAGGCAAAATTGGTATAGTTGGAAAGCTAACTCAATTATATATAATTTGGTGGGTCTTAAGCTAAAAAATTCCACATACATCAAAAGTTGTACATGTTCAAAGTAGACCCTTGTAGAATCAAATACAAAACTTTGGACGAATCAAAGGCTCTTAGCTTAACTATGTTCTAAGTGATTCCTATGAACATTTTTTACTTCAAAATCACTTCACACGCTAGGATAAATATCATGACACATGAATTCAAAAGGAAATTATGGGATAATAGTCTACATATGTAAGATCAACGGTTCAAAGTTTAGCCCAAAAATTTGGGGTGTTACAATTCAAAGGGTCAAACTAATGCTAAAATGGTCAAATGATCAATTTAATAGTTGGTCAAATGGTCAACTAGGCTTTAGCCGCGAACCATCACCAACAAATTTTAAAACTTATATTTAACCATGGAAATTCATGTGAAACCCTATGAACATGAACCAATAGTTTAAGTTGATCAAAAAATATGTTTCAAATCCAATGAAATCATCATATTTATGAAAAATGGTTGTTTATAATAAGTTAATCCTGGGGATCCTTTATAGGCTATTTTAAATAATTTCTAAATGGGGGGTTGAAATGCAAAATAAAGGTTCAAGATCTAAACTAAATATGATACTTATTTAAAATTGGTGTTATTGATATAATGGAACTGTTCAAATTTTCATCTGACAATCAAACAACAAATGTTGATCAAAGTTAACTATATGGCTTTTCAAGACTCTAAAAACCTCAAACTCTCCCAACTCATTTTTTATTGCATTGGGAACTACGCCAACTATTTCCACATCCTAAAATAAACATGAAACAACTACTAGAAAGGAAAAAATGGTCAAAATGTAAAAAATTCTAAAAATCAATATGAGGATCATTATATGGTGCTAGCCAATAACAAGGAGTGTAAATACAAGTAAAAGTGAAGAACGTTTTACTACTAATTTGGTTTGCTCATTTTATAGTAATTGGAGTTAAAGTATGTCATTTGTAGCTTTGAATCCTTATAACAATGCCATGAAAAACTATATTTGTAGTGATGGAGGCCATGAGTATGATGGTGGTGTTGATTATGGAGGCTATGAAAATATCCATGATTATGATCCATGTGGAGATAAGAACTACTACTTTGTAGGTGAATATGAGGAAAATAGTGCTCATTATTCTTATTATAAATATGGTGGAGTAGAAGAACCATATAATGATTCTTATGGTAACGATGGAGAATATGATGGTTCTCATGCTACACAGTATGAGATAAAGATAAGTTAAGGCATAATCCACCCCCACCTACTTTATGAGCCTTTTAATGAAAATTTCCATCAAAATAGAATTTATGATGAAGATAGTGAAAATTTGCATGTTCTGTCGTGTAGTACTTCTTATACTAATCGAAGTGATGTGCATAGATATTTTTCTACTTCTAGAAATTCTATGTCTTATGCTTCATGTCCTAATATCAATTCTTCTTAATCTCTATATGAAAATGGTGTTAAAAGTAGGATGGAAGAATCACAAAATCTTGGAAGTTGAGAACATTGAATGCAAGATTGGAATGCCCGAAGAAGTAGATTCTTGAAATAAAAGTGATTTTTTATGATGATTTGGAATATGTGATTTTGCTTAATGATTATAGTTATACGAGTTTCATTGTCCCTTATGTTGTTGAAAGGTTGGGAAACCTTATGTGATGAGACAAAACTGTTATTTTGTTCAAAATGGGTATTGGATTGATAGATGTGTGAAGGTACTTTTTTCATTTTAGAGAATATCAAGAGGAGGTTTTATGATGTGATTCCAATAGAGACTTGTAAAATGTGTTTGGTAAATCCTTGATTTTAAGGGCATAAGGTTTTCTATGAGCAAGAGTGGTACAATATGTCATGGACAAAAGAGGAGAGCTTTTCTTCCCACCTATTTCTCCTTACCAAGAAATGGTAGGCATTTATTCTAAGTTTTTCCATTAATATAAGAGACAAAATATTAAGAGAATTAAGAGAGTGCAAAGTAGAAACTCTAAAGTAATAAAAGAAAAGGATGAGTAGACTGAAGTGAGAGAGTTTCCACAAACCAAGCTAACTTTATTCATTGTACTTTTTTTGTAAGAATTTTTGTATAGGTACAAGAATGAAGATTGAAGAAACATAAGTACCAAAAAAAAACCTACGTTTAAAGATTTGAAGAAATTACTAGTTTATTTGACCAAACAGATTGACTTGCCTAAAGACATGAAATTGAAGCTTTGGTTCAAGGTAACAATAATCCTACTTGTGAGCCTTAAGGTACAATATCTAAATTTAACACTTTTAAAATCTTGAATGAACAAAGTGTGAGTGATAGCTTATTTTTATGCGAGCTTAATAATTCTTTGCTAGATAATGATAATGTTTTTATTGAAAGTATTCATAGACTAGTTGATCCAATTGATTCTTCTTATAAGATCAATTTATGTTCACCTAGTGTTGACACTTATATGTTGAAAATTGTGCATTTTTTTTATTACTCTTTGTTATATAGAGACAATGTCTTTGTTGAGAGTGTTTCACACTAGTTGATTCTATTAATAACTGAATTGATTTGTATTGTAAGATCAATCCGTGTCCACCTAGTGTTGGCACTTATGATGTGATTGATAGTACATTATCATGTAAGACTCATATTGATCTACTTATTTGTGATTCTATTTCACTAATTGAAGGAGTTGTGATTTGATTAGTGATGCCACTGATAAAGTTGGTTATTTGAAAATGAGTGATTCTTTGATCATATATCTTGTTAAAGATCCTACTTTTTATTTTTATCATAGAACTCATGTGGTTGAAACCATCTTAAAAGATGACATCTATCTTTTTGAGAATGAGATTACATGCTTTAATTATTCACTTTTTATTAATTCTTCTCGCCTTAAGTATAATGTCTTGTTTCATGATAATGAGATCGCTCCTAGTTTGATGCCTAGTGGTGTGAATGGTGGTTGATGTATCTCTTTGTTAGGTTTGTACTTTGTACTATAACCCACTATGAAATGTTGAGAAGAAAGGTGATGTGTGCTCATAAATTGTTACACCTTCTTCGAGTATTTCAATTCTTGATAATATGCTTGATATTCTTAAGACTTCTAGTGATCTTACATGTGATGACGCCTTAATGAATTTGTTTTACGTGATACCTTTCTTTATTATTTATTTGCATATGATGATGTTAATTCTTGTAGGGAGGGTACATCGTTTATTAATAGGAGTTTATTTGGGTTAAATGGTTGTTTTCTTGATCAAGATGCATGGATAATCTTTTTTTACCCTGGTGACACTTTACATGTGTGGGAGTTGGTCATGGATCCATCTAAAATATGGTTTTCTTGAAATAGAGGATTATTTGTGCTTTGTGTATAGAACCAATCCGTGCATGCCTAGTTGGAGTTTCAAACCTATTGGTTACTTGACGATACCTTATTTCTTGATCCTTGGAATAACCAAGTACTTTATGCTACATGTGAAGATTTTTTATTCATGAGTTGATGCTAGGTTATATAACAAGTTTGTACATCTTTGGCATGTTGGTGAATTTTTTAACCCTAGTGCTAACCCTTTGTAAGACCTCATAAAACTTTGATCAATTTATTTTTTACCCTCTCATATGCATATTGTTACTTTTTGACTTAAATTATGATAGGGGGTATTAAAGGGGTGTTTTAGAAAATTTTTGAAATTTTTGAAAGAGGTTTGGGTTAATTTTAGGGCCTCGAGGCAGTGAGGATCCTCGATAGTGGAATTCCACACCACTTAGTTACCATAATAAGTCTGTGGCATGGTAGCTACCTTTTGCGATAGCAGCATGCTATGTTGCTATATCAATTTCGTTCAGTTTTGTTTTTTTCAATTGGGGTGTGGGGATTTTTGTCCCTTTACCCCTAAACGACTTAAAAATACCCAATTGACCCCATTCCCTTCAGTTATCAAGATCAAACATGAAACTTCTCCTCTTCAACTCCCAACCTAAAAAAATTCAGGGGTTTTACAATTATTTCATCATTCTAGATCCAAACTTTGATTTCTCTTCAAATTCTTCTATATTTCAGGCAAGTTTCTCATTCCTTAACTTTTATTTTACATTGTGGCATAAATTTGTTCAATATTTATGTGTTTTGAATGATCGGTTTCAAATTGGGTTGAGAATTTTGGTTGTTAATGCTTGAATTACTCTTTTCATTATGTTAATGTGTTATTCATGCTTTAAATTATGGCATTTGAAACTGAAGGGGTGCATTATTATAATGGTTAGAATAGGTGACATAGGTTTCCCCAAATTGACAAAATTTTGAAATGGTAATGGCATTAACCCCAATCCACTTTGCAAATCTTGGTTTTGAACATGAAATTTTACGCAATTTAACTTACCTTTGAGAATATTGTATTGCATTAAGGGGTGAATGGATAAATATAGTGTAGGGATGCCCTTGGTATCCATGGTTACATATTTCAAATGGAACTTGGGAGTCTAATGGTTATATGAATTGATTTGGCATGAACGAAATATCTTGCAAGCATATTGGTATGACGATACCAAGTTGGTAAGGGCCTTAATAAATGACTCCCTTGTTAATGGTTGGTTTATATTCTAATTATTTTAATTTAAGCTTAAAATGATTGTGTAGCTCATCGAGAAGGTGTAGTCCAATACTGAAAACCACGTTTGCCGACGTCGGGGGTCTATATGACCATGTGATTGATGTACACATTATATTTGGATGGCTATCTTCTTGTTGTATTTAGCCATTCCTCGGTATATGTGGCTAACATGGACTGAGGCCCTTCCGACAGGGGTAGCCAAATGCATATAGCCCATAGTGCCTTTAGGTCAGTATGAGACACAGAGTTCAGGAATAGATATTTAGATGATCGTGTTTATGTCCTTTTCCCCCATCTCGGCATCCTAAATATATGTATTAATTGTTGTGCATGTGGAAATGACTAGATTTTTGGTAAATGTATTTATTTTATCCCTTCCCTTGAGTTACATACTAGTTCTCGCCCCACTGACTATTCTTGAATTCTACATCATTTTATGATGTAGGTTTTGAGGATTTTTTGGTTGATCTTGTGCAGTGTTATGTGGTTTGGTACTTCTATTGATCAATTATACTTCGGTAGGTCCAGCTATTTCATTTGTTTTCTTTATTTTCTTAGTACTTTTGGATTCTTTTGTCATAGTTGGGGGCATGTCTCGACTTAGTTGGCATTTCTGGTTTAGAGGCTTTTGCGGACAGTATTGGGGAGTTTTGGTTGTTTTGTTTAACTCGTTGATTTTCATTCAATTTATCTATCTTTCTTATTACTCTGGTTGGCTTCCACTGTTTACTTTTATTATTCTTTTGAGGTGAGGCTAAGGGGGTTGTCTCTGGCCCATGATGGGCTTGAGATACCCGTCACGGCTAGGCCCAGGTACGAGTAGTGACAAACCCTATATCAAAGCACGGTTCAGGGTTGTTGGATTTTCACAAAGCCATGTGGAGTAGATTCTTTTTTACGAGTGTGTAGCTTGCTACACTTATCAGGGGGAGTCTACGAGGCATTTAGGAATGTTTAACTTTCTTATGTTCTATTTCGTACTAGAGAGTCTAGTTACGAGGAGGGGCTATGAGGAATTTATGAATCCCCGCTTACTCGCATTTTATATCATACCTCCTCAAAGATCTGATGATCCTAGGAACTCAGTTGGAACCTCTGTCCCACCTGGGGAAAATATGAAGGAAATTCACCCTGCTTATAGAGTGTAGACCCAATCTAAAGGCCCTACTACTGACTATACCACTCCACTTGGGTTTCACCAGTCCCTATTAGTCCACCTTAGGCTTCTTAGGCTAGTGATACTTATTCTTAGTTACCATAGGGAGATATCTCTAAAGTGGAGTTTCATTAGTCTATCTATATGCTTGCTCATATTATGGCATCACAGTCCTGTCAGTCTGATCATGTTGGTCTGTTACTAATTTATCTGAGGTCACCCAGGTTGGCTAGTTTATGAGGTTGAATCCCCCAACCTATACAGGCTCTAAGGTTGAGGAGAATTCTTAGGGGTTTATTGATGAGATGGATAAGATCCTTAGGGTGATACATGATACCGATTTAGAAGGTATGGAGTTTTTTTGCTAATCAGTTAAAGGATGTTGCTTACCATTGGTATGAGCAGTTGGAAGAAATGAGGGGTGTGATGTTGAGCCAGTGGTGTGGGATGAGTTTATAGGTGCTTTTGTTGATTACTTCTTTCCTCAGTAGTTGAGAAAGGCTAAAGTCAAAGAGTTTGTGAACTTAAAGTAAGGTAGAATGAGTATTAAGGAGTACACACTAAAATTCTAGCAGTTTTCTTGCTATGCTCCGGAGTTGGTATCTAATATGAGGTCCAAAATGAAGAAGTTTACTTCTTATTTGTCCCATGATTTGGTGTTAGAGTGTAAGGCTGTGATGCTGAATAATGATATAGATATATCTAGGCTAGCAATTTATATGCAGCAGGTGGAGGAGGAGAAAAAGAAGTAGGTATAGATGGGAGAAATGAAGAACAAGAAGTTTAGATATGTAGAGTAGCGCATAAATCAACAAAGTAGTGAGAGGGGTGGTAGGCAATGGTCTAAGAAAAAGAGTTGGGGAAATTCTTATTCGACAGCTAGTGCTCCTTATCCCAAGCTTTCAGGTGATTGTCATTTTTCAGCTAGTAGTGGTCCTAAGGCACAGGGTACCCAGTCTCAGGTCAGTGGAGCTCAGTCAACCCCACTTTATCATCCATGCTGATTTTGTGGACAGCTTCACTGTGAATATTGTGAGGAGAGAAGGAACTTATGTTTTAATTATGGTCAGGCTAGTCATATGTAGCGGAATTATCCTATAGCTAGAGTTGTCATTAGAGCTAATAAGGTCCCAGTTGCTACTTCTACGGCTCATGCACCTAAGGGTGCCATATCAGGTATCGGTAATGGCCTAAATTTCCTTTATGCTTTGCTACTCTTTAGGAATCTAAATTATCTCCACATGTTGTCACTGGTATGTTACAGCTCTTCTCTCGTGATGTTTATTGTTTGCTTAATCCGAGTTCTACCCTATCTTATGTGACCCCTTATGTGGCTGTACAGTTTGATTTCGGTCTTGAAAATATTTTTGACCCCTTCTCTATTTTACTTTTGTGGGTGAGTCTATTGTTTCTACAAAAATCTATAGGGGTTGTGTGGTATCCATTCATCATAGGGAAACACTGGTGGATTTGATAGAAATTGATATGGTGGATTTTGATGTAATCTTAAGGATGGATTGGCTCCATTCGAGCTATGCTTCCTTGGATTGTTGGACCCGAAAGGTCAGTTTTCATTTTCTTAATGAACTAGTGATTGAATGGGAGGGGAGTTCCTTAGTACCCAAAGGGAATTTTATTTCTTATCTTAGATCTCGGAAGTTGATTTCCATGGGGTGTCTGTATCATCTAGTTTGGGTCAAGGATTTTAACTCTGATAGTCCCCCTTTCCAATCTGTCCCAGTAGTTAATGATTTTCCTGAAGTTTTTCCCGATGTTCTTCCTGGAATTTCTCTGAATAGGAAATAGATTTTGGTATTGACCTTCTACCGGATACTCGTCCCATTTTCATTTCTCCTTATAGGATGGCTCCAACTGAATTAAAAAACTAAAGGAGAAATTTAAGGATCTTATTGATAAGGGTTTCATCCATCTTAGTATTTCTCCATAGGGTGCTCTTATACTATTCATGCAAAAGAAAGATGGGTCACTTCAGATGTGTATAGATTATCGTCAATTGAATAAGGTTACTGTGAAAAATAAGTATCCCCTTCCCAATAGTAATGACCTTTTCAATTAGCTTCAGGGTGCTAGGTGTTTTTCAAAATATGATCTCTGTTTGGGCTATCACCAGTTGAAAATTAGGGAGGTTAATATTCCCAAGACTGTTTTTCAAAATTGATAGGCCATTATGAGTTTTTGGTCATGTCATTTGGGTTGACTAGTGCTCCATCTTCATTCATGGACCTTATGAATTAGGTGTTTAGGTAGTTTCTAGATTTGTTTATAGTCTTCATTAATGACATCCTGGCGTACTCTAAAACTGAGGAGGATCATGTCGATCACCTCTGAATCATATTGCAGACACTTAAGGACTAGAAAATATATGCAAAATTTTCTAAGTGTGAATTTTGGCTAAGTTTTTTGACTTTTCTCGGGCATGTTATTTATAGTAAATGGATCAAGGTGGATCCCACAGAAAGTTGAGGAAGTTAAGAAGTGGCCTAGAGCCATGACTCCAACCGACATTAGGAGCTTTTTGGGCTTGGTCGGGTATTATAGAAGTTTTATGAAGAGTATTTCATCTACTGTTGGTTCTCTTACAATGTTGACTCTGAAAAAATCAAGTTTTTGTGGTTCGATGCTTGTGAGGGTAGTTTTGCGAAGATAAAAGATAAATTGACTTTTGCGCCTGTTTTGACCCTACCCAAGGGTATTGAGGGGTTTGTTGTGTATTGTGATGCATCCCGTGTGGGACTGGGTTATTTTTTTATGCAGCACGGTAAGGTTATAGCCTATGCTTCTAGGCAGCTTAAGGTTCATAAGAGGAATTACCCAAGTCACAATCTAGAGTTGGCGACTGTGGTCTTTGCTTTAAAGATTTGGTATCATTATTTGTATGGGTGAATGTGGATATTTATTTACACATAAGTGCTTGCAATATGTATTTATGTAGAAGTAATTAAATCTCAGGAAAAGTTCGTGGCTTGAGTTGCTTAAAGATTACGACATAAGTTTTCGCTACCATCCTGGTAAAGTTAATGTTGTTGTTGATGCTCTTAGCAAGTTATCTATGGAAAGTCTGTCCCACATTGAAGAGAAGAAAAGTGGATTGGTGAAGGATATTCACAGGTTTTTTAATTTGGGAGTTCGTCTCTTGAACTCCGAGGATGGAGGGGTAACCTTCAAGAAGTGGTTAAATCATCTCTTTGTGCTAAGGTCAAGGAGAAATAAGTTTTGGATCACATACTCATGCAAATCAATAATGATATGGGTTAGCAAAGGGTTAAGGCTTTCGAAATTAGGGGAGATGGCATCTTGAGATATCAAGAAAGATTGTATGTTCCTGATGTAGATGGGCTATAGGAAAGGATTTTGATTGAGACCAAAATATATCATGACATGAAGAAAGTCTACTCATGGAGTAATATGAAGAGGGATGTGGCAAATTTTTTTGTTAGGTGTATGATGTGTCAACAAGTCAAGGTAGAACATTTGAGGCCTGGCGGCATGTCCCAAGAGATTAAATTGCTCTTGTGGGAGTGAGAGATGATTAATATGGATTTCATTAGTAGTCTTCCATGGTCTCGAAATCAGTGTGATTCTATTTGGGTCATTGTAGATAGAATGACCAAGTCTGTTCACTTATTACCTTTGAGGACTAACTACTCAAGAGAAGATTCTGCTAAGTTATTCATTCAAGAGATAGATAAGTTTCATGGAGCGTCGGTGTCCATCATTTCAGATCAAGGTACACAGTTCTCTTCTCATTTCTTGCATTCGTTTCAAACTGATTTGGATTCTCAGGTGAACCTTAGCACCACCTTCACTCTCAAATGGATGGATAAGTGAAATTCACTATTCAGATCTTGGAGGATATGTTAAGGTCCTATGTAGTTGGGTAGAAATAGTTATTAGTCCAACATTTGAATGGCCTCTTTGAAGACCTTTATGGTAGAAGGTGCAGGTCTCCTATTGGATGATTTTCGGTGGGGGTACTAGGTTGTTTGTCCTTAACTTGGTTCACCAATCCATAGATAAGGTGAAGATGATTAGATAAAGACTTAAGACTGCTTAGAGTCTCCAAAATTCTTATGTGGATATGAGGCAACGGGAGTTGGAATTTGAGGTTGGCGATTGGGTGTTATTAAATGTGTCTCTTATGAAAGGAGTCATGAGATTTAGGAAGAAGGGGAATCTCATACCCTGTAAGATTGGCCCGTACCAGACTGTGAGGAGAATTGGGAATATTGCTTATGAGTTAGATTTACCAGCAAGCTTGGCTTCAATTCATCCCGTTTTCGATTGTGTCCATGCTTAAGAAGTGTATGGGTGACCCTTCTTTGATAGTACCTATTATGTATGTTGGTGTTACGGATTCATTATCCTATGAGAAAGTCCCGATTGAAATATTGGATAGGCAAGTTCGTAGATTGAGATCAAAGGATGTAGCTTTAGAGAAGGTTTTTTGGAGAAATTAAAAGGTAGAAAAAGCTTCATGGGAATCTGAAGAAGATATAAAGGCCAAATACATGTTCTTATTATCAACTTTGGATGAAAGTGCTTAATGTATTTGTTTCATTTCCCTCTAATTGCATTTCAAATTTAACCTTGGATTCTATTGTATTCTTTCTATTTATTGTGCTAAAAAATATCCTAACTCCTCATTTGGGGTCGAATGATCCAAATGGGGGATAATGTAAGACCCTGTATAACTTTGATCAATATATTTTTTACCCTCCCATATGTGTAATGTTACTTATTGACTTAAATTATGATAAGTGATGTTTTGAAAAAGTTTCAAAATTTTCAGAAGGGGTTCGGGATCATTTCGAGATCCTGGAGGTAGTGAGGGTCACGATAGTGGCATGACACACTACTTAGATATCGCGATAAGGCCATGGCAAGCTAGCTACCCTCCGCAATAGTGACATGCCACGCTGCTATTTTAATTTCATCTAGTTTTATTTTTTTTTCACTTAGGTTAGGGGATTTTTGGTCCTTTACCCCTTAAACGACTTTAAAAAACCCAATTGACCCCATTGTCTTTAGTTATCAAGATCAAGCACTACACTTCTCCTCTTCAACTCCCAAACTAAGAAAATCCAAGGGTTTTACAAGGATTTCATCATTTAGGATTCAAACTTTCATTTCTCTTCAAATTCTTCTATATTTCAGACATGTTTCTCATTCCTTAACTTGTATTTTATATTGTGGCATATATTTATTCAATATCCTTGTGTTTTGAATGATGGATTTGAAATTGAATTACTTTTCCCACTGTATTAATGTGTTATTCATGCTTTAATTATGGGTTTTGAAACTTAAAGGGTGCATTGGGTGCATTATTATAATGGTTGGAATGTGTTACACAGGTTTTCCCAAATTGATAAAATTTTGATATGGTAATGGCATTAACCTCAACCTTCTTTGCAAATCTTGGTTTTGAACATAGAATTTTATACAATTTAACTTACCTTTGAGAACATTGCATTGCATTAAAGTATTAATGGATAAATATGATTTTGGAATGCCCTTGGTGTCTATGGTTACAGATTTTAAATAAAACTTGGCAGTCTAATGGCTATATTGATTGGTTTTCCATGAACGGAATAGCTTGCAAGCATATTAATATGACAATATCAAGTTGGTAAATGCCTTGAAAATGACTCCTTGGTTAATGATTGGTTTATGTGCAACTTATTGTAGTTTGGGCTTAAAGAGAATTATGTATCTCACTGAGAAGGTGTAGTCCTGAGCAGACCAATACTGAAAATCATATTTTTCGATATTGGGGATCTATATATTTGGATGGCTTTCAACTTGGTGTCTTTATCCATTCCTCTGTACATGCGGCTAACATGGACTGGGGACCTTTTGGTAGGGGGAAGCCGTACCCATAGACCATGGTTCTTTTAGGTTGGTACGAGCTACACAGTTTAGGACTAAATATTTAAACGATTATTTTTCATGTCCCTTAGCCCTATCCTTACATTTTATATATATTTATAAATTATTCTGCATGTGGTTTATGACTGGATTTTTAGTAAATTCATTTATTTTATCCCTTCTCTTGAATTACATGTCAGTTCTTTCCCCACTGACCGTATCTGGACACTACATCATTTCATGATGTAGGTTCTGATGACTTTTCTATTGATCCTGTATAGCATTAGGTGGTTTGGTGCTTGTAGGGATCAGTTGCAAAGTGGTTAGCCTCCATCCTTTGGAAGGCTCGACCATTTTATTTGTTTCCTTTATTTTCTTAGAAATTTTGGATTCTACTGTCATAGTCGAGGGTATTTCCCTACTTAGTTCTTATTTCTGGTTTAAAGGTTTTTATGGATGATGTGTGAGAAGATGGTAACATATTTGAGGCTTTTAACTAAGAATAATTGCAAAGTCTTAAGCAACTTTTGTCGTTTTTGATTGTTTTCTGTTTGATATTGCAGTAAAAGTCAAGATGCAAGAGAACCAGCAATAATGGAAGTACAAGAGTTAATTTCTAAGCAAGTAGAGTGGAAAGTATAGCTGATGAGTTATCTGATAAGTCGGCAGCCTTGTGATAAGCTATCAGAGTTGCCGTCAGCCTTAGATAGAGAATGAGCTTCATCTGGAATTCGTGACGACATCTATGATAGACCGTCAGAAGTGTGATAAGCCATCAGGCTCATTGTTAGGCTTAGGCGAGAAATGGGATTTGAAGTGAAGAAGCGACGACAATTCTGATAAGTCATCACATGTTTGATAAGTCGTCACTTCTCATCATCAACCTAAGGCAGAGATTGTCAAAAGTGAAGAGGAGATGGCGACATTCCTTATAAGTTGTCAGACTCCTGATAAGCCGTCACACATGTCGTCGCCTGTCCGAGAAAATACTGTGATCTATGATTTTTTTTCCATAATTAGGCTGAAGTATTTCAAGCATATGTTAGGGTTTTCTAATAAAGCGGGGAACTGACATTTGGAGAATCTCTTCTCTCTAGTTTTCTGACTTGAACTTTACAATCATTTTTGGAGAGATTATTACAATTGTTTTGGGATTTTTCTACTGTGAATCAAATCTGAGAAACCAACTTGTTGTCTTGATTATTTTATTATGAGTAGTAAAATTCCCTTAACCCGAGTTGTGGGAGCTATAGGTTTGGGTTTGTAACTTAACTAAGTGTTCAAGATTCTAATGGTGGTAGAAACTTCTTGTTAATTTTATTATTTTATACTCTGACTATTGGTTGGAAACAATAGGCCTTGCTTACTGGTGATTTGCTTAAGATAAGAAATCAACCCTAGTAAGAAGTGAATTATCAACAGGGACTTGGAAGCATCAAACTTCCATTTAATAATTAATGTTGTAACAAGATTAATTAACTTGAGATAACATCCTGTTATGAAATATAAATTCCCTAAGTTCGAGAGTATAATTTGTTAAATGTCTAAATAGGTTGAGAAACATTTAGACTTAACTTTGATAAGGATAGTCTGTTGTTCCTATCTACCACAAGAATCTTGAATTGTTTACTAGTGTCTATCAAATCCCAACACCCATAGTGAACATAACTCTGGTTTTCCTTATCATATTGATTTCAAACACTAAATTGAGAAGTACTTATTTGTTACCTTTTCAAAAACCTCCATTCACAGGAAACTGATAACTATCTGTTGATTAACCCACAGATAACTCAAATTCATACCATATTCCCTGTGGGATTCAACCCTAACTTAGTTGGGTTATATATTGACAACGATCTCTTACATTCTCGTAAGAGAGGTGTAGTTTGAGCGTTATCAAAAATGGTGCCATTGTTGGGGAATACAGTTGTAAATTAAAGTTGTGTGCGCTAATTGATTGTTAGTCAAGTTTCCTAGTTTTACGTGTATTTGTTGTTTTTGTTTGCTACAGGACTTTTGTGGTGCATGATAAGAACCAAAAGTTACGGAGAACCATTATTACCATTTAATCCAGAACCGCAACTAATCGGTAAAATAGCAGACCAGCAGGAAGCTGACAGGTTAGCAGCCTTAGCTAGAGCTCCGGTGAATATGTAGAATGACGGTCAACAAGTACGACATCCAAATCCTGAGCATGAAAACTTGGGCGACGAGGAGTTGCTGAACCCTGGTAACCCAAGGCGTGCAGAGCAAATAGCTGCACCAGTACAGCGTAATGCTAATAGGAACCGTCCGTTCCGAGGAAAGAAAGATCACCAGCCGGTCCAGTATGATCTCAATGATGATGATGATGGAATGGATGGAGGAGGTGAAAATGGTGCAATTATTCCTCCACCATTAGCACCTGGGGCAAAATTCAACATTACGAGTACTATAATTCAACTCTTTAATCTGAAGGGGTTGTTGGGTGGCCTTCCTGGGGATGATTTGAAGTTGCATCTGGTGAACTTTGTCACTATTTGTAAATCTTTTGATAACCCAGGAATGGGTCAGAATTTTATTCCTTTGAGATTGTTTCTGTTGTCTCTATCAGGTGAGGCAATATTGAGGCTTAATGAGCTGACACCCAATTCTATAACCAACTGAAGGCAGTTGAAAGGAGCTTTCCTAGAAAGGTTCTTTCCACCTTCTAGGAGGGTACAGTTGAGGGATGAGATCAGCAACTTTTGACATCTCCCAACTGAATCCTTGCATAAAACCTGGGAGAGATTAAAAAAAAGCTGATGCAGTGTCCGAACCACAACATGACAAACATACACTTGATGGAGACTTTGTATAGGGCTCTTAACTCTGTGACAAAACCGATTGTAAATAATGCTGCTGGTGATTCGTTTGTAGATCTTACATTCCCAGAGGCTTCAGAAATGCTTGAGAGAATGACCAAACAGAGTCGGGCATGTCATACAAGGGACTCTTTGGTAGCAATCCCTCACTATTTTTGTGGGTATGACTGCAAAACAACGCAAAAGAGACGAGGAGCGTGATCAAGATATGGCTCACCTAAAAACACAGATGGACTTTCTAACCAAGCATTTACTATCAGGTAAAACTGAGAAAGTGAAGGTTGTGGGATCGCAGAGCAAAGTGGAGTCTGACTCAGAAGAAGAGGCGAACTATGTAAATAATTAGGGAGGTTTTGAGGCAAAAGCAAAGGAAATCAAGGTCGAACTTATTATGACAAGGCTGTATATAAGAACCAAGAGAAAGGTCATTAGAGAAGCAATAATGATAGGAGCGGGTTATATGTCCATCCTGTAAATCGTGACGCTGCTACAACAAGTTCTGAAAAGATGTCCCTGGAGGACATGATGGCTAAATTGTTAAAGAGAGTGGAGGCTACCAACTCAGGGGTGACTACTATGAAGACCGATCTGTCCTCTATGAGTTAGTTAGTAAACTCGCACTCCACTTCGATCAAACAACTAGAACAATAAAAGAGCCAACTCTACGCAGAGCTGAACTAGAGGAAGAGAGGAACGTTACCTAGTGATATGATTCAGAATCCGTAAAATGATGGCTCATGTATAGCGATTACCACTAGAAGTGGTAAGATATTACCTTGCCCTTTTGTGGGCAAAGGTAGAGTTAAAGATATGACTGAAGTAGATGAAGAACTCGAAGAAGAATGTCCAGTGGAGTCTCAGAAAATGGATGGTTCTGATGATGCTCCGAAACTAGGAAAGGAAAAGGAAATGGAAGTAGTGGTGAAAACTCTCCCAAGACCACCACCTTCATTTTCTCAAAGATTGAAGAAGGTTGATGACACAAAATTTAGTAAATTCATGGCAATGTTAAAGCAGTTAACGATAAATATGCCTTTGGTGGAGGCACTCGAGCAAATGTCAGGGCATGCTAAATTCGTGAAGGACCTTGTAATGAAGAAAAAAATGATGAGATACGAACTGGAGAAAAATCTCTACCATTGTAGTGCCATTTCTACACGATCCTTAGTGCAGAAGAAGGTCGGCCCTGGAGCATTCACTATTCCATGTACAATCAGGTCTCTCAATTTTTCTAAGGCCCTAGGTGATCTGGGGCGAGCATAAATCTGATGTCGCTAGCCTTGTATAAAAATCTAGTTTTGGAGGATCCTACCCCAAAAGACATGCGGTTGGTGATGGAGGATAGGTCTATAAAGCGATCAGTACAAATATTACATGATTTATTAGTAAAGGTGGCTGACTTTATACTTTCTACTAATATTGTAGTACTAGACTATGAGGTGGATTTTGAAGTACCCATCATTTTGGGTACACCATTCCTAGCTACTGGGAGAGTAGTAGTGAACATGGAGCTGAAGTTCAGGTTCAATGACAAAGAAGAAAGATTCGAAATGCACTCATCCATGACACAGCAAAAGAAGATAAGTGTTTTCTCAATCATGGATGTGTTTTATGAAGATGCGAAAGAGGTAGAAGCATGGTGTCTTGACGAAGTCTGAGTAGTCAAGATAACCTAGTCGTGACGCGATATTAAATCAGGCTCTATTGGGAGGCAACCCAAAATTTTTATGTTTAAACGCAAGTGTTTTAATTATTTAGATTGGACGCATAATGAACTGAAGAGGTATGTAGGGGTCCAAGTAAAAATTGATGAAGCCATCCAAGGGACCCTAACGACAGATGTGATGAGTTATCATAATTGTGAAAAACCGTCAGATATGTCGTCAGAAAATCCAAAAGAAGGCAACACTTTGCCTAAGGTTGACGACATCTTCAATGACTTATCAGACATCTGATAAGCTGTCAGGTAATCTTGGGCCCAAATACTGAAAAATTCAAACTGGCCCACAGTCAAACCTTTTCACCTTTCTGCGTATCTCCTTTCTTTTCTTTAAGTTTTATTTCCTTCCATATTTAGTTTATTTACTTACTCTTTTCAAAATTAATTCCTAAGTAAAACAAGAAAAATATTCTTTCCTATGAAGTGTGGGTTTGAAATCAAGATCAAGAACTCTTCTTTCATCTACTACTTTCTCTCACTCGCATAACCAAGTGAAGCCTCCTATTAGTTATGCTCATAATTCAACTCTCCTCTTCATTAGGTAAGTGATGCAACTGAGGTAAATTTTAGTTTCAAAGGGATTGAGGCAAGCTTAACTTGCCATTGTGTGAAAAATAGAATCTAGGGTGTACAGTGTTGTATTGTGCGTAAAAAACTAGGGCTTAGCTCAAGAACACAACTCCATGTGATTCTAAGAAGAAAGTGGATTGATAATCAAGACTAAAACTGAGTTGGAGGTTGTATTCTGAGATGACGACGTGTTTGATAAGCTATAACATTTGTGACGGCTTATCAGACTATGCCGTCACAAGTTGAGAAAAATAAACCTGTTCTATTTAAGGATGATGACATGAATGATAAGTTATCACATTTGTGATGACTTATCAGAACATGTCATCATAACTTTGATCTGATACAATTGTGAACCTCTTTTGAGAGATATGGAATTATAATGACTGAACTTCTTAAGTTGGATGATCATGAGTGATAAATGAGTGCTTTATTTTTCTATAGTTCTTTTAATGGCACCCAAAGTAAAAATCCCCAAACCTACAAAGAAAGTGACAAAGGGAAGTGTACCTCAGAGACTATTCGATGAAGAATCCAATTATGAGAAAGAGGAACCACTGCTCAGGAAGCAAAGGAAAAAAAACCCTAAAAAAGCCTTGGCCACCTCTACTATTTGAGGTGGAGGAGAGTGAAGAAAGTGATACTGAAGAAACAACACCACCTGACAGTACAACTTCTGAGCAGACGACTTTTGAGCAGCCTGAGTCTGAGCATTCCGAGTATGGGAAGACTGAGTCAGAGCATGTTGAATCTAAGCAACCTGAATCTGAGGGACCATCATCTGAGTCCCCTTTTGCTGAGCAATAGGATGATGAAGAATCTCTGATTCAGGGAACTCTAATTAAATACAAGAACCCCGGGGTCCGAGACAGTGCTAGGTGGTAAATTCCCAAGGCATAAAAAATCTTCTATGATGGGCTTCTCAGAACTAAAAGAAGGACCATTAAAAGGCCAATCTTTGAAGAAAAGAATATCATCACTACTGGGTTGAGCAGATATTCTGAAGTGGAGCAGAAATTTTGAGACTATGACTTGGGATGGACCACGAAAGGAGGAAGCTCATTTTTCCCTACACTAGTGCAGGAGTTCCATACAAACTATCAGGATCAATTGGAGAACATGTGCAAAGAAGAGGAGAAATTAGCAGATCAAACCTTGTTGAATAAAGTTCTAGTACGGGGTGTGATGGTGTATCTCTTAGAAAAACAATCAACAAATTTTTTCATGGCCCCGAATTCACTCCTCAGGCTACTTCACCTATATTCTATGCTCGGTTGAAGCATCATGCAAATCAACGCTCTTGGTTAGCCACCCTCATAGCTGAAGGAAAACTTGAATGGCTGACCAACCCAAATAAAAGGATTGTCAAGGCCTCCCTGACTTAAGAGGAAACGTTCTGGTGGGGTGTAGTGCGCACCCATTTGATGCCTACTGAGGGAGATAACATCCTTGGAGACAATAGAGCAATACTGGTCGCAAGTCTTGTGGCTAAACTTAACTTGAACTTTGGAGAAATCATTGCTGAGGAGATGAAAATTCGGGTCTCAAGGCCTGACACAACATATCATTTCCCTTGTCTAATTATGAGGTTGTGTAAGGCAGCCAATGTACCTAAGTTTGCAGGGGTAGACAATGAACTGCCTGCCAAGAAGACCCACAACCCCATTCGATATGATGAAAATCAGCTGAGGCTGACACTTGACAGAGGAGCAGGGGTTGCAATAGATCTACCAGGTATAAATACCAACTCAGCACCTAATGTAGAGGTGCCGGATTCTGAAGCTGCACCACCGACATCCCCAGCACTGCCAGACTTAGTGCCTAGAAATGAAATAAATCTTTTAGCTGCTGTGTTTCCCACATAATTTGTCTTCAACCCGATGAATTTCAGGAGAGTGTCAAAACAAGCCAAGTAGTGTGAGAATCAGCTGCAATTTTTCCCCCAACAATTTGCCTTTGCGGTAGACAAGAGGATTAAGGTCGCACTTAAGCCCTTCCGAGCCTTGCCCGGTCGGATTGATGAGTTATAAAACTATTTTAATATATGGTTAAGAGAAATATCGGGCTCAGACCTTGCATAATTTAGATCATCCCTGGACAAGGTAAAGGTGGATGTTGGAGTATTACAGCAACACCAACTTATGGTGTCGGCAGACCCGGCTGTTGATGAGTCTGAGGGTGAAATCCCATTGCTTGATCTCATGGGGGAACCAATGAACAAAAAGAAGAAAAATGGTAAGAAGAAAGGTAAGGGTAAAAGAGAAAGGCCTGATAGCGATGAAGAAAGAAAAGTGGAGAAGAGGGTGAGAAAAAAAGCAGAAAAAGATGAGACAAAGAAGGCGATGATCGAGTCCCTAGATGACAATAAGAAATGGGAGAAATCCCTACGAGCGAGAGCCATAGGTGCCTCAACTAGTAGGTCTCCAATAACTGCTAGGCCAGATGTGTTAGAATGGAGGGAGGCTCTCGATGGAGATAAGGTAGTTGAGGATACAACAGCAGGGTCAGGTACCCATGATTCCCTCACTTGATCTACTCCAGGTATACCCTAACCCTTAGTTTAGTTTTTCTTTGATTTTAAGTTGAGGGTGTAGGGTGAGTTGTTGTTGTAATATTTTGTAGTTGACTAAGAGAAATACAAGTACCTGAGGCAGTTAATGTGGTTTTGTTATTTTGTGAACACCTTTCAAATGGTCTAATTTTTTAACTTTGCGATTTGCATTTAATTATAACTACTGTGCATCTTGTTATGGTATCGGTTCTAGTGACTTGATAATCATTGCTAAACAATTGCATGAACTGGTTAAGTAGTAACTTGTGATATACTTGTGTGCCATGTGCGTGTGAGATCTTACTTAGTTCCCTTTGTATGTTGAATTGAGAACTTATCCGGTTAGTCTTACCTAGATTAAAGGATAGGGGGTAGGAAAGGATTATAGGCCATTTTGATATTAGCCACTTTTAGCCTAAATGACCTTCCCTGTATGCATAATATCCCTTGATCCTTATTTTGAGCCTGAATAGCCTATTTCTTCTTTTATGATACCTATCACCATCTTATGTATATCATAATGAACCTGTTTTGTCCCTGGTCCTCCTTGGATACTGTGCACCTTGACTTAGGCAAATGGCCTAAGTTGAGGGTGGCTATCATAAGGGTGCATAATGTAAAATGAGTATGAAGAAAGGTAGAATAAAATAAAAAAATAAAAAGCTGGGTACGATGGAAAAAAATAAGAAAAGAAAAGTTGTGAAAAAAAGTGATTGTAGAAAAGACCGCACTCATCCTGAATATGTGTGATCAAGAAAAAAGAAGAATAGAAAAAGGTTAATAAGTGAGACCCCAGAAGCTAGTGTAGTGTCAAGGAGTCTTAGTCACTTTAGATATCAACGAGTATCATACCACCCCCTAGCCTATATTACAATCCAAAAATAAGACCTATAGTGATCCTAGCTGACCTGTCTGAAAATCTTGGTAAAGAAAATAAGGGCAAGCCTATGGTATTTGGCATACATTGATTGGAAATTTATTTTGAGAGTGAGTGTCTTTTGATTATCCCCATGGTTACATATGTGATGTCTGATATAAGTGGAGTGGGACTTCTTTGTAGTGAGGGTACACTGGTCACGTTGCTAGTTGTCAACTTGTTTGGATAGTGTAATCTTGGTACATGCATGGTTGTTGTTTCTGAATTCCTGCCATATCTTGATTCTTGTGTGTCGCATTGTTGTTCTTCAATAATATGCACAGTTGTTGTTTTTAAATTAATTAAACTTGGAGATGGTGAAGATGTTTTGAGATAATATGGTTGACTGTCGAATGTACTCTGTATCCTCTTGGTTGTGTTTTAGTTGCTTGAGAACAAGCAATTATTTTAAGTTGAGGGTGTTGATGTGTGAGCAGTTGCTAACATATTTGAGGCTTTAAACTAAGAATAATTGCAAAGTCTTAAGCAACTTTTGTCATTTTTTGTTGTTTTCTATTTGATATTGCAGTAAAAGTCAAGATGCAATAGAACCAATAATAATGCAAGTAAAAGAGTTGATTTTGGAGCAAGTAGAGAGGGAAGTATAGCTGACGACTTGTCTAATAAGTCGTCAGCCTTGTGATAAGCTATCAGAGTTGTCGTCAGCCTTAGACAGAGAATAACCTTCAGCTGGAATTCGTGATGACATTTGTGATAGGCCGTCAGAAGTGTGATAAGCCGTCAGGCTCGTCGTTAGGATTAGGCAGGGAATGGGATTTGAAGTGAAGAAACGACGACAATTTTGATAAGTTGTCACATGTGTGATAAGCCATCACGTCTCATCATTAACCTAAGGCAGAGATTGTCAAAAGTGAAGAGGAGCTGACGACATTCCTGATAAGTCGTTAGACTCCTGATAAGCCGTCACACACGTCATTTCCTGTCTATGAAAATACTGTGATCTATGATTTTATTTCCACAATTAGGCTGAAGTACTTAAAGCATATGTTAGGGTTTTATAGTAAAGCGGGGAACTGGCATTTGGGGAATCTCTTCTCTCTAGTTTTCTTACTTGAACTTTACAATTATTTTTGGAGAGATTATTACAATTGTTTTGGGATTTTTCTACTGTGAATCAAATCTGAGAAATATTTGTTGCTATTCATCTTGCTGTAAGTTCATATATCAAACTATGAATTCAATTTGTTGTCTTGATTATTTTATTATGAGTAGCTAAATTCCTTTAACTCGGGTTGTGGGATCTATAGGTTTGGGTTTGTAACGTAACTAAGTGTTCAAGATTCTAACGATGATAGAAACTTCTTGTTAATTCCGTTATCTTATTCTCTGACAATTGGTTGCAAACAATAGGCCTTGCTTACTGGTGATTTGCTTGAGATAAGAAATCAACCCTAGTAAGAAGTGAAATATCAACAGGGACTTGGAAGCATCAAACTTCCATTTAACAATTAATGTTGTACCAAGATTAATTAACTTGAGATAACATCCTGTTATGAAATATAAATTCCCTAAGTTCGAGAGAATTAGGTGGTTAAATGTCTAAATAGGTTGAGAAACATTTAGACATAACTTTGAAAAGGATAGTCTATTGTTCCTACCTACCACAAGAATCTTGAACCATTACTAGCGTCTGTCAAATCCCAACAGCCATAGTGAACATAACTCTAGTTTTCCTTATCATATTGATTTCAAACACTAAATTGAGAAGTAATTATTTGTTATCTTTCCAAAGAAAACCCCATTCATAGGAAACTGATAACTATCAGTTGATTAACCCGCAGATAACTTAAATTCACACCATATTCCCTGTGGAATTTGACCCCAACCTAGTTGGGTTATATATTGACAGCGATCGCTTACATTCTCGTAAGAGAGGTATTGTTTGAGCGTTATCAGTGGACAACATTAGGGATTTTTGGTTGTTTTGTTTGACTCTTAGATTTTTATTCGATTTATTTATCTTTCTTATTACTCTGGTTGGCTTTCACTGTTTATTTTTATTGTGATCTTGAGGTGAGGCTAAGGGGTTGTCTCTAGCCCATAGTGGGCTTGAGATTCCTATCAGGCCAGGTTCGAGTTCGGGTCGTGACACCCTCATGTTATAAGGATCTTGTTTTGTTTGTCTTCTTTATGATTTTTCTAGGTTTTAATTTGAGGATGAATCCTTTTCAAGAAAGAGATATTGATATTAGTCGAGCTTCATCAATGTCAAGGAATGAAGAGTTGAAGCTTGAGAATATGCTAAAGTAAAAGTACAATGAAGAAAGACAAAAAAGAGATAAAGAGTCTATAGACGTAAAGTGACTATGTTGACATTCAAGCCTCATGCTAAAGAAGACCCTTATTTTGGGTATTTCTGTAATTATTAGTGTAGGCTATAACTAAGGGAGAATAACGTATTTTGGAATTAGACTATTTTGATATGTTGAATGGAAATAGTGAAACTCTAGTGAGGCATGAGTAGGGTCTTTGTTGCTATTGAATATTGATGGTAAAGGTGTGCAAAATTAATTTAATCAATAAACCAAAACAATAAAAATGTTATTAGTTTAGCAATATTGGGTTATTAGGTTAACGATTTTAAATGATTTTATAAAAAAAAAATTATTGGGCTATCGATTTGATTTTTTATTTAAATACTTTAGCTAATTATTAAATAAAGAACCCAATAAGATTATATTAAAATTATATTTTTATTCATAATTATATAATAGTAGCTTTAGAGTTTAAATACACCTTTTTTTAAAAACTATTTTATAGATGTGGTCTTAGTGCTTTGAAAATTATGTAGACCTTATGTACAAAGATAGTGTAGAACAAATAAAAGTAAAAAAAATAAATAATAAAGGAACATTTTCTTATCGGTTAATTCAAAAATCGAACTGTTAAGGATCAATAATTGATTCATCAAAATTGATAACAAATTTTATATTGATTTGGTAATCGATTTAGCATATTTACAAATTAAAAATCGATAACCGAATCGATAATATAAAAATCGAATCGAACTAGCTGATATACACTCCTAGTTGATGGGATTTCTTGAGGATGTCATTCCTCTTGAGGATGTCTCGATAGTATATGTTCTTATTTGAGTTTCTTAATAGGAGGTCTTGATTTTTCTATAGCCTTGATTTCCTATTAAATCCTTACTTGTGTCTTGATTTTATAGATTTGGTACTTTTTGAAACTTTTTATTTTGAGTGTATTAGTTTTGATATAGCCATTATTCTCATTTCTTTTTCATTTTCTGTCTATCTTCTATCTTTAATTTTGTGTTCTTAGATTAGGGTTTCTTTTCATCTTTTGCATATTCTTTCTTACATCATGCAGTGGTCGGTCCATTGTGATTGTTGGAAAAATAGATATGATCTCACCGGAAAAGCGAAAAAGAGGGACAATGGTTGCTTTCAATTTGACCATGGCCTCGCTGGAAAACACAAATTTAGACAGAATTGTCTCTGTCAGAAAAGGTAACGGTGAGATCGAGGTGAGGCCACGTTATAATTTGGGTGGTATTCCGATGGGTATGGTGGTGTAGTGGGTGATCTACTGTGACTGTCGAAAAACACAAATCTAGGTATGATGGTGAAGTGGCTTGCTATATATTTGGTTTGTTGGGAGGTCAGAGGAATTATGGGATAGGCTAGAGATGGTGGTCGAAATGAAAGAGTAGGTCGGATATGGTAGTATGTCTGTAGGGCCGACCAGAGATGGTGGTACTACTGAAGGGGTCGGCTAGAGATGTTAAAGTATCTATCTTAGATACATGGGTACATGTATCTAGGCGTGTATCCCAGATACATTAAAGTCACTCTTTGGATATAGTGTATCTGAGACAAATTACACCTAATTAGAAACATATGTATCTCAGGTACATGTATTAATTGCCATAAAATATTAAGATACATAGATCATAAAATATTTAAAGATAAAATATTTTATATTTAAGATAAACAGACATTAGAATTATTTCAAATATATAAAGTTTGAAATTATTTCAGATACACAAACTCAAATACATGCGACTAGCATATGTATCTGAGCTACATAGGTCTAAGATACATGCGAGTTTTCAGACGCTGAAATGTTTTGTAATTAATTTAAAGTTAAGGGGTTTTTTGTAGATACTCCTCTTATTTGACTAGTTTTGTTATTTGTCCTTTTAAAAAAGAGTTTATGTTATAAATTTACAATGCTTGTTTATTGACGCAAGGGGCCTAAGGTATAGGTATAATTGGTAAACGAAAGTTTTTCTTTGAAAAAATTAGGGGTAGGGAAAGGGAAATGGAGAGGAGATTACAACGTGAAATTGAACTCTCACTAACAAAGTGGGAGTTCAGGTAGTCAACTAACTGGTAAATAAAAGTGAAATGGTCGTAATCTCTTCATTTGTTATTAGAGATCCCAAATCAAAATTTTGTGAGTAATGAATTTCTTCATAAAAACTATTTTACCTCTTTCTATCATAATCAAAATTCTCAGTATAAATTTGTATTTGAGTGAAAAAATTATTGATGAAAAATGGTTTTCCCTTTAACGAGTCTACTTGGCAAAAATGTAATTAGTCTAATTATTTCGATACCAAAAATCCATAACCAAGAAAAGGTTTTAATCAGCAAAAACTTGACACGAAAAATATTTACAGTGAGTCGTAATTCACACGTCTCCCTTTATCATGTGAAGGTATGTTTAGCTTGTTTTTAAATTATTATTTTTTTTGGCAAATTAATTTCTCATCTTAAAATCAAGTCCCAACTATTTGCAATTTAAATAATGCACACTCATCTCACTTTAATATTTCATTCAAATCACTAAAATATTTCTTTTGGTAACAAATTGATCATTTGATCTTATCTAAATATCACCAAAAGTATATAAAAGAATTATTTAGTTTTACCTAAACATCATATAAAAACACTTAACAATCTTTTTGTATTAAATAAAATTATTCAATATTGACTAAGTAATATGCCTCAGTATCTCATAAGCGCTCTCTATCAATGGCAAATTTAAAAATTTAAGTCATGAATATTCAACTATCTTCATTCTATTGTAAAGGTGGATGTCCAGGACACCCTTGGTGTTCAAAAAATTAGCCAAACTGCTTGTCCAAGTAAAATGATTTCCTCAACATATACATTGTGCCGAAGAAATATCTGGGTAATAAAGTGTTAGTGTCCCCTCCTTGCATTACTAATATATATAAGTGCGGTAAAGCAGGCTTAAAAGTTTGAATGGAAAATGGAGGGAATTAAGTGGAGGAAAAATGAGATAACACTTAAAAAGAAAAGTGTAATCAAGAATAAGGAAAGTTTACTAATTCTCCCACATTGGTGGGAGAATGAAACTTTCATGTGTTCTTATTAAGAAACACAAACTCCACAAGGATAGTGAGGCAAGAACCAAGAGGTGTCTCGCGCCGTCGTCGTCGTCGCTCGGCCTCGGCTTCGGATTTGTCAAACGATCAATGAGATTAATATTTTGGACAAAATCTATTTGAAACTTGGAAAAACCAAGTGATCCGAAAATCCAAAGAAAAACGCAAATTAATTTTTCCTTAAGGACACTTCGTGAATTCGAAAGACTTGGCTTATTTTGTTTCACCCTTTTTCTAAATAAAATAACTCGCTTCTTTGATAGTTCATTTTGAACTTGTGTTGAAGGTGTTGAAAAACTTCATAAGTGTTCTTGAAAAGTCTTGAACTTGTGTTGAAGTTTAGTGAACTAACATACAGATTTTCTGTACCCGAAACAACATTCTTAAGGAATTAATTTTCACAATCTATATTGTTTGGTTTCTAGAGATTAAGGCTTTATACTTTCTACTCTGTTTGAACTTAACAAGTGATTTGAAGACATAAAAGCTTCATCACAAGTTAAAGGTCATTCGGTTGACGATTGGAAGACATAAAATTTTTATCGTTAAACTAGAAACAAATAGTAGTTAAAGTTCTTACAAACTTATAAATTAGTCTTTTGATATACTAAAGTTGACTGTCTTTTTGTGAGAGGAAAAATGACTAATGATAGTCATGTTAATGATGTTGGGACAAGTGCGGCAGCAACGAATGTTTCTACAACTAGTCGTACGAGTGCTCCGCAGACAATGGAACCAGCGGAGAAACCCGAAAGATTCACGGGTGTTGATTTTAAAAGGTGGCAGTAGAAGATGTTCTTCTACCTTACAACCTTGTGTCTTCAAAGATTTACATCTGAAGAACCTCCAGAGTTGCCCGAAGAAACTTCAGATCAGGAGCGATTTGTTGTTATGGAGGCGTGGAAACATTCTGATTTTCTATGTAGGAATTACATTCTAAGTGGCCTCACAGATGACCTATACAACGTGTATAGTGGAATGAAGACGTCAAAAGAGTTGTGGAGTGCGCTGGAAAGAAAATATAAGACTGAGGATGCTAGAACCAAAAAGTTCTTTGTTACAAGATTCCTTGAGTATAAAATGATTTACAGTAAGTCTGGCGTATCTCAAGTACAGGAATTGCAAGTTATCATCCACGATTTCCTTGTGGAAGGTATAAGCTTGGTGAATACCTTATTTGAATATGTTAAAAATGTTCTTAATGTTCACATGAACTTTATAGTAGGTTTGTTTGTGAATGAGGTGTTTCAAGTTTCTATAATAATAAAGAAGTTGTCACATATGTGGAAGGACTTCAAGAACTACTTGAAACATAAATGAAAGAAGATGACAGTCGAAGATCTCATAGTAAGGTTGCGCATTGAAGAAGACAACAAACCAGCAGAAAAAAGGTCGAAAGGAAATTCTGCAATAAGTGGAGCAAATATTGTAGAAGACGATCACTATAAATAGTAGAAGGAAGCTGGACAAGAAAGCAATTAACCTAAGAAAAAATACAATGAGAAATACTTTAATTGTGGAAAGATTGACCACAAGTCAACAGATTGTCATTCCCCAAAGAAAGGCAAAAAGAAGGACCAAGCAAATATGGTTGAATCCAAGAACGAAATGGATAATTTGTGTGTCATGTTGTCTGAATGTAACTTGGTGGGAGATCCTCGATAATAGTGGATGGTTTTCGATGCCACCCGCCATGTTTGTGCAAATAAAGAGTTGTTTGCTGCATTTGCTTCGACTCAGGCGAAGAGAAGATCTATATCGCAAACTTTGCAATTGCAAAAGTTAAAGGAACAGGAAAAGTCTGCCTAAAAATGACACTAGACAAAGTGTTAACTCTTAACAATGTCCTGTATGTATTGGAGTTAAGGAAGAACTTTATTTATGTATCACTTCTTGATAAAAATGGATTCAAATATGTATTTATTTCTAAAAAAATTGTACTTAGTAAAAGAAAAGTGTACGTAGGAAAAGGCTACCTCACTGAGGGCCTATTTAAGATGAACATAATGAATGTTGAAATCAACAAAAGTTTTATTTCTTAGTACTTTCTTGAGTCTAATGATTTGTGGCATGAACGATTAGGACATGTCAATTATAAAACGTTGTGAAAACTGATTAACTAAGAAGTTTTTTCAAACTTTGAATGCAATAAATCAAAATGTCAAACGTGTGTGTAATTAAAGTATGCTAAGCATCTGTATAAGTCCGTTGAAAGGAATTACAATCCCTTAGACTTAATACACGCTGGAATTTGTGATATGAAGTCAATACCATCTTGTGGTGGAAAAAGGTATTTTATATTTTTTATTGAAGATTGCACTAGATATTGTTATGGCTATTTGCTAAACTGTAAGGATGAAGCAATAGATGAATTTAGGCAATATAAAACATAAGTTGAAAATCAGTTAGAGAAAAAGATTAAAATGATAAGAAGTGATAGGGGTGGAGAATATGAATCTCCCTCTGTGGAAATATGTATAGAGAATGGAATTATCCATCAAATTAAGGGCCCATATTCACCTCAATCTAATGGAATTGTGGAAGGAAAAAAACAAACTTTAAAGGAAATGATGAATGTCTTAATAATAATTTTATGTAACGCCCCAAAATCGGGTCCCGAGATGTTACACGGTGCTTAGGATCACAAGTGATCCCAAGCTAACCCTTCTACTGGCATAACTCATAAGCAACTGAATAAAAATATAAATCCATACAAATCAGCAGAAATTAACTCTTTTCTGAATCTGATCGATACAAAAATGGAATTTTACAGGATTACAATTCTGCCATTGAAACCAAAATTGAAACAAAACACATCAACTTCTACTGACTGTCTATGAAGCCTCTACTAGTACTGACTGTAGGTAGCCGGGTCATGAATCCCGACTACCCCAACTCAATACGACTGAATAAAGAAAATACAACACTATAAACTCTACATAACTAACCCAAGCCCTTAAATCAAAAGGACTCATCACCTGCTGACTGGATACCATGAACTGACTGGATCCGAAGGTGCAACTATACCTTGTACCTACATTTCGAGAAAATATAGCCTACATACGAATATTTGGGTCAGTACCATGGAAAAATACCGAGCATATGGGGGTGCAATGCACATATAAAATAATATCTTAATATCATCATAGTTTATAAAATTATGCATGCTGATATAGATGACTCACTTAGCTCGAATTAAATCATCAAAATCATGGATGAATAATACATGTAAAGTAAAACAAGTGAGTCATTTCAATACGTTCTCAATTCACTTTTATCTCAATTTCAAATCATCAAAACAATCAAATCTCATGTCAATTCTCATTAGAATATATTCCTTAAATCTTTTAAGAATAATGACTTTCTCAAACTCAGCCTTTTAAGAAATTATGTTTTCATCTCAGATAGAAGAGTACACACACACACATTGGGAGATCCTATAACCGACATAAACCATGTGAGCCACATGGAATCCAACATACAACCCACATTGGGGAGAGCCGTCCTATCCTTTCCATCGGAGTAGGACTTCCAGTATCAATTCAAAAACACTAGTAATCACTAAATAAATCAGCCTCAGGCTCACATCCTACGGGGGCACGTAGTTCTAGGGAAGTAAGGTCATTTTATACCTCCCACTCGGTGCTAAAGATTACTCCCAGATTTAGCTCAGAAATTTAAATCAGCCTCAGGCTCACATTAAAGAAAATCCACAATAAACACTTCAACAATTTTCATCGGGAGACAATTTGCTACCCCTTTATCATAATCAATAAAAACGTGAATTTCTTTCACAGTCGAGTTCAAAATAACTCATTCACAACCAAAAGGTCAAATCATTCAAAACATCTTAAATATTTAACATCAACATGCATATAGCACACATTTTCTCAAAGACACAATTTCAAATAGGGTTCAAGACCCAAATATCAAAATCATAGTAAATTTCTTTCAAGCATCATGTTTTAAGTCATAATTTCATATAAATTCGACTTTTCAAAGTCATAAACATCATAATCTCAAGATAACCAAGATAGAATATAAGTTCATGCTCCAAAATCATAATAAACATATAAAGATCATATCTTCGTAAAGAAAATTACTTTTGGGCACAAGAACGAAAGATTGTTCTTGTTGAAAAACCGCACATACCTTGAATGATGAACGTTAGATCGATACTCATTTTTGAGATGTTAATCGTGCCTTTGAATGATGGTTCTTGGAGTTCTTGAACTAGGAACTTGGAATCTTGAATAAATTTGTAGAATTAATGGTGAACTTTGGAGGTTCTTGAAGTTGGATGTAGGAGCTTAGGGTTTTCTTTTTGAGGAAATTTGATGAAATATAACATATAATGCTTCTAATAGGCTTTAATATAGGGTTTGGACGGATTTTGGGTGAGGGCGATTGACCAAAACGCCCCTAAAAATCAAATAATTCTCGAATCTTTCCTTTGGTGGACTGTTTTGATAGTCTAAAGTAGATCAACTATAACGTTTTACTCCGATATCCAAATTGGATGAAACTAATTTCATTAGAAAGAGGACTCCCATATATTTCTGTTGATATATAGTATCTCACCCAGATCATTGTGTACGAGGAGTTATGATCATTTGAAGTTGACCCAAAAATTCACTTTTGATAGGCTGAAGTAGATCGACCATAACTTTTTGCTCCGATAGACAAATTGGATGAAACTAATTTCATCGGAAATAGGTCTCGCAGAGCTTTCCGTTGATATATAGTAGATCACCCAGATCATTATGTACAAGGAGTTATGATCATTTAAAGTTGTAAAAAAAATACGCCAGGCCTTAGCACTTTTTATCCTACACATTTTACTGTTCACTACTATTGACGGTTCAATCGGAATGTTCATAACTCGTCGCTCGGGTGTCCGTTTTGAATGATCCACATATCGTTGGAAATCTTATTCGATACTCTACGGAATGGTGGGTCATAATCTAAGACATTCTACACAGAAAATTTATAATTCATTCTAGAAGATAGAACCCAACACGTTTACGCAAAAAGTTTTAACGAAAAATTTCCCGGGGTATTACATCATCTTCCCCTTTGAAACATTCATCCTCAAATGTCGATGAATAAGTACAGAATACCATGGAAATGAGGACAAAAGGTTGGGATAACGAAATCAATCCACTTACTTCACTCCAAACTTTCGAATACTTCATAGAACATGTGATTCATAATGAGAATGGTCACATAGTTGGATCTTAAACAAAGGAGACTGATTTTAAGGAATCGATATCTTTGGTTTATTCAGAGACTGAGAATCAAAGGTCTCGAAGGGGATCTCATCAAAATAAGGACCACTTGCGCCCAAATGAAACGTCCCTCAACACTCCCTCCAAAATATTCAAATGACATTGTTCGGGGAGAAAATGAACCATAATTTGATACAATCCTATCGTATGGGAACAAGGACCCATATGGCATAAATTAAGATAGGAATTTCTAAGTCTTGGGAAACATAACTCCTTGCTTCCAAACTTAGCAACACTTTCCAACTACTCCCTCGACTATGTTCAAGCCTAACTCCAAGTACTCATGAGATACGCCACATAACACTATAATAATAATCTATATCATGAACCTCAATACACATTGAGCCTCACAACTCCTCACTTCAAACATAACTCTTATTGCTACTCCAACAACCATATACAATCTTATACTAGGGATCCACTAACTTGCGGTGCATTCTTTTAGATATACAACCATAACATTCAAGACTATACTCATAACCACATATGTACTTCGCACATGCACCTCTAAACGAACACTCATAAAGTATCTTCCTCGCTTTCTCTAAGATTCCATCAACTACATCATTCACACATACTGGTCAATTATTTAAACGACACACATAACATTTTCTCAACCAATTGAACTATACAAAAAAACTCTGTATTACTATTCCTACAACCTCATAGAAGTGCATAAAACCAACGCACAACAATCTTTCCAAATAAACATTTAAAACTTCAACTAACCACGGCATGTATCAAGGACTTAGCCTCAATCTAACTTCACTTCACCGACGTGAGCACACCACCTTCTATCATAGATAAAGAAGTATCTTCTCTCCCTTCTAGATAACTTCTCAACACCATTAGCTTGACTTAATGAAAAGGCCACAAAATTTTAAAACATGAAGACCTGAAACATGAAGGGATAATGTAAATAACTTGACTCTCTCTATTGAGGCCTTAGGAATAAAATATCAAATACAATGGGTTCATTAAGGTATTAAAACTGAAGACACCCATAACGAAAACTGAATCTCACTGATCAATAAGAGTATTGCCTGAGTACTGGAACTGAACATACTGTAATACTTGAGTATATGAGTCATGGGCGGCATGCCCTAAATTTAGAGCTCATAACTTATGGAATGTGATTCCAATTGCTAGAAGAACTGGAATTTCTCATTTTTGGAAACTAGAAGAGTATGTAATTCTCCATCACATGTATGAACATGAATTAAGATCATGCAACTAAAATGTAAAGCTTGAGTAGGTTTTGGGACAGCCGAAAATACTGAAATAACATTGGGTCAAGCACTGATCATTCTCACAACAAATTTACAACTTACTGGTACTTCTACTAAAATGTAAAAGCTTGACTTGACTACTTGTTTTATCATCTCCCCCTTAGCTTTAAAACACCACTCAAATTCTCAAATGCTTACTAATTTCGAATCTCCACGAACATCTTTATCGCCGGAATGTACACCATCTAGTGCTTCAACTCTTATTTATATTAGCTCAACTTGAATACTTTCTAACCTTTTGATAGACCATGCTAATTCTGTCTTCTCCCTCTAATACCATGCCTATGAACTTATGTTTCCAACCCATAAGAATCAAAATCACACTTAAGAGGCTCAACATTTCCAATCATACGCCTCGCCTTAACTTAGCCATCAAAACATCATCCATCGTCTAACTAGTATTTATCCATCTAACAATCCCATGGCACGACTCACTACACCACATACACTAATCCTCGAAATTAAAGCAGTCCCATAATATCTTGGGTGAACTTTCTTATCATAATATAATATTAAACTTAATTACAAGTCAACTACACTTAAACTCTTGTGTACACTATTCAAGCCTATTAGGTCACTTCCGGCAACTAATACCATTAATCTGGAAACCATCACATTCGGCTTCATGATCACTAATCGTTCAAACTTAAGGTCTCACACTTCACATAATTTACAACTCCATCTCACGTATAACTCCCACGTGAAGATTATAAAACAACACATCCATGAATACTAGCCCACTTAAACTTCATAACAATAATAATTGGTCCTAATCATATAGCCTATCTTATTCACAATCCATTAACACATCCTTGTTTCACCCATCACTACTATCTATCCTTCATACACAACTTAACATAGTTCATAGCTCTGTACGTCTTAACTTAACTTCCTCTTGCAATCTAGAGAACGCCTAGATTAACAACACTTACCCACCAAGTACTTTTATCAATAACCTATACTTTTCTAACACCACAAATACCATCAATAACTCTTTCCTTACCCTAAGCAAACTACAATCCACCTTAACTAATAACTCCTCCTCTAACTTTCACTAAACTAACAAACAAGGGTATATCACTTCATTACTAATTCAATCATAAGCAAAAATGTAGATATACATATTCAATAAATCATCGTTACCACTTTTCTTGTCACTACACTTCTAAACTCACACTTTCAACTAACACAGGAACGACAAGATAAATAACAAGTTGCTAGTGAATCGAAATAGGCCTCACACGGCTTCACTAGACTTTGGTTTTGTGTTTTGATCTTTGTGTTTTGATCAAGAAAGTTATATGAATAACAAAGTAACTATGCTAGTGAATCGAAATAGGCCTCACATGACTTCACTAGACTTTGGTTTGTATTTTGAACAAGAAAATGAGATGAATAACAAAGAAGCTATGCTAGTGAATCGAAAGATCCCCACACGGCTTCACTAGACTTTGATTTTTCACAAACATAATGATAACAAGATTACATAATACAAGAGATAGAAACTTAACACATAATATTCAATGATCTAAGAATACACCTTACTCTGTCTTAATTAAATAACTCATAAGAATGAGGGCATAACTTTCAACTTAAGGAACTTAACACACTAGAGAGCTCCTCTCAAGCCCTTTGTGTAACTTTTGAAATTTCTTCTAGAAAATATAGAACCATTACCTGGAGAAGAACTGGAGCTTGCGAATCATGTTATTTCAAAAATAATACATAGAGAGAAAAGTATAGATTAACATTGTAGATTCTGAGGAGAAATCTGAAAGCACATCTAACCTAGGCTTAGTTCACGACTTTTATGAACATGAATAAAGTACTTCAATCTTTGGAACTCAAAAGCACTGATAGGATACTTTCTAGCTCTCTTACAATCCCATAACTATCTATGGAGAATTAAGCTTAACTGTTTCTGATACCTTAAAAATGAGGCAGAGTTGGCCAGAATAGAGTAAGATAAGAATCTATATAAGCTTCTTGGAGAATCTTTTTATAGCACGATCTTAGACTTGAAAGAAGGGAAATATTTCTTAAATGCCCTGTAGCCTCTCGAAGAAAATTACAGACGTCTCCGTACCGTTCCTCAAGAATCTACTAGATACGACTTCATAGACACCCTAGGATACTTGAACTCTGTGCTCTGATACCAAGTTTATAACGCCCCGAAATCGTGTCCCGAGATGTCACACGGTGCTTAGGGTCACAAGTGACCCCAAGCTAACCCTTCTACTGGCATAACTCATAAGCAACTGAATAAAAGTACAAATCCATACAAATCAGCAGAAATTAACTCTTTTTTGAATCTGATCGATACAAAAATTGAATTTTACAGGATTACAATTCTGCCTTTACAACCAAAATTGAAATAAAATACATCAACTTCTACTGATTGTCTATGAAGCCTCTACAACTACTGACTGTAGGTAGCCGGGTCATGACTCCCGACTACCCCAACTCAATACGACTGAATAAAGAAAATACAACACTATAAACTCTGCATAACTAACCCAAGCCCTTGAATCAAAAGGACTCATCACCTGCTGACTGGAAACCACGAACTGACTGGATTCGAAGGTGCAACTATACCTTGTACCTACATTCCGAGAAAATATAGCCCACATACGAATATGTAGGTCAGTACCATAGAAAGATACCGAGCATATGGGGGTGCAATGCATATATAAAATAATATCTTAATATCATCACAGTTTATAAAATTATGCATGCTGATATAGATGACTCACTTAGCTCGAATTAAATCATCAAAATCATGGATGAATAATACATGTAAAGTAAAACAAGTGAGTCATTTCAATACGTTCTCAATTCACTTTCATCTCAATTTCAAATCATCAAAACAATCAAATCTCATGTCAATTCTCATTAGAATATATTCCTTAAATCTTTTAAGAATAATGACTTTCTCAAACTCAGCCTTTTAAGAAAATATGTTTTCATCTCAGATAGAAGAGTACACACACACACATTGGGAGATCCTATAACCGACATAAACCATGTGAGCCACATGGAGTCCAACGTACAACCCACGTTGGGGAGAGTCGTCCTATCCTTGCCATCGGAGTAGGACTTCCAGTATCAATTCAAAAACACTAGTGATCACTATATAAATCAGCCTCAGGCTCACATCCTATGAGGGCACGTAGTTCTAGGGAAGTAAGGTCACTTTATACCTCCCACTCGGTGCTAAAGATTACTCCCAGACTTAGCTCAGAAATTTAAATCAGCCTCAGGCTCACATTAAAGAAAATCTACAATAAACACTTCAACAATTTTCATCGGGAGCCAATTTGCTACCCCTTTATCATAATCAATAAAAACATGGATTTCTTTCACAGTCGAGTTCAAAATAACTCATTCACGACCAAAAGGTCAAATCATTCAAAACATATCAAATATTCGACATCAATGTGCATATAGCACACATTTTCTCAAAGACACAATTTCAAATGGGGTTCAAGACCCAAATATCAAAATCATAGTATATTTCTTTCAAGCATCATGCTTTAAGTCATAACTTCATATAAATTCGACTTTTCAAAGTCATAAACATCATAATCTCAAGATAACCAAGATAGAATATAAGTTCATGCTCCAAAATCATAATAAACATATAAAGATCATATCTTCGTAAAGAAAATTACTTTTGGGCACAAGAACAAAAGATTGTTCTTGTTGAAAAACCGCACATACCTTGAATGATGAACGTTAGATCGATACTCATTTTTGAGATGTTAATCATGCCTTTGAATGATGGTTCTTGGAGTTCTTGAACTAGGAACTTGGAATCTTGAATAAATTTGTAGAATTAATGGTGAACTTTGGAGGTTCTTGAAGTTGGATGTAGGAGCTTAGGGTTTTCTTTTTGAGGGAATTTGATGAAATATAACATATAATACTTCTAATAGGCTTTAATATAGGGTTTGGACGGATTTTGGGTGAGGGGGATTGACCAAAACGCTCTTAAAAATCAAATAATTCTCGAATTTGTCCTTTGATAGACTGTCTTGATAGTCTGAAGTAGATCAACCATAACGTTTTACTCTGATATCCAAATTGGATGAAACCAATTTCATTAGAAAGAGGACTCTCATATCCTTCCGTTGATATATAGTATCTCACCCAGTTCATTGTGTACGAGGAGTTATGATCGTTTGAAGTTGACCCAAAAATTCATTTTTGATAGGCTGAAGTAGATCGACCATAACTTTTTGTTCCAATAGAAAAATTAGATGAAACTAATTTCATCGGAAATAGGTCTCGCAGAGCTTTCCGTTGATATATAGTAGATCACCCAGATCATTATGTACAAGGAGTTATGATCATTTAAAGTTGTAGAAAAAATACGCCAGGCCTCAGTACTTTTTTTCCTTCACGTTTTACTGTTCACTACTATTCATGGTTCGATCGGAATGTTCATAACTCATCGCTCGGGTGTCCGTTTTGGATGATCCACATATCTTTGGAAAGCTTATTCGATACTATACGTAATGGTAGGTCATAATCTAAGACATTCCGCACAGAAAATTTATAATTCATTCTAGAAGATAGAACCCAACACGTTTACGCACAAAATTTCAACAAAAAATTTCCCGGGGTATTACATTTTAGGTCTACCACAAAACTTGTGGGGGGAAGCTATCCTTATAGCTAACCGAATACTCAATAGAGTGCCCTATTGTAAGACACAATTAATTTCATATGAAAAAAGGAAAGGAAGGAAACTCAACTTGAAATATTTCAAAGTGTGGGAGTATCTAGCGAAAGTTTAAGTTCCTATGCCTAAAAGGGTGAAAATAGGACCTAAGACAGTAGACTGTGTGTTTATAGGATATTCTAAAAAGTAGTAATGCATGTCAATTTTTGGTTCATAAATCCACACTTCCGGATATCACTGAAAATATGGTAATTGAATCAGATAATGCTGAATTCCTTGAGCACATTTATTCATATAAAACTAGAGATGAGCAGTCTACTGGAGGTTTTAAATGACCTCGAGATGAACCAAGTGAGGATGTACATAATGATGAGAATAAAAGATGTTGTATACGTCAAAGAATGTCAACTTCATTTGGATCATATTTTGTAACATTTCTCTTAGAAAATGAGCTTTAAACATTTAAAGAAGCAATGTCGTCTTCAGACTCATCCTTTTGGAAAGAGGAAGTCAGTAGTGAGATTGATTCAATCTTAAGAAACCATACGTGGGAGTTGGTTGATCTTCCTCCAGGAAATAAACCTTTAGGTTCTAAATAGATCTTTAAAACAAAAATAAAAGCGGATGATACTATTGACAAATATAAGGCAAGACTTGTAGTAAAAGGCTTCAAACAGAAAGAAGACCTTGATTACTTTGATATATACTCGCCAATAATGAGAATAACGTTAATTCGGATGTTAATTTCCTTGGCGGCGGTATATGGTCTTGAAATCCATCAAATGAATGTGAAAACAGCATTTCTAAATGGAGAATTGGAGAAAGAAATTTTCATGGAACAACCCGAGGGTTTTGTGGTTCCTGATAAAAAAAAAGGTGTGCAAACTAGTTAATTCACTCTATGGACTAAAATAAGCACCTAAATAGTGGCATGCAAAGTTTGACCTAACCATGTTGGCAAACGAGTTTAAGATAAATGAATGTGATAAATATGTTTACATTAAAGTCACTTTAAATCACAAGGTCATTGTTTGTTTGTATGTGGATAATATGTTGATCATTAGTAGAGACATTTATGACATAAAAGCTACGAAATGAATGCTTGAGATCAAGTTTGATATGAAAGACCTTGGAGTTGTGGATATGATCTTAGGAATAAGAATCCATAGAACTCTACAAAGGTTAGCATTGTCACAGTCTCATTGCATTGAAAAGGTACTTGACAAATTTCAAGTATTTGGAATTTGGTATTGCCAAGACTCCATTGGACGTGAGATTTGCACTTCAAAAGAATGAGGGTGAAAGTGACTCACAATTGGAGTACCCAAGAGTGTTGGGATGTTTAATGTATATAATGAATTATACACGACAAGACATAGCATGTGCTATTAGTAAGTTAAGTCGGTACACGAGTAATCCCAATAAAACTCATTGGATGATAATGAAAAGAGTTTTGGGGTATCTTAAATACACTAAAGACTATGCTTTGCATTATAATAAATATCCCACGGTACTTGAAGGATATAGTGATGCAAATTGGATCACTGGATCGAATGAATAAAATCCATGGGTGGATATGTATTTATTATAGGTGAAGGAGCGGTCTTTTGAAAATCGTCCAAACAGACATGTATTGCTCGCTCTACAATGGAGTCAGAATTAGATAAAGCCAGTGAAGAAGTAGAATGGCTTCGAAATTTCTTGGAAGATATTCCTTATTGGCCCAAACCATTGGCACCAGTATATATATGTTGTGATAGACAAGCGGCGATAGGTAGGGTAGGGAGTATGATGTATAACGAAAAATCTCGTCACATAAGATGGAGACATAATACCATTGGATAACTTCTCTCTAGTGGAATTATCACTATTGACTATGTGAAGTCAAAGGATAATTTTTGGATCCACTTACAAAAGGCCTATCTTAAGAGGGAGTTGAAAGAATATCCAAGGGAAAGAGTTTACGGCCTAGGACAAGTCATCATGGCGGTAACTCTACCTAGCAGACTGGAGATCCCAAGAGCTAGGTTCAAGGAGATAAAACAAAGTTGTCTGACAGGTTCAACATTGTCAATTTACCCAACCCATTCTCATGATGTGACAATATTTAGTAAGCAAGGATAAGACTTATGGTGAGAAGTCTTTTAATGATTATCTAAATTTCACAAATTTGACCAAATAGTTTAATCTACAGGGTTGAATGTTTAGAAATCACCTATGTGAGGGCGAAGTGAAAGCTGTTTCAAGGAGAATATTAGTAAAGGCCTATTCTCAAAGCTCTCATGAAACCGGGACGTGGTCATGGATGAAACGAATAAAATCGTGAGAACCATAAACGGTAAAAGGCTGGTTATGTAACATATGTTGTCTAGGTGTACATTAAAACTCAATGGTTCAAAGATATCAAATCTACCGATTGACCGAGTGCATCCGATGCATGTTCACTATAGAAAGTTAAAAGGGAAACCCACTTATCCAGATGCAACCAGTCTTTGCTTGATGATCACATACTTATCCGTAAAAGTTTTACAAAAAATAGCCATTCCCCATTCATGTGTGGGATTATTGGGTTCAAGTTAAAAGTGTGAATGCAAAATGAAGGAAATTAAGTGGAGGAAAAAATAAGATAACACTTAAAAAGGAAAGTGTACTCAAGAATAAGGAAAGTTTACTAATTCTCCCACATTGGTGGGAGAATGAAACTTTCATGTGTTCTTATTAAGAACCACAAACTCCACATGGATAGTGAGGAAAGAACCGAGAGGTGCCTCACGCCGTTATCATCATCTCTCGCTCGGCTCGACTTTGGATTTGAATTTAGATTTGTCAAATGATCGATCGATGAGATTAATTTTTGGACAAAATTTATTTAAAACTTAGAAAAACCAAGTGATCCAAAAATCCAAAGAAAAATGCAAATTATTTTTTCTCCATGAACGTGCATACATGCAGTGCAGAAATAACTGCAGAAATGCAAAATGCTGTCTCGAAAGGGACGCAACCCTTCGAGGAAATGATATACTATTTCAAAAAAGGGGTGAATGTTTGATCAGATGTGACTGTTCAGAAAAGACACAATGTTTCGAAGGGACAGACATGACTGTTACAAAGGATACACCTTTCAGATGAACTATTTCCACCTTTTGGAAGGGGCACTTTATGGCTATATAAACCTGCATTTTTTTCGCGGGTTTGTAGAAAATTTTTGCTTAAGAAAAACATTTCTCTTGCTTCTAAAAACTCCGTGTGATCATATCCCATTGAGTGAGTTTAAAGAAAACTAGAGCGTTTGAGGTACCGCTACAGTCTAGTTGTGAAGCCATTTTATCCTGGGAGAAAAATTACGCTACCTCGGGTACTTGAGGGAAATTATTTCCTTAAGGATACTTCGTGAATTCGAAGGACTTGGATTATTCTGTTTCATCTTTTTTCTTAATGAAATACCACATTTCTTTGATAGTTCATATTGAACTTGTGTTGAAGGTGTTGGAAAACTTCATAAGTGTTCTTGAATAGTCTTGAACTTGTGTTAAAGTTTAGTGAACTAACATACAGATTTTTTGTACCCAAAACAACATGTCCTTCCATCTTAGCCGAAGGACAATTTCATCATTTCACACGCCCCTTCAAAGGCATTTTCGTCTTTTCACAACAATCTCAACCGTCAACAATCTCTTTAGGAATTCAATGCCGACATAGATGATGAAGATAGAGGATAAATTTATCTCATCGATAACTCCAACAACATAAAAAAAAAAGAGAAACTCAACAGGTCTTTTCTACTCTTATTATGCTCCCTTGAGCTAAAAAAATGTAAAAAAGAAAATCAAAGTGGTAGTCGGCGTGAAGAAGGGGTAAGTTTTCCGGAGAACAGTGGCCGAAAAATGAGGAAGAAAGAGATGTTAACGAAAATAAATATATAGAAATGATAAGATTTTGTGGAGTATATCATCTAGAAATGACCTTTATCACATAAATCAAATCAACCCAAAAAAAATCTATAAAAATCAGAACTTTATAACATAAATGTACACATCCCACATGAACAAATCTTAAAATAAAACCTTTAACCTCATAAAACATCAACCTTTCATCAAACAAAATCAATATCTACAACAACTTAACACACTCAATCCACAACAACAAAAATATAATCAATACCCACAAAAGCAAACAATCCAACAAACACAAACAAAAAATCAAAACTTTTTTTTTACATAAAAATTCAATCTTCAATTAACTAAACTTCAAGAAAGCATCTTTTTTTATCAAATGGAAGAGAGAAAAGGAGAAAGAATGGTGGCGAATCAATCCATTTTTGTGCCGGCAACGACCGGTGACAGCGATGGGAGAAGGGAGAGGACAGTTGCGGCTGGGGTTGGGGAAGTGGATTAACTTTAGAGTTGATCGAATAAAATAACGAAAAAGTATGGAAATTGATAGGGACCGTCTGATCATAAGGTGTGGATGGCTGAGATTAAAATTAGAATTTTGGTCGGGTTGAAGGTTATTGGATTGGGTTAGTTCAAGATTTTAAATTAGGCCAATTTAGGCCCTGTTTTAAATAAAATTGACAATACATGAGTAAAACAATTAGAGATTGAAACAAATTAAAAATATAATTGAGTTTTCACTTTCTATTTAATTAAAAGAAATTATAAAAGTTACTTTTAGTAATATAGATTATATAAAAATAATGTAGAAAGTATTATAATTTTTTAATTTCTTTCATTTTAATTTATTTATCTTTTTTAATATATTTTTTATTTAATAATTGCATAAATATTGTTATAAATTACTATTATTATCACTTTAAATATTTGAAATATATAAAAAAAATTGATTGACTTTCAAAATAATATTAGTGTCACATATATTGAAATCAGGAAGTAACATATGTTTTTTTGAAAATGACGTAAAAAATATCATAAATCACAAAAATTAACAACTTAAAATATCTAGCGACATATAAAATTTTTGAATGATTCGCCAAATACTACCACACACATAAATTGGGACATATATTATTTGAAAATTAGTAGAAAAGTCACGAAGTTTAAGAAAATGAAGAAGACTTTTAAATCCTATGGCTTTAAATTAAAGTTATCTCAAATGTACAAAAATGTTCGTTAATCTTGTGATTTTAAATATGCCACGTAGAAAGTTTGAATAAAGTGTTTCCACAAAAATAAAGGATTGTTCTTTTCTGAAATAGACTAAAACGAAAAGTAAGTCTTTTTTTTAAACGACGGGAGTATGTCTTTCAAATATTTTAAGTTGTTAATTATTGTGATTTATAGTACGTTTTACGTAATTTATATATATATATATATGTGTGTGTGTGTGTGTGTGTGTGTATTTATATATATATATTATAAATAAGATAAACAAATTAAAATAAAGAGAATATAAACGATAATATTCAAGCAGACAGTTTTGCATTTCTTATATAAAACACAACATTATTATGCATTATTTGATAGTAAGTTATGTTTACCTCTCACAAAAGTAGAATTTCACAATTCAAATTTTTTTATTGGTTCCTTTTATATTAACTTGATAAATATTGACTTGACACAAATGTTAAGAAAATATTCATTAAGAATTTATTTTATTATCTTATTAATTAATTTTAAAATTATAAAGTTAAATATTAGTATTTTTGTATAAGACAAAACTAATTAATTTTTTTTAATCTGCTAAAATAAATAAGTAAATAGATCATTCTTGAATATAATAGCCAATTAAATTAATAAATAAAATTTACTTTAAATAAAGTTATAATTAGTTAATGTAAATTATTAGAATAGATTAAATTTCAACCTAAACTATGTCATTTATGGTAATTACAAGGTAATAGGTAGAAACTATATGTTAAATATTTGGTTGACTCTTTAATTTTCATCAATGTCACATAAATTGAAACATAAAGTGTAGCATGTATTATCTGAAAATTAAGTAAAACGATTATAAACTACAATAATTAACATCTTAAAATATTTAAAAATAATACAATAATCTAAAAATTATACTCCCTCATTTCAAAAAGAATGACCTACTTTAACTTGGCACAAAGTTTGAGAAAATAAAAAAGACTTTGAATCTTATAACCTTAGATTAAAGTTGTATCAAATGTACCAAAATTTTCTTTAATTTTGTGGTCCTAAACATTAGAAAGTTGACATTAAAATATTGTCAAAAAAGGAAAGGGGTTATTCTTTTTTAAACTAACTAAAAAGGAAAGTAAATCATTTTTTTTTTTAAACGAAGAGAGTATTAAAAATATGATTGACTCTCCAAATTCTATCAAACACATAAATTGAAACAACAAGAGTAACATATATTATCTTATAAAACTATAAATTATTATATATCACAATAATTAATAATTTAAAATAAACAAAGTTATTCAAAAAAATTTAATTGACTCTAAATAATTTATCGATATCATATAAATTAGAATTAAAAAAATAGTATATATTGGGTCAGTACTTACACGTGCTCTTGCGTCTAGTATTGTAACATATACGAATGAGAGCAATTTGTTTCCCTCTCTATTTATTGTTCTTGTTTACTTTACTTTTAACTTTTATTTATAATATGTTATCAGCACGATACTCTCCTATCTCAAGCAAATATTTTTACAGCTAATAAAAGCAAGAACTTATTTTTCTTCAAAATAATGTCGATTTAATCTAACTATGAATTTATTTCACTAGATATATCATACTAAATCTACTTATCTTGGGCACTTAATGCTGAAATCCATTTGGATGTGATGGGTCTGACAGACACCATTAAAGATAAAAATTAGGAATCTAATTAAGACTGCGCCAAAGGCATGATATTTCTCTGTCATCACCTTGATGAGGGATTAAAAATAGAATATCTCACTATTAAGGATCCACTTATACTGTGGAATAATTTTAAAGATAGATATGACTACTTGAAGATGGTCGTTCTTCAACAGGCACATTATGAATGGACCTATTTGAGATTATAAGATTTTAAATATATAACTGCATATAATTTTGTCATATTTTATGTTAAATCATGATTAAATTTATGTTGCAGAAAATATCACAAATCATGATTCGCAAGAGAAAACATTCTCCGCCTTCTCTACCTTGAGTATGCTCCTATAACAACAAAATCGAGAAATGAGATTTTTAAAAAGCATTCTAAATTAATTTCTCATATTTTTATTATTGAATAATATAATGATATTTTAATAAAAAGAATGAAAGTCGATCTCCTAGTACTACTCCATTCTCTGAAGTAAATGCTGTAAATTTTACCAATTTAGGCATGAAAGGGGTCCTGGCCCCAGTCGTGGTCGTGACCATGGTCAAGTAAAAAATTTCAATCATAAAGATCATTTTACACTGAATAATAACCTTCCTCACCGTAGTGTAAGAATAAGAGTAAAAAGCCTAAAGCGGTGCAAAAGAAAAATATAAAAAATACATATTATTGGTATGGAGAAAAAGGGCATTGATCACGAACCTATCGTACGCCAAGGCACCTGACTGGTCTCTATCAGACATCCCTAAAAAATATAAATAATAAAGTAGAATCAAACTTTATATCTAAAGATAATGTTGAGCCTACACATTTAGATGTTGCAGATTTCTTTGAATTCTCTAAAGGAAATATAGATTACCTTGTTGGCGACTGATCTGTAATGATCTAAGTCTTTTACTTTTTGGTTGGTTGTATTAGTTTATATTTCTATTAGTAGTATTTATCTAGTTTTGTAAATAAATAAAGTTTGTGTAATATGTTATTTTCTAATAATATTATAATGTTTACTTTTTTTATATTTTCACTTTGAAGAATACATGAATACTCCTCAAATTTTATTTGGATCAATGATCAATCATGGGAATATTTGTGTAATTGATAGTGGAACAACGCATGCAATATTTAAGTATGAGAAATACTTTTCCTACTTTCTTAGAAGAAAAGCAAATGTTACAACAACCTCTGGTAATTCAAAATTGATTGAAGGCTCCGAAAGAGCTACTATATTTCTGTCTAAAGGGACGAAACTTGTTATAGAAGATGCATCATTTTTTTCTAAATTCTCGGGAAACCTGTTAAGTTTTAAAGATATCCACAAAAATGGATATCATTTTGAGACAACAAATGAAATGAATATTAAATATCTTCGAATTACCAAAAATATCTCAGGCCAGAAATGTGTATTGGAGAAATTGTCAACTTTGTTTTCTGACTTATATTATGCAGAAATTAGTACATTTGAAACACACTCTATCATAAATCGAAAGTTTACCGATCTAAATATGTTTGTACTTTGACATGACCGAATAGATCATCTTGGGGCAATAATGATAAGAGAAATCATTGCAAGTGATGAATTTTCATGTGCTGCTTGTTATCAAGATAAATTATCTCAAAGTCGTTGCTATTGAAAGTTAGCGTTGAATTCCCTCTTTTTCTAGAACGTATACATGGGTATATATATGGACATATTCACTCATTTAGTGGGCCATTCAAATATTTTATGATCCTAAAAAATGCATCTTCAAGATGATCATATGTTCCTCTTATCGTCTCACAACCTGATACTTCTGAAATTATTTGGCATAAATAAAACGATTGAGGGAATAATTTCTAAATCATCCCATTAAGGTTATTCGTCTCGTTAATGTTGTAGAATTTACATCCTAAGTTTTTGATGATTACTGTATCAATTGGGATAAGAATTGAACATCTTATCGCCCATGTTCATACTCAAAATGACCTTGCTGAGTCATTTATTAAGCGCCTACACTAGATAACAAGACTACTACTTATGAAAATTAAATTCTCCACTACTGTTTGGGTGTCATGCTATCTTGCATGCAACATCACTTGTTCATCTTAGATCGACTCATTATAATAAATACTCTCCGTCATAATTGGTCTTTAGTCATGAGTCAAATATTACTCATCTATAAATTTTTATGTGTTGTATGTGTGCCAATAGCACCACCATAGCATACTAATATGAGCCTCCGGATAAGGTTAGGAATATATGTTGGGTTTGAGTTACCCTCCATAATTCTCCATCTTAAATCATTGACATGAGATTTATTTATTACTGATTTATAGATTGTCGATTTGATGAAATAAATTTTTCACAGTTAGGAAAGAGAAATTGTGTGAAAAATTTCATCATTAACTCATTTTGACTCACGTACCCCCATATGTGAACATGGGGTTCAGAAGATCATTCACTTACAAAAATTAGAAAATTAAATGCTAGATGCATTTACTAATTTGAAAAGAATAACTAAGTTACATAGTCGTGCAATGAACGTACATGTCCGAACTAATGTCCCAAAAGGATCATCTACTAGGGTCATAACTTCTGAATTCCAAACATGCCTGAAGCGTGGTAGACCATTGGATTGGAAGAATAAAAATCCTAGAAAGAAAAAACACAAAACATGATAAAGATGACATTATAAAAGATCATCATGAAGATACTCAAGATCTTATTAATTTTGATATTCCTGAAGAAATCAGTGAACCCGAGATTCAAGTGAATAAAGAACTTTCAATAAGTTCGACTGGTGATATGATAAATTTAAATTGATCAAAAATTATTTTGGATAATATCTTTGCATATAATGTCACACTAAATATTATGCAAGACGGCGAGGACCTTGAACCTCTATCTATCAAAAAATATTGACAAAGAAATGATTGGATAAAATGGCAAGAGGCAATTTAATCAGAATTGAACTCACTTGCTAAACATAAGGTTTTTGGATCGATAGTCAAAACCCCAGATGATGTGAAATCAATTGGACATAAATGGGTCTTCATACGTAAAAAAAAATGAGAGAAATAAAATTATTAGACACAAGGCACGCCTTGTTGCACAAGGATTCTCTCAAAGATCCGATGTCGACTATGAAGAAACATATTCACCTGTTATGAATGCAATAACATTTTGACATCTCATCGATCTAGCTGTACATGAAAATCTTGAAATACATCTAATGAATATGGTTACAACTTATCTGTATGGTTCACTTGATGATGAAATTTCTATGAAGATCCCAGAAGAATTAAAGATGTCTGAAGCATATAGTTCAAAGCCTCAAGAATAGTATTCAATTAGATTACAAGGATCGTTATACGGTCTAAAAAAATCAAGATATATATATTCATTTGTCCTTGTATTTTCATTAAGAAGACAACATTAAAGTTCTATATACTCGATGTTTATGTTGATGCTGTAAATTTCATTAAAACTCCAAAAGAGGTTCAAAGGAAATTGAATACCTAAAGAAATAATTTGAGATGAAAAATCTTGAAAAGACAAAACTTTGTCTTGATTTTCAGATTGAACATTTAGTAGATAGAGTCTTTATCCACTAATCTACCTATATCGAGAGGGTTTTGAAATGATTTTACATGGATAAAGCACATCCATTAAGTACTCCAATGATTGTTCGATCACTTGAGGTAAGTAAAGACCCATTCCAACCTCAGAAGAGGGTGAAGACATTCTTAGTCCTGAAGTACCATATCCAGTGTTATTGGTGTACTTATATATCTTACTAATGCTATAAGGCCTGATATAGCATTTCTATTAATTTACTAGCATGGTATAGTTCTTCTATTACACGTAGACACTCGAATGGAGTTATGGAGTTAAGCATATATTGCAATATATAAAAGAGATTATTGATATGAGTCTGCTTTATACTAACAAAGAAAGTGCAGATCTTATTGGTCATGCAGATGCAAGCTATTTATTTGACCCATATAAAGCTCGATCTTAAATAGGCTATGTGTTTAAATACAAAAGTACTGCTATATCATTACAAGCTACAAAGTAGTCTATTATTGCTTCTTCAAATCATGCTGGGACAACAATTATTCATGAAGCAAGTAGAGAATGTGTATAATTGAGACCGATGATATATTTCATCAAAGAGAGATGTGGCTTGAAGTATGATATCAAGGTACGCATAATCCTATTTGAGGACAATGTTACTTGTATCACCCAATTAAAAGGAAACTTTAAAAAAGGAGATAGAACGAAGCACATCTCGCCAAAGTTGTTCTCCACACATGATCTCCAGAAGAATGATAATATTGATGTACAACAAATTCGTTCTAGTGACAATCCAGCATAATTGTTCACTAACTCTTTGCCAACTTCAACTCTTGAGAAGATGGTACACAAAACCGAGATTTGGAGACTTAACCGTTTGAATCGTGGTGTTCATCAGGCAAAGTAAGAGTAGGCGTTGTACTTTTTTTTCCTTAACCAAGATTTTATCCCACTAAATTTTTTGAATAAGATTATAAATGAGACAATACACAAAAACGTATTCACCAAATTTTCTTTACATATAAATATCTAAGGGAGAATACTATAAAGACTAATATCGAGGAAACCCTTAGTGTCCAAAACAATTGGCCTAACTGCTTGCTCAAGGGTCCCTCAACATATACTTTGTGCTAAGGCTGTTAAGTGGGTCGGGCCGGGTCAATCCAAAATTGGCCCATTAAATTTAGTCGGGTTATGGGTCGGGCTAGGATCGGGTTGTGGTTAAGTGGTACGGGCCGGGTCTAGGTTCAACAGTAAAATTTTTAAATATAACCCTAACCCGACCCACTTAACCCAACCCGGTCAAACTCACCTAAACCCGATTAAAAATCTGGTCAAATCCAATCAAAAATAAAAATAAAAGGTTTTTTCAATATACACTATATATACCCACCTATATAAATTTTAAATACGTTAAACAATATATATATATACTATATATATAGTATACACTACATTAGAATTTAAAAAATATATACACAATTACACATATATACGTAACATTCAATATATACGACTATATGTACTACACATATAGAAGATATATACACTACACATATATATGCATCATTCAATATATATGTACTACTTTAAATAAAACATATACTATGTAATACCCGTGCTTATTCCTAGCTAGAAATCATCTTAAGGATGCTAGTAATTACTTTAAAATACAAATCTATTTTTGTACCTGTGGTATTTTTTAGATTTCTATTTTTTATCATGTGGATAATTGAGTTAGCTTTCTAACGATACAAATTTTGTCCAAATCCGACACCAGACGAAGAATTTATGGAAGTCTTACTCAGAACTGACCAAAATGCCTAGGTGTGACGTCCAAGTTGACGGACCGCCAAACAAGTGACGGACCACCACTTTGACCGTCACAGCCAAGGCAGTAGGGCCACGTTCTGGATAAGGATTGACGGACGAGTTGACGGACCGTCAAATTTTTGACGGACCATCATCCAGGACGTCAACTCTTATCCAGTGAACCCCATTTCTGGTCCACGTATGACGGTTGAAATAACAAACCGTTAAGTTCTTGACGGACCGTCAGTCGGGTCTTCACATGCAATGTTCAGTTTACTTCCAATCCATTTTAATAGGGGTATTTTGGTCACTTACCACTCGCCTATATATACCCAGATGAGTTCGAATTCAGCCATTTTGCTCATTATTATTTCACAAACAAAAACTAGCATTTCTCTCTAAATTTAATCTCCAAGAACAAGACCCAATCTTCTTCAAAAATCAAAGGATTTCAAATCCTTCAAGTTCAAAAACATCAAGAACCTTTAGTCAGGTTTGCGTAGTGTTCATCTATGGATCCCTTTCGTTCATAGAGCTCAAGAACAATGTTTTAAATATTATTTTGTGATTGTCTTGTTGTGATATGATCATGTACATGTTGATGATTGTTGTTTAGGTTTCAAGATGATATCTAAAAGTGTTTTCATGAAGTATATGTTTTTGTTAGTTGAAACCCATGATCCTTATGTGGCTTAATATGGTGAAATTTATGAACACGCTTAAGCTAAAAGAATACATGCTAAGCATTTGATAATATGCCTAGGATGATAGAATTCATGTCCCATGATTTAATAGTGCTTAAATGACAAGTCCATGTTCTATGGTTTACGATTTCCTATGAATTCCATGTGAGCAATATGTGTTGTTGTTGTGATATGGATTGACCATGATATTGAAGCTATTCAAGTATATACATGTTGTATGAATTTTCTTCTATGTATAAGATGTTGAGAACTATGCTTAGTATGAAATCCCCTACTCATGATATGGTAAATTGTGGACTCTACTCTTATGATCAAGTCAGTCATGTGTGTCAGTTTCCTTCCATTGAGTCCTGGGGGTACTTGTACCCGAAAAATATAACTATGTGCCTAGATCCATGTCATGTTATTATGATAATCTCAGTCAAGCCATGATCTAAAGAACTCAGTTGGGCATGTGACTCAGGAAACCTCACAAATATCATGATCTCAGTTAATTCTCAAATAGTAGCACTAATCCGTCAGTTAACAGAAGTTAGTTACTCAGTCCATGTACCGTCAGTTTAATCACATTCAGTCTCTTCAGATAGGAGTAGGAGTTAGCACCGAGTGAACCCAAGGATGGGAACTTACCTTCCAGTTTAGGGTGTGATTCTTAGTAATCATCCTTGTGTTCCAACACTATGTAGCCAACATAGGTTGAGACATCTTAACCTATCAAATTAGGGTTGATGAGGTGGCTTAATCCATCAGTTTAAGGGTTCCCACCGTTCTCATTTTGAGTACCTTCCAGCTAAGGGTCACTCACAACTGTCCTTACCAGTGGCGCGGTATTGATATCCTTCCAGACGGGGAAGAAATTGGACCCCAACATAGCTATAAGTGTTATTAGGGCATGTCGGTCAAACAACTACCTCCCACAGTTTCAGTCTCACTCTCAGTAAAAGAACTCAGATAGTTCTTCAGGTTTCAGTATATCAGGACGGTCAGATACCGTCAATTCAGTTACAGAACGGAACACGGATAGTTCCATTAGATTCAAGACTGTTAGACATAGTCATCTATGTTATCAGAATTTCAGTATTTGTCATGCTAGATATCAGTAGATCATGTATTAGTGTCTAGATCTAGTTATCATACAATCACGATCTCAGTTACTACATATGCATATTTGTACTCTTACGTTCATATCAGTCAGTCAGTTAGCATCGTTCGTGCATGTAAACACTTTTGCATTTAGCCTACCTCACTTGTATACTCAGTACTCCCAGTTGTACTGATGCATTTGCGATATGGTTCTTTCTTTCACGTTACACCATAGGTTCACAGATACGAGCTCCAGATCAATAGTAGCAGTAGCATTCCAGTCGCAGAGTTGCAGTGAGTCCTCATCCATTCGAGGACGATATTATTTATTTCATTTATTATTTCAGTTCAGTTTTCTAGATGGAGTTAGTTGGAGACATGTTCCTTCAACTCCTTATTCAGACAGTATTTAGAGGCTTTCATATTTAGCTCAGATTTAATTCAGATTTCAGTTGTTTTGGGTATTCGTTACCCCATATGGATTTTATGATTTGTCAGATATTCTATGCAGTTGAATCTTATGGCCTATTGTTCATACTTTCCGCATTATTACTTCATATATTGCAGTATACAGGTAGAGATATCAGTCATGGTTTAGCTTGTGGTCCCTCGGGATCATGAGCACCATGTAGTGATCCGATTCAGAAAACCGAGGCGTTACAAACTTGGTATCAGAACCTAAGGTTCAATAGAGTCCTAGGAAGTCTAAAAGTCGTATCTAGTAGAGTCGTGTACATGGGTGTGTTGTGCGCCACATTTATGTGCAAGAGGCTATAAGATGTTTTAGGAAAAGTTTCCCTTATTTCGGTAATCATATCATGCTAGTGAGCATAATCTCAAGTTAAGATCTCAATCTAATCCGTTTTTCTCTTATTTCAGAATATGCCTCCAAAGAGAAGAAACCAGTCAGCTCCTCAGCCCGAAGATCCTTTGGGCAAACATGTTTCTCATATGGAGTTTAGGGTCGTATTCACCACACTTGCTCAGTCTGTGGCTGCCCAAAATGAACGGCCACCAGTTATTCTGGCCAATCCAGTGGCCAACTCAGACGCAGCTAGGATTTGGGACTTCACCTGAATGAACCCTCCATTTTTCTTTGGATCTAAGTCTGATAAAGACCCTCAGGAATTCATTGACCAAGTTCAGAAGGTCATAGACATCATGGGAGTTACTTTTTGTCAGAGTGCCAAGTTAGACGCATACCAATTACAGGATGTTCCTCACACTTGGTACAAATAGTGGAAGTCCAAGAGGTTAGAGAATGCAGGTCCTATAGATTGGGAGGAATTTGTCATGACTTTCTTAGACAAATTCTTTCCCCAAGAGCTGAGGGAGGCAAAAGTTCTAGAGTTCATCAACCTCAGGTAGAGAAATATGATGGTTAAGGAGTATTCTCTCAGATTTACTCAGCTAGCCAGATATGCCCCTCATGTGGTTGCAGACAACAAGGCTAAGATGAGCAAGTTCGTGTCAGGGGTGACTAATAGCATTGTAAATGAGTGTAGGTCTGCGATGCTGAACAGTGATATGAATTTAGCCTGGATCATGAATCATGCTCAACAAATAGAGGAGAAGAAAATTAGGACTAGGGAGAGGCAGAACAAGAGAGCAAGGTCAGGCAGTTTCAGTTTTGCTCAACCAAAATCAGAAGGAGGAAATCGTTCGCAATTTCACCCTAAGCCAGCAATTCCAGTTCATTTCTCCACCAGTGCCCCAGTGCTGAAATTCAGAGATGGAAACAGAGATCGAGCACCAGGCTCTAAGTCTCAGGGTAGTGTCAGCAGTGCCCAAACTAATCCCCTGTGTCAGACTTGTGGTAAGATCCACAAGGGTACCTGTAGAGCTGGTAGCGATGTTTGTTTCGATCATGGAAATCCAGGCCACAGGATTAGAGATTGTCTGCAGTCAGGTCTACAAGCTCAGCAGAATCGCTCCACAGCCCATTTCAGTCGCCCAAATCAGCAGAGTGCCGTTTCCAGTGCTACTAGTGGGCAAAGCCCAAACAGACTCTATGCTCTTCAGACCCGACAGGATCAGGAAAATTCTCCTGATGTCATTACTGGTACATTATAGATTTTCCATGTTCATATTTACGCTTTGCTAAATCCAGGCGCATCCTTGTCTTTTGTTACTCCTTATATAGCAGGTGATTTCAAAATAAGTCCCACAATTTTAGCAGATACCTTTTCAGTCTCTACCTCAGTGGGTAAAACTATCATAGCTCGGCGGGTATACAGGAATTAATCGTTTATGATATTTCAGAAAGCCACGTCAGCAGATTTAGTCGAGTTAGAGATGACTGATTTTGGTGTCATTCTCGGCATGGATTGGCTTTATTCCTACTATGCCACAGTCGAATGTAGAACCAAGGTAGTTCAGTTTCAGTTCCCGAATAAGCCCGTCCTAGAGTGGAAGGGTAGCACTTAATCTTTCAGGGGTCAGCTTGTTTCCTACCTTCGGGCAAGGAAAATAATTTCTAAGGGGTGTGTGTATCATCTCATGCATGTTAAAGATTCCAGTCTGAATCTCCTAGTCTTGAATTAATCCCAGTTATAAATGAGTATTCAGACGTGTTTCCCAAAGATCTTCTAGGCATTCCTCCCAAAAGAGAAATAGAATTCGACATTGATCTTCTTCCAGATACTCAACCTATTTCTATTTCGCCATACAGAATGGCACCAGCAGAACTTAAGGAACTGAAAGATCAGTTGAAGGATCTCTTAGGTAAGGGATTCATCAGGCCCATTATATCCCCATGGGGTACACCAGTCTTATTCGTGCGCAAAAAAGATGGCTCTTTCAGGATGTGTATTGATTACCGTCATCTCAACAAAGTTACGGTCAAGAACAAGTATCCTCTTCCCAGAATAGATGACTTGTTTGACCAACTTTAGGGTGCCAGTTATTTCTCCAAAATAGACCTTAGATCAGGCTACCATCAGCTCAGAGTTAGAGAATGTGACATCTCGAAGACAGATTTTCGTACTCGCTATGGTCACTTTGAGTTTCTAGTTATGTCCTTTGGTCTTACCAATGCCCTATCCGCTTTCATGGACTTGATGAACCGTGTGTTCAAGAAGTACTTGGACATGTTCGGCATAGTCTTCATAGATGATATCCTGTTCTATTCTCGCACAGATCATGATCATTCAGACCATCTCAAGATTGTTCTTCATACTCTCAGAGATCACCAGCTATTCGCCAAATTCAGTAAGTGTGATTTTTGGCTAAGATCAGTAGCATTCCTTGTCCATATTGTTTCCGGTGATGGCATTAGAGTATATCCTTAGAAGACCGAAGCGGTAAGAACCTGGCCTCGCCTCGTCTCTCCATCAGATATCAGGAGTTTCTTGGGATTGGCTAGCTATTACAGATGGTTTGTCGAGGGATTTTCTTCTATTACATCCCCCATGTCCATATTTATTCAGAAGAAGGTCAAGTTTCAGTGGTCAGATCCTTATGAGAAGAGTTTTCAAGAGTTGAAGACTCGACTCACCTCAGCTTCAGTTCTAGCTTTTCTAGATGGTTCAGATGGGTTCTTGGTATATTGTGATGCATCCAGAGTGGGTTTAGGTTATGTCTTCATGCAGCATGGTAAGGTCATAGCCTACTCCTCCATACAGTTAAAGCCCCATGAGAAGAATTATCCTACTCGTGATCTTGAGTTAGCAGCCGTAGTATTTGCCTTAAAGATTTAGAGGCATTATCTATACGGAGTTCATGTAGATGTCTTCACGGATCATAAGAGTCTCCAGTATGTCTTTTCTCAGAAAGATCTCAATCTTCGTCAGAGAAGGTGGTTAGAGCTTTTGAAATATTATGACATGAGTGTCCTTTACCATCCGAGCAAGGACAACATTGTTTCCTACGCTCTCAGTAGACTCTCCATGGGTAGTGTTTCTCACGTCGAGGACAACAACAAGAAGATAGCTCAGGAAATCCATCTGCTCGCCAGACTAGGTGTTCGCTTAGTTGATTCTTCGGAGGGTGGTGTATGTGTTCAGAGTAGTTCAGAGTCATCTCTAGTTTCTGAGGTGAAAGAAAAGCAAGATAGGGATCCTATCCTTGTCAAGCTAAAAAAGTTAGTTCAGAATCAGAGAGTAGAGGTTTTCTCCCAAAGAGGAGATGGTGTTCTTCGTTGTCTGGGTCGTTTGTGCGTTCCAGGTATAGATGACTTAAAGCAGTGGATTCTTGAAGAAGTGCATGATGCGCAATACTCTATTCATCCAGGGGCCACTAAGATGTACCGTGACCTGCGGGAAATCTATTGGTGGAGTGGGATGAAGAGATATATTGCAGAGTTTGTGGCTAAGTGCTCTACATGCCAGCAAGTTAAGATAAAGCATCAGAAGCCTAGTGGACCTATGCAGGAGTTCACCATTCCTACTTGGAAGTGGTAAGAAGTGAACATAGACTTCGTGATGGGTTTTCCTCGAACTCGTCATCAGAACAATTTAGTTTGGGTTATTGAAGACAGGATGACCAAGTCAGCTCATTTCCTTCCAGTTCATACCTCTTATTCAGCCGAGGATTATGCCAAACACTATATCAGGGAGTTGGTCAGATTACACAGTGTTCCATTATCTATTATTTCAGACAGAGGTACCCAGTTCTCCTCTCACTTCTGGAAAGCATTCTAAAAAGGTCTTGGTACCTAAGTCCATCTCAGTACAGCCTTTCATCCTCAGACAGATGGTCAAACAGAAAGGACCATTCAGACTCTTGAAGATATGCTAAGGGCGTGTGCAATTGATTTCAAGGGAAGTTGGGATGACCATTTGCCTTTGATTGAGTTTGCATACAGGAATAGCTATCATTCCAATATTAAAATGTCTCCATTCGAAGCTCTCTATGGCAGGAGGTGTAGATCTCTGATTGGTTGGATTGAAGTTAGTGAGGCCTCAATTATAGGTTTTGACTTGGTTTTCGACGCCTTAGAGAAAGTTCAGTTGATCAGAGAGAGACTCTGGGCTGCTCAGAGCCGATAGAAGTCTTATACTGATGTTCGTAGAAAGTATCTCAAGTTCAAGGTCGATGACTATGTCTATCTCAAGATCTCTCCCATGAAGAGAGTGAAGAGGTTCGGCAAGAAAGGGAAACTCAGTCCCCGCTATGTCGGTCCCTTCAGTATTCTCAGTCATTTAGGCAAGGTAGCTTATGAGCTCGAATTGCCTTCAGATTTAGTCTCAGTTCATCCAGTCTTCTATGTATCCTTGCTCAAGAAGTGCGTAGGTGACCTAGCAGTTGTAGTCCCTATTTAGAGCGTTGATGTTCAGAACAGTCTCTCTTATGAAGAGATTTCAGTCGAAATCTTAGACTATCAGACTCGTCGATTGAGGAACAAAGAGGTCTCTCTAGTTAAGGTTCTTTGGCAAAATCAGTCCGTCAAGGGATATACTTGGGAAGAAGAAAAAGATATGCGTACCAAGTATCCTTACCTCTTCTCCGCCGATTTAGATCAAGCTCGAGGTAATAGTTCGCCTTAAGCTTATTCAGTTTCATATTCATGTTCCCCTTTATAAACGTGGTATCTAGTACCATTTCATACTCTGTCATGCATTCACGTATCAGTTCATTTATAAAATCATGCATCATCTATGCATTCTCATTTTGTGAAACTCAGTTTATCAGAACACTCAGTCACATATTCATGTATCAGTTAGCCATGCATCAGATATGCATGAGTTCAATATATTTAGCATGTCAGTCATGAAGTTATGTCTCAGTCACTCATGTTCAGTTCATGTTCATTTATTTTTTTCCCTCTTAGTCAGTCTCATTCGAGGACAAATGTTCTCAAGGGGGAGATATTGTAATATCCGTGCTTATTCCTAGCTAGAAATCATCTTAAGGATGCTAGTAATTGCTTTGAAATACAAATTTTTTTTGTACCCGTGGTATTTTTGAGATTTCTACTTTTGATAATGTGGGAATTTGAGTTAGCTTTCTAACGATACCAATTTTGTCCAAATCCAACACCAGAAAAGGAAGTTATGGATGTTTTACTCAAAACTGATCGAAACGCCCAGGTGCGACGTCCAAGTTGACGGACCGCCAAAAGGACCGTCACTTTGACCGTCACAGCCAAGGTAGTAGGTCCACGTTCTGGATAAGGATTGACGGACGAGCTGACGGACCGTCAGATTTTTGACGGACCGTCATCCAGGCTGTCAACTCTTATCCAGTGAACCTCATTTCTGGTCCACGTATGACGGTCGAAATGACGGACCGTCAAGTTCCTGATGGACCGTCAGCCGGGTCTTCACATGCCATGTTCAGTTTACTTTCGGTCCATTTTAACAGGGGTATTTTGGTCACTTACCACTCACCTATATATACCCAGATGAGTCCGAATTCAGTCATTTTGCTCATTATTATTTCACAAACAAAAACTAGGGTTTCTCTCTAAATTTAATCTCCAAGAACAAGACCCAATCTTCTTCAAAAATCAAAGGATATCAAATCCTTCAAGCTCAAAAACATCAAGAACCTTGAGCCAGGTATACATAGTGTTCATCTATGGATCCCTTTCGTTCATAGAGCTCAAGAACTATGTTTTAAATATTATTTTGTGATTGTCTTGTTGTGATATGAGCATGTACATATTGATGATTGTTGTTTAAGTTTCAAGATGATATCTAAAGGTGTTTTCATGAAGTATATGTGTTTGTTAGTTGAAACCCATGATCCTTATGTGGCTTAATATGGTGAAATTCATGAACATGCTTAAGCTAAAAGAATGCATGCAAAGTGTTTGATAATATGCCTAGGATGATAGAATTCAAGTCTCATGATTTAATAGTGCTTAAATGACAAATCCATGCTCTATGCTTTACGATTTCCCATGAATTCCATGTGAGAGATATGTGTTGTTGTTGTGATATGGATTGACCATGCTATTGAATCTATGCAAGTATATACATGTGTTATAAATTTTTCTTCCATGTATAATATGTTGATAACTATGATTAGTGTGAAATACCCTTCTCATGATATGGTAAATTGTGGACTCTACTCTTACGATCAAGTCAGTCATGTGTGTCAATTTCCTTCCATTGAGTCCTGGGAGTACTTGTACTCGAAAAATATAGTTGTGTGCCTAGAGCCATGTTATGTTATCACGATAATCTCAGTCAAGTCATGATCTATAGAACTCAGTCAGGCATGTGACTCAGGAAACCTCGGAAATCTCATGATCTCAGTTAATTCTCAAATAGTAGCACTAATCCGTTAGTCAACAGAAGTCAGTTACTCATTCCATGTACCATCAGTTAAATCACGTTCAGTCTCTTCAGATGGGAGTAGGAGTTAGCACCGAGTGAACCCAAGGATAGGAACTCATCTGCCAGTTTAGGGTGTGATTCTTAGTAATCATCCTTGTGTTCCAGAACTACGTAGCCAGCATACGTTGAGATATCTTAACCTGTCAGATGAGGGTTGATGAGGTAGCTTAATCCGTCAGTTTAAGAGTTCCCACCATCCTTATTATGAGTACCTTCCATCTAAGGGTTACTCACAGCTGTCCTTACCAGTGGCGCGGTATTGACACCTTTCCAGTCGGGGCAGAGATTGGACCCCAACATAATTATAAGCGTTATTAGGGCATGTCGGTCAAACAACTACCTCCCACAGTTTCAATTCCAGTCTCAGTAAAAGAGCTCAGATAGTTCTTCAGATTTCAGTATATCCGGACAGTCAGATACAGTCAATTCAGTTACAGAATGGAACACAGATAATTTCATTAGATTCAGGACTGTCAGACACAGTCATCTATGTTATCAAAAATTCAGTATTTGTCATGCTAGATATCAGTAGATCATGTATTAGTGTCCAGATCTAGATATCACGTAATCATGATCTCAGTTACTACGTATGCATGTTTGCATATACACCAATATATATATAGTTATATACTAATTTATAAAACATATACACATGTATACATTAAATATACACGTCTATAGTAGATATATATACATATATACGCACCATTCAATATATATGTACTACTTTAAATAAAATATATACTACAATATATATATATATATATATATATATATATATACTACAATATATTTATGGTTATATACTAATTTATAAAACATATACACATGTATACATTAAATATATACGTCTATAGAAAATATATCTACATATATACGCATCATTCAATATACATATACTACTTTAAATAAAATATACTAAAATATATATACATTACAATATATATATATATATATATATATAGTCATATACTAATTTATAAAACATATACACATGTATACGTTAAATATATACGTCTATAGAAGATATATACACATATATACGCACCATTCAATATATATGTAGTGCTTTAAATAAAATATATACTACAATATATATATATATATATATATATATATATACTACAATATATATATATAGTTATATACTAATTTATAAAATATATACACATGTATACATTAAATATACATGTCTATAGAAGATATATGCACATATATACGCACCATTCAATATATATGTACTACTTTAAATAAAACATATATATATATATATATATACTACAATATATATGGTTATTTACTAATTTATAAAACATATACACATGTATACATTAAATATATACGTCTATAGATGATATATACGCATATATATGCACCATTCAATATATATATACTACTTTAAATAAAATATACTACAATATATATACATTACAATATATATATATATATATATATATATATATATATATAGTTATATACTAATTTATAAAACATATACACATGTATACATTAAATATATACGTCTATAGAAGATAAATACACATATATATGCACCCTTCAATATATATGTACTACTTTAAATAAAACATATACTACAATATATATATATATATATATATATACTACAATATATATATAGTTATATACTAATTTATAAAACATATACACATGTATACATTAAATATATACGTCTATAGAAGATATATACACATATATACGCACCATTCAATATATATGTACTACTTTAAATAAAACATATACTTCAATATATATATACTACAATATATATACAATTTATAAAACATATACACATGTATACATTAAATATACACATCTATAGAAGATATATACACAAATATACAAAACATATGCTACTTAATATAATAAATTACTAATACTTGATAGTAAATTAATAATAGGCAAAATGACCTTCCGGACCCCTATACTATGTCGGTTTTGTAAGTTGGACACTTCTACTTACATGTTTGTCATCTGGACCCCTGAACCTACTAAAAAATAACATTTTAAACCCTTTGATCGATGACTTTGCCTATGTGCCATTAAAATGCTGACTAGGACAAGGAGAGTGATTACACTCGCCTATGCTGTAAGTGGGAGTCAATTTTATATTAAAATAAATTTTTAAAAAATAAAAATAATATTAAAATTTAAAAAAATATAAAAGATCCTTTTTTTCCTCCATTTTTTAAAATTTAAAATAGTTTTAAATTTTAAAATAAAAAATAAAAAGCCCCCATCCCCATCCAGACCACCCCTGCCTTCACCCTCATTCAGCCTCCTTCCCCAGCCTTCTCCCCGCGCCTAGCCACCACCCCACCCCACCCTCACCCCCGTCCAGCCCCCATCCCCCGTACGAGAGGCGTAAATTGAAGAACAACAAAAAATAAGGGAAAAAGTGCAAATGACCCAGTATACAACTGTACATCATTCTAATTGGAGCAAACTTAAATGTAAGCACAAGAGGTCCATAGTTCGATTTTCAGAAATTTGAGGCTCAGAATTTTGCATTTTGCTCAGACAACCACGCCATGGCTGCAAAATCACCAGTTGCACGCAAAAAAGTAAGCCTCGTTAAAATTTCCCAACTTTCTTCTTTTCAGAGGGCTACATTAGAAACCAAACACGGATGACATTCATCATAAAAGCATTTTCTTTTGTACCAAATACACCCTTGTAGAATAACAATACAACACAATAGGTAACAACCATCCAAACAGGTTATAAGAGTAAAATTGAAGCTCAGATCTGTTGATAAAACAAGAGAATGAAGACATCGTCATGGATGCAAACCTCGGATTGCGTCTAGGTCGCCCAACCAAGATACGGGCCTCTTAATATTTATATATTCCTAAAGAGGGTCTGTGGTTGATATTGTTGTTGTTCATTGTTAAAAAAAAATTGTTGTTGTTTTACTTTTTTAATTTTGTTTTATTTACTTTCTCAATTTACATTTTTTATTTTGTTTATGATTAATTTTGTAATTTTTATAAATTGTTAAAGAATTTAAATAAAAATTGAAAATTCATTATGTTTGTATATGTGAATTTATAGTTAAAACTTTAAATTATTTGGAGATAAATTTCAATTATTTAGAATAAATTTGATGTTTAATTAAATTTATTGTGTTTGTGTATTAGAATTTATAATTAAAAATTTAAATTTATAGTTGAAAATTTAAATTAAATTAAATTAAAAATTTATTGTGTTTGTGTATTAGAATTTCTATAATTTATAAAAAGAATTTATTTAATTAAATTTATTTTAATATTTAATTTCTTATGTAGCATTTTAAAAATAACATAAAATTTAATGTAATACTTAAAAATGACGTGGCGACTGACGTGACAGACGTGGCAGCTGACATGGCGAGAGTGTGTTACACTCACCAACAAAGTGTTTAAAATATTACTTTTTAGTGGGTTCAAGGGTCCAGATGACAAACATGTAAGTAGAAGTGTCCAACTTACAAAACCGATATAGTACAGGGGTCCAGAAGGTCATTTTGCCTTATAATATATTAAAAGTAAGTTTTTAATTTAAACTATAAATTCAATTTAAATCATTAAATGAAAAAAATTACAAAGTAAGGACTAAGGAGTGAATGAATTTTGAATTTTATTGATTGCAAAATGATCCAAATTTTATAATTTACATGAATGAAAAATCTACAAATTATGCATCATTTTTTCCAACTAATTCATGTTAATATTAACGGGAACTTGCATAGGATAGTCAAAGTCAACGGGGGCAAAACCATGCATTGAACTTGATTCTGCTGAGTTCTCCCGTGATGACATAATTTCTTCAAGTTTTTGCTCGTTGTTCGGCTCCGCTTTCATTCCTTGATTTCTTCTTTCTGCTCTAATCCAATCTCTAAGGCAAACTAGAACATTCATTGCATTGCTTCCCAATGAGTGTCGGTTGTCTCCAAGTTGATGTCGTCCCTAACTAAAAGCGTTCTCTGATGCAACGGTTGACATTGGAACATTCAAGATATCTCTAGCTAATCTAAAAAGCACAGGATATTGTGTTTCATTACTCCTCCACCAATCCAACGTATTGATCCATCGTCTATGATCCTCTAGTGGTGACCGAAGATAATATTTAAGGTATTCCCGATAAGTTGATGTGTAAACTCTCTCATCAACACTGTTCCAACAAGGTAAATCATAAAAGGAATTAGGAAAACCACTATGTGTCGGCCTTTTAGAAGATGATGGCTCCTCGGGAGGATGAGGAGCGACAGTTGGAGTAATATTTGTAGGTACGGCTGAATCAACTAAATCAGCATAGTGATTATATAATTTTTCTATGTATTCATTCGCATCACCCATAGCTGTCCACAAATCAGGTTGTACTTGTTGAGAAGCATTGTTAGTATTTATTTCTAAGTTAGCATAAATAAGAGTACTAAAGTGGCACATAGTATTATATTTCATGCACAGATTTAGCATAGCACCAACCAAGTAAATAGGGGGAATCGGGAAAAAATATTTTTTAAATTTAGTAAACATGGAACCAACAGCTTCTTTATAACCTTCTTTATTTTTATATTCTTTGAGCAAACCAAAAATATCGGCTATATATGCCAAAATATTACAAACAGTAGGATAATAAGAACCGAAAAATTCAACCGTAGATATATAAAAAATTTCTAAAAACTTAACAAGATCATTAATTACAACCCAATCAGAATCATGTAGCATGCAATCAGCAGAATCAGCAAATGAACCACAATTTTGGTTAAAATCTAGTGTAATAGGAACTCTATATTTATAAAAAGTTTTTAAAAAATCATATGTAGAATTCCATCTAATAGAAATTTCCTCATGCATAAATATCGGTGCAAGTCTATTTTCTTGACATTTAACTTTAAATTCTCTAATACTTTTTCTTTGATTATTTTTTTGAATAAAACCAACAGCAGGACGAATTTTTTCAATATAAAGCTCAAAAAACTCAAGACCATCTTTTACAATTAAATTATATATATGACATGCACACTTAATATGAAAAATTTCAGGTAACGACGGAGATAGCTTAGATTTTAACTTTGTTATAATAGTCTTATTGTTAGAAGCATTATAAAAAGCAATACATAAGACTTTATTTTCGATACCATAAAATTCTACAACTTTAACAATCGAATCAGCAATAAAATCTCCAGTATGTTTACGATCTTCATCATATAAAAAAAGCAAGAATATGTTTTTGCATCATAAAATTACTATCCATCCAGTGACAAGTAACGGTTAAATAATCATTTTTATTTACAGCACGACAAAGATCAGAAGTTAGGGACAATCTACATTGAATATTTTTTAACAATGTTGATAAATAAAAATAATATTGTGAATGAAGTCTAAAAATATCAGACCAACAAGTACTTCTAGGAATACCAATAAACATAGGATTATAAATTGCTTGAATATAATGAATAAAGGCATCAGAAGAAGAAAAACTAAAAGGCAAACAACTCACAGCTACCATTTTAGCTATTTCTTCCCGGTCCCTGTATTTATTATACTTCTTCATTACCTAAACGGTTGTTGGGTCCATTCTAGCTTGCGTTGGACCACCAACATCCGCACCACCTCATGAAATATTTAACTCTCTTTCATGAGCATCACCTATATGTCTCATTAACATACCAGTACTCCCTTACTTGCCTCCGCTTTTATGCTTATATATTTGTTGACAAATATTGTATTGCACCTCAGTATCTGATATACGTTCAAAAAATTATCATGCAATACTAGTTGTTTTACGAGCTCTTGGGGAACGGGGAGGACGAGGAGGAAGATTAACCGATTCAGATCTAACGTTAGCATTTCCTACTGCGGGTGTCTCACCAATATTTTTATCATCTTCGTCTAAATTAACCGCATCTACTACATTTTTGTAACACCTCGATTTGCTGAACTGGAATGTTACACGGTGCTCATGACCCCATAGGACCACAAGCTAACCCATGACTGATATCCGTACCTGTATACTGCATAATATAATATAATAATGCGGAAGCATGCACTGAAAGCCATAAGGTTCAATAGTGAACATAACATGGATGATATAACATCTGTGGGGTAATACGATACCCAAAACAAAAATTATAAACACTGAAGTCTGAAACATAATAGTCTGCATCTAGTCTGAAAGTCTCTACTGTCTGAATATTTTGAGTAAGGAGTTGATGGGACATGTCCCCAACTAACTCCAACTAATAACTAATCAATGAAATAGTAGAGAAATAATCATTTCCTTGAAGGATGAGGACTCACTTCTATTCTGACTGCAGGGACTGGACTCTACTACTGATCTAGAACTCGTGTCTCTGAACCTCTGGCGTAACATAAAAAGAAAGTACCATAGCGCAAATGCGTCAGTACAATGGAATGTAATGAGTATACATGTGAGGTAGGCTATATGCAAGGGTTAACATGCATGAATAATGTTAGCTGACTGTCTAACATGAACGCGAGAATGCATACATAAATACGTAACTGTAACTGACACTGTGATATCGTGATTACTGAATTGAATACTGATGACATGTCATACTAATAACCAATATAACTGATAGCATAAATAGTTGTATCTGAATGTAACTGATAACATGGGTGATTGTATCTGACAGTCCTGAATCTAATAAAACTATCTGAGTTCCTTACTGTATTTGAATCGGCTGTATCTGACAGTCTTAAATCTGAAGAACTATCTGAGTTCTTTTACTGAGACTGGTACTGAAACTGTGGGAGGTAGAATTTAACCAACATACCCCTGATAAGCTATTATGGCTGAGTTGGGTTCCAATCTGTAAACTCAATTGGAAGGGTGTCAATACCGCGCCACTGGTAAGGACAAGATATGGGCGACCCTTATCTGATAATATCCCCAAAAAAGAACTCTGACAGTGCTTATCCACCTCATCAACCCTCATTGAATAGTGTTGATGTCTCAACCTATGCTGGCTACATAGTTCTGGAACGCAAGGATGACTTCTAAGGATCACACCCTCATATGATAATGTGTGTCCCCATCCTTGGGTTCACTCGGTGCTAATTTCTACTCCCATCTGAATAGCCACTGAACATGATTTATTGAACTGAACATGAGTTGAGTTACTATGTTCCGTTGACTGACGGAATACTACTGATATCTGACAGCTGACTGATTCATGAGATCATGGAGATTTTTCCTGAGTCATGAGACTATCTAAAGTCTAAGGATTCATAGCTTGAATGAGAGCATCATGAAAACATGACATGGCTCTAGGTACATAGCTAATGTTTTGGGTATAAGTACCCCCAAGACTCGATGGAAGGAAACTAATAAAGCATGACTTACTTGAATACATAATAATCATCATAATACATTTACTGAAGCATTTCATCAAACATGTGATAGGAATAAGCTTGTACGTACATGGGGATTTCATGATATCATGCTAATTAGACATTTTCCCTTTATCTAGGCATTCAACCAAACACATAGTGCCATAGAATGTGTAAACAACATCATACAATAATTAACTGTCGTGATTCAATTCCAATTTAATCATTCAAGGGTTTAGTCCTTGGATTTCATGAATCTATACCGATACAAATCAACTCATATGAAATTTAACACTCATTCATGGAATACAATTCAAATACTCATTATCAGCACGAACAAAAGCAACCCAAATCATGAAATTCATAAGAAAATCCATAACTTGAATTTAGAAAAAGGATTCTTGGGCTTCATGGATGAAAGTAGTCCATGAATGAACACTATGCATACCTTAGTTCGTGATTTTGTGAAGATTGATGGTGAAACCTTCTTGAATTTGAATCCCCAATAGAAACCCTAGCTTGTTCTTGTGAGAAACTTGAGAGAAAATAGTATATTTTGGGTGAAGAATTGCTAAATCACGTGTTATCGGGTTTAAATAGGGGTAGGAAATTGACCCTTTTAACCCTGGACGCGTTATTTTAATTTCAGTAAAATTTTCCCGAACTGGGCCCATGTCGCGACGCGGCGTTATCGCATCGTGTCACTGGAAATTGATAATTGAGAAATTGAGGGATGGCGCAACACAGAGCCATCGCACTGCCCCTTCCTTTGTGACCCGACGCGGAAGAAATCGCACTGAGACACTGGAAAAAGGAAAATTCTGAATTTGAGTGCTGGCGCGACGTGCCATAATCGTGGATACCTACTGGAAATTTCCAAATGCCATTTTCTCTTGTGGCGCGGCGCGCCACTGACTAATATGGAACTGTTGTACAACGGGAACTTGAAATTGTCATAACTTCTTACCCAGTTATCGGATTTAAGCAAATCAAATATCGATGGAAATCTTATTGAATTTTCCATATGAAAAAAAGTGAAAATCTTGAAAATTACTTATGGAATAATTATCATTCACTTTAGAAGATAATACTAGGCATTCTTGGGATGAAATTTGCTAGAAAACTTTGGAGTATTACAATATCTCTCCCTTGAGAACATTCATCCTCGGATGAGACTGACTGAAAGGGGAACTAATAAGCTAAACATGAATAACTGTAACATGATCTCATGACTGATAAGCTGAACATAACATACTAAACATGCATATCTGATGCATATGTAACTGATTCATGAATGCATGACTGAATGTTCTGAAGAACTAAGTTTCTCACAATGAGAATGCATTTCTGAGGCATAATTATATAACTTAGCTGATACATGAATGCATGAATGAATATGCAATACTACCTGACACCAAGTTTATACTAGGAACATGAACATGAAAATAATACCAAGTTCGTGATGAACACTGATCATGAAACTGAGTAAGCTTAAGGAGAACTATTACCTTGAGCTTGATCTGAGTTGGTGGAGAAGAGGTAAGGATACTTGGTACGCATGTGTGATTCTTCTTCCCAAGTATCTCCCTCGATGGATTGATTTCGCAAAATAACTTTAACTAGAGGGACTTTTTTATTCCTCAATCTACGAGTCTGATCGTCTAAGATTTTGACTGGAATCTCTTCATAAGAGAGACTGTTCTGAACATCAATGCTCTGAATAGGGACTACGACTGGTGGGTCACCTATACACTTCTTGAGCAAAGAGACATGGAAGACTGGATGAACTGAGGTAGATCTGAAGGCAATTCAAGATCACAAGCTGCCTTGCCGAAATGACTGAGAATCTTGAAGGGACCGACATATCGGGGACTGAGCTTTCCCTTCTTGCCGAATCTCTTCACTCCCTTCATGGGATAGATATTTAGATAGATATGATCACCAACCTCAAACTCGAGGTATTTTCTATGACCATTTGCATAAGACTTCTATCGGCTCTGAGCATCCCGAAGTCTTTCTCTGATTAACTGGACTTTTTCTAAGGCATCGAATACTAAGTCAGGACCTATGACTGAGGCCTCACTAACTTCGAACCAACCAATTGGATATATACATCTCCCACTATAGAGAACTTCAAATGGAGCCATCTAAATACTGGAATGATAGCTGTTGTTGTATGCAAACTCAATCAAAGGAAAGTGGTCATCCCAACTTCCCTTGAAATCAATTGCACACGCCCTTAGCATATCTTCTAAAGTCTGAATGGTCCTTTCTGCTTGACTATCTGTCTGAGGATGGAAGGTTGTACTAAGATAAACTTAGGTACCGAGACCCTTTTGGAATGTTTTCCAAAAATGAGAGGTGAACTGGGTACCTCTGTCTGAGATAATAGATAACGGAACACCGTGCAATATGACCAACTCCTTGATATAGAGTTTGGTGTAATCCTTGGTTGAATAACAGGTATGAACTGGAAGGAAATGAGCTGATTTGATCATTCTGTCTACAATGACCCAGACTGAATCATGCTGATAACGAGTTCGAGGCAAACCCATCACAAATTCCATGTTCATAGCTTCCCACTTCCAAGTAGGAATTTTGAACTCCTGCATGGACCTACTAGGATTCTGATGTTCTATCTTAACCTGCTGACATGTAGTGCACTTAGCCACAAACTCTGCAATGTCTTTCTTCATCCCACTCCACCAATATATTTCTCGCAAGTCACGATACATCTTTGTGGACCTAGGATGAATAGAGTAGCGCGCACCATGTGCTTCTACAAGAATTCACTGCCTTAAGTCATCTACTCCTGGAACACAGAGACGACCCTAACAGCAAAGAACACCATCTCCCCCTTGGGAGAAAACCTCTATTTTTTTATCCTGAACTGATTCTTTCAACTTGACAAGGCTGAGATCTCTATCTTGCTTTTCTTTCACCTCAAAAACTAGAGATGATTCTGAACTACTCTGAACCCATATATCACCCTCTGAAGAATCGACTAAGCGAACGCCTAGTCTGGCAAGCTCATGGACTTCCTGAGCTAACTTCTTCTTGTTGTCCTCAACATAAGAAACACTACCCATAGATAGTCTAATGAGAGAGCCGGCCACTACGTTGGCCTTGCCCGGATGATAGAAGACATTCATATCGTAATCTTTCAAGAGCTCTAACCACTTTCTCTGACGAAGATTGAGATATTTCTGAGAAAAGACATACTGAAGACTCTTATGATCTGTGAACACATCTACATGAACACCATATAAATAATGTCTCCAAATCTTTAAGGCAAATACAACGACTCCTAACTCAAGATTATGAGTAGGGTAATTCTTCTCATGGGGCTTAAGATGTCTGGAGGCGTAGGTTATGACCTTACCATGCTGCATCATAATACACTATGAACCCATCTGGACCATCTAGAAGAGCTAAAACTGGAGTTGAGGTGAGTCGAGTTTTCAACTCCTGAAAACTCTTCTCGCAAGGATCTGACCACTGAAACTTGACTTTCTTCTGAGTCAATTTGGACATAGGGGATGTAATAGAAGAAAATCACTCAAAAAACCGTCTGTAATAGCCAGCCAAACCCAAGAAACTCTTGATATCTGATGGAGAGACAGGGCGGGGCCAGTTTCTTATTGTTTCGATCTTTTGAGGATCTACTCTAATGCCATCACTGGAAATGATGTGACCAAGAAATGCTACTGACCTTAGCCAAAATTTGCACTTACTGAATTTGGAGAATAACTGATGAATTCTAAGATTCTGAAGTACTGTTTTGAGATGGTCTGCATGATCGCACTCAGTGCAGGAATAGACTAGAATATAATCTATGAAAACTATGACGAACATGTCCAAGTACTGCTTGAACACGCGGTTCATCAAGTCCATGAAAGTTGATGGGGCATTAGTAAGAACAAATGATATGACTAAGAATTCAAAGTGACCATACCAAGTACGGAAAGCTATTTTCAGAACGTCACTTTCTCTAACTCTGAGCTGATGATAGATGGATCTGAGGTCTATCTTAGAGAAATAGATGGCACCCTAAAGATGGTTAAACAAGTCATCAATTCTGGGAAGAGGATACTTATTTTAGACCGTGACCTTATTGAGTTGACGGTAATCAATGCACATTCTGAGAGAACCGTCTTTCTTGCACACGAATAAGACTGGTGCGCCCCACAGGGAAATATTGGGTCTGATGAATACCTTATCTAAGACATCCTTCAACTGTTCTTTCAATCTTTTGAGTTCTCTTGGTGCCATTCTTTATGGAGAAATGGATATAGGTTGAGTGTATAAAAGGAGATCAATACCGAAGTCTATTTCCCTTTCGGGAGGAATTTCTAGAAGATCTTCGGGAAAGACACCTGAATATTCATTTACAACTGGAATTGATTCAAGACTAGGAGTCTCAGAACTAGAATCTCTAACATGAACAAGATGGTAAACACATCCCTTAGATATCATTTTCCTTGCCCGAAGGTAGAAAACAAGCTGACCCCTGAAAGCGGATACACTACCCTTCCACTCAAGGACGGGTTTATTTGGAAACTGAAATTGGACTATTCTGTTTCTGCAGTCAACTGTGGCATAGAAGGAATAAATCCAATCCATGCCGATAATGACATCAAAATCAGTCATCTCTAATTCGACTAAGTCTGCTGAAGTAACTTTCTGAAATAGCATAACCGAGCAGTTCCTATATACCCGCTGGGCTATGATGGTTTTGCCCACTGGGGTAGAGACTGAGAAGGGCTCTGCTAGAATTTCGGGACTGATTCCGAAATCAACTGCTATATAAGGAGTAACAAAAGACAAAGAAACTCTTGGATCTAGCAAAGCGTAAACATGAACATGAAAGATCTGTAACGTACCAATAACTACATCAGGAGAATTTTCCGGATCTTGTTGGTTCTGAAGAGCATATAGTCTATTTGGACGTGAGAAACATGATCGCCCAAAGGTTCTTCAGACTGAAGGGCTGACTGATTTCTTCTTTTAGGAAGCATATTCTGAAATAAAGAGAAGAAACGAATTAGACTGAGAGATTGACTTGTGATTATGCTCACTGGCACGATATGAATACTGAAAGAAGGGAAACTGTTCCTAAACATCTCATAGCCTCTTGCACATAAATGTGGCGCGCAACACACCCATGTACAAGACTCTACTAGATGCGACTTTCAGACTTCCTAGGACTCTATTAAACCTTGGGCTCTGATACCAAGTTTGTAACACCTCGATTTGCTAAATTGGAATGCTACACAGTGCTCATGACCCCGTAAGACCACAAGCTAACCCATGACTGATATACGTACCTGTCTACTACATAATAAAACATAATAATGCGGAAGCATGCACTGAAAGGCCATAAGGTTCAATACTGAACATAACATGGATAAGATAACAGTTGTGGGGTAATACGATACCCAAAACAAAAACTGTAAACACTGAAGTCTAAAACATAATAGTCTGCATCTAGTCTGAAAGCCTCTACTATCTAAATAATATGAATAAAGAGTTGATGGGATATGTCCCCAACTAACTCTAACTAATAACTAATCAATGAAATAGTAGAGAAATAATCATTTCCTCGAAGGATGAGGACTCACTTCTATTCTGACTGTTGGGACTGGAATCTACTACTGATCTGGAACTCGTGTCTCTAAACCTATGGTGTAACATAAAAAGAAAGCACCATAGCGCAAATGTGTCAGTACAATGGAATATACAGAGTATACATGTGAGGTAGGCTATATGCAAGGGTTAACATGCACGAATAATGCTATCTGACTGTCTAACATGAACGCCAGAATACATACATAAATACGTAACTATAACTGACACTGTGATATTGTGATTACTGAATCTAAATACTGATGACATGTCATACTAATAACCGATATAACTGATAGCATAAATAGTTGTATCTGAATGTAACTGATAACATGAGTGATTGTATCTGACAGTCCTGAATCTGATGGAACTATCTCAGTTCCTTACTGTATTTGAGTTGACTGTATCTGACAGTCTTGAATCTGAAGAACTATCTGAGCTCTTTTACTGAGACCGGTACTGAAACTGTGGGAGGTAGTATTTAATCAACATGTCCCTAATGCGCCATTATGGTTGAGTTGGGGTCCAATCTGTAACCTCAATTGGAAGGGTGTCAATAACGCGCCACTGGTAAGGACAAGCTGTGGGCGACCTTTATCTGATAATGTCCCCAAAAGAGAATGGTGAGTCCCTTATCTGACATTGCTTATCCACCTCATCAACCCTCATCGGACAGTGTTGATGTCTCAACCTATGCTAGATACATAGTTCTGGAACGCAAGGATGACTTCTAAGGATCACACCCTCATCTGATAGTGTGTGTCCCCATCCTTGGGTTCACTCGGTGCTAATTCCTATTCCTATCTGAATGGCCACTGAACATGATTTATTGAACTAAACATGAGCTGAGTTACTAAGTTTCGTTGACTGACGGAATACTACTGATATCTGACAACTGACTGAGTCATGAGATCATGGAGATTTTTCCTGAGTCATGAAACTATCTGAAGTCTAAGGATTCATAGATTGACAGAGAGTATCGTGAAAACATGACATGGCTTTAGGTACACAGCTAATGTTTCGGGTACAAGTACCCCCAGGACTCGATGGAAGGAAACTAACAAAGCATGACTTACTTGAATACATAATAATCATCATAATACATTTACTGAAGCATTTCATCAAACATGTGACAGGCATAAGCTTGTACGTACATGGGGATTTCATGATATCATGTTAATTAGACACTTTCCCTTCATCTAGGCATTCAACCAAACACATAGTAGGCATAGAATGTGTAAATAACATCATACAACAATTAACTGTCGTGATTCAATTCCAATTTAATCATTCAAGGGTTTAGTCCTTGGGTTTCATGAATCTATACCGATATAAATCAACTCATATGGAATTTAACACTCATTCATGGAATACAATTCAATTACTCATTATCAACATGAACAAAAGCAACCCAAATCATGAAATTCATAGGAAAATCCATAACTTGAATTTAGAAAAGGGATTCTTGGTCTTCATGGACGAAAGGAGTCCATGAATGAACACTATGCATACCTTAGTTCGTGATTTTGTGAAGATTGATGGTGAAACCTTCTTGAATTTGAATCCACAATAAAAACCCTAGCTTGTTCTTGAGAGAAACTTGAGAGAAAATAGTATATTTTGGGTTAAGAATGGCTAAATCATGTGTTATTGGGTTTAAATAGGGGTAAGAAATTGACCCTTTTAACCCTGGACGCGTCATTTTAATTTCAATAGAATTTTCCCGAACTGGGCCCTTGGCGCGACGCGGCGTTATCGCGCTGTGTCACTAAAAATTGACGATTGGAAATTTGAGGGATGGCACAACGCAGAGTCATCGCGCTGCCCCTTCTTTCGTGACCTGGAACTTTGGCACAATGCAGGGAAAATCGCACTGAGACACTGGAAAAGGGACAATTCTGAATTTGAGTGCTGGCGCGATGCGCCATAATCGCGGACACCTACTGGGATTGCCAAATTCCATTTCCTCTTGTGGCGCGGCGCGCGACTGACTAATATGGCGTTGTTTTACGACGGAAACTTGAAATTGTCATAACTTCTTACCCGGTTATCGAATTTAAGCGAATCATATATCGATGGAAAGCTTATTGAATTTTCCACATGACAAAAAGTGAAAATCTTGAAAATTCCTCATGGAATAATTATCATTCACTTTAGAAGCTAATACTAGGCATTCTTTGGACGAAATTTGCTAGAAAACTTCGAGGTATTACAATTTTCTTTTTCTATATCGTAATTTTCCTGAGCTTCTACATAATCCATAACGTGAGCACCTACACCTATTTCTTCCTCAAAAGGTGTACCAAGCGGTACCGGAGGCGAAGGCACACGGGTATATCTACTACTTGAAGTACCTCCACCGCTAGTAATTAGCTTTTTGCTGTCACTACCACTTCCGGGACAAAAAAATTTAACACCTTTAGTGGTGAGGTTTCTTAATTTATACATAATATAAATTAAACTAAAAAAATTCAACACACAAATTTAATAAAATGAAATATTCAACAATTAATACACTAATTAAAAATTAAACGTAAGAGATGGAACGATAATACCAAATTTTGGAAGTATCCGAAGGTTGCGACTTTAGAAACTTTCACTCGTACTTTGTAATCGCAAAATAAAAAAATTAAAGTGAGCACTTTAGGAATTTAAATATATAGAATATTTGAGAATTGAGAAAGAGTGAGATTTGAGAGAATAAAAATTTGCATGAAAAATGATTTGAGAGTGTAGGGTATTTATAGAAATTTTTTGGGATTAAAAAAATATTTAAAATGAAAAAAAAATTATTAAAAAGGGCCAATTGAGCCGTTTTAAGGGTCCAAACGGTAATATAGCCGTTGGGCCCAACGGTCAGATTTTGACCAAATCCAAAATTTAAAAAAAAATAAAAAATGAGCCGATTTTGGACTGATTAACCGGCAGGCTCGAACGAGGTTTGGTCCAGGCCGGGTTAACCAGACCCAAACCAAAAAATAACCCATCCTGAGATCCGATATTCTACAGCCCGTGGGCTAATCGGGCGGGATCATACCGAGCGGGGTTTGTTTAGTGGGCCGGACCGAACTGGATCACCCCGACCCGTTTGAGAGGCTTACTTTGTACCCAAGAAATATTTGGGCTGTAGATAGTCCCCTCGCTACACATTGTAACATATATTAATGAGAAAGAGAAAGTAATAAGAGCAATCTATTTTCCCTCTCTTTCTTGTTCTTGTTTACTACTTTAAGTTTTTATTTATAACACATTCCAATTTTCCAACTAGTGCACCTATTATTAATTTATTATATTTTCCTGAGATTAGATGCGCAGCCTCTCTATTTATTTATTTTTTTAGTAGAGATTTTGCAATATAAATATGCATGTTTGGTTAACAATAATGGAAACTGAGGCGCCATTAATTTAGTGTAGGCCCCACTTTTAATTACATGATATGTCGGTTGAATTGAGTAATTTTGTTGTTATAAAAAAGAGTTAAATTTTGTGATATTTTTTCTTTTCTTTTCTATCATATAGGAGAGGTGGTTTCCACCACCTCTTGCAATTATCAAATAACCAACTACTTCCATTTAATTATATACCATGTTTCAATATATAATAATTTTATTATTTCATCATAATGGTTTAAATATTTAATATATTCTATTAATTTATATTAATTAACTATAACTACATATTGAAAGTAATTTTTTTTATTTATTTAATTGTCTATCATATTCAAAACTAATTTGTTACCATAAATCACAATAATTAATAACTTAAAATATTTAAAAGACATACAGAAATTTTATTAACTCTTACCCAAAACCCCCCTCTACTCTCACTTAATTACATACAATGCCCCAATATATAATAATTCCATTGTTTCATCATAATAATTCAAATATTTAATATATTCTATTAATTTATATTAATTAACTATAACTACATATTGGAAGTAAATTTTTTTTATTTATTTAATTAGCTATTATGTTCAAAACTAATTTGTTACCACAAATCACAATAATTTGTTACCACATATAGAAATTTTATTGACTGTCATTATTTTAACAATGCCACATAAATTGAGATAAAAAAAAGTACTGCAAATCATAATAATTAACAACTTAAAATATTTAAAAGATATGTAAAAAATTTAGTTGACTCTCAAAATTGTATCGAACCACATAAATTGGGACACAAGGAGTAAATATATTATTTGATAATTACGTAAAAATTATTATAAATCACAATAATTAACAAGTTAACATACTTTTTTAAAAATAGATAAAAGTTCTATTCAACTCTCAAAATTTTATCGGTGCAACATAAATCATGACAAAATAAAAAATTATCTTAATTAATTGCAACTAAATATTTAAAGTAAATCAATTTTATTATTTTAATTGACTTTTATATAGAAAATTAATCTTTTTATTTATTTATTTATTTTAGTAAATTTTAAATTTTAATTTTTTTTTCTTATATAGAAATACTAATATTTTAACTTAACTTTAAATTTTTAAAGTAAAAAATTAATAAATTTAATTTAATAAAATAAATTTCTAATGAATATTTTCTTAGAATTTGTGTTGGGTCAATATGTATCAAGTTAAAAAAAATATATATATAGTAAAATTTTATTATTGTGAAGGATAAATATAATGCACTATCCAATAATGTTTAATAATACCATATTTTGCATATGTAAATATAGCATCCCGTATTTAATTAATATACTATTTCGGTGAATTATAGATGATTACTATTGGATATGATAAAATTATATTAATTTTTATAGTAATAACATAATCAGTCGTTCTTAATTAATTATTATGAGTCATCTAGGTATTAAGAAAATAAATAATATTTCATGAAAAATAAAATAGACATAAAATGCGAAATTAACTCTTAAATGTTTTAAATTAAATTTTTGTCTTTCGAACGATGATTTTACTATATCACTCCTTATTATAAGTCATTTATGTATTAGAAAAATAAGAATAACAAAATGATATGTCAACATAAAATATTTAATTTACTATCAAAATTATATTAGTACCACATAAATTGGGACGGGACAGAAGAAGCTATAAAGAAACATATATTATTTGAAAATGAAATAAATTTTTTTAAAAAAAAATTGACTGATTTCTGCTTCAGCTGCTTCAGTCGTGATTTTACTATATTACCCCTAATTAATTATTATGGTCATTTAAGCATTGTGCCACATAAGTTGAGATAGAAAAAATATTATAAATCACAATGATCAAAAATTTAAATTATTTAAAAAATATAATTGGCTATTGTCGACACAAAACTCTGGACAAGGAGAGTAACATATATTATTCAAAAATTACATAAAAAGTATTATAAATTACAATTGTAAACAACTTAAAATATCTAAAAAAAAATTTAATATGTTATATATTTCAAAAAATTACATGAAAAATACTAGAAATCACAATAATCAACAACTTAAAAAATTTAAAAGATATAAAATATTTGGTCGGCTCTTGAAATTATATTAGTGTCACTGAAATTGGAATAGAAGAAAAGTATTATAAATCACAATAATTAAATTATTTTTAAAATATAATTGACTACCAATGCCACAAAAATTTGGACAAGAAAAGTAACGTATATTAATTTGAAAAATACATAAAAAAATATTATAAATTACAATAGTTAACAACTTAAATTATCTAAATACATATTAAAATAACATATGTTGAACTCATGCTAGATTCTGGATGGATCCTAGAAAACATATGCAATCCTTTTATTAAAATATATCAAGATTGAAAAGAAAAATAAATATCTTAATGTTGGGCTCGTGCTGATACGTGTCATGCTTGTCTAGTATTTAAATAAAATTAAATAATATTTTATTATAAAATAATTTAATAAAACAGTAAGATAGAAATTAAACGATCATCGATAAATTGTACCTTTTGACTGGAGTTCCAATAGGTTAACGTGTTTTTAACTTGACCAATAGGTAGATACATGTGTATTATATGACAATTTATGCTTTACTTAACGTTCTACGTGTATTATATCACAAAAAATGCACATACGTTTACCTATTTAATTTTATATAATTTAAGTATCTACTTAAGCAAAGATGAAACACCAAATATTAATATCAGTCGATACGCGTTTATGTATGATGCATAAACTTTTATTAAAAGTTGGTCCAGTACGATTTGGCCGACTTGCGAAGAAAAGAAAAGAAAATGAAAATGAGCTTCTTACAATACCACATAATATGGATAAGGAGATTTTGGCACTACTTAAATTCTATACATCATGATGAGATCAATTGTTCGTGACCTGAAAAAATCCTTGAATATGCCAAATCCATATATATAAGGAATTGTTTTGCTATGTGTGGAATTTTGTTATACTTCCTCCGTTTAAAGAAAGAATGACCTACTTTGACTTGACACAAAATTTTAAAAAATAAATTAAATTTTTGAATTTTGTGGACTTAAATTAAAGTTGTGTCAAATGTACCAAAATACCCTTTAATCTTGTAGTCCTAAACATGTCACGTGGAAAGTTGAAATTAAAGTATTGTCAAAAAAGGAAAGAAATCATTCTTTTTTAAACGGATTAAAAAGAAAAGTAGATCAATTTTTTTTAAAACGGAGGGAGTGTTTGAATAGTCAAAGATTTGTTAGAAATTTCAGATTGTATTTGAATGATATCAATACCTTGGAAAAATGAAATTTAGATCATAATGTTGTGAACTTATTTATGAGTGATATTTCGTTGACAAACAAATTTTCTTAAAAGAAATTTAATTGAACCAGCCACTCATGAATACTATCAGGTTTGGCTAACCGAACTGAACATGTGCTCACTTCCTAAATAGCAGCAGTCTTGTGCAGAAATGAAATCCATGCGAAAACTTAATAACCTAGAAGATATGTTTATATTACAAGCTCATGACATACATTATTATAAAGGAACAATAGGGTGCTGCTATATATCTGCGTAAAAAGAAAACTTTGATTTGCCTCTAATAATCAACATTAATTGCTGGGACTTTTCTCCTGCAACTCCAAAATATATACATATTGTGTGCAAGTATAGCAAAATCATAACATAACTATTAAATTCAAAAAAAATAAGTTTTGAATTCACCTCTGATTTGTGCTCACCACTACTCCTATTAATAATTTGTATGTTTTTTCGTGTGAAGGTGCGAGGGTACAACATGTGTGCTACTTGGTGACAATACATTACAAATTTGTACAACATGTTATATTTATTCACGTCCATTTAGTCACCAAGTTTCCTTAGCATTTAAGTCACAGGGGACCCATTTAATTTTTCCTCTTGTTCTATTCTTCCATGCAAAAGCAAAGCACACTACGTGTCTTGTTTTGAAAAGAGCCTTCACATTCCATGTTTATGGTAGGATGTCTTTTCACAAGGAGGACCCCCTTGATCACCATCATTTTGTCCAAGTGGTTACTAGAATATAATTATACTAGTTTTACGCGGCTCGTGCTAAATCCGGGTCAAATTTCAAGATATAAAATATGAGTTATTATAGACTTTTTACTTCGTGCTAAATTCGGGTCAAATTTCAAGATATAAAATATGAGTTATTATATACTTTTTACTTTATAATTAATACTCTAAATAATATGTTATACATGTCTTTTTAATTAAAAAATTTTATTTATTAAAGTTTTAAAAGAATATTTGTGAGGAAGAAAGTATTACCAGAGAATTAGAATATGTTGAAGTACCAAAAATAATTTAATATTTTGTAAAATAATATTATTTAAATAATTATAATTTGAAGATTATAATTTATTTATTTTTTATATTTTTATGATTTTGTAAGTATCTAATTGTTTACTTATATATATAAATAAATTTCTTTTGATATTTATTGAGTCTTAGTTTCATTCCTTATTTCATGTAGCAAGATTTTTTGCATAATTCATTTTTTTCATCTTATACAATCATCTAATACAACAAAATATTTTAATGACTTCAAGTTTATATTATATATTATAACCTTAATTTTAAAGCTTTACACAAATTAACTTCATAATAATCTATAAGGATACTAAATAATAATTAAACTGCATTAATAGATTACTCCACACAGTTCACTTGTGTTGATGTTCTACACACCCCCTAAAAAAATATCTTATTCATTTTTTTTTTAATTATTGCTTCATCTTTTTCCATGCTTGCTAAGAAAAATAATACATTCAAGGTGTCATTTATTAAGTTACCTTATTTATTATATTCTTTTTTTCAAAAATTATACAATACTAAAAAGAACTGTAAAAGTGTAGTTGAAAATTAATGCAAACTTTAATTTTGTATTAAAAATTATTTAGATGGATTTTTTTTAGCTAAATTGATTGTTAATTAAAGATAAATAAAATTTTAATTATCAGGTAATTTAATAAGTGACAAGAAAGGACCAATAATAAAAGTCCAAGTGGAAATGATCTTAACCAAAATAATAATTAAGGTAAAGATAAAAATATATTTGAAAAAGACATCATTAATTGTCATGTGTGATAATCTTATAATTTAACAAAAAAAATAAAATATCTAAAATATTATTGTGAAGACTATCAAAATTGATATCCTCTCTTATATATATTAGTAATAAACAGATATTTTTTAAAATTAACTAAAAATAAAGAATATCAGATAAAATAAAAGTATTATGTTGGTCTATGTATTTTTGAGAAGTTATTGTTGTTTCAAGAAAAAGTAAAGCAACACTTTAATTTATCCACGTGGCTACTCAATTTAAAAGTTGGGAAAACTTAAGATACAAAATTTGGGACAACTCAACACGTTTTACTCTTTAACTAGTAAAATAATTTGCGTTTCGCGTAGTTATAAAAAGTACTTATTAACAATTTTTTTTATAAAATTAAATAAGTTCGGAGATAAAATATGCACATATAAAATTTAATTATGTATGTTGACAAAATTAAAAATATAAAATATTTTAAAAAAAATAGAGTTTGGAGAAACTTCGTTTTCATAAACGAAAAAAAAGAAGATATTTTTTAAAGACATTTTTGATTATTTATATATATATATATATAGTGGCACATATATATATATAGTGGCACATATACATAGTTACTTCATTTCATTCATTAGATAGTAATCATTTTGTTTTATTAATATTTTTTATATTAGAATAAACTAAACTATGAAATAAAAAATACAGAAAGTAACTAAAAAGAAAAATAAATAACTAGTCAAGATCAAGTGTACCGAATAAAATACACACATATATATATGTATATTAAAAGTTACATTAAAATTTTCAAATGAATACCACATTTAATAAATATCAAATTCACAAAAAAAAGTGAGAAAAATAGAGAAAAGGGAATTAATGGAATTAGAAAAATAATATTTGAAAGGCTTCAATATACATACGAAAATATTTAATTATTAGGAAAAACCTCTTATGTTAGGATTTGTATTTAAATTTATATTTTTTATATTCCTTTATTTTTTAATCATTTGTTTTATGTTAAAAAGCTTTTTTCACATTAATTAGATTTTAAAAGCACTTAAATAATTATCCATGATGCAACGTGCATTAATCTTGAGTTAAGACTATAAACTTAAACTCATTATAATTTTTTTGATCTTTATAAGTGATATTATTTTTGTACACCATATATTTACACATAATTAAGAGATTTATAAAAAAATATATTTTCTTTTATTCATTTTCTAAGTGACTGAGAAATTTTAATTCCTTTATATAACTATTCGATTTAGATTTAAGATTATAGATAATTCTTTATATTTTTACTCAAGTTATATTGTAATGAGATTCAGAATTCTCATCTCCATATTAATTTTACCTATTGTTGAAATTGACGAATAAATAAATATTTAAGTTGATATTTATATACCCACACTTGTATTGTGAAAGTGTTTAAAAGTTTTTTTTGGCTTAGAAGCACTTCAATAATTAAAAAATAATTCAATAATATTAAAAATAATGCAACGAAAAGATTTATCATATATTGTCTGATATAAATCCTTCATTTAGATTGTTAGACATATATTTATAATATGATGCCATTGTGGTCATAAACAAATTCTACAGCTCAAAATAAATGAATAGACGTCAATAGAAAGTGAATAGGAAGATCACAATATGAAAAGTAATAGGACATCAAAAACTATGAAGGCATCCACGATATTCAAGCTAGAAGCCAAACACCATAAAGAATGGCAACGGCCAAATATGCTAACGTATTGGTCATGTCCAATGTCTCTTCTTCGGTAAATTTACACTCTTCACTACTTTCACATCTACTTGAAATTGCATCATCACTCAGTTCTCTTTGAACCCTTCTTTCCTCCGATGCGTTGTCACAATCTCAATTATGTAGCATTTTAGAAGGTAGCAAATGATTATTTTTTTTTGATAAAAAATATATGGGAGTTCAAACAATGTAAATTCTAACCAATATACAATGAAAGAAATAATCTTAATTTTGATGATGGAGGAAAAAAAACTCATAATGCCTCTATTTATAGGACAACAATAGGGAATATCAAATGATATCATGAATATGACTATTAATATAATTTAGGAGTTATGATCATCAAAAGTCATGGGAGTAATGAAAATAAAGATAATTAAATTTTCATATTAAAGAGTATGAATAAATGAAATAGTATTGATACATTCATTTTAATTATTAAAGAAATTAATTAATTCATGAAAAGAATAGAGAAAAAAATCTCAAAAAAAGAAAAAAAAAGATAGATAAGAATCGAGGTCATAGAGAGGTGCCACATCATCTTCTCTATGTTCCTCCTTTATTATTATACTAGTTTTATAAGGCCCGTGCTAAGCCCGGGCCCAAACTCAAGTGAATTGATATTTTATGTACTAATAGAATTTAAAATAATATAAAATAATTATAATTCACAAAGATCATAAAAATTGAAAAATATTAGCATTTTTATGAATTTATGAGCATACAATTTCTAACCACATTAGATAAAAGCTCATATAAAATATTAGTTTATTAAGACTTTTATTATTTTAAAGTAATTAAATAATCAATTTTGATTAAAAAATAACAAAAAAGTCAAAATTAAAGTTTTTGGGTCTTGTTATTGGATAACTATTATCAAAATCTTGTATAAATAATATCATTGAAAGATGATTCATAAAGCATGAAGTAAAAGTAAAAAGTTAATTATTAAATATTTGACATTTATATTTTGTAATTGATTTGATCAAATAATATGTAAATATGAGAAACAAAATATTATAGAGAAAGCTCTAAGAGTGATTTACCGATTAGTTAAACAACAGAGGAATTTGAAGAGTTCACTTGATTGAGCATTTGAATTTTCACTTTGTTGGTAAATATTTAATTTTCTACTTTGTAATCTCCTGCTTAATTCTCCTTCCTCTACTCCTAATTATTTTTTGCAAAAAAATAAATAAATAGAAAATAGTTAAACAATAGAATTACATGAAAAAACTAAATATTAGTTTGTTATTTGATGACATATGAACCAAGTATAAATGTTCATATGACAAGAAAAAAGATAAAATTACTTCATCTTTATCATCCAATGTGTCATAATTTTAGAGGATTAAAAACTAATTAAAGTTACTATAATAGCCTTGTGAAGACCACCAAAAATTGATATTCTCTCTTACATATAAAAACTAGTGTCGTTTAGCCCGTGCTAAGCCCGGGCCCAAACTAAATTAATATTTATATTTGTAATTTTCTTAATTTGCTATTTTTTCTTTTTGTACCATGATATTAGTTAACGGTCTAGTTTGATTATTTTTTAATATTTTTAAAATGTTATAATTATATATCCGTTTCAATTTTTGTCCTATTTTTTTAGTTCATTTTAAAAAAAATGTCTCTTTTCTTTCTTGGGTTAATTTCAATTGTCCACGTGGTATGTTTAAGACAACAAGATCAACAAATATTTTGGTCCTTTCTACGTATTTTTAGTTTAAGACCATAAAATTCAAAAATATTTGTTACTTTTTTTGTAACTTTGTGTTAAGTCAAAATCAAATAAATGAATTAAAACGGAGGGAGTAAAAGCTTTTATAAGATACCAATTTTTCTTATGGTATATTTTAGTCTTTCTTTTAATTTTCAAACAAATGCACACACGAAAATATTTCTCCTTTTTATTTTACTGGAAGTTTTTGAATGAAAACCTTTAACGATCTAAATTGATTTTTGCCTTATGTATAATTAATTTTATTATTTTTTTCAATTAAACTTGACATTGCTAATCCATATTTTAAAAAAAATAATATAATATTTGATTAATATAAAAATATTTGATGCTACAAACTATTGTATGATTTATGATAAATTAAATAATTAAAAGTCAGACTCAATAAAATACTTTTTGTAGATGTTTCTTCAGTGAGTACTTACAAGTTTATTAAAACTTCACAAATTCTTTGTGAGGATTAAAATATATATTTTTTTAATTAAATTACTATCATCCCACATAAAAGACGACAATAAAATTTTGAATTAATTTAAATTTAGTTAGATAAATAGATATTTTATAGTGTCACTATCACTTCTTTATGATTCATCATTTTTGTATAGCATTTTAAATGCCTATGTAATTGTTCAAATTTTTTAAAATGGATGAGATTTTAAAAGGTCATTAAAACTTAATTAAGGATAAAATAGACAAAATATAGTCATGTGAGGACTACCAAAATAAGAGGTTCTCCCTTATATATAGTCTAGTTTTATAAGGCCCGTGTGAAGCTCGGTCCCAAACTCAAGTAATTTTATATTTTATGAATAATATGATTTAAAATATATATATAAAATAATTATAACTTGCAAAGATCATAAAGATTGAAAAATATTAGTAAACTAATTTATGAGCATATAATTAATTTCTTTTCTAATTTCTCAATTCAAGTTCATCTTTGCAATCAGGTAAACAAAAATGAAAGTGATCAAGTCGATCAATTATTTACTCAAGGCTTCTTGTGTGTGATGGAAAATGTATGATTTTATTTATAATTTCACGAGACAAGAATTCATGCAAGTTAAATGTGGTGCTTTAAGCATAATTTTATACTAAATTAAGAAAAAAATTCACAAAAATGAACATCAAGATCAGTTGATTCTCTCTCTATAGTTGATGCTTAAAAATATTGATTCTCAATTGACCAGAAAGGAGATTTTATAAATAATTTGATCTTAATTCATATCATTACCTTAATTTTTAACTTTATCAATAATATTTTTAGTATATGAAATATGTTTGATATTTTAAAAAACAGTGAATAAAATTGTCCATAAAAAATTATTCAATTTATAAAAGATAATTAAGAAATGCATCAGAACCATATTCAATTCGATAAAAATAAAATATATTTTCATGCCCACGTTATTTTTACAAAACTCTTTCTTATGGAAAATACATTATTAAAGATTAATAATAAGAAGGAAGAAAAAAATGTTGAGTTGTTTATACAACAGAAAAAAATTCTCCACGGTCAAATTTTTTTTCCTTAACCTACTTTAAATAAAAGTTCATATAAAATATTAATTTTATTAAGGCTATTTTCATTTACAAAATTTAATTAAATAATTAATTTTAATTAAAAAAAATTAACAAAAGATAGTCAAATTAAATATTTTTGGTCTTGTGAGTAGCAAAGGGAAAAATTAAAACTTTTTGGTATTATACTTCATAAAGCATGAAGTACAAATAGTTTAATAAATAAAATAATTAAGCGATATTTGACGTTTATATTTTTCAATAGACTTGATTAAATAATATATAAGTATGAGAAATAAAACATTATAATGGAAGATTCTAAAATTGATTTATCGATTAGTTAAACAATATGAGAATTTGAATGTTTCAATTGATTAACTACTAAACTCCACTTTATTGGTAAATATTTAATTTTTTGCTTAGTAATCTCCTCCCTAATTCCCCTTGTCCTACTCCCAATTATTATTTTTTAAATAGTTAATTAATTAATTGAAATTACAAAAAAAAAAACTTAATAATAGCTTCTCATACTTTGACACATGCACCAAGTGCAAAGGTCTATATAGCAAAGAAAAAAAGACAAAGTAACTTCATCTATATCAACCAAATGTCACAATATTATAAGATTAAGAAATTAATTAAATTACTATAAAAGATAAAATCATGACATAAAAGTAATTAATTGAAAAGATTAAAATTAAGTTGGAAACTTTTGTGAGGACTACCAAAGTCCTTGAATTGTCTCTTATATATAGTAGTAACTAGTGTGGTTGGCTCGGGCCAAGCCCGGGCCCAAGAAAGATTCAAAGACTGCTCTAGAATGAAGTGTACAGTATCAGCACTCAAAGCTTCCAAATGCACTTGCGTCCTATAAGTTTCGCTGATCTTACGTAATGAACACTGGAACTGTAGTAAATGAGATAAATTTTATGCATACACGTTCATAAAGTAATTTGGAGGAAAACTAACATAAAGGATAGTTCTATTAAGAAGTCTCTATTTTCCACTTAAAGAACAGTTCCATACTAAAGATAGATTGTTCAAATGGGACATTAATACAGACCAGTCTTTGTTCATTATGTGAAGTAGCTGCAGAGAATATGTCTCACTTGTTTTCCAACTATTCGGATTTCTAAATTACTGATGCAAAAACACTTTTATGCGGAGTGTTATTACTAGTAGTATTTCTAGTAATTACAATTGTCTTTGAAAATGTATAAAGCTAAAGATGGTATGTGGAGAGTGTTTTTGTGAACGAACAAATTCTCTTAGAGCTTATGCAATCATTTCTCTTAGAACTTATGCAATGCTTGTTATTTTTAATATATCAAATTAACCAGGGAATAAGAAAAAAATATCAACATAACTAATTCATATATTATTAATCTCAACATTACTAATTATACACCCTACCAAACCATCTTAATTTTAGATATATATGGAATGATAGTTATTTGACTATCAAAGTATTATATGAAAAGACACAAAAACAAACTTCTAATTCTATAAGGCCGGCAAGGCTGGTGATGATAGAAATAAAAATTATACTCCACCCAACAACACTTTTTCTGTTGATAAACAAACTTAAACATGGACTTAAAATCATTATCTGTTGAAAAATATCATACATCAAATTATCGAATACTTTAGTGTCCCTGCCTGGTTACCACTATATATTCTCTAGGGAGGGTAGAGTATATGCAAACCTGACCTCTACCTCAGAGGTAGAGCGACTATTTCTAATAAGAGGACCCACATCACTAAGTCCCCCAAAATAGTTGAGTCAATTCTCAAATACCCTTTTTAGTTCATCCATAAAAACAATCATCCATATCAAAGTTGTAATCAAACATGACCAAAAAACTGAATCTTTTTGCAATTTCAAGAAGAAGAAAAAACATCACCACCACCAACAACAAAATACCCCGAGTAGTCCCACAAAGTGGGGTCTAGGGAGGGTAGAGTATACACATTATATATGCAAATGAAATGATGAAGAGTGTGGTCAGGCAACATTAACTCTCAAACATGCAAAACAAAAAAATTGATAGCTATTGTAACTTTCAATAGGAAAAAAACAGAATGTAGATACCGTCACTACAATATTGTGGAAACAATAGCAGTGAAAAGGTTCATTAAGTCCAAACTGTGGAAAACAGCTTCAATTGAAATCATTTTGGTTACACAAAGGGGAAGCTGAATACCTTGCAAATGCTTTTGAATGAAAACAAACAAAAGCAAAGAGAATGGAGTAATTTGTTCAATCAACTGGGCATCTTGTTGTATATCATATCTTTGATAAGAAGACTCCTTATTATTAACACCAACACCATCTGTAAATAATTGTACTCTATGCTTTCCAATTATAAGGATGTCATGTCTAATTTTTCCTAGAATATAATATTAGATCACAACTTAAATTTTTGAGTGAAATGGTAGCCAAGATCATATACAAAGAGATCTTTTATATTTCCAAAATCACAATTAGGCTTCTTCTTTGATGATACACAAAGAGCACCTACATTTTCAGACACCAACTTGTAGCTAGCATCAATTTGTACACATTGTCAAAAATGATCAATTAACTAACTTGAATCTGTTTATGAGAGTTCACATAGCATTATTAACTTAAAGGTCTATATCATTTTTTAGTATATCGACTTTTTCAGTGGATTCTATTTCATTCAATAGAATGCACTCTTATCACTATGAGCTATGTTGCTCGGACTCTTCAAAAATGTCAAATAGGCATGTGTCGGCTACTCGGAAAGTAGTGCATCTTGAAAAATTCAACACACCTTGTCTTTAACTACAAATTGTAGGAAGTTTACATATCTCGGGAGCTAGTAATATAATTTAAACTAGAAAATACATACTAACTATGTTTTCAGGAACTAATTTAGATTATACTATAGGATTATCAAGTTGTGCGCTACTAGACAAAAAAAAAATTTACAATGCGCAAGGCTACACAACTATCAAGTTGTGCACTACTGGACAAAAACAAATTTATAATGCACAAGACTACAGTGCGCTACTGGACAAAAACAAATTTACAATGCATAATACTACAAGACTCTAAAGTTTTGCGCTACTGGACAAAAACACATTTACAATGCGCAAGTTTAAGGCTAAACGTTGTAAGCACCAATAGTCCTGTATATTCTAACTATTAAGTACTGATCCATAAACATCTGGTCCATCAAAAGCTTGGCATGTAGAAGCCAACAAAAGACATATATACAAGACAAGCACATAGCCGAGTGACTTGTGATAAGAAGGTGAATTTATTATTAGTATCAAATATAAATAATTAAAATAGATAGAAGAGAAAATTAATTTCAATCCAATTTTAAAAGGTGATGTTAAAGTTTACTAACCTTTACTTTATCTTAGCTGGAGTGATTGGCTTAGTACCCTCTCTTTTGCTAGAAGAGACATTTTTTTTATGAAGTTGTGCGCTCAAGCTGTTGTCTTTTGCTAGATGAGGTACTTCCAATAGTTGGCTTTTTCGGTTCATCTGGCGATGATACATTGTCAAGTTCTCTTTTACTGCTTTTTCCAATATCTAGAGAAACTGATGATGTTGGTAATTGAAGAGCATCGTGCTTCTCTACAAATGACGAAACAAACAGTTTCGCTGGTGCATCAGCAGAATTCCTAGAGTATGATTTTCTCAACTGTATTTTAAACACTTTATTGCCAAGATCTTGTTGGATACATGGGAGGGGCAGTGGATCTTTCTGCATTTAAAAAGAATGTCATCAAGTTCTAAGATATCAGTTGAAGTAAGAATTTAACTGAATTATAATTCTTTTTTGTACCTTTATGTTAATTGCTTTATTGATTTGTTCAGCTCTCATTGAAAGAAGATTCTCCCCAAGTTCACCAAGTAGTGTTGTAGTTGTTGATCCACTCCCATCTGTAATTTAAACTTAAAAATGATACCTGTCATATAAAGTCAACAATCAAGATACAGGAGAAGAATTAGTTGTTTAAAAATAATTACCTTCACAACACAAAAGAGTAATCTTTATGACGACATGTAGGTTCCACATATGTGCCATGTAGGCAATGCAAAGTAGAAAGAGAAAATAGAGTGATCAACAAACTGAACAGAAGATTGAGATAGATGTCCAAAGAGAAGGATGTTATCACGACTACTACTTTCATATGATTCAAACACCGACTTTGCAACTTCAGATTAAGTAGATACATACTTAAAAATGCTTGTGTTTATTGTCCGTCTTCATGATAAAAGGAACAGGGCAAGGAATAAATTCTTTATCAATTTTTTCCATGTGATCTTACAATTCTTGACACCCAATTTCTCATTGGAATTTAATTGATAGCTGTAATTTACATACTGTCACAAAGACTCAGCCTTTACGAAATTACATTTATGGAGGTAAAATGTACATATACTCAAGACATAATTAAAAGTGGTTACTGCACACTAATAAGGTAAATGAATGAGATGAGCATTAAAAATAGGGTGTCATAAGTCATAACTGAAAAGAAAAGAAGCAAAATAAAGAGAAGTAAGAAGAAAGAAAAGTAAAAATACAGACAGATCGTGAATGAAAGTTGGTGTTATCTTGAAGTTTGGTTTCCACATTACCCTCTTTTTAAATAATTCTTGTATAGTTTTGTTTGTTAATTGATTATGGCTAACTAACTAATTTTCCAGCGAAAGTCACGAAGTAGATTCGAGTATCAAAACAAGTGAGGATTGCACGTCAAAAGCACACTCTACCTTACTAATTCCATATATTCTTCTTAGACTCAAAGGAAAGTAGCAGTAGACGAAGAGATGTAACAATAAATTAGTAAGACAAACTACCTAGATTCCATTGGCTTTCAAGCAAACCCTTCATCTTTTTTATTGCTTAATTTTGTGTATACGGTTTTATATAATGAGTTATTAATTTTATTTACAATAAGAAGTAGCTATTTTGTAACAAAATAAGTTAAATTTAAAAAATTAAGTAATCTCATGTGATGGAGTAAAGAAATGTATCTTGAGTTTAACTCAATCTCAAGAGCTAGTTCAAGAGGTGAGGATTAATGTCCAAACTATATTAAAAGAAACACTCATCCTTAAAAGGTAATGTGAGACTCTTCGCACCTTCTTATACCCAGGAATTAGTATTTGGTGCGTGAGCAATTTAATATAATGCAAATGAAAATTGAAATGGGTACCACTCATCCTTTAAAGAGATTATGTTTCTTGATAAAGTAGTTGAGAAAGAGAGAGTAGTAAAGGGGCTCTGATCTCAGCAAATTACTATTTTTGTCTAGATGAAGTTAGTTTCTTAGTATGTTAGACACTTAAATAATATTTAGGGAAAAGGGAAAAATAAAATGGGTTATTTTGGCTCAAAACTAAAAAACGGGCAAAGTTGTCCTATTTTCAATAGTTGAAGGCCAAAATCAAATCATTTTTCTTGTTTTGAAGCAACTGTTAATAATATGACCCTTCTCCCTGAAATTTATAAATAGGAAAGAACAAAAGACGTTCTTACTGGAGAATAGAGTTTATATGATAACCATAAATTAAGCATAGAGTGATCAAGAAAACTGAACTAAAAGTAGTTGTTGGTGGATGGAAAGTATCTGTATGGATGTTACAGAATCCTAGACATTATTGACGCAAGTGCATGAATAATACATTTATTATTCGGGGAAAGTTTATGCCACTAACAAGACTTTATATTTCACTGGTGTATATGACATGCTCTAAAGACCAACAAGCTAGCTAAAGTTGTGGTAAAATAGCCACCCAGCTGTTCTGATCACAGTCAGTAAAATACCAAACACTCAAGAGTGATATAGTAAAATTACAATCTTATTTCCAATAGTTGAAGGCCAAAATCAGATCATTTTTCTTGTTTTGAAGCAACTATTAATAATATGACCCTTCTCCCCGAAATTTATAAACAGAAAGAATATAAGATGTTCTTACTGGAGAATAGAGTTGATATGATAGCCATAAATGAAGCATAGAGTGATCAAGAAAACTGCACTAAAAGTAGTTGGTGGTGGCTAGAAAGTATCTGTATGGATGCTACGGAATCCTAGACATCATTGACGCAAGGCATGAATAATACATTTATTGTTTGGAGAGAGTTTATGCCACTAACAAGACTTTATACTTCACTGGTGTATATGACATGCTCTAAAGACCAACAAGCTAGCTAAAGTTGTGCTAAAACAGCCACCCAGCTGTTCTGATCATAGTCAATACAAGCCCAAACACCCAAGAGTGATATAGTAAAATTACTATTAAAGCAGCGAAATAGACAATTCTTAAACACTCAAAAATGAAGGTTTCAAGCAATCCATCAATGGAGACAAATGCCTGAAATTGACGATTATCCATAGTCAATGAATCAAAAATTGTAGAGAAGGTTAATGTAACCACAAAGGACAATACACTTGTAGGCTGGAATTCAATTGGCACACATAATATCATGTCACACAAAACCACTTCATAATTAATCAATGTAGGAGTTCAATTGACCTCAAGAGTGTTTTTGATTTTACACAGGAAAACTTTTCAATGAAATCACAATACACTTGTAGGCTGGAATTCAGTCACCACACACAACACCATGTCACATAGAAGCACCACACAATTAATCATGAGAAGTTCGTTATACCTGGGTGTTAACATGGTATATTCTTGAAAATTACCACAGTCAATACCCTTTATTATCTTGGTTCTGGCAATGTTTTGCATTTTGGACACATTAACTCATAAAATATCTGCTCTTCATCATCCAAGAATGACATTTTACCTTCAACGTGAAAGGATTGCATCTATTCAGAAAGAAAAATGGAAAAGATTAGTTATTGTTAATCTATTAATATATTATTGAATTGAAACATATAATATGTTGAGATACATACTGCAGATTATGTTTCGATGTTTCCTATAGGTATAATAGTTAGGATATACTATTAATCATGTAATTTGTGTTATAGTATTATATTTTCATCCCATGTAAATACTATTTATTATATTAATAAAATATTTATTTAAATAGATCACTGCATTAACATGTGTGTCCTTTACTTGTATAGTAGATAATTTTATGTATAGAGTATTTTCACTCATGCACGGAAGATTAAAATTATCAGTTCTTATAAGTAATAAATTAACGTTCACAATCAAAGATGAGGTAGGACAAACATCTTGATGATTGTCGCACAAGATTAAATATAATTTGATCTTAATTATGGGAGTGGTAATATTTTGACTTCTTGTGCTAGTACATTTCGTATGTATTGAATGGACCAATTAGAGATATTCATTTATGTTCTGAATATTAATAAACGATTTCTCTAGACCATTACATTTACTTATACTCTTAATCTTGATATAATTATTATGATCTATGTGGTTTATTTTGTCATTTAAATCTATTAAAAGGTGAGACTCTTTTGTGAGTCAACATATTCCTGATAGGTTGGATGATGACGAATCACTTAGTGAAATATTAATTAGTTGATAGAACCATGTCTCGAACTTGAGATAGAAGACACCCCTTTATGGTTGCTTATAAGTTTTCACGTGAAAACCCTGCAGGTGGATTTTGTATCCGTCATGTGAAATAAGTTAAGCAATATAAATAAAGGATTAAATTAATTAATGAGTTAAATTTTTCAGAGAATTTAATTTAATTGATTGGTGTCGGTAATTCTAACATGGGAGGTTAAATAAGATGTAATGATAGATTTTGAAATTAAATCGAGGAGTGCAATTACAGATTTTTAGTGGAATAATTTATACTTTATTATGATATGATAATTCTTTCATCACTGAATTAATATCATAATTGGAAGCCTCTCTTAATAAATCTGCGGTCCCTGCTATACCTGATTAACGAATCAATTTTGGAAAATAAAAAGAAACTTACTAGAAGAAGTAATATTATTTTACTGGTCTTCTGGAAGAAAAATAATATCTTCTGATTTTAAATGGTTGAAAACGTTTTGGACAGCTAAAGAGGCCTAAAACGTTTTGGACAACAAAAGAGGCTTAAAATGTTTTGGACAACTAAAGAGGCCTAAAAATGTTTTCCTCTTGATTTTCCCTTATTTATGAGAAAACAAGAATAAATAGGGTTTAGGGTTCAGAGGATAAAGTGAATTCCATCTTTTCTTTGAGTCCAAAAAGACTTGTCCACACAAGTTTAATAAGCAAAGGTTAAGTCAGGCAGTAGTAGAAGATTGTAGAACTGAAGGCCAATGCATTGAACGATATTTGTGAAAGCTTCAAGAGATAAGTTTTCTAATTGTCGTTTTGATTACGTTATCTAAATTATATGTAAGTTATTGATCCTGTAGAATTATTGCTTCTGTTGTGCATGTTCTAAAAATAATGTCATCATGTAGTGACATTCCAATAGAGCTTCTTTGTGTATATGTGTTCAACATTTCTTCATTGTCTTTCACCCTATAGACATATAATTATATCATTTTGGATCATCCACAATTAATCTTATACATGATTATAGTTCTATTATTTTGGCTTTATTTCATACCAGTTTATTAGTTCTACAACTTGTGGATACACAGGATTTATCAATATTATAGAATTGTATCTTGTTGTCAAAGATATCCATGTGTCGTAAAGTTATAGATTAAGAAAAATTAACATATTTAAAAAATATATATATAACACGAAAAATTAAAATTTTGTTCATACCACCATATGAAGATTGTGCAATTCGTTTTGCTAGAATTATTGGATGATTTTCAATTTGTGCAGCTAGCTCACTTCCATCTATCTTAGCAAAGTCTTCCCATAAAGTGAAAATACAATGGTGCATGCTGTAAGGAATAAATAATTAGTAATACAATGATGCAAATAAATGTTAACAATTTGGTAGAAATAAAATTTCAATAAGTTAGATTAAATAAGCATGACATTTTAATCTTGTTGTGATATTAATAGAAAATCAGCTAGTCTAGATATCGAAACTCGAATGTTAATTAACTTACTTTGCATCCATGATAACGATTTGTCGACATTTATTTTCATGGATGCCAGCAAACTTAATAGCACCACAACTCACAACAACAGTGAGCACATCTATTTATAGAAATGTTTTAGATAATATTTTATGAAACAACATCTGAGTATAGCTTGAAATATATGTAAAGTATTGCTTACCAAATTCTACATGCTGTGGTTCTTGTTCTAAATTTGCCAAAGATATTTTGTTTAATCTTGTTGGAGTTGGAAATGGTGGATCATCTGTGTTGTCTTCTTTGATTTGTTTAGCAACAGTGAATCTGTCTACGACCCACTCAAATGTATTGACAGGAAGTCCATAGGGCAGTGATGCTCTAACTTTTGTAGTTGATATCGGGTATGTGCTGAAAGGAGTGAGATTATTTTGATATTTATCTATGCCGTCCCCATACAAAACAATCGCAATTTGTTCTTCCTGCATTTGTAAATATTAAATTATTTAGTAGTCTAGATTACAAAATTATGAGCTATCCTATAATACATCGACTACAAACATGTTAATAGAAGGTAAAAAAATGAAAGTAAAAAAGAAATACAAATAGTAAGGTGAAAAATTTAAGGAGTACATTGAATAAAAAATTACCGTCTCATCTTGTGCAATTGCAATTTGAAATTGTGTTCACCCATCCTTACTCTTTCTTTCTCTTGTTTTTTCAATAAGTTGGACTTTACAAGTCCACTCTTTTGTTTGTAGAGTAATCCTACTAATATTAAGTCTATATTTCATATCCTGTGATAGATACTGCACAAGAGAAGAAGAGGAAAAAAGAAGATATGGTTAGCATTATATTGAACAACAAAAACAAATAAAGAAAAAATTGAACAAGAAAAGGTAAAAGCAATACATGTTTATGTTATGTTATGTTTGCAAAATAGCTTTTTGAATGATTTCATCATAAACTATATTGTATGTTGAGTGATCGTTATGATTAGCAACTATTAGGGGTTGAATCAATATTTTTACACATTTTGAACTTTTTACTCTTGATAAAGCAACATAAAGTTGACAATGTGAAAAGACAGGCTCACGCAAATAAATTCTAATAAAATCTAATGTTTGACCTTGTGCTTTATTAATGGTCATAGAAAAACATAATCGTATAGAAAATTGGGTCCTTTTAAAAGGAACATACATTTTTTCATCTTGAGATGCTATTAACGGTATTCTTGGAATAAAGACATGTGTATCTTTGAAGTCACCAGATGAGATCTTAGCACTTATAACATGTGTTTTAAAGTCACAACAAGTTAATCGTGTACCATTACATAAGCCCTCACATGGATTTAAATTTCTTAATAATATTATTGGACAATTCTCTTTCAAAGACAACTTATATGGTGGCAAACCAACAAGATTAAGAGTATGTAACAAGTCCTCAAATTGTGCTTGATCATTAGGTTCAGTGATTTCATCAATACCAATGAATATTTTTGATAGTACTGTAAATTTAGTGATAAGCATGTCATTTATTTCATTTACAAAATCATTTTTTGTTGTCAAAATGACGCGTGAATGTGTGGAAGATGATGTTGACAAAAATATGTACATATTAGGATATGTCATTGTAAACAATTTATCTAATTATTATTTTTCAACTGTGAAGGAAATTATAAAATATTTTAGAATTTCAATCTTATTTGCAGAATTAACTTTTTCCTGTCCATTTCCTATTCTCATTAAATAATCACAGAATGAAGGATCTGCTTTTGCTTGCATATTTATAATCTTTCAAGTTCTTCCCAAATGTCCAAATATAATAAAATTTCATTAATGAAATCTTCTTTTTTTCATTTTTAACGACAGGAAGTGTTTGTCTAAAATCACCTCCAAAAATGATCACTTTTTCACCAAAATGTATATTTGTATTCATAAGATCTTTTAGTAGCAAGTCAAAAGCTTCAATTAATTTTTTTTGGACATTGACACTTCGTCTCAGACAATCAATTTTGCATCTCTAATTAAGCATGCAAGTGCACTTTGTTTGCTAATATTGCAACTAAAAGTGTCATCAACATTGATAGGAATTTTAAAGCGTGAATGTGCAGTTCGTCTACCAGGAAGAACTGAAGCAGCAACACCAGAAGTAGTTGTTGCCAATGCTATATAACCTTTCAATCGTATAGTTGCAAGTAAAGCACGCTATAAGAACGTTTTTCCTGTTCCTCCTGGGCCATCAATAAAAAATGCTCCGGCTCTATGTGAGAATATTCTCTTCATAATAGTGTTATACGCCTTAAATTGATCTTTATTTAGCTTTTTATATAGTAAAGTATATTCTTCACTAACAATGATTGTTCTCTCAAAATAAACTTCCTTTGCTTCTTTTGCTGTTTTGAAAGGCCTGATTGTTTCTTTCACAAGCTTATATTCATTTATGTCGGCTCCCATAGAATGTAATATGTCGTTAATATGATTCAGAACTTCAAATTGAATATCTTTTCTTCCAATATTTGGTATTTTCTTGAAATCTTCAGACACAAGCTCTTCAAATTGTTCCCATAATTCTTCAGGGTTCACTGGATTACAATATACTAATAATGTTGCAAACAAACGCCTTAAAATATGTGGCATTTGACAATTTATTGCTTCTAACATGCATCTAATCAAATCATTATTAGAATGTAAAAGACCTTATTTTTCAACAGATTCTCTAAAAGTACTACATAGTTGTCCTTCAACAGTTCATAAATCTTTATAAGATTTTGGACCTCTAACATTCATTAGCAATAATCTTAGATAATAGCATTCTCTTTTTGTAGGATGACACGTTACAACACGTCCAATTATACATTCTTTTTTTTATGTGACCACATTTTGTCTTTGGAAGACCATAAAAAATATTCAAAAAATTCACGATACAACAAATTAAGTTCTATAGCATTTTCATTAGCACTATTCATATAAAAGAATTCAGTTAGCATGGTTATTCTGATCATCAGATTGTTTTAAATCGAGTGTATATTAGAATTACTTCTAAATGAAAAAAATTATTGTCCTTCAAGATGAACTTGAAGGGAACATACACTTGGTGACATTTCACGAATCAAAAAACCAAACAAGTGCCATGTAGCTCCTGATGGTGATACCCATCCAGCGTAATGATATTCTTTTATTTCATCTATTTCTATATTTTTCTCATTAGCATGAACAAAAAAAGCAATTTTATCATGTCCTTTACAAATATATTGATAAAGATACTTAACAACTTTAATGTCAGAGAACACCTCAATATTCATATGGCAATCAAAAATTTTAAGCAAAAATGAATTGTATGGGACAACCCAAGAATTGTTCAAGTAGTGTCCTCGTATTTCTACTACTACTCCAGTATTTTGTCTTTTATAAATTGGATAAGAATCAGCTCCTTTCAAGGTATGATTTGCGAAACTTTTTGGATAGTTCAATTTGCAACAACCATATTACTTTATGCAAGGACTTGTAGGATTAAGATTGCCACAAGGACTATCCATCATGTGTTTAAGAACACGTGAATATAAATATGGTTCTGCATCTATGTCAAGTATTTCAGCATTAATAATATTATCATAAGCTTCTGGTGTTAGAAGCTTGTGTTCAGTAGTTAGTATAATAAGAAAATGAGCATGAGGTAAGCCTTACTTTTGAAACTCTACAGTATACATAAAGGCTGCGACTTTTCCAAAATTAGTTCGTTTAAGAATATCTATTTTTAGCTCTTTAATTTTTGCTCTAAACACTCTACTAATAAGATTAGGTCTATTTTGTGCTTCATCCACAGCTGCTAAATTCTCTTTTATTTCAGGCGAAGATGGGTTACACGTCATGGTTATAAGTAAATCAGGCTTACCAAAATGTTGAACTAATGCAATAACATCTATGTATCGTTGAGGCATATCTCTAGGCCCACCAATAAAAGAATTTGAAAGAAATCTTCTTTTTCCAATATTAGAAGCATCTCTTTCACCCAATCTCAAAATATCAATAACTCCTTGCAATACATTCATTCTAAACAAATCTTAATTACATCAATAAAAATCCAATCGTTGAGTTTCAAGTTTTATATATTCATCAACAATATATTGTTGAGATATTCTTCCAGTGTGTAAAATTTCATCTCCCTCATCATCTCTCATTTGTAGCTTATAACAATAATATTCACGAACAGATACTGTATTTTATTTCCGCTTTCCTTTATCTAGAATATCATGTTCCATTTCAAGATATCCGTCGAGAGAACAAATATTTTATATATTTGGTATCTCATTGTTCGCAACAGATTTTCGTAAGTGCGCCGAAAATTAACTGCAAGCAAAAATAAATAAAAGAAAATAATAATTTTATTAAGATGAAACTTGTGAGTACAATTCTGTTATGGTCTCGATTCTTCTCTCCTAAGTTTTTCTGTGATTCGAGGGCCTTTGCAGTGTGATTCTCGAATGTAGGATGATTTTGAACCTCCTAGAAATGCATTTGGATCTCCAGGAATGTGAGATAGCACTTCGTCTTGTCGAGTTGATCTCCAGACATAACTCCGCTAGTCAATTATTTGAAGAGCTGTGTAGTCAATGTAGAGCTTTCTCCAATGGTTGTAGAATGTCCTCCTTTTTCTTTCTTTCTTTCCTTTAGAATGTTATGTTACTCCCCTATTTATAGTTATAGGAGGTAGGCCTAGTTGCTTGTGATTGGCCAAAACACGTCACTTTGCCACTTGACGCCTTTTGACTGGTTGTTGAATTTGAATGAGATTTCCACATTATTTGTACAAGTGGCGGCGTCTCATTGGTCTTGGATTTGACTGGGATGCCACGTCACTTGATGAGTTTGGGCTTCAAGGTGAGATGGACCTTGATGAGGAATACAATAGGCTTATTATTTTTTTAAGCCCAAAATAAGTTTAAAACCAATAAAATGTGGATAAAATTTATATTTTATATGAATTTGATCCAATACATTTTATGTGTCCACGTATTCCCCCTACTTCAAGGTTGGTCGACGTATAGGCTTGCCGAAACTTGGCGGAGAGACTTGAAGTACTCATGAATGTATTTTCATTCTTGTGATTTCAAAGGTATTTGTTTATCCCAATATTGATCATGTCAAATTGAAGCATCGTACGTTTGGTACCGACACTTATCGCCAGATTGAATTTTCACGTAGTTGGCATCAATCCGCATAGAACCGAGAAGCTTCATCCGGTCAACACTGTAGATGTGTTACATCTTTATTTTTTTGTGCAAGTTTATGTAAATGGTCTTGATGTCAGACCAAAAAAGTTTACATGATTGATGTTGAACCATTTAGTGCACTACTTCCTTACTACTTGTACAGCAAGGAGCATTTTTGACTTGCAGTTTAAGCTCGTTTAGCAAGGAGCATTTTTGACTTGCAGTTTAAGCTCGTACAACAAAGAGCATTTTTGACTTGCAGTTTAAGCTCGTACAGCAAGGAGCATTTTTGACTTGTAGTTTAAGCTCGTGCAGCAAGGAGCATTTTGGGAAAGAATTCTTGTAATGTAACTTTCCTTCCAACCCTTTGTAATGGAGTATGGTTTCACTTTAGTTTGGTATTTATTTCCCGCATTGGTTGAAACAAATTTGCACTTGATCTTGTGTCGTCTTTTGAAAGTTGGAGTTTAGAAGCTCTTTGACAACTTCTTCTTTCGTGAACGATCAATGTCCAAGTGTCACCCTTCTTGCTATTGGAGAAGTAGTTTGCCATGAATTTACTTGTTGTTTTCTTCAAGGCTGGAACCTCAATTGGGTCAAAGCTCCCAAATTGTAGCATGATGATTTCTTTAACTTTTGGTGATTCCACGGAGCGCGCAGCTTGTAGAACTTTTGAAATTGAACCTTTTGTATGGTCCAGTTCGGCACTAACATGATTTACATCAGTTATATGGCCATCATCGACGATGATCTTTCCCTCTTGCATTAATGTCATGATGTTTTCCTTCAGGGTGAAGCATTTTGTGGTGTGATGACCAACAATGCGGTGAAATTTGCAGTACTTAGGATCGTCGACTTTGTTTGATTTTTCAGGCCGCTTTGACTTAGGAAGCTCAATGACTTCTTTAGCTAGAAACTCGTCAAGAATTTCAGGAACATCAGAGTCGGGAAAAGGATATATCCTTGCTTGTAACTCCTTCACGGTTGGTTGATTTTTCACCTCTCATATTTGTTGCTTTGGAGCTTTTTTTTTTATCTTTTGTCTTGTGGAGGCCTTCGTAAAACTCATAGTTGTCGTCATAGATTCCCCAATTTGGTCTTCAGATGAGTCTTTGAATTTCGTGACTTCCTTCCTAAGATAAAAAAGAGGTGATGCCATTCTATGACTTGTAATACTTAGCTCCATGTCATGAGCGCGCGTAGTTAATTCTTCAAAAGTTCGAGGCTTAATTCCTTGGAGGATATACATAAGGCCCCAGTGCATCCCTTGAATGCAAATTTCAATCGCAGAAGTTTCAAAAAGTTGATCCTTGCAATTGAAGCTCAATGTTCGCCAACAATTTATGTAGTCCACTACAGGCTCATCTTTACTTTGTTTTGTGTTTGTCAACTCCATCATGCTGACCGTACGACGGGTGCTGTAGAAACAATTTAGGAACTGACTTTCTAGTTGCTCCCAAAAATCAATTGATTCAGACTCCAAGTCCGTGTACCAATCAAAAGTGTTTCCTTTCAAAGAGCTAACAAACTGCTTGACAAGAAGATCACCATGTATACCAGCACTGCCACAAGTCTCAAATAAATGAGCGATGTGTTGCCTTGGATTTCCCTTTCCATCAAATTTTTGAAACTTTGGCGGTTGATATCCAATTGGCATCGGTAAACCCTCGATTCGTTTAGAATACGGCTTTGAGTATCCTACGAAACTTTGTGACGGACAGCCATATTGTGCCTTGATGGTGTTTGCAATCATATCTTACAGTTGTTGAACTGTTAGAGTAGCCACTGAAGCGGATCGATTATCGCAGTAATTATCACTTATCTTGATGAGAGATTCACCATTAACTTTTTCTCGTGGTGTTAGATTATAATTTGACTCTCTAGGATTGTAGAGATCTAACTTACTTGTAAGTCAGGCAATTTGATGATCTTTCTCATCAACGGACTTCTTCAAGGCTTCAATGGTTTGCTCCATCATTGCAAACTTATCGTCCAAGTTAATTACATCAACCATGAACGTGTTGACTTTCGGTGAAGTTGGAGAATTCATTAAGTTTTCAGATTCTCCAAAGTTGCAGCCAGTTTTCGATAGTTCATCTGATAACATAGATGCAAAGTTTCCCCCAGGGGATGTAGTTATTGCTGAAATTTGAGATTTTCTCCTTTTTGTCATCTCAAAAAAGGTGAAGTATTGGGTTCCATCCAAAACACAAGTGTTGAGATTGCGCCGATTGATGGGGCCAACAAGTTTGATCTCAGTAGACGTGGCAGTAGTAGACTTCTTACACGAAACTTCATTGATTTTTCTGAAGTACATTGTAGTAGTTGAACTTGATTTTGCAGGAAGAAGAGATGAAGAGTAGAACTTGTCCCACGGGGCGTGCCAAAATTTTTTCGCAACAAATTTTTGTAAGTGCGCCGAAAATTAACTGGAAGCAAAAATAAATAAATAAAAAATAATAATTTATTAAGATGAAACTTGTGAGTACAATTCCGTTATTCTCTCGATTCTTCTCTCCTACGTTTTTCTGTGATTCGAGGGCCTTTGCAGCGTGATTCTCTAATGTAGGATGATTTGAGCCTCCTAGAAATGCATTTGGATCTCCAGAAATGCGAGACAGTACTTCGTCTTGTTGATTTGATCTCCGGGCAGAACTCCGCTAGTCAATTCTTTGAAGAGCTGTGTAGTCAATGCAGAGCTTTCTCTAATGCTAGAAGAATGTCCACCTTTTTCTTTCTTTCTTTCCTTTAGAATGTTATGTTACTCCTATATTTATAGTTATAAGGGGTAGGCCTAGTTGCTTGTGATTGGTCAAAACATGTCACTTTGCCAGTTGGCGCCTTTTGACTGGTTGTTGAATTTGAATGAGATTTCCACATCATTTGTACATGTGGCGGCATCTTATTGGTATTAGATTTGACTGGGATGCCACGTCACTTGATGAGTTTGGGCTTCAAGGTGAGATGGACCTTGATGAGAAATACAATAGGCTTATTATTTTTTTAAGACCAAAATAAGTTTAAACCCAGTAAAATATGGATAAAATTTATATTTTATATGAATTTGATCCAATAAATTTTATGTGTCCACACTCATCAATTTCAAAAGTTTTAGGATATCTAGAAACATTTTCTATTCCACAAACTTTTTTAATACCACAATGTCATCCACTTTGATTATATGGAAATAACAGTGGATACTGTAAAGTATCATAGCATCCGTAATAATAATTTACGCTTCTTGTACAATTACTGTGAGTATATATTTGAATATTAGGTGCCCGAATAGCATTCACATCATTTTCCTCAACCCATATTGCTGCAATATCAGATGAGCTAGGTAAATTATATACTCGTTGGTCTAAACTTGAGTCACATCTAAGAGCAATGTGAAAGTCTTCTACGTTAGAAATGTTTACCAAAGATCGAAGAAAAATAGAATATGGATTATTTGATAATATATCCATTAGTTTCTTCACTACTGCTTCATGAACTTTGTTGGAACAAGCCATCTTATATGCTAGCTCGTTATTATTATCATAGAAGTACAATTGTAGATTTTTTGGTTTTCCATTTTGTGGATACAAATCATTTATAAAATGATACATTTGTCCTTGAACTTTGAATGTGTATACACCACAATCTCTTTTAGCCAATTTTTTATCATACTTTGCACCAAGTGATGTAAATACAAATAGATTATTATATGTCTTTATGTATGTTCGAAAGTGTAAAGATTCTTCATCTTCTCCAAAATATAAATTTTGTAATTTCATTGGCATTTTATGTGAAGTCAACTTGACAGTACCGTTGGCACAACAAAATCCAGGTGGTTCATATTGAAATCTCTTTGCAGAACAAAATTTACAGTTTGGTACTTTTTTGAGTGAAACATAAGTTGATTGAGGATGTTGATCAAATACATTTGAAGTTGAACCTAGAATAAAAAAACTAATATTAACCAACACCTATAAACCATTGATATAACTAAAACAAGACTATGTACTCATATTTTTCATATGTGTATGGCACCATTTCAGTCGGTCGGGAGGAAGTATTTTCAAAAAATCGACGTCTCTTTGATTCTTGATATTTAGATTTACGGTGCACCAATAGAGCTTATTTTTCTTAACTTGTCAAGTTATTATATTTTTCACGTCACTTGATGTTTCCATTTTTTTATTGAAAGAGATCGTTTATTTTTTTTCACGATCCATAAGAATTTATTGTTCCAATAGATGTTGGTCAAATTATGTTCAAACTATATTCTGTCGCCATATGAGAAAAACAGTAATATATAAGAATAATATATATATATATAATAGGTCACACTTGTTATAAATACTACTTCACATAGAAAAAAATAAATTATGCTAAAAACTTATATACTTACATGTACATTGCTAAATCCTTCTCTGAAAGGCCTTTGCTATTTCTTTCGTTTTGTTTCTCCAAAAGCAAAAGTAGCAGTCCTTGAAATATAAAATAACTTATATCAAATTTAGTAGTCAAACACCCAATAGAAAAATTAAAAATTCTATCACATTTACAAATTCAATTTGTTTGAATAATACTCCAAACAACAAAAGCCAATACATCCCTAACCAGATTCTCAAAATTGTTCATATACTCGCAGAAATCATCAAAAACGACTAAAATTTATACAAAACAAGCATAAAAATAGTATTAGTTCAGTTAACATGTGAATTAATTGATGATACTTTTACAATTAAATTATCAGGAGAGTACTTAGACCACATCTTTGAAAGCATCTAAAAAGAGGGGAAAACCAACAGAAGAGTCTCTATGATATGATATATGATACATCGAGTGTGATGACACACAGATCAGCATATGGGTGCATGTATATACTTTAGTTTTAATAAGCTCTTTGAATGATATGTACAAATATCTATCTCATGCCATACCTGTTAGACACTGCTACATCAAACAAACAGTCTATGCGATAGAATAGACTATACAACTTGACAAAATTCATTCTTTCAAACAAGATAGTAGTCACACTGTTAAATACGGTGTACAAATCATTAAATCTGGAGTGTTTAATACATATTTCTGCTCATATCACGCCCTTTATTATTTTGGCTTCTAATTCGATTATCATGTAATCCATCTAGTGAGCCTCCAAAAACTAAATATTCCATGATATATATTCCTGTTTTAGCCTAGGGTCTATCGAAAACAACCTCTCTACCTTGTAGAGGTAAGATTTGCAAACACACCACCCTACCCAAATCCCCACCCACTTGTGGGATTCCACTATGCATGTTGTAATTGCCACTAGATACTTTAGTGACATTGGATCCAATTAGCATGAAGAACTCTGTTATCCAGTAATCAACATTCACTAAGAGAGGAAAAAGAAGAAGATCAGAGAAGGAGAATGGCTGAAAATTCTTATTCAGTCTCATGATCAATATGGTTACAGTCATAGAGTTACATACTACTCAACTTGAACTTAGTCTATTATAATTAACTAACTACTTGAAGGTTTAACTAACAACCTAAATACATAGACAAAGACTGTTAAGCCCTTTTTCCTTCCAACTCTTTTAACTAAATCTTTATTCTCAACAACTAATTCACTAATTGTCGTTAAAGGCTTAGTGGCAATTTGTATTGCCGATAATGTATATTTAACGCCGCTAAAGATCTTTATAGTTGTAGTGAACTTGAATTTTAACATCCCTCTCGATCATAAAATAGCCTTATAATTCAAAGAGGATACCAATAATTGTCATTTTTATGTTAAGTTCATTAAATTGTTCTCTACGAGTAGCTCTATCAGTACTCAAATACACAAAAATGTATCAATAAGGCATAGCTTTTGACACAGATATGCAACAGAAACGGTCACAAGACATAGATTTTACATGAATGTTCTGATAACTAAGAATGTTAAGAAAACCCCAAATTCCAGTAATTTTCAGGTTTGAGGATTGTTAGGAACTTTGGTTCAGTAATACAACAACAAACAAGGAACTTGGCAGAATTATTAAACGGAGATAAGAACTTGTGTTTCCAAATGAATAATTTTTTCAATGTACAAAAGAACTTTACAATCACAAAATTCTCAACAACTTGACTAAAGAAGAAGAATTAACCGGTGTGTAAATTATTTGATTGTATACTCAAACAACAATTAGCACCTCATGATTCAAGATTTAGAATTTAAAAACGAACAATTTTTAATCATCAATTTATACCCCCCCAAAAAAAATACCTCAACAAGATGAACAAAATTGATAAGGAAAATACAACTTCAAAGCTCTGAAAGAAGTAACCATCGACCTATTTGGAGCTTTATAGAGAGTAAATCACCAACTTTTTTTTATGATAAATTGATGAGACATGCTTAATTATGATTTATTTCTGATTTATAGTGATGAGTCATGCTAGTAAGTACAAAATATTTCAGATTTACAGTGACAAATCATGCTAGAAAGTACAAGATAAGATAAGAATAGAAATACATATTTGTGATGATATTTGAAATTTTTTTATAATATGTAGTTTCAGAAGGAAGGTTTTGGAAAGAAGGGTGAATAATGTAGAAAATTCTTTGAACTAAAATACTATTTTAATACTAAAAGCTTTATAGATTAAAAAATAAAAGAAAAACAAAAAACAGTGCACATACTGTCACACGTGGTTGGAATTCATAGGTCTCACAATTAATTGCAAATATGTATAGTGTCATATTTAAAATTTTCATGAATTCATTAATCTTTTTACTATTCTTGGGGCCCACAACTAATTGCGCATATGTAGTGTGAGGACGACCAAACTTGGTCATCCTCCCTTATAATATGTAATGTAGTAATAACTAGATTGCGAAGCCCGCGCTAGCGTGGGCCCAATAATAATGATGTAGTTATTATTTGTATGATACAAATATATACCATGATCGCTTGAGAAAATTCATCAAGTGAGTTTTAGTAAGTTCCTCTTAGTTAGCGCGGGAGCATGACCCCAATCCAATGAGATCTGCCATTTGCCAGTACCATATGAATTGACAACTACACTGGGGAAAAAAGAAAATTCTAAACAATAATATTTGCGAAAATCAAGTTGCCCACACTTAGAACTTCCCCAAAGCCACTAAGATCCATCATCTGGTATGGCGGAAGAAATAACATGTGATGCAAGTGCGGCTTGAGCTCTCACTTTATTTAGTTCTTGTACTCTTTTTGATTACTGACCTGAATAATTGGCACACAATTATAGTATAACTTAAGACACTCATGCACAATTTCAAGAGTGAAGTGAAAAATACCAGCGAAATAAACATCTACACATAGTAACAATTTTCAAAGTGCCTATCAGAAAATGAAATTACTGTTCAAGTTACATCCTACTGCTTGTTGCCTGATAAAATAAACTCTTATGGATCCAAAAGGTACAACAAGAAACTATATTTCAAATATTGGATTCAAACGGTTCTAAATGAAGGGTGGTTTGCAGATGTGGAACATGACATCACATTTATATCTTTGACAACAAAACTAAAATTATTGAACAATTCTTACCTCTTGTAATTTCAAGAGTACAACAAAGTAGTGCTTATCGATTACATCTGCAAAAGTACCAATAACACCAATAAATTTCAAAAACGAACATAAAACAAGTTGCAACTTAGATTCTATAATCCATATTGGTTGAACTTATAATTACACAATAATCAAAACTACATGACCCGTGAAGTAAAGTTCATCAAGAGAAAATGTATCAAGTATTTCACACATTATCTATCGTCCAGAATTATTTATTATTTAACAAGGAGTTCCTGAATACCAATTATTGTAGCAAGAAATCCTCTAATCTTCAACTCATAATATTCTTTTGTTATCAAAATAAAAATCGTGTTATGTCCCTTATGTGCTTTATTCTATTATTTAATCTCCAATAGCCCGCAGTACATTTGTTAAAGAAGATTTCGATAATACATATAAACTTTTTCATTTAGTAAAATGCAGAAGAACCTGAATCTCGAACACCAGTTTCGTCTTACCTAGGAAAAGTTGAATCTGCTTCTATCGCAACAACTTTTGCTAGGTTGACTTATCCATAATCTCACAAAGAAGTACAACATTACCTCTTTGACCAAACAAAGAAGCTCTAAAAGTCTACATCTTTACAACAACAACCCTATTACAAGAGGAAATTGATGGTGCTAAAGTCATACTTATCCCTGTTATTTGTGTTTTTACTGCCATTCTACCCAAAAATGCCAACTTTCTATATGTACGAAACCAAGAAACTCAATAACTCAAAAGGAAAAGCAAAATCTTCTTCCAGAACTAATCTTGAAAAAAGCATGACAGACAATTATTTGGAAGAGAAGAACAAATGATGCAGAGGATGAGTAAGCACGTACCATTTGCAGTTTGTTTCTTCAATTTGATTAGCAATTACAGAAGCTATACGTCTCTATTTCTGGCAATTATCACACTGCACCTAGGCATTTCTTGGCTACAAAGAAGGTTGATTCAGCTCATTCCACATGATGTCCAAGTCTAAAATGCCAATAAGTATTTAACTATTGAAGAAGAAAAATTGGTTTAGGCATATCAGCAAACAGTGTGCAGGCAGCATCCAAGACTGATAGTAAAATGAAAAATTTCTCCAAGAATTGGATACCCACGAAAGGAACTTGTGTATAATACTGAATACAAAATCTGAGAATAGCTTACCTTTTTCTTTATTGAGAAAAATCCAAATATATATGAAAAGTAGGCATGCAACTAATGAGCAAACAGTAACCAAAATACTGCGATAACCGAAACACAATCTCTATTCTTAATGCAAGGAACAAATACTATACAAAAGCTCCGTCATCTATGAATCTATGAATCTCACTAACAATTCTGCAGGAAAAGCATAAAATTAAGTTAACCTAAGCTCAAAGTAAAACTCCCAAAAATATATATATATAACCAGATTTAGATCAAAGTAAAGCACAAAATAATATCAAAATTCCTATTGAAAACATATAACTAAATTCAATTCGAATTGATTTTCAAATTCCTAAAATGATTAGATTAAATAAAACATAAATAAATTCAAGTCGAAGTAACTTTCAACACAAAATGATTCTGAAATTCCTTACAAGATTATAACTAAATTCAAATCAAAGCAAAGCGAAAATGATTTATATATTTAACCAAAATCTAATGGAATTCAAATTTATTATTAACCTGAACAGAAGCTTGAGGAACATGATTTTCAACAAAAACGATAGCAATAGCTGCAGTGTCGAGAAGAAAAATTAGGAAAAAGAAAACCAAAATAACTTCAAAAGTAAAGATTTGATGAAAGGTATGAAAATAGAAAGACTAAGAAATGGATGAGGCGGTGGAGAAAGGGATGGGAATAGATGCAGTGAGAGATGACTGAAGTGGTGGAGCATCATGTAGTAAAATTGAAAAAAGACTTTGGAAAAAAACCATTTTGCCTTTGGAAGCAGGCATGATGGCCGTCACATGCTTCCAAGGCTCTTCTATATATTAAAATATATTAACCTAAATGGAAACTTAAGGAACATAATTTTAAATAAAAAAAATAGCAATAACTGCAGTGCCGAGAAACGGAATTAGGAAAAAGAAAACCAAAATAGCTACAAAAGTAAAGATTTGATGGAAGGGCTGACAATAGACAGACTGAGAGATGAATGAGGTGGTGTAGTAAGGGATGGGAATAGATGTAGTGAGAGATGCCTGAGGCGGTGGATAATCATGTAGTAAAATTGAAAAAAGACTTCAGAAAAAGACTATTTTGCCCTTGGAAGCAGGCATGACGACCATCGCCTGCTTCCAAGGCTCTTCTATATATTAAAATATTAATTAGAATATAGATTGTGTTGTGCAAGTGATTAAATTCTTGTAATAAATGACATAAACAATCATGTGAGAACGACCAATATGAGACATCCTCATTTATTTATAGGAGTAAAATAATATTCTCTTCGTTTTATATTAGTTGGCTCCTATGGACTTGACACATCCATTAAGAAAATATTAATTAGGGACTTATATTACCAAATTAGCCTTATTAATTATCCTTTGAAAATATAAATTTAAGTAAATACACTTTATTTAGTCATTTAATGTTAAGGGTAGTATTGAAAGAATATAATAAAATTTTCTTGATTTCATCAAAGGAAGAACTAAATTAAAATAAATATTTTTAGAAAGAGGACCAACTAAAATGAAATGAAGGGAGTATCAAATTAATATGATTTTTTAGTTATATAATAATTTACTTATCTAAATAAGATTAACTTTTTCCCGAAAAAAACTATTAATACCTTCTTATTATGTAAAACATTATTTATTTTGAACCAAGTGTAAAAGCTAAAGGTTCTTCTCCCTATCTCTATATTTATATAATTGATTTTTTGTCGGTCTTTACAAAATGACATATTTCTACATTTAGTAATAATATTTCTTTAAAATGTCATTTTATTTTTAATGAAATAATTTATAATCATAAAAATATTTATGATATATTTAGATCATAAATTTTAAAAGTCTATTTTTATCTTGTTAAACTTTGTGTCAAGTCATACTATCTTATCTAAATTGAGACAGAGAAAAAACTATAAATTGAAATAGGAAAAGAGAGAAAACAAATATTTCCACAAAAGTTACTATAATATTACTATCCAATTAGATCAGTCCACATGGAATGAACCTAAACGAAAAGGAATGAATGTGCATACAAAATAAAAATTCCTACTATATAGAAACATCACCAATGGAATGACCAAGGGTAAGTTTGTTTTTCATTCTCAATAATATCTTTCTATGTGGTAGTGTCCCATCCACAGTTAGTGTTTTCTACAACACTTTCTAGAATCATTGTTTGCACCAACCTACTGAGCTTTGTATTGCATCTTCATTCAAGTTTGCAATCTTCTTCTTTTCTTCTTTCCTTTGCTTTGCTTTTCTGAAATTTCTTTATACTTTCCAATTTCTTCCTCTTCTCTTCTCTTATCTTACTTCACCACTGATAGATCTTTAATTTCTTTACAGATCTTCTTCATACACTGCAGCCCACAATTATTGCAGTGTATGTTGTAACCCACACAATCCACCCAAACCCAACTGGGTCTCTTTGCTTTGTTGCCATCGAAGTGGTAATTTGGAATTTTAGGTATATGATTGAGTAGTCTTGTTATTTAGGCTTTAAGTTTTTTTTTGCTGGATTCAGAGTTTAATGATGACGTCGGAACTTGTGGGTGTTAGTACTACTCAGAACTAGAAAGATATGTACTGAGGAATGTCATCTGATAACATTAAAGGATTATTAGATGTTTTACTTTAGTTTTCCTTCTTTTTCTTCATTCTTTGTTTTGAGTACAGATTTGTAGGTTAAATTAGTTCGTTATTAAAATTTCCACCAACTAATCGTGCAGACTGAATTTATGAAATTTTATTTGACATGCAGTGTTAAATTGGGGATTTTGAACTTTTTCTACTAGTTTTGAAGCAACGGGTATGTGTTTCTTTGGATTTATCCATTCATTGTATGTTTAACAGATGTCTGGAGTTTTCAACCTCTTTTTTGCACATATAGCATCTGCTTGGTAGCTGGAAATTCTTTTTCTTTATATTTTCTTGGGTAATACATGCCTCATATAGATCTGTCCAAGTGAAACAAACAACCTTAAGAGGTAGCTTAGTCCTCTAAATGAGTCTCCAGGGTCAATTATCTATTAAGGGGTTTCAAAAGCATAACTGATTGTAACCTTCCTTTATTGTGTAGACACCCCACTATGATACCCACTATTTGAGCTTGTCGACTGATGTGATACTTTTGTAGTCTTGTAAAAAGATGTAACAACTCATTCACTTCCCATTCATGCATGTTTTTTCTGAATGTCAGGTCCCAGTTGTTCCCATATTTGTTAGCAGCGATTACAGAGTCAGGATCTTGAGTTATTCTGAACAAGATTTAGATTTTATCCTGAAGAGTCTTTTACGTTTTTCCATTTTATAACAAGAACTTTTTGTTAAGAGAAATGATTTTTGTGGAACTTTAGAGAATTAAAAAAAATCTAATGGTAAGTTATGCCCAGGAAAAATATTACCAGAGATTAAATTATTAACCTGTAAAATACTTGTGCAGATTTGACTATTGGTTGCTTGTATAGTCTTAGATACAAAATCTAAATATGAATAGACAACTTAAATATAACTTTTATTGCACTTATCTCTCATCAGATGTGTCTGCCTATGCGTATGCTCAGAACTTCACGTGAAAAACCTGATTTCTGTAGTTTAGTTTATGTCATCCACTTTGAAATCTCACGACTTAATAATTTGATGTGGACAGGTAGGATATTCAATTCAAGTATGCGGGCTGATGCGATTGGACGTGAAAGAACTATCTATTGATTATATGTATATTACAGTTTGGGCATCTCCGCTGATTCCATTTCATATGGGGAGGACAGAGAACGTCATATCAATGATGAAAGATCATTTTGGGAGTCAACTACAGGTTTTATTTGCTTTAGGCATTGAATGTTCTTCTTTCTTTCTTTCTTTCTAATTTCAAATCTTTATTTTTGACAACTGTCTAAAGTTTATTATATTGCACTTTCTATTTGTTTTTTCTTTGCACATAGTTCAATACTGTTGGTGTAAATATAGTTTAACTGCAGGAAAGCAAAAAAATAAAAAAAGGTTATCAACAAAAGATGGTAAATTTGTTGTGTCTTTGAATTTAGTAGGTGGAATTGAATTATCCATCATTCTCGGTTGTTTTCAAGAGCGAGAGTGTTGTAAAATACAAGCGTGTGGTTAAAAATGTAGGGAGGAATTTAAATGCGGTGTATGAGGAAAATGTAAATGCACCATCATCCGTAGAGGTGAAGGTGACTCCAAGTAAGCTCAGTTTTAATGAGGAAACAAGTAGTTTGTCATACAAGATTAGTTTTAGCAGCAGTAGTGAAAGTGTTGGGTTGGAGTAGGTGAAAGGTCTTGAATCGACATTTGGATCAATTGTGTGGTCTGATGGAATTCACAATCTAAGGAGTCCAATTACAGTGCATTGGTTATACTCCTTTGCTGTGTTTTAGCCTATTTGATGATCATGACTATGCAGTAGAAGGTGTTCTCTTCTTAACTGCAGATCCGTGATGGTCCAAAAGAATGACACGAGGGCAAATTCGAAAAGGGTAAAAGAAATATTGAAGGACCATCTTCCTATCAAAATAATGCTAAAATTTTCATTGGTGTCCTGTTTTATTATTTCTAAATGTTTGTCAGCCATGTACACTTGATGATTTGAATACGTGATTATGAGGTAGAACATATATGATTCAGTCTCTTTACTACTTTAAATTATATTGACTTAATTGATATTCCCCTATAAATTAGAAAGTTGTTGGCATTGTCATTTTATAATCTTACTACAAGATCACATCGTTGATTAATTTTGAAGCTTCTATCTGAACTATCAACTATTGCAGACCAATCAATTTCTGGTGTTGTTATCTAGTTTTTAAGATTTCATGGGCGTAACAAATTTTTCATGCAGTACTTGAGCGTTAGGGCCTCTACATAGAAAGAAAGCTGTGTGTATCGGCCTAGATCAAAGGGAAGATGCGACTATGCTTTTTCAAAGGAAAGTAAGACAAATGTAGTCCAATTAAATTAATATATTGGTGTCACTGTTAATAGAATCTCATGAATCAACATGACATTGGCACCATTCTTATATTTGCTAGCTGATGCAATGGTCTGTAACGACCTAATTTTCTGGAACCGGAATGTCACAGGTGCTCATGATCTCGAAGGACCACAAGCCAACCCTCTACTAATATCTGTAGCTGAACACTACATAATATAGATAATAAATGCAGAAACTGTCCATAAGGTTCAAAACATCTAAAAATACTCAAAATTGAAAACTGAATACTGATACATCTATCCGAAAAGCCTCTAAACTATCTGAACTGTAGAGTTGATGGGACATGTCCCCAACTAACTCCATCTACTGAAAATAAACAAAATCTAATACAAAAATGATAAAAGGATCATCCTCGAATGAAGAGGACTCACTGCTACGTCTACTGCTGCTAGCTGGGACTGAACTGCTAAGGGTACTCTGGATCTCGTGCCTCTAAACCTATGGTGTCAAATAAAACACCATAGCACAAATGCGTCTGTATGGGAATGTATTGAGTATGAATATGGGGTAAGGCTAAATGCAAGGGCTTATGCATGAACAATTACTTAACTGAATAATCATGAGAGTACTGAATGAGAACACATGCATGAATGCACGAACTATAACTAAAATCATCGTGACTCAAAATACTGAAACTCGAATACTACTTTACTGCTATCTGAACTCACTACTAATGCCTGAGATACTGAACACTGAATCATCTGATACTGATAATTTAGTACTGGAGTTGAGATCAGTCGTATCTAGCGAGTGATCTCAAAAACTGATAATACTGAAACTGATTAACTGAATCTACTCATATCAATGACTGAATTCTGAGCTTTCTACTCTCGACTGACTGCATCAGAGATCAAACCTCTCTAACTGATAATTCTGGAATCTACTATCAATGATAAGAGATGATCATGTACGAATCTGACAATAAGAATACTCAACTGAATCTGAGACTGAGATCAAGCCTATCTGACGGGTGATCTTGGGATTTGATAATGAGATTACTCAACTAAATCTGAGACTGAGATCAAGTCTATCTGATGGGTGACCTTTAGATCTTATAACAAGAATACTCAACTGAATCTAAGACTGAGATCAAGCATATTTAACTGGGATCTCGGGATCTGATAATAAGAATACTCCACTAAATCTGAGACTAAGATTAAGCCTATCTGATAGGTGATCTTGGGATCTGATAATGAGATTACTCAATTGAATATGAGACTTAGATCAAGCCTATCTAACGGGTGATCTCTAGATCTAATACAAAAGAACTTTATATGGGACCAAGCCTATTTGACAAGTGGTCCATGAATTAATGGAACTATTTGAGTTCCTCATTGAGATAGATGACTATATCTGACAGTCCTGATTTCTGAATATTGATAACTGTAATTGTGGGAAGTAGTCACTTAACCAACATACCCCAAATCTCAATTGGTGGGGTCCAAACTGTAACCCCAGATGGAAGAGTGTCAATACCATTCCACAGGTAAAGACCTCTCTGGTCAAGCCTATCTGATGGGTGACCCTCGCAGGAAGTCAAGCCTAAGGAAATATAATAGTCAAGCCTATCTGATGGGTGACTAGCCTTTCCTGACGGTTAACTCCTGTATCCTACGGTGGCTACGAAGTTCTAGAGTTCAGGGATTTCTCCTAATGACTATATCTCTCTGATGGGGAGCCACCATCCCTGCCCTCACTCGGTGCTAGCTCTTACTCCCAACTGAAAGACTCTGAACTAATTCTTAACTGAACACAAACTAAGTTGAATCTGATACTGATCATGTTTCTCGAATGGTCTGACTGAGTTAAGCTGAATTCACTTGGTTCCATATCTGACGGAATACTACTGAACCTCGTTATCTAACTGAATGATACTGAGCTTTTAATAGAGTACTCGATTACTACAGAGGTCAGAACTGAACACTTGAATACTACTAGATCTGAGTTGGGTACAAAACTGAGGCTAGATTACTAGCGATAATGAGATTACGGCAATTACAGAGATTACTGAGATTTATTAAATTCTATATCTGTCTGAGAATACAGAGTTCTATAACTCACTGAGTTCTGAGAATCATGGCTCAACTGTAATTATCGTGAAAACTGACACGGGCTCTAGACAACAACTAAATTGTCGGTTATAAATACCCCCAGGACTCGATAACATAAAAGTAAAGCAGAACCATTCTTGAATTATCAAGACCATGTACATTCATTCACCATCATAATCACTAAAACATTTCTTCAAGCATTTGGGAATCATAAACATGTGATAGTATAGGGAGACATGCAATTGGCTCATACTCCATTCAACAAGATCTTGCATCAAACACTTAGCATGTATCAAAGAGCACATAATTGGGGAATTTCATGCTACCATGTTATAATTCATCCACTAAGGCTTTTCAACAAACACTTGGCATGCATGGGCTTGCACACAATTGAGGATTTCTAATCAACATGCTAGAATGGCTCTAATTCCTTCACATAAGCATTTTATCAAACATATGGGGAGAATGCTTTGCTTATTCAATAATTTCTACACCTAATTGACATGAACACATCACTTAACAAGCAACTTAAAGAGGGTTTATCATGAACATCACATGAACATCACATACTAAGGTCAAAGCTTGAAAACCTTGTAAACAAACATGAATCACAACTCAATAATAGCATGAACATCAATTTCAACTCACATGAATCATGAAAACTCATAAACATAAAAGCTTTGAAATTTAGAAAAGGGTTCTTGAGCTTCTTGGATGAAAGGGACCTAAGAATCAACATCTACATACCTTAGAGAAACTCTTTCTTGAAAGTTGTTGGAGAGATTCTTGATTTCTCTTGAAGAAGAAGGAAGGGTTTTGATTTTGTAGAAACCCTAGTTTTTGATGTTGAAGAGAATTAAGAGAAAACAATGATATTTTGGGTAAAATAAGGCCAAATCCCGTGTTAAGGAGTATATATAGGGGTTGGGAAAATACCCTTTTCACCCTTGGAATTTAACTGAAAAATCCTAATTTTAGATGCTCGTGTGACGCGCCATAATCATGCCAGCCCACAGGAAATTGGACAATCGAGAAACTGCTTGATGGAGCGATGCGGTGGAAATCGCGTTGCCACCTTGGTTGCGAACTGGAAAGGCATCGCGATGCGGTGGAATCGCGTTGGTGCACTAAAAATTGATAATTCTGAAATTAAGCCTTGGCGTGATGCGCCATAATCGCAGAGGCTCACTGGATTTTGACAATTGCCACTTTGGCTGGCTCCGCGATGCACTAAAGTGCCAGATGGCACACTGTCTCACTAAAATAGCTTTAACTCTTTGCCCGAGTATCAAATTTAGGCAAATTTGGTATCGACGAAAAGATTATTCAATTCTCTACATGACAAAAAGTCAATATTAGGGAAATTCTACATGGTTTAAAATGCTTCTCACTTGGGAAGACACTTCTCAACCTTTTAGGGCCGGATTAACACTCCACTGAACACGCTCTAAGGCTCAGACTACGAGAGAATTTTGTGGGGTCTTACAGGTCTAACTGTAAAAGGTATCCAATATGTCCATACCTTTTGAAGTACTCGAGTTCTTTGAACATTTGAATGTAGGTATCAACTGAATGGCAATAAATACTATAAATAGCTTTAGTAAAATAACATTGACTGCCAAATGCTAGTGGTTCTAGTTAATGTTTTTTTCCAAACAATTCTCCTTGAGCTTGATGCTGGCTTTTCTTCTGTCATGAATATTGAGAGATCTGGTCAATCTTTAAAACAAAATAGTGGCAAAGTAGTTTTAGATTTTCATAAATGCATGAGAGATTCAAAAAAACTAAGAACTAGCCTACATGGATATTGCTAGCCAGGTGATAACTCATGGTGCTGAATAATAAGGAAGGTTGTCCAGTTAAAATCCACAGTGGTTGCCTAGGGTTAGAGTGGATGTGTTAGTGAAGGACGGACTTCTTGATAAGTTAAAGCAAGGCCCTCTGTAAGTAGTTGTATGCGCTGTTATCAGGTATCAAGTTCTTTTGCGTAGACATAGTGAATTTACCTATAGTGTTTACTCTTCTACATAGATTCTGGAGTGTCGAGACATGGTCTTTGCAAATATTGTAGAGGCCGTGGAAGCTATTGCTAAAATCTTGACAGAATCTGGTCTTGAATATTTCTGCTACCATAGTGATAGCTCTCTGGAGGAGAGCACAAAGAATTTGCTTGATTTCCAGCAGGAAGGTGGTGATTTTTTGTGCACGGATGAAGTAACACGTGGTATTGACATTCCAAATGTGTCACATGTTATTTAGGTTTGTTTTTAAAGTGAATGCATTGTTTCTTATCTCAATCAGATTTTGGGGTTAATCAACTACTTGTACATTGATTTTATTAGAGGTACAAGATAAATGTACTTATGGAGACCGACAATCGGAACATCTAACCTAGAAGTTTACAAAAATGGAAATTTCAAAAAGATTTTATCGTCTTTACAACTTATGCCTCACTGTTATAAAGTCGTTCAATTTTTGTGCATACCTTTATTGGCATTGTAGTTTCATATACATGTATTTTGCACTCAATTGTATTCATGGTATTTTTTTCCCATCATTCAAGGCAGAGTTTGCCGTGTCCGCTGTAGAATTTTTGCACAGGGTCTGTCTCTCTCTATTTTTTTTGAAATTGATAATGTTGCAAGGGAGTCAATATTTTACTAGGTGCTATCCATGTGCTCCATTTTTTAGGGTTTATATATTTGATATTGGATTGATAATTTTCAATTACGCATGACAATTATGATAACTCTAACATAACTTGTAGAAAGTTGAACATAAAACTTCTCCGTAGCAAAAAATGGTAAAAGAGGAATATTTATGTACGGCTAGGACAAATTAAAACAAATTCAGTTGTTAATTCAGTACATGTATATCTACTATATGTACACATACATACCCACCTGCATTTTAATCAACTTTTAAAAAGAGAGGAGATCAGATAAAGAAGTGGTGCATTGATGTATACATGTACATATAAGGTAGGAAAGTTTGGAATAAGAATTGATATAGCTTCTTAACCTTCTTGATGTATGTCAGTTGCTTTGTTCTCTAGCATTATATCGCATTACTTTTAGAATCCATGATATGCCTCACCATATGGGGAACCAATCTTGTCAAAATAGTTGGTACTGCTATTTATCTTGTTTGATTTTTATTTAAGAGAGGGGAATATGGAGAACCTAATCAAGGAGAAAAGATATTGCATGAAACCTCAGTACCAAAGTACTGAAAAAAGTGTCTTAAGTGGTCGTGTTTGAGTAACCTTTAACCAAAGTATTTCTATTGACTATCAAATTGACATGCCTTTAGTTATTTGAATCGCTAAGGTCAACTTATTTATCACCTGTCTGAAACTTTCAAGTCAATTGGTATTGGTCCTGGATACATTCTCCTTTAAAGATCACAGGATTAGTATTAATTTCAAAAAGGGATCACAGGATTAGTATGCTGATCCCTTGTTTCCTTAATATGGGACATATAAAAAATACGTCATGGGTCTCGAGTATTCAAACGAATGTCAAGGATATGTTGTTTTTACTGAAAGAAGGTATTGGTGTTGGACACAACAAAACAAGTTACTGGTAGAAAGGACCAAATCCCAAGCGTTTCCAGCGTAAGCTGTTTGCTTTTTTTTTTCCTGATTGCACAAATCCATGCACAGTTGTTTGATGTCTTTTTTAGCTAAAGTTCCTTATTGAGTCTGTGGTATTATTGCCTTCATCTGTGTCATATGTAAATCTATCTCATTTCTCCCCTCTAAGGTTGTTATTATATGCATCAGGTTTACAGCCTGGACAAGTATTATTGGTTCATCCCCGCTTACTCAGAAGAATATTTAAGAAGGCTACCTTCTCTTCATGGTCTTGAATACCCGTCAAAGCCTAAACTTGAGTCCTAAGAATTGTAGGGGTCATCAAGTACATTACCAAGGTGAGTTTGTTTTTCTCTTTTTCTAACAATCATAGAGTAGTACCTAACGCCCATCCTACGCGATCACATCTACTAGCGCTGTGCAGAAACTAAAAGAAGATATAGTAGAGGCCTGAGTAGCCAGTCAAAGTATGCAATGATATGTATCGATAATCATTATTTGACTTGAGTATCCGTTTGGGGAAATGGGTTGTGTAAGATAGAAATTTTGCTTATGTCTCAAGTCTGACAAATGGTTTTCTTGTAAGATCAAATGCTTGATTAGAAATGTAGGTTGATCTGTGATTCAAGTGTTAAATGTAATTTGATTGTTCGGAAGTATCTGGTTATCCTACTATAAAAGTTTCACAGCCCTGTTAGTTCCTTTATTTGCCTCTATAACTAGAGAGTCTCCATTTTTAGACAGTAGAGAAATTGTGGTAACTTGTCGTCCTTATAAAATTTCTTTGTGATTTGGTTTATATGACCCCTTTAATGTAGTTCATAGGTGCATGCAAACAACCACCAGTTTTTTGTGTTGTTATGGAGTATCTGTCAGAGGGTTCTTTGAGAGCATACCTCCACAAGCTTGAGCATAAGTCCCTAGCCCTGGAAAAATTAATGGCACTTGCCATGCATATTGGTCATGGAATGAAATATATTCATTCACATGGCATTATTCATCGGGACCTCAAACCAGAGAATATTCTTATCAATGAGGATTTTCACCTAAAAATTGCTTGTGAGGAGGCATACTGTGATCTCCTGGCTGATGGCCCAGGCACTTACCGTTGGATGGCACCAGAGATGATCAAGAGAAAATCATACGGCAAAAAAGTTGACGTATATGTATTTGGACTCATTCTATGGGAAATGGTGGATGAAACCATTCCTTATGAAGATGTGATACCAGTACATGCTGCTTTTATTGTTGTAAACAAGGTATTATCTAACATTTGGTACCTTATTATTCATATATTTCTGAAACTCTTGTAATACTTTGTTATTTATGAACTTTATATTCAGTTATGAAACACATACTTGTGGATAGTGGAATAAATAACTTTGATATCTACATGGCTGAACACTTTGATGTGATAGCAATCCACGTTCCCCCAAACCTTCATCTGTCCTCCTAGCAAATTCCCTCTCTTGATGCTTCTTCATAAACTGTGAATTAAAAATATATTGAATCCTAAAAGAACTTATTTTTGAGACCTTTCAGAATATGAGACCACCTATTCATGGGGACTGCCCTCCAGCCATGAGAGCTTTAATTGAACTATGTTAGGCTTTGCAACCTGAAAAGAGACCTGAGTTTTGGTAGATTCTGAAGGTACTGGAGTAGTTTGAATCATCAGTCTCTCATGATGGAACTTTGTCTATTATGTACTTGTTAAACCAAGATAACCATTGCTAATAAAGATATAGTGCTTTTACTTGCACATTTTCCTAAAATTTTCTGCTAAGGTTTATGATTTTTGTATTTTACTGAAGCATGACACCTACATGCTGCTGCTGCTGATTGTTAGTGATATAACTAATGCAGTTTGTTAATTGTTGCATGTGATTTGCTACCCTTCTTTTGCATGTTGTTATCGGTAATATTAACTGAAACACTGCCACATGTCATTTTTCGACATTAAAGTTACAATGTTGATTTAGAGAAACTGATTGGTTGACATTGGATTTACTTAGCAACTCAATATATTTGTCTGCCAACAGATTGTATAAATAAATATTATCAATCCTTTTAGAGCTAAATATTCTCCATTTGTTTTTCATAATTTTTTTTTATTTAATCCATACGATTACATCACATTCTTCCGAATACATCACATTTTTCGGATATGTTACTTAATTTTACATAGATCTATTACTTACTTTTACACAAATACATTATATTCTTTCGTGGTGTATTTAAGCTTATAAGTAAAATTAATGATATGTAATTATTTAAAAATATTGAGATTTTAAATAGTTATGATAATTTAAGTTGTGGTATGATTCTCATAAAAAATTATATCAAAATCGAATGTGTTGGGCCGTGCTTAGCACGGCCAATACCTATCTAGTAGATAAAAGAGAAGCCAATAGCTATTGGCCACATTTGCTCCTTAGCATGCTGTGAGGACGACCAAATTCAACTTCTTCCCTGATATATAGTAATTTATTTATTGTTTCTTCTTAATTCATTCAAAACTTGTGGTTTTCATGTATACACACACACGTACGTACATATCTATCACTTTTATTTGGGTTCATATATTTGTTGGTAATATGGGATGGATGATTTAAAGTTGAATTATTAGCTAGGACTAGTTAAGTCAAGTAGCTAGCACATGGATCGAAGTCATCAAGAGAAAAAAGATGGACTAACTAGGAAAAATTAAAGTTTGCTATGTTAAGCTAGCCTGGATAACTACACTCAAGTTTGCTAAAGGAATAATAAATAAGGAAAACAAGAGAAATTTGTTGAAGGAAGCTTTTGTATTAGAGAAAACATAATTGATTTTACTTGAGGATTTACAAATGAATGGTCCCTATCTATACTAGTTACCCAAGAGCAAGTGTTTAAATATTACTCCTATATTAGTTGTTACACAAACCCTTCACAAGTAAGTCTTCTTTCTAGAATTCTCTGTAGGTTAAAAAGTTGCAAGAAATTTTTAAAAATTTCATAAGAATCTAAGATCTTTCAAGAAAAATCTCCATAGTTTTCTAGAACCTTCCCATAAGTGCTAGCCTCCCTCTCATGTAACCATCCTACAAGAGAAAAATATGTATAAAATGAAATCTAAGTGGAATGGTGATTTACCTGGTTACCACACTTTTCCCCACATGATGTTGCAACGATATTGGTGAATTGTTGATGCATATATAAGGTTTAGGATCTTGTCTTTAAATTCCGACAAGTTTGTATCTCTGCCATCTGGCCTCCTCTAACGAATGTCTCTTTTATTGGACAAGAAATATTGCAATGACTTTTTTATTGTTGTTTTTGCCTAGCCTGATAATTGGTGATAGTGTTAGAGTATGTGCTCTACTAATTACTTATTTTAGTCTAGTGGTTGCCTGTTAATGAAACAGGTTAATTAATGTATTCCTATCTAGCTAAATCAGTAAGTAAATTGCATAGTAATGTTTATGTGGAAAACACCCGGCTCAACGAGGTGTAAGAAATCATGACCTGTGTTAGGGTTTTTTCCCTGATTTTCTTACTATATTTAAGTTTTACTTTTCATTATAAGGAAAATAAAAGTTACCATAATTACTTTTACTTCTCCTGAAAGAAAAAATATAATTCTTTTCCATATTTGGCTAACCTCTTTCTTGGAGGAAAGGTTTTGGACATCTATAAATAGAAGACTCCCTTCTCATACCATAACACAATAGCATCCACAATGTAGTCGTTTAAAGAGTTTGTTTAGGGGGAGATTTTCTCTCTAATAGTTTTATGTTTTATTTTATAGTAGGTTTTTATATGTAGGCCAATTGGCCAAACTATATAATAATCATATTTTTAGTATTGTTTTCTTTGTCGTCTGAATTATCACCACGGTAGTTTGCAACTAATAGCTTCCGCATGACGCCCTCTCAATTTCGAACCCAACAACCTGTACATCTATAGGACTTAACCCCAACTCCACTGAAACAATTGAGCCTCAAAAAATGAAAAATTACAAGACTCTTGTAATCTAGGAATTAAACTCTAACTCCTAATTCAACAAAAACACAAACCTTCCCAAGGCAAATGTTCCCAAGTCTTTGAGTTCCCAAAGTTGAAGACAAAGCTCCTAAATCAATTTACACTTCACTGAGACTAAAATACATTACAATTCGAGAACCAACCTAATACATAAAGTATAAGACTCTTTAACTCTAAGTAATAGGAACAGGTTCAACTCAGGCTGCTTCAAGCTTTGGAACTTCACACGCAATTTGTCAATATGTTACTATCTTTGTAAGTGCGTGAGTAACTAAGTGAGTTACTCCCTCGATATATAATGACTATCCAAAGAGTCCTTCACCATCTACTTTCTTTTACTTTGTTTCTTAGGACTCTTCAACTCAACATATTTCTTTGTTAAGTCAATGTCCTTCTTTAAGTGAAACTCCTTGCTTTGGTAGAACTCCTTCTTCAACTTGATCTCCTTGTTTGAGTGAAACTCTTTATATTTGTCTTATCAATAAAGTATTGTATTCAATGACAACTTGTTTTTATCGCACGTGATCCATCAAGAGCGCAAGAGGTCTTTTCCATTCTCAAGAGAACTTATCCATTCCAGCGTTCAACAAAACTTGTCCGCTTTCCTTAGTGACTGTGTTTATGTGGTTGGACCAACTTGTGCAACATGATTCATTTATATTTCAATCATGAAAACTTCATTGATCTAACAAATTCCCCCTTTTTGATGATGACAAACTTTAATTCCCTGAAACACTTAATCAACAAAAAAACACTAAAAATGAAATAAATTAGTCATTAGGTTGTAAACATTGGACAACTCAATCTTCCCCCTTTTGACATCATCGAAAAGATGGTTCAAGACAAGCCATGAAAAAATTATTTAATAATTCTTGGCCACTTGGGCTATCACTAAAATAACCAGAATCTGAAAGAAAAGACAATTAAGGCATAAAAGGCGGGCAAAATGAGTTTAATGAGTAAAATAAACTATATTATTAAAATCACCAACACATGGTAATAATCAATCTAAAAACAACTATATGAAATAAAAAAAAACTCTTAGGGCATTAAAAGTTGGTAAAAATGAAGGAAACAAAAAAACTAGGTGGTCTGATATTCACTTTCAGCGCGTTCACGAGCAAGATCAGCCTGAAGGGACTTGGTTTTGGAAAGAAGCAGTATTATTTCAACCTCATGAGTAGCCAATGCAGTATTCTTGGCAAGAAAATTTTGAAGAGCATCGATATTAGCAAAGAGCTCCTCTTTTTCACTATTATGAACAGTTCAAGCAAGGAGGATTTCAGTTTGAGCAACTTCCCAAGAACTAGGCTGACCTTTTTTAGATGTTTCGCGTTCCACCATCTTTTCCAAAACCAATTCAGCAAACATATTTCTCAGTCGTATCATAGGATTAGCAGAACTCCCCATTGGTTTAGAGTTTTCTTTGATCTTACAGTTTGTTCTTCGTAGAAACATATTATCCTGATCGGAATCTGAGGTATCATAAGGAACAAGTTTTACAGCTCATTTCTTGACAGGAAGGACGAACTGTGGAGAAGGTTTTCTCTTCTTACTGTTCTGCAAACAATTTGAAAAGAGATCTGAATGCAAATTATTAGAAGGGGATGAAGAGAAAGACATTGAAAAGGAAGTGGAAATACACTCTGAATGAAAAGAGACCAGTATGAGTGTTGATTGGTGAGTGAGGGAATGTGGGATATATAGGATGTGATGATGAAAATTTTTTAGGTGAAGCAGATATCTAATGGTAGAACGTTTGCAGTGTTTTACTCAAGATGGACTCTACAGACCCAATTAGTTTATGAATTAAATAAGCTTAGTTGTTTAATCAAGCTGAATCTAGAAAGAATTAATGGAGATCATACCTTTTGAATTTTAAAATACAACCAAAATCACTTGTATAAACTAATATTTCTACACAATTACATAATTTTTTTAGTCCAATCAAAATTCTAGAATTAGGATATACAACTTAACATGCAAAAACTGAATTCTTCAATATGTTATTTAGGACATAAACAAAAACTAAGATTTCTAGTCAATCATTGAGGGGATCTTATGCAATCTTAATCATCTCTAACTCTAATCTATTCTTTTCAAAGTGCTCTCTACTAAATGCCTTAGTGAAAATATCAGCTATTTGATAATATGTAGAACAGAACATAATTGATATAAGACCTTTTCAATGATATCTTTAAGAAAATGGTGTTTGATATCTAGATGTTTAGTTCTTTTATGTTGCACAGGATTTTTTCCAATGTTGATGGAACTTGTATTATCATAAAAGATAGGGACACCGCCTCCATCCATACCAAAATCCATGAGTTGTTGCTTGATCCATAATAATTGGGAACAACAAGAACCAACAACAACATACTTAGCCTCAACAGTCGACAGGGCTATTGAGTTTTATTTCTTAATGGACTAGGTAATTAGACATGACCCAAGGAAGTATTCCATACCTGTAGTGATTTTTCTATCCACTATATACCCTGCATAGTCAGCATCAAAGTAACTTACAAGATTAAAATTACCCTCTTTCGGGCACCACAATTCAAGATCAGTGGTTCCCTTGAGATATCTGAAGATTCTTTTCACAACTTTTAGATGTGACTCCTTGGGATTTGCTTGTAACCTTGCACACAATTCCAAATTGAACACAATATCAGGTCTTCTTTATGTGAGATATAGCAGTGACCTAATCATTCCTCTAAACAACTTTTGATCCATAGATGGACCTGTTTCATCCATATCCAGCTTAGTACCAGTAGCAATTAGTGTGCTGATTTTCTTAACTTCATCCATGGAGAACTTTTTGAGAAGTTCTTTCACATACTTTTGTTGATGAATCAGGGTTCTAGAATATGTTTGTTGGATTTGTAGGCCTAAGAAGAATGTCAGTTCCCCTATCATACTCATCTCAAATTCACAACTCATGAATTTGGAAAAGTTATGAGTCATGTTGATGTTTGTTGAGGCGAATATAATGTCATCAACGTATACATGTACTATCAACAATCTTCCCCATTATTTTTTTAAAACAAGGTGTTGTCAATTTTACCTTTAGTATGCCCATGCTTCAGAAAATTTTTTGACAAATGTTCATACTAAGCTCTTGAAGCGTGTTTTAGTCCATACAATGCCTTATCTATCTTGTACACATAGTCAGGAAATTCCTTACTTTCAAATCCAAGAGGTTGTTTTGCATGTACTTCCTCTTTGAGAATACCATTTAAGAATGCACTCTTAACATCCATTTGGTAAAGTATGAATTATTTGTAGGCAGCAAAAGCCACAAGAAGACTGATAACCTGTAGTCTTGCCACAGGTGCAAATATCTCATCAAAATCCATACCTTCTTCTTGGTTGTATCCTTGGACCACCAGTCTAGCCTTGTTCCTTGTAAATTTTCCATGTTCATCAACTTTATTTATATACACCCACTTAGTACCAATCATAGTTCTGTCTTTTGGATGTGGGACTAAGTGCCAGACCTTACTTCTTTCAAATTGATTGGGCTCTTCTTGCATGGCTATGATCCAATCAGTATCAAGGAGTGCTTCATTTGACTTCTTTGTTTCAATCATAGATTGAAGGCATACAAACTTCTCAGTCCTAATCTTGTGGTTACTCCTGAGGTGAGATCAGTGAGAATATTTTCAATCAGATAAGATCCTTGATACTTGTACCCTCTTGGAATCCATTTTTGAGAGCTCCCAGGATTGCCATGATAGGTTTGAGCCAAAGTACATGGAGATTCATTCCCCCTATCTGAATGCCTCCAGATCTAGTTTCTCCACTCGATGGACTAGGTTGTGAAACTCATTCTATTAATCATTCTTCAGAGTCACTTTCTTCTTGCATGTTAGTCTTAACAAAAACTTTATCAAATACCACATGCACACATTCCTCAACACAGTTTGTTCTGTTATTTAATACCCTATATTTCTTGGTGTGATGTGAATATCCTGACAAGATTCCCTCATTACTTCCAGCATCAAATTTTCCTAGATTATCTTTGTCATTATTATGAATAAAACACTTGCAGCCAAAGGTTCTAAAGTGATAAATGTTAGGCTTTCTTCCTTTTAGTAATTCATAGGGAGTATTCTCTAAAATAGGACTAATCATGCATGTATTTATGATATATGCAGCAGTACTTATTGCTTCAGCTTATAGATTTTTTGCAAGATTTCCTGCAATCATCATTGTTCTGGCCATTTCTTCCAAAGTCCTATCTTTTTTTTTTACTACTCCATTTTGCTGAGGTGTTCTAGGAGCAGAGAAATTGTGATCTATACCATTTGTGGAATAGAATTCTAAAATTTTTGTGTTTTCAAATTCTGTACCATGATTAGATCTCATGGAAAGTAGGGAAGTGCCTAGCTTCTTTTCTATTTTCTTAATGAATATGGAGAAGACATCAAAAGAATCTTCTTTGGAATCTAAAAAAAGTGTCCAGGTAAACCTAGAATAATCATCAACAATTACAAAGACATACCTTTTTTCACCTCTACTTAGAATTCTAATTAGTCCACAAAGATCCATATGACCTGGTCGAGACACTTGGCAGTACTGACCTAGAAACCTTCTCATCTTTGAGCTTAGTTTTAGGCAATCCCAGCACCATGTCTTTGGAAGAGAGTTTGTTTAATTATTTTAGACTTGCATGTCCAAGTCTTTTGTGCCATATAAGGGGATAATTTTCTATTGCACTCAAACAAGTTAGCCTTGTTTCTGGAATGTTTATTATATTAGAGTTGTACATATTTTTGTGTCTTCTTGAAGTTAGTACCCCCTCCCTGGTATCTGCTCTTTTGACTTCAACACCTGCAGAAGTAAAAATAACCGTGTTACCTTTATCACAGAGTTATGATATGCTGAGAAAATTGTGCTTTAGTCCTTCTATAAGGTAGACATATTCCAATGCCTTTGATTCAGAGGTGCCAATCTTCCCAAATCCTCTAATAGTCCCCTTTTTTCCATCACCAAAAGACACTCCCCTTTACTTATTTTGGAGAGTGAAAGGAATTTCTTCTTATAACCAGTCATGTGTCTTGAGAAAGAACTATCCAAGTACCAGTGCCTCTTTCTTCCTTTCACTTTCTCCTCAGGGGTGCTATCTTCTTCTTTCTAAATCTCCAATGGCCATGAGAGCAGTTTCATCATTCCCTTTCTCATCTGATTCTTCTGAGTCTGAACCCTAAGTAGCTAATATAGCATATTATTCTTTTTCTCTTTTTTCTTATACTTTTCTTTTAGCTCCTTCTCAGTCCTCTCTTTTCTCCATTCAACTTCCCACATAGGACAATCTCGAATTTGATGGTCAGTATTGCCACACTTGTCACATCCAGTAAGATTGTCATTGGACCTCCTTTTGCTACTTGTTCTATTTTTCTTTTTGAAGATTCTATTGAAATTTTTGGTTATAAATGCCACTTGCTCTTCAGTCAATTCAGACTCTTCATCTCTTTCAGAAGCCTTTAAGGCAAAGAATTTTTCTAGAGCTTTCTTTTCCCTTTTTGCTTCATCAATCTGCATTTCACAGGTCTTGATATTTCCTATAAGCTCACTCAAAGTCATTCCAGCAAGATCTTTTACCTCCCGAACTGCAGTAACTTTAACATCCCATTTGGACTTAGGTAAAACCTATAACACCTTTTTAACTTATTCCTCAGTAGTAATAGTTTTCCCCAAAAATGTTAACTCATTGGTTAAGGCAGTGAGCCTTGACATCATCTGATGGAGAGACTCATTCTCCATCATTCTAAAAGCCTCATATTCGGTAAATAGTAAAGTAATTTTGAATTTCTTTACTTGAGTGGTGTCTTCATGTGCATTCACCAAGGAATCTTAAATTTGCTTGGCAGTGGTACAGGTAGTCACCCTGTTATATTCAGCAGGGCCTAAGCCATACACTAAGATGTTTTTGGTCCTTGCATTTTTCTTTAATGCAGTCAAATCATCAATAATGAACTCATTTTTCACCTTCTAGACTTGTTCTCCATCAACCAGATTCATTGGAATAGTTGGACCATCAGTAATTCTCTCCCATAATTCATAGTCTTTACCCTGGATGAACATTTCTACCCTTGCTTTCCACCAACCAAAATGAGTACAATAAAAAAGAGGAGGCTAAGTAATCGATTTTCCTTCATTGTGACCAGTAGGAGGTGCAAAATTCATCATAGTGATTTTTTTTAGGTGTTAACCTTATGTAAGATATCTTGTCTCTGATACAACTTGTTAGAGTGCGTGCCCTACTAATTACTTATTTTAGCCTACCATTTGCGTATCAATGGAACAGGTTGACTAATGTGTTCCTATCTAGCTAAACAAGTAAGTAAATTGCCCAGTGATGTTTACATGGAGAACACTCGGCTCAAAGCGGTGTAAAAAACCACGACTTGTACCTCTACAGGACTTAACCTCAATGCCACTAAAATAATTGAGCCTCAACAAATGATAAATTACAAGACTCCTATAATCTAGGAATTAAACTCTAACTCCTAATTCAACAAAAACACAAACCTTCCCAAGGCAAATGTTCCAAGGTCTTCGAGTTCCCAAACTTGAAGACAAAGATGCTAACTTAATTTCTACTTCACTGAGACTAGACAACATTGCAATTCAAGAACCAACCTAATACATAAAGTCTAACACTCCTTAACTCTAAGTAATAGGAACAGGTTCAACTCAGGATGCTTCAAGCTTTGGAACGTCACACACAAATTGTTGATATGTTGCTATCTTTGTAAGTGCATCAGTAACGAGGTGAGTTACTCCTTCAATATATAATGATGCTCCAAAGAATCCTTCATCGTCTACTTTATTTTACTTCACTTCTTAGGACTCTTCAACTCAACAGACTTCTTTGTTAAGTTGAAGTCCTTCTTCAAGTGAAACTCATTGCTTTGGTACAACTCCTTATTCAACTTGATCTCCTTGTTTAAGTGACACAATTTCTCTTTAGCTTAATAATAGAGTGTTGTATTTAATTACAACTTCTTTTTATCATGTGTGATCCATCAAGAGCACAAGATATCATATCCATTCTCAAGAGAACTAATCCATTCCAACATTTAACAAAACTTTTCCGCTTTCCTTAGTGAATGTGCTTATGTGGTTGGACCAGCTTGAGCAACATGTTTCATTTGTATGTAGATCATTAAAACTTCACTGATCTAACAAATTCCCCCTTTTTATGATGAAAAACTTTAATTTCCTAAAATAATTAATCAACAAAAAAACACTAAAAATAAAATAGATTAGTCATTAGGTTTTAAACATTGCACAACTCAATCTTCCCCCTTTTGACATCATCGAAAAGATGGTTCAAGACAAGACAAGAAAAAATTATTTAATAATTCATGGCCACTTAGGCTATCACTAAAACAGCTAGAATATGAAAGAAAAGACAATTAAGGCATAAAAGGCAGGAGGAATGAGTTTAACGAACAAAAGAAAATATATTATTTGAACCACCAACACATGTTAACAAATAATCAATCCAAAAATAACTAAATGAAACAAAAAAGAACTCCTAGGGATTTAAAAGTTGGTAAAGATGGAGAAAACAAAAAAATAAGTGGTCTGATGTTCACTGTCAGTGCATTCACGAGCAAGATCAACCTGAAGGGACTTGATTTTGGGAACAAACATAATTTGCACAGCCTTATGAGTAGCCAATGTAGTAGTCTTCTTGGCAAGAAATTTTTGAAGAGAATAAATCTTAGCAAAGAGCTCCTCTTTTTCACTTTTATGATCATTTCGATCAAGGAGGATTTCAGTTTGAGCAACTTCCCAAGAAGTAGGCTTACCCCCTTTAGATGTTTTGCGTTCCACTGTCTTTTCCAAGACCAATTCAGCAAACATATTTCTCAGTCATTGCATAGATTAGCAGAACTCCCCATTAGTTCAAAGTTTTCTTTGATCTTATAGTTTGTTCTTCGCTGAACAATTTCATCCTGATCAGAATCTGAGGTATCATAAGGAACAAGTTTAACAACTCATTTCTTGATAGGAAGAACGGACTGTGGAGAAGGTTTTCTCTTCTTACTGTTGTACAAATAATTTGAAGATCTGAACATAAATCATTGGAAGTGGATGAAGAGAAATACATTGAAAAGGAAGTGGAAATACACACTGAATAAAAAGATATCAGTATGAGAGTTGATTGGTGAGTAAGGGAATATGGGATATGTAGGATTTGATAATGGAATTTTAGGAGAAGTAGATTTCTAATGGTAGAACGTTTGTAGTGTTTTGCACAAGATGGACTCTAAAGACCCAATTAGTTTAGGAATCAAATAATCTTAGTTGTTTCATCAAACTGAATCTAGAAAGAATTAATGGAGATCATACCTGGTGAATTTCAAAATAAATCCAAAATCACTTGTATGAACTAATAATTCTACATAATTACATAATTTTGTTAGCTCAATCAAATTTCTGGAATTAGGATATACAACTTAACATGCAAAAATTGAATTGTTCAACATTTGATTCAAAACATAAACAAAAACTAAGATTTCTAGTCAATCATTGAGGGGAGCTTATGCAATCTTAATCATCCCTAACTCTAATATATTCTTTTCAAAGTGCTCTTTACTTAATGCCTTAGTGAAAATATCAGCTATTTGATAATCAGTAGAACAAAACATGATTTATATAAGACCCTTATCAATGTTATCTCTAAGAAAATGGTGTCTGACATCTAGATATTTAGTTCTTTTATGTTGTACAGGATTTTTTGCAATGTTGATGGCACTTGTATTATCTAAAAAAATAGGGACATGACCTACATCCTTACCAAAATTCATGAGTTATTGATTGATCCATAACAATTGGGCATAACAAAAACCAGCAGCAATATACTCAGCCTCAGCAGTCGACAGGATTACTGAGTTTTATTTCTTAATGGACTAGGTAGTTGGACATGACCTAAGAGAGTTGTACAACCCCAAAAATCCAAATATATGTTAGAGCCATGTTTCAAGATCATGCATAGTACATTATAGTTCTTTGGTAGTTTTACGAGTGAGTTTGATGTATATTAAGGCCCCAAATAACTTCCAACTATTTAACGAATCAAAATGTTCCTTATCGATTGAGTTTTCGGGAAGAATATTGCTTTAGTCAACTTCAAATGAGCATATCTTTTGATCTACTAAAAATTTTACAAATCAATACCTACCAACTTGTAGAAAATTAATTAGCTTTCCAACGATACTAATTTATCCCAAATTTAATACTCGGGTGAGAAGTTATGGCACTTTTAGTGAAAAATAGTGGCCCAACGAGATAAGGCCGCATCGTGGTGATGTCCAAAATCATGTTCGTCCTTTTCTAATGGACCACCGCGATAACGCCGTGTCACACCAAGGGAAAAGTTTGTGTTTATTCAGGCACTACGATGGCGTCGCATCGCACCAAGGTGCCAGTTCAGAATTATCCTTTTTCCAGTGGCACAATGCGATAGCATCACGTCGCACCTTTGGACAAAATGGGTATTGTCCTTTTATAGTGGACTGATGCGATAAGCACCGCATCACTTCAAAGCAAAAAATCAGGATTCTCAGTCCGCATATTTAATTTCCAAGGACCGTTTGCTCTTTTCCCATGGCCCCAAATTAATCCAAAACACGTAATTAAAACCTGAAAGGGACATTATGTGACCCATTACTCATAATTTAACTAAAAGAAACTAATATTCTCTCAAGAACAAGCCCTAGCCTTCAAGATTCAAGATCAATTCTCAAGAAAAACCCCAAGAACTCTCACGAATTCATCAACCCAAGTATGTTAAATGTTCATCCATGGGTCCCTTCCACCCATGGAGTCCAAGTATCCAACTTTAAATTCAAAGTTGTGATCTTTACAAGTTATTGTGATTTTTAATTGTGATTTTAACCATTAACTCCCATGAATTGAAATTCTATACCATATTTACATGAAATGTTTGTTGTTATTAAACCCCACACATTTGAATAATGTTATTCGCTGATTTAAATCATAATTAGTGATGTTGATGTTGAAATCATGCTATTTCCACAAGATTTAAACTATTCCCATGCTTAGCTTAAACTATGAATATAGAGTGTTTGATGAAATTCCTACAAGAATGAATTTAGAGTAAATGCTTTCATATTATGTCCCCAAAGTTTTAATTCTATTTTACTATTATTGCTATCGAATCCTGGGGGTTATGAATACCCAAAAACTTAGTTGTTTACTTAGCCTCAGTATCTTCAGATTAGTTTCAAACATGTTATGAGCAATATCAGTTCAGTCAGTTATCATGATCAGTTAAACTTAGAACAGTTTAGTATTTTGAGTTAGTTCAGTTGGGAGTTGGATTTAGCACCGAGCGAGTGTGTAAGACTCTGCATAATCCTAAGCTTAATTCAGTCCATCTAGGCTTGTTAAGGGGGTCCCATACTTAGAAAATTCAAGCTAAGTTTCCAGACTTAGTTTATTTTTGCCTTCGAAAGTTTGCAATCTCATTTCGTGATCTTAACATTCTTAAGTGGTCTATATTTCCATTAATTTATGATCAGGAAGGTCAATAGGTGTTTTCGGATGAGTTTCAGATTTTTCAGAACTCGTTTAGACCATGTTCGAAATTCCAAAATAGTGGACTAACGTGATCTTGGCACGCCGTGTCGCCAATCGCATTGGTTGATATTGTTGCAGGTTGACACGGTCAAAGTAATGAGACTCAACGTGATGATGGCGCGATGCGTCGACTATAGCATCGATGCCATCGATGCTCTGCATTGAAAATAACATCGATGCTCAATTTCAGTCATTAAATATCCATATTTTTAAGGGTAAAATGGTCAATTTCACACCCCTCTATTAGTCTAAAATATGGGATTTAGCCCAAATTCAACCAAAATATAGTGTCTCTCTCAAGTTTCTATCAAGAACAAGTTAGCGGTTTCAATTAAGGATTCAAATTGAATACTCAAATTTGAGAATCTCTCCGTCAATCTTTGTAAAATTAAGAACTAAGGTATGGATAGTGTTCATTCATGGATTCATTTCATCCATGAAGCCCAAGAATCAAGTTTTAAACTATGAATTTTGATATTCATATTATTGGTTGATTATGTTCATGTGGTTGTTGTTGTACGATTTCCAAGTTAGAATCTTTACTTGTTTAATGAAACTATGTTAGCATGCAAGTTGTAAACTATGAACTTAGTTGGTTATGTTGTGTTAATTTGATGATTATGCCTATGCCCTAAGTGGTGCATCTATGGTGTTTGATAAAATGCCTAAGAGAATAGAAATTATGCATTATAGCTTAATTGTGACCCAAACGACAAATACATGTTTTACCCTTATGTTCAAATAACTCCCATGCTATTGATGTGCATTGTAGATGTTAGTTGGAATGCTCATGATGTTAGAGTATGAAATTATGACATGTTTATATGCATTCCTATCCATGTACAACATTATGATAACCATGTGCTTCATGAAATCCCTAACTTATTGTATGATGAATTCTTGATATTGGTCATGTGTTCAAGAAGTGTCAAGTCTTGTCAGTTTCATTCTATTGAGTCCTGAGGGTACTTGTACATGATAATTTTGTTGTGTGCCTAGAGCCAGTGTTAGTTTTCATGATTCTTTCAGTCAAGCCATGATCATTAGAATTTAGTCAATCTCATATCTCAGGAAAAATTCAATGAATTCAGTATCAGTTTAGTCCTACTCAGTAACCTCGGTAATCTCAGTAACCTCAGTGATCTCAGTGATATCAGTAATCATTGTAATCTTTATAATCTCAGTAAACCTAGTTAGTTATCATATCTTAGTAGTATTCTGTCAGTCAACAGAATTTAGTGAACCCAGTTTAAATCAGTTATACAATACGATCAGTAACAGTTCAGTTTAGTTAAATCCGTTCAGTGTCTTTTCAGTTAGGAGTAGGATTCAACACTGAGTGAACCCAAGGATAAGGGCTCAACTGTTAGCCAGTAGAGGGTGTAATCCTTAGTAGAAATCCCTGTGTTCCAGAACTATGTAGCCAGCATACGTCGAGATGTACCCCTATGAGTCTAGGAAATATTCATCTCCTTTGAGTTTTCCTTACAAGAGGGGTTGACGAAAGAGCTCCCTGTCAGAGAGGGTTTACTCACAGGTTGTCTTTACTCGTGGCACGATACTGACACCCTTCCAGCTGGGTTTACAGGTTGGACCCTACCAGTTCAGATTCGGGGCATGTCGATTAGATGATTACCTCCTACAGTCTCAATTTCAGATTCAGTCTCAGTAACAGAACTCAGTTCAGTTCTACAGATATCAGGACTGTCAGATACAGTCACTCAGCTCAGTAAGAAACTTAGCTAGTTCTATCAGAATCAGGACTGTCAGATACAGTCATCCAGTTCAGTCTAGAACTCAGATAGTTATTCAGATTTAGGACTGTCAAATACAGTCACTCAGTCCAGTAAATAACTCATATAGTTTCTCGATATTAGTATACTCAGTTATCAGTTATTAGTATTATAGTACCAGTAACCTCAAATATCAGTTACCTGTAAACTCTATAATTCATATCATCAATAGACTCAGTTATTCAGTATCCCAGTATTAGTAAACTCAGATGTTAGTACATCAGTGTTCAGTATTGTCACGACCCTAATTCCAGTTTATGTATTCATGCATGTATTTTTCACGCGTTCATATTCATTTCATCAGTTAGTTATTATTGTTCATGCATATGAACCCTTGCATTCAGCTTACCTCACTTGCATACCAGTACATTCAATCGTACTGACACATTTGCGCTATGGTGTTTCATACCATAGGTTTAGAAGTACAAGCTCCTGAGCATCCTAAGTATATCAAACGTTCAGTAGCCAGACTAGCAGTGAGTCCTCATCATTCGAGGATAGCATGATTATTTTATTACTTTATTATTTTAGTACTTCAGAGTTAGTTGGGGACATGTTCCATCAACTCCATAGTTTTCAGTCAGTTTTATAGGCATTCAGACTATAGCATGTTTCATACAATTTATTTTAGTTTTGGGTATTGTTATACCCCATTACAGATATTGTTTTATATTCAATAATAGTTCAGTTTTGAACCTTTTGGCCTTACAGCTTATATTCCATATATTTACAGTATATTATTCAGTGGTCAGTTACAGATATCAGTCATGGGTTAGCTTGTGGTCCTTCGGGGTCATGACACCATGTAGTATTCTGGGTACCAGATTCGGGGCGTTACAAACTTGGTATTAGAGCCTAAGGTTCAACAGTGTCCTACAAAGTATGAAAAGCCACATCAAGTAGAGTCTTGTGTATGGGTGTGTTGTGCACCACACTTATGGACAGGAGGCTATGAGATGTTTTAGGTACAGTTCCCTTCTTTCAGTATTCATGTCGTACCAGTGAGCATTAGCTCAAATTTAACTCACAGTCTAATTTTCTCTTCCTTTCATTAACAAAACATACCTCCCAAAAGGGCTAGCGAAAGAAGAATCGGTAATTATTTTGCACCTCAGCCCGTTCGGGCAGATCCCCTGGACGAACATATTTCTCATGCAGAATTCAGGACTGCATTCACTACTCTAGCCAATTCAGTCACAACTCAGAATAATCAGCTAGCTGTTATTCTGGCCAACCCAATGGACAATTCAGCTGTAGCCAGGATTCGAGACTTCACCCGAATGAATCCTCCCCTATTCTCCAGTTCTAAGTCCAAAAAGAATCCACAGGAGTTCCTCGACTAGGTTCAGAAAGTCATAGATATCATGGGAGTGACTCCCAGTGATAGTGCTGAGTTAGTCGCCTATCAGCTACAAGATATAGCCCATACGTGGTTTAAACAGTGGAAGGTAGACAGGGGTACAAATGCAGTGCCCATAGAATGGGATGAGTTTTCTACAGCCTTCTTAGATAGATTCTTTACCCTAGAGCAGAAAGAAGACAAAGTGTTAGAGTTCATCAATCTCAGACAAGGTAGCATGAGTGTAAAACAATACCCCCTTAAGTTTACTCAGTTATCCAGGTATTCTCCCCATGTAGTAGCAGACAGTAGATCCAGAATGAGTAAGTTTGTGTCTGGGATATCAGGTAGAGTGGTTAAGGAGTGCAAGACTGCAATGTTGATTAAGGAGAGACATATCTAGACTTATGGTCCATGTTCAAGAAATTGAAGAGCAGAAACTTAGGAAGAAGGAAAAAGAGAATAAGAAAGCCAGAATAGGTAGTTATAGTTTTTCTCAGCCAGGGTCGCAGGGTGGCAACCGTTCTCAGTATAGTCAGAATCTTTCAGTTCTAGTTCTCTCTTTAGCTAGTGCAACAGTACCAAAGTTTAGAAGTAATCGTAGGGATGGGGTGCAAGGCTCCAAATCCAAGAATAGTGCAAGCATTATTCGTACTCATTCGCTTTGCGAAGAGTGTGGTAAGTATCATAAGGGTGTGTGTAGAGCAGGCAGTAATGTATGTTTCGGATGTGGTGAGTCAGGTCACAAGGTCTGAGATTGTCCTAAACCTGGTCCATGAAGTCAGCACAGTTATCCTTTAGCTCAGTTCGGTCTCCCAAATTAGTAGGGAGCCAATTCCAGTGCTATCAGTGGGAAACGCCCAAACAGACTCTATGCACTTCAGTCCTGACAGGATCAGGAAAGTCCTCCTGATGCATCCATTGGTATGTCACAGATCACTTATTTATATGTTTACACTTCTTTTGATTCAGTAGCTTTTTTTTCTTTTATAACTTTAAGGTCAGACCAGATGTTAACAGGGCCTTTCTCAGTCTTCACCCAGCGGGTCAGTCTATCATAGCCTGACAGGTATATAGGAATTATCTGATTATGGCATCTCAGAAAGCCAGGCCTTCAGGTTCTAGTAGTAATACCAGTATGGGTAGGAAATTAGTAAGGAAAGATAATTCTCGACTCATTCCTATCTCAGTGCAAAGTTTTGTACTTCAACGATCATGATACTTACGCATGCATCATGTCACAATTCCGTGAACCCAATTTATATTCATACTTTTCATAGAATCGTGTGCATTTCAAGTTCCTAGTATGAGGAATCCCATTCACTCAGTGTTACAAATCATGTCCCATGAACAAAGAAATTCCAGACTTAGGTTATGTAGCTCATGACTCATTCTATGCTCCTAATAATCAGTCACGATTCAGTTCCTGGGTGCCTTGTGCATCGCCCCAATTTTCCTCAGTATCTCAGCAAACTTAGCCCAGTATTTTTCAAGGGACATAGTGTCCCAAGGGGGAGATACACTATAATTCCCTGAACCTTCATGACATAAATATGTCGCTCTCTCATTTTGTAATGAATCCAGTTTGGGGTAAGGGGTACTCATGAGTTGACCCTTAAACTCCGACCTCAGCTGTAAGCTGCGTATTCAAGGTTCTCAGTTCAGATCATGATATCCATATTATGTATCATGTTCCAGACTCAGTTACGTTCACGTGTTTTCGCTCATGCATATCTAGTAATTAATTTTAGGCTCGTTAGAATTTTCAGTTTAAGGAAATTATCTCCCTTGAACTTATCCAGTTTCATGCTTAGATTTCCATGATAAACTTGGTATCAATTAACCTTGCATATTCAGTCATGCATTCATGTATCAGATCAATCATGTAGTCATGCATCAGATATACATGTTCAATATAATATATTCAGCTTATCAATCATGCCAGTCATGAAATCATGCATCAAATATGCATGCTCAGAACAAATCTCAGCAAATCAGTGATGTCAGTCATGTACTCATGTTTCAGTTGTTCATGTTCAGCATGTACTTTAGCTTGTCATTTTCCCCATCTCAGTCAGTCTCATTCGAGGACGAATGTTCCCAAGGGGGAGATATTGTAAGACCCTGCAAAATTCTAAGCTTAATTCAGTCCATCTATGCTTGTTAAGGGGGTTCCATACTTAGAAAATTCAAGCTAAGTTTCAATACTTAGTTTATTTTGGCCTTCGATATGTTGGACCTTATAGAATTTTGAGCTATTTTGGAAAGGTGGCTTATAAGCTTGAGTTGCTTGAAGACTTAACATTAGTGCATCCAATATTCCATATCTCTTTGTTGAAGAAGTGTATTGGTGACCCAACTATAGTTGTTCCCTCAAAAAGCATAGATGTTCAGAACAGCCTTTCTTACGAAGAAATTCCAGTCGAAATCCCTGATCAACAAATTCATAAACTAAGAAACAAAGAAGTTCCCCTAGTCAAGGTTCTTTGGAGGAATCAGTCCGTTGAGGGAGCCACATGGGAAGAAGAAGCATATAGACAAAGCAAGAACCTTCATATTTTCTCCGAAACTCAGATTCATCTTAAGGTAACAATCTTCTTAGAATTTCTCTTTTCCATGCTCAGTTTTAGCTGCATATCATTCTCATGTCAGTCATGCAATCACAAAATCAGTTCATCCATGTGTCATGTTTCAAACTCAGTCATGTAATCATGTTTTCATCATGTATATTCAACAAGTAATCTTAGTTCCTCAGTGCTTTTATCTTAACCAATCTCATTCGAGGAGGAATGTTCCCAAGGAGGAGATATTGTAATACCCCAAAAATCCAACGCTACGTTAGAGCCATATTTCAATCTCATGCATAGTACATTGTAGTTCTTTGGTAGTTTTATGAGTGAGTTTGATATATATTAAGGCCCCAAATAACTTCCATCTATTTGACAAATCAAAATATTCCTTACTGATTGAGTTTTCGAGAAGAATGTTCCTTTAGTCAACTTCAAACAAGTATATCTTTTTCTCTACAGATAATTTTCCAGATCAAGACGCACCAACTAGTAGGAAATTGAATTAGCTTCCCCTTGAAAACATTCGGCCTCAAATGAGACTGATTAAGCTAAGAATACTAAGGGACTAAAATTATGTACTGAACTTGCATAACTGAAAACATGCTTACATGACTGATCTTGACTCGTGAATGCATGAATCAACATGAAGATGATTATATAAAGTTAGAACTGAGAATGGGAAAATTGATAATCTGAGGAAAACTATTACATTAGGCTGAATCTGAATTTATGTTGAAAAGATGAGGGTACTTGGTTCGCATATCTGCTTCTGCTTCCAAAGTGGCTCCCTCGACGGACTGATTCTGCCAAAGAACTTTAACCAAGGGAACTTCTTTGTTCCTTAGTCTTATAATTTAGCGATCAAGGATCTCAACTAGGATTTCTTTGTAGGAAAGGTTATCCTGAACATCTGTATTTTCTAAAGGAACTACAACAGCTGGATCACCAATACACTTCCGGCAACTCAAGTTCATATGCTACCTTCCCAAAATATCTCAAGATTCTATAAGGACCAACAGATCGGAGCCTAAGCTTCCTTTTCTTTCCAAATATCTTTACTCTATTCATAGGAGAGATTTTCAAATAAACCAAGTCACCAACCTCAAATTCTAGATCTCTCCTCCTTATATCTGCGTAGGATTTCCGACGACTCTGGGCTATTTTTAACCTCTCTCGAATTAACTAAACTTTCTCCATAACTTCAAATACCATATCTGGACCTACCAACATAGTCTCACCTACCTCAAACAAACTAATGGGAGATCTATATTTCCTCCCATAGAGTACCTCAAATGGAGCCATCTGGATACCGGAATAGTAACTGTTATTGTAGGCAAACTCGATCAATGACAAATGATCATCCCAACTACCCTTGAAGTCAATAACACATTCTCTCAATATGTCCTATAGGGTCTGAATGGTCCTCTCTGCCTGACCATCTATCTGAGGATGAAAAGTTAACTAAGGTGAACTTGGGTACCAAGACCCTTCTGAAAGGCTTTCCAAAAGTAAAAGGTAAATTGAGTACCTCTGTCAAAAATAATAGACAATGGGACTCCATGCAATTTGAAAAATTCCCTAATATAGAGCTTGGCATAATCCTTGGCTAAATAGAAAGTATGGACTGGCAAGAAATGAGATAATTTGGTCATTCTGTCTGTGATAAATTGAATAATGCTGACAAAGCGAACGGTAAACCTATCACAAACATCACATTCACCTCTTCCCACTTCCAAGTGGGAATACTGAACTCCTACATGCTACCACTAGGCCTTTGGTGTTCAACCTTAACCTATTGACAATTGGCACACTTAGCTACAAACTATGCCACATCCCTTTTCATGCCACTCCACCAATACATTTCCCACAAATCACGGTATATCTTGATGGCTCCTGGGTGGATAGAATAGCGCACACCATGCGCGTCTGCCAAAATCTGCTGCCTTAAACCATTAACACATGACACACACAATCTACCTTGGTATCACAACACACCATCTCCCCCTTTGGAGAAAACCTCTATTTTCTAATATTTGACTGATTTCTTTAACTTAACCAAACTTGAATCCCTATCCTACTTCTTCTTCACTTTGGAAACCGAGGAAGATTTCAAAATACTCTGAACCCAAACACTACCTTAAGATGAATCAACCAACCGAACACCTAATTGAGCCAATTAATGAACCTCCTGAACTAACTTCTTCTTATCATTTTCAACATGAGCAACACTACCCATAAACGATCTACTAATGGCGTCTACCACTATATTGGCCTTTCCCAGATGATACAAAACACTTATGTCATAATCTTTCAACAACTCCAACCATCTTCTCTGACAAAGATTTAAATCTTTCTGTGAGAACATATACTGCAAACTTCTGTGATTTGTGAACACATCAACATGCAACCCATAAAGATAATGCATCCAAATATTTAAGGCAAAAACAACAACAGCTAACTCAAGATCATAGGTAGGATATAGGATAATTCTTCTCATGAGGTTTAAGTTGTCTAGAGGCATAGGCTATGACCTTACCTCTTTGCATCAAAACACAACCTAGACCAACCCTGGAAGTATCATAGTAAATAATGAATCCATCTGAACCATTTGGTAGCATCAAAACTAGGGCTGGAGTAAGTCGAGTCTTCAACTCCTAAAAACCCTTCTCACAAGAATCTAACCACTAAAACTTGACTTTCTTCTGAGTCAATAGCTAGCCAAACCCAAGAAACTCCTGATATCAGACGAAAAGATGGGTCTGGGCCAGTTTTTTACTATTTTAGTCTTTTGAGAATCAACTCTAATGCTATCACCGAAAATAATATGGCCAAGAAAAGCTACTGATCTTATCCAAAAATCATACTTACTAAATTTAGCGAAGAACTAATGGTATGTAAGAGTCTGTAATACAATTATGAGATGATCTACATAATCGTCTTAGCTACGGGAATAGACAAGAATATCATTGATGAAGACTATAATAAACATGTCCAAGTACTACTTGAACACTCTGTTCATCAAGTCCATGAAAGCTGCTGGGGCATTTGTTAGCTCGAAGGACATGACTAGCAATTCAAAGTGACCATAACGGGTTCTAAAGGTTGTCTTTGGAATGTCACATTCCCTTACTCTAAGCTGATGATAGACAGATCTGAGGTCTATCTTAGAGAAATAGCTTCCACCTTGGAGCTGGTCGAATAAGTTATTAATCGTAGGAAGATGATATTTGTTCTTGATTGTGACTTTATTTAACTGGTGGTAGTCGATAAATATTTGGAGAGGGGCATCTTTCTTACGCACAAACAGGACTAGATCACCCCACAGAAAGACACTAGGCCTTATGAAACCCTTATCTAGGAGGTTTTTAAGCTGCTTTTTTAACTCTTTAAGCTCATCCAGAGCCATATGATATGGAGGGATGGATATGGGTTAAGTATTAGGAAGAAGATCAATACCGAATTCTATTTCTCTATCGGAAGGTACCCTTGGCAGATCTTTGGGAAAGACCTCAAAAAACTCATTGACCATACAAACTGACTGAACTGTGGGAACTTCAGACTTAATATCTTTGACTCGGAATAAATGATAAATTCACCCTCTTGATATCAACTTTCTAGCCTTAAGATAAGATATGAAATGACTCTTGAGAGATTCAGAACTACCTTTTCACTCAAAGATTGTCTCATCATGAAGCTAAAATTACACCACATGGGTGCGACAATCTATTGATGCATACCACGAATGGAGCCAATCCATGCCTAGAATTACATCAAAATCTACCATTTCTAACTCTATTAGGTCTGCTAGTATGATCTTATGGAGGACAGTGATAGGACACTTCTTATAGACTCGCCCGACAACAAATAACTCACCCACTAAGGTGGACACTAAGAAGGTATTGGAGAGATTTTCAAGACCTATCTCAAAATTTACCGCAACTAATGGAGTCATATAAGAAAGATTTGACCCTGGGTCTAACAACACATACACATCAAGATAAAAGATATGAAGCATAGTAGTAACAACATCTGGTGAACTCTCCTGCTCTTGTTGGGATAGTAAAGCATAGAATCGATTCTGGGGCTGACCCCTACCGGTACTAGATGATATACCCTAAGGGGGAACTAGGCGACCTAGTGGTGCTGGTGCGCTAGTAGCCTGAGTCTGGGGACGAACATCCCTTCTTTTCTGCTTAGAATACAGATTTTTTTTTATTCTGTGACCCAACTTGCCTCTTCCATAACAACCCTTTCTTCCCATCAAACACTTACCAGGATTGTTTTTGCCATATTTTGCACATGTCAGAAACTGGGCCTTCCACCCGCACTATTCTGAGACCTAGAAATAGACGTCCTTTACTGCTCCTGTTTGGTTTTGGGTATAGGGGTACTGGCTGAAGATTGCACCGGTGCTGCTGAATGGCCCTGAAATTGTGAATGACTTTCCCATCTAGACCTCGATTGACTATACTCAAATTGTCTAGTTATATCCCTCTTATTCCTCTTCTCTCTTTCCTTCATCTTTTTTGCCTCAATTTGCTGAGAATGAGTCAACAACTAAGTAATATCCATATCCCCATTAAGCATAGAAGTTCTATACTCCTTGACTATCAAATCAGACACTCCAGTAACAAACTTACTAATACTAGATCTTGGGTCAGCTACCAACTCGGGAGCATACTTTGACAACTGACTGAACTTAAGGCAATACTCTTTCACTATCATCAGGCCCTGCCTCAGATTCATGAACTCCTCAACCTTAGCTTCCCTCATCTCATGCAAAAAGAACTTGTACAAAAATGTATCCTGAAATACCTGCCAACTCACAGGAGCAGCAGTCTCATCTCTACCTTCCTTCCACATAATAACCCAATCATAAGAAACATCCTTAACACTATAGGATGCTAATTTTACACTCTCCTCCTCAGTAACATGCATAATCTGAGTGATCTTTCTCACCTGATCAATGAAAAGTTGTGGATCCTCACCAACCTTTGACCCAAAGAACGCAAGTGGATTCATGATTATTCATTCTCATGAAATCATGAATCCTAGCTGCAGCTAGATTACTATTTTTCTAAAATGGGACTGTCTCTTATTGGTTGCCCTAAACATTAGCATTCACATCTTGGGCAAACGCTTGAAAGTCAACCCGAAATTCAGCATGAGACATATTCTCATTCAGAGGGTCGGTGGCCAAGGGTGGTTGGTCATCATTTTTGTGTGCATTTGCTCGGCGAGAAGGCATATTTTATCACATTTAAGCACGAGTTAGATTATATAGAGACAAATGTAAGCACAATAGATCATGAAAAAAATGATGATTCCTAACTCTCTCCGTAGCCTCTTGCTCATAAATATGGCGCACTTCACACCCATGATCAAGACTCTATATAGCACGACTTTTCTGACTCCCTGGGACTCTATAAAACCTTAGGCTCTGATACCAAGTTTGTAACATCCCAAAAATACACCCTAGACATCACACGGTGCTCAAGACTACAAGTAGTCCCAAGCTAACCCTTTAAGCCTTCTAATAACTTTGGAGCTCATAATAAACATAAATTGACATTGAAATATTGAAATAACTGAATTAATGTCTTAACTGAAAATCTTAAACTTAGAAATCTTAAAACCAACACTTTGAATCTAAAATAGAAAACAGTCGTACAAGCCTCTACTTATAATAAGAGAGCCACTGGGACAAGCCCCAACTGACTCAAACTAAATAGAAACCAAATGACTAAAATACTTTATCAATAATAATGTTTGATAAAATGGTTCCTTGAACTATTAGGAATCACCAAGTTTCGGGATGTAGGTGGAGATGCTCATAATCAATCACGCTGCTAGAACTGAGCACCAGAACCTAAATTATGAAATAATGTAGCACATAGGCATATATGTGGCTCAGTACTTCTGGAATGTACTGAGCATGTATGGGTGAATGCACAAGTAAAACAATATCTCAATGTGTACTTTGCTTTTCAAATAATCACCTTGGGCTTGAATAAAACAAAAATTGTAAATTCATAAACATGAATAATAATGCATAATGACAAACTTTGTGAGCCATAACACTTAGTTATGAAAGCTTTACTTTTAATATTTCTTAGGGAGGTTCTTATAATCGACATAAACCACGTGAGCTACCATGGAATCCAATGTCTTACCTACATTGGGGAGAGCTGTCCTACCCTTCCTATAGGAATAGGACCTTAACTTAAGTGATCACTATTTGTAAATTTATCCATATTGGGAATAAGCTTAACCTACTTTGGATTGTAGTTCTGGGGCATATGAACTTGGACGTATAACCAACTCGGTGCTAAATACTACTTCCTTATTACTTAATGCTCATACTTTAGGAAATCCATCTTAAAATAGCTTAAGGGTTTATAATGAAAACCAGTTATGCTTCTCTTTACCTTAAACTATAATGAAAATGAACAAATGTGGATTTCATATCTTAGCTTCGGATCAAAAGATAATTTCTTGCATTAAATCTTGATATAATCTTGTCATAGAATCCTTAAAAGCATAATCTTCTTGAAATCTCAACACTTAAACTTAGAGCTTAAAATTCATGCTTTAAACTTATGGTAATTCGTACCAAAACTTCATGCTCAATATAATTCTTGAAATACTTCAACAATAACAATTCAAGATAGTGCAATCTCATTCATAATATAAATCTTGTAAGTTAAAACATAAACATAAGAACTTCTTGATGTACTTAAAGCTTTAAATCTCATGATAATCACTTGCTTCAAGAATATATAAACTTGGGTATAAACCTTACTTCAAATAAAGTAAATAGAATCTTAAAAACATACAATTTGGGCACAGGGGTGAAAGGATACCCTTGTTCATAACCCCACATACCTTAATAGGCTTGATTTGATGGATAAACCTTGACTTTGAAAGCCTTAGAGATGATCTTGAAAGCTTTTCTTCAAATTTTTGGATTTGAAAACTTAGATTCTTGCTTATCTTGAAGAGAAAGTAATGGAGTTTTGGTGTTCTTGAGAGGAGGTTAGGGTTTCTTGGAGAGAAAATTGAAAGAAAATGGGCAAATAATGCCTTAACCAACGTTTAATATTATGTTTTTAGGAATTGAGTTAGTGGGAAATGACCTAACTACCCCGTAAAAGATTAAACTCATAACTTGAATACTGTTTGAAGGCCTAGCATGACGCGATGACATGCTCATCGCTATATAGGGCGCAATGCAATCACGATGAACTGCTGGAATCAAAATCCAAACACGACTAAATCCATCTCTAAAAAATCTGAAACATCCCTGAGACATGCTCCTTATACCCCTGAACATGAATTAACTCAAAAACCATCGCCTCGGAGTCCGAAAGTTCAACTTAAAAATCCTCAAAGTTAAGAAGTCAAAGATAAGACAAAGTCTTCAACACTTAGTTAAATTTTCATGCTTCAAGCCTCTTATGAAAGAACTAGGAGTGGAACTAAGCAAAGATCAATACAGGGTATTACACCCTCATTCTAAAAGCATCACATTCGATAAATAGTAAAGCAATTCTGAATTTTTTTTACTTGAGTGGTGCCTTCGTGTGCATTCACCAAAGAATCTCAAATTTGCATGGTAGCGGTATAGGTAGACTCCCTGTTATATTAAGCAGAGCCTAAGCCACACACTAAGATGTTCTTGGACCTTGCATTTTTCTTTTGCAGTCAGATCATCAGCAGTGAACTCATTTCTCACCTTCTTGACTTGTTCTCCATCAACCAGATTTATTAGAATAGTTGGACCATCATTAATTCTATCCTATAATTCATAGTCTTCACCCTGGATAAACATTTCTATCCTTGCTTTCCACCAAGAAAAATTAGTACCATAAAAAAGAGGAGGCCTAATAATGGATTGTCCTTCACTATGACCAGTAGGAGGTGAGAAATTCATCATAGTGATTCTTTTCTTAGATCTTAACCTTATGTAAGATAACTTGTCTCTGATACCACTTGTTAGAGTACTTGCCCTACTAATTACTTATTTTAGCCTAGCGGTTTCATATCAATGAAACTGGTTGATGAATGTGTTCCTATCTAGCTAAACCAGTAAGTAAATTGCACACTGATGTTTATGTGGAAAACACCTGGCTCAAAGAGGTGTAAAAAAACATGACCTATACCTTTACATGATTTAACCCCAACTACACTAAAATAACTAAACCTCAATAAACGACAAATTACAAGACTTTTGTAATCTAGGAATTAAAGTCTAACTCCTAATTCAACAAAAACACAAATTTTCCTATGGTAAATATTCCCATGTCTTTGAGTTCCCAAACTTGAAGACAAAGCTCCTAACTCATTTTACACTTCACAGAGACTAGAAAACATTATAATTCGAGAACCAACCTAATACATAAAGTCTCAGACTCCTTAACTCTAAGCAATAGGAACAGGTTCAATTCAGGCTACTTTAAGATTTAGAACTTCACACGCAATTTGTTGATATGTTTCTATCTTTGTAAGTGCATGAGTAACGAAGTGAGTTACTCCCTCGATATATAATGACTCTCTAAAGAGTCCTTCACCATCTACTTTCTTTTACTTTGTTGCTTAGGACTCTTTAACTTAACTGACTTTTTTGTTAAGTCGAAGTCCTTCTTCAAGTGAAACTTCTTTCTTTGGTAGAACTCCTTCTTCAACTTGATCTCCTTATTTAAGTGAAACTCTCTCTCTTCAGATTAGCAATAGAGTGGTGTATTCAATTATAACTTTTTTTATCACATGTGATCCATCAAGAGCGCAAGAGAGATTATCTATTCTCAAGAGAACTTATCCATTCCAGCGTTTAACAAAACTTGTCCATTTTCCTTAGTGACTATGTTCATGTGGTTGGACCAGCTTAAGCAACATGTTTCAATTATATGTCAATCATCAAAACTTCATTGATCTAATAGATAGCTTCAATTAATTAATCAAGCGAAGGAGTGGATAGTAATTGACACGCGATTTGATTAGCTTCTATTTGGATCATCCTTGCCTTCCCGATACAACTTAAGACGTCGACATGTAAGAAAAGGATATATCTTAATATATGAAGGTATGCCAAGCTTGTATAAGATCTTTCCGACCTTAGAAAGGATTCTAAATGACTCCTCATACTTGTGAATCAAATTTTGATACATGTCTCACAATGAATTGAACTATCTTGAGTTAAACTTCACCTCAATCAGTGGTCCATAGTTCAATATCTCATATGTGTATATGACTTCTAGTTAATTAACTTGCTCCTACTATAAGTGATGATGGGTTTGAAATAAACAAGTTTGATCAGTTACATCCTCCTTCTTTCAAAGGTAAAGAAATAATAGTTGAGCTACATAATATCTCGGGTCATTATAAAGGAATGAAGTTGAGATACATAATATCTTTGATCATTGTTCGAAGATACTATCTTTGGTATTATTACTTGAGAACTATTAGATTGAGTTCACTATTTTTAGATTTTTAGTTGAGCTCCTTATACATGAGGACGCGTGTGATCAGCTGACTTACTAAACTATCATTTTTATACTCAAGATCCCCAAGATTGAAAAAGATAAAAAGACATGCAAAAAGAGAGAGCGAGGACGATGTCTCATTGATCAAGGAGAGTGAAAAAAATGATTAATATTAATAATTGACTTGTGCACCTCTCATGTATTTATGTTTAAATAACTAAACTAACTAGCTTAAACTATACTTAGGAACTTTACAAGGGTATCCAACCAATAGAAGTTTAGAAAGATAAGACAAATACAGTCGGATTAATCGTCATATGATGGGTAGCCTCACTACAACATGGGTGGTATAGTATTTTCCTTATTGTGTGGAAGATTCTATTTTGAAATTATCGTTGAGGTTTCATGGTGTAAGAATGAACTTAATTCACCTAAGAGAGTTGTGCTTTTCCTTTTGAATAGGGGTAAAAAGGCCGAGAAAGTGGTTAAAACCTTCATCACACCGGTCAAAACATTTCAACTACACCTAGGTGATTGTTTGGTCCTCCAACTCTCTATTTTATATTGGTTGATCAATAGGTATTTGGTGGTCTTCACGGCATTAACCTCCTTATCAGTCCTAAGTATTTACCATTCTTAAAAAAAATTGATATAGATTAACTAAGTTAAACTTACATAAATCCCACCAAGGTTACTCTTAATTACTCCATAGCCCTACTCTTTGCTTAATTACAAATAATTCCTTATTGTGAAATGTTTGGATACATAATTAGCATCCGGATACATAATTTTGAAGTTGAGATACATAATTTTGAACTTAAGAATGTAACAATTAATTACTCCATTTTTGTTCAGATACATAATTAGCATCCGAATACATAATTTTGAAGTTGAGATACATTATTTTGATTAATGAGATACATTCATTTTTGAAACTATTTGATCTAGATACATAATATATTAACTAGATCAAAAGAAGATACATAATTAAAATTATATATCCAAAAAATTGTGTTTGTGGATGTATTCATTTTTCTTAAAAAAAAATTAAAAAAATTTAGATTATTAATGAAAAGAATAAATTTTTTATGTAATTTAATAAAAATAAATTGTAGTGTTATGTAATTTCTCAAACTCTACTAATGAGCTTCATCAGCTTATTGGGCCTTACCTTTCATCTAACACTTGCGTCTTTTTACTTGGCCATAGTTCATGCAATTATTTTTTAAGAGATTTATTTCTGCTAACATGGGGAATAAGTTAGGCAAACAATTTGAACAACTTTGTCAAAATTACTATTACTTTACTACTATATATAACTGTGAAAAAGCTGGAGAAAATTGAAGGAAAGATGTTTTTTAAGTCTTGAATAAAGGATTGGTGATATTGACCAACTTAAAAGGTAAAACATAATTAGGAAACTTGATTAATTTAATTGTGGACTTGATTAATATTTTCAAAACTTTCTAATCTTTTTAAAAATACAAATCAACCCACGCCGCTCTCCTCTCTCTCATCTCTCTCTCTCGATAGTTTCTCTCAAACTTCTCCCAACCAACAGTTCTGCAAATTTCTCTCTTCAACCTCCGGCGATAAATAGTTTGTCTTTGAGTTTCTTTCCGACTTTCAACTATCAATCGACATGACAACATTGCTCTTTGGCGCTAACAACTTTGAGTTCCTTATCATCCCTTTTCTTCTTTCACAGATAAAAAATTAGGGCATTTTAGTTATGAATAAAAAGAGGAACTTGAGCCAACTTCTCTTCTAGTATTGGTTAACAATTTTAATATTTGTTGCTTAAATTTAAAATGGGGGCTAAAGAAAATCCTAATTTATGATATTTCTTCTCTTCTCTTTTCGGAGTGAAATATGATTTTTTGTTGTTATTGTAGTTCTTGTTGTTGAACTGTTGATTCGATTTGATGGTGTCTATTGAGTTTTTTTAAGTTTGATTTTTGTTATTTGTGTTTGTACAATCAAAACAATAGTGTTGGTATTTTTTGTCATTGTTGATGTTGTTGGTATGTGTGTTTTGTGTTGGTGTTGCTGGATTGATTTGTTGTTGTTCTTAGTAAAAATGGTGTATTTGATATTAAATTATGCTATTGTTGTTGTTCTATTGAACAAAATCTTGCTACTAATTTTTTTCTGCAATAGATGTTCCATCTAAAACAACAGATTTACCATCTGATGCAACAGATTTACCATCTGATACAACAGATGAACCATCAGATACGATAAATTTACCATCTGATGAACCATCTGTTAAATGAAATCCTATCAACTATTTCAATAGGATGACATGTCCAAGACTTTGATTTTATCCAATAGATCATTCATCTATTGCGACAGATGACCCTTTTGTTGGAAAGAATCTAAATAATATTGATAGTTGATAATAATTCCAACAGATCACTCATCCAATAGTTTCAATACTATTGTGATTTCTCCTAACAGATCACTCATCTGTTACAATAGATGAATGATCTGTTGCACAGACTAGTCATCTATTTCAACAGATGAATGATTTGTTAGAAGAAATCACAATAGTATTGAAACTGTTTTTATTATTTCGAACAGATTACTCATCCATTACAATAGGTTAATTATATGTTGCAACAGATAATCCACATATTGCAACAGATGTGTGATATGTTGAAAGTGTTATTTTACTATGTTGTACATGTTAGATTTACTGTTATTCCTTTTTAATGATGCATTAATCAATTATAATATTTTTTTTTCTATTATTTTTAAATAATATGACTCCTAAAAGAAAATAAATCGAATTAAGTCCAAGTAGAGGAACAAGTGAAGCAGCTAGGCTACATCCACCACTCTATGATCTTGCTTTACAAACAATAACTCAATCAGAAGCAGAAGATAATGAACATGGGGATGAGGAATTCTTCAAAAGAGATGATCCAAATGCTAATAGCCTTTCTACTGAAGAGTTGGTCAAAACCTTCAACATTGATACTTATTCTACGAGAATACAGTGCGACGGTGCCACTGATTTAACTGGTGATTTGGTGGTTAAGTCAGCTATGGAAAAATCTTTTGACGCCTTTAGAAAAATACTTCGAGACCAAAAATTGAATGCTTATTTCAGGGACAACTGCTTTGGGCAATATCTTGATTTGCTGGAGGACAAAAATGCCCATTTCCAAATGTCCATGGTATATTATCTTTTCAAGCATAGGTTTATGTATGAAAATAAAGATTAGATGGATGAGGTGTGGATAAATTATTGTGGCATGCCTATTTATTTTGTTTGGGAGGAGTTTGTCATAGTTATAAGACTAAAATATTATCCTCCTTCTTTATCTCAGCTTATACCTATTCTAACCTAATCAAAAAGCACCCCGCACACTCAAAAAAGGAAAAGGAAGGTCAAGTGATAGTGATGACTTAGTGTCCCTTGTTGATCCAAGCTTCAAAAGCAAAAATTTGATAGAAGCGTTGAAAGGTAAAAGACTTTCAAAGAAGCACAAGCAATTATTGTGCTTGGTTTGGTTTGTACATAATATTCTTTGGGCGAGAGACATTAACAACAATATACCACTTGGTTTAATAAATCTCTTTGGGGATCTTGAGACATTTAACAGCTATCCTTGGGGTGATGAAAGCTTCAAACTGACTATCAAATATTTGTTGACTTCGTTAACGCCAAAGAAAGTCAACTTATATGGCTTTCCATGGGCTTTCATGGTAAATATTTCTTTTATTGCAATTTATTTAATTTTTATTGAATAATGCTTTTGATTTATTGGTGTTATTTTAGAGTCTTAGGCATTTGAAGTCATTTCTTATTTGAGACAAGAAGTGAACTACCAAAAAGAAGTTTCATGTCCAAGAATCCTGAGATAGTTGTCAGCCAAAACTGATAAGAAAGCAAAATTTCTTGATCTCTTCAACCCCCGAAGGAAGCAATAAGTCTAATTCTAATTATATTTTTTGTTTTAATTAATGAATTTTTTTTAAAATAATTTAATCATCATTCTAATATATATACTGATTTATTTTAGATAGTGCATCTGTGTCTTGTTTCGACCAATCAAGAGTTGAAGATGTCATTTTTTCTTACCTTACGATCTGTTTAAACTTTATCAGACCCTAAGGTCATTGATAGAATAAAAAATGAGTTGTTTGGAGAAACAACCATTACAAGAAAAATAATTTTGGAGAGTGGATTTTTTATTGCTGATGGTGTTAGTGGTGATGGAGCTGTTGGTGGTGGTAGTGGTAATGGTGCTGCTGTTGGGGATAATGACGCTCCTCTTGAAGTTTTTAAAATAACAAACCATTATGATTATGATCATACTGGTTTTACAGATTTTGTCCTTCCTAGCAAATATTCTACATGCAAATGTCAAAATTGCAAGGTGAAACATGATAGTGTGATTAATGCTATTAATGCATTAACTGATTCTGTAAAGAAATTAATATCTAAGAGGGGTGTCATTCCATAAAATAGGATTTCCTATCCATACACACCATTAGAGATTAAGGCGGTTGAGAGGAGAAGGAAAGAAATCTCCAAGGCATTATCAAGTATTAAAAAAAAGTAAAATTGCAACTCCTCTATATTTGTCTTGCACTTTTGATTAATGTATAAGGTCCACAGGAGAGAAATATGAGCTGAAGAAGGTGAATATTTATCATCTATTCCAATAAACAAACAGATAGATTACATATCTGTTTCAACAGATGACACATCTGCTTAAAATTATCAAATAGGCATAGATATTTGTTGTAACAGATGACTAACTTATTGCATCTGATGCATTATATGTTGCAAAATATGTCTCATCTGTTGGAGGAAATCAAACAGGTTACCAACTATTTTAATTTGTCCCAACAGATGACCCATCTGTTGGGTTAAATTACAGTAAGACTTCCATACTATTTTAGGTTGTTCTAACAATGAGTCATCTATTCTAATATATGAGTCATCTGTTAGAAATTATCATACAAGTCTTCCTACTATTTTAATTTTCACCAACAGATGACCTATCTACTACAATAGATGGGTCATCTGTTGAGATAAATTAAATCAAGTCCACTTACTGTATTAGTTTGTCCAAACAGATGAGTCATAGGTTGCAACAGATGGGCCATGTATTGAAAATTATCATATAGGTCTTTCTCCTATTTTAATTTGTCCCAACAAATGACCCATTTATTACAACAGATAGATAATCTGTTGGGATAAATTAAAAAAAGAGGAAGACCTGTTTGATTTCCTCCAATAAATGAGTTATTTTTTTCTATTTTTTGTATCTCGGTGATTAGCATTAACAATTCTAGCTTTTTAGGTGGATGTCACAGTAGAAGCTACTGCTAATCCATCAACTGCTTTCAAAGATGAATAAAAAATGAAGTTTGTCAGTTCAAAAGAATGAAAGAATTACCCCCTTTGAAGGGTTCAACATCTCGGACGATGTTCCAAAACAACTAACAAAATTGATCAATGACTATTTAGAATAGATTACAGATAGGCTGTTAAAGTTTCATGCCAACAGATACATAAATTATTTTTAAATATATTGATGTATACGATTCTTCTTGTAAAAACATGACATAACACCTATAAATCACGTAGAAACAAAATGACAAACACTACAAAGTGAACCAATCGGGTCTTGATTTGGATATGTTTGATTTTGTTGTTGCACATCCTAGATCGAAGAATTGGTTCTACTTGATGTCACTGCCCCAAACTTGCTGGAATGATGAGGTTTCAATACCATACATATTACTATTAATACTTTATTTAATTATATTTGTGTATAAATTTTATTGTCACGTAATCTAAAATGTTTGATAATTGTGGAGCACATCGATGTCAATTTTTACTACCTCCAAAAGAAGGCTAAGTTGCAAACATAAGAACAATATAGATACACGACAAATAATTATTTGTACAAAATCTACATCAATAATTCCTATGATAGGTATTGTCAACAACAGTCAGAAGTTTCTCGAAATAAGGAATGCTTAATCAACACGTCAAAGGTTTTAGCATTCCAGCCATCTTATGTTGGCATTTGGTCGACGAAGTGTACATCCTAATTAATTATGGTGATGAATTGCATTGGGTGTTGGTTGTTGTCATTCTAAAAGAGAGGCACATCCGGATTTACGACTCAATATTGGGAAGGAGACAGCCTACTTACCTTGATATAAGTGGCTTTTTGGACCAAAAGATTCATACTGATTGGTCGACGATTGAAGCATACCAGGTTAAAATGGGTAATCCATTTGATGTATAATATGTTGAAGAAATTTATCAACAACCCTGTGGTAGCCTGAAAGTATCATGATTTAGTTTCATTTCATAAATTTCACGACGCTTACATTAATTGCAAGATATGGATTATCTAATTTTTACAAATACAGGGATAGTGGTCTTTTTGTTGCCGCTTACGCTGAGTATTTGAGCAGTCGATTGGAAGTATCAAATGATGGACTTAATGCTGGATTACTCTGTATAAGATATGCTACTCTTTTATGGAAATATGGAGAAGCAAAAACTCAGAAACCATACGCAAGCGACATTAAAGATCCACGACGACCAAAGTCGAATTCCATAGCACCGGATAATGAACAACTTGTCCATATTAAGTAGATCCTTATAGCTTGATTCTGTCAAAGTATTAACCTCTCCTTAGGAATTGTTGGCATCAAAACTTAAATTGTTTATTTATTTGGTTAGTAGATCATCTGTACCCATGATAATTTTTTACATTTGATTTATTTGTTGATTTATTTCATGTAATTTCTAAAGGCTTCAATTTATTTTATTTTGTCTATGAATTTTATTTTATCCTTAGATTTGAACTTATGACTTGAAATGGAATACTAGATTCGAATATTGCAACAGATAATGGATCTGTTGCAACAGATGACATATCTATTGGAAATTATCTAACTGATTTAGATATATGTTGCAACATGTAGGTCATCTGTTGGAAATTATCAAACCGGTCTTCCTACTATTTTGATTTATTCCAATAGATGACCTATTTGTTGTAACAGATAGACTATATGTTGCAACAGATAGACTTAGATATAAACATCTGCATAATGCAACAGATGAACAACCTATTGCAACAGATAAACTATCTATCAGAACAGATAGTTTTCATCAAACATAAAAATTGTCACTATATGTAAAGTGAGTTGAAAAAAAAAATTCATAGCGTTTGTGTTTTTACATCTTCTTCTATTACATACACGGGCTCCAACCTTTTAATTATTATCCCATAACCCCAGACCTCTTGCATCTTTGCCGTAATGTTATCGCACAGAAAGGTCGTTGGGTTGGTCATTTCTGTGCCGGTTAGTAAACATTCGATGTGTGCAAGCATGTACGACCCGTACACGGCATCGATTTGATTTTATGGAAGGTCGTTGTCCTTGTTTCGACCTTCAAAATCCCATTTTTCATTCAATATTTAGCTGGCAAGTGATTCATCAGTTTACTCTACCTCGACAAGTTAGGGAACAAGTCCAATAGTGGCTGCATCTTGGTAAGAAAACCGGACTCATCGAAGACAGGTAAGTTGCAGTCATAAGCCTTCATCATTTCCTCATCGAGTAGTATCTTAAGAGCTAGAAAATGTTTTAAGACCACATTCATGACTGCAAGAATTCTCTTTGCCTAGATCCAGTCCTTGCTGTATGGATATGGGATCTTCCCTCTAACATATTCAATCATATCTTTATTTCATTCGAACTTATAAACTAACGAATCAAATACTGGGCCACTGAGAGTTGACGCTAGTTGAATGAGTTCATTGTACCTATTCATGAAATTATTGTAGAAGTTGAGGTCCATTATCCCATCACCAGCATCATAAGCATCCGAGTACACTAATTGGCTGCCCCTCATGAGGTAGAGAATTTTATCAACATACTGTGATATATGAAGACAATTTTTAAATAGGGTAGTAATTTTAAAAAATAAAAAAAAGTTAAAGATGCAACCGATGGTCCATCGGTTGCACAGGGTTCTCTTAATCTATTAATAAATTACCCATCTAATGCAACTTATGCAACAGATGGATAATATATTGCAACAGATGAACCACCAGTTGAACTAGAATACCCAGCTGTTGCAATAGATGACATATCTGTTGTGTAGATTCTTCTTTATAGAATATATTAGAAGGCTAGGTTAGGAAAAGTAAACTTCCTGTGTCCACGTACGACACTTCCATATCTGTCATCTTCTTGAAGTCTTGGATGGGAAAGGCATTCATGCTGAAGGTTTTTGCGCGTTGCTTGGAATTTGTTATCTTTCTCAAAATAGCTTTTTGTTTGGTGTCAAGTTCTGCGTATATGTTCACCTTCTTCAATGGTCCCTAAACTTCATCAACTTTTGGAGGAGGAGGATTTGTAATTTCATTTGGTTTCCTATTTGAGAGTATATGTCTAATTGCTTTTTTCATCTTCCTAACCTAACATGACCCAAACCAAGCCCTAGTTATGTCGGGTGCCTCAGGCCCCACCCGAAATCGAAGACTACCCCCAGCTCCTAACCGTTACTGCCTTATGCCTTATTCAGATAAATCCCAAATATATATATTACAAGATAAAATGGAACAATCATAAATCAAATAAATTCAAATGGTGTCACCCCCAATACCCATACCAATGCCAAGGCTGACACCAATACCAACACCGCCTATGCCAACCTAAAGTAGTCACATGAAGCCTCTATTCAAAAGTAAAACAATATCCGGTCAGGACATGCCCCCGACCATAGCTAAAATCAATGCCCAATAAATAATAAAAGTATGTAGAGAAATCCATAACATAAAATGGAGCCTTCCGGAGTATGGAAGCTCATAACTTCAATCTAACACAAGTTGTCCCTCAATCCAGTCAATGTGTAGGAGTAGTATTGCTAATTCCTGTATCACATGGGGATACATTGCCCAAAAACGGGTTAGCGGGTGAACGCTAGCATGTACTCAAGAGTGAGGATAAAATAATGCCAACATTTAAAACCAAGTAAATATCCCAATGCAATCACATTCATACATATATATACATACACACACATCATGATGGGAAAGGGAATCTGGTTTAGCATGTATTTAAAACATTTAACGTGGGATTATGTAGCTTGGCCATCCTAAAACTGCCCATGGACTATATAGGTTCATCTCCCCCTACTGAATGGGCCCCGGAGCATGTTAGCCACATGAACTAGAGAAATACCTGAGATGACTAGTACATCTCCCAAAATATACGTGTGAACTAATGCACACGGTCACCAAGACCCACCTAACATCAACAAACGTGAGTTTTTAGTTTTGGTCCCTTCAGGACCACCACCTTCCACGGCTTTGCTAACACATACCCCTTTAAGCTCATATTAAAACCATTCACACATAACCAACCCATTACCAAGGAGTCTTATTTATAATCCATTAATTGTCGGTATCGTTACACCAACACTAGATCTTGAAAGTCTATCCATTTATGCCATACAAAAGCCATTAAACCAATTTGACTCCAGAGTTTCTATTTAAACCAATACCATGTCCACCAAGGCCTTTCCAATCCTTTTAAAACCATTTAAACCAATTTAGGTTCTATTATCCTTTTATGCAATGCAAGGTTTCCAACAATAGTCAAACTATGCAATAAAAAAACATTCTCATAGGCATTTTAACAAACATGTTGAGGGAATAAGATTTCCAAAACCAAAACCAAGTACCAATAGACCACTCCCATGCAACCATAAGTCCACACGATAAATATTACATGAAAACCCATAAGTAAACCATGGGAAAACATAAACCAACCATTTATAACGAAAGCCCCTAATACATATTTCAGACCCAAACAATACAACCAAAAAACCATGAAAACCATCCATGAAAACATGATTTTAGTTTGAACTAATAATGAGGGAGGAGTAACATGCCTTAGATAACGAAGAAGATGGAGAGAGACCACCCCTTAGAGCCTTAATTGATTGCTTGAAGAAAACCCTAGCCTCTTTCTTGAACCAAAAGCTTGAGAGAGATTTGAGTGTGTTTAAAGTGTTTTTGATGGAGAATAATAAGGTGAATAAAATCCTAATAATGTTTTAAGTTTTGGGGTTAAAAGAAGTTATCAAAGGAAATGTCCAGAATACCCCCAACTTAAGTTGTAAAAATTCCCGTAGGTGGGTACAGTTTTGTCCCCTTCAATCGTACCCACAACATACGAGTGTACCCTCCTTTCGTACCTTGATCAGAATATTGGACATCCCATTCTGTCCAATATATGACTTATTTCCCTAAGTCGTATCTTGACCGTACGACTCGATGGTCCCAACCGTACACAAGAAAGAAGCCAAAGGAATTAGTACTGGACAACATACAACTCCTCACCACGACTCGTACTCTATCCTTACAGCTCTTAGTGAGCCACTCGTACTCAAAGACAAGTCAAGTTACTAAGTTTTAGATCAAGTGAAGGACCAACCCAACGACCGGTCACCAACCATGTGACTCGTACCCACCAAGTCATAACCACACTAGAAACTCAACCACCAATCACTAGACACCTTACAATTGAGTTGGTCACCTAACTCATACCCTCATCATACGACTAGTATGATGAGTCATATGATTAATAGCAGGCTCAAAACTCAAGAAATTTGCAAGAACCCAAAACCCAGGGTGTTTCAATTCCTCCCCACTTGGATCATTCATCCCCGAATGATGGAACAAGGAAGTACAAGCATGATTTACATCCCTAGATGTCTCTACTCTTACCTTTAATACATAAAACAAGTATGCAAGGAAATCATTCTTTTCTTTAACTAAGTTGGAAAACAAATATGGTACGAAGAACATATACCTTCCCCATGAATTCCTGGATCAGAAAATAGGAATGGATACTTGGACTTTATGTCCTCTTCCGCTCCCCAAGTAGCCTCTTCCACCATGTGGTCCCTCCATAGAACCTTTATCGAGGACAAATCCTTGGTCCACAACTCACAAAATTGATGATCTAAGGTCTCAACTGGGATCTCCTCATAACACAAAAAAGCTGAGATACCAATATCCTTGATATGCACAACTTGTGATGGATTACCAATACACTTCCTCAACGTAGAAACGTGGAATACCGGGTGAATGGATCTCAAACTAGAAAGCATTTCCAACTCATATGCAATATTGCCGACCCTCCTCAAAATCATATAAGGGCTAACATACCGGGGACTGGGCTTCCCCTTCTTCCCAATCTGTATTACTCCCTTCATGGGAGACACCTTCAGGAACACCCTATCTCCTACCTCAAACTCTAAGTCCATTTGACTCGTATCTGTATAGGACTTTTGGCAACTTTAGACAGCCTTAAGCCTATCCTAAATCACCTTTAGCCTCTCCATATCTTGGTAAACCAAATCTTGGACAAATATATCCTCCTCTCCAACCTTGAACCACCAAATCAGAGACCTACACCTCCTACTATACAATGCTTCAAATGGAGCCATCCCAATGCTAGAGTGGTAGCTATTGTTTAAGCAAACTCTACAAGAGGTAAGTGCTCAACCCAACTACCACTATCGTCAATAATACAGGCCATTGTAGTTTGTTTCTTCAATTTTATTAGCAAGTACAGAAGCTATATGTCTCTATTTCTGGCAATCATCACACTGCACCTAGGCATTTCTTGGCTGCAAAGAAGGTTGATTTAGCTCATTCCGCATGATGTCCAAGTCCGAAATGCCAATAAGTATTTAACTATTGAAGAAGCAAAATTAGTTTAGGCATATTAGCAAATAGTGTGCAGGCAGCATCCAAGACTGATATTAAAATGAAAACTTTCTCCAAGAATCGGATACCCACGAAAAGAACTTGTGTATAATACAGAATACAAAATCTGAGAACAGCTTACCTTTTGCTTTACTGAGAAAAATCCAAATATATATGAAAAGTAGGCATGCAACTAATGAGCGAACAGTAAACAAACTAGTGCGATAACCGAAACACAATCTCTATTCTTAATGCAAGGAACAAATACTATACAAAAGCTCCGTCATCTATGAATCTATGAATCTCACTAACAATTCTGCAGGAAAAGCGTAAAATTAAGTTAACCTAAGCTCAAAGTAAAAATCCCAAAAATATATATGTAACCAGATTTAGATCAAAGTAAAGCATAAAATAATATCAAAATTCCTATTGAAAACTTATAACTAAATTCAATTCGAATTGATTTTCAAATTCCTAAAATGATTTAGATCAAATGAAACATAAATAAATTCAAGTCGAAGTAACTTTCAACACAAAATGATTTTGAAATTCCTTACAAGATTATAACTAAATTCAAATCAAAGCAAAACTAAAATGATTTATATATTTAACCGAAATCTATTGGAATTCAAATTTATTATTAACCTAAACAGAAGCTTGAGGAACATGATTTTCAACAAAAATGATAGCAATAACTGCAGTGCAGAGAAGCAAAATTAGGAAAAAGAAAATCAAAACAGCTAAAAAAGTAAAGATTTGATGGAAGGGGTGACAATAGACAGATTAAGAGATGAATGAGGCGGTGGAGTAAGGGATGAGAATAGATGCAGTAAGAGATGATTGAGGCGGTGGATCATCATGTAGTAAAAGTGAAAAAAGACTTTGGGAAAAGACCATTTTACCCTTGGAAGCAGGCATGACGACCATCACCTGCTTCCAAGGCTCTTCTATATATTAAAATATATTAACCTGAACTGAAGCTTGAGGAACATAATTTTAAACAAGAACAATAGCAATAACTGCAGCGCCGAGAAGCGGAATTAGGAAAAAGAAAACCAAAACAGCTAAAAAAGTAAAGATTTGATGGAAGGGCTGACAATAGACAGACTGAGAGATGGATGAGGCGGTGGAGTAAGGGATGGGAATAGATACAGTGAGAGATAACTGAGGCGGTGGAGCATCATGTCGTAAAATTGAAAAAAGACTTCAGGAAAAGACCATTTTGCCCTTGGAAGTAGGCATGACGACCATCACCTGCTTCTAAGGCTCTTCTATATATTAAAATATTAATTAGAATATAGATTGTGGAGTGCAAGTGATTAAATTCTTATATTTAATGACATAAACAATCATGTGAGAACAACCAATTTGAGACATCCTCATTTATTTATAGGAGTAAAATAATATTCTCTTTGTTTTATATTAGTTGGCTCCTATGGACTTGACACATCCATTAAGAAAATATTAATTAGGGACTTATATTACTAAATTAGCTTTATTAATTATCCTTTGAAAATATAAATTTAAGTAAATACACTTTATTTAGTTATTTAATGTTAAGGGTAGTATTGAAAGAATATAATAAAATTCTCTTGATTTCATCAAAGGAACAACTAAATTAAAATAAATATTTTTAGAAAGAGGACCAACTAAAATGAAACGAAGGGTGTATCAAATTAATATGATTTTTTAGTTATATAATAATTTACTTATCTAAATAATATTAACTTTTTCCCAAAAAAATCTATTAATACCTTCTTATTATGTAAAACATTATTTATTTTGAACCAAGTGTAAAAGCTAAAGGTTCTGCTCCCTATATCTATATTTATATAATTGATTTTTTGCCAGTCTTTACAAAATGACATATTTCTACATTTAGTAATAATATTGCTTTAAAATTTCATTTTATTTTTAATGAAATAATTTATAATCATAAAAATATTTATGATATATTTAGATCATAAGTTTTAAAAATCTATTTTTATCTTGTTAAACTTTGTGTCAAGTCATACTATCTTATCTAAACTGAGACAGAGAACAAACTATAAATTGAAAGAGGAAGAGAGAGCAATCAAATATTTCCACAAAAGTTACTATAATATTACTATCCAATTAGATCAGTCCACATGGAATGAACCTAAACGAAAAGGAATGAATGTGCATACAAAATAAAAATTTCTACTATATAGAAACATGACCAATGGAGCAACCAAGGGTAAGTTTGTCTTTTCATTCTCAATAATATCTTCCTATATGGAAGTGTCCCATCCACAATTAGTGTTTTCTACAACACTTTCTAGAATCATTGTTTGCACCAACCTACTGAACTTTGTATTGCATCTTCATTCAAGTTTGCAATCTTCTTCTTTTCTTCTTTCCTTTGCTTTGCTTTTCTGAAATTTCTTTATACTTTCCAATTTCTTCCGCTTCTCTTCTCTTATCTTACTTCACCACTGATAGATCTTCAATTTCTTTACAGATCTTCTTCATACACTACAACCCATAATTGTTGCAGTGTATGTTGTAACCCACATAATCCACCCAAACCCAACTGGGTCTCTTTGCTTTATTTCCATCGAAGTGGTAATTTAGAATTCTAGGTATATGATAGAGTAGTCTTGCTATTTAGGATTTAAGTTTTATTTTACCGGATTTGGAGTTTAATGATGACGTCAAAGCTTGTGGGTGTTAGTACTACTCAGAACTAGAAAGATATGTACAGAAGCATGTCATATGATAACATTAAAGGATTATCAGATGTCCCACTTCAGTTTTCTGTCTTTTTCTTCATGCTTTGTTTTGAGTACATATTTGTAGGTTAAATTAGTTCGTTATTGAAATTTCCACCAACTAATCGTGCAGACTAAATTTATGAAATTTTATTTGACATGCAGTATTAAATTGGGGATTTTGAACTATTTCTACTAGGTTTGAAGCAACGATATGTGTTTCTTCAAATTTATCCATTCACTGTATGTTTAACAGATGTCTGGTGGTTTCAGCCTCTTTTTTGCACATATAGCATCTGCTTGGTAGCTGGAAATTCCTTTTCTTTAGATTTTCTTGGGTAATACATGCCTCATATAGATCTGTCCAAGTGAAACAAACAACCTTAAGAGGTAGCTTGGTCCTCCATATGAGTCTCCAGGGTAGTTATCTATTAAGGGGTTTCAAGAGCATAACTGATTATAACCTTCCTTTACTGTGTAGACACCCCACTATGATACCCCCTATTTGAGCTTGTCGGCTGTCTAACGACTGATGTGATACTGTTGTAATCTTGCAAAAATATCTAACAACTTATTCACTTCCCAATCATGCATGTTTTTTCTGAATGTCAGGTCCCAATTGTTCCCATCTTTGTTAGCAGTGATTACAGAGTCAGGATCTTGAGCTATTCTAAACAAGATTCAAATTTCATCCTGAAAAGTCTTTTACATTATTCCATTTTATAAGAAAGAGTTTTTGTTAAGAGAAATGCTTTTTGTGGAATATTAGAGAATTAAAAAAAATCTAATGGTAAGTTATGCCCAGGAAAAATATTACCAGAGATTAGATTATTAACCTATAAAATATTTGTGGAGATTTAACTATTGGTTGCTTGTATAGTCTTAGATACAAAATCCAAATATGAATAGACAACTTAAATGTAGCATTTTATTGCACTTATGTCTCATCAGATGTGTCTGCCTATGCTTATGCTCAGAACTTCACGTGAAAAACCTGCTTTCTATAGTTTAGTTTGTGTCATCCACTTTGAAATCTCACGACTTAATAATTTGATATGGACAGGTAGGATATTCAATTCATATAGGCGGGCTAATATGATTGGACGTGGAAGAACTGTGTGTTGATTCTATGTATATTACAGTTTGGGCATCTTCGCTAATTCCATTTTATATGTGGAGGATAGAGAACACCATCTCAATAATGGAAGATCATTTTGGGCGTCAGCTGCAGATTTTATTTGCTTTAGGCATTGAATGTTCTTTTTTCTTTCTTTCTAATTTCAAATCTTTATTTTTGACAACTGTCTGAAGTTTATGATATTGCACTTTCTATTTGTTTTTTCTTTGCACATAGTTCAATACTGTTGGTGTAAATATAGTTTAACTGCAGAAAAGCAAAAACAATAAAAAAAGGTTGAAAACAAAAGATGGTAAATTTGTTGTGTCTTTGAATTTAGTAAGTGAAGTTGAATTATCCATCATTCTCGGTTGTTTTCAAGAGCGAGAGTGTTGTAAAATACAAACGTGTGGTTAAAAATATAGGAAGGAATGCAAATGCGATGTATGAGGAAAAGGTAAATGCACCATCATCCGTGGAGGTGAAGGTGACTCCAAGTAAGCTCAGTTTCAGTGAGGAAACGAGTAGTTTATCATACGAGATTAGTTTTAGCAGCAATAGTGGAATTGTTGGGTTGGAGTAGGTGAAGGGTCTTGAATTGACATTTGGATCAATTGTGTGGTCTGATGGAATTCACAATGTGAGGATTCCAATTACAGAGCATTGGTTATCTTCCTTTGCTGCATTTTATCCTATTTGATGATCATGAGTATGCAGTAGAAGGTGTTCTTTGCTCAACTGCAGATCCATAATGGTTCAATGACACGAGGGCGAATTTGGAAAGGGTAAAATAAATATTGAAGGACCATCTTCCTATCGAAATAATGCTAAAATTTTTATTGGTGTACTGTTTTATTATTTCTAAATGTTTGTCAGCCATGTACACTTGATGATTTGAATACGTGATTATGAGGTAGAACATACATGATTCAGTCTCTTTACTACTTTAAATTATATTGACTTAATTGATATTCCCCTACAAATTAGAAAGTTGTTGGCATTGTCATTTTATAATCTTACTGCAAGATCACATCATTGATTAATTTTGAAGCTTCTATCTGAACTATCAACTATTGCAGACCAATCATTTTCTGGTGTTGTCATCTAGCTTCTAAGATTTCATGGACATAACAAATTTTTCATGCAGTACTTGAGCGTTAGGGCCTCTACATAGAAAGAAAGTTGTGTGTATTGGCCTAGATCAAAGGGAAGATATGCCTATGCTTTTTCAAAGGAAAGTAAGCCAAAATATAGGCCAATTAAATTAATATATTTGTGCCACTGTTAATGGAATCTCATGAATCAACATGACATTGGCACCATTCTTATATTTGCTAGTTGATGCAATGGTCTATAACGACTCGATTTTCTGGAACCGAAACGTCACACGGTGCTCATGATCCCGAAGGACCACAAGCCAAACCTCTACTGATATTTGTACCTGAATACTGGATAATATAGATAATAAATGTAGAAACTAGCCATAAGGTTTAAAATATCTAAAAATACTCAAAATTGAAAATTGAATACTGATACATCTGTCCGTAAAGACTCTAAATTGTCTGAACTGTGGAGTTGATGGGACATGTCCCCAACTAACTCCGTATACTAAAAATAAATAAAATCTGATACAAAAATGATAAAAGTATCATCCTCGAATAAAGAGGACTTACTGCTACGTCTACTGCTGCTGGCTAGGACTGAACTGCTAAGGTTACTCTGGATCTCGTGTCTTTGAACCTATGATGTCAAATAAAACACCATAGCGCAAATGCGTCTGTATGGGAATGTACCGAGTATGAAGAAGAGGTAAGGCTAAATGCAAGGGCTTATGCAAGAACAATTACTTAACTGAATAATCATGAGAGTACTGAATGAGAACACATGCATGAACTATGAACTATAACTGAAATCATCGTGACTCAAAATACTGAAACTCAGATACTACTTTACTGCTGTCTGAAATCACTACTAATGCCTGAGATACTGAACACTGAATCATCTAATACTGATAATTGAGTACTGGAGTTGAGATCAGTCGTATCTAGCCAGTGATCTGAAAAATTTATAATACTGAAACTGATTAACTGAATCTACTCATATCAATGACTAAATTCAGAGCTTTCTACTCTCGACTGACTGCATCAGAGATCAAACCTCTCTAACTGATGATTTCAGAATCTACTATCAATGATAAGAGATGATCATGTCTGAATCTGACAATAAGAATACTCAACTGAATCTGAGACTGAGATCAAGCCTATCTGACGGGTGATCTCAGGATCTAATAATGAGATTACTCAACTGAATCTAAGATTGAGATCAAGCCTATCTGATAGGTGACCTTTAGAGCTAATAAAAAAAATACTCAATTGAATCTAAGACTGAGATCAAGTCTATTTGATGGGTGATCTCGGGATCTGATAATAAGAATACTTAATTGAATCTGAGAATGAGATCAAGCCTATTTGACGGGTGATCTTGGGATCTGATAATGAGATTACTCAACTAAATATGAGACTGAGATCAAGCCTATCGATGGGTGATCTCTAGATCTGATACTGAATAACTTTATATAGGACCAAGCCTATCTGACGGGTGGTCCATGAATTAATGGAACTATCTGAGTTCCTCAATGAGATAGATGACTGTATCTGAAAGTCCTGATTTCTGAAGATTGATTCTAAAATTATAACTGTGGTAAGTAGTCACTTAACCAACATGCCCCGAATCTCAATTGGTGGGGTCCAACCTATAACTCCAGCTGGAAGAGTGTCAATACCGTTCCACGAGTAAAGACCTCTCTGGTCAAGCCTATCTAATGGTGACCCTCGCAGGAAGTCAAGCCTAAGGAAATATAATAGTCAAGCCTATCTGACGAGTGACTAGCCTTTCCTGATGGGTGACTCCTGTATCCTGCACTGGAAACGCAGTTCTGGAGTTCAGGGATTGCTCCTAGCGACTCTGTCTCTCTGATGGGGAGCCTCCATTCCTGCCCTCACTCGGTGCTAACTCCTACTCCCAATTGAAAGACTCTGAACTGATTCTTTACTGAACACAAACTAAGCTGAATCTGATACTGATCATGTTTCTCGAATGGTCTGACTGAGTTAAGCTGAATTCACTTGGTTCCATATCTGACGAAATACTACTGAACCTCGTTATCTAACTGAATGACACTAAGCTTTGAATAGAGTACTCGATCACTACAGAGGTCAGAAATGAACACTTGAATACTACTAGATCTGAGTTGGGTACAGAACTAAGGCTAGATTATTAGCGATACTGAGATTACGGCGATTACAAAGATCACTGAGATTTCTTAAATTCTGTATCTATCTGAGAATATAGAGTTTTATAACTCGTTGAATTCTGAGAATCATGGATCAACTAGAATTATCATGAAAACTGATACGGGCTCTAGACAACAGCTAAATTGTCGGGTATAAATACCCCCAGGACTCGATAACATAAAAGTAAAGCATAACCATTCTTGAATTATCAAGACCATGGACATTCGTTCACCATCACAATCACTACAGCATCTCTTCAAGCATTTGGGAATCATAAACATGTGATAGTATAGGGAGACATGCTATTGGCTCATACTCCATTCAACAAGATCTTGCATCAAACATTTAGTATGTATCAAAGAGAACATAATTGGGGAATTTCATGCTATCATGTTACAATTCATCCACTAAGGCTTTTCAACAAACACTTAGCATGCATGGGCTTTCACACAATTGGGGATTTCTAATCAACAGGCTAGAATGGCTCTAATTCCTTCACATAAGAATTTTATCAAATATTTGAGGAGAATGCTTTGCTTATTCAACAATTTCTACATCTAATTGACATGAACACATCACTTCACAAGCAACTTGAAGAGGGTTTATCATGAACATCACATGAATATCACATACTAAGGTCAAAGCTTGAAAACCTTGTAAACAAACATGAATCACAACTCAATAATAGCATGAACATCAATTTCAACTCACATGAATCATGAAAATTCATAAACATAAAAGCTTTGAAATTTAGAAAAGGGTTCTTGAGCTTCTTGGATAAAAGGGACCCAAGAATCAACATCTCCATACCTTAGAGAAACTCTTTTTTGAAAGTTCTTGGAGAGATTCTTGATTTCTTGATTTATCTTGATGAAGAAGGAAGGGTTTTGATTTTATAGAAACCCTAGTTTTTTATGTTGAAGAGAATTGAGAGAAAACAATGATATTTTGGATAAAATAAGGTCAAATCCCATGTTAAGGAGTATATATAGGGGTTGGGAAAATACCCTTTTTGCCCTTGGAATTAACTGAAAAATCCCGATTTTACATGCTGGCGTGACGCGCCATAATCATGTCAGCTCACTAGAAATTGGACAATCGGAAAACTGCTTGATGGCGCGACGCGGTGGAAATGCGTTGCCACCTTGGTTGCGAACTGGAAAGGCACCGCGATGCGGTGGAATCGCGTTGGTGCACTGGAAATTGACAATTCTGAAATTAAGCCTTGGCGCGATGTGCCATAATCATGGAGGCTCACTGGATTTTAATGATTGCCATTTTGGCTGGCTCCGCGATGCGCTAAAGTGCCAGGTGGCACACTGTCTCACTAAAATAGCTTTAACTCTTTGCTCGAGTGTCGAATTTGAGCAATTTTGGTATCGATGAAAAGCTTATTCAATTCTCTACATGATAAAAAGTCGATATTAGGGAAATTCTACATGGTTTAAAATTCTTATCACTTGGGAAGAAACTTCTCAACCTTTTAGGGCCGGATTAACACTCCACTGAACACACTTTAAGGCTCAGACTACGAGAGAATTTTTTGGGGTCTTATAGGTCTAACTGTAAAAGGTAGCCAATAGGGCCATACCTTTTGAAATACTCGAGTTCTTCGAGCATTTGAATATAGGTATCAAATGAATGGCAAAAAATACTATAAATAGCTTTAGTAAAATAACATTGACTACCAAATGCTAGTGGTTCTGGTTAATGTTCTTTTCTAAACAATTCTCCTTGAGCTTGACGTTGGCTTTGCTTCTTTCACGAATATTGAGAGATCTGGTCAATCTTTAAAACAAAATAGTGGAAAAGTAGTTTTAGATTTTCATAAATGCGTGAGAGATTCAAACACATAAAGAACTAGCCTAGATGGATAATGCTAGGAAGGTGATAACTCATGGTACTGAATAATAACGAAGGTTGTCTAGTTGAAATCCACAGTGGTTGCTATTTTAATAGCCAGTGAAGAGAACACATCTATCCCTAGGGTTGGCGTGGATGTGTTAGTGAAGGACGGCCTACTTGATAAGTTAAACCAAGGCCCCTGTAAGTAGCTATATGAGCTATTATCAGATATCAAGTTCTTTTCCATAGACATACTGAATTTACCTATAGTGTTAACTCTTCTACATAGATTCTGGAGTATCGAGACATGGTCTTTGAAAATATTATAGAGGTCGTGGAAGCTATTGCTAAAATCTTGACAGGAGCTGGGCTTGAATATTTCTGCTACCATAGTGATAGCTCTCTGGAGGAGCGCAAAAAGAATTTGCTTGATTTCCAGCAGGAATGTGGTGTTTTTGCGTGCACGGATGCTGCAACACGTGGTATTGATATTCCAAATGTGTCACATGTTATTCAGGTTTGTTTTTAAAGTGAATGCATTATTTCTTATCTCAATCAGTTTCTGGGGTTAATCAACTACTTGTACATTGATTTTATTAGAGGTGCAAGATAAATGTACTTATGGAGACCGACAATCAGAACATCTAACCTAGAAGTTTATAAAAATTGAAGTTTCAAAAAGATTTTATCGTCTTTACAACTTATGCCTCACTGTCATAAAGTCGTTCAATTTTTGTGCATACCTTTATTAGCATTGTAGTTTCGTATACATGTATTTTGCCGTTATTTTTTTCCCCTCATTCAAGGTAGAGTTTGCCTCGTCCGCTGTAAATTTTTTGCACAGGGTCTGTCTCTCTCTCTCTATTTTTTTTTTAAAATTGATAATGTTGCACGGGACTCAATCTTTTAATAGTTGCTATCCATGTGCTCCATTTTTTAGGGTTTATATATTTGACATTGGATTGATAATTTTCAATTACGCATGACAATTATGATACTCTAACGTAACTTGTAGAAAGTTGAACATAAAACTTCTCCGTAGCAAAAAATAGTAAAAGAGGAATACTTATGTACGGCTGGGACCAATTAAAACAAATTCAGTTGTTAATTCAGTACGTATATATCTACTATATCTACACATATATACCCATCTGCGTTTTAATCAACTTCTAAAAAGAGAGGAGATCAGATAAAGAAGTGGTGCATTGATGTATGCATGTATGTATAAGGTAGAAAAGTTTGGAACAAGAATTGATATAGCTTCTTAACCTGTTTGCTTTATCTCAGTTGCTTTGTTCTCTAGCATTATATCGCATTACTCTTAGAATCCATGATATGCCTCACCATATGGGGAACCAACCTTGTCAAAATAGTTGGTACTGCTATTTATCTTATTTTGTTTTTGTTTAAGAGAGGGGAATATGGATAACCTAATCAAGGTGATAAGATATTGCATGAAACCTCAGAACCGAAGTACTGAAAAGAGTGTCTTAAGGGTCGTGATTGAGTAACCTTAAACCAAAGTATTTCTATTGACTATCAAATTGACATAACTTTAGTTATTTGAATCACTAAGGTCAACTTATTTATCACCTATCTAAAACTTTCCAGTCAATTAGTATTGGTCATGGATACATTCTCCTTTAAAGATCACAGGATTAGTATTAATTTCAAAAAGAGATCACAGAATTAGTATGTTGATCTCTTGTTCCCTTAATATGGGACATATAAAGAATAAATCATGGGTCTCGAGTATTCAAACGATTATCAAGGCTATGTTGTTTTTATTGAAAGAAGGTGTTGGTGTTGGCCACAGCAAAATAAGTTACTGGTAGAAAGGACCAAATCCCAAGCGTTTCTAGCCTAGGCTGTTTGCTTTTTTTTTCCTGATTGCACAAATCCATGTACAGTTGTTTGATGTCTTCTTTAGCTAAAGTTCCTTATTGAGTTTGTGGTATTATTACCTTTATTTGTGTCGTATGTAAATCTATCTCATTTCTCCCCTCTAAGGTTGTAATTATATGCATCAGGTTTTCAGCCTGGACAAGTATTATTGGTTCATCCCCACTTACTCAGAAGAATATTTAAGAAAGATACCTGTTCTTCATGGTCTTGAATACCCGTCAAAGCCTGAACTCGAGTCCTAAGAATTATAGGGGTCATCAAGTATATTACCAAGGTGAGTTTGTTTTTCTCTTTTTCTAACAATCATAGAGTAGTACCTAACGCCCATCCTACGCGATCACATCTACTAGCGCTGTGCAGAAACTAAAAGAAGATATAGTAGAGGCCTGAGTAGCCAGTCAAAGTATGCAATGATATGTATCGATAATCATTATTTGACTTGAGTATCCGTTTGGGGAAATGGGTTGTGTAAGATAGAAATTTTGCTTATGTCTCAAGTCTGACAAATGGTTTTCTTGTAAGATCAAATGCTTGATTAGAAATGTAGGTTGATCTGTGATTCAAGTATTAAATGTAATTTGATTGTTCGGAAGTATCTGGTTATCCTACTATAAAAGTTTCACAGCCCTGTTAGTTTCTTTATTTGCCTCTATAACTAGAGAGTCTCCATTTTTAGACAGTAGAGAAATTGTGGTAACTTGTCGTCCTTATAAAATTTCTTTGTGATTTGGTTTATATGACCCCTTTAATGCAGTTCATAGGTGCATGCAAACAACCACCAGTTTTTGTGTTGTTATGGAGTATCTGTCAGAGAGTTCTTTGAGAGCATACCTCCACAAGCTTGAGCATAAGTCCCTAGCCCTGGAAAAATTAATGGCACTTGCCATGCATATTGCTCATGGAATGAAATATATTCATTCATATGGCATTATTCATCGGGACCTCAAACCAGAGAATATTCTTATCAATGAGGATTTTCACCTAAAAATTGCTTGTGAGGAGGCATACTGTGATCTCCTGGCTGATGTCCCAGACACTTACCGTTGGATGGCACCAGAGATGATCAAGAGAAAATCATATGGAAAAAAAGTTGACGTATATGGCTTTGGACTCATTATATGGGAAATGGTGGCTGAAACCATTCCTTATGAAGATATGACACCAGTACAGGATGCTTTTGCTGTTGTAAACAAGGTATGATCTAATATTTGGTACCTTCTTATTCATATATTTATGGAACTCTTGTAATATTTTGTTATTTATGAACTTTATATTTAGTTATGAAACAAATACTTGTGGATAGTGGAATAAATAACTTTGATCTCTACATAGCTGAACACTTTGATGTGATAGCAATCCACGTGCCCCCAAACCTCTATCTGTCCTCCCAGTAAATCCCCTCTCTTGATGCTTCTTCATAACCTTTGAATTAAAAATATATTGAATCCTAAATGAACTTATTTTTGAGACCTTTTAGAATATAAGACCACCTATTCATGGGGACTGCCCTCCATCTATGAGAGCTTTAATTGAACTATGTTGGGCTTTGCAACCTGAAAAGAGACCTGAGTTTTGGTAGATTCTGAAGGTACTGGAGTAGTTTGAATCATCAGTCTCTCATGATGGAACTTTGAATCTTATTCAAAAGTTAATTTGTTAAGATCACAAGAAAAGGGCTTCATCATTGGATCCAAAAGCTTGGTCATGTACATCAAACTGCTGCATTACATCAAAATGTTTCATCAATGCCCATGCCAAAACCTACATTTGCTTGAATTTTCTTGATGATCTAACTTTAATAGTTTTGCCAGGTCTCTGTGTAATGAAACTATTTTTGGTTACATACCGTTGTATATCTCTATTCTATTACTAAGCCAATGTAAATTATTAGACTTTAGGTGTGCATTGTGGTGGCCTCTGTTATTTTACCTGATTGGTACACAAAGTATGATCATTAATTCTTGAATGCAAGTGCCATCTGTAAGGATAGCCTTTGTAATTTTGTATGATGGGTACACAAAATATGATCATCAGATTTTGGATGCAAACGCCATATGTAAGGTTAGGTTAAGCTGAATGGAATAAATTCTGCACTTTTAAGTGGTCTATTATATACTTGTTAAACCAAGATAATCATTGCTAATAAAGATATAGTGCTTTTACTTGCACATTTTCCTGAAATTTTCTGCTAAGGTTTGTGATTTTTGTATTTTACTGAAGCGTGACACCTACACGCTGTTGTTGATTGTTAGTGATATAACTAATGCATCTTGTTAATTGTTGCATGTGATTTGCTACCCTTCTTTTGCATTTTGTTATCGGTAATATTAACTGAAACACTGCCACATGTCATTTTTTGACATTAAAGTTACAATGTTGATTTAGAGAAGTTGATTGGTTGACATTGGATTTACTTATCAACTCAATATATCTGTCTGCCAACAGGTTGTATGAATAAATATTATCAATCCTTTTAGATCTAAATATTCTCAAATTTTTTTCAGAATTATTAAAAAAATTTGATTTATTCCATACGAATACATCACATTTTTTGGATATGTTACTTAATTTTACATGGATCAATTACTTACTTTTACACAAATACATTATATTCTTCCGTGGTGTATTTAAGCTTATAAGTAAAATTAATGATATGTAATTATTTAAAAATATTGAGATTTCAAATAGTTATGATAATTAAAGTTGTGGTATGATTCTCATAAAAAATTATATCAAAATCAAATGTGTTGGGCACGGCCAATACCTATCTAGTAGATAAAAGAGAAGCCAATAGCTATTGGCCACATTTGCTCCTTAGCATGCTGTGATGAGGACCAAATTAAACTTTTTCCCTGATATATAGTAATTTATTTATTGTTTCTTCTTAATTCATTCAAAACTTGTGGTTTTCATGTATACAGACACACGTACGTACATAGATAGTTATCACTTTTATTTGGGTTCATATATATGTTGGTAATATGGGCTGGATGATTTAAAGTTGAATTATTAGCTAGTATTAGTTAAGTCAAGTAGCTAGCACATGGATCGAAGTCATCAAGAGAAAAAAGATGGACCAACTAGGAAAAATTAAAGTTTGCTATGTTAAGCCAGCCTGGATAACTACACTCAAGGTCGCTAAAGGAATAATAAATAAGGAAAACAAGAGAAATTTGTTGAAGGAAGCTTTTGTATTAGAGAAAACATAATTGATTTTACTTGAGGATTTAAAAATGAATGGTCCCTATCTATACTAGTTACCCAAGAGCAAGTGTTTAAATATTACTCCTAAATATTACTCCTATATCAGTTGTTACACGGGCCCTTCACAAGTAAGTCTTCTTTCTAGAATTCTCTATAGGTTAAAAAGTTGCAAGAAATTTTTAAAAATTTCATAAGAATCTAAGATCTTTCTAGAAAAATCTCCATAGTTTTCTAGAAACTTCCCATAAGTTCTAGCCTCCCTCTCATGTAACCATCCTACAAGAGAAAAATGTGTATAAAATAAAATCTAAGTAGAATGGTGATTTGCCCGATTACCACACTTTTCCCCACATGATGTTGCAACGATATTGGTGAAGTGTTGTTGCATATATAAGGTTTAGGATCTTGCCTTTAAATTCCGACAAGTTTGTATCTCTGCCATGTGGCCTTCTCCAACGAATGTCTCTTCTAATGGACGAGAAATATTGCAATGACTTTTTTATTGTTGTTTTTGCCTAGCCTGATAATTGGTGATAGTGTTAGAGTACGTGCCCTACTAATTACTTACTTTAGTCTAGTGATTGCCTATTAATGGAATAGGTTAACTAATGTGTTCCTATCTATCTAAATCAGTAAGTAAATTGCATAGTAATGTTTATGTGGAAAACACTCGGCTCAACGAGGTGTAAAAAACCAATGACCTGTGTTAGGGTTTGTGCCCTGATTTTCTTACTATATTTAAGTTTTACTTTTTCTTAGAAGGAAAATAAAATTTATCATAATTACTTTTACTTTTCCTAAAAGAAAAAAATATAATTCTTTTCCATATTTGGCTAACCTCTTTCTTGGAGAAAGGGTTTTGGACATCTATAAATAGAAGGCCCCCTTCTCATACCATAACACAATAACATTCACAATGTAGTCTTTACAGAGTCTTTGTTTAGGGGGGAGATTTCTCCAATAGGTTTAATATTTTTTGATATTAGGTTTTATAATATGTAGGCCGATTGGCCAAAACATATAATAATTTAATGCTTTTAGGTATTATTTTCTTTGTCGTCTAATTTATTGTCTCAAAATTTGCAAACTTTAAGCTTCCGCATGACGCCCTCTAAATTTCGAACCCAACAAGTGGTATCAGAGCCAATGGTTCAATGATCAGATGGTTCGATTGTGGATAGTTTAAGATCAAAGTTGCAACAAATTTGATGATAATGAAAATATATGTCCAAAATCTATATATGGAGATAATTGTCAGTCATATTTTCAACAATCCTGTTGTTACATATTTGAAAATAAGCTCACTTTTAACCCTGCAAAAGGGCTCCAATATTTTTAACCCGAAAAGGGCTAATATATTTTTTGACCCCAAAAGCTCCATTTTTAAACATGCCAAACAGCAGTTATATATGAAGAATATATATGAAGAACGAAGATCATGCACAAGAAGAAGGAGGATCAAGAATATTTTGAAGAAAATCAAGTCAAAAAGGGGAGATTTGTTAGGGTTTTTTGCCCTGATTTTCTTACTATATTTAAGTCTTACTTTTTTCTTAGAAGGAAAATAAAAGTTACCATAATTACTTTTACTTTTCCTGAAAGAAAAAAATATAATTCTTTTCCATATTTGGCTAACCTCTTTCTTGGAGGAAAGGTTTTGGACATCTATAAATAGAAGACCCCCTTCTCATACCATAACACAATAGCATCCAGAATTTAGTCGTTTAAAGAGTTTTGTTTAGGGAGAGATTTTCTCTCTAATAGTTTTATGTTTTCTTTTATATTAGGTTTTTATATGTAGGCCAATTGGACAAACTATATAATAATCATGTTTTTAGTATTTTTTTTCTTTGTCGTCTGAATTATCACCACGATAGTTTGCAACTAATAGCTTCCACATGACGCCCTCTCGATTTCGAACCCAACAACCTGTACATCTACAGGACTTAACCCCAACTCCACTAAAATAATTGAGCCTCAAAAAATGAAAAATTAGAAGACTCTTGTAATCTAGGAATTAAACTCTAACTCCTAATTCAACAAAAACACAAACCTTCCCAAGGCAAATGTTCCCAAGTCTTTGAGTTACCAAAGTAGAAGACAAAGCTCCTAAATCAATTTATACTTCACTGAGACTAAACAACATTACAATTTGAGAACCAACCTAATACATAAAGTATAAGACTCCTTAAATCTAAGTAATAGGAACAGGTTCAACTCAGGTTGCTTCAAGCTTTGGAACTTCACACGCAATTTGTCGATATGTTTCTATCTTTGTAAGTGTGTGAGTAACGAAGCGAGTTACTCCCTCGATATATAATGACTTTTCAAAGAGTCCCTCACCGTCTACTTTCTTTTACTTTGTTGCGTAGGACTCTTCAACTCAACCTACTTCTTTGTTAAGTAAAAGTCCTTTTTTAAGTGAAACTTCTTGCTTTGGTAGAACTCCTTCTTCAACTTGATCTCCTTTTTTGAGTGAAACTCTTTCTCTTTATCTTATCCATAAAGTATTGTATTCAATTACAACTTATTTTTATTACACGTGATCCATCAAGAGCGTAAGAGGTCTTTTCCATTCTCAAGAGAACTTATCCATTCCAGCGTTCAACAAAACTTGTCCACTTTCCTTAGTGACTGTGTTTATGTGGTTGGACCAGCTTGAGAAACATGTTTCATTTATATGTAAATCATCAAAACTTCATTGATCTAACAAATTCCCCCTTTTTGATGATGACAAACTTTAATTCCCTGAAACACTTAATCAATAAAAAAACACTAAAAATAAAACAAATTAGTCATTAGGTTATAAACATTTCACAACTCAATATTCCCCCTTTTGACATCATCGAAAAGATGGTTCAAGACAAGCCATGAAAAAATTATTTAATAATTCATGTCCACTTGGGCTATCACTAAACAACCAAAATATGAAAGAAAAGACAATTAAGGCATAAAAGGTGGGAAAAATGAGTTTAACGAGCAAAAGAAACTATATTATTAAAACCACCAACAAATAATAACAAATAATCAATCTAAAAACAACTAGATGAAATAGAAAAGAACTCTTAGGGCCTTAAGAGTTGGTAAAGATGAAGGAAACAAAAAACTAGGTGGTCTGATATTCACTTTCAGCGCTTTCATGAGCAAGATCAGCCTGAAGGGACTTGATTTTGGCAAGAAGCAGTATTATCTCAGCCTCATGAGTAGACAATGTAGTATTCTTGGCAAGAAAATTTTGAAAAGCATTAATATTAGCAAAGAGCTCCTCTTTTTCACTATTATGAACAGTTCGAGCAAGGAGGATTTCAGTTTGAGCAACTTTCCAAGAAGTTGGCTGGCCCTTTTTAGATGTTTCGCGTTCCACCAACTTTTCCAAAACCAATTCAGCAAACATATTTCTCAGTCAGATCATAGGATTAGCAGAACTCCCCATTGGTTTAGAGTTTTCTTTGATCTTACAGTTTGTTCTTCGCTGAAATATGTCATCCTAATCGAAATTTGAGGTATCATAAGGAATGAGTTTTACAACTCGTTTCTTGATAGGAAGGATGAACTGTGGAGAAGGTTTTCTCTTCTTACTATTGTGCAAACAATTTGAAGAGAGATCTGAATGCAAATCATTAGAAGGGGATGAAGAGAAAGACATTTAGAAGAAAGTAGAAATACACATTGAATGAAAAGAGACCAGTATGAGAGTTGATTAGTGAGTGAGGGAATGTGGGATATATAGGATGTGATGATGACAAAATTTTAGGTGAAGAAGATGTCTAATAGTAGAACGTTTGCAGTGTTTTGTACAAGATGGACTCTACAGACCCAATTAGTTTATGAATCAAATAATCTTACTTGTTTAATCAAGCTGAATCTAGAAAGAATTAATGGATATGATACCTTTTGAATTTTAAAATACAGCCAAAATCACTTGTATGAACTAATATTTCTACACAATTACATAATTTTTTTAGTTCAATCAAAATTCTGGAATTAGGATACACAACTTAACATGCAAAAACTGAATTGTTCAATATTTTATTCAGGACAAACAAAAACTAAGATTTAACAAAAACTAAGATTTCTAGTCAATCATTGAGGGGATCTTATGCAATCTTAATCATCTCTAACTCTAATCTATTCTTTCAAAATGCTCTCTAATAAATGCCTTTGTGAAAATATCAGTTATTTGATAATCTGTAGAATAGAACATAATTGATATAAGACCTTTTCAATGATATCTCTAAGAAAATGGTGTCTAATATCTATATGTTTAGTTCTTTGATGTTGCACAGGATTTTTTGCAATGTTGATGGGACTTGTATTATCACAAAAGATAGGGACACCACCTCCATCCAAACCAAAATCCATGAGTTGTTGCTTAATCCATAACAATTGGGCACAACAAGAACTAACAACAACATACTCAGCCTCAGCAGTCGACAGGGCTACTGAGTTTTCTTTCTTAATAGACCAGGTAATTAGACATGACCCAAGGAAGTGTGCAATACCTGTAATGCTTTTTCTATCCACTATATACCCTGCATAGTTAGCATTAGAGTAACTTACCAGATTAAAATTACCCCCTTTCGAGCACCACAATCCAAGATCAGTGGTTCACTTGAGATATCTGAAGATTCTTTTCATAACTTTTAGATGTGACTCCTTGGGATTTGCTTGTTACCTTTCTCACAATCCCAAATTGAACACAATATCAGGTCTTCTTGCTGTGAGATATACCAGTGACTTAATCATTTCTCTAAACAACTTTTGATCCACAGATGGACCTGTTTCATCCATATCCAGCTTAGTAGCAGTAGCAATTGGTGTGCTGATTTTCTTAACTTCCTACATGGAGAACTTTTTGAGAAGTTCTTTCACAAACTTTTGTTGATGCATTAGGGTTCTAGAAGGTGTTTGTTGGATTTGTAGGCCTAAGAAGAATGTTAGTTCCCCTATCATACTCATCTCAAATTCACAACTCATGAATTTGGAAAAGTTATGAGTCATGTTGATGTTTGTTGATCCAAATACAATGTCATCAACGTATACCTGTACTATCAACAATCCTCCTCATTATTTTTTTAAAACAAGGTGTTGTTAATTTTACATCCAGTATGCTTATGCTTCAGAAAAAAATTTGACAAATGCTTATACTAAGCTCTTGGAGCGTGTTTTAGTCCGTACAATGCCTTATCTAGCTTGTACACATAGTCAGGAAATTCCTTACTTTCAAATCCAGGAGGTTGTTTTGCATGTACTTCCTCTTTGAGAATACCATTTAATAATTCACTCTTAACATCCATTTGGTAAAGTATGAATTCTTTGTAGGCAGCAAAAGCCACAAGAAGCCCTATAGCCTCTAGTCTTGCCACAAATGCAAATGTCTCATCAAAATCCATACCTTCTTCCTGGTTGTATCCTTGGACCACCAGTCTAGACTTGTTCCTTGTAAATTTTCCATGTTCATCAACTTTATTTCTATACACCCACTTAGTCCCAATCATAGTTCTGTCTTTTGGAGGTGGGACTAAGTGCCAGACTTTGCTTCTTTCAAATTGATTGAGCTCTTCTTGCATGGCTATGATCCAATAAACATCAAGGAGTGCTTCATTTTTCTTCTGGCTATGATCCAATAAACATCAAGGAGTGCTTCATTTTTCTTCTTTTGGTTCAATCACAGATTGAAGGCATACAAACTTCTCAATCTTAATCCTCTGGTTACTCCTGAGGTGAGATCAGTGAGAATATTTTCAATCAAATAAGATCCTTGATACTTGTACCCTCTTGGAATCCATTTTTGAGAGCTCCTAGGATTTCCATGACAGGTTTGAGCCAAAGTAGATGGAGATTCATTCCCCCCTATCTGAATGTCTCCAAATCCAGTTTCTCCAGTCGATAGACGAGGTTGTGCAACTTATTCCGTTAATCATTCTTTAGAGTCACTTTCTTCTTGCATGTTAGTCTTAGCACAAAATTCATCAAATACCACATGCACACATTCCTCAACAAAGTTTGTTTTGTTACTTAATACCTTCTATGTCTTGTTGTGATATGAATATCCTGACAAGATTCCCTTATCACTTCTAGTATCAAATTTTCCTAGATTATCTTTGCCATTATTATGAATAAAACACTTGCAACCAAAGGTTCTAAAGTGATAAATGTTAGGCTTTCTTCCTTTTAGTAATTCATAGGGAGTCTTCTATAAAATGGGACTAATCGTGCATATATTTATGATATATGCAGCAGTACTTATTGCTTCAGCTCATTGATTTTTGCAAGATTTCCTGCAATCATCATTGTTCTGGCCATTTCTTCCAAAGTCCTATCTTTCCTTTCTACTACTCCATTTTGCTGAGGTGTTCTAGGAGCAGAAAAATTGTGATCTATACCATTTGTGGAATAGAATTCTAAAAATTTTGTGTTTTCAAATTCTGTACCATGATTATATCTCATGAAAAGTAGGGAAGTGCCTAGCTTCTTTTCCATTTTCTTAATGAATATGGAGAAGACATCAAAAGCATCTTCTTTGGAAGCTAAAAAGAGTGTCTAGGTAAACTGTGAATAATCATCAACAATTACAAAGACATACCTTTTTTCACCTCTACTTTGAATTCTCATTAGTCCACAAAGATCCATATGACCAGGTCGAGACACTTGGCAGTACTGACCTGGAAGCCTTCTCATCTTTGAGCTTAGTTTTGGGAAATCCAAGCACCATGTTTTTGGAAGAGAGTTTGTTTAATTATTTTAGACTTCCATGTCCAAGTATTTTGTGCCATATGAGGGGATAATTTTCTATTGCGCTCAAACAAGTTAGCCTTGTTTCTGGCATGTTTATTATATTAGCTTTGTACACATTTTTGTGTCTTCTTGCAGTTAGTACCCCCCCCCCCTCCTAGTATCTGCTCTTTTGACTTCAACACCTGCAGAAGTAAAAATAATCGTGTTACCTTTATCACAGAGTTGTGATATGCTGAACAAATTGTGCTTCAGTCCTTCCATAAGGTAGACATCTTCCAATGCCTTTGATTTAGAGGTCCCAATCTTTCCAAATCCTCTAATAGTCCCCTTTTTGCCATCACCAAAGGACACTCCCCCTTCACTTATTTTGGAGAGTGAAAGGAATTTCTTCTTATAACCAGTCATGTGTCTTGAGAAAGAACTATCCAAGTACCAATGATTCTTGTTTCCTTTCACTTTCTCCTCAGGGGTGTTATCTTCTTCTTTCTAAATCTCCAATGCCCATGAGAGCAGTTTCATCAATCTCTTTCTCATCTGATTCTTCTAAGTCTGACCCCTAAGTAGATAATATAGAATATTATTATTTTTCTCTTTTCTTAGACTTTTCTTTTAACTCCTTCTCAGTCCTCTCTTTTCTCCATTCAACTTCCCACATAGGACAATCTCAGATTTGATGGTCAGTCTTGCCATACTTGTAACATCCAGTAGGATTGTCGTTAGACCTCCTTTTGCTACTTGTTCTATTTTTCTTTTTGAAGATTCTATTGAAATTTTTGGTTATAAATGTCACTTGCTCTTCAGTCAATCCAGCCTCTTCATCACTTTCAGAAGCCTTTAAGGCAAAGAATTTTTCTGGAGCTTTCTTTTCCCTTTTTGCTTCATCAATCTGTATTTCACAGGTCTTGAAAATTCCTATAAGCTCATTCAAAGTCATTCCAGTAAAATTCTTTACCTCCCAAACTGCAGTAACTTTAACATCCCATTTGGACTTAGGTAAAACCCATAACACCTTTTTAACTTATTCCTTAGTAGTAATAGTTTTCCCCAAAAATGTCAGCTCATTGGTTAAGGCAGTGACCCTTGACATCATCTGATGGAGAGACTCATTCTCCATCATTCTAAAAGCCTCATATTTGGTAAATAGTAAAGTAATTCTAAATTTCTTTACTTGAGTGGTGTCTTCATGTGCATTCACCAAGGAATCCTAAATTTTCTTGGCAGTGGTGCAGGTAGTCACCATGTTATATTCAGCAGGGCCTAAGACACACACTAAGATATTTTTGGCCCTTGCATTTTTCTTTAATGCAGTCAAATCATCAACAATGAACTTATTTCTCACCTTCTTGACTTGTTCTCCATCATTGGAAGAGTTGGACCATCAGTAATTCTATCCCATAATTCATAGTATTTACCCTGGAAGAACATTTCTACCCTTGCTTTCCACCAAGCAAAATAAGTATAATAAAAAAGAGGAGGCCAAGTAATGGATTGTCCTTCACTGTGACCAGTAGGAGGTGCGGAATTCATCATAGTATTTTTTTTCTTAGGTGTTAACCTTATGTAAGATAACTTGTCTCTGATACAACTTGTTAGAGAACGTGCCCTACTTATTACTTATTTTAGCCTAGCGGTTGCGTATCAATGGAACAGGTTGACTAATGTATTCCTATCTAGCTAAACAAGTAAGTAAATTGCCCAGTGATGTTACGTGGAAAACACACGGCTCAAAGAGGTGTAAAAAACCATGACTTGAACCTCTACATGACTTAACCTCAATGTCACTAAAATAATTGAGCCTCAACAAATGATAAATTACAAGACTCCTGTAACCTAGGAATTAAACTCTAACTCTAAATTCAACAAAAACATAAACCTTCCCAAGCCAAATGTTCCCAAGTCTTCGAGTTCCAAAACTTCAAGACAAAGATGCTAACTTAGTTTCTAATTTATTGAGATTAGACAACATTACAATTCAAGAACCAACCTAATACATAAAATCTAAGACTCCTTAACTCTAAGTAATAGGAACAGGTTCAACTCAGGATGCTTCAAGCTTTAAAACTTCACACACAAATTATTGATATGTTGCTACCTTTGTAAGTGTGTCAGTAACGAAGTGAGTTACTCCCTCGATATATAATGATGATCCAAAGAATCCTTCACCGTCTACTTTCTTTTACTTCACTGCTTAGGACTCTTCAACTCAACAGACTTCATTGTTAATTTGAAGTCCTTCTTCAAGTGAAACTCCTTGCTTTGGTACAACTCCTTCTTCAACTTGATCTCCTTGTTTAAGTGACATAATTTCTCTTGAGCTTACCAATAGAGTGTTGTATTTAATTTCAACTTCTTTTTATCATGTTTGATCTATCAAGAGTACAAGAGATCATATCCATTCTTAAGATAACTAATCCATTCCGATGTTTAACAAAACTTTTCCACTTTCCTTAGTGAATGTGTTTATGTGGTTGGACCATCTTGAGCAACATGTTTCATTTATATGTCAATCATTAAAACTTCATTGATCTAAAAAATCCCCCCTTTTTATGATGAAAAATTTTAATTCCCTGAAATAATTAATCATAAAAAATGCACTAAAAATAAAATAGATTAGTCCTTAGGTTATAAACATTGCACAACTCAATCTTCCCCCTTTTGACATCATCGAAAAGTTGGTTCAAGACAAGCCAAGAAAAAATCATTTAATAATTCATGGCTACTTAGGCTATCACTAAAACAGCTAGAATATGAAAGAAAAGACAATTAAGGCATAAAAGGCGGGAGGAATTAGTTTAACGAACAAAAGAAACTATATTATTAAAACCACCAACACATGATAACAAATAATCAATCCAAAAATAACTAAATGAAATAAAAAAGAACTCCTAGGGCTTTAAAAGTTGGTAAAGGTGGAGGAGACAAAAAAACTAAGTGGTCCGATGTTCACTTTCAGTGCGTTCACGAGCAAGATCAGCCTGAAGGGACTTGATTTTGGCAAAAAGCATTATTTGCACAGCCTTATGAGTAGCCAATGCAGTATTCTTCTTGGCAAGAAAATTTTAAAGAGAATAAATCTTTGAAAAGAGCTCCTCTTTTATACTATTATGAACATTTCGAGCAAGGAGGATTTTAGTTTGAGCAACTTCCCAAGAAGTAGGCTGAACCTCTTTAGATGTTTCGCGTTCCACTGTCATTTCCAAGACCAATTCAGCAAACATATTTCTCAGTCGTTGCTAAGATTAGCAGAACTCCCCATTGGTTCAAAGTTTTCTTTGATCTTACAGTTTGTTCTTTGCTGAACAATTTCATCCTGATCAGAATCTGAGGTATCATAAGGAACAAGTTTAACAGCTCATTTCTTAACAGAAAGAACGGACTGTGGAGAAGGTTTTCTCTTCTTACTATTGTGCAAATAGAAGATTTGAACGTAAATCATTGGAAGGGGATAAAGAGAAATACATTGAAAAGGAAGTGGAAATACACTCTGAATAAAAAAAGATCAGTATGAGAGTTGATTGGTGAGTGAGAGAATATGGGATATATAGGATGTGATAATGGAATTTTAGGAGAAGTAGATTTCTAATGGTAGAACGTTTGTAGTGTTTTGCACAAGATGGACTCTACATACCCAATTAGTTTAGGAATCAAATAATCTTAGTTGTTTCATCAAACTAAATCTAGAAAGAATTAATGGAGATCATACCTGGTGAATTTCAAAATAAATCCAAAATCACTTGTATGAACAAATATTTCTACACAATTACATAATTTTGTTAGCTCAATTAAATTTCTGGAATTAGGATACATAACTTAACATGCAAAAATTGAATTGTTCAATATTTGATTCAAAACATAAACAAAAACTAAGATTTCTAGTCAATCATTGAGGAGAGATTATGCAATCTTAATCATCCCCAACTCTAATATGTTCTTTTCAAAGTGCTTTTTACTTATTGCCTTAGTGAAAATATCAGCTATTTGATAATCAGTAGAACAGAACATGATTTATATAAGACCCTTATCAATGTTATCTCTAAGAAAATGGTATCTGATATCTAGATGTTTAGTTCTTTATGTTGTACAGGATTTTTTACAATGTTGATGGCACTTGTATTATCACAAAAAATAGGGACACGGCCTACATCCTTACCAAAATTCATGAGTTGTTGATTGATCCATAATAATTGGGCACAATAAAAACCAGCAGCAACATACTCTGCCTCAACTGTCAACAGGGTTACTGAGTTTTATTTCTTAATGGACTAGGTAGTTAGACATGACCTAAGGGAGTTGTACTACCCCAAAAATCCAAATCTACATTAGAGCCATATTTCAAGCTCATGCATAGTACATTATAGTTATTTGGTAGTTTTACGAGTGAGTTTGATGTATATTAAGGCCCCAAATAACTTCCAACTATTTAACGAATCAAAATGTTTCTTACCGATTGAATTTTCGGGAAGAATATTGCTTTAGTCAGCTTCAAATGAGCATATCTTTTGATCTACTAAGAATTTTCCAGATCAATACCTACCAACTTATAGAAAATTAATTAGCTTTCCAACGATACTAATTTTGCCCAAATCTGATACTCGGGTGAGAAGTTATGGCACTTTTAGTGAAAAATAGTGGCCTAACGAGATAAGGTCGCGTCGTGGTGATGGCAAAAATCACGTTCGTCCTTTTCTAATGGACCACCGTGATAACTCCGTGTCACGCCAAGGGAAAAGTTTGTATTTATTCGGGCACCGCAATGGCACCGCATCGCACCAAGGTGCCAGTTCAGAATTATCCCTTTTCCAGTGGTGCAACGCAATAGCACCGCATCGCACCGTTGGACAAAATGGGGATTGTCCTTTTCCAGTGGCCCGACACGATAAGCACCGCATCACTTTGAAGCCAAAAATTGGGATTGTCAGTCCGCTATTTAATTTCTAGGGACTGTTTGGTCTTTTCCCATGGCCCCAAATCCATCCAAAACACGTAATTAAAACCCAAAAGGGGTATTATGTTCCCCATTACTCATAATTTCACTAAAAGAAAATAATCTTCTCTCAAGAATAAGCCCTATCCTTCAAGATTCAAGATCAATTCTCAAGAAAAACCCCAAGAACTCTCACGAATTCATCAACCCAGGTATGTTAAATGTTCATCCATGGGTCCCTTCCACCCATAGAGTCCAAGTATCCAACTTTAAATTCAAAGTTGTGATCTTTACATGTTATTGTGATTTTTAATTGTGATTTTAACCATGAACTCCCATGAATTGAAATTCTATACCATGTTTATATGAAATGTTTGTTGTTATTAAACCCCACACGTTTGAATAATGTTATTCGCTGATTTAAATTATAATTAGTGATGTTGATGTTGAAATCATGCTATTTCTACAAGATTTAAACTATTCTCATGATTAGCTTAAACTATGAATATAGAATGTTTGATGAAATGCCTACAAGAATGAATTTTGAGTAAATGCTTTCATATTATGTCCCCAAAGTTTTAATACTATTTTTCTATTATTGCTATCGAGTCCTGGGGGTTATGAATATCCGAAAACTTAGTTGTTTACTTAGCCTCAGTATCTTCAGATTAGTTTCAGACATGTTATGAGCAATATCAGTTCAGTAAGTTATCATGATCAGTTATACTTAGAATAGTTCAGTATTTTGAGTCAGTTTAGTTGGGAGTTGGATTTAGCACCGAGCGAGTGTGTCAGACTCTGCATAATCCTAATCTTAATTCAGTCCATCTAGGCTTGTTAAGTGGGTCCCATACTTAGAAAACTCAAGATAAGTTTCCAGACTTAGTTTATTTTGTCCTTCGAAAGTTTGAAATCTCATTTCGCAATCTTAACATTCTTAAGTGGTCTATATTTCCATTAATTTATGATCAGGAAGGTCAATAGGTGTTCCCAGACACGTTTCAGATTTTTCGAAACTCGTTTAGACCACGTTTGGAATCCCAAAATAGTGGACCAACACGATCTTGGAGTGCCGCATCGCCAATCGCATTGGTTGATATTGTTGCAGGTTGCCACGGTCAAAGTACTGAGACTCGACGCAATGATGGCGCGATGCGTCGACTATAGCGTCGATAATAGCATTGATGCCCAATTTCAGTCATTAAATATCCATATTTTTAAGGGCAAAAGGATCAATTTCCCACCCCTATATAAGTCTAAAATACGGGATTTAGCCGAATTCAACCAAAATATAGTGTCTCTCTCAAGTTTCTCTCAAGAACAAGTTAGGGTTTTCAATTAAGGATTCAAATTTAATACTCAAATTTGAGAATCTCTCCGCCAATCTTCGTACAATCAAGAACTAAGGTATGCATAGTGTTCATTCATAGATTCATTTTATCCATGAAGCCCAAGAATTAAGTTTTAAACTATGAATTCTGATATTCATGTTATGGGTTTATTATGTTCATGTGGTTGTTGTATGATTCCCAAGTTGGAATCTTTACTTATTTTATGAAACTATGTTAGCATGCAAGTTGAAAACTATGAACTTAGTTGGTTATGGTGTGTTAATTTGATGATTATGCCTATGCCCTAAGTGGTGCATCTATGGTGTTTGATAAAATGCCTAAGAGAATAGAAATTATGCATTATAGCTTAATTGTGACCCAAATGACAAATACATGTTTTACCCTTATGTTCAAATGACTTCCTTACTATTGATGTGTATTGTAGATGTTAGTTGGAATGCTCATGATGTTAGAGTATGAAATTATGACATGATTATATGCATTCCTATCCATGTACAACATTATGATAACCAAGTGATTCATGAAATCCCCAACTTATTGAATGATGAATTGTTCATATTGGTCATATGTTTAAGAAGTGTCAAGTCTTGTCAGTTTCATGCTATTGACTCCCGGGGGTACTTGTACATGAAAATTTAGCTGTGTGCCTAGAGCCAGTGCCAGTTTCATGATACTTTCAGTCAAGCCATGATCATTAGAATTCAGTCAGTCTCATAACTCATGAAAAATTCAGTGAATTCAATATCAGTTTAGTCCTACCTCAATAACCTCGGTAATCTCAGTAACCTCAGTGATCTCAGTGATATCAGTAATCATTGTAATCTTTATAATCTTAGCAAACCTAGTCAGTTATCATATCTCAGTAGTATTTTGTCAGTCAACAGAATTAGTGAACCCAGTTCAAATCAGTTATACAATACGATCAGTAATAGTTCAGTTCAGTTAAGTCAGTTCAGTGTCTTTTCAGTTGGGAGTAGGATTCAGCACCGAGTGAACCCAAGGATGAGGAGTCACCTGTTAGACAGTAGAGGGTGTGATCCTTAGTAGCAATCCCTACATTCTAGAACTACATAGCCAGCGTAGGTCGAGATGTACCCTTATGAGTCTAGGGATTATTCATCTCCTTTGAGTTTTCCTTACAAGAGGGGTTGATGAAAGAGCTCCCTGTCAGAGAGGGTTTACTCATCGCTTGTCTTTACTCGTGATATGGTACTGACACCCTTCCAGCTGGGGTTGCAGGTTGGACCCCACCAGTTCAGATTTTGGGCATGTTGGTTAGATGATTACCTCCCACAGTCTCAGTTTCAGATTCAATCTCAGTAACAGAACTCAGTTCAGTTCTACAGATATTAGGACTGTCAAATACAGTCACTCAGCTCAGTAAGAAACTCATCTAGTTCCATCAGAATCAGGACTGTCAGATACAGTCATCCAGTTCAGTCTAGAACTCAGATAGTTATTCAGATTTAGGACTATCAAATACAGTCACTCAGTCCAGTAAAGAACTCATATAGTTTCTCAATATCAGTATACTCAGTTACCAGTTATCAATATTATAGTACCAGTAACCTCAGATATCAGTTAGCTGTAAACTCTATAATTCATATTATCAATAGACTCAGTTATTCAGTATCTTAGTATTAGTAAACTCAGAAATCAGTACATCAGTATTTAGTATTGTCATGACCCCAATTCTAGTTTATGTATTCATACATGTATTTTTCACGCGTTCATGTTCAAGTCATCAGTCAGTTATTATTATTTATACATATGAACCCTTGTATTTAGCTTACCTCACTTGCATACCAGTACATTCAATCGTACTGACACATTTGCGTTATGGTGTTTTATACCATAGGTTTAGAAGCAAAAGCTCTCGAGCATCCTTAGTAGATCAGACATTCAGCAGCCAGACTAGCAGTGAGTCCTCATCATTTGAGGATAGCATAATTATTTTATTACTTTATTATTTCAGTACTTCGGAGTTAGTTGGGGACATATCCCATCAACTCTACAGTTTTCAATCATTTTTAGAGGCATTCAGACGACAGCATGTTTCAGAAAGTTTGTTTTAGTTTTGGGTATTATTATACTCCATTACAGACATTGTTTTATATTCAGTAGTAGTTCAGTTTTGAACCTTTTGGCCTTACATCTTATATTCCGCATATTTATAGTATATTATTTAGTGCTTAGTTACAAATATCAGTCATGGGTTAGCTTGTGGTCCTTCGGGATCATGACACTATGTAGCATTCTGGGTACCAGATTTGGGGGGTTACAAACTTGGTATTAGAGCCTAAGGTTAAACAGTGTCCTAGGAAATCTGAAAAACCGCATCAAGTAGAGTCTTGTACATGGGTGTGTTGTGCACCACACTTATGGACGGGAGGCTATGAGATGTTTTAGGTACAGTTCCCTTCTTTCAGTATTCATGTCGTACCAGTGAGCATTAGCTTAAATTTAAATCACAGTCTAATTCGCTTTTCCTTTCATTTACAAAACATGCCTCCCAAAAGGGCTAGTAAAAGAAGAACCGGTAATTAGTCAGCACCTCAGCCCATTCGGGAAGATCCCCTGGACGAACATATTTCTCATGCAGAATTCAAGACTGTATTCACTACTCTAGCCAATTCAGTCACAGCTCAGAATAATTGGACAGCTGTTATTCTGGCCAACCCAGTGGCCAATTCAGCTGCAACTAGGATTCGGGACTTTACCCGAATGAATCCTCCCCTATTCTCCTGTTGTAAGTCCAAAGAGAATCCACAGGAGTTCCTCGACCAGGTTCAGAAAGTCACAGGTATCATAGGAGTGACTCCCAGTAAGAGTGCCGAGTTAGCCGCCTATCAGCTACAAGATGTAGCCTATACGTGGTTTAAACAGTGAAAGGTAGATAGAGGTACAAATGCAGTGCCCATAAAATGGGATGAGGTTTCTACGACCTTTCTAGATAAATTCTTTACCCTAAAGCAGAAAGAAGACAAAGTGTTACAGTTCATCAATCTCATACAAGGTAGCATGAGTGTGAAAGAATACTCCCTCAAGTTTACTCAGTTAGACAGGTATGCTCCCCATATAGTAGCAGACAGTAGATCCAGAATGAGTAAGTTTATGTCTGGGATATCAGGTAGAGTGGTTAAGGGGTGCAAGACTTCAATGTTAATTAAGGAGATGGACATATCTAGACTTATGGTCAATGTTCAATAGATTGAAGAGCAGAAACTTAGGAAGAAGGAAAGAGCGAATAAGAGAGCCAGAGTAGGTAGTTATAGTTTTTCTCAGCCAGGGTCGCAGGGTGGAAACCGTTCTTAGTATAGTCAGAAGCTTTCAGTTCCAGTTCCCTCTTCAGCTAATGTACCAGTACTAAAGTTTTGAAATGATCGTAGGGATTGGGTGCCAGGCTCCAAATCCAAGAATAGTGCAAGCATTATTTGCACTCATCTATTTTGTGAAGAGTGTGGTAAGTATCATAAGGGTGTGTGTAGAGCGGGCAGTAATGTGTGTTTCAAATATGGCGAGTCAGGTCACAAGGTCCAAGACGGTCCTAAACCCGGTCCACGAAGTCAGCACGATCGTCCTTCAGCTTAGTCCAGTCGCCCAAATCAGCAGGGTGCCAATTCCCGTGCTATCAGTGGGCAACACCCAAACAGACTCTATGCACTTCTGTCCCGACAGGATCAGGAAAGTCCTCCTAATGCATCCATTGGTAAGTCACAAATCCCTTATTTATATGTTTATAATTCTTCTGATTCAGGAGCTTCTTTTTCTTTTGTAACTTTAAGGTCAGACCAGATGTTAGCAGGACCTTTCTCAGTCTTCACCCAGCGGGTCAATCTATTATAGCTCGACAGGTATACAGAAACTATCCGATAATGGTATCTCAGAAAGCCAGGCCTTCAGGTTCTAGTAGTAATACCAGTATGGGTAGGAAATCAGTAAGAAAAGATGATTCTTGATCCATTCCTATCTCAGTGTAAAGTTTTGTACTTCAACGATCATGATACTTACGCATGCATCACGTCACAATTCTGTGAACCCAGCTTATATTCACACTTCCCATAGAATCGTATGTATTTCAAGCTCCTAGTATGAGGAATCTCGTTCACTCAGTGTTATGAATCATGTCCCATGAACACAGAAATTCCATACTCAGGTCATGTAGCTCATGACTCATGCTATGCTTCTAATAATCAGTCACGATTCAGTTCCTAGGTGCTTTGTGCATCGCCCCAGTTTTCCTCAGTATCTCAGCAAAGTCAGCCCAGTATTTTTCATGGGATAAGTGTCCCAAGGGGGAGATACATATAATTCCCTGAACCTTTATGACATAAATATACCGCTCTCTCTTTTCATAACGAATCCATTTTAGTGTAAAGGGTACTCATGAGTTAACCCTTAAACTCCGACCTCAGCCGTAAGCTGCGTATTAAAGGTTCTCAGTTCAGATCATGATATCCAGCTTATGTATCACATTCCAAACTTAGTTATGTTCACGTGTTTCCGCTCATGAATATGTAGTAATTAATTTCAGGCTCGTTAGAATTTTCAGTTTAAGGAAATTGTCTCCCTTGAACTTATCCAGTTTCATGCTCAGATTTCCATTATAAACTTGATATCAAGCTTATCAATCATGCCAGTCATGAAATCATGCTTCAAATATGCATGCTCAGAACAAATCTCAGCAAATATGTGATGTCAGCCATGTACTCATGTTTCAGTTGTTCATGTTCAGCATGTACTTTAGCTTGTCATTTCCCCCATCTCAGTCAGTCTCATTCGAGGACGAATGTTCCCAAGGGGAAGATATTGTAAGACCATGCAAAATCCTAAGCTTAATTAAGTACCTCTGTCGAAAATAATAGACAACGGGACTCCATGCAATCTGACAAATTCCCTAATATAGAGCTTGGCATAATCCTTGTCTAAATAGAAAGTATGGACTGGCAAGAAATGAGATGATTTGGTCATTCTATCTGCGAGAAATTGAATAATGCTGACAAAGAGAATGGGGTAACCCTATCACAAAGTCCTCATTCACCTCTTCCCACTTCCAAGTGGGAAAGCTGAACTCCTACATACTGCCACTATGCCTTTGGTGTTAAACCTTAACCTATTGACAATTGGCACACTTAGCTACAAACTCTGCTATATCCCTTTTCATGCCACTCCACCAATAGATTTCCTACAAATCACGGTATATCTTGATGGCTCCTGGGTGGATAGAATAGCGCACACCATGCACGTCTACCAAAATCCGCTGCCTTAAACCATCAACACATGACACACACAATCTACCTTGGTATCGCAACATACCATCTCCCCCTTGGGAGAAAACCTCTACTTTCTAATCTCTGACTGATTTCTTTAACTTAACCAAACTGGAATTCCTATCCTGCTTCTCCTTCACTTCAGAAACCGAAGAAGATTCCAAAATACTCTGAACCCAAACACTGCCTTCAACTGAATCAACCAACCAAACACCTAATTGAGCCAACTAATGAACCTCTTGAACTAACTTCTTATTATTATTCTCAACATGAGCAACACTACCTATAGACGGTCTACTAAGGGCGTCTACTACTACATTGTCCTTGCCCAGATGATACAAAACACTCATGTCATAATCTTTCAACAACTCCAACCATCTTCTCCGACAAATATTTAAATCTTTCTGCGAGAACACATACTGCAAACTTCTGTGATTTGTGAACACATCAACATGCAGCCCATAAAGATACTTCCTCCAAATTTTCAAGGCAAAAACAACAACAGCTAACTCAAGATCATAGGTAGGATAATTCTTTTCATGAGGGTTAAGTTGTCTAGAGGCATAGGCTATGACCTTACCTCTTTGCATCATAACACTACCTAGACCAACCTTGGAAGCATCACAGTAAACAATGAATCCATCTGAACCATCTGGTAGAGTCAAAACTAGGGCTGGAGTGAGTCGAGTCTTCGACTCCTAAAAACCCTTCTCACAAGAATCTAACCATTGAAACTTGACTTTCTTCTGAGTCAATAGCCAGTCAAACCCAAGAAATTCCTGATATCAGACAAAGAGATGGGTCTGGGCCAGTTTTTTACTATTTTAGTCTTTTGAGGATAAACTCTAGTGCTATCACCGAAAATAATATGGCCAAGAAAAGCTACTAATCTTAGACAAAACTCATACTTAGTAAATTTAGCGAACAACTAATGGTCTCTAAGAGTCTGTAATATAATTATGAGATAATCTACATGATCGTCTTATCTATGGGAATAGACAAGAATATCTTGATGAAGACTATAATAAACATGTCCAAGTACTACTTGAACACTCTGTTCATCATGTCCATAAAGGCTGCTGGGGCATTCGTTAGCCCGAAAGACATGACTAGCAATTCAAAGTGACCATAGCGGGTTCTAAAGGTTGTCTTTGGAATGTCACATTCCTTTACTCTAAGCTGATGATAGCCGGATCTGAGGTCTATCTTAGATAAATAGCTTCCACCTTGGAGCTGGTCGAATAAGTTATTAATCCTAGGAAGAGGGTATTTATTCTTGATTGTGACTTTATTCAACTGATGGTAGTCGATGCATATTTGGAGAGGGTCATCTTTCTTACGCATGAACAGGACTAGATCACCCCACAGAAAGACATTGGGCCTTATGAAACGTTTATCTAGGAGGTTTTTAATATGCTCTTTTAACTCTTTAAGCTCAGTCGGAGCCATATGATATGGAGGGATAGATATGGGTTAAGTATCAGGAAGAAGATCAATACCAAATTCTATTTGTCTATCGGGAGGTACCTCTGGCAGATCTTTAGGAAAGACCTCAGAAAACTCATTGACCATACAGACTGACTGAACTGTGGGAACTTCAGACTTAATATCTTTGACTCGGACTAAATGATAAATGCACCCTCTTGATATCAACTTTCTAGCCTTAAGATAAGATATGAAATGGCTCTTGGGAGATTCAGAACTACCTTCCCACTCAAAGATTGCCTCATTATGAAGCTGAAATTTCACCAAATGGGTGCGACAATCTATTGATGCATAGCATGAATGGAGCCAATCCATGCCTAGAATTACATCGAAATCTACCATTTCTAACTCTATTAGGTCTTCTAGTATGAACTTATGGAGGACAGTGATAGAACACTTCTTATAGACTCGCCCGACAATAACTGACTCACCCACTAGGGTGGATACTAAGAAGGTATTGGAGAGATTTTCAAGACCTATCTCAAAATTTACCGAAACTAATGGAGTCACATAAGAAAGATTTGACCCTGGGTCTAACAACACATACACATCAAGATGAAAGATATGAATCATAGAAGTAACAACATCTGGTGAACTCTCCTACTCCTATTGGGATAGTAAAGCATAGAATCGATTCTGTGGATGACCCCCACCGGTACTAAATGATGCACCCTGAGGAGAAACTGGGCGACCTAGTAGAGCTGGTGCGATTATAGCCTGAGTCTAGGGACGAACATCCCTGCTTTTCTACATAGAATACAGACTCTTTTTTATTTAGTGACCCAACTTGCCTCTTCTAGAACAACCCCTTCTTCCTATCAAACACTTACCAGGATAGTTTTTGCCATACTTTGCACATGTTAGATAACTGGGCCTTCTACCCGCACTATTTTAAGACCTAGAAACGGATGTCCTCTACTGCTCCTGCTTGGTTCTGGGTGTAGGGGCACTGGCTGAAGATTGCTCCAGTGCTGCTAAATGGCCCTGAAACTGTGAATAGCTTCCCCATCTAGACCTCGGTTGACTATACTCAAATTGTCTAGTTCTATCCCTCTTAATCCTCTCCTCTTTTTCCTTCATCTTTTTTGCCTCAATTTGCTGAGCATGAGTCAACAACCAAGCAATATCCATATCCCCAATAAGCATGGAAATTCTATACTCCTTGACTATCAAATCAGACACTCCAGTAATAAACTTGCGCATACTAGATCTAGGGTCAGCTACCAACTCGAGAGCATACTTTGACAACTGAGTGAACTTAAGGCAGTACTCTTTCACTGTCATCATGCCCTGCCTCAGGTTTATGAACTCCTCAATCTTATATTCCCTCATCTCATGCTAAAAGAACTTGTCCAAAAATGTATCCTTAAATACCTGTGAACCTACAGGAGCAGCATTCTCACCTCTACCTTCCTTCCACATAACAACCCAATCATAAGCAACATTATTTAGCCTATAGGATGCCAATTTTACATTCTTCTCCTTAGTAATATGCATAATCCGAGTGATCTTTCTCACCTGATCAATGAAAAGTTATGGATCCTCACCAACCTTTGACCCAAAGAACGCAGGTGGATTCATTCTCATGAAATCATGAATCCTGGCTGCAGCTAGATTACCATTTTTCTAAAGTAGGACTGTCTCTTGTTGGTTGCCCTAAACATTAGCATTCACAGCTTGGGCAAATGCTTAAAAGTCAACCTAAAATTCAGCATGAGACACATTCTCATTCAGAGGGTCGGTGGCCAAGGGTGGTTGGTCATTATTTTTGTGTGCATTTGCTCGGCGAGAAGACATATTCTATCACGTCTAAGTATGAGTTATATTAGATAGAGACAAATGTAAGCACAATAGATCATGAAAAAAATAATGATTCCTAACTCTCTGTGTAGCCTCTTGCTCATAAATATGGCGCATTTCACACCCATGATCAAGACTCTATATAACATGACTTTTTTGACCCCCTGGGACTCTATAAAACCTTATGCTCTGATACCAAGTTTGTAACATCCCAAAAATACACCCTAGACATCACACGGTGCTTAAGACTACAAGTAGTCGCAAGCTAACCCTTTAAGCCTTCTAATAACTTTGGAGCTCATAATAAACATAAATTGACATTGAAATCTCGAAATAACTGAATTAATGTCTTAACTGAAAATCTTAAACTTAGAAATATTAAAACCAACACTTTGAATCTAAAATAGAAAACAGTCGTACAAGCCTCTACTTATAGCAAGAGAGCCACTGGGATAAGCCCCAACTGACTCTAACTAAATAGAAACCAAATGACTAAAATACTTTATTAATAATAATGTCTGATAAAATGGGTCCTTGAACTATTAGGAATCACCAAGTGTCGGGATGTAGATGGAGATGCTCATAATCAATCACGCTGCTAGAACTGAGCACCAGAACCTAAATTATGAAACAATGTAGCACATAGATATATATGTAGATCAGTACTTCCGGAATGTACTGAGCATGTATGGGTGAATGCACAAGTAAAACAATAACTCAATGTGTACTTAGATTTTCAAACAATCACCTTGGGGTTGAATAAAACAAAAACTGTAAATTCATAAACATGAATAATAATGCATAATGACAAACTTTGTGAGCCATAACACTTAGTTATGAAAGCTTTACTTTTAATATTTCTTAGGGAGGTTCTTCTAATTGACATAAACCACGTGAGCTACCATGGAGTCCAATGTCTTACCCACATTGGGGAGAGCTGTCCTACCCTTTCTATAGGAATAAGACCTTAACTTAAGTGATCACTATTTGTAAATTTATCCATATTGGGAATAAGCTTAACCTACGTTGGATTGTAGTTCTGGGGCATATCAACTTGGACGTATACCCAACTCGGTGCTAAATACTACTCCCTTATTACTTAATGCTCATACTTTAGGAAATCCATCTTAAAATAGCTTAAGGGTTTATAATGAAAACCAGTTATGCTTCTCTTTACTTTAAACTATAATCAAAATGAACAAATGTGGATTTCATATCTTAGCTTAGGATCAAAAGATAATTTCTTGCATTAAATCTTGAAATAAGCTTGTCATGGAATCCTTAAAAGCATAATCTTCTTGAAATCTCAACACTTAAACTTAGAGCTTAAAATTCATGCTTTAAACTCATGGTAATTCATACCAAAACTTCATGCTCAATATAATTCTTGAAATACTTCAACAATAACAATTCAAGATAGTGCAATCTCATTCATAATATAAATCTTGTAAGTTAAAACATAAACATAAGCACTTCTTGATGTACTTAAAGCTTTAAATCTCATGATAAACACATGCTTCAAGAATATATAAACTTGGGTATAAACCTTACTTCAAAAAAAGTAAATAGAATCTTAAAATCATACAATTTGGGCACAGGGGTGAAAGGATACCCTTGTTCATAACCCCACATACCTTAATAGGCTTGATTTGATGGATAAACCTTGACTTTGAAAGCCTTAGAGATGATCTTGAAAGCTTTTCTTCAAATTCTTGGATTTGAAAACTTAGATTCTTGCTTATCTTAAAGAGAAAGTAATGGAGTTTTGGTGTTCTTGAGATGAGGTTAGGGTTTCTTGGAGAGAAAATTGAAAGAAAATGGGAAAATAATGCCTTAACCGACGTTTAATCTTGTGTTTTTAGGAATTGAGTCAGTGGGAAATGACCTAACTACCCCGTAAAATATTAAACTCATAACTTAAATGTTGTTTGAAGGCCTAGCATGACGCAATGACATGCTCATCGCTATATAGGGCGCGACGCAATGCAATCGCGATGAACTGCTGGAATCAAAATCCAAACACGACTAAATCCACGTCCGAAAAATCTGAAACATCCCCGAGACATGCTCCTTATACCCCTGAACATGAATTAACTCAAAAACCATCGCCTCGGAGTCCGAAAGGTCAACTTAAAAATCCTCAAAGTTAAGAAGTCAAAGATAAGACTAAGTCTTCAACACTTAGTTAAATTTTCATGTTTCAAGCCTCTTATGCAATAACTAGGAGTGTAACTAAGCAAAGATCAATACGGGGTATTACACCCTCATTCTAAAAGACTCACATTCGATAAATAGTAAAGCAATTCTGAATTTCTTTACTTGAGTGGTGCCTTCGTGTGCATTCACCAAGGAATCCCAAATTTGCATGGAAGCGGTATAGGTAGACTCCCTGTTATATTAAGCAGAGCCTAAGACACACACTAAGATGTTCTTAGACTTTGCATTTTTCTTTTGCAGTCAGATCACCAGCAGTGAACTCATTTCTCACCTTCTTGACTTGTTCTCCATCAACCAGATTTATTAGAATAGTTGGACCATCATTAATTCTATCCCATAATTCATAGTCTTCCCCCTGGATAAACATTTCTATCCTTGCTTTCCACCAAGCAAAATTATTACCATAAAAAATAGGAGGCCTAATAGTGGATTGTCCTTCACTGTGACCAGTAGGAGGTTGCAAAATTCATCATAGTGATTCTTTTCTTAGGTATTAACCTTATGTAAGATAACTTGTCTCTGATACCACTTGTTAGAGTACTTGACCTACTAATTACTTATTTTAGCCTAGCGGTTGCCTATTAATTAAACTGGTTGATGAATGTGTTCCTATCTAGCTAAACCAGTAAGTAAATTGCACACTGATGTTTATGTGGAAAACACCTGGCTCAAAGAGATGTAAGAAAACATGACCTATACCTTTACAGGATTTAAACCCAACTATACTAAAATAATTAAACCTCAATAAACGACAAATTACAAGACTCTTGTAATCTGGGAATTAAAGTCTAACTCCTAATTCAACAAAAACACAAATTTTCCCATGGTAAATATTCCCATGTCTTCGAGTTCCAAAACTTGAAGACAAAGCTCATAACTCAGTTTACACTTTACAGAGACTAGACAACATTATAATTCGAGAACCAACCTAATACATAAAGTCTCATACTCCTTAACTCTAAGCAATAGGAACAAGTTCAATTCAGGCTACTTTAAGATTTAGAATAGGGGTAAAAAGGCCGAGAAAGTCTTAGAGAGTTGTGATTTTCCTTTTGTCTAGGGGTAAAAAGGCCGAGAAAGTGGTTAAAACCTTCATCACACCGATCAAAACATTTTAACTACACCTTGGTGATTATTTGGTCCTCCAACTCTCTATTTTATATTGGTTGATCAATAGGTATTTGGTGGTCTTCACGGCATTAATCTCCTTATCAGTCCTAAGTATTTACCATTCTTACAAAAAATTGATATAGATTAACTAAGTTAAACTTACATAAATCCCACCAGGGTTACTCTTAATTACTCCATATCCCTACTCTTTGCTTAATTACAAATAATTCCTTATTGTGAAATGTTTGGATACATAATTAGCATCCGGATACATAATTTTTAAGTTGAGATACATAATTTTAAACTTAAGAATGTAACAATTAATTACTCCATTTTTGTTCAGATACATAATTAGCATCCGAATACATAATTTTGAAGTTGAGATACATTATTTTGATTACTAAGATACATTCATTTTTTAAACTATTTGATCTAGATACATAATATATAAACTAGATCAAAGGAAGATACATAATTAAAATTATATATCCAAAAAATTGTGTTTGTGGATGTATTCATTTTTCTTATAAAAAAGAAAATTTAGATTATTAATGAAAAGAATAAAAATTTTATGTAATTTAATAAAAATAAATTGTAGTGTTATGTAATTTCTCAAACTCTACTAATGAGCTTCATCAGCTTATTGGGCCTTACCTTTCATCTAACACTTGCGTCTTTTTACTTGGCCATAGTTCGTGCAACTATTTTTGAAGAGATTTATTTCTGCTAACATAGGGAATAAGTTGGGCAAACAATTTGAAAAACTTTGTCAGAATTACTATTACTTTACTACTATATATAACTGTGAAGAAGCTAGAGAAAATTGAAGGAAAGGTGTTTTTTAAGTCTAGAATGAAGGATTAGTGATATTGACCAATTTAAAAGGTAAAACATAATTAGAAAACTTGATTAATTTAATTGGGGACTTGATTAATATTTTTAAAATTTTCTAATATTTTTAAAAATACAAATCAACCCACGTCGCTCTCCTCTCCAAATTAATCATCTCTCTCCTCTCTCTCCTCTTTCCTCTCTCTCTCGATAGTTTCTCTCAAACTTCTCCCAACCAACAGTTCTGCAAATTTCTCCCTTCAACCTTCGGCGATAAATAGTTTGGCTTTGAGTTTCTTTCTATCTTTCAACTATCAATCGACATGACAACATTGCTCTTTGGCGCTAACAACTTTGAGTTCCTCATCATCCTTTTTCTTTTTTCACAGATAAAAAATTAGAGCTTTTTAGTTATGAATAAAAAGAGAAACTTGAGCCAACTTCTCTTCTAGTATTGGTTAACAATTTTAATATTTGTTGCTTAAATTTAAAATGGGGGCTAAAGAAAATCCTAATTTATGGTATTTCTTCTCTTTTCTTTTCGGAGTGAAATATAATCTTTTGTTGTTATTGTAGTTCTTGTTGTTGAACTGTTGATTCAATTTGATGGTGTCTATTGAGTTTTTTTAAGTTTGATTTTTGTTATTTGTGTTTGTACAATCAAAACAACAATATTGGTATTTTTTATCATTGTTGATGTTGTTGGTATGTGTGTTTTGTGTTGGTGTTGCTGGATTGATTTGTTGTTATTCTTGGTAAAAATGGTGTATTTGATATTAAATTATAATATTGTTGTTGTTCTATTGAACAAAATCTTGCTACTAATTTTTTTCTGCAATAGATGTTCCATCTAATACAACAGATTTACCATCTGATGCAATAGATTTACCATCTGATGCAACAGATTTACCATCTGATACAATAGATGAACCATCAGATACAACAAATTTACCATTTGATAAACCATCTATTAAATGAAATCCTTTCAACTATTCCAATAGGATGACATGTCCAAGACTTTGATTTTATCCAATAAATCATCCATCTGTTGCGACAGATGACCCTTTTGTTGGAAAGAATCTAAACAATATTGACAGTTGATAACAATTCCAACAGATCACTCATCCAACAGTTTCAATACTATTATGATTTTGTTCTAACAGATCACTCATCTGTTACAATAGATGAATGATCTGTTGCACAGACCAGTCATCTAATTCAACAGATGAATGATTTGTTAGAAGAAATCACAATAGTATTGAAACTGTTTTTATTATTCCCAAAAGATTACTCATCCATTACAATAGGTTAATTATATGTTGCAACATATAATCCACATATTGCAATAGATGTGTGATCTTTTGAAAGTGTTATTTTACTATGTTGTACATGTTAGAATTACTGTTATTCTTTTTTAATGATGCATTAATCAATTATAATCTTTTTATTTTTCTATTATTTTTAAATAATATGACTCCTAAAAGAAAAGAAATCTAATTAAGTCCAAGTAGAGGAACAAGTGAAGCAGCTAGGCTACATCCACCACTCTATGGTCTTGCTTTACAAACAATATCTCAATCAAAAGCAGAAGATAATGAACATGGGGATGAGGAATTTTTCAATGAGATGATCCAAATGCTAATAGCCCTTCTACTGAAGAGTTGGTCAAAACCTTCAACATTGATAGTTATCCTACGAGAATGCAGTGCGACTGTGCCACAGAGTTAACTGGTGATTTGGTGGTTAAGTCAGCTATGGGAAAATCTTTTGACGCCTTTAGAAAAATACTTTGAGACCAAAAATTGGATGCTTATTTCAGGGACAGCTGTTTTAGGCAATATCTTGATTTACTGGAGGACAAAAATGCCCATTTCTAAATGTCCATGGTATATTATCTTTTCAAGCATAGGTTTATGTATGAAAATAAAGATTAGATGGATGAGGTGTGGATAAATTATTGTGACATGCCTATTTATTTTGTTTGGGAGGAGTTTGTCATAGTTATATGACTAAAATATTATCCTCCTTCTCTATCTCAGCTTATACCTATTCTAACCTAATCAAAAAGCACCCCGCACACTCAAAAAAGGCAAAGTCAAGTGATAGTGATGACTTAGTGTCCCTTGTTGATCCAAGCTTCAAAAGTAAAAATTTGATAGAAGCATTGAAAGGTAAAAGACTTTCAAAGAAGCACAAGCAATTATTGTGCTTGGTTTGGTTTGTACATAATATTCTTTGGGTGAGAGACATTAACAACAATATACCACTTGGTTTAATAAAGCTCTTTGGGGATCTTGAGGCATTTAACAGCTATCCTTGGGGTGATGAAAGCTTCAAACTGACTGTCAAATATTTGTTGACTTCGTTAACGCCAAAGAAAGTCAACTTATATGGCTGTCCATGGGCTTTCATGGTAAATATTTCTTTTATTGTGATTTATTTAATTTTTATTGAATAATGCTTTTGATTTATTGGAGTTATTTTATAGTCTTGGGCATTTGAAGTCATTTCTTATTTGAGACAAGAAGTGAACTACCAAAAAGAAGTTTCATGTCCAAGAATCCTGAGATAGTTGTCAGCCAAAACTGATAAGAAAGCAAAATTTCTTGATCTCTTCAACCCCCGAAGGAAGCAGTAAGTCTAATTCTAATTATATTTTTTGTTTTAATTAATGAATTTTTTTAAAATAACTTAATCATCATTCTAATATATATACTGATTTATTTTAGATTGTGCATTTGTTTCTTGTTCCGACCAATCAAGAGTTGAAGATGTCATTTTTTCTTACCTTACGATCTGTGCAAACTTTATCAGACCCTAAGGTCATTGATAGAATAAAAAAGGAGTTGTTTGGAGAAACAACCATCACAAGAAAAATAATTTTGGAGAGTGGATTTTTTATTGTTGATGGTGTTAGTGGTGATGGAGATGTTGGTGGTGGTAGTGGTAATGGTGCTGCTGTTGGGGATAATGACGCTCCTCTTGAAGTTTTTAAAATAACAAACCATTATGATTATGATCATACTGGTTTTACAGATTTTGTCCTTCCTAGCAAATATTCTGCATGCAAATGTCAAAATTGCGAGGGGAAACATGATAGTACGATTAATGCTATTAATGCATTAACTGATTCTGTAAAGAAATTAATATCTAAGAGGGGTGTCATTCCATAAAATAGGATTTCCTATCCATACACACCATTAGAGATTAAGGTGGTTAAGAAGAGAAGGAAAGAAATCTCCAAGGCATTATCAAGTATTAAAAAAAAGTAAAATTCCAACTCCTCTGTCTTTGTCTTGCACTTTTGATTAATGTATAAGGGCCACAGGAGATCAATATGAGCTGAAGAAGGTGAATATTTATCATCTATTCCAACAAACAAACAAACAGATTATATATCTGTTTCAATAGATGACACATCTGCTTAAAATTATCAAATAGGCATAGATATTTGTTGTAACAGATGACTAACTTATTGAATCTGATGCATTATATGTTGCAACATATGTCTCATCTGTTGGAGGGAATCAAATAGGTTACCAACTATTTTAATTTGTCCCAACAAATGACCCATCTGTTGTGATAAATTACAGTAAGACTTCCATACTGTTTTAGGTTGTTCTAACAATGAGTCGTCTATTCTAATATATGAGTCATCTGTTCCAACAGATGACTCATCTGTTAGAACAGATGTGTCATCTATTAAAAATTATCATAAAAGTCTTCCTACTATTTTAATTTTCACCATCAGATGACCTATCTATTGCAATAGATGGGTCATCTATTGGGATAAATTAAATCAAGTCCACTTACTGTATTAATTTGTCCAAACAGATGAGTCATATGTTGCAACAAATGGGCCGCCTGTTTGAAATTATCATATAGGTCTTTCTCATATTTTAATTTGTCCCAACAAATGATCCATCTATTGCAACAGATAGGTAATTTGTTGGGATAAATTAAAAAAGAAGGAAGACTTGTTTGATTTCCTCCAATTAATGAGTTATTTTTTCTATTTTTTGTATCTCGGTGATTAGCATTAACAATTCTAGCTTTTTAGGTGGATTTTACAGTAGAAGCTACTGCTAATCCATCAACTTCTTTCAAAGATAAAGAAAAAATGAAGTTTGTCAGTTCAAAAGAATGGAAGAATTACCCCCTTTGAAGGGTTCAACATCTCGGACGATGTTCCAAAACAACTAACAAAATTGATCAATGACTATTTAGAATAGATTGCAGATAGGCTGTTAAATCTTCATGCCAATAGGTACATAAATTATTTTTAAATATATTGATGTATACGATTCTTCTTGTAAAAACATGACATAACACCTATAAATCACGCAGAAACAAAACGACAAATACTACAAAGTGAACCAATCGGGTCTTGATTTGGATATGTTTGACTTTGTTGTTGCACATTCTAGATCGAAGAATTGGTTCTACTTGATGTCACTGCCCCAAACTTGCTGGAATGACAAGGTTTAAATACCATACATCTTACTATTAATACTTTATTTAATTGTATTTGTGTATAAATTTTATTATCACATAATCTGAAATATTTGATAATTGTGGAGCACATCGATGTCAATTTTTACTACCTCCAAAAGAAGGCCAAGTTGCAAACACAAGAACAATATAGATACACGACATATAATTATTTGTACAAAATTTACATCAATAATGCCTACGATAGGTATTGTCAGTAGCAGTCAGAAGTTTCCTGAAATAAGGAATGCTTAATCAACATCGTCAAAGGTTTTAGCATTCCAGTCGGATTATCTTGGCATTTGGTCGACGTGTGTACATCCTAATTAATTATGGTGATGAATTGCATTGGATGTTGGTTTTCGTCATTCTAAAAGAGAGGCATATCCGGATTTATGACTCAATATTGGGAAGGAGGCAGCCTACTTACCTTGATATAAGTGGCTTTTTGGACCAAAAGATTCATACTGATTGGTCGACAATGGAAGCATACCGGGATAAAATAGGTAATCCATTTTATGTAGAATATGTTGAAGAAATTGCTCAACAACCCTGTGGTAGCCTGCAAGTATCATGATTTAGTTTCATTTCATAAATTTCACAATGCTTACATTAATTGCAAGATATGGATTATCTAATTTTTATAAATACAGGGATTGTGGTCTTTTTGTTGCCACTTACAATGAGTATTTGAGCAGTCGATTGGAAGTATCAAATGATGAACTTAATGTCGGATTACTCCGTAAAATATATGCTACTCTTTTATAGAAATATGGAGAAGCAAAAACTCAGAAACCGTACGCATGCGACATTAAAGATCCACGACGACCAAAGTCGAATTCCATAACATCGGATAAAGAACAACTTGTCCATATTAAGTAGATCTTTATAGCTTGAGTCTGTCAAAGTATTAACCTCTCCTTAGGAATTGTTGGCATCAAAACTTAAATTGTTGATTTATTTGGTTAGTAGATCATCTGTACCCATGATAATCTTTTACATTTCATTTATTTTTTGATTTATTTCATGTAATTTCTGAAGGCTTCGATTTATTTTATTTTGTCTATGAATTTTATTTTATCCATAGATTTAAACTTATGAATTGAAATGGAATACAAGATTCAAATATTGCAATAGATAATGGATCCGTTGCAACAGATGACATATCTGTTGGAAATTATCAAACTGATTTAGATATATGTTGCAACATGTAGGTCATCTGTTGGAAATTATCAAACCGGTCTTCCTACTATTTTTATTTGTTCCCATAGATGACCTATTTGTTGTAACAGATAGACTATATGTTGCAACAGATAGACTTAGATATAAATATCTACATAATACAACAGATGAACAACCTATTGCAACAGATAAACTATCTATCAGAACAGATAGTTTTCATCAAACATAAAAATTGTCTCTATATGTAAAGTGAGTTGAAAAAAAAAATTCAAAGTCTTTGTGTTTTTACATCTTCTTCTATTACATACACGGGCTCCAACCTTTTAATTATTACCCCATAACCCCGGACCTCTTGCATCATAGCCACTATGTTATCGCACAGAAAGGTCGTTGGGTTGGTCATTTCTATGCCGGTTAGTAAACATTCAATGTGTTCAAGCGCGTACGACCCGTACGCGGCATCGATTTGATTTTATGGAAGGTCCTTTTCCTTGTTTCGACCTTCAAAATCCTATTTTTCATTCAACATTTTTGCTGGAAAATGATTCATCAGTTTACTCTACCTCGACAAGTTGGGGAACAAGTCCAATAGTGGCTGCATCTTGGTAAGAAAACCGGCCTCATCAAAAACAGGTAAGTTGCAGTCATAAGCCTTCATCATTTCCTCCTCGAGTAGTATCTTAAGAGCTAGAAAATGTTTTAAGAACACATTCATGACTGCAAGAATTCTTTTTGCCTAGATCCAGTCCTTGTTGTATAAATATGGCCTCTTCCTTCTAACATATTCAATCATATGTTCATTCCATTCGAACCTAGAAACTAACGAATCAAATCCTGGGCCACCGAGAGTTGCGCTAGCTAAATGAGTTCATCGTACCTATTCTTCAAATTATTGTAGAAGTTAAGGTCTATTATCCCATCACCAGCATCATAAGCATCGGAGTACACTAATTGGCTTCCCCTAATGAGGTAAAGAATTTCATCAACATACTGTGATATATGAAGACAATTTTTAAATAGGGTAGTAATTTTAAAAAAGAAAAAAAAAGTGAAAGATGCAATCGATGGTCCATCTGTTGCACAGGGTTCTCTTAATTTGTAAACAGATTACACATCTAATGCAACTTATGCAATTGATGGATAATATATTGCAATAGATGAACCACCAGTTGAACCAGAATACCCAACTGTTGCAATAGATGACATATCTGTTGTGTAGCTTCTTCTTCATAGAATATATTAGAAGGCTAGGTTAGGAAAAGTAAACTTCCTGTGTCCACATACTATACTTCCATATCTCTCATCTTCTTGAAGTCTTGGATGGGAAGGGCATTCATGCTGAAGGTTTTTGCGCGTTGCTTAGAATTTATTATCTTTCTCAAAATAGACTTCGGTTTGGTGTCAAGTTCTGCGTATATGTTCACCTTCTTCAATGGTCCCTGAACTTCATCAACTTTTGGAGGAGGAGGAGGATTTGAAATTTCTTTTGGTTTCCTATTTGAGAGTATATGTCTAATTGCTTTCTTCGTCTTCCTAACCTGACATGACCCGAACCAAGGCCTAGTCATGTTGGGTTCCTCAAGCCCCACCCGAAATCGAAGACTACCCTCAGCTCCTAACGGTTTCTTTCTTATTCCTTATTTGGATGAATCCCAATAGATATATTACAAGATAAAATGGAACAATCATAAATCAAATACATTCAAATGGTGTCATCCCCAATACCCATACCAATGCCAAGGCTGACACCAATACCAACACCACCTATTCCAACCTAAAGTAGTCACATGAATCATCTATTCAAAAGTAAAACAATATCCGGTCAGGACATGCCCCCGACCATAGCTAAAATCAATGCCCAATAAATAATAAAAGTATGTAGAGAAATCCATAACATAAAATGGAGCCTTCCGGAGTATGGAAGCTCACAACTTCAATCTAATACAAGTTGTCCCTTAATCCAGTTAATGTGTAGGAATAGTATGGCTAATTCCTGCATCGCATGAGGATACAGCGCCCGAAGACGGGTTAGCGGGTGAATGCTATCATGTACTCAAGAGTAAGGATAAAATAATGCCAATATTTAAAACCAAGTAAATATCCCAATGCAATCACATTCATACATATATATATATATACACACACATCATGCTGGGAAAGGGAATCCGGTTTAGTATATATTTAAAACGTTTAACGTGGGATTATGTAGCTTGGCCGTCCTAAAACTGCCCATGGACTATATAGGTTCATCTCCCTCTACTGAAAGGGCCCCGGAGCGTGTTAGCCGAACGAACTTGAGAAATACTTGAGATGACTAGTACATCTCCCAAAATATAAGTGTGAACTAATGTACACAGTCACCAAGACCCACCTAACATCAACAAATGTGAGTTTTTAGTTTTGGTCCCTTTAGGACCACCACCTTCCACAGCTTTGCTAACACATACCCCTTTAAGCCCATATTAAAACCATTCACACATAACCAAGCCATTACAAAGGAGTCTTATTTATTATCCATTAATTGTCGGTATCGTTACACCAACACTAGAGCTTGAAAGTCTATCCATTTATGTCATACCAAAGCCATTAAACCAATTTGACTCCAAAGTTTCCATCTAAACCAATACCATGGCCACCAAGGCCTTTCCAACCCTTTTAAAACCATTTAAACCAATTTAGGTTCCATTACCCTTTTATGCAATGCAAGGTTTCCAACAATAGTCAAACTATGCAATAAAAAAACATTCTCATAGGCATTTTAACAAACATGTTGAGGGCATAAGATTTCCAAAAACAAAACCAAGTACCAATTGACCACTCCCATGCAACTACAAGTCCAACCCATAAATATAACATGAAAACCCATAAGTAAACCATGGGAAAACATTAACCAACCATTTATAACCAAAGCCCCTAATACATATTTCAAACCCAAACAATACAACAAAAAAACCATGAAAACCATCCATGAAAACATGATTTTAGTTTGAACTAATAATGAGGGAGGAGTAACATACCTTAGATAACGAAGAAGACGGAGAGAAACCACCTCTTAGAGCCTTAATTGTTTGCTTGAAGAAAAACCTAGCCTCTTTATTGAACCAAAAGCTTGAGAGAGATTTGACCATGTTTAAAGTGTTTTTTTATGGAGAATAATAAGGTGAATAAAATCCTAATAATGTTTTAAGTTTTGGGGTTAAAAGAAGTTATCAAAGGAAATGTCCAGAATACCCCCAACTTAAGTTGTAAAAATTCCCATAGGTAGGTACGGTTTTTCCCTCTTCAATCGTACCCACAACATACGAGTGTACCCTCCTCTCGTATCTTAATCAAAATATTGGACATCCCATTCTGTCCAACATACGACTTATTTCCCCAAGTCGTATCTTGACCGTACGACTCGATGGTCCCAACCGAACCCAAGACAGAATCCAAAGGAATCAGTACTGGACAACATACAACTCCTCACCACGACTCGTACACTATCCTTGCAGCTCTTAGTGAGCCACTCGTACTCAGAGAAAAGTAAAGTTACTATGTTTCAGATCAAGTAAAGGACCAACCCAACGACCGGTCACCAACCATGTGACTCGTACCCACCAAGTCGTAACCACACCAGAAACTCAACCACCAATCACTAGATACCTTACAATTGAGTTGGTTACCTAACCCATACCCTCATCATACAACTAGTATGATGAGTCGTATGATTAATAGCAGGCTCAAAACTCAAGAAATTTGCAAGGACCCAAAACCCAGGGTGTTTCCATTCCTCCCCACTTGGATCATTCATCCCCGAATGATGGAACAAGACAGTACAAGCATGATTTACACCCCTAGATGTCTCTAATCTTACCTTTAATACAGAAAACAAATATGCAAGGAAGTCATTCTTTTCTTTAACTAAGTTGGAAAACAAATATGGTACGAAGAACATATCTTCCCCACGAATTCCTGGATCAGAAAATAGGAATAGATACTTGGACTTCATGTCCTCTTCCGCTTCCCAAGTAGCCTCTTCCACCATGTGGTCCCTCCATAGAACCTTTACTGAGGCCGAATCCTTGGTCCACAACTGACAAAACTGATGATCTAAGGTCTCAACATTGCCGACCCTCCTCAAAATCATATAAGGGCCAACATATTGGGGACTGGGCTTACCCTTCTTCCCAAACTGTATCACTCCCTTCATGGGAGACACCTTCAGGAAGAACCTATCTCCTACCTCAAACTCTAAATCCCTTTACCTCATATCTTCATAGGACTTTTGGCAACTTTAGGTAGCCTTAAGCCTATCCCAAATCACCTTCACCATCTCCATATCTTGGTAAACCAAATTTGGGCCAAATATATCCTCCTCACCAACCATGAACCTCCAAATCAGAGGCCTACACCTTCTACTATACAATGTTTTAAATGAAGCCATCCCAATGCTTGAGTGGTAGCTATTATTTAAGCAAACTCTATAAGAGGTAAGTACTCAACCCAACTACCACCATCATTAATAATATAGGCCATTTGCAGTTTGTTTCTTCAATTTGATTAGTAAGTACAGAAGCTATACATCTCTATTTCTCGCAATCATCACACTGTACCTAGGCATTTCTTGGCTGCAAAGAAGTCTGATTTAGCTCATTCCGCATGATGTCCAAGTCTGAAATCCCAATAAGTATTTAACTATTGAAGAAGCAAAATTGGTTTAGGCATATCAGCAAACAGTGTGCAGGCAGCATCCAAGGCTGATTTTAAAGCGAATAATTTCTCCAATAATCGGATACCCACAAAAGAAACTTGTGTATAATAAATACAGAATACAAAATCTGAGAAAAGCTTACCTTTTGCGTTACTAAGAAAAATCCAAATATATATGAAAAGTAGGCATGCAACTAATGAGCGAACAGTAACCAAAATAGTGCAATAACCAAAACACAATCTTTATTCTTAATGCAAGGAACAAATACTATACAAAAGCTCCGTCATCTATGAATCTATGAATCTCATTAACAATTCTGCAGGAAAAGTGTAAAATTAAGTTAACCTAAGCTCAAAGTAAAGCTCCTAAATATATATATATATATATATATATATAACCAGAGTTAGATCAAAGTAAAGCACAAAATAATATCAAAATTCCTATTGAAAACATATAACTAAATTAAATTCGAATTGATTTTAAAATTCCTAAAATGATTTAGATCAAATGAAACATAAATAAATTCAAGTTGAAGTAACTTTCAACAAAAAATGATTCTGAAATTCCTTACAAGATTATAACTACATTCAAATCAAAGCAAAAAGAAAATGATTTATACATTTACCCGAAATCAAATGGAATTCAAATTTATTATTAACCTGAACGGAAGCTGGAGGAACATGATTTTCAACAAAAATGATAGCAATAGCTGCAGCGCCAAGAAGAGAAATTAGGAAAAAGAAAACCAGAACAACTACAAAAGTAAAGATTTGGTGGAAGGGATGATAGTAGATAGACTGATAGATGGATGAGGCGGTGGAGTAAGGGATGGGAATAGATGTAGTGAGAGATGACTGAGGCGGTGGAGCATCATGTAGTAAAATTGAAAAAAGACTTCGGGAACACCAATAAATTTCAAAAGCGAACATAAAAGAAGTTGCAACTTAGATTCTATAATCCATATTGGTTGAACTTACAATTACACAATAATCAAAACTACATGACCCATTAAGTGAAGTTCAACAAGATAAAATGTATCAAGTATTTCACGAGTGAAAAATACACTATCTGTCATCCAGAATTATTTATTATTTAACAAGGAGTGCCTGAATACCAATTATTGTAGCAAGAAATCCTCTAACCTTCAACTCATAATATTCTTTTATTATCAAAATAAAAATTGTGTTATGTCCCTTATGTTCTCTATTCTATCATTTAATCTCCAATAGCCGACAGTACATTTCTTAAAGAAGATTTTGATAATACATATAAACTTTTTCATTTAGTAAAACGCAGAAGAACCTGAATCTCGAACACCAGTTTCGTCTTACCTAGGAAAAGTTGAATCTGCTTCTGTCGCAACAACTTTTGCTTATCCATAATCTCACAAAGAAGTACAACATTACCTCCTTGACCAAACAAAGAAGCTCTAAAAGGTTGCATCTTTACAACAACAATCCTATTACAAGAGGAAATTGATGGTGCTAAAGTCATACTTATCCCTGTTATTTGTGTTTTTACTGTCATTCTACCCAAAAATGCCAACTTCTATATGTACTAAACCAAGAAGCTCAATAACTCAAAAGGAAAAGGAAAATCTTCTTCCAGAACTAATCTTGAAAGAAGCATGGCAGACAATTATTTGGAAAAGAAGAACAAATGATGCAAAGGATGAGCAAGCACGTACCATTTGCAATTTGTTTCTTCAATTTGATTAGCAATTACAGAAGCTATACGCCTCTATTTCTGGCAATTATCACACTGAACCTAGGCATTTCTTGGCTGCAAAGAAGGCTGATTCAGCTCATTCCGCATGATGTCCAAGTCTGAAATGCCAATAAGTATTTAACTATTGAAGAAGCAAAATTGGTTTAGGCATATTAGTAAACAGTGTGCAGGCAGCATCCAAGGCTGATATTAAAATGAAAAATTTCTCCAAAAATCGGATACCCACGAAAGGAACTTGTGTATAATAGAGAATACAAAATCTAAGAATAGCTTACCTTTTGCTTTACAAAGAAAAATCCAAATATATATGAAAAGTAGGCATGCAACTAATGAGCGAACAGTAACCAAAATAGTGCGATAACCGAAACACAATCTTTAATCTTAATGCAAGGAACAAATACTATACAAAAGCTCCGTCATCTATGAATCTATGAATCTCACTAACAATTATGCAGGAAAAGCATAAAATTAAGTTAACCTAAGCTCAAAGTAAAACTCCCAAAAAAAATAAATATATATATATATATATATATATATAACCAGATTTAGATCAAAGTAAAGCACAAAATAATATCAAAATTCCTATTGAAAACATATAACTAAATTCAATTCGAATTGATTTTCAAATTCCTAAAATGATTTAGATCAAATGAAACATAAATAAATTCAAGTTGAAGTAACTTTCAACACAAAATGATTCTGAAATTCCTTACAAGATTATAACTAAATTCAAATTAAAGCAAAACGAAAATGATTTATATATTTAACCGAAATCTAATGGAAGTCAAATTTATTATTAACCTGAACGGAAGGTTGAGGAACATGATTTTCAACAAAAATGATAGAAATAGCTGTAGCGCCGAGAAGCAAAATTAGGGAAAAAAAAACCAAAACAGCTACAAAAGTAAAGATTTGATGGAAGGGATGACAATAAACAGACTGAGAGATGAATGAGGCGGTGGATTAAGGGATGGGAATAGATGCAGTGAGAGATGATTGAGGCGGTGGAGCATCAGTAGTAAAATTGAAAAAAGACTTCGAGAAAAGACCATTTTTCCCTTGGAAGCCGGCATGACGACCATCACCTGCTTCCAAGGCTCTTCTATATATTAAAATATATTAACCTGAACGGAAGCTTGAGGAACATGATTTTCAACAAAAACAATAGAAATATTTGCACCACCGATAAGCGGAATTAGGAAAAAGAAAACCAAAATAGCTACAAAAGTAAAGATTTGATGGAAGTGCTAATAATAGACAGACTGAGAGATGGATGAGGCGGTGGAGTAAGCGATGAGAATAGATGCAGTGAGAGATAACTGAGGTGGTGGAGCATCGTGTAGTAAAATTGAAAAAAGACTTTGGGAAAAGACAATTTTTCCCTTGGAAGCAAGCATGACGACCATCACCTGCTTCCAAGTCTCTTCTATATATTAAAATATTAATTAGAATATAGATTGTGGAGTGCAAGTGATTAAATTCTTGTAATAAATGACATAAACAATCATGTGAGAATGACCAATTTGAGACATCCTCATTTATTTATAGGAGTAAAAAATATTCTCTTCGTTTTATATTAGTTGGCTCCTATGGACTTGACACATCCATTAAGAAAATATTAATTAGGGACTTACATTACCAAATTAGCCTTATTAATTATCCTTTGAAAATATAAATTTAAGTAAATACACTTTATTTAGTCATTTAATGTTAAGGGTAGTATTGAAAGAATATAATACAGTTCTCTTGATTTCACCGAAGAAAAAACTAAATTAAAACAAATATTTTTAGAAACAGGACCAATTAAAATGAAACGAAGGGAGTATCAACTTAATATGATTTTTTAGTTATATAATAATTTACTTATCTAAATAAGATTAACTTTTTCCTGAAAAAACTATTAATACCTTCTTATTATGTAAAACATTATTTATTTTGAACCAAGTGTAAAAGCTAAAGGTTCTACTCCCTATATCTATATTTATATAATTTATTTTTTGTCGGTCTTTACAAAATGACATATTTCTTCATTTAGTAATAATATTTCTTTAAAATGTCATTTTATTTTTAATGAAATAATTTATAATCATAAAAATATTTATGATATATTTAGATCATAAATTTTAAAAGTCTATTTTTATCTTGTTAAACTTTGTGTCAAGTCATACTATCTTATCTAAATTGAGACAGAGAACAAACTATAAATTGAAAGAGGAAGAGAGAGCAAACAAATATTCCCACAAAAGTTACTATAATATTACTATCCAATTAGATCAGTCCACATGGAATGAACCTAAACGAAAAGGAATGAATGTGCTTACAAAATAAAAATTTCTACTATATAAAAACATCACTAATGGAACGACCAAAGGTAAGTTTGTCTTTTCATTCTCAATAATATCTTTCTATGTGGCAGTGTCCCATCCACAATTAGTGTTTTCTACAACACTTTCTAGAATCATTGTTTGCACCAACCTACTGAGCTTTGTATTGCATCTTAATTTAAGTTTGCAATCTTCTTCTTTTCTTCTTTCCTTTGCTTTGCTTTTCTGAAATTTCTTTATACTTTCCAATTTCTTCCTCTTCTCTTCTCTTATCTTACTTCACCACTGACAGATCATCAATTTCTTTACAGATCTTTTTCATACACTGCAGCCCACAATTGTTGCAGTGTATGTTGTAACCCACACAATCCACCCAAACCCAACTGGGTCTCTTTGCTTTGTTTCCATCAAAGTGGTAATTTGGAATTCTAGGTATACAATGGGGTAGTCTTGCTATTTAGGATTTAAGTTTTTTTTGCTGGATTTAGAGTTTAATGATGACGTCGGAGCTTGTGGGTGTTAGTACTACTCAGAACTAGAAAGATATGTACAGAAGCATGTCATCTGATAACATTAAAGGATTATCAGATGTTCCACTTCAGTTTTCCTTATTTTTCTTCATGCTTTGTTTTGAGTACAGATTTGTAGGTTAAATTAGTTCGTTATTGAAATTTCCACCAACTAATTGTGCAGACTGAATTTATAAAATTTTAATTGACATGCAGTGTTAAATTGGGGATTTTGAATTGTTTCTACTAGTTTTGAAGCAACGGGTATGTGTTTATTTAGATTTATCCATTCACTGTATGTTTAACAGATGTCTGGTGGTTTCAGCCTCTTTTTTGCACATATAGCATCTGCTTGGTAGCAGGAAATTCCTTTTCTTTAGATTTTCTTGGGTAATACATGCCTCATATAGATCTGTCCAAGTGAAACAAACAACCCTAAGAGGTAGCTTGGTCCTCCAAATGAGTCTCCAGGGTTAGTTCTTTATTAAGGGGTTTCAAGAGCATAACTGATTGTAACCTTCCTTTACTGTGTAGACACCCCACTATGATACCCCCTATTTGAGCTTGTCGACTGTCTGACGACTGATGTGGTACTGTTGTAGTCTTGCAAAAAGATCTGACAACTCATTCATTTCCCATTCATGCATGTTTTTTCTGAATGTCAGGTCCCAGTTGTTCCCATCTTTGTTAGCAGCGATTATAGAGTCAGGATCTTAAGCTGTTCTGAACAAGATTCACATTTCATCCTGAAGAGTCTTTTACATTTTTCCATTTTATAAGAAAGATTTTTTGTTAAGTGAAATTCTTTTTGTGGAACTTTAGAGAATTAAAAAAAATCTAATGGTAAGTTATGCCCAGGAAAAATATTACAAGAGATTAGATTATTAACCTGTAAAATACTTGTAGAGATTTGACTATTGGTTGCTTGTATAATCTTAGATACAAAATCTAAATATGAATAGACAACTTAAATTAGCATTTTATTGCACTTATCTCTCATCAGATGTGTCTGCCTATGCTTATGCTCAAAACTTCACGTGAAAAAACTGCTTTCTGTAGTTTAGTTTGTGTCATCCACTTTGAAATCTCACGACTTAATAATTTGATGTGGACAGGTAGGATATTCAATTCATATAGGCGGGCTAATGCGATTGGACGTGGAAGAACTATCTGTTGATTCTATGTATATTACAGTTTGGGCATCTCCGCTGATTCCATTTTATATGGGGAGGAAAGAGAACGTCAGCTCAATGATGGAAGATTATTTTGGGCTTCAGCTGCAAGTTTTATTTGCTTTAGGCATTGAATGTTCTTCTTTCTTTCTAATTTAAATCTTTATTTTTGACAACTGTCTGAAGTTTATGATATTGCACTTTTTATTTGTTTTTTATTTGCACATAGTTCAATACTGTTGGTGTAAATATAGTTTAACTGCAGGAAAGCAAAAAAATAAAAAAAGGTTGTCAACAAAAGATGGTAAATTTGTTGTGTCTTTGAATTTAGTAGGTGGAATTGAATTATCCATCATTCTTGGTTGTTTTCAAGAGCGAGAGTGTTGTAAAATACAAGCGTATGGTTAAAAATATGGGGAGGAATGCAAATGCGGTGTATGAGGAAAAGGTAAATGCACCATCATCCGTGGAGGTGAAGGTGACTCCAAGTAAGCTCAGTTTCAGTGAGGAAACGAGTAGTTTGTCATACGAGATAAGTTTTAGCAGCGGTAATGGAAGTGTTGGGTTGGAGTAGGTGAAGGGTCTTGAATCGACATTTGGATCAATTGTATGGTCTAATGGAATTCACAATGTGAGGAGTCCAATTACAGTGCATTGGTTATCCTCCTTTGTTGCGTTTTAGCCTATTTGATGATCATGACTATGTAGTAGAAGGTGCTCTCTGCTCAACTACAGATCCGTGATGGTCCAAAAGAATGACACGAGGGCAAATTCGGATAGGGTAAAAGAAATATTGAAGGACCATCTTCCTTTCGAAATAATGCTAAAATTTTCATTGGTGTCCTATTTTATCATTTCTAAATGTTTATCATCCACGTACACTTGATGATTTGAATACGTGATTATGAGGTAGAACATACATGATTCAGTCTCCTTACTACTTCAAATTATATTGACTTAATTGATATTCCCCTATAAATTAGAAAGTTGTTGGCATTGTCGTTTTGTAATCTTACTACAAGATCACATCATTGATTAATTTTGAAGCTTCTATCTGAACTATCAACTGTTGCAAACCAATCAATTTCTAGTGTTGTCATCTAGATTCTAACATTTCATGGACATAACAAATTTTTCATGCAGTACTTGAGCGTTAGGGCCTCTACATAGAAAGAAAGTTGTGTGTGTCGGCCTAGATCAAAGGGAAGATATGCCTATGCTTTTTCAAAGAAAAGTAAGCCAAAATGTAGGCCAATTAAATTAATATATTTGTGCCACTGTTAATGGAATCTCATGAATCAACATGACATTGGCACCATTCTTATATTTGCTAGCTGATGCAATGGTCTGTAATGACCCAATTTTCTGGAACCAGAACGTCACACGATTCTCATGATCTCGAAGGACCACAAGCCAACCCTCTACTGATATTTGTACCTAAACACTACATAATATAGATAATAAATGCAGAAACTGGCCATAAGGTTCAAAACATCTAAAAATACTCAAAATTGAAAACTGAATACTGATACATCTGTCCGAAAAGCCTCTAAACTGTCTGAACTGTGGAGTTGATGGGACATGTCCCCAACTAACTCCGTCTACTGAAAATAAAAAAAATCTGATACAAAAATGATAAAAATATCATCCTCAAACGAAGAGGACTCACTGCTACATCTACTGCTGCTGGCTGGGACTGAACTGCTAAGGGTACTCTGGATCTCGTGCCTCTAAACCTATGGTGTCAAATAAAATGCCATAGCGTAAATGTGTCTGTATGAGAATGTTCTGAGTATGAAGATGAGGTAAGGCTAAATGCAAGAGCATATGCATGAACAATTACTTAACTGAATAATCATGAGAGTACTGAGTGAGAACACATGCATGAATGCACGAACCATAACTGAAATCATCGTGACTCAAACTACTGAAACTCGGATACAACTTTACTGTTATCTAAACTCACTACTAATGTCTGAGATACTGAACACTGAATCATTGATAATTTATTATTGGAGTTGAGATCAGTCGTATCTAGCGAGTGATCTCAAAAACTGACAATACTGAAACTGATTAAATGAACCTACTCATATCAATGACTGAATTCTGAGCTCTCTATTCTCGACTGACTGCATCATAGATCATACCTCTCTAACTGATGATTCCAGAATCGACTATCAATGATAAGAGATGATCATGTCTGAATCTGACAACAAGAATACTAAACTGAATCTGAGACTGAGATCAAGCCTATCTGATGGGTGATCTCGGGATCTGATAATGAGATTACTCAACTGAATCTGAGACTGAGATCAATCCTATCTGACGGGTGACCTCTAGATCTGATAAAAAAATACTGAACTAGATCTAAGACTGAGATCAAGCCTATCTAATGGGTGATCTCGGGATCTGATAATAAGAATACTCACTGAATCTGAGACTGAGATCAAGCGTATCTGACGGGTGATCTTGGGATCTGATAATGAGATTACTCAACTGAATATGAGACTGAGATCAAGCCTATCTGACGGGTGATCACTAGATCTGATACTGAATAACTTTATAGGGGACCAAGCCTATCTGACGGGTGGTCCATAAATCAATGGAAATATCTGAGTTCCTCACTGAGATAGATGACTGTATCTAACAGTCTTAATTTCTGAAGATTGATTCTGAAACTGTAACTGTGGGAAGTAGTTACTTAACCGACATGCCCCAAATCTCAACTGGTAGATAAATCCATAACATAAAATGGATCCTTCCGGAGTATGGAAGATCACAACTTCAATCTAACACAAGTTGTCCCTCAATCCAGTCAATGTGTAGGAGTAGTATACCTAATTCCTACATCGCATGGGGATACAGCGCCCAAAGACGGGTTAGCGGGTGAACGCTAGCATATACTCAAGAGTAAGGATAAAATAATGCCAACATTTAAAACCAAGTAAATATCCCAATGCAATCACATTCATACATATATATATACACACACACATCATGCTAGGAAAGGGAATCCGGTTTGGCATGTCTTTAAAACATTTAACGTGGTATTATGTAGCTTGGCCTTCCTAAAACTCCCCATGGACTATATAGGTTCATCTCCCCCTACTGAAATGGCCCCGGAGCGTGTTAACCGAACGAACTAGAGAAATACCTGAGTTGACTAGTACATCTCCCAAAATATAAGTGTGAACTTATATACATGGTCTCCAAGACCCACCTAACATCAACTAATATGAGTTTTTAGTTTTGGTCCCTTCGGGACCACCACCTTCCACGGTTTTGCTAACACATACCCCGTTAAGCCCATATTAAAACCATTCACACATAACTTACCCATTACCAAGGAGACTTATTTATTATCCTTTAATTGTCGCTATCGTTACACCAACACTAGAGCTTGAAACTCTATCCATTTAAGCCACACCAAAGCCATTAAACCAATTTGACTCCAAAGTTTCCATTTAAACCAATACCATATCCACCAAGGCCTTTCCAATCCTTTTAAAACCATTTAAACCAATTTAGGTTCCATTACCCTTTTATGCAATGCAAGGTTTCCAACAATAGTCAAACTATGCAATAAAAAAACATTCTCATAGGTATTTTAACAAACATGTTGAGGGCATAAGATTTCCAAAACCAAAACCAAGTACCAATTGACCACTCCCATGCAATCACAAGTATAAACCACAAATATAACATGAAAACTCATAAGTAAACCATGGGAAAACATTAACCAACCATTTATAACCAAAGCCCCCAATACATATTTCAAACCCAAACAATACAACAAAAAAACCATGAAAACCATCCTTGAAAACATGATTTTAGTTTGAACTAATAATGAGGGAGGATTAACATGCCTTAGATAACAAAGAAGGCGGAGAGAAACCACCCCTTAGAGCCTTAATTGATTTCTTGAAGAAAACCCTAGCCTCTTTCTTGACCAAAAGCTTGAGAGAGATTTGATCGTGTTTAAAGTGTTTTTAATGGAGAATAATAAGGTGAATAAAATCCTAATAATGTTTTAAGCTTTGGGGTTAAAAGAAGTTATCAAAGGAAATGTCCAGAATACCCCCAACTTAAGTTGTAAAAATTCCCATAGGTGGGTACGGTTTTTCCCTCTTCAATCGTACCCACAACATACGAGTGTACCCTCCTCTCGTATCTTAATCAAAATATTGGACATCCCATTCTGTCCAACATACGACTTATTTTCCCAAGTCGTATCTTGATCGTACGACTCGATGGTCCCAACCGTACCCAAGACAGAATCCAAAGGAATCAGTACTGGACAACATACAACTCCTCACCACAACTCGTACACTATCCTTGCAGCTCTTAGTAAGCCACTCGTACTCAGAGACAAGTCAAGTTACTAAGTTTCAGATCAAGTGAAGGACCAACCCAACGACCGGTTACCAACCATGTGACTCGTACCCACCAAGTCATAACCATACCAGAAACTCAACCACCAATCACTAGACACCTTACGATTGAGTTGGTCACCTAACCCATACCCTCATCATACAACTATTATGATGAGTCGTATGATTAATAGAAGGCTCAAAACTCAGGAAATTTGCAAGGACCCAAAACCCAGGGTGTTTCAATTCCTCCCTACTTGGATCATTCGTCCCTGAATGCTGGAACAATGCAGTACAAGCATGATTTACACCCCTAGATGTCTCTACTCTTACCTTTAATACAGAAAATAAATATGCTAGGAAATCAGTCTTTTCTTTAACTAAGTTAGAAAACAAATATGGTATGAAGAACATATACCTTCCCCACGAATTCCTGTATCAGCAAATAGGAATGGATACTTGGACTTCATGTCCTCTTCCGCTTCCCAAGTAGCCTCTTCCACCATGTGGTACCTCTATAGAACCTTTACCGAGGCCAAATCCTTTGTCCAGTACTGACAAAACAGACGATCTAAGGTCTCAACTGGGATCTCCTCATAACACAAAGAATCTGAGATACCAATATCCTTGATATGCACAACTTGTGATGGATTACCAATACACTTCCTTAACATAGAAACGTTGATTATCGGATGAATGGATCTCAAACTAGAAAGCATTTCCAACTCATATGCAACATTGCCGAACCTCTTCAAAATCACATAAGGGCCAACATACCGGGGACTAGGTTTCCCCTTCTTCCCAAACTGTATCACTCCCTTCATGGGAGATACCTTCAGGAACACCCTATCTCCTACCTCAAACTCTAAGTCCCTTTGCCTCATATCTGCCTAGGACTTTTGGCAACTTTAGAAAGCCTTAAGCCTATCCCAAATGACCTTCACCCTCTCCATATCCTGGTAAACCAAATCTAGACCAAATATATCCTCCTCACCAACCTTGAACCACCAAATCAGAGACCTACACCTCCTACTATACAATGCTTCAAATGGAGCCATCCCAATGCTAGAGTGGTAGCTATTTCTTAAGCAAACTCTACAAGAGGTAAGTGCTCAACCCAACTACCACCATCGTCAATAATACAGGGCCAAAGCATATCCTCCAATGTCTGAATACTTCTCTCTGCTTGTCCATCCATCTGCGGGTGAAAAGTAGTACTTAGACTAACCTTAGTCCCCAACCCTTTCTAAATGACCACCAAAAGTGAGATAAAATCTTCGTACCACGATCTGAAATGATAGAAATAGGTACCCCATTCAACTTTACTATCTCTTGGAGTTACAACCTTGCATAATCCTCTGTCGAGAAGTTAGTCCTCACTGGAAAGAAGTAAGTCAACTTTGTCATCCTATTCACGATAATCCAAACCAAATAAAATTGATTTCGAGACCGAGGAAGAGCGGTAACAAAATCCGTGTTGATCACTTCCCAATTCCATTCAGGTAGTTCAATTTCTTGATATAATCCTTCGGGCAACCTTCACTTGTTGGCACACCATGCACTTGGCAACAAAATTAGCCTCATCCCTCTTCATATGGTTCCACCAATACATCTCCTTAAGGTTATGATACATTTTCGTTGAACTGGGATAAAGAACATAACGCGACTCATATGTCTCATCTAAGATCCTCTCTCATAACCCATATACATTAGGGAGACATAATATCCCTTGGTACCGCAAGGTACCATCACTACTAACTTCGAAAGTCATCACTTTCTGCTCACCAAGATCACCCTTGATCCTCTTCAAGACAGGATCTAATGTCTGTTTCTCCTTGATCTCAGAACCAAAAGACGATCGTGCCACTTCCTGCACAAACACACCACTATTCTCGGAGTCTAAAAGTCGAACTCCAAGGTTAGCCAAATGGTGAATATCCTTCATCAACTCCTTCTTCTCCTTATCTACATGAGCTAGACTCCCCATGGATAACCTACTAAGATCATCAGCAACCACGTTAACTTTACCTGGGTGGTAGGGAAGACCTATGTCATAATCCTTCAGAAACTCAAGCCATCTCCTTTGTCTGAGGTTAAGCTCTTTCTGAGTAATATGATCAGAGAAGATGTCCATATGCACCCCATACAAATAGTGACGCCAGACTTTCAATACGAACACCATAGCTAATAGCTCTAAATCATAAGTCGGATAGTTTATCCCATTCACCTTTAACTGTCTGGAAGCATAAGCTATCACCTTCTCATGTTGAATCAGAACACAACCAAGTCCCATAAGGGACGTATCATAATAGACTACAAACCCATTCGTTCCTTAAAGCAAAGTCAAAACTAAAGCCGAAGTTAGCTTTTCCTTCAGATTCTCAAAACACTCCTCACAAGCATCAGAACATAAGAACTTTACCTTCTTCTGAGTCAACTTAGTCAACGAGGCAGCTATAGTCTAAAAACTCTCCACAAACCTCCTATAGTAACCCGCTAAGCCCAAGAAGCTCTGAATGTCGATTAGATTCATGGGTCTAGGCCACTTCTTCACAACTGCAACCTTCTGAAGATCTACCATGATCCCTTCACTATAAATGATATGACCTAGAAAAGTGACAGCGTTTAACCAAAACTCACACTTCAAGAACTTGGCATATAAAAGTTTCTTCTTCAAGGTCAGTAATACAATACAGAGGTGATCAGCATGATCCACCTCACTCTTAGAATACACCAGAATGTCATCAATGAAAATAATAATAAACAGATTCAGAAATTGATTATAGACCCTATTCATCAAATCCATGAAAGCTGCAGGGGCATTGGTCAAAGCGAAAGACATAACCAGAAACTCAAAGTGACCATACCGAGTAAGGAAGGCAGCCTTAGGGATATCCACCTCCCTAATCTTATGTTGATGATACTCGAATCGAAGGTCAATTTTGGAGAAAAACTTTGTACCCTGCAATTGATCAAACAAATCATCTATTCTTGGAAAAGGATACTTGTTCTTAATCGACACCTTATTCAACTATCGGTAATCAATGCACATTCAAAGGAAGACATCCTTCTTACGTACGAATAACACTAGAACACCCTATGGGGACATACTAGAATAGATAAAACCCTTGTCTAAGATATCCTTGATTTGATCCTTAAGCTCTTTCAACTAAGTGGGAGCCATTCTATATGGAGGAATAGAAATTGCACGAGTGTCCAAAACAAGATCAATTCCAAACTCAATCTCCCTATCTGGAGAAACACCAAGAAGGTCATCAGGGAAGACCTCAGGAAATTTATTCACCACCGAGACGAAATGGAAAAAAGGACCCTTTGAGTTAAAACCTTTAACTTGAACTAGATGATAGAGACACCCCTTGGATATTAATTTCTGAGATCTAAGGTAAGATATGAACTTTTCCTTATGAGCTAGGGAACCACCCTTCCGCTCAATAACTGGCTCATTAGGGAATTTAAAGATAACCTTATGGGTATGATAATCTAGAGATGCATAGCAAGAGTGCAACAAATCCATCCCTAGTATAACATCAAAATCCATCATATCTAATTCAAACAGATCCACCACCATCTATTTACGACCAACAGATACCACACACACCCTATAGACTCTTCTAGTAATAATAGAGTCACCTACCAGGGTAGAAATAGAAAAAGAGTCTGAAATAACCTCAGGACCAAAACCAAAATACACAACCACAAATAGGGTCACATAAGAGAGAGTGGAACCCAGATCAAGTAAATAGTACACATCACAGGAAAAGTATTTTAATGTACAAGTCATGAAATCAGGCGATGTCTCAAACTCCTGTCGGGTAGTGAGGGAATAAAGATGGTTCCGATCAGTGCCAAAACTTGATGGTGAACCCTTTAGTGCTAGAGCTGATGATGAAGAAACTAGAACCTTCTTTGCCCTTGAAGCAATCTTGGCCATCAAACAATTCTTAACCATGTGCCCTGGATGACCACAACTCAAGCACTTATCCCTTACTTCCTTATAATAACCTTAATGCAATCTACCAAAGAACCTGCAGAGAGGATATGATAGAGCTAACTAGGACCCACTAGCCTGAGATTGGGCACCATGTGCCCTGAAGTTGTCGCCACCTTGGAAACACTTGTCACCCGATGCCTTTGGGTAGGGAGAACTAGCTATAGAGTAAGACCTATAATTTCCTCACTTCTTCTTGGGCCACTTCCCACCATCCTTGCCACTATGCTTCTGGACAACACCCTGCTCAGAGAACCTAAACTTTTTGCCCTACCCCTACCTATTTTAGCCTGCTTCTTCTTCTCTTCCTCTACCTGCTGTATGTACACAACCAACCTAGAAATATCCATGTCTTTGATCAACAAGGCAGCCTTACTCTCTAATATCAAATCTCTGGACAATTTGAAAGTGAACTTCCTCATTCTAGCTCGCATATTAGAAACCATCTCTAGGGATTACTGAGATAACTGGTGAAACTTCAAGGAATATTCCTTGACAAAAATCATACCTTGCTTCAAATTTACAAACTTTTCTGCCTTTGCTTCCATCAACTCTTGAGGAAAGAAGCGGTCTAGGAAAGTATTAGAGAAATCTTCCCAAAGAGATGACTCATCACCGTCACCCCTCGACTGATCCCATTCCTTATACCACAGGTACACCGTATCCTTCAGCTGGTAGGCTGCAAACTCCCACCCTCCACATTAGTGGCATGCATATCTCAGAAAATCTTTTCTATCTCATCCAGAAAACCTTAAGGATCCTCCTCCACCTTAACACCAGTAAAGGTTGGAGGGCTCTACCTCATGAACTGGCCAACCCTTGTAGCCTCAAAAAATAGAGTAACAGGAACACCACGCTTAGACTAAGTATCTACTAACTGTGCTAACATGTGAATAGACTGACGAAACTCAGTGTTTGTCACTTCAGCCTGAGGAGTCTTAGATGGACTAGAGGGAACCAATGGAACTCCAGGAGAACAATCAAGAATTGAACCCCTAGACCGAGTATGGATCCCATGAGTAGAGTGTGTCTTATCAACATTGTCCCTAGTTGGGACAGAGGAGTTTCTGTGAGCATCAGATCATCAAGGCATGATCTGAAAAGTGAATAAACAGGAATTAGAGGAGAATTCAAGACCTTAAACTCTAGAGCTTGAAAATAGAACATGAGAAAGATAACATCCCTAAATATCTCGTAGCCTCTCCCTTATGAGTATGGCGCGCTACACACCTTTGAAAGAGACTCTACTCGACATGGATTTGTAGACTCCCAAGTGACCATGAACCTAGGGCTATGATACCAATTTGACACGACTTAAACTAGGTCCTAATTCTGTCGGGTGCCTCAGGCCCCACCCGGGACTGGAGACCACCCCCAACCCATAACTGTTACTGCTCTACACCTTATATTAATGAATACCGAATATATATATAACAAGATAAAATGGAACAATCATAAATCAAATACATCCAAATGGTGTCATCCCCAATACCCATACCAATGCCAAGGCTAACACCAATGCTGACACTGCCCATGCCAACCCAAAACAGTCACATGAATCCTCCACCCAAAAGTAAAACAATATCTGATCTGGACATGCCCCCGACCATAGCCAAAACCAATGTCCAAGAAATAGCAAAAGTATGTAGATAAATCCATAACATGAAATGGAGCCTTTCAAAGTATGGAAGCTCACCACTTCAATCTGACACAAGCTGTTTTCGAATCCAGTTAATGTGAAGAAGGAGTAGTATGGTCGATTCCTGCATCACATGGGGATGCAACATTCAAAGACGGGTTAGCGGGTGAACGCTAGCATGTACTTAAGAGTAATGATAAAATAATTCCAATATTTAAAACCAAGTAAATATCCTAATACAATCACATTCATACATACATATTTTTATATATATCATGCCGAGAAAGGAAATCGGGTTTAGCATGCATTTAAAACCTTTAACCTGGGATTGTGTAGCTTGGCCATCCTAAAACCACCCATGGGCTATACGAGTTCAGCTCTCTCTGCTGAAAGGGCCCTAGCGCGTGTTAGCTGCACAAACAGAGAACAACCTGAGATGACTAATATATCTCCAAAAATATAAGTGTGACATAATGCACACGGTCACCAAGACCCACCTCACATTGATAAATATAAGTTTCCAATTTTGGTCTCCCCGGGATAACCACCTTCCACGGCTTTACTAACATATTCCCATTTAATCTCATACTAAAATCATTCACACACAACCACCAATTACCAAGGAGCCTTATTTATTGAACAATAATCATCGGTATCATCGTATAAACACTAGAGCTTGCAAGTCTATCCATTTATACCATACCAAAGCCATTAAACCAATTTGACTCCAAAGTTTTGATTTAAACAAATACCATGTCCACCAAGGCCTTTCCAATCCTTTTAAAACCATTTAAACCAATTTAGGTTCCATTACCCGGTTGTGCAATGAAAGGTGTCCAACAATAGTCAAACTATGTGATAAAAAACATTTTCATAGACATTTTAACAAACATGTTGAGGGCATAAGATTTCCAAAACCAAAACCAAGTACCAATTGACCACTCCTATGCAACCACAAGACCAAACCATAAATATAACATGAAAAAACTTATATAAACCATGATAAAACATTAACCAACCATTTATAACCAAAACCCCAAAAACATATTTCAAAACCCAAATAATACAATAATAAAACCATGAAAACCATCCATGAAAACATGATTTTAGTTTGAACTAACAATGTGGGAGGATTAAAATGCCTTAGATAACGAAGAAGACAGAGAGAAACCACCCCTTGGAGCCTTAATTGATTGCTTGAAGAAAACCCTAACCTCTTTCTTAAACCAAAAGCTTAAGAGAGATTTGAGAGTGTTTAAAGTGTTTTTAATAGAGAATAATAGGGTAAATAAAGTCCTAATAGTGTTTTAAGTTGTGGGGTCAAAACAAGCATCAGGGTAAATGTCCAAAATACACCCAACTTAAGTTGTAAAAATTCATGCCGGTGGGTACGGTTTGCCTCCTTCAATCATACCCACAATATACGAGTGGTACCTTCTACTTGTACCTTGATCAGAATGTTGGTCATACCATTCTATCAAATATACGACTCATTGCCCCAAGTCATACCTTAATCGTATGACTCGTATGGTCCCAATCGTACCCAAGACAGAATCTAAAGAAATCAACACTGGACAATATACGACTCCTCACCATGACTCATAACCTATCCTTACGGCTCTTAGTAAGACACTCGTACTCATATCCAAGTCAAGTTACTAAGTTTCAGATTAAGTGAAGGACCAACCTAATGACCTATCACCAACCATACGACTCATACCCACCAAGTTGTAACCACACCAAAAACTCACCCACCCAACACTGGACACATTACGAGGTCGGTCACCTGACCCATACCCTCATCATACAACTATTATAATGAGTGGTATGATTAACAATATGCTTAAAACTAAGGAAATTTTCAAGGACCCAAAACCCAGGGTAGTTCATAACCTCCACTATAGAAGTGTATGGCTCTCTCTCCTTCTTGGATAGTATGATACTGGTTTTGGATTTCAATTCTTCGATAGCATTAGTGAGAGCATCAATTTTTGAAAGAGTTTATCTTGTTTTCCATGCACTCTATGCATTTATAATGAGAACATGAGAGTGAAGAGGGGTGAGAGGGACCATTGTAAGGGGTGATTTCAAATATATTTATTTTTTCTTAAGCATCAACATGCTCATCATCATGACTGGCAGTAGCATCTGTATCAGCATGACTGCCACCAACATCAATAACTCTACCAGTAACACCCCTAAAAGCAGCACCCAGATCTGTTGCAGCAGGTTGGCCTTGAAGAGCCTCAACATGGGGTTGACCTTTCCTAACTGTTCTTCTTATGGTTGTTGTTCTAGTCAATTAATTCTTTATTAACTCCACCATTGGGTCTGTTATTGTATCAACAAGATCTAAAGTAATAAAATAAAAAGTCATCTCCAACTCTTGCTCAGTAGGTACAATCCATGGATACACAACCAAAAAAGAGGTAGATACGTTTAAGTCAAATAATAATTTACAGTCAGTTGGGTAATGTGTTAACACAGACATCTTATGAAACAGATGATCTTTATGTTGCAATAGATGATTTATTTGTGGAACCATATTAACTATTTGTTCCATCAGATTACCCATCTGTTGCATAAGTTTTAGTAGATGGGTAATCTGTTAAGTCAGGTTCAGAGAACTAAAGCAACATATGGGTAATCTTTACAAAAAATGACTCATATATCACAACAGACTACTCATTTGTTGCACCAGATGGGTAATCTATTAAGATAAATTATAGCAGATGATCCATCTGTTGCAATAGATGGACCATCTATTTTGATATCCTTCTTTGAGTCAAATTATTTTACTTAAAAGAAGACTTACTATGTCATCCGGAGGGTTAAAGAGACCAACCTCCTTAATTCTTGTGTTGCTCTTTATAGCCAACCATCTAAGGATCCTTGGATGAGAAACCTCATTCGGATAATCCTTGACCTACTTTCAGAGGGGAGGAATAACTTCAATGCCCAAGCCTAAAAAATGTAAATAGGAAGCAAACAAAACAAATTCATAATAATTATTCAATATAAATATAAACTAATGCAAACGTAAACAAATAGTGATTAAATTTACCATGAAAGCCCAAGAAAAGTCGTACAAGGAGATCGTCTTTAGGGATAGATTTGTCAATAAATATTTGAGATTTAACTTGTAGCTTTCATATCCCTAGGGATAATTGTTGAATTTCTCAAAATCCTTAGCAAGCTCCAACAAATCATCTTCTATGACTTTGTAGACGTCTCTTGCCAATATAACGGAATGGGCAAACCAAACTAAGCATAATTTCTCTTTGTACTTCTTTAGTATGGCTTTGTCCTTGAGATCTTATAACAACATCGTGGTTTTGTAGCCAAGTCCAGCAACTACAATAACCCATCTAGTTTTTCCTTGCGTTTGTCAGTTTTGGTGGGTGATCACTTGGACAATTTTTTGCCTTTATATGATGGTGGTGGTTTGGCTATCCTGCTTGCCTTGGAATTTTTTAGGGGTATTTCATTAATGAGAGGTTCTTTTGGACGATCGCATCTCAAGCCTGTCACTATGGCAAACTCTTTTATGCTAAAACAAACTGGCTCATTTGGAAACAGGCATTGTTGTCCTCAGGCAGCTTAAGAAAGTATTCAGAGCAGCTCTTCTTAAAAAATTCCTCTAGTTTTTCCTTCTTCATAGTATTCCTAAAATCATCAAAAGGTTTCCCCAATAGAGATTTGACTACAAAATCACCAATTAATTCTGCAGGGTTATCTCTCGACATCTCAACTTGAAACCTGTCAATACTAATATTTTTGACAAGATCATGCTGGAATTTCGATCTTAATTAATGTCCCATTGGGGATGCATTATCATCATGTTGATCATCATCATCTTTCTCAATTTCTACTTCCTCCTCTTCTTGTTTATCTTCTTCTTCTTCCTCCTCACTTTTATTTTCCTCGCCACCCTCTACAGACCCTCTCCACCTCCCTTAATATCATTTTCATAACTTTCCTTAGCTTCATTTTTCCCTGACTGAGATTGTTCAGGAAGCTCCTTTGAATCTATCTGTACTCTAGCCTTTTTTGTTAGGTGGTTAAAAGTTGATCCACTTTTAGTTTCTTTTCTTTTGGAGGACATCTTTACCTACAAACAAGAGAAAAACAAAAATACATTACAATGGATGTCTGCATAATTTTTTAAGAAAGGTAAGACAAAATTTAATAAATTTGTATACGTCACACTACAAAAAATAGTCCAACAAATAACCCATCTATTGGGACAGATGAATCATATGTTACAACAGATGCACTATCTATTGCAACAGATGAACAACCTATTGAAATAAATCAAAATAGTCTTGCTACTGGTTTGTTTTATACCAACAGTTGAAACATTGTTGCAATCGATGGGGAATCTATTTGAAGATCTATTTTAATATCTCCGAACAGATATTCCAAATGTTGCAATAGATGGACCATTAAAACCAACAACAACACTACCAACAACAACATCAACAACAACACCAATACCAATACCAATACCAATACCAATACCAATACCAATACCAATACCAATACCAATACCAATACCAATACCACCAACACCAATACCAATACCAACACTACCAACACCACCAGCACCACCAAAACCACAAATACCACCAACACCACCAACACCACCAATACCACCAATGCTAATACCACCAACACCAACACTAACACTACCAACACCACCAACACTAATCTAACACCAACACCACAAACACCACTAACATTGCTAACACCACCACCAACACCACCAATACCAACACCACCAACACCAATATTAATGCCAACAACACCACTAACACCAATATCAATGCCACCAACACCAACAACAAAACCACTACCAACATTACCAGTACTACCACCAACACTAATACCAACACTACTAACACCACCACCAACACTAATACCAACACTACTAACACCACCACCAACACTACTAATACAATACCAAAACCACTAACACCAAAACCCCCAATACCAATACCACCACCAAAACCAAGACCACCAACACCAATAATACAAACACCACCAACAGTTACCAACAACACCACAAACACCATCCAATAATACCACGATAGTCAACAGAACATTACAACAAAAAATAGGGTTTTCTCGAGTTCTTCTTATGATTTTTAGCATTAAAACTCAAAATTATTAATCCATTCTCAAAGTACAATTAAAAGTCTTATTTTTTATCATTAACTAAAAAGCCCTAATTTTTATAAAAAAACAACAAATGTAGAACTCTTCTCGAACTCTATTACTTGCGAAAAGAGAGAAAACGATGGATACAAGAAGGAAGTCCAAAATAACATCTATATGGTCGGAAATGGGAAAAATTGATCTATTTTGAGGGGTTAAGAAATATGTTGAATAGTTGTTGTTTGTATTATTAAGAAGGAAAGAAAAGAGAGAGTACTCGAGATTTGAAATGATGAAATATTTTTCCCGCAAATGGATGATTTTTATGGGTTGATTTGTATTTTGGAAAAGAATAGTAAGTTTTGAAAATGATAATTTGGTTTGAATTGATCTTATTTAATTTTTTAAAAGAGATAAATTTTAACTATTTCATAATAAATTATATTAATTTCACTAAAATTAGTTTTCAGTTATTAACTTCAATTGGTTCATTACTGAATTTAATATTAACTTAATAATAATTGACTATGAATCATTTCAACTTAAATTGATCAATTGATGACTCTGGTTAGGACGACCACAATACCAACATCATGCAATTGCAGTGACATTAATTGAAATTATAGTTTAACCTATGAAATCATCCTTAATTCTAGATAAATCTCTTTAGATATTTCAAACAATCACTTGATATGAATCATTTCCACTCAAATTGATCAATTGATAACTCCTACCAGGACGAACACAATACCAACGTCATGAAATTGCAACAACATCAATTAAAATTGTAGTTGAACCTATAAACTCATCCTTAATTCTAGATAAATCAAATTAGATATTCCAAATAATCGCTTGATGTGAATCATTTTAACTCAAATTGATCAATTGATGACTCCGATCAGGACGAACACAATACCAATGCCATGCAATTGCAACGACATCAATTAAAATTATAGTTGAACCTATGAACTCATTCTTAATTCTAGCTAAATTAATTAAGATATTTCAAACAATCGCTTGATATAAATTGTTTCAACTCAAAGTGATCAATTAATGACTCTAGTCAGGATGAACACAATACCAACGTCATGCAATTGCAACGAAATTAATTGAAATTATAGTTTAACCTATGAACTCATTCTTAATTCTAGCTAAACCAATTTAGATATTTTAAACAATTACTTGATTCGAATAAATAGAGGAACTAACTTGTTGCAACAGATAACACATCTATTAAAAATTATAAAACAATTATAGACATCTATTAAAACAAATGGTCAACCTATTGCAACAGATGACTTATCTATTGGAAATTATCAAATAGATATTATCATCTGTTGCGACAAATGACTGATCTGTTGGAAATTTTCAAATAGATGTTGACATCTGTTGCAACAGATGGCTTATTTATTTTAAGATCTTCTTTTATTTTAAAGTAATTTTATGTCCGAAATAAAGAATAAAAAATACTAAGGCGGTAAAAATTATTTGTTGGATAACTCAAAAATCTCCTTCTTAAGTTGTCTTATCTTATCTTTTCAATGTCACCGTCTCCTCGTTTTCCTCAAATCATTTCACCATCATAAATTATTAATAAATATTTAAAACTATCTCTAGAATTCTCTCTCCTTTAATCATAAATTAATTCATCTCTCTCTTTCTCTTTCTCTTTTTCTTTCTCTTTCTCTTTCTCTTTCTCTTTCTCTTTCTCTCCTCTTTAGGGTAATCCTAACCGTCTCCTCTTTTTTATCTCTTTTCTCTCCTTTTTTCCTGAGGATCCTTTTGAATCTCAACCAATCTATATCATTTCTCAACTAAAACTGGTGTTTTGATCCCTTTGCTTTTGATATGGCAGGTATGGTTCACTATTACTCTTACCTTGTCGTCATCTTCTTTGCATATTTTATCAAATTTTTCATATTTTCTATGATGAAACTTGAAAATATGAATATCATATTTTTACATTGGTTATTTAAATTAGTTATTTACATCTATTGTTTTTATTTATTTACCCATTATCCATATCCTATTTATTGAGAAAATTGAAGAAAGTGTGTCTTTTAAGTCTTGAATGAACGAATCATTGTTTTTATTAAAATATACGAAAAAAGTCATCTGTTAGGAGAACTTAAAAAGCCTTGTTAGTAGTATCAGTTTTTCTTATTTATCTTTTGTTTGTTTCTTTGTTATTGATATTGTTGTTGGTATTGGTGGTGTTGGAATATATGGTGTTAATGTTGTTGATGGTGTTGGAACATATGGTGTTGTTTCTTTATTGTTGATGTTGTTGTTGGTGTTGGTGGTGTTGGTGGTATTGGTATTGTTGGAACATATGGTGTTAGTGTTGTTGATGGTGTTGGAATATATAGTATTGTTTATTTATTGTTGATGTTGGTGTTAGTGTTGGTGGTCTTGGAACATATGATGGACAATATTAAAATAGGTCTTCCAATAGATTCCCTATATGTTACAACTGATGAATAAGTTGTTGGAATAAATCCAAATAGCTCTTCCAACAAATGAACCATCTGTTGCAACATATAGGTCACCTGTTGCAATAAAGGTGTCACATATTGCAACAAATGGCTCATCTATTGAACATATGGGGAATCTTTTGCAACAGATAGGTCATCTATTGGCATACTTGTTGGCATGTATTGTATTTATTGAATTTTGTGTTACCCTTTTTATAAAGTATGCAAACATCAATTTTAATGTTTTTTTTGTTCTTCTCTTGTTTGTAGATAAAAGATGTCTCCAAAAAGAAAAGAAAGTGAAAGTGGATCAACTTTTTCCCAACCAATATAAAAGGCTAGTGTAAAAATAGGTGCAGAGAAATAAGCTACTTGCAGATGGAACCACTTCATATATGGGAGGTATGTATTACTGATCATTTTATCATATCAACACACATAGAGTACATTGATTTTTTTAATGTTGTTCTTTACCGATTAGGCATTAATCATTCAAACAAGATATTGCATTTTATAGTTAAGATTGATAGGTTTGAACTGATAAGGCTGAGGGATCATTTAGGTGGTGTCGATACCCTGTTACGATTTAATGATGGTTTTGCTAATGTTTATTTTTGGTAGTTGTGTAAAGATTCAATAGTGATTGGATTGATTTTAAGGGTTTAACGTACTTTTGAAAGGCCTTCGAAACCTCGCACTATTGCAAACAAGAATGGAAATCAATATAGTTATTGCCCTGATCCAAATTTATAAGGCTGGGTTACTCAGGGTGATGGTTATACAGAAGAAGGTTCTTAGGAGAATATCTGTGAGGGAAAAGGGAGGTGTTTAAGACTATATATTAACTCAGACCCTATTAAATAAGAAACACAGGGTACTAAGGAACGTGTAGTGAATCTAGCCGATGAAATTGACATGAAAAATTAAAAAAATGAATGAGCTGAAAAATAAAAGTGTATCCAAAAATAAAAATACATCACTCGTTGTTGAAAATAAAAATGATAAAGTATACTGGATCTGGACACTTTGCTAAGTAACTGCGACTAGTTAGCGTGGCCCGAATGATGACCCATAAAGAGCATGATCAAAACTCAAAGTAAGCACCTTTGCGAGCACCACGGGGTGCTAAGATGGTCAGTCAGGAAAGAAACTTAAACAAATAACTCCTAAAGTAAAAAATAAGGTATCAAGCCAAGGTGGCTATTTTTGAAGTTAAATTTATATCCTAGGCCTTTTTCTTAAGGTTCTAGTTAGGCCAAAGGCAGTGGAAACAAAAAGACATTGGATTTCTACCTAACTTTAGACCTTTTTGTTTCTACTTTCATTGACCTGATCAGAACCACAACCAAAGGCATAGGATGCAAGTTAGACTTCAGGAATTGATATAGGACAAACGGCCATCTTATCTTTTGATGACATCTTTGGAGGCCAAAATATAGAGGCTCAAGACTTGGTCACCTTGAGGATACGAGAACATGCATAAAGGACTAATTTTGAGCCTGCCATTAAGCATACCATGCATCAAGGCCATGATTGAAAGATTGCTTAGAGCATTGAAGACTTGAGGACTCACGGCTTTGGATACTTAATGGCTCATAGTTTTGGGTCATCTTCATTGAGGACATTTTGGTCACTTCACTTTGCCCAAAATGCACTTTATGGCTACCCCTATCATTAAGGGTAGTGTAGTTATTTTGTATTCTTTTGTAAGATACTATAAATAGGACATTTTAAGTCTTCTCTTATTAGTTTATGAATGAAGAATGTATGAAATATTGAAAATCCTCTCTCTTGAGAGTATAACACCTTAGTGTAGTTCTTACTTAGGGCTTGGAAAATCCACCTTAGTGTAGGGCTTGGAAAATCTAGTATTGACCCTTGCTTGGAATGGTAGATCTTGAGGTGAGTCAATTACCTTGGCGGTCACTGTAAAAGTTTGGTGTTGATTGTTACATTCATTAGGGGTTAGTGTTGAAAATACACTTGGTTCTTAATCTTGTAATAATCTTTGTCTCACTATCTATCCTTTACTCTCTTGCAATCTTGTTGTGTTGTTCTTGTTGCCTACTCTCGGCATTGTGGTGTTCTTGTAGATGAAGTTGTTGTTCTTCTTGTTATTCATTTTTATGTTTTGTTAATCTAGTTTGGTTGGCTGGAAAATAGGTGTTAAACACCTTGTTATCATCTCTTTCTTGTTCTTATTGTGAATCCGAGAGTGGTCATCAAATAGGTCCTTGGGTTCTTGAACTTGTGGACTATTTTTGGTGTGTGTTTCATGCCTTCCATTGTTGTTCTTGTATTATTTGGTATCAGAGCATGGCTTTATCTTATTTCCACAAGATCAATCTTGGGATCGTAAACTTGAAAATAAAAAAAAAGGTGTTAGAAAACTGAAAAAGCAAAAAGAAGTAAATTTGTCCATTTTTGTGTCTTGGCCGAAATTGTGTTGTTGTTGCTGTTTTGGTCGAGATTTTTGTCTAGATATAGGAGTGTTTTGATTGTCTTAGTTGTTTCTTGTGTTGGTTTTCTTTCTCTCTAACACTCCTTGAGTCTTAATCCAAGTTCTTGAGCTAAATTTTAGGTTGTGTGGTGGTGATTGTTGGACGACTGGTTGTTGTTCTTGGAGTTCATCTTGTTGTGTTGAAGAAGTAGTTTTAAAGGGTTGTTTGATCTTGAAAAATAAAAAGAAGAGTGAGAGTTGTATTTTTCTTGGAAACATTTTCAAGACAAAACCAAAATACTAAGGAAACAAAAGACTTCCAAAAAGTGTAGCTACCAAAAAGAAGTAAGACCACTTTTCAAACTTATCCCAAAGAGGAAAGGAGACAAGACTACCAAAAAGGTTGTCTTTCCAAAAGAGTGAAAGTGGGTCAAGACCATTTTGAATCTTGAAAGGGGAGCCTAAGACCTTGTTTGCCTATGCCATAGCCGAAACTTCTTCATCCAAATATGAAATTGAACAATTAAATTCTTGAAACAAAAAAAATTCAACTTCAACGACATTCCAACGACCAATAGATGAGTGTCACATCATCATAAGCTTAAGAATTGGAATTCCTAGTTTCTTTTTCTTTGTTTCCATTGGTTTCAACTTTGTTGACTCTTATACTAATTGGCAACTAGTAAATATCTACTAAGTTGTAAATTAGTTTTTGAATACATTTCTTCGTTTTAGCGTTATTTTGTGCTTTTCTCATTTTTAACTCGTAGTAACTTCTTTGTTTCAAGTTCGTAAGTAAATTTTGTTTTTGTGTCTTGAGTCGATCAAACAAGAATCTATTCCAGCCGCCAAGTAGAATTGACATCCTATTGACTATTAGAGTATAACCAACTTTCAATATTCGCCGCTCCGATTGTGAGAAGCACAAAGGTGAGTGTATATGATTGTTGGTGAGGAGCTTTTACTACAAATCTTGTTTGTTCATTGTGTAGGTACAAAGGTGATGTAAGGGGAACATGTCTTTGATAGTCGGGGATTATTGTGACTACAACATGGGAGACTATGATTGAAGTGAGGGGTTTTATGGCTACGAAGTTGAGAGAGATTGCGGAGTCTATGAAAATATCCATGATCAAAACTTGGGCAGATTTGAGGGACACGGTTTTAGGGGAGAAAATAAGGGGAATGAAGTACCTAGTGCTTATGGTGAATTTGGAGATGATGTAGAACCTCATGATGGTTCTTATGATGATGTTGGCGCATGTGAGGAGTCTTACACCTCCCACTCCAAACCTAGATTTGGTGTTAGGTATAACCCTTTCATTCGCAAAGCTTATGAAAGCTATGATGAGAGTACACATGAGGAGTGTGAAAATTCATTTTCTTCACCTTATAGTACTTTTTATCAAGATCGACATCGTGTGAATGGTTATCCTAGCTATAGTAGAGGTTTTCCCACGAGAAGAAGAGGATATGCATCTCCAAAGTCGATGGGTAATCATGTGCCTTACACTATTGATCCGAGAAGGAGTGTACACTCTGGAAAGGTGACCATTTATGGGATACCGGTCTGCCTCATTTTGTTAAATGATAGGTACTATAGAAACTACATCTTTACATCCATGGTTGACTACTTGGGGATGTTTCGAGAGCCTTTACTTGTTCCATACTTCTTGGACAGGTTTAAGGTTACCGAGAGGGTGAGGGTTATCTTCTCCTAATTTGATTATCATGAGGAGGTGTGGTGTGATGTTTTTCCCTTAACCTACAGTCATGAGAGCTTGGGTGCCGATTGATTTGCACAACATAAAGTTCCAAATATGCAAAATTAGCCTAATGTTATAAGATATCGATGGGAAAATTTCCTCGTGACGTACATTCTGCCTGGGCCACAAAGAGAAGTACTCACCTACTCTAATCCAAATGAAGATGAGAGACAAAAAGTTGAGAGAAGTAAGGGTGTGAAAGGTGGTAATCTAAGAAAGGAAAAAGGAGAGGTTGCATGGAGCGAAGTGAGGGGATTGCCACTAAACTGAGCTAACATTATTTGTCCTTCTATTTCTAAGGACATTTGTGTAGGTACCGACATGGCAAGTTAAGGAGAGAAATACCGATTTGCTGCCCAAGCTTGTGGAGGACCTTCACATCACGACAAAGGAGAGTCTACTGAAGAACTTCAAGGTAAGATAGCTAACTCTTACACTTTGGTGCATGTGAATGATAACTGTGTGGCTAGTATCCCATTGAGTATGAGTTGTAGCTTACTTACTTGTGAGTTTAATGATTCTTTGCCTCTTATTGATGATGTACATGTTGTGAATGTGGATACACCAGTTGATCCTATTGATGATGAAATTGACTTTTCTTGTAAGAGAAATTTATGTCCACCTAGTGTTGAAGCCAATATGTTGAACAAAAGTATATCGTCTTGTGTAATTGGTGTTGATCAACTTATGTGTGAAACTTGCTCGCTACTTGAGGTTATGTGTGATGTTCTTAATAGAACTCAAGTGAGTGAAGTATTTGAAAATGTTGGTCAACAAAATAGGAGTGAACCCGAGAGCTATTCTTGGTATAATATTGTACTTGAAATCTCTTTGAAACTTGATATTGATCTTTTGGAGAGTGATGAACGTGTTTGTTCCGAATCTACCCGTGAAATAGATCATGCTCTCTTTAGGTATAATGTCTTATTTGAAGATGATATAAACACTCCTAATAGACCTAGTGGTGAAAATAATGGTATAGCTTGCCTTGGAAGCTATAGCCTATATGCTAACCCACTATGGTGTGACAACATTCCTCCTAAAGATGGAAATCTCTTCTTGGAAGATGAGAGTACTCTTAAGGGCAAGGAATGTATGGCCTTGAAAACTACTTATCCTTCTACTTTGTGTGACTTCATTGTTGAGAGTACTCATGGAGATGGTTAGGAAACTAGTAGTGAGTACACATATGAGGGCACCTTAGTAGAAGTCGACTTGAGTAATACCTTTCTCTACTCTTTATTTTCTTTGGATGATATGTATGTTATTATAAAGAGTGTGCCGTTTAATTTGGGTGGATACCATGGGAAAGGGGAGTGTTGTCTAGACCCGTGTCTATGGACACTCTCCCCGTTTGACCCCGGTTCTAAATATAGAAATGGTTATGTTGGTGCACCCAACTTGTTGCTTGGTCTACATGACAAGCAAAGTGTAACTCTTGGTGAATCTCATAACCAAATCCTTTGTACATCTTTCGTTGAGTTTTTAATATTTCATTCAAAGGATCCTTGATTATATTGAAAATATGTGCAACCTTGGCATGTTGAGATGATTTTTTGTGATAACCCTCACCCTCATTCCATAAGGAGTTTGTATTTTTCTATCCTCTCTTTAGTTTTGCAAGGATTGGATTCGAGGTCTAATCCTTTTTAAGAAGAGGAGGATGATACGGGACAAATGGCCATCTTTTATTTTGATGACATCTTTGGAGGACAATACATAGATGCTTAAGACATGGTCACCTCAAGGATACGAGAACATGCATAGAGGACCAGTTTTGAGCCTACTATTGAGCATGCCATACATCAAGGCCGTAAGTGGAAGATTTCTTAGAGCATTGAAGACTTTAGGACTCACGGCTTTGGACACTTAATGGATCATGGTTTTGGGTCATCTTCATTGAGGACATTTTGGTCACTTCACTTTGCCCAAAATACACTCCATGACCGCCCCTATCATTAAGGGTAGTGTAGTCATTTTGTATCATTTTGTAAGATACTATAAATAGGACATTTTAGGTCTTCTCTTATTAGTTTATGAATGATGAATGTATTAAATATTGAAAATCCTCTCTCTTGAGAGTAGAACACCTTAGTGTAGTTCTTAGTTAGGGCTTGGAAAAGCCACCTTAGTGTAGGGCTTGGAAAATCTAGTATTGACCCTTGCTTGGAAATGGTAGATCTTGAGGTGAGTCGATTACCTTGGTGGTCACCATAAGAGTGTGGTATTGATTTTTACATTCATTAGGGGTTAGTATTGAAAATACACTTGGTTCTTAATCTTGTAATAATCTTTGTCTCACTATCTATCCTTTACTTTCTTGTAATCTTGTTGTGTTGTTCTTGTTGCCTACTCTCGTCCTTGTGGTGTTCTTGTAACAAAAGTTGTTCTTCTTCTTGTTCTTCATTTTTATGTGTTGTTAATCTAGTTTGGTTGGCTGGAAAATAGGTGTTAAACACCTTGTTATCATCTCTTTCTTATTCTTATTGTGAATCCGAGAGTGGTCATCAAATAGGTCCTCGGGTTCTTGAACTTGTGGACTATTTTTGGTGTGTGTTTTGTTCCTTCCATTGTTGTTCTTGTATCAAAAACTGATGCCTTGGCTTCCCTTATTTTTACTTCAGAAGTTCTTGATTTAATTTTTGTTCTTGACTGTACATCTTTCCAATCCTCGGTACTCGCAAAGCTGCTTTCTTGGAGTTTTGATCTTGTGCTTTGTGGGTCAACATTTAGGTCACCTAACTAGTCATAGTTACCTAGCAAAGTGTCCAGCTCTAGTCCACTTTACCATTTTTCTTTTCAATAACGACTGACGGATTTTAACTGTTGGATACACTTTCATATTTGCAGCTCATTCAGATTTTTCATATTTCAAGTCAATTTCATTGGCCATATTGGCTAGAAGTTCCTTGATTACTCCCATATGTTTCCTCTTTAACAAGGTTTGAGATGATACAGTCTTCAGCAATTCCCTTTGCCCACATAGGTATTCTCCTACAGCACATTTTGCTGTATAATCGTCTCCCCGATCAACTCATCCATAAAAATTTGGACCATGGTAATTTCTACTGGTTTTCCATTCTTTTTTCATGCACTGGGAAGCTTCGAAGGTCGTCTCAAAGTCTATTGCACCATTAAAATCATTCCAATCACTATTGAATCTCTACATTACCATCAAATATTGATCCCTTCTCAAAACTTTCAATGCATAAACATGAGCAAAACTGTCATTAAATTGTAACAGGAGATCGACACCATCTTTCATAGTCCCTCAGCCTTATCAATTCGCACCTATCAAACTTCACTATAAAATGCAGGATCTTGTTTGAAGAATCAACTCCTAATCGGTAAAAAACTAAATTCACAAAAATATTATACTTTATGTGTGTTATCACGATAACCTAATCAGTAATACATAATTCCCACGCATGAAAGTGGATTCATCCATCTGCACGTAACTTATTCTTCCTACCCCATCAATGTTAAATAGTATTTAATCTTCAGTTCCCATTGTGAAGTAGTGTACAAAACTATGGAGCCTCAAAGGGTAACTATCTTCAATGTCAAAGGACTACATGCCCATCAAGAAAAAACAAGTGTTACGTATGTAATGCACCATGATCGTTGTAATAGTAAACCTGTGTTGTTGTTTGATATGAACTGTGATAATTTTAACTTATTGTTGGAAATGTAAATATTATTATTTATTATATAAAATATGTCTTTATTAACTTGTGAATCAATAAAAAGAGGAAAAATAGGAACTAAATACAATAGACTATAAAAAATATTTTCAGCAGATTACCCATGTGTTGCACCAAATGGACATTGGCTGGAAGAACACAATACAGTTCATTAGTCTGGATTGCGTTCAACCAATAGATGACCAATATGTTGCAACATATGTGTCATCTTTTGGAAAAGCTCAACACCCTCTTTTTGCAGCAGATGACACATCTATTACAACAGATCTGCTGGATGAACACAATACAGTTCTTGCCACTGGTTTGTGTTCTTCAAACAGATGACAAATCTATTTTAACAGATTGTCCATCTGTTGAAAAAAATGATTAAAAATGGTTATTGAAAGGGTAAAAATTCATGACTTTTTGATTATTTAATAAAGAAAAATGGTTCATAAATAAATAATAAACACAATTTAAAATCATAAAAAATAGTTATTTAATTTTAATAACTGGTGTTAATATTAAATAGGCAAAAAGTCATGACTTTTCACCTTTTTTATTTTTAAATCTATTTTATAATTTAAATAATTAAAAAATCACCAGTTTGGATTAATTAAGGTATATGCTTATTAGAAAAGAGGTGAACATTCATGACATTTTGTCTAACACATTCAAAATAGCTGATGAATCAAATTCCCCATCTGTTACAACTAATTAATCAGTTGTTAGAAGATATCAATAGCCATTTATTGCAATAGATGGCTCATTTGTTGCACACATAGACTATTTATTGGGACAAATGGGTTATCTATTGCAACAGATAGACTCTCTATTGCAACAACTCAATAAAAATGCTTATTATTAAAAGAAACAGTTATTGAAATGGTGAGAAGTATTCGATTATTTAATTGAGAAAAATAATTATTTAATTTAAGAACTAATTAATATTAAGAAGCTAAAAGTCATGGATTGTCACAATAATAAAAAAAGTCACCAACTTGATTTAATTAAGTCATGACTTTTCACAGTAATCAAAAAGTCACCAGTTTGAATGTAATTAATAAAATAGAGGTGAACAGTCGTGCCTTTTTGCCTAACACATTCAAATTTAATCCTCTATAAATAGGTCCCTCCTTACTCGTTCATTCTACTTTACTGTATTTATTTCTTGCATCTTGTTTTACATATTATATCTTCAACCACTTTTCTTCAAAAATCAAATTCCTTTTTCATTAAGGTAATTGTTTTTTGTGTAAATCTACTAGTTGGTAGTATACGTTGTATTACATTCAGACTCTTTTCTTTACTTTTGTATTTATATTTTTTGTCAATTCATATGTGCTCTAGATATGGTTGATTCTATTTGGGACATTGCTATTATGTGTGACACCGTGCGGGAACTTCAGAGGCAGATTAATGACCTGCAGTGGGAGTTGGGCACCGTGAGAGCAAGGATGCTTCAAGAGATTCGCAGGCTGAGAAGGGTCCTGCTGCTACCGATTGACGATTGGCCGGCTGACAATAATAATAATAATAATTAGGTTATATTTTTTCATTTAGCATTTGTATTTTTTTATTTATATCCTATCTATGTACCTAATATATTTTATTTTTGTTTAGTAAAAAAATTTATGAGTGGTCGACTTTGACTTTTTAATTCTTATTTAATTATCATTCTATTTATTTCTTCTTCTCAACATGTCGACGGCTGGAGGTAAGGATTGAGAATTTGGCACAAATTTAAATCTAGTATCAATAGCAATAGTTTTGAGTTCTTTCAACAAATGGGTCATCTATTGAAACAGATTGGTCATTTGTTCGACGAACACAAACCAGTGGAAAGAATTGTATTGTGTTGTTCCAACAGATTACCCATTTGTTGCAATAGATTGGTCATCTGTTGGAGGAACACCTTCCAGTTTGATGAACTGTATTGTGTTCTTCCAGCAAATGTCCATATGTTGCAACAGATGAGTAATCTGCTGAAAATATTTTTGTACTCTATTGTATTTAGTTCATGTTTTACCTCTTTTTATTGATGCACAAGTTAGTAAAAAGATACTTCATATAATAAATAATAACATTTACATTCACAATAATGAGTTAAAAATATCAAAGTCCATAACAAACAATAACACAAGTTCTACAATTACAATTATCATGGTGCATTACTATCTGGGCATGTAGTTCTTTTATGGCCAGTGTTCTTTCATACGGAGCACTTATTTTTTCTTGATAAAAATAATTCTTTGACTCCACGTCTCCTCTTATATCGCCTTCTTCCCAATTTGATAGTTCTTGGGTCAATATATGGAAGAGGTATTAATCTCTCCAAAATCTCTATAAAAACAGACCAAGATTCATTAGGAGGCACCAGATTAATATTATCACTATATGTCATTACATATCTTTCAACCGAATAAGATGGAGACGAGTACTCATAAGTTTGAGTTCCATATTGTGCATAGTATTAGGCTCGAAGTGCTTCATAACATGTGGATAGGGTATTTTGTCCAAGTCAAAACTCTACATGTACAAGATCTTGTTTGAAGATCAATTGTGGCAACATCACCACGACCATCGATAGTAAACTTGTAATCTGCTATTTGGTGAGCAAATAACCTATTCTCCAAATTGATGTTCATTGATATTTGTTTTTTTGCTTCTAGATCAAATCTATTTCTTGTGTTTGCATCCTACATATGCCTTTCATGAAACAATTTGACATACCTCTTGTTTATTTTCTTAAACATTGCCACAATGGAAAATTCTCTTTCAATACCAAACATCTAATTCAATGATTCAACTATGTTTGACGTCATAATATTATACCGATACAAAAAAATCACTTAGTACGATATCGTACAGTAAGTATTACAAATTAGTAACTTAAACAAGACATTAAATTCATAAGAATGTACCTGTTCCCCGGACAAAATGCCCGGCTCCATCTCTCAAGACAGACACGTTTGAGATGTTGTACTGCTTTGGGATGCATATCTCTTATTTGATTGAAATGTTCAAAAAACTCGGCTCTATTATATGTTTTAGTTACTCTATAAAAAAGAGTCACGGCTCTTTCATTGTGAAAATTGTTTCAAATATTTTCTCCAAGGTGCCTCACGCAATAACAAAAGTGAACTGAAGTGAAGAAAATTGAACCCATCTTTCGGATACTTGGATGCCTATCCAAATTTATACACAACTCTTCGATATCATCAACACAGCTCTGCAATTGTTCAAAAAAATATACATACGAGGCATCACATTTCTTGTCCACTGCACAAAAAACAACGGGAAAGATGTGACTCTCGGCATCCTGTTCCACCGCAACTATCAAAACTCCATTATACTTGCTCCTCAAGAAAGTCCCATCGACGGCTATGAATTTTCTCAACTGTTGAAAACAAAGAATCCAAGCACCATAGGATACAAAAAAGTAGTTTAACCTTCCATTTTCATCAACATGCAACGTTGTCTTACTTTCTGGATTCGTGGACTCAAGTATGTAATGATAGGCATCGAGGACTGCATACCCGTATTCATGTGTCCCCCTAACCAAGTCCTTGGAAATCCCTATAGCTGTATAAATCTTCCAATAACAGACTGTAACACCCAATTATGTATGGAGTTGATTGGCCATATCAATTGTAGAAGGGACTTTGCCATTGGGGAATCTATTTTGGAAATAACTACCAAGGCCCTTTGCCATGACGTGAGAATTTTGGATCATAATATGCTTTTAACCACATGTGTGATACTTTTGATAAACATTAATGATGAATCTATCAGAACTTAAGTATTTCACAGTCCTCAACCACCACTTGCAGTCTGGATTAGCACATCTAAGACAAAAGAGTTTGCTTGAATTAATCATCTTCTTTAGTCTGAAATATTTTTTCAAGAAAATAATAAACAAAGAAGTAGATAGTTATATCTTATCCTTGAATGACATTCCTTTGTAAAAAGCATTTTTGTCATCTTGATGATTGCCCGACTGTGTTGATTGAAAAGAACTACCTACCGTATTGCTCGCAATAATGGGCGTAGGTGTTTGATCATCATCTGGAATATTCATGTCCAGATCATTCAATTTATCATCAAAAATATCTTGTTCTTCTTCTTATACATTTTGGTTCTTATTCTCTCTCAATTTTCAACCACGTACACCCTTAACACCAGCCTAGATGAATCACTCAGACAAGCATCCAACCGAACCTGATCGATTATCTTGAAAGGTAGTACCCTCTGATTTTCAAAGGAGTTGTGTATGTAGCTGATGACGAGTTCATCTGATTGATAATTCAGTCCACAATAGTTGATGATTAACTTCACAAAATCATCATATGAAACATCATTTTGGATTGTCATAGTTATCATCGCTAGCATTCCACCCTCCTTCTAATGCCAAGAATATCGATTGCTCTTCTCAATCCATTCACCATAACAATCCACCCCTATTGTTATTGATCCATCTATTATAGGTACCTAAATAAAGACATTTGTTAAAAAAAAGTTAATAATGATATGATAATAAAATTAATAGTGATTGTATAGTACTATAACATGAACCCCAACAGATGAGTAATTTGTTGCAATAGGTGAATAATATGTTGCAATAGGTGAGTTATATTTTGCAACAGATGATTCACCTGTTGGTATTCATGTTACGGTACTATAGAACCTGAAGTTGATTCCAACAGATGGGTCATCTATAAAGTGACTCGTTTGTTGTAACAGATTTATAATTTATTGCAACAGATAACTCACCTGCTGGGATGTACTACAGAACCTTTAAAGTTGATTCCAATAGATGATTCACCTGTTGTAAAAGATCACTAACCTATTGCAACAGATTGCTCTCCTATTGTAGCAGATGACATATCTATTGGAAACAGCTTTAAGTTTTATATTCTGCAACATGAATACAAATAGGTGAATTGTTTGTTTCAACAGATGACTCCTCTGTTACAACACATAACTCGTCTGTTACAACAGATTACTCATCTGTTCGATTCATGTTACTAGACTATAGAACCATAAATATGAATCCAACATATGAGTCTTCCATTGCAGTAGATGACTTATCTATCGCAGCAGATGAGTCATCTATTGAAACAGATGAATCTTATGTCGGATTCATGTTTGGGTTCTAACCATTGTTGAAAAAATAGCAGTAACAGTGTACTCAGATGAGAAATTCAACTAAAAATTATAATTTTACTTACCAAAGTCACCTATAAAGTAATGCCAAAGTGATGTACGAAACTAAATTTGACCTAAAAATTGGTCAAGTAGTAGCAGTAGAGGTAACAACAACAACAATGGTCAACAAGAAGAAGATGATGATGATAATAAAGAAGAAGATGATGATAATGAAGCAGAAGATGATGAATAAAGAAGCATCAACAATGAACAACAAAAATCATGAAGAGAGAGAAAACAACAATAAACGATAAGAGAGAGAAACACGTATTTTTTTCCTCCGTTTCTAGTTATATTAGGTTTTACTTGAATCAAAGTGTAAATTAAAAAATATATGGGTTATTCTCAAACTTTTTCAACTTTCTTAATCCCTAATAAAGTAGTTGTCACCTACACTCAATTTTTAAAACTTGAGTCACCTACACCTCATTTCAAAACTTTTTTGTCACTTTTAACAAAATTCCCCAAGAAGCAGACACCTTTTCGTCATCGTGTGTGCTTCAGTTGAATTACCATATTATTCTTAATTAATTATTATAAGTCATTTATGTACTCAAAAATTAACAATATTTAATTAAAATAAAGTAAAATAGATATTTATGACATGTTTGCTTCCACTGTTTCAACTATTATTTTACTATATCACTCCTAATTAATTATTACAAATAATTTATGTATTAAAAAATTATAATATTTAATTAAAAAATAAAATATATATTTTTGACATGTCTGTTTCATCTCCTTCAACCATAATTTTACTATCACACTCACTATATTTATATACATCAAACTTTCTAGCCTTTCAAAAAAGCCCCTCCCTCTCTCTTAGAATATCTACTGGCATGTTTGTTTCATTACTCTATATAAGTGTGAAGAAGCAGACAGCTCTTCATAGTCGTGCCTAACTTCCAGACGAATTACTATATCACTTCTAATTAATTATTATAAGTCATTTACGTATTAGAAAATTCATGATATTTAATTTTTAAAAAAAAGTAAAATAGACATTTATGACATGTTTGTTTCAGCTGCTTCAATCGTGATTTCAATAGATCACTCCTAATTAATTATTATAAGTCATCTACTTATTAGAAAATTAATAATATTTAATAAAAAAAATAAAAAGACATTTATGGTGTGTCTGCTTCAGCTGCTTCAACTGTAATTTTACTATATCATACCCTAATTGATTATTAAAAGTTATCTAAGTATTAAAAAATTAATAATATTTAATAAATAAAATAAAATAGAAATAAAAATGATAAATTAACTCTTGATAACTTAAATTAACTTGATGTATTATATGATGATCACTTAAATTTTTTTCACAAGTATTTTTATAGTAATTTTGTTATATCACTTCTAATTAGTTATTATACGTCATTTAAGACTTGTCTCAATCGTGTTTTTACTATATCACCTCTAATTAATTAGTACGGTCATCTAAACATTGTGTCACTCAAATTGAAATAGAAGAAAAATATTATAAATCACAATAATTAAAATTTTAAATTATTTTCAAAATATAAGTGACGGTCAATATCACAAAAGTCTAGATAAGGAGATAAGGAGAGTAACATACATTATTTGAAAATTGCATAAAAAGTATTATAAATTACAATTGTTAACAATTAAAAAAATATCTAAAAAAAATATTTTATATATTTCAAAAAAAAATGTAAAAAATACTATAAATCACAACAATTAACAACTTGAAAAATTTAAAAGATATAAAAAATTTGACTGACTCTTGAAATTATATCAGTGTCACTTAAATTAGAATAAAAGAAAAAATATTATAAATTACAATTAAAAACTTAAATTATGTTAAAATACAATTGACTATCAACGCCAAAAAAGTTTGGACAATGAGAGTAACAAATATTATTTAAAAATTGAGTGAAGACATGTTTTCCCCCCTGAACTTGTCCGCTCAACTTACTTTAGCACTTAAACTTAACTTTCATTTATTTACCCCCCTTAACATCTTTAAAGTGTATTAATTTCACCCCTCAAACTGACGTGAAATTTTTAAAAAAGAAAAAAGTAAAAAAGTGCACTTTTTTATTTTAAAACTGATATGGTCCCACTTTTTTAATATATATATATAAAAGAAGCCAACCCCTTACCGCTCACCCCACCCGATCTTCATCTTCTTCATACGCTCCACCCCACCACCCTACCCCCACCCCATTTTCTTGTATTTCTTCTTATACCCCACCCCAATTTCCTTTCTCCTTCTTCTAACTCTCCATCTCCACTTCTATTAATTTCTTCATGAAAGAAAAAAAAAATGTGTGAATAGTTATGAATTTGAATGGGTTAGAAAATAATTTGGAATAGAAAATCTTTCAATATACGATTGTTGAACTAAATTACTTATGTGATTTTACAAGAAATCTGTTGTTGGATTTATAAGATTGCCCTTTGTATCCACTATTATTGAACCTTGAAAAAATTTGAAGACAAAAAAAATGAGTTTGTCGAATTCATGGTTGATGTTCAAATTGCTCATTGGGGTTTTCTGATGATAATGTGAAGTTGTACTTGAATTTTGAGTCTGATTGGTATGACTTTTGCTAGTTTAATTTTGCATTCGATATTGTTGAAGCTTGAAAAAACTTGAAGACAAAAAAAAAATGAGTTCGTTGAATTCATGATTGATATCCAAATTGATTATTGGAGTTTTCTGATGATGTTGTAAATTTGTACCTGAAAGTTGAGTTTGATTGGTATGAATTTTTCTAGTTTAATTCTGTATCCACCATTATTGAACCTTGAAAAAGCATGAAGACAAAAAAAAAGGAGTTTTTTGAATTCATGGTTGATATCTAAATTGATTATTGGGATTTTCTGATGATGTTGTGAAGTTGTAGTTTAAATTTGAGTTTGATTGGTATGAATTAGCTAGTTTATGTTGAAATTTGAGACCCAAAAATGAAGAAATCATATATGGGCAATGTTGAAGATGACAGATGAGGGGAAGGGGTTCAGCCCGGGGGGGGGGGGAGAACATTTTTTAATATATATATATATATATGAAATTATTTAAGAAAAATACTTTTCTTGCATGGCTCCGATGTGGCACTTATTTGTCGGCGTGTGTGTGCACTCTCCGTTGTGAGAGTGGTATTCAGTTTTGAGGGGTGAAATTAATACACTTTATAGATGTTAAGGGGGTAAATAAACGGAAGTTAAGTTTAAGTTCTAAACTAAGTTGAGCGGACAAGTTTAGGAGGGAAAACATGTCTTCACTCTTAAAAATTAGATAAAAAAAAATATAAATTACAATAATTAACATCTTAAAATGTCTAAAACATATTAAAAATATGATTGATTATCTAAATTTTATTTGTGTCACATAAATTAAGATTAAAAAATTAATATATATTAAGCATGTACTAACATGAGCCCCTCGATATCTAATACTAGCTATAATTATGATCAAATATGAGATAAAATTTACTAAACTATCCTGTTATACAAATTATTAATACTTGAAGACAATTCTTAGAACTAAAAATTCATATCACCTTTTCGGAGAGGTCACCCCACAAACTAATTTGTTATAGATTCCACGTTTCAAGGGTATCGTATAAGAATTGTGGATGGGTCGGTGTATCAGCAGTGCTAGAATTAATAATATTGATATTCGTTATGTTGAAATTATTTATATATATATATATATATATATTATTTTAATTTAATATATTAAAAAATAATAAGCATTATATGATATTTTTTTAAAAATATATTTATAAAAATATCCTCCACCAATATAATGAGTTTCATAGAAACTGTTTCATAATTACATAATATTGCAAGTTGTATTTTGTATTTTTGCAAACTGTTGCTACAAAAATACAAATACATATGATTTTTACTACCCTTATGATCGATATATATTTTGTATTTTTGCAAATTGTTGCTACAAAATACAAATACATACAAATATGTATGTTACAAAATGTAATTTGATAAAAGTGTTGTTATTTTTTGTAATTTAATACTTAAGTATGCTACTTTATATTTTTTTTCCATATACATTTGATATTCACGTGCCCAAAAGAATAAAGGATAAAACTCACATTCTTTACATATGGTATTCACGTGTATTTACCATAAAATTCTTGTCCAAAGGTGAAAGGCCCCTAATATGTCCAAAAAAAGAAGTGAAAAAATAAAAGAAAGGATCGACTATGACAGTTGCATGATATTGATCGATATGCAACAATTAAGTTGGTATTTTCTTCTCATCGATAGCGAAACTTAATTCCAATTTGATGGATGGAAGAACCATGATCTTGCGCATATTCATATGTCCAAGTGTCAATTATTACCCTTATGTGCACTTATTTCATGAACTAAATTGTAAGATGTCTTATGTTTGAGCTAAAATTGCATTCTCAAGTTGATGGATATGATTAGTGTTGCAGAACTTGAATTTGGAGAAAATAAACGTGATTTAGGCATGAACGTCTAGCTTATGGATCATGAAAAGAGTTACGAGATACATGGTGAGCACAAAGAGAGTGGAACAAGGCTTGCAAAGCATGGGATTAAGGACCAAAAGAGGAAGAGTACACAATCAGCTGGAAAGGCAGAATTTAACATAGCAGCGTGCCACATTCCTTAGCCTCCGCGATAAGGGCATGGCACATTGGTGGTTTAAAAGTTGATGGCAATTTCCAGTAACCCTGTGCGATATTGGCGTGCCACGCCACTTAGTCTCCGTGATATGGGCGTGGCACGGAGAAGGTTTAAAAGTGGATGACAACTTTCATTGTGCCTCCGTGATATTGGCGTGCCACGGCCCTTAGCCTCCGTGATAAGGGCATGGCACATTGATGTGTTAAAATCGTGGATTCCAGCCCAAGTATAAATAGAACACTTGTAATATTTTGGATTATCTTTTACATACGTCTAGGCAAGAAAAAAACATACGAGGGCTTCATCTTAGGGTTATTCTACCATTCAACAATTTTAATTTTAATTTTAATTTGGTGTGAATATTTTGATTTCTTGGTGTTGATTATGAACATGAGTGGCTAATTTTTCTTATTCTGGGGTTGAGGTCGAACGTATGATTGTATTTTGTTATTCTTAAATTGGTTAAGTGTTGATTTATCGTATGAGTTGTTCTTAATCCCTTGTTATAACTATTTTAATTATTGGCCACCATTGAAATACATATTTAATCCTTTTGTGCACCTGAAAGAAGGATCACTAGGATAGACCAAAGAGTTTAAGGAATGAGTTCTTATCGTTCGAATAACGAAAGATTTGATAGGCATCTAGGATAGGAATATACATAGAATGCCTTGTTTGGTTCAATTACAGGATGATAGCATAAAACATCTTAAATGAATTATTGCATCCCCGCTTAATGATGTAGTTGTGATATCCCTTTTAGGCAGATAATTAGAACCTTAATCGTATTATTAACCCTGTGAATCAACAAGCCGGTAACCAACCTGACCAACAAGAAGGATAATGATTTACGTGATTCATAAGCTTCACGTTCATGCCCAAATCACATTTATTTTCACTAAATTCAAGTCCTGCAACACTAATCATATCCATCATGTGACTTAATTGTTGATTATTTATTTTCTTTTGTGCTACATTTTAAGTGTGGGGTGGTGGAGATTACTCTCATTTTGTTATCTATTTTGATTGGATTACTAATTGTACTATTCTGTGGATGTTAGGACTATTATTTGTGATTTGGTGCTAAGACTAACATTCCAGTACATTTGGTCTGTAATAGTTAGTAATTATTATTATTGTGAATTCGGTTGTGTAGTAGTTAGTAATAGTTTCGTAATTTTACTATTCCTAGCTTCATCATTTTAGAGTCACTATATTATTTGTCCGGCCACGTACACTTGCATGTGACGTAGGCCACAATAAGTTTTTGGCGCAATTGTCGGGGACTCAAGTAATTAGTAATTTTTTGAATTTTTGCTTTTGATAATAATATTCGAGTGTTCACAACTTGATCTTAGTGGCTGACTTTTGCAAGTGTAATTTATACGTCGGACTGGAAAGGGAAATAGAATTGGTTAAGCCATATTTGGAACCTGGGAGAGTATTTCATCAGTGGAGGAGGGCAGCTATACTCCAATATCTAATTCAACAACTACATATGGCAAATTCGACAAACATTGTTCCTACTAACGTACCAGCGGCTAGGACCGTTCATTAAATGTCAATCCCACTCGCAAACAATGTTACTAATACCATCTGCAAACTAGCTACGGGAGGTTGGTTACACGAGTGGGCAATTTACTAGTTTATCTCATGAGGATCCACAATAGTATTTGCAGAACTTTCTTGAGATCAGTGATACGTACATTCCCACTCGAGTATCTACTGACTATGTTAGAATTACTCTCTTCCCCTTTTCTCTGTTAGGGGAAGCAAAAAGGTGGCTAAAGGTGGAGCCCCCAAATTCCATCACTTCCTGGGATAACTTAGCATGAAATTTCTTATTTGATTCATCCCGTTTGGAAAGACCGCACGGTTGAGAATTAAAATTCTAAGCTCCAGGAACAAAGATGGAGAGAAGTTGTACCAAGCATGGGAAAGGTTTAAGTCTATTCTCCGTGATTGTCCTCGCCATCATCAGACCAAGAAATGTTGGTGCATACTTTTATTGAGGGACTCGAGTAGACTATAAGATTCTCCTGGATTCAGCAGCAGGTGGACAGGCATTAGAAGAGACTTATGATGAACTATACACGTTTTTGAATTGGATTTCATAGAGGAATCCTGAGCGCAATGCAGATATATCAAGGGGAACTCTAAAGAAAGTTGCAAGAGTAATAGAAGTTCACTAGTTGACTGCTATCGCAGCACAAATTGCTCCATTATAGAATGAACACACAATTCAGTAAATTGAGTTTAGGGAACACACCAGCAACAGCTAATGCAGTATATCAGACTCAGACTTGGTACGAGGTATACGGTAGTAGTGATCATGAAGCAGATATTTGTGCATCAAATCCAGGATTTATTAATTATATGGGTAATGCACAGTTCCGAGTGAATAAAAATTTTGGTAGTACTTATAATGCTAATTTTTGGTGTTGATTATGAACATGAGTGGCTAATTTTTCTTATTCTGGGGTTGAGGTCGAACGTATGATTGTATTTTGTTATTCTTCAGTTGGTTAAGTGTTGATTTATCATATGAGTTGTTCTTAATCCCTTGTTGTAACTATTTTGATTATTGGCTACCATTGAAATACATATTTAATCCGTTTGTGCACCTGGAAGAAGGATCACTAGGATAGACCAAAGAGTTTAAGGAATGAGTTCTTATCGTTCGAATAACGAAAGATTTGATAGGCGTCTAGGATAGGAATATACTTAGAATGCCTTGTTTGGTTCAATTACAGGATGATAGCATAAAACATCTTAAATGAATTATTGCATCCCAGCTTAATGATGTAGTTGTGATATCCCTTTTAGGTAGATGATTAGAACCTTAATCGTATTATTAACCCTGTGAATCAACAACCCGGTAACCAACCTGACCAACAAGAAGGATAATGATTTACATGATTCATAAGCTTCACGCTCATGCCCAAATCACATTTATTTTCACTAAATTCAAGTCCTGCAACACTAATCATATCCATCATGTGACTTAATTATTGATTATTTATTTTCTTTTGTGCTACATTTTAAGTGTGGGTGGTGGAGATTACTCTCATTTTGTTATCTATTTTGATTGGATTACTATTTGTACTATTCTGTGGTTGTTAGGACTATTATTTGTGATTTTGTGCTAAGACAAACATTCCAGTACATTTGGTCTGTAATAGTTAGTAATTATTATTATTGTGAATTCGGTTGTGTAGTAGTTAGTAATAGTTTCGTCATTTTATTATTCCTAGCTTTATCATTTTAGAGTCACTATATTATTTGTCCGGCCACGTACACTTGCATGTGTCGTAGGCCACAATAAGTTTTTGGCGCAATTGTCAGGGACTCAAGTAATTAGTAATTTTTTGAATTTTTGCTTTTGATAATAATATTTGAGTGTTGACAACTTGATCTTAGTGGATGACTTTTGCAAGTGTAATTGATACGTCGGGCTGAAAAGGGAAATAGAATTGGTTGAGCCATATTTGGAACTTGGGAGAGTATTTTTTCAGTGGCGGAGGGCAGCTATACTCCAATATCTAATTCAACAACTACATATGGCAAATTCGACAAACATTGTTCCTGCTAACGTACCAGCGGCTAGGACCGTTCATTAAATGTCAATCCCACTCGCAAACAATGTTACTAATACCATCTACAAACTAGCTATGGGAGGTTGGTTACACAATTCGGCAATTTACTAGTTTATCTCATAAGGATCCACAACAGTATTTGCAGAACTTTCTTGAGATCAGTGACTATGTTAGAATTACTCTCTTCCCCTTTTCTCTGTTAGGGGAAGCAAAGAGGTGGCTAAAGGTGGAGCCCCCGAATTCCATCACTTCCTGGGATAACTTAGCATGAAAATTTCTTATTTGATTCATCCCGTCTGGAAAGACCGCACGGTTGAGAATTAAAATTCTAAGTTCTAGGAAGAAAGATGGAGATAAGTTGTACCAAGCATGGGAAAGGTTTATGTCTATTCTCCGTGATTGTCCTCACCATCATCAGACCAAGAAATGTTGGTGCATACTTTAATTGAAGGACTCGAGCCAACTATAAGACTCTCCTGGATTCAGCAGCAGGTGGACAGGCATTAGAAGAGACTTATGATGAACTATACATGCTTTTGAATTGGATTTCATAGAGAAATCCTGAGCGCAATGCAGATATATCAAGGGGAACTCTAAAGAAAGTTGCAAGAGTAATAGAAGTTCACTAGTTGACTGCTATCGCAGCACAAATTGTTTCATTATAGAATGAACACATAATTCAGTAAATTGAGTTTGGGGAACACACCAGCAACAGCTAATGCAGTATATCAGACTCTGACTTGGTACGAGGTATACGGTAGTAGTGATCATAAAGCAGATATTTGTGCATCAAATTCAGGATTTATTAATTATATGGGTAATGCACAGCGCCGAGCGAATAAAAATTTTGGTAGTACTTATAATACTATCTGGTAGAATCACCCCAACTTCTCATGGGATGGAAATCAGGGGAAAAATTCAAATCAGTATTAAGGGCCAGGATATTAGAACCAGCAGCAGCATGCCCAAGGTAATCAAGCTAATACTCAGTCAAACAATATTGAGAAAATGCTTAAATAGATTATGGATTATCAAGCACAGATGGAAGTCGATATAAAGAATCAACAGTTGACTACTAATAAAGTATAGGTTCAGCTGTGTCAGTGATAATGCTTAACTCACTCCATGATTTATGGGCAAGGCGATCGTTGACAAGTATATTAACCAAACGTGAGTTGGGATCGAATCCTCAAGGAGTGGAATTAGTCTTCAAATCCTATTGGTATTAATAGCTACTAAAGAAATACTTGTAATGTAAACAAAATAAAATACATGAATTACAATGGGGGGTTGGTTTGGAAAGTTATTTTACAAAAATCTAATAAAACTACCAATTTAAGGCAAAAATGTGGATAAGATTTCAATATGAGACAAGTCTTGGGATTATGTCTTCCTAGGGGCAAATAATGCATGGGTTAATGATAATCGAATGCAGATTCTAGTTAACAACTACATAGGCAGGCTAGGTTAGGGGTTCTTGATTCTAGTTTGTCAACCAAATCTCAAGATTATCACCCATGGACCCTTTTGTATACCTCATAGATGTGACAAGAAAATCCACCTAATACCTCAATTGGGCATCCCTATTTCTAGAAAAATGCCCAAAACCTAGATAACTCGCAATCTTCCCTTATTTCTAAGATAATGAAAAGGGAATAAGCTATATCCAACTATTTTTCACTAATGTCTTGTCACCCATATCCCTCTTTCAAGGATGATACAGGATTCAAAAGTATATTTCAAGGATAATTTGGAATTTTTGGGAATTTGGGGTTTTCACCCACAAATTCCCACTTAATCAAGCAAGTTTTAGCAAAACCCAATCATTATTAACCAAGATTCTACACTAATTATCAAAACCCACACATAATTGCACCCTATTAAAACATAATCCCAAGTTGGATATTTAGCTACTCGTGAAAATATGAAAAAGAAAATTACCCAAGTTAACACTCATTTTTTCAATTGGAAATATAGCAAGAGTAATCTCACAATTCCAAGCTTCAATTGCAACCAAAAGTATCTTTCTTGGAAGATTTAATACAATTTGTTCTCTCATACAAATTGAAAGTTCTCTCTCTCTATTCTTCACCAAGGAGTTGAAAGATGATTCAAAGTAAAAAGGGTTTATGACCTTTGAAGAATTTGGGACCAACTATGGGAAATTACAACTCTACCCCTGGGCTGAATTCTGCCTCATTGCAATCGCCTGAGCTTGACTGCGATCGTGGCTACCAATATTGTAGAGAACCAATCACGATCGTCGTATTAAATAATCTTGACTTGTCGCTATCGTGACCCTCATACCGCGATTGCAGTAACTAAGGGTCCGTTCTGGCTCAAGTTCTTTCAACTTTTGCACTAACTCTTCCCTTTTTAACCTCTTTTCAGCTTGTTTCACTTCTTTCCTTCCCATCACTTGTGTACCTGTAAAGTATGGGAATTAGTGCAATCAAATGATAAATTTGTCTTATTAATACCTTTAAATCATAGTAGGGTGCATAGATTTGGATGTATATGAGTGGTAAATTCACCACTCATCAACACCCCCAACTTAAACCTTTGTTTGTCCTCAAGTAACACTACTTCTTACTCAATGAGACTATACAATTGTAAGTTTAAATAACCAAATGATCACAATGACTTAGAGCTCGATTAATACCAACAAGTAGCTCTCAAGTATGGCAAAGTTATTCTCACGACTCCCCTTAACATTAAACACAATTTCAAGGATGCAAAAGCCTTTAAAGAACAACAATGCAACAATCTCTAACTCTCTAAAGTTGACTCTCTATCAATAGAAACTCAATTATACTCTTTTGCCTCATTTTCAGAAGATGACAATTTCACCCGCATCAATTGTTCTACATGCCTCCTCACAAGAAGGAAATCCCATACACCAAATTATCTAATATGCAACAAGGGATTTAAGTGCAAACACTCACTCTCACAAATATTTTCTCAATGTTCACAAGTATCATACCATATTCTTGCCCTTATGTTCAATCTCCACTACAATGAATACACTTGGTTAGAGATCTCTAAGGGATCTTTTGAGCTTGTAATGTAGCTTCAGAAAAGGGTATGATGTCATATAGGAACAAAGTGACTACACCATCCTTGAACATCTACATCACACTATTTAATACAACTTTTTGATCATGGACCACTTCATTTGTTTCCAAAACTCACACATGCCTACTTCAGCTATCTTAATTTACCCAAATCTTTGAAAGCATTTTCTTTTTGATAAATTCTTTTTCAATCCATGTTATTCCTTCTTTTGATGATTCCTTTTTTTTCACTTTTTCAATTTTCTTTCTTTGCTTAGCATCATAGGCATCCACTTACATTATCATGGCCCAAGGTTATCTCTTTCAAACTTACCACCCCCAACTTAGGCATTTTGCCTCAAGTTTCATCTTTCAAGTTCAAGGAGGGTAGGGTTCAAAAGAGGGAAAAACTTTGAACGGTTCAAGGCTTGTAATGTGGTTGCCAAAGAAAGGCTTGAAGGATAAAAATAGGTAACTAAGATACTATTCTATGTATGGGTAGGCTATTTAGGCTAAAGTGGGCTCTTCTGTTCAACAAGAGGGCCTAAGATCATTTCACCAACCAAGTATAATCACAATTAGCCTTGAGAGACTAACGAGGAAAGTTCTAGATGTTACAAGTATGCATGAGAGTTAGACAATAACACTCACTGCACATGGCATGAAAACCTTTCAAGGAGGTTCAGTTGCATTTCCTACTAAAGACAAAAAGAAGTATTTACCATACACTGCAAACTAAGGACTTTGGAATCATAAAAAGAGGTAAAGTATTGTTACAACATTGTTCACGTCCATGCCCTTGGTTTTCAAAAAAATTTGGACGGAGAGGGGTGTTTGCTTCGCATTTACACAACGTAAAATTTGCTATTGATGACACCAAACCAAGTCGTCATCTCACATTTTAGATCTCATGCAGGAAAACCATATGGCTACTCAGACTTTACCATAGGTATAAAGGTGATCTCAAAACTCCAATGCTACAGGTACTTAGACTTCCCCTGTATCTATGGCTCAAGACCCAATCACAACTATTTTTTCTTAAAAATGTCATCACTTAATCCATCATCGAGAAAGTCTCATCAATCAAGAGAAATATACCAATCTCTATACTTGGGGTGAGACTTTTAGATTATGATGCCCGAACACACATGTAACCCCACCCCCAACATAAAGTGCCCTCACTGAAATATGTAAAAGAAATACAATGGATAAAAGGGACTCCCTTAAGAAATCAACACTAATTTTTTTTGGACTGCCGCGGTCGTGACAGGATGTACTGCGATCACATGACCGTGACGGTCCTCAGATCATGATCGCGGTAACTGAGGCCGACTTTCCCCTATTTTTCTTTATTTTTCTGCACAGCTGCTAACTTTCTAAATCTGTGTTTCCCCTACTTTTTAGACTTCCAACTTGTGTCAAAACACCTACAAAACATCAAAAATACAATAAGGGTGTAAAGTATGGGTTGACTCCCATCAAGCGCCTAATTTAACATCACCGCATGATTCTCCTTTATCAATATTTAGGATTTTTGAAATGTACCAACTCCACCTTAGCCGCCCTGGGGCCTCCCACATTTTAGTGTTTTTCCCTTTGGCCATTTACTACAAACCTCTTTTTCTTATAATCTTCTAATTCAATGGCACTACTAGGGTAAATATTAGAAATCACAAAGGGGCCCGACCACTTAGAACAAAGCTTTCTTGAAAAAGGCTTGAAACGAGAGTCGTAAAAAAGTACACTATCGCCTATATGAAATTCCCACCTTAGTATTTTAGCATCATGTCATTTATTCATTTTCTCCTTATACAATGCAGAACTTTCATAGGCCTTGAGTCAAAAATTCTCCAACTCGTGAAGTTTAGTGACCCATGTCTCGGAAGATTTTTCCCAATTAATGTTTAACCTCTTCAATGCTCATAATGCTTTATGCTCAAGCTCGACGGGCAAGTGGCATGCCTTCCCAAATGCTAAATAGTAGGGAGACATACTAATTGGGGTTTTGTAGTCTTTCCTAAACGCCTAAAGCGCCTCATCAAGCTTCCTTGCTCAATTAGTTCGGCCTACATTCACGGTCTTCTCGAGTGTAGCTGTGATTTCTTGATTGGAAACTTCAACTTGGTCACTTGTTTGAGGGTGATATGGGGTAGAAACCTTGTGCTTCACCCTATATTTGTCAAGAAAGGCCACAAATATCCAATTGCAAAAGTGTGATCCCCCATCACTAACGATGGCACGTGGCATTCCAAATCGCGTAAAAATGTATTTCTTCAAGAATAAAGTGACGCATTTGCTCTCATTGTTCGGAAGTTCCACAACTTCTACCCATTTAGAAACATAATAAACCGCCACCAATATATATTTATTACCAAAGGATCTCACAAAAGGGCCCATAAAATTAAACCCTCACACGTCAAAGAGTTTAACTTAAAGATTCAGGTTAAGGAGCATTTCATGTCTTCTGGAGATGCCACCTTGCATTTGACATTGATGACATGATTTTACCCACTCAATGGCATCCCTATGAATGGTGGTCCAATAATAACCACATTGAAGAATTTTGGCGGTAGTTCAGACCCTCCCATAGTGACCGCTGAAAGGTGTGGAATGACATGCTTTAAGGATATCCTTTATTTTGACTTCCATCATACAACGCCTAATCACACCATCCATGCACTCCCAAAATAGGAAGGGTTTATCCCAAAAATATTTTCTTTATATTAAACAAGAACTACTTCCTTTGATGATAGCTAAGCCTCTCGAAGAGTACACCACTTGCCACATAATTAGCATAGTCGGCATACCACAGTGGAAATTTCCCCGAGATTGACATAACTAACTCATCGGGAAAAGTATCTTTAATATCAATATCCCCATTTTTTTCATGATTACTCTCAAGATGCCAAAGATGGTCGGCCACTTGGTTTTCGTAACCCTTTCGATCCTTTACCTCGAAATCAAATTCTTGCAAAAGCAAGATCCATCTAATTAGGTGTGGATTAGCTTCCTTTTTTTCCATGAGGTATTTAAGGGCGGCATGATTCATGTGCACCATTGCTTTTATGCCTAACAAATAAGTGCAAAATATCTTAAAAGCATATACCACAGCCAACTATTCTTGCTCGGTGATGGTGTAGTTACGTTGAACATCATTCAAGATCTTGATTTCATAATAGATAGGATGAAATAGATTTTACTTGCATTGACCCAACACTGCTCCTAATGTAATTCCATTTGCATCACACATCACTTCAAGCGGAAACGACCAATCTAGAGCCACAATAATGGGAGTCGATAAAAGCTACTCCTTGAGACAATTAAAGGACTTCAAGCATGCATCATCAAAATTAAATTTTTCCTCCTTTTAAAGGATTTTGCACATTGGATGAGCTATTTTAGATAAATCCCTAATAAATCACTGATAGAACCTGGCATGCCTAAGGAAAATCCTACCACCCTTTACGGAAGTGGGGGGGAGGGTAACTTGGCAATAAATTTGACTTTGGATTGATCAACTTGTATACCCTTCCTTGAGATCTTGTGTCCCAAAATAATACCCTCTTTAACTAAGAAATGACATTTCTCCCAATTGAAGACAAGGTTGGTTTCCACATATCTCTCAAGTACCTTGCTTACATGCTCAAGGCATGAACCGAACGAGTTCTCCACCACCGAGAAATCTTCCATAAAGACTTCCATCGAATCCTCAACCATATCTGCAATGATTGATAACATACATCATTGGAATGTTGTCGGTGCGTTGTACAAACCAAAGGGCGTCTACTTGAATGAGAATATGCCATAGGGGCAAGTGAATATTGTCTTCTCTTGGTCTTCTGGGGAAATACAAATTTGATTGTACCTTTAATAACTATCTAGAAAGCAATACCACCCCCTCCCGGCCACCTATCTAGCATTTTATCCATAAAAGGCATGGGGAAATGATCCTTTTTGGTCTAAAAAATCAACGTACGATAGTCCATGCATACCCTCCACCCCGTGACCGGTCGAACGGGAATAAGGTCATTCTTTTCATTCATAACTACCATAATATCACCTTTCTTTTGAAGACATTGCACTGAGCTTACCCATGTGTTATTGGAGACTGGATAGATGACTCCCGCGTTAAGCCATTTTATAATTTCTTTCTTCACCACTTCTTATATGGTTTGATTAACCTTCTTTGATGGTCCACACTTGGTGCATGATCTTATTCTAGTTTGATATTATGGGAACAAATGTCAGGGGCTATGCCTATGATATCCGCAATTGTCCATCCGATGGTGCGAATAAACTTTTTCACTACCAACTTCAAAACTTCCACTTGGTAGGGTTTGAGATCACTTGTAATTATGATAGGCAAAGTTTCTCCATCCCTTAAGAATACATATTGGAGGTGAGGAAGCAATAGATTTAATTCAATTTGTAATGGCTTAAGAATGGATGTCTTTGTGGGTAGATTCTCATGATTTTTAAGATCAAGGTCCAACTTTACCAGGTTTTTGGTATAAGACCCAAGTCATATTAAAGATGCAACCACTTCATAAAATGCTTCAACTTCATCTATTTTACAATTCCACAAGACTTCTACCAATGGGTCATTCACCAAACTCACATCAACACAATTCATCACCTTACTATCGATGACATCGATCACCAAAATTACTTACAAGTCCATTGGTTGTTTCATGGACTTGGATATATTAAAAGAAAACTCTTCATTATTTAGGCAAAACTTTATCTTATTAGGTCTTGTCTAGGTGCGAAGAAATAAATTTGGTGCTAAATTGGGAGATATACCACTTTTTTATCAAGAAAGGCATCATCCTAGGCCATACAGTGTCACAAAAAGGGTTGAAGGTAGATAGAGCAGAAGTGGAGCTTATTGAGAAGTTTCCATCCCCAGTATCAATTAAAGGTGTGCGTAATTTTCTCAGACATGTGGGGTTTTATAGAAGTTTTATCAAGGATTTCTCGAAAATAGCAAGTCCAATGTGTAAGCTACTTGAGAAAAAGGTAAAAATTTGAATTTAAAGCTGCTTGTCAGAAATTATTTGAGAACTTGAAGAAAAGATTAACAGAAACATCAATATGTATTACTCTTGACTGAGGGATGCTTTTTGAGATAATGTGCAACACAAGTGATGTGGTTATAGGAGCAGTTTTAGGGCAATGCAAGGAAAAGGTTTTTCACTCTATCTATTATACTAGTAAGGCCTTGGATGCTGCCCAAATAAATTACACTGCCATAGAAAAAGAGATTGTCCTTAGTATATGCATTCAACAAATTCAAAGCCTATCTAGTGGGCACTGAGGTGATAGTTCATACGGATCATGCAGAGATCAGATATCTATTCAATAAAAAAGAATTGGAACCCAAGCTAATCAGATGGATCTTGCTACTGTAAGAATTTGATATATAGGTACAGGAAAGAAAAGGAGCTAAAAATCAAGTGGCCGACCACCTATCAAGGTTAGAAGATCGATCGCATATACATGATGATGGGTGTATTTAGGAAGAGTTCCCAAATGAACAGTTGTTTGTGCTGAGTTTAGCAGAGCTCCCATGGTATGCTGATATAGTGAACTTGATTGTAAGGGTGTATATCCTCTGGGTACCACGTCAGCAAAAAAGAAATTGTACCATGATTCTCATTTGTATATATGGGATCCGCCTTATTTGTTCAAGCAGGGCGTTGATCAAGTAGTTAAAAGATGTGTTCCATAAGTTGAATCCAAACAAGTGCTTGAGAGTTTCCATTCATCACCTTAAGGAGGTCATCATAGAGGTGAAAAAATAGCATGCAAGGTATTAAATCAGGGTTTTTTTGTTCTACGCTATTCAAAGATGCCTTTACTTTTGTGAAAAAATGTGACCAATTGTAATACCCCGCGATTTTCCTAGCTTAAACTCATCCCAAAAATGTCAAAGATTAGATGTTAGAATGAATGATGTTTATTTTGTGTGGAATTCTTTAGATTTGAACTTTCCATGGCATAGGAAATTGAATAAGCTTTCCAACGATATAAGATTCGCTTAAATTTGATAACCGGGTAAGAAGTTATGGCTATTTTATGTTCCAGTGGTAGAACACCATCATTTCGGTGTTTAGCGCGTCACGGAGAAAGTTTAAATGATGATTGTCAATTTCCAGTGGCCCTCCATAATATTAGTGCATCGCGGAGAGAGCCAAATTCCCAATTGTCCAAATCCAGTGAAGGACTGCGTTATTGGCGCGTCGCGTCAAGTGTCCAGGTCCCATCCAAGGTGGCAATGCGATACCACCGCATCGCGCCACCATGCATTTTCCCAGTTGGCATTTTCCAGTGGCTTAGCGCGATAGTGGCGCGTCGTGCCAAGGACAAAAATGGGGACTCTATTTTATTTTTCCAGTTTTGTTTAGGAGTTAAAGGGGGTATTTTGGACTTTTCCCCAACTCCCAATCCGTCCAAACTCATGATTAAATCCTTTTAGAAGCATTATATGCTTAGTTTCATCAAAATTACTCTCATCCAAAACCCTAGGCTTCAACATTCATCTCCAAGAAACTCAAGATTCCACCATCCTTTTTCCAAATTATTTCAAGATTTAAGATCCCTAAACCAAGAGCTCCAAGAATCTTCATTCAAGAGAACAAATAGCATCTCAAAAAAAATCTTATTCATTTAGTTCATCATCTAAGGTATGTGGAGTTATGAACAAGGACAATTCTTTCGTCCTTGTGCCCAAAATTATATTTTTAAGCAAATTTCTTATGATTTGAAACTGGGGTTTATGCCCAAAGTATCTTATTGATGATTTTGAGTATGATATGATTGAATTATGAAAATTCATGTTTGTTTTGAGTTAAAGAATGCATTTTTATGATTTTTGAATAGCATGAGCATGATTTGAGACATTATTTATAGCTTTTCAATTGAATTGAGCATGATATTAAGATTCTTGATTTTACTATCTGAGTGTTGTTGATGATTCTCAAGAAGCATATTTGAGTATTGATATTTCAAGAACTCGTGCTTTTAAGTACCCTGAGATTAGCATATTTTACTTATATAAACAGTATTTGATCTTCGGATCCTCAGTTTAGCTATGGAATCCACTTTTCAAAATTTACTACAGTTTATAGAAACAGATTTCAGCTTTGAGTATTGTTTATATCAAACAGATGTATAATTGGTTTTAGATAAACCCTTATGCTATCTTTTAAAAGTGGATTTCCAACAAAGTGAGCATATAGATAATAAGGGAGTAGTAGTTAGCACCGAGCGGGGAGTGTGGGTTTAACATATCCTACTTCCCTAGAACTACGTAGCCAATATAGGTACAAATTCAGATATTTCCATTAGATATGGATAACAGATTTAGCTTGTGATCGGTCACATGGATTAGGTTATACTCCCTGGCAAGAGTATGACACCTCTCCCTAATGTGAGGCTTCTTCTTCAGGAGGACGAAACGTTGAAATCCATGATAGCTCATATGGTTTATGTCGGTTAAGAGAACCTCCCTGCTAGCAAAAATAAATAAATAGTTTTTGAGTATTTTCCCTACTAGTAAAGAAAAGCTTTGAAAGAATTCCCTTAAGATGAAATGTTTTCCCTAAAGCTTTAAAAGATCTCCCTTACAAAACAGTTTTGAAAGAATTTTCTTTCAGATAAAATGATAAAGTATTTTCTATACAGACTTGCAGATTCCACTTAGACTATATGATTTGAGAATGAGAACAGAATACAGATTTCAGAACTAAGTGTAATGACTCACAAGATTTAGACTATATGCCTTGTTATTCATGATTTTGACTTTCAAATTTTCTCAAGCTTCTGTGAGTTATTTACATTTAGCATGCATGATTTTATAAATTGTGATGATACTGTTTACTTATTGCATGCACCCCCATACACTCAGTACATCATCAAAGTACTGATCCACATATATGTCTATGTGCTACATTATCTCATAATGTAGGTTCAAGTGCTCAGTCTCAGCAGCGATAGTGATTTTAGAGCATCTCATCTACATCCCTGCAGTTGGTGAGTCCTTATAGTTCGAGGACTTAGCTATTCATGTTTCAGTTTATTAGTAGATATCTCTTTATTTATTTTAGATAGTTTGAGTCAGTTGGGGCCTGTCCCAGTGACTCTCTAGATTCATATAGTAGAGGCTTGTCGGACTACTAGATTCAGTCTTAGATCTCAGTTGTTGTATTCAGACTTTTCAATATTTCTTTAATCAGATTGATGGGATTAATACTTTTAGATATATTCATATTATTCAGATAGTTTTATGCATTTTATCATGAATTTATACTTACATTTCCCTATGATGAGATTAAGATGTGTTAAAAGGCAGTCAGGGTTAGCTCAGGACTACTTGTAGTTCGGAGCACCGTGTGGCATCCCGGGAACTATATTTTTGGGGCGTTACATCAATGCTATATAATGGGCATTATCTCAAAATACATAAAATGCCCCTAAATAATATTCTTGAGTTGGAGGTATTCGCTGTGTGGGGGATATATTTCATGGGCCTATCTCCAACCTAATTTGGTAATTTGTATATTTTGGTTACAGTAGATTTGTGTCCAAGTAAGTAGAGTTTGTATCTCTCCCCACTAATGATGTAAAAGTGGTGATGAAGTTTGTCAAGAAAAATATATTCTCTTATTTTGGCACACCCAGGGCAATCATTTGTAATGGCGGGACTCATTTTGTGAACCATTGGTTCAAGAACCTGCTGGGAAAATAATGGGTTAGACATAAGGTAGCAATAATGTATCATTCACAGATGAGTGGCCAAGTGGAAGTATCAAATCATGAAATTAAGCATATCCTTTAGAAAAAAGCGCCAGCGTAAGGATTGGTTGATAAAACTAAATAATACACTATGGGCATATAGGACAGCCTACAAAATGTCTATTGGTACTTCTTCGTATCGTTTGGTGTATGGAAAAGTGTGTCACTTATCTGTGGAGCTTGAGCATCAAATATATTAGGCAGTGAAGAAGTTGAATCTTGTCCTAGAGATTTTGTGGAAGAAAAGGATGTTTCAGTTGATTGAGCTTGATGAGTTTCACATGCATGCTTATGAAAATATGAAATTGTACAAGGAAAAGACTAGGATATGGCATGAAAAGCATATCCTGCCTCAAGTATTCAAGTTTGGTCAGAAGGTTTTGTTATTCAATGCAAGGTGGAAGCTTTTCCTAGGTAAGTTGAGGTCTAAGTGGTCTTAGTTGTTTGAAGTAGTAAGAGTGAACCCTCATGGGGCAGTTGAACTGTGGCAAGAAGATAAGAGTGTGACATTTTTTGTAAATGGACAAAGGGTGAAGCACTATTGGGCAAATCATGAGAATAGACATAAGACGTCTATCATATTTGTGCATGAGTAGTGTTGAGCTTGGTCGTGCCGCGACATTAAATTAGGCGCTCTATGGGATCCCACGAATGTAATGTAATAGAATAGTTTTCTCTTTTATTTGAAAAAAATCAAAATAATACAAAAAGATGTATCGAGCCACGACCAAACCTAAGGCGTTAGGTGGCAGGCAACCTATCATTTTTAATTTGTTTTGTTGTTTTTGGTGATAAGTGCAGGATTGAGGTACGCATTGATATGGGGGATGAATTAAATTGAGTAAAATCCACTTTTGGGAGTTACCAGGTAAGAATATTCCTTAGATACTAAGAAAAACAAAGGCAAGCAAAGGGGGAACCCAAATTCCCCTGAGTAAGCTTTCCAATGGGCCTCCATAATAAGGGCATGGCACACCATTAAGAAATATTCAGTAGGGCCATTCTAGTAAGCCTTCACTATATTGTAGTGCCATGCCACTTATTCTTAGCGATCAGGGCGTGGCACGGAGACAAAATAAGTCGAGCCAATTTAATTTAATTGTCGAGTTTAACCCAACTTTTACCCTTTTAAATTGAGTAAAATCCACTTTTGGGAGTTACCAGGTAAGAATATTCCTTAGATACTAAGAAAAACAAAGGCAAGCAAAGGGGGAACCCAAATTCCCCTGAGTAAGCTTTCCAATGGGCCTCCACAATAAGGGCATGGCACACCATTAAGAAATATTCAGTAGGGCCATTCTAGTAAGCCTTCACTATATTGTAGTGCCATGCCACTTATTCTTAGCGATCAGGGCGTGGCACGGAGGCAAAATAAGTCGAGCCATTTTAATTTAATTGTCGAGTTTAACCCAACTTTTACCCTTTTAACCTGAATCAACCCTTTTAAACACCCCAAAATCCCCAATTTCCTTCTTAATCTCATAATCATAGTATGCCACCCTCCCATAATCCTCTTAATTTTGATTGTACCAGGCCACTACATTTCCCCAAAGCTTTCTTCCCTTTCGGCGCAACTCCAACCAAGGTAAGTCTCTCCTCTTTCTTTCACTCTCTACCCAAATGTGGGAGTGTTAAATTACTTATGGGTAATTTGGTGACCTTTGGTGATGAATGTGAAATTTGACATAAGTAAGTGTGCATTATGCTAATAAATTATGCATTCAAAATGTATTTTTGAACCGTGCTCGAGTGACTGTATGATAGACTTCATGCTTTGGGCTTGATTGTGTTATTTATCTAATGGGTCTGATTGGTTTCACCATAATTTTCAACCATATGTGCTTTCACAACTTGATCTCTCACTAAAATATAATTCAAAATTATGTTGTCGAATGTGCTTTTGTGTGTATGAACATATGTTGGTATTTGTAATTGTGTTTTCTCTTGGTAGATATCGTTTAAACTGAAATAGGGCATAGGGTGCTTTCATTTAATTTACTGTAATGACTCCATGAATAGCATTGGGTGTTGTTTTTGCACACATGACAGTCATGTTAGGCATGCATTGCTGCTTAAGAGTGTTGTCTACTCAATTGTACTCTCTAAATTATGTTGGCACATGTGCTTAAAAAACTTAAGAGAAAATATTGTTAAGTGTAGCACTAGAGTAGAGTAGGTTTTAGGTATAATGTGGTTGTATAGATACTATGATTTGAGAAGTGAGGTACACGCTTGAAGTTTAAGTAAAGCGTCATAACCTCAGGTTAAGATCTTTTGGTCATTATCTAGATTCCCAAATGGGTTGAATGCTTGAATAATTATCATGGCCATGTGATTATATTGTAGAACAGTGGAATTCTAAGTACCCTAGATCTAAATTCATACACCTAAGCTGACAACTAAGTGTGGGGCGGTCCCTAAAACCACCCACACTTGGTGTTAGCTAGCCATTGAAGACTTGTTTTGACTTGGTTGGTTGTGTTATGGTTGATAGGGCACTATGGCAAGCAGAGTATAGAAAAGAAAAAATGTTGGTCCTTCAGAGGCACCAAAGAAGCGAGTGTGGGTTGTTGCTCGTGTACCTAGATTCTCAGTTGTCCCACAAGGTAGACCCATAGGTATGGGTCTCGATGGGTTGAAAAAACAAGTAAGAAATGGAATAATAAGAACACAGAGTGCAAATAATGAGTTCATTGATCGGGACAATTTGAGGAAGAGAGTTCTCGAGCACAGTTCAGAGGATTGAGGAGCTGCGGATGAATTTTATTTTTTAGAAAGCTATTGAATACAATCTATACTTGATCAGGGAATTCTACATAATTTGAGAGCCAAGAGAGCCCAATTCAGAAGTCAAGATTCGTAGGCAAGCCCAATTATCAGTTGAAGGATGTATCATACCAATAGTATGAAGAGTGAGAGCAGCTTAGGGGCGATGATACTGAGTCATCTTTGTGGGATGACTTCTCTAGTTCTTTTTTTGATTGCTTCTTTCCTCAAGAGTTGAGGGAGGCGAGGGCTGAGGATTTCGTGAATTTAAAGTAAGGAAGGAGGACATTAAAGGAGTATGCCTTGAGGTTTCATCAGTTGACGCGTTATGCTCCTGAGTTGGTGTCTAGAATGAGGGCTAGAATGAAGAAGTTTGACTCTGGGTTATCCCATGAGTTGATCTTGGAAAGAAAGCCTGCCTTGTTGAACAAGGATATGGATATCTCTAGACTTATGGTATATATGAAGCAAGTAAACAAGAAAAAGAAAAAGTAAGCGAAGATGAGAGAAAGTCAAATTAAGAGGTTTCGATATCCGTATCAAGATAGAGGTCAATAGTAAAGTGGTATAAATGGTGAAATGTGGTCTAAGAAAAGTGAGGCAATTCTGGTTCCTAATCTACGGCTAGTGCTCCTTATCTAAAGTCATCGGGTGATCGTCGTTCTCAATATAATAGTGGGTTCAGAGCACCATAAGCCCAGCCTCAGGTTAGTGGGGCTCAGTCAGCTCCATCATATACTCCTTGTAAATTTTGTGGTTAGGTACAGCATAGTGTTTGTGAAAAAGGTAAGAACATGTGTTTTAAGTGTGGGAAAATTATTCATATGCAAAGGGATTGTCCTTCTAGGGATGCTTCTGGGGAAAATAAGATTCCTGTTGCTACTTCATCAGCTCCTGCAGCAAAGGTTGTTGTTTTTGCTTCTGGCTCCAGCACTAGTCGAAATCGTCTGTATGCTCTTCCTACTCGCCAAGATTCTGAGGCGTCTCTTGATGTTGTTATTGGTATGATCAAACTCTTCTCTCGTGATGTATATTGTCTACTTGATCCGGGGTCTACCCTCTCTTATGTGACCTCTTATGTGGCTATCTATTTTTGTTTTAATCCTGAGTGTATTTCGGACCCTTTTGTTGTGTCCACCCTAGTGGGTCATTCCATTATGGCTAGAAGAGTCTATAGGGGTAGTGTGATGTTGGTCTATGGTAGGGATACCTTGGTGGATTTTATAGAGTTGGATATGTTAGACTTTGATGTGATAATAGGAATGGGTTGGTTGCATTTGTGCTATGTGACTCTTGATTGTCAGACTCAAAGGGTCAGTTTCCATTTCCCTAGTGAGCCGATGATCGAGTGGGAAGGCAGTTCCCTAGTACCTAAGGGAAGGTTTATTTCGTATCTTAGAGCCCAAAAATTGGTGTCTAAAGGGTGCCTCTATCACTTAGTGCATATTAAGGATTCTAGATCCAAAGGTCCTTCTTTGCAAACTGTCCCTGTGGTCTGTGAATTTCCTGAGGTGTTTCCTGATGATCTTCCCGGTAGTCCTCATGATAGGGAAATTGATTTTGGGATTTATTTTCTTTTGGACACTCATCCTATTTCTATTCCTCTTTATAGAATACTCCGACTGAGTTGAAAGAACTCAAGGAGCAGTTGAAAGATTTTCTGGATAAGGGTTTTATTTTTCTTAGTGTCTCCATGGGGCGCTCCTATTCTATTCGTGCGTAAAAAGGATGGTTCTCTTCGAATGTGTATTGATTATCGCCAACTAAATAAGGTGACCGTGAAGAATAAGTATCCCCTTTCGAGGATTGATGTTCTATTCGATCAGCTTCAGGGTGCTAAGTTTTTTCTAAGATTGACCTTCGGTGGGTTATTATCAGTTGAAGATTAGGGAGGTGGATATCCCTAAGAGTGTTTTCCAAACTCGGTATGGTCATTTTGAGTTTTTGGTGATGTCCTACGGTTTGACTAATGCCCTGGCAGTATTTATGGATTTTATAAATCAAGTTTTATGTCATTTCTTAGATTTTTTTATGATTGTCTTTATTGATGATATTTTGATGTATTCCAAGAGTGAGGCGAATCATGCCGATTACCTCCGCCTTGTGTTGCAAACCTTAAAAAATCAGTGGTTGTATGCGAAGTTCTCAAATTGTGAGTTCTGGTTAAATGTTGTGACTTATCTGGGATATGTTGTTTCAAGTGAAGGATCATGGTAGATCCATAAAAGGTTGTGGTGGTTAAGAAGTCGCCTAGACCCACGACTCTAACCAACATTCGGAACTTCTTGAGTTTAGCTGGTTATTATAGAAGGTTTGTGGAGAGTTTCTCTTCTATTTCTTCCCCATTAACTAAGTTGACTCGGAAGAAGGTAAAATTCTGTGATCTGATGCTTATGAGGGTAGTTTTGAAAAGTTGAAGGATAAGTTAACCTTGGCTCTGGTTTGGCCTCTGCCTAAGGGTACTGATGATTTTGTGGTCTATTGTGATGCATCTCGGGTAGGGTTGGGTTTTCTGTTGATGCAGCATGGCAAGGTGGTTGCTTATGCCTCTAGACAATTGAAAGTCCATGATAAGAATTACCGGACTCAAGATTTAGAATTATTTATTGTGGTGTTTGCCTTAAAGATTTGGCGACATTATTTGTATGGGGTCCATATTGATATTTATTTTGATCATAAGAGCCTGCAATACGTGTTCACTCAGAAAGAGCTATCTCAGGCAAAGAATATGGCTTGAGTTGCTAAAGGACTATGACATGAGTCTTTACTATCATTCAGGTAAAGCTAATATAGTTGTTGATGCTCTTAGCGGGTTGTCCATGGGAAGCTTATCTCATGTGGATGAAGAGAAGTGAGATTTAGTGAAGGATATTCACCATTTAGCTAATCTAGGAGTCTGTCTCCTGGATTCCGAGGATAGTAGTGTGATCGTTCATGAGGTGGAAAAGTCATACCTTGGTGCTAAGGTGAAGGAGAAGCAGATATTGGATCCTATTTTGATGCAAATTAAGAATAATGTAGGTAGGCAGAAGGTGATATTTTTCGAGATTGATGGTGATGGTATCTTGAGGTACCAAGGTAGATTATGTGTTCTCGATGTTGATGGGTTGCGAGGAAGAAGTTTGGTTGAATCTTATGAGTTGCGTTATATTATTCATCCCGGTTTGACAAAAATGTATCATAATCTTAAGGAGATTTATTAGTGGAATAATATGAAGAGGGATGTGGCCAATTTTGTGGCTAAGTACATAGTGTGTCAATAAGTGAAGGTGGAGTGAGGCCCGATGGGTTGACTCAAGAGATTGAGTTGCCGGTGTGAAAATGTAAGATAATTAATATGAATTTTGTTACCGGTCTTCCACGGTCTCGCCAGCAATTTGATTCGATTTGGGTCATCATAGATAGGATGACTAAGTCTGCTCACTTCTTGCCAATGAGGACTAATTTCTCCTCTAAGGATTGTGCCAAGTTGTTCATTGAGGAGATCCTTAAGTTGCATGGTACTATAGTTTCCATCTTATCTGATCAGGGAACTCAATTTTCATCTTACTTTTGAAGGTCGTTCCAGCGAGGTTTGGGGACTAAGATAACCCGTAGTACCGCTTTCCACCCACATATGGATGGGCAAGTGGAAAGGAAAATTTATCCCTTAGAAGATATGCTTTGGGCTTATGTATGTGATTTTGGTGGTAGTTGGGTTGACCACTTGTCTCTCATAGAATTTTCCTACAACAACAGTTATCACTCTAGCATTGATATGGCCCATTTGAGGCCGTATATGGTAGGAGGTGTAAATCTCCTATTAGATGGTTTAAGGTCGGTGAAAATAAATTATTTAGCCCTGATTTGGTTTACCAAGGAGAAGGTGGAGGTAATTCGGTATAGACTTAAGGCCGCCCAAAGTTGCCAAAAGTCCTATACAGATGTGAGGCAAAGGGAGCTGGAGTTCAGTGTTGGTGATTGGGTGTTCTTGAAAGTATCTCCCGTGAAAGCAGTGATGTGGTTTGGTAAGAAGGGAAAACTAAGTCCCCGTTATGTTGGTTCGTACTTGGTTTTGAAGAGGGTTGGTAATGTTGCATATGAATTTAATTTGCCTTCTAGTTTGAGATCCATTATCCAGTGTTTCATGTTTCGATGTTTATAAAATACATGGATGATACTTCGACAGTTATTCCCTTGGAGGAGTTGGGTATTTCGGATTCCTTATCCTATGAAGAAGTCCTGATTGAGATTTTAGATCGGCAAGTCTATCGGTTGCAGACCAAGGAAGTGGTTTCAGTAAAGGTTCTTTAGAGGAAGAAAAAGATGGAAAAAGCTACTTGGGAAGCCGAGGAGAACATGAAGTCCAAATACCCGTTATGGTTCTCCCTTCTGGAAAATCGTGCTTGGGGTATATGTATTCCTTAACATTTTTGTTTTCTGTCTTTGTTAAAGGTAAGTGTGATTGAGTCTGGAGTCAAATCATGCTAACAAATGCCTTGTCATGTTCTTCGAGGATGAATAATCCTAAGGGGAGGTATGTAACACCCTGAGTTTTTGGTCCTTAAAAATTTCTAAAAGTTTATCCTTACTGTCCTAACCACGACTCCCCTGATACATCGTAGGGAGTCTTGATAAGTTTTTGGACCAAATTGTAACCAAATCAGTAAATATGTGACTAAGTTATGCTCTAAGTAAGAGTGGCTCACTACGAGCCGTAAGGACACGTTACGAGTCGTTGGGTACAAATCGAAGGATGTCCAGTGTTTACCCCAAATGGGTTCTGTATTGACTACGATTGGACCCTATAAGTCGTAAGGTCCCATTACGAGTCATATTAGCTAAGTCGTAGGGTCAACAGATTATGAGTACCCTGGAGACTGTCGTGGCTACGAATCGTGGGGACGAGTCGTAATGAGTCCCTATGAATCGTATAGTGACTCGTAGTCACTGACGACTAAATTTTAGTTTTACATTAAAGGCACTTTGGATAATTTTCTCCTTACCCAATTAAAACCCCACGTTCATAAGGCACTTAAGAGGAGTTATTTCTCATTCATAACATACTCAAACACTTCCAAAGCTCTCTAAAGTCTCTCAAGCAGCCATACTTAGGATTTCCAAGAAGTAGGTCATCCAAGGGCTCAAGGGTTGAATTTATTCAGTGAAACTTGGTATTTTAGGCATGTTACTCTTCCCTAATTGCTAATTTGTTAAAAGTGTATGTTTTAAAGTGTTGTTCATGCAGTATTAATATTGGTTTTGAAAACATGGGTTGAGGGTTTTTGAATAACTGATGTTTATGTGATGTTTCATCTTTGTCCCTGTATGGTTTATGTTTTAATGGTGGTTTTAAAATCAAATTGATTCATGGGAATGGTGAATAAATTAAGGGATTGTGATTTTCCCAAACTTGTGACTTTTGAAGTGGTTATCACCTGACCTCAACCCCCTATTGTGGAATTGGTTTTGAATATGAAAAGTATGTACATTGAACTTCTCTTGAACTATTTCTTAATTAAAAAGGTCGATGAAGCATAATCATTTTTAATTGAACCTTATGGTGTTGTGTAATTCCCCAAATTAATATATAATTGAACTAAAGGAGATTGTGAATTTCCCCAAGTGATGGTAATTGGTGTGGCATGTTTATGTTACCTTGCAAGTGTAGTTGGTATGACAATACCAGCAATGTATGCCTAAATAAGTATTGTGGTTCAATGAAGAAAAATGTGTGATAATTGTTTTAATTGGAATTTAATGAGGGTTGTGTAGCTGAGTCGTGAAAGTGGAGGTCTCAAGGGGCCAATACTAGAAACCACAGTTGCCAGCACAGGGGTCTAAATGACCGGGTTGTTCAAGTCCCTCTTACAATTATTATATCATATGATTGGGAGGTTCGAATCCCCCATATTATATTACATGATTTGGTGCATGTGTCACCTTGATATACCAGGAGGTTCGAGTCCCCCATAGTGCATAGGTATACCCTTTGGTTTGTGTGATCACCCGCACTAGGGCCTTATAAGCTGGGAGGTGGGAGGGAGTTGGGCGCATATAGCCCGTGGGTGCCTTCTTATGTTATGGAGGTTGAGCTAAACAATCCAAGCAAAAGTTTTAAAATGCATGTTAAACCTTATTTTCCTATCCCGGCTTGTGATTTTTATATGTATGTATCTGTATATGCATTTGATCATGTGCATTGGTTTTGAATAATTTTGAATTATTGATCACGGCATTATGTTATCCTTATCCCTGAGTTGCATGCTAGTGTTCACCCCACTAACCGTCTCCGAACGTTGTATCCCCACACGATACAGGTACCGAAGATATCTCTACTTTTTCTGTGCTGAGTTAAGTAGATCGGCTCGGTTCGTCGGTTCGTTGTGGTGAAGTGGTGAGCTTTCATTCTCCAAAAGACTTGGAAATTTCATTCGTTATTACCATAGATTAGAATTAAGAGTTTTTATTAACATTATCATTTTCATAGTCATCTGACAGAGTCGGGGATAAGTCCCGACCAAGACTGATTTTTGGTTCTTGTATTAAAATGCTTTGTTGGCTTACTGTGAACTTGGGTGATGTTGGTTGGTTGATTTGACCGGTCGATAGTTATCGGTTATAGACGTACCCTTCATTCTTTAAATCTTATCTTATGTTATCTTGTTATATTTTCGAAATTCATTCGACATTGGGGATATTGTGTTGTTTGGTTAGGTGCAATGGGGTGGTCTCCGGTCCCCAGTGGACTTGAGATAACCGTCACGACCAGCACCTGGTTCGTATCATGACAGTAATCCTGAGTGATATTGGCGTGCCACGCCGTATAGTTTCCGCGATAAGGGTGTAGCACAGAGAAGGTTTAAAAGCAGATGGCACTTTCTAGTGTGCCTCCACGATATTGGCGTGCCATGGACCTTAGCCTCCGTAAAAAGGGTGTGGCATATTGATGTGTTAAAATCGTGGATTCCAACCCAAGTATAAATAGAACACTTGTAATATTTTGGATTATCTTTTGAATACGTCTAGGCAAGGAAAAAACATATGAGGGTTTCATCTTAGGGTTATTCTATCATTTAACTTTTTACTTTTAATTTGGTATAAATATTTTGATTTCTTAGATGTTGATTATAAACACGAGTGGCTTATTTTCCTTGTTCTAGGGTTAAGGCCGGATGCATGATTGTATTTTGTTATTCTTCAATTGGTTAAGTGTTGATTTATTGTATATGATGTTCTTAATTCCTTGTTATTACTATTGTGATGATTGGCCTCCATTGAAATACATATTTAATCCTTTTGTGAACCTGGAAGGAGGATTACTAGGATAGACCGAAGGGTTTAAGGAATGAGTTCTTATCGTTCGAATAACGAAAGATTTGATAGGAGTCCAGGGTAGGAATATACTTAGAACGCCTTGTTTGGTTCAATTACAGGATGATGGCGTAAAACATCTAAAATATATTATTGCATCCCCGCTCAACGATCTAGTTGCGATATCCCTTTTAGGTAGCTGATTAGAGGTTAGGAAGACGATAATCGTATTATTAACCCTGTGAATCAACAACCCGGTAACCAACCTGACCAACAAGAAGGATAACGATTTACATGTTTGCTGAGAGTGCCTCAACCCTAAAATTCCCTCTCGTATTGATCACATCTTTGCGAATGTTGCAATTGTCATATTTTATTACTTACTCTCTGATTATTAGTTACTGCACTTTTATCAACTCTTTGATTGAGATATTGTTGGAACATAATTAAGTGAATTGCTAGACAAGTAGTCCCAGTGGGTTCAACATCTAGCTTTTTAGAGTCACTATATTACTTGTTCGACCACGTACACTTGCAACTCACATGAACTAAAAAGATTATAAGAAGAGAAAAATATTGATGCGTACTATATAGTGTAAATACCTATATAAGGAAAAACGATACTGCCTAATCCATCACAAAACAAATAGTTCATATTTGAGTCAACTGGCAAAAAGTAGTTAATCGATCAAATTAATTTCTAAAATTGGACATTTTAATTCTTTTCTCATTTAGGTCATTTTCACCTACCCTTTCTTTCATTTGTCAGCTCGCAATTTGAGAACAATCTCTTAAGATTGTTATGGATGAGAAATTTCCTCCTTTAATATGGTGATGAAGCTTCTTCTCAATAGCAATCGAGTATTTTTTAGTCTGAAATCATGAGTAACTGCAGTCGTATTTTTCATGTGTTTGTTAGATTTTCATCAAATAATTCTCAAACTCCACTACAATATCTTTTTTGTTTTGCTACAATTTTTTTGACTTAAAAAAAGTCTTCTTCTTTTTTGTTTAAAAATAATAATTAAATACAATTGTGTAGAAACGATTTAATTGTTATATAAAATATGTATCAATATAAGAGATGTATAAAAACTAGATGTGCATAGAAATTGTATAGTTAATGTATAAAATATGTATATGTATAAAATATATATAAAAATTGTATAGAATGTGTATATAAATTATATAGTTGTTGTATAAAATGCGTTTTTGAATAATAATTGTAGCTAAATATTGTATAAATGTATATAGAAACTGTATAATTATTGTATAGAATGTGTATAAAAACTACATAAATTATTGTATAGAATATGTTTGTATATCATGTGTATAAAAACTGTATAAATGTTGTATATGATATTTATTTGAATAATTATTGCATCTAAAGGTTGTATAGAATGTGTGTAAATATTGAATCATTGTTGTATTGAATATGTATCAGAATAATTATTTTAACTAAAGATTGTATAAAATGTGTGTATGTATCATTGTTATATAAAAATATTATTTTTATATAACCAATAAAAATAGACTCTGTTTTTAATTTTATTTATAAAAATGAGTCTTACAATATTACACATTTATATTTGATTGTTAAGAGAAAATTATAAAAGCTTATTTGATTATTTTTTTAGTAGAATTGAAAAAAAAAATATAATCAGTTGTGTTTTTTTGAACAAAGACGAAAAAAATGAAGAAGCATGCAGTCCATAAAAAGAAAAAAGAAAGAAGAAATAGGAGCAAATAAAAAAGTAACAAAATAAAGGGGCGCGCCTCAGTTGCATACCTTAGCCAAATAGCTAGACGTTGGAATTTCAATACCTCGGCTATTTTCATGGCATTAATTTCAGACAGTGGGTTGTTTTTGTCCTCTTTCCAATATAAATTCAACTAGTACTATATATATATATATATATATATATATATATATATATTTCTGATACTTTCTCTATACATTTTATGCATCCTTCCTTGTAATATTTCCTACATTTTATTCTTTTACTTTTACTTGAAAATCACTTACAAAAACAACACTGATTACTGTCTAATCTTTTTCCTTCCTTAAATTCATGTTCACATTCTTCTATCAGATTTACTAAATCATAATAGTCTGAGTTTGTCTTTTCTAATTCTATTTCATTTATAAATTCCTCTTCTCCAGAATCTGAAGAATCGGATTTATTTATTTCTTCTTCAAAGGCTTCCATACTTCTAATAGAGCATATACTTTCATTATCTGGCATATATTTGTCTACATTTATTAAATTTTCATTTACATCTTCTATTAATTGTACATTTCTAGATCTATTATTGATTCTTTTTGGACAAGTATTTGCTAAGTGCTCTATACTTTCGCAAATAAAATATTCTAATTTATTTTTATAGGTTCTATCGGTGTTATATTTTCTTACATGTTTATTCTTATCTAAGTATGGTTTTCTCGCGTTTGATTTCCTTAAGTAATATTTCTTCTTAGGGTGATAGTCTTTTTTATATGTCTTTTTTATATTTTTTCTTTTTATAATCTTGGTCATAATGTTATGTAGTATATATGGTCTTACAAAAATCTGTATCACTTCTTTTTAATTGTTTTTGTATCTGTATATTTGTACATTTTTCTTGTAATATATCCATTATATGTTGTATTCTTTGTCCTATTGACCATGGATTATTTGGGTTTTGTATTTTTCTTCTATCTCTCTTCCTAAAGCTCCTGGTAATTTATTAAATAATCTAGCTCCTAGATTCTGATCAAATGAGTTTTCACTAATTGTACAATAATAGAAATAGTCATTTAGAGTCTGATCAAATTCTTTAATCCTTGACCAATGATTAATGCTTAGTTGTTCTAAACTTATTAAAGCTCTTTGTTGTATTATTACTAATCCACTATTAGGATCCTGGCCTGTTAGTAGAGTAAGTACTTTGTTTACAAAATTGTAGGGATTTGAGCCTAATTCTACTAATTCTTGAAAATCTTGTGGGAATAATTGTTTATATGCTTCCCAAAGTGCGTTAGTACTTTCTCCTAGAAATGTCTCTAGATATCTATACATAATTTCTGCATCTGGTTCTTGATTACCCTGTATATGTTGTATGTAGTCTTCTTCAACTACATTTTTTCATATGTCTATTACATGACTCCATGCCTGAGGGTCATGGGCTGGCAAGTTTAAAATTTTTCCTTTATTACCTCCTTCTTGTAATCTAATGGGTTCTTCTATTGGCATTCATTTTTCTCTAGGTTTTATGTCTTGTTCTGTCAGAGTGTTTGGGTTTGTTCTAAATACTCTATGCCTTGGTAAATTTCCTATTGTTAATGGTACGTTTTGCAAGCCGGTTGTTCTTTGAAAAGGGCTTGAGGAACTTGCCGATCGCTTTCCATAAATTCTTTTATACTTTCGTCTATATTATAAATCGATTCTGAGTCTTCACCTTTTAGTTCCTTTTTACGTGTATATCCATAATTATCTGTTCTTAATTAGGATTTTATAAAATGCTCTTTTAAACCTACTACTATGAGTCCCATATGCATGAAGCTCATATTTGATTTTTCATTCTGCAAAATTAAGAGAAGAAGTCTGGACAGAACTACAAGACATAGATAATAGATTAAGAGAAGTCTGAACCCAAATATTTTATATTACTGACGAACTAAGGGTAGACAAGATTTTAAGACAAAAGTATCTTTTTTATTTAGCTTAATGAACACACCTCATAGAAATATAAAATTATTAGAAGAAATTTAGAATAATTTTATAATTTATACTTAGAATATAAAAGACTAAATAATATAAAAGAAGATCCGAGAAGACTAGATAACCTAATCACTATAATTTTCAGTTTAGAGTACGAATTAATAAAGCATCTTAGGTATAGAAATAATAATAAATGAAAAGACATCCTTTTGCTAACGATATACGATTAAGATATTGGCTTTTAAACAAAAAAATAAAAAAGAGGGAAGTCAAATACTAGCAACTCTAAAAACATCACAATCAAAATCAGAATTTTTCAAAGAATATTTAAGTGAAATAACATGGAATTTACATGGACAGTTTGAAAAATCAAATATGAGCCCCATGCATATGGGACTCATAGTAGTAGGTTTAAAAGAGCATTTTATAAAATGTGAATTAAGAACAGATAATTATGGTTATACATGTAAGAAGGAGGAAACTTAAAACTTGAAGAAATGAAAGAGCATTTTATAAAATGTGAATTAAGAATAGATAATTATGGTTATACACGTAAAAAGGAACTAATAGGTGAAGACTAGTATATTTCAAATACACTTTATGAATTACAAATTCATTTATATTTTAGAAGACTTTTAGAAAGACTTTTGGAAACTTGGGTGGGGCCCACGATCACATGGCTATGTCTTTATTGTATCCGTCTATTTATTTATCTGCTATTGCATACGTCAGTAATTTTATCTTTCGTGGATATTGTCATTGCTTACGTATTCAGATTGTGTAATGATTCTGAATCAAACTCCATTCCTGAATCTTTATCAACATTTGGGTCTTGTGCAAATTAATCCATGGCTGAGTTGTAGTCTCGTTCATACTCGTCACTGTCTCCGTCTGATAGTCCAAGTCTTGTTCCTGTTCAGGGTGATCTTATCTCTTTTCTTGGAATTAAGGAAATTCTGGGTCTTGGCTCTGGCGGTTCTGGATTCATTGCTATTTCTTTGGGCAGTTGTTCTGCTAACAATTTTTTTATAGATTCTACTACCATGTTTTCTATATTTCTTCTTTCATTTTTTTTTCTCAAGAATAAAACTTTCTTAGTTTGAGAAGGACTTCTTTCATCTGTGGTCTGAGTACCTGTGTTCTTGAAACTTGTTGGGAGTATTCTCCCTACACTTTTTGGCAAAGTGTCAGCCGTCAACGGATTTGATGAGTCTTTACCAGCCACCGTTTGAGCTGGACTAGCTGTATCATCACCCGATACAGTAGGTTTTACTACATTCATTGGGGAATGCACACCCATTAACGGATTTGATAAGTATTTACCAGCTACCGTTTGAGCTGGACTAGTTGTATCTTTACTCGATACAGTGGGTTTTTTTTATTTTTGAAGAAGATGGAGAATTCTTTGAAAAAATTTGAGTCTCATAAATTGGATGAGTCTATTGTGAAAGTTCAAAATGAAGAATCTTTATACGGTTTTGTAAAATACTTATATGTTCTAACATTTGTCCTTTTTAATTTACAAGGTTTTCATTATCTTGTCTTAAAACCTCATTGGCGTGATTTAGTTTTCTAAAAGCTTCAGTCATAGAAGAACAATGATCACAAAATATAATTTTGTCCGTGTCTTTTTTAATATTATATAGAGGAATTTTTTTCATTTCTGGTCTTAAAGCAGGGGTAATAAAATAATTTAGCCCTAAATTTATACGAATATAATCTAAAACTTCTATTAAATCATCAAAACCTTTATAGAGAGAGGTTGTATAGTCTTTTAAAGAATCCATTACCTCTGTCCATGTCTTAAATACTCCATGTGTCTTTTCCCTAAGAACAACATAAAATTTAAATTAGTATTCGTAAAATTAGTAAAATTAGTATTCTCACATTCTTCAATTTCTTCATCAGTCTCTTTTTCATTTGTATATTGGTAGTCTGTGAATCTTGCTGAAGCTTCTTCTTTATTGTTTATATATATTAAATGATCGGTTGGTTCTAGTATTTCTTTTTTGGAAAATTTTTCTAAATTCCATTCTAATCCTGCATAGTCTTCTGAATTTATCTTTAGGGGTTTCATTAATATAATACATTTATTTCCCATTAAACTTACTACATCATCTATCTTTAGATTAAATTTTTTACTACTATTAGTGGCAAGTTTTCTTATAAATCCTACACATATTAGTAAATGATTACCATTATTCATTTCTTCATATCCTTTAGTCTGAATTCATATCTTTATATATTTTTCAAACTCTACAGAGTTTATCATATAATCTGGACTACAATAAAAAAAGTCCTCCATTTGTTGACATGTCTACTTCTGTTATTCCTATTATGGATCTTCTCAAGTCCGACCATCTATTATCATATATTGTAACTAATACCTTAGTTCCTAAATTTTTTCTAGTTAGGCCTTTTAAACCTACTACTATGAGTCCCATATGCAAGAGGCTCATATTTGATTTTTCAATCTGTCTTAAAGATTCTGGACTTATTAAATTTACACTGGCACTATCATTTCCAATTACGCATAATTTCTCTTCCCTATAATGTTTATATAATTGTTCCATTGAAAACATTCCTTCATTGTATAAAGTCTTAGCACTTAATAATTTTAATTTTATTTTTATTTTTTGAAGTTTTTATTAAGTTCTAATAGTAATAAAATTATAATATTATTTTGTTTTATGATTAAAGAGTCTATTTTTCCTTGGGATTGATGATCTGATAATCCTTCGGGATTTGGTTGAATTTATGCAGCTGTAATATCCGTGCTTATTCTAGCTAAAAACCATCTCAAGGATGCTAGTACTTACTTTGAAATACAAATCTATTTTTGTACCCGTGGTATTTTTGAGATTTCTACTTTCTATCACATGGGAAATTGAGTTAGCTTTCTAACGATTCCAATTTTGTCCAAATCCGACACCAGACGAGGAAGTTATAGATGTTTTACTCAGAACTGACCGAAACGCCTAGGTGCGACGTCCAAGTTGACGGACCGCCAAACAAGTGACAGACAGCCACTTTGACCGTCACAGCCAAGGTAGTAGGGCCACTTTCTTGATAAGGATTGACGGACGAGTTGACAGACCGTCATATTTTTTACGGACCATCATCCAGGCCGTCAACTCTTATCCAGTGAACCCTATTTCTGATCCACGTATGACAATCGAAATAACGGACCATCAAGTTCCTGACGGATCATCAGTCGGGTCGTCACACGCCACGTTCAGTTTACTTCCAAGCCATTTTAACAGGGGTATTTTGGTCACTTACCACTCGCCTATATATACCCAGATGGGTCCGAATTCAGCCATTTTTGCTCATTATTATTTCACAAACAAAAACTAGGGTTTCTCTCTAACTTTAATCTCCAAGAACAACACCCAATCTTCTTTAAAAATCAAAGGATTTCAAATCCTTCAAGTTCAAAAATATCAAGAACCTTGAGTCAGGTATGCGTAGTGTTCATCTATGGATCCATTTCATTCATAGAGCTCAAGAACCATGTTTTAAATATTATTTTGTGATTGTCTTGTTATGATATGATCATGTACATGTTGATGATTGTTGGTTAAGTTTCAATATGATATCTAAAGGTGTTTTCATAAAGTATATGTGTTTGTTAGTTAAAACCCATAATTCTTATATGGTTTAATATGGTGAAATTCATGAACACACTTAGGCTAAAAGAATGCATGCAAAGTGTTTGATAATATGCCTAGATGATAGAATTCATGTCCCATGATTTAATAGTGCTTAAATGGCAAGTCCATGCTTTATGCTTTATGATTTCCCATGAATTTCATGTGAGTGATATGCGTTGTTGTTGTGATATGGATAGACCATGATATCGAAGCTATGCAAGTATATACATGTTGTATTAATTTCCCTTCCATGTATAAGATATTGAGAACTATGCTTAGTGTGAAATCCCCTACTCATGATATGGTAAATTGTGAACTCTACTCTTACGATCAAGTCAGTCATGTGTGTCAGTTTCCTTCCATTAAGTCCTGGGGGTACTTGTACCCAAAAAATATAGTTGTGTACCTAGAGCTATGTCATGTTATCACGATAATATCAGTCAAGCCATGATCTATAGAACTCAGTCGAGCATGTGACTCAGGAAACCTCAGAAATCTCATGATCTCAGTTAATTCTCAAATAGTAGCACTAATCCGTCAGTCAACGGAAGTCAGTTACTCAGTCAATGTACCGTCAGTTAAATCATGTTCGGTCTCTTCAGATGGGAGTAGAAGTTAGCACTGAGTGAACCCAAGGATGGAAACTCACCTGTCAGTTTAGGGTGTGATTCTTAGTAATCATCCTTGTGTTCCAGAACTACGTAGCCAGCGTAGGTTGAGACATCTTAATCTGTCAGATTAGGGTTGATGAGGTGGCTTAATCCGTCAGTTCAGGGTTCCCACCATTCTCATTTTGAGTACCTGCCAGCTAAGGGTCACTCACAGTTGTCCTTACCAGTGACGCGGTATTGACACCCATTCAGTCGGGGCAGAGATTGGACCCTAACTTAGCTATATGCGTTATTGGGGCATGTCGGTCAAATAACTACCTCCCACAGTTTCAGTCCCAGTCTCAGTAAAAGAACTCAGATAGTTCTTCAGATTTCAGTATATCGAGACTGTCAGATACAGTCAATTCAGTTATAGAACGGAATACAAATAGTTCTATTAGATTCAGGACTGTCAGACAAAGTCATCTATTGTAACACCCCGTATTTAAGTACATGTATTGGTGTATTCAAGTATGTGATTGGTCTTATTTATATGGAATCAATTTTTTTTTATTTTATTTATACCGGAATTTGCCCATCGATGGTTCCATACGAAGGTTATCGAATAAGCTTTCCAACGATATAAAGATTTCCAAAAACGGATAAGTTTTGGATATAATCGAGCACATTCGAAACTATAAAACGGTGGCCGGGATATGGTGAATAGTAAATATGCAGGAAAATTTCCTGCACACAAACTACTGAGGCCTGCCAGTTTTTTGGGTCGACTTTGAATGATCATAACTCCCTTAATATAATGAAATGGGAGAGATACCACATATAAAAAGAAAGATCTTTGAGTCTTCTTTCCAATGCAATTGGTTTCATCCAAATCCAATGTCTGAGTAAGGAGTTATACTCGTTTTACTTCAGCCTCTCAAAATAGTTTTTTAGGGTCAACTTAAAACGATCATAACTCCTTGTACAGGACGAAATGGGTGGTCTACTTTATATGAAATAAAAGAACTTTGAATTATCTATCCAACGATACCAATTTCACCCAAATCTGATATTGGAGCAAAGAGTTATGGCCGATTTACTTTAGCCTGTAAAAAACAGTCCACCATGGACAGATTCGGATTTACTTAAATTTTTAAGGGCAATATGGTCATTTTCCATCACCTCATGGACGAAAATTGGTCATTATATACATATAATTAGTCTCATATCCATCAATTATCATCAAATTATTGAAAATAAGGAACCCTAGCCTAATTTCAACTCCAATTATCTTGTGATTCAACTGTAGAAAGTCCAAATTGATTCCGTAGTTGTGTTCACCGTCTCGAGGGCTTCGAGAAGCACCCCTTATTTGTGCCAACAGGACTTCGAAATCAAAAGGGCCATTTTATGGTAAGGATGTAAATTATGTTGGTGTTATTTATATGGATATGTATATATATGCATGTGAGCATAAGAAGTATGTTATGTGATTGTTGTTGAAAGATGATTGGAAATGATGTTGGATTATTCTTGTGCATGGTTGGATTATGTTGAATTGTGAAGAGATTTGGTGTGATGATGTGGTATTGAAATGATGATTATATATATATATACACATAAACCTATTATTCAAGTTAGTTTTTGGAATGCTTTGCAAATATTGGTTGTATGGAATTATGGAAGAGAATTGTCGTGTTGGGTTGCTAATACTAGATGCCAAACATTTCATTGTAGATAAGTGATTTGTAAAGGCGGGAAGTTGTGTTGAATTGGTATCCGAATCTACGACGAGGTATGTAAAGCATACTCTAATAATGTTCTTTGGCATGAAAACACCGATGTTCCATCAAGTAAGATTCCGAGGTTGTCCAAAAACATGTATTGTTCTACGTTACCAACGAAGTTGTTTCCATCCTATAAAGTGTCAAAATATTTCATTGATATACCAAAAGGCTCCTATTTCATTGTTGTGATATTGATGATTCTGAAACACATTGTTGATATACCAATAAGTTCCTACTTTATTGTTATGGTATTGATGACTCCAAAACACTTCATTGATGTGCCAATGAGTTCTTACTTCATTGTTATTGCATTGATGGTCTATTTATATGTCTCCTATTGATGTATCATTGTTTCAAAGTATCAAAAATGTGGTGGCGACCGAAATAACAATCTCACAGATTAATTAAACTAAGTGATGGAAGTTCTCTCTTATCGGGTGGTATCCCAGGGGCATAAGCCTAGCATGGGTCGATCCCTATTTATGTGTTTATGGGTGGTATCCCAGGGGCATAAGCCTAGCATGGGTCGAGCCCAGTTGATATGTACTGGAGGCAGCCTAATGGTCACAGTACAGTACAGTAATGATTACAAAGACGATAAGAACGAAGGTAAAGTGATAACAATAAATGCAATGTACAGGTTGTCACAAGTTCTAGTAAATGTGGTCCACTCCTATTACGCTTTATTCACTTGTTTCTGATTTCTATTGAGCTCCTATATCATATGTGATTATCTACAGCTTTACATACTCAGTACATATTTCGTACTGACGTCCCCCACGGGGACCTGCATTTCATGCTGCAGGCACAGGTACCTCAGCTCATACACCGCACAAGTAGGAGCCAGGTCATACAGCTATTGTTGGTGAGCTCCAGTTTGCTTCGGAGCTTTCCGAGTCGGTTCTTTATGTTTTTTTATTGTACAGGAGTCATGTGTGGGCGGGGGTTTGTCCCGACCCTAGTTATATCATGTATATCCTAGAGGCTTTGTAGACATAAGGAAGGGTAAAGTCATGGAAGTTTATATAGTGATGTTATATTTGTATATGTGGTGGCCTCGACGGCCAAGTATTATATATATATATTTGTGCGTGTTGTGCTGATACAGGAAATTAGACCTTTCTATATGTAACGAAGTGCTGCCCAAATTTTTGGTGACATGTAAGTGAAAGTACGGGTATTTGAACGGGTTCTCCCGGGCCTTCTCGGCTTCGGGTGCCAGTCCGGCCCGATGGGATTTTGGGGCGTGACAAAAGTGGTATCAGAGAGGTTCGTCCTAGTGAGTCTACAAAGTCGTGTCTACGTAGAGTCTTATTTATCGGTGTGTTGTGCACCACATCTATAAACAGGAGGCTATGGACATTTAGGAATTGTTTCTTTTCTTCATGTCTTAGATCGTGCGATAGAGCTTATATTGTATATGAAGTCATAGTTGACCACTGAATCAGTTTGTTTCTCTTATTATAGTAATGATGTCGGTTACCAGAAGCAAGAATACCGGTAAGCAAGTAGATGTGGCTGCCGGAGAGGGGACTAGTAAGTCACCCACTATACCAGCTAATCAAAGTGAGGCTCCAGCTGAGCATGCATCAGAAACTTCCCCCAGTCCGGAAGAAATAAGGGGGAGGAGAACTATATCCCCAGAGCCACCTATTAATGCTGTTGATCAAGATCTTAGAAATGCAGTGCAACTTTTGACTCGTATAGTTGCTGGGCAAGCTCAAGGGCAAGCTATTCCTACTGCAGGTCCTAGTGGTATAGATAGGGCGGCTAGTCTTCGAACATAGGATTTTCTTAAGATGGATCCGCCTACTTTTACCGGATCTGATCTTAACGAAGATCCGCAGGACTTTATTGATCAGATCCAAAGGGCCCTAGAGGTGATGCATGTATCGGGCAGAGAGACAGTGGAGTTAGCCGCGTATAGATTCAAAGGTGAGGCTATATATTGGTATGAAGACTGGAAACGGTCAAGGGGCATTGATGCACCCCCAACTACTTGGAATGAGTTCAAAGAGGCATTTATTGATCATTATCTTCCATATGAGACTCGTCAGGCCCGTGCGGATCAGTTCTTAAATCTTAGACAGGGTCATACAAGTGTGAGGGAGTATAGACTTCGATTTAATTCTTTGTCCAGATATGCTCCTAATGTTATAGCTACTATGGATGATAGAGTTCATCGGTATGTGAATGGATTGGATCCGTATTTGGTTAGGGATTGTACTATTGCTGCACTGAATAAAGACATGGATATAGCTAGGATCCAAGCATTTGCACAGAAAATGGAAGATCAGAGGCAAAGAAGAAGAACACAGGAATTTGAAAGCGGATCTTCTAAGAGGGTCAGATCTACAGGGCAGTTTATGGCGCCACAGGGAGGTTTTAGACCTCAATTTTCTGCTAGACCACCTAGGCCATTATTTTCTTATTCTGCAGCTAGTGCTCCACCACAGCATCAGGGGTTCAGAGGCAGTCAATTTGGGCAAAGAAGTGAGGGTCATAGTTCGTGATCAGTGGGTTACCAAGGGCAAGGGAATATGAGCCAATCGAGACCTCCTCGAGAGTCATGCAATAAATGTGGAAGGTATCATTTGGGAGCATGTCGGCTGGGGACCAATGTTTGCTTTTGGTGCGGTATGTCGGGGCATATGATGAGGGAATGCCCACGAAGGGACATAGGGGGTATGGCACGACCTACGGGGTTATTTGTTGCATCATCATCATCGATGCCTTATTCAGGAAGGGGTACACAACCAATGGGTCGTGTTAGAAGTGATAGAGGAGCCACGAGTTCTAGCGGGGCTCATAATCGTACGTATGCTCTAGCGGATCGACAGAATTTAGAGGCTTCCCCAGATGTGGTTACGGGTACGTTGTCTATATTTTCATTCGATTTATATGCCTTAATTGATCCCGGTTCTACATTATCTTATGTTACTCCATTGGTTGCTGGAAAGTTCGAAAGAATACCCGAACTGTTAGTTAAGCCATTTGAAGTGTCCACACCGGTCGGGGAATCTATTATAGCTAGAAGGGTTTATCGAAACTGCATAGTAACTGTTTGTGGTCGTGATACGATGGCTGATCTTGTAGAGTTAGAAATGGTAGATTTTGATGTTATAATGGGTATGGACTAGTTGGCGTCTTGTTATGCCACAATTGATTGTTGCACGAAAAAGGTATATTTCCATTTTCCAAATGAATCAGTCCTTGAATGGAAAGGTGAAATTAGTGCGCCAAGAGGTAGATTTATTTCTTATTTTAAGGCAAGAAGAATGATTTCCAAGGGATACATATATCATTTAGTTAGAGTAAGGGATACAGAAGCGGAGCCACCAACTCTTCACGTTGTTCCGGTGGTAAATGAATTTCCTGATGTATTTCCTGAAGATCTTCCAGGTTTGCCTCCTGAACGAGAAGTAGAGTTTGGTATTGATGTAATACCAGGCACCCAACCAATCTCCATTCCTCCGTATAGAATGGCCCCAGCAGAATTACGAGAATTGAAAGAACAATTGAAAGATTTGCTAGAAAAGGGGTTCATTAGGCCTAGTATTTCCCCTTGGGGAGCACCAGTGTTATTTGTGCGCAAAAAGGATGGCTCGCTGAGGATGTGTATTGATTATCGGCAATTGAATAAGGTGACTATTAAGAATAAATATCCTCTCCCAAGAATTGATGATTTATTTGATTAGTTACAGGGCGCCAAGTGTTTTTCTAAGATTGATTTAAGGTCAGGTTACCACCAAGTGAGGGTCAAAGAGAAGGATATACCCAAGACAGCTTTCCGAACATGGTATGGTCATTATGAGTTTCTAGTTATGTCATTTGGGCTAACTAATGCACCTGCAGCTTTTATGGATTTGATTAATAGGGTGTTTAAGCCATTCCTGGATGTATTTGTGATAGTTTTTATAGATGATATTCTAGTTTATTCTAGATCAGAAGAGGACCATGCCAATCACTTACGACAGGCATTGCAGACTCTTCGTGATTGTAAGCTTTATGCAAAGTTCTCTAAATGTGAGTTTTGGTTAAAGTCGGTGGCATTTTTGGGTCATATTGTATCTAGTGGAGGGATAAAGGTTGATGCTCAAAAGATAGAAGCTGTGAAGAACTGGCCAAGGCCCACAACGCCTACGGAGATTCGTAGTTTTCTCGGGTTGGCCGGTTATTATAGAAGGTTTGTTAAAGACTTTTCTTCCATTTCAGCACCCTTAACTAAGCTAACGCATAAAGCATCCAAGTTCCAATGGAATGATGCGTGTGAGGAGAGTTTCCAAGAATGGAAGAATAAGTTGACTTCTACACCTGTGTTGGTACTTCCAGAAGGTACAGAAGGGTATACAGTGTATTGTGATGCTTCGAGAATTGGTTTAGGATGTGTATTAATGCAGCATGGTAAGGTGATAGCATATGCCTCAAGGCAATTGAGGCCACATGAGAAAAATTACCCCACACATGATCTTGAGCTGGCAGCGATTATCTTTGCTTTAAAAATATGGCGCCACTATTTATATGGGGTTCATGTTGATATATATACTGATCACAAGAGCTTATAATATATTTTCAGTCAGAAGGATCTAAATCTGAGGCAGCGAAGGTGGATGGAACTATTAAAAGATTATGATGTTGATATTTTGTATCACCCAGGGAAAGCGAATATAGTAGCTGATGCGTTGAGTCGTAAGGCTATGATGGCACCTATAGAAAGGCAAGGGATGATTAAAGATCTTCATCAATTAGTTAGTCTAGGAGTTCGTCTTCTCGAAACTCCGGACGAGGAGCTTATTGTGCATAATGTCGCGGAATCCTCATTAGTAGCTGAGGTGAAAGAGAAGCAAGATGCAGATCCTATTTTATTACAGCTTAAGAAGAACGTTCAGAGTGGTGCGACCAAGGCATTTGAGCTTACGCCAGAAGGAGTACTTCAGTGCCAAAACCGATTGTGTGTGCCGGATGTAGACGGTCTAAGAAAGAAGATTATGATAGAGGCATATTTTTCAAGGTATTCCATTCATCCAGGATCAACCAAAATGTATCAAGATTTGAAAGATATGTATTGGTGGAATGACATGAAAAGGAACATCGCAAAATTTGTAGCTGAATGTCCAAATTGCCAACGAGTTAAAGTGGAACATCAAAAGCCCGGAGGCTATATGCAATGCATAGATCTTCCAATTTGGAAGTGGGACATGATCAACATGGATTTTGTTACAGGTTTGCCTCGTACAGCTCGGAAATTTAATTCTATATGGGTGATTGTGGATAGGCTTACTAAATCCGCACATTTCTTACCCGTTAAGGCCACTTACACAGTTGAAGAATATTCAAAGTTGTATGTTAAGGAAATAGTCCGATTACATGGAGTGCCAACTTCTATTATATCAGATCGGGGAACTCAATTTACCGCAAACTTTTGGAAGTCTTTCCAACGGAGTTTGGGAACACAAGTGAATCTGAGTACAGCTTTTCACCCTCAGACGGATGGACAAGCAGAGCGCACCATTCAAACCATGTGTTATAGATTTTAAAGGCAGCTGGGATGATCATTTACCTCTTATTGAGTTTGCCTACAATAATAGCTATCATTCAAGTATCAAAATGGCACCATATGAAGCTTTATATGGGAGGAAGTGTAGATCACCAATAGGATGGTTCGAAGCGGGTGAAACTCTTATGTTCGGACCGGATCTTGTGTATCAAGCCATAGAAAAAGTCAAGGTGATTCAGCAACGGTTGAAAATAGCCCAAAGTCGACACAAGTCATATGCGGATAGTAGAAGAAGAGGGCTAGAATTTTCGTTAGGTGATTGGGTATTTTTGAATGTATCGCCAATGAAAGGGGTGATGAGATTTGGCAAGAAAGGAAAGTTGAGTCCACGATATATAGGCCCGTATAAGATTATTCGAAGATGTGGGCAAGTTGCTTATGAATTAGAGCTACCCCAGGAACTCTCATCAGTGCATCCAGTATTTCATGTATCGATGCTTCGAAAGTGCATCGGAGATCCGTCCCTTATTACTTCTACTGAAGATGTGCAAGTAACAGAAGATCTTACCTATGAGGAGATGCATATTGCTATATTAGATCGTCAAGTTAAGAAGATGAGAAATAAAGAAGTAGCATCGGTGAAAGTACTTTGGAGAAATCAACAAAGGGAAGAGATTACATGGGAAGCTGAGGAAGCAATGAAATCTAAGTACCCTCATTTGTTCAAAGATGAAGAGGAAGTTCAAGAAACGGAGTTAGAACATTAACAAGTAAGTTTTTGTTTATAAATGCATAGTATTTATATGATGATGTGAATGTTAATGGTGGACTTGAACTTGTTTTGGTTGAATAACTACGCTAACATTCGAGGACGAATTTCCTAAAGGGGGGAAGGATGTAACACCCCGTATTTAAGTACATGTATTGGCGTATTCAAGTACGTGATTGGTCTTATTTATATGGAATCAATTTTTTTTTATTTTATTTATACCGGAATTTGCCCGTCGATGGTTCCATACGAAGGTTATCGAATAAGCTTTCCAACGATATAAAGATTTCCAAAAATGGATAAGTTTTGGATATAATCGAGCACATTCAAAACTATAAAACGGTGGCCGGGATATGGTGAATAGTAAATATGCAGGAAAATTTCCTGCACACAAACTACTGAGGCCTGCCAGTTTTTTGGGTCGACTTTGAACGATCATAACTCCCTTAATATAATGAAATGGGAGAGATACCACATATAAAAAGAAAGATCTTTGAGTCTTCTTTCCAATGCAATTGGTTTCATCCAAATCCAATGTCTGAGTAAGGAGTTATACTCGTTTTACTTCAGCCTCTCAAAACAATTTTTTAGGGTCAACTTAAAACGATCATAACTCCTTGTAAAGGACGAAATGGGTGGTCTACTTTATATGAAATAAAAGAACTTTGAATTATCTATCCAACGATACCAATTTCACCCAAATCTGATATTGGAGCAAAGAGTTTTGGCCGATTTACTTTAGCCTGTCAAAACAGTCCACCATGGACAGATTCGGATTTACTTAAATTTTTAAGGGCAATATGATCATTTTCCATCACCTCATGGACGAAAATTGGTCATTATATACATATAATTAGTCTCATATCCATCAATTATCATCAAATTATTGAAAATAAGGAACCCTAGCCTAATTTCAACTCCAATTATCTTGTGATTCAACTGTAGAAAGTCCAAATTGATTCCGTAGTTGTGTTCACCGTCTCGAGGGCTTCGAGAAGCACCCCTTATTTGTGCCAACAGGACTTCGAAATCAAAAGGGCCATTTTATGGTAAGGATGTAAATTATGTTGGTGTTATTTATATGGATATGTATATATATGCATGTGAGCATAAGAAGTATGTTATGTGATTGTTGTTGAAAGATGATTGGAAATGATGTTGGATTATTCTTGTGCATGGTTGGATTATGTTGAATTGTGAAGGGATTTGGTGTGATGATGTGGTATTGAAATGATGATTATATATATATATACACATAAACCTATTATTCAAGTTAGTTTTTGGAATGCTTTGCAAATATTGGTTGTATGGAATTATGGAAGAGAATTGTGGTGTTGGGTTGCTAATACTAGATGCCAAACATTTCATTGTAGATAAGTGATTTGTAAAGGCGGGAAGTTGTGTTGAATTGGTATCCGAATCTACGACGAGGTATGTAAAGCATACTCTAATAATGTTCTTTGGCATGAAAACACCGATGTTCCATCAAGTAAGATTCTGAGGTTGTCCAAAAACATGTATTGTTCTACGTTACCAACGAAGTTGTTTCCATCCTATAAAGTGTCAAAATATTTCATTGATATACCAAAAGGCTCCTATTTCATTGTTGTGATATTGATGATTCTGAAACACATTGTTGATATACCAATAAGCTCCTACTTTATTGTTATGGCATTGATGACTCCAAAACACTTCATTGATGTGCCAATGAGTTCTTACTTCATTGTTATTGCATTGATGGTCTATTTATATGTCTCCTATTGATGTATCATTGTTTCAAAGTATCAAAAATGTGGTGGCGACCGAAATAACAATCTCAAAGATTAATTGAACTAAGTGATGGAAGTTCTCTCTTATCGGGTGGTATCCCAGGGGCATAAGCCTAGCATAGGTCGATCCCTATTTATGTGTTTATGGGTGGTATCCCAGGGGCATAAGCCTAGCATGGGTCGAGCCCAGTTGATATGTACTGGAGGCAGCCTAATGGTCACAGTACAGTACAGTAATGATTACAAAGACGATAAGAACGAAGGTAAAGTGATTGAATAAATGCAATGTATAGGTTGTCACAAGTTCTAGTAAATGTGGTCCACTCCTATTACGCTTTATTCACTTGTTTCTGATTTCTATTGAGCTCCTATATCATATGTGATTATCTACAGCTTTATATACTCAGTACATATTTCGTACTGACGTCCCCCATGGGGACCTGCATTTCATGCTGCAGGCACAGGTACCTCAGCTCATACACCGCACCAGTAGGAGCCAGGTCATACAGTTATTGTTGGTGAGCTCCAGTTTGCTTCGGAGCTTTCCGAGTCGGTTCTTTATGTTTTGTTATTGTACAGGAGTCATGTGTGGGCGGGGGTTTGTCCCGACCCTAGTTATGTCATGTATATCCTAGAGGCTTTGTAGACATAAGGAAGGGTAAAGTCATGGAAGTTTATATAGTGGTGTTATATCTGTATATGTGGTGGCCCCGACGGCCAAGTATTATATATATATATATATATATATTTGTGCGTGTTGTGCTGATACAGGTAATTAGATCATTCTATATGCAACGAAGTGCTGCCCAAATTTTTGGTGACATGTAAGTGAAAGTACGGGTATTTGAACGGGTTCTCCCGGGCCTTCTCGGCTTCGGGTGCCAGTCCGACCCGATGGGATTTTGGGGCGTGACATCTATGTTATCAGAATTTCAGTATTGGTCATGCTAGATATCAGTAGATCATGTATTAGTGTCCAGATCTAGATATCATGTAATCATGATCTCAGTTACTACGTATGCATGTTTGCACTCTTACGTTCATATCAGTCAGTCAGTTAGCATCATTCATGCATGTAAACCCTTTTTGCATTTAGCCTACCTCACTCGTATACTCAGTACTCCCAGTTGTACTGACGTATTTGCGCTATGGTGCTTTCTTTCACGTTACACCATAGGTTCACAGATACGAGCTCCAGATCAACAGTACCAATAGCATTCCAGTCGTAGAGTTGCAGTGAGTCCTCATCCATTCGAGGATATATTATTTATTTTATTTATTATTTCAGTTCAGTCTTGCTAGACGGAGTTATTTGGAGACATGTTCCTTCAACTCCTTATTCAGACAGTATTTAGAGGCTTTCAGATTTAGCTCAGATTTGATTCAGATTTCAGTTGTTTTGGGTATTCGTTACCCCATATGGATGTTATGATTTGTCAGATATTCTATGCAGTTGAACCTTATGGCCTATTGTTCATGTTTTCCGCATTATTACGTCATATATTGCAGTACACAGGTATAGATATCAGTCATGGATTGGCTTGTGGTCCTTCGGGGTCATAAGCACCGTGTAGCACTCTGGTTCAGAAAATCGGGGTGTTACAACAGCCTTTTGTAATATTGCTAAATAAATTTTATCTTGTAGTATACCATTCATGAGAGTATTATATGTCTTATTTGGTTAATTTCTTTTTGTACTTCTTGTAATACTAGCTTTATTTCAGGATTTTCTAGGTTACCCTTGTCTTTATTAATTAATACTTTGAATTTTTTGTCTAATTCTGCTTGTTGGTTCTTTAGGAAATCAAAATTTAATTCTATTTTACTTATCAAATTCTTTTGTCTGTTTTGCAGGTCTTCTAATATCTCTAAACTTTTTAATATTTTTGTATTTTCCTTTTGAACTTTTTCTCCTAAGTTTATTATAAAGTCTATAATAGTATTTAGTTGTGGATTATCTCCGTGTAATATATGTTTTCCGTTGTTAAAATTGCACTTAATAAGAGAACTGTCTTTTAACCGTCTGTATTTCTTTTCAACTTGGATTGTTAGATCTAAATATTCTAGTTTCTTTAAATTATCAATTTTTACACTTTTATTTTTTATCCTAAAGGTATTTTGCTAACACAGTGGTCTCTAATGGTCTTTATTCTATAATTTCTATAGTCTATACAGTATCTAATACTTTCTAATTTACACTTAAACAAACTTATACGGTTTACACAGTTTACTAATGTTATAAGGTCTGAGATTATAATGGCTTCTGATAATTCTATAACTTCTAATATTTCTATTTGATTTGTTAATATTTGTTCTTTTTCTAAAATTTCGTTTCTTAGTCTTATTTCTTTATATAATCGATTATATTCTCTTTGTATTTGTCTCGCAAAAGGATGTGTTTTCATGTATTTTTACTTAATTTTATCCTAAAGGAATATCTACTAGGTCACATCGTTTCCTTAAATAACTTATCCTTCTACTATCGTGTCCTATGTCGATTCTAATTCCATGTACTTCCCATCTTATTACACTTAAATATTCTTTGAATGATTCTGATTGTGATGGTTCTAGAGTTGTTAGTAAATCCAAATAATTACTCAGAACTATTTCTAATTCTTCTCTCTCTGCTCTTTGTATTATTGCTTCGTTTAAAAGGCAATATCTGAATCGTATATCTTTAGCAAAAGGATGTCTTTTCATTTATTATTATTTCTAGACCTAAGATGTTTTATCAATTCGTACTCTAAACCGGATATTATTGTGATTAGATCATCTAGTCTTCTCGGATCTTCTTTTGTATTATTTAGTCTTTTATATTCTAAGTATAAACTATACAAATTATTCTGAATTTCTTCTAATGATTTTATATTTCTATGAGGTGTGTTCATTAAGTTAAATAAAAAGAATACTTTTGTCTTAAAATCTTGTCTACCCTTAGTTCGTCAGTAATATAAAATATCTGGGTTCGGACTTCTCTTAATTGGTTTTCGTTTCTCAGTTCTTGACAACACCATATATAGTAGAAATACCCTAGAATCTTAGGACTCTGATACCAATAATAAACAGATTATATTGTATAGATAGATATGGACAGGTAGATATAATAGAGGTAATATAGACGATAATATATAATTATAACAAATATAATATATATAATAACAATACAATAAACAGATAATAGATAATAATATATAGAGACAAGACGAATAAATAATAATATTAGATAGATATATAAACAAAGCAAATAATTAATAAGCAAGTCTTAGTATATGTTATAAGCAAAGTAGTATATATAAGCAAATAATTAAAGCAGGTTAGTAGATATGAGAAAATAAAGCAGAGTTAATGCGGATGTATTTTATATGATGTAAAATCCTACTCAGTACTCCCTCCTTCGTTGTCCTTAGTCTAGTGTAAGTGTCCAAGTCATAAAGATCAAAGTATATTTTCTCCAAAAAAAAATTAAAATTTTTTTATTTTTGTTTAATTTATACCCTGTTCATCTCTTTCTCTTCAGTTTTAGGTATTTTAATTCTAAAACAGGATCAACAGGCCAAAAAGATTTACAAAAATTTTTAGGACTTTTAAATTATGCTAGAACTTTTATTAAAGATTTAGGTAAAGTAGCAGGACCATTATATTCTAAAACAGGATCAACAGGCCTGATTTATAATCAAATTTACTAAATACTTTTCTTCCTTGTATTCTATTTATTAATTCTGTTTTGTCTGGTAACTTATACTCATCCATTACAGTATTATCATTTAGTCTATATATATATATATATAAAGTGTGAAGTCCCTTTGAAAAGTGATTTGAACTTTTTGTCCTTCATTAAAAATTTCTCCTTTAGATAAAATTACTTTTTCACTATTTTCTCAACTTATTATTTAATTATATTTATAATATTGTCTCTTAAAATATATGAGATCAAGATTTTAAAATATATGATTTATAATATTGTCTCCTAAAATATATAGGATCAAGAGTTTAAAATATATGTTTTTCTTAAATTAAAAGTCCTAAAATATATGTAAGAGGTAATTTTATTCAATTAGAATTTTACGTTATATAAAAATTGTATCTTATTATAACTCAACTCACTATAAATATTAGAATTAATTTTAGGATTAAAAATCTAATTTTTGCCCTTCATACGAGTAATAATTCTACGTATTTCAATGTTCGTATTAAAGAAGAGGCTCAATTAACATAGGTTTGTTCGTATTAAAGAAGAGGCTCAATTAACATAGGTTTAAAAGGAAGAAACAATAGTACAATAAGTAGGAAACTTATTAGTATTGGTAGTTATATTAAAAAGGTTAAAAATTTATTAATATCCCTTTTTTTATTCACCATACAATTCATTGTTCCTCATCAGGTGAATTCTTTAAGATATATTTCTATTATTTAATAGCGTGTGATAATTTTTTTCTTGGTTTGATTTATTGTTTCTTTTGTTTGGTTAAAGAGACAAATTTTCTTGTGATTTAAGGTAAGTTTGCTAATATTGTATTCTTAAAATTTATAATAAATAAATTATCATGTATTTTAATAGACAATTGTTAACTGAGAAGTGTTTTTGTGAAATTGATATATCTTATGATTGAAAAGACAAATGTACTTGTGATTTGAGGTAAGTTCTCTAATATTTTAGTAGATTCCTGATGTTTACAATCTGAATAGTATCTATGATTAAAGAGATGAATTTGTTTGTGATTTGAGGTAAGTTTTCTAAAATTTTAATATATTCTTGAAGTTTATAATAATAAACTATCATGTATTCTGATTGGCAATTGCTTACGGAGAAGTTTCTTTTTCTTTTTTGAAATATTGATAGTATCTATGATTGAAGAGACAAATTTGTTTGTGATTTGAGGTAAGCTCTCTAAAATTTTAGAATACATTTTTTTTATGTTTACAAAAATAAACTTTCATGTATTTTTGATAGATAATTGAGAAGTTTTCTTTTGTGATTTTAGTATGTTCTCAAAGTTTAAAATAATAAATTATCGTGTATTCTAGATAGATAATTGAGAATTGAGAATTAGTTTTTTGTGATATTTTTTTAATAATGACGCATGTATAATTAATAATTTAAAATTGACTAATTTATAAATTTGAACAAATTCTTTAGATCATTACATTCCGTCACAAGAAATTAGTCATTCTGATTCGACATGAATTCTCTTTTAAAATTTGATTATATGCAATTATCTCTATTGTAAATAGACTATGAGATTTGACATATCGTCATTATTATGATTCATTTTCGAAAAGTAAAAAGCGTTCCATAACTTCATGGCGGAAAAAAAAAGTCTATTTGATTTAACTAAACAAATAATTTAAGATTAAATAGAGTCACCACTTAATTTTAAAAAAATTAATAAACCATTTAAAAAGATGATTTTGAAAGAAAACCTTTTAAAAATAACCAAAGTCCAAATAAGGGCTCAAGTAAATTCGAAAGGAGGTGTTAGGCACTTTCGAAAAATCACAAAGAGTGGTTCCCGGTGGATTAAACTTATTTGGCTAATTTTGAAAATTACTTAAGTTGTAAAATCCTAAAATTATTTTATAAAAAAATTTAATTTATTCAAAAATTATATTTTAAGTAAATAGAATTTATTTGATGCTAATCCATTTAATTTATTCTATGTAATAAAATAAACTAAACATGAAAGTTTCAAAATAATTCTAACTTTAACAGTTTTATCCTATTTAAGAGTTTAGGCTAAATAATTAACCCAACTTCTTAAACATGGATTTAAGCTATTTAATAACTATGAAAGAATATAATTAAATACTTAAGTTATTCTATAAGCTTAAATTTGCCTAAATAGAGGAATCAAAATAAAATGAATAATAACATAAACTTGCTACCCGATAATTCATCTAGATTAATTAAACTACAAACAAAAAATAAATTCATTACAAGCAAATAAAGAAAATAAAAGTACGGATTTGGACCCCTTTTGGGCCCATTTCAAATCTGGACAGCCTTTGGGCCTATTCATGGACTTTGGTCCAATTTCAGTTTTGTATACCAACTGTATAGTGATTGTATACCGGCCTTCATCCTTGTATTTTCCATATATGCACTGTATATATATCAGCATGTAAATGGCTGTATATTTGTGTATATTTTATCTTCCACCTGTATACTTGCTTCCATTTCTCAATTCCTATTGTATATTCTTAGTGTACAACTGTATATCCATGTATACAGCTCTGTTCCTACCTTTGTTGCTGTATATCACCCGTATAATTCATTTATATCAGCCCCGTTTGGACGACTTTGAGGCTTGGACACGAGATTTGGGCCTCCTTGGGCCATCGGAGAAATGGGGGAAAGGAAAGTCGTATTGGACTCCCACAAATTCACATGCCACAAAAAAAGATCAAGAAATTAGTATTCACCCAAAATATAAAATGACGAATCCAAATAAAATACCATGAACCGCTCTTGAGTAACAGAAGATAGTAGGAAGACATAAATTCATTTTCCAAACCATGCCAAAGTCTAGAATATTCATTCAAGTTTTGGAAAAGAAAAAAAATTCAATGATGAATGAAGACATTACATTTCATGATTTGCATATTCAAATAAGAAATGAACAGTAATCCAAACAACTCAATAAATTCTGGGTTACAGATGCCAATCCTTAATCAGGGCTCATACCTTAATTTTTCAATAATCGAAAAGAGGGAGAAAATTTAAGAGGAATTACAAAAATCTTATCAAACAAAGAAAATCCTAAAGAACACACAAGGAAAGTGCACACTATTTAGCCTACAATTATTCACCCTTCTCTTTGACAGATCATAAAGGACTCATGGGGACATGTTTTCCTCGTTTCTTTGGCGTTGAAAGCTGAAGAAACTTGGGATGTAGTTCCCGTTCATAATATCAAGCAAAATAGTGAATGAAAATGGTAACAAGTAGTATCGACTGAAAACAGGGGATCAAAATCTTGATAAAGAAAATTTAAGCCACATCTCTGTGAGCTGATTAGCCGAGACAAGGGGCATGTGAACCAAAATAATGAATCAAATCATAGGCAGGGTGTCCATGCTAATACAGCAAACTGAAACTGAATCGAGATAACATTGAGCTCAAGCAAAATGAGGCAAAAAGCCAGAGTTTGAACTAAATGGTTCAGGTAATTTACTAAAATATACTTTCTTTATCTCCTTACTTCCCTCTGTATTATATGTTCCTTTATAATAATATTCTTTAAATGCGCATGTATAGTCATCTATATAGCACATATTACATATTGCTAATTTTAACATTAAATTCCTATTCGTATCTTTTTCTTTATTTTGTTTTTCTTCTTCTGTTGTTATACTGCTAAATTCATCTCTTATAGTTACTTCATATTTTTTCAATATTTCTGTTGATGATATTTTAGTAATTGTTGATGTTCCTTCTGTTTTTTTATCAGATCTTAATACTTTTTTACTTGCTTCGGCTAGGTTTAAAAACCATAATTTTATTGTTCCTATTAATGTCCTTTCTATATATTCTGGTGTATTTGTTGTATCTATATTATTATCTAATAATTGTTTTGACATGTATCCTGCCCATAATTGTATTATTTTATTTGTGTCTATTACACAGTCTAAATCTAAAAAATTATAATTTTTATTAATTATTTGTTTTGGTGTCCATTTGTTATATTCATTTTTTAGGTTATATTTTTTAAACTTATCTTTATAATAATATGTAGGTTTTCTTATTTCTGATGTACTAGGTATTATGTTTTCATCGTCTACTTTATTAAGATTATTTATTTTTGTGTTTGTATTTTCTAAGTTTTCTTTATTAATTACTTCTTGTTTTTCCTTAATTTCTAACTTTTCTATATTTGTTAAGATTTCTGTATATGTTTCACTTTCTTCCGAATCATAATTATCTGTTTCTTCATCATCTATTGTATTTATTTCTAATTCACCGATTTCTGATTCTTTATTTTTTATTTCTAATTTTTCTTTAATTTGATCTATCTCGTTTAATAATTTTTGTTCTTTATCCTTTTCTTCTTTTTCTTTCTGTCTTTTTTCATACAGGTCTTTTAACATATGTAGTTCTTTTTCTAGTTCAGCAATCTTGTTATTTTTAGTTTCTTCTATTTTTCGTATTTCTTCTGTAGTTTGTTGTTTTATCTTATCTATTTTCTTTTTTCTGTCTATTTCTTCGTTTTCTCTTTCTATTCTTACCATGACTGCCAACTTATCTTCTAATTTTAATTCTTCTTTTCCTAACATTAAATATAAATGTTCACCTATTTTCTTATATCTTCTTCCTAAATTAGAGAATACTATTTTTATTTTTAATCCTTCGTGATTTTCATATGTTTTTTCGTCTATTATAAATTCTTCTTTGTTCATTTTATTTATTTGATAGTGTATAGATCATGTTGATATATGTATTCTAGACTATCTATCAAGGATTCTAAATGTGATATTTCTTCCTTTTGTGCATTTATTGATTTTTGACATACTCCTACAATCATATTATATTGTAGTCTTTCTCTTTTTATTTTTAATTCTTTTCGTTTTTTAGAAATTACTTGTTTTAATTCTAAATTATTCATCTGTAAATAAATACTTGGTAAATAAATTCCAAAGTCAAACTTAAATAACTCATAAATTACTAAATAACTCATAAATTACTATACATACCATATTTACCTTTTAAATAACTAAGCTCTGATACCATTTGGAGGGGAGTGCGGATAAATCGGATATTTCTTGGTAAATAACTCTAATGGATCTATTTTTATTTTAATTTTTATTGATGTTCATATCTTGGGGGGTGATTAGATGGTATTTGATTAAAAGCTTTACTGTAATATTCTTTAATTTTTTCTCTTAGTTTTTGTAATTCTTGTATATTATTTTGAAGGTATTCTAAATATTCTATATCTTTTGTTCTAAAATATTCTATTAAATTCTCTTTCATAAGTACTTTTGTTAATCTTATTTCTTCCAGATCTTGTCTCCAATATTTTAAATATTCATAGTTTATCATTTTATCCTAAAGTAGTTGTAATACAGCAATTTTCTTTGTAATAATTTATTCTAATTGTACTATATCTGATATTAAATTCTAGGTTATTTATTTCATTAAATATCCTATTTTTTTCTTCTATGAATAATTCTATGTCTAAATCATATTCTAAACTGTCTTTTAATTTTAGTTGTTTCATGATTTTATTTATCCAAATTTATCTTTCTTTTAATTGTTCTCTTCCTCTTCTAAGCTGGTTTCTATAATTAATTTCTTCGTATAGCCAGCTTTGTTTTTCTCTAACTCTTTTAATATATTCTAACATTTTTAATCTGTATAATATCCATCTGAATAATAACTATTATTATCTGAATAATAACTATCTGAATAATATAAGCTAAAATCATACATATCTTCTAACCATCCTAGACTTCATGATTCTTTATTAAATATTTTTTCCCATATTATTTTCTTTATGTCTTCTATTTCTAAGTCTTTAATGATATATAAAACAAGTATCTTAATTTCATCAAATATATAGCTTACCATATTGTTCATATGATGCTTAGGTTTTATGGGTTATTAAATGCTTTATCATAATATTTACCGATTGTTTGTTTTAATCTTAATAATTCTTGTATGTTTTCATTAAGGAATTCTATATATTTTATATCTTTAGTTCTCATATATTTTTCTAGATTTGTTTTCATTAGTTTTTCTATTAATTGTATATTTTTCATATCCATTTTTCAATATTCTAACTATACGTAATTTATCATGGTTGATGTGTAGGTTTGGTATGTAGGTATTTGTAAGAGTAGTTAGGTAGGTGTGTTATATAATTTATTCTAGTCAAAAAATATTTGTCAAATATTTTTTTCCATATGATTTTTCTTATATCTAAAATTTCTATATCCTTAAGTACATACAAAACAAGTATTTTAAATTTATCTACCATTTCATCGGATAAGTAGGTAGTCATTCTTTTTCATATGATGCTATGTCAAAATATTCCTTCCAATCATATACATAACAAAATATGATCATCTTAGATTACTATGTACTAGATTATTCTTAAATAATTATGTTACTCTGTCACTATTAACATGGTAATCTGAATACTTTTCCCTTAAACAACGCCTCTACACTAGTTACTCCCCTATCACGGCTTTCTTGTCTCACCGATTTCACCTTTAGGATGACATAGTTCTTAGAAATTTTTCTCCTTCTCCTCTTTGCTGATAAACTTTGTAGCATATTATTCTTCGAATAATTCTACTATATAGTAACTAATATGAACTTATTTTATAATATTATGATTGTTAGGAATTTATGAATTTAGCTCTTCATAATCATAAATGAAAATACCTGTTCTGGTAGGTTTGATAATTTTAGGCTTTGTTCATCCATAGCTTTTCCTTTGAAATATACCTGTTTTTATTAAATATTCAAAAGTTGTTTGTGTACAAGAGGAAGCTTGCTTCAACTCATGAAGTCTTGCCTTTAACTTAGCCGGATGGCTTACATATTTATATAGCCTAAAAGAAAACGCGTAAACTATTTTCTACTTTACACGTATCCTAAAGTAATAATTTACTTATCCTAAAAATGACAAGAACTAATAATACTATGCATGTTAAAAGTCAAAAAACCTATACAATATGTCCTAAAAAGTTAAGGCTAATAATGGTCTTCTATACAATAACTTACGTAAATAAGTCAAGAAAAGTTATTTAATCTTCCATATGTCGCTTTCTTTACTTTAATGTTTTTGTCTTCTTATCTTTCTATTATTGCTCTGTGTCTTTCTATCCTTTGTCGTGTATCTTCCAGCTGTCGTCCTTATCTTCTTTCTATTCCAGTTGAACTTTTGGGATAATATTATCTTCTCCATTACATCTCGAACATAAATGGTCTGGATATTTGTGTCCAATTAACTTGCAATACCTTGTTAATAATTCTTCTGAAATAAATCCATTCCTAATTGCTCTTGCAGTTGGTTGTTTTTCTGGATTGAGTAATGTTAGAATCCATTGTCTAACTTCTTCCATATCTGACTGTCGTAGCTCCCTTGAATTTGAATAAATCATTTGATGATCTCTTGAATAATAGCTCCATATAGGGTTTCCATTGATATAATTATTTGCTAATTCTTGAATAATTGTAGATATTCCAATAAGTTGTTTATTTGCATAAAAATCAGGTATCTCGATTTTAGGTATCTCTGGCTGCTGAACAATATCTTCCGGTATAATCATATCTCTAGTTAATCCTATTTTTACAATTTGTATAACTGGTTTGATCTCATCATATAATATCTCTGCTGGTGTAGTATAAAACTTTATAAAAAATAGATTCCCTTTGGTTATTCTTTTATAAGTGGTGAATGCTATATATAATTCTGGTATATCTGCTAGTTTATTTCCTTCATGGGTGTATACGGTATTTAATAATCCATAACTGAAACAAGTTTTAACTAAGCTAGGGTTGGTTTTCGGTAGTGCGATTAACTTGTTGTAACCTTGTAATCTTTGGGTTATATAGTTTGTGTTTGATTCTTGGATATTTGTGACTCTGGGTTTAAGGTTTAGATAAGTCTGTATTTTGTGGATATTTTCTATGTATGCTCGAGTTATATGGTAAGGAAAAAGGCATCGTTTCCACCTCAAACTATACCCGAAAAGTCTAAGTCACACTTAAACTATACTATTGACCTATTACACACCTTAACTATAAAAAAGTAATATTTTTTTACACCCTGTCAGGCATTACACCACTTGCATGTGGTGTTTTACACGCGCTGCCACGTCAGCGTCACATTAGCGCCACGCCAGCGCCACATCAGCATCATCCGAAAAAATAATAAATTTATTATTTTCATAAATTCTTTTTTTTTCTTTCTTCTTTTTAATTTAAATCCTTTTTCTTTCTTTCTTTCTTAAAAGTGAATTTTAAAAAATATCATCTCCTTCGATCCTTCTTCTTTTAGTTAAAATCTAGGTAAAACCCATTTACTGATAAACAAACGGATTCGATCAGATCAAAGCAATCCGAATCCGACAAATAAAATCACTTCAATCCTTTCACTATTTCACAATCTTCGCCATTTTTTGTGAAATTCTAGAAAACCACAACCCAATTCGATAAAATTCGAGCAAATTATAATCTGAACCGTAAAATGCAAACACAAAACTCAATTCTTGAAAATTCAAGAAACCCACAACTCAGTTCAATAAAATTCAACTAATTTACAATTCAATTATAAATGCAAGAAACTCATAACTCAACTTCATAAAATTCGATAAATTTAAAATTCAATTTGCAAAATTCGAGAAACCCACAACACAATTCAGTAAAATGCAAGAAACACAGAATCGAACTCATGAAATTCAAGAGACCCACATTTCAATTTTGTAAAATTCGAACAACCCACTATCCAACTCGTGAAATTCAAGATACCCATAATCGAATTTTATAAAATTTGAAAAACCCACAATCTAATTTAAATTAAAATTGAATAAATTTCATCTAAATAATACCCAGATTCACACAGAAATATCAATTATAAATTGAAATGTGGGTATCTTGAAATGTGGGTTATGGGTTCGAATCTAACTCGTATTTTTTTTTGGTAACTGGTGGGATTATATTAAGTAAAGGTATGTCTTAAAGACTAAATACAAAACAAAAGCCATTACTGCTCCAGTTCTAACAAAATCAAAAGGACATAGCATTAATAACAAATTTCTTCCCACTTGTAATAATAAAGGAAAAAAATAAAAGGATAAGTGAATTTGTGAATTCATTGATGAATTGATGGAGATTGAGAGAAGGTAAGGAATAAAGAAATGGAGTTAAGGAAGAAATGAGAAAAGAAGAAAGAAGTTAGAGATGAAGAGTAAAAAAGGAAAAGGAAAAACAAATTAAAAGGTAAAGAAAGAAAATAAAAATTATATAAATATAAATCAAAAACTAATTAAATATAATTGATTGATAAAATGCAATTGAATAATGAAACGTGTGCGTTTTAATCTGCTTTTAATTTCCCTTTCTGCTTTTCACGCGCCTAAAACGAGTGTAAACAACGCGCCTTAGAATGAGTGTCGCGGGGAGGTAATAGTTTCACTTTTTTATAGTTTAGGTGTGTAATAGGTCACTAGTATAGTTTAGGTGTGGCTTAGACTTTTCGGGTATAGTTTAGAGTGGAAACGATGCCTTTTCCCTATAAGTAAACTATTTACAACTAAATGTCTCTTACATAAAATGTCTCCTAACTAATTAGATAAAATATCTCTTCCCTTATAGCTTTAGTTATTTATCTCACTTTTAATTCTTTTTTGTCTTTCTTTTTTTCCTCATTTCTTTTTTTTTTGTTTATGCTTCTTCATTCATTTAATTCTTCGTAAAGTTATTTTATCCTTTTTTTTTACATCATGATCTTATTCACAATCAATTTTTATTTTACATACTCCTTTTCTTCTTTTTTATTTTTTTCTCATTTATTTTTTTATTCATTTAGTTAATCTCTCTACTTCTTTTTTCTTCTTTTATTTTTCTCTTTTTTCATTATTGGTTCGTTTTATTTTTGCGTTTTTTATTTTTTATTTGTTTTTCTCTTTATTTCTTGTTTATTTCCTATTTTTTTCATTTCTTTATTCTTTTTCTTTTTTCCCTGCTTTATTTTTCACTTTTTTATTGGTTTCTTTTATTTTTATTTTTAATTTTGTCTTTGTTTTTAAGTTCTTTATTTTGTTCCTTACCTTTTCTTTTTTATTTATTTCTTTATTTTTTTCTCCTTTTTTATTCATGTTTTTTCTCAAATTATAACACTTTATTTTTTTCACTACAAGCTAATTTCATATTTTTGATTATTTTTTATTTATTTTTTAATTTCATTTATTTTTTATATATATATTTATTTGATTCTTTTTTCTCGTTTGCTTCGGTCCGTAAATATATCATCACAATGTATCTGTATATTGTCATGGCATTATTGATGTCTATTTTTGTTGACCTCCATGTCAAATATATATATATATATATATATATATATACTAGAGGAGCATGACCCATGTCAGCACGGGCCCAATATTAAGATATTTTAATTATGTACGATAAATTAAATTGATATCAATTCGAATTATGAATTATAAAACATGAATACACAAAATTAATATATTAACTACTTGATAGTATTTTTCAAGGAACCAAGCCTCACAAGATAATTATGTATATTTTATTCATATAAATGATAAAATTTCGTGCATTTTTAAATTTAGATCTTTAATCATATGATAAAAGATTATCTAGTCATTCATATTACATCACATGTGGCTTGCAATTAATAATCCAAAATTGTATTTTACTCCCCTACTAAGGCCGCATTTGTTTGCACTTAATAGAGGTCTGAATCTGAATGGTTCAGACTTCAGACCATTAAGTGCATTTGTTTTTTATTAAGGTTTTAACTCTTAAGAGGTCTGAATAGATCTTAATTATTCAGATCTAGAATCAAGTCTTAATAGGTATGAAGGGACATTCTGGTGTTGGATAATATTCACCACTCTATTCATAATCAGCAGTTACCGCAACTAACCACCTCTGTCACCGTCACCATTGTCAACCAACACCCACTACCACCAACTACTTCCACCATCACAACCACCATCGACAAAAAATACCGCTACCAACCACAATTGTCAACCGCTACCACACCTACTATTTCTTTTATTCTAATTATATTCACCACCACCACTGCCGTCAACAACACAATCATCACAACAAATAACATCTCCAACTGGCGCCAAAACATTATCAATCATCATGCATTCTTGTTTCAGCCAACACAATCAACACCTTAAACTACTAACATCAAGTAACGTCACATCACAACAACCACCAACACCATCAATCGCCACCATCATAACAGTCACTACAATACCAACCATCACAATTATCACCACCAAATAATATTAATCACTAACATCAATCATTGTCACCTCAACCACCATTATAAGCCATCTCCACAATCAATAACAAACATAAATATTTTTTCTCAATCAAATACTAATAATTTTATTGTATTAAATTACATACTTTTTTAATATATAATTAATTTTTTATTTAAATTTTATTTTTTATTTTATTATGTATACAAATAATTTTTGTTTTTACATTCAGATGTTGAAAATAAAACAGTCTTAATTATTCAGTTTTCAGATATAGAGACAACATCTTAATCATTCAGATGTGCATTCAGATTCAGACATCTGAATCTTAAAAAAAATAAATGGAGCCTAAGTCTATATAAATATTTTTTGCTTTCATTTTCCCCTTCTCTTTTATTTGTCAACTTGTTCTTTGAAGTTAAATTAAATTAATATTTTAAATTTATTTAAGTGTTTCAAAAATTATATAAAAAACAAAATTATATGTTACCATTTTTCATATTAATTTAAGTTATTTGACTTTGAAAACACGACAAAAAATACTTATGTAGATGTTTTATTGAACTATGCTTTTATATATATTCCTAGTCGTTTGTTAGGGTGTATTAAAATAATTTTGAATGGAATGTATTAGTAATATTGATATTATTTAACATTATTTCTTATACACTGCTTGGTGTGATGTATTGGAACTTGTCTTTTCAATCTTGATATATTTAAACAAAAAAAACTTAAAAAATGAATTGCATATATATTCTAAGATTCATCTGAGATTTAGCACAGTCTCAATATATGTTATTTATTTGTCATAATTTATGTGACACAAATAAAATTTAGATAATCAATCATATAAATATATGATTTTAGATATTTTAAGTTGTTAACTATTGTAATTTATAATATTTTTATGTAATTTTTAAATAATATACTTTACTTTCCTTGTACAAACTTTTGTGGCATTGATAGTCAATTATATTTTAAAAATATCTGAAGTTTTTAATTATTGTGATTTATAATATTTTTCTTCTATTCCAATTTAAATGACACTAATATAATTTTGAGAGTCAATCAAATATTTTATATATTTCAAAATTTTTAAGTTGTTAATTATTGTGATTTATAGTATTTTTTACATATTTTTTGAAATATATATAAAAATATTTTTTAAAAAAAATATTAAGTTGTTAACTATTGTAATTTATATTACCTTTTATGTAATTTTCAAATAATATATGTTACTCTCCTCATCCAAATTTTTGTGTCATCGATAGTCAATTATATTTTTTAAATAATTTAAATTTTTAATTATTGTGATTTAAAATACTTTTTCTATTTCAATATAAGCGACACAATGCTTTGATAGCCATAATAATTAATTAGGGGTTAATAATTAATTAGGGGTGATTTAATAAAATCACAATTGAAGCAGCAAAACAGACATGTTTTAAATGACTTACAACAACTAACTAAAAGTGATATAGGAAAATCACTATAAACAAAATACTTGTGAAAAAAAATTAAGTGGACCTCATATAAGACGTCAAGTTAGTTTAAAACATCAAGAATTAATTATCATTTTATATATTTTACCTTTTTTATTAAATATTAATAATTTTTCAATACTTAGCTGACTTATATTAATTAATAGGGGGTGATATTTAGTAAAATTATGGTTGAAGTAACTGAAACAGACATGTTATAAATGTAAATTTTACTTTTTTAATAAAATATTATTAGTTTTTTAATATATAAATAACTTATAATAATTAATTAGGAATGATATAGTAAAATTACGGTTGAAGCAGATATATCATAAATGTTTATTTTATCTTTTTTTAATTAAATATTATTAATTTTTAGAATATAATTGACTTATAATATTTAATTAAGAGTGATATAGTAAAATTACAAATTTAATATTATTAATTTTTTTAATATATAAATGGTTTATAATAATTAATTAGGGGTGATATAGTAAAATTACGGTTAAAGTAGCTGAAACAGACATATCGTAAATGTCTATTTTACTTTTTTAATTAAGTATTATTAATTTTTTAATATAAAAATAATTTATAATAATTAATTAAGGATGGCATAGTAAAATCACGGAGCAAGCAACCTGCTGAAGCAGGCATGTGAAACCTTCTCTTCTACAAGCAGCCTGTTGAAGCAGGCGTGTCGAAACTTCTCTTCTATATAATAGAAATATATATATATATATATATATATATATATATATATATACTGACATGGTATCATTGAGGTTTGTTTTAGTCTATATACTATCGTGGTATCGTTGATGCCTCTTCAACCCTGGAATGAGACTTACATGTCACCATCACAATATATCTACATATTAACGTGGTATCATTAATGTTTGTTTTAATCCTTCAGCTAGACCTCCATGATAAATCACAGTATATTTGTATACTAACATGATATCATTGTAGTTTGCTTTAGTCACTAATGATATCATCACAATATATTTATATACTGTCGTGGTATCATTGTTATTTGTCGGGTACAGAATCTGTATTTAACAATATGAACTTCAACACTAAGTTCAAGAACAACTTCAAGAACTACAAAGAAGTTCCAACAACTTCAAATGATATATGAACTTTCAAAATAAAGTTTTTACTAATTTCTGGAGAAACGGTAAAACCACTTAAAGAAAGTAAATGAAGACAGAAAATGAAAGAATCAAGTCCATCAAATTCACGTGTCCTTGAGGAATTTATTCAATTCAGGTACCTGAGATTAATGAAATATCGCCTCCCAAGATAAAATGATTCACTTCAAAAAATAGTGATACCTCCAATTTTCTGAACCACGAACTCACTCAACAGTTTGAAGATCACACTAGAGTTTTAGAAGAAGAAGAAGATGTTTTTCAACAAAAATTCCGTGCCTTTACCTGAGGAAAAATTTAGGTATTTATAGCCGAAAGGTGGTGCTTCAGAAAGAAAACAATGAATCATGAAATAATGCACTATTTTTTAAATGACACCTACCTCGACATGCACAAACCAAAATGTTTTGGCTCGGCCTTCGCTCAACCTGCACAAGACTTGAGTGTGTAGGTCATCATTTCATTTTGAAATAGTTCCTCGAATGGTCGCGTCCCTTCAAGGTGCATTGTGACTGCGTCCACAAATGGAGAAATATTTTCTATTGGATTTTTGAATAAAAACTTCAGTTATTTTCATGTTTTGAATAAATTTTTTCCAAAAAGATAATCTCTCCATCGATTATTTTTCAAATCCAAATCTAAAGCCAAAGTCTAGCCGAGTGAGCAATGACGACGACGACGTGAGGCATGTCTTGTTCTCGCCTCACTATCTATATGAAGGAATGTTTATCAATTTATGCATAAAAAAGTTTCTTTCTCTCACCAATATGGGAGAACTTTACTTCCTTAAAGTGCCCACTTCATGTTTTCCTCCATTTTCTATTCACATATTTACTTAGAACCCAACAATTTCCCATATGAATTGTTATTTTTAAAAAATATTTTACGAAAAAGTGTAGGATCTACAAGCAAAGACTGGTTGCATTTGGATAAGTAAGTTTTCCTTTAAACTTTTCGTAGTGAACTTGCATCGGATGGACTCGGTCAATCGGTAAATGTGATATCTTTGAACCGTCGAACTGTAATGTACACCTAGACAACATAAGTCATACAACCATATTTTTACCATTTATGATTCTCACGGTTTTATTCATTTCAGCCATGAACACAACCGGTTTAACGAGAGCTTAGAGAATAGGCCCTTACTATCATTCTCCTTGAAGCGGCTTCCACTTCACCTCACATAGGTGATTCTTAGATGTTTAATCCTTTAGATCAAACTATTTGGTCAAATCTACCAAACTTAAAAACCATTAAAAAGCTTCAAACCATAATCCTTATCCTTGTTTTCTGAATATTGTCTTCATCATGAGAATGGATTTCGTATATTGACAATGTTGAACCGTCAGTCATAATTTTATTTCATCTCCTTGAACATAGCTCTTGGGATCTCTAGTCTGCTAGGTAAAGTTACCGTCGTGATAACTTGTCCTATGCGCTAAATCCATTTACTTCGATGATCTCTCAACTCTTTTTCTGGATAAGCCTTTTGTAAGTGGATCTGACGCATTGTCCTTTGATTTCATATAGTCAACTGTGATAATTCCACTAGTGAGTAGTTGTCTAACGTTATTATATCTCCATCTTATATGACAAGATTTATCATTATACATCATGCTCCCTTTCCTTCTTATTATTGCTTGACTATCACAGTATATACAAACTAATGTCAAAGTTGTATGGCAATAAGAAATATCTTCCAAGAAATTTTGAAGCCATTCAGCTTCTTTACCAATTTTATCTAATGCGATAAATTCAGATTCCATTGTAGAGCAGGCAATGCATGTCTATTTCGATGATTTCCAAGAGACTGTTCCTATACCAAAAGTAAATACATATTCACTCATGAATTTTACTTTATTCGATCCGGTGATCCAATCTGTATCACTATATCCTTCAATTACCATTGGAAATTTATTATAATGTAAAGCATAGTCTTGAGTATGTTTTAGATATCCCAAAACTCTTGTCATTGCCATTCAATGAGTTTGATTAGGATTATTCGTGTACCAAATCAATTTATTGATAATGCATGCTATGTATCGCGTACAATTCATTATATACATCAAACTTCCCAACATTCTTTCATAGTCTAATTGTGAGTCACTTTCTCCTTCATTTTTTTGAAGTTCAAAGCTCACGTCTAATGGAGTCTTGGTAATATTGAAATCCAAATACTTGAACTCGGAAAGTACCTTTTTAATGTAATGAGACTGTGACAATGCCAACCCTTGTGGAGTTTTATGAATTCTTATCCCTAAGATCACATGAGCAACTCCAAGGTTTTTTATATCAAACTTGCTCTCAAGTATTCGTTTCGTAGCATTTATGTAAGAATTGTCTCTGCTTATGATCAACATATCATCCATATACAAACAAACAATGACTTTTTGATTTAGAGTATCTTTAATGTAAACACATTTATTACATTCGTTTATCTTGAAACTGTTTACCAACATAGTTTGGTCAAACTTTGCATCCCACTGTTTGGGTGGTTATTTTAGTCCAGAAAGTGACATAACAAGTTTGCACACTTTTCTTTCTAGACCAGGAATCACAAAACCCTTGGGTTGTTCCATGTAAATTTCTTCCTCCAATTCGTCATTTAAGAATATTGTTTTTACATCTATTTGATAGATTTCAAGACCATATACCATCTCCAATGCAACCAAAATCTGAATAGACGTTATCCTTGTTACTAGCTAGTATATGTAGAAATAATCAAGGCCTTCTTTTTGTCTAAAGTCCTTTATATGTGTCTTGCTTTGTATTTGTCAATAGTACCATCTTCTTTTATTTTCCTTTTGAAGATCCATTTAGAACCTAGAGATTTATTTTCTGGAGGAAGATCAACCAACTCTCAAGTATGGTTGCTCAAGATTGAATCAATCTCACTATCGATTGCCTCTTTTCAAATGGATGAGTCCAAAGACGGCATCGCTTCTTTAAACATTTGAGGCTCTTTTTCAAGAAGAAATATTACAAAATCTAATCCGAAGGAAGCTGAAGTTCTTTGACGTGTACTATGCCTTGGATTCTCATCATTAAGTACATTCTCCTTTGGTTCATCTTGAGGTCATTTAGACCCTTCACTAGACAGCCCATGACTAGTTTTATACTGATAAATATGTTCAAAGAACTCACATTATCTGATTCAATTATCGTAGCTTCATGAATATTCAAATGTTCGAATTTATGAACCAAAAATTGACATGCTTTACTTCTTGTAGCATATCCAATGAACACACAGTCCACAGTCTTAGGTCTTGTTTTTATCCTTTTAGGCATAGGAACTTAAACTTTGACTAGACACCCCATACTTTGAAATATTTCAAGTTGGGTTTCCTTTCTTTTCATTTTTCATATGGAATATAATGTGTAATATGGGGCACTCTATTAAGTATTTGATTTGCTGTAAGCATATCTTCTTATCAAAAGTTTTGTGGTAAACCTGAACTTATAAGTAAGACATTTATCATTTCTTTTAACATTCGATTTTTTCTTTTCGCAATATCATTTGATTGAGGTAAATATAGGAAAGTAATCTGATGGATGATTTCATTTTTTAACTATATCTCCACAAAAAAAGATTCATACTCTCAACTCTTATTACTTCTTATCATTTTGATCTTTTTATCCAACTGATTTTCAACTTCAGTTATATATTACTTAAACACATCTATTGCTTCTTCCTTACCATTTAACAAATAAACATAACAACATCTAGTGCAATAGTCAATGAAAGTTATGAAATATTTTTTCTCACCACGAAATGGTGTTGACTTCATATTACAAATATTTGTATAGATAAGGGATTAGAATTCCTTTCAATAGACTTATACGGATTCTTAGCTTATTTGGATTCCACACATGTTTGACACTTTGATTTATTGCATTGAAAGTTAGGCAAAGCTTCTAAATTAATCAATTTTCACAAGGTTTTGTAATTGACATGTTCTAAACATTCATGCCACAATTCATTTGACTCAAGTAAGTAAGAAGAAACAGAATTTGTACTGATTTCAACATTCATATCATTGATAAAAGTCCCTCAGTGAGGTAACCTTTTCCTACATACACTTCTCATTTACTAATTACAATTTTGTCAGAAATAAATACACATTTGAATTCATTCTTAGTCAGAAGTGTAGTAGAAATCAAGTTCTTTTGTAACTTCAAAACTTGAAGGACGTTGTTCAGTATCACCACCTTACCTGATGTCGTCTTCAAGCAAATCTTGCATGTTTCTTCAACTTTTATTGTTGTGGAGTTAGCCATAAATATCTTCTCATCAACTTTATTTAGAGTGTATGATGCAAATAATTCCTTATTCACACATACGTGGTGGGTGGCACCTGAATCAATTCACCACTCTCTAGGATTTCCAACCAAGTTGCACTCTGAAAGCCTAGCATATAGATTATCCATATCATATGAATTCAACCATATTGGCATGATCCTTTTTTACCCTTTTTGGAAGCCCGACAATCTGCCGACTTGTGACCAACTTTGCCACAATTAAAGCAATTTTCTTTGAATTTCTTCTTAGGAGATTGCTTTGTTATCTTGGCGCTTTCTTTCTTTTCTTTGATTTATTAGGGTCATCCTCCATAATATTCACTTCACTAATTGCAGAATTCACTCTAGATCTCTTTTTGGCTGCTTTGTTTTCCTCTTTAATTCGTAACCTCATAATGAGTTCTTCAACTGACATCTCCTTTTGATTATGCTTCAAGTAGCTTTTGAAGTCTTTCCACAAAGATGGTAACTTCTCGATTATAACAGCTACTTGAAAAGTCTCATTCACAATCAAACCTACATCAAAGATTATGTGATTATTAAGAACAAAATTAATATATTCAATAAAGGTATTTACTAAGTTTATACCTTTCGTTAGGAGATCACGAATGATTACTTGTATTTCTTGAACTTGGATGACGACAGTCTTACTGTCTATCATCTTAAATTCTAGAAATCTTGCAATAATGAATTTCTTCATTCCTGCATCTTCAGTTTTGTATTTCTTTTTCAAAGCATCCAATAGCTCTTTAGAGGTCCTCATATTGATGTACATATTGTACAGATCATCTTGTAACCACTCAATATGTAGTTTTTGCACAAAAAATTCGAGTGCTTCCAAGATTCAGTTACTATAAAGTATTCTTTTTTCAGTGTTTCCTCCGATAATTCTGGTACGCTTTCTGTGATGAATCTTTGAAGACTTAATGTAGTCAAGTAAAAAAACATCTTTTGTTGATACCTTTTAAAATCTACACTAGAAATTTTTTTGGATTTTTTTGTTGATGCCATGATGGGTGCAGCATTCGAATGACTTGAAGTAGCAATATTTGTTGTTGTGACATTTGTCATTCCATCATTAACTTAATTTTCAATAGTCATTTTTTTTGTCAAAAGAGAATCAATTTAGTATGTCCGAATACTAACTATAAAGTGTAAAACTTTAAACAACAACTTGTTTCTAGTTTACCGATGAAGTTTTATGTTCTTCTAATCACCAATCGAATGAACTTTAACTCGTGATGAAGTTTTTATATCTTCAAAACACTATTAAGTTCAAACACAGTAAAAATCAAAAAGCTTAAATCTCTAAAAATTAAAAAATACAGATTACAATAAATTCGTTAAGATTGTTATTTGTCAGATACAAAATCTGTATTTAACAATATCAACTTCAATACTAAGTTCAAGAACAACTTCAAAAACTACAAAGAAGCTCCAACAACTTCAAACACAAGTTCAAATGATATATGAACTTTCAAAATGAAGTTTCTACTATTTCTAGAAAAATAGTAAAACCACTTGATGAAAGTAAGATGAAGATAAAAAATGATAGAATCAAGTCCACTGAATTCATGGTGTGTTCTTATAAATTTATTTCCCCCAAGTACCTGAGGTTAATGGAATATCTTCTCCCAAGATAAAATGATTCACTTCAGAAAATAGTGGTACCTCAAATTTTCTAAACCACAAACTTACTCAACAGTTTGAAGATCACACTAGAGTTATTAGAAGAAGATGTTTTTCAACTTAAATTTCGTTTCTTTACCTGATGAAAAGTTCAAGTATTTATAGCCAAAAGGTGGTGTTATAGAAAGGAAGCAATGGTTCACAAAATAATGCACTATTTTTTAAATGACACCTAACTACGTTGCATCTACACGCGCAGATAGTGTTTGGCACAAACCAAAATGTTCTGACTTGGCATGTGACAGACCTGGAGCACAGATCGTTATTTCATTTTGAAATAGAACCTCGAAGGATCACGTCCCTTCAAGGTGCATTGTGACTGTGTCCGCAAATAAACAAATATTTTAGATAATCTCTCGATCAATTCTTATCCTTACCCAAAGCCGAGCGAGCGACGACGACGACCGCGCGAGACATGGCTTGTTCTTGCCTCACTATTCACATGAAGGAATGCTTCTCAATATATGCATAAGAAAGTTCCTTTCTCCCATCTATTGGGAGAACTTTACATCCTTAGAGTGAAAACTCACTTCACTTTTCCATCCATTGTTCCCTCTATTTTCCATTCACATATTCACTTAGAACGCAACAATCATTAATGTCTGCTTCAACCCTGTAGTGAGACTTCCATGATACTATCACAATATATTTATATACTAACATGATAATACAGTATTTATCATTGTATATATACTGTGATGGTATCATAATATAGTAAACTGTTCTAGTCTTTCATCTTTATATTTCAACTAAAAAAATAAAAAATAAAGATAAAACAAAACAAAAAAAGTAGCTAACAAGAGAAAATTTAGAATAAATAAACAAGAGAAAATTTCTGATTACTGCATGAGAAACGTTCTCGTTCAGGGGATTTTCCTAAACGAGCGGAGGTGCTGGCTGGTTTACGTTTCTTCTTTCTTTTATCTTTCTGGGAGGCATGTTCTATAAATGGAAGGAGAATAGATTAGACAGAGAGTTTAACATGAGCATCATGCTCAGTCGCACGACATGAACACTGAAAAAAGGAAAACTTTTCTTAAAACGCCTTATACCTCTTATCCATAAGTGTGGCGCGCTTCACACCCATGCACAAGACTCTACTTGACAAGGCTTTTAGATTTCCTAGGACACTTTAAAACCTTAGGCTCTGATACCAAGTTTGTAACGCCTTGAGAGTACACTCAAGATGCCACACGGTGCTTACCGTCTCGAGAGACCTCAAGGTAACCAATGAGTTGGTACCTGCTGTGAGCATTGAATAATATAATAACATATACGAAAGAGCAACAGATAAGCCATAAGGTTTTAAATAACTAAAAATAATACTGGATCATGAATCTAGAAATAACTGCTAGAAACAACTATCTGAATCTAATAAAATAATAACAAAACTGACTGACTGTCTGTACTAGTCTAAAAAACCTCTACTGACTGAATAAGAGTTGATAGGACAGGCCCTAACTAACTACTGAACTGAAAACATAAAAATAAATATAGCCTGTCCTCAAAATATGATGACTCGCCATGGCTACGATTGATAATCTGGAAGGTCTAAGTGTGATTCGGGAACTGAGCGTCCGAACCTATGATATGATACATCACAGCGCAAGAAAAAAGTATGCGATCAGTACTTTGAATGTACTGGTATGCTAAATTAGGTAGGCTAATATGCTTGGTTTTATGTACATGAATAATATCTAACTGAATAAATAGCAATAAAACGCATGAAATCAGTAAATACTGAAGATGTGTAAAATTTGTAAATACTAAGAATATGTGACCAAGCATAAACATGTTCTAAATATAATCTGTAAACTAAAATATTGAAATTTGATAACTGAATTACTGATATCTGTATGCTATGGTCAAGCAGCTGAAACTGAATTACTGAGATGATTACTGGACTGACACTGTGGGGGCTATCATCTAACCGACATACCCCAATGAGCAATTTGGGGTCCAACTTGTGATCCCAGTTGGAAGGGTGTCAGTACCATGCCACGGGTACTAACACTGGCTGTATGGATCCACTAAAGTGTTGTCCCGAAAGACTAAGGGTTACCCTCAACTGGCAGGTTAACATCTCAACCTTCGCTGTCTACGTAGTTCTGGAATGCAGGGACTGCTACTAAGGTTGCACCCTCAACTGGAAGGTGAGCCCCCATCCTTGGGTTTGTTCGATGCTAAATCCTACTCCCAACTAAACTGACTCGGAATATTAAACTGTTCTAAAATTAACTGATTATGATAATTGACTGAACTGATAATGCTCATAGGATATTCTGAAACTATTCTAAAGATACTGAGACTAAGTAAACAGCTATGTTTTCGGGTATTCATAACCCCCAGGACTCGAGAGCAATAATAGCTAAATAGTGCTAAAACTTTGGGGACATAATATGGAAGCATTATACAAAATTCATTATTGTAGGCATTTCATCAAACACTTGATGTTCATAGTGCAAGCTAAGCATGAGAATAGGTTAAAGCTTGTAGAAATACCATGATTTCAACATCAATATCACTAAGTATGATTTAAATTAGAGAATAACAACATTAAAACATGTAGGGTTTAATAAACGACAATAATTTCATGTAAACATGGTATAGAATTACAATCCATGGGAGTTCATGGTTAAAATCACAATTTAAAATCATAATAACTTGTAAAGAGCACAACTTTGAATTTAAAATTGGATACTTGGTCTCCATGGGTAAAAGGAACCCAAAGATGAATACTTAATATACCTGGGTTGATGAATTCGTGAGAATTGGTGGTGAATTCTTGAGTTTTGATCTTGAACTTTGAAGGCTAGGGTTTTTGTTCTTGAAAGAGGGCTACTTTAGTTTTAGTAATTTGTGAAATAATAAGCGAATAATGCTCTATTGGGACATAAATCCCGTGTTTGTATGGATTTGGAGCTATGGGAAAACACCAAATAGTCCCGGAAATTTAAATTGTGAAAACTGGAAATCTCGATTTTGACATCCGGCGCGACGTGGTGCAATCGCGTCGGGCCACTGGAAAGCTGACAATCCCCATTTTTTCCAACAGCGCGATGTGGTGCCGTCGCATTGCGCCTCTAGAAACGGACAACTGTGAACTGGAACCTTGGCGCAATGCGGTGCCGTCGCGGTGCCCCACTAAAAAATGGGCAATTGCATTATGGACCTTTGGCGCAACACGGTGCCAATCGCGGTGAAACACTGGAAAATAACGAGTGTGAAATTGTCCATCACCGCGATGATGCCTTATCACATTGGGCTACAATTTTGCACTAAAAGTGTCATAACTTCTCACCCGAGTATCGAATTTGGGCAAAATTGGTATCGTTGGAAAGGTAATTCTATTTCCTATCATTTGGTGGGTCTTGATCTGGAAAATTCTAAGTAGAGCAAAAGATATGCTCATTTGAGTTGACTATAGCAACATCCTTCTCAACAATTCAATCTGTAAGGGATATTTTGATGTGCCTAATAGCTGGGAGTTATTTGAGGCCTTAATATACATCAAAATTACTCGTAAAATTACCAAGGGACTATAAGATACTTTGCATAAGCTTGGAACATGAATCTAACACGGGTTTGGATTTTTGGGGTATTACAACAAGCCCTCTCTTGTTGCTCTGTTAGAGACTCGTATGAGTGACCACAAAGATATGGCTGATATCTTGGGTTTCAACAGCCTCATCCAATTCCCACTTTCAGGGAACTCTGGAGGTATTGTCATTATGTGGTACAACACTAGTCTTAGCATCCAAGATATCACTATCTCTCCCCAAGCTATCCGTATTGTTGTTAAGGTTAGTAATCCCCCCCCCTCTTGGTACTTTAGTGTTGTTTATTCAAGTAACTCCTTTGAGGTTATGAAAAATCTTTGGAACAACCTCCAGGAATTTTTTATTATTACCAGAGGCATCTCTCCTAACCCTTGGCTCATTGGTGGTGACTTCAATGTGGTTCTGAAAGCCTCAAAGAAATTTGGGGGAACCCCTATCAATACCATTAGAACCAATACCTTATGGTATTTCATTGATCAATATAATCTCATTGACTTAGGATTCAATCAATGTAAGTATACCTGGACCTATAAAAGATATTGGCATAAAAATACCCTTATGTTTGAGAAGCTTAACAGATGCATGGACTATGATCCTTGGATCAAGCTCTTCCCTAAAGCATCTGTCACCCATCTCCCCAAAGCCCACTCTAGCTATTGTCCCTTCAATATTGAGTTTGATAGAAATCATAGGATTCAAAGCAAACTCTTCAAACTAGAAATTATGTGGTGTTTCCACCCCGACTTCAGGAATCTAGTCTGGAACTCCTTCACTAGTGACACTTCCCTTATTGAAGCTATCTCCAATTTTAAGGATTCAACAACTTCTTGGGATAAGAAATTTTAAAATATCTCCCACAAAAAATGGAAAATTCTTGCAAGACTTGTTGGGATCCGAATATTCCCTAACTATCCACATAGGTCCTTTTTTCATGGGTTAGAAGGGAATCTTACTAAAGATTTTAGATCTATTCTTCAACAAAAGAAGAAATTCTGGAGACTTAAATCCAAAATTGGTTGGCTCACTGAGGGGGACTCCAACACCAATTTCTTCCACACCTCTACTCCCAATAGAAGGAGAAGGAATATAATTAATACCCAGAGAGGGTATATTGAAAACTGGATCTATAACCCTGAGGCCATTAAGGATAGTATCTTTAACTTCTATAACTCTCTCTTTACCACTAAACATCACTCTTCCACCCTCAAATGCCAGATCAATCCCTTTTCTAAAGGCTTCATCAATCCTGGTGACCATATATTTCTAGATTGTCCCCCATCCATTCAAGAAATCAAGAATATTGTCTTCTCCCTTAAATCTAGGAAGGCTTCTGGACCTGATGTCATCCACCCATTTTTATACCAAAAATACTGGGACATTGTGGGACCCCCAAGTTGTTGGGTTCTGTATGAATATCTTTTAGTTTATCCATATAGAAAAGGAAGTCAACACCACTTATCTTTGTTTTATTCCTTAGTGTGCAAATGCCTCTAATCTCAAGAACTTCAGATCTATAGGCTTTTGTAACACCCAACACAAGATCATTTCTAACAGACTTAAACCCTATCTAGACAAGATTATCAGCCAAAGTCAGGCTAGCTTTCTACCCAAGAGAAGAACCTATGACAATACCATTATTATCCAAGAAGTGGTCTCCCTAGTAGTCTCCCACTTCAGGAAAATTCATGGCAGAAAGAGTAGCATAATCCTAAAAATTGATTTGGAGAAATTCTTTGATAGATTGAGTGGAAATTCATTAGACAAGTCTTATTCTTCCTTAAGGTCCCCTTAAATTAAAATCCCTTATTATGTCCTGCATTTCTTCCTCCTCTATCTCTATTCTAGTCAATGGTGAAATGAATGACTACTTCCATCCTAGTAGAGGAATTAGACAAGGTGACCTACTCAACTTCTTAAAAATTTTCTCTTTTTTATTTTTCTTTATTTTTGTTTTTTCTTTTCTCTTTTTTATTTTTATTTTTTCTCAATCTTTATTTTTCTTTTCTTTTTTTAATTTTTTCTCAAGCTTTCTTTTTTTCTCTGTTATTCTTTTTCTTTTCTTTTCTCAACTTCTATTTTTTCTCTTTTGCATTTTCTTCAATTTTTTTTATTTTTTTTTTAATTTCATCAACCAATTATTGTTTTGTCCTTATTTTTTTCTTTTTTCATAGCCTTTATTTTTTTCTTATTTCTTTTCTTTGATTTCTTCTAAACAACAAGTTACGCTCCATAGACAAGAATTGACACTACCATATTATATCTTGATTTATTAGATGTTCTGTTACTCTTATCTTAGAGGCAAGATTTAACCCAAGGACTTTGAAATAAGAAGTTATGTCCCATGGGTAAGAGTTGACACTACCACATCATGTTTTAACTTATGAGATGCTCTACAACTCTTGCTTTAGAGGCAAGTCTTAGCCCAATGATTTTCAAACAACAAGTTATGCCTCACGGGCAAGATTTGGCACTATCACATTGTGTCTTGATTTATGATATGCTCTATAACTCTTGTTGTAGAGACAAGACTTAGACCAAGGGTTTTTAAACAACAAGTTACGCCCTACGAACAAGAGTTGGCACTATCACATTGTATTTTGATTCATTAGTTGTTCTATAAATCTTGTCTTAGAGACAAGACTTGGCCTAAGGACTTTCAAACAATAAGTTACGTCTCATGGGCAAGAGTTGACACTACCACATTGGGTCTTGATTTATGAGATGCTCTATAAACATGCCTTAAAGGCAAGACTTAGCCCAAGGACCTTCAAACAACAAAATACGTCCCATGGGCAAGAGTTGGCATTGTTATATTATGTCTTTATTTATGAGATGCTCTATAACTCTTGCCTTAGAGGCAAGACTTAGTCTAACGACTTTCAAACGACAAGTTACGCCCTATGGATAAGAGTTAACACTATCACATTGTGTCAATTTATGGGATACTCTATTACTCTAGCCTTAGAGGCAAAACTTATCCTAAGGACTTTCAAACAACAAGTACACCTCATGCGCAAGAGTTAAAACTATCACATTGTATCTTGATTTATGAGATGTTCTATAACTCTTGCCTTAGAGACAAGACTTAGCCCAAGAACTTTCAAACAACAAGTTACACCCCCATGGCCAAGAGTTAGTGTTACCACATTGTGTCTTGATTTATGAGACATTCCATAACTCTAGCCTTAGAGCCAAGACTTAGCTCAATGACTTCAAAAAATAAGTTACGCCTCATGGACAAGAGTTGAAACTATCACACTGTGTCTTGATTTATGAGATGTTCTATAATTCTTTCCTTAGATACAAGACATAGACCAAGGACTTTCAAACAACCAGTTACGCCGGGTGGCACTACCATATTGTGTGTTGATTTATGAGATGTTCTATAAGTCTTGCCTCTAAAACTAGACATAGCCCAAGAACCTTCCAAAAAGTAAGCTACTCCCCATGGGCAAGAGTTAACACTATTTCATTATGTCTTAATTTATGCGATATTCTATAATATTGCCTTAGAGACAAGACTTAGTGCAAGGATTTTCAAACAAGAAGTTATGTCTCTGATGATAGGAGAATTTACACGCCTATAGCACTATATTTTGCCCATATTTTAGCCTAGTTTTGAGAACAAATTATATATTTCATGCACTTTTAGTCCATTTTCCTGTAAGTGAGCTAACGAACATGATTAGCAAAGTTTCAGGTATAAATGATGCAGAATTCAGCATTTCATGGATAACTTGACGCCAAAGAAAGCTTCACGAAAGGAGAAAAGCCAATCTTGGACGCCAAGGACTAAAGATGGCGCATGGAAATTCTGTCCCGGGCTAAAACAACATTTCTGAAGACTTTGGGGACTAGCAGTAACTTATTAGGATTAGGATAATGATACATTAACCTAGTACAATTGGGTTAAGTATTACATTAGCTTGTTAGGATTAGGATAATGATACATTAACCTAGTACAATTGGGTTAAGTATTTCATTAGCTTAGTAGGATTTGGTTAAGCATTTCATTAGCTTAGTAGGAATAGGATATGGGTATTATAAATACCCTATCTTGCTAGAGATTTGGGGAGATCTTCTGACATTCAATTCTATTACTCTACAACTCTTCTTCTAATTCTTCCATTAATTCTATTTTCTTCTTCTATTCATCTATTCTTAAATTCCACAACAAGAGAAACGTTACTTTGCTAAGGGATTCACGCCTAACGCCTACCACACCATTACAAACGTGAAATCTTTATTGTGGTATAACAACAATGTCAATTGTGATTTCCTTCGCACTCATGGGTAACTAAACTTCTCTGTTGGGGTTATGGAAGCCGAATGAGAATCTATTGTTGTGAGTTTGTGAGTTCGTGACACGTATGCTGCTTATATCATTATTCTATTCATCTTAATCTAAATTCTTTGTGGTTGCAAACACAAGAATATGCCAGTATAACATTTAACTTGTTCGAAAGAAAGGTTATCTGTCTGGAAAAGAGATAATGTCAAGGTAGTAGGGTCTCACCCCCTATTAAAAAGTTAGTGCCGTAACTGGATTAACCTCTTGGAGAATTCGTACCGTTAGACACGCTTTAAGCTCGAAAGAGTTAAAGTGAAATAATCCTCGAATAGGTCGAAAGACGCCTGGATTTACCATCGAATACAATTCTCTATAAGCACATGCATGTCTGAATTCCGCACACTCATAGCCAATAGAGACGTATAACTCAGAAGGTGGACATAACCCCAACTCCTCAATTCTCATTGTTTCACAACCTACTAAACATTCGTTCTTTTACTTTGCTATTTTCTGCTTTACTCTCTTATTTTGGTTACATTACTATCACAATACAATTCCCCCCTTTTTACGAGACTTGCACTAAAAGTCTAGTAATCGTTGCTTACTTGTTGACCAAGCTATTCCCTGTGGGATCGATACCCAACCCAGTTGGGTTCTATATTTGACAAACGACCGCTTTACACTCCTACGAGAGCTGTAGATTGAGTGTTATCAGTCTCACGAGCAAGACTTGATACTACCACATTGTGTTTTAGTTTATGAGTTGTTCTATAACTCTTGTTTTAGAGGCAAGACTTATCCCGAAGGACTTCTAAATGATAAGTCACACCCTTAAGCTTACTTTGATGTCAAAGAAAGATGATCCTTTTTACGGGTTATCCAACTTTTAGTTCATTAGCAAAATATAATAGAAGTTAAGAAAAAAAAAGAGAAGGAAAAAAATAAAGATTAAGAAAAAAGAAGAAAAAAATAAAGGTTAATAGAAAAAATAAAAATAAAAAAGGAGATGAATAAAATATTAAAAAAGAAAAAATAAAAGTTGAGAAAAATGAGAAGAAAAAATAAAATAAAAATAAATTTAAGAAAAATAAAGAAAATAAGGAAAGAAAAATAAAGGTTGAGACAAATGAATTTAAAAAAAAAATGTTTGAGAAATAAAGAAAAATAAAAAATAAAAATCAAGAAACAGTAAAAAAGAAAAAAAAAAGAAAAGAAAAAAGAGTTGAGAAACAAATGAGCATGGAAAGAGTAAAAAAAATAATATTTGAGGTGTACATGGACAAAAATATACTTGATCTATACATAGAAAAGAAGAAAGATTAGTATTTAAAAAAAAAAATTGGGACAAAGACACAAAGTCACCCATTATGGAGACTGTCCCATGTAATTTCCTTACACTTGGGAATGAGACCTTCTGGTGGATCCAAATTTCATAAGTAGAAAATTTAAGCTTATAATTAGGAGTTTCATAACAACAATTTTATAATTACCTGAAATAGCAACTTGTATTTTGTATTTTAAACACTTTTTGCTACTAAAATATATATATATATATATAACGAGATTTACTGTGCTACTTTTACTCAATTCGGTTGGCTTAAATAAGGAATAATTATCCATATATTTAAAGCAGTAAATTCTTTTTACATAAGTTACTCTATTTAAAACACAGTAGATTTTTTTTCCATAAATTACTCTTATTTAAAGAATTTCTTTACCAATCAAACTCTTTTTTTCTATTTTGATTTCTTTTTCTTTTTCTTTTTCTTTTTTTTCTTTTCATTTTTTTACCTTTCTTCCGTGTCTCTTCTTTTTTCCGTTCCTTTTTCGTTTTTTTCTATGTTTTCTTTTTCTTTTTCTTATTTTTTTCCTTCTTCATATTTTTTTTCTTTTCTTATTTTCATTTTCTTCTTCTTTTTTTTCTATTTTTAATTTTTTATTTCTCTCTTTTCATTTTTATTTTTACTTTTATGATTCTCTTTCTTTGTTTTTTTCCTTTTTCATCTTTTTTGGGAATTTTCTTTCTCATTTTTTTCTTTTTCTATTTTTTTTTTATTTTTTGTCCTTTTTTTACTCTTCTATCTCTAACTTTTATTTTTCTTTCTATATTTTTAAAATTATTTTTTGAATTTGTTTCTTTCTCATTTTCTTTTGGATCCTATTTTATATTTTCTTTGAATTTTCAAAAAATATGGCTACGTCGAGCACAAGTTGTGGATGATAATGAAAACACCATAATCATTTATTTTATTTATATTCACACCATTATTTATATTTTATATTCATTGATACAATTGTATTAATATTTTGCAGTCTGCACTTGTATTTGTATATATTTTATAGTTTGTAATTGTATTTGTATTTCATAGTTCACACTTGTATTTGTATTTTATAGTTTGCACTATCATTTATATTTCATATAATTCCCACCTGTATTTGGAATGATTGTTTTATATCTATATTTTATTATTGACGGCTTATTGTATTTTTATTTTGTTATTTTATTTTATTTTTATTTTTATTTTATTTTCATCGATACACTTGTATTTTTAAAAAACTATTTTGTGTTTGTATTAAAAATCAAAAAGGGATATGTTCACAAAAAAAACTATCAATTCATGTACTGCTTGTGGGTTTAAGGGTCACAATAGGTGTTTATGTAGATATATCGTAGATGATACATTTTAAAATATTTATTGTGATGTGATTAATTCTTCAATGACAATTATGTTTCATATATTAAAATACGTTACAGTTACGATTTCAGTATTAAAATACATTACAGTTACGATTTCACATGTACATATTTAAAAATATACAAAATACATAGTAATACAGATATGCATATGTATTTACAGTATAAAACACACACACACATATATATATGCATATGTGTTTACAGAAATACATAACTGACTCATATGTATATATACACATACAGGACACAAATCTCTATAGCAAAAAGGACAATTGTATACATATACATATAGATAATCAAAAAATATATAATACATATCTTAAACTGTAAAAAAATATAAAAAAAATACATATGTTATCCTCTAGAATGACATAGAACAGTTCAGAGACAAATTCAACACTGTACAAAAATACATATGAATTTGCATTTGTGTATACAAAATATAAATACATGCACATTCCTAAAAAAGAATTATATACATATATATACAAATGAGTCACATTAGTTAATAAATACATATACAAATACCTCTTCGTCTTTATATTCTTCAAATCATATTCAGAAGAGTTTCAACATCAGAACTTAAAATGTTGCTTAATTCTTCAATTTTTTTCTCAAATCTTTATATTTTTTTGACAGTTTTGGAGATGAAGATTTCTTCAATCCTTTTTATTTCATTATTTTGACCATCTTCTCTGAATCATTACGATGTTTTGACCTCACCTCTTCGACACTCGCTGGTTTCTTTAATTATTCTACCATTAGAGCATCCCTTAATAATCATACAATAAAAAATACAAAAAAAAATGCAAGAACAAAGATGAACAAAAAAATATAAAATATATAGAATTGGGGAAGAGATAACATAGAATAACTATAAAATTAATAGTCAACTTATTTTGTGGAGCACGATCTTTATCTATTAAGGTGAAAAACGTGAGTAAAAAAAAGAGATTGAAATGAAAATATGAAGAATATGTGCTATTCGAAAAAAAAAAAAAATTACAGTAAAATAGGAAAGAGAATAAGTGTTAGAGTGAAAATAGGAGAAGTTACTCCTTGATAGCTATAAGTAAGCATGTATTGAGTGGTACCTCAAACAAATGATATTTTTGCTATAAAATATAATTTTATGAAAGTGTTGTTATTTATCATAATTATGGCCTTAAGTTTGTCAATTTTTGTAATTTTTCCAAAAATATTATTAAGGTAGGTTTGAATCATAAGGAGCGGGCCTAGAGTTTTGCCGATGTATTTTTGGCAAATTGTCTAAAAAATAGTGGTTTTTGCTATTTTTGTTTTTCAGAGAGAATGAATTGTTGTGCTTTTCGAATTCAAACACTAACAAAAAAATTCAAATTTGATTTTGAAAAAACAGAGTGACCACTTAATTAATTTTGAAAGAAAAATTAGAAAAATCTTTACAAAATTATTTAAAAGACTAAAATAGAAAAATCTTTTAAATTTTCAAAAATCAGGTAAGGATTCATATTAGTGTCTTTGAAAGAGTTTTAAGGCACCAAGCCCGCTTACATGCAGTTATTCGATCTATTTGAATATCAACTTATTTGACTAATTTGGGAAAAAATATTTTTATCTAAAAATTAACAAGTCAAAAGGATACTATTTGATTAACAATTTTATTGAAAAATGGTTTTGAAAAATAAATTTTGATAACTAGTCAAGGATTTTAACTAAGTTAATAAAAATTTAGCAAGATATAAGAAATAAACTACGTGAATTTAGGCCTCTGAAGGCCCAAACTCATTTTCCTTTCAATTCTAATAAGGAAAAAAATCCACAACATAATAAATTTAAGCCCTTAATTAAGTCACATAACAATATTTTAAATAAATTACTTCAGGTAGCAAAAATAATATTATCTTATGTGGTCTCCAGCAATTTTACTCAATACAATTGGAAGAGGATCATGTTCCTTATTTCATGTTTATTATCAGTTAGCACTTACCATTTTAAATTTCATTTCTTACTTTATCAATTTTTAAGCTTACCATCTTTCATACGGTTTCATTGAGGTTCTCTTCCAAAATCATGTTCCCTATAAAATTTGATATGTAACATTATTAGTTATCTCATTGATTTTGTCCATAAATACACCAACATTGTAGCTGTAGATTTGTGGTTTTAGTTATATTTTTTCTTTATCTTCCATAATTTCTTTCAATTTTATAGTTATTAGTAGGGACGGAGGTCTGCTTCAATGATAAAAAAATACATCAACTAATTAGTGACTAACACGAGGTACATCATGCAACAACACTAATTTGAAAGAAGTGAATTGCGCGATGGTTATGGTTGTTTTCCAACAAGAAGGGTGTTTATTGGAGTTGTTATAGATATTTGCTCAGATGGAGTTTTGATTTTCATCAAAAAATTATAAATCTGGTTAGATGTACAATTCACAACGTGGCAGCAACGAGGGAGGGGTAATAGGGTCGTTGATATATGCTTCGATTGTCTGTTGAAATAATGAAGAGAAAGAGAGAACAAGGGAGGTGAATTTGTTTAGGTTGTGGTGAGACCGGAAAAATAGAGAAAAAAGAGGTTATTTGGCGACCTTGTATTTTCTTGCAAGATCTTGATCTTCTCCGATGAATATTACTGTTTTGGTCTTCATCAATGATTGTTTCACTAATTAAATTATTTTTTTATTTATATTCATACTTGACTACATTATGTATTTGTATTCGACTAATTTTCATTGTTTCATTATTTTATTTTTGTATTTGTATCGGTTCTTGGTTGCATCATTTATATTTGTGTTTGTAGTTGATTTATAAAATCAAGCATCTTTTGATACTTACATTTTTTTATTTGTATTCATTGATACAAGTTGTATAGATTTATATAACCCCGGACCATGCAAATAAAAAATGACCCATTTATGTCAAATGATGTTAATATAATTAAATCATACAAATATAAATTTTATTAATCGATAAAAATTATATTTTGTTGATACAACTAATACCCATACAAACACAAATGATACTTATTTATATATAAAATTATAAATGATAATTTTATTATACAAATAACACATTGTATATTTTGTATATGATAGACTCGAGTCAATATAAAAAATACATGTTTATATAGAAATATAAATGAAAGTTCAAAAAATAAATTGAGAGAGATAGAAATATTAAACTAAAAGAGAGGGGGGGGGGGGGGGGGGCGAGAGAGAGAGAAACATAAAAAGAGGGATGTTAGAGATTGAGGAGAGATAAAAAGAGAAAATTATCAATATTTATATTAATATCTGATTTGAATAACCTTTAATGCAGCATTATATTTGGTACATAATCTTTCATTAAAGTTTTATACATGATTTTAGCAACTAGATACTTTTTTTATTTAGCTGAATCTCTTCTTATTTACCTATTTGTATATGTATTTACACTCAAACAGGTATATATATATATATATATGTTGTTATTTTGAATAATTAGCTAAGGACGAAGGGTCAAATAGCCCCTCTACTTTGATAAAATAGTTAAATTTGTTCCTCGTTATATTATTGGGCCAAATGTACCCCTATTGTTATATTACATAGTTAAATATACCCCCGTCGTCAGTAAAGTTATGAAAATACTCCTTTTTTTTAACACTTCTCCACCATGGCAAGGTGAGAGCAACGTGCTGTGATATTTGGGGTCAAGTGGATGCCACCTCAACATCTGTATTTTTTCTTTTTTCATTTTAAACTTTTTCCTTCAAAATTTAGTTAATTACTTGTATTTAAAAAATTGACAATTTAAATATCCATATATTTTATTTATATAAAATAAAATGACAAACATCGTTAATAAATGTCGATATATGCTCACCAAAAAAAAGAGAACCACCATTAAAGGCGACGAAAGGAAAAAATGTGTCACATATCGAGTTGTAAAGAGTAAAAACCGCAAGTTGGGGAACTGAATTACTGGAGAAGGTGGTGGGTTTTTGAGAAGTTCAGAGGGAAGATGCCGAAAAATGAGGGTTTAAGATTAGCAAAATGCTAGAAAATTTTACACTGCCATGAATATTTTACTACTAGTGGATAGTGATAATTTTTTTTTTGGTGTTAAATACTCACATATTTTATTTGTTTTAAAAAAATGATATTAAATAATTAAGTAAATAAAATTTGAGGGAACAATTGATATTGAGATGGCATTTCACATGGCATCCACCTCATTCAAATATCATGCCACGTGGTTCACACTTTGCCATGGTAGAGAAATATTAAAAATAAAGCTATTTTTGATAATTTTGCTAATTGTAGGGGTTTATTTGGCTCGATAGTATAATAGTAGGGGTATATTTAACCCGATAGTATAACGAGGAACAAATTTAGCCAATTTATAAAAGTAGAAGGATATTTTTGACCCTATTTTCAATTAGCAAAAAATTACTATGCACCTCTAAATTAATGAATCAAATTTGCTATTTCTGAATTTTTCGTTAAGAATAATTTAAGGTTTTTGCCACAACCTGTCCTAAATATAAGAATTGGGCTTTTTAACATCCTAATAAAGAAAAAATTACATATATACACATGCTAACTTTGCCTTATTACATTACATCCCATATTGAAAAAGAAATTACAAAATTCCCAAATTAATTACTTAAATCCCTACCTTTTTTATTTTCTCTCTCCTCCTTCTTATACATTCCAAACAATCATATTTTGCTCCAAATTATGCTCCATATTTTTCTCCTAAAATTTTGCTACCTTTTCTCTCCATTTATTTAGTATGCCATCTATGATTATGAGTATCAGTTGTAATTTCAGTTTTACCTTCCCTTTTTCCTCACCATTTCACTTCTCCTTAACCACGGATTCCACTTTCTCTACTCGAAATCCATAAACCCAATTTTTTTTTTCTTTTTCAAAAATAAAATAAAATTAAACTCGAATTAATCAAATAAACACTCTCAATAACAAAACAAAATCAAATTGAAAAACCCTTTGGTTATTATTTTGTGTAATTCTTTTTTTTAATTTGAATTTTTTGTTGAAGGAATTTATTATGTATAGATCTTGAACAGTGATGGCTTGAAATGTATTCAGATTTCGTACGACCCTTAAAGGACTGGGTCAATTATGAACTTGTTGGTGTTAGGCGTTGTGGGTGCTTATTAAGCTGTCTTTTTTACCAACTATGGGGGACGAAACTAAAGGCCAAATCCAAAGAAAATATTTATCGGGGTTTTCCCTTTCACTTATTGAATTTTCCTTTCACTTATTTGTTAATGATTAAAACAACATATTACTAATTAATCTGACATTATATTTTGAACACATAATATGTTTCCTCTTATGTACCTTTGCTTATAAGTGAATCTTACATTGAACTAAAGACTAATACGTTTTAAACGTATGTATTACATAACAACATATACGTGTTGTAAAACGTTTATTACTTGATATACGTGTTGTAAAACGTTTATTACTTGTAAAAAAATTACAAAAATTGTTAATATCATGCACATTTATAATGTATGATGCTATATCATACATTGATACGAATGTATAATTAAATATTATACATTCGTAAGTCTACTGGAATGGCAAAGTTTCACTATACATTGCTTTGAATGTATACATTATACTTATTATACATTCAAACGTTTACTGAAAAGACACACATTTATTATACATTGATTTGACTGTATAAAAATATATTATACATTCGTAAATTTACTGGAATGATACTGTATATAATTTTTCTAAAAAATTGAATTCAGTTAAATTTCGTTATTGTATTTCTAACCTCATATATGTTAAAAACGTATAATGCTATATCATACATTTATACATATTAACTATTAATGTATAATATTTTAATACACCGTGCGTTTCAACAATTACTTACTCCTATAGAGGGTAAGTTACATAGTTAATGTGCATTTATAATCATGTTAAAACTTCAAGTTATATGATTACGAACTATGATATAGGGAAAAATCATAAAATTTCTATACTAATATAAATCATTGATTAAAGAAATTAACATCTATAATCAAAAAAAAAAAATATATTACTTGCTCCAGCATTCAAAAAAAAAAAAACTAATAAAAAATATTTATACAACCAAAACCATTCAAAGCATCCGCACATAGAAAATCATATTATATTCTTCATGATTCCTTTGGAAAGAAACCGCAAGTCCTGCGGTTGTGACCGACTCATCCGCATTTACCGAAATTACTATTGCGTCACTTTTGTATGACGTATCATTAATTTCTGACTCCCAAATTCCAGAATGTCGCAACAATACGAGGATATTCATATTGATTTTACTAGTATTGACGTATGTAGAAGAAGATTTTAGTAGTTTTGAAGAACGGGTGTAGAAGAAAGTGATTGTTTTTTGGCTTTTAAGATTGTGTTTCACAGGAAAAAAATAATTATGTATAACAATTTTTTTAAAATTCAAATATTAGTTACATGTTCTATCAATAAATGACTTAATGTTGGCTAATTACTGTCTTTAATTAAGAAATTATAAAATAATTAAAGATTCTCTTACCTTAAATATAAAATTAGCTGTTATATCATACATTCGACCAATGTATAATATGTGACCGAATGTATGAGTATGTTTGCAAAAAAAAGAAAGAGAGATAACAACAAGAGATTTTGTGTAATTATTTTCATTGTCCAAAGAATTTATATTGTTTACACATATTTGTACATGTCTCAAATCTATATTAAAATACAATTTAAGCTTTGAGGCCCATAAACATAATAAATTCAAGACTGTTTTGTCTCAAAAATGTTGTAGCTTCTAGGAATGACTTCGGCCTTTCACTTTATTCTTTTTGAAAATGTTCACTACTAATTTATAGTTTTCAAAAAAAATTAGAGATGAATTAGTAAAATTACCTTATTCTAATCATGCGTGTAAAAAAAGAAAATAAACAACTACTATAAAACGGAGGAAGTAATTAATTTAGTAACTTTTTTTAAAAAAAAATCAAACCAAATGGCTCCATCATGATACTTCATAGAGAATAAGAAGGTTGTAGATATTCAGCTGTGATGATTAGGGGTGGACATTCGGTTTGTTCGGTTTGATTGTTGCATATTAGTTTGGTTTTTTAATTTTCGGATTGACGAAAATGAAAACCATAACCAAACCAAAATTATTTTGATTTGATTCGGCTTTTACAAATTCGGTTCGATTATTTCGGATTTTTATTTCGGTTTTAAAGATTAAAGTAGTGAGCATTTAAAATTGTTGATTTTTCTAGAAAAATAATCTTTTTTTCAAACCTATTTTTCATCTCCAAATATAATTAATTCAACACACATGAAATAAACATAAATATCGACCTCGCTGAGTCATCGCCATTGACGTGACGGCAGTGGTCACACTCGACAGTGACTGTCACTGCCGATGGCAGTGACGAACTGAGCAAATGAACTGACTAAACGACTGTCGTTGGCGATGTTAAGATTTCAAATGAACTGACGAACTAAGGATGATTGAGCATCGCTGCAGCCTTCACGTTAATGTTAGGGTCTAAAGTAAAGCAGTATATTAGGATTTAAGGTTACTAAATGATTATAATTTATATATTTATATGTTATATCAGATTATATTATATTTTTAGTATATTTACATATATATATACTATTTATATAATTTTGATTTTTCGGTTTATCCGATTTTTTTTTTTTGTAAATCCAAAAACCAAACCATACCAAATTTCTAAAATTTGAAATCGAAACTAATCCGAAAAATCAAAAAACCAAACCAAAATTAAATTTCGATTTGATTTTTCGATTTTTTTGATTTAAACCAAAATATGCCCAGCCCTAGTGATGATGACATATTGATCAGAATAATGTTTTTCCATAATATTCCCACATACGATAATACATTTTATAGAACGAATGAAAAAATTACAAAGCACGGTATATATGTCATCTTGGGTACCTGTTATCTTTTACACACTGGCCATAATATACATGAAATTATTACATCATAGACAAGGAATCTCAGTCCTCAAACCTAAAGGACAGATGAATCTCTAGGGACTTAGAATGTGTTGCTCATGTTATCTCTGGCTATAATATACAAACATGGCAGATTGACACTATTACACAACAGCCAAGGGGTTTCAAGGGTAGGTGAATTTGTGGAGACGTAAATTGTGTTGAATCCACCTAGTTAAAGTTGTAAGAACAGAAGCAAGCTAGACAAAACCCATTGTTGTCGACATGCAACATAAATACAAATGAGAAAGCAAATCTTGATTGGTTTCTGGAGAGAACGCCCCTCGTGTTGTCTACAAATGACCAAGCTCTTTCTCTGCTGCATTCTTAATTTGATTGACAAAAGGAGTGCACATCCATCTTTGGCCTTTTTTAGATGATGAAGTTGGACTTTAGGAGGAGGGAGCAGCGAACTCTGCTTTCTAGATACAGTTTTGCCTGATTGGAAACATTGTAATCCACTGAGAAACAACCTACTCTTTGTCACTGCAACAATAAATACAGCATCTTTTCATCCATTTGCTTGAAACCTCAACCAATTGTCCCGCCTCTATTTAAACTGGACGGTTTTTCTCCTTATATGAAATGTTACACAATCAATAGCTTCTGGTCTGGCTCAGTGGATCATAGTCATAAGCATCACCAGCCTTGACAAACCGTCCCTTAACACGCCTTCTCACATCTGCTCTTGCCTTGCGGGAAACATATCTCACTCGCTTGTCAAATCTATAAAAAGGAAAGTTTAAAAAAAAAGGTGGAAAAAGAACTAGTAAAAAGCCTACAACTAAAAAAATCCTATTGAACCAATGGTCTACATAGCCTACGTCGCCAAGAAGTCTCAATCAATTTAAAATGCAGCACATGACGGTGGGAAAAGTTTATTGAGACTGTGGGTGTGTGCAGTATGGAGGAAAACATTTGTTTTCCAATTTTCTCATTTTAGGTTGATTAAAATTTTTGAAAAATATATTCTTTAGTAAAAGTTGTTGCCATGTGACCAGGAGGTCCCGGGTTCAAGCCTTGAAATAGCCTCTGGTAGACATGCAAGGTAAGGCTGCGTACAATACATCCTTGTGGTGAGACCCTACCCTTCCCCGGACCCTGCGCATAGCGGGAGCTTTAGTGCACTGGGCAGCCCTTTCTTTTCTTTTAAAAAAAATAATTATATCCTTTAGGAAAACAGGCTCTTTGAAAATAAGGAAATGACTTCTTTAATGAAGTACGAAAAACAAATGGCATTGTCTCCTCCCACTCTCACAACCATCCACTCCGCTCCACCCCACACACCCCAACCCCACCCCACCCCTACAACCCTCTGCCTCCCCCCACCCCACCACAACACCCATCACCGTACCCCACGCATCCAATAGCTTGTTTAGATATATACAAATGCTTTTAGGATAATATGCTTTACTTGCATACCAAAAATAAGAAAATAAGAAACCACTTGTTTTCTAGAAAACATTTTGTTGGAAAATATTTTTCATGGAAATTCCTCCAGCTGAACATACCCTGTGTATCAAACCAGGGAGTGCACAATCACTGACTAGCCTTTTGATGTACTTAAAAAAGAAAACTTACTGGCGTGTCTTCTTCTTTGCTTTGTAGCGCAATACAGCATCACTCCTAGTTGAAGGCATTGAACTTTCAGGACATGGTGGACACCATGGTGGCTCTCCTATGCGAAGCATTGAGGAGGCTCCAGAGTCTTGATAATCTCCAGCGCTGCTCTCTCCAGTGAGGTTTGAAAATGAGAAGCTGGACTGTTGCCTTGCAAAGCATAGGGTAGGCAGTTCTGTCTTGCAGCTCATCATGGATTCTGCCGATGCTGCATTGCTACAAGCAGGCTGTACTGCATTTACCCTTCCTACTGCTGACCCCTGGTAAACAAAGGAGATAGATTTATGTTCATCCATATTTTGAAACAATTACATAGACTTTCACCATTATATCCTATAGAGACTACTTTTATGTTACCATTCTTACGCGGGTGCTTTCCTATAATCTATGATAACGTGCACTTGCACCATAAAAGACGAAGTATAATCAGAAAAGAAAACAATCACACAGATATAAAACTCACAAGAAGAAAGATCATGCAGAGTTACAAAAGAAAAATTTGCTATTCTGAAGTATATGAAAGGGCAGCCCAGTGCACTAAAGCTACCGCTATGCGTGGTGTTCGGAGCAGGACCCCACCACAACGCAGCCTTACCTTGCATTTCTCACAGAGGCCATTTCCAAGGCTTGAACCCGTGACCTCCTGGTCACATGATAGCAACTTTACCAGTTACTCCAAGGCTCCCCTTCGTTATTATGAAGTATATGGATCCCAAATATTCATTTTTTGGTATCTTTTATTAGATCTTACGAGCCGAACAAAGATGGTTATACTATCGACAAACAAAAAAGATTCATCCAGCAGCAAAGGAATGGAATAGCTATTTCAAAGGCACTTGTCACAATTAATTAGAATCACACACAAAACTTTCTATAGCACGGCAATCCAGACAACATTAGCACCATAGCAAAGCCACTTAACGGAGTCTAGATGAAAAATGCATAAGTGAATATTATCTGTCAAGAAGTTGATTTAACTGTAAGAAAGCCCTAACAATTGATATATCTGCCGGTCTGAACATAAAGCTAGGAACTATTTCAAACAAAAAAAACATATATGGATATCTCTGCTGTGGAAGTTGATCCTTTTAACTTTTAAGAAACCCCTGACTAATTGATTATGTTCATGATGGATAACCCAATGTGAACCAAGAGGTCAAACTATTTGATACTCCATGTAAATATCAATGTGAACCTAGAAGTTAACATTTTCATACACCACGTAAATACCAAGACATGAGCAGATATAGACAAGCTTCTTTTGCCATAATTTATTGATACAAACTTTGGCATACATAGAAACTTTTAGAAAACAAAGAAAAAAACTAGGAATCATATACAGGCTCACTTCAACCTCCAATTCATGAAAGTGGAACTATTATAATCATCACATGCAGACAATCTTATTAGACATCAGATTTGAGATAATTGATTTGACACATATCGAAGACCCAAAGTTGACTGATTTAAGATTTTCCTGTACATATGAATCCTTTGGAAAGTTGTGAATTTACTACTGCTTATTTGCTTCCAACCCCAACCCACCCTACCCAGCCAGTATAAATTTTTATATATACAAGCAACACACACATAATATACATAGACATTTGTATGAACAAGGATGTAAACAAAGAAAGATACTTCACACTTCACAAGTTGTATGATAAAACAACAAAAATATACCCCCCACAAAGTGGGGTCTGGAGATGGTAGAGTGTACGTAGACCTTACCTCTATCGCTTGGAGATAGAGAGGTTGTATCCAAAAGACCCTCGACTCAAGGGAAGCAAATCAAAGTAGTAATGGAAAGGAAAAATGTCAGAGAAGAAAGACATAAGAACTAATAGGAGAGCAGTGTGGAGCATGCATGCAAGGAACCGTAACATCAACAACAAAGTGCGATCACCTAAGCATAGTAAAAGACAAATGATAACAGACACCGAAGCCAACGACTACATGAATAGGCTAATACTACGACAGATACAGTGCTCTAGACTACCATCAAGCTAAAGACTACATGAATAGGTTAATACTAAGACAACACATAGATTACTAACTAACCTTCTCTCCTTATCCGCGACCTCTACGCACCTCAAATCTAAGGCCATGTCCTTGGTAAGCTGAAGATGCATCATATCCTGTCTAATCACCTCTCCCCAGTACTTCTTCGACCTACCTCTGTCTCTACTCGTCCCCAATATGTCCAACCTCTTACACCTCCTCACTAGGCCATCTGCACATGTCCTCTTCACATGCTCAAACCATCTTACCTTTCCCTCCCTCACTCATCTCGTCCACTACAGAGGCCACTTCCACGTTGTCTCTAATATCCTCACTCCTAATTCTATCGTATGCCCACAAATCTAGCTCAACATCCTCATTTCCACCACTTGCATCTTCTGAACATGGGAATTCTTGATTGGCCAACACTCCGCCCCATACAACAAAGCCCGTCTAACCGTCACTCCCACATGTTGTATGATGATCTTAAAATATTTTTGCAAATGTATTCTATCCACTCTTATCCAAGACAAAAAATACCATCTTTGAAAGGAGGTCCATCTTTGAAAGGAGGTGGACTGCAGAGCAGGAGTTCGTACAAACAGCATAGGAGTGTGTCTTTGCATATAAAGTGTACCAGCCAAGACCAATTTCAATATTTAGAAGATTAATTGTTTAAAATGAGCTAATGACTTTTGTTGACAAGAATTTCAAAAGATGGATTTGTACCCTGTATCCATCTTTGTGGGAGATGCAGAGGCTTAGCCTCCTCTTCGTTTCTCCGCACTAGTAATATTATTTAGGAATCACGTAGTTTCTTTGTTCTTCAGTGTAATTATTACTGTTTGTTGCTCCATTTGCTTCATATCCTGGATTTCGGTGTCTTATTTTCTTATAGTAATGCTTTGAATTCTTCTTTTCTTTTGACCAAGGGTCTCTCAGAAACAGTCTCTCTACCCCACAAAGGTAGGGGTAAGGTCTGCGCACATCCTACCTTCCCAAGACTCCACTTGTGGGACTGCACTGAGTATGTTGTTGTTGGATTTGTACCCTGTATTTGATATCTTTAGTTTTAGTACGAAAAGTAGAAATGTGATGCAAAATTTACAAGATCAAAGCGCAGGAATCCAATTGTCTCTATGTCGACCTACAGTACTGCTAACCTACAACAATTAAAGGTCCAACAGATTGGTATTATGTAAAAAAGCCCTGTCAATTGTCATAATACATGGTTACACTAGATAATACATTAAACCAAAAAATAAAATCAGCTACTGAACTATCAAACATCAAACAGTAGGAGGTAACATCATTGCTTATACAGAACAGTCTACTTGCGAGCATTTTAACCAGATGATCTATTAATTGGTAGCAGTCTAGATATGCAGTATTAATGCTTACAGAAACCATCCTGATGCGACACAGTATATCGTTTTATGACAACGTTGTTCATTTGTTATACCATTGTCACACCTACTAGGTTTTCTGATGCAATAACCTCTCAACGTGCATAGATAAATTCATCAATGGCTATGGAATTGAATAGATCCCTCCATCATTTGTAATAGTACTAGTGATCTAAGACAAACACATGGGTCAAGTAGGATGATTCGTTTTATGATACCACATTAACTAACAAGTGACAGCTGTTGAGTAAGAAAAAAACTCAAAAGGATCTATCTAATTCTAACCTTTATTTGTGTGTGTTTTGTGTACTTTGCCAACTAAGATTCAGTATGACTAAGCCCGCAAAACCACAAAATATCATTTATGTAAATACGGCATTGCCTGTTTTGCTGTACTCCTTTAGAATTGTTAAAATCAGCAATTAAAAATTTTACTTGTTCGGTCTTTTGTCTTCTTTGTAATTTGTAGCATGACTCAATCAAAATTTATCGAGTTCTTCTAATTTATAACTTCACTGAAATTGGAATGTCGAATCAGAAACCTACTCTGAAATCTCTACGAAGCATTCATAAACATCAAATGCATCTCTTCTATTTCAAGGTAACTAGACCCTGCTGTAAGAACATTGCAGCATTAAAAAGGACAGGAATTCTCTCACCAACCTATTTCTTGAAGCTGATAAAATTTTGATGCTTCTCCATAAAATGAACACAGTAATGAAAATGCCAAGTTATACCATATTAAATTTGCTCACATTATGCACAAAATTAGTCAAGCAAACTAAATCAAGACTCAGCTGAAAATCTATAGTAATGCAATTAAAGGAGACTGAGCAATTTAGAAGAAGTAATTCAGAAATGCGTACCAACTACCAAGGGCACTGGGCAGGCATCAAGAAATACCATAGAACATTACATTCATTTGATGAGCATCTTTGCCTTATTAAAAAAATCAAAATAAAATTATGCTTCAACAAGTAAAATGGTAGATGCACTATCCAGTTCATAACTAAACATAAAGAGAACATCAAGAAGATACAATTTTATTTGTATTGGGACAACCTAAGAGTAATAATGATAGCATTCCCCACTCATCAAAAAACTAATAGTCTGCAAAAACTTTTTTAGGGTTGCCGAATACACAGAAAGTATATAATATTTGCAAAATTCAGTAATTCTATAAAGTATGAACCACCTCGACAGCATTGACACCCTGGAAGCTGGACTCAGCAACTGACATGTCCTTTGTCCCAAATAAGCCATCGATGTCTTCATTCTTAAACAGCTGATCACGATTATCAAGAGAAACACCAAATAGCTCTTCATAATTTTCAATACTCAGGTCCACTTCATCCATATTGAAATCATCATGAAAAGGATCATCGTCAAATAAATTTGAGCCTTTTGTTCCAGAATTGCTCACCTGAATATATATACAAATATGACGTAAAGGAAACTCTCAACAAGGGAATAAAAGAGAAATAATCCATACTTGAACCAGACCGGACAAAAGGCATCTTTATGGTCTTGAGAAGAATCCAACCTCTATCAGACAACCCCCCACCTCCAACCCCACCTCACCCCATTCGTGGAAAGTGGAAAAATAAGCAATATCTGCTAAAGTTGCTTGATCTGGAAAAATGATGTAGCGAGGGGACGAAAAAAGTGTTAAGAATCCATTCCTAGAAGCAATCATTAAGTACAAATATTCAAATAAAAGAAGCTATCATCAGCGGTAATAGTCCTAGATGACAAATAACAAACAATACAGAGAAAAACATGTCATTGAAGGAAGGAAAGAACTAATTTGAGGTGCAACTTGTTCGAAATTATAACCTTTCATTAGTTAGGAAATCGACAAGCAATAGAGGGTTAAGAAATCTAGTGAATTCGTGGAAGAACAAAATCATCCTTCACCAATTTATAGGGACGCAACACGCAAGCGCATTTTAATGCTAAGTTAAAATGTGGAATGATTGTCTCAAGACAGATGAAAATATCAAATACTACACCCTCCGTCCCATTTTACGTGATGTTGTTTGACTAGGCACGGAATTTAAGAAAGAAAAACATACTTTTGAAACTTATAGTCTAAAACAAGCTACAGATATTTGTGTGGCAACAAATCATCGCACTAAGGATAAAATGAAAGTTTAAAGTCAAACTCTTACCACAATATATAAAGGAATGATTCTTCTTAGAACAAGGTAAAAAGGAAAGTACAACAACGACAAAATCAACAACAACAATACCCAGTGAAGCCCCACAAGAGGGGTCTAAGGAGGGTTGAGTGTACATAAAAAGGAAAGTGCATCACATAAATTGAGATAGAGGGAGTAAATTTTATTTATACGATTTGGTATATAAACCTCTTAGAACTCCGCTAATTTCCTATTTTGTAAGACAAAAAGGGATTTATGGCACTGGCAAACGCAAAATTGAGTCTGCTGGTACATCCTGAGGAACAACAAGGAGCAAGACCTTAGCTTCAACACCAACAGCAAAAGAGTACGAAGAACACTGACTTACTCATTGGTAGTCAGTGCTATACATCAAAGGACAGGATAGTAATACACTTCAGTGAACAAAAATTGGAAATGGATGTTCCATGATGCATCTAATTTCTTCACTTGTGAACAAAATGCATGTCTGAGAACTTAGATTACCTTAGACCAAGTTAAATTTGTGGATCCAACAGGCGGTTCCACATTGGGTAGGTCGTTATCAAGACTAGGCATTGATGATCCCACCAAAGGGGCAGACTTGACTAAATTATGCAAATCATTTACTTCATCAAGTGCAGAAGACATGTCTTGAGATTTGTCCTTCACTTGAGAATGTTTGCTATCTCCAGGTCGGCAATCAGTGATGCTCATTGAACCCATCCCCTGCTCACAAGTTGAATCACCAACTGAAGGGTCCTCTAGAAGAAATGACCAGATAGTAGAGAGCTCTGCCGCGGAAGGACAGCCTGTATAACAACTAAGTGCTTGTCTCCTATGTGTTGAGCCTGTACTAGAACTAGCATGAGCCATCCAATCACAATTCTGGCATAGAGAGACCCTCTCCTCCACACATCTGAAAATAGCTGGTTGGGAATTACATCTTTCACATACAAGTGTCCTGGAATGACGCTGTGACAAGGCATTTGCAGAATGGACATTTCGATCACAGGACAAACACAAGCAAGCTGCATCAGACCGGCAATAGACAATTGATCGTTGCTCCCCGCAAAATTCACATGTGTAACCCATCACCTTTTTCTCCTAGTTATTTCTAAGATGAAAAACAGTGTACAAATCTTCGGGTCTCTGTTAGAAACTTATAACTTTTATGATAAAGTTAAAAACTTCTAAGCAATATAAATTGCTCTCCCCGAAACAGAATCGAATTTGTGCTAATAACTGTTACAAGGAAAGGGAATCTGCATCATTAAAGGTGACACCAAAAAAGAGAAGCAAACTGAAACAGAATACAAGTCTATTCTTCATATCTCGATATGCCTAATCTAAAAAGGAAAAAGAAAAATTTCTCAAGTACTTCAAGAGCTAACCTTAGATCTTAGAAAAAACAAAATCTATTTTGGATTAGTACACACAGTGGCACTGAAAAAAAAAAGGCATGGAATAAAAGATGCCAATCAGAAATGGAAAAAGGTGCTCCAAACAAATAGGGAATCAAGAATCCGGAAAAAAAAAAATCTGACAATTTTTCATAGAGCCACATTGGTCTATTTTAAGCATCATTATCTACAACCAAAATCATTTTTACTTTTTTTTTCTTTTTGAGATAATCCTAATTCCATCATTACAAAATAGTTTGGAAACTGGACAAAAGAAAGCATTAATCAAAAACTTCTAGATTCATTTAAAAACTTCTTCAAACAGTAGAATATTTTCAGCAAACTAAAAAAAGGAAGAGAGGTATTCAACAGAAAAAAGAAAAACAGAATCAAATCAATTAGAGAATAGCTTAGGCAAAGATTTAGACACGTAGTAGGGTCCGGGAAGGATAGAGCTATGCAGACCTTACCGCTACCTTAAAGTCTAAGGTAGACAACTTGTTTTCGATAGACCCTCAGCTCATCTAAAAACAGTTGAAGCAGTATATAGTATAAAGAAAGAAATAAGAAACAGTCCTGGAAGAATAGTATAGATAACCTGACAAATCATCCTAAACAATTAAATAAAACGATAATCCAAGTGTAAAGATAAGCAAAATTGTCAGATGAGCAGTTAATGTTCTGAGGGAGCAATCAAGAAAGAGATAAAAGAAGAGAAACAAAGCAACCCCATTTCATTTCAAAGGTAACGCAACGCAATTAAGCAAAAAAAAGAAGAAAATGAAAGGAAATCAAGAAAGCAACTAACTTTTACCTAAAATAACTGTAGAGGTGGCAGGAAAAGAATTTACACAGTACACAAGAAACTAAATCCCTTTATTTTGCACCTCCAATAAACCCTAATACATGAAAAAGTTTGTAGACCTTTCTAGTCCTCCACTCTCTCTCTCTCTCTCTTTCTGTTTCTCTTTCTCTTTCTGGTGTTGGAAGTTTGTATTTCTGTGAGAATTGTGGAGTTGCTGATATAATAATTAAATATAGTGTGAGCTGTCAAAAAGTGCAGGAGAGATGGGATCCACTAGGGAGGCTGTGATGTGGGACCCGGTCACTTCTTGAATAAATATTAGGCCCTTTCTCATCCCTTCTTATTTTATTTTTCATCCGGTGAATGGTGTTCGTATTGGAGCCTCGATTAATACGGACAAAGGCGGATTCAGGATTCGAAGTCTCCGGGTGCCAAGTAGATTCATCGGTCAAATTAATCGGAGACTTCAAATCCTAGATGCACGTCAACTAATGACCAAGGGATTTGAACCCTTTCGATAAAAAACTATACTATTTATACATGATTAAAGTTACTCTTATACACACACACACATATATATATATATATAGTAAATATTGGACCATCTTCGACTAGTTCTGTGTTTACTTCTTTCGATTTTGAACCCCCTTGAATTTTGATAACTTCAATTTTTTTTATGTTCTAAAAGAGAAAGCAAAAAAATCTTTCAAAGTTACAAAGGGTTGTGGATATTGAGAAAGCAACGGAGTAATGAGGTTGCGACGGTGACTAACGAAGAAATTCCGCAAAATGGAGGATGAGAGAAGAAGCAAGAAGTGTTGGGCATGTTTTTTTTTTCCAAAGTTGATGAGAGAGAAAGAGAACAAGAACACTCTATGGGACTAATTAATTGAACTAATATGAAATAAAAGAAAAGTAATTAACTAGATTAATAAGAAATGTTCATTTCTTACAACCTAAAGGTAAGTTTTTCACTCCTTTTCTCTTACAGAAGAGATAGTAAGCATGACTTTTTACGCAATGATTTCTTCTTCTCTTATGATTTATCAAGTTACAGGGGGATTGACTGGTTTTTCCAATCTCTTCGCGCAAGACATTGCTTATGACAAATGGTTCACACGACAGGTGCACGATCTACTTTGCACGTTCCATCCTTCAGCCCTTCACCTATCGGCATGGAAGGAAAACTACCTTAATCCATCTTCGGTTTCGTTACACTCAGAAGTTCCAATAAGCCCTAAAGTCTATTGCTGGCTAAAACCCTGCCAAGAGACCATTGCTTTATGTTTGATCCTATGTACCTAAAGAATGCTATGCGTTCTCCACTTTCGAATCTAAAAAATAAAGAACGTGTTTTTTCCTCTGACTTTCTCTATCATTCGTGGAGAGAAAAAAATGGGCTTTGCTCCAGCTACCGCTATCCTTGGAAAATCAAAAGAGAAGGTAAGCTATGGCTTTCAAAGTTACAAAGGGTCATGGATATTGAGAAAGCAACAGAGTAATGAGATTGCGACGATGACTAACGAAGAAATTCCATAAAGTGGAGGACGAGAGAAGAAGCAAGAAGTGCTGGACAAGTTTTTTTCCCAAAGTTGACGAGAGAGAAAGAGAACAAGAATGGGTTTTTTTCCAAAGTTGATGAGAGAGAAAAAGAACAAGAATAAAGAAGGAACATAATGAATTAATGAAACTTCTCAAAATTAAGCCGCTAGAGGGTTTCGAACCCGCGCTCCTTGGGTGGCGGAACAAAAGGTCATTTGCCACTGGCACTGCAGACAGTTTTTGATCTTTGGGTGGCGGGTTTAGTTTATAAATAATTTTGATATATATATACACCCATATATAGAGTTTCCGTCAAAGTTTGCAGGTGGCGTGACACCCTCACGGGCCTTAATAGATCCACCCCTGAATACGAATCACGTCTTATGGGGCCCATTAAGATGACAACGCTCCTAACAGTTTTTTCTATACCCTGGGTTAAACCCTCAACCTTTGATTAAGGATAGAACAGTCTCATCCATTGTACCACAACTCATGTTGGTTTCTCATCCCCCTTTATTCTACTTGCTACTCCTTCGTAGTTTAGTGCTCCTATTGTTCCATGTTTGTTAGTTATATGTATATTAAAAAATTATAAATAAAAATAATTTTATTAACAAATTTTTGAAATATTTTTTAAAAATATTATAAATACGTGTGAATAATTTCAAAAAAGAATTAATTACACGCGTAATATCAAAAAAATTAATTAATGTTCTCTTAAATTATGGCAAACACTAATATGAGATAACTATTTTTAGTAAAATGATCAACTAATATAGAACGGAAGAAATAATAATAAATAGTGTTTTAAAAAGCACTTCTAAGGCGAGTCGCCGGGGTGAACCTCAAGAATCAGGGTGAGGCATTAGAAAAATATTTTGGAGCGATGTTGGGGCTAGGCACAAAAGTATCGTGCGGTGTATGTTCTGTCAGTCTGAGGGTATGCCTAGACATTGGACGAGTTTTATTTTGGGGAATAAGTCCATAAAAAGTCTCCTGATTAAAATTAAAATTGCTAAATAAATATTTAAATTAACATAAAAAATATAAAATTCAACTTGTTATTAAATTTTAAAAAGTTAAAAAACTTAAAAATCTAAGTAGTTTTATTCTTACTCTTCGTCTTTCACTTGGTAAATGAAAAAATTAATGATGAAGTGCAAAATTTAAATAAAATACATGATCCTTCACACTTTCTCTAGTTTGATGCCCTTATTGTAGGTTCCTTCTTCTTTTTTATTTTCAACTAGGTTTCGTCTTTGGGTTCCTCTTTTTACAAGCTACTTTATAGTTTTCTAGTCAATCTTTTTACAAAATTTAATTAATTTTTTGAGATGAACACTTCTGATAATTTCTTTAATTAGTTAATGACTTTGATTACCATTTAAAGATGAAATAGTTTTAAATATATTTTCACTTTAATTCATTTGAATTGTTTACAATGTAATTTTATTTCGTTATTATGATCATGTATAAAGTATTAAAAAATAAAGTTTCATGGAGCTTAGGCCCTACCGTCTCGAGGCTTGTACCTCGCTTCGCATCAAGTAAAAACATTGCCTCACGCCCCGCCTTTAAAAGCACCGATAATTAACATAAATATTTTTATAGTACAACGACAAAATATTCATACCCAATCTATTCTCACAAAGTGAGGTTTGAGAATGATAAAGTGTACGCAATTCGTACCGCTACCTTAGGGATTAGATAGAGAGGGTGTTTCTGATAGACCCTTGTTTGAAGACAAAATCAAACTAGGAAAAGGGTATATATACATAAGAAACAATAGATATTAACATTATATTTAATTTATATTTGAAGAAATAATATGGAAATAAGTAAGGGTGGACATTCGGTATTCGGTTTGGTATTTTCATAATTCGAATTTGGTAATTCGATAATCGGTAATTGAAAGTAGATACCAAATATCATACCATTAAACTTCGATTCGGTAATCGGTAAATTAAATTTTGGTTCGGCACGGAATTCGGTATTACCATGTTAAAGTTGGGCATGCTTATAGTGATCCTATTTGGTGATAATAGTGGTGATTTTCAACCAACATTTTGAGAAAAAATCAATTTTGTTTGATAGTTTTACATTTCTGAATACACAGTTTTACACTAGAAAAAATCAATTTTGTTTGGTCTTGTTACACGTTGATACGTGTGGCTCAATTAATGAAATTCCTTAAAACCTATGTTATTGTAGTTTGATCCAACTCCAAGAAGGGAAGAACTGGACGTAACACGAATAACATTTACATCAAACTGGATGGAACATAAACTGGATGTAACGAACTGGATGTAAAGTTAAGAGTCTACTTTATGACTATGTTTAATAGTTCCAAGTTTGCTTGAGCAATATTCACACAAGTATGTGGCCTTTGGAGTGTGGACTTGGTATGTGGCCTATGGGTTACTTAACTATAATTGAATATTTGGAAAATACCAAATATCAAATGGTAGTAATATTTTTTACCAATCTCGAACCCAAATACCGTAATTTTAAAATTTTACTACCAAATACCATCCCAAATACCAAATTACCGAACATCAATTACCAAATTTTTTGGTTCGGTTCGGTAATTCGGTTTTTGATAGTTTATGCCCACCCCCTAGAAATAAGCAACTAATATTAAGAGTAAATCATGAAAAATATGTTTTTTTTAGTGTTTGCCCACAATAAAAATCAATTTCATTATTGAAATTGTGATAGGATTATGATCCAATATGCTGTTAATTCAACACCATTAGTATGCTCCTATTCATCACTAGAAGCGTAATCCATATATATAGAATGATCAATGATGCCTTCGTTATGCATTAAATTGTTATCGCCTGAAGACTATGAAGGGTGTTCATATTGATGTTGAAGCTTTTGTTTCATGCCTCTCAACAACATTTATCCTCAAAATGGACCTAGAACCATCATTACAACATGAAAAATATACAATCTTGAGTTCAACCCTTTTCTCATGGGGTGGGATCGATAGTCGTTCAACTTGAGGAAACTGCAGTCAGATTTAGAATCCCCAATATTTTATTCTTTATCTTCGCTTCGAGGGACAAACACCGCATATAGGTAAGCGACATTTAATTGAATTGATTCACTGGATCTTTCATTTACGAAAATAGAAGAGATGTCTGTTAAGATTGACTTCATGAAAGCAAGAAAGAAAGCAATTTTAGCAAACAAGAGATGGATATTTGCCTATTTTTTTTTTGAAAGATGGTGAGGTTTTCCTCTAGCATTCAGCAAATAACTAATACTTAAGTCAATACTTACAAGTTAACTTTCCGCTTTGTATTACATCCACAACGAAATTATTATACTTACCATTACAACACCTGATAATAGCCATTGTCACCTTACTCATAATTTTTCACTTTCAATATTTTGGAGTCTCCTTTTACTTACTCATTAATCACAACCTACCACAACATACCACCACAAATCGATATAATAAACCTACACTGGTTGATAACTCGATTATGATTGTAAAAAAATCAGGTTGACAAAGCGCATGGATAAATTTGTTACTTATAAGTTATAACAAGCTAAGCTAATGGAACATGACTTTAGAGGAGAACTTATATTCTCAAAAATGACCTTTAATAACATTAATAAAATTAAAATTCGAGCTCTTTTTAAGAAATTTTAGAAATAACAACTGTTGGAAAAAATATTTTAAAATACTAAAATATTGGTATGTAACTAGAATTAATAATAGTAAAAGAATAGTCACAAGTACTGTGTTGCGGCAAACCACTGTCTTGAAAGCGATTTTGGCCCGATTCCGGTGCAAATCCTTCTAGCCAGTCGCTCTTCAAGGTTCCACAACTATTTCCAAATACGTACACTAGTGGCTGAAAGTTTGGAGGTTGCTCAAATCAATTGCTCGAAAGTTGTCAAAGAATAGTAAGCCACGATTGAAGTAGAGAATTGAAGGAGAGAGAGTATTTTATTTTCTATGTTTTTTACATCTTTAGCTCTCAAATGATGATCTTTAAATAGGTATATTATTTACGTTTCATCCATCAATAGAGTGAATGAAGACAAACAGAGTTAATGTAGACAATGTAACATTACTTTTACATTAATGACAAAGTCATAAAGGCTAGTAACTTTCAAGACTTTTGAATGTCTCTTTATTCTCAGAGTTATATTTATAAAAACCGTCATTTGAATGAATATATAATATTTATGAAGTAGTAACTCTCCCATCCTACAAACTCTTATGACTTACGAATGTTTACACAAATTTATTAAAAAGAGTTACAAGAGTTTTTATCTTTGCATTAATTAAGAAGGATTATCCTTCAATCCCCACTAATGCAAAGATAAAGAAAGGAATAATTTTTTGACAAAAAGAAGGAACATGTACTTAAGTATCAATATCCTTCGATTTGAATTGACACGTAGTGATATGAGGCAATAAAAAATATTCAAAAAGTGAAGTACTCTTGAACTAGATGGACATAAGTTGAGACACCCACAACACATACTATATCCTTGATTTTAGGCAACCTCCGCGATACTACAAAGTGCTTGTATGGCCATGTACACAAACCTTGGGTCTCATGAGTGCTTTAGAAAGATGACCCGAGTCTTTCATAAAAAACGACCAACCCTTTACACTCACGTAGGTGATCCATCAAGTCTATCTCATAGACCATCGTAAGGCTATGGATCATCAAGAGCAAAATTAAGTTCAACCTTATAATACACTACCTCGCGCCACAGGGATAGGATATGTAGGGTTTATTAAAGGCCTATATGGCTCTGCTTAACCACAAATGGGTATCCACCATATTATCTCAAACCATGGGCTTTAGCCCCATCCCTCTTGATGATTCAAGAACTATTTTTCTTGTCAAATCCTTAGTCAAGGATCCGCCAAATTTCTTTCGGACCTTATATATTCCAAAAAAATAACATCACTTTTCAATAATAGTTTCATTGCGCTATGTCTGATGCGAATATGTCTCTTTTTTCATTATATACACTATTTTTAACTATACCAATTATCGCGTGAGTCACAATGTAAAGAAATCGGTGACACTTATCTTCCCCATAATGGCACATATGCCAAAAAGTTTCTCAACCACTCAGCTTCTTGCTCTGCCAGCTCAAGAGCAATGAATTCAGATTCCATAGTAGAACGTGCTATACAAGTTTTCTTTGAAGACTTCCATCAAATAACACCCGCACCAAAGTAAACACATAGCTGCTGGTGGAACTAACTTCAACATTGTCAATTACCCAGTTTGTATTAAAAAAACCTTCTAAAACAATAGAAAATTTATTAAAATGCAAAAATCAATCCACAGTACCTCTCAGATACCTTAACAAGCGATGATGTCATGACTTGACCAGGGCCTAGTCGTGACGGGTATCTTAAGTCCCACGTGAACCGAAGATTACTCCCTGCCCCTAACCAAACCAAACACACCACACCCCATGGTCGGCTAAATTTTGAACATATAACAAGATAACATACAATAGTCTAAGAAAGTTTTAAATGCATGCCCAAAACCAATCCCCCGACGACCGATCAAACAACCGATCGATGCTGCCCAATAGCCACAGTAGTCCAAACAAAGCCTTCTAAACTCTGATCCAAGACTAAATATCAATAACGTATTGGGACATGCCCATATAATAGCCAAAAACCAAATCCAAAGGAATAGTCAAAGTGTAAAGCAAACTATAATCATGAAATGGGGTCTTCCAAAGTATGAAAGCTCACCACTCTAATCTACTCGCTAGTTGATCTCGAATCCAAGTCACTGAGCAGGAGTAGTAGTGGTACGACCAATTCCTTCATCGCGTATAAATACAACATCCAAAAATGGTTAATGGGGTGAACGCTAGCATGTAACTTGGGGATAAAAATAACATAATGACATGATCAATAGCTAAAATCATTCAAATCCAATGCACATAATCAAATGCGTAAACATATATATATATATATCACATGCTGGGATAGGGAATAAGGCTTAATATGCGTTTCAAAAATTTAGCCTGGATTGTGTAGCTCAACCATCATATAATAGTACCCACGGGCTATATGGGTCCCAGCTCTCACCCCTAGTCAGGCCCTAGTGCGTGTAGCCGTACGAACCGGAGAATAATCTTATATATATGCATACAAAAGACTTGAACCTCCCAACATATACCAAGGTGACTTAAGCACCCGATCATATAATAATTTATGGGGCACTCAAACCTCCCTAATCATGAAATAATAATAAAGGGAACTCGAACCTCCCTGATCACTTTGATCCCCGCATCGGCAAATGTGGTTTCCAGTATCGGTCACTCGGACCTCCACTTTTACTACTCAACTACACAACCCTTATTAAAGTCCAATTAAAAAAGTACCACACAATCCTATTAATTTAACCACATTACAAATTAAGGCATACATTGTTGGTATCGTCATACCAACTACACTTGCAAGGTAACAACAATATGCCAAAATAATTCCCATTAACTTGGAGAAAACAACACCCTTTGTTCATTAATACACGGGGGGGATCACTGATTCCATTTGTTCATTAAATCACACCATTGTATTTCAAATACCTCTTTGTATCATGCAATAATTCAAGACTAGTTCAATTTTACAAATTCCCATTGTTCTCATAATAAAAACAAATTTCATATTATGGGGTTGGGGTTAAAACCACTTCAAAAGTCACAAGTTTGGGAAAATCACAATTTCCTAGTTCATTCACCACACCCATGCACCCACAAGTTCAAAACCATATTTAAAGCATTGAAATCATATATAAACCATGAGAAAAAATGTTCAATTCATAAACATTTGAAAAACCCCAACCTTTGTTTCAAAACCCATATAAGCATCTCATGAACAATACTTTAAAACACATGCTTTTACAAAATTAACAATGATAGAAGAGTCACATGCCTGTAACAGTAAGATGTACGGAGAGAAATCACCCTTGAGATCCCTAATTGATCAACCTCTTGAAAACCCCAAGTGTTCTTAACCTTGAGAATTTGGGAGTATTTAAGACATTACTTAGATTGATTTTGAGAGATAATGACACCCTAAATAGGTTATAAGACGTGGGTTTCAAGTAAGTAAGAGGGGAAATGTCTAGAATGCCCTCAACTTAAAAGCTAAAAAAGGGCCGCCTTTGATTACGAGTCAACCCCTTGGCTCGTAACATCTCCTTATGACTCATCACCATGCGTCATAACCACGACAGTACCACCACGGCACCGTACACTGTTATCCTTATGACTCAATGGCACTACTTGTAATGGGACCCTATGACTCGCAGGATCCAATCGTAGTCAACATAGAACCTAATTTGGGACTTACACTGGACACCCTACGATTACACCTAATGACTCATAACATATCCTTATGGCTCTTAGTGAACCACTCATACTCAAAGCAGAATCAAGCACAAACTTATTGATTTGGTTACGACTCATCCCAATGGCTCATTAGGACACCCTACGACTTATAGGGTCCAGTCGTAACCAGGGCAGTGAGCTCAAAGCTTAGGAAATTTTCAAGGGCTAAAATCCGAGGTGTTTCAATTCTTTCCCACTTGGATCATTCATCCTCAAATGATTGGTCAAGGAAATTTCTAGTACGATTTGACTCCATATACCTCTACTCTTACCTTTAACAAACTCAGAAAATAAAAATACCAAGGTAATCACTCTTTTCTTTAACAAAGTCAGAAAACAAAGTTGTTAAGAATAATACATACCTTAGGCATGATTATCCTGAGCGAAAAAACAAGAATGGATACTTGGACTTCATGTTCTCTTCGGCTTCCCAAGTAGCCTCTTCAACCTTGTGTTTCCTCCATAGAAACTTTACCGAGGCTACGTCTTTCGTCCATAACTGACGAACTTGCCGATCCAAAATTTTAGTTGGGACTTCCTCATATGTTAAGGAATCTAAAATTCCCGCCTCTTCTAAAGGAATAACCGTCGAAGGATCACCCACAAACTTTCTTAACATCGAAACATGAAACACCGAATGAATTGAGCTCAAATTAGAGGGCAACTCCAATTCATATACAACACTATTAATCCTCTTAAATACCAAATATGGGCCGATATACCAGGTATTAGCTTCCACTTCTTCCCAAATTGCATTACTCACTTCTTGGGAGATACCTTCAAAAACACCCAATCGCCAACCTCAAACTCTAACTCCCTATAACTCATATCCGCATAGGAATTTTGGCGACTTTACGCAGCTTTAAGTCTATCTCAAATCACCTTCACCTTTACTTTTTCCATCGTTTGGTAAACCAAATCCGGGCTAAATATCTCTACCTCACCAAGCTCGAACCACCTAATAGGAGATTTATACCTCCTACCGTACAACGTCTCAAATAGAGCTATCCCAATACTAGAGCGGTAGCTATTATTATATTCAAATTTTATAAGAGGTAAATGATCAACCTAACTACCACCATAGTCAATCATGCAAGCTCGAAGCGTATCTTACAATGTCTGAATAGTTCTTTCTGCTTGCCCATCCGACTGCGGGTAGAAAGCAGTACTAAGGCTCACCTTAGTTCCTAAACCTCTCTGAAACGAACACCAAAAGTATGATAAGAACTGAGTACCACAATCTAACATAATAGAAACAGGCACCCCATGCAACTTTACAATCTCTTGGAGGAACAACTTCGCATAATTCTCTGTCGAATAATTAGTCCTCACTGGCAAGAAGTGAGCAGACTTAGTCATCCTATCCATGATGACCCAAATTCAATCAAACTGACTCCAAGACCGAGGAATACCAGTAATGAAATCCATATTAATTATCTCCAATTTTTATACAGGAAACTCAATCTCTTAAGTCAAACCCGTCGGGCCTTAAGTGCTCAATCTTCACTTGTTGACACACCATGCATTTAGCCACAAAACTGGCCACATCACGCTTCATACTATGCCACCAATAAATCTTCTTAAGATCATGATACATCTTTGTCGAACTGGATGAATGACATAACACAACACATAAGCCTCAACCAAGATCCTTTCTCTCAATCTATCTACATTAGGAAAATATAATCTCAAAAGCTATAAACTTTTTGCTGTCCTATATCCTCCTTAATCTTCTTCAAGACAGGATCCAATACCTGCTTCTCCTTTATTTTAGCTACATTGATAACTTCGCCACCTCTTACACAAATACTCCACCATTCTCAGAGTCCAAGAGACAAACTCCTAGGTTAGCCAAATAGTGAATGTCTTTCACCAACTCCTACTTATCCTCATCTATATGAGCTAGACTCCCCATGGATAACCTACTAAGAGCATCAGCAACCACATTAGTTTTACTCGGGTGATAGTGGATATTCATGTTGAAGTTTTTCAGCAACTCAAGCCACCTCCTCTACCTGAGATTCAACTCATTCTAGGTGAACACATATTGCAGGCCCTTATGATCAGAAAAGATATCTACATGGACTCCATACAAATAGTGACACCAAATCTTCAAGGCAAACACGAAGAACTCCAAGTCACGAGTCGGATAATTCCAATTATGAACTTTCAACTGCCTAGAAGCATAGACCACCACTCTACCATGCTGCATTAACACACAACCAAGCCCTATATGGGACGCATCACAATAGACAACAAAACCATCAATACTGTCGGGAAAAGTCAAAACTGGAGCTAAAGTCAACTTATCGCTTAGCTTTTCAAAACCACCCTCACAAGCATCAGACCCCAAGAACTTTACCTTCTTCTGGATCAACTTAGTTAGCGGGGCAACTATGGTTGAGAAACTCTCCACAAATCTACTATAGTAATCGGCTAAACCCAAAAAGCTTCGAATATCGGTTGGAGTCGTGGGCCAAGGCCATTTTTTAACCACTGCAACTTTTTACAGATCCACCACGAACTCTTCACTAGAAATTACATGACCCAAATAATTAATAGCTTGCAACCAGAACTTGTACTTTAAAAATTTAGCATACAAATGCTGATCTTTCAAGGTTTGTAACACGATACAGAGGTGATCGACATGATTTGCCTCACTCTTGGAATACAATAGAATATCATCTATAAACACGATGATGAACAAATCCAGAAACTAATGGAAGACTCTATTCATCAAGTCCATGAATGCCACCGGGGCATTAGTCAAACCAAAAGACATGACTAAGATCTCATAATGACCATACCGGGTTTGGAAGGCAGTCTTGGGGATATCCACCTCCCTAATCTTCAAAAAAATCATCAATCTGAGAAAGAGGATACTTATTCTTAACAACAGCCTTATTCAATTGATGGTAATTGATGCACATTCGAAGGGAACCATCCTTCTTACGCACAAACAAAATAGGAGCACCCTATGGAGATGCACTAAGACGGATAAAACCTTGTCAATGAGGTCTTTCAACTGCTCCTTAAGCTCCTTTAACTCAGCCAGAGCCATTCTATAGGGAGGGATAGAGATAGGGCGAGTGTCCAAAACAAAGTTAATCCCAAAATCAATCTCCCTATCGAGAGGGATACCAGGACAATCATCAGGAAAAATCTTGGGGAATTTATTAACCACAGGAATGGGTTGCAATAAAGGACCCTCTGAGTTAAAATTCTTAACCTAGACCAAATGATAGAGACATCCCTTGAAAATCAACTTTTGGGTTCTAAAATATGATATGAAACTTCCTTTAGGCACTAGAGAACCTCCTTCCCACTCAATGACTGGATTATTAGGGAATTTAAACATGACCTTACGGGTCCGACAATCTAAGGAGGTATAGCATGAGTGCAACCAATTCATCCCACATATGACATCAAAATCAACCATGTCTAACTTTATCAGATCTACCAAAGTTTTTTTACCACCAACAGATACCACACAACCCCTATAGACTCTCTCAGCAACCACAGAGTCACCCACCGGGGTAGAAATAGAAAAGGGATTAGGGATATACTCGGGATCAAAACCAAAATATACAACCATAAATGGGGTCACATAAGAAAGAGTAGACCTTGGATCGAGTGTGATCCAAGCAATGCACATCATGAAAAAAGAGTTATAACATACCAGTGACGACATCGGGAGATACCTCAGAGTCCTGACGGGTAGAAAGGGCATACAAACGATTTCAGCCTATGCTGGTACTGGAAGTAGAAGCCGTATCCTTTGGTGCAAGAGTTGATGAGGTGGCAACATGAATGTTATTTTCCCCAGAAGCAATCTTAGAAGGACAATCCCTCTGCAAGTGACCATTCTGACCATACTTAAAATACTTGTTCCTCCCTTCTACACACCATGGTGCTTCTGCCAGCAGAATCTACAAGAAGGATATAATAAAGCGGACTGAGCCCCACAAGCCTGAGATTAGGCACCTTGTGCTCTAAACCCACCGTCATGCTAAGAATGACAATCATCCAATGACTTTGGATAAGGAGTACTAGCCGTAAAGTAGGAACCAGAACTCCCCCACTTCTTCTTAGACCACTTTCCACCATCTCTACCACTCTGTTGTTGACCTCCACCCTGACCAGAAAATCTAAACTTCTTGCTCTGCCTCTCTTTATCTCTGTCTACTTCTTCTTCTCTTCCTCAGCCTGTTGCATATACACAACCAATCTGTAGAGATTTATATCCTTGTTCAATAAGGCAACCTTACTCTCTAGGATCAAATCACGGGACAATCCAAAAGTAGATTTCCTTATTCTAGCTCTCATGCTAGATACTAACTCGGGAGCATATCGGGATGACTGATGGAATTTCAAGGCATAATCTTTGACCATCATCCTACCTTGGTTCAGATTAACTCACTCTTTCATTTTTGCCTCCCTTAACTCCTGAGAAAAGAAGCGATCCAGAAAATCACTAGAGAAATCATCCCATAGTGCAGATTTGGCATAATCTTTACTAGACTGTTCCCATTCTTCATACCATTGGTATGCTATATCCTTCAGCTGATAGGATGTGAATTCTACACCCTCTACATTAGTAGCATGCATAACTCAAAAGATCTTCTCTATCTCATCGATAAAATTTTAAGGATCCTCCTCAACCTTAACACCAGTTAACAAAGAAGGACTCAATCTCATAGACTAGCCAACCCTTGTGGCCTTAAAAGATAGTGTAATAAAAGCTACATGCTCATACTGAGAAGCTACCAACTAAGAAAACATATATAACGCCTCGAAAATAGGTCCCAAGACGCCACACAGTGATTAGGGCCACAAGTGATCCTAAGTTAACCCTTCTACTGGCATAACTCATAAACAACTGAAAAAGTACATAAATCTGAATGGAATAAGTGAAAGATAACTCTTTTCTGAATCTGATCAATACAAAACTAAATTAAAATAATTACAACTCTGCTTTTACAAATAAAACAGAAATCAAATACATTAACTCTACTAATTGTCTATGAAGCCTCTACTAGTATTGACTATAAGTAGCCGGGACATGACCCCCAGCTATCCCGAATCAATACAACTGAATAAAGAAAAATAAAAGACTGCTCAAACTATATGACTGACTCGAGCCCTTGAATTAAAAGAACTCATCACCTGCTGACTGGAAGCTGTAAACTATATGAATATGGTGTGCGTGCTATAACTCATTCCTACATTATGAAATAATGTAGCATGTAGACATATATGTGGATCAATACTTTTGGAATGTACTAAGCATGTGAGGGTGAATGCATAAGCAAAACAATATCTCAATGTTGGTATAAACTTGTAAAATAATGCATGCTAAATTTAGATGACTCACATAAGTTGGAATATCTGAAAACTAAAAATCATAATCATGAATAACAAAACACGTTGCAAAAATATAGTGAGTCATAACATTTAGTTTATAAAAGCTGTACTTGTATTCTATCTTCAAAATCAGGCTGTCTAAGTGTAGAAAGGACTCACTTTTACATCTGAAATCTAAAAGCTGACATTTGTAACTAATGCCTCATATAAAACAATATCTAAATAAAATTGGTGAGCCTTTACACTTAGTTTCTAAAAGCTTTTCTGTTATTCTGCACTCTTTTCTATAAGTTGTAGGAAATTCTTTAAAAAAAAAACTATTCTGTAAAGCTTTTCTATTAGGGATGTTCTTCTAACCGACATAAACCATGTGAGCTATCATGAAGTCCAACGTCTCGTTTCCCTAAGGGAAAAATCTCACGTTGGGAAGAGGTGTCATACTCTTTCCAAGGAGTATAACCTGAGCTAAGTGATCACATCTGTAACTATCATCCATATAGAAATGAAAATACTAAATCTGTACCTACGTTGGCTCGTAGTTCTAGGAAAGTAAGATGCACTATACCCACACTTTCCTCTCGGTGCTAAATACTACTCTCTTTAATCTATATGCTCATTCTGTAGGAAAATTCACTTTAAAAAAAGTCATAATATTTCATACTGAAAGGTAACTATGCATCTGTTCATTCAAAACTGAATTTAAGCTTTAAAGTGGATTCCATATCTTAGCTAAAGACCAAAAGATCAAATCTTTATTAAAATCTAAAAATAACTAGTCATGGGATGCTTAAAACATAGTCATTCTTGAAATATCAACATACAAACTAGGGCTTAATAACCCATACTTCAAATTCATGTCAAAACATCATAATATTCATGCTTGATGATGTAAATATTGGTAATTCAATTCAAAATCTGGAAATTTCTGCAATACGCATAAAAATACTAAAAAAAACATGCAATTCAACATCAACAATACTTGAAATCTCAAAATCTTCAATTGGTGATAAATGGGTATAAACCCCAAACTAAAATTCATGTTATTTCATATAAAAAGAATCAACTTTAAATCAAATTTTGGGCACAAGAATGAAAGAATTATCCTTGTTGAAAAACCTCACATACCTTATTTGATTAATTGGATGTAAAAGCTTGATATTTGAATCTCTAATGGTGTTCTTGAAGCTTCTTCTAGAAGTTATTGAACCCGGAAGCTTGGATTATTAACTTTCTTGGAGAAGATTTGGTGGAGTTCTTGGTGTTCTTCAAGGGGGCTAGGGTTTTCTTGGAGAGAAAAAGATGAAAAATAATATGTATAATACTTTTGGGGGCTAAAATTAAGTGTTATGGGCGGATTTGGGTGAGGAAAAGTGACCAAAATACCCCTAGACCCTTTAGAAACTGAATTAGTGTGTGAAACAGTTCCGTTATGCACAGGCCAACGCGTCGCATTGCTATCGCATCGACTTACTGTCTCACACAAAAAATGCCATAACTTTTTGCTCGGGTATCGGATATAGGCGAAATTGGTATCGTTGGAAAGCTAATTCAATTATCTACAATTTGGTGGATCTTGAGCTGCAAAAGTTATACTCATTTAAAGTATACCATTGTAGAATTGAATACCAAACTTTGTACGAATCAAAGGCTCTTAGCTCAACTTTGTTCTAAGTGATTCTTATGAACATTTTTCACCTCTAAAGAACATCAAACATGAGGATAAATAGCATGAAACTTATATTCACATGGAAACCATTTGAATTAGAGCTTACACGTGTAGGAACGACGGTTAGAATTCTAGCTCAAAAATATGGGGTGTTACAACATATGAATGGACTGACTAAATTCTGCATTCGACATATCAACCTAAGGAGCTCGAGGAGGACTAGAGAGGTTCGGTGGAACTTCCAGAAGGGCAATCAGGAACTGGACCCCTAGACAGGATCTGTACCCCATAAGCAGGACGTGTCCCATCAGCATTGTCCTCAAGTGAGAGAGAGGAGTTTCCATGAGCTTTAGATTGTTCAGGAGGCATGATCTGAAAAACGAACAAATAGGAATTAGAGAGATTCAAAGACCTTAGACTCTATAGCTTGAAATAGAACAAAAAGAAATGGAAATATTCCTAAATGTCTCATAGCCTCCCCCTATAAGTATGGTGCGCTACACACCTATAAAAGATACTCAACTCAACATGGATTTGTTAGACAACCAATTACACCAAACCTAGGCTCTGATACCACCTTTGTCATGACCCAAACTAGGGCCTGGCCGTGATAGGTATCTCAAGTCCCATGTGGACTAGAGATCGCCTCTGCACCTAACCAAACCAAACACCCCACACCCCACAATCGGCTGAGTTCCGAACATATAACAAGATAACGTATAATAGTCTAAGAAAGTTTTAAATGCATGTCCAAAACAAACACCCCGACGACCGGCCAAATGACCGACCAACGCTGCCCAATAGCCACAGTAGACCAAACAAAGCCTTCTAAACTATGATCCGAGACTGAATATCAATAAAGTATCGGGATATGCCCCCAACAATATCCAAAAATCAAATCCAAAGGAATAGTCAAAATATAAAGGAAACTATAATCATGAAATGGGTCTTCCAAAGTATGAAAGCTTACCGCTTCAATCTGACTCACTAGCTAATCCTAAATCTAAGTCACTGAGTAGGAGGAGAAGGAGTACGACCAATTCCTACATAGCATAGAGATATAACATTTGAAGATGGTTAACAGGGTGAATTCTAGCATGTAACTCGAGGATAAGAATACATAATGACATGATCAACAGTTAAAATAATTCAAAACCAATGCACATAATCAAATGCGTATACATATATATATATATGTATATATATCATATGTTGGGTTAGAGAATAAGGCTTAACATGCATTTCAAAACTTTATCCTGGATTGTTTAGCTCAATCGTCAAATAATCATACCCACAAGCTATATGGGCCTCGACTTTTATCCCCTGGTCGAGCCCCAGTACGTGTAGTCGTACAAACTAGAGAATAATATCATATATATACATATGGAAAACTCAAACCTCCTAACATATACCAAGGTGACTTAATCACCCGAGTATATAATGATTTACGGGAGACTTAAACCTCCCTAATCATGAAATAATAATAAGGGGGACTCGAACCTTCCTGGTCATTTTTACTCCACTTCAGTGAACGCTGTTTCCAATAGCATTCACTCGAACCTCCACTTTGATGACTCAGCTACACAACCCTTATGAAAGCTCAACTAAAACAAGTATCACACATTCCTATTCATTTAACCACATTCCACATTAAGGCATACATTGTGGTATCGTCATACCATTTACACTTGTAAGGTAACAACAATATGCCAAACAATTCTCATTATTTGGAGAAAACAACTCCCTTTGTTCATTAATACACTGAGGGGGTCACCGACTTTCTTTGTTCATTAAATCATACCATTGTATTTTAAATACCTCTTTGTATCATGCAATAATTCAAGACTAGTTTAATTTACAAATTCCCATAATTCTCATAATCAAAATCAATTTCACATTATGGGGTTGGGGTCATAACCACTTCAAAAGTCACAAGTTTGGGAAAACCATAATTTCCTAGTTCATTCACCATACCCATGCACCTACAAGTTCAAAACCATATTTAAAGAATGAAAATCATATATAAACCGTGAGAAATATTATTCAATTCATAAACATTCAAAAAAACCCAACCTTTATTTCAAAATCCATATAAAAATCTCATGAAAAATACCTTAAAACACATGCTTTTACAAAATTAACAATGAGGAAGATTCACATGCCTATAATAGTAAGATGTGCAAAGAGAAATCACCCTTGAGAGCCCTAATTGATCAACCTCTTGAAAACCCTAAGTGTTCTTGACCTTGGGAATTTGAGAGAATTTAAGATGTTACTTAGATTGTTTCTAAGAGATAATGACACCCTAAAGAGGTTAGAAGATGTGGATTTCAAGTTGGGTAAGAGGGGAAAAGTCTAGAATGCCCTCAACTTTAAAGCTGAAAAAGGACCGCCTTTGACTATGAGTCAACCCTTTGGCTCGTAACCTCTCCTTACAACTCATCACCATAAGTCGTAACCAAGGCAGTACCACCAAGGCACCCTATACTATTATACATATGACTCAATGACACTACTCATAATGGGACCATACGACTCGTAGGGTCTACTCATAGTCAACTCAAAACCCAATTTGGGACTTACACTGGACACTTTATGGTTACACCTAATGACTCATAACATATCCTTATGGCTCTTAATGAGCCACTCGTAATCAAAGTTGAATCAAGCCACAAACTTACTGGTTTGGTTACAACTCGTCTAAATGACTCATCAGGACACCTTACGACTCATAGGGTCCAGTCGTAACCAGGGTAGTGAGCTCAAAGTTCAGGAAATTTTCAAGGGCCAAAATCCGGGGTGTTTCAGATGAGGAGCATTCCAAGTTTACTATTGGGATTATAAGTATATCTACTCAATCTACTAACAACATAAGCTATATCAGGCCGAGTATAGTTCATAAAACATTACACTCCCAATTATTTTAGCACATTTAGTTTGAGAAACACTAGAATCTTTATTCTTTTTCAAGTGTATGCTAGGATAATAAGGAGTTCTCACTAAAACTACATCAAAACAATCAGACCTTTTCAGTATCTTTTTAATATAATGAGACTAACACAAAGAGAAACCTTAACAGTTCTTTTGATTTTAATCCCTAAAATTACATCAGCTTCTCCAAGGACTTTCATTTCAAATTTAGAAAATAAAAATTTCTTAGTCTCATTTACAACATTTATATTAAGGCCAAATATTAACATGTTATCCACATATAAATATATAATCACATAATCTGATCCTATTATTTTAGAATAAACAAAGATATTAGATGAGTTAACAATAAAGCCATTTTCCATTAATGTGAAATTAAATTTTTCATACCACTGCTTAGGTGCCTAATTTAGTCCATATAAGGACTTTCTCAAGTTTCATACTTTATCCTTTTGTTCTAGGACCACAAAACCCTCAGGTTGAGTCATATAGATCTTTTTCTCTAAATCACCTTTTAAAAATATAGTTTTGACATCCATTTGATGTACCACTAAACTATAAATAGCGGCTAGAGCAATAATAGTCCTAATGGTCGCCATTTTAGTCACAAGAGAATAAGTATCAAAATAATCAACATCTTTCTTTTGGTTAAAACCTCTAATTGCAAGTCTAGCCTTATATTTACCAATTATTCCGTCAGGCCTCAATTTCTTCTTAAATATCCACTTGATAATTATAGGTTTACAACCTTTAGGCAAATCATATAATTTCCAAGTGTGATAAGAGATTATTGAGTATAATTCACTTTTAATAGACTCTTTCCAAAATTGTAAGACCCTGTAAAATTTTAACAATTTTTATTTTCATCCTCCCATATGCGTAATGTTAACTTTTGACTTGAATTATGTTAAGGGATGTTAAAAGTGTGTTTTGGAAAAGTTTTGGAATTTTTAGAAAGGGTTTGGGGTCATTTTGAGACTCTTAGGCAGTAAGCCTCTGTGATAAGGGCATGGCATGGAGGCTAATCTCTGTGATGGCGGCGTGCTACACCGTTATCTAATTTTAATCTAATCTTTTTTCACTTGGGGTGAAGGGATTTTGGTCCTTTTATCATTTGCACGACTTCTAAACACCAAATAAACCTCTTTTCTTCAATTTTCAAAGGTAAAAGTCTATTTTTTTCTTCTCCAACTCTCAACCAAAGAAAGCTAAAGGGTTTTTCAAGAAATGACAACTCCGAGCTCCAAACATCGAATTGTCTTCACTTTCTTGTCTATTTCAGGTATAGTTCTCATCCTTAACTTGAACTTTACATTGTGGTATTTATTTACTCATTATTCATGTGATTTTAAGTGACGAGTTTGACACTGGGTAGAGGAATTTTGATGATTATTACTTAAATTATTTTTTCCATGATTTAATGTGTTGTTTATTCTCTAATTGGTGGTTTTTGGGGCTTAATGGGTGCATTGTTATGAGAATTGGAGTGGGGAACCTGTGTTTTCCAAAATTGATGAAAATTTTACTTGATAATGGCATTAACCTCAACCCATCTTTATAAATTTGGTTTTGACTATGCAATTTACATTATTTAACTTATATTTAGAACATTGAGTTGCATAAAGGATAATGAATAGTGAAAATAGTTTTGAAATTCCCTTAGTGACCATGGTTTTTGAATTTAGATGGAGCTTGGGAGTCAAATGGTTAAATGGAATGGTTTGGCATCATGCTTGCAAGCAAATTGATATGATGATACCATGTTAGAAAATGCTTTAATAAATGACTCCTTGATTAATGGTTTGGTTTATGTGCAGACTATTTTAATTTGGGCTTAAATGAAATTGTGTAGCTCACCGTGAAGGTGTAGTTTCGGGGGAGAGGGAACCAATACTTAAAACCACATTTTCCAGCGTTAGGGTCTATATGGATATACATTATATTTTGGATTCTTATGGACTTGGTGTCTTTAGTCTTTCCTCAGTTCGTGCTGCTAACACGCACTGGGGCCCTTCTAGTAGGAGGAGTTGGACCCATATAGCCCGTGGTGCCTTTAGGATGGAGCAAGCAACACAATTCAGACTAATGGTTTAAGCTCTCATGTTCATGACCCTTGTCCCTATCCTAGCATTATATATATATATAAATATTTTGTATACAGTTTTTGGCTGGTTTTGGAAATGACATTATTTTATCCCATTTTCTTAAGTTACATGATAGTGCTCGCCCCACTAACCGTCCCTGGTTACCTATCAGTTGAAAGATGTGGCTTACCAGTGTTATGAGGAGTGGGAAGCGATAAGGGGTGATGATGCTGAGCAGGGGGTGTGGGATAAGTTTTCAGGTGATTTTATTGATCATTTCTTTCCTTAGGAGTTGAGGGAGGCTAAGGACGAGGAGTTTGTAAACTTGAAGCAGGGAAATATGAGTATGAAAGAGTATGCTCTAAAATTCCAATAATTATATCATTATGCTCCGAAGTTGGTATCGAATATGAGATCCAGGATGAGGAAGTTTGCTTTTGGGTTTTCCCATGATTTGATGTTGGGGTGTAAGGCTTCTATGTTGAATAATGATATGGACATCTCCAGGATGGTGGTTTATATACAACAGGTGGAGGATGAAAAAAAAAGCAGATAGAGATGGGAAAGAGGCAGAGCAAGAAGTTAGATATTTAGAACAGGGTGTAAGTTAATAGAACAGTGTGAGAAATGGTAGACAATGGACCAAGAAAAAAAATATGGAAATTCATATTCGACAACTAGTGCTCCTTATCCTAAGCCATCTGGCGATCTTCATTTCCAGGCTAGCAGTGGTCCTAAGGCACAGGGTGCCCAGTCTCATGTTAGTGGAGCTCAGTCAGCCCCACCTTATTCCCTTTGTCAATTTTGCGAGCAACTTCACCATAGATATTATGAGGAGGAAAGGAATTTATGTTTCAATTGTGGTCAGCCTAGTCAATTATATTCAGCCATTTCAGGTACCGGTTCTAGCTAGAATTTTCTCTATGCACTTGGTACTCATCAAGAATCTGAGAAATCCCCTGATGTTGTCACTGGTATGTTACAATTTTTTCATGATGTTTATTGTTTACTTGATTTTGGTTCTACCCTATTTTATGTGACCCCTTATATAGATGTACACTTTGATTTTGATCCTAAAAGTATTTTTGATCCCTTTTTCGTGTCTACTCTGGTGGGTGAGTCTATTATTGCTAGAAAAAATCTATAGGGGTTGTCAGGTGTCCATTTTTCATAGGAAGACATTGGTGGATTCGATAGAACTTGATATAGTGTATTTTGCTGTAATCTTGGAAATGGATTGGCTCCATTCATGCTATGCTTCTATGGATTGTAGTTCCCGAAAGGTCAGTTTTCATTTTCCTAATAAACCAGTGATCGAGTGGGAGGGGAGCTTAGTGTCCAAAGGGAAGTTTATTTCCTACCTTAAATCTTAGAAATTGATTTCAAAAAGGTTTCTGTATTATCTAGTTCGGGTTAAGCATTCAACTTCTGAAAGTACTTCTTTGTAATTTGTTCCTGTGGTTAATGAGTTTCTTGAACGATGATCTTACTAAAATTCCTCTCAATAGGGAAATAGATTTTGGGATTGATCTTGCACCCGATAGCCGTCCCATTTCCATTCCTTCTTATAGAATGGCTTTGGCTGAACTAAAGGAACTAAAAGAGCAGTTAAAAGGATCTTCTTGATAAGGGCTTCATCCATCCTAATGTTTCTCCATGGGGTTTTTCCGTGGTTTTCATGTGAAATAAAGATGGGTCTCTTCGGATTTGTATCGACTATCGTTAGTTGAATAAGGTTATAGTGAAAAATAAGTATCCTCTTTCTAGGATTGATGATCTTTTCGACCAACTTTAGCGTGTTAGGTGTTTCTCTAAGATTGATCTTCGTTCGGGCTACCATCAACTAAAAATTAGGGAGGTTGATATCCCCAAGACTTCCTTTCGAACCCGGTTTGACCATTATGATTTCTTGGTTATGTCATTTGGGTTGACTGATCCTCTGGCTGCTTTCGTAGATCTTATGAATCGGGTGTTTAGGCAGTTTTAGGTTTATTTTGTTATAGTCTTCATTGACGACATATTGGTGTACTCTAAGAGTGATGTCGCCCAAAGCTACGCCTCTAAATAAGGTTAAAGTGGTCGAAGCAAAATAAATTAACCCAACAAGGATGGGGTCAAATCCTAAGGGAATACGTGGAATAATGAGTATGTTTGGTATGCAGGAATTTTTTTTCTGGAAAATGTTTTCCAAATCAACTTGTATTCTTCAAATCTAAGGAAAATGACTTTCCTTCAAAAAGTAAGGAAAATATTTTCCAAAACTCTCTTTCAGCCTCACTCTTAAGTTGAAATGTTCACACAACCCTCAAAATCACCCACCCCTATTCAAATTCTTTGCTTACCTCATCCCCTATTCAAAACCCAAACCCGTCCCCCCCCCCCTAAAAAAAAGAATATATGATTTAAAAAAAAACTCAAAACTTTTTTTTACCCCCCTACCCCCTACCCGACCCCCCATCCCTACCAACCCTCTCCCCCCTAAAAAAATAAAAAAATTTAAATTTATTTTTAAAAATTTATTTTTTGAAAAATTTTAATTTTTTCCTTACCCCACCCTCACTCCTCTGCCCCGACCCCCAACCCCCACCAACCCCCATTCAAAAGAATTTTTTTTTTTCTTACCTCATCCTTTACCTCAAAACTCAAACCCCTACCCCTCCACAAAAAATATTTAATTTTTTAAAATTAAATTCTAACTTTTTTCTTAACCCTCCTACCCGACCTCCCCTTCCCCTACCAACCTCTAAATTTTTTAAATTTATTTTTCAAATTTTTAATTTCTTTCTTACCTTATCCTCAACCCTTACCCTTACCCTGACCCCCACCCCCACCCCCTACTAGTCGCCCTTCCCCCTCCCTAATTTTTTTTTAATTAGGTTTTAAAAGAATAAAAAAAAAATTCTTACCCCACCCCTACTACCTATTTTGACAACCCAACCCCCACCCACTAACCCCTTCCTCCAAAAGAAAATTATTTTTTTAATTTATTTTTTAAAAAAAATTAAAATTTTTCTCATCCCACCCTTCTTATTCTATGTGCTCTCATTGTTTTTGTTAAAAATATACAAATACTTTTAAAAAATATATACTTACCCAACTTGCATAACGAACACAAGATTAAAAGTAAGAAACAAATTATTTTTCTAGAAAACGGTTTTCCTCCTTCATATCGAACACACCCTAAAAAATATTTTTTGGGGTCAAAAATTATTTTTCTAAAATGTATCTTTACTCTTTAGCTAAGTACTAAAATGTATTTTCTGAAAAATATTTTTTCATTCCCCAATCAAACACTAGAAAATATTTTTCAGAAAACATTTTTCACTCACCAACCAAACATAAAAAAACAAGTGTGAAATTAACTTATTTTCCATGGAAAATATTTTCCTTCATACCAAACACACATATCCCATGTTTGCTGGAATCAACGTGCAATATTAAAGTAAATGGGGGGTTAGTAGTTGTAAACAATAATCGAACTCAAAAGCATTTGTTGTAAGCAACCAGAAACAAACACTAGGCTTATGTTCCCCCTGTCTTCTAACTCAGTAGGCTTCTCGTGCTCGATACAATTATCAAACTGTTGTGCATGTAGAATCTGGTAAGTTAGGTATCACTAGCCTCCTCTCAGCTCTATTTGGTGAATTTCACTCATCTACTCTCGATCTTAGAGTGTCGCCTTACTAACCCTTACCTTGGACCCCAGTTTCAACTATCTCCTCTCAGTCTCAAGTTGATTAGATATAAGTTAATCATCTTAAGTAGATAATGCAGGTGAGATTATTTTGGAAACTAACCCCAAATCACTGTTGTGATCTACTTTTCCCAATCTCTACCTCCCTCTCCGATTCGTAGTAAATGCACATTGGATCTTAAAGTTTGCAACTAGTAAGAAAACAATAAACTCAAAGAAAACCACAATGCATGCAATAATAATAATATTGAAGGATTGAACACGTCCCCTACTTTGTTATTCAGTCAGGGTTCCCACAACCCTAACTAAGGGAATTAGCAATTAATTATTGTGAAACAATCAAAAGAATTCATAATTGAAAGCATTCAAACAATATCACAACAATCAACGAATAAAACCCAAAGTCTTCAACTGAATAATCAATACAAAATAATCCCAAGATCAAAATTGGATCTCAAATCAAATATATGTTTGTAAGTATCAAGAGTTCGTAAACTTAATAAAAAAACATCCAAAAGGATATATATAGAGTACAAGGAAACCCTAGAAAACCATTCCCGAACAAAAGAGGAAAATCAAAATCAGTGGCCACTTACTGGGCCACCTACGAGTCGTAGGTTGCACTTACGGACTGTAGGTGGTCCCACGTAGGCGCCCCTCCTAAAAAATTTCTTGAAACTCTCTGTATTTTTGTCACGACCCGAACCAGGTCCTGGCCATGACAGGCATCTCAAGTCCCACATGGACCAGAGACCACCCCTGCACCTAACCAAGTGAACACAACATTCCCAAGGTCGAATAAATTCTGAACATATAACAAGATAGCATAAGAATAATCTTAATGATATTTAAATCATGACTATAACCAACAATCGGTAACCGGACAAAGAACCTAGCAACATCACCCAAGTCCACAGTAATCCAACTAAGCCTTCTAATAAAAGAATCAAAAATCAGTCTTGGTTGGGACATGTCCTCGACTCTAGTAATGACAATGATAATGAAAACTCTCAATTCTAATATAATATAAGAACTGATAAATTATCTAAGCCTTTCGGAAAATGGAGGCTCACCACTTCACCACGATGAATCGATGAACTGAGCCGATTCATCTAACTCTGCACAGGAAAAGTAGAAGTATCTTCGATGCCAGCATCGTGTAGGGATACAACATCTGAAGACGGTTAGTGGGGTGATCACTAGCATGTAACTCAAGGATAAGGATAACATAATATCGTGATCAACAATTCAAGTTCATTCAAAACCAATGCACATAATCAAATGCATATACATATATATCACATGCCGGGATAGGGGACAAGGCTAAACATGCACGTTAAAACTTTAGCCTGGATTGTTTAGCTCAATCATCATCAAATAAGAAGGAACCTACTGTTTATATGAGCCCAACTCTCCCCCAGCTGATAGGGCCCTAGTGCGTTTGGCCATACTAACCAAAGGGTTTATATATGCTCTATGGGGGACTCGAACCACTAGACATATCGAGGTGATACAAACACCAAATCATGTAATATAATATGGGTGACTTGAACCTCCCAATCATATGATAATAATAAGAGGGACTCGAACCACTCGGTCATTTAGACCCCCGCATCGGCAATCGTGATTTCCAGTATTGGTCCCTCGAGACCTCAACTTTCATAACTCAGCTACACAACCCTCATTAAAGCCCAATTAAATTATTTATCACACATTCCTATTCATTGAACCATATTACACATTAAGCCATACATTGTTGGTATCGTCATACCAACTACACTTGCAAAGTAACATCAATATGCCAAACCAATTACATCACTTAGGGAATTCACAACCCCCTTGGTTCAATTATACATTAGCTTGGGGAATTACACCACCACTTAAGGTTCAATTCAAAAATCATTATGCTTTATTGACTTTTCACATTATGCAATAGTTCAAGAGCAGTTTAATATGCATACTTTTCATATTCAAAACCACTTTCACCATATGTGGTTGAGGTCATAACCACTTCAAAAGTCATAAATTTGGGGAAATCACAATCCCCTTGTTTATTCACCATACCATGCACTAAATTTATTTTAAAACCACCATTTAAAAATAACTCATGTAGGGACAAATATAAAACAACACATAGACAACAGTTATTCAAAAACCTCAACCTATGTTTCAAAACCAACATCAATATCATATGAACAACACTTTAAAACTTATGCTTTTAACAAATTAGCAATTAGGAAAGAGTAAAATACTTTTAACAAATTAGCAATTAGGAAAGAGTAAAATACTTTTAACAAATTAGCAATTAGAAAAGAGGAACATGCCTAAAATATCCAAGTTTGTGGAGAGAATTCCACTCTTGAATCCTTAGGTGATCTACCTCTTGGAAACCCTAAGTATGGTTGCTTGAGAGACTTGAGAGAGTTTTGGAAGTGTTTGATTATGTTATGAATGAGAAATAACCCCTCTCAAATGCTTTACGGATGTGAGGTTTTACTTGGGTAAGAAGGGAATTGTACAAAGTGCCTTCAATTTAAAAATTAAAATTTAGTCGTCAGTGACTACGGGTCACTATATGAATCATAAGGTTTCACTACGACTTGTAACCATGATTCGTAGCCAAGATAGTTTCTAGGGTACCCACATACTGCTGACCCTATGACTCAACTGGTACAACTCGTAATGGGACCCTACGACTCATAAGGTCCAATCGTGGTCAACACAGAACCCATTTTGGGTAAACACTGAACATCCTACGATTTGCACCCAATGACTCATAACGAGTCCTTGAGACTCTTAGTAAGCCACTCGTACTAAAAGAGCAGAACTTAGTCAAACACTTATTGTTTGGGTTATGATTTGAGTCCAACAACTCGTCAAGACTCCCTACGACTCGTAGGGTAAGGAATAGTCAAGGCAGTGAGGATAAAATTTTAGAAATTTTTCAAGGACCAAAAACCCTGGGTGTTACAATTTTGCTCCTCTAACACATACTCTAGCTCCTACAGACCGTAGGTGGCACATACTGGTTGTAGGTGCCCTCCGTCAGTAGCAGGGTTTTATTTACACAGCTTCTGAGTTTCTAGACTTTACTTTCTGACACATATTCTGTTGCCTACACCCAGTAAGTAGTACTTACGGATCATAGGTTCCCACTTCAGTGGTCCAAAATTTCAATTTTCATATTTTTTCTCCAGAATAGTTCCAAAACCCAATTTCTTACAAAACATAACACAAAACATATCATATCTAAAAAAAGACCTAAGTAACTTACATATTTTCATCATTTTAAGCGTCGAAAATGCTATGAAACCATAGGACACAACATCTTCAACTTAGAAAGTTTGCATGTCCTCAGGTAACATAATAGGACAAAAAAAACTATGACACTTAACTTGGAGAAATGTAAGCTATCTACGGCAGTCAATCATCACTTTAAGCTCAAGAATATTACCCCTCCTATTTCAATAATTCAAAACCAACTGTGTGTATACATGAAGCACAACAATGAGACACAAGGGAATTAACATTACATTAGTAATAGACAACCATTCATATGTACCTAAATAAGTAAGTCGCTAGCAATAAAACCTATATGCCCTCACAACAAAGAAGTCCTAATCACTCATATGAAATAATGCATGTCAATGCAGGGATGATCAACATACACTCACACTCACAAGAGAATTTCCACCAATGCGCATCAAATACCATAGGCTTGCCCTTATTTTCTTTACCTTAGCCTTTAGATAGTCAAGTTAGGATCACTATAGGACTTTATTCAGCTAGTAATGTAGGCTTGTGGGATGGTATGACACATATGGATATATTTAGTGACTAAGCCTCCTTGGTACTACACTTACTTTGAGGTCCACTTATCAACCAATTTCTTTTTTATTCCACCCTTATTTCTCTCTTTTTATTCTTTTATTGCATATTCATGTTAGGTGTGGTTTCTTTTATTCTTTCTTTTGCTCTTTTTCATAATTTTTCTTTTTTTTTCTCTTTTTTTCTCCACCACACCCAACCCTATTCTCATTTTATCTTATTTTACCCTTCATCATACCCACTTTACATTACACACCCCTATAATAGCCACCCTCAACTTAGGCAATTTTCCTAAGTTGAGGTGCACAGTATCCAAGAAGGACCAGGGTCAAAACAGGTTTTGTAACACAAATGTGAAGGTGAAAGGTGTAATAAGAAAAATAGTCTATAAGGCTCAATAATCGGGATAAAGGGATAATTATTCACACATGGAAGGTCATTTAGGCTAAAAGTGGACTAATATAAAAAAACAACCTATTATCCTTCCCTAACCGACCATCCTACTACCTAGGTAATACTAACCGTGCAAGTTCTGGATTTCACACACAAAGGGAACTAAGTATATCTCACACACACATGGCACAGAGTCACATCACAAACTACTACCTATCCACTTCATGCAATTGTTAGCTACGATTATCATGTCCCTAATCCTAATGCCATAACAAGATCCACAATGGTCACACATATATACATATCACACAATTCTAAAATAAATTTTGGAGGGGTATTTTTTTCCCTCAAAAATCAACAAAAAAATGTCAACTGCTCTAGATACTAAAAAATCTTCTAATTACATAAAAACACAACATAATACGATACAAAACATGATACAACACAAAAATAAACCTAGACATATCGGTTCTACAATCATACCATGGCCGATAAGAAAAAAAATATAGCAATAAAAACCTGTGGCGGCTATGGTATACCTCATCCCTAACTAAAAGACTGTGTACTATCCCAAGTGTATGTAAATAATATAAAGTAAGAGAGTGAGGACATACCTAGGATGCACTAGGCGTTCATGTCATGATCATCCTCGTGTGGTGGTATCTCAACTGGCAAAGGCAGTGGTGGTGGCGATGCACTACTAGAGGATACACCCGCAGCTATCTTAGCACACATTTGCCTATCAACAAATTTAGTCCCCCTCAAATATCAAATGGCATATTTCAGGCCTTGATCATATGGTATATCAGGATCCTATAACTCTATCTCTCTGCATCTCTGGGTCCTAACTACGGGGATCTTCTCCTCATCCTTCGTAAATAAGTCAAAACACCTAGGTCCACATAGAGGTACCGACTTAAAAAAATAGAGGTATATCTAGAGGGATGGCAAGAATATTTCTCTTAGTGAGAGAGTGTACCTCTGCTCGTGGTATGGCCACCTCTTTTCTATTCTTAACCAAATCGGGTGCCTCAGTATCACTGAACCAGGATGACACTCAACCCTCAAAAACATATATAAGGGAATGAACCTCAGCTCAAAACTTTGACGTCTCAGCCCTATGTTTATCTGGTAATCTAGTCTCTGCCGCCTCAAGTATCGTTCGGACCCAAGGCCGGATCTACCCGTACAATAATGCCACCTCGACCTCAATATTTTTGTTGGGTAGTGGTATCACTCTAAATATCTACTAAGATCTATAAAAAATTATGTGATACAAATACCATACCTGTGGAAACAACTATAACAGAGGGGTGAGGGGGCACTAAAGTGGACTAACCAATTTGAAAATGAAAGTCGGGGATGAAGTGGATGTGATTAGGGTCCCCTTACCCTGTGTGATCATCTCGGGGTCCTATGCATGCTCCGTCATCTCAAAATCCATACTAATACCAGCATATCCACCCTGTCTATCAATAGGCTATACAGGAACTGATGGGCCCTTAAATTAAGCCAAAATCACTATCAGAGGCATACCAATCCTCTGTGCAAGGATCGGATTTGCCGGATACTTGATCATACTAGTTTTGGCCTTGCCTATCGCCTCTACTCTCGCATCAATACCAAAAACTTCTGGCACACCGACCTCATCATATAAAATCTAAATAAGATAAGGAAATGGCAGTGTCGCCATATCACCAAAGGCCTTCTAATGCAGCCTGTGCCTGATAATGGCTGCAAAATAAATATAATAACCTTCCATCATGCTTGCTATTAATTTAGCTCCATCCCAGGTCAACAGGTTATCCATAATAGTTGGACACAATCTAAAACAGATTACCAGCCACCAGAACTTTGCGGCAAAATTTAATGTCGCCTTCTTAATCACACCCTACCCCTCTATCCAAGGGGTATCTATACCAAGAGGTGAAATATAACTGGCATTCCATCTTTCCATCCCTCTTCTATGTTCCATATCCTACATAGAGCACCTATCCCTCACAAACCTTAATCTGTAATCATACTCTGTAGTAGATACTGGAGCAATATACTTAGGACCAAAGAGAACTCAGTGGATGGTCGCTACTAAAATATCACCATAATACCTCTCACCAACATCTGATCTAACTGATGCTGGAGTAATTTATTCAGTACCAAAAATAACTAGATCGATGGTCATTGCTGAAATATCAACCATAACACATCTCACCAACGTCTGATATAACTGAGGTTGCTCTACCTTTCTACCATATCTAGGTGTGGTCAATGATACCATAACGACATAGAAAACATAAAACTCATGTACCACTGTCTGGATATATGAACCCAGGGGTATAGTCATCCACCCCAGCTGATACCTATCAAACGTAGCTACAACAATGGCACTCCAACCAACCCAACCAACTCGATCGGTCTCTCCTAATAAATAGTCCTCTTGGGTTAACCGATTTGAGTCACAAATATGTTATGCTAAAAAATAGTCCAAAGTCCCTCTATACACCACCTTGAATTTACCTTATCAATAGGTTTTGTCGAGATGTGTTCAGGGTTGGAAGCCTAATCTGTTTGAGCTGGTGGCTCTGTGCTTGGTGGTAGCACTTGCTGTGAAGTCTGGTTTGTACTCTCCTTAGACTGGTGTACTACAGAAAATGGCTTGGGAAATGGTGCTATGGACTCATCCCTTGACCCTTCCTTAGACTGGGGGGTTCTGTGTGGCTGATGATGGAAGTGACTTAGACTTTACCTCCCCCTCCTTATCATCCTCTCTCCCCTCAGATTGGGGAGAGTATGAAGGTGACATTCTATCCTATTTCATCCTCAGCCTGGGTACTACTATATTTATTTGTGGCTGAGCTCCAGGCTGAGCAAAAGTAGTCCCTTATCCCCACTATGAATGGTCTGCAAGTGGTATGCCTAAGGAAAATTTAATAATAGTCTCAACCAAAATATGTCTTTGGGCTCTAATTCGTGGCCGCATCACTCAGGTCGGGGCTTTTTTGGTTGGGGAAATCAGGTACTGCTCCAGCAAATCACTGCTCTCGAGGTTTTCGTCCCTTTGCCTTAAAGGTTCTTCTTTCTTCTTAGAAGCCTTTGGTGTCATGTGTACCTGAAAAACCAAGTGTTAGTGTCCAAAAGATAGTGAGGGATTGTAAACCTTAAAGAAACACTCAAAATTCAAACACTTCAAATTTTTCCTCAATTTTACATCCCTATAACTTATACTCAGTCCAAACAAGTCCAATATTTGCTCAACTCTTCAATACAAATGCGACATACAAGACTTTTGGGATTCCTCGACCTATTCAAATTCAACTTTCATTTAGGGCATGATAATCAAGTTATAATTCAAGAATAATGCACCTATTTTTGATGTTAGGCTAATTCTAGGATCTCATATATAATCATGTTGATTTCCAGATATTTTGCAAGCAATTTAGATGTACCAATTTACTTATTTTAAGTTTAGCATAATATACTACTACTAAGATCCAAAAAGTTTACCTTTTGTTTCAAGAACCGAAAGTGAAGATTGAAAAAGATGAAGAATCCTAACTTTGATGCACAATACATGAAATTTAGAAAAGTTGGTACCGGGAAAAATTAGTGTTCTTGCCTCATATGTATTTTTGAGGAAGTTAGTAAGTTTGAATTTTAGAGGGAAAGGAAAATTTTGAGGTTTTGTGGAGAAAAATTGGGTTTGGGGGCTTAAATAGCCCCATGGGTCGATTTTGGGTTGGGTTAGGTCGGGGTGGACCCATATTTTAAAAAGAAATTGGTCCAAAAATTTGGCCACTTACGGCACCATTTACGGGCCATAGGTAGGCGCAATTTTTCTGGCCCTTTTCCCGTTCTCTGGACTTATTTCTCAGACACATATTGCACTTCTTTCAAAGTCATAAGTGGTATTTATGACCTCATAAGTATGTTCATATGTTCAAGTCCAGAAAGTCCCTAAAATTCCTCAAAATTTTCTTTTAACATTCAATGCACAACTTACCTGGCCCAAATGGTACTTTTGACCCCCATGAGTGGGTCTAGAAGTCCCCTTACCTAGAATATTATGAATTAAGAAATGTATTACAATGCTCCAAGCCTTTCCTTATGCTACTGTACCTACAGAAAAAAATTATGTGAACACTAAAATTGTGGGTTGCCTCTCACCCAGCGTTTGATCTAACGTCATGGCACAACGTGTCTAAGTTGGTTACTCAGACTTCACCAACAAGACCAAGGGTTGCCTTCCATGCATCGCTTAATTTAATGTTGCTACATGACACAGGTACCTTTATTACTCAAATCCATAAAGGTACTAAAAAAAATAACCTCATGAGTCATCAACACGATGAATAATCGACACCACCCTCATATCGGTTGGCTGCTTTATAGTTCTTTGAATGTTGAATGTGACTTCCTAGTTATTAACTCTAAACTTGAGCTCCTCCTTCTCCATATCAACCATCTCTCTTCCAATGGCCATGAATGGTCTTCCTAATATAATGGACATCTCAAAGTCAACTTCATAATCCCGGATAACAAAGTCGGTCGGAAAAATAAAGTTATCAACTTTCACCAACACATCAAATAATATGCCCATGGGTTTCTTCACTACGCGGTGTGCCAACAAAAACCACATATTTGTCGGTTCTAGAGGGCTTAATCCCAATAATTTGAACATAGCCAATCGCATCAGATTAATGTTGGCTCCCAAGTCACATAACGCTCTATCAAACCTGGATGTCCCAATGGTGCATGGGATCGTGAACGCTCTGGGATCACACTTCTTTTGGGCCAAAGACTTAGAAGTGACCGAACTATAATGGAGAAATCCACCTACATCCTCAAAACTAGCCGCTCTCTTTTTCATCACTAGTTCTTTTATAAACTAGGTATACTCAGGCATCTACTCCAAATCCTCCATGAGAGGGATGTTCAAGCTCAACTCTTTTAGCAAAGTAATGAATTTCTTGAACTTTTTTCTTTCTTCTTCTATTTTAACCTTTGAAGAAAAGGTGGGGCGGTCATGGGATTTTCTTTACTAAAGGCTCATCGACCTTTCCCTTACTTTTAGCCTCATCAACATTACCATCAACACCTGTCCTTTTCTCTGGATCTACATCAGGTGTCTCAACAAGCAAAACACTATCATTTATCGACTCATCAATGACAAACAACGGAGGATTAAGACTAGACTTACTACTACAAGTGGTGATAGCTAGACAATGACCATCATTCTTGGGATTTTGAATTGTATTGCTCAGAAGGGTACCCAGATGCCTCTGATTCAAAGTTGCAGATATTTGCCCAAACCATTATTCTAATTGTTTAATCGCAATTGCATATGATTCAACCTTTTGGGTCAATCCCGAGATATCTCCCTTAATCTCCATAAGGCAAGTTTTTTGACCCTTAACAAGATTGGACAGCATCGCCCCTATTCTTGACTCAGTAACTCAATTGCCCGGTAGAACATACCTATCTCTCTTCTTCTTATAGTCATCCATTCTTCTCCAGTCACTATCACACTCCCTACTGTGATCTCTGTATCTATCTCTGTTATAGTTCCAACTTTAGTTTTCTTAACTCTTGGCTCAAAAACCCTCCAAGTCGTGATCTAGATTCTTAGCCTCCTCTGCTAACTCAGAATCATAAAACTTAGAGGCCTTACCCTATGAACCTACTATATTTACCTTCTTAGAATTCACTGTTAAGAAATTCTTCGTCAGCAACCCAATATCAGTTTAAAGCTATGTAGTCTCTTCTACCATAGAATTATTCACCACTCTATGGTCGCCGGAAGCCCAATGGTATAAGTGCAAAAACCCCTCCCTGTCTTACCAATATGCCACCCTCGATTAGTGAGAGAGATCTGGTCTAGAATATCAGATGCTACATCATAAGCGCATGAAATCTCCTCAAGTGATTGTATCCACCATAGCTCTAGAACTGATGTTCAGGGCTCCATAAAATATCTCAAGCAAGTTCATCCCTGAAATTCAATGATTAGGTACCATGCTTAACTTCTTCTTAAATCAAAACCAAGCCTCATACATCGACTTAGAATGTAGATGCCTGAAGTTATATATCTCAACTTTTAACTGCAACATCCTATAAGGAGGAAAGAAATGGTCTAGAATTGCTGGCGTAACTCATTCCATATGGTAATCGATCTTTAAAAAGTTCCCCTAACTATAATAAAGCTTCTCCAGTCAACGAAAAATGGAACAACCTCAATATGAGTGCCTCCTGATCTACCTTAGGTATGGTATAAGATGTGCAAATCCCAATAAAATTAGCAAAATGCATATTTACATCATTTGTAGCTAAGCCTGGAACCATACCTTTTAAATTTAAGAGCTGGATCATGGCGCTGGTAATGTCAAACTTCACATTAGGGGGGATGATAGATCCTCTCATCCAGCTCAAGGTATCCCATATCCTCATCATCATCATATGGCGGTAAGTACTGGTAAGCTGGGATTACTTGAACTCAAACCAGTCTAGCTGTATTTCCCTTGAGTTCTGCTCAAGGATCTACTCTATGTCTTAGACTTGCTAGCTCTACCTGCTGAGCTAACGAAGGGACTTCTCATCCCTCCTCTAATTAGAAGTAGATGCCTCTGGTAATAACTACTTAATTCTTTAATCAGCAATGTTCTAAGGATCTACTGGAGGAAAGAGAGGTAAACTATGTGTATCATCTTAAACCTTTTTAAGAACATCATCATGAATTGGCTTTGAAATCCTACGAGTCAGTGGTAGGATTCTCTCTGGATTTGAATTCAATAGGTGTAAGGGATTGCCTCTAATCCTTGTGTTAGGAATACACCAGTGTACACCAAACTAAAATAAAAAAACAAAAAAATCAAAAACCAGCAACTTCAATCAACAACTCAACACCGTATTCCCCTGACACTGTGCTAAAATTTTAATGACGCCCAAAGATACACTTCTAAATAAGGCTAATATGGTCAGTATAAAATATAGTAACCCAATAAGGTTGGGTTAGTATCTCAAGGGAATACGTGGAATTATACCTCCCGTTTGCTGGAATCAACGGATAGTACTAAAAGTAAATAGGGGGGTTGGTTGTAAACAATCAAAAACAAACACTAGGCTTGTGTTCCCCCTGGCTTCTAACTCTATAGGTTTCTAGTGCTCAATACAACTATCTAACTATTGTGCATGTAGAATCTGGTAAGTTAGGTATCACCAACCACCTCTCAACACTATTTAGTTTCACTTATCTACTCTCAGTCTCAGAGCATCGCCTTACTAACCCTTTCCTTGGACCCAGTTTCAACTATCTCCTCTTGGTCTCAATTTAATTAGATGTAAGTTAATCGTCATAAGTAGATAATGCAGTAAATTTATTTTAAAAATTAACCCCAAATCACTGTTGTGACCTTATTTTCCCAATATCTACCTCCCTCTCGAGTTCGTAGCGAATACAGAATGGATCCTAACATTTGAAACCGTTAAGAAAGCAATAAGCTCAAATAAAACCATAATACATACAACAACAATAATTTAGAAGGATTGAACATTTTTCCTACTTTATTATTTTGCCAGGGTTCCTACAACCCCAGCTAAGGGAATTAGCAACTCATTCTAATAAAACAATATCAATACAAAACAATCCTAAGATCTAAATCATATCTCCAAATCAAATATATATTTATAAGTATCAAAAGTGCGTAAACTAACTAAAAAACATCAAAAGGGTATATATAGAGTACGAGAAAACCCTAGGAAACCATTCATGAACAAAAGAGAAAAATCAAGGTCGGTGGCCACTTACTAGGGCACCTATGGACCGTAGGTGGTCCCATGTAACTACCCCTTCTCTAAAATCTCCTGAAAACTCTCTGTATTTTGCTCCTCTAACACTTACTCTGGCACCTATAGAATGTAGGTGGCCTTCGTCAGTAGCAGGTTCTTCATTACTCATCTTTTGAGCCTCTGGACTTCACTTTCTAACACATACTCTGGCACCTACACCTAGTAAGTAGTACCTACGGGCCATAGGTTCCTACTTTAGTGGACCAAAACTTCATCTTTCACTCTTTTTCTCTGGAATGGTTCCAAAACCTAATTTCCTGCAAAATATAACACAAAACACATCATATCTAACCAAAAAACCGAAGTAACTTGCATATTTTCATCATTTTAAGCATTGAAAGTTCTATAAAATCATAGCATATCAAAGAGTGAGGAGGATCATGCCAATCACCTTCGAATTGTGTTTCAGACTCTTAAGGACCAAAAATTATATGCAAAGTTTTTTAAGTATGAATTTTTGTCAAGTGTTGTGACCTTTCCTGGGCATGTTGTTTCTAGAAAGGAAATCAAGGTGGATCAATAGAAAGTTGAGATTGTTAATAAGTGTCCTAGACCCATGACTCCAACTGACATTAGGAGCTTTATGGGTTTGGCAGGATACTATAGGAGGTTTATGGAGATTTTTTCATCTATTGCTGCCCCGCTGGTGAAGTTAACTCAGAAAAGGTTAAATTTTTATGTTTCAATGCTTGTGAGGGTAGTTTTTAGAAGTTGAAGGATAATTTGACTTTTGCTCAAGTTTTGATCCTGCCTGAAGGTACAAATGGGTTTGTTATATGATGCAATCCGTATAGGACTATGTTATGTCTTGATGAAACATGGTAAGGTTGTGGCCTATTCTTCCAGGCAACTTAAGGTTCATGATAAAAATTACCAAACTCATACTATAGAGTTGGCGGTTGTGGTTTTACTTTGAAGATTTGGTACCATTATATGTATAGGGTGTATGTGGACATTTATTCAGACCATAAGATCTTGCAGTATATATTTATACAAAAATAATTGAATCTCAGACAACGGTGATGACTTGATCTACTTAAGGATTATGACATAAGCCTTCACAACCATCCAGGTAAAGCTAATGTTATTGTTGATGCTCTTAGCAAGTTATCCATGAAGAGTCTGTCTCATGTTAATGAGGAAAAAAGAGGGTTGGTGAAGGATATCCACAGGTTGGCTAATTTTGGAGTTTATCTCTTGGACTCTGAGGATGGGAGAGTAATTGTACAAGAAATGGTTAAATCATCTTTTGGTGCTGAGGTAAAGTAGAAACAAGTATTGGATCCTATACTTATGCAGATCAAGGATGATGTGAGTCAACAAAAGGTTATAGCATTCAAGATTGAGGGAGATAGCATCTTGAGGTATTAAGGAAGGTTGTGTGTTCCTGATGTAGATGGGTTGTGGGAAAAATTTTTGATTGAGGCTCATGAGTACAAGTATATAGTTCATCCGGGTTCAACTAAATTGTACCATGATATGAAGAAAATATACTAGTGGAATAATATGAAGAAAGATATGGCAAACTTTGTCGCTAAGTGTATGGTTTATTAGCAAGTCAAGGTTGAGCACTTGAGGCCAAGTGTAATGTCCCAAGAGATAGAGTTGCCCATGTAGAAGTGGAAGATGATCAATATGAACTATGTTATGGGTCCTCTGCGATCTCGCAATAAGTATGATTCTATTTGGGTCATTGTGGATAGGATGACTAAGTCTACTCACTTTTTTCCTGTAAGGACTAAACTACCTAGGAGAGGATTATGCTAAGTGGTTCTTCCAGGAGGTAGTTAAGTTGTGTAAATCATTGGCATCTATCATTTCAGACCAGGGTACACAGTTCTCTTCTCACTTCTGGCATTCGTTTTAGAACTCAGGTAAACCTTAGCACTATTTTCCACCCTCAAATGGATGGAAAAGTGGGGCATACTAATCATACTTTGAAGGATATGCTAAGGGACGGTGTGATTCACTTTAAGGGTAGTTAGGTTGACCATTTGCCTCTTATTGAGTTTTTTATAATAATAGTTACCATTCTAGCATTCAGATGGCTCCTTTCGAGGATATTTATGGTAGGAGGTGATTATAAAAAAACTTAAGACTGCTCAGAGTTGTGAAAAGTCTTATGCAGATATGAGGCAGAGAGGGTTGGAGTTTAAAGTAGGTGATTGCGTATTCTTAAAGGTTTCTTTTATGAAAGGAGTCATGAGATTTGGGAAGAAGGGGAAGCTCAGTCCCCGTTATATTGGTCCATACTAGATTATAAGGAGAGTTGGGAATGTCACTTATGAGTTAGATTTGCCAGCAAGTTTGGCCTCTATTCATCCTGTTTCACATGTGGCTATGTTGAAAAAGTGTGTGGGTGATCCTTCTTTGATAGTTCCAGTTGAGGACATTGGCGTTTCTGATTCTTTATCTTATAAGGAAGACTCGATTGAGATATTTGATAGGCAAGTTCATAGATTGAGGACAAAGGATGTAGCTTCGGTGAAGTCCCTTTAGAGGATTTTAAAGGTAGAAGAAGATATATGGGAAACTAAGGAAGATATGAAGGCTAAGTATCCGTTCTTGTTCTCCATTTTAGATGAAAATTCTTAAGGTATATTTCGCATTCTCCCTCTCATCGTATTCTGAATTTTTCCTTGGATTCTACTGTGTTATTTCTGTTGTTGTGCTAAAAATATCCTAACTCCTTATTCGGGGATGAATTATCCTAAAAGGGATAATATAAGACCCCGCAAACTTTTGATAATTTTTATTTCAACCCTCTCGGGTGCGTAATGTTAAATTTTGACTTGAATTATGTTAAGGGATGTTAAAAGGGCGTTTTGAAAAACTTTTGATTAGAAGGGGTTTCGGGCTATTTTGGGACTCTGAGGCAGTAAGCCTCCACGATAGTGGTGTGCCACGCCAATTATCTCCATGATAAGGGCGTTACACGGAGGCTAAGCTCCGTGATAGAGGCGTGCTACATCGCTATGTAATTGTCGTCCAATTTTTTTCTTCACTTGGGGTTAGTTTTTTTTAATCCTTTTACCCCTTGTACGACTTTTAAACACCAAATAAACCCCTTTCTTCAGTTTTCAAAGATAAAAGTTTATTCTTTTTCTCTAACTCCCAACTCAAGAAAACTCAAGAATTTTTTAAGAAATCACTACTTCGGGCTCCAAATTTTTAATTGTATTCAATTTCAGGCGGCATTTATTTACTCATTATTCATGTGATTTTAAGTGATGGGTTTGGAACTGGGTTGAAGGCTTTTGATGATTATTACTTAAATTATTTTTCCCATAATTTAAATGTGTTGTTTATGCTACCATTAATGGTTTTTAGGGATGAATGGGTGCATTGTTATGGGGATTAGAATGGGGCACTTAGGATTTCCCAAATTGATGAAAATTTAGTTTGATAATGGCATTAACCTCAACACATCTTTATAATTTTTGTTTTGGCTATGTAATTTACATTAGCGTCACGACCCAAACCAGTGCCCTAGCCGTGACGAGCATCTCGAACTATGAAGGCCCGGACACCCCCTTCTAACTTGTAATCACATACACTGTTCATAAAAAAAATAATGCGGAAATATATACTGAAATGGAAACATGGTCATTAAATCTAAATTCAAATCATAATGAAAGCTGCAATTCAAAAAACCATCCGAACGATCTCTGACTTAGTCTGTGAAATCTATACTATATGCAAAAATCCAACTGTCTGAAAACTGGAACAAGGCCCCCAGTAGACCAAAACATACTAATGATAAATGACTGAAGTATCTAGGCCTTCTGAAACATAGAAGGATCACCACGGGACTCTGCACTTCTGCCTGGAGAAAATATACTGCTTATCGGGACCCCTAGATTGAGCCTCAGAACCTGGAAGGGAGGGGGGTCAATACGAATATACTGGTACGCGAAGAAATCCAAAATAAAGCTTGTTTATAAATAAAATAGTTGAGATCTAGTAAAAAACATCATGAAAGATATAATTTCAAAACACATGGGCATTTTTGAAAACATAAAACCTTTCTGTCAATGAAATTCTATTCTTCGTATTACTTCTGAGTTAGGTGACACTCCCCTACAAGTCTGATAGTCCACGGGCTATATGGAATCCTCCAATGACTCCGCAGGAAAGCCCTCAACCCAAGTGTGCCACAAGGGTTGGAGTGTCTGAGTCTAATACGCCACAGGGCACTAGGCCAGCGTAAAATAATATACCCGGATCGACAAATCACGGATTTAGGCAATGAGTTGTCTGAACTCGTGCCTTCTTCGGGAAACTACCTAAGCTCTCTTTATTCCCAATTTTAGCCTGTTCTGAAACATGCATCATTCTAGTTTCAAAATCTGAATATCTGATTTCAAACATGCATTTTATTCTATTCTGAATTAACATGGCATTATCTATGTTGGTGTCGTCACACCAAGACTTGTAAGTCCTATTTCTGAGTCATAATGCATCATGCATCATGCATGATTCTTTCATCAATAACTCAATTCAGACCACCCAAACATGTAAGTAGTATAAGAGATTTCATGTTCCGAAAGTACAAGTCAAAAATATGCCAGGATTATCATTCTTTCAATAACAATGTGGTGGTCCTGAAATCTTTGTAAAACCATGGAACTCTTTCCATTAGATATTTATATTTAATATTTATCAATACAAACAACCCTCTCTTTTGATTCAAAAATCATATTCACGTCATAGTATAAATTAATACATTTGTATCATGCTTTTCAAGATGCATTTTAAAACAATCCATATCATATGAAAACTGGGATAAATCATATCAAAAAAGGGATTTCATGTGAGTCATGCTCTCAATTCAAACATCACATTAAAACACATACATACATATACATAGGATTTTAAATCACTTTGGGGGAAGGCCTAAAGACCAAACAATATTAATTAAAGCATCTAAAATATGCTAGTAATGGTAAAATTCAAACCCTTTCCGTAAAATCATAATTTCTAAATTTTTAGCATGAATTAAAGAAGGTTTCTTTGCCCATAAAATTTTAGAAAAACCTCACGTACCTTAATTTATGACTCTTGAATGAACTCGTGCTTTAGGGATGTTATTCGAACAATTGATGGGTGCTTCTTGTAGCCCTCGCAATGGAGATTCCGAATCTCGAAGAATTATTGAAAATCCACGGTGAAATCTTAAGATATTTTGATCTTTGGGTTGAAACCCTAAGAAGTGTTCTTGGTGATTTTGAGAGAGAATGACCTTATTTTGGTGTTTGGGGAATTTAATCCCGTGTTATGGCTTAATGGGGGGGGGATACCACTTTTGACCTTAACAATACAAAAAAAGAACTTGGAAATTGGGTGCGTGCGACAAAGCGTGCGTCGCACACTAATCACACGATGCTACTGTCTCAGTCACGAAAATGGCCATAACTTTTTGCTTGGGTATCGTATTTTGGTCAAATTGGTATCGTTGGAAATATAATTTGAAGAGATTTCATTTGATATATAGTAGGCCCTCTAATTCGTTATATAGAAAGAGTTATGGTCGATTAAAGTTGACCTAAGTTTCGACGCTCACTCAAACTCGAACGATAGGAAAGCTTTCAAATCGTCCTTGAGTTAGGGGACCTCTATGATCTCAATTCATGCTCAAATAGGTTCCCACACTACATAATTGATTAACATGCCAAATTTGCATAGGATTTATGGCTTTTGGATCTTCTACGCATAGAAATAACGGTTTTCGTTCTAGCCCAAAATGTGGGGTGTTACATTATCTCCCCCTTGGGATCATTCGTCCCCGAATGATGGGTAGGAACATTGAAGCTTAAAGGTATGGAATAATGCGGACATGATGTGTCTTCTAAGAAAGGATATAACTGATCTGAAAAATTTAAACTTCTATCATGAAACTGAATTCTGAGCTGATTTGCCCTTACTTGTTTTAAGGAGCTGATTCATGCTGAGAGTTTAGGATTCCCCCATGAAGTGTTTATGCTCAAATCACACACATTGGATTTGGAAGTGATAACTTATGTAAGTACGAATCATGAGGCAACAAGATTTAGATCATACAAAGGTATTATACTGAGCTAAAATAGCTGGAAAAAATTGAGATTATGTGTTGAACTCTTATGAACTGAGTCATGACTAAATAACTGAATCTGAAACATAATGCTTGGACTGAACTAAGTTCGCAACTTACACGGAATAGATTATCTTTTGGGATGGTCATACGCATTAGACTTCGGATAGTAGGACTGGGTGAAAAGGTGAAAAACCACAGTAACTTGTCTGCCTGACTGTTAAACTGAATTATACTGGACACTTATACTTAACTGGAGTATCTCTTCAACACTCTTTCTAAAGAAGTCCTAGTAGCATTTGGGAGCAAAGAATCTCTGATATGAGTTATACAAGACATCCAACTAAGGAATCACAACAATGACACTACTCTATATCATGGAATATAGACATATAACTCGTAGACTAGGATAGAATTACCAAACATTAGGCAATGCAACTTCTTCCTTTCAAGATTAGCCACATTTCTAAAATACTCTCTCAACTATACTTTCCCCTTAAACACCATTCTCATTGATTCCACTTATTTTTCTTACATAGCCGCAAATGTTTCCATCTACTAATGTCTAAACTGAACTAAATCCCCTCATCATCTTCAAGCCTAACTCAAAATCACAAGACCCACCACATAATACTGTAGTACTAGTCTGAATCATGAATTCAGTACACCCTGCATTTCACAATTCCTCATCTCTTGCATAATTCTTATTGCCACTCCAGTAATCACCTTCAACTTTATATTAAACATTCACAAACACTCAAAGCATCCATCCATATGTATACAAACATGACATTCAAGCCTATCTTCATACCCACATATGCACTTCTAAACAAACACTCATAAAGCATCTTTCTCATATTCTCTAATACTTCTATCCTTAACAACTTCCCTGCACTATTTAGATGATACACATAAAATATCTTCAACTAACCAAGCCATACACGAAGCTTCACCTCAAAATTCTTTCAATTTATAGACTTACATAAAACAAGCACATAACAATTTTTCCCAAATATAACACCAAAAACTTCAACTAACCTTGACATGTATTGAAGACTTGGCCTCAATCTTACCCCACAATTACTGCCTTAACTCAAATAAGCACACAACCATCTTTCATCAACAAGAACTGTTTACTCTTTCCCATCTAGACAATTGTTCATCATTACTATCTCGACCTAAGGGAAAAGGTCACTGAAAAATTAGAATATCGGGATTCGAAACATGAGGGGAGTACTAAGCATAACTTGATACCCTGCTGAGGCATGAGGAATAGAGCACTTACAGCATGGACTCATTAAAGAGATCTAATCTGAGGACGTACCTAATATAAATCTGAATTTTCACTGATCATTAAGAGTATCACTTGTGCACAAGATTCATGAACTGTAGACCTGAATTTTTGGAATTCATAACTTACGAAAAGAGATTCTGACTGCTGAACAAACTAGGAACTCATCATATTAGGAATAGGAGAGTACATGATTCCTTATTATATGTATGAACACGATCTATGATAATGAAGCTGAAACATAAAGCATGAGTATGTATCGTAATAACTGAAGTAAACTGCTGAAATAAGAATAGATGGAGCATCATTCTTTCTCACGGCCAATTCCACAACTTATTGACACATCTATTAGCATCTGAAAACTTGACTTGGTTACTCGTTCTGTCATCTCCCCCTTAGATTTAAGCCATTACTCTAAGTCTGTGAACTGCTATATACACTTTGGTATAAACTGAAATCACTTTACTCTAGAGTCGGGGATATAACAATACACATAAAACTAAACTTACCTTGTAAGACTATATCTTCATGTATAACAACCAATGCTAATACCTCCTTCTAAGATTCAACCCTTAGGTTTCTATAGCCCCAAAAGTCATCATATAATAGCTTAAACATTCACCAACTTAGATTTTTCTAACACTAAACATGGATATCTTCAAACCTTTTACGGACCATACCACTTCGGTCATAGTCTACCAGCATCATGCCTGCAAACTTATATTTCTAAACCATGAGAATCAAGATTATACAAAAGGCTCAACATCATTAGTCATAACTCCATAACTTAGCTATCAAGAACATCACATATTATTTAAATAGTGTTTGTCCACCTAGAAACTCAACGGTACTACTAACCACACAACATGCAATGATCCTTGAAAATAATGCAGCCCCAGAGCACCTTGGGCGTACTTTTACATCATACTTACAATATCAGACTTGATTACGAATCAAATAAACTTAAGCTCTTATATACACTGTTCAAGCCTACTAGATCACTTTCACACAACTAACACCCACCATATCAATTCATTATATCAACCTTGATCACCATCTACTATTCCAACTTAGTATCTAGTTCTGGCTATGATGAACCACAACTTCAGACAATTTTCTTACATGCCAAACATCTGAAAACATTAATCCGCCAAAACTTCATAACAGTAAGGATCAATCACAATCCTATGATCTATCTTATTTAAAATCCATTAACACATCCTCTTTCTACGTATCATTACTATCTACCCCTTTCATACAGCTAAACTTAGTTCATAGCTCTATAAGTCCCAACTAAACTTCCTCTTGCAACCTCAGGGGCATCTAAATTAACATCACTCATCCACCAAGTACCTTCATCAATAACCTAAAATTTTCTTGCATGACAAATACCGTCAACAACTCTTTTCATACTTCAAGTATAGAACAATTCACCTTAACTAATAACTCTTTATCTACCTTACCTTCTACTAAACTAACACACAGGGATGTATCACTTCATTACCAACTCAATGTCATGCAAAAATATTCAGCCATACATATATTCAATAAATCACCCTACCACTTTTCTTGCCATTACGCCACTAAACTCCAGTTCCAACCAACATAAGAATAACAAGATGAACAACAAGTTGCTAGTGAATCAAAATAGACCCCACATGGCTCCACTAGACTTTGATTTTGTATTTTTGATCAAGAAATGAGATGAATGACAAGGCAACTATGCTAGTTAATCGAAAGAGCCCCACACGACTTCACTAGACATTCAGTTTCAACAACACAATGATAACAAGATTACAAGAGATAAAAACTTGACACACAACATTCAATGATCTAAGAATACACATCTTACTCTGTATAAATAAAAAAAAATCTGAGTCAAACACTTCCCTCACAGACTACCATACAATCCACACATGCTACTAGCTACCACATTAGTCTATCACTAAAAAATGGTAAATCATTCTCAAGCATTAGTTATTCAACTAAACACATTTATCTACACAAAAGTCACCCTCACTCTAATTTCTAACCTTGCGACTTCACATCACCAACTTCTTGATCCAATATCACTACCAATAGGTCATGACACCGACACTTTAACTTATACTACTACTCGGGTGGAAATACAGTTCCAACATTCTGCTACACATCATTCCCCCTGAAGCATGACGTCTACAACATAAATTTTAAAAAGGACTGAATATACTTAATACTGCAGGCTGAAAAGTACGATTTCATCAAAATCAAAGTTCACACTAGAATCAATACACCTTGGAGAACTAACAGACTCTTCTCAAGTCCTTGCACAAATTTTAAACTCTTATATGGCTTAATCAGAAAGGACCATACCGTTTAGACTCTAAACTTCTGCACTTGAATCACCCCAATAATGAGACATATCTGAGCAAATCAAAGTAAAGAAAGAATTGGGATGACTTTACTTCCGTACGGGCGACATCATAGCACGAATTAGAGTATGTAAGAGAAACATTCTAACTCCATAGCTACTTCTTCAGGAAACTACCTAAGCTCTCTTTATGCCTAATTTTAGCCTGTTCTGAAACATGCATCATTCTAGTTTCAAAATTTGAATGTCTAATTTCAAACATGCATTCTATTCTGTTCTGAATTAACATGGCATTATCTATGTTGGTGTCGTCACACCAAGACTTGTAAGTCCTATTTCTGAGTCATAATGCATCATGCATCATGCATGATTCTTTCATCAATAACTCAATTTAGACCACCCAAACATGCAAGTAGTATAAGAGATTTCATGTTCCGAAAGCACAAGTCAAAAATATGCAAGGATTATCATTCTTTCAATAACAATGTGGTGGTCCTGAAATCTTTGTCAAACCATGCAACTCTTTCCATTAGATATTTATATTCAATATTTATCAATACAAACAACCCTCTCTTTTGATTCAAAAATCATATTCATGTCATAGTATAAATCAATACATTTTGTATCATGCTTTTCAAGATGCATTTTAAAACAATTCATATCATATGAAAAATGGGATAAATCATATCAAAAGAGGGATTTCATGTGAGTCATGCTCTTAATTCAAACATCACACTAAAACACATACATACATATACATAGGATTTTAAATCACTTTGGGGGAAGGCCTAAAGACCAAACAATATTAATTAAAGCTTCTAAAACTTGCTAGTAATGGTAAAATTCAATTCCTTTCCATAAAATCATGATTTCTAAATTTTTAGCATGAATTAAAGAAGGTTTCTTTGCCCATAAATTTTTAGAAAAACTCCACGTACCTTAATTTATGACTCTTGTATGAACTCGTGCTTTAAGGATGTTATTCGAACAATTGATGGGTGCTTTTTGTAGCCCTCGAAATGGAGATTCCAAATCTCGAAGAATTATTGAAAATTCATGGTGAAATCTTAAGATATTTTGATCTTTGGGTTGAAACCCTAAGAAGTGTTCTTGGTAATTTTGAGAGAGAACGACCTTATTTTAGTATTTGAGGAATTTAATCCTGTGTTATGGATGAATGAGGGGAGGGATACCACTTTTTACCTTAAAAATGCAAAAATAGAACCTGGAAATTGGGTGCGTGCGACAAAGCATGCGTCGCACGCTAATCGCGCGATGCTACTGTCTCAGACACAAAAATGGCCATAACTTTTTGCTCGGGTATTGGATTTTAGTGAAATTGGTATCGTTGGAAAGATAATTTGAAGATATTTAATTTGATATATAGTAGTCCCTCTAATTAGTTATATACAAAGATTTATGATCAATTGATGTTGACCCAAGTTTTGACGCTAACTCAAACTCGAACGATAGGAAAACTTTTAACACGTCCTTGAGTTAGGGGACCTATATGATATCAATTCATGGTAAAATAGGTTCACACACTACATAATTGATTATCATGCCAACTTTTCATAGGATTTATGGCTTTTGGATCATCTACGCATAAAAATAACGATTTTTGTTCTAGCCCAAAATACGGGGTGTTATAATTAGTTAACTTACCTTTGAAACATTGTGTTTAATCAAAGGATAATGGAAAGTAAAAATGGTTTCTAAATGCCCTTGGTGGCTATGGTTTTGGAATTTGAATGGAACTTGAGAATCAAACGGTTAAATGGACTGGTTTGGCATAATTGAATTAGCTTGCAAGAAAATTACTATGACGATACCGTATTGGAAAATGCCTTAATAAATGACTCCTTGGTTAATGATTGGGTTTATGTGAAATGTTTTAGTTTGGGCTTAAATGAAATTGTGTAGCTTATCGTGAAGATGTAGTCTCGGAGGGACCAATAATAAAATCACGTTTGCCGGCGTAGGGGTATATATGACCATGTGTCTGAATACACACTATATTTTGGATGGATATCTCCTTGGTGTCTTTAGCCTTTCCTCGATTCGTGCGGTTAACACGCACTGAACCTTCCAGCATGGGGAGCTAGACCCATATAGCCCGTGGGTGCCTTTAGGACGAAACGAGCTACATAGTTCAGGCTACTTGTTTAAACTCTCATGTTGATGACCCTTGTCCCTATACCGGCATCCTTTATATGTATGTATAAATATTGTGCATGTAGTTTTTGGATAGTTTTTAAAATGACATTATTTTATCCTACCATCCTGAGTTACATGTCAGTGCTTGCCCCACTGACCGTTCCTGGATGCTGCATCATTTTATAATGTAGGTTTCAAGGGTTTTTTTGTTGCTCATGTGCAGCATTAGGTGGTCTGATACTCTTGTGGATATGTTGTGAAGTGGTGAGCCTCCATCTTTCGGAAGGCCCGGTTATTTCACTTGTTTACTTTATTTCTTGGTATTTCTTTTTGGATTATTTTTGGTTATATTCAAGGGGATGTACTGACTTAGTTTAGTATTCTAATTTTAGAGATTTTTGTCTACAAGTATTGGGTTGTTTATTTATTTTGATTCTTAGAATTTTTCGTTGACTATATATCCTTCTTTGTTAGATTCCGATGTATTTATTTGTTGTGTTCTAAAGGTTAGGCTAATGGGGTGGTCTCCGGACCATGGTGGGCTTGATATACCCGTAACGACTAGGTTCTAGTTTGGGTCGTGACAAAAATATTACATCTATTGAACTTATTGCTTCATCATAAGTTTTAGGGTCTTCTTCTATTAAGTAGATAGACACTAATTCATCATTTAAAGTATCAATGTCAAAATCCTCAGTTAAGAAGGTGGTGATAAAATCTTGATCAAAAATAGTCTTAGTTCTATATCTTTTACTCCTTCTAAGTTCATTTTCAAGCTCATTAGCAATAACATCAAATGTAGGCATAACATGAGACTTAAGAGTCATTGATATAGAAGTATTATTTTGAACATCACTAGGAACAACATTTTTCAAAGGAAAAACATGCTCAAAAAATTTTGCATCTCTAGATTCACAAATAGAATAATCATTTAATGACATAAATTTGTATGCAACACTATTTTGAGCATAACAATAAAGACAATGTCAAAAGTCTTAGAGCCTATATTTACCCATCTAAAATCAGGTAGACCAACCTTATTTAAACACCCCCACACTTTCAGAAATTTCAAGTTAGGGGCAAACCCTTTCTATACCTTATATGAGGTCTTGTATAATTTTTTTATGAGGGACTCTATTAAGAATATAGAATACAGATAAGGTAGCTTTCCCCACATATAGTTAGGTAGACCCGAGCTTAAAAACATAGAATTCATCATTTCCTTAAGAGTTCTATTCTTTCGTTCAGATACACCATTTTGTTGGGGAGTATAAGGAGCACTAAACTCATGGATAATATCATTTTTCTCACAAAAATCTTCTAAAGTTTTAGTACTATATTCACCGCCCCTATCAGATCTAAATCTCTTAATTTTCATGCCTAATTGATTTTCTACTTCTGCTTTGAATTTTAAAGGCATACTTTCAACCTCATCTTTAGACTTAAGGAAGTATACTTTAGTGTACCTAGAAAAGTCATCAACAAAAGTAATGTAACACTTCTTTCCACATTTGCTGATAGTAATCTTAAAATCTGCTAACTCTGAATGTACTAGTTCAAGCAATTCAGTCTTTCTACTAGTAATATATTTAAAAGGTTTCTTTGCATGCTTTGCTTCTACACACATGGGACATTTAGAAATGTCATCAAAATATACTGCAGGAATTAAATACATTTTTCTAAGTCTTATGATAGAAGCAATATTAACATGACCTAGTCTACCATGCCACAAATTAATAGACTCAACAATATAAGCAGAATTAGAAATATTTGCATTATTGACAGTCTCTTGAACAATGTTTAGTACAAATAAGCCTCCACTAAGGTATCCCTTCCCAACAAAGTATCCTCCAAGAGAAATAATTATTTTATCAGCTTCAAAAACAAGTTTAAGGCCTACCTTGTTGAAAAGTACCTCAGAAACTAAGTTTCTACTCGACAAGGAAACATACAGAACATTGTTCAAGGCTAATATTTTTTCAAAAGTTAATTTAAATAAAAAAATTTCTTTACTCATAACTCTAGCAGTAGTGAATTTACTCATGTAGACACACTCCCCATTGGTGAATTCCTCAAAGTCATGGAATAACTCTTTGTTGGCGCAGAAATGCCTTGAAGCGCCTGTGTCCAACACCCAGTTAGTCTTATTAGCCACCAGATTCGCCTCAACGACAATTGCAGTGAACACTTCATCACCCTCCGTAAGATAAACTTGGTCATCATTTTTTCCTCCTTATTTTGAGTTTTGCAAACTATCCCTTATTTCTTTAGTATAAATGTGAGTAACAAATAAATCAAATAAATTATTAGTCATATGACTCAATAAATGTCCTTTAGCAATTTTGCAATACTTTTTAAACTTCTTTTTAGCAAATTCATTAACAATCGTAATAGTGTTAGAACCAGTAGCAATGCTAGAACCACCATTAAACAAAATATAATCAACTTCTAATTGTTCTAAGAAAATCAGAAGTCTTTGTGACCAACATTTAAAATTATTTTCATCCAATGACTCAAGTTTTGACAAATCAGAAAAAGTTTTGTTCAAAGAAATAGCCATTTATCAATATTGTATGTAAGTAAATCACTTTCAAATTATTGAAAAAATACTATAATATTGATATGAAACTGAAATTTATAATAGTAAGAGAATAGTCACAAATACTGTGTTGTGGCAAGCCACTATCTTGAAAACGATTTCAAGCCTGACTCCGGTGCAAATTCTTCTAGCCGGTCGCTCCCCAAGGTTCCATAGTTACTGCCAAACACGTGCATTCGTGGCTGAAAATTTGGAGGTTGTCCAAATCAATTGCTCAAAAGTTGCCAAAGAATAGTAAGCCAAGATTGAGACAGAGAATTGATGAAGGGGAGAAAGTATTTTGTTTTCTATATTTTTTACATCTTTTGTTCTCAAATGATGCTCCTTAAATAGGTATATTTACGTTTCATCCATCAAAAGAGTAAATGAAAACAAACAGAGTTAATGTACGCAATGTAACATTACTCTTAAATTAATGACAAAATCATAAAGGCTAGTAACTTTCAAGACTTTTGAATGTCTCTTCATTCTCAAAGTTATATTTATAAGAAACCGTCATTTGAATGAATGTATAATATTTATGAAGTAGTAACTCTCCCTTCCTACAAACTCTTATGACTTATGTATATCTATACTGATTTATTACAGGGAGTTACAAGAGTTTCTTTATCTTTGCATTAATTAAGAAGGAATTATCCTTCAACAATGACTGAACTGAAGTTGAACTGTGTCATTATAAAGTGTTCTGCGGTAAAGCCTGAATTTATGACGGAAAAAGAGACTGAATTTTGTGTGTGTGGGGGGGGGGGCTTGGATCTAGAGCTTTTGGAGAGAAAAATATAATTTTTGTTAAAATCGGTAAATAAAATATAAGATATGAAAATTATTTATATTTTCAAGACTTTGAAGCTATGGTACAAATCTTTTTAGACTTTGCGGTGGAGACTTCAATTTTTTCAAGACTTCAAGAAATAAAGTAGACAACTTTTAAAGTCTATTTGCTAATGCCATTAAATGGTATCTCTTTTATCAATTAATCAAGACTTGTGACTAATTATAAATTGACTTTTAAAAATGGCTTTTTCTTTTTAACCATGTCGCCCTTATAACTACGTCAATTTGTTCTTTTTCCTTTTGTGATACTTCAACAACTTAAAAGATTCAAGAGGAAAAGATAAAAAATACGCCCCTACCCCCTACATGTATTAAATAAAGACAACTCAAACAAAGTAAATCATTTCTCATAAGAAATAGAAAATCACAAGAATTTTTTTTTTTTTGTTTGTTTAATGTGCTCACTTTGTATAATTTTTTTACGCTCTAGAGTAATGCTCAAATTTTAAGATTGTAGAAATGATAATAACATATCAGCTGCCTAATTCTAGGAACACTAGATCTTCATCTATTAATCTAAAAGTAATCATGTTTTTTTTCAATAGCACTCACTCGGAAAAAACCTTTAGCGTCATTTTTTATTTATCAAATATTAACAAATAAATACAAAAATCATTTATTTTTCAAAATTCTTTTAAAAATATTTCAGGTGAATTTTTCTTCTTAATATCTAATAGACTACATATATAATTATTAAATACATCTGGGTTATTCTGTAATTAGTTATTCTTCAGTTCTCTATATATACAGCTGTAACCCCTTCAATATTAATGAGATCAATTATTTATTAAATCTGTATCATGGTATCAGAGCTAGGGTTTCTTCTTCCGCCCAAACCCTAATCTCTCCTCTTTTCCGACGTGTGTGCGCCGCCGCCACCGTCTACACCACGCCGCACGGCCTCCCTCCTCCGCCGTAGGTCGGCGCCATGGACAAGGTTATTGATCCTCTGTCAAAATTACCGTCTGGAGTAAAATTACTGCTCAGGAATCTCCACAATCTCATCCCCGAAAAATTATCTGACAACAACTACCCGGCCTGGGCACTTAACGTCCGCACCGCCCTCGCAGCCAACTTGCTGCTCGGATGGATTGACGGTGCGGAGAAGCCGCAGCCCGAGACAGCCGAGAAGGACGGCGTCAAGCTCCCAAATCCCGACTACCTTCCGTGGATGATCGTAGACACTCAGATCCGAGCCTGTCTTCTCGCAGTTATTAGCCCCTCTGTGCACAAACACGCCCGGGGTTTTCTCACATCGGCTTCACTTTGGGACGCACTAGCCACAAGGTACAACTCTGTGTCCACGGCTCATATTTTTCAGTTGCGTGACAAATTGCATACTCTTCGGAAGGGAACGAAGACGATGACTCAATACCTTGATGATGTGGCCTCTATTCTGTCTGACCTAGATGCTGTGAACGAGATTATTCCTGAACGAGACGTGGTGAATGCCGTGATACGTGGTCTTCCGGCTGGCTATTCCTCTCTCAAACAGCATATTCGCCTCTCGCCTGTCGAAATCACTCTGAATCAACTGTCTGGATGGCTTAATGCAGAAGAATTGAATCTAGACATGGAACACAAATTACTGCTCGGAGAAGCCAGTTCCACCCCTGGCGTCACGGCTCTTTACTCGGCTGGCAGCGGAGGCTCGACCAGGGGTCGCGGTGACGATCGCCGTAACCAAGGGCGAGGCAGCGGCGGCGGTGACCGTCGAAACACCGGGCAGCAAGGCAGAGGCGGGCCTCCACCGAGGGACGGCTTCCAGTCAGGCCGCGGACAGGGACGAGGAAACCAGCGGATGCCCACACGAGATCTTCCGACGTGCCAAATTTGTGCTAAACGGGGCCATTCTGCGGCTAATTGCTGGTATCGTTATGATGACTCGCAGAATGTAAATAGCCAGTCCGGAGGATCAAGGGCGATGCATGCGTCCACAAACGCTCAATCTGGCGATTGGTATCTAGACACAGGTGCTAACACCCATGTGACGTCGGATTATTCACAACTTCAAGCTCCTCATCCGTATCATGGCTCAGAAACTATTACAGTAGGCAATGGTCAATCCCTTCCCATCACAAACACCGGCTCTGGGTATGTCTATACCCCAAATGGTAAATTTCATCTCTCAACCCTTCACCACGTCCCTTCCCTCACATCCAATCTTTTATCTGTTTATCGCTTTACTAAAGAAAATAACTGCACCCTCATTTTTAATGACACCAATTTCCAGATAGTGGACAATACCACGAACCGGGTGCGGTACACGGGCCGCTGTGAGCATGGGCTATACACTCTTCCATCCAGGTCTCCGTCTGTTGTGAGTCAAGCCATTCTCTCGTCAACCTGGCATCGCCGGCTTGGGCACCCATCATCCGCCATCACCAAATCCATTTTATCTTCCTTAGGTTTTAATTTTTCAGAAAAATTACATTGCGAGTCCTGTTCAGTGTCTAAATCTTGTCGTTTACCTTTTTCACTGTCTGAACACAAGGCCACTGCGCCATTTCAATTAATTCATTCTGATGTTTGGGGTCCAACCTCAGTTCCTTCTGTTCAAGGTTTTCGTTATTATATCTGTTTTGTTGATGATTACAGTAAATTCACTTGGCTTTATCCTCTGAAATTTAAATCCGAAGCTTATACTATTTTTGTAAACTTTGACCGAATGGTTCAAAATCAATTTAATGCCAAAATCAAAATTTTTCGAAGTGACAATGGCAAAGAATTTGTCAACAATGCATTTGGTGTTTTTCTTCAAAATCTAGGGGCTCTTCATCACACTTCATGTCCATATACCCCTGAACAAAATGGCGTTGCTGAGCGCAAACACCGTCACCTAATAGAAACAGTTGTTGCGCTCCTCCATGATTCCACCTTACCTGTTTCCTTTTGGGTTGATGCCCTTGCTACTGCCAACTACCTCATAAATCGCATGCCCACTCACACTCTCTCCAACTCCACTCCATATGCCCGTCTCTACAATCATCCACCCGACTATATCCATCTCCGCCCGTTTGGGTGTCTAGTTTATCCCTGGTTGCGTCCGCACACTCAACATAAACTTCAACCTCGGTCCACCCCCAAACGCAATCTTTAACTTAAAAGAAAATGAATACAAATGGTCAGAGGGGGAGCTATAGTAGACGGAATATGTGGTTAGTTACAATAAGAAAAAAAAACAAAAGAATAGTCTAATGCACTACATTTTTTGTTAGGTACGAAATTCAGGAAAATGCCAAACGATTAGTTACCTTAGTGAAGCCAATGATTATAATAAAGGGATTCAAAAAATACTATGTTAAAAGTTTATATATATATATATATGTGTAAAGTTTCACTCAGTACTCCCTCTTTCGTTGTCCTTAGTCTAGTATAAGTGTTCAAGTCATAAAGGTCCAAGTATATTTTCTCCCAATATATATTATTTTTCTATTTTTTGGGTTTTTTGAATTTTTTTTATACCCTGTTCATCTCCTTCTCTTCAGTTTTAGGTATTTTAGCAATATCTTCTTTAATCACATCCCGAAAGAATAACAACAGTTCAAGTCCCTAGAAATTTACAAATTAATCCATCGTTATTGCTAAAACACTGAGAGAATAACCATTTACTGAGGATATTTTTATAAGTAATTTATAAATTTTATAAGATCAGAAAATTGGCAAAAAATCGCCGGCGATCCGAATCTTAATAATAATAAAACACATGTGAAAGAAAATATAAACTTGATTAATTCAAACATAATTTACAAACTTTGGAGAAAAATACAAAGACTTATGTAACTACTACTTACATGTCTTAAGGAAGAATTGAGGTTTTCCTTTCGGGAGTCCCCTGAAAACTTGACAACTGTCGGAAAATGAAGAACTAAGAAAACTATTCACATACTCTTTTTTGTGTGTGTGGGTCTTGCTATATTCATTGGGGAACGCACACCCATTAACGAATTTGAGAAGTCTTTACCAACTACCATTTGAGCTGGACTAGCTGTATCATTACCCGATACAGTGAGTTTTTTTTTATTTTTAAAGATGATGGAGAACTATTTGGCTGGGTCTCATAAATTGGCTGAATCTGTTGTGAAAGTTCAAAATGAAGGATTTTTATACGGTCTTGTAAAATACTTATATGTTCTAACATCTGTCCTTTTTCTTTTATAAGATTTTCATTATTGTCTTTAAACTTCATTGACTTGATTCAGTCTTTTAAAAGCTTCATTCATAGATGAACAATGATCACAAAATATAATTTTGTCTATGTCTTTGTTAATATTATATTGAGGAACTTTTTGTGTTTCTGATTTTAAAGCTGGAGTAATAAAATAATTTGGTCTCAGATTTCTCCGGGCATAGTCTAGAGTCTCTGAGAGGTCATAAAAAACTTTATAAAGAGGTGTTCTATAATTTTTTATGGCATCCATTACCTCTATCCAAGTCTGGAACACGCCTTGCTGCTGTCCTCTGAGAACAACATAGAATTTAAACTTGTTAGTAGTATTTTTCTCAGTAAAATAATAACTTAATGCATTTAAAACTAAAATAAAATAACTATTGTTTCTTCTATTATATGCTATCCATAAATTGTTCAATAAACATATCTGCGGCTTGTCCACTTGCACTTCCGACTTTCGTCTATTTAGAACAAACTCAAACACTCTGACAGAACAAGATATAAAACCTATATATATATATATATATATATATATATATATATATATATCATTAAAGGTGTTCATGGTTTGAGTTGAGTTGATTTTTTTTACTCTAAAAAAAGAAAAATATTTAAAATCGAATCAATTCATCGCTTTGATTTATATCGGTTTATTTGATATTTGTCAGCTTTTGAATAAATATAAATATATGATAACATTCTTTTACAGACATATTAGATCGACTATGTAAATCTTGAACCACCTTTAGATACCTTTAATAAATATCCTTTACTTTACCGATCTGCCACAATTAAATTAGATCTTTTTCAACCTTCTTTTCCTCTCTGTCAAGCCTTCCTAAGCATATGATTACTTCATATTGGAACAAACAAGTTAATATTAATTAGGAGTTATGTATACATAGTAAGTTAAGACTTTTTTAGTGGAGAATAGAAAGGTAGGTAAAAGTCGGATATTACTCCCTCTAACATTTCAGATGTCAACTTTACAAATAATTGTTCATATTTTTAAATAAAATTAGCCGTAAAAATAATATGGGAAAATTTTGATTAATCCTTTTGATTTAGTTTGATGGAAAATTAATATGAGACAGATATTTTTAATAAAGTAGACAATTAAAATGACACAAAGGAATATGTGAGAAGGGTTTGAGATGCATGAATAATCCCAAGTTACAGGAGTAGTTAAGTACACGGCAATTCTATCAGAAATCGTAAGATCCAACATGTGTAATCTAAAGTATTTTGTTCACTTAACCCTAGTTGGTATTAGATACTTCCCCTCCGATTTGTTTGGTTTATTTGATTTTATATGTATGTACACCAACACACTCACACACTACTAAGCGTGTACCTCTATTAATGGGTATATTTTTAAAAATATACCCTCCGTTCCATTTTATGTGGCATATTTTGATCGGACACAGAGTTTTGAGAAATAAGGAAAGACTTGGTGATGTTTATCAAATTATTCTTTATTAAAAAATGTAGTACTATTTTTTCTTTAATTAAGTGGAACTAATAAGGATAAAAGTGAAATTGTGTCTTTAAATAGTTACCAAATAAGGAAAGGTGACATTCTTTTTGGGACGGACCAGAAAGAAAACGACGACACATAAAATGAGACGGATGGAGTAAATATTACTCCCTCCGTTTTATATTAGTTGACCCTCTTATTAAAAATATTTGTTTCATTTTAATTGTCCAAGTTCTAAAATCAAGAAAAATTTATTGTATTTTTTCAATATTTCCCCTATCATTAAATGACTATGTAAAGTGTATATAATCAAATTTATATTTTCAATACATAATTAATAGGGTTACTTTAGTAAAATAAACCCCTATTAAATATTTTCTTAAGAAAAGTGTCAAGTCAATAAGGGTCAATTAAAACAAAACGGAGAGAGTACTTTTTCTTTTGTTGACCTTTTCTTGTCTAGTATATTGAAAAATATATGTTCATTTTTATTTGTTTAGTTTGAAAAATTATGAGATAATTCATTATTTTATACTTCTTTTACCCCCGTTATTCAGCATTTAGATGACTAAAATAGGGGTTATACGTTTTTCACTCACTTTTACTTGTCACTTTGACATAACACATTCATTAAGAAAACAATAATCGATATAGTGACTTTACTATATTACCCCTATTAATTGATATTTAGTAATAGGTATTGAAAAATAATTTGAAGAATAAGTAATTAATGCTAAAAGTAAAACATGAAAGAAAATTGTCTTTTCTTGATCTGTGAAAAATAACAAGTAAAAATAAAAATCAAATTAGAAAAATAATGACAAGTAAATCCGAACGAAGTGAGTAAAATAAACTTACTCGCTTTGCTCACTTTACTTGTCTACTATACTAAAACTAGATATTTGCTTTAACTTGTTCGGCTTAGAAAATCAAGAGATAATTTATCACTTAATTTCTAATTTACCCGTGTTATTAATTATAGTCATTTTCTAATGCATTTCTCAAAACATGAAATTATTGTTTATAAATGATTGTATTTGAATAGAAAAATTGTCAGTTTGTTTATCACTCTTAATGATGTGCCAAGTTAATATTGGACAAGGCAAAATTGACGAAGGGGGTACCATTTTATTTGTTGATTCTTAAAGTGTGTGTCAGGTCAAACATGAACAAGTAAAATAAACGAGAGAATATTTCATAATGTATTTGACTGATTTGTTGTTCTTTTATTTTGATTATCATTTGCTGTCAGTATCTTTCTCTTTTTAGTATTTTCATTTTGAACTTCGTTCACCTTATACTTTTCAAACTTATTTTAATCTGAAAAAATACTATGACTCTAAACCATTCTCATCCTAACGAAGGACTCGACTCCCGACACCCAATGTCATACCTACCCGGGAACCTCACCCCAGTTGACACGATCCGAATCAGGGCCTTGTCGTATGGGCATCTTAAGTCCAGCAAGGGCCGGAGATCACCCCGCTATCCAATCCAACCAACCAGCATATACCAGGAGTCAGATGAATTTCGAATATATAACAAGATAATGTGCTTAACAACACAAAGACTTTGGGATAGGTCCAAGACCACGACCAACCCAAACACGTCTAACCATCCAATACCCAACCAACAACCATAACAAAATCAAAATAATAACCAAGTCCATATCCATATCATAACGTGCCCAAGTCCACAGTTTGTTCATACAAAGCCTCTAAAAGAAATTCAAGAATATTCGGTCGGGACATGCCCCCAACCATAGCCAAAATCAATGTCCAAGTCTAAACCAATAAAGACATAAGAAAACTCAAAGCAAGAAATGAAGCCTTCCGAAGTATGGAAGCTCACCACTTTAAGTCAACACATGTTGTTTTCGAGTCCAATCACTGAGTAGGAGGTGTAAGATTTTGACCAACACCTGCATCGCGTAGGAATACAACATCGAAGACGGTTAGTGATTGAAGCGCTAGCATGTAACTCAATGATAAGAAAAAAATAATGCCAACAGTTCAAATCCAATCAACCAAATGCATATAACCAATGCAATATATATATATATATACATATATACTATACTGGGGTAGGAAAAAAGATTAGCATGAACTTTGAAATCATTAACCTGGGCTGTGTAGCATAACCGTCATAATACAAGGCACCCATAGACTATATGGGCCCAGCTCTCCCATAGCTGGAAAGGCTAAGTGCATGTAGCCGCATGAACCAGAGAATATTTATAACCATATATGTCTATATGGGGGACTCGAACCTCCCGGCATAATCAAGTTGACTTATGCACCGATATATGTATTATGGGGGACTCAAATCTCTCATTCATATATTCATTCGGAGGACTCGAACCACCCGGTCAAAAAGACAGCCTTACCGGCTAGCGCAATTTCCAATGTTAGTCTTTTGGACTCTACTTTCATGGCCCAGCTACACATCCCGCTTTAAAGCCTAATTTAAACCATCATTTCATGCACACCACCATTAAGCCAATTACTTACCAATGGTACTTCATTGGTATCATCATACCAACACCACTTTCAAGCGTACAATATGTCATAATCATTACCATTTGACTTTGGGACTTGAACCCATTGTCTATACAATAAATCAATTCAATTCAATATTTAGGGACTCGAACCCATTATCAAGTAAAGACATAAATCAGTTTAACATTTAGGGACCCAAACCCTTTTATCCAATTGAACCACCAAGGTTACCATTTAAATCATTAAATGGAAAACAAGGCCCTTACAAAACCATTTACCAATCATTCATATTAATTAGGCCAATGCCTTAGTTCAAAATACCATTAACATGTGACTAGTTTATTCTCTTAGGCATTTTCACAGACACTTTGAGGGCATACAATTTTCAAGATCAAAATCAAAGTAAAAACCATCAAGTTTAGGGTTACCCATGACCCATTGTTAAACCACAATTACTAAGAACCCACATGTGCAAAGCATCACCAAAAACATGTATAAACATAATTTAAACCAAGAGTAAACAATACTCAACAATATGTGTCAAAACCCTCAACATTGGTTTTCAAAACCACCATTTATGAATCATAAACAATGTTTAAAACACATGATATTTGAGAACTTACAATGAGGGAAGAGTCACATGCCTTATTCACGAAGATTCACGAAAGAAACTTGACTCTTGAGCCTCTAAATGAACACCTTTGAAGAACCCTAGCCCCGATTTTCTTGAGAGAGTTTAGAGAGGATTTTGATGTGTTTTGATCTTTCAAAGTATGTTATGAGAGGTCACAATATGTTTTAATACGTGGGGACTTAAGGGTTTTAGGGTGGGAAATCTCTAAAATATCCTCAGCTTAAAAGCTATAAATTATGCATAGGATGGTACGACCCCCTCCCTTAACTCGTACACAAACATACAAGTGGTATACACTACTCGTACCCTAGGCATCAAGTTGGACTCCAACACTGTCCAACATATGATCCCCTAGACCAAATCATACCCAATCATATGATTAGTACCCCCGTACTTGTACCCTAGACAGAATCCTCTAGTCTAGACATAGGATATCATATGGTTAGTTACCATACTACTCGTACCCTAACATACGACTAGTAAGATGCCTAATCATACCTTGGAAAGAATATAATCAAAACACACTGATTTTCATATGATTAGGGGGAACCCAAGTCGTACCACATCATACGACTAGTACTCACAAGTCGTATAATATCCAGAGATCTTAAAATCAAGAATTTTCTAATGGTCAAAAGCCAAGGTATTTTAATTCACCCTCACATGGATCATTCGTACTCGAATGACTAGCAATGGCAAACACAAGTACGATTTAACATATTGTTACACATCAAACTAACCTTTAAACAAGTTAGAAAATAAGCCATAAAATAAGGATATTAAGAATAACACATACCTCAAGCACAAATTTTTGGAATGGGGAACAAATACGGATACTTGGACTTCATGTCATCTTCCGCCTCCCAAGTAGCTTCTTCAAGCTAATGGTTCCTCCAAAGAACCTTTACTGAAGCCACATCCTTTGTCCAAAACCGACGTACTTGACGATCCAAGATCTCAACCAAGACTACTTCATAAGATAAAAAATCCAAGATACCAATCATTCCAAAGGAACAATCGATGAAGGGTCACCTACATATTTCCTCAACATAGAGACAAGAAAAAATAGATGAATGGAGCTCAAGCTAAAAGGCAACTCTAACTCATAAGAAACATGGACAACCTTCTTCAAAACCAAGTACAGACTGACATACCGAGGGCTTAACTTCCCCTTCTTACCAAACCGCATTACTCCCTTCATGGGAGACACCTTCAAGAATACCCAATCACTAACCTTGAACTCCAACTCCCTATGCTTCACATCCACATAAGACTTTTGGCAACTTTGAGCGGCTTTTAATCTATCATGAAACACCTTCACTTTCTCCAAGGCTTGGTGAACCAGATTAGGGCCAAACAACTTACCCTCACCAACTTCATACCACCCAATAGGAGAACGATATCTCCTACAATACAATGCCTCAAAATGATCCATACCAATGCTAGAGTGATAACTATTATTATAAGAAAATTCTATAAGAGGCAAATGGTCAACCCAACTACCACCATAGTCAATCATGCAAACACGAAACATATCTTCCAATATCGGAATGGTCCTCTCCGCTTGTCCATTCGACTGTGGGTGGAAAGCGGTACTAAGTCACATCTTAATCCCAAAACCTTTCTGACAAAATCACCAAAAATGAGATAAGAATGGAGTACCATGATCCGAGATGATAGAAATAGGAGCACTATGCAACTTGACAATCTCCACAAGATACAACTTAGCATAATCCTTCATGGAATAACTAGTCCTTATCGGCAAAAAGTGAGCGGACTTGGGCATCCTATACATGATGACCCAAATCGAATCACACTGGTTCCGAGACTGAGAAATACCGATTAGAAAATCCATGTTAATCACCTCCACTTTTATTCGGGCAACTCAATCTCTTGGTACAAACCTCTAGGTCTCATGTACTCAACTTTCACTTGTTGACACACCATACACTTAGCCACATAGTTAGTGACATCTCGCTTTATATTATTCCACCAATAGAACTCCTTAAGATCATGATACATCTTCATAGAACTGGGATGAATAGCATAACGATATCCATGAGCTTCGCCCAAAAGCCTTTCCCTTAATCCATCAACGTCGGGAACACATAACCTGCCTTGGTACCTCAAGATACCATCACCACTAATTGCAAAGTTAACAACTTTTTGTTGACCTATATTTCACTTAATTTTTATAAAATCAGAGTCCAACATTTGCTTTTCCATTACCTCAACAATACGAGACGACTGAGATACCTGATGTACAAACACAACACCATTCTCAAAGTCTGTGAGACAAACTCCAAAACAAGTCAAATGGTGAATGTACTTCACCAACTCCTATATATCCTCATCCACATAAGCTAGAATCCCCATGAATAATTTGCTAAGAGTATCAGAAAATACGTTAGCCTTACCTGGATAGTAGTGAAGACTCATATCATAGTCCGTCAGCAACTCAAGCCACCTCTTTTGCCTATGATTTAACTCTTTTGAGTAAACACATACTGTAGACTCTTATGATCAGAAAAGATGTCAACATGAACTCCATAGAGATAGTAATACCAAATCTTTAATGCAAATACCACAACTAACAACTCCAAATCATGAGTAGGGTAGTTCTTATCGCAAACCTTTACCTGCCTAGAAGCATAGGCCACCACCCTACCATGTTGCATCAACACACAACCAATCCTAACATGAGAAGAATTACAATACACTAAGAAGCCATCATTACCCTTGGACAAGGTCAAAACCGGAGCCAAAGTCAACTTATCCTTCAACTTCTCAAAACTACCCTCACACACACCAGACCACAAGAACTTGACCTTCTTCTGAGTCAAGTTAGTCAATGGGATCGCTATAGTAAAAAAACTTTCAAAAACCCCTATAATAACTGGCTAAACCCAAGAAGCTTCTAATATCAATTGGAGTCACTGATCTAGATTACTTCTTAATATAAGACCCCATATTTTTGCACTAGTCTTTGAACCGTCGTTTCTATGTGTATAAGTTACAATACAAATAATTTCCATGTGAATGTGAGTTTCATGATATTTATACTCATGTTTTATGTGCTTTCGAGGTGAAAAATATTCATAAGAATCACTTAGAGCCAAGTTGAGCTAAGAACCTTAGATTCGTCCAAAATTTGGGGTTCGGTTCTTCAAGGGTCTACTTTTAATGTGTATAAATTATTATATAAGTTGAATTTGATATATAAATACCCTCCAAATTTTAGATAATTGAATTATCTTTTCAACGATACTAATTTTGCCTTAATCTGATATCCGAGCAAAAAGTTATGGCATTTTTCGTGAGAGGCAGTAAGCCGACGCAATTGGGACATGACGCATCGATCATCGACGCAATTAGTGATGCGATGCAATGGAAAACATGTCTCTAAACTGTTTCACACGCTATTTCAGTTCCTGAAGAGTCTAGGTTCACTTTGGTCACTTCTCCTCATCCAAATCCGCCCATAACACTTAATTTCAGCCCCCAAAAGCATTGGATACATGATTTCTTATCTTTTTCTCTCCAAGAAAACCCTATCCCCCTCAAGATTACCAAGAAATTCATTAAATTTTCTTCAATACAATCAAGAAATTAAGGTTCCTAATTCAAGAAGTTCAATAAAATGCTTTTAATAACATTTCCAAGGCTTCCAAGTCAAACTTTCAATTTCAAAGTCAAGCTTGTACATCAAATTCATGATTTCTCCAAGAATTCATCTAATTAAGGTATGTGGGAGTTCATCCATGGATCTTCTTTCATCCATGGAGCCCAAAACCCTTTCATTTCAATTAAAGGATGAATTTTTTGATTATTATGTTATTTTAAATGTTCGGGAAGGATTGAATTGCATGTTTTCATGGTGATTTTAATTAATTTCAGTCCATGTGTGATTCCATGCAAAATTTTGAATTCCCCATGCTATGAATTTGATTTTTCCATGCTTTATTCAAGTGAATTTCATGATAGACCCTAAATTCATGATTTTTAGCAATATTCCCATATTTTAAATTCATGTTTTCCACATGTTTGATGAAATTCCCATATCATGTTCAATCAATTTCAAGATGAATCCCCAAGTTATGAATTTTTTCATATAACTCTATTGTTCACCCATATTTAAGACATTTTTAGGTTCAAGCTATGATCTTTACAAGTATGATTAAACGCCCATGTCCTATTTCAATCGAATTTCATATGAATTCCTAAATTCATGATTTTTAGTTATATAATCATGCCATGCTCCTATGTTTGAGATATTCCCATGTCCAAGTTCATGATTTCCATGTGTTTGATGAATTGCCCCATGTTAAAGTATTAATCTCCATGTGCTTGATAAAATGCCCAAGTGATGGGTTTCTCTAAATAATGCTTACTTATTATGGTCTCAAATGCTCACATGTGTCCTTATTATCTATGTTATCGAGTCCTGGTGGTATTGAATACCCAAAAATTAGTTGTTTATCTAGTCTCTAGTCGAAATAGAATAATTTTATAGTTTATCAAACAATAGCATTAGGTCAGTCAACAGAATCAGTGTGAGTTCAGTCAAGCCTAGTACAGTCTAGTGATTAGTTTAGTGTCAATTCAGTTGGGAGTAGGATTCAGCACCGAGTGAATGCAGGGATGGGGGCATTCCTGCCAGCAGAGGGTTTGACCCTTAGTATCAGTCCCTGAGTTATAGAGCTACGTAGCCATCATAGGGAAAATTGTTTTTCTGCCAGACTAAGGTTGGCGTAACCATATACATCTCATGAGTCTTCCTGCCAGATTAGGGTTGACCCAACTACTGTTAGTAACCCATGGCACGATGCTAACACCCTTCTAACTGGGGTTACAGGTTGGACCCCAAATCAGTCTATAATCGGAGTATGTCAGTTAGATGATAACTCCTACAGTTCTAGTTTTAATATTCAGTTCAGTTTTAGGTTTTCTTGACCATAGCATGCAGTTATCAGTTATCAGTATTTCAGTATTTTAATTTGCAAACTATTTGAGAATCATGGTATACACTTGGTCTTGTATTCTCAGATAATATAGTTTACAGGCATTCATGTTTGGTCATCTCATGTTGTTCAGTTAGTCCTTATTTCATAGGTATAGTACTCCATAGTTTCAGTTCAGTTATTCAGACTAAGTACAGTCCAGTTTGACATGACCAGTATTCAGCTATCAGTCATTCAATTAATCAGATAAGCTTAGTATATGTTACGTTTGGTTCTGTATGTTTAGGTATTCGTGCTTAGTATAATTGTATATTCAGATCCCTGATGTTATGTCAATTTTAGTCACGTGGTTCCTCACTCAGTATTCATACAGTATTCATATTTTACCATATCCCAGCTTCAGTTCTACTTATATCATTAAAGTAAAGATTTACAGCAACTAAGTGTAGAGATTCACCATCTTATCAGAGTATGTTTTTCACTCATGCTTTAAGATGTTTTCAACTTTCAGTTTATTCCAGCCTATTGGTGAGTCTACTTACAATTAGCATGCATGTTTTAAGATTATGTATGAAATTAGTTTTACTTATTGCATTCACTCCTGCATACTCAGTACATTTCATAAGTACTGATCCACATATACGTATGTGTGGCTACATTATTTCATAATGTAGGTACCATTTGTAGCCCACACACCATGATCAGACAGTTGCAATTTCCAGCCAACAGGTGATGAATTCTCTTGTTTCGGGAACTCCAGACAGTTTTAGTTCATGTACAGTTCATTTATTTTCATATGTATTGATTAGTGGTAGTTGGAGGCATGTCCCGACTATCTATAGTCAGTATAGTAGAGGCTTCATAGATGTCATTCAGAGTCAGTCATGTAAATTTTAGTTTCTTCCTTCAGTTTCATCAGATTGTAAACTTTATCAGTAATGAATTTATTCAGATTATGCCATGATTATGTTTCCGCATAGCAGGACTTGTTATTTATTTAATTATAATTCAGTTGCTTAACAGTATGCCAGTTTATGGGTTAGCTTGGGATCACTTGTGGTTCCAAGCATTGTGTGACGACTAGGATGTAGTCTCGGGTCATTATATTTAACCATGACAACTTTTTATGGATATACCATGATCCCTTCACTAGAGATAATATGATCAAGAAAAGTCACAAACTTCAACCAAAACTCAAATTTAGAGAACTTGGCATACAAACGTTGATCCTTCAAGGTCTGCAACACAGCACAAAGGTGATCGACATGATCTGCCTCACTCTTAGAGTTGACCAAGATGTCATCATTGAAAATAATGATAAATAAATCTAGAAACTGACGAAAGACCTTATTCATCAAATTCATAAACATTGTCGGAGCATTGGTCAACCCAAAAGACATAACCAAGAACTAATAATGATCATACCGGGTCCAGGAACTCATAGTGACCATATCGGGTCCTGAAGGCAGTTTTAGGGATATCCACCTCCCTATTCTTAAGCTGATGATAACCCGACCTAAGATCAATATTAGAGAAATATTTCTCACCTTAAAGTTGGTCAAACAAGTCATCGATCCTAGGAAGAGGATATTTATTATTTATAGTCACCTTATTCAACTGACGATAATCAATGCACATTCAAAGGGAAAATCCTTCTTGCGCATGAACAATACAGGAGCACCCCAAGGACACACACTAGGACAGATGAAAACTTTATCTAAGAGGTCCTTAAATTGCTCCTTAAGCTCCTTCAATTCAGCTGGAGCCATTCTATAGGAAGGGATGGAAATAGGAAGAGTGTCCAGAATAAGATCAATCCCAAAATCAATTTCCCTATTGGGAGGGACACCAGGAAGATCATCAGGGAACATCTCAGGAAACTCATTTACCACAAGAATAAATTCTAGAGAAGGACCCTCCGAGTTGGAATCTTTAACTCAGACCAAATGATACAAACACCCCTTTGAAATCAACTTTCGGGCTCTAAGATATGAGATAAATCTCCCCTTAGGCACTAAAGAACATCATTCCCATATAATGACCGAATCATTAGGGAATTTAAATGTGACCTTATGGGTCCGACAATCTAAGGAAGCATAGCATAAATGTAACTAATCCATCCCTAATATGATATCAACATCAACCATATCCAATTCTATCAAATCTACAAGAGTTGCTCTACCACTAACAGATACCACAAACCCCCTATAGACTCTTTTAGCAATCACAGAGTCATCAACCAGGGTGGATACAGAAAAAGGATCAGAAATAAACTCAGGACCAAAACCAAAATGTATAGCCAAAAATGGGGTCACATAAGATAGAGTGGCCCCTGGATCAAGCAAATAATACACATCACGGGAGAAAAGTTTCAGAATCCTGGCGAGACACAAGAGCATATAATTGATTCGGGATAGTGTCGGTACCAGAAGCAGAAATAGATGCAGATTCAGCACCCTTTAGTACCAGAGCAGATGAAGAGGCAACTGAGACCTTGTTAGCCCCAGAAGCCATTCTAGTATGACAGTCACGCTGCCTGTGCCCAATCTAACCATAATAAAAACATTTGTTCTTTCTTTCCTCATAGAACCCATGGTGCGACCGCCCACAAAATTTGTAAGGAGGGTGGGATGGAGCCGATTGAGCCCCACTAACCTGAGATTGGGCACCCTGTGCCCAGAACCCATCATCATACTGAGATCTATGATCACCCAACGGCTTCGGGTAAGGAGAAATAGCCGTAGAGAAAGAACCAAAACTCCCCCTACCACCTTGATTAGAAGGCCTAAATTTCTTTCCCTTTATCTTACTAAACTTAGCCTATTTCCTTTTCTCTTCTTCCACTTCTTGCATGTACATAACGAACTTGGAGATATCCATGTCCTTGATCAGTAAGACGGCCTTACTTTTAAAGATCTACTCACAAGACAGTCCTGAAGCAAATATTTTTATTCAGGCCCTCATATCAGACACAATCTCCAGAGCATACTGATTCAGCTGGTGAAACTTCAAGGCATACTCCTTGACCGATGTCTTTCCTTGCTTCAGATTTACAAACTCTTTCATTTTTTCTTTCCTCAACTTCTGAGGAAAGAAGCAGTCCATAAATACATTAGAGAAATCCTCCCATAAAGATGACTCATCACCATTATCCCTTGCTCGTTCCTACTTCTCGTACCATTGGTACGCCACATCCTTTAGCTGGTAGGCAGCAAAATTCACCCCTTCCACATTCGTGGCATGCATAACCCAAAAAATCTTTTCCATATCATCCATAAAACCCTGAGAATCATCGTCCAACTTAACACCAATAAAATTCAGAGGGTTCAACCTTATGAACTAGCCAACCATTGTGGCCTCAGAAGATGGAGTAGTAGATGCACCACGCACATCTAAAGAATCTACCAATTGATCAATCATATAAATTGACTAACAAATCCCAACATTCATTACGTCAACCTGAGGACTTGAAGGAGGACTACAGATAACCGATGGAATTCCAGGACAATCAGGAACTGGACCCTTTGACTGGGTCTGGACTCCATAAGTAGAGGGTGTCCCATCAACATCGTCCCCAGTTGGGACAGGGGAGTTTTCATGATTTTCAAATCATCAAGGAGGCATGATATGAAAAATGAGCAAACGGTAATTAGAAGAATCCAAGACCTTAGACTCTATAGCACGAAATAAGAAAACAAGAAAGTGAAACATTCCTAAATACCTCATAGACTCTCCCTTATTAGTGTGGTGCACTACACAACCTTAAAAGAGACTCTACTCGACACGACTTTGTGGACACCCAACTGACCATGAACCTAAGCTCTGATACCAACTTGACACGACCTGAACCAGGGCTTTATTGTAATGGAAATCTCAAGCCCAACAAGGATCGAAGATCACCCCGCTACCCAATCCAACCAACCAACATATACCTGGAGTCGGATGAATTTTGAACATATAATATTATAAGGTGATTAACAACACAAAGACTTTGGATAGGTCCAAGACCATGACCAACCCAAACAAGTCTAACCATCCAATACCCAACCTACAACTATAACAAAACCAAAGTAATAACCAAGTCCATATCCATACTATGACGTACCCAACTTCATAGTTTGTCCATACAAAGCCTTTAAAAAATCCAAGAATATCCGGTCGAGACATGCCCCCGACCATTGTATAAACCAATGTCTAAGTCTAAACTACAAAGATATTAGAAAACTCAATGCAAGAAATGAAGCCTTCCAAAATATGGAAGCTCACCACTTTAAGTCAACACAAGTTATTCCAGAGTCCAATCACTAAGTAGGAGGTGTAAGGTTTTGACCAATACCTACATCGCATGGGAATACAACATCGAAAATGGTTAGCGGTTGGAGTGCTAACATGTAACTCAAGCATAGGGATAAAATAATGCCAACAGTTCAAATCCAATCAACCAAATGCATATAACCAATGCAATATATATATACATATATACCAAACCGGGGTAGGGAACAAGATTAGCATGAACTTTGAAATCATTAACCTGGGCTATGTATCATAACATCATAATACAAGGCACCCACATGCTATATAGTCCCAGTTCTCCCCAGGATAGTTCCATTGCGTGTAGCCGCACGAACCAGAGAATATCCATAACTGTATATGCCTATATGGGGGACTCAAACCTCCCGGTATAATCAAGGTGACTTAAGAACCAATACATGTATTATGGGGGACTCGACTCTCCCATTCATATATTTATTTGGGGTACACAAACTACCCAGTCATAAAGACACCAGCAAGGGCTAGCGCAGTTTCCATTGTTGGTCCTTCGGACTCCACTTTTGCGGCCCAGCTACACATCCCACTTTAAAACCATCATTTCACGTACACTCCCATTAAGACAATTAGGTACTTTGTTGGTGTCATCATACCAATACCACTTGCAAGCGTACAACATGCCATAACCATTATCATTTGACTTTGGGACTCAAACCAATTTTCTATTAAAAAAACCCATTAATTTAATTCACCATTTAGGGACTCAAACCCATTATCTAGTAAAAATATAAATCAATTTAATGTTTAGGGACTCAGTCTATTGAAAACAGCCTTGCTACTTCTCCAGAGGTAGTGGTATAGGCTGCGTACATCTTACCCTCCCCAGACCTCACTATGTGGGAATAAACTTGTTTGTTGTTGTTGTTTAGGGACTCAAACCCTTTTAGCCAATTGGACCACCAAGGTTACCATTTAAATTATTTAATGGAAAACAAGGTCTTTACAAAACCATTTACCAACCATTCATATTAATTAGGCCAATGCCTTAGTTCAAAACACCATTAACATGTGACTAGTTTATTCTCTTAGGCATTTTCACAAACACTTTGAGGGCACATAATTTCAAAGACCAAAACCAAAGTAAAAACCATCAAATTTAGGGTTACCCATGACCCATTGTTAAACAACAATTACCAAGCACCCACATGTGAAAAGCATCACCAAAAACATGTATAAATATAATTTAAACCAAGAGTAAATAGTACTTAATAATATGTATCAAAACCCTCAACATTGGTTTTCAAAATAACCATTTATGAATCGTAAACAATGCTTAAAACACATGATATTTGAGAACTAATAATAAGGGAAGAGTCACATGCCTTATTTATAAAGATTCACAAAATAAGCTTGATTCTTGAACCTCTAGATGAACACCTTTTAAGAACCTAGCCCCAATTTTCTTGAGAGAGTTTAGAGAGGATTTTGATGTGTTTTGATCTTTCAAAGTATGTTATGAGAGACCAAAATATGTTTTAAGATGTGGGGACTTAAGGGTTTTGTGGTGGGAAATGTCTAAAATGTCCTCATCTTAAAAGCTGTAAAATGTGTACAAGAGGGTACGACCCCCCCCCTAACTCATACACAAACAAACAAGTGGTATACATCACTCGTACCCTAGGCATCAAGTTGGACTCAAACACTGTCCAACATATGAGCCACTAGACCAAATCGTACCCGATCATACATTAGTACCCCCTAACCCATACCCTAGGCAAAATCCTCTAGGCTAGACATAGGACATCATACTATTAGGTACTATACTACTTGTACCCTAACATACGACTAGTAATATACCTAATTGTATCTTGCATAAAATATAGCCAAAGTATAGAATATAACCAAACCACACTAATTTTCATATAAGTAGAGGGACCCTAAATCGTACCACATTATACGATAGTACCCACAAGTCGTATGATGTCTAGAGAGATTAAAATTAAGAACTTTCTAAAGATCAAAAGCTAAGGTGTTTCACCAGTATTTCCTCGACTTGACATGTGTAACGATCCATTCCATCATTACTAAATTATTTGAGGTAAATTCTTAAATATTAATAATTTTTATTTCTCAATATTAATTGGAGTCTTAAATAGCCATTATTTTGTTCATTGTGTCACCTCATGCTTTTCAATAAAGCTATAAGCCTTTTGGTGTGTCTAAATAGACTTGATCCCGATGAATTTAATTATTCATGAGTACTAATATCAATCCTTTAGTTTGGAAGTTCTTTTAGTATGAATTAAGGTCATACAATGTCCCAGCAATAAGTTAAGTTGAAAACTTTCTTACCGATAGAGTTTCGATATAGATTTCTACTAGGGTCAACTTCAAACAACCATATCTCCTATAATATAAGGAGTTACATTACTCATAACTTATCAAAATTCAAGTTATCTAAGTCCCCTTTTTAACGCAGCAAATTGTTTGTCAATCGCTGAGTTTAGAGTAAAAAGTTAGAGATAATACCCAATTACCCCCTGAACTATACCCAAAAAGGCTATGACACACCTCAACTTAAAGGGGTCCTATTACCCTCCTGAACTAATTAAAAGTGTAATTTTGACACCCTTAGTGCCTATGTGGCACATAAGTGGAACAACAGACTGAAGTGTCTACGTAGGCACACGTGTGTGCCACGTATGTGCCATGTAGGCACTAAGGGTATCCAAATTACACTTTTAGTTCAGGGGGGTAATATGACCCTCTTTAAGTTGAGGTGTGTCATAGCCTTTTTGGGTATAGTTCAGGGGGGTAATTGGGTGTTTTCTCAAAAAGTTATGACTATTTTACTAAGCACTCTTTGAGCTGAAATAGGGTTACCCGCCGTGGCAGAACCTGTTCATTTATGGCATAATTTTCTTGCAGTTTTAAGTCAATTCAACCGTGTTTCAAATCTAAGAACTCTAACACTTCATTCCCTAAACCTAGAGGTGATTTCTTAAGATTTAAGGTGAAAGTCCTTTGTTGAGGTAAGTTTTTTCATCATCTTCTTTGCCTTTTAATCGTTCAACGTCCTAGAATCATTAGAAAGACCTTCAATGGTGGAATTTTGGGTTAGAACCTTTAATGGTGGATTTTTGGAGAAAACTTATGTGTGTTCTTAATATCACCTAAAATTAATTATAAATTATAAATTAATGATTCCTAGCATTATCTTGGTAAATTAGATTATGTATTTTGTTGGTTGAAAATCTTGAATTCCAAAATTAAGAGACCATTAGCATAAAAACTTCATTAATAAAGATGGATTAAGCTTGGAAGAATTAGTTAATGGTTAATTGTCCTTGGGGAATGATAAATACCTTGAATTATGGTAGAATTAGTGGATTGAATTTTCAAAGATATTTATTTGAAGGGTAATTGATTAATTGATCTTATAATTGCTTTATTCGTAGACGATTGATCATTCTGAAGCATGAGGAAAGGGAAGGAGCGTCTTTGGTATGACTTGTTGCTTCAAAAAGCTTGACATCAAGATTGGCTAGGTTAAATAAGTAGAAGACTGTGTTATTTTATATCTTCATAACTTTAAAACGATGGGAGAAAACATGTCTAATCTTACAGGTATAGAGTTAAGGTGGATAAAATACAAGAACCTTGCTTTAAATGTCAAAAACTATGTCATTGTTTGATTATGTGATATTTTATAATATTATGTGTTATGTGCCAAATGGGATTGTTGTGCATGAAATATGCAAATATAATGTTTCTTATTTTTTCTAGTAATGAGCCTAGTTAAGTTACAAAAGTAATAATTTGTATATATTTATATTGTGCAATGAAGTGATGAGGAGAATGAAGCTAGGATTAAATAATGGTGATCCATAAGAGATAGTTGACTTGACTGATTGTGAATATTATATTATATGATAAAAGGTAGGGAATAATGATAGGCTTGAATATTCTAATTATGGGTGGTGATATGAGAACCCAAGTTGTGATATTTGAGAAAATAGTGGTAATCTAATAATTAACGAGTAATGAAGGCTCCAACAACTACTTGTATGCTTAAGTGTGGTATTGTGATTTATTTTATGATATTTTAGCTTTGTATTTATAAACATACTTTATGTGTTGGATGTCCATGAGAGGCTAAATTGGTGATAACGATGATTTATTAAATTATTCCTATTAGAGGCTTGTTTGATAATGATAAATCCTTGAATTGATGTCATAAAAGACTTATTGATGATAAATATAAATTTCTAAGATAATATTATAAGAGGCTCAAAATGTTAATGAATGAAAGATCTTGATCCAGAATGATAATGTGTGAAAGAATGTCTTGAATAATGAAGACATGTGATATACCTTGATAAAGGTTGAAAGTGAAAGTTGAATATTGATAAAGAACTGGAAGTAAAAATATTTATTGGTAGCAATTTGACTGATGTGAAATTTGATATTGCTATAGTATTTGATATGACATGCATATATCGGGGCAATGCCAATAAGATCTACATACTAAATACTTTTGGTGAAAAGGGTGTCACGCCGGCTTGGTAAAGATGATGATGACAATCATGAAGATCATGATGATAATGATGATGATCATGACGATGATGATGATGAAAAATAAATAAAGCAATCTAAAGTGATGATCTAATGAATAATCTCAAAGAACGATCCCAAAAATTCAAAATTAAACTGACCTTTCCAAAAGAATATTCATAAATATTTGCTAAGAAGACTTGAGTTCTCTTATGTTCTTACTGAGATGATGATGATGATGATGATGAAAAATAAATAAAGCAATCTAAAGTGATAATCCAATGAATAATCTCAAAGAACGATCCCAAAAATCCAAAATTGAATTGACCTTTCCAAAAGAATATCCACAAAGATTTTCTAATGAGACTTTAGTTTTCTTATGTGCTTACTGAGATGTGAGTTGACTTGTATTCTCCATTTGATTATATCCTTAATATTGACTGTGTGACATTTACTTGAAAAGGTGAAGCATTGTGCATATTTGCTATATGTTGGTTGACTTGCTTTATTATAGTTATTGTGATCTTGACTTACCTCATTGACTAGTTATTATTGTTTAATGTTATAAGACAGTGGTTAGTTATTAACCCGAGAATTTAGTATGAGTTATTTATGATTACTGGGTTGGTTCTATAGATGTGAGTAATGAAATAGGTAACGTGAATAAAAGGGTGATAGTAATGGCTTGTCATTGAATTGTGGTTGATGGTGTGAATTCAAGAGGCTAGAGTATGTTGGTGGTATATATTATATTAATAGAGTTGGGAGAGTAGTTGGGATATTGTAACTTATATTGGTAAATTATGATAATGTTAATACAATCCGATTTGGATTTTAAATCTATTAAGATGTCATGATTTTTCTCTTTAATTATATTTTATCATTATATGAACTAACATGAGTCATGATGCCTTCTAGTACGTATGTACATACTGATCCAACTTTTTTACATCTCTTTTTTAAAGTGTACACTGGATGCAGGTTAGTTTTACAGTTACTAGAAGGATGACAATATTCAACACCAACTTCTGCAGCTCATTCTTAATAGAAGTGGAGTCTCTTTATTATTTATTTTATTGTTAGTCTATTCTGTAATAGGTAGCTTTTACATGTATGATCAGATTTTGTGGTAGTGAATGACAGTTGTTTGTATTTGTAATTGATTTAAATAGTTTATCTTAGTGTGCTAAATGATTTTATTTATATAAACAGAAATCTTCCGCATAATTGGTTGGGTGATGAGGGTTCTTCTAGCTACTTAGAATAGCGTAAGTGCTGGCACGATCTATTAATTTAGACAATGACAGTTGGTATCGGAGCATTAGGTTCACCGGTCCAATAAGTATAAGAGCAATGTCAAGTAGAAGTTTATGAATTGGTGTGTAGGTCCTCAAACCCAAACCTTGGAGGGCTATAAGGCATGTAGAAGTCGTTCCTTTTCTTTCTCTCCATCTTATCGTACTAATCTTTGACTACTAGGCTAAATTCAATTGGTATCTAGATGATTTAATTGGTACATAGATGATTTTAATTGGCATCTCAACAAAGTTCAATTAGAATCTAGTTGATTCCAGCTTGTATCTTAGTGAGTTCACATTGAGATCTAGGAGATTTGAATTGGTATCTGTTAATAATGACTAGGGGTTAATATCATTATATGAAGATGTATGAAAGTAATGAATTTATTTGGTTGTATGTTTTAGATATTTGGATAAACTTGAACTGTTAAATTATGTGATTGTTGTGAATTATTTTTGTTTAAATTGTGGTGAAATAAATTGCTTACGTTGCTTTTGCTGAAAATTGTAATGAAACCATGTGATTTTCTGTTGTTGTGAAATCAATAAATGTTTTGATGTTTCCTTGTTCTTGATACTATTATTATGCTGATGAAATCGATGATATGAGAATTGATAGGATCATATAAGGACATGATGTCAAAGGAAGATTATAAAAAAGACATGAATAAAAAACTGAGGTGATTATGTGTTTCCCTTAATGATGGCCTCATGTAATTGATATTGTGAATGGATCCTTGTGTGCTCCAGTTATTTGATATTATATGTGGATACTTATATTGTTTGCTTATTGAAACTTTATTTGAATTCCTTTACAACCTTATTATTTGAAATTTAAATTAATTCCTTGTGAGGACTAGCTAAATGATATTATCTTTGAGGTCCTTGTATGAACTGACTTTAAGGTTTGATAAAAATGAGTTCTAAATGAAAGTGCCAAAAATTAGTAGAGGTTGTTGATACCACAGTGATGTCCAAGCTACACCTCCTCTAAGAAGATGATACAGTCTCTACCAAATATAGTAATCCAACAAAGGTTGGGGTTGAATCCCAAGGAAATACATAGAGTCACGACTCTAAGTTGTTGTAATCAACGAGCGAAACTGGAAAAGTAAATGAGATGGGGGGTTGAGTATCGGTGTCGAACTAGTAATAAATATCAACTTTGATTTTAATCAGTGTTAAATGAACACTAGGATTGTGTCCCCCTGACTTCTCAACTCTGTAGGCTCATCGTGCTATGTTGAACCAATCCAATACCTTGCATGCATAATCGATAATTTATGTACCTTCTGCAATCTTTTGGAGGAGTAGAAGGATTTCACCCTTTAGCTTTTAAGACTCAGGATGTCGCCTTACTAACCCTTATCTTGATCTCAGTTAACTATTACCTATTGAGTCTCTAGTTATTAGATAAAACCTAACCATCTTACTAAGATAAAACCTAGAAGCGTGGATCGACAGCTAAACTCCAAATTACTATTGTCTTTATCTTTTCCTAGTCACTATTCCTCTTTTGGATTAAGTAGCAATAATATAGGCGGGATCCTAACGTGTCCACCCATTAAGAAAACTATTATATTAAAGATAAAGCAATATATGCATGTGTATCGATTAAGAACAACAATAGCACGTTCCCTACTTCGTTAATCTGCTAGGATTTCCACAACCCTAGCTATGAGTTTCTAGCCGCTCATTCTTGTGAAGAAATCAACAACATTCATAATTGAAAGTATAGATGAAATCACAAAAATAAGAAGTAGAAAAAACCCACAACTATAACTGAATTAATGAAGCAAAGTCAATACAAGAGAATCCCAAGATCAAAGTCAAATCTTGAAATCAAAATATGTTTGTGAATATCAAAAGTGCGTAACCCCTACTAAAATACACATAAAGGGTATATATAGCACATGAGAAAACCCTAAAATCAAAGCACAAATGAAATAAGAGAAAATAGGGTCAGTGGCCACTTATGGTCTGCATTCGCGCCCTGACCTTGGGCACAAGTAGCACTTGCAGCCTGCAGTGTGGGCGCAAGTAATTGGAGTAAGTGCTAGGACCTAAAAATTCAGTAGGTCAGATCTCAGTATTTTGGACTTTTGGCACTTTCTTTGTCCACTTGTGGTCCATAAGTGCTACTAGTGGTCCACATGTTGACTTAGTAAGTGTCGGGAGTCATCTTTTCATCTTTTCTTTACTTCCCAAATATACTTTGATCACAAACAAGCCGAAAAGTGTCCCGAACATCCATAATTGCTCTAATAAGTAGACAAAAACATCGTTTTCATCTTTTTCATGAATTTAGCATCCAAAACATGATTTTCCACAAAACATACCCAAAACGCATCATATCTAATAAAACAACCTCAGAAACTTGCATATTTTCTTTATTTTAAGCATCGAAAGTGCTATATTTCAATAGCACATCAACACCCTCAACTTAGAACAATTTCATGTCCTCAGGCAATAAAACACAATAAAAAAACACGATGCTTAACTAGGAGAATCTAAGCTATTCAAGGCAGTCAGTCAACACTTTTAGCTTAAAACATAACACCCCTTCCAATCTCACTTTTCAAAACCAACGTATATGAATAAGAAGCAAAACAATGTGACACGATAGGATTAAAGTATGAAAATTACATTAGCAATAGACAACCACGCTTATATACAAGTTACACTACCCAAAACAACAAATAGCTAGCAATATGACTCATCTGTTCTCATAACAAAGAAGTCTCACTCACTCATATAAAATCATGAATGACAATGCAGGGACAGTCAAGAGACACTCACACTCAGAAGATAAGTTTCGTTCAATGTGCATCAAATACCATAGGCTTGCCCTTATTTTCTTTAACTTAGTTTTCAGACAGTCAAGTTAGGATCACTATTGGACTTTTCTCAACTTGTAATTTATGCTTAAGGATTGTATGGTACATATGGACATATCAAGTGACTAAGCCTCCTTGGAGCTACACTAACCATGGGGTCCCACTTACTAGTTAATTTTCTTTTTATTCCACCCTTATTTCTCCCTTTTTATTCTTTATTGCACATTCAGGTTAGTTGTGGTCTTTTATTCTTTCTTTCTTTTTCACAATTTTTTTCTTTTCTTTTTCTTTTTCTTTTTCTTTTTCTTTTTCTTTTTCTTTTTCTTTTTCTTTCTCTTTCTCTTTCTCTTTCTCTTTCTCTTTCTCTTTCTCTTTCTCTTTCTCTTTCTTTTACTTTTTCTTTTTATTTTTATTTTTATTTTTCTTTTTATTTTTATTTTTCTACCCACACCTAGCCCTACTAACTTTTTCACTTATTTTACCCTTCGACATACCCATTTTACATTATGCACCCCTATGATAGACACTCTCAACTTAGGCATTTTGTCTGAGTTGAGGTGCACAATGTCCAAGGAGTACTAGGGCCAAAACAGGTTCATTATAATAAAAATGGGAAGGTAAATGGTGAAACAAGAAAAATAGGCTACAACGATCAAAACAGGGATCAAGGAATACTATTTCACATAGGGAAGGTCATTTAAGCTAAAAGTGGACTAGAATAAAAAATGGTCTACGATCCTTTCTTAACCGACTATCCTTCAACCTCGGCAAGACTAACCGGTAATGTTCTGAATTCGACACAAAGAAAACTAACTAGCATCTCACACACACATGACACAGAGTCAATATTACAAGCTACTACTTATTTGATTCATGCAATTGTTAGCAAGTGGTTATCATGTCCTTAATCCTAACATCATAACAAGATCCACAATGTTCACACATATATACATTTGCACAGTTCTAAAACACAAAATTTTGGAGGGGTATCATTTTTCTCAAAAATCCATAAAAACATGATAACTGCCCTAAATACTTAAAAATCTCCCAATTACACAAAATATATCACAATACAAAATAAAACATAATACGAAATAAATTATCCTAGACATATCAGTTCTACAACCATACCGCGGACGACAGGAAAAAAATCACGACAATAAAAACCCATTATGGCTATGGTACATCCTACCCCAACTAAAAATTATGCACTGGCCTCAATGTGCAGCGCACTAAATAAAGTAAAATAGAGGGAAGTGAGAACATACCTGGGACGCACTAAGCGTCTGTGTCATGAGCATCCCCAGATGGGGGAATATCCATAGGAAGAGGCCATGATGGTGGTGGTGCACTACGATAAGATGCACCCATAACTAGCTTGGCAAGCCTCTGTCTATTAACAAATGCAGTCTCCATCGAATTATGGGTGGCCCTTTTTAGGGCTTGCTCATAAGGCATATTTAGAGTCTGCAGGTCCCCCACTTGGCCTCTCTTAGTCCCAATTATGGGGACTGTCACAACATACTTTGCAAATAAATCAAAGTATCTAATACCATGAAAAGATGATGGCTAAATAATTGGGGATACAACTAGCGGGATGGCTAATATGAGGCTCTCAGTGAGAGAGCATACCTCAGCTTGTAAAATTCCTACCTCTTCTATTATATGTCCTAGATCTAGTGTCTTAATCTCTGTCATATATCTCTTATCAACACCAAGTGATTTGGTATACTGCCCTCGCAACAACATCCTTATCAATAGTGTCTATTACAGAAACCACTCGTATATTGTATGGCTATTGCACTATCATACACATATCAAACACTACTTGTGCATCATTTATTTTAAAGGTGATCTCTCCCAAGTCCATATCAATCAATTACCTTACAGTGGATAGGAAGGGTATACCCAATATAATAGGGTCTTGACAATTTACCTCACGATCAAGAACCATAAAATCAGTGGGGACCATAAGGGATGCCACTTTTACTTCTACGTCACACAAAATACCTACTAGTTTCTTCATAGATGAGTCAACCATCAATAGTTTTATGGATGTAGGTTTGAGTTCCCCCATCCTCAACAACTTGTACACAGCCAGTGACATTATATTTACTCCTGATCCCAAGTCACATAAAGCCTACTTGACATTGAAAGGCCTAATAGAACACAAAATGGCAACTGCTCTGGTATACTCCTTCTTTTCTATTAACGGTAAGGAAGGGGTCGCACTATAAGGGTGAACATGGTCATTGTTCTCGATGACCCAATACTTACCACTATCATACTCAAAATCATCATCACCCTATGTCTGCTTCTCATACTCTACCTCAGGTGTCTCATCGCTCTCAGTGTTGTCAATCTTTAACTCCTCAATAGTAGGTACATGGGGATCATCAGTAGTGGCACAACAATTATTGGTGATAGCTAGACAATGACTTATAGCTGGTAGACTCTAAAATTTTTCACTCAAAATAGTAACATGCTATTTTTGTTTGATCATAGCAGACATTTTCCCGAGATGGTACTCAAACTGCTTGATAGAAATGGCATGAGACTCCACCCTTCTGGGTCAACCTTGGAATGTCATCCTTAATATCTTTAAGACTGTTCTCATGATTTTCTTGACCCTTCACTAGTTGGGTCAGCATTTCTTCCATTCTTGATTTCGTAACTCATCTGCCAGGCGAAATATACCTGTCTTCCTTCTCCTTATAACAATCTATTCATATCCAAACACCTTCTCTATCCTTACTACGATCTCTATATTTGTTATCATAGCAGTTCCAACCTTGGTTTCCTTACCCTTAGGGTCAAAAACTCTCTAACTGATGATCTAAATACCTAGCCTTCTCTTCTAATACAAACTCATAAGCTTTGAAAGATGCACCCTATGCTCCTACTGTATGAACTTTCTCAAAATTCACAGTCACGAACTACTTTTTCTAGCAACCCAATATAGTCCTCAGTAGCACAATCTCTTGTGCTACAGAATCATTAGCTACCTATGGTCACTAGCATCTCCAATGACGTAAGTAACAAAACCTTTCTCTGCCTCCCAAGTTTTTCACCCTCGATTAGTGAGAGAGATCTAGTCTAGAATATCAAAAGTTGTCTCTCAGCGTAATCTTAAAAAACTCCTCTAGAGATAGTATCTACCATAGCTCTGGAACTGATGGTCAGAGCTCTATAAAATAACTTCAATAAGTTTATCCTTGAAATCCAATGGTTGGACACCATACTCAACTTCTCCTTGAACCTGGACTAAGCCTCATACATAGACTTAAACTATTGATGCCTAAAATTATATATCTCATCCTTAAGTTGAAACATCCTGGATGAAGGAAAGAATCGATTCAAAAATTATCTGTGCAACTCATTCCATGTAGTGATAAATCCTCTTGGAAGTTCCTTTAACTATAAAGATATTCCTCCTATAAGAGAGAAAGGGAACAACCTCAATCTAACCATCTCTTGATTCACCCCTGGATATGTATATGAAGTGCAAATTCTAGTAAAATTGGCTAGATGCATGTTTGCATCATTTGTAGGCAACCTTGCAAACACATTATTCATGCATAAGAGCTTAATCATAGCATTCGATATATTAAACTTAATGCCTGGGGTAAAATAAGAGGAATAATGGCACCACTCTCTATCGGCTCAACATACCTCGGATCCTCTTCATCATCCTCAAACGGTTGCAAGTACTGGTATGCTGGGATCACAAAGACTCGACCACCTCAAAATCTATTCTAGTTTCCACTGAGTGCTTCTCGGTGGTCTACTTTAGGTCAAAACACAACAAGCTCTACCTCTCCAGCTAAGAACTAAACTTCTTTTTCTCTCATCTAGTTAGCAGTTTGTGCTAATAGCACCTCCGTCTGCTGGTTAATAATATCCTGAAGTCCTTCAGGAAGAGGGGAAGAAACATCATCACGAACTCCTTTAGTAGGATTATTTCTCTTTGACTCTATCAACCTACTAGTTCTTTATAAGATCCTCTCTATAATCGGATTCAGTGGGAGTAAGGGATTGCCTTAACTCTATGTGCTAGGTAGACGCCGGTGAATACCTAACTAAGAATAAAAACAAAAGGATCCAAAAACTGCAATAACTTCAAATCACAAATCAACACCATATTCCCCAGAAATGACACCAAAATTTGGTAATGTCCAAGAGACACCTCCCCTTTAAAAATGATACGATCGCTGCCAAATATAGTAACCCAACAAAGGTTGGGGTCTAATCTCAAGGGAATACATAGATTCCTAACTCTTAGTAGTTGTAATCAATGGGCGGAACTGAAAAAGTAAATGGGGTTTTTTTTTAATATCAGTGTCGAACTAGTAGCAAATATCAACTTTGGTTGTAACCAGTCGTAAGTGAATACTAGGATTGTTTCTCCTCTGTCTTCTAAATATAGGATTATCCTGCTATGTTGAACCAATCCAATACCTTGTATGTATAATCGATAAGTTATGTACCCTCTACAATCTTTTAAACGAGTAGAAGAATTTTACCCTTTACCTTTTAAGTCTCAAGATGTTGCCTTTCTAACCCTTATCTTGGCCCCAATTAACTATTAACTTTTGAGTCTCTAGTTATTAGATGAAACCTAACCATCTTACTAAGATAAAACCTAGAAGTGTGGATCGACAGCTAAACTCTAAATTACTATTGTCTTTATCTTTTCCTAGTCACTATTCCTCTTTTGGATTAAGTAGCTATAATATAGGCGGGATCCTAACGTGTCCACCCATTAAGAAAACTATTATATTAAAGATAAAGCAATATATGCATGTGTATTGATTAAGAACAACAATAGCACGTTCCCTACTTCGTTAATCTGCTAGGATTTCCACAACCCTAGCTATGAGTTTCTAGCCGCTCATTCTTGTGAAGAAATCAACAACATTCATAATTGAAAGTATAGATGAATCACAATAATAAGAATCAAAAAAAAAACCATAATCGTAACTGAATTAATGAACCAAAGTCAATACAATAGAATCCCAAGATCAAAGTTAAATCTTGAAATCAAAATATGTTTGTGAATATCAAAACCCGAATAAAATAAGAGAAAATAGGGTCGGTTGCCACTTATGGTTGCACTTGAACCCTGACCCTGGCTGAAGGTAGCACTTGCGGCCTGCAGGGTGGGCGCAAGTAGTGGGAGTAAGTGCCAGAACCCAAAAATCCTGCAGGTCAGTTCTAGGGATTTTGGACTTATGGCACTTTCTTTGTCCACTTGCGATCCATAAGTGCTACTTGTGATCCACATATTTACTTAGTAAGTTTCGGGAGTCATCTTTTCTTCTCTTCTTCACTTTTCAAAAAATGTTTTGATCACGAACAAGTCGGAAAGTGTTTCGAACATCCATAATTGCTCCAATAAGTAGCCAAAACACTATTTTCACTTTTTCATGAACTTAACATTCAAAACATGATTTTTTGAAAAACATACCCTAAACACATCATATCTAGCAAAATAACCTCAGAAACTTGCATATTTTCCTCATTTTAAGCATCGAAAGTGCTATATTTCTATAGCACATCAATACGTAAGGAATTTTATTGATAACTTATCTAAAATATGATACTAATAATGATAATGTTAATGACCTATGATCGGTGATATTGTTTAACCTTGCTCGTATGCTTATTGTAGAGATCAATTTCAAAGTGGTTAAGAATTAGTAAAGTCTGTAATAAAAATATTGTAAGGTAAAAATAAGAATAATTTTGTATACCTTAGCTTGGTGTTGGTGATGGAAGGATAATTGGACTTGAGAAAGAAGGTTTTGCCATGTGATAAGTATTGAAGTTAGTGATTGTCGGGGCATAAGTTTTAGTTGTGGATTGGTGTATTAAGGAAAACCTTTAAAGATAAGTTTTTTTTTTACCTGGCCTTGTGATTGAATTGTGTGTTTAGTATTTTATTGAATTGACAAATTGATGACAATTTTAGAGGATTGTTAATCCAGAATCAAATGAAGTAGTTACACCCAAATAATAAATAATAATGGACCTTAATGAGAGAATATAAGTGAATTATTAAATAACATGATTGATCTTTCCTTGGGTAATACTTGGTGGGTATTGCTTGTTGAGTGATTAATATATGATTATTAGATGAGTATTAGTGATGTTGTGGAGAAGAATGTGTTGTTGGCTTCAATTCTGTGGGATCTCTATAGCTAATAATGGTAAGTTTGTGTAATGAGTAAGAGATTATATTGTCACCTTTATATAGTAGTAAACATTAAGCTTGAACTATAGATGATCTTGAGGTGAAAACAATAGTGGTCTGAGATATTGAAGCTAGCTTTATAGAATGAATCTGGTAGTCTTGATTGGGTGCATGCGAATATCAAAATTATATGACTTTTAAATGGTGTGGTGACTTAAATATGATCAAGATGTAGATTTTTCAAGGGTAGTCTTGACTAGATACTGAGTCAGATGTCTAAGAATAAGTTTGTGTGTTGGATGGATTAGATGTGTCTTGACTATTATTTACGTTTGAACAGTAAACTTATGTAGCATCCCATAACACTTTTCGAAATTGATTTTGGAGCTCTAGATCTTTGATAATAGTAATTACCATGATAGGCTTGTAAATTGATGCCTGAAACTTGATTTTTATGTTGTAAAATAGGGGTACGTTGGATATGAGCGGTACTTACTATTTTGGAATTGAATTTAATCACAACAGTCAAAGGATTCACCGCAATGAAAGCTTTTCCTGCTACAGAGGCATCATCCCAGCAGTAATTGCATCACCATAATAATAAATGTCACAGCTTCTAGTTTTTAATTTTATTTTTGAAATTCATTCCCCATCTTTTAGTTGGGTGAAAAGAGAACGAACCTAGGGTGAAAAAGAGATGATATTGGGTATTTGTCTTCTTCAAGGTGAATTTTTTAACCCTTTTATCTTACTTTAACTTATAAAACTCAAGTATCAGACTTAGTCTGTTATAAGGGGGGTAATTGATTCATGTGTAAATATTTAACTCCGTATCTTCATGTTTTGAAAAACACTGATAGAATGATTGAGTATAAAATATAGGTTAGTCTATAATGATATCAAGTGAATGATATAGGGTGCAATATAAGCAATTGTGTTAGTAATGTCTCTCTAATTCCAACCTCATGTTCTCTTTATTGAATGTCTATTCGAAGATGAACAGGTAGTAAATTGGTATCTAATTATAATGATCCACTCTGGTGTTACTAAATTATCTATGATAAATTCTTGAAAAATTTTAATTTTCATTCCTCAATATTAACTTGAGTCCAAAATAGTCATTATTTTGTTCATTGTGTCACCTTTAGCTTTCGGACAAAGATTTAAGCCTTTTGATGCGTCTAAATAGACTAGAGCCTGATGAATTTAATTAATCATAAGTAATAATATCAATTTATTAGTTTTAAAGTTATTTAGGTATGAATTAAGGTTGTATAAAATACATAGCACAAAGTTAAAATGAAAACTTTTTTATCGATAGAGTTTTGATATGGGTTTCTACTAGGGTCAACTTCAAACAATCATATCTCCTAGAATATAAGGAGGAACATGACCCATAACTTATCAAATTATAAGTTTTTTGAGTCCTCTTTCCAACCAATAAACCATTCATCAATTCGAGTTTAAAGTAAGAAGTTAATATTATTTTACAAATCAGTGTTCAAGCTGAAATAGGGCAGCCCACCGTGGCAAAACTTGCTTCATCATGACAAAAATTCCTGGCATTTTTTAGTCAATTAAGTTGTGTTTCAGGTCTAAACCCCTAAAAATTCTTTCCTCTATCCGAGAGATATGATTTTTCAAAATTTTGGATAAAAATCCTTCGTAAACTAATTCTAGATTACAAATTAATGATTTCTAGAATAAACTTGGTAAACTAGATTATGTATTTTATTGGTTGAAAATTTTGAATTCTAAAAAGATGAGATCTTTAGCATAAAACCTTCATTAATAGAGATGGGTTAAGCTTAAAAGAATTAGTTAATAGTTAATTTACCTTGGGAAATGATATAGACATTGAATTTAGGTAGAATTTATGGGTTTGAATTTTCAAAGATATTTATGGATAATTGATTAATTACTCTTATGATTGCTTAATTTCTAAATGATTGATCATTTCGAAGCATGAAGAAAAGGAAGGAACATCCTTGGTATCGCTTGTTGCTTTAAAAAACTTGGCATCCAGGTAGGTTAAGTTATATGAGTAGAAGACTGTGTTATTCCATATCTTCATAACTTAAAACTGACAGAACAAAACATGTCTAGGCCTGTGGATATGGAGTTGAGGTGGATAAAATACAAGAACCTTGCTTTAAATATTAAAAACTACGTCTGATAACGCTCAATCTACAGCTCTCGTAGGAGTGTAAAGCGGTCATTAGCAAATATAGAACCCAACTGGGTTGGGTATCGATCCCACAGGGAATAGCTTGGTCAACAAGTAAGCAACGATTACTAGATTTTTAGTGCAAGTCTCGTAAGAAGGGGGGTTTGTAATGTGTAACCAAATTATTAAAGCAAAAACTGAAAATAGCAAAGTAAAAAGAAAGAATGTTTAGTAGGTTGTGAAACAATGAGAATTGAGGAGTTGGGGTTATGTCCACCTTCTGAGTTATACGTCTCTATTGACTATGAGTGTATTGAATTCAGACATGCATGTGCTTATAGAGAATTGTATTCGATGGTAAATCCAGGCGTCTTTCGACCTATTTGAGGATTATTTCACTTTAACTCTTTCGAGCTTAAAGCGTGTCTAATGGTACGAATTCTCCAAGAGGTTAATCCAGTTATGGCACTAACTTTTTAATAGGGGATGGGACCCTACTACCTTGACATTATCTCTTTTCCAGACAGATAACCTTTCTTTCGAACAAGTTAAATGTTATACTGGCGTATTCTTGCGTTTGCAACCACAAAGAATTTAGATTAAGATGAAGAGAATAATGATATAAGCAACATACGTGTCACGAACTCACAAACTCACAGCAATAGATAGTATCTCATTCGGCTTCCATAACCCCAACAGAGAAGTTTAGTTACCCATGAGTGCGAAGGAAATCACAATTGACATTGTTGTTATACCACAATAAAGATTTCACGTTTGTAATGGTGTGGTAGGCGTTAGGCGTGAATCCCTTAGCAAAGTAACGTTTCTCTTGTTGTGGAATTTAAGAATAGATGAATAGAAGAAGAAAAATAGAATTGAATGTAAGAGGTTTAGAAGATGTAAGAAGATTTAAGAAGAAGATGATAGATGGAGATGATCTAAAATCTCTAGCAAGATAGGGTGTTTATAATACCCATATCCTATTCCTACTAAGCTAATGAAATGCTTAACCAAATCCTACTAAGCTAATGAAATACTTAACCCAATTGTACTAGGTTAATGTATCATTATCCTAATCCTAATAAGCTAATGAAATACTTAACCCAATTGTACTAGGTTAATGTATCATTATCCTAATCCTAATAAATTACTGCTAGTCCCTAAAGTCTTCAGAAATGTTGTTTTAACCCGGGACAGAATTTCCATGCGTCATCTTTAGTCCTTGGCGTCCAAGATTGGCTTTTCTCCATTCGTGAAGCTTTCTTTGGCGTCAAGTTATCCATAAAATGCTGAATTCTGCATCATTTATACCTGAAACTTTGCTAATCATGTTCGTTAGCTCACTTACAGGAAAAAGGACTAAAAGTGCATAAAATATATAATTTGTTCTCAAAACTAGGCTAAAATATGGGCAAAATATAGTGCTATATGCGTGTAAACTCGCCTATCATCAACACCCCATACTTAAAGCTTTGTTCGTCCTCGAACAAAATATCATGTCCCTCTAAACATCAACTTAGGGTTTCACAGCAACAACACAAAATATTCGTCAAGACAAGCACAACAATTATCGACAAAGAGTAGTTTTTCGATCATTAGTAGAAACAGTTTAACCTCTAGCATAGACTCGTGATGGTGGTCAACTCATATTCAAAGGTTAAGGCACAAAGAATCATACACGACTACCCAAAACTCATCAACCATGTGTGTCTCACAATATATTACCCATAATCACTCATAAGTATAGCATATTTTTCAAACATGGGTATCAAAATATCCTTGCTCTCACTCTCACAAAGAATTCATATGCAGCAACTGATGACCATAGGCTTGCCCTTAGTGTAATGCTCCACTAAATGTCAGAATGCTAAGCTTAGAATCAAATAGGTCTTTTGATGGTTGTAATGTAGGCTAAGGGACGGGTAGGACTATTTTGGCCAGAAATAGTGACTATGTTCCTAAGCGCTTTAATACATCACATTGTATCATTAACACTTTTCTTTCAAACAACCTTTCTACTTTCTTTTATTCTACCACTCTTTTTCTCCTCTTTTGTTTTTCAATTTTACACATAACTAACTTTTCAGTTTTCCTTTCCTTTTTCTTTTGATAACATACCTCTTATGATAGCACTTTCTTTTTCACAACTCATTCAAGCACCAATGCATTCTAAAGCATAATACTCACCCAATTTCCTCTTATTTTGTCACATGACTTTTTCACTTTAAAGCACTTAGGAATTTGGATCAAATTATGGTCTCGAAAAAAATGGATTAGGCTTACATACGAGGTTTGTCAAAGAAAATAGGCTAAAGGCTCAAAAGGGTTTAACTAGGATGATGTCCATGGGTAGGTAAAAAGAAGGTAAATAATCATAGGTTGCCAAAGAAATACCTAAATCATCTCCTAGACTTGCACTCTTTATTTTCGCTTTGCATACATACCAGGCAAGTTCTAGCATCAGCCACAAGCACAGAATATACTATTATCTCTCACACACAAGGCACATGGTCGACTTTATTGGGAGTAGTATAGACTCTTGACCCAATAGATGAAGGAATTAAACCAAACAATATCACATAGTGAGTCACAATTAGAGCCTAAATGTCTCAATAGTCATGATTTTAGCACAAACTCTTGTCATAATCTCATGCTGCCTATTAGAATAATTTCATGCGAAGCTAAGCTAAAAAAAATAATTAACTACAAACAAACATAAATAAATGCAAATGTGGATGGAGAAGTATAGCATGCAAATACCAGCACCCCACACTTAGACGGGACACACTGTCCTCAGTGGAAAATAAATAAGAAGAACCTGGTTAGTCGGACTCATCCTCTATGTCTGGGGTCATACCCCTTACATCGGAATCATCATCAGAGTCGTCATCCTCAGAAGTTCCTCATAAGTATCCCACTTAATTCCAAGAGTGAGTTGAGGTATTTGCAGCGAGGAGGGTTCTCCTTGCTCTTTTCGGCCTCTTTTCTTGCCTTTTTGTGAAGTGGTAGCCTTTTCTTTGCCTTGTCTTGCTTTAGGTGCCATTGTACGTGATTGAAGCCTTTGGATATGTTCTTGTGAAGTGGAAGAGTAAAAAGAAAAGTTTTGAGATGATTTGGAGAGTATGTGCGACGCCTAGGTCAAGTTTTCAATGTGTTTTGTGTTTCAAGACTAAGTCTCCTTTATATAGAAAAAGAATGGGTCGGGTTTTGACCCATTTAAAATCGGTTTTGGAGACAAAAAGTGACTATAGGCGGTGCCTAATGCTTTGCCTTATTGAGCAGAATGCCATAGCATAGGCCATGCCTTTTGCAAAGCATTTGGTGAGCATAGGCGGCGCCTTTTACAAAGCATTTGGTGAGCATAGGCGGCGCCTTTAGTATGGCATATGAGATTCAGAGACAAAATGCTTTGGCATAGGCGGCGCCTATGCTATGGCATACTTGAGCATGGGCGGCGCCTATGCTATAGCACACTAGATTCCGAGACCTTGGGCTATAGTATATGCTTTGCCTTGTTCGTGGCCTAGTTTTACCTAGGCCTAGCCTTGCTCGATGCCTATTTTGCCATGAGCAATGCTCAATCCATAGTCTTATGCATCTTAATTCCTAACTTACCACCTTTACCATGCAAGACGTCCAAATCAAAATTTGAAACCAATCTCCTCGTTTTACACCTCTTGCACCTACATTTGCTCAAAAACAATAAAAACGATTAGAACGATGGGTTGCCTCCCATCAAGTGCCTTAGTTTTGGTCATGGCACGACTCTTATTTTTGGATTTTTATTTATCAAAAGCAAACACGTAATAGAACGAAAGAAAAATGAAAAACGATAAACGATGGGTTGCCTCCCATCTAGCGCTTGATTTATTGTCGCGGCACGACATAGTTACCTCGAGTACTTAGACTTCGTCGAGATAGATTGTGGATTGTTTTCTGAATGGATTCAGACGATAATGAGGCTTACTTGTAGGCATGCAATCTTCTTCGAGATGACCCTTGTGCATGCCTATCCCAGGAGGGATACCAATTATATCATCAATAGTCCAACCCATAGCTCTCATGTATCTCTTCAAAGCAGAGATGAGAGCCTCTACGTGCTGTTTACTTAAATCATCCGCACTCACCGGAAGTATATTTATACTTTCCAAGAACACATACCTTAGATAATCGGGGAGCTCTTTCGATTCTAGCATTGGTGGCTCTTCAATAGATGGCTTGGCTGGTGGTGTGGGTCGATTTTTGAGATCGAGGTCCAGCTTCTTGGGAGTATGGCGATATGTCCCTAATCCTGATAGAGCACAAATAGCTTCTTCGCAATTTTCAGCATCCTTACTCTCTTCATTCATGAGCACAACCGCCACTAGGTCATCAATAATTTGCTCTTCTTCAAGTAGTTCTTTCTCATCATCAAAGTAAACATCAGCCACTGAGAATACGTTCAGCTCTATGGGTTGCTTCATTGATTTGCACACATCAAAGCGAACTACTTCGTCATTTATTCGGAATGAGAGCTCATTAGCTCTCAAATCAATAAGCACGCTTCCTGTAGCAAGGAAAGGGCGTCCCAAGATTATGGGAACCTCTGAGTCCGCTTCACAATCCAAAATAACAAAGTCTGCTGGAAAGATGAATGAAGAAACCTTTACCAAGACATCACATAGGATACCAACAGGTCGTTTTACCGACCTATCCGCCATGACGAGCCTCATATTGGTTGGAGTAGGATCACCCAACCCCAACTTTTTATAGATAGATAATGGCATCAAATTGATGCTGGCTCCTAAATCACATAATGCTTTGGCAAAATTCAAAGATCCAACGGTGCAAGCAATAGTGAAAGCTCCGGGGTCAGCCTTCTTCTGAACTATTGATTGGGTAGCGATTGCGCTGCAGTGATGGACATCATCTTTCAAATCATAACTTGCTGCCTGCTTCTTTGTCAAAAGATCCTTCATAAATTTCGCATACCCAGGCATTTGTTCAAGTGCTTCCACCAATGGAACATTAATGGTCAGCTGCTTTAACATAGTCATGAATTTGCTGAACTTCGTATCATCCGCCACCTTCTTCAATCTTTGGGGAAAAGGTGGTGGTGGGTATGGAATTGTTCTCTCCACGGCATTCTTCTCCTCTTGCTTCCGTTTTTCAGCTTTTCCAGGCTGCACGTCGTGAGAAGTGACGTTAAGGACGGTAGGATCGGCTGCTGCGGCATCTTCCCCTTTCGCCTTATCATCAATTTCCGTTTCTTCGTCAACCACTTTCTTGCCTTTTTCTGAAGTTTCCAGCACCTTACCACTTCGGGTAGTGATGGCCATGCATGACCCATAATTCCTTGGGTTTTGCACAGTATCGCTTGGTAACGTGCCAACCTTTCTTTGATTGAGTGTTGCTGAAAGTTGGCTCAATTGGTGCTCTATTTGCTTGATTGAAGTGGAATGAGAATCAACTAATTGCTTCATAGAGTACAAATCATTTATTACCTCTGTTACTCCTGCGCTCGTTGCTTCCACTCCTTTCAGTAGTTTAGCCATCATGTCTTCCATACTTCCAGAACTAGATGTGGTGGTGTCACGTCTTCCAGGGGGAACATACAAACCACTACTGTCATTCTTGTTCTTCCAACTACCTTGGTCCGTGTTTCCAGATTTACCATGATAGTTTCGACCTTGGTTTCCTTGGGCATTACCTCGGAAACCCCCCTGATTGTTCAAGTAGTTGGCTTCCTCTTCCGAATCAGATTCGTCTCTTCCTTTTGACGCAATAGCTTTCACTTTTTCGGTCTTCCCTGATAATAAATGCTTTGTAAATAGATCCACTTGTGTTTTCATGTGCGCCATATCTTGATCAGGTTTTTCTTCTCTTCTCCTTTGGTCTGCAGTCATGCCTATAGATAAAGTGGGGCTTGCTACCTCAGAATCCCTAGTATGCCAAGCTCTACTTTGTTTCATCATACGATCTAGCATATTGCTTGCTTGACCAAAGGTGAGATCCATAAAAGATCCTCCAGCCGCATTATCCACCACTGGTTTAGTTATTGAATTCAGGACTCTATATAATATCTCCATTAGGTGAACATTAGTCATATGATGGTTTGGGCACCTCGCTAGCTTTGTCTTGAACCTCTCCCATGTTTCATGAAGAGCTTCAGTGGGAAGCTGACGAAAGTTGTTGATTTCATCTCTCAATTGTGCTCTTTTGGATGGCGGAAAGAATCTTTCTAGGAAAGTGTCTCTCAATTGCCTCCAATTTGTAATAGAATCAAGAGTCAGCCCATTCAACCATAGAGTTGCCTCCCCAGACAGAGACAATGGAAATAAGCGTAACCGAATTGCATTCTGACCAACACCAGGATTGTCAAATGACTTGCATGTAGAAATAAAGTTGATGAGATGCATATTCGGATCATCGCCTTCTAGTCCACCAAATAATCCCTTGAGTTGCAATAACTGAATCATGGTGCTTGTGATGTTGAACTTGGCTCCGGGGGCTAATGGCGGAAGAATAATGGCTCCTGTGGCACCAGCTCCATCAAGATCATCATCATCATCATCGAACGGTATTTGTACAGCTCGGCGTTCAGGCCTAAACCTAGCTTGACGATCTCTTCTCTGCATGGGTGCCGCCATCTCAGCAGTAGGCCATGGGTTTAGTAGCTCCTCATCGCCCAGGTCCTCATCATCAGGATTTGTTGCCCGACCTGGATTATCAATATTCTGTTGATGCACTTGAGCAGCCATCCTTTCAATTTCACGTTGTGCATCCATTGATGCACTGAACAAACCTAACAAAAACAACAACTAAAAGTAAAAGTACGAGAGTCTTTGACCAAAGGGTCTAGTAATTATCACAAACTTAATTGACACTCGTATTCCCCGGCAACGGCGCCAATTTTTTATAACGCTCAATCTACAGCTCTCGTAGGAGTGTAAAGCGGTCGTTAGCAAATATAGAACCCAACTGGGTTGGGTATCGATCCCACAGGGAATAGCTTGGTCAACAAGTAAGCAACGATTACTAGACTTTTAGTGCAAGTCTCGTAAGAAGGGGGGTTTGTAATGTGTAACCAAATTATTAAAGCAAAAACTGAAAATAGCAAAGTAAAAAGAAAGAATGTTTAGTAGGTTGTGAAACAATGAGAATTGAGGAGTTGGGGTTATGTCCACCTTCTAAGTTATACGTCTCTATTGACTATGAGTGAATTGAATTCAGACATGCATGTGCTTATAGAGAATTGTATTCGATGGTAAATCCAGGCGTCTTTCGACCTATTTGAGGATTATTTCACTTTAACTCTTTCGAGCTTAAAGCGTGTCTAATGGTACGAATTCTCCAAGAGGTTAATCCAGTTACGGCACTAACTTTTTAATAGGGGATGGGACCCTACTACCTTGACATTATCTCTTTTCCAGACAGATAACCTTTCTTTCGAACAAGTTAAATATTATACTGGCGTATTCTTGCGTTTGCAACCACAAAGAATTTAGATTAAGATGAAGAGAATAATGATATAAGCAACATACGTGTCACGAACTCACAAACTCACAGCAATAGATAGTATCTCATTCGGCTTCCATAACCCCAACAGAGAAGTTTAGTTACCCATGAGTGCGAAGGAAATCACAATTGACATTGTTGTTATACCACAATAAAGATTTCACGTTTGTAATGGTGTGGTAGGCGTTAGGCGTGAATCCCTTAGCAAAGTAACGTTTCTCTTGTTGTGGAATTTAAGAATAGATGAATAGAAGAAGAAAAATAGAATTGAATGTAAGAAGTTTAGAAGATGTAAGAAGATTTAAGAAGAAGATGATAGATGGAGATGATCTAAAATCTCTAGCAAGATAGGGTGTTTATAATACCCATATCCTATTCCTACTAAGCTAATGAAATGCTTAACCAAATCCTACTAAGCTAATGAAATACTTAACCCAATTGTACTAGGTTAATGTATCATTATCCTAATCCTAATAAGCTAATGAAATACTTAACCCAATTGTACTAGGTTAATGTATCATTATCCTAATCCTAATAAATTACTGCTAGTCCCTAAAGTCTTCAGAAATATTGTTTTAGCCCGGGACAGAATTTCCATGCGCCATCTTTAGTCCTTGGCGTTCAAGATTGGCTTTTCTCCTTTCGTGAATCTTTCTTTGGTGTCAAGTTATCCATAAAATGCTGAATTCTGCATCATTTATACCTGAAACTTTGCTAATCATGTTCGTTAGCTCACTTACAGGAAAAAGGACTAAAAGTGCATGAAATATATAATTTGTTATCAAAACTAGGCTAAAATATGGGCAAAATATAGTGCTATATGCGTGTAAACTCGCCTATCATCAACGTCATTATTTAATTATGTGATATTTTATAATATTGTATATCGTATGCCTGAAAGGGGATTATTGTGAATGAATTATGTGGATATGATGTTTCTTAATTGTTCTAGTGATGAGCCTAGTTGATTTAAAAATATACTAAGTTGTCTATATTTATATTGTACGATAAAGTGAGCAGAATGATGCTAAGATTAAATAATGGTGATGTCTAAGGGATAGATGACTTGAATGATTGTGAATAGCATATTATGTAGAAAGAGATAGGGAATAATGATAGGCTTGAATGTGCTAGTTATGGGTGGTGGTGTTAGAACTCAAGTTGTGACATTTGAGGAAGTAGTGGTAATCTAATGATTAACGAGTAATGAAGGCTCCAATAGTTACTTGTATGCTTAAGTGTTGCACTGTGATTTATTTTATCACATTCTTGCTTTGGTATTTATAATTATACTTTATCTATTGGATGTCCATAAGAGGCTAAATTAATGATAATAATGACTTATTTAATTATGTCTATGAGAGACTTGTTTGATAATGATAACTCTTTGAATTGATGCCATGAATGACTTATTGATAATCAAGATAAATTGATAAATAATTTTGTGTGGGGATGAATGTTGATGAATAAAGATCTTAATCAAAAAGATAATTTGCAAAAGAATGCCTTGGATAATGAAGGTTTGTGATATACCTTGATAAAGATTGAAAGTGAAAGTTGAATATTGATTAAGAATTGAAAGTGAAAAGATTTGTTGGTAGTAATGTGGCCGACATTAAATTCTGATATTGTTATTGTATTCTGATATGACATGCATATATCAGGGCATGCCAATAAGACCTGCAGAGTTTATGCTTTTCGGTGGGATGGGCACCGCATCGATATGGTAAATATGATGATGATGATGATAATAATAATAATAATAGTAATAATAATAATAATATTAAAGAAATTTGAATAGAGCGATCTAAAGTGATGATCCAATGAATAATCTCAATGAATGATTTTAAGGTTCCAATAATTAAATTGACCTTTCTCAAAGAACATCTACAAAGATTTGCTAATGAGACATGAGTTCTCTTGCGTGTTTACTGAGATGTGAGTTAACTTGCATTCTTTACTTGATTGTATCCTTGAGATTGATTATGTGGCATTTACTTGAAAAGGTGAAACGTTGTGCTTACTTGTTATATATTAGTTGACTTGCTTAATTATAGTTGTTGTGATCTTGGCTTATCCAATTGACTATTTATTCCTTTAATGTTATAAGGGAGTGGTTAGTTGTTAGTGTGAGAGTTTAGTATGAGTTTTTTACAATTACTTGGTTGGTTCTATAGGTATGGGTCATGAAAGAGGTAATGTAAACAAAGGGGTGATAGTGATGGCTTAGTGTTGGATTCTGGTTGATAGTGTAAATTAATAATGCTAGAGTATATTGGTGGTAAATAATACATTAATAAAGTTTGTAGAGTAGCTAAAATATTGTAACTTATATGTATAAAGTATGATAATGGTAATACAACCCGAGTTGGATTTTATTTCTGTTAAAAGGTCATGATTTTTTCTTTGATTCTATTTTATGATTATGTGAACTAACATTGGTCGGCCAGTGATGCCTACTAGTACATGTTTTTATAATGAACCCTACTCTTCTACATTTCTTTTTAGAGTGTAGACTGGATGCAAGTTAGTTTTACGGTTGCTAGATAGTTGACGATATTCAATACCAACTTTTGCACCTCGTTTCTGGTAGAAGTGGAGTATCTTTATAGATTATTTTATTATCAGTCTATTTTGTAATAGGTAGCTGCTATATGAAGTTTTGATGATGAGCATCTAACTTTAAGGGACCAGGTCCCTAAATATGCATGGTACAGTACAGCTGGCACGCATGTCTGCACAATTTTGTCCTTTTGTATAATAATCTTCCAAGTGCTACTTGTACTGAAAAGGACACCTGGTCCAATGAGATTTCAATCCTAATTATCACCAAGCTAAAAAAGGAAAATGAGTCTTCTTCATCAAATGGTTTTGGCAAATACAAAGAGTGAAGAGAGGCAGCAAAAACCCCATTTCAACACTGCTCAAATCTTAGTTGTTTATGTGTGCTTAAAAAGAAATTATTCTTGAGTAAGTTCTGATTTGTAAATGAATTACTCATGTTATAAGAGTAATGAACTTTTCTCTTTGAGTAGAGAGTGCTTAGGTAGAGTCGCCTAAGTTCGATACTGACTAGAGGTAATAAGTGTAGAGGGTCCTTGGCGGAGTTGTCAAGATGAGCTTATAGTAGAGTTATTACAAGTGAAAGGAACCTAGAGTTAGGTTCAGTGAAGGCTGTAATCAAGAGTTTGACTATAGTGGATTTTGAGGTACTTGTGAGGGCAAGCTGTGGTTTTTTTCTTCCTTGAGTAAGGGGGTTTCCACATTAAAATATTATGCTTTTACTCTTCCTGCACTGTCTTTTAGTTTCTAGTTACTTTACTGTATTTTTCTTGTGATTGACTTTGAGGGGCCTGGTCCCTCACTGTGTAGTGTGACCCTCAGGGTCTCAACAATTGGCAATAGATAGAGGCTACTCTAAAGGTTCATACCTTGAGTGTCTTGGTTAGCATGGTTTCTCCACCTAATCTGGAAGAAGGACAATCTACCACAAGACCACCAAGATTTAACGGACAATACTCTGGGTGGTGGAAAACCAAGATGTTTGACTTCATTATGGCTGAGGATAGTGAACTGATGGACATAATTCTTAATAATCCTCATGTTTCTGTTAAAGAAGTCAAAGAAGGAGAGGTTACAAGGATGGTTGTTAAAAGAAGGAAAGAGTGCAATTATGAAGACAAGAAAAAAATTGAAAAAAATTACAAGGCCAAGAAACTGTTAGTATGTGGCATAAGCCCTGATGAATACAATAGGATCTCAGCTTGTGAAAATGTAAAAGAGATCTGGGATTGCATAAGGGTTGCTCATGAAGGTACCGCTGATGTGAAGGATTCAAAAGTAGACATGTTGAGTACTTAGTACGAAACTTTCACCATAAAATAAGGAGAAATAATCCAAGAAATGCGTACAAGGTTCATTTCTATCACAAATGAGCTTCATTGCTTAGGTAAAGTGATTCCCTTGCACAGTCAAGTGAGAAAAATTCTTGGTGTTCTTCCTAAGTCTTGGGAAAGCACAGTGGATGTCATAACTGAAGCAAGGACTTTGAAGACTCTTATTATGGATGACTCATTGGAAATCTAAAGACTCATGAGCTCAAGAAATTGCAAGGGTTGGAGAAGAAAGAAGCAAAAAGAGAAAAAACCCTGGCATTAAAGGCTTCTAAATATGATCCAATTTACGATGAAGATATTGATGTTGCCTATTTGGAAAACAGAATTGTTAGAGCCATGAAAAAGAGTGGTCAGTTTCAAAGGAGAGGAAGAAATGTTGAAGTGTGTCATAAATGTGGAAGTCCTGAGCATTTCATTAAGGACTGTCCCATGCAAAAAAATGGATCATCGTGATTACCTTAAGGCTGCAAGTGACAAATAAAATATTAGGGACCAGGTCCCTGACAATTTAAAAAGGAAGGTTGCAGGGCAAGCTCTGGCAGCATGGGGAGATTCCTCCAGTGAATCAGATGAGGATAAGAAGTCTGGAGATGTGTCTATGCTAGCAGTAGAAGATAGTATAGTTATCTATGATTCCTTATTTGTTTTCATGGAATACAAATGATGACGAAGAAGATGAGATAACTCTCTCTAATATAAAGAAAAATCTAGATAACTATTCTGCTAGAAAGATAAAGAAGCTTGCTAGTGTGTTGATTGATTCTGTATGTGAATTAAATGTTGAGAAAATATCTCTAGAGGAGAAATTAGAGAATCAAGAATTTGAATTGATTGCCTTAACCCTCTATATATCTAAAACTGAAAAAAGGTCACTAAATTAAAATCTAAAAATCTAAAGTGTATGGGCAAACTAGAGAAGGTGGATGACTTAGATAGCAAGGGAAAGAGAAAAACTTCAAAGCTTTAAATTGATCTTGAAGAGAAATTGAAGGATTCTCAAAAACACCTTATATATGCATTTCACAGAAATGAAGAGTTGGAAAGGGCCTGGTCCATCTAAGAGAAGAACTTAACAAATATCTTAAATGGACTGCATCTTCACAAATCCTTTCTAATCTGAGTACTCAAGGTGTAAATAATGGTAAGGGTCTTAGTTATCAAGGAGAATCATAACCTCTTGTGTCAAAAGGAAAAGCTAATCGTGGTACTAAAAATAGGAGTCACAACCATCTGTGTTCTCATTGTGGAATAGATGGACATTTGAAAAAAAAATGTCAGTATCATCTCAAAGATAAAATGAGCAGTACTAAATATATTCAGTAGGAAAATTCCTATCTGAAGGGTTTCAAACCCTTGAAAATATGACAAAAAACTCTCTACCTAGATGGACCAAGAAGGATTTGATCACACCACTGTCTTTCTATTAGGAACTCAAACTCAAATGGGTTCCTAAATCTAACAAGTGATCATAATTCTAGGTATGAGATAGGGGATTGTAGTCAAGGATGGTTCTGTGAAGTGTATGGTCAAGGTCAATACTGGAAGTTCTGACCGTGTTCTCTCTCTCAAGACACTTCAGGTGAAGGTGTCCTATCTCATAGGTTAGTACCATTACAGCATGCTTTAACAATCTTAAAATATTGTCTGAAAGGTTATGTGTTTTCTCATCTCTATGTATAAGCCATCAACTCCTGTGAAAAATGAAGAGTCGTAATTATTAGGATCAGACATTTTATTTCAAAAGAAAAATCTTTCAATGATAATGGTCTCTTCTCTAAACTTACAAAATCAGACTCTTTCACATTATCTTCACCTAATTCAGTTTATCTTCCTAAATCGATCATCTACTATGAACCAAATTGTCCCTTACTCTCTCTCTCCTTTTTACAAAATCAAAATAGTTGATATTCCTACTTCTACAATCCCATCTAAACACCTTGAAGTAGATAAAAGTCTAGATGAACAACCTGAACATTCATCAATTGAATATTTTGATCCATCATTGTCCAAAGTAAACACTTTCTTAAGCTTCTAACAAGAACCTCAGCTAACTCTTTATTCCTTAGAAAATCAAAAACCTATAGATGTGTTAGTCCCCACAGAATTCTCCTCTACTTTAGAAATCTATGGTGGGCCATTCATAATAGAGAATTCAAGTCAAAGTCTTGGCTCTCACATTAACCAAAAATCTTCTCAACCCAAAATTCATTCTTTCTTAGAAGTCCCAAAACCATCTAAAAATTCTCAAAAACCTATTTTGACTGATGAACCCAACAAAGATGAATTTTCTGAAATTACTCAAGTACTTGATTCTCCTACTTCCTCAGATTTAAACCTAATTTTTTGCTCAATTATTTGGTAAAGAAATACCAGTTAAAAGGGTTGATCTTTCTTGATACGAGAACTGGGTGACTAAGAACTTACTTTTTCTTGCGTATGACACCTTAGTCACTGGATAAGTATAGGTAACAAGAGAAATTAGTGAAGTAGATGAAGTGTAATCACCTCCAAATAAAGAGGATGAGGAGGTTAAGGATAAACTGCTCTTGAGATAGACTATGAAGAAACAAAGAGAAAGAAGAGGAAGGAAAAATATGGTGAACTTTGAGGTAAAAGTGGCTAAATCCTGGTCTACTAAAAGGTCTGAAAAGAGATTGCTAGTTGATGTCATTGAGACTAGTACGTTGTCTACCACTGAACAAAGAAGACCCAGGAAAGCTGCTTTAGTTGAGGAGAAAAAAAAATATTAAAGTGGTTGAGGTTGGAGAGGATAAAGATATTGCTATAGATGTTGCTAAGGAAATTGAGAAAAGAAAGATGAAAGTTCATATTGCTAGAAGGACCAGGTCCTCCAGTTCAAAATCTGGCAGTCCTGTTGAGATAAGGCAAAAATATATAACAGTAAAAAAAAAGGAAATTTCTGAGGGACCTGGTCCTAAGAGAAAAAAATTATTGTGGGAGAAGTGAGTATCATTCCTAAGAGAAGCAAACCGAAGAAAGGAGAAAAGTTCGTATCTAGAAAACAAAGAAATAAAATACTAAAAACACATAGAGTTTTGTCAGGAAGAGTGGTTGATCCCAAAATATATGAGAAACCTGGGATGATTGAATTGGTTGAATATGTAAGGCATCAAGGCTGGTTACACTTGTTTGAAAAATCAAACCCCATGGTTATTGACAATGAGGTCAAAGAATTTTACTACACCATGGAATTCTCAGAAGATGAGCTAAGCTTGTCTACCTAGGTACAAGAAAAGTCTATCTATTTGGATGAAGAATCATTGGGAAAAATCTTGGATGTACCAGTTATTGGAGTTAGGATTGCTGTAAAGCAACAGCCCATAATTGAGTTTATAATCAATGCCTCTAAGGTGGGTGGAACATCTATAGCAGCTGTGAAAAAAAAATCCTGAAATATGAGTCTCAACTAGTATTTGAATTCATCAACAAAGTCCAATTGCCAAGATTAGGGAAAAATAACACTACATCTGGAGTTGATCTATTCTTGATAGTATGCCTGAGTAATCTTGAATTGATCTGCCTGCCTGCTCTTATGATTCACCACATAGTAATTCTTGAGAAAGAAGAGAGACATGAAATGCCCTATGGTTACTTGCTAAATAAGGCCTTCGATCATTTTGGAGTAGTTGGGACTACAGAAATTCCTAGAATATCCAAAAAAAAGTTCACTCTAACTACTTTGGTAGAAAATGAGTGCATAGAAAGAGAAATAGAAACTGTCCCAAGTATCTGAACTTTTGGCTACTCAGGAAAGCTTAAGCAAAGAAATGGAGGAAGTGAGAATCAATTTAGATGAAAAAAATGTTGAGATAATGCACTTAAGGTTGAATAATCAGCAGCTAGCTTTTGAAGGACCAGGTGCTTCTGAAGCACTGATATCAGAAAATGCAGAACTCCATGTGAAAGTAGCAAAACTAACTGGTGAAGTTAATGAATTAAATGCAGGAGTAAAGAAACTCAATAAGCAGTTGATGGATGTCCATGTTGTTGTAATTACTAGAATAGAAATATTGATTAAGTCCTTTTCCCCTAAGTCTTCTTCCTCCTAAGTCTTACTATCCCTATCCTCTTACTCAACCCAATGTCAGTTCAACTTCTTGTTATCATGTGGCTTTTTAGTACAATTATTTTTGTTGATTGTTTTAGTATACTGAACTGGTACTTAACTGCTTAACAATGAATAAATTTTGATTTGTTAGCTTAATCTATTTTCTCTTCTAAAACTGTTCTTCATGTTAGTATTACCCTAGTGGCCATGAGTTAACTAATATGTACTTGCTTTACTCTTGGTTTACTGTTATTCCTTTTCAATGATACCAAAAGAGGGAATAATCTCATGTGATAGGGAGCAGGTACCATGTAATGTGCTGAATTACAGTTGTAGTGATATGTCATAGTGACAGGGGGAAACAAACATAAAACATACTATATGGAACAGTGACAAGGGGAAGCAAATATCAAACATGTGCTCAGAGTTTTTACTGCAAATGACAACAAGGGACCAGGTCCTTGTGTTGCATGATGGTGGAACATGATGATAAGGGGAATATTCATCTTTAGAGTGGTAATCACACTGATTAAATGAGATAAATGTGCTCAAAGTTTTATGGTTGGTTTGTCATCATCAAAAAGGGGGGAAATTTTTCTATATGAAGTTTTGATGATGAGCAGCTAACTTCAAGGGACCAGGTCCTTGGATGTGCATAGTACAGTACAGTACAGCTGGCACGCGTGTCTGCACAGTTTTATCCTCTTGTGTAACAAACTTGCAAGTGTTTCTTATACTGAATAGGACACCTAGTCCACTGAGATTTTAGCCCTAATCATCACCCAGCTATAAAAGAAAAACAACGCTTCTTCATCAAATAGTTTTTGGAAAATACAAAGAGTGGAGAGAGGCAGCAAAAACCCTATTTAAACACTGCTCAAGTCTTAATTGTTTATGTGTACTTAAAAAGAAATTATTCTTGAGTGAGTTCTGATTTGTAAATGAATTACTTATGTTATGAGAATAATAAACTTTTCTTTTTGAGTAGAGAGTGCTTAGGTAGAGTCGCCTAAGTTTGAAACTGATTAGAGCTAATCAGTGTAGAGAGTCCTTGGTAGAGTTGTCAAGATGAACTTGTAGTAGAGTTATTACAAGCAAAAGGAACATAGAGTTAGGTTCAATGAAGGTTGTAATCAAGAGTTTGATTATAGTGTATTTTGAGGTGCTTGTGAGGGCAAGTCGTAGTTTTCCCCTTCTTTGACCAAGGGGGTTTTCACATTAAAATCTTGTGTTTTTACTCTTCTGCACTGTCTTTTGATTCTTGGTTACTTTACTGTATTTTGACTGTGATTGACTTTGAGGGACCTGGTCCCTCACAGTGTAGTGCAACCCTAAGGGTATCAACAGTAGCTTTTGTACATATTTAATTAGGTCTTGGGGTAGTGAATGGTAGTTGTTTATATTTGTATTAGATTTGAATAGTTTATCCTACTGTGTTAAATGATTTTATTTATAAAAACATGAATCTTTTGCATAATTTGGTTGGGTTATGAGGGTTCTTCTAGCTACCTAGGATAGTGTAGGTGCCTGCATGATCTGTTAATTCGGTTCATGACAACATAGATCCAAAATCTAACTCTAACCTCGAATGCTAACTTTGAGACCCAAACTCAAAACTTGACCTCGACCTAAGTCTGATCCCAGATTTCAAGACCAGACCATGACTCCAAGATTTAACCTTGAGAATCGACCCAACCTCAATACCTAAATCGACCTTGATACTCAACCTTGACCCTGGTCCATGTACTAACTCTCGACCTTTAAACCCAATATGACTAGACTAGACCCCCAACCTTAAGACTCGAGATTGATCGACCCCAATCTTAAGACTCGGCCCCAATACCTATACCTGACCCCGATCTCAGCACCCTACCCTAACCCTGACCTCATCCTTAAAACCTGATCCCGAGACCCGATCCTAACACCAATCCATAACTTAGTCGAATATTGGTTTTGATTAGGAATTTATTCCTAAGTCGGCTTGAGGTCTGGTCACGTGTTAGTTCGAGGTTTGGGGCATAATTTTGGGTCAGGTCCTTGATCGGAGCAGATATGAAATCAACAATTTTGAGTCGGTTGGGGGCAGGGTGAGTAATATTATGAGGTGGTAGATTGGGAGTCTAGGAATTGTGGGCATTTTGAGTGGATTAGTTGGTGGAATCAGGGGTTGTCATTCAAGTATGTCACTAGGTATAAACTTGTAATTCAAATATGTCACTAGGTATAATCAATTTTGGCCAACAATAAGACCTTAACCAAATAAAAAAGGCATCTTATTTTAGATTTGGTGAGTGGCATCCCAAATACCTCGACACTTGTCATCCACAACAAAGGATAAGAATCAAAAGTGGGAAAAGAATCATATGGTTTAATTAACAAATAATAACACTAATAAATAAAGTTAATACATGAAATTAAAAATAGTTGTAGTGAGAATTCATTGAGGATAACGCAATTGTAGTACTTTAATAGCCAGTTGAATGGACGGCCAATGATTAGAAAGGATAGGAAAAAAGGCCATCTGTTTTATTCACCTTTTTGGGGGCCCTAATTTATGTCACGCTGATATCATGTTCTTACCCATATAGTAGTACGGCAAGCAAAGAAGACAAGCCCGCCATCACCAAATCTTTACACATTTAAAAGAAAAATGTTACTCTCTTTCTCTTAATTTATTGAGTATTTACTCTGTTTTCAATTCTTGTTCCTTCCTTATGTCTTAATTTATTTAACTTGTCCTTTTTTTAATCGAGTCCAGAAAAATAAAATATTTTTATATTTAATAATAATTTAATTTAAAATATAAGTTTTATTCGTAATAAAATAATTTATAACCATGCAAATATATGTGACTTATTTTAGATCATAATTTTATTTTAAATTTCATGTCAAATCAAACTAATCATATAAATTGAAAAGAATGGAATAGTTCTTTTGCATTTTTAAGAAAATAAAATAGTATGATATTTGAAATGAAGTCTCTTAATTAATTGAGAATCACTTAGTATAATTATATAAGACTTAACTAAAAGGAGATATACTCCATGTATTGCGATTTTAACATCTAAAGTTGAAATTTTTAATTAAAAATGAAACGAAAATTTATTCCATCACATACTTGTCACTTCTTTGTTTAGCTAAGACACTTTTAACAAATTTTATCTCTTCTACTTGTAGTATTTGATAAAGGGATGTTATTTATACACCATATCCCCTTAGGCCCTTGACCGAGGGCTCGAGATCTGAGCTTCAGTATAGGCTGCATCATTTTCGTTTTTAGTTGACAATTAGAAATGCATAAAATGTGTAATCCGATGCATGCAAAGTTCTTCCCGAATTATTAGTCTGTGGAACGATTTTAATCTAGTTATGTCATTTAGTTTATATTTATATGCTAAAACGTCGATTTTATGAGTGTTTTATAAATGAGGCAATCTTGCTTGACATTGTTTCGATTGATGTGCATCCGTCGTTGATGGTGCTCCCATTATCTTTTAAATTCTAAGGCTTGCCTCTACTGGCACTTCTTTTTTTGTTATCAACACTTTGAGAATAATTAAATTTTATTACGTTAATTGTAGCATTGATATGAGTTATAGCAATACCCTCTAGATTAGGAAAAAAGTAGTTTGATTATAAAGAGTACGCTTTTTTGTATCATTTTTACTGCTTATTATACCAAAAATCTTACTTTCTTTTAAGTTTGTACCAATCAATTGATATCAAATGGACAGATTAGTAAGTATTCTTCTTCACTCTATATCGAGATTAACCATGTCATATACATTAAAAAAAAAACATACATATACATATACATACATACATACATATATATACATACATATATATATACATATATATATATATAAATTGATACAGAAAGGTATTGTTTCAAAAATCAAATTTAGTTCGTGGCAAAAAGAATTTAGAAAATTATCTGAAACACTTGTTGCATCTTTATAGTCCAACGTCTTTGACTGATCTAATCTAGTTAACAATATAACCAACAAATATATAGCTTGTATATTTAAGTATAATATACAATAGACATTTATGATCTGATCCTATCTTGAACTCCGCACATAGCAGAAGCTTTGGCACACTACACTGCTCTTTATACGTATCTATGCAAAAAACAGATAAGTTTGGCCGAATGGTACATGTTAATAAGGTTTCCTAATTTTTATGCTCTCCTATAGAACCATTTCTAATTCTACGACCTAGCATAAATTTGAGTTGTATGAACTTTATATCTCTTGCTAAGGTAATGTCACATCCAGATTGTTTCACTTTCACTGCACTGTGCTTCTTGATTCTCTAATTGCCCAACTTTATTATTTCCCCAACTTCATATTGTTGGAGTTCCACATCGGTGGGTTAAAGGGTCCTTGGTCTCCTTATATGGTCTTGGACAATCCTCTCCTCATGAGCTACCTTTTGAGGTTGAGTTAGGCCCAAGGTCCATTTCTTTATCATGGTATCAAAGTCAGGTTCACCCAGTTCATTATTTCCGATGTTAGGCCCCCCCGTCTTATATTGTCCACGCTCCAGATGTCCAGCCCTGGACGTGCGGGGGGTGTTGGAGTCCTACATTGGTGGGTTAAAGGGTCCTTGATCTCCTTATATGATTTTGGACAATCCTCCCCTCATGAGCTAGCTTTTGAGGTTGAGTTAGGCCCAAGGTCCATTTCTTTATCAAATATGTTGTGTTGAGATGAAATTTGCAGTTAGCCCAAGTTATACAATGAGAATCTAAATTAATTAAAAGTCACAAAATAAGTATCAAACACTATTAAAATACCATCATAGGAACTAATTCTTAGACACTTTCTATTAGTTAGACTTCACATACTATATAAACAAATAGTTGAAGCGTGCGATAGAAAGCGAAAAGTAAATTAATTGACTAGTTTAAATATGCTTAAAGTTAACTACATCTAGAAGGCATATCCATTTTGCCACCAACAAACCTTGAAAAGGCATAGTAAATAACAAAATGCTTCAGGAAATTGAAAACTAACATAAATTCAAAGATTTTCAATAAAATAACCTTTCAAACTGTTGGTAAGATATAAATCTAATTAGTGAAGCTTCAGAAAAAGTCATTGGACGTGGATGGAAAATTATTTTAAAGCATCAAATGTATTTAGTTATTATTTCGTTTGAGGTATAAAATTATATTTCTCACCGCCATTATAATTTAATTTCTAGTGTAGTCAAATATTTTGATAACGTCAGTAGGAGTGGTTATTTTATGTTCATTTGACAATGACACGCGCCATCAAATACACTAGATTTTGTTTGGTAAGGCATAACAAATTCTTTGGTTGTTTACCAAAATCCAGATGCCATTATTTTTCTCTCCTCTTTTTTTTCATGCAGTATTCTATACTCAAATCGAAATTCAATTAATTTAAATTCATGCCAAAAAGTCTCACTATAAAGGGTAAAGCGCTTCTTATCAAAGACGATGTTACATTCATAATTCGACCCCTAAATTTTTTATTAAAATTGGAAGAGTAATTATCACTCCCCACAATTTTGTTTGATTTTCTTCCCTTCTCTTTATGGAGAGGAAGCTGAAATTGAATCTTCATTATATTGACCACTTTATTTGATCTACCTTTGCATTGGAAAAAAAAAAGAGGAGATTTCAATGGTCCTATTGATTTGACAAAATTGTAACAGTAATTAAAAAGTTACACAGAAAAGGGGAGGAATTGGGACCTTGACATTAATGGTTTGTTGAGGCGAAATTATTATTATGTATAATAAGTCAATATGTATATGTTGATTGAGGACATTTGAGAATAGTTTGCTTCGTAATTAAGAAACCAGAAGTCCCACTTTTTTGGCGTGTGGTTCATGAAACATGCTACAAGCTTCATTATCATGACTTTTCTGGGGTCGTAACCTTTTCTTTAAAGATTTTCATAACTAAAAAGTTTCATTATATTATGTTTTCCATTGTAAAGAGTCCCACTTCGAAAGAATATTGATGGATTTGGAGAACCTTCACCTTATGAGCTAGTTTTGGAGTTGAGTTAGGCACAAAATTTATTTATTTACATAATATTAAAATCAGATCCATCTCAATTCTTTGTCTATCACGTTGTTATATATTCACACTTCAATTAACGAGGTGTGAAGTGGAGTGTTAAGAGTCCCACATCATAAAAGGAATGATCAATTAATCTCCCTGTGTAAACTTGAACGGTCCTCACCTTATGAATTAAGGTTTTGGAGTTGAGTTTGGCGGAAAATTTATCTCTTTACATCCATCTTAAAGTAACTTCTACAATCATCTCAACAGACACATGAATTACATAATCTGACCACGATAGCGGACCCTGACAGTGATGTGATATCAGTTTAGAGCAAACAAAATTCAATTAATTCTGATGTTTTACAATGAACATGCCCACGTTGGTAAAACCCTCTATTTCTTTTTGACTAATCAAGTTGTTTATTTTAAAGCACTTAATCATAATTGCAGTTTAATGTCCCCTATTGCAATTGAAAGTACACTGAAATGATAAAATTTAGATATCCCATTACATCTTGAAGCCTGGCCAATCAGTTTATAGTTAATAATAGGATTAGGACTCGCTGTTTGTCACGTTCTCCTCCTTCTACATAAAGCATTTTCCCATCAAAAAGTCGAGAAATAGGGGTGTCAAATGAGCGGGTTGGGTTGAGATTAAAAATATTAAATGGGTTGAAAAAAATATACGGTGGGGTCATGACCTGCCCACAGAGGCAGACCTACATTGAGGCTAGCGGGTGCACTCTGTATATATAGTTTGTATATCTATATATATAAATATATATATATATATCAGAGTATTATGTTAAATATATGTTGTGCACCCATAATAATAACTGGGTTGGCTAGTGAGATTGTTCGGTATGCCACTTGAAAGTTGCTCTTAATGTGTGATTGGTCAGGTTCAAGCCCCAGCAACAACGTTTTATTGCTCCTTTTATCATTTTCCAATTTTCTATTGCGTGATTGCTCGGGTTCGAACCCCAACAACAACGTTTTTTTATTGCTCCTTTTTTCATTTTCCAAGTTTCCTTACACTTATTGTGCAAATATATATATTTATCTTTTGATTAAAAAAGACTTCCTACTTATTAGTCATTTATTTCATACTTTTTCTTTTTTCTTTTATGTATTGTTGATATTATTGAGTTGTTTTTTATTTTATTTCAAATACAAGCTTCTCTCCAACTTCAAAAGGTAGATATTCTCCGTAGCTTATACTGTATAATATTTATTTTCTTTTAATCTTTTGATTATTGAGTTATTTTTTATTTAAAAAATTAGCAATTTAAAGTTTGAGATAGGCTTAAATCAAATGTTACCCGTTGCAACTATCTAGCAAACAAATCTCTCGAATTTCATATTTTTCAAAAACTTTCTATTATTGTTCAAAATATAAAAGTACGTTGAATTTAAGTACGGTGAATAACACACTTTTGTCATATTAAATCTAATTAATGATATTCAATAATATTAAAATTTTGCTTATAAAATACTATAATTAATAAGTTTTCAAATAAGTGTATATCGAACTTTAACGCTATTAATTACTATATTTAAATATAGAGGTGCACCCGTCAAGCTTAAATCCTGGGTTCGCCTCTGCCCGCCCAAATTCACTTTAGGTTGAAATGGATTGGATTGAAACGAGTAAAAATTGGATTGGATCTTGACCCACCCAATTTAACCCGCTTAGTATAAAAAATATTACATATTGATATTTATCTCTTGTAAACCCAACTCAAGAAAATAAATTTGAATGAAGTTGGGAAGTTGGGTGGGTGCGTAGAGAGGCGGGATGGGGGTGGGATAAGAATTTTTTCTTAATTTAATATTTTTAAAAATAAAAGTTTATTTTTTGGGGAGGGGTGGAGCAGGGAGTCGGGGGTTATGATGAGGTTGAGATAAGAATTTATTTCACTTTTTTTTTAAAAAAAAAAAAAAGCTTTTTGAGAAAGGGGTATGCCATGGGGTGGGGTGGGAGTTAGGAGGTGATGGGGTGGGATAAGAATTTTTATAAAAGAAAATAATTTTTTAGGGGGGAGGGGTGTGAGATCTGGGCCGGAGACAATCCCCTTAGCCTAACCTTCAGAGCACAATAAATGAATACAACAAAAACTAACCAAAATAGTAATTAGAAGGATAGATAGTCAACTGTAAATTCTAAGAATCAAAACAAACAAACAACCCAATACTTGTCCATAGAAGTCTCTAAAACCAGAATACCAAACTAAGTCGGGATATGCCCTCGACTATGACCAAAAAAAATTCAAAAGGAAATACCAAGAAATAAAGTAAATAAGTGAAATGATTGGGCCTTTCGAAAGATGAAGGCTCACCACTTCAGAGAAGATCTACAGGAGTAGTAGACTACCTAATGCTGGACAGAAGCAATAAAAAAACCCTCAGACCCTATATCATGAAATGATGCAGCGTTCAGGGACGGTTAGTGGGGCGAGCACTATCATGTAACTCAAGAAAGTGGGATAAAATAATGTCATTTCCAAAACCAGCCAAAAACTGTATACAAAATATTTATATATACATATATATGATGTTATGATAGGGACAAGGGTCATGAACATGAGAGCTTAAACCATTAGTATGAATTGTGTTGCTCGCTCCGTCCTAAAGGCACCACGGGCTATATGGGTCCAACTCCCCCTACTAGAAAGGCCCTAGTGCGTGTTAGCGGCACGAATTGAGGAAAGTCTAAAGACACCAAGTCCATAGGAATCCAAAATATAATGTATATCCATATAGACCCCAATGCTGGAAAATGTGGTTTTAAGTGTTGGTCCCCTCATCCCCCGAGACTACACCTTCATAGTGAACTACACAATTTCTTTTAAGCCCAAATTAAAATAGTTTGCACATAAACCCAATCATTAATCAAGGAGTCAGTTATTAAAGCATTTTCTAACATGGTATCATCATACCAATTTGCTTGCAGCATTATGCCAAACCAGTCCATTTAACCATTTAACTCCCAAGCTCCATCTAAATTCAAAAACCATGGTCACCAAGGGAATTTCAAAACTATTTTCACTATCCATTATCCTTTAATGCAACCCAATGTTCCAAATATAAGTTAAATAATGTAAATGACATAGTCAAAACCAAATTTTTAAAGATGGGTTGAGGTTAATGCCATTATCAAGTAAAATTTTCATCAATTTGGGAATACCTAGGTTCCCTACTCCAATTCTCATAACAATGCACCCATTAACCTCCAAAAGCCACCAATTAGAGAATAAACAACACATTAAAATCATGGAAAAAATAATTTAAGTAATAATCATCAAAATTCCTCTACCCGATTTCAAACTCGTCACTTAAAATCACATGAATAATGAGTAAATAAATGCCACAATGTAAAGTTCAAGTTAAGGATGAGAAGTATGCTTGAAATACACAAGAAAGTGAAGACAATTCGATGTTTGGAGCCCGGAGTAGTCATCTTCTTGTTTTAAACATTCTTTTACAGTACATGCACTCATTATTGTGATTTTTACATATCGAACCCAGCTCATCCCATAATTTTTTCAACTTAGTGAAATAAGAAGCTATATAAAGTTTCCCTTGAGATATAGAAGCTCGTTCTTTCTTGAGCTCAAAAACTTTAGTTCCATTTACGATGATCTTTTGTTAATCTATTCCCATATACTCTGTGCGGTCTCAGCATACTACACACTAGCAGCAGTTTCTGGTGACAGGGAACTAGTTAACTACGATATCACCATGTTGTTACACCTATCCCATAGCCGCGCATGAGTGAAATCTTCAGGTAGTCTAGGGCATGAGCCGTCAATAAATGTTATATTATTTTTGGCTGACAAAAACACAATTATTCCTATTTTCCATCCACCAAAGCCTACACCGGAGAAAGTTATGTGTACAAAAGACATTCCAGGAACATTAGAAGAGTGGATAAAAAGAGGACTAGAGGAATCTACTCATTCAGTGTTCATCGTAGATAACACACTCAACCAATTGAAAAATAATCACCTCAAAATTTGGAGAAAGATGTAGGGAATAAGGAAACGAAGCACAAAATAAATCCACAACCTGTAAAAACACTTTACCGGAGAAGCCGACTACACAGTTTAGGATGCCTGGAAAAATACTTTCAGATCAGAACTCTAGATCGAAGAAGACAACTGCAAGTGTGAGGATATCAGACAAATCTACAGTCAGACCGAAATATATTGTACTTTTCTGTCATAAATTTCGCTAGAAATCAACAAAATATTACACTTTTCCGTCACAAATTCTAATAGAAATCAACAAAAAAAGGATCAAAATCTGAATGAAAAATGCATAAGGATAGGATCGAAGAATGTAAAATCGCTAGAATTTAGCGAATTTTCGCTCTAATACCATGTGAAAGTTTCAAAATCATGGAGAAAAAGAGTAAAATGCAACAAGTGTTCTGTGAAGAAGAAGAGAGAAAAGAAACTGATTTCATATTTCCAAAAATATCTCTTGAGCTACAGTACACTAAATTTCCCTTATATAGTGGGGCATTTAGTGTACTGTAGCTCAAGAGATATTTTTGGAAATATGAAATCAATTTCTTTTCTCTCTTCTTCTTCACAAGACACTTGTTGCATTTTACTCTTTTTCTTCATGATTTTGAAACTTTCACATGGTATTAGAGCGAGAAATTGCTAAATTCTAGTGATTTTACATTCTTCGATCCTACCCTTATGCATTTTTCATTCAAATTTTGATCCTTTTTTGTTGATTTCTATTAGAATTTGTGACGGAAAAGTGCAATATTTTGTTGATTTCTAGCGAAATTTGTGACAGAAAAGTACAATATATTTTGGTCTGACTGTAGATTTGTCTGATATCCTCACACTTATAGTTGTCTTCTCCGATCTAGAGTTCTGATCTAAAGGTATTTTTCCAGGCATCCTAAACTGTGTAGTCGGCTTCTCCGGTAAAGTGTTTTTTCAGGTTGTGGATTTGTTTTGTGCTTCGTTTCCTTATTCCCTACATCTTTCTCCAAGTTTTGAGGTGATTGTTTTTCAATTGGTTGAGTGTGTTATCTACGATGAACACTGAACGAGTAGATTCCTCTAGTCCTATTTTTATTCACTCTTCTGATGTTCCTGGAATGTCTTTTGTACATTTAACTTTCTCTGGTGTAGGATTTAATGGATGGAAAAGAGGAATAATTATGTTTTTGTCAGCCAAAAATAATATAGCATTTATTGACGGCTCTTTCCCTAGACTACCTGAAGGTTCCGCTCATGCGCGGCTATGGGATAGGTGTAACAACATGGTGATATCGTGGTTAACTAGTTCCCTGTCACCAGAAATTGTTGCTAGTGTGTTATATGCTGAGACCGCACAGAGTATATGGGAAAAGATTAACAAAAGATATGGCATCGTAAATGAAATTAAAGCTTTTGAGCTCAAGAAAGAGCGGGCTTCTATATCTCAAGAGGAACTTTATATAGCTTCTTATTTCACTAAGTTGAAAAAATTATGGGATGAGCTGGGTTCGATAAGTAAAAATCACAATAATGAGTGCACATGTGTTGTAAAAGAATGTTTAAAACAAGAAGAGGAGAACAAACTCTATCAGCTTCTCATAGGGCTTAATGATGCTTATGTTGGTGTGAGTAGTAACATGCTTATGATGAACCCCTCGCATTCCCTTGATAGTGCTTACAATATTCTTTTACAAGATGAAACACAACGACAAGTTAGTCCTTATGCTCAACCTCGTTCTGAAATGGCATATTTTCATGCAAAACTGAATTTCAAGTCATTTCAATATCCACAACCACCTCCAAGGAAATTTACTCATAAGGTTCACTTCGACCATTCCATCCATGATAAGGCTCTTCTCACTTGCAAATACTGTAAGAAACCTGGACATTTCATTGATCAGCGTTATAAATTGCATGGGTTCCGGCCCAACTTTAAGTTCACCAAAAATAGGAAGTTTGGGACTGCTGCTAATGTGGAGTCCACATCTCATCAGAATCTGAGTATACTACATCTGAACCTTCTTCTTCTGATCAAGGTTGTTTAGTTCCTAGTTTGACTAAGGAGCAATCTACCCAGTTATTTATTTTGCTGCAACAGTGCAATCTTGTTGATTCAAATGCTAGTCCTCAATCCAACTTTATGGGAGCTGCTAACTTTGCTGGGAGTTCTTCTTACTTGCCTAATTTTAATGGTGTTTCTTATTCTTCTTGTATTTTGACTAGTGTAGCTAGAAGCATTTGGATAGTAGATTCAGGAGCAACCGACCACATGACCGCTGATAAAAACCTTCTTTCTGACATTACACTCTTCCAGTCCCATACTTAGTTATATTACCTAATGGATATAGGGTGAAGGTAACCTCTACAGGATCTCTCGTTCTATCTTTAACTTTTACTCTCCAAAGGGTACTTTATATTCCTACATTCAAATATAATTTGATTTCTATGTGTAGACTCATTCAACAATTTAACAGTATTGTTCTCTTCACTGCTTCTTCCTGCCTGATACAGGACCTTTCCAGGAAGAAGCTTATGGTACTTAGTTAGTTGCACTAAGGACTATACCACCTTGATCACTTTCCCAACTCATTCGCATGCTCTTCCACTCTGGACACAACTTTCTCAACTGGACATGGTCACTCCATTTCAAATTTGAATAATGTTGCACCATCTATGAATGTTGTTCCTTTATTTTCTTTAAATGAATCGTTAAATACTAGTTTTTTTTGTTCCTATGTTTCTGCTGCACAATCTACGGAAAATATAAATAATGTTGAGGTACTTTGGGATTACAAGTTAGGAGACATTTCTTTTGTAAAAATAAAGTGCATACCTTCTATATCTTCTGAATTGTCTTCGAAATAATCTTTTGTTTGCCACATTTGTCCTTTGACTAGACAAACTAGATTACCCCTCTCGAATAGTTCATCAAAATCTACTTCTTTGTTTCAACTTATCCAGATTGACACTTGGGGCCCTTACCATACACAAACATATTCTGGTGCCAAGTACTTCCTGACTATAGTAGATGATTATAGTCGGGCTACTTGGACATATTTGTTAAATTCCAAAAGTTGTATTTTTTCCATGATTAAAGCTTTCATTTCTATGGTTAAGACTCAATTTAATCTACCAATCAAAACCATTAGAAGTGACAATGTCCTAGAGCTTGGTTCGTCTAGTCTAGAAAAATAATTTTATTCAGATAATGGAATCATATACCAAACCAGTTGTCCTCATACACCTCAACAAAAATGATGTTGTTGAGAGAAAAAACAAACACCTCTTGGAAACTTCAAGAGCTCTACTTTTCCAATCCAATCTCCTAAAAGTTTTTGGGGAGATTGTTATTAACTGCCACTTACCTAATAAATAGATTTTCCTATTCAATTCTTTCCAATAAGACACCTTTTGAATTATTATATAGATCAATCCCTTGTTATGACCACTTGAAACACTTTGGTTATTTGTGTTATGTATCAGTGTCTAAATGTCAACGAGACAAATTTCAGCCAAGGGTTGCCCCTTGTGTTTTTGTTGGGTATCGTTTGGCTAAAAGGGATATAAACTCTATAATTTGAAAACCAAACCTGTTTTCGTCTCCCAGGATGTCATTTTTCATGATTCTGTTTTTCTTTGTTCTCTTCTTTCATCTCCTCCTACTAATTTGACATTTGGTTCTTCTTCTTGTCTTATACCTGATGTTTTTATCTCTACTGCTCCAGATCTGCCCTTTACTGACTCTTCTAGTGTTTCACCCTTGTTTCAACAGACTCTTTCCACCTCCGTGTCATCATCTCCACCTCTCTCGTCTATTCTCTATTCCCCTCCTGCACCTAGAAGTAGTTCTAGACACCACCAGGTTCCTTCTCATCTATAGGATTATGTGGTACAACTTCCTCCTTCCATATCCAACTCCTCTACTACTTTTATTTTTGTTGTCTTGTCTTTTACAGTAGTTGAGCCTCACTCTTACACTTAAACAGCAGCCATCGAAGATATGTACCATTCGGTGTCTCATTGTTTTTGCTATTAAGAAATATTGGTCTCTTTTTCAATTAGATGTCAATAAAACTTTCCTTCATAGGGATTTGGATGAGGAAGTGTACATGAAACTCCCTCAAGGTCTTTCTGTTTCTTTCTCCTCACTTTCATTTGCTCTTTTGATTTGCAAGTTACAAAAATCGTTATATGGACTTCGGTAAACCTCTCGACAATGGTATGCCAAGTTGTCCCAATCTCTTTGTTCAAGAGGCTATACCCATTCTTTAAATGATTATTCACTCTTCTTCAAGAAATCAGCCCATTCCACTGTGTTCCTTACTGTATATGTGGATGATATCATCCTCACCTGGGATGATTTGACTGTAATCAACGCCTTAAAAACTTTCTTGGATGAGCAGTTTAAGATCAAGGATTTGGGGTTGCTCCATTATTTCTTGGGTATTGAGGTTCACTATCATCAGGTTGGAGTTTTGTTGCATCAAAAGAAATTTATTTTTTATTTACTTGTTTATTTTCACTGTTCTAAGGTTACGTCTGTGGTATCTTCTTTGGATTTAAGTGTCAAACTTCAGACTGATGATGGTTCTCTGGTGCCTCACCCAGACTCATATAGAAATCTTATTGGTAAGTTTAATTTTCTTACGTACACTAGAACTGACCTCTGTTTTACCGTAAAACACCTTAGTCAATTTTTATAGTCTCCTCGAGTTCCTCATATGGATGCTGCCTTGTGTGTTTTGCGATACTTAAAAGGGACTCCTGATGTTGGGATCTATTTGAGTAAATCTCCTGATTTCTTTCTGGTGGGTTATTGTGATAATGATTGGCCTGCATGTCCTGATTCTTATCGCTCCGTTACTGATTTCTATGTCTCTTTAAGGGGAAACCTTCTCAGTTGGAAATCCAAAAAGCAACCTGTGATTTTTTTGTCCTCCGTGGAGGTTGAATATAGGGCTATGAGCAAGCTTTTTGCTGAGTTGTCATGGCTGGTTCGTTTGCTCTTGGATTTTGGTTTAACTGTTGATCAAGGTATTCCTATTCTTTGTGAAAGTCAGGTTGTTATACACATCGCCATGAATTTCTTTTTTCATACTAAACACATTGAGATTGATTGTCATTTTATCCACACCAAGTTGGCTGAGGGTCTTATTTCTCTGTTTCATGTGCGCACTACTTTCCAACCAGCTGACATATTTACGAAGTCCTTGATTGGTTCTTAGCACCAGTTTTAACTTGGCAAGTTGGGTGTGTGTCCACCCTCCAACTTAAGAGGGGTTATTTGCGTTACGTAGTGAGTAGTGATTTTGTCTTCCATTTCTGTACTTTGTATTTTTATATGAACTGACTTATTTTTGTAATAACCCGATTTGGATACTAAGTCGGTGGACTTGCCCAACTATATAAGAGGCATTTATTGTGTTGTAGCTCAAGAGATATTTTTGAAAATATGAAATTAGTTTCTTTTCTCTTTTCATCTTCATAGAACACTTGTTGCATTTTACTTTTTTCTCCATGATTTTGAAACTTTCACAAACATAGATGAAAGAACTCTCAATACGTTCAACACGCAAACACAAATGAACAAATTCTATCCATTAAAACAACCGAATAATTTCTTCATTTACTGATGATATAAACTTAGTTTCTGTGACTAACCTAGATTAAAATACAAAGATTACAATAAGTTAATGGTCAAAATAATTGTCAATATGATAAATCCATTGAATATATCAAAAGATAGGCCAAACACATCAACACACCTCTAAACTTGACACAAACTTTTATTTCAGCACCTCAACTAAGCCTTATTTATTCTAAACACCTCATGTAAGATCATGTTGTGTTATTTTGACACTTTTTTGATAATTCGCTAAATAGATAAGGTGCATGTAACACACTCGCCGAAGACATATCAAAGTAGCAAATTAAATAAAAACGTGTCCCATATATACAAAAAATAATTATTAAAATATATTGCGAGAAAAATCTATTTTAAAACTATTTAGTTAATTATTTTTTTAAAAGGAAAACAAGTAGCTTACCACCAACCACTCCTTCGACCAACTCCACCTCCTCTGACCACCATGAGAACATTTGTCATTTAATTTATGCCTAAAAATAATTATTAAACAATGAATTTTGAGTTAAAAAAAAACACATCGAAGCTCCGGCAACTTTCTCCCGTCAAATTCAATGCCAAAATGGGCATTTGGAGCAGGCAAACTCATCTACACAAGAGCTCCAATTGATTTCAGCTACAACACGTTGAATTAGAGTTTGAAAGTGATGCCACCATTGCAATTTCAGACAATGGCGGCACAACCACCGGCAATGGTGAAGATACAAAGTGTCTTTGAGGTTTTTGCGTGCAATGAATCTAGCAACACAACCACATAAAAAGGCCCACCAAATTTCCAGTCAAGTGCAACGAAATTTAATTTTTAGAATTATTGTTTTTTACAAGAAGCTTTAAACTAGCTTTAATGGAATCTTTAATTTTCTTTCAATTTCTTCAGTCTAAAGTAATGGAACGCTGTTTGAATAAAGAATTTCAATATTTTTACCTGGAAAATTGTTTCCTCTTCAAGTATTTATTTCAAGTTGTGAATTTAATACATAAAGATGGAGGAGAGTGAAGAAGATGAAGCAAAAATATACATATATTTTTTACAAAAAAAAATAGCTAGTCACGCGCTTAAGGTAGGTGCAGCACAGATAATATGCCAACTCTGTAAAAGGTGTCAAAATGACACAACAGGACACTAATTTAGGTGTCTAAAATGAAGAACATTCACTTTAAATGTCAAGGTAAAAGTTCTTGCCAAGTTTAGAAATCTAGCAATGTGTTTAGCCCAAAAGATAAAGATAAGGGAGGGTAAACGACAATTAGCAGAATATATGACCAAACAAGCCTATGAAAAGTAACTGCAATAATGAACAGCGACAACCAGCAGAATTTATGACCAAACGAGCCTGTGAAAAGTAACTGCAATAATGAACAGTTAATACTTGCCATCCCTAGTCAAATTCACATTTCGAAATACTTACGACACTTTTAGATACATTTGCATCAAGTATGAAAACCCATACAGAAAATAATAGGCAAACTATAGAGTTCCTCGTCAGAGTTTTCACCTTTTCATTAGGGAACGTGTACACGAACAAAATGCAGCCAGCCTAACAGCTTGTGTTACTATTTCATTAAAGTACACAAGCTTGTGTTACTATTTCATTAAAGTACACACTGATCACTCTAGTTCTAAATTTTAGACCCCCAATCCCCTCGTCCACAAAAAGGAAAACAAGAAAATAAGAAGGGTTTGGAGAAAAATAAAACCAGACCTGGGAGAATGCTCCGAAAGACATTACTTTTCAGCATGGACGGATAACAAGTTATACATTCAGCTACAATCTCACCCTATATACAACCATCATCATTCGATATATGACGCACAATTGTTGCGGCGGTAGAGGATCTGTGACAATGGAGAGCCTGTGCAATTTGGCAACGATAGCAGTACACAATGGGAAGTTCGTATCTGTTCCATGCAGTGGAAACCCCAACAAGAGTCTATTCATCCAGGTTGTTTAATTGTTCTTTCTGCTGAAGTTATCCACCCGAGGCTTGAACCACCTGCGAAATACAATCACATAGCCGTATAATCCTCATGTATCCATCTCTAAGGCTTTTGACAGCATTTCTAATTTCATCAAGTAGTGGATCATCTGAATATTTCGCGGGAACAGCTAGAGCTGCAAACTGAGATGGAACAACTTCTGAAGGATAGACCCCTCTGTCATAAAATCCTCAGAATGTTAGTAAATTGTGAGAAACACTGAAGATCTTGTCACATATCAATTAGAAGTTGGTAGATAATCTTATGAAGAATTAATGAAAAGCAGAATTCGCTACCAATCAACACAACCCATATGATGATTAAAAAAAACTTCTAATAGAGAAAACAGTTCTGACTAAATTACCAGTAAGGAGGACTGAGGTTATAAAATGATATATATGCAGAACTTCAGACAAATTTTGTATGGTGTAAAGTGATGTAGTTGTCCTGCCACAGGTGGTCACTAATGCAACTTAATTGCTTGATTTAATTGTATGTGCGCCTATCTGCTTAGAGCACAGTAGCCTGTGCCTCAGATGCATCACTTTATCCGATATTGTTAATAACTGATGGTTCAAACCATATGGCTTTCCTATGTCAGAAATAAGCTAGCAGTTTAAAAATCGCCAGACTAAGGAATGTGATGAGCTAATGTTTTAAGCTTTTCTCTAAGAAGAGAAGACTGGAACTAATGGAGCATTATTATGTTCAGATCATACATCAACTCTTCTGTTTCAAAAAAATGACACACAAACAACCCACGGTCTCCATGTTTCTAACTGGGATAGAAAGAGCAGACAAGAAAATTCGAGACCAGATAGATAGGTTTCCAAAACCAGCTTAAATGATTTCATTGTGCTTGTCTTATCACCTATGTGCAGCAACCAACTTATCAAACTATTTTTAACATTAGTTCCCTTTTTTCTTTCTGGTTTTGAGAACTAAATGGACATTTTATAATGCACAGTATAGATAACTTATCCTGCAGGAAGCATGACAAATATGAACTAGTTCATACTTCATACACCATCTTTTAAGAAAAGTGAAAACAAAAAAGTAGCTGTATAGACATAAGGACTCTACCTATTCAAGCATGACACGTCCAGTGTCAGTTTCACCTTCTTTCCAGTAGTAAAATTCATAAAATGAAGCTGCAACTCAAGTTTCTCAACTGCAAACGTGAAGTCAACTGTTAGTTATAAAAATGCACCATGCTTAAGCCACCAAAATAGTTTAAATTATCTGCCAATAGCAAGGACTACTAAAAACTTACTCCACCACAAAAACAAACCCAATGTAATCCCACAAGTGGGGTCTGGGGAAGGTAAGATGTACGCAGCCTTACCCATTCTTTTAGGGAGTAGAGAGATTGTTTCGGATTGACCCTCGACAAAACTTACTCCGCAAGGACAAATTTATTGTTTATTGCAGAAGACTTAAATTTCTGATAAATTGCAGTAAAAGTAAAGGCATGTTATGCCCATGTATCACCTAGGCATGAAGTTTATCTGTCTACCCATCCTAAAATATGAATTAATTGACAATTTCCTCTTTTTTGTGAGAAAAGCACTAAAAAATCAAATGATGTAACCATGCTACCGAAGATAAGAATTAAAAGTATTCATCCCCAGGGGACAACAAAGCTGTCTCTACCAGTCACTAATCTTCAATTTTATTAGTACATTTCCATGCTAGAAACATAATATATGAAATGTAGTGTGTAAGACGAGCTTAACAACTTGAGAATATGAAAAATGACAACAATCATCAGAAAATCATAACTAGAAGTACAAAAAAGAATGATCAACAAACAGGCGGCACGCCTGATGTGAAACTTACAAGAAAGGAGAAAGAAAACTTTTAAGGTGAGTCAAAAGAATAATAAATAGCCCCTTGAGAGGAAAAAAAGACAAAGGAAATGGCAGAATAATAGACAACCCCTTAAACTTGCCGGTAAATTTCACTTAGCCACTCGACTATGACATGTCCCAATTGAGCACCTGAAGTGTGATAAACTGCTGTTATTAGACGCTTCCAACTCAAAATTTTGAAAAAGCTTTTACTCGTGCGTGTTCTCAAGCACCCAATGCGCACATAAGTTAACCATTTAAAATATGTCCTCTTTAATTATATGCATTAACCTCAATAAGTCGTAAAATCTCATGCATGTTCCAGATGATGCTGATGTGTATAATTAAAGGAGGCGGCGATTTTATATTATCAACTTATCTATGTAAATGGGGCTTTTGAACACGCGCAAAAAACTTTTCCAGATTATGAGCTGGAAGTGTCTAACAGGAACACTTTATCATGTGTTCTGGTGCTTAATTGTAACATGCCGTAGTTCGGGTGTCTAAATGCAATTTACTCGCAATGTGTTATCGAAATATTCAACCAAAGGAAATGTTAATCTAAAATTCAACTAAAATCTATGTTGCTCGGACTCTCCAATATGCTGCCGCACTCATGTCGGATCCTTCTCAAATGCACTACTTTTGGAGGACCCAACACACATCCGGCATCATTTTTGAAGAGTCCAAGCAACATAGACTACAACTAAATAGGAAAACAGAATTGAGTTTTCCCACAACAGTACCTTTTGTGACCAAACTTACAAGAAAGCAACGGTGCAACAAAATAAAGTAAAAACGCATATAAATTAGAACTTACAACCCCTAATTCTACAATATTGAAATTTGTATAACTGAAATACAATATTTACACTGCTCTGTTTTACATGACTCTTTATTTTAGAAAATCTCAACATGTTAAACCATTACATTAATGATATATTCTATGTAACTTCTGCAAATTTCAGTATTTTGCAGTAATAAATCTATTCAAATGTTCTTTCGGATTAGCTTTATACAGATTATTTTAAATTTCACACCATCAACATAGCATAAAGTCAAATTAGCATGTTAAAATTCCATACTTAGTTAAATAACGTCAGGTAGTATAGGGAAGAAGGAGTAATTACACAACCACAAACATTAAATTTAAATAGCTGAAATTACAGCAATAAATAACCCTAAATTAATTGTCAGCAAGCACCTGATGCTAGAGGCCTAACTGCAAACAGATGTGGGGTGAGAAATGAAAGAAAGAATCTAACAACAATACCAGTTGGAATGGAAAAGGTAATATCCGCCAAGGTACGAAACTTTGTTTGTGCCTTTTGCACCTCTGCGACCACATCAAGCGAGTTGCCAAAAAGGGAACGGGTAACCTGCACATATTATCAATAGACTTGTATCAATCTCAAGAAGCTTGAAATATCTAGGCGGAATTCAAAAAGCAGCTCAGCAAGATTCACTGTTAAAGATTGATTTTAAAGCACAAGTTGTTAAAGTAGAAGTACTAAGACAGTTCCCGACATGAAAAAAATCAGTCTTCGAGAATCGTTTTACTGATATCCTCATTTGCTTTCGAACAATTAGTGGCCCAAAATAAGCCTTTCAGTGGATCTTTTAGTTATTTGTGCAGGAATATATCAGTTGCTTCAGCATCTTCTTTCTAAGCTTCAAGAGCAGCAGATGTAACAGGCAAACATAAGTGATTCCATTGTTTGAACATTGATGTGGATGTTGACTTGGGTGTTAGAAATGAACTGGGGATGAGTTGGATTGACATATAGAAAAAAGGTAGAATTTTGAAGTTTAAAGGTTAAATAGACTACAGGTTGGCTGCATAACGCGCCTATTGCATAGAGGCTGAGAGAGTTAAACCATGGCATGGATAATGCATGGACATGTTTTGGTGAGGAAGTTTCAGTGCTTGCACAGGGGCAGCACATTTCAGCTCCATTTTGTGACTAATGTGTGAAGGTTGCCTAGATGTCGACAAGATCAGACGTTAGTCATGCTACCGCATTACGCAAGGAAGTTTGCTGCCAAGGCAGCTTAATGGGCAACCGTCAAAAAACTAAGGCATGAAGCAAGCCAAGCAACTAGCGTATTACCCATGCCTTGGCCCGAACAAACACACCACGGCGTCAAAGATGCCCCAAGCCCTCAACCATTTAAAACGAGTTTCGAGATATTTGTCCAAAAACTCAAAACAAGACTATGACACGTGTTTTGGAGAGAAATTTCACCCCAAGACTTGATCAAACAACAAAGGTGGGATCATTAATGAGACTTTGGGTTATTCAATGCTCATAAATGCTAGCCCTTCAAAAACCTATTCTTTGTGCTTAGATTGCTAAAACCTACCAAGTTCTTCAAAACGACGAGAGTTGGATTTTAATCCTTTAAGGTAATTTCTCCATCTTGACTTGATAAATTAGTATCAGTGTGATATGGGTAGACTATGTAATATGTATGGTAGATATTAGTTATTTAATGGAGGTTAGTGGTGCTTACCTCAAAAAATATTAATGGTGGCTAGTGAATGGAGAAATTTGATGTAACGGATTGCTGGTTGTAATGAATGACCGACCATAAATGATCAAAAAGTTGCTAATGGACTATCGAAATGATGGAAATCTAATGGGTGAGTCAAGACCTAATCCATAAGTGCTACCATATAGAAGTGTATGATCATCCATCTAAAGGCTTAAATTGTTATAAAGAGCATAATCTAATTACTCAATTATAGTTTCAACATCTAGCACAGTTCTAACGAGTTTGGCATGATTTGAAGTGACGTCACTCTGTATTTTACCAACACTCAACCACTAATCAATGCATCCATTTGGTAGTCTATGATAAGAATACAGTTATCAATCATTGACAGCGATCAAGAGGGCATTGACAGCTTGACGCAGTATATCTTTCAGCAATTCCATATCAAAGACCCAAGCAAACTACAACATTTCCTAGGTATTGAAGTTGCTTAGTCTAGAAAAAGTATTGTCATTTCATAATGAAGTATGCTTACGGCATACTTGAGGAAACAAGGATGATAAACGGCAGACCTATCAATACCCTATCGGTCTGAATGTCTGAGTTTCTCCTAGGTCAAAGGGTGACTTCTCAGAGATGATGGGAGAAACAAGAGATCAGTTGTGTTAAATATGGTATAATTTGATAGTGTATATGTGGGAATATCTCCAAATCATTGTAATCAGGCAATTCGGAGATGCCTAATTAGGAGATTGCGTAATATCCTTATTACTTTCTTTCCTTATTACCTTCTCTGTAACAACTATTTAATCCCATTAGCCTGAGGAGATAATCCAGACATTAATCCCCAATTCCATTCTATTCTCCTAATTTCTCATGGTATCAGAGCCCTTCTTTCTGTAATTCTCCTCTTTTTTCTCCAAAAACACATTCAGCAAAACAGAATTGAAGAAGCAAGAAAGAAAAAAGAGTTTTCCAGATTTGTTCTGTGTTCTATTTCGGGTGGTTTCTATATCCTTTTGGTGAAAAATCAAGAGTAGTTATAAATGTCTGAAAACAATGTAAGTCAAAATATTTAAAGGCCAACTTTTTCGTCCCCATTATCACCTGTAATTATTACAACAAGCTAGATGGTAGTTTCAATTATAATGCGTAGCTTGCTTCTGTAGAATTATGGTTTACAGGCCACCGATATGATGATCATTAGAACAAAAATTCTAATGATACTGCATTAACTGCAAGGCCGACTTGGATTTAAATAGATGCACAATTGTGTAGTCTTCCATGGAACGCACTTGATCCTAAGTTGTTAAACTCGTTCCAGTTTTGTAAGAAGTGCATCCGTTCTGTCCATGTTGGTCCAAAACCAATGTTGCTTTAACAGATTCAGAAGAAAGCTCCAACGAATGTGATCAAATGCTTGTTCTATCTCATAAGAAATAAAATTAAGAATTTGAAAAGTGAAATTGTTACGATTTTTACATAAATAGTTGGCTGGATTCACTATTTACTTTTCTTAGCCAATATATGTAGATTATACACACATTTTACATCCATTATACATATATTATACATCCACCAGCTATTTAGGTCAATTCCTCAAAATTGTTTTTATATGCCATTCTTTTGGGGCAGAATAAAAATGAAAGTGTGAGGCATAAACTAAGACGGAGAGTATCAGCTTTCACAAGATCCCAGTTCTTCATTCTGCACTTTAAGAGGGCTATTGAGCAAGTCTCAAACACAATCTTTGCTAGGAGCCATATATAACTAGGTGATTCAAGTTTGCATTTGATCCTCTTCTTTTCTTAGTGCAACTATTTTTCTCAAACACAATCTTTGCTAGGAGCCATATATAACTAGGTGATTCAAGTTTGCATTTGATCCTCTTCTTTTCTTAGTGCAACTATTTTCATTTTCCCTCTTGAAGAGGCCCAAGAGGGTTAGTTGTTACCTATTCCCTAAACAAAATGGCACATGCAGCAACAACAGTGTGTCAGTGTGTCGGTGTGCTGTGCAGGATGACGCATGCAGTGCGCTTTACCTTATTGAAACTGTTGCCTATGTGAGAGAGGTGGTAATTTACATTGATATACAAAGTCGTCTACCATTGCTATGGAAATACATTAGTTTGTGCTTTACCTGCATTTCTTGCGCTGGAGTCCTAGCACCAAGTTTCTTCGAAAACTCAGCCTTTAACACAAATCTCAATGCAGCACAAGAATTGATATTTGGGAAAATCTACAGAGCCAAAATGTAGCACATCAAAATAAAACCAAGACTAGGAAAGGAAATACAAATAAAACTTCAGCATAATCATGACTTTTACCTTTGTGATTAGTAGATCATTCAAATTGTTAGAGATGATGATGCTTGGGGCCGGACCAACAGTCACCTTCAAACTGGAATTATCAAACAAATAAAAAATCTAAACGTATCAAGACATAGAGGTAGAACAGAACTTTCTTCCAAAACGTTAACCGTGAAAAATAGTAGGAAAATTATAAGAGAACCTTTGAACCAGCAAACCAAGATAGTTGAGGATGATATTGTAATGGCCATTCCCTTTCCTTACATTCTGAATGACACACATCTAAAAATAATAAATGATATATGTTAGTGACAAAAGAATAGCTAAAAGCATTATAACTTGGGACAGCGGAGACCTGCATATCTTGACGTAGGAATCTACAACACGATCGCCTCATTAGATGTTCTTTAACAGCAATGATAGTATCGGCACAATTTGGTTCTCCTTTAAGCTTCATCGAAGAATGCAAAGATCTAGTCAAATTTGCAACTTTTCTTTCTGAAATTTCCAAAGCCTCCTTGATAGTGACCACTTTATTTTGAGGCACCTGCATTACATAAGCTGTCTGTATAGTACATGAATCACAAAAAGAACAAGTTGTCTAAGTCACTAGTAAACTGCATCCCAGAACTAGATGAAATTGGCCATAGCAAGTACAACAAGTTAGACAGAGCAGAGGAACGTAGCATTATATTTTTTGCTAATATCAAGCATGTTATCTTTAGTTTCTCAAACTTTTGAGTCCTCTGAAAAAGAGGGAGCAAAAACATTTAATACATGATATTACATCATGAAGAAATTTTTTAAAAAAGAAGACTTCATCCTCATAGACACATGCACACGTGCACAGTGGATGATAAACTGTAAGACAATTGTTCTTAGTGTCTCCATCATCCAAAGACAAAGAACCTGGAATGAGAGAAAATTTCTTGAATATTAGAAGGTATGAAGTGCTAACTAGTTATCCTAGAAGCATGGTCACAAATAAAACAAGCTGTTGCATCTTGCCATCTTTCAGGTGTTCCACAATTAACAATTAATTCTGATGAATAGACCTGAACTCCAGTCTGTACCAGATAAATCAGTAGATTATGAATCTTTGATGCCCTCACAACATGCAGAAGACAAACTTCAACTGGGAAGAAAAAGGAACTAAAACCGATGGTTGAGCCCTCATCATAACTGTAGAGTAACCACATATACTGACCAGGACAACTAAGAGCACTTGAACTGTCAATAAAATGGATGTCAAGCTATAGCCACAGAAAGGATAATAACTGACATACAAAGTCAAAGACCAATGCCAATAGATAAATAAGTTAAGAATCCAGTTACAAGTTTTTAGTGATGGGCAAAATTCAGAAGTACAACGTAGAGTTAATGACATATACATGCTCATAAAATCAACAATTAAAACCTAAAAACACCACCAAATTTCAGCTGAACAAGGAACTAAGGATGGAGAAATAAATAACTGTCCTGGCAAATAAAATGATAGGTTGAAAAGGGAAGTTTCCTGTTACTTCGTTCCTTATTAAAATTTCCTAAACTTTTAGACAGCAAATATAACCAGCAACTCAAAGTGTCCTAGAGGCTAGAAGTGATCGGCACACCAGACAACAGACTGTAATAACAAGCTGATTTCTATAAAGTACCTCCTGCAGAACCTTTTCACAGGCTGATGAGCTCTCACTAGATATTGCATTACCGTGGGTGCCTCTTGATACAGTTACAGAATTATGAAGTGAATGATTGATCTTAGACATTTGAGACTTCTGAATTCCAGAGTCCAACAGTCGACATTTTTCCTATATGCATTAATGAATTATGTCAAAACAGTGGCAACGTGATCATAAAAGTAGAGACTGAACATAAATAAATACTACCAGCAGTTTTTCCCTCTTCACATGCCTCAAGTGAAACTTTGCTTTCTCATGTACAAGCTGACATAACAACATTATTGCTTCAACAGCTCTGTGTTATCATTACAAATTAGAGAGATTACCCACTTTCTAAGCACAAACTAATCTGATGTCAAAATGAATGAACACTATCTCTGTTAGAAAAATAAAGGTGAAATGAGAATATACCTTTTCTCCTGAAAATTGGAAACTGACGTTTTCTGAAAAGATGAGGAAATCAATGTCAATAGCTATTAAACTCCCTGAGGTGTTAAGAAGAATGCCATTTAACATTTCATCAATTATCATTTTGCATTTCATTATTTCTGAAACATGACTCAATGAAGCCCCAATCAAAGAAACCTGAGTAAGAATTTGACTCTGCAAAATATCGTATGTCTTTGCCTTCTGCATCCGGGTGACAATGTCGTCCACCACTTCAATCTACAACAATTTATTAGCAAAAAATAATGATGATAAGACAACATGAATCAATATCTGGTTATTTTATATCTAGAAGCAAATTCCACCAACACAGACATTTCTAAAGCATATCTTGAAGTGAAAAGACTATACCGCCGGCATAGAAAGCCTTTCTTTAGGCAAAGATATCCACTCATCTGTATTATCCATAAATTTGGAATTAATCTGCAAGGTAAAGAGGAAGCTCTTTCATTTCCCAGGCCCTTCTCTTCAGAGAAAGTGCCATCCAGGCAAGTAATATAGAAAGACCATAAAGCAATCTTACGTCTTTCCATTGTCTGTTTTCATCATGAGCTCTCCGTATTTCTTTTCCACTTTCATCATGATTTCCTGAAGTTCCTGGATAATTACCAACCCCTCGTTGGAGTTTTGGGCTCCTATGAGACATGATAATTTCATTTGTGTGTTCCATATCTCCAAAAGTCAACTCTTCACTACTTCTCTTATGGGCAGAAGAGCTTCTAGAGCTTCTAGATCTTACAATAGATTGATTGGATGTAGGAGATTGCCTCACTTCGCCTATAAAATTAGATTGTGACAGCGAGTGGAGCCCCTTTGCTGTTGGACTTCGTGAAGACATTTTTACAGGAGCCTGGAGAATATGGTTATACAAATACTACGTGAATATTGTATGCAAGTCGCAAAGTTCCAATCTGAAACGGTACTAGAAAAGGCATTCAGCAAGAGTGTCCATGGAAGCCAAAATAAGGCTTTAGCGTTATAAATTAAATGGAACACCAAATTGATAAGATCCAGCCATGTCCATGTTCACATATCAGTTTCAATATTCTAAAATTAACAAAAGAGGAAGGACAATTGCCAAAAAAAGCAGCTTCTTTGAGGAATAAAGGACAATGCCAAATTGAAAGAAGAGGATAAAATAGAGGCACAAATAACCACAGGGAAGTAGTAAATAAGCCAATTATCATGGCTAATGTAGGACACAGGTTTAGCTGCATACTGATGCCACAATATAGTTAATGATGAGCGTAAACAACATGCAAGGGAATAGAATGATGTACTAACCTTTTCAACTACCAACGACTCTACATTCTGTATAGAGGAGGAAGCAACACAAGCAAAAGAAGACTTATTTTGCTCTTGAGGATCAATTTCAAGTATAGGGAGGCCTGTTTCACAGTGAATATTCCCATCTAATAATGCCGACGATAGATGACAGCTCCCATCCCTGGAGATTCTCGAGTCCTCAGAGCTTCCCAGTTCATTAGATTGATCAAGGAGCTTAGCTTCTATGCTATGTGTCCTGTCTGGTTGCTTCAACTCTTTGCTGCCTTTGACAACTGGTGAACCAGACTGTTCTTCAGTTAATGTGGATGAAAAAGACCAGTTGCCAGGTGTTGCAGTAGCAGATGGTCCATCTGTCGCTTGACTTATTGAAGACACGTTTTTTTCTGGGTCAAAGCTCTTTGGATGTTCATCATGCAACTTTGATTCTTTAAAGGGGCTAGACTGATGTTCAGCCCACTTTGACTGCAAGGATTTTTCTGGAGAAAAAAACAATTTTTGAGCAATAGCAATCACTTCCTCCCGCGCTACATAATCAACCAATGGGGAATCAGTCCTAGAAATGAGTGATATCTTTTGCCTGAGTTCATTTGGCGTAAGCATGTCATTTGTCTGCCCTGACCACGAAAACCTTGATGAAGACAAGGGGTCTGCAGGCTTCAACAGTTGATCCATAGGGAGAATACCAGCATCAAGCTGATTGAGAGATTTCCCCTGCTTTTCTGGACCAAAAGATTGTTCACATCGAATAACATCTTCACTAATTGAAAGAGCCTTACTCCTACTACCATCAGGGGTAAACGTTTTTCTTTGTTCCTCCTTCATAGAAGTTCCTGAAGTTTGCTCCTCTGTACAAGTCATAGAGGCATCCATACATTTGACTCCTGTATCAATATTCTTTTTCTTCAATATAGACTCCAAGGGAGAAGTTTTTGGAAATTCTAAAGCTCTGACGCCCATATTGGGGATTTTGTCACCACAGGAAGAAGAGAGTGCAGAAGCCTTAAGCCTCTCAAGTTTGGAAATGCTCTTCTGGAGGGATGCTGAATTTGTCCCAGGTCTCCTCTTTTCATTGCTCAAAAAAGAAATGGGATCTTTCAGGAAAGACACTGCCGTTGAATTATGTTTGACAGGTGGAGGACTACCCATAACTATTAGTCTTTGTGTAGCTGGTGAAGAGGACACTAAATCTACCAACGGAGACTCTCCACCACATGGGAACCCACAAAATTCACCGAGCTCACCATTGTTACTACATAGGGTTTCACTATTTTCTAACACAGAAGCATCCTTGACAGATTTATTCTTTTCACAAAAATCCTGCAATTAAACAACGGAAAAACATGAAGTTGGTGCAGTGGGAAAACGCACAGTAGCTTAAGCCTAACTTCCTAACCAGGAACATGGATCAAGCATATCTATGAAATTTAACAAGTAATTAGTCACAATTGGCATGTACAGGATAGTAAAATAATGCATCCCTAAACAAGACATCAGCTACAACAAGGACTTTAGCCTCAACATGAAATGTACTGTAGAGAACTGCATCGCTAAACAAGACACTAACTACCGATAGATTAAGTTAATTAAAGCCCCCTGGAAAAATTAAGAAACACAGAATCACAATGACCAGGCATTGTAAGTGCATTTGAAGATACATGGCATTCACCATATGTACAATATCACTGACACAGGATTCACTCTAACCATGTTAGTCTGTCATATTTTAGTTTATGCAATTAGAGAATGAGTAACAGGGTCCAATTCACCTTTTGTTCTAAAAGAACTGATGATGGCAAGTAAATGATCATATCTTAGACTTGAAGTCATCTTCTATCACCTATCAACAACAACAACATACCCAGTGTATTCCCACAAAGTGGGGTTTGGGGAGGGTAAAGTGTATGCAGTCCATACCACTACCTCAGATGAAGTAGAGAGGTTGTTTCCGATAGACCCCAGGCTCAAGACAGATAACAATTTAACAAACAAAAAATATAAAAGCAAACAACAACAAGGGATATCACACCGCTAGATAATAAAGGAAACCAGACACCCACAAGGTAATACTATAAAGTATCTATTCGTAAAACATAGACATCACCAAAACACCACGAAAAAGAGGCTACAAGAAACCACAGGCACTTCTATCACCTATCCTATTGTTAAATAAACTCAGCATCTAGAACTTCAGAGCAGGAAGCACTACAGACATGAACATTATGTCAAATGGAAAATGATGAAGTATTTACATAGATGTACACCAAAGAACGAAATAACAGACAAGCATCAACTATGTGGTGTACCAAGATGGTGTAAACAAAAGAAAAGAACACGTCGAGGCTATTGATTATGCATTTAAGCAACGGAATTGACAAACCATAACTTGGGTACTTACATCACTTAACTGCTTTGGTGACTGGTTTACTCTATCATCATAATTATCTGGGGCTGGAACAGTGGATCTAAGTGATGAATCGCCATCAACAACCCGTGAAAGAAACTTATAACCATCAGCTGCGTCGATTTTCTGGCACAAAGGTCCAGGTTGCATATTAACACTAACAACTGCATTTGCTTCTTGTTCTCCATTTCCACTTAAATCCGTCATTGTACTTCCAACCTCCATCTTCTTGCTTGTTGGTGACTTTGAAACACTGATATCTCCTGAAATAGACACTGTGAGCGATCTCTCTTGGCCTTCTGCTAAAAGAGCTTCTAAATCAGGAGAGAGTCTCCCATAATCATATCTTCGCGAGTTTTCTCCAATCAGACTCATGTCACTCGAATCACTAATGCCACTAAAATTGGCAACAGGGATAGAAGAATGAGAAATCGGCTTATTGGCCATTGTCAGTTCCATGGAACTACGCTGACTGGTCTGTGTTGGTGTTTTCTCTTCGAATGATACTTCTGTTGGGGTCTTCAAGTCTATCCCTGAATCTGATCTAACAAATCTACGGAACTGCATGGAAAAAGCTGTTGAATCCATAGTAATATCGTGATTTTCGTCGGACGCTGCTGAATCAGAAAGCCGGCCTGGCCTTATAAAATTGGGAGATACTGGGCCAAAAAAATTATCTTCTGTGCAAAAGAAAGCCAAACAATACACTACTGTCACAAACTCTGAAGGATTTAACGTTCTGATCAAATCAACATAGTTATGCGGCTTATGTCTAATGGAAGAGACCCCTCAAAACTGAGAACTTTAAACCAATAGACAAAACAAAAATACTCTTTTTCCATTACGTAAATGACCTGATGACCACAAATTCCTTCCGGATAACAAATCTATTATCGTTCACACGCAAAAGGAGCTGTCCTGATATGAGATATCATAGAAGTCCTTTCACAAAATCTGGCCCAATTCAAAAGGGCATTAAAGGATACAAATAACAGATAAAAATAGAAAGGACCCAAAATCCTAATTATCAGTCTCTCAAATAGTAACACTTCAAGCCATAAAGACAATACATAAACTAATCTTCTTTCTATTTTTTTTAGAAAGACATACATAACCTCTTCCTATCTCTAGCATGAAGATGATCAATGCAAGGTACCCACATGTTGTAGTTGTACATTGTGCTTCTACAACCAGGGGCGAACCCATGTGGATCGGTGGGGATGCCATGGAACCCTATAACCAAGGGTGGATCCACGATGTAACATGTGGGTTCACCGTTCTCGTTAACCTAGTAGCATTTGTCCAAACCCCGTATATGAATTAAGGAAATCCATTAAATATTTAAATTGTTGGCAAAGACGTGCGTAAAACATGTTGAGCACTTCGCCTCAGTTAATGTGCCCTTGAGTGTCGTCAGGGCTCTAAGACATACTTTTTCTTGCCAATGAACCTCTCCTAAAGAGGAGACACTAAGAAATTGATGTCACTTTATCATAAATTTTTTTCCATTTCTTTATTTGCGCTTAAAGCCCCAACAGACGTTCATGTTCTTTTGCGCTTTTTATGTTCGATAACACTAATAAATAATTGACTGTGAACCCAATTATTATTATATGTTAACTTGAGATCGCTATAGGAATCCATAAATTCAAATCCTAGAGACATCTCTACCCATAACTTGGCAAATAATACAAAAAATATGTTTATATGTTTTCAAACTTGACTATATAGTTTGAGTTGGCAGCCACATTCAGATAAGAGGAACAGGTGCAGAGGTTGAGAGTGACCCTAAATGTTACTTCGACAAGGAACAAAATTTGAATCAGTCACACTCCCATTTTCCTTGATCCAGGATTTCAATTCTTTTACTCCCTCCGTTTAGAAAAGAATAGCCTACTTTCCTTTTTAGTCCGTTCCAAAAAGAATGACCCTTTCCTTTTTCGGCACTACTTTAATTTCAACTTTCCACGTGGCATGGTTAAGACCACAAGACTAAAGGTCATTTTGGTACATTTGACATAACTTTAATTTAAGATTACAAGATTCAAAAGTCTTCTTTATTTTCTTCTAAAACTTCGTGCCAAGTCAAAACAGATCATTCTTTTTGAAATGGAGTGAGTAATTTTTTATTTGTTTTTTTGGAAACAGGTAACTTCATATATTTCTCAAAACAGTACGTAGGAAGTACTAAGTCATATTTACAGTAAGCACATCAAATCCATCTATCGGATCCTAAATTGAGTCTATTTCATCAATTAGGAGATAGTGCCATTTGAGTATAACTAATTACACCAGAAACACAGTAGCAACAGGCAATAAGCTTGACTTTTTGCATACTGTTTTCAATACTATCAAAACATCTGGAATTCCTCTCCTTCCATATTGCCCACCAAATGCTTGCAGGGACAATTCTCCATCTCTCTCTGTTCTTAAACTGCCTTCCAGCTTCTTCCCAACTCTGAATGGCTCCAGTGATCTTTCCAGGCATGACCCATGACATGCCTTTGAGATTAAGGAATAGCCTCCAGAGCTAGCTAGCTGCGTTGCACTGTAGAAAAAGATAGTTAGTTAACTTTCTCAGCAATTTCCCCACAAAATAGGCACCTTGAACACAATGGGATCCCCCTCCTCATTATGTTGTCTTGGGTCAGAACTACTTCCTTAGCTAATAACCACACAAAACAAGAAACCTTATGTGGTATTTTGGGTTTCCAGATTCCTTTCCAAGGCCAGTTACTTGTCACCTGGTTGGGGCGGTTCAAACAGTTTAAGCACAATTCACCTTGAAAATGCCCTTCCTGTTGCCCTTCCACAATAAAGTATCCTGACTCCCCCCTCCAAGCCATATTATTTTGTATACCTCTTTTTCTTTCTTTATCATTTAGCTCCTTTTCTTATACTGTTATAGGTCCACAGAAAAGGACCTAAAACACTTGAAATCTCAGTCATAAACCGAAGCCCCAACTACTACCCAAATTAGAATTTCCATCTTTCAAGTTGAAATCTGTTGGCCTCCTTGAAACTCTATTAATCAAATTAAAGATTCACTTCTTTTGTTTATTAGATTCAAAATTTTGTGGATCATTATGGTGTTTATTTGATTTTAGATTTTTGGCTTTTAAATCATGATAAGAATGTGGTATGCATTAGCAGATACTATGAATTTACTAAGATTAGTTTTTCAAGACTTTTATTTGAGTTTAATACTATTTCGTCATAGAGAATCATAAGTGTTTGCATAGGTAACATTTTGATCAGAACACGTTATACTCTTGCGTTACTTTTCCAATTAATTGTTTAATTAGATGACCTCAAATTATGTGATTCGTATATCATGGATACAAGCCATGGAAACAGCCTCTTGCAGAAATGCAGGGTAAGGCTGCATACAATGAATCCTTGTGGTTCGTCCCTTCCCTGGACCCAGTGTATAGCGCGAGCTTTAATGCACCGGGCTGCCCTTTTCTTACCTCAAATTAGCATAGCTTATATCTAGCTAAAACTGTACATTGTTTGAATGCAGTGTTCTTCTTTCCATTGTAGATAATTTATTGCGGATGAAATTGCTAAGAAGAAAATGTCAGGGGAATTCCATTATTTTTATATAATCCGAATTAACCCCTCTCATTTGCATTCTTCAAATTTTGGGTCTACCTCTATCTACAAATCTCTACTAACGTCGTACATACATTAACAGTGGCGAATTTATATACAAAACATGAGGCATGTGAAGCCGTGGTCTCTCAGAAAAACTATATATTTTATGCATATATTTTTTTAAAAATTGATATATTATTATATTCTGGCACCCAACATCCAAGGGTGTGGGCTAGTGGTCAGTGAGTGGGTGTGAATCCCAGCGGAAACAAAAACACTAGGTGATTTCTTCCCACCTATCCTAGACTTGGTGGATAGAGTTACCTGTTGTTGGTGGGAGGTAGCAGGTATCCCGCGGAATTAGTCGAGGTGCACGAAAATTGGCCGGACACCTCAGTTATCCAAAAGAATTATATTTTGGCACCTATGCTACAACGGTGCCATGCTACGAGAAGGCTAAATAATGCACTTGGTTGAAGGTCCAGTAATTTACCTTATTAGGAATCAATTACCACTTAATACATTTTCTTCTTCTTTTTTTAGTGGTGCAGTCATATTCTAGAATTCCTACATTCACCTTAGCATACCTAAATACACAGATTTAAAAGGACATAGAAAGAAAGAACTTGCCATCATTTGAAGTAGCAGAACCAAAATTGCTTCCAGGAGAAGGTGATTCCGCAGGTCTTAAAAACGACCTAGGCAAAGCCATCTCATCATCCTCATCTTGTTCCTCATAATCTTCATCCTCGCCATCTTCTCTATCCTCGGATTCTTTAGAATCGTCCACCAATTGATCAAAACCTAGGTTCACCTCCTCACTGTTGTTTTCAGCTTTACCGGAGAGGTTCGGAGGAGTTTCGTACTCTTCATCGCGGTCGAAGAAGTGTACGGAAGTCATTTCAGCAAAGCTCACTCTTCGTGCTCGCTTCCTTTGCATTGCTATGGTGTTACCGCCGTCGGAGTTCTCTGCAGCGTTGTTGTTGTTGTGGATTTGCCGGCGATCCTCGCTGGTGCCGCCGGAGGAGGCGGCGGAAGTCGTCGGCGCTGACATGGTGGAGAATTGAGATGTGGATTTTCAGAATTTTGGAATTACGGTGAAATTCATTGGAGATTAGGACTCGTTCTGCTCACTCGCTGGAAGCAAATGAGTGATGATTTTGTGCGGGAAAGGGGAAATGTATTCCGTTTTAAAACATTCGCATTTTATTAACTTCTTCTAGATGGAACAGCATTTATCCTATTTATTTATACTTCCACCTAAATGCCCTTGACCCCTAATATTTTGGTGTTTTTGTAAGTCTTGAAATTAATTTTGGTGACAATCTTTGCCAGCCAAAGTTTAAGATCACTAAAAAATATGATTAAGATAATTATTTACTGAAATAATATTTTTAAAATTTGTTAAATCGTTTCAACATACAACAAAAATTTCAAACTCATTTAATTCAAAATAAAATCTAATAAAACTATGCAACTTTTCCAAACTATCCATTCTCAATTTTCTCTCAACTCAAAATTCAAAATGATTTCTTTCCCTTTCCTCTTCATCTATTGCCTTTGAAAAACCAACAAATTTACCATCTACAACTTTCAATGATCTCTAATTCCGACGAACTTCACCTCAACGATCTTTATCATTTCTTTTTTGCTTTTAATCGACAATTTCTCTCTTCTCAGGTAATGCCTGGTTCAAAAAGTTAGGATTTCGAAATAATATTTCTGATTTAATGAAGAAGAATAAGAATTGATTCTTCTCTTTAAGTTAGGATTAATGATTTTATTATTTTATGCTAAAAAAAATCATAGTTTATAATATATGTTCTCTTAACACTTGATATGATTATTAAAACTCTAATTTGTGGTATCTTTTTTAGTGAAATATAATTTTTTTTAGTTGTTGTTTTTTCTAACATTGTTTAAAAATAGTGAAATTTAAAGTTTGATTTTTTTCTTGAGAAATATGTTTTGAAAAGATTCAATAACTGTTGAGAACCATAACTTTAGTGTACACTTCTTTGTTATTATATTTTGAGTTCTTAAAGGAGTGTAAGAGTGAGGAAAAAATATAGAGAAACAAGTAAAAGAAATTAAAATTTTCAACAAATAATTGTTTTGGTTAATCAAAAATCAGAATCTTCTCTTTAAAGTTAAGTTATTGATATTGTTAATGAATTTGTGGCATTTGTTCTTTTAACACTTAATATGATTGTTGTATTGTAAATAATTTGTGTATCTTCTTTAGTGAAGCGTGAATTTTTTTATGTTGTTATTATTATTGTTATTGTTCTTGAATATTATTGTTCAAGTGATGAGATTTATGACTTGATTGGATGAGATTTATGACTTGATTGTTCTCTGTGATATGGAAGAAGGGTATTGTTATCCTCTGTTATTGTTGGTGTTTTTTTTAAAGTGTTTTGATTGTTTTCAATAAATGACTCATCTATTAGAATAGATATATATTGAACAAAAATAAAATAGTGTGATAAAAAAAAAAAATATCCAACAAATAATAATATGTTGCAACAGATGACTCATCTGTTGGAATAAGTTATGCATCTGTTGGGAACATGTATACCATCTATTGAGAAAAAAATAGGCAAAATGCATAATTAGCCCCTTAAAGTACGACTTAATTTTCAATTACACACTTTATTTTTTATAAAGTTTTATTACCTTTTGAGAGAGTGAAGAAGAGGAAAAAATTAAAATTTTACTAGTTTTTTACTTTTTATTAAAATCAAGTACACTTTCTTACGTTTCTCTTCTTTTTTAGTATGAGATAATCCCCAATTACCCCCCTGAACTATACCCAAAAAGGTTACGACACACTTCAACTTAAAGGGGGTCCTATTACCCCCTTGAACTAATTAAAAGTTTAATTTTGACACCGTTAGTGCCTACGTACGTAGGTACCACGTAGGCACTAAGAGTGTCAAAATTACACTTTTAATTAGTTCAGGGGGTAATAGGACCCCCTAAGGTATTTTCTCTTTTAGTATTTTTCTTTTACTTTTACTTTATCCTTCTCGTCAACTATATCCATCACTCGCCAGCAATCTTGAATCTTTCATTCTTTCATTTTTTTGTTGTTAATCTACTTCCGCCTCACACACAAATCACACTTTCATAAGAAAAAAAGAGTAAAGCATCTAGTATCCCCTGAATTATGATCAAATTTGTTACGACACACTCCAACTTCACAAGGGTCCCCTGAACTAAGTTTTAGCATATTATTGTCAACCTTTTTAATTGATGTGTCACCTTTGACGTGGGTCTCATTTTTATATAAAGGTGTCACATCAGCACAAAAGGGTGACAAAAATATGCTAAAATTAAGTTCGGGGATAATAGGATCCCTTGTGAAGTTGGAGTGTGTCATAGAAAATTTGACATAATTCGAGAGGGCACTGGATATTTATCTCAAAAAAAAAATTGTACTTATACACATAAACTTACTCAAATCTATAAAAGTATCTATCATTGATATACCTTTTTGGTGCTGGAAAAAGAGTTTTTTAAAGTTCAAATCGAAAGACGCCTCCTTCTTATACATCAGACACACATGTCTCAAATTATTCTTCTTGTAATTATAAGAGTTATTTTTAGATTACAACATCTAATACCCCCCCCCCCCCCTCCCGTACTATAATCAAATTTACTACGACACACTCCAACTTTACAAGGGTCCTATTACTCCCTCCCCTTTTCAAACTAAATTTTAGCGTATTTTTTTCATTTTTTTTAGCTGACGTGACACCTTTTGTTAATCTTTTGAGCTGACGTGACACCTTTGATGTGGGTCCATTTAATGTAATAAAGACACCATTTCAGCACAAAAAGGTGACAAAGATATTCTAAAATTGAGTTCAGGAGGGTAATAGGACCCCTGTAAAGTTGAAGTGTATCATAAAAACTTTGGCCATAGTTCGGGGATACTGGATGCTTGTCTCTTATTTTTATGCCTTCTGAAACTTTTGATTTGCAATTTGGTGGTGATGAAAATAAATGAAAAAGAAGAAAGAGAGAGGGAAAGAAAAAATAAATTACTCCCTCCGTTACTTATTAGTTGAGCACTTTTATTTTGCACAACGCATAAAAAACTATAAATAACAAGGTAATAATTTTACAAATTCACCCCTTAAAATACTTCTTGAAAACTTTACAAATAAGTGTGAACATTTTCAAAGAATTAATTGTGAGGGTAGTATGAAAAATAATTAATTAATTCTTTTTTGATTTAGTAAGGTGGTCAACTAATATCAAACAATCATTTTTAGTAAGATGACTAACTAATATGGTACGAAATGAGTGACAAAAAGAATGTCAAATTTCAGAATGTTATGAAAGTCTTCTCAATACTTAAAAGAATTTGTAATCTTTGGACGTTTTAATATAATCTCTTGTGGTTGTATTTCTTGGTCAAAAGTGCTTTTGTGAATTGTGGCACATACCAAATTATTTACTATACTCTTTATTCTCATGGCCTACCAGTTTCTTATAATTTTGTTACTTTTGTATTATGCAAAAAAAATAAAAAAAAAAAGATGTTGATTGTTTTTGTTTCAAAAAAAAAAACTTTTTTTAAAAAATGAAATAGAAAAGTATCAAAGAGTGTAGTTCACCTCCCAATAGAAATGTAGTTATAATATTTCAGGGTGAACTTAATCTACTTAAAAATAGTTAAGGGGTAATAAGACTCTATCAGAGATAAAGTGTGTAATTGAAAATTAAGTTATAGTTCAAGGGGTAGTTATTCCTTTTTCTAAAAAAAATAAATTATCGCAGCTTTGTTGTTTTGATTTCCTTTAATAAATGATTGATCTGTTACAACAGATGAGTCATCTATTAAAAAAATTAAAATAGTGTCAAAATTATTTTATTTTTTACGGCAGATGACTTATCTATTGTAACAGATTATTCATCTATTAAAAGAAATCAAAACAATATTGAAACTCTATTATTTTTTTCAACAGATGAGTGATCTGGTGAAAATATTATGTTGCTTTGGTAATTATTAAATTTACTGCTATTCTTTATTTTTAATAGTGTACAAATCAATTATAATCTCTTTTGTTTATCTCCTGTCTGTAGATAAAATGTCTCCAATCTTAAAAAAAAAACTTCAAAAATAAGTATAGTGTCTAAATTACAAATAATATTAGATCAGCTTGATGAATAATTCCTTTCTCAAACAGATGAAGTGTTACCATCTGTAGATGTACGAGTGAAAGGAGAAAAAAATCATGAAATAAATATTAAAGAAAAAAATTGAAGGATCTAGAGGAGTAGAAAAAAGGAGAAAAAGATGGAAAAGAAGATGTAGATACTCAAGAAGGAGATAAAAAAAAGTGAGAAAAGAGATAAAGATGATGAAGAGAAAAGTAAGGAAGAGGAAAGAGATGAAGAAAATATATGTGTTGGAGATACATGAAATAAGAAAAATGAAAGAGATGAAAATGAAGCAGCTAGTAGTAATGAAGATGATGAAGGATATAGTGATAATGAAGAAGATGAAAATGATGTTGAGAATGAAAAAAACGTTGTCACTACTTTTGATGAAATATTGATGATCGATCGTGAAATTAGATCGAAAGTTCTATATGATGATAAAGTCATGTCTTTTGCTCTTAACATATCTTCACCCCTTGATTTGTTAAAACTTTCAGAATTGACAAGTATCAAGTGGAGATGTTTATGGATAATCGTACAAATTTGACTAGTAATTTTGTGGTCGAATCATTCATGAATATAGTTTTTAATAATTTTAGGGATAATTTCAGAACTTGAGAGAATTTGTGATTTAACAGTTTCAAACTCATAGGGAAGTCTAGCTAAAAAGTTCATTATAAATATTTGTTTCCTTTGAGCTTGTTTCTCCTTGATATCCGTACTGAATGACAGAAGTACATTCAATTCTTCATAGATTTTTTTGAACTCCATAAAATATGCAGTGAGTGACATAACTTTCTTCTTGAAATAATAAAAAGTTTTACAAACTTCATATTATCTATTAGCTTTCTTCTCGAAATAATAGAAAGTTTTACAAGCTTCACAATTCAAGATAAATTACCTTTGTAAAAATATAAATATTTCAAATGATCCATTAACTCTTTCACAAACTCACAGCGATTACAAACTTTATATTATCTGTTAGCTTCCTTCTCAAAATAATAGAGAGCTTTACAAACTTTATAAACTCAAGATAAATTACCTTTGCCAGAATATAAATATTTGAAACGATCCATTAACTCTTTCACAAACTCACAGTGATTAACTAAATCAATTACTTCATTATTAATAGAGTTTATGATTTGCAAGAGAAGTCTAGTATTATCTCTTAGCCAAGTTTTTAGCATCACCAATTGAAGGATCATGAAAAAAATGGTCATCCTTTTCAACACTACGCAAATAAATTCTGATTTTCCTAATCCAATCTAAATAGTTAGGTCCATTTAGTTTATAATTTGTTATTTTGAATAACACTGAAATAGTTTCAGCCACAATAAATTTATTCTCAAGCATTTTAACTGAAGTTTAGTCAAAAAATTGATTAAGAAAAGTAAAAGATCAAAAATCTGACATCAAAATGATTGACAAAAGCAATAAATTGACACCCAAACTGAATCAAGCAGCCATAGAAGCATAAATCAAATTTTGTATTTAAACTCACAGATGCAAAGGCAAAAAAATAAATAAAAAACTAGAGAGAAAATATACAAACAAAGATTTAATACCCAAACTGATGAGACAAACAACTAAACTTAGACATATATTGTCAGACCTAAGTAGCCCAGACCTTTTTCCAAGATGTCATGAAAATTTTTAAATTTTTTGAACCTAGATTTTGATTCCTATGATACCATGTAATCAACAAAAGTCGTTATATTAAATCAGGATTACATGTATATATACAATAACAAGACGCCCTATCAAAGGTAAAAAGAGATCCTATATATCTCTCCTATGATGCAACTAACTATATAAGGTAATAAAATATATTTACAATCTTCCTACAATATTTCTTACCAAATAGGTTATTCACCAGCACAATTTTCTAGTAAAATTCACGATCAACCAATATTCATAGTTTTGTTCAATCATTTAACACTAATTACAAGCATAATTTGTAATAAGTAAATAAATATTCAGTTAACGAACACATATGAAATGAAACTGAGTTTCAACTTCAATACAATCATATCCTACCTCAAAACAAGCCTTATAGTGTCTTAGCTTACGTGGCTCTTGTCTTTTCTTGCTTTCTTGGCTTGATCTCGATCTAACAACAACAAGCAAACAATAATTCAATCATTTATCTAACCATTCTAGTCATAAAAGTCTAAATTCATTGCTTTTAGACCAAGTTCATGAACAATTTCACTATTCTAAAATTCTTTACCCTTCATTCCACCCAAATTCTCCATACTTTAAAATTAATAGGGTTAATTCTAGCTTAAAATACGTAATTGAACACTTCTAAATTATTAATAAGTGATTTAAATCTGCCTATAGTCATATCATATTAGGTTCTTTAATGGGAAAAAACGTATATCACAATTATTAGATAGGAAATTACAACTTATAGCATAACTTTCATTTTTTTCAAGTTGTAGCAAATCTTATAAAAAAATAAAAAATAAATATTTTTTTCTTTTTTTTTAAAATACAAAAAAGTAATTACTGAAAAGGAAAATAAAGATTTAATACAACTAATATGCAATAATTCTTCCTTAAATATAGTTATCCTTAATTATTGATAACAATCCACCCCAAATCCCTCTAACCGTTTTTATTTTCTCCTATGTTAATGCTTCCATTAAGAGTTTTCATCTTCATACACTACCTTCTTTTTATACACCATTTAGTTGTTCCAGTCACAAATGCTTTAATGAACAAACACGATCAATATGTCTCCATTTGATCAATAGGTCTCCAGGGGAGCACTACTTGATTAATAAGACTTTAACCCCATCTCCTCAATTTGCTTGTGATTGAGGCACAATAAGAGTTGCATACATAGACATGAATATTGTATTTTAATATTTTTTGGTGCTTATTATTTTTGTCTTTCTATGATTGTTGGTATGAACAAAGTTTAGTTTTTGTATTTAAGCAGTTTTTTATTCGGTGTTATGCTAATTTAACAGTTGTTTTGTATTTCACATCGTTGAATAAATTGGATATCAATTAAGTTTGTGTCAATCAGATTTACTGCAATTTCTCTTTACAAATAGTGATTATTTTTTTCAGTATGAAAAATGACAGTGTTCATTAAGGGTGTGTTTGGTATGATGAAAAATATTTTCCAGAAAATATTTTCCGATTTTCCCTTGTTTGGTTGCAATAAAAGTTTAGGAAAATATTTTCCAAGACAACTTATTTTCCACCATTTGATGGAAAATGACTTCCCTCATGGGCCAAGGGAAGTCATTTTCCAGAAAATAACAAATGTGACTTATGACCTCACCCTCACTCCTCTTCCCACCCCAACAACACTTATATTCAATGACTCAAAAAATTTACATTTCTCAAAAATTTACATTACTCGGAAATATTTTTTACTGTGCTTTGCTTTAATTTTTCACTGTTTGAAATAAAAAATAATGAAGCCCAAATTTTTTCTATTTTCAATTCGTTGAATATATTGTTATTTTCATATGCATAGAGGAAGACTTACTTATGTTACTTTTGTTAATTGCATATTTCATTTTGTTATCGATGTAACTTGTTTCACGAGGTTGAATAAGTTTATCGTTCTGTTATATTTCTATTAATTGTAGTATCTTGAGATTGTCCTACCAAAATGTTGAAAAGTGTCTCCTATATTTGTTAATTAATAGTTGCTTAAATTTAGTGATTGTAATATTTTAGTATTCGATATTGATATTATTTGTTATGCTTAAATTAGTTCTTACAAATTGTTGAGTTGATAGAGGCACTGATATACTTGTTAACAGATAGTAGTATTTTCTAAAAAATATTTTTTCACTCATCAATCGAACACTAGAAAATATTTTTCTAAAAAATATTCTCTACTCACCAACCAAACACAATAAAATATTTTCCGAAAAATATTTTCCATTCACCAACCAAACATGAGAAAATAAGTAGAAAACCAACTTATTTTCCAGGGAAACATTTTCCAAGAAAATATTTTTCATGGAAAATATTTTCCATCATACCAAACACACCCTAAATCTTAATTTAATATAAAAGTAGATGAGATAGAATCTTGATTCAAAGAGAGAAGCACATAGTGTATGGAATGAGTATATAAATTGGTATCACCTAAATTTAATATCACAATCCATAAATATCAATTTATATATCTATTTCATACAAATGTGACATGTAAGAAAACACTTTATAAACTGATTCCATTCAATTTATAATCTCAAGTATATCTTCTTAATTGAAGATCACAATCACATTATACTCATTCCATATAAATATAACATGTAAGAAACTATTTTATAAACCTTGAATGTAATATTGATATTATACAGGTTTCATACATGAAATAATTCAAAAAATACAAGTTTGTATATTTATTTCATACACTAAAATAAATAATAACGTATAATATTTGGTGAAAGTCGATTTCTATACCAACTTCTGCGATCATTGTACTTATTTCATACTGATTTTATACAGAATTCATACACGAAACAGTTTAATAAGTATATACAAGATAATTTTCACTATATTATTCTTATGAAAGATTACGATCTATAGTTAAATCCTTATTTATGTTGTTACCAACACAAACTGATTGTTCAATATTTTTTCTCTAATATCCATTGACATATTTTTTATTGTTATATACAATGAGTATTTAATAAAGAAATTGACAATACTACTTATATCATATTATTTTTAAAGAACAAAAGGAAAAATAGAAGAAATAGAATTTTTGATGAAGGAGAACAAATCGTTGGTTGAATAATTATTTAAAATGGAACAAATCGTTAGTTGAATATTCTAGGACTTCTACGCGAAGGAGTAGAATCGAATTTTGATTTAGACATGATTCACAACGGAGAATGAAAAAAACAAATATATTAATTTTATGTTTTTCAAAAAGAAGATGATTATTATCTTAAACCCACTTTTTTTCAATGAAGAAGATGAATATTATATGAAACCCACTTTTTTTCAATCTTGTATTTTCAAGGAAAGAATATGAATATTATATGAATAAGTTAATGAAATTAGAATTTTCAATAAATTTTTGAAAGGTTGAGTATTAGAATGGAGAAAGAGAATATATGTTTACCATAATTATCAATACACAATTTAAGAGGAATATTGATTACAACCCTATAAATATGGAACTGATTTTAAATTATATAATTAAAAATAAATTTTGAAAATACAATTAAAATAATATATTTGTTATAAATATACCATATATAGTGAATGTCTACTTTACCATATATAGTGAATACCTACTTTACCATATATTGTGTATGTTTATTTATGGAAAAGTTACAAACTCCAAGGTTAGTTTTCCCCTATAAGTAAAGGGGTTTTGCTTCATTGTAATTCATCCCTCAAGAAGAAATAAGAATCACTCTCTCTATTCTCTCCACTCTTCTTCTTTATTCTTTCTTGTTTTATAACACGTTATCAGCACGAGACACTCTTTGAAGATAAGCATATGGATAATACTATTAAAAGGTAATATGTTGCATCTGTCCATAGACACGAGGATGTGAATTGTGATCTTATTTTGTTAAATATTGATTTGGTATTATATATTATGTTTAGGGGAGGAAATTCATTAACTATTTCACTACTTGCTGATAGTTAACTTGATTTTAAAGTTGTCAGGAACATTAACTACTTTTGCTGGGTGTATTCATTAATATTCAGCGATGATAACATAAGTTTATTTTGTTCATAAAAGTTTCGTTTCCTTTGTAAAAAAGAATAAAAAATCTAAGAGTTTTGCAGCCACCTGCCAAGCTAATCATTATATAATAAAATAAAGTTTCAATTGCTTTATATAGAGAATTGGTCAACTATTAATGGTCATAGTTATATATGTTTTCATATGATTATTGTATTCGGGTGATTCTTTGTGTCTATTTTTTTTTATATATATTTCATCGTGATATAGTCCAAAAGTATCTGTTGCTTAAAATTTAAAAGTTTGCATTCAGTCAACACTATTTGAGGGCTAAAAGTTAGCACTCATCGATTTATGCCTAAGACGCCTTTACGTGGATAAAACATTGAGTTTGAATATCAATGCACCATACTGATGATATTATGATGGCTATGGCAAAATCATGGGTATTGGATGAAAAGTCATGAAATTCGACCCATTGAATATGCTCCATTCCATGAAGTGAATGTGGTAGCAATATATGATAAGTCTGAAATATGACAACTTACTTCATTCTTGAGGTGTACGTGGTAGCAGTGGTGTATGTGGTAGCAGTGCATAATATGTCTGAAAGAAGACAAGTGATTGAATGCACGAATATACGCGTGGAGGGATAATATGATAATGATCATCAAAAGTGATAATATTTTCACATGCTTATATGATTATAAGATATGCTAGAGAAAAATTCTCTACATCATATGTATGCCTCGATTTGCTTTTGAAGTAGCAAAATCTTGAAAAAAGTTATAATCTATCATAATTTGATAGGCTTAAGGCACGATTATATTCCATTCTTGGGGAGTGAGAAACTTATTAATGCAAACGTGCACTTGATTGTGATTGTATCACAACTCACCTCCGAAAGAGGTTGAATAATTTTGAAATCTACTTCTGAAGTAGTAAATCTAAAATTTATTCATATAATAGTAAATCTGAAATTTACTAAAGCAAAAACACATATCGTGGTAAATTTGGAGTTTACTAGATTAAAAGTTCATAAGTTGACATGAACGATTGCGATATCCCGAAGATGTGCATACTGAGTATTGAACATATATTGAAGAATTAAAAAATTCTTCATGAACTTTAATGTTGCTTGTTCTCATGATAAGTTGGTTGGACCAACTAATTTTGGGATTGGATCTCTCAAAATATGAAAAGAATAAAAGGTGAATAAGGGCCCGTTCACCTATCATGTGATATGTTGAAAAGATGCATCGATAAAATGATCACATGTACATTTATTATCAACCTGTAGTTTGACATTCATAAAGTTGCTTGCTCAATAAAATTGAGTTAAGAACATAACTTTCAAATTGTGTAATCAAGACAATCTTGATGATGATGGTTTGTCATTGAATGCCTTCGATAAATAGTTAAGCCATTGCTAATGAGAACAAAGTTTCATGTGTTGGTCCGAAATATGATATGTTGCATACAATAACACTTGTATGCATTAGACCAATAAATTATGATTATTTCTTCTCTCTCAATTGGTTCAAGGTAGGGAACCAACTATTCAATCTAATATTTTTGATGTGCGGTATACGATTAGTGAATATACCATGATGCACAAAGATGGATTCCTCAAAGAATGAAGGATATATGTTAGTTTTCCTAACTTAAGTGAGAGATTATAAGCAACTATAAAATATGTTAGGAATTATCATCAGATCCTCGTGAAAAGGATAATTCAAGTCATATGCCGGAAGAATTTACTGACTCAAATTTAATCTCATATTTAAGCTGCAAGTGCTTCTGTTTTGTGTCCTTAAAGCACAAGGCCTACGCATGCAGGAAGCGTAGTAGACCAATCAGTTCCAAATGAAATAATCTTTGAAAAGGATAAGGAGCAAATAATCATAATAAGAAGGCAATGTGCTCTTGATGAGCCTACGACATAACACTTCATAAAACCTTATGAAAGGTTCAGGTACCTGAAAATAATGAAGATGAGATCTCAAAATGTTATGTTGCATTATGAATCGATACAAAATGATATATCACCAATATATTTGATACAATATTGGTGCAATATTGTGAAAGATCTCGAGGATCTGAATTCTACGTTTATTTAAGCATGCAGACGTAGAAACATTTATCAAGTGACATGAAAGGATGCATTTTGGTAAGCATAAAACTTATTTGATTTGCAGTCCACACACTTGAAGATGTCACACTTGACATGTTGGATATTGTCACTTGACAATAATCTATATGAAAATCTCTAAAGGATTCAAAATGTCTGAAGCATATAAAGTTTCTGGGAAACTGGTTTATTATCCTTATAAGGGATAAATTGATGGCTTGAAAATCATTGAAACTCTTGGAGAGTTTTCAAAAGCAATAAGATTATTTGCTGAAATGTGAAACATACCGAATTGAATTGGTTATGAAGTACCATATCTTAGTACAATTGATGTACTAATATATCTTGCAAATACTACAAGGCTTGAATAACCTTTTCGGTTAATTTGTTAGCAAGATTGCAGTCCCGATCTTATTGGTCATGCTGATGTTGGGTACTTATTTAACCCACATAAATCTCGGTCTCAAACATGTAATGTGTTCAGATGTAGGGATACTATCATATCTTGGAGATATGCAAGACAGTCTATCTAGCCACTTCATCAAAGCATGTTGAGATAATGGCTATTCATGAAGCTAGCCAAGAATATGTATGGTTGAGGTCCATGATACATCTCTTTCGAGAAAAATATGGTTTGAAATGTGACAATGTACCCACAGTTTTATACATAGCTAATGCAACATGCATAGCACATCTTAATGGAGGATTCATAAAAGGAGTTAGAACGAAGCATACTTCATCAAAGCTTTTCTACATGTATGAGTTCCAAAAGAATAGTGATAGTTACATGCAACAGATTCGTTCAAGTGACAATGCAATTGATTTATTCACCAAGTCTCCCCCAATTGCAACTTTCAAGAAGATGGTACACAAGATCGGGATGCAAAGGTCCAAGGATGTTCTCATTAGGGGGAGTTAATACGCGTTGTACTCTTTTTCCCTTATGAGGTTTTGTCCCACTGGGTTTTCCTTGTAAGGTTTTTAATGAGGCAGCTTATATGCGTATTGTTAGAGATGTGTACTCTTTTTCGTTCACTAGATTTTTTTCCCATTGGGTTTTTTCTAGTAAGGTTTTAACGAGGCACATTATCTATAAATTAGACATTCAAGGAGGAGTGTTATAAATATACCATATATAGTGAATTTCTACTTTACCATATATTGTGAATACCTACTTTACCATATATTGTATATGTTTATTTATGAAAAAGTTACAAACCCCAAGGTTAGTTTTCCCTTATAAGTAGAGGGGTTTTGCTTCATTGTAATTCATCCTTCAAGAGAAATAACAATTACTCTCTATTCTCTATTTTCTTCTCTATTCTTTCTTGTTTTATAACAATATCTTTTAATAAGTTGCTATAACTTGTAACTAAATTGCTATTAATGCAATTATCTAAAAGTGTTGCTAAAATTTGTTATTTTAGATCTAATAATACTATATGGGATAATTTTCTCTTCTTTAATTTAGGATTAGACCCATCATCCCTACCATGATCAATTCCTAAGAATTTTAAGAATTTGAGGATTAAAATTATGTTACATTGGAGAAAATTCACTTACCTTGACAGTGAAAATCGATGAAATTTACCAAAAATCGTCATATTTTTTCCTAACTCAACCTTTGAAATTTTAGAATGAAAATAACATTTTAACCTAGAAATTGCTATTGTCTGCTTCGAGCCTACTATAGAAGTGTGATTTTCACTATAGCAGTATTGCTATAGCGGGATCCTCCTGCCGTAGCTGTTTTTTGATGATCAAGCCTTACTTCCGCTATAGCGACACAAATCTCACAACAACGAGACTTCTATAACAACCTCTTACCCGCTACAGTGGAGAGCGATGCAGTAAATCGGGATTTATTTTTAGTCTTGATATTTTTACAATACAATACTTAGATTTTAACCTTATGAAATAATTCCTTTATGTGAAATGCTATATCTAAAACTCTACTAGCCCAAATTTTATTCTGAAATTTTTTATAAACTCCTTAATCAGTTAGGTAACTCAATATCATCTCAAATTCATGAACCACCACTCCATCAAACCCTAGATTTACAAAGACCATACAACACATGAAATTCATCCAAACTAGCCTAGCCTGAAATTTTTTAAAAATTTATTCGGGAATAGTTTGAATTTTTGCATACTAAGATTACAATAACAATAGAACATGTCGTTGCACATATAGTTTATGGCCAACCGTCTTACATATGGAGCACTCATTTTTTCTTGTTGAAAACTTTCCTAGCTTCAGGCTTCCTCTTCGTTTGCTTTCTACCCAATTTTCTTGGGTCAACACATGAAGGAGGTGTTTCTCTCTCTAAGATCTCCAAAGAAACAATCCAAGAATCTTTAACAGACAATAGATGAATTTTCTCATAATATGCAGTTATGTATTTTTTTACCGCATAATATGAAAATGAGTACTCATAAACCATCCTTCCAAAATCTTCACCATATTAGACTCGAAGTAATGTCATAGCTTATGTACATGATATTTTCTTTAAGTCAAAAGCTCTACATGTACAAGTCCTTCTTTTGAAGATCAGTCATGGTAATTTTACTAAGACCAGTGACAGTGAACTTGCAGTCGACAATTTGATGGTTCAATAACTTGTTTTCCAAGTTGACGTACTCTTTTATTTTTTTTATTAAAGGAATAAAGAGGTTTCGTGAGTTGACAAACTCCATAAGCCTCTGATAATTTTACAAACTTCTTATTTATTTTGTTAAATAGACTAATAATGATAAATTTTCTTTCAACCACGAGTATTGCATGCATCAACTCTACAATGTTTGAAATATAATATTATACTTATACAAAGATAAAATCACTCAGTAAGATATAAAATTATAATAAACTCAAACCAGACACTCAATTTATACTATTACACCTATTTTTCGAGCAAAATGTCCTACGCCATTTGTGAAATCCAACACATTCAAGATGTTCGGTGGCCTTGGGTACCATCTCCACTTATATCACCTGGAATATCTATATCCATCCTATCCAATTCATTATTTAGCATATCTTATTGGTCTTGTGCTAAATTGTGGTTCTCTATCGATTTTTCAACTGTGTATACACTTAAAATGGTCCTAGCAACATCATTTAAATAAGTTTGCAAATGAACCTGATCACCTATCTTAAAAGGTAGGACCCTCTGATTTTTAAAAGAGTTGTGCATATATTTGATGACAGGATCTTTCAGTTGGCAATTTAGTCCAAAATGATTGATTATTAAGTTCACAAAATCATCATACAAAACATCTCTTGCTATAGTCATTGTTATCGTCTCTAAAATGTCACCACCCTCTAATGTCAAATAAATTGATTATTTTTCTCGATCCATTCACCATGACGATCAATCCCTATTGTTATTGATTTCTCTATTAATGATACCTAAAGAAATTTATTTCCGAAAACTAATCATGATCGTATAATAAATTGAGTGACTATATACAATAACTAAATGATCTATTACAAAACGTTAGTAATCTGTTGGAACAAATGACTAATCTATTAGATACAACTTTTGATTTTATTTATATTTTGCCAGCTGTTGTGACATGTATCCAACAGGTAAGTCATCTATTGCAACAGAAAAGTGATTTGTTGCAACCGATGACTAACCTATTGCAATAAATGACTATTCTGTTAGTCACAACTTCTGACAAAATAATGATAAAATCAGGGGAAAAGGCTATATCAAACAACTACGTGATTTGTTGCAACAAATGACTTATTTGTGAGATTCAACTTTTGGTTTTGTCCATATTTTGTTAGAAGCTATCCAACAGCTAAGTGGTGTTTGCAATATATTATTAATTTTTTAGATTCACTGGAGACATCTGTCCCAACAGATTGCTAGCTGTTTGAACAGATGGCCTAGTCGTTGGAACTACTAAATTAATTTTTAACAATAGTGGAAACTATTCAACAGCTGTTGTAAATGAATACAACTGTTGTTGGATACACTATTATACATTATTGAAAAAGAGCAGTTATCCATATGAGAAATTGAACAAAAAAATATTATTTACTTATTAGGATCACCTATGAAGTAATGCCCAATGTTCTATGAATAAAATATGGTCCAAAAATTACATAAATTGAACCAAAAAAGAGAAAAATAAGAAGCCACAAGAACAACAACAATGGCGAGTTCAGCAAGAAGAAGAAGAAGAAGAAAATGCAACAATAATAGCAAAAGAAAGAGAAAAAATGACGCAATGAAGAAGAAGCAGTTGTCGATTTTTTTATTTTCCCTCCAATTTTAGGTAAGTAGATTTTTATATAAGATGAACCAAAATGTAAAACCAAACTTTGCGGGCAAGTGTAAAAATGAGCTAAAACATGTTGATCACTAATTTAATTTTTGTCACCTTTACTCAATAAAAATAACTTGAGTCACTACAATTTAATTTTTAAAGTTTTTTGTCACCCTTAATTAATTATCCTCTGTAGCATTTATATTGTAAAAGATTCATGGAGTCCGTTTTTAAAATAATTAACTTGTAGGGTGTGTTCGGTAGGGACAAAAATATTCTCCGTGAAAAATATATTCTAGAAAAGTAAGTTATTTATTACTTATTTTCTTTCTTGATATCCAAGTAAAGATATTATCCTAAAGATATTTGTACATATCTAATACATATTGCAGTGGCGGATGGAAAAAATGGGAGAGTTGTGGTGGACGTGGCGTGGGGTAGGCAAAATGGTAGAATAGGTGGGATGGTGGGGTGGGATAGGTGGTATTGGGGTTGGGTAGGGTAGAAAAAAATTAAAAATAAATTAGGGGTGAGGTGGGGTTGGGTGTGTGGGTTGGGGTACGGTGGGGGTAAACTTATTTTTAAACAAATTGGTGTGGGTGGGTAGGGTAGAACAAAAATTGTGAGGGTGAGGTGGGGAAATGATTTTGAGAGTGAAAAGAGAAATTTCCACTTGACTTCCTAGTAATTTTGGGTCAAATATTTTTTTTTTTTGGAAAAAGTACACAAAAATACATCAAAGGCAAATACACCTCAAATCTGAATAAGGCTGACAAGTACCACATGAACATGTAATATATTAATGACATATGATAACCAAATGGCCCAACATACAAATGGAACAACAAAACATAACCAATTGGCCAAACAGATTCAAATGTCAAATGCAACAATGTATATGACATCTCCACAAACGTTTAAGAAGCCTCTAAAAAGTCTGTAAGTGTACAACTGTTAGGTGGCTGGGACAAGGCCACGACATATCAAAACTACAAGCATAAGTAAGAACAAAGGAGTACTAGGCACATGCATGCTTGTTAAGTTCTTAGTTTTGATGATTGATAAACCACTAACTTTGGGACTTGGTTTATGAAGAGCCTTTTGATGATAAAACTAAAACTCCTCAGGAACCATGTTTATCGCGTCTGCGTCTTATGCACTCAGTCAGCAATATAACTACAAAAAGTATCGTTGGCAGGACGTTGGTAGAAAAGCTGCAATACTTTTTCGTTCCAACCAATTAGAGAAGTCCTAGGTTTTCTTGTCTCATATATATGTAACATGTTACAACAAGAAAACCTAAGCTTCCATACACAAAAAAACAAAAAATATTTCTTGAAGAAATTTGTCATCCAAAGCCTCACTTGCAACAGGGACCCGCTCAGTTGCCATTTATGTCTCAATCTCTTGTTGCATTTGAGTCTTTATTTTGTTGTTTATAAACATTTAACCTGCACCTCCAGTCCATTAATTGTAGGTGTTTTCTCAGTGTGTTCTCATTGTTGATAATGCCATCTAGAGTTAGTTGACATATAAGCTAGAGTTAGCTTGATACCAATTTAGTTAGAGTTAGCTCTATTATGCAATAGAGGTTAATCCTTGAACCATAAAGTCTATATTCGAGGTTGCCTGAACATAGCAAAGTGGTTGGAATCCTACGTTGTAGTTCATGATTTTACTCTCTTGAGCAAGGAGGTTTCCACGTAAAACTTTATGCGTGCATTGTTCCTTTGCGTTATTTGTCTGTTTAATTCTGTTTATTATTGCATACGTTAATTTGAGACCAGGTCCCTAAGTTGGTGGGCAATTCGTATAGTTTTTCATTTTGTATCAGTGTAGGTTTTTCCTAAACGGTTAGCACCTAGAAAGGATCATCTAAATTGCGTCACCACTAAATCTTAAAGAGGGTCAGTCAACCATAGACCACCCAGATTCAATGAACAGTACTATGAGTGGTGGAAAACTCGTATGCATGACTTTATCATGGCTGAGGACTGTGAGTTATGGGATATCATTGTTGATGAGCCTTTTGTTCCTACTAAGCCAGTGAAAGTGGGTCAAGTTACTTCAAATGTTTCCAAAACAAGGAAGGAATACGATGATGCTGACCAGAAAAAGATAGAGAAAAACTTCAAAGCTAAGAAACTCCTTGTGTGTGGAATTGGTCCTGATGAATATAACAAGATCTCAGCTTGTGAAATGGCCCAGGAAATCTGGGAATGCTTCTAAATTGCTCATGAAAGAATGAGTCAAGTTAAAGAGTCAAAGGTCGATATGCTGACAACGCAATATGAAGCCTTTAATATTGTCACGCCCCAAAATCCCATCGGGCCGGACTGGCACCCGAAGCCGAGAAGGCCCGGGAGAACCCGTTCAAATACCTGTACTTTCCCTTACATGTCACCAAAAATTTGGACAGCACTTCGTTGCATATAGAAGGATCTAATTACCTGTATCAGCACAACACGCACAAATATATATATATAATACTTGGCCATCGGGGCCACCACATATACAAATATAACATCACTATATAAACTTCCATGACTTTACCCTTCCTTATGTCTACAAAGCCTCTAGGATATACATGACATAACTAGGGTCGGGACAAACCCCCGCCCACACATAACTCCTGTACAATAGCAAAACATAAGGAACCGACTCGGAAAGCTCCGAAGCAAACTGGAGCTCACCAACAATAGCCGTATGACCTGGCTCCTACTTGTGCGGTGTATGAGCTGAGGTACCTGTGCCTGCAGCATGAAATGCAGGTCCCCGTAGGGGACGTCAGTATGAAATATGTACTGAGTATGTAAAGCTGTAGATAATCACATATGATATATGAGCTTAATAGAAATCATAAACAAGTGAATAAAGCGTAATAGGAGTGGACCACACTTACTAGAACTTGTGACAACCTGTACATTGAATTTATTCAATCACTTTACCTTCGTTCTTACCATCTTTGTAATCATTACTGTACTGTACTGTGACCATTAGGCTGCCTCCAGTACATATCAACTGGGATCGACCCATGCTAGGCTTATGCCCCTGGGATACCACCCATAAACACGTAAATAGGGATCGACCCATGCTAGGCTTATGCCCCTGGGATACCACCCGATAAGAGAGAACTTCCATCACTTAGTTCAATTAATCTTTGAGATTGTTATTTCGGTCACCACCACATTTTTGATACTTTGAAACAATGATACATCAATAGGAACCAAGTAATAGACCTTCTATACAATAACGATGTAATAAAGACTCATTGGTACATCAACAATGTGTTTCAGAATCATCAATATCACAACAATGAAATAGGAGCCTTTTGGTATATCAATGAAACATTTTGACACTTTATAGGATGGAAACAACTTCGTTGGTAATGTAGAACAATACATGTTTTTGGACAACCTCGGAATCTTACTTGATGGAACATTGGTGTTTTCATGCCAAAGAACATTGTTAGAGTATGCTTTACATACCTCGTTGTAGATTCGGATACCAATTCAACACAACTTCCCGCCTTTACAAATCACTTATCTACAATGAAATGTTTGGCATCTAGTATTAGCAACCCAACACCACAATTCTCTTCCATAATTCCATACAACCAATATTTGCAAAGCATTCCAAAAACCAACTTGAACAATAGGTTTATGTGTATATATATATATAATCATCATTTCAATACCACATCATCACACCAAATCCCTTCACAATTCAACATAATCCAACCATGCACAAGAATAATCCAACATCATTTCCAATCATCTTTCAACAACAATCAAATAACACACTTCTTATGCTCACATGCATATATATACATATCCATATAAATAACACCAACATAATTTACATCCTTACCATAAAATGGCCCTTTTGATTTTGAAGTCCTGTTGGCACATATAAGGGGTGCTTCTCGAAGCCCTCGAGACGGTGAACACAACTACGGAATCAATTTGGACTTTCTACGGTTGAATCACAAGATAATTGGAGTTGAAATTAGGCTAGGGTTCCTTATTCTTCAATAATTGGATGATGAATGATGGATATTAGGCTAAGTATATGTATATAATGACCAATTTTCTTCCATGAGGTGATGGAAAATGACCATATTGCCCTTAAAAATTTAAGTAAATCCGAATCTGTCCATGGTGGACTGTTTTGATAGGCTAAAGTAAATCGACCATAACTCTTTGATCCGATATCGGATTTGGGTGAAATTGGTATCGTTGGATAGATAATTCAAAGGGATTTCATTTCATATAAAGTAGGCCACCCAGTTCGTCCTGTACAAGGAGTTATGATCGTTTGAAGTTGACCCTAAAAAACTATTTTGAGAGGCTGAAGTAAAACGAGTATAACTCCTTACTCAGACGTTGGATTTGGATGAAACCAATTGCATTGGAAAGAAGACTCAAAGGTATTTCTTTTGATAGGTCGTATCTCTCCCAGTTCATTATATTAATGGAGTTATGATCGTTCAAAGTTGACCCAAAAAACTGGCAGGCCTCAGTAGTTTGTGTGCAGGAAATTTTCCTGCACATTTACTATTCACCATATCCCGGCCACCGTTTTATAGTTTCGAATGTGCTCGATTATATCCGAAACTTATCCGTTTTTGGAAATCTTTATATCGTTGGAAAGCTTATTCAATAACCTTCGTATGGAACCATCGACAGGCAAATTCCGGTATAAATAAAATAAAAAATTAATTCTATATAAATAAGACCAATAAACGTACTTGAATACGCCAATACATGTACTTGAATACGGGGTGTTACATTCTTCCCCCCTTTAGGACATTTGTCCTCGAATGTTAGTGTAGTTATTCAACCAAAACAAGTTCAAGTCCACCATTAACATTCACATCATCACATAAATACTATGCATATATAAAAAAAAACTTACTTGTTAATGTTCTAACTCCGTTTCTTGAACTTCCTCTTCATCTTTGAACAAATGAGGGTACTTAGATTTCATTGCTTCCTCATCTTCCCATGTAATCTCTTCCCTTTGTTGATTTCTCCAAAGTACTTTCACCGATGCTACTTCTTTATTTCTCATCTTCTTAACTTGACGATCTAATATAGCAATAGGCATCTCTTCATAGGTAAGATCTTCTGTTACTTGCACATCTTCAGTAGAAGTAATAAGGGACGGATCTCCGATGTACTTTCGATGCATCGATACATGAAATACTGGATGCACTGATGAGAGTTCCTGGGGTAGCTTTAATTCATAAGCAACTTGTCCACATCTTCGAATAATCTTATACGGGCCTATATATCGTGGACTCAACTTTCCTTTCTTGCCAAATCTCATCACCCCTTTCATTGGCGATACCTTCAAAAATACCCAATCGCCTAACGAAAACTCTAGCCCTCTTCTTCTACTATCCGCATATGACTTGTGTCGACTTTGGGCTATTTTCAACCGTTGCTGAATCACCTTGACTTTTTCTATGGCTTGATACACAAGATCCGGTCCGAACATAAGAGTTTCACCTGCTTCGAACCATCCTATTGGTGATCTACACTTCCTCCCATATAAAGCTTCATATGGTGCCATTTTGATACTTGAATGATAGCTATTATTGTAGGCAAACTCAATAAGAGGTAAATGATCATCCCAGCTGCCTTTAAAATCTATAACACATGCTCGTAGCATATCTTCAAGTGTTTGAATGGTGCGCTCTGCTTGTCCATCCGTCTGAGGGTGAAAAGTTGTACTCAGATTCACTTGTGTTCCCAAACTCCGTTGGAAAGACTTCCAAAAGTTTGCGGTAAATTGAGTTCCCCGATCCGATATAATAGAAGTTGGCACTCCATGTAATCGGACTATTTCCTTAACATACAACTTCGAGTATTCTTCAACTGTGTAAGTGGTCTTAACGGGTAAGAAATGTGCGGATTTAGTAAGCCTATCCACAATCACCCATATAGAATCAAATTTTCGAGCTGTACGAGGTAAACCTGTAACAAAATCCATGTTGATCATGTCCCACTTCCAAATTGGAAGATCTATGCATTGCATATAGCCTCCGGGCTTTTGATGTTCCACTTTAACTCGTTCGCAATTTGGACATTCAGCTACAAATTCTGCGATGTTCCTTTTCATGTCATTCCACCAATATATATCTTTCAAATCTTGATACATTTTGGTTGATCCTGGATGAATGGAATACCTTGAAAAATGTGCCTCTGTCATAATCTTCTTTCTTAGCCCGTCTACATCCGGCACACACAATCGGTTTTGGCACTGAAGTACTCCTTCTCGCGTAAGCTCAAATGCCTTGGTCGCACCACTCTGAACATTCTCCTTAAGCTGTAATAAAATAGGATCTGCATCTTGCTTCTCTTTCACCTCAGCTACTAATGAGGATTTCGCGGCATTATGCACAATAAGCTCCTCGTCCGGAGTTTCGAGAAGACGAACTCCTAGACTAGCTAATTGATGAAGATATTTAATCATCCCTTGCCTTTCTATAGGTGCCATCATAGCCTTACGACTCAACGCATCAGCTACTATATTCGCTTTCCCTGGGTGATACAAAATATCAACATCATAATCTTTTAATAGTTCCATCCACCTTCGCTGCCTCAGATTTAGATCCTTCTGACTGAAAATATATTGTAAGCTCTTGTGATCAGTATATATATCAACATGAACCCCATATAAATAGTGGCGCCATATTTTTAAAGCAAAGATAACCGCTGCCAGCTCAAGATCATGTGTGGGGTAATTTTTCTCATGTGACCTCAATTGCCTTGAGGCATATGCTATCACCTTACCATGCTGCATTAATACACATCCTAAACCAATTCTCGAAGCATCACAATACACTGTATACCCTTCTGTACCTTCTGGAAGTACCAACACAGGTGTAGAAGTCAACTTATTCTTCAATTCTTGGAAACTCTCCTCACACGCATCATTCCATTGGAACTTGGATGCTTTATGCGTTAGCTTGGTTAAGGGTGCTGAAATGAAAGAAAAGTCTTTAACAAACCTTCTATAATAACCGGCCAACCCGAGAAAACTACGAATCTCCGTAGGCGTTGTGGGCCTTGGCCAGTTCTTCACAGCTTCTATCTTTTGAGCATCAACCTTTATCCCTTCACTAGATACAATATGACCCAAAAATGCCACCGACTTTAACCAAAGCTCACATTTAGAGAACTTTGCATAAAGCTTACAATTACGAAGAGTCTGCAATGCCTGTCGTAAGTGATTGGCATGGTCCTCTTCTGATCTAGAATAAACTAGAATATCATCTATAAAAACTATCACAAATACATCCAGGAATGGCTTAAACACCCTATTCATCAAATCCATAAAAGCTGCAGGTGCATTAGTTAGCCCAAATGACATAACTAGAAACCCATAATGACCATATCGTGTTCGGAAAGCTGTCTTGGGTATATCCTTCTCTTTGACCCTCACTTGGTGGTAACCTGACCTCAAATCAATCTTAGAAAAACACTTGGCGCCCTGTAACTGATCAAATAAATCATCAATTCTTGGGAGAGGATATTTATTCTTAATAGTCACCTTATTCAATTGCCGATAATCAATACACATCCTCAGCGAGCCATCTTTTTTGCGCACAAATAACACTGGTGCTCCCCAGGGGGACATACTAGGCCTTATGAATCCCTTCTCTAGCAAATCTTCCAATTGCTCTTTCAATTCTCGTAATTCTGTTGGGGCCATTCTATACGGCGGAATGGAGATTGGTTGAGTGCCTGGTATTACATCAATACCAAACTCTACTTCTCGTTCAGGAGGCAAACCTGGAAGATCTTCAGGATATACATCAGGAAATTCATTTACCACCGGAACAACGTGAAGATTGGTGGCTCCGCTTCTGTATCCCTTACTCTAACTAAATGATATATGTATCCCTTGGAAATCATTCTTCTTGCCTTAAAATAAGAAATAAATCTACCTCTTGGCGCGCTAATTTCACCTTTCCATTCAAGGACTGATTCATTTGGAAAATGGAAATATACCTTTTTCGTGCAGCAATCAATTGTGGCATAACAAGACGCCAACCAGTCCATACCCATTATAACATCAAAATCTACCATTTCTAACTCTACAAGATCAGCCATCGTATCACGACCACAAACAGTTACTATGCAGTTTCGATAAACCCTTCTATCTATAATAGATTCCCCAACCGGTGTGGATACTTCAAATGGCTTAACTAATAGTTCGAGTATTCTTTAGAACTTTCCAGCAACCAATGGAGTAACATAAGATAATGTAGAACCGGGATCAATTAAGGCATATAAATCGAATGAAAAGATAGACAACGTACCCGTAACCACATCTGGGGAAGCCTCTAAATTCTGTCGATCCGCTAAAGCATAAGTACGATTTTGAGTCTCGCTGGAACTGGCGACTCTTTTTTTATTTCTAGCGTGACCCGCAGGTTGTGCGCCCCTACCATAATAAGATACCGGTGATGATGATGCAACAGCTGATCCCGAAGGTCGTGCTACGCCACCTGTGCCCCTTCGTGGGCATTCTCTCATCATATGCCCCGTCATACCGCACCAAAAACAAACATTTGTTCCCATTAGAAATACGCCCATATGATGCTTTCCGCATCGATTACATAGCTCTCGAGAAGGTCTCGATTGGCTCATGTTCCCTTGCCCATGATAACCCACTGATCGCGAACTATGACCCTCACTTCTTTGCCCAAATTGACTGCCTCTGAACCCCTGATGCCGTGGTGGAGCACTAGCTGCAGAATAAGAAAATAATGGCCTAAGTGGTCTAGCAGAAAATTGAGGTCTAAAACCTCCCTGTGGCGCCATAAACTGCCCTGTAGATCTGGCCCTCTTAGAAGATCCGCTTTCAAATTCCTTTGTTCTTCTTCTTTGCCTCTGATCTTCCATTTTCTGTGCAAAAGCTTGGATCCTCGCTATGTCCATATCTTTGTTCAAAGCGGCAATAGTACAATCCCTAACCAAATACGGATCCAATCCATCCACATGCCGATGAACTCTGTCATCCATAGTAGCTATAACATTAGGAGCATATCTGGACAAAGAATTAAATCGAAGACTATACTCCCTCACACTTGTATTACCCTGTCGAAGATTTAAGAACTGATCCGCACGGGCCTGACGAGTCTCATATGGAAGATAATGATCAATAAATGCCTCTTTGAACTCTTTCCAAGTAGCTGGGGGTGCATCAATGCCCCTTGATCGTTTCCAGTCTTCATACCAATATATAGCCTCACCTTTGAATCTATACGCGGCTAACTCCACTGTCTCTCTGCCCGATACATGCATTACCTCTAGGGCCCTTTGGATCTGATCAATAAAGTCCTGCGGATCTTCGTTAAGATCGGATCCGGTAAAAGTAGGCGGATCCATCTTAAGAAAATCCTGTGTTCGAAGACTAGCCGCCCTATCTATACCACTAGGACCTGTAGTAAGAATAGCTCACCCTTGAGCTTGCCCAGCAACTATACGAGTCAAAAGTTGCACTGCATTTCTAAAATCTTGATCAACAGCATTAATAGGTGGCTCTGGGGATATAGTTCTCCTCCCCCTTATTTCTTCCGGACTGGGGGAAGTTTTTGATGCATGCTCAGCTGGAGCCTCACTTTGATTAGCTGGTATAGTGGGTGACTTACTAGTCCACTCTCCGGCAGCCACATCTACTTGCTTACCAGTATTCTTGCTTCTGGTAACCGGCATCATTACTATAATAAGAGAAACAAACTGATTCAGTGGTCAACTATGACTTCATATACAATATAAGCTCTATCGCACGATCTAAGACATGAAGAAAAGAAACAATTCCTAAATGTCCATAGCCTCTTGTTTATAGATGTGGTGCACAACACACCGATAAACAAGACTCTACGTAGACACGGCTTTGTAGACTCACTAGGACGAACCTCTCTGATACCACTTTTGTCACGCCCCAAAATCCCATCGGGCCGGACTGGCACCCGAAGCCGAGAAGGCCCGGGAGAACCCGTTAAAATACCTGTACTTTCCCTTACATGTCACCAAAAATTTGGACAACACTTCGTTGCATATAAAAGGATCTAATTACCTGTATCAGCACAACACGCACAAATATATATATATATATATATAATACTTGACCGTCGGGGCCACCACATATACAGATATAACATCACTATATAAACTTCCATGACTTTACCCTTCCTTATGTCTACAAAGCCTCTAGGATATACATGACATAACTAGGGTCGGGACAAACCCCCGCCCACACATAACTCATGTACAATAGCAAAACATAAGGAACCGACTCGGAAAGCTCCGAAGCAAACTGGAGCTCACCAACAATAGCCGTATGACCTGGCTCCTACTTGTGCGGTGTATGAGCTGAGGTACCTGTGCCTGCAGCATGAAATGCAGGTCCCCGTAGGGGACGTCAGTATGAAATATGTACTGAGTATGTAAAGCTGTAGATAATCACATATGATATAGGAGCTTAATAGAAATCATAAACAAGTGAATAAAGCGTAATAGGAGTGGACCACACTTACTAGAACTTGTGACAACCTGTACATTGAATTTATTCAATCACTTTACCTTCGTTCTTACCATCTTTGTAATCATTACTGTACTGTACTGTGACCATTAGGCTGCCTCCAGTACATATCAACTGGGATCGACCCATGCTAGGCTTATGCCCCTGGGATACCACCCATAAACACGTAAATAGGGATCGACCCATGCTAGGCTTATGCCCCTGGGATACCACCCGATAAGAGAGAACTTCCATCACTTAGTTCAATTAATCTTTGAGATTGTTATTTCGGTCACCACCACATTTTTGATACTTTGAAACAATGATACATCAATAGGAACCAAGTAATAGACCTTCTATACAATAACGATGTAATAAAGACTCATTGGTACATCAACAATGTGTTTCAGAATCATCAATATCACAACAATGAAATAGGAGCCTTTTGGTATATCAATGAAACATTTTGACACTTTATAGGATAGAAACAATTTCGTTGGTAATGTAGAACAATACATGTTTTTGGACAACCTCGGAATCTTACTTGATGGAACATTGGTGTTTTCATGCCAAAGAACATTGTTAGAGTATGCTTTACATACCTCGTTGTAGATTCGGATACCAATTCAACACAACTTCCCGCCTTTACAAATCACTTATCTACAATGAAATGTTTGGCATCTAGTATTAGCAACCCAACACCACAATTCTCTTTCATAATTCCATACAACCAATATTTGCAAAGCATTTCAAAAGCCAACTTGAACAATAGGTTTATGTGTATATATATATATATATAATCATCATTTCAATACCACATCATCACACCAAATCCCTTCACAATTCAACATAATCCAACCATGCACAAGAATAATCCAACATCATTTCCAATCATCTTTCAACAACAATCAAATAACACACTTCTTATGCTCACATGCATATATATACATATCCATATAAATAACACCAACATAATTTACATCCTTACCATAAAATGGCCCTTTTGATTTCGAAGTCCTGTTGGCACATATAAGGGGTGCTTCTCGAAGCCCTCGAGACGGTGAACACAACTACGGAATCAATTTGTACTTTCTACGGTTGAATCACAAGATAATTGGAGTTGAAATTAGGCTAGGGTTCCTTATTCTTCAATAATTGGATGATGAATGATGGATATTAGGCTAAGTATATGTATATAATGACCAATTTTCGTCCATGAGGTGATGGAAAATGACCATATTGCCCTTAAAAATTTAAGTAAATTCGAATCTGTCTATGGTGGACTGTTTTGATAGGCTAAAGTAAATCAACCATAACTCTTTGCTCCGATATCAGATTTGGGTGAAATTGGTATCGTTGGATAGATAATTCAAAGGGCTTTCATTTCATATAAAGTATTCCACCCATTTCGTCCTGTACAATGAGTTATGATCGTTTGAAGTTGACCCTAAAAAACTGTTTTGAGAGGCTAAAGTAAAACGAGTATAACTCCTTACTCAGACGTTGGATTTGGATGAAACCAATTGCATTGGAAATAAGACTCAAAGATATTTCTTTTGATAGGTCGTAGCTCTCCCAGTTCATTATATTAAGGGAGTTATGATCGTTCAAAGTTGACCCAAAAAACTGGCAGGCCTCAGTAGTTTGTGTGCAGGAAATTTTCCTGGACATTTACTATTCACCATATCCCGGCCACCGTTTTATAGTTTCGAATATGCTCGATTATATCCGAAACTTATCCATTTTTGGAAATCTTTTTATCGTTGGAAAGCTTATTCAATAACCTTCGTATGGAACCATCGACGGGCAAATTCCGGTATAAATAAAATAAAAAATTAATTCCATATAAATAAGACCAATACACGTACTTGAATACGCCAATACATGTACTTGAATACGGGGTGTTACAAATATGAAGAAAGGTGAAACCATTCAAGAAATGCATATCAGGTTCACTGCTATCACTAATGAACTCTATTGCCTTGGTGAAGTAATCAAACCTACCAAATAGGTTCGCAAAATCTGCAGCAGTTTACCTAAGTCATGAGAAAGCAAGGTATATACCATAACTAAAGCTAGGGACCTAAAGACCCTAACTATAGATGAGCTGATTGGGAACCTGAAGACCTATGAACTTAATAAACAATAAGATAAAGTAAGAAGTGAGCAGAAGAAAGAAAAGAATTTGGTGCTAAAGTTTGTAAAAGGATATTCTAGTGTAATGGATGAAGAAACATCTACATCACCAAAAGATTCCTCAAGATTATGAGGAGGATGATAGAATACCCAGAAGAGAAGACTCAAGCAGGTTTAACAGGGATAATAAGGGCAATGAAACATGTCACAAGTGTGGCAAACTTGGTTATTTTATCAAAGATTGTCCTCTTCACAAAGTGTTACACAAAGAGTATATCAAGAACAATGTTGGAGACAGAGAGAAAAACAAGGACTAGTCCCTGACAAGATATAGAAAACGAGTTATTGCTGACAAAATAGTGAAGAAAGCTTTTGCAGCTTGGGGAGATACCTTCAGTGAGTTAGATGAATCACAAAAGTAGGAGGTTGTCTCAATGATGGTGGTTGAATATGATGTTCAGATCTATGATTCACTTTTTGCCTTAATGGTCAAGTCTGATGATGAAGAAGATGATAAGGTAACTATTATAGACAAAAAAGAAAATCTTAAAGATTATTCACCTAGGGAGTTAAGGTCCTTTTCTACTGTATTAATAGATTTTGTGTGTGAGATCACTAAAGAAAATAATTCATTGAATAAAACCTTTGATGGGTTTGAAGTAGAAATTATGGAGTTAACTGAATAATTGTCTAGTTGCAAGAAAGCTACCTATCTCTTTAATTTGAAAATGAATTGCTGAATGAAAAATTTAGTGCATATCTAATTCCAGTCATAAGGGAAAAAGTGAAGGTAGTAGGATTCAATTTGAGCTGGAAGAGAAACTTACAAAAGCTAATCTAGACTCGACTACCTCTTTGGAAAGAAACTCTAAGCTTGAGAGGGACCTGGTTCGAATCAAAGCTGAACTTGAAAATGCTCTCAAATGGACCACTTTCTCTCAAGAACGAACTAGCAGGCCTTACCTTATACCTTACCTCAACGAAAAAAGATAAGCAAATAAAATATAAAAAAATAGAGTTGGTCTTGGCTTCTACAATTTAAGTACACCTTATCATCCACATAGAAAGTATGTCTTTGTAAATAATGTCTCTATAAAGAATAATTTTTTGTGCACTTACTATGGTAGGAATAGTTATATCAAGGACACCTGCTCTTCAAGATTAGCTATTGTAAAGAAGTTGAGAAGATTTTCTAAATCAAAGAAAAATAGTGGTGTCTCATCTGCTTGGACCAATAACAAGTTAATCTTTCCTTTGTCATCCTACTAGGAACTCAAATTGCAATGGGTTCCCAAGGCTAACCAATGATTATGTATTTAGGTTAGATCAAGAGGAAGTAGCCATTACTGGTACACAGATAGTGGTTGTTCTAAGCATATGACTGGAAGAATTGAAGATTTTTTCTCACTCAAGGCCCATGAAGGAGGCATTGTCTCATTTGGTGATGGAAAAAAGGGATACATTTTAGGGATTGGTAAAGTTGGCAAAAGTCTGAATCAAGCTATTAATGATGTGCATTATGTGGATGGACTCAAATACAGTTTGTTGAGTATGTCACAAATTTATGACAAGGGAAATGAAGTGAAGTTTATGTGAGATAAGTGTATATTTACAAGCCTCAAGGATGGTCAATTATGCTCATTGCATGGAGAAATAAGAACATGTATATTGCTGATTTGGGGTCATGCAACACCAAGAATCTCACTTGCCTTAGTGTCTTAGTGTTCAAGAAGATGCTGCAGAACTATGGCATAAAAAGTTAGGTCATGTAAGCTGGTCCTTGCTGAACAAGTTGGTCAGTACAGACCTAGTTCAAGGAATGCCAAAGCTAAAGTTTGCCTTTTCTAAAGTGTGTGATGCTTGTGTGAAAGAAAAGCAGACCGGGTCCTCTTTCAAGTTAAAAAAACAAGTGAGTAATTTCAAACCCTTACAACTTCTTCACATGGACTTGTGAGGACCTGTTAAGGTCATAAGTAGAGGGGGAAATAAGTACATTCTGGTTGTAGTTGATGATTATTCCAGTTTTACCTGGATAATGTTTCTGAAATCTAAGAAGGGCACCTTCCCAGTATTTGAAGCCTTTACAAAGTAGGTGCAAGTGAAGTAAAAAAAGGGCAGCCCGGTGCACTAAAGCTACCGCTATGCGCGGTGTCCAGGGAAGGGACCCACCACAAAAAGGGCAGCCCGGTGCACTAAATCTACCGTTATGTGCGGTGTTCGGGGAAGGGCCCCACTACAAGGGTGTATCATACGCAGCCTTACCTTGCATTTCTGCCAGAGGCTGTTTCCAAGGCTTGAACCCGTGACCTCCTGGTCATATGGCAGCAACTTTATCAGTTACTCCAGTAGATGCAAGTGAAGTACAATGAGAAAATTATTGAGATCAGGTCTGACTATGACACAAAATTTGAAAATGCCAAATTCAATCAATTCTGTAATGATCTTGGGATCAATCGCAACTTTTAATCTCCTGAAATACCTCAGTAAAATGGTGTTGTAGAGAGAAAAATAAAACCTTAGTGGACATTACTAGGACTATGTTGATTAATGTAGGAATAACACAAAACTTCTGGGCTTAAACAGTTAACACAACCTGTCATATGATCAATAAATGTCTTATTAGGTCCAATCTTGATAAGACTCCATATGAGCTCATGACAAAAAATGAAGCCCAAGCTGAGTTACTTCAAACTTTTTGGCTGTAAGTGTTTTGTGCTTAACAATGGGAAGAATGATCTTGGAAAATTTAACCCAAGAAATGATGACTGAGTCTTTGTTGGGTATTCCTCAAATAACAAGTCCTACAAAATCTACAACAAGAGAACTTAATATGTAGATGAAAGTGTACATGTTGTATTTGATGAAGCTAGAAGTACTAGTCTAGGTCATTCTCATTATGATACAAATCTTGATGAACTCCTCAATGATTTGGAGAAGTCAAATAGAAATAATGATAAGTCAGATGACGGAACAAAAGATGGTGCAGACTCCTAGGGACCAGGTTCAACCCATAAAGATGAGGATGATTCACTTGATAATTAGGAAACTTGTTCATCCCAATACCCTCATGAAAATCCTAATTCTTATTTTAGATTAGTGGATCACTAGTCCCCTCAGGGTAATACCTCTGTAGGAACTGGTCCCAGATCAACTCCGCCCATCTTTTACAGATCCAGCTAAAAACATCAATCATCACATCCTCTTGACAATCTACCCAGTCCTCTAGTTCAGACATGCAAACCAGGAATCGAGCCAGAAACTTGTGTGCTTTCTTAGTATTCTTGTCTCAAATTGAGACCAAGAATGTTAAAATAAGGCCTTGAAAGATATTTATTGGATAAATTCCATGCAGGACAAATTGCATCAGTTTAAGAGAATCAAGGTGTGGCACCTGGTCCCTCGTCCTGCTGATAGAACTGTCATAGGGACATAGGGACCAGATGGCCTATAGGAACAAAGAAGATAGCATGGTAACACTATCAGGAACAAGAAAAGACTAGTTGTGCAAGGGTATAATTAGGAAGAATGAATAGATTATGATAAAAATTTGCACCTGTGACTAGAATGGAAGCTGTTCGAATTCTTATTACTTTTGCTTCCTACATTGAGTTCAAACTGTTTCAAATGGATGTGAAAAGTGTTATCCTCAATGAATTTCTAAAAGAAGAAGTCTATGTGAAACAACCTCCAGGATTTGATGATGTTGACTTTCCAAATCATGTGTTCAAGCTTGACAAGGCCCTTTATGGATTGAAGCAAGCCCCTTGAGTTTGGTATGAAAGGCTCTTAAAATTCTTACTGGACAATGGTTTCAAAAGAAGAAAGATTGACAACACACTCTTCTTGAAGGCCAATGGGAAAAACCTGCTGATTGTTTAAGTCTATGTTGATGACAACACATTTAAAGCTACAACCAGTTCCCTATGTTACGTATTTGCTAAGTTGATGAGCAGTGAATTTGAGATGAGTATGATAGGAGAGCTTAGTTTCTTTCTTGGGTTGCAGATGAAGCAAAGTGCAGTTGATACAACAATTGCCAACAAAAGTATATTAATGAGCTATTAAAAAGATTTCATATGGAAGATACAAAACCCATTGATACTCCCATTGGAACTTCTTCAAAACTGGAGCTGGATGTACCTGGTCCCTCTGTAAATGAAACTATGTACAAAGAAATCATTGTTTCATTGTTATATCTAACTGCTAACAGGCCTGACATTGTGTTCAGTGTAGGGATGTGTGCTAGATGCCAAGCATATCCAAAGGAATCTCATTTGAAGGCTGCCAAAAGAATTCTAAGATATCTCAAAGAAACTTCTGACCTAGTCCTCCTATATCCTACTGGTAATTTGATTTGGTTGGGTATGCAAATGAAGACTATGCTGGGTGACAGAAAGAATACCTTAAAAATGGATCACTTCTTAGGGTCTTCCTTGTTTTCCTAGGGTACCAATAAACAAAATTCAATGGCTCTTTCCACTGCTAAAGCTGAGTATGTATCAGCTACTTCATATTGTACTCAATTGCTTTGGATCAAACAATAACTTGAAGACTTTGGAATTTTCTCAAACCGTGTCCCCGTATATTGTGACAACAAAAGTGCAGTCAATATGATCAATACCCTGTTTAGCACAAGAGGACTAAGCACATAGATACTATACATTATTTTCTTAGAGATAATGTGGAGAAGGAATTGATCCAAATGGTCTTTTACAACATCGGGGACCAAATAGCTGATATCTTCACTAAAGCACTTGACAGGGACCAATTTGATAAGAAAAAGATGAAGTTGGGCCTGATGAGATCAACTTGACCACATGATGTATTCTTTTTTTCCTAAAATGGCTATGATTTGGTAAACAAGTATCCAAGTGAGGTAATGTTACATATGTCTAACTAATTCTCATATCTTTGCAGATATACATCCATGGTAAGGAGAAGAAGATTAAAAAGGGGGATGAGACAACTTCAAGCAAAAAAGTTCAGAAAATCATATAGGGACCCGGTCCTTCGCAAGGTTAGTATCAGGCTTTGTCTCTTAATAAGAGTGTTTTTAAAAATTGAGTCAGGTATGCCAAGTATTCTTCCCACCCTGTCCAAAAGGCAGCAAATGGTAAATTTAAGTCCAAAGGTCGTGTCCATCTAGTCGGATATGCCGCATGACTCGCACTTCCTCAAATCTGAACCTTTTCTTTTATTTTCTATTTAAACCCCAACTATCATTTTCTTTCTTCTCATTTACTACCAAAATCTCACCGCATCAGTTCCCAAATTTTCTTTCATTCTTCACATTTCATCAAACTCATAATCGTTAAGAAATCTTGTAATTATATCTCATTTATCTCCCTCATCTCCTTCTCCAAATAAACCCAAACCTATTCAAGTTATTTCTCCTTCACCCTCTCCAGATACAAACGTGCACAATCCTTTGCCTCCATTTATCTCACTCCATCATTGCTTCCAAGTGATGCTGTACTCTTCGTTTCCCCAACAGTTCAAAGTACAAAGTCATCTTCCTCTCAGATAGTGGTTAGTGCAACCACTTCTTCTACTACTCTTAGTGTATCCATCTCTGTCAAAAGTCTTCAGCATCTCTTCCAAAATCTTCATCCCAACCTGTCCCTCAGGCTATCTCTTCTGTCTCTCCATCCAAAATTCCTACTAAGGAACCTGTTCCATCAAGTACTCCTGAAAGTGAGGCAATGGTTATTCAGGGTTTGACGACCTTAAGTGAGAAGGTCCCTCGAGAATCTAGTACTCCCACTCCTCTCAAGTCGGACTACACTCTTGGATCCCTTGGAGTAAGATGCCAAAATGATCCTCCTGAGGTTGTTGAGGAAGAAAATGAAGTTCCGCTACCTACTCTGAAAGTGACTAACACAGTTGAGGAGGAAAAAGAAAACACTAACGGTGATGGCAATTCCTTGAAATAGAATGTCACTAAACAAAGAGTTTTCTCCACTGCTAGATTGCCATCAAAAGCTGGCAAAGATCATGGGACCAGGTCAAGCTCCCAGAAGTTGTTGGAGGCTGCCCTGTTGAGAGTAAACGTAACACCCAGAAGAAGAAAATTTTGACGAAAAGAATGGTTATTGAGTTTGATGTACCCACAACAGATACCGTGCCTGTGGAGGAGTCAGAAGATATTGAGAGTGAAAGTGAGTCTGAAGAAAAAAGTAATGAGGTTGTGGCAAGAAGTGTGGCCGCTGCAAGGGCCAAAGTTAAAGATGGAACTGTTTTACCACAAAAAAAGGAATGACAAATGGGGTGCTAATCAAGAAACCAACAACCACCAGTGGTTGCAAGATGAAGAGAGAGAAGTCCTAAAGCTCCAAGGGATTAGGTCCTAGTCCCAAAGCTGTCAGATCCTCTAAATGGTATGATGTATCAGTTAAAGGACCAGGTCCAAACGACAAGGCTTCCACCTCTAAAGAAAAGGGAAAATTTATTTCGAGGGAAGAAAGACAGGAAATCCTTAAGACACAAGAAGTTCTAAGAGGGCGTGTGTTTGATGTAGAGATTGCTACTATGTCAGTGTATGGCTGAGTTAGTCGAGATGGTGAAATTTCAGAGTTGGGAACACTTGTTTGAGCCCCCTGTTCCTCTTCATGAAAAGGAAATGAGAATATTTTATCATAAGCTCACTTTTTCTAAGGATGCCCTTTACTTGACTTCACAAGTTCATGATGTGAATATATCTTTAGATAAGCAGGTGTTGACCGAGGTGTTGGAAGTTCCCAATCAAGGAACCAGGTCCCTAAAAGATGAGTGGGGCTCTGTAAAATCCTTGAAATTGATAGGCAAGTTGGACGATTTAAACATTAATTCAGTGACAAAGAAGTCTCTTAAAAGGGAATATCAACTCTTATTTGAATTGGTCAACAAGGTTCTTCTTCTGCGAACTGAGAAATATACTGCTGTCACAGGTCCCAACTTGTTCCTAATGGAAGATCTGTCCAAGTTTAAGCACGTAAACCTTCCTGCTATTATAATAGAACATATGCATAAGGTTATGACGGCGAAGAATGGCCAGCATGGATTAGCCTATGGGTTCTTATTAAACAGGGTGTTAGCATATTTTGATATTGAGTGTGGGCCTGGAAAAGATGGGTTTGTCGAGCAAAGGTTCACAGTATCTACCTTTGGAGGAGAATGAGTACATCCTAGAAGAAGTGGAATGAAGTCAAAGTATGTGGTGGCAGACTTGATTGAAGTTCAGACTAGGTTGAGGGATGAGTGGGAAGAGATGAGTACTCACCCTGCACAAAAAGAAGCTAAGATAACTACTATGAACGCAACCCTTCTGAACGGCAAGAGGAGGGACCAGGTGAAAGTGAGGGTCTACATACTGAGAATGAGATATTACGTTCTAAGGTTCAACAATTGGAAACTAAAGTTGAGGACTTGACTCAACAACTTTTGAAGAATCATGCCGATGAAAATAGAGAATGAACCTTCTTCCTCGCCAATTGTGTAATCCCCCTCCTCGTCCTTCTAGTTCAACTAGTCCTAATAGTGCCTTGCACTCTTAAGCCACGTCTTTTAAGTCCTTTCTTTCATATCCTTCTCTTTAAGCCCTATTTTGCTTTTGTTCTACTGTCGTAGTATCTACCTTATACTTGGTTTGTTATGCTTTTATTTTTGGACATTATATTATGTTGACTTTAATGATTAATGAACAATTTGTGTTTTGATGCTATCATTTTTCTCACTTTATTTGATTTTACTTATTTATGTCAATGTAGTCTCACTGGTCATGAGTTAACATGTGTGTTTATCTTTTATATGGTTTACCATTTTATCTCTTTGATGACGCCAAAAGGGGGAAGGGTGGTATAGTATGTGTGTCAACACAACAATAGGGACCAGGTCCCTATATGCAGGGGAAAGTTTGTAGAAGAGTGGTATCAGTGACAGGGGAGGCAGTGAGGCTCGTAACGGATCTTGTTGAAAAATAGAGTATGGGTTTGTCATCATCAAAAAGGAAAAAATTGTTAAGTCCTTAGTTTTGATGATTGACAAACCATCAACTTTGGGACCTAGTTCATGAAGAGCCTTTTGATGATAAAACTGCAACTCCTCAGGGACCAGGTTCATCGTGTCTATGTCTCATACACTCAGTCAACAATACAGTTGGAAAAAGTACCATTGGCAGGATGTTGGTGGCAAAGCTGCAACACTTTTTCGTTCCAGCCAATCAGAGAAGTCCTAGGTTTTCTTGTCTCATATATATGCAACATGTTACAACAAGAAAACTAAGCTTCCATACACAAACAACAAAAAATCTCTCTTGAAGCAATTTGTCATCCAAAGCCTCACTTGCAACAGGGACCTGCTCAATCGTCATTTGTGTCTCAATCTCTTGTTGTATTTGAGTTTTTGTTTTGTGGTTTGCAAACGTTTAACCTACAGCTCTTGTCCATTAACTGTAGGTGTGTTCTCACTGTTGATAGTGTCATCTAGAGTTAGTTGAGATAGAAGCTAGAGTTAGCTTGATACTAATTCAATTTGAGTTAGCTGTGACTGTAGGTGCAATAGAGTTATCACATTGGAGTTATTGTAATAGAGTTATTACAAGTTGAAGAGGTTAATCCTTGAACCATGGAGTCTATATTCGAGGTTGCTTGAACATAGTACAGTGGTTGAAAATCCTACGTGGTAGGTCGTGGTTTTATGAGCAAGGAGGTTTCCACGTAAAACTTTGTGTATACATTGTTCCTTTACGTTATTTGTCTGTTTAATTCTATTCATTACTGCATACGTTAGTTTGGGACCGGTTCCCTAAGTTGGTGGGCAATTCGTATAGTTCTTCATTGCCAGCTCTAGGTATAAGTGGAGCTCACCAAGTCCTCAATTGAATAGGTAACAGATGCCTACAGCAGATGTATGTTGTCGTGTGTACCTAAACCAGCATTTGCAGAAATGCAGCGCTCAAATCCATAGGGAAGTGGGTACTTATAAAACATGTACTCATATGTAAAGCAGACGAAAAATAATTAGACAAGTGAGAATGCTCAAAGGAATAATGCATCAAATATGAGTAACTATGAACAATGAATATCGGGAATGCTATTTGAAAGTAGAGTTCGTAACTTAGCCTTATTAACTCTTTATACCATGTATTTAGATAGGTTGTTAACACATGGGCAAGTAAACATTTAAATCTGTGGAATACTATGTCTTTTATTAAGTACCAAGTCTGGAGGGCAATTTGTGACAACTGAAAAGCATATGTTACTAATTACATATGATTATTTGTACACAAATGAACCGGTCTCGCGGTCTATGACTATGAAGGTATGTAAAGACTCATTATGAAGTTTAACCTGTATAGTAGGCCATACATGGCTCGTCAGTAGAACAAGTGCGTCATGTTCCTATTGATCAAGTGTGCAATGAATATTGCCTCAATGGGTAGGTACGCCACCATACATGCTCACTATAAAGGCATGGTCTCAACCTTGTGCACATGATTGGCGTCTCATCGTATATCAAGTGGACCTATGTATACCTTCTCATCGTCTAGTGTAGATTTTATCAAATGAAACATCTAAGCCATGTGATCAAGTGAATCAAATAACACGTGAGCGAAGGAAAAACAAATCAAAATCCAAAAGAGGAAAAAGAGAAACATTCACCGGAAGAAAGGAATCCCAGAGAAAGTGCATATTTTCCGGTTTAATCGATGCAAAAGGGATTGAAGGAGATTCTGCAAACCAAACTTTTAACGTTTTCGGACTCTATCCCAATTTGCTATCCGTCGCATAGCACCTGGGAAAACTCCCAAGTAGGCAAGGATAAATCCAGGATTTTCCTTCTGCAATAGTGATGCGTCGCATAAGCCTAAGCATATACAAATATAAAAATGCTGGGGAGGCCTTCAATTTGATTGAGTCACCCCTGCCGTGATGGACGCAGGACGAATAAAGTTACTCTTTTTGTTTCAATTTGTTTGACCTACTTTCATTTTTGGTACGTTTCAAAAAGAAAATTCCAATTTCCCGCATGACATGTTTTAGACCGCAAAACTAAATGATATTCTGATACCATTTGACATATCTTTAACTTAAGACGAGATTCAAAAGTTTCTTTATTTTTTTAAACTCTGTGTCAAGTCAAAATAGGTCAATCAATTTGAAACGGAGGGAGTACTTATTCTCTTGAGCATTTGTATTCTGCATGCCATAACATTCTAATTCGAATTTTAGCAGGTACAGACGTACAAAAGTATAGACGTTTCTGGAAAACCAGAGTATCCTTTTTTTTAATTATTGTATATTATTTTGAGTCACAATACACATCGCGCGTCTAAAACTAAGCAAGCAGGTAATCCTCACACATTGAGATTTTACACAAGTGTAGGGTTCTCTCACCAAGCTGGTAATCCTCACATATTTGTTTTTCAACGTAGTACTTTTACAAGGGACCATATATATATGATGTTTCAAAGTTAGCAAAGGATTTGTTTCTCCATCAAATTTTCGTCTGTAGATGTGGACTCGTTTGCTAACTGAGTAGGTGGTTCTTCCTCCTTGTTTGCTTTAATTATATCTCTCGTTCTCAAGAAGCTAGGTTGATTGGTTGAAGATAGAAGTCTTGCCCACATCCTGTCCGTAATCACAACCTTGTTTTGTTTCTCAATGATTCTCTGTTTCGTAAGGCACCATGTAAAAGTAGATCATAATCAAGGTAAAAACGATATTGTGCCATCATCATCGAGGATAAATGACTGATTATATGTAATACGAGAAGATGCGAGTGAGAGGAAATGTAACTCACATTAAAGGGTATGTAAGCATGTCTGCCGTTGACAGGACCAACTGTAAAACCTGTGTAGCCAGCCATTGCTCCATGTACAGCGCTTTGAGCAAGAAGAGTGCAATACACATTGTCAGATGCATTACTTGGAATAGCCCGAATCATGTATGTGGGATCTGCAAAGAGAACAGAGAAGCAGGTTGTTAGTTAGGTCCTTTCTAAATTCATCATCAAATTGGCATTCATTCAAAAAATAATTACCAACCTATATATTTGAGATTAATGACCATCTTCTTTTGTTTCAAGAAATGCTCCTGCAAAAAGTTCCGTGGTATTTAGCATGTACGATACAAATAAGTCTATGCATTCTCATTCAGGACTATCACTGCGTTTTAGAACATGCAGAATACATCTTGAGTGAGTAAAATGCACACAATGCAGTGTTCAATGAACTTTGGGATAATATACAAAACACAAGGAAAGGACCAAATGCATTTCAGGGAGGACGTATATTAAGTAGATGCCAACCATGAATTGTACCTTTATCCTTTCCGAGATCCATAGACCAACATCCGGTAAAAGCTTATTCCCTGAAGGATCAGTGGATTCCAAACTCTCGGAAACTAGCCCTTGTCCAGCACCTTCAGCTATGACTATAACCATGTGTCCATTTTCTTTGAGCCTACGTTCTATATACTCAAACAGTCCTTCGCGTCCTTCAAGATAGAAAGGGGATTCTGGAATCAAACAGCAGTCAACATCTCGGCTAGCAAGAGTAGCATACATCGCTATGAACCCTGCACAATGAATACATGTTAAAGAAAGAATTTATATAGTCTGGTATAGCATGTGGATCAATTTGCAATTCAAAAAGTCAAGCATGAAGATTACCACTATCCCGTCCCATTAACTTCACAACACCAATTCCATTCTCAAAACTGGTAGCTTCAACATGAGCAGCACTAATAGCACGTTGGGCTTCCTCAACGGCAGAATCAAAACCGAAAGACTTGTCAATAACCTGGAAAGAAGTAGAAAGTCACTAATTTAATTTTGTTACCCACTGAAATTTTGGTACTTGTTGAATAACAAGTACCAAATGCCAAGTAATTAATATGAGAAAGTAGATATACTGGTATATCATTATCGATTGTCTTGGGGATTCCAGCAACTGCAACATTGAGACCGCGCCTTCTAATTTCCTGTAGGAGATGAGGCAGAATAAACTTGAGTGACACAGTTCCATTATTTTCTCCATCATCACACTAAATATTACGTCACATCAAAGTTATTCTGGAATGGTTACGAATCAATGACTAAGAAGGTCTACCTCAAATATCACCGCTGCCCCTCTCTGGGTTCCATCTCCTCCAATTATATAAACCTTGAAAACAAAAGGCAACATGAATATCTCTATATGATCCACTGATTAAGATGGAAAGAAAATACACTGAATTAGTTCTCAAATAATTATTCTCTATTTTTTAGTTTTACCTGATTCATACCCCGGTCCTGAATGCTATCTACTATTTTCTTGGTAACATGACCTCCTCGAGATGTCCCAAGAATGGTTCCACCACGTTTATGGATATCATTCACAACCTTGGGTGTCAAGGGAATCGTGTTTTTGGAATAGAACCCTCTATATCCTCCCTACACACCCACAAATTTCATCAGTTCTAATGCAGATATGCATAAAGCAAACTTTTGGAATTACGAATCAAAGATAGAACGTACTCTTAAAACATAGAGAGAGATATTATAAACTTGGAATGCATAACGAAGTTTCATTTCAACCTTTTTTGATTGTTAAGTTTGATATTCAACCTTACTCCTTTGTGTTCCTAAAATTCCCAAAGTTTGCATTATACTTAGGATCGAGAGAACTGTTAATCTAGTTGCTGAAATCTTCTTCAAGATGAGTCTTGATGCTACTGGTTCTACAACTATCTATCAAGCATTTTGATGAGTAGAGTTAAAGAAGCGGGAAACCAAGTATGTAACCATTGTCATAAGTAAGGCTGCTTTATTTTTCAAAAGGGTACATGGTAAAATTGCTTAAATGTATTGTTGTGTCATGGAAAGAAATGTATACTCACATCTATCCCCACGACTCTGCTTACACCATACATATGGTATAGGCCACATACTATTTCCCTGATAACTGTGTTGAGACCTGGACATAAGCCTCCACATGTTACAATACATGCATAAACATCGTCCGGCTCAAAGTAAACCTGAAAAATAATCACGAAGGTTTGTATTTATTTGACCAAACCATAGAATCTGGATGCTGAATAAGCTGTAGTTACATTAGATAATAACGTACTTTTTGGCGAGGACCAGCTCGACGAAAATGTTCCCCCCTTGGACTGTTCTTGTGGACAACAATCTGTTAATTTGTAGGCAAACATGTAAGCAGGAGAAAACCTTGGCCAACCAGGATTCTGTTAAAGGATATATCATATACATACTATTCCTTCAAAATATTTAAGTATGTTTCAGCACATCTTAGATGATCTTTGTCTATGTTCTTACAGGAATATGGAGTAGGCAGCAAATCCCGCCAATGATATAGGCATTTTAATTAAGACAAATAAACATGTCTATTGGACGAAACTACGAAAGTCTAGGCATATTGCTTACAAGGCATATTACCCCGTGACCAGGACAACATATTAGCACGAGCACTATCAAGTGCTTCTCCAAATGATTAGAAGGTAATCCCCAAATATTTTTCATTTCAAACAGAGCTGACCTTTTGGGCAACTGCATCATCCACATTGACAAAATACTGCCTGGAAAAATGTTAAAATTTGTTTGATAAAGCGCGATCCTCTAAATAAGCAACCAGAAGTGAAGGAGAATATCAGGCGACTTACTTAACAACTGAATATGAAGGATTGTCCTGCAATGGATTAGGATATGTCTGCAATGACGAGATAAGTATTTACTACTTGATCAAAATAGAGACTCTTTATCCCTTTTAGAGCATGGATGGAAAGCATTGGAAACACAAACGCCTCTTATAGCAAAAATCATGTTCAAAGGAAGTATATATGGCAATTTTTTTCCTCTTATGATCCACTAGACTAGACATACAAAAAAAGTTGTATTCTTGTATAGAAAGACAAAAATCAACAACAAAGGAAAGTGTAGTTGAACTTTCTCACTTAAAGTAATCGAGAAGTAAAATGATTTGCTTCGTTAAATTAATTGAAGAAAGATGTAGTGGTAAGAACAAATCTTTACCTCCTTCCCACCAATTGCTTTTTTATAAATAAATATAAGGGAAATATCAACTTGATCGTACACAAATATAATTCAATCATATTGCAAACCGACCAGTTTTGTCACATGGGCAAATCAAATGGAAGATTGTGATGAAGCAACAAATCATCATAGACCTAACTTATATAACAATTAATTAATTGAATCTACATAAGGATTCACAAATAAATACTCTTATACATTCATTATGGGAAAATAGAAGAAACAAGTCGAGAAGAAATAGAGCAGCTTTATTGTTTCAAAATCATCAAAACATAATCAAGAACCAGAAAGGATAGACTTATTTTAGGTACTTTTTAAGCTGTACTATTTGAGTAATATAAAAGAAATATTTTAAAACACTTTTCTAAAGTCAAATAACAAAATAAGTAAAAAAATTTGAAGTCATAGTTTGTAACTTACTACATGTACTTGCAATAAGTCACAAAATATAAGCTCATTCAAACAAATTCGAGATAAATAGAGGAAAAGAGAGTATACAGGAAGATTAGAAATGTAATCAGACAAATGAGGAACATCCTCCAGAACATAACCATCATCACCGATCACGATCTTGTTCTGCGTGTGCTGCAAATTAGGCATTGAACTTATCATATTCAAACCAGCTGTCTTATTGATATTATGCCCAGACCCCACAGTTACTCCTGCTAAACTATGATCAACTGATCCCATTCAAGCAAATCTAGTTAAACCGTTTATCTCAGATGAACTAACTTGAAAATTGAATTAATCAAAGTGAGCAGTATTTGTGAACTTTAAACTAAAAATGGTCAACAACATATATTATATTATAGATACATATACATGTGGTCTTTTCTAAAAAGATATAGGTAGGTGGCAACCGTTTATTGAATTTTCTCGTGGGTATTTTGGATAGGAGTTCACGAAAAGTTGGTAAATTAAAGAGGGAAAATAAATGAGAGGACTGAAATTGCTTTGTTGATTCTTCTGGAAAATAGAAGATTCTATACTCATATTCTTGATTCTTGTCAAATTTGGACTTCTGTAGTTCTGTTAATCGAGAAAAAGGAGGGCGTGAGGTTAATAATGACCTCATACTTCGAATAAATTACTAGTTTTGAATTAATTGTACTAGCATCGTCAAGCCGCACGCCTTCTTTTGTCTTTCTACTAGATATGCATGACCCTCGCTAGAATATATATATATATATTTAGTAAATAAAATTTAGATAATTAATTATTAAAATAATTTAAAATTTTAATTATTATGATTCATAATATTTTTTCTTCTATTTCAATTTCAGTGACAATGATATAATTTCGAGAGCCAGCCAAATATTTATATTTTTAAAATTTTAAAATTGTTAATTATTTGATTTATAATATTTCTTACATAATTTTTCAATAAGATATGAATATCCTCTCTATCCCAATTTATGCGACACAAATAAAATTTTGGCAATCAATCAATTTTTTAAATATTTTTCTTAATTATTGTTATTTACAGTACTTTTTATTTCATTTTCAAATAATATATGTTGCTTTATATCTTCCCCCGTCCCATCCCAATTTATATGACATTAATATAATTTTGATAGCCAATCAATTTTTTTATGTTTGACATATCATTTTGTTATTCTTAATTTTCTAATACATAAATAACTTATAATAAGGGGTGATATAGTAAAATTATCGTTTGAAGGAGGACAATTTAATTTAAAACATCAAAAGTTAATTTCACATGTTATGTTTATGTTGTTTTTTTATTAAATATTATTTATTTTCTTAATACCTAGATGAATCATAATAATTAATTAAGAGCGATTGATTATGTTACTCCTATAAAAATTAACATAATTTTATCATATCCAATAGTAATCATCGATAACTCACAGGACTAGTATATTAATTAAATATGAGATGCTATATTTTGCATATACAAAGTATGATATTATTAAACATTAGTGGATAGTGCATTATGTTTATCTGTCACAATAATAGAATTTTATTATATATTTTTATTTATTTATTTTTACTTGATACATATTGACCCAACAAAAATCTTAAGAAAATATTCATTACGAATTTATTTTATTAAATTAAATTTATTTATTTTGTACTTTAAAAATTTAAAGTTAAGTTTTAATATTAGTATTTATATATAAGAAAAAAATAATTTTAAAATTTAAATTTACTAAGATAAATAAGTAAAATAAATTAACTTTGAATATAAAAGTCAATTAAAATAATAAAATTAATTTACTTTAAATATTTAGTTGAAATTAATTAAGATAAAATTATTATATTTTTAAATTACTTAAATTTAAATTGCTATATTTTGTATATACAAAATATGATATTATTAAACATTATTGGATAGTGCATTATGTTTATCTCTCACAATAATAAAATTTTATTATATATTTTTCTTTATTTCTTTTTTACTTGATACATATTGACCCAACACAAATCTTAAGAAAATATTCATTAAGAATTTATTTTATTAAATTAAATTTATTAATTTTATACTTTAAAAATTTAAAATTAAGTTTAAATATCAGTATTTCCATATAAGAAAAAAATAATTTTAAAATTTAAATTTACAAAAATAAATAAGTAAAAAAAAATTAATTTTGAATATAAAAGTCAATTAAAATAATAAAATTGATTTACTTTAAATATTTAGTTGTAATTAATTGAGATAAAATTATTATATTATTAAATTACTTAAATTTAAATTAAATCTATGAAAAGTTGAGGGCAATTCTTATAAATAAAGAGAATAGGGTGAATTTTCTTTAAGGACATGATCTGTAATTAAATAAAAGATTGTGGATCTTTTTTAAAGTTATTAATAAAGTACAACTAACATAACATAAAAGACAAATTCTTTAAGAAGTTTTTTCTAGTGAAAACACCAAAATGCCTTCAAAATTGATTTGAAGGTCCCTCTCCTATAATATAATATAAAATATTGAGCAATTAACTGCCACTTGTTATTTGCCCTTGGCCAAATACACGCCACAAATTTTCATTTTTAATCCTTTATCGAGGCTATTACTCCCTCCGTCTAATATTATTTGTTTTAGTTTTATTTTTAAATGATTGTCTCAAATTATTTATCGTTTTAAAAGTTTAATAAAACTTTTTTTTTTAATTTTATCTTAAGTATAGGTTTTCTTGAAGATCACAAAATTCATAATTTTGTGGTGTTATTACTTCTGAAGATGTCTATTTAGATTTTCTACTCATTTTTGTTGAAAGCGGATAAATTGTTTTTTACAATTATCTACTCATTAATAGAGATGATGCATAAATTGAAAAAACATTTAATGGAGAGAAATTATGGCTTATATATAAAAAAAAAGTAAAATAATTAAAAATCCTTCATAGTTAATTATTCTTAAAGAAAAACGATAGATAATTTGAGACGGAGGAAGTATCTATTAAACACCCAAGTAGGGGTGTTCATGGTTTGGTTTTCAACCAACCAAATCGAATCACAAATCAAACTAAACCAACTAAAAAAATCAACATTTTATTTGGTTTGATTTTAAATTTTAACAACCGATAATATTTGCTTTGGTTTTGGTTCTAGTGAAAAAAAACTGAAAGAAATTAACCAAATCAAACCAAAAAATTATATACATAAATTTTATAATTATTTAAATATATAATATTAATTTTTTCATAAATAATTATGAATATTTTATACCTTCTAATCTTTAATTTGATTTTATTTCACATTCACTACAACACTTAAATCTTATTTCTTAAAGAATCTGTACAAACCCAACACTCTAAATATAATTATCCAATTGTATATATGTGATGTGGTGTATTGCTAGTTTTTAATTTTCTTTGATATGACATCCATCTACTCTTCAATGGTTTGCCTGTTTGATTTTTTAAACTATCGACCATTCTATTGACCATTCTATTTGAATATGTATATTGTTTGATGTTAGACGTGTGAAGTGGAGGAACCTAGTCATGACCTAATGGATTATGCGACATCTACTCTAATCCACTTAGATAGGAGAATCCTTACCATTCATTTTGAAAATACATGTGGAAGTCAATTAACAAATAATTAAATACCTCATTCGGTACAACCAGTTTAATAAACTTTAGATATAACTAAAAACTTTCCCCGAGGAACTAGTCTGAACAGGTACAAGAACTACTAAGAGGAGATATGCTAAGAATCATCGGACGACCCGAATTAAATTACATGAGCACCACATATATATCCAAAAAAAAATAAAAATACAACCTGAAAGTTATTTAGATAAAATCTTTTATTATAATAATTTGATAACACCTTTGGCTTTTAATAGCCTTATCATTGAGAACAACTTTCCATTATCATAGTGAACCCTAATCACCATCTAGCCAAGTTAGACCTTAATCCATAATTGCTTGTGAGTTTCAGAATACTCAACCCCCAGGGTTTCTTACCCTTAACTATTCGTCATTTAAGACTCTCACGTAACACTTAACCCTATTCCAGCAATCCGGTTATACATTAACACCCTATTATCATTAGATTTCTTTTAAGGGTAAGCAATTTGAATAGCAAGACAGTAATACCCCATTTTATTGGTCCCAACTACAATAATCAATAGACCACCGATCATACACATGCCACAAGCACAACCGTGAACCTATTAAGTAGTTTTGATTCAAATTTATAATGCTTAACTCTATCCAACAATATCAAAAAGTTCAATCAATATAAATCAACTTGGACAATAAGTCAAGTTAAGACCAAAGCTATCAACAAGACTCCAAGTCAACAAATCATGACTTAAAATACTTTATCAATCATGTCTCAATTAACAAGTAAATAGACAATATACAAGTATGTCATCCTTACAGTTAGACCCATAACACTCAAGGATCCATTCTACAATAACTATGGCAACTTCATGAACCTCAGATTACACCAGAAAATCAAATACAACAAGAAAACATATAAACCTGATTCACTCAAGGAACCAATACAACAATCAACACCTAAATCCAGTTCACTCAAGGAACCAATATAACCCAAATATATAACAAGTACACAATAACCCGGTTCAATCAAGGAACCAATATAACAAGTAAACACATAATTCTTAATTTATTCAAGAAACTATTACACTCACTTGTACCTTGTATATACATGCTAAGGGCCTTTGAATCGCCCACTAGCCATGACTTGTAGGGGATGAGCTCTTCTCCATATACCAAATCTTAGACATCGAGTGTCTGCCAAATTTATACCAAATAAATTTCGTAAAGATGCCCAAATACTAATACATTCCATAATAATGACATATATCACAATAATCACAACCACAATGATACTATAAACAATATTTCTAAAAAAAATAACAAGCTTTTCATATAAGTTCATTGTATGCGACTAACACATAGGATATCAAATAATCATTTATTTTCCTAGAACATGCATGGTAACAAGCAATACAAAGAAACAATTATCATTCACACATAAAATAAGTTAAGCTTCAACTACATTAAACCATCACTTATAGTTTGCACCTATGATCCGTGCCAAAATACACCCAAACTGTCCATTCTAATATTGATACCTTGCCAATTTTTCATTTCTCTGGTTACTATCATAGATTGTTTGGAATCTACCAACATTAATTACCTCTAATTTAGGCATTTACTAGGCTTAACCCAGATTTTGGGTACAATACCATTTCTAATTATGCAAGAATGAACAACAAAAAAAGCAATCACATTAACTACTTCGACAATTTCAATATCAACAAATTATCACACAAATAATTATTTTTTTCATCCTTTTTATCCATCACAACATCGTACTGTAAGCATGAAATCTCCCATCATCTATGTTATGCTTATGCTTTTTAACTCAGATCTAAACTACTCAATTAAACCTAGCATACCTGGATGCCAAGCAGCTGCTACGGAGGTATGAATGTGAGTTTTTTACTCCATTTTAGTGAATTCTAACATGGAATTCTCGGTAAAACCTTAAATTTTACCCCACTCAAGCAAAATCCCTCCTCTTTATTGATCTAAGTCCCTGAGGTAATCCTAGGAGGATTTTTAGAGTAGCCCTCATCCTTTTTAAAATTGAAGAGAAGTAACAAAATATTAAAAATAGGCTTGACTTTCTGGTCTCGTCATCCCATTATAGTGACTCATAGGCCGCTATGGTAACACTGTTATAGCGGTACAATTTCCTCTATAGTATAATGACGTCAGCTCGACCCAAAATTTTAAATTCTAAAATTTTATCCACGTTGTCCCATACTAGTTTGAGATTGTATTTAAAAAAACCCTTCTAACCCATACTCATAATGAGATGTCTTTTAATAACAATGGATCATGTTGTTACAATAAATATCAATTTATTCATCATTCCTTCCCAAATGATCATGACAAGGAGAAAAAAGTATGAGTCTAGATTAAACCTCAATGCCCTCTTAATGACAACATATTTAGAGACTTAGGTGAAACACTGAATTTTCATATTCCTAGTACACTAAATTTCAAACCATATTTTATTACTACTTTACTCCATCAAGGAATTTTCCTTACTTATAAGTCGTGCGAGAATAATTGGAGAAAAATATTTTTTGATCACCCAGGGTATTCGGGGCCTCATCAATATATCATAACAAAAAATGTTCAAAAATATAACGGACAATAATTTTTCTACACTTTGAGAGTCTTAATCCCGCTATAGTGGGAATATTCAAGCCATAAAGACATCACTATAGGGGGAGCCACCAGTTTAATGGGGTGAGAAAAATCCCCTCTCCTCCTCGATCACTTTGTTCTTATAGTTGGAAATAAGGTGCTTCACCTCTTTACTTTATTTCTCGTATTTTGACATGTTTTATACTTGAATTCGTGGGAATAGAATAGGTTTTTGGGTTGTTTTATAAATTTTAAAATTACGATTGATTTGGCTAAACTATTGAAGCACGAACACTTCTTTTATGTTTAATTTTCCTCTATAGCTTTTTGGGCGTAATTGGGGTTCATGGCCAAAATAGACTAAAAAAGTAAGAAATGTGAAAAGTTACTCGTAGTTTTTCTTTGACAATTTGGGCATGTTTTAAGAGTTTCCATGGACAATTTCTTACATAGGATAGTGATAGGTACTTTTTAAACATTGATCTGGGGTTGAAATGCCAAAAATGAGATTTTTTCTCAAGAGGTGCCATTCTGCACCTCTTGAGTTTTTGGGATGATGAAGGACTCTATAACGACCTTATCCTTCTATAGCGATCCCACTATAGCAGAAAAATTCCTTCTATAACAGTTCTATATTAGAGAGGTGCTGCACGCTATAGCGGGAGGCACAAGTAGTAGCCTCCCAGTAAAACCCAGACTTGGCCTTTTGCTAAAATTCAATTTCTTTGATTGAGTTCTAAATTGTTTCCTTACATGATTGTGTGGATTTACTATCCCAATAGATGAAGTCCAAGACGATGACCTTTCTTTTAAGAGATTTCTCGAAGAAAGCTATCTGGAGAGATTTCTAAATTATCAAAGGATAATATTCTTTTATGAACAACGCTTTGTGATGAAGGGGGTGGCGATGCCTAAATTATACGATCGACTTTTGGAGTTTGGTTGGGTACCGTCGGTGGAGGCTCCTCCGTATGAGGTCTTGGGTTGAGTTAGAGAATTTTATGCCATACTCTCCACATGCTTTGGGATGATCCCAGCCCCACCATCTACATTAGTGAAGTGGATACCCTCGCATATATTGGTACTATCAATGAGGTGCTTGGGGTACTAAATATCTCTAATGTCAGGTACATGGCTAAGGCTTGGGATATGGATGTGAAGTGGTTGCGGGACACTCTGATTATGGAGGAGTGGATTGACCAGATCTATTAGCCCACTACTAAGGGGATCAAGAGTACATACTTCATAGACAACGTTAGGAGGTGGCTGAACCTTGTGTCCTAGATGATTCATTCATCAGGCAGTATTTCTGACATGACCTACCCTCATTCTATGGTAGTGGACTGTGCTGTATGAGGTATACCGCTGAATTTTGGGGAACCTATAGTGATGAAATATAAATACTTCTATCGAGGAAGCAAGAAGGGCCCTGACCTTCCCAGCCTGGTCTCTCTACTATGCAGGCACATCAAGGTGCCCGAGGAGGATACTAACATTAAGTTATAAATGGACATCCCCTAAAGGTGAAGGTGGTCACATATAAGGAGAAGAAGAAGAGAAGGTGAGTTCGAGATCAGCTAAGAGTGGAGGAGGATAATGATGATAAGGATGATGCTGCCCCCTCCCTACCCTAGCCTCTGATTTCTAACAGTCGTTTGGAAGAGGACTTGACTTCGGTGGGGAGATACATGAAGCACGAACCTTCCAGCTTTACAACCCCACCTTTCACTACCCAAGACTATGCAGGGTTCTGTGGAGATATCGATAATGAGAAGAGGAGAAAACACTCCTGAGAATGCATGCTCGTATGAATGTGAAAGATCATAAAGGTTATGTTCAAGTATGCAGTCCCTGACAAGGGGTTTCCCCAGCTGGAGCTGCAGTCCCTGACAAGGGGTTTCCCCAGCTGGAGCCGAAGGACATGCAGGAGTTTTCCCTCTTAAATAACATGGAGAGAGAAGGTCTCACCTCGGTATCTCGTGATGGTGACAGGGCATCTAGCTAGTCCCCGTGGTGTATATTAGCTCAGTTCACCCCCTTTTCATACATTGTTGTAGATTTGGGTTTCCTTCCTTTGGGGAATGTTTTAAATAATATTTCTCTCTTTCTTTTCCTTTTATTTTGTTGCACATGAATACTTATTTTAATAATTTTAATATTGAATGCATACTTTTATCCTTCTTTATGCTATTTCTATAATCCATGTGGTGGCTCATAACTTAAATTAATGAATAGTATAGGCTGAGAATAAAAAATAAAATAAGGGAAAACAAGATAGAGGTTTTATCCCAGACCATCCCTTTATAGCAGCTTGCACCCTGCTATGGTAATGCCGCAATAGCGGTTTCACTATAGTGGGTTAATACCACTATGGCGGTCCAACAATAATAACCCAGAAATTTTATATTTTCTGCAATTCCCTCATTCCTCTTTCATGTTTACAACAATAAAGTATGAAATCATATTATGGACTTTAATTTAATCCCAAGAACGGATCCAACATTCATAAGACAATAACTTAGAATCATATTACTTTACATCAGTTAAAAATCACAACACAAAACTTTTATTACAATAATTCCCACTATTATGCAACAATAGCCTCTTTTTACCATGTTCCTTAACCAAATTCCCACTATTTAAAGCAAGAGTTTCCATAATCATAAATTATTTTTTCATTTACCATTTCACCAATGATAAGTGCACGCCTAGCATTTAGCTTACAATTTTCAATTAAACCACATAGCAAATAATTTCTGTAGTCATCAACACATAATCAAATAATGATCTTACACAACTCATAATTCACATCCATTCGAGCAATTATAAGTCACACAAGTATCAATCTCAAAGTTTTATCCATAAACAAGCCTTTTTTATTATCCTTTATTCACCTCCTGGTCAACTACTAGCTAGTTATCCAGAAATTTTACACCTCTCTAGCTGCCAGATATCAATTGGAACCTTCTTGGTTCTAATTTCCATTGATTATGTCATTCCAATGGAGTCAAATGATATCTATTTACCTCGTTGATATACCAATTAAAATAGGGAGATACCAATTGGACTCAACTCACACAAGCAAGCATACAAACCACACGAAAAGAGAGAATGAAGTAAAACCATTTCCTAGAATGCCTTATAGCTCCCCGAAGATTAGATGTAGATGTCAACACACTAATACACAAGACTCTACTCAATATTTTTACTTGTATGGGGAGATTTGTAACCTAGGATGTGATACCAACGGTCATAATCCAACTACTGAATCATGCGGGCACCTACTTTAATCCACCTAGATAGGAGAACCCTTACCATCAATTATAAAAATACATGCGAAAGTTAATTAAAAAATAATAAAATATTTATTTGTTATAACCAGTTTAATAAACTTTAGACACCACTAAGAACTTTTTCCAAAAAATAAGTCTAAACAGGTACACGAGCTACAAAGAGGAGATACCAAACTGTACATACGACTTAACTTCCAGTGTAAGAACAATAATAGAATATGTTGGAGATCTTTACCATGCCAAACATGAAATACCTATTGATCCTGCAACCAGACCATATCCCATAAAGGGTATAGCAAGAGTAGTATCAGTAAAAATAACACATATTGGTAAGCATCATCTGCCGATCCACATTAAATCACAAAAACATCCAAAAAAAATACAACTTGAAAGTTATTTAACCAAGATCTTCCATTATGATAATTCCTTAACACCTTTGGCTTTTACTAGACTTATCATTGAGAACAAATTTTCATTATCATAATCAACCTTAATCACCATCTATCCACTATATCATCAAGTCAGACCTTAATCTGTAGTTTCTTGTGAGTTCCAAAAACTCAACCCCCAAGGTTTCTTACCCTTAATAATTCATTGTTTAAGACTCTTACGTAACACTTAACCTTATTCCAGGAATTCGATTATGCATTAATACCCTATTATCTTTAGATCCCTTTAAGGCTATGCAACTTGAATAGCAAGAAGTAACACCCTTATTTCCCAATCCCAACTATAATAACTAATAGATGTAAGACCCCGCAAAATTCTCTCATAGTCTGAGCCTTAGAGCGTGTCAAGTGAAGCATAAATCCGATCCTAAAAGGGTGAGAAATATCTTTCCAAGTGAGAAATATTTTGAACCGTGTATAATTTCCCTAATATAAATTTTTTTCATGTATAGCATTGAATAATATTTTCATCGATACCAATTTTGTCAAAATCTGACATCGAACGAGGAAGTTATGGCTATTTTACTGAAAGTAATCAGAACCGCCCAGGTGCGATGGCCGGGTTGACGGTCCGTCGCCCAGCCCGTCTCAACCAAGGCAGTAACACCCAAGTACGATGGCCAGGATGATGGACCGTCGAGGCTGCGGCGGACCATCGCACTGAGGCAGTGCAACCTCATCTTGGCCAATGTGCGACGGACGTTCTGACGGACCGTCAGACCTAGCGATGGACCGTCACTTCGACCGTCACCTCAAGGCAGTGTATTATTTTTTGGGCCAACGTGCGATGAATGATCCGATGGACCGTCAGGCTGAGCGATGGACCATCACAGTCCCCGATTGGTAAGTTTAACTCAATTTTAAAAGGGCTTTTTGGTCTTTTTCCATTCTTCTCATCCCCTATTTATATCTGATCAAGGCTCATAATTTTATTCTTCATATTTAACATCAAAAAATAGGGTTTTTACAAAATTAAAACCCTTCTTTCTTCTTCAAGAAAAATCAAGAGAAATCAAGAAATCAAGAATCTCTCCAAGAGCCTTCAAGAAAGAGTTTCCTAAGGTATGCAGAAGTTGATTCTTGGGTCTCTTTCATCCAAGAAGCTTAAGAATCATTTTCTAAATTTCAAAGATCTTATGTATATGAGTTTTCATGATTCATGTGGGTTGAAATTGATGTTCATGCTATTATTAAGTTGTGATTCATGTTTGTTTACAAGGTTTTCAGGCTTCGATCCAGTATGTGATATTCATGTGATGTTTATGATAAACCCTCTTCAAGTTGCTTGTTAAGTGATGTGTCCATGTCAATTAAGTGAAGAAATTATTGAATAAGCAAAGCATGCTCCCCATATGTTTGATAAAATGCTTATGCGAAGGAATTAAAGCCATTATAGCATGTTGACTAGAAATCCCCAATTGTGTGCAAGCCCATGCATGCCAAGTGTTTGTTGAAAATCCTTAGTGAATGAATTGTGACATGATAGCATGAAATTCCCCAATTATGTACTCTTTGATACATGCTAAGTGTTTGATGCAAGACCTTGTTGAATGGAGTATGAGCCAATAGTATATCTCCCTATACTATCACATGTTTATGATTCCTAAATTCTTGAAGAGATGCTTTAGTGCTTGTGATGGCGAATGAATGTCCATGGTCTTGAATTATTCAAGAATGACTATGTTTTACTTTTATGTTATCGTATCCTGGGGGTATCTATACCCGACAATTTAGTTACAGTCTAGAGCCCGTGTCAGTTTTCACGATAATCTCAGTCAAACCATGATTCTAAAAACTCAGTAAGTTATAGAACTCTGTACTCTCATACAGATACATAACTTAAGAAATCTCAGAAATCTCAGAAATCTCAGTAATCTCAGTATCGCTAGTAATCTAGCCTCAGTTCTGTACTCAGCTCAGATCTAGTAGTATTCAAGTGTTCAGTTCAGTCCTCAGTAGTATTCGAGTAATCTATCCTGAGCTCAGTATCGTTCAGTCAGATAATGAGATTCATTAGTATTCCGTCAGATACAGAACCAAGTGAATTAAGATTAACTCAGTCAGATCATTCGAGAAATATGATCAGTATCAGATTCAGCTCAGTTTATGTTCAGTTAAGAATCAGTTCAGAGTCTTTCAATTGGGAGTAGGAGCTAGCACCGAGCGAGTACAGGGATGGCGGCTCCCCATTAGAGAAGCAAAGTCGTTAGGACCAATCCCTGAACTCCAGAACTGCATAGCCAGTGCAGGATGTAGGAGTCACCCATTAGAAAAAGCTTGTCACCCGCTAGATAGGCTTGACTATTATACTGCCTTAGGCTTGACTTCCTGCGAGGGTCACCCATTAGAGAGACTTGACCAGAGAGGTCTTTACCCATGGCACGGTATTGACACCCTTCCAGCTGGGGTTATAGGTTGGACCCCACCAGTTTATATTCGGGGCATATCGGTTAAGTGAGCACTCCTACAGTTACAACTTTAGTATCAGTCTTCAGAAAAGAACTTAAAAATCAGGACTGTCAGATACAGTCATCTATCTCAGTGAGGAACTCAGATAGTTCCATTGATTCATGGCCATACGCTAGATAGGCATGGTCCCATATGAAGTTATTCAGTATCAGTATTATTAGATCCAGAGATCACCCGCTAGATAGGCTTGATCTCAGATTCAGTTGAACATTCTAATTATCAGATCTAGAGATCACCCATTAGATAGGCTTGATCTCAATTTCAGATTCAGTTGAGTAATCTTATTATCAGATCCAGAGATCACCCGCTAGATAGGCTTGATCTCAGTTTCAGATTCAGTTGAATATTATCAAATCCAGAGATCACCCATCAGATAGGCTTGATCTCATTCTCAGATTCAGTGATTATTCTCATTATCAGATCCAGAGATCTTCCGCTAGATAGGTTTGATCTCAGATATAATATTTTCTTATCATTGATAGTAGATTTCAAAATCATCCATTAGAGAGGTTTGATCTCCGATGCAGTCAGTCGAGAGTAGAAAGCTCAGAATTCAGTCATTGATATGAGTAGATTTAGTTAATCAGTTCAGTATCATCAGTTTTCGAGATCACTCGCTAGATAAGACTAATCTCAACTCCATTACTCAGTTATCAGTATCAGATGATCCAGTGTTCAGTACCTCAGGCATTAGTATTGAGTTCAGATATCAGTAAGGCAGTATCCAAGTTTCAGTACTTCGAGTGGTAATGTTTTAAGTTATGATTTGTGCATTCATGTATATGTCCTCATTCAATATGCTCATGATTATTCAGTGAAGTAATTGTTCATGCATAAGCTCTTGCATTTGGCCTTACCTCATCTTCATACTCGGTACATTCCCGTACTGACGCATTTGCACTATGGTGTTTTATTTGACACCATAGGTTCAGAGGATGAGATCCAGAGTACCCTTAGCAGCTCAGTCACAGTCAACAGCAGTAAACATAGTAGTGAGTCCTTTTCAGTTGAGGATGATCCTTATTTTTATTATTATCATATCAGACTTAGTTTATTTTCAGTAGACGGAGTTAGTTGGGGACACGTCCCATCAACTCCATAGTTCAGACAATTTAGAGGCTTTTCGGATAGATGTAGCAGTATTCAGTTTTTAGTTTTGAGTATTTTTAGATATTTGGACCTTATGGCTAGTTTTCGCATTCATTATCTATATTATGCAGTGTTCAGGTATAGATATCAGTAGAGGGTTAGCTTGTGGTCCTTTGGGATCATGAGCATCGTGTGACGTTCCGATTCCAAAAAAAAATTTTGGGTCATTACAATAGACCACCGACCATACATATGCCACAAGCACAATTGTGAACGCCTACTAGGTAGCTTTATTTCAAGTTTATGATTCTTAACTATATTTAACAATATGAGAAAATTTAGTCAATATAAGTCAACATGGACAACAAGTCAAGTCAAGACCAAGGATACTAATAAGACATCAAACACATTTATCAATCATGTCTCAATCATAAAAGTAAACAAACAATATAGAAGTATGCCATCCTTATAATTAGACCCAGACCACTCAAGGATCCATTCGACTAAAACTATGGCAACTTTGTGAATCTCAATTTACATTAAGAAATCAAATACAACAAGCATGCACATAAACTCGATTTATGCAATGAACCAATTCAAAAGTCAACACTTAAACTCGATTCACTCAAGGAACCAATATAACCCAAACATATAACAAGTACACAATAACTCACTTTATTCATGGAACCAATATACCAAGTAAACACATAATCTCCAATTCACTCAAGAAACTATCACACTCACTTGTACCTTGTACTTACATGATAAGGATATTAGGATCTCCCACTAGCCTTGACTTGCAGGGGACGAACTCTTGCCCGTGTATCAAATCTTAGACATCAAGTGTCTTCCACATACCAACCAATCCCATTTAGATGTCCAAATACCAGTACACCCCACAATAATTATATAAATAAACAATACAAATTCCATGAAGATGCCCAAATACCATGACATCCCACAGTTATAAGAGAAATCACAATAATCACAACCACAATCATAAACAACACTTTTAAAACACAAGTTTTTCTATATAAGTTCATTGCATATGATTAATTAATAGGATATCAAACAATCATTCATTCTCCTTGAACATATATGTAAACAAAAAATACAAAGGAACTATTATCATGCACATATAAAATAAGTTGGATTTCAACTACATTAAACCATCACTTACAGTTTGCACCTATGATCCATGCCTTAATACACCCCAACTGTCTATTCTAATAGTAATACCTTACCAATTTCTAGTTTCTTTGGTTAGTATCATAGATTCTTCAGAATCTACCAATACTAACCACCTGTATTTTAGGCATTTACTAGGCTTAACTCAGTTTTTATGTACAATGCTATTTCTAATTATACAAGGATGAACAACAACAAAAGCAATCTGATAACACCCAAGCTACACCTTTACTTCAAAGATGATTGCGGTCGCTGTCAAATATAGTAACTCAACAAAGGTTGGGGTCAAATCCCAAGGGAATACATGGACTTGTGGATCTCAAATGCTGTAATCAATGGGCAAAAACTTGAAAAGTAAATGGGGGTATTTGAATAGAAATATCGAACAAGGAGAAAATATCAACTTTGGTTATAATCAGTATTGGTGAACACTAGGATTGTGTTCCCCCTAGCTTCTTAACTTCGTAGTCTTATCGTGCTTTGTTGAACCAACCGATACCTTGTATGCAAAATTTGAAAAGTTATGTACCATCTATAGTTTTTTGGACGAGCAGATAGATTTCACCCTTTACTTTTTGAGTCTCTGGATGTCGTCTTACTAACCCTTATCTTGATCCAGTTAACTATTACGCTTTGAGTCTCTAGTTATTAGATGATAGCTAACCGTCTTACGTAGATAATAACTATTAGCATGGATTGATAGTTAAACTTCAAATTACTGTTATGATTATCTTTTCCTAGTCACTACTCTTTTGGAGTAAGTAGCAATAATCTAGGCGGGATCTTAACGTTGGCCATTCCTAAAATAACCATTAAAGTAAAGATAATACAACGCATGCATGGGTATCAGTTCATACCAATAATAGAACTTCCCCTACTTCGTCAATCCACCATGCATTCCACAACTCTAGCCATGGGTTTTTAGCCGCCCATGCTAGTGAAGTAATCAACAAGATTCATGATTGAAAACATAGATGAAATCAGAATAATAAGAAGTAGAAAACCCACAACTGTAATTGAATTAATCAACTGAAGTTAATACAAAAGAATTCCAAGACCAAAGTCGAATCTCGGAATCAAAATATGTTTATAAGTATCAAGAGTGTATCTCTTCTACTAAAAAAATACATAAGGGGTATTTATAGTATATGAGGAAACCCTAAAATTAAATCCAGACAAAATATGAGAAAAAAAGGTTGGTGGCCACTTATGGTCCCTACTTGCACCCTATCCTTGGGCGCAGGTAGTACTTGCGGCCAATAGAGAGGGCATAATTGGCGATCGCAAGTGCCAGACCAAAATTTCCTGCAAGTTAGCTCTCGAGATTTTGGACTTCTGGCACTTGCTTTGCCCACATGCACTACTTGCGGTCCATATGTTGACTTAGCAAGTGCCAGGAGTCATCTTTTCAGCTCTTTTTCAATTTTTGAACATGCTTTGATCATGAACAAGCTAGAAAGTGTGCCGATCATCCATAATTGCTCCAATAAGTAGCCAAAAACACTTTTTTTTTTATCTTTTTCATGAACTTAACATCCAAACCATGATTTCCTGCAGAACATACCCAAAATGCATCATATCTAACAAAAAACCCTCAAAAACTTGCATATTTTCATAGTTTTAAGCTTCGAAAGTGCTATATTTATATAGCATATCAACACCCTCAAGTTAGAACGTTTGCATGTCCTAATACAACAAAACACAACAAAACAAAAACGACGGTTAACTAGGAGAATCTAAGTTATTTAAGGTAGTCAATCGATAATTTAAGCTCAAAACACAACACCCCCTCCAATATCACTTTTTCAAAACCAATTGTGTATGAACATGAAGCATAACAGTGTGACATAATAGGATCAAGGTATGGCATTACATTAGCAACAAACAACCATGCATATGTACAAGTTATACTACCCCAACACGTAAATAGCTAGCAGTATGAATCAAGTGCCCTCATAATAAAAAAGTTCCAACTCACTCATATGAAATAATGCATGTCAACGCAGGGACGATAAAGAGACACTCACACTCATAATAGAAGTTCTAATCAATGCATGTCTAATACCATAGGCTTGCCCTTATTTTCTTTACCTTAGCTTTCAGACAATCAAGTTAGGATCACTATAGGACTTTATTCAACTTATAATATATGCTTGGGGGGTTGGTATAGTACATATGGATATATCAAGTGGCTAAGCCTCCTTAGCACTACACTAACTTTGGGGTTCACATTTTAACTAATTTTTTCACTTTATTTTTGCCCTTTTTTCTCCCTTTTTATTTTAAAGCACACTCAGGGGTGTGGTTTTCTTATTCTTTCTTTTTCAACCTTTTCTTTTTGTTGCTTTTATTTTGCTACCACACCCAACCCTACTTTCTTTTTCTCTTATTTTACCCTTCTACATACCTACTTTACACCACACACCCCTATTATAGCCACCCCCAACTTAGGTATTTTGCCTGAGTTGAGGTTCACAATGTCCAAGGAGAACCAGAGCCAAAATAGATTCATTGTAATACAAATATAAAGGTGAATGGTGAAAAGAAAAATAGGCTATAAGGCTCAAAACAGGGATCAAGGGATACTATTTCACATAGGGAAGGTCTTTTAGGCTAAAAATAGACTAAAATAAAAAATAGCTTATGATCTTTCCTAACCTGTTGTCCTTCAACCTAGTAAAAACTAATCAGGTAAGTTCTAAATTCAACACACATGAGGAACTAAGTAGTATCTCACACACATATGGCACAGAGTCAATATTACAAGCTACTACCTATCCTGTTCATGTGATTGTTTGCACTGATTATCATGTCCCTAATCCTAATTCCATAACAAGATCCATAATGTTCACACATATATACATTCACACAGTTCTAAAACACAAAATTTTAAAGAGGTATTATTTTTTTCAAAAATCCATAAAAACATGATAACTTTCCTAAATACTTAAAAATCTCCTAATTACACAAAACATATCACAATACAAAACAAAACACAATATAACACAAATTAACCTAGACATGCCAGTTCTATAACTATACCGCAACCGACAGGAAAAAAAATACGACAACAAAAACCTGCGGCAACTATGGTACATCCCACCCCTAACTAAATACTGCACACTGTTACCAATGTGCTAAAATAATAGAAAACAAAGGGAATGAGGACATACCTGGGACACACTAGGAATTCGTGTCATGATCTTCCCTATATTGGGGTATATTCACTGGCGGGGGCCATGGTGGTGGCGTGCACTATAAGAAGTTACACCTGCAGCTATCTCGGCATGCTTCTGCTTATTAACAACTGCAGTCTTCATCGAATCATAGGTGGCCCTTTTCGGCACTTACTTATATGGCCTGTCTAGATTCTATAGGTCCCCCTCTCGGCCTCTCTTGATCCCAACTACGAGGACCGCCACATCATTTTTTATGAATAAATTAAAGTGTCTGGGGCCACGCGAAGATGATGGTTGAATAATTAGGGATATAATTAGAGAGATGGCTAATATGTGGCTCTCAGTGAGAGCACACCTCTGCTCGCAAGATATCCACATCCTCCCTTATATGTCCTAAATTCGATGTCTCAATCTCGATAAACTGGTCTGCCATATGTCTCTTATCAACACCTGGAGCATTTTGTACACTGGCCTCTAAAATAACATCCTCATCAATAATGTCTATTACAGACACCACTCGTAGACCATTTGTGTGCTGTATTGTCATACACACATCAAGTACTACTTGATCATCATTCAGTTTGAAGGTAATCTCCCCCAAATCCATATCAATCAATACCCTACCAATGGATAGGAAGGGTCTACCCAATATAATAGGGGCTTGACAATTCACCTCATAATCAAGAACCATGAAATCAGTGGGAAACATAAAAGATGCCACCCTTACTTCTATGTCACGCAAAACACCCACCGATTTCTTCATAGATGAGTCAGTTATCAATAACTTTATGGATATAGGTTTAAGTTCCCCCATCCCCAATAAATTGTACACAACCAGTGGCATCACATTTACTCCTAATCCCAAGTAACATAAAGCCTGCTTGACATTGAAAGACCCAATAGAACATGGAATGGTGACTTCTCTAGGCTCCTTCTTCTTTTCTACTAACGGTAAGGAAGGGGTGGCACTATAAAGGTGTATATTATCACTGGTCTCAACGACCCAATACTCACCACTATTATACTTAAAATCATCATTACCCCATGTCGACTTCTTAGACTCTACCTCATGTGTCTCATCGCTCTCAGTGCTATCAATATTCAACTCCTTAATAGTTGGTACAAAGGGATTATTAGTAGTGGCACCACAATTAGTGGTGATAGCTAGACAATGACTTATAACTGGTGGACTCTAAAATTTTTCACTCGAAAGCGTAGAAGGCTATTTCCATTTGATCATAGAAGATATTTGCCAAAACTGGTGCTCTAACTGCTTGATAGTAATGGCATAAGACTCCACTTTCTGGGTCAAACCTGAAATATCAGCCTTGATTTCCTTAAGGCTAGCCTCCTGACTTTCTTTCCCCTTCACCAATTTGGTCAATATTTCTTCCATTCTTAGTCCATATCTTATCTTCCAGGCGGAATGTACCTATCTCCCTTCTTCTTGTAATTATCTCTTCATCTTTAGTCACCGTCTCTATCGCTACGACCATATCTATTCTATAACCATAGTAGTTTTGACCTTTATTTCCTTGACCTTGGGCTCGAAAAACCTCTAACTGATGATCCAAATACCTAGCCTTCTCTTTTAATTTAGATTCATAAGCTCTGCAAGCTGCACCCCGTGCTCCTAATGCATAAACTTTCTTAGAATTCATAGTTGTAAACTACTTTACCATCAATCCAAGATCAGTCTTCAGTAGCATAATCTCTTGTGCTACAGAATTATTAGCTACTCTCTGGTCACCAGTAGCTCCAATGGCGTAAGTGCTAGAACCTCTCTTTGACTCCTGAGTTTTCCACTCTCGATTAGTGAGAAAGATCTAGTCTAGAATATCAGAAGCTTTCTCCCAGCAAAATCTCATAAAAGCTCCTCCAGAGACAGTGTCTACCATAGCTCTAGAACTGATGGTTAGGGCTCTATAGAATAACTCCAACAAGTTCATCCCTGAAATCCAATGTTTGGGCACCATACTCAAATTCTTCTTGAACCTGAACCAAGCCTCTTACATGGACTCAGACTGCATCTGCCTAAAATTATAGATCTCATCCTTAAGCTGCAACATCCTGGATAGAGAAAAGAACTGGTTTAAAAATTATCTGTGCAACTTATTTCAATTAGTGATAGATTCTCTTGAAAGTTTCCCTAACCATAACGATGCTTCTCCTATAAGTGAGAAAGGGAACAACCTCGATCTAAGCTTCTTTTGATTCACCCCTGGATATATATATTGTAATGTTGCCTTTGTTTATTCTTTGATGCACACTTGCTTTGTCAAAGAAAGTTGCTACCAAATACTTTTGGTAGATTATTTTTGGACTTGTCAAACAAAGTTGCTACTTGTTCAAACAAAGTTGCTACTAGTCAAGCAAAGTTGCTACTTGTTCAAAAAAAGTTGCTACTTGTCAAACAAATTTGCTACTTGTCAAAAAAAGTTTCTACCAAAGATTTTGTTGAGAATTTCTTCCATTCACTTGCAAATGTTGAAATTTACATCTTCCATTTTCATCATGGATGACATCAACAAGTCTATTTTCATCTCTATAAGTAGGGGTCTTCTTTCTCATTTGGAACACATCAATTTTTCAAGAGTTCTCTTTTATTCTCTTGTATTTATTCTTCCTTCCTATTAGAGTATTAAGTTAGAGAGTGGGTGTTGGGAAACACTTTTGTGAGCCCTTTATTTTGGAGTGATCTTGTGAGATTATTCTCTTGGGATATTTGGGTTAATTAGAGTGACCACTCTAATTTTGTAATCTCTCTATTGTACTCTTGTTGATATAGTGAAATTGTTCCTCTCCGCTCGTGGACGTAGGTCACACTGACCGAACTATGTTAAATTTGTGTCTCCTTTATTTTTTTAATTATCATTATTATCAACTTGTTATTGTCTTTGTTATTGTCATTATAATATTTGTTTGGTTAAATTCCGCAATAATCGAGTTCTTGATCCTAACAAATTGGTATCGGAGTCGGATCTAACAAGGTTATTTTAGTAGCCAAAATGACTATAACAAAAACTTATGTTGAGAAATTTGATCAAAGTGCAAACTTCGGGATATGGAAATTAAAGATGGAAGCTATCTTAATTCAGGATGGCTTAGATATGGCATTGGAAGGAAAAGAGATGAAGCCAGAAAATATGACGGACGAAGAGTTTGCCATCATAGATAAAAAGGCAAAATCTGGTATCATTCTAAATCTCTCAAATGAGGTTTTATGTAAAGTATCTGTAGAAACCATAGAGAAAGGCATGTGGGAAAAACTAAAAACCTTGTATATGAAGAGGACAGTGGAAAATAGACTTTACCTGAAGCAAAAGCTTTACACATTTCGTATGGTTGAAGGTACCTCTATACTATCACATCTTGATGCTTTTGATTCTATTCTTGTGGATTTGAGTAATATAGATTCTAAAGTTAATGATAAATATCAAGTTGTCTTATTACTTATTTCCTTACCCCAATCATTTAAGCATATTAAAGATACTATGCTTTATGGAAAAGATAATATCTCTTACAGAGAAATCAAATCTATCTTAAAAATAAAGGAACAGATAGATAAAGATATTACTGGTGAAGTAGTGCAACCCATGGGGAAGGATTATTTATAAGAGGTAGATCTAATAAGAAAGAATCAAATGGTGAGAGGTCTAAATCAAGGTAAAAGTCTAAAAACAAAAATGTAGTGTGCAAATACTGTCATAAGAAAGGTCATATTATTTCTGAATGCTATAAGTTGAAAAATAAAGAAAAACGTATGGAAAACAAAAGTGAGCACCAAATACTGACTCCGCCGAAGCAAGTGTAACTGCTGATGAGTCTGAGGGAACAATATTTTTAGCAACCAATAATAGTTTTAAATCTAACGATGAGTGGATTTTGGATTTGTGTTGTTCTTATCATATGTGTCCCAATAGGAATTTGTCTACCATATTCGAATCTATTGGAGGTGGAGTTGTCTTAATGGGCAACAATGCTCCTTGCAAAATTTTTGGTAAAGGTACAGTCCGAATTAGAATGCATGATGGTGTGGTGAGAACTCTCACCGATATTAGATATGTTCCTGACTTGAAGAAAAATCTCATTTCATTGGGCACTCTAGAATCTCTTGGGTGCAAATACACAGGTGAAGGTGGAGTTTTAAAAGTCTCTCTAGGTGCTCTTGTGATCATGAAAGCACACAGATCAGGTAAATTGTACACTTTATTGGAATCCACTATTACAGGTGCTGCAAAAGTTTCCACTTCAAATCAATCTGATCCCGATATCACCAAATCGTGGCATATGCGATTAGGGCATATGAGTGAAAAAGGTATTTCCATTCTCAGCAAAAGAGGTCTACTGTGTGGACAAAGTATCAGAAAAATGGAGTTCTATGAACACTGTGTGTTTGAAAAGCAGAAAAGAGTCAGCTTCAAATCTCCAACAGTTCATCGAACAAAAGGTACTTTGGACTACATTCATTCAGATCTTTGGGGTCCTTCCCGTACCCAATCAAAATATGGTGCCAGGTATATGTTAACTTTCATTGGTGATTATTCAGGAAGGTTTCGATTTATTTCCTGAAAAACAAAAGTGATGTTTTCTTAACTTTCAAACAATGGAAAGTTTTGATTGAAAAACAAATAGGAAAATAGGTCAAACGACTTAGAACAAATAATGGCTTGGAATTTTGTAATGACGAGTTCAATGAATTTTGCAAAAATGAAGGCATCGCTCGACATCGCACTGTGAGGATGACACCTTAATAAAATGGTATAGTAGAAACGATGAACATGACTCTTTTGGAAAAAGCCCATTGCATGATTTCAAATGCTGGGTTGACAAATGCTTTTTGGGCAGAGGCTATCTCTACAGCTTGTTATATTATCAATTGTGCTCCTTCTGCACCTTTGAAGTTCAAGACTCCAGAAGAAATATGGTAAGGTACACCTGCTAATTATTCCGACTTAAAAGGTTTTGGTTGTCCTGCATACATGCATGTAAATGATGGAAAATTAGAGCCAAGGGCTAAAAAATATATTTTCCTTGGATATGCATCTGGGGTGAAAGGATACAGACTTTGGTGCCCTGATCCTAAGTCACCAAAATTTATAATTAGCAGAGATGTAACCTTTGATAAATCCTCCATATTATATTCCAGAAAAGAGTCTTCTAGCTCTCATACCAAAAACAAAGAGCATGATATGTATGAATCGGTGGAGGTTGAGCTTGGCATACCTTTTGAGCCAATCTCATCAACAATGGAACAAAATACAGTTGAAACTCCAGAAGTTGAGCCAGAATTTGTGACTTCTAAAGTTGAACCAAATGAATATTCCATAGCAACATATAGACCAAGAAGACAAATTCACAAACCAAAAAGGTATGGAGATTATGTTGCATTTACTTTTTCAGTTGCACAGGAAACTAAAGAAATTAGAGAACCATCAAATTATTCAGAAGCAGTTTCTGGTGCTAATTTAGCCAAGTGGCTGATTGTAACGAATGAAGAAATTGAATCTCTCCATAATAATGGTACTTGGTCTCTTGTGAAGCCACCGTCAGGAAGCATAATCATTGGTTGCAAATGGGTCTTTAAGAAAAAAAATGGAATTTTAGGGGTAAAGATGCAAGACATATGGCACGATTAGTTGCAAAGGGCTATAGTCAGGTACAAGGAGTTTATTTTAATGATATTTTCTCACCTGTTGTTAAACATAACTCTATTTGTATCTCGCTTTCCTTAGTACAGCTTGATGTTAAGACATCTTTCTTACATGACGATCTTGAGGAAGAACTATACATGCATCAACCTGAAGGATTTAAAATTAAAGGAAAGGAAGATCATGTTTGCTTGTTAAAAAAATCCTTGTACGGATTAAAACAATCTCCAAGACAATGGTACAAGAGGTTTTATTCCTTTATGTTGGGTCATGGTTATTCAAGAAACATGTATGATAGTTGTGTTTACTTTTAAAAGTTAAATGATGGTTCATTTGTTTATTTACTATTATATGTTGATGACATGCTCATTGCTGCTAAGGATTTGACAGAAATTCACAATTTGAAAAGTCAGCTGAAAAGTGAATTTGAAATGAAAGATTTGGGAGAAACTAAGAAAATCCTTGGCATGGAGATCAGAAGAGATCGAGAAGCTCGGAAGCTATTTTTGACCCAGAAGAAGTACTTGGAGAAGGTCTTGGAGAGGTTTGGCATGAAAGAAGTTAAACCAGTAAGTACTCCTCTTACTGCTCATTTTAAGTTATCAGCTGCTCAATCACCTTAGTCAGAAGAAGAAGAAAGATATATGGCACAGGTACCATATTCTAGTGTAGTTGGCAGTATTATATACGCCATGGTATGTACACGTCCAGATATTTCACAAGCAGTAAGTGTGGTAAGTCGATATATGGATTATCCTAGAAAAGCACATTGGCAGGCGGTGAAATAGATTCTCAGATACTTATGTGGTACTTCAAATGCATGTTTGGAATTCAGAAGCAATACTAACACTTTGGTTGTTTTTTTAGACTCAGATTATGTAGGTGATCTTGACAAAAGAAGATCACTGACTGGCTACGTATTTTGCATTGGTGGTTGTGCTATTAATTGGAAAGCTACATTATAACACGTAGTAGCTTTATCTACTACCAAAGCAGAATATATGGCAGTGACCGAGGCTATCAAAGAAGCCTTATGGTTGAAGGGTCTATTTGATGAACTCAGTCCACACCAAGGTGGTATTATTATTTTCTGTGATAGTCAAAGTGCCATCCACTTGACTAAAGATCAAATGAATCATGAGAGGACGAAGCATATTAACATCAAGTATTATTTTATTCGGGAATGTATTATTAAAGGAAAGGTCTCTATTCATAAGATCAACACTAGAGACAATCCTGTAGACATGTTAACAAAGTCTCTTCCGGTCAGTAAGTTCAAGATTTGCTTGAGCTTGATTTCCATTTGTGAAGAATGATTTTTCCCACACAGGATTTTACGTAGGGGAAACAAATTTACTATATTAACCAAACTCAGTCCAAGGTGGAGATTTGTAATGTGGCCTTTGTTTATTGTTTGATTCACACTTGCTTTGTCAAAGAAAGTTTCTACCAAATACTTTTGGAAGATTATTCTTTGGACTTGTCAAACAAAGTTTCTACTTATCAAACAAAGTTGCTACTTGTTCAAATAAAGTTGCTACCAAAGATTTTGTTGAGAATTTCTTCCATCCACATGCAAATGTTGAAATTTACATCTTCCATTTTCATCATGGATAACATCAACAAGTCCATTTTCATCTCTATAAGTAGGGGTCTTCTTTCTCATTTGTAACACATCAATTTTTCAAGAGTTCTTTTTCATTCTCTTGTATTTATTCTTCCTTCCTATTAGAGTATTAAGTTAGAGAGTGGGTGTTGAGAAATACTTTTGTGAGCCCTTTCTTTTGGAGTGATCTTGTGAGGTTCTAGAAAGTCTCAATCAACAAGTTGTGTAGGCTCCATGAACTCTTTGACACATGAATAGTGGATCCTATTTATCCAATTTTACAATAAACGAAATAGATAGAAGAAAAAAATATATTAAATATAATCCATGTGTATCCTAGCTAGTACAACTCTTGAGATATTTGGGTTAATTAGAGTGACTACTCTAATTTTGTAATCTCTCTATTGTACTCTTGTTGATATAGTGAAATTGTTCCTCTCCGCTTGTAGACGTAGGTCACACTGACCAAACCATGTTAAATGTGTGTCTTCTTTATTTTTTTTTTAATTACCATTATTATCAACTTGTTATTGTCTTTGTTATTGTCATTATAACATTTGTTTGGCTAAATTCCGCAATAACCGGGTTCTCATCCTAACATATATGAAGTGCAAATTCCAATAAAATTGACTAGATGCACGTTTGCGTTATCTGTAGGTAATCCCACAAATACACCCTTCATGTATAATAACTGGATCATAGCACTCGATATATTAAACTTAATGCCTGGGGGTAAAATAGGAGAAATAATGGCACCAGTCTCTGTCGGCTCAACATACCCCAGATCTTCTTCATCATTCTCATGTGGTTGCAAGTACCGAAATGCTAGGATCACATGAGCTTGACCATCTCAAACTCTATTCTTGTTTCCACCGAGTACTACTTAGTGCTTTACTTCCTGTATCTGCACAACTAACTCTTCCTCCCGAGCTATCTGCTGAGCATCTTCTGTTGCCCACCTCTCATTTTTAGCTTGAGCTAACAACACCTCTATCTACTAGTCAATAATATCCTGAAATCCTTTAGAAAGAGGGGGAGACACATTATCATGAACTTCTTTAGGAAGATTGTCTCTCTTCGGCTCTGTAATCCTACTAGGTGTTTGTAAGATCCACTCTGAATTCAGATTCAGTGGGAGTAAGGGATTACCTCTAATTCGTGTTCTAGGCATACACCGGCGTATAACCATCTAAGAACAGAAACAAAAAGACCCAAAAACTGCAATAACTTTAATTCGCAACTCAGTACCATATTCTCTGGCAACAACACCAAAATTTGATAACGCCCAAGCTACACCTTCACTCTGAAGATGATTTCAATAACTATCAAATATAGTAACCCAACAAAGGTTGGGGTCGAATACCAAGGTAATACATGAACTTATGGATCTCAAATGCTGTAATCAACGAGCAAAAATTGAAAAAGTAAATGGGGGATTTGAATAGCAATATCGAACAAGAAGCAAATATCAACTTTAGTTGTAATCAGTATTGGTGAACACTAGGTTTGTATTCCCCCTGGATTCTTAACTTCGTAGGCTTATCATACTTTGTTGAACCAACCCGATACCTTGCATACAGAAGCTGATAAGTTATGTACCATCTATAGTCTTTTGGACGAACAGATGGATTTCACCTTTTACCTTTTGAGTCTCAGGATATCGCCTTACTAACCCTTACCTTGATCCCAGTTAACTATTACCTTTTGAGTTTCTAGTTATTAGATGATAGCTAACCATCTTACGTATATCATACCTATTAGCATGGATCGACAGTTAAACTTCAAATTACTATTGCAATTATCTTTTCCTAGTCACTACTCCTCTATTGGAGTAAGTAGCAATAATCTAGGTGGGATTTTAACATTGGCCACCGCTAAAATAACTATTAAAGTAAAGATAATACAATGCATGCATGGGTATGGGTTCAGACCAACAATAGCACTTCCCCTACTTCGTGAATTCGGTAGGGTTTCCACAATCCTAGCTATAGGTTTTTAGCCGCTCATGTTTGACGTAATCAACAACGTAATCAACAACATTCATTATTGAAAGCATAGATGAAATCACAATAATAAAAAGTATAAAACCCACAACCATAATTGAATTAATCAACTGAAGTTAATACAAAAGAATTCCAAGACCAAAATCGAATCTCAAAATCAAAATATGTTTGTAAGTATCAAGAGTGCATCTCTTCAACTAAAAAAATACATAAGGGGTATTTATAGTACACGAGGAAACCCTAAAATCAAAGCCCGAACAAAATAGGAGAAAAAAGATTTGGTGGCCACTTATGGTCCCTACTTGCGCCCTATCCTTGGGCGTAGGTAGTACTTGCGGCCAGCAAGGAGGGCGCAAGTGGCGACTGCAAGTGCCAGATCAAAATTTCCTACAAGTTAGCTCTTGGGATTTTAGACTTCTGCCACTAGATTTTCCCACATACGATCTACATGTACTACTTGAGGTCCACAAGTTGACTTAGCAAGTGCCAGAAGTCATCTGTTAAGATCTTCTTCAATTTTCGAACATGCTTTGATCATGAACAAGACGGAAAGTGTTCCGAACATCCATAATTGCTCTAATAAGTAGCCAAAAATAACCTTTTTCATTTTTTTCACAAACTTTTCATCTACAATATGATTTCTTGAAAAACATACCCAAAACACATCATATCTAAAAAACAACCTCAGAAACTAGCATATTTTCATAGTTTTAAGCATCGAAAGTGCTATATTTCTATAGCACATCACAATCACATTAATTACTTTGAAAATTTCAATATCATAAATAACTAAAAATTCTCACCCAAACAACCAGTTTTTTTGTCCTTTTTATCCATTTCAATATTGTGCCCGAAGGTCTAAGCATGAAATCGTCCATCAATCTACATGATGCTTATGCTTTCTAATCCATGTCTAAACTACTTAGTTAAACCTAGCCTGCCTAGATGCCAAACGACTGTTACAGAGGCATGAATGCTAGTTTTTGACTTCGTGCTAGTGAATTCTAAAAAAGAATCCATGAAAAAACCATAGGTTTTACCCTATTTGTGCCAAATCTCTCCTCTCCATTGTTTTAAGGCCATGAGGTAGCCCTAGGAGGATTTTTAGAGCAACCCTTGTCCTTTTTACAATTGAAGATAAGTAACAAAAATATTAAAATCGAGCTTGAGTTTATGATCCCGTCATCTCGCTATAGCGAAAAAAATTCTCTATAGTGGGATAACGTCAGCCAGACCTAAAATTTTAATTTCAGAATTTTTAGCCGCTTCGTCCCATACTAGTCGGAGATTGTATTTTCAAAAATCCATGTAACAAGATATCTTTTAATAATGATGAAATATATCGTTAAAAACCTCTATAGTTATACAACTTAAACATGTTAAATTAAAAAATAATTGAAGATTCATAGACATTCATCTTGTGATAGTAGAGAGTAATTCGTTGATTTCCAATGTTCATTTGAAATAGTTGTCTCATATCTCTGTTGTTTTACTATTATTAGTTTATCATTAGCTAGTTGTAAATAAAATATCGAATCAAATCGACAAGAACCAAATCAATGGTTTTTATTTTATTGATTTTGTTTGATTTTAGAATTTGAAAAATTGACTAAATTTTTTTGGATTTGGTTTAATCAAAATTGACCCAAACTAAATCAATAACATCCTTACACCCGAGCATTTTTATAAATAATTAATGATCATATTGTTAGGGTTTTTGCCCCGATTTTCTTACCAAAATTAACTTTTTCTTTTTCTTGTAAGGAAATAAAAGTAACCATAAATACTTTTACCTTTACTAGAAGGAAAATATAAACTTTTTCATATTTGACAAACCTCTTTCTTGGAGGAAAGATTTTGGAATCCTATAAATAGAAGACCCCCTTCTCATACCAAAATACAATAACATCTACAATGTAGTCTTTAAAGAATTTTTGTTTAGGGAGAGATTTCTCCCAATAGGTTTTTAAGTTTTTCAATATTATTTTTAATATGTAGGTTGTTTGACCAAACAATATTAATAATATATTGGTATTTGTTTTTCATTATCATCTGAATTATCACCATATTATTTTGCAAACTTTAAGCTTTCGCATGACTCTCTCTCGATTTCGAACCCAACAAGTGGTATCAGAGCCTATGGTTCAAAGATCTGATGGTTTGATTGAGGATATTTTAAGATCAAAGTTGCAACCAATTTGATGATAATGAAGATATATGCCCCAAAAAGCTACACATGGAGAAAAATTTCAAACAAATGTTCAACAATCTTGCTGCTAATCATCTTTAAAACCAAAATCAATTTTCAACCCATGTTTATGGACTTCAATTTTCAACCCATACTTGCTTTAATGCGTGGGATCCTTTCAACTCATGCATTTATTTTTAACGCATGAGCTCCACTCTTAACCTGTGCTAAATTTCAATGCACAAGGCTCCACTTTCAATCTTATCAATCGGTGCTTTTATTTTTAATGCATAGGGTTCCAATTTTAACCCATATCAATTTTTAAATCATGGTAAGCAGTAGTGATATATGAAGAATAAGTGAAGAACGAATATTATACACAAGAAGAAGGAGGATCAAGAATACTTTGCAGAAAATCAAGCCAAAAAGGGGAGATTTGTTAGGGTTTTTATCCTGATCTATCTATCTATCTATCTATCTATCTATCTATCTATCTATCTATCTATCTATCTATCTATCTATCTATCTATCTATCTATCTATCTATCTATCTATCTATCTATCTATCTATCTATCTATCTATCTATCTATCTATCTATCTATCTATCTATCTATCTATCTATCTATCTATCTATCTATCTATCTATCTATCTATCTATCTATCTATCTATCTATCTATCTATCTATCTATCTATCTATCTATCTATCTATCTATCTATCTATCTATCTATCTATCTATCTATCTATCTATCTATCTATCTATCTATCTATCTATCTATCTATCTATCTATCTATCTATCTATCTATCTATCTATCTATCTATCTATCTATCTATCTATCTATCTATCTATCTATCTATCTATCTATCTATCTATCTATCTATCTATCTATCTATCTATCTATCTATCTATCTATCTATCTATCTATCTATCTATCTATCTATCTATCTATCTATCTATCTATCTATCTATCTATCTATCTATCTATCTATCTATCTATCTATCTATCTATCTATCTATCTATCTATCTATCTATCTATCTATCTATCTATCTATCTATCTATCTATCTATCTATCTATCTATCTATCTATCTATCTATCTATCTATCTATCTATCTATCTATCTATCTATCTATCTATCTATCTATCTATCTATCTATCTATCTATCTATCTATCTATCTATCTATCTATCTATCTATCTATCTATCTATCTATCTATCTATCTATCTATCTATCTATCTATCTATCTATCTATCTATCTATCTATCTATCTATCTATCTATCTATCTATCTATCTATCTATCTATCTATCTATCTATCTATCTATCTATCTATCTATCTATCTATCTATCTATCTATCTATCTATCTATCTATCTATCTATCTATCTATCTATCTATCTATCTATCTATCTATCTATCTATCTATCTATCTATCTATCTATCTATCTATCTATCTATCTATCTATCTATCTATCTATCTATCTATCTATCTATCTATCTATCTATCTATCTATCTATCTATCTATCTATCTATCTATCTATCTATCTATCTATCTATCTATCTATCTATCTATCTATCTATCTATCTATCTATCTATCTATCTATCTATCTATCTATCTATCTATCTATCTATCTATCTATCTATCTATCTATCTATCTATCTATCTATCTATCTATCTATCTATCTATCTATCTATCTATCTATCTATCTATCTATCTATCTATCTATCTATCTATCTATCTATCTATCTATCTATCTATCTATCTATCTATCTATCTATCTATCTATCTAGAGATTTAAATATCTATCTATCTAGAGATTTAAATATGTGAGAATGAGCGATTTAGCCTTGGTATTGAGAATGAGCGATTTTGCCTTGGTATTGAGATTTTAGCTTGGTGTTGTAAACTTTGCGTGCAACTTTTGTTTTAGACTTGTCTTTTATCAGATTTCATTCATAGGCCGGTTGATCCTACTCCGTGATTGCTTATTGAGACTTTTAGATGTCGGTTGGATTATAGTTGATAAATGTTCAGATGATAGCCATGTTCCCCATATTAGTTATTTTAGTCTTAACTTAGAGCTTTAGTTTTATTTGGTAATTTTGGATGATTTACTCAATGGGATTAATATACTCGACTTGGATTTAGGATGACTTCATTCCCGATGGATGAGACATCCTGGGGAGGAATATTCATTGATTAGTAGTGATACCTTGGACTTTGAGATTTCTGTTAATTCGTTATCTGGACTGGTTGCAACATTGGTATAGATTGCATTCCTTGATTATCTCCATTAGAGTGCTCAAACAATGCCTTATGAGCTTATTCTCTTGTTTTCCATATGGATTCCCAGCGGGTCAGCTTTAGTTCTTTGAGTGCTTTGTGATGGGACTGTGTGGGTGAGACTCTAGTGATTTTTCTCTTGGATTGGAGTGGATAGCATGTGCTAAATGGTAAATGGAGTGTATATTTGGATTTGGATTTGGTGGCATGACTTGTGATGGGTTGTTTTGGCTCGGATGATACTTTATTGACTTATACGAATATTGAGATGGTACCAGCATGATGTGGTTCAGATATGTGTGCATTAGCCTTTTTGGTTCAGTTTGAGGCCAGTTAGTATTCCTTGGCCATATCATTTCCAGTGATAGCGTTAGAGTAGATACTCAAAAGATCGAAGCAGTAAGAAACTAGCCTCGCTCTGTCTCTCCATCAGATATCAGGAGTTTCCTGGATTTGGCTAGATATTATAGGCGGTTTGTTGAGGGATTTTATTCTATTGCATCCCCTATGTCCAAATTGACTCAGAAAAAAGTAAAGTTTCAGTGGTCAGATCCTTGCGAGAAGAGTTTTCAGGAGTTGAACACTCGACTCACCTCAGCTCTAGTTCTATCTCTTCCAGATGGTTCAGATGGGCTTGTAGTATATTGTTATGCATCCAGAGTAGGTTTGGGTTGTGCTCTCATACAGCATGGTAAGGTCATAGCCTACGCCTCCAGACAACTTAAACCCCATGAGAAGAATTATCCTACACATGATCTTAAGTTAGCCGCCTTAGTATTTTCCTTGAAGATTTGGAGGCATTATCTATACAGTGTTTATGTAGATGTGTTCTCGGATCATAAGAGACTTTAGTATGTCTTTTCTCAGAAAGATCTCAATCTTTGTCAGAGAAGGTGGTTAAAACTCTTGAAAGATTATGACATGAGTGTCCTCTATTATTCGGGCAAGGACAATGTAGTGGCCGACACTCTCAGTAGATGGTCTATGGTAGTGTGTTGCTTATGTGGATGACAGTAAGAAGAAGTTAGCTCAGGAAGTACATCAGCTTTCCAGACTAGGCGTTCGCTTAGTCGATAAAGATGTGGGTGATATATGGGTTTAGAGTAGCTCAGAATCATCTCTAGTTTTTGAGGTGAAAGAAAATTAAGTTAGAGATCCCAGCCTTGTCAAGTTGAAAGAGTCAGTTCAGAATAAAAAACTAAAGGTTTTCTCTCAAGGAGGAGATAGTGTTCTGCGCTGTCAAGGTCATCTCTGTGTTCCAGGTGTAGATGACTTAAGGCAACAAATTATTGTAGAAGCGTATGGTGCGTGCTACTCTATTCATACAGGGGCCACAAAGATGTACCGCGACTTGTGGGAGATCGATTGGTGGAGTGGGATGAAGAGAGATATTGCAGAGTTTGTGGCTAAGTGCTCTACATGTCAACAGGTTAAGATAGAGTATCAAAAACCTTATGGTCCTATGCAAGAGTTTAGTATTTCTACTTAGAAGTGGGAAGAAGTGAACATAGATTTCGTGATGGGTTTGCCTCGAACTCGTCATCAGCATGACTCAATTTGGGTCATTGTAGATAGAATGACCAAATCAACCCATTTTCTTCTAGTCCATACCTCATATTTAGCCGAGGATTATGCAAAACTATACATCAGGGAGTTGGTAAAATTGCATGGTGTTCTTCCATCTATTATCTCAGACAGAGGTACCCAGTTCACATCTTATTTCTGGAAAGCATTCCAAAAGGATCTTGGTACCCAAGTTCATCTTAGTACAACCTTTTATCCTCAGATAAATGGTCAAGGAGAAAGGACCATTCAGACTTTAGAAGATATGCTAAGGGTGTGTGCAATTGATTTCAAGGGTAGTTGGGATGACCACTTGCCTTTGATTGAATTTGCATACAACAACAACTATCATTCCAGTATTTATATGGCTCTATTCGAAGCTCTCTATGGTAGGAGATTTAGATATCCAATGGGTTGGTTTGAAGTTAGTGAGGCCTCAGTTATAGGGCCTGACTTGGTATTCGACGCCTTAGAGAAAGTCCAGTTGATCAAAGAAAGACTCTGGGCTGCTCAAAGCCGATAGAAGTCTAATGCAAATGTTCATAGAAAGGATCTCGAGTTCGAGATTAGTGATCATGTCTGTCTAAAGATCTCTCCCATGAAGGAAGTGAAGACATTCGGCAAGAAGGGAAAGCTCAGTCCCCGATATGTCGATCCCTTTAAGATTCTCAGTCATTTTGGTAAGGTAGCTTATGAGCTCGATTTACCTTTAGATCTAGCCTCAGTTCATCCAGTCTTCCATGTCTCTTTGGTTAAGAAATGTATAGGTGAACCAGTAGTTGTAGTCCTTATTCAGAGCATCAATGGTCAGAACAACCCCTCTTATGAAGAGATTCCAGTTGAAATCCTAGACTATTAGACTCGTAGACTAAGGATCAAAGAAGTCCCTCTAGTTAAAGTTCTTTGGAGAAATCAGTCTGTCGAGGGAGCTACTTGGGAAACAGAAGCAGACATGCGTACCAAGTATCCTCACCTCTTCTCCGTTGACTCAGATCAAGATCAAGGTAACAATTCTCCTTAAGCTTACCCAGTTTCATGTTCAGTGTTTGTCACAAACTTGGTATCAATTACCATTGCGTATTCAGTCATGCATTCATGTATCGGTTCAGTTATATAATCATGTATCAGACATGCATTCTCATTGTGAGAAACTTAGTTCATCAGAACACCCAGTCATTCATTCATGAATCAGTTACACATGCAACAGATAACATGTTCAGTATGATATGTTCAGTTATCAGTCATGTCAGTCAAGAGATCACGTTCCAGTTATTCATGATTAGTATGTACGTCGGTTATCTTCTCCCCTCACTCCCAGTCTCATTCGAAGATGAATATTCTCGAGGGGGAGATATTGTAATACCTCATACTTTTTCCTAGCTTGAAATCATCTCAAGAATGTTAAAAGCTTTCTTTGAAAGATAAATCTACTTTTGTACATATGGTATTTTCAATATTTTCACTTTTTTTCATGTATAAAAATTGAATTAGCTTTCCAACGATACCAATTTCATCAAAATTCGACATCGTAGGAGAAAGTTATGGCCAAAATATAAAAGGCAGTAAAAACCACCCAGGTGCAACGGTGAGGCCGATGGACCGTCGCCCAGGCCGTCGCTACTTAGGCAGTAAGCCCCTTCACTGGTCCATGTATGGCTGTCGAAACAACAGACCTTCGCTCTAGCAACGGACCGTCGCATGAGCCGTCGCTACCTAGGCAGTGAGACCCTATTCTGGTCCACCTACGACAGTCGAAATGACAGACCGTCGACCCAGTGATGGGCCATCGCACAAGCCGTTGCATGTCCCGATTCAGAAAATTAAAGCCATTTTTAAAAGGGTATTTTGGTTATTTACCATCCACCAATATATATACCCAATTATATTCGATTTCAGCCATTTGGTTCTTTATTACTTCACAACCAATATTAGAGTTTCTCTCAAACATTAATCTCCAAGAACAAAATCCAATCTTCTTCAAGAACTAAGGGATTTTCAATTCTTCAAGTTCATGAACATCAAGAATCTTAACCCTAGTATGCATAGTGTTCATTCATGGACTCTTTTCGTCCATGAAGTCCAAGAATCCCTTTTCTAACTTCAAGTTATGGATTTTCTTTATGATTTCATGATTGGGCTGTTCTTGTTCATATTGATAAATGAGAAATTGAATTCTAATCCATGTTGGGTGCTAATTTCTATGTGGGTTTAATTATTATAGATATAGATTCATGTAAACCTATGACTAAACCCTTGAATGATGAAATTAGAATGTGACCATGTTGTTTAATTGTTGTCCAATGATGTTTACATGTACCATACCTACAATATGTTAGATTTAATGCCTAAATGAAGGAAAAGTGCCTAACTAGCATGTTGTCATGAAATTCCCATGTATTTACAAGCTTATGCCTATCAAAGTTTGATGAAATGCTTCAGTAAATGCATTATGGTGATTATTATGTATTCAAGCAAGTCATGCTTTGTCAGTTTCCTTCTATCGAGTCCTAGGGGTACTTGTACTCGAAACATTAGCTGTGTGCCTAGAGCCATGTCATGTTTTCATGATTCTCTCAGTCAAGCTATGAATCCTTAGACTTCAGACAGTCTTATGACTCAGAAAATCTCCATGATCTCATGAACTCAGTCAGTTGTCAGATATTAGTAGTATTCCGTCAGTCAACAGAATTTAGTAACTCAACTCATGTTTAGTTCAGTAAATCATGTTCAGTGTCTATTCAGATGGGAGTAGAAATTAGCACCGAGCAAACCCAAGGATGGGAACTTACCTGTTATATGAGGGTGTGATTCTTAGAAGCAATCCTTGTGTTCTAGAACTATGTAGCCAGCATAGGTTGAGACATCATAGCCTTCTATATGGGGGTAGATGAGTTGGCTTATCCCGCTATATGAGGGTTTCCACCATTCTCACTAGAGTTACCTGTTATATGGGGGTTACTCATATGTTGTCCTTACCAGTGGTGCAATATTGACACCCTTCCGATCAGGGCATAGATTAAACCCCAATTCAACTATAATGCATCATTTGGGGCATATTGGTTAGATAATTACTTCCCACAATTTCAGTATCAGTATCAGTCAAGAACTCAGATAGTTCTTCAGATTTCAGGACTATCAAATACAGTCAATTCAGATACAGTACGAAACTCAGCTAGTTCCATCAGATTCAGGACTGTCAGATACAGTCATTCATGTTATTAGTTATATCAGTTTTTAGTATGTCATGTTATCAGTATTCAGATTCAGTAATCATGTTATCACGATATCAGTGTCAGTTATTATGTCTCATGCATATATTCTCACGTTCATGATAGTTAGTCTGTTAATATTATTGTTCATGCACATGAACCCCATGCATTTAGACTACCTCACATGCATACCAGTACATTCAAAGTACTGATGCATTCGCGCTATGGTGTCTTATATCATAGGTTCAGAGACACGAGCTCTAGAGCAATAGTAGATTCCAGTCTCAGCAGTCAGAGGTAGCAGTGAGTCCTCATCTTTCTAGGACATGATTATTTCCCTATTATCTCATTAATTAGTTTATTAGTTGGATTTAGTTGGGAAAATGTCCCATCAACACCTTACTCAGACAGTTCAGTTAGCTAGAGGCTTTTTAGACTATTGTGTTCAGACAGTTATTTCAGTTGTTTTGGGTATTTCATACCCCTTTTTAGATGTTATGTTTTACTTCAGATATGTGAAACTTATGGCCTTTTAGTTCATGTTTCCACATTATTTAGTATTTTATGCAGTATACAGGTACAAATATCAGTCATGGGTTAGCTTGTGGTCCTTTAGGGTCATGAGCACTGTGTAGCATTTCGAGTACTAGATTTGGGGCGTTACATGAAACTTCAGGTCATTTTCCATATTTACACTTACTTCTACCATTTAAGCTTCTCCATAGCTGTCCCAAGTCATTTATGACTCATTGGGACTGACAATTTTTCCACCGGACAATTCATTTAGCTTTTAGAATCAATTCTCTATTTAGAAGTCTTCATTGGTTCCAAATGGTCATCGAGTGAAAACTTACGTGAAATGACATCATATTGAAAAACCAACTTTGCCAACGTGTTCGAAACATAGAAGTCTATAAGGTTGCATATTTTGTTTGTTCATATTGGATTCTAGATGCATCCTGAGGCATTGGTCGTAGATTAAAATTAAATTCTAAGTTTCATCCATCATCTGTCATGAATGGATATACCGTGATCGCAGTGGGTTGAGTGCAATCACGATGGTGGTGATATCGGCCTAGCGCATATGCGTGATCGCGCCTCCTAAGAGTTGGGCAAGGTCTATTTAAAGTTCTCTTTGGCCGAGAATTGGCCAATTCTTTCATTGCTTGGAGTCCCCAAACCCTAATAGAGTGTTAAATCCTTAAAGTGAGTCTTGTGGGTTGATTGGGAGGTTGAATAGCTTGTGTATTTGCGATTAACATCAAATATCAGGTAAGATTCCTTTAATTTTGGTGTCGATTTCTTGGTTTTAAGACCAAAACCCCCTAATGGATTGAGGCTGGACTTTATCCCCAAATATGATTGGTTTGTACCAATTTCTTGAGGGTTATAACTCACTAATGGTATTTGAAGAGTGGATTGGTCTCGGAAACTCATTTTTCGTATGCAGGACCCTTTCACCTGGGACTTCTGTCTTTCCAAGCTTTGAACACTGGTCTGTGTACGGCTTCTTTATATGAGTCATACTCAGACATTCGACTCGTATACTTCTGAGATTTCAACTTTTTATGGTAGCTTTGGACTATGTTATGCGTACGACTTCTTCATATGACTCGTATCTTTGCATACAACTTGAATGCTTGAGTCGTATCTTCTCCATACTTAGATTCTCAGTTTGGCTTTAGGTTCTGTTTTGCTTACGAGTCATCCTATGAGTCGTATATTGAGTTAACGACTCATTAGCTGACTCACATCTTGGTCTGACTTGGTCTTTCCAGATCTTTTTCTTCTCTTTTCATCCGAACACTGCTATAAACCTGTTTTACCTAAAATAAACACAAAAGTGAATCATATCCACTAAAACAACCTAATCTCCTACATAAATTCATGGTTTTAAGTATCTAAAGAGTCGCGTTTCCATGACACATCAATTGCAGTACCCATTTACCTGGGATGGGTATAAATACCCCTTCTTTAGCCTGTTTTTGCCCATTTTCTCATTCATTATCAAGGGACTTAAATACTAAGAAGTGGGATAACTCGGGAATAGTAATTGTGGAAAATTTGAGTGTGGCACCTTGCAGAAGCTTCTCAAAAAGGGAAATTGGTGATTTAGCAGATTCTTTAAGCTTTTTTCGACGTCTAGGTAGGCTAGGTGTACCTCCTTCATAGATTGAGTTAATTAATTATTTTATGATATTATGTCAGATTTCGGATGGGTTTTAGGTGTTGGTGTGATGAATTGCAATACTTGGGTTAGTCGGACCATTTAAGCTATTCAAAAATTGTAATTTAGGCATAATTGATCTAGTTGCTTAAGTTTTAGGTAAATCCCTATCTTAGGGTTAATTGAGACTTGTTGACATCTAAAAGTGGTTTTAGATACCTTAGTCTAGTCTAGAGTAGAATATGCCTTATAATGAAATATCAAGGCTAGAAGTGGGCCCTTTGACCCACCTTAGGCCAAGATTTGTGTAGTTTTTATAAACCTTATATGCTTGTTATACACCTTGAAAATGCTTATGAGGTAATATTGAGGAGATTTGGCACTCAATGGTTATGATGGGTTGATATTGAGAGATGATGCTTATTGATTATGCTATTGATCATACTATTGATTATATATTTATCGGTTTGAGTCCGCCTATTGATTATATATGTACCAGTTTGAGTCTGGATATTGATTATAATATTGATGATATATTTATCGATTTGAGTTCGGATATTGATGATGATATTGATGATTTATGATTACCAGTTTGATTCTGGATGTTGATTATGGTATTGATGATATAAATACCAGTTTGAGTTTGACTATTGATTTATATTTACCGGTTTGAGTTCGGCTATTGATTGTATATTTACCGATTCAAGTTTGACTATGGATGATGCTATTAACTATATGTTTACCGATTCAAGTCCAAAAGTGGGAATTGTTGTAATATGGCATGATATGGATAGATTTTAGTTGTACCATTTGAGTTGGTAATTGATGGTGGTTCGGGTTATACTATCTTTAAGTTGACCCTCTAGGATTATGAGGGCATGCATTGAGTTATTTACTTTTTCGCATTTATTGGCTTATAGGGGAAAATTATAGTTATAATTGCATGTGTTTTATGTTAATATTCCGGTTTACTTTTCCGCATTTATTGGCTTATAGGGGCAAATTTTTTAGTTATAATTGCATGTGTTTTATGTTATTATTTCGGTTTATTTAATTATTTGTGTACAATAATGTTGGAGTTATTTCAGGTTTGCTTCCTTAGTTTGACTTAGTTATGTTATCTTGCATTTTATCGTATTTATATCATGATTTAGCTCAGTCAGCCGATGCCTACTGAGTACTTGTGGTTTTTGTACTCATACTACACTTCTGTACCTTCTTGGTACAGATCCAAGTACTAGTTGTCGTCGCTGATTTGCTGATTGTGTAGAGTTAATTTCGGATATTGGTGATCTCTTGGAGTCTGATTTGCCCCTTTTTCCTTCTGTTTATCCATATCTAGTCTTTTGTTTTGAGACAGATTGACTATTTAGAGCTTATGGTTTGTTGTAGTAGCTCTTGTAATGACCCTACCAGGTCGTGTGATGGTTTTCTATGTTATGTATACCTTTTAGATTACATCTATTGTCTTGCTGTCACGACCCAATTTCTCAGGTTATGATGGCGCCTACTATAACCCACCAGTAAGCAAGCCAACCCATAGTCCGAAACTACTAGTAACAGACTACCAAGGGAAATGAAGAAAGAATACGGAATAAGAGAAATAAAAGACAAATACATAATGTAGTCCCAAAACCCGGTGAAATCAATACAAGAGTTTCTATTGTGATAAGATTACAAAATAAAGTACAAAATGTGTATACAGGTACAACCCATCTCTGAATACAACATAGACATAAGTCTAATACATAAGAGGGAGAAAAGTAATACTTTAAATGCCAGGAGCTCACCCTATATCTCAGATCCATAGCTGCTCCGCACGACACACACAACAATGGCCATAACCCATACTATGATATGTAAACTACAAAAGTGTAGTATGAATACCAACACGTGGTCCTCAGTAGAAAACTGCCGACTGAGCTCCAAATAAAAGGAAAATATACATAATGTTAAGAATAAATGTTAACTACACCCAAATATTCAACAACTGCATAATAAAACTAATGAGATAATGCGAATAAACTATCCTATTCTAGCCTTACTCAGGAACCTCAACACTATATCGTATATCACTGCTCAATATAAGAACAGAGGGTGAAAAAAGGATGTATAATAGTATAAAACTCCATGAGATGAATATACAATCTGAATAAATGAAAGGAGGAAGGGATATACGGTAATACCATTACTACATATATAGGTATACATATATATATATATATAAACAAGGTAAACTCATGATACAACCTAAGTCATCACACTAGCATCTAAAGGCCTCATAATCATAGTAAAACTAAAACTACTATTATTAGGGTCACTAATCCATACGCCTAATCATGAAATAATTATGCATAGTAAAGCAACCGTAAAAGACGAAATCAGAAACCTACCTCAAATCTTAATACCGAATCATCAACTGATCTGTTACAAACTATCCATAATAGTGATAAAAATCATATCAATAAAAATACGAGTAACCGGATAATCTGGACATATAATGCCTAACCGAGCATTTCATAAATCCCCACGGCTATAGGCTCAGAAGGTTCAACCAACACTTAGAAAAACAACAGTCTAAGCCTATACCTATGTAACCCTTCCCCCATAAGGCTGATAGATACAAGATCCATGAAATATACTGCACGAAACATTTAGACCTATACCTATGCAACCCCCATGAGGCTGATAAATATAGGTGCATATTGGTAATAGGCAATGCACATGAAAGAATGAATGTCAAGACATAATCCATAATACCATACCCAATACAAATACCATAAAGTTACCTAGTATATATACCTCCTTCATCTCAACAGCTTGCAAAGGTAGGACCTACAGTGACCACCTTTCTCCGGCACAACAACTCATGGACTAAAGGGTCCCTAGGGGGTTCGGGAGTACCCATACACACCGAACTGGTCTGGATCCAGGATTTCCAAACATCATCAATGTCATCAACATCATCAACCTTCTTCGTCCAGTACCGGAGATGTATATATATATGTATGTATAATAAATGTACGAACTCTGAATCATGGCTAAAAAGAGTGTAAATCCATTGCCCGAGGTAAACTCCAAAACTAAATCATCATAAAGGTGTAGAAAGGGTCGGTAATCTCTCACGACCAAGGTAAATAGTAGTAAAATATCATGGACCAAAATCTACCTTGGTCAAATATTTAATACACTATTTTCAATCTCAATGCACATTAGTCATCCATTTAGATGGACGATTCCCGTTATGAAGAAATTTATTTTTAAGGTGAAAGTGGGCTTTAATCCCCTTTTAGGAAAAATAGTAGTAAAATCATATATTAGTTGGAATTGTACCATTTACCATACGTAGTGATCATGAATGTACCAAATCTATGCATGCTATCACTAGTATTCAAGTAATGAAAATAAGCCTCAATATGTCGATAAACTACAACCATTTTCTCTAAAAGGATAGAATACTTCCCAGAACCTAACCAATCAATGTCATGAGCATGGACTTGGGCCCAAGAATATATCTGGAACAACTACAAATTCATAATCATGGTCTAAGGCACAAATGTATATCCGATATAATCATAACATCATAATTCGGAGAAAAACCATCACAATCCACCAAGTAATACATAATGTATTTCTAAAGACTCATTAGTCTCAAATATAACTAATATGCTAACAACCTAGGGTAATAGGATTCTAGAAGTATAATAATTAATTTACCTTATGAGTCAATTCACCCATCTAATCCTTAAACTTCAATATTCTAGGCTAAGTCACGGTGTTCTACCCACCATCAATCTTAACATTCACATTTACATGCAATATATAAAACACATCATCTTGTGAAGAAGAGTAGACAAAAGCCTACCTCAAAGCCAAATCGTAAATCCTTGAATCGTCGATAAAATATTCATCTTCACTCTACGATCTTGAAATGCCGCCATGCTCTCAAAATCACAATCTATGCATCATTAGGAGTAAAATGAGACCCATATTGCCATATAATGGTCAGGTCAAATTTTAGGTCAATAACCGACCTGCGGGGCTCATAAATCGAATCCAAAATTGAACCCGTCACAGGGTCTCTTGAAGAACAAGGAAGTTGTGTTCAAAAGTTAAGCACAAACAGAGTACAATTTAGGTTGTCTCAAATCAACCCTTACAGTTTAGGAATTCAAAGCCCTAATCTCTAAGGTGTCGTTTGGTTTGAATATAAGTTATACTGGGATAAGTTATGATGGGATTAATTATACTGGGATTATTTTTTATTGACTTCTTGGTTTGTTGTATTTAAAATGATATGCATTGTATAATTTTTAAGAATAGCTTAATTGATTACAAAAATACCCTCCACCTTATTTAATTTTGTCTTATATAATTTCTTTTCAAGCTTGAAATATTCATTCTTAAAAACAAAACTTCCATCTTATTTAGCCTTTTTGTGTGTGTTTGTCCATTCCAATGATTTTATTGTGTGTATTTAAAAATAAAATTTTCATTTTATTTAGCTTAAATTTTTTTGTGTGTGACTTCTTATAATTATGTTGTGTTTGTTTAAAAACAAATCTTATATATTATTTAGCTTGAAATAAAAACTTTCATCTTAAATTTAAAAGAGGATTTGTTATTTATGTCACTTTGTTTAAAAACATATCACTCATATATTATAAAATATTAAAATTCATTTTAATTGATATATACAATATCAATTTTCAAGTGTTTTTAAAACTATTTAATTTAAAATATGTAGTTCAATAATGAGGTCAACGTCTTTATTATTCTCAAGAGAAATCAAAATGTATAAATAAACAGAACAATTAGTCAAATAAAGTCAACATCTAATATATTCATAAATAAAAAATATATTTATATAGTATAATTTTTTAATAAAATATATGAAGATTTATCATAAAATACCGAGTAGTGAAGGTTGTGAATGTCATTATCAGTGATATTAAAAATATTGTGAATATGCATGAACGTGAAAAGTGATTATAAAAAGGATTTGTGGGGTATTTTTGTCATTTTAATTACTTTATCCATGGTTAACTTATCCTAGTATTGTTATACCACCAAGAGGGAGGGATAACTTATCCCGGTATTAATTAATAATCCCGGGATAAGTTATCCCAAGTTGTACAACCAAACAAGAGATTATGAGGCACGAAAATTTTATCCCGAGATAATCTATTCTTATCCCTCACACCAAACGACCCCTAAGAATTTACCATGAACTTGGATGGAAATCAAAGGAAACATCAATGGGAAATGACCAAAAAGGATTAGGCTAGCTTACCTTAGATTATTTGGATGAATTCCCACTCTTTTACTCTCTTTGAGCTCTTAAAATGGTGTAAAATAGTGGAAAGAATGTTGAAACATCGGGTGGAAGAAGAGCATTAACTATGGGGTCGGGAATTGCTATCGTGACCCTGATATCACGATCGCGATCTGTCAAGGCATAAAACTCATCTTCGAACGCGATTTAATGCTGTTCGCGATAGCGATCTGTCAATGTATAAAACTTATCTTGCGAACACGATTTATAGCCATTTGTGATCGCAATCTGTCAATGCATAAAACTCATTATGCGAACGTGATTTACAGCCATTCGCCATCACGATCTATCAATGCATATAACTCATATCACAAACACAATTTATGCTTTGTGATCATGATCGCAACAACAACCTAATGCACCAGATAATTTTAAGTCCGGAATGGACTTTGATCGGGTGTTTGGGATTCGTTCGAAACCCTATGCATGCAAACAAAATATGCAACCATAGCAAATTCGACGTTCTGGACTCAATGAAACTATTAAAACTTTCATCCGAGATTATTCCGACTAAGTGTGGGGCCCATACCTATAGTTCCATTTACCACATAATTCGCCCCAATAGTCCAAAATGAGTTTGAAAGACTCGGGGCCTGAACCAAGGGTCCCTCTAGCCTAAAATCAATGTTCCAGAGTTGATCGCACTGTCAGAATTCTCATACGAGGTCATCTACTAGGGGTTTTGTTCCGAGATCAAATCCTAAAAAAGTTGTGACACCCCAACTTAGGAGAAAGAGTCCCACATCGACAAAACACATGAGGGATACTGGGTATATAAGTAAGCAAGCCTTACTCTTTAGTGACATGTTTTAAAGTCATGAGGGCCTAGGCCCAAAACGGACAATATCACTAGTGGGTTGAGGAGTTCAGGGGTATCTCGGGCCTTGATGGTTCGGGATGCCCATCACAGCCAGGGCCCCGGCTCGGGTCGTAACAGAATGGTATTAGAGCCACTCCTGTGTCAGCCCTGTCGATGTGGGCCAGAGTTCAAACTGAGTGTAGGCAAATCCCCTTAAGGAGGGGCAAACCTCAGTCCTGAGTCTTAGCAAATCCCATTCGGTGGGGAAAACCTCAGTGAGGAAACTGAGTCTATAAGGGGGTGTATCTGATACCCCAACTTAGGAGAAGGAGTCCCACATCAGCAAAATACAGGAGGGATGCTGAGTATATAAATAAGCAAGCCTTACTCCCTAGTGATGCGTTTTAAATTTGTGAGGGCCTGATCCCAGAGAAAACAATATCACTAATGGGTTGAGGAGTTTAGGGTATCCCGGACCTTGATGGTTCAGGATGCCCATCGCGTACAGGGCCTCGGTTTGGGTTATGACAAAAGTGAAAGCTCCAAAATAGGGAAATGAGCCTAAAATCCAAATGAACCGTCCGATCACCGAACTAAAAATTCCGGCAAGTCATAAATGACCTGCAGCCACTGTGGAAAGGCTCAAAATACGGAAATGCATGCAAATTGAGGAAATGACCTGGAGGATCATTACAATATCTACTACTGAAAGGACATTCATCCGTAAAAGTCAATGGATAGAAAAATCTCCAAAAGCTCAAAAGGTTGAGGTACTGGGCCCACATGCTCCAAACATGGCTTCCTAGATAACCGCAAAAAAAGATGACACTTCCAAGGGATTTTGCCTCAAGTATCCCTTTTTAGCCAACTTCCTCACTTTACTTCTCAAACAACTAAAACTCGACCTCAACCACCAACTGGCCTCCAAATGAACTGAGAAAGGCTGATGCATACAAAACTGAACCACGATACACTAATACCACACTGATACCATCCCAATCCAACAAAGGCTCACCTAAGAAAAAGGTAAACTAGGGCACGAGCCATACAACTAACTCTAAATCCATATATAACCTTCTTTTTCCTTTCCAATGCTACCATTTACTCCAAACCAAGAAGAAACTCACTCGAGTCCTATCCGCGCAATCTAATCATAGAAAAATCAAAGCATTGAAGTTAATCCACTAAAAATCCATATGGTAACTATGAGAATAAGCTCATAAGGTGCTACCTGGACATACAAATGGAGATAACCAAGGCACACAATCTATGTGATTTCTATAACTAGTTCAGATGATAATCAAAACTAAAATCCAGGAGTCCGAAGCATAACTACTCATCACAGAATGATCCACTTCAGGATGTCCCATCAGCCGAGAATAAAACCAAGCTTAATTCGACTCAAGAAAACTACTCCCATTGAATAGAATATCCAAAATCTCTACATAAATTGAAAACCCAAATTCAAAGCAAAAGGAACCAATACCGTGTCCATGAACTATCATCTGAACACCTAATAACCATAATCCATCCGATCTCAAAAAGACGAATAGGTAACTACTAAGCAGGCTCAACCATCCAATATATGAAATTCTAACTAAGATAAATCTAAAATGAAGGTTTCATTCAAGCTCTACAAATTTAAGCTAAAATCTCAACACCAAGGTTGACCCACTTGATCCCAAGTACCTAGACCAAACTTGAAGATGGGTAAGCATTCATACCCCAACTCTATCATAACCTCTAAATTGCCAGTCTAAGACGTCAAATCCAAAACTGAGCATATAAGTCTGAACTAAAGTCAAATATTTAAACCGACCTTAGTATCCAAATCTGACATATCCTTACTAAACCATACCAAGCCAAAACCGAAAGATAGCCGAAGAGAAAGATCATAATAGAGGATAAATCACCAGCTAAAAACACAAGAAATAAACTCCATATTTGCTGGAGGGCATGAACTACCAAAATATACTTGAGAAATCACCAAGGCTACAAATCCCACTAGTAATAGAAAAAACTCTAACAGCTCAGAAAATACTACCTTAACTGGAAACTAATCAATCCAATACCCCATCTCAACAAAGAATACTCATAGGTATACAACACTAAGGAGAATCACTCCACCAAGTCTTATTAGGCCGAATAAATTTTAAAATGAGGGTTTACTGAATCCACCCAAGTAGGACAACCATCACTCACTTAAACAATAAATCACCTCACCGAGGAAAAAAACACCAATCTCGACACCAAAGTCTAGGTCAAGACCATTACCAAAAGAGGAACCAAGTAATTCAAGATAAAGAATTTCTAATTTGTCAACTTACAAAGCGGTCATAAGAAAGATCACCTATCTCCAACTCTCTAACTCTGATAGAATAAAAACCACATCATGGCAAGAATAGAGTATCCAACTCTACACCAATCTAGAATAGCCAAATAGAGAAAAATAACCAACCTAACCTTGCTACAAGAGAGAAATCCTCCAACCAATGTAGCTGCCTAAGCCAACAAATAAGAACCATGAGAAAGAGGATTTTAACTTGATACTAACAGTCTATTTATCTACCAAGCAAGGATCAATTACATCAAATAACAACAATAACAACAATAATATAAATATCAATATAAGGGAATAATCCATACCAAAAATGAAAATCAATTTAATGTACCACTCTAGGGCCATAATAAGGCTAATATACCAAGGTAAATAGGACTCAAACCTAAATGTTATGCCCATAAGGGAAAACATTAATATAGATCTACTACTAAAGGGAATCATCTACGGGGGTAGTCATATCATCATGAAATCTATATCAAGGTACACAAAAACCAGTATAAACCTACCAAGGCATCTAATCATTGAGGGACACAGAACCCCAATACACATAAAAAAAAGGTATGGGAAGGAAATAAAAGCACACAAACCATGGTGGAATCTAAAGTTACATGTTTGACATTCCCGAGGGAGAACAAATCTTAACTGGTCCAAACTCAGACTAACTGACTGAATCATCAACTGAGGCTCTAAGCACACTATCTCTAACTAAGAGAGCCATAACACTATGAGACTGATGTGAATAGGTTTATTGGCTAATATTCCCATAATAGGGATACTTTGTAGATCAATGAACAACCTCTCTACAGTTATAACAAACCCCTAAATTGCTCTAACCTGGCAAGAAACATGAACTGACCCCAACTGGCTAACCAACTGATATCAAGGGCACTCTCTAGACCAATGTCCCATCTTACCATAACCAAAACAAGATCTTGGAATACTCCACAAGGTCTGATGAGAATTCTATCTATTGCGGCCATCATGACTAACCTGAGAGTCACTCATAGTCTAAAATATTACCTGCGTAGAACTAATAAGCTACAAGTGATGCTAACCCCCACCGAAAGGATCCTCACTCTCGGATGGAATACCAACAACACTATACTAAGGATATAGGATTTTGCCGCCACCTCCATAAGTCTCAATACATACTCTTTCTGTGCCGCTCACGTGATTAATAACTTGAGAGAAGGAAGACCCAACTGCTATCAAGTTCTTTGATGCCAAATAGAGTGGCAACGTTAATCCTCTAATAAATCTATGTACCATATCATGCTTTAAAGAATATCGCATAGAAATATGCCTTTCCCACTCGAGACACCTAATCTCATACTTTAAAACTAACAAAGAACATTGTTGAACACCAACAAACCAAATTCTGGCATTAGAATTATTCAATAAACCAGAAATCATCCCTAGTTGTGAGGTATCTATAAGGAGACACAGGATTCCCAATGCTAAATCTCAAAAAACAAAAGCAGTCACAAACTCTACCGGAGCCTAGGTTGGCCTTGAATCCTCCAACTGACATTTAAGATATCCGGCATCCATATCTGACTCCCTGGTCTAACGCTACACTAAAGCTCTAGAAATGCATGCCAAAGTCTTGTCTGTATCTATCGACAATCTCACATCGCCCATCTAGGAAATAATAGAATCAATAAATATAATTGAGGCTCATAGAAATACAAACACATGATAAGGAGTCAAGAATAGAATTTCCTAAGAATGATTATAGCCATCAAAAGTTAGGTTATTGACGTCTCTACACCAATCCAAGAGAATCAATCAGACATCTAGCCATTGCACCAATACACTGGTAAACCTGGATCTAATACTAATTTTTCATGACCTAATTTCTTAGGTTATGATGGTGCCTACTAAAATCCACTAGTAGGAAAGCCAACCAGTAGTCCAAAACTACTAGTAATGGACTACCAAGAGAAATGAAGAAAGAATATAGAATAACAGAAATAAAAGACTGTAATACATAATATAGTCACAAAACCCGATGAAATTAGTACAAGAGTTTCTAAAGTTATAAGATTACAAAGTAAAGTACAAAATAAGTATACAGGTACAACCCATCTCTAAATACAACATAGAAATAAGTCTAATACATAAGAGAGAGAAAATTAATACTCTAAATGCTAGGAGCTCACCCTATATCTACGATCCATAGTTGCTCCATATGACACACACAACAATGGACATAACCCATACTATGATCTGTAGGCTGCAGAAGTGTATGAGTACCAACACATGGTACTCAATAGGCAACTGTCTACTGAGATCCAAAGATAATGCAAATATACATAACATATAATCAAAAATGTAAACTACACCTAAATATCCAACAACTGCATAATAAAGTAATGAGATAATATGGATAAACTATCCTATTCTAGCCATACTCAGGAACCTCAACACTATACCATATATCACCATCCAATATAAGAATAGAGGGAAAAAGAAGGATTTATAATAGTATACAATACCAAGAGATGAATATACAATCTGAATAAATGAAGGGAGAAAAGGATATATGATAATACCATAACTTCATATATAGGTATACATATATATATATATATATATATATATAAAAGGTCAACTCATGATACAACCTAAGTCATCACACTAGAATCTTAAGGCCTCATAGTCATAGAAAAGCTAAAACTACTGTAATCAGGGTCGCTAATCCATACGCCTAATCATGAAACAATTATCCATAGTAAAGCTACCATAAAATAAGGAATCTGAAACATACATCGAATCTTTATACCGAATCATCAATTGGTCTATCACAGACTAGCCACAATAGTGATAAAAATCATATCAATAAAAATAACAATACAAGTAACTGCCTAATCCGAACACATAATACCGAATTGAGCCTTTTATAAATTCCCACCGCCATAGACTTAGAAGGTTCAACCATCACTTAAACAAATAATAATCTGAACATATACCTATGTAACCCCCCTCCCCCCACATAAGGCTGATAGATACAAGATGCATGTAATATATAATAAGAAACACTCATACTATACCTATACAACCCCTCATAAGGTTGATAGATATAGGCACATACTGGTGATAGGCAATGTGCATGCAAGAATAAATGTGAAGACATAATCCATAATTTCATAATCGATTCAAATACCATAAAGTAAACCAGTATATATGCCTCCTCTAGATCAACAACTTGCAAAAAAAGGACATACGGTAACCACCCTTCTCCAGCACAACAACTCATATACAAAAAGGTCCTTAGGGGGTTCGAGAGTACCCATACATAGTGACCTGGTCCCAATCTAGGATTTCCAATCATCATCAATATCATAAACAACATAAACCTTCTCCGTCTAATATCGAAGAGGTGTATATATATGTCTAATAAATGCACGAACTCTGAATCATATCTAAAAAAGTGTAAATCTGTAAATACATTAGCCGGGGTAAATTTTGAGACTAAATCATCATAAGGTGTAGAAAGGGTCGATAATCTCTCACGACCAAAGTAATAGTAGTAATAAGATCATGGACAAAAATCTATCTCGGTCAAATCTTTAAAATACCATTTTCTATCTCAATACACATAAGTCATCCATTTAGATGGTATGATTCCTATTATGAAGAAATCAATTTTAAGGTGAAAAGTGGGCTTTAATTTCTTTTTAGGGAAAATAATAGTAAAATCACATTTTAGTTGGAATTGTATTATTTACCGTACTTAGTGATCATGAATGTAGAGAATCTATGCATGGCATAACCAATATTCAAGCAATGAAATCATAAGACTCAATATGTCGATAAACTATGAAAATCTTCTCTACAAAGATGGAATACTTCCTAGAATCTGCCCAATCAATATCATGAACATGGCCTTAGGCCCAAGAATATATCTAGAATAACTACAACATCATAATTATGGCCTTATGCCCAAATGTATATTTGACATAATCATAACATCATAATCTGAGTAAAAACCATTACAATCCACCAAGTAATATATAAAGTATTTCTAAAGATTCATTTGTTTCAAATATAACTAATATGCTAATAACCTAGGGTAATAGAATTGTAGAAGTACAATAAGTATTTCACCTTATGGGTAAATTCATCCATATAATCCTTAAAATTTAATATTCTAGGCTAATTCACAATGTTCTACCCACCATTAATAGTAACTTTCACATTTACATGCAATATTGTAACACCCTGCATTTTTGAGCTAGAATTCTAATCGTCGTTTCTACATGTATAAGCTTTAATACAAATGATTTTCATGTGAATGTAAGTTTCATAATCATTATAATAGTGTGTAAAGTACTTTATAGGTGAAAAATGTTCATAGTAAAGCACTTAGAGCAAAGTAGAGCTAAGAGCCTTCGATTCGGCCAAGTTTTGGTATTCGATTCTAGGAGGGTCAACTTTAAATGAGTATAACTTTTGACATAGGTGTAATTTTATCTATAAATACCTACCAAATTTTATACAATTAAATTATCTTTCCAACTATACCAATTTTGCCTTAATTCGATATCTGAGTGAAAAGTTATGGCCATGAAAAGGTCGTGTGTGGCATGACAATCGTAAAGGGCAATTGGAAAGGGTGTGCAATTGGATACATTGCCCACCTTTGGTCTATGTGATTGGACATCTGTCGCATGGTGATTGCATAGTGCTAAAAGTGCTCCGTTTTGACTTAAATCAAGGGCATTGAAGTCCTTTCACATCCCTAAACCGTCCCTAATTACTCCAAAATAAATTAATGGAGTTTTAAATAGGTTAACTCCACTCTCTTAACCCTAAACAATTAGTAAACGAATCCAAAACCCTTCCCCTCTTTCCAATAACAAATCAAAGTGTCATCTCTCAAGAATCAAGGAGTTGAGTTCCAAATTCAAAGTTCTCTTCAAGGATTCGTCCAATCAAGGTATGTGGGGTTTATGAACAAGGATACACTTTCATCCTTGTGCCCAAAACTAGTTTCAAAGTTGAATTTCCATATATTTCAATTAGGGTTCAAACCCCAATTATCTTGTTTTGAGTTTATGGACTTATAAAGAGATTGAAGTATTAAAGTGCATAATTGTTCTTATTTATTTATGTATTGACTTGAAGAATTATTTTTTATAATTTGAATACCATGAGTATGATTTGAGACTTTGATTAAAGATTTTCAATTGAGTTTTAAGCATGATATTGTGTTACAAGTTATATGAAAGAAAACACGATATTCAAGGCTTTAAGAGCATCAAGATTACATATGCTCATGTTTTGATTTAAAAGATTCATATTGTGATTATGATTTCATTATATTGACTAAAATTATTGAAGTATTTTAAGAAGTTTGTTACAAATTTCTAAGAATTTAAGCATATATATTATAAACTCTAAGTACAAGTTTTTAGATTTTAAGAATATAATGCTCTTAAGATCCCTTGATAAGTCTATACCAAGATTTAAAGAAAAAGATTGATCTTTTGATCTTAAGATAAGATATGAAATCCATATTTTCTCATCTTGTTTATGATTTAAATAAAGAGAAGAATAACTGGTTTTCATTCTATAAACCCTTATGCTATTTTAAGGTGAATTTCCTAAAGTATGAGTATATAAGTAACATGGGAGTAGTATTTAGCACCGAGTTGGGTATGAGTCCGATGTCGTATGCCCCAAAACTATGTGCCACATAGGTTTAAGTCCTAATATGGGTTAAGTATAGTGATCACTCAAGTTAAGGTTCTATTTTGATAGCAAGGGTAGAACAACTCTCCTCAATGTAGGTAAGACGTTGGACTCCATGATAGCTCACATAGTTTATGTCGGTTAGAAGAACCTCCCAAAATATAGAATAAGAAGTAAAGCTTTTAGAAAATAAGTCTTTTGGCTCATAAAGTTATTCTTATGCTTTATTACTCATGTTATGATTTTGCAGTCTTTGTTTTATTCAAGCTTAAGGTGAGTCATTTACACTTAGCATGCATTTTTTGAAAGTTTATATGAATATTCAGTTATTATTTTACTTATGCATTCACCCCTATATACTCAGTGCATTCGAAAAGTACTGACCCACATATATGCCTATGTGCTATATTTTCTCATAATGTAGGTACCAGTTGTATCCCACACATCATAATCAGATAACATGCAGCTTCCAGACAATGCATTATAAGTTCTTTTGATTCGAGGGCTTCAGCCAATTATAGTTCGAGTAACATCTTGTTTTCTTTATTAACGGTATTGATTAGGGATATATCTGGGGGTCATGTCCCAGCTACCTACAATCAATATTAGTAGAGATTTCATAGACAGTCAAGAAAATTAATTTATTTGATTCCAGTTTATTTTGTATAACTAGAGTTGTAATAATTTTAATACAATTTTATATTGATCATATTCAGAAAAAAAATCTCTTCTGCTTATTTCTTTTAGATTTATGTAACTTATTCAGTTTCTCATGAGTTATGCAAGTATAATGGGTTAGCTTAAGATCACTTGTGGTTCTAAGCATCGTGTTACGACTAGAGGGCAGTCTCGGGTCGTGACAAATATGTAAAACATACAACTTATGAAGAAGAGTAGACAGAAGCCTACTTCGAAGATGAACTGCAAATCCTTGAATCATCCATAAAATATTTGTTTTCACTCCACGATCCTAAAATGCTGCCATACTATCAAAATTGCAATCTATGCATCATTGCGAGTCAAACAAGACCCATATTTCCATATAATAGGTCGGGTCAAATTTTGGGTCAAGAACGGGCTCATAGAGTCCATAAATAAAATCTAAAATTGAACCCGTCATGACGTCCCTTGAAGGACAAGGAAGTTTTTTTTTAAAATTAAGCACAACAGAGTACAATTTGAGTATCAAATCAACCCTTAAAGTTTAGGAATTCAAAGCCCTAATTTCTAAGAATTTAACATGAATTTGGATGAAAATCAAAGGAAAAATCAATGGGAAATAACCAAATGAGATTAGGCTAGCTTACCTTAGCTTATTTGGATGATTTCCCACTCTTTTACTCTCTTTGAGCTCTCAAAATTGTTTAAAAATAATGGAACATCGGGTGGAAAAAAAGGATTTAATATGGGGTTGGGAATTGTTATTGCAATCCTAATGTCGCGATTGCGATCTGTTAAGGCATAAAACTCATCTCGCGAATGTGATTTACAAAAATTTTCCATTGCGATCTGTCAATGCATAAAACTCATCTCGCGAACGCGATTTACAACGATTTATGATCGTGATCGCGATCTATAACGATTCGCGATCGCGATCTGTCAATGTATAAAAATTATCTCGCAAATGTATTTATAGATATTCACGATCATAATTTGTCATTGAATAAATCTCATCTTGTGTATGCGATTTATGCTTTACAATTATGATCGTACCAGCAACCTGATGCGCCATTTTTTTCTAAGTACGAAATGGAATTCGATCGGGTGTTCTGGATTTGTTTGGAACCCTTGCGCGCAAACAAAATATGTTACCATACCTAATTTGATGTTCCAAACTTAATGGAACTATTGAAACTTTTATTTGAGGTTGTTTTGACTAAGTATGGGGACCACACCTATAGTTTTATTTTTCATATAATCCGCCCAATAGCACAAAATAAGTCTAAAAGTGTCAGGACCTGAACCAAAGGTCTCCTAGACTAAACCAATATTTACGAGCTGATGGAACTATTGAAATTACCATCCAAGTTCATCTACTAGGAGTCTTAGTTCGAGAACTAATCCTAAACAGTGAAAGCTCCAAAATAGGAAAATGAACCTAAAATCTAAATAAATTGTCTGGTCACTAAACTGACTATTCTGACAAGTTATAAATGACCTCTATCCACTATAAAAAGTCTCAAAACACAACAAATGTATGTAAATGGAGGAAATGACCTGGAGGGTCATTACACTTTCTTATTTATGAGTTGCATTATTTATTTTGCCTTTTTCAGGGCAATTTTCCACCAAGTTAGCCCATTGCAAATACCTTTGGTCTAAGGTTTGACTTACCTACTGGCGGGTTTTATTAGTTGCCATCATGACTCATAATTTGGGTCGTGACAAATTAGTATCAGAGCCTAGGTTTCATCAGTATTATTGGCACAAGAGCAAGTGTCTACTAGAGTACCGCAGATCAGAATGAAGACATTTATTTCTTATCTTCAGGAGTCTATAGGACATTTTATGAGTTCTTTACTTCTTTTACTCATTTCTTGCTAAGTGTCTGAGTTGGTTTCTAAAGCATTCCTTTGTTTCACTCTTTTGCAGAAGGCTAGGACGTGTGCTATTGCTACATGAGATGAGGGACCCAAGATTGAGCCTAGGGATCCTAATGCTATTCATGGAGGAGATAGGGGTTGTGGACAACCTTAAGATGTGTCCTCATCTAGGGACCAGGATGGGGGCCTCCACCAGACCTTATTCCTGCTCCTGAGCCAGAGATTCTTCTGCCCCAACCAGTGGTGGGTCAGGGACTAGCCCAAGATGCACCAAGATTTGTTTCTTCTTCAGTGCTCAGGGATGCTTTAGTTTTGGTTTTGGGTTTGGTTGGTGGCGCACCGTCTAATGGTGCATAGTCTATAGATCAGAGTTGCAATAAGGCATGACCGCAACCTATAACTGCTACTCATAGAGTTAAGGTCCCTCCTACGCTAGTAGTTGCTCAGCCAGTGGTTGCACAACTTGCTATGTCAGTTAAGGAGAAGAAGATCTTGGGTAGATTCTTAAGATTAACTCTTCCTAGGTTTTCTGGTGCACCGGGCGAGGATACATATGAGTTTCTGATTGCTAGTGAGGATAGACTCCCTAATTTAGGCCTAGTTAAGACCTGTGGTATAGATTACACTACCTTTCAGTTAGACTCAGAAGCTCGACATTAGTGGACAGGTCATTTTTATTATAAGACAGCTGGATCTTCTCCTTTGACATGAGCTCAGTTCTTTGATATTTTCTTAGAGAAGTACGTGCCTAGTAGGCTTAGGTATCATTTGAGGTATTAGTTCTTGAGATTGGAGAAGGGATCCATGATGATTGTGAAGTATGAGGCTCATTTTCACTAGTTGTCTAGGAATTCTACTTCTATTCTAACTATTGAGTATGGGAGAGTTTGTTGCTTTGTTAGAGGATGAGACTTCTTCTTCCCATGTCTACTCAGAGTTTGGTCATTGTGGGTAGGTATTTTGCTGAGGTTTCTTATCATGCTTACGTGATAGAGGAGATGCATTACAAGGCCCAAGAGGCAGTGATAAGAGGCCTCAGTATCAGGGTAGTTTCAGTGGGAGTCTTAGTAGCTCCTGATTTAGAGGTAGCAGTTCTCAGGGTAGATACCCTTCCCGTCAGCCCTATCAGCCTCAGAGTTAGCTGAGTAGACCCGTTCAGGCAGTGATCCAGATTAATAATGGAGGTCAGTATTATGTTAGTGATTTCCCTAGTCAGAGTAGTGGTCATCCTTTGAGGGGTTCTTCTTTTGATTATTCTTATCGAGGTGGCTATTCTAGGTCAGGCAGATCTTCTGGTTATAGTTTAGCTCATGTGATATGTTATGGTTATGGAGCTTTTGGTCATTATTCACGTGATTACCTTAGTCGTGGGGCGATTATTACTGCAACTCAGAGTGTTCCCCCGATTAGAGTAGTTCATTCTCCAGCTTGAGGTGTTATGCATAGTTATAGAGATGGTCCCCAGGGTGCTCGTGGAGGTTCTTAGGTAGGTAGGATAGGATATCAGTCAGTAGCCCAGCAAGGAGGTGGGTGTGGTTAGTTATATGCAGTACCTGCTAGGCCCGAGATAGAGTCATCAGATGTTGTTGTTATAGGTACAAATTTGGTAGCCGTTAGTTGGCCTTTGCTTTGTTTGATCTAGGATACACTTATTCTTATGTGTCTTCTTATTTTGCTCCACTGTGAGAGTTATCTTGGGATTTATTATCCATGACATTATGTATATCAACTCTCGTGGGCCGATGAGTCCTAAATGGAGTGGAGGTCTAATTTTGAGTGTAGTCTTCTATCCACTACTTCAATTAGGGGATTCTATCTCCTCACTAATGATGACATTAGAATTTTCTTCCTCAGTGAAAAATAAAAACCTCAAACTTTCTAACACCGCATCTTCACTGTTGTTGAGAAATCTAGTAGAGTAAAAAGTTTGATACAACAAGGGAAGGGGATCTGTCAAAGCGTAGTAATAATCATCCTTAAGTGGCCTCCAGTCGACGTACACTCGTGAAGTTTAATCATAACCCAAACCAAATATGGTATTCTTGGGCTGTAGTTGTATAGGCTTATTTATTCCTTACAGTCTTGCTCCAAGACCTTTACCTTGTTCATATCCAAACTTGAGCATCATTCTCTCACCATTATTCTTCCACTTTGACTTTTTTTTAATGTTTCCAACCAACTCCAAAGTATGGAAAATTGAGACTCTTCTTTCCCTCAACAACATATATGTGATGCCCTATCTCACCATGTATCAACATCTCTTGATAATCATACTTAAACTTAAGATATGAGTGCAACATGGAGGGGACTGCACTAGTTATGTAAATCCACGGTTGTCTAAGCAATAGGTTGCATAAAGTAAGGATGTCTATCACCTAGAATGTTATAGGAAAAGTGACAGGACCCATCACCATGTTCAATGTAATATCTTCAATGGCGTCTCTTTGAGAGCCATCGATTTCCTTTACATTTATCTTTCAGGTTTGCATCTTAGACAAATAAGATTCTAACCTTGTCAATGTACCCAATGGATAGATGGTTAATCTCAAACTTAGATCAATCAACCCTCGAGATATCACTCTCTCTTTATATTGCATTGTGACATGTAAAGCTTTATTATGTAACCTTCCTTCAAGCAGTAACTCATCCTCATTAAAGGATATCTTGTACGTGTCTAACACCTGCCCGACTATATGAGCCATTTCTCTACTTGTTATGGTATCCGATAATAGGCTTCACTTAAGGACCCTTATTAAAGCATTTTTGTGGTGATAAAAAATCTGCAATAGTGTCAAGATAAATATTTGGGCTGGGGTCCTATTTAGTTGAACCACTATGGAGTACTTTTTGTCCTGAACCTACTACCAAATACCATATTACTACATTTCTATAATGGGTTTCTTGCCTTCTCTAAAACTTCCTTGGGCCAGATTCGGGTGTATAAACTCTTTTGGATCAAGTAACCCATTCTGCAAGATCGGCTTAAGCTACCATTACTCTTCTTGGGGTATTCTACTCATAGTTATTAGGGGATTACATGAGGAACATAAATAGTTAAGAAGGCTCTAATTACTATGAAAGGAGGCTTAGGCATAGATACCTCAAATTTAAATGGTGTCTTTTTTTATACACGGATGGTCGTACCCTTGTAACACCCCGACACTACCCCCTGGACGTCACACAGTGCTTAGAACCACAATTGATCCTAATATAACTAATGATACTTGCATAACGTGTGAGCAACTGAATGTGTTACTAAATATAAAATACATAAGAGGAAGAGATGTCGTTGCTAAATATCTCCAACACAAAACTGTTTAAAATATTTGCGCCTTTCAATCTTATGGTAGTAACATACTTCAAGAATATAGCAATTTAGATATGAACCCTAACTTAAAATAAATGAATTAAATCTTAAAACCATGAACTTTGGGACAAAATATGAAAGAATAACCTTGTTCATAAACCCCACATACCTCAACTAGATGACTTCTTGAAGAAGGCTTGAAATTCGAACTTAAATTCTTGAATTCTTGGGGAAGAAAGCTTGAATTTCTTGTTCTTGGGAAGAGAGGCTTGAATTTCTCTTTATTGGGAAGGGGAAGGGTTTATACATGAGTAGTTTTGAGGATAATGGGCAAAAATTCCCTTTTGAGTGTTATAAATTGTGTTTTGGATAACTGGGGTTGAGGAGAAAAGACCAAATTACCCCTTGGCCCCTCAGATCAAGAATAGTGGGGGAATAGACTTCATGGCCTGACCCTTATTCTGAGGGAATAACTCTCACAAAGTGACCTCTATTCTAGGTAAATAGCCCTCGCGAGGCAAGGCTATCGCGGGCCCTTACTGTTTATCACAAAAATGGTTATAACTTTTTGCTCGGGTATCGAATTAAGGCAAAATTGGTATCGTTGGAAAGATAATTCAATTATATATAATTTGGTGGGTATTGTTATGAAAAATTCCGCATATTTAAAAAGTTATACACGTTCAAAGTTGACCCTTGTAGAATCGAATACCCAAATTTGGCCGAATCAAAGGCTCTTAGCTCAATTTCGCTCTAAATGACCTATGAACATTTTTCACCTAATAAGAACTCTTCACACTAGGATAATAATCATTACACATGTAATCAAATATAAGTCATGGGATTTAAGTTTATACATGTTGGAACGATGGTTCAAAGTCTAGCCCAAAAATGCGGGGTGTTACATTATCTCCCTTTGGAATCATTCTTCCTCGAATGATGGATAGGAACTTGTTGAAGTCTTATAAGTATGGAATGATGTAAACATGACATGTCTGGTAATGAAGGATATAGCTAAGATGAAATACTATAACTTTATCATGAAACTAAATTCTGAGTTGACTTGACTTTATTGACTATAAAGAGCTGATTCACGCTGAGAGTTTTGAATCACTTGAACTGTTCATGATACAATTATACATATAGAACTGCAATGTAATAAGTGGTGAAATAAAATTCCACAAGTTACTAAGGATGGAATAAAGTATGTAACTTCTCATTAGGAATTATTCCTCAACAAAACACATATAAGGATCAAAAGTGAAGGGCTTCATGGCATTGCCAGGTACATTATGTAATCACGAATCATGAGATAACGAGACTAAGGTCGTACAAGAAGTATTACATTGTCTAAGAAGGGATAGTTGGAAAACTGGGATCATGAACTAAACACTTATGAACTGAATCATGAGTAAATATCTGAATCAGAGACAAGATGCATGAACTGAACTGAATTCACAATTTACATGGATGCAAATAAATTACCTCTTGGAATAGCCATATTCATGAAGATACAGATGGTAAAACTAGATGAGAAGATAGAAAATCATAGGAGCTTATCTGTTCGAGTGCTAACTGAATTGTTGTCTATACGGACTAAATCATACTGAAAGCTTATACTTAACTGGAGTATTTCTTCAACACTTTTGCTAAGAATTGCTAGTAACATTAGGGAGCAAAGAGTCTTGGGCATGATCTGAGAGAGATACCTGAATAAGGAATCTCAATATGGCTATAACACTACAACATGGAATATAGGCCTATGAAACATAAGCTAAGATAAAGTTACTATGCCTTAGGCAAGGCAACTTCTAACATTCAAGCTTAGCCCCACTTCTGAATTACTCCCTTAACTATATTTTTCCTCTTGAATACTATGCTTATTTGATGCAACTTATAATTCTCACATTGGTACAGATAACCATTCCCACCAAAGTCTACACATAACACCATAATATTAGTTTGAACCATGAATTCAATATTAGTCTGCACATAACACCATAATATTAGTTTGAACCATGGATTCAATACCCCATGCATTTTCACAACTTCTCATCTCAAGAATAATTCTTCTTACCACTTCAACAACTAAATTCAACCTCTTACTAGGAATTCACTTGCGCACAATGCACCCATCCACTTATATACTAATATGACATTCAAGCCTATCATTATAACCACATATGAACTTCTAGGAAAACAACACATCAAAGCATCTTTTGCATATTATCTAAACCTCTATCAATAATAATTTTCTTGCACTATCCCCAAGAAGACATACACAAACTTTTTCAACTAACAATGACATATACCAAAATCTTGGCCTTAATCTTATTTTACACTTATAGCCTTAGATAAAACAAGCATACAACAATCTTTCCCCAATAAGAAATATTTACTCTCTTCTATCTAAACAATTATTCTTAATTTTTCATCACCACTGTCTTTATACAGGAGAGGTTATTGAAAGGTTAAAACATGAGGATCTGAAGCATGAAAGAATACTATACCTAACTTTGGCACTTAACTGAGGCCTGAGGAATAGAGTATCAAAGGCATGAATTCATTAAAGAGATTAAAACTGAGGGCATATATGACATAATATGGATTTCCCTAGTCATTAAGAGGGCACCATGAGTTATGGGAACTGAACATACTCTAAAGCATGATTACATGAGTCATGAGCTGCATGACCTAAGTTTGGAGTCCATAATTTCATGGAATATGATTCGTACTCCTGAGTGAACTGGAACTCCTCATACTAGGAACTGGAAGCGTACATGATTCTATAGAAAGTGTATGAATATGGGCTATGATCATAGAGATGACATGTAAAGTATGAGTAGATGTCATGATGACTGGAGCACAAGAATTTTCATTGAGATAAGAATGGGTTGGGCATCTTTCTCCCTTACTAATGCTATACAATACACTGGCATTATTATTAGAATCTGAGAGCCTGACTTGGTTCCTTGTTCTATTATCTCCCCTTAGATTTAAGCCATTATTCTAAGTCTGCGAACCCTTTTAATAAAATCTAAACTAAACTAGAACCACTCTACTCTAGAGTCCAAGATATAACAATACACATAAATAAGATACTCACCCTGAAAGACTATACCTGAAAGTGTAAAACCCGCTGCTAGTACTTTCTTCTATGATAGAACTCTTAACTTTCTATAGAACCAACAATAATCATATAATAACTTAAATACTTACTAACTTAGAATCTTCGTGAGTATCACCATACCCTGAGTTCACTCCACCTAGAACTTCAACTCTTCTTTCTATTAGCTCAATCATCCAAGTTTCAAACTTAGAATCTAACACTTAGCATGGATATTCCCTGACTTTTAATGAACAATACTAACTTTATACCATTACACCAACATACTCAATATTAACAACCTATAACCCATAACTTAGATGGTAAGAAAATCATATACTACACTACTAGCCTTATTCATGCTTAGAAACTCAAGGGTACTATCTAAGTGCACACACTATAGAAACTTAGAAATAATACATTTCTATATTACCATGGGCACACCTCTAAATCACACCTACACCATCATGCTTAATTTCAAATCAATAAACTTAAATTATTGTATACACGTTTTCAAGCCTACTGGTTCACCTTTCATACAACAAGCCCCATGGGTACATAATTTACTAAATCTAGATAAATACTATCCCCACTTTTCTTTTGCTAAGATTTTGGGTTCATGCTTCTAACTCTAGATCATATGTTGTCACAAGATTCTAAGAAGGGATCTGAGGGCATATTTGACTTTTGCTCAACGCATGATTTTTTAGGATCATGGATAAAATCTTTCATACTTTGGAACATAAAGGCACTGGTGGGATACATTCAAGTCTGCGTGTAATCCCATAACTATCTGTGGGGACTGTCTAAGAAAACTCTATCTATTGAAATTTAAGCTTCACTATTTCTGTTACATTAAAAATAAGGCAGAGCTGACATGAATGGAGCATTATGAGAATCTGTATAAGTTTCTTAGAGAACCTTTCTATAGCACGATCTGAGATATGAAAGAAGGGAAACATTTATTAAATTCCCTATAGCCTCTCTAAGAAAAGTACAAATATCTCTGTATCATTCCACAAGACTCAACTAGACATGGCTTCATAGACACCATAGGACACTTGAACCTTGTGCTCTGATACCAAGTTTGTAACACTTGAAACTACCCCCTGGATGTCACACGGTGATTAGAACCACAAGTTATCCTAAGCTAACCCATGATACTTTCATAACTCGTGAGCAACTGAATGTGTTACATAAATCTAAAAGAAATAAGCGGAACAGATGTCTTTGCTAAATATGTTCAACACGAAACTGTTTAAAATATTTACATTTTGGTTATACAAAACAAAACTGAAAGTAAATACATCAACTCCAAATTACCGTCTATGAAGCCTATCCTAATACTGACTTTAGGTAGCTGGGACATGACCCCCAAATATCTCTAATTAATATGACTGAATAAAAAAATAATACTAGAACTAGAGTTGACTCAAGTCCTCAAATCAAAAGAACTCTTCACCTGTTAACTGGAAGCTACAAAATGTGTGATTATGATGTATGGGATATAACTGGTACCTACATTATGAGACAATGTAGCACATAGACATATATGTGGGTTAGTACTTTTGGAATATACTGAGTATGTGAGGGTGAATGCATAAGTAAAATAATAACTGAATATTCATATAAACTTTCAATGATGCATGCTAAGTGTAAATGACTCACCTTGTGCTTGAATAAAACAAAGACTGCAAGATCTTAAACATGAGTAATGAAGCATAAGAATAACTTTGTGAGCCATAACACTTAGTTTTTAAAAGCTTTACTTTTTATTCTTTCTTTTGGGAGAGTCTTCTAACCAACATAAACCATGTGAGCTATTATGGAGTCCAACGTCTTACCCACGTTGGAGAGAGCTATCCTACCCTTGCCATTTGGAATAGAACCTTAAACTTAGTAATCACTATACTTTACTTCATCCATATTGGAAAAAATCTTAACCTACATTGGCTCGTAGTTTCTTGGATTAAGGATAAGCTCATCTGCATTTCTTTCTCGGTGCTAAATACTACTCTAAGAATACTTATATACTCATACTTTAGGAAATCCACCTTAAAATAACATAAGGGTTTATAGAGTGAAAACCAGTTATGCTTCTCTTTACTTTAAATCATAATCGGGATGAACAAAAGTGGATTCCATTACACTTATCAATGGAGCTTAAGAGCATAATCTTCTTATAAACTCAATATTTGTACTTAGGGATTATAATACATGCTTAAATTCTTAGAAATTCATGACAAAGCTTTATAATTAGTAATCATCTTGAAATATTTCAATAATATCAAGCAAGATAATGAAATTAAAATCACAATATGAATCTTATAAGTCAAAACATGAATATATGCAATTCTTGTTACACTTAAAACTTTCAATCTCATGGTAGTAACAATTTCATTAATATAGCAATTTGGGTATGAACCCTAACTTAAAATAAATTACTTAGATCTTAAAACCATGACTTTGGGCACAAGGAAGAAATAATAACCTTTTTCATAAACCCCACATACCTAAACTAGAAGACTTCTTGAAGAAGGCATGAAGTTGGAACTTGAATTCTTGGGGAAGAAAGCTTGAATTTCTTGTTCTTGGGAATAAAGACTTGAATTACTTATTCTTGTGAAGGGGGAGGTTTTATACATGAGTATTTTTTAGGATAATGGGAAAATAATGCCCTGTTGAGTGTTATAAATTGTGTTTTGAATGACTGGGGTTGAGGGGAAAGACCCAAATTACCCCTTGGCCCCTCAGATTAAGAATAGTGGGGGAATAACCCTCGTGGAAAAACCCCTATTCTAAGAGAATATCCCTCATGACGTGAATCCTATTCTGGGGGAATATCCCTTGTGCAATGTGCGGCTTTCGCAGACCCTTACTGTTTCTCACAAAAATGGTCATAATGTTTTGCTCGGGTATCGAATTAAGGTAAAATTGGTATCATTGGAAAGATAATTCAATTATATATAATTTGGTGGGCATTGAGCTGAAAAATTCTACACATGTAAAGAGTTCTACACATTCAAAGTTGATCCTTGTAGAATCGAATACCAAAATTTGGCCGAATAAAAAACTCTTAGCTCAATTTTGCTCTAAATGATTCCTATGAATATTTTTTATTGAATAAACACTGTTTACACGAGGATAATGATCATGACACATGTAATCCAATATAATTCATGGGATTTGAGTTTATACATGTAAGAGCGATGGTTCAAAGTCTAGCCCAAAAATATGGGGTGTTACAACCCTTCTCCTTCTCAATAAACTAGGTGGAGTTCTCCATGTCAACATATTTACCAATATAAAGAACGTTCACCTGATGATCTAGAAGTAGATATTTGTGATGTTCGGTATTGGATCTTTCAACAAAATGGCCTTGGTATCAATAAACTTCTAAATCTAGTTCTTTAAGGCAAAACATACCTCTATAAGATGCCCTTTCATCTAGAGTGGTAGGCACAAACTTGATTAAGGTTGTACCGCTTAGACTGAGTATGAATAGGTATAGTAGAAATATGTGCGATGTTGCCTACTTCTTTAAGTCTTTCATGTAGTTGGGTTATGGGTTCAGCTAGAGGGGTGTATTTTGTTTTCTTAAAATTGTCTTTAGGTTTGTGATTTTGGTGAGGAGAAGGTTGGTTAGGAATTGTACATGGGATAGGTAGGGCTTTTCAATTATAGTGTATTTGATATATGGTAGCCATTAGGAATAGTGAGGTTTGATAAGGCATTAGGGTTGTATTTTGTAAGGATATATCGAGTATGGCATTGAAGATTGTGGATAGGGTGGTGGAGGTGGATTAGGGGTTTGGTAACTTGTAACACACTTTGAAAGGTGGGATACCATCACTATTGTTGCATCCTAGCGCATATGCAAGTGTACATAGTCACCCAAGTAGTAAAGTGGGCTTTTAAAAGCCAAGTATTGATCCCATAAGGACTTGTGCTCAACAACAATCTGATTCTAGTCTTACTATGAAGATTAAATAAGTGTAAAAATAACTAATAACATTTGAGAATTGAAAACTAAAAGTAATTATAACAATGTGGTGAGATAAAGTACTTGAATAATTATGGGGAGAAACCTAGGGTTAAGGCACTACAAACAATCCTACTTTGCCATATAATCTTATTGGTTCAGTTAATTACCTTGGTTGTTGATTCACGGGGTTGATATCATGACTATGGTTTTTCGAGCATCTAATCATTTATCTAACTTAGCCCCACAAATATATCGTTGAGTGGGGGCGTGAGTACTACGTTAAACGTATTTATATTTCATCCCATATATGAACCAAGTAGGGCGAATTAGGTATATTCCTATCCTAACCACAAATATCACCTTAAATCCCTCTTCGTATAAGATCCCACTCTATATACATATCCCACATTCTAATCTATTATTCCTCCTTTTCGAGCTCAAATAGAAATATAAGTTTATCCTAAGGGTCGTGAATTCATAGAATAGTAAATGCAGGAATATATAAACAACCAAAAATTATAATAAACATAAACCAAGTAAAAAATAAGCTTAAATATTCATGTTCATGTCCTCAATCCTAGATGAGGGTGTTTAGCCACTATGGAATTACAATGAATCATAGTTAATGAATTTATCTATATAATCCAAAAGTAAACTATAGGAAAGGAGTAAAACCCTAAGATAAGCCTCCTCAAGTGTATTTTCAGACCCAAAGGTCTTCCAAGCTATGTATAATAACATAGGAGTGTCCTATTTATAATGGGAACCAAGTGCCCATTTTTAACACATGGGCGTGCCATGCTAAGGGATTGGTTGATAAGGGTATGGAATGACCTTATCATGGATGCTCACTATAATTTGAAATTTTGGTTTGTGTTTAATGGCGTATCACACCCCTAAACCAGAGATCCAAGGGCGTGGCACGCCTTTGTGCTTAGATTTTCCAAATTTCATCCAAGTAAGCTCCATCCATTAGGGGTTGAGTTCTTCTCTTTGTGGGCGGTTTTCCATCATAGTTATACCTTTTTTTGCTCATATATATCAATATTAACATATCAAGAGGATTCCTACATTATTAAACACCACGAATTAATTCTTAAACACAATAGAATCCAACAAGATAAACTAGAACAACTCGTAGCTCAAGCTAGTAACACTGATTTTCTCGTCTAAATTCTAAGTGATCATTTTCATTCCAAAATTGTTTTGAACACACTAAAAACATTATAAACAAGCACTTAAACACTTATATGCTCAATTATATGATTATCAACACATTGCGCACATGAGAATTCCTCAAAACTAGTCTAAATACATAGAGATTAGGACACTTAGGTGCATAAATCCACCTAAGATCATCGTCCCACACTTATAGCCTTGTCTGCCCTCAAAAAGCTCTTTGAATTAAGAAATATCTAAGGAATACTCCAACCTTAACACTACAAAAATCAAGACACTCAAACTAGCACTACAATGACTATACAAATAGCAAGTTCCACACCAAACATATCATATACAATTGAAATCTCATGAACACTACTTCAAAACATCCTAGCATCATGAATTGACTCAATCAAGTTGGAAAACTCATGCATATTAATCAATCAAGAAGATCATACAAGTCACCTAACTATCATCAAGCATGCGCCTTAAGTACAAAATAAAGTTACCCATATTCACTCACACAGATGCAATTTATCACAAGAACGGGTATAGAATCACATTACACTCACTCTCACAAAGACTTCTTATGTCACACAAGATAAATTATAGGCTTTACCTTAGTGTAGTACTCCACTAATATCAAAATGTAACGAATCAATATCAAATAGGACTTTAAGGGTTGTAATGTAGGCTAAGGGGACGGGTAGTAGCTATTCTGACCAGTAATACTGACGATCTTCCCTAAGAGTTTTAATACATCACAATTTACATTAGACTCTTCTCAAAACAACTAAAGTTTCACAACTTCTAACTTCTCACACTCTTTTATTATGCCCCATCTATTTAAGATAGTTCACATATAGAATAGAGGGAGTATTCTTAATCAACACATGATTTAATTTTTTCTGTTTTCATTACATTACTCCCACCTATAACACAAACTTTTCAACACCACAAGCAACTATTTTTGGATTCACTTCCACCTCTTTACTTCTTAAGTTTCAAACTTCTTAACCTTATTAATTTTTTAACAAAGCGCATAAGAGCTTTAGATCAAATTACGGTTAATCAAAGAAAGTGAATAGGCTACATATGAGGCTACCAAAGAAATAGTCTAAGTCTCAATGGGGTTAACTAAGATTATGCACCAGGGTAGATAAAAGGGGTATAAAACATAACTATCAAATAAATGTCTATATCATCTCCTAAACCCAATACTCTTTATTTTGGTTTGCAAACTCACCAAAAAAGTTGTAGTCATCACTATGCCTCAAGTATTATACAAATAACCTCACTCACAAATGTGTAATACCCCGCATGTTTCTAAGCTAGGAGACGAACTATTTTTCTTACGTATGAAACCTCCTATCCTGTGAGTAGCATTTTAGTGCATGACTTACAATGAGTATCCTAGAAATAAGATAGCTTATGATGCATTAATCATGTTCATATGAGTCACTTAAGGTAATACAAGCTAAGAGTTTTTGAATCCATCAAGTTTTGGTGTTCGATTTTGTAAGGGTCATATTTGAATGAGTATAACTCGATGTTAATGTGGTATTTCTGCATGTTTATACCCACCAATTTATATATAATCGAATTAGCTTTCCAACGATACCAATTTCACCTTAATCCAATACTCGAGCAAAAAGTTATGCTCATTTTCGTGAGAGATAGTAAGGGTATGCGATTGGTTAGGCGCCGCCCAACCAAACTTAGGCGATTGGTTAGGCGCCACCTAAGTTAGTTACAAGTGCCAAAAACACTCCGTTTTGAATTATTTTGAGGGTAATTAAGTCTTTTAACACTCCTTACACGTCCCTAAACTTAACCCTATGAAATATATAGCTTCTAAAAACATTACAACCCTATTAACATCTCAAAGCTCATTATCAAAGAGCACTATAGGAGAAAAACAACAAGGGTTTCACAATCAAGCTTGAAGATCAAATTTCAAGGAAATTCCTCCGTCAATCATCAAGAACCTCCCTTCCAAGGTATGTGTACTATTCATCCACGGATTCCTTTGGTCCGTGGAGTTCAAGAATCAATCTTTAAAATACAAAAGCTTGGTTGGTTGTGGTGATATGATCTTACCCATGTTGATGCTTATTTGTTTTGCTATATAATAGTATCGTGACTGTATATCTCATGAAAGTTATATTGTTAGTTGAAAAACATGATCTTTGGATAGATTGATAGAATGCTAGCATGAAATTCACCTATGCCTTAAAGAATGCATGCAAGGTGTTCGATAAAATGCCTAGTATGTTAGAACTTTATATTTACATGATTTCATGCTATCTAAATAACAAGTTCATGTTAGCCATACACTTCAATATGAATTTCCATGCAAATTATGTGTTGTTATTGTTGAGGTATAAGGCATGTATGATAATAGAGATATAAATTATGTACACAAAATATATCTATGCTTTTCCTATCATGTTTGAGATATTGAATAAATACATGAAGTATAATATCCCCAAATCATTAAAATATGAACTAAATATTACATGTTGCCGTTCCCTTATGCTTGAATGGTTTCCATGCCATTGCTATGAATAATATATGTCGTTGTAATGCCCATGATATTAGAATATGAGATTTATGACTTGATTATAAGCATTCCTATTCATGATAGATATTATGATGACCATGTACTTCATGAAATCCCCCACTCATGTATTATGGATTGTTATTGATGGTCGTGTACTCAAGAAGTTCAAGTTGTGTCAGTTTCCTTCCATCGAGTCCTGGAGGTACTCTTACCCAAAAAATATAACTATGTGCCTAGAGCCATGTCATGTTTTCACGATACTCTCAGTCAAGCCATGATCTATAGAATTCATTCAGTCATGTGACTCAGGAAAACTCAGAAATATCAGTAATCTCAGTAGTCCAGTAATCTCAGGTCTCAGTAACCTCAACAACCTCAGTATGCATAGTCAATCTCAGTAACTTCAGTACTCTCAACAAGTCCTCAGAACTCAGTACATTCCATCAGTCATCGGAATCCAGTAAACTTAGTTTAGCTCCGCTAAACAATACCACTAGTATCAGTCCAGTTAATCAATATCAGTTCAGCTAATCAGTTCAGTTCAGTTATTCAGTTTAGCTTAGTTATTCAGTTCAGTGTCCTTCAGATGGGAGTATAAGTTAGCACCGAGTGAACCCAAGGATGGGAACTTACCTGCCAGTTCAAGGTGTGATTCTTAGAAGTCATCCTTGTGTTCCAGAACTACGTAGCCAATGTAGGTTGAGACATCTTAACCTGTCATATTAGGGTTGATGAGGTGGCTTAACCTGTCAGTTTAAGGTTCCCACCGTTCTTATTTGAGTACCTGCCAGTATAGGGTTCTCATAGCTGTCCTTACTAGTGGAGCGGTATTGACCCCCCTCCAGTCGGGGCAGAGATTGGACCCCAGCTTAGCTATTATACCGTACTTGGGGTATGTCGATTAGATAACTACTTCCCACAGTTTTAGCATCAGTCTCAATAAAAGAACTCAGATAACTCTTCAGGATATCAGGACTGTCAGATACAATCATTCATGCTATCAGTTATCAGAACTCATGTTATTAGATATATCTGTTATCAGAATTCAGTTATCATTCATGATATGTTATCAGTAAATATAGGTCATCAGTAATCATACTCAGTATTCATGTTATCACGAGCTCAGTTTTAGGACTATTATATACGGTCAATCAAATTAGTTCTTCATAATCAAAACTATCAGAAACAATCATTCCTTTATCACTAATATAGTATCAGTCTCCAGTATTCAGTAATACAATATCAGTTCCTCACTTATTAGTGAATTACATATCAATATCAGTAAACTCAGTCATTCGGTATCTCAACATCAGTAAGCTCATGTTGTCAGTATTTAGACTTAGTAGTCAGTATCACCACGAGTTTAGTTGCAGTTACGTATGTATGTATGTATGTATGTATGTATTCTCACGTTCATAAGTCAGCATTGTTCATGCATATAAAACCCTTTGTATTTAGCCTACCTCACTTGTATACTCAGTACATTCAGTCGTACTGACACATTCGTGCTATGGTATTTTATTTGACGCCATAGGTACAGAGGCACGAGTTTCAAAGTAATAGTAGTATTATAGATTTTAGCAGTCAGTGCTCCTCTTTATTCGAGGATAATATTATTATTACTTTATTACAGTATTTCAGATTAGTTTTTTTTTCAGTTCATGGAGTTAGTTGGAGACATGTTCCTTCAATTCCTTATTCAGTTCAGTTAGAGGCTTTCAGACTAGATGTCAGATTAGATGTTCAGACTTCAGTATTTATGTTCTTTTTTGGTATTGTTATACCATGTTTTTTCGATATGTATCAGTATTGAACCTTATGGCCTTACAGTTCATGTTTCCGCATATCTTATGAGATATTATGTAGTTTACAGGTACAGATATCAGTCATGGGTTAACTTGTGGTCCTTCGGGGTCATGAGCACCATGTAGCTTTTCGGTTCAGAAAATTGGGGCGTTACAAACTTGGTATCATAGCCTAAGGTTCAACAGTGTCCTAGGAAGTCTGAAAGCTGCATCAAGTAGAGTCTTGTACATGAGCGTGTTCTGCACCATACTTATATGCAAGAGGCTATGAGATGTTTTAGGAACAATTTCCCTTCTTTCATGTCTCAAGATCGTTCTATAGCAAGTTTAACTAAGGAACCCATGTAGATTCATATCATGCACCCCTCATGTTCACTTTACCTTACTTTCAAAGTAACAAAAATAGTGAAGTCCAAAGTCCTAAAGATAGGGCTTTCTCAGACAGTCCCTACAGTCAGTTATGGAATTAGCCACAGACTTAAACAGTATTCCATTAATTCATTATTGTTCCAAGGTCGTACAGATTTTATTCATGATCATGAGAACTCATTATTGAACCCAGAAGTTTAGCAGTAGTAGAGTTGGGATATTATTATTCTATTTGATTAGATTATGTATTCATGGGGATTAGATTAGTAGGCTTGAACAGTACGAGCTAAAAACTTAAGTTTATTGACTCAAAATTAAGCATGAAGGTGTAAATATGATATTAGCAGTATATGAGGAAACAGAATCAGATGATGTGTTTAGTAAGACAGGCAGGTGTTGAACAAAATGTAGGTATGTGATGGTAGATCAAGTACCTAAGCCAGGCCCTCAGATTTCAGTAGTAGAGCCAGTATGTATAGAAAACAGTAAGGGAAGACAATTCTAGACCCATTCTCATCTCAGTGCAGAGTTTTTCACTTCAGCTATCACGAAACCAACTTAGGCATTGGATACCAACTCTATGGTCGCGAACCATGCTCATGTATCTCTTTTTCCCTAATCATGTATGAATTCAATTTCCAACATAAGGAGTCCCTTTTACTCTACAGTACGAGTCATGTTCCATGAGCACAATCTACTTTTACACACTTTCCATGGGATCATGTGCGCCTTCAGTTCCCAGTATAAGGGGTTCAGTTCCAGCTCCCTCAGTATTATGAATCATGTCCCACGAGTACAAAAACTCTATACTTAGGTCATGCAGCTCATGACTCATGTACGCATATCATGCTTTCCAGTATACTTAGCTTCCATAACTTATGCTATGCCCCTACAGATTAGATACATTTAGACTACGTCATGTATATCCTCAGTTCAGACCTTATTAGTAAATCCAAACTATTGATATTTTATTCCTCAAGTTTCAGTCATGTGTCAATTTTAGTTTGTATCTATTCATGTTTTAGGTCCTCCTGATTTACTCCTCCAGTTAGCTCTCCTTATGGAATAGTGTAGTGATGAGCAGTTGTTTAGATAAGAGAAGATTGTTGCATACTTACTTTGCACGAGGGTGTAGTTGTGAAGATAGGCTTGAATGTCATGATAAATGTGCAAGTAAACGTCTAGCAAGGGGTTGTATTTAGAAGTTGGGAAAGTACAAAGTGTAAGTGTACATTTAGATCCTTGACTTATGTTAGTCCCCAGCATGTAGCCATCAAAATCTCAGTTGCCAACTCAATTATAGTTTCAGTATCCAGCACTCAGTGATCAGTGTTTAGTCCTTGAATTCAGTACTTCAGTATCAGTCTAAAACTCAGTTACAATAATAGTTCAAAAATCAATATTCAGTAAAGGACTCAAATAGTCCTACAGAACCATGGCTTCAGTTACCAGTTACTTAGCTTCAGAATTTAGTACTTCTGTACTAGCTATAGGCTTAGCTATAATGTCATCTTCAGTTCAGTAACCAGATTTGAAACTCAGTTCAGTTCCAGACATGCTTGACCATAGCATTCAGGTTGTCAGTGTTTCAGTACCCCAGTTTATAGAATACCTCAGAGCCATGTCATACGCTTGGTATTGCATTCGCAAATAATACAGACCATGAATCCATGCTCAGATACCTTATTCTCCTCAGTTAGTCCTTATCTCCTATGCATAAAACTCAAAAATCTTAGCCAAGCTATTCAGACTAAGTACAGTTTAGCTTTGCAGATCCAGTATTCAGCTATCAGTTATTCAGTTAATCAAATAAGTTAGTATATTTATGCACTCATGTTCAGCTCAGTTCATGTATCATGTTTCAGTTTTAGATCCTAGCTATTCAGTCATGACTCAATTCCTAGGTGCCTTGCACATCGCCTTAATTCCCCTCAGTAGCTCATCCAAGTCAGTATTTTTTGAGGGATATAGTGTCCCAAGGGGGGGATACATCATACCCCCAAACTTTCATGACATAAACATGCTGCTTTATTTTTTTTTGATGAATCCAGTTTGGATAAGGGGTACTCATAAGAAAACCCTCAAGCTCCAACTTCAGTCGTATGCCATGTTTTCAAAATTCAGTTTAGATCATGATATTCAGTATATCTACCACGTCCTAGACTCAGTTATGTTCTCAAGTTTCCGATCATGCATATAGAGTAATTAATCTCCAACTTATCGGTATTTTCAATTCAAGGTAACAGTTTTCCTTAAACTTACTCGTTCTCATGTTCATATTTAAGTACAAAACTTGGTATTCAGTTCCATGCTCAGTTTTCAATTCAAACTTGATACCTTTACCATTGCATGTTCATGAGTAAGTTTAGTCATGAATTCATGCATCAGATATGCATGATCAGCTCATCAGTACTTTCAGTCATGCATTCACGTATCATGTCAGTCATATAATCATGCATCAGATATGCATTGATTCAGCTTTTCAGTTGTGCATAAGATAAACATTCTCATTTTGAGAAAACTCACTTTATTAGAATCCTCAGTCTTATATTCATGAATCAGCTTCCCATGTATCAGATATGCATGTTCAGTATGTTGTGCTCAGCTTTCAGTCATGTCAGTCATGAACCCATGTTTCACTAGTGTATATCTTGCACGCACTTCATCTTATCATCTCTCCCACCTCAGTTAATTTCCATTCGAGGATGAATGTTCCCAAGGGGGAGATATTATAATACCCCACATGTTTCTAAGCTAGGAGACGAACCATTTTTCCTACGTATGAAACTTCCTATCCTGTGAGTAGAATTTTAGTGCATGACTTACAATGAGTATCCTAGCGATAATATATCTTATGATGCATTAATCATGTTCATATGAGTCACTTAAGGTAATACAAGCTAAGAGTTTTTGAATCCATCAAGTTTTAGTGTTTGATTTTGTAAGGGTCATATTTGAACGAGTATAACTCGATGTTAATGTGTTATTTCTGCATATTTATACCAACTAATTTATAGAGAATCGAATTATCTTTCCAATGATACCAATTTCACCTTAATCCAGTACCCGAGCAAAAAGTTATGCTTATTTTCGTGAGAGACAGTAAGGGTATGCGATTGGTTAGGCGCCGCCCAACCAAACTTAGGCGATTGGTTAGGTGCCGCCTAAGTCAGTTCCAAGTGCCAAAAACACTCCGTTTTGAGTTATTTTAAGGGTAATTAAGTCTTTTAACACTCCTTACACATCCCTAAACTTAACCCTACGAAATATATAGCTTCTAAACACATTACAACCCTATTAACATCTCAAAGCTGATTATCCAAGAGCACCATAGGAGAAAAACAACTAGGGTTTCACAATCAATCTTGAAGATCAAATTTCAAGGAAATTTCTCCGTCAATCATCAAGAACCTACCTTCCAAGGTATGCGTAGTGCTCATCCACGGATCCCTTTTGTCCGTGGAGTTCAAGAATCAATCTTTAAAATACAAAAGCTTGGTTGGTTGTGGTGATATGATCATACCCATGTTGATGCTTGTTTGTTTTGCTATATAATAGTATCGTGACTGTATTTCTCATGAAAGTTATGTTGTTAGTTGAAAAACATGATCTTTGGATGGATTGATAGAATGCAAGCATGAAATCCACCTATGCCTTAAAGTATGTATGCAAGGTGTTCGATAAAATGCCTAGTATGTTAGAACTTCATATTTACATGATTTCATGATATCTAAATAACAAGTTCATGTTAGCCATACACTCCAATATGAATTTCCGTGCAAATTATGTGTTGTTATTGTTGTGGTATAAAACATGTATGATAATGCAGATATAAATTATGTACACAAAATATATCCATGCTTTTCCTATCATGTTTGAGATGTTGAATAAATACATGAAGTATAATAGCCCCAAATCATTACAATATGAACTAAATGTTACATGTTGCCGTTCCCTTATGCTTGAATGGTTTCCATGCCATTGCTATGAATAGTATATATTGTCGGAATTCCCATGATATTAGAATATAAGATTTATGACTTGATTATAAGCATTCCTATTCATGATAGATATTATGATGACCATGTACTTCATGAAATCCCCCACTCATGTATTATGGATTGTTATTGATGGTCGTGTACTCAAGAAATTCAAGTTGTGTCAGTTTCCTTTGATCGAGTCCTGGGGGTACTTGTACCCAAAAAATACAGATGTATGCCTAGATCCATGTCATGTTTTCATGATACTCTCAATCAATCCAGGATCTATAGAATTCAGTCAGTCATGTGACTCAGGAAACTCAGAAATCTCAGTAATCTCAGTAGTCCAGTAATCTTAGTAATCTCAGTGCTCAGTAACCTCAGCAACCTCAGTATTCATAGTCAATCTCAGTAACTTTAGTTCTCTCAGCCAGTCCTCAAAACTCAGTACATTCCGTCAGTCATCGGAATCCAGTAAACTTAGTTTAGCTCCGCTAAACAATACCACTAGTATCAGTCCAGTTAATCAGTATCAGTTTAGCTAATCAGTTCAGTTCAGTTATTCAGTTCAACTTAGTTATTCAGTTCAGTGTCCTTCAGATGGGAGTATAAGTTAGCACCGAGTCAACCCAAGGATGGGAACTTACCTTCCAGTTCAGGGTGTGATTCTTAGCAGTCATCCTTGTGTTCCAGAACTACGTAGCCAGCGTAGGTTGAGATATCTTAACCTGTCAGATTAGGGTTGATAAGGTGGTTTAAACTGTCAGTTTAGGATTCCCACCATTCTCATTTGAGTACCTGCCAGTATAGGGTTCTTACAGCTGTCCTTACCAGTGGCGTGGTATTGACACCCCTCCAATCGGGGCAAATATTGGACCCCAACTTAGCTATTATAGCGTATTTGGGATATTTCAGTTAGATAACTACTTCCCACAGTTTCAACATCAGTCTCAGTAAAAGAACTTAGATAGATCTTCAGGATATCAAGACTGTCAGATACAGTCATTCATGCTATCAGTTATCAGAACTCATGTTATCAGATATATCAGTTATCAAAATTTAGTTATCATTCATGATATGTTATCAGTAAATACAGGTCATCAATATTCATGCTCAGTAGTCATGTTATCACGAGCTCAGTTTCAGGACTGTTATATACAGTCAATCAAATCAGTTCTTCATAATCAGAACTATTAGAAACAATTATTCCTTTATTAGTAATATAGTATCAGTCTCCCAGTATTCAGTAATACAGTATCAGTTCCTCACTTATTAGTGAATTACATATTAATATCAGTAAACTCAGTCATTCGGTATCTCAGCATCAGTAAGCTCATGTTGCCAGTATTCATACTCAGTAGTCAGTATCACCACGAGTTTAGTTGCAGTTACGTATGTATGTATGTATGTATGTATGTATGTATTCTCACGTTCATATCAGTCAGCATTGTTCATGCATATAAAACCCTTTGCATTTAGCCTACCTCACTTGTATACTCAGTACATTCAGTCGTACTGATGCATTCGTGCTATGGTGTTTTATTTGATGCCATAGGTATAGAGGCACGAGTTTCAGAGCAGCAGTAGCATTGCAGATTTCAGCAGTCAGTGCTCCTCTTCATTTGAGGACAATATTATTATTACTTTATTATAGTGTTTTAGATTAGTTTTTTTTTTCAGTTCATGGAGTTAGTTGGAGACATGTTCCTTCAACTCCTTATTCAGTTAAGTTAGAGGATTTTGGACTAGATGTCAGATTAGATGTTCAGATTTCAGTATTTATGTTCTTTTTTGGTATTGTTATACCATGTTTTTTCAGATATGTATCAGTATTGAACCTTATGGCCTTACAGTTCATGTTTCTGCATATTTAATGAGATATTATGCAGTTTACAGGTACAGATATCAGTCATGGGTTAGCTTTTGGTCCTTCGGGGTCATGAGCACCGTGTAGCATTTCGATTCAGAAAATTGGGGCGTTACAATATGGCACATACTCAAACTAAGTAGGATTATTACTAACTCTAACTAAGCAATAATATAAATTCAAAATTAAGCCAACAATGCACAAGAGTCATAAACATGAGCCTAGGTGTCTCAAAAGTAGTCATTCAACACACTCAACATGCTTTCAAATTCAAAACCGCTTGCATCATGTATTCATACATAGAAACTAACAAGAATGTCTCACTTATTCCTAATACAAAAATTTAAAATTTACTCATAAAAATAAAAAGAGATACTTGGTTCAAAGGGCACTCCTCTGAAAAGAACCTAAAGGGTGAGTGAAGTGTGAACCTACCAGAGTAAAACCAACTAAACAAACAATCAAATATAACATATTTTTGTCATTTTTTTTAAATTTACTCAAAAACAAGAAACAACTAAAAATTAAAATCCTATACCAGCACTTCACCCTAAACCATGGGAAGATTCCCCACCCCATACTTAAAAACATACTTTGTCCCTAAAGTATAATTCAAAATCAAGGATATAAATACTCCCTAATACCTATAGGCCTAGCTAGCATCATCTTTATTATTAATGAGGCCTGGTGTATCCCATACCCTTTCTTTGCCATATTTCTTAGCTTGGGTTTCTGGTACTCAAACATCCCATCAATATGTGAGTCAACAAAAACAAAAACTATATGAAATAAAACTAAAATACAAAATTAAAATACCTATCGTAACTTGGGTTACCTTCTGACCAGCGCCTGATTTAGTGTCGTGGCATGATCCGCATCACTACTTTAGTTGTATTTCTTTGTCCTCTTTATCCTACTTGAAATCCATCTTCTCACTCTTTTCTGACCTCTTGAGTGTGCACTCTCAAGGTCTACATTTTTCTCAACAATAGCCTTGTCAAGTTCTTTCTCAGGTTTCACAACTTTGGTCTTAATTGGTGTCTTGGGAAACTCTATGAAATGATTGAAAAAGGTCCTTTGTAGTGAGTTCTCCCCCATCCCACACTTATCCACTTACATGGTTGTAATTATTACCATATATTTATAGTGTGAAGGTCGATTGAGTGGTTCATATACTTTGAAGACCACCTCTTCATCATCCAATCTCATTTTTAGAGTGCCTTCTATAACATTAATCAGTGCTCCTCTCATCGCCAGGAATGGATGTCCCAATATGATAATACCCTATCATCTATATAATAATAAAGAACAATAAAGTCAGCAGGAATAATGAACTTACCAACCTTAATGAGTACATCTTCAAAGATTTCTTTGGGATGAACTCCCATTCTATTCACTATTTGGAGAACCACAGAGCATGGTCTCAACTTCTCCAAACCAAGAGTACTAAAAACATAAAGGGGAATCAAGTTTATACTTTCCCCTAAGTCACTCAAGGAGTGGACCACATCATTATCACCAATTTGTATGGGAAGGGTGAAACTCCCTGGGTCCTTCATCTTCTTTAGCATCTTCCTCATCACAATCGAACTGCACGCCTAAGTAAGTATCACTGTCTTAATATCAATCAACTTTATTTTATTGGTCACCACATCCTTTAAGTACTTGGAATACTTAGGCATACCATACAAAACATCTAATAATGGGAGGTTAATGTGAAGTTCTTTGAACGTGTCAAAGAACTTCTTGAAAAAGGCATCCTACTTTTCCCTTTTAAGACTTTAAGGGAATGGTGTGATGGTCTTTCTTGAACCCGTTTAGCTTTCTTAGCTTTTGGGTACTCAGAATTCCCTAAAATCTTAGCATCTTTGGCTGCAACTCGTTTCTCTTTTTTTCGATTATGGGACCAACTCTGCCTGTGCCTCTTGATTTTTCTTGGAAGGTATATCAATAAGATCTCTACCACTTATCAAGGTGATTGTCATTACCTACTTTGGATTCTCTATATCACTAGGCAAGGTCCCTTGAGGTTTGGTAGTTTGCACTGATCTAGTTGCCCCAACTCTGTCTCTAGATTTTTCTAGGTAAGTTGTTGATTTTAATTTCTGCAACCATATGTTCTTGATTGGCTAGGATTTTTTTTAAAGTTTCTTTAATATTACTAGCATGTATATTTTGTTGCTACTGAAACTGCTGAGTCTGAACTTGATGATTGCCCCATGAATAGTTGGGTTGACTCTGCCACTTATGGTTGTAGGCATTACCATAATTTCCCTTTTGTGTATTGCCCATAAAATTACCTACTCTAACTTTGCTCTACATAAGTCTACAGAGTGGCCATTAAGACCACAGATCTCATACTATGATGGGGTATGTTGAACTATATTTACTTGAGCCTGAGGTTGGTTCACACTCAACTTATTTAATTTTGTCATCATCTAATTTTGTAAGGCTGATAGTTGAGCGGCCCAAGCTATGACACTATCTACTTCAATCATCCCGATAGGATTTTTCACTGCACTTCTGGATATATCACAATGCCAATTAGGATTATCTTATGCAATTTGATTCAGGAGAGTATAAAGCTTATCATATGTTTTCTCTAAAGCTTGACCACCGACAACTAAATCTAACCAAATTTTTGTGTTATGATCATGAGTTTTAACAAAAGTGAGAGTCAATACTTCATTGGTCTATTGGTGATATGGGCAATCCCTGAGAAAAGATTTGAACCTCTCCCAAGCATGATACAAGTTCTCATCTATATTTTGTTTAAAGCTCAAAATTTCACCACGTAACCTCGTAGTCTTTCCATATAGAAAGAATCAGATGAGGAATTTCTTTACCAAACTGTCCTATGTAGTATGGAGTTTGAAGGTTATGCCTTCAACCATTTCTTCTTCCCTCAAAAGTAATATGGGGAAGAGTGTGAGACTCACATAGTCTGTGGAGATTGCAGTAGGAATGAAAGTGTTACTGATCTTTGAGAAATTTTGTAAATGGATCTGTGGATCCTCATGTGACTAACTAGTGAATTGCCCACTATTGTGCAGTAACTAGACCATGTTCTGTTTAAGCTCAAATCTACCTTCAAGTTTCGATCTGCAAATGACAAAGCTAACATTAGTTTCTAGTGGGATTACCACTTCGAGTACCATTCTACAACCTGGTAGTTCTTTAGCCATTGGTGCAGGAATAACTTTCTCTTGTTGAATCTGAGGTACCCTATAGAGAAGGACTACTTCTCTTCTCAACTAATATAACTGTCGCTTAGTTTCATGAGATAGGTCAACCAAATTCCTGTCCTTTGCCAGCATACTGAAGTTTTAAACATGTGCCTACAAACTCAGAAGCAAAGATCAGTGTTAGTACTTATTAAATAAAATAGAAAAACTAAAACTAAGATAGTTGCAAATTTTCAAATCCCCAACAATGGCGACAAAAACTTGTTGCATCTTAGTGTATACGCAAGTGTACGTGGTCACCCAAGTAGTAAAGTTGCCTTTTAAAAACCAAGTACAGGGACTTGTGCTATTCCAATTCTAGTCTTACTATAAAGATTAAACAAGAGCAAAAACAACCAATAACATTTGAGAATTGAAAACTAAAAGTAACTTTAACAATATGGTGAGATAAATTACTTGAACAATAATGGGGAGAAACCTATGGTTAAGTAACTACGAATAATCCCATCTAGCCAAATAATCTCTTCAATTCAATTAATTACCTTTATTGTTGATTTACGTGGTTGATATCATGACTATGGTATTCCGAGCCCCTAATCGTCTATCTAACTTAGCCCCACAACAACATCATTGAGCGGGGATGTGTGTACTAAGTTAAATGCATTTATATTTTATCCCGTATAGAAACCAAGTGGGGAGAATTAGGTATATTTCTATCCTAACCACAAATCTTTCCTCCAATCCCTCTCCGTATAAGATCCCACTCGATATATCCCACGATCTAATTTATTGTTCCTCTTTTTGGGCTAACAATAAGAATATAATTTTATCCTACGGGTCACAAATCCTTAGAATAGTAAATACAAGGATATATGAACAACCAAAAATGATAATAAACATAAACCAACTTGAAAATAAGCTTAAGTATTCATGTTCATGGCCTCAACCCTAGATAAGGGTGTTTAGCCACGTATGGAATTACAATGAATCATAGTTAATGAATTCATGTATATAATCAAAAAGTAAACTAAAGGATTAAAACCATAATAGAAGCCTCTTCAAGTGTATTCCCATCCCCAAATGTCATCCAATCTATGTACAATAACATAGAAGTGTTTTATTTATAATGGGAGCCAAGTGCCTATTTTTTACACATGGTCGTGCCACACTAAAGAATTGGAGCGATAAGGGTATGGCACGCCCTTATCTTGGATGCTCACTGGAAATTGACATTCTAGTTTGTAACTAAGGGCGTGTCCTTCAATTAACGCAGGGATCCAAGGGCATGCCCTTGTGCTCAGATTTTCCAGATTTCATCCAAGTAAGCTCCATCCATTTGGTGTTGAGTTCCTCACTTCGTGGGTGCTTTTCCATCACTGTTAGACCTTATTTTTCTGTTGAATATCAATATTAACATGTAACAAGGTTTCCTAAATCATCACACACCATGAATCAATGCTTAAACACAATAGAATACAACAAGATAAACTAGAGCAACATGTACCTCAAGCTAGTAGCACTAGTTTTTTCATCTAAACTATAAGTGATCATTTTCATTCCAAAATTGTTTTGAACACATAATAAATATTATAAACAAGTGATTTAACACTTATATTATAAATTATATGATTATCAATATATTATGCTCATGAGAAGTCCTTAAAACTAGGTTAAATACATAGAGATTAGGACACTTGGTGCATAAATCCACATAAGATCAATAATACCCACCTCTTTATTCTTTGTATCCTTCAACTGCTCTTTCAATTCTCTGAGTTCTGCTGGTTCCATTCTATATGGCGGAATAGATATAGGTTGAGTATCTGGAAGAAGATCAATGCCGAAGTCTATTTCCCTTTCGGGAGGAATTCCTGGAAGATCTTCAGGAAAGACATCTGAATATTCATTCACTACTGAGACTGATTTAAGACTGGGAGTTTCGGAACTAGTGTCCTTAACTCAAACAGGGTGATAGACACATCCTTTAGATATCATTTTCCATGCCTCAAGGTAGGAAGCAAGCTGACCTCTGAAAGCGGATACACTACCCTTCCACTCTAGGACGGGTTCATTCGGAAAATGAAACTAAACTATTCTATTTCTGCAGTCAACTATGGCATAGTAGGAATGAAGCTAATCCATGTTGAGAATGATATAAAAATCAGTCCTCTCTAATTCGACTAAATCTGCTGAAGTGACTTTCTAAAATATCATAATCGGGCAGTTCCTGTATACCCACTGAGCTATGATGGTTTTACCCACTGGGGTAGAAACTGAAAAGGGCTCTGCTAGAATTTCGAGTCTGACTTCAAAATCAACTGCTATATAGAGAGTAACAAAAGACAAAGAATCTCTTGGATCTAGAAAAGCGTAAACATGAACATGAAAGATCTATAACGTACCAGTAACTATATCAGTAGAATTTTCCTGATCTTAATGGGACTGGAAAGCATAAAATCTATTTGGGCTTTGCCCACTAGTAGCGCTGGAGGTGGCACCCTGCTGGTTTGGGCGACCGAACTGAGCTGAGGAACGGTTCTACTGACCCTGATAACCTGACTGGGGACAATCTATGAATCTGTGTCCTGTCTTGTCACATCATAAACAGACATCGCTACTAGCTCTGCAAGCACCCTTGTGGTTCATACCACAAGTCTGACAAAGGGGATTAGTTTGGGCATTGCTGACACTGCCCTGAGACTTTGAGACTGGCTCCCTATCTCTGTTACCATCCCTGAACTTCAAAGATGGAGTACTAGCTGAAGAAGGAGCTGGAACTGCTGACTTAGGATAAAATTGAGAACGGTTTCCTCCTTCTGATTTGGGCTGAGCAAAGTTGAAACTACTTGTCCTTGCTCTCTCATTCTGCTTCTCCCTTATCTTAATCTTTTGGTCCTCGATATACTGAGTATGAGTCATAAGCCTGGCTATGTTCATGTCACTATTCAACATTGCGGACCTGCACTCATTGACCATACTATCATTCACCCTAGAAACAAACTTACTCATCTTAGCCCTGCTATCTGCAACCACATGAGGAGCATATCTGGCTAATTGAGTAAATTTAAGAGAATACTCTTTCACCGTCATATTGCCTTGCCTGAGGTTGATAAATTCTAACACTTTAGCTTAGATCTAGGGGAAAGAACCTCTCTAAGAATGTGGTGACAAACTCCTCCCACTCAATAGGCCCTGTATTATTTTGCCCTTCTGACTTCCACTACTTGTACCAAGTGTGAGAAATATCCTATAACTGATATGCAGCTAGCTCAGGACTCTCAACAGCTGACACCCCCATAACGTCAGTAACCTTCTAAACCTGATCGATGAATTCCCGAGGGTCCTCATCTGAATTAGACCCAAGAAAAGATGGATGATTTATTCGGGTAAAGTCCCAAATCCTGGCTGCAGCTAAATTGGCCACTGGGTTGGATGGAACGACAGCTGGTCGTTCATTCTGAGCAGTAACTGACTGGACAAGAGTAGTGAATGCAGCTCTGAACTCTGCATGAGAAACATGTTCGCCCAAAGGTGCTTCGGGCTGAGGGGGTGACTGATTCCCATTTCTTCTTTTTGGAGGCATACTCTATAGTAGAAAGAGAGAAATGGATTAGACTGAGAGATTGACTTGAGACTATGCTTACTGGCACGACATGAATACTGAAAGAAGGGAAACTGTTCCTAAAATATCTTATAGCCTCCTGCACATAAATGTGGCGCGCAACACATCCATGTACAAGACTCTACTAGATATGACTTTCAGACTTCCTAGGACACTATTGAACATTAGGTTCTGATACCAAGTTTGTAACAACCCAAATTTGGTACCCAAAATGCTACAAGGTGCTCATGACCCCAAAGAACCATAAACTAACCCATGACTGATATCTGTACCTGTATACTGCATAATATACTGTATAATGCGGAAACATAAACTCAAAGGCCATAAGGTTCAACACTGAGATATAATATCTGATAAAAATATAACATCTGGGTGGGGTATGAAATACCCAAAACAACTGAAATAAACTATGTGAAACATACTGTAGTCTGAAAAGCCTCTAAATCATGACTAAACTGTCTGAATAAAGAGTTGATGGGACATGTCCCCAACTAACTCCAACTAATAAATAAACTAATGAGGTAATAAAGTAATGATCATGCCCTCGAAAGATGAGGACTCACTGCTAACTCTGACTGCTGAGACTGGAATCTACTGAAGCTCTAGAGCTCGTCTCTGAACCTATGGTATAAGACACCATAGTACAAATACGTCAGTACTTTGAATGTACTGGTATGCATGTGAGGTAGGCTGAATGCATGGGGTTTATATGCATGAACAGTACTGACTAACTGACTAATATGAATGTGAGAATGCATGCATAAATATATAGTAACTATAACTAAAATCATGATAACATGAATTTAGTGATAACTAACATGACTGGTAACTAAGTTCTGATGACTGATATAACTGATAACATGAGTGACTGTATCTGACAGTACAAAATCTAATGGAACTAGCTGAGTTTCATACTGTTCTGAGTTGACTGTATCTGACAGTCCTGAATTCTGTAGAACTATCTGAGTTCTATTACTGAGACTGAATGACTGTATCTGACAGTCCGGATTTCTATAGCTGAAACTATGGGAAGTAGTTATCTAATCGACATACCCTAAATAATGTATTATAGCTGAGTTAGGGCCCAATCTATAACCTCAATTGGAAGGGTGTCAATACTGTGCCACCGATAAGGATAAGCTGTGAGTGACCCTCATATGACAGTGTCTCCAAAAGGGAACAATGGGTCCCTCATCTGACAGTGCTTATCCACCTCATCAACCCTCATCTGACAGTGTTGATGTCTCAACCTATGCTGGCTACATAGTTCTGGAATGCAAGGATGACTTTTAAGAATCACACCCTCATCTGACAGTGTGCGTTCCCATCCTTGGGTTCACTCGGTGCTAATTTCTACTTCCATTTGAATAGACACTATACATGAATTACTGAACTGAACTGAACTGAGTTAACTGAGTTCCATTGAATGACAGAATATTACTGAGATTCTGTATTACTGAGCTTTCTCAGATTACTGGGATTTCTAAGATTTACTGAGTTTTCCTTAGTCACATGACTAACTAATTTCTACTGAACATGGCTTGACTGAGGATATCGTGAAAACATGACACTGTCTCTAAGCACACAACTAAATTGTTGGGTACAAATACCCCCAGGACTCGATGGAAAGAAACTGACTAAGCATAACTTTCTTGAATACATGACCAACATCACAATCTATAATTCATTTATTGAGGCATTTCATCAAACATGTTATATGCATAAACTTGTACATACATGAGGATTGCATAATATCATATTAGTTGGGCACTTTTTCTTCACATAGGCATTTAATCAAACACATGGTAAGCATAGTATATGCAGACAACATTATACAACAATTAAACATCATGATTCAACTCTAATTTCATCATCCAAGGGTTTAATCATAGGTTCACATGAATCTACACCTATACTAATCAATTCCACATAAAATTGATCACCTAACATGGGTTAAAATTTAATTGGTCATTATCAACATGAACAAAAGCAAATCCAACATAAAATTGATAAAGAAATCCATACACTTGAACTTTGAAAAGAGATTCTTGGGCTTCATGGATGAAAGGAGTTCATGAATGAACACTATGCATACTTGGTAGTGAGTTTCTTGAAGTTCTTAAACTTGAAGAATTTGAATCTCTTAGTTCTTGAAGAAGATTTGGATTTTGTTTCTTAAGGATTGCTCTTAGGGAGAAAACCCTAATTTTGATATTGTGGAAGAATAATGAAATTATGAGCCTTGGTCGGATATTACTAGGTATATAAACAAGTGGTAAAAGACCAAAAAGACCCTTTAAAAATGGCTTAAAAATTTTCATTGAATGGAACCTACGACGGCTCGTGCGACGGTCCATCGCTGGATCGACAGTCCGTCATTTCGACCGTCGTAGGTGGACCAGGATAGGGACTCACTGCCTAAGTATCGATGGCTTGGGCGACAGTCCATCAAAAGTTTGGTGGTCTGTCAACCTGTCCATCGCACCTTATCTAGAAGGTTGCCGCACTGCCTTGGCTGCGACGATCAAGGAGACGGTCCGTCGCTAGGTCGACGGTTCGTCAACCTGGCCGTCGCACCTGGGCGATTCTGACAGCTTTGAGTAAAATATCCATAACTTTTCACTCTGATACTGGATTTAGATGAAATTGGTATCATTGGAAAGCTAATTCAATTTTCCACATGATAAAAATTAAAAATCTTAAAAATTGCACGTGTACAAAAATGGATTCATCTTTCAAAGAAAGCTTCTAAAATTCTTTAGACAATTTCAAGTTAGGAAAAAGTATGGGGTATTACACCCTTACTTTCCACAAGTTGCTTCAGTCTCTCAACCATAGATTGCATCACAAGGTCTTTTTTTAAAGGATTAGATGTATATTAGGCGTAAGTGTATGGGGTTGTTTTGACATATATGGGGTTCAAAGTATGGTTGTTAGATGTATGGTTGTAGGATACATTTTGGATGGTTTGAGAGGTATATACAGGGTTTGGAAAATTTTCTGGACATAGGTGAGTTGAGTATTTAGGATTTTGAATGTGTTGGGTAGAAACATATGTTGGGTTAGAAGGATTTTGGATATTTTGAGTGTGATTTGGAAAATCTTGGGGTTGAGACGATGGCAGTTTGTGGCATTTGTTGTTAAAGAGGGGTGTTAAGGGTAAGAGAGATATTGGCCAAGTTGCGCACCTACGCCAACTCCATTTGGATCCGATTTCCATTCTAAGAATAACTTCACTCTACCTAATGACACTTTCTCCTTCTATACTAACACCATCTTTGCCTATAGTGCTGTGATGATATCTCATTTTTTCTATACCTTTATGACTTAAATTTGCAGGAAGATAAGGAGGAGGAGGAGCCCCATTCGACCGTGTGTTAGGCTAGAATTACAGATTAACCTTTGGAAAAGGAAAAAACAATAAGAAAAATAATAAAATAAAAAATTAGTATGTTAGTGGCATAAGAGAGTAATAAAGATAGCACACAATAAGCACATTGGTAACGTTTTCTATTTTGGGAGCTTTTTTTGAGCCAAAGGTAGGCCTAGCGTTGTTTGTGAGATAAATATTCCATAAAATAATATCATTTGCTAATAAAATGAAGCCCAAAAGATTAAAGATTCATTAAACTAAATTGTCTCGAAAGTAAAAAATACAAGAAAACAATAAAGAAAAATAAACTAAATTCTACAAATGTCTTCTTCTTTGTCTTCTTTCTTGTAGGCCTCTAGATCTTTGTCAAAGCAATGGCTGTTGGTCAGGAGATACGATAACGGTTATGTTCCTCTCAAAATTCTTATCCCAAGACACTCTCTACTAGGGGTGGGCATATTTTGGTTCAAACTGAAAAAACAAATCAAAATTTAATTTTGGTTGCAGTTTTTCGGATCGATTTTGGTTCCAATTTTTAGAAATTCAGTTAAACGATTCGATTTTTAATTTTTCCAAAAAAAATTTGATTAAACCAAAATATTAAAATTATATAAATAATATATATATATACATATTATATATAAATTATATATATATAATTATATATATTTAGTATAAATAATATTTTTTTATTATTTCATCTTATTTAATCCATGTTGAGTAATTTATATTTGAGAATGAAAAATAAGTTTAAAAAAAAATATTTTTTCTAAAAAAATCACCAATTTTAAATGCCCAGTCATGACAAAGAAAGACTCACTACTTTAATCTCCAAAATCAAAATAAAATCCAAAATAACCTAATCGAATTTGAAGAAACCAAACCAAACCAAATTTATTTTCGCTTGATTACGGTTATTATTATTGTCAATCTAAAAATTTAAGAAATGAACCGATTTTAAACAACAAAACCGAACAAATCGAATGTCCACCCCTACTATCTACTTTGTTGGTTAAACTCCTCACGTAGCTCTTGCACCTGTTCTTCTACACTCAAAACGTGTTGCCTTCAGAACTCTAACTCTTTACCCATTTCTGCTATCTCTTACACATTATCATTATGTAATTGGTGATGGCGTATATCATATTCCAAAGTAATTTTCTTAAACTTGCGGTACAGGACTTATGCATCCGCTTCTTTGTCACTAACATGTTTGCCCCTTTTGACACTCAGAGTCACATTATTCTTCAAGTTAGCATACAACCATTTGATAGAGCCTGCCATATAACCTACTTGATACCTATCTGATTCAATACACTTCTTGTCTAGGATTCTTTCCCTAAATCTTGGCAGTATCAATAGCATATGGAATTCCATTATCTTGATAATCCACTCGATGTGCACCCATGTTGGTTAACCTTGGTATTACTTGTATCCTTCTCGCTTGCCTCATCACCCTCGCAGGAGCATATGGTTTAAGGTCTTGAAGTCCCATAAAAATAAAGTAGACCCAGTGCTAATTGTATATCACAAAGTTTGTACTAGGAAACCACTCAAACATCCATTGAAAGAATCTTCAGTCAAGGCACTCAACAATTGTCCCCACTTTTCTACCTTATTTGATCATTTGATTCTTTGAACCCCCATAGTAACTCAAAATTGATGTGTGACAATATTGTCAGCCTCAGTTAGTGTACGCATTCTTTACGAACCGTAAACCTTTTGAAGGTGCTTGATCAATCATAATTGCAGCAGTAAATTACACCCTTCAAATTGTTTGGCCCTATTCTTACAACAATCAAGAGCTCGATAGATGTAGGCTAAGATCATAGGTACAATCGTGCAAGGACCTTTATCAATCCTATCAAGCAAACATCAACCATTGTAATCAAACAAGTATGTGCGATCTCTTCTTCTCCATTTGGAAAGACAACCATACCCAAGAAGTAGACAATAAATGCAAAAGTCCTCTTACTTCCCATGACTTAGGATAGGGACTCTCTACTTCATATGTTCGTTGAACATGATCATGTTCAAATATTTCAACCAAATATCTGATGATAGGCGAATTTATGCGCCTATATCAATATATTTTGCCCATATTTTAGCCTAGTTTTGAGAACAAATTATATATTTCATGCACTTTTAGTCCTTTTTCCTGTAAATGAGCTAACGAACATGATTAGTAAAGTTTCAGGTATAAATGATGCATAATTCAGCATTTTATGGCTTACTTGATGCTAAAGAAAGCTCACGAAGGAAGGAAAGGGAGTTTGGACGCCTAAAGGACCAAAAGTGATGCATGGAGAATCTGTCCCGGGCTAAAACAATATTTCTGAAGACTTTGGGGACTTGCAGTAACTTAGTTGGATTTGGACAATGATACATTAACCTAGTACAATTGGGTTATGTATTTCATTAGTTTATTTGGATTATGATAATGTTACATTAACCTAGTACAATTGGGTTAAGTATTTCATTAGCTTAGTAGGATTTGGTTAAGCATTTCATTAGCTTAGTAGGAGTAGGATATGGGTATTATAAATACCCTATCATGCTAGAGATTTATAAAGGGGACATTCATCATTCAACAATTAATTTTCTTCCATCCCTCTCATCTTCCACTACAAACACTTCTAATCTACTCTTCTATTCTTAAACTCCACAACAAGAGAATCGTTACTTGCTAAGGAATCACGTCTCACGCCTATCACTTGATCTACACGCCATTACTCAATATCGTGATATAATAACAATGTCAATCGTGATTTCCTTCGCATTCATGGGTAACTAAACTTCTCTGTTGGGGTTATGGAAGCCGAATGAGTTACTATCTATTGTTGTGAGTTTGTGAGTTCGAGGCACGTATATTGCTTATATCATTATTCTCTTCATCTTAATCTACATTCTTTGCAGTTGCAAACGCAAGAATACGCCAGTCTAACATTTAACTTGTTCGAGAGAAAAGTTATTTGTCTGGAAAAGAGATAATGTCAAGGTAGTAGGACACCCTTTCCTATTAAAAAGCTAGTGCCGTAACTGGACTAACCTCTTGGAGAATTCGTACCGTTAGACACGCTTTAAGCTCGAGAGAGTTAAAGTGAAATAGTCCTTGTTTAGGTCGAGAGACGCTTGGATTTACCATCGACTACAATCCTCTATAAGCAATTGCATGTCAGAATTCTACACACTCATAGCCAATAGAGACGTATACCTCAGAAGGTGGACATAACACCAACACTTCAATTCTCATTGTTTACAACCAACGTAACAATCTCTCTCTTTTTACTTTATTATTTTCAGCTTTTGTTTACATTACTTGCAAAACAAGAATCCCCCCTTCTTACGAGACTTGCACCAAAAGTTTAGTAATTTTACTTACTTGTTGGCGAAGCTATTCCCTGTGGGATCGACACCCAACCCAGGTTGGGTTCTATATTTGCTAATGACCGCTTTACACTCAAACGAGAGCTGTAGATTGAGCGTTATCAAAAATTGGCGCCGCTGCCGGGGAATACAAGTGTCAATTAAGTTCGTAATAATTACTAGACCCTTTGGTCAAAGATTCTCGTACTTTTACTTTTAGTTTTTGTTTTTGTCTACTGCAGGTTTTTATTTTAGTGCATGCCCCATACTCGAAGTACTGGTCAAACGTTATTACCAATCAATCCTGAACCACAACGCATTGGTAGAATGGAAGCACAAGCTGAAATTGCAAGGATGGCTGCTCAACAGGAACAAGCAATATTGGATGCCCTTGCCGCAGCCCAGGTTCAACAGCAGAACATTGATAACCCTGCACGAGCACCAAATCCTGACGATGAGGATCTAAGTGATGACGAGCTACTAAACCCTAGGCATGCCGCTGAGATCGCAACACCTGCCAACAGAAGAGATCGTCAAGCTAGGTTTAGGCCTGAACGCCAAGCTATGCAGCCAGCTTTCGACGATGATGATGATGATCTTGATGGTGCCGGAGCCACTGGAGCTATAATTCCACCACCATTAGCGCCCGGAGCCAAGTTCAACATCACAAGCACCATGATTCAGTTATTGCAACTCAAGGGATTGTTTGGTGGACTAGCAGGCGATGATCCGAATATGTATCTCATCAACTTTATTTCTACATACAAGTCTTTTGACAATCCTGGTGTTGGTCAGAATGCAATTCGATTACGTCTATTTCTATTGTCTCTGTCTGGGGAGGCAACACTATGGTTGAATGGGCTGACTCCTGATTCTATTACAAATTGGAGGCAATTGAGAGACGCTTTCCTAGAAAGATTCTTTCCGCCATCTAAAAGAGCACAATTGAGAGATGAAATCAGCAACTTTCGTCAGCTTCCCACTGAAGCTCTTCATGAAACATGGGAGAGGTTCAAGACAAAGCTAGCGAGGTGTACAAACCATCACATGACTAATGTTCACCTCATGGAGATATTGTATAGAGCCTTGAATTCAATAACTAAGCCAGTGGTGGACAACGCAGCTGGAGGATATTTTATGGACCTTACCTTTGGTCAAGCAAGCAATATGTTAGATCGCATGACGAAACAAAGTAGAGCTTGGCATACCAGGGATTCTGAGGTAGCAAGCCCCACTTTATCTATAGGCATGACTGCAGACCAAAGAAGAAGACAAGAAGAACGTGATCAAGATATGGCGCACATGAAAACACAGATGGATCTTCTTACAAAGCATTTATTATCAAGGAAGACCGAAAAAGTGAAAGCTGTGGCGCTAAAAGGAAGAGACGAATCTGATTCGGAAGAAGAGGCCAACTACTTGAACAATCAGGGGGGTTTCCGAGGGAATACCCAAGGAAACCAAGGTCGGAACTACTATGAGAAATCTAGAAACAAGGACCAAGGTAGTTGGAAGAACAAGAATGACAATAGTGGTTTGTATGTTCCCCCTGGAAGACGTGACGCCACCACATCTAGTTCTGGAAGTATGGAAGACATGATGGCTAAACTACTGAAAGGAGTGGAAGCAACTAGCGCGGGAGTAACGGAGGTAATAAATGACTTGTCCTCTATGAAACAATTAGTTGATTCACATTTCACTTCAATCAAGCAAATAGAGCAGCAACTGAGCCAACTTTCAGCAGCACTCAATCAAAGAAAGGCTGGCACTCTACCTAGAAACACTGCGCAAAATCCAAGGAACGACGGATCATGCATGGCTATTACTACCAGGAGTGGTAAGGTGCTGGAAAATTCATCCCAAAGCAAGCAAGTGGCTAAAAATAAGGAAGATGATGACGCCATAGAAGCTGACCAAGACGTCCATGACGTCACCCCTAGTAGGTTGCAGCCTGAAACTACCAAAATTCGGAAGAAAGAGGAGAAGAAATCTGTGGAGAAAACAATTCCATATCCACCACCACCTTTTCCTCAAAGATTGAAGAAGAAGACGGATGATACAAGGTTCAGCAAATTCATGACGATGTTAAAGCAGCTGACTATTAATGTTCCGTTGGTCGAGGCGCTGGAACAAATGCCTGGGTATGCTAAATTCATGAAGGACCTGTTGACAAAGAAGCGGGCAGTAAGCTATGAGCCGGAAGATAATATTCATCATTGCAGTGCAATTGCCACAAGGTCCTTGGTACAGAAGAAGGCAGACCCTGGTGCTTTCACTATTCCTTGCACAGTTGGATCTATGAATTTTGCTAAGGCATTGTGCGATTTGGGAGCTAGCATCAATTTGATGCCACTATCTGTCTACAGAAAGTTGGGGTTGGGCGACCCTACACCAACCAATATGCGGCTCGTGATGGCAGATAGGTCGGTAAAATGACCTGTTGGTATCCTAAATGATGTGTTGGTGAAGGTTTCCACCTTCATCTTTCCTGCAGACTTTGTGATTTTGGATTGTGAGGTGTATTCTGACGTTCCCATAATCTTGGGATGCCCCTTCCTCGCAACTGGAAGTGTGCTTATTGACATGAAAGATAATGAGCTTTTGTTTTGAATTAATGACGAAGTGGTCCGCTTTGATATATGCAAAGCCATGAAGCAGCCCAGCGATATGAATGAGTTATCTGTAGCTGATGTTCATCATGAGGATATGAAAGCATTATCTATAGAGAAACAACCTACTGTTGAGCCATTGTCTGCTGCGCCACTGAAAGTTGAGCATGAGGATAATGAAGATTATGAAGAACTTATGGGTGCTCTAACAGAAATAGAGTCTTATACTCCTAAGCAACCGGATTGTGATCTCAAGAATCAACCAATAGCGAAGACTTCCATTGACGAGACACCAACACTAGAATCGCAAGAGCTCCCCGATTATCTATGGTATGTGTTCTTGGAAAGTAGAAATATACTTCCGGAGAGTGCAAATAATTTAAGTGAACAGCACGTAGAAGCTCTCATCTCTGCTCTGAAGAGATACAAGAGAGCTATGGGTTGGACTATTGATGATATAATTGGTGACTCTCCGGGGAAATGTATGAGCCATCTCGAAAAAGATCGCATGCCCACAGGTAAGCCTCATTGTCGTCTAAATCCTTTTAGAAAACGATCCACCATTTACCTCGACGAAGTCTGAGTACTCGAGGTAACCATGTCGTGCCACGACGATAAATAAGGCGCTAGATGGGAGGCAACCCATCGTTTATCGTTTTTCATTTATCGTTTATCGTTTTCTTTCATTCTAGTACTTGATTTGTTTTTAATTAATGAAAATCCAAAAATAAGAGTCGTGCCACGACCAAAACTAAGGCGCTTGGTGGGAGGAAACCCATCGTACTAATCGTTTTTATTGTTTTGAGCAAATATAGGTGCAAGAGGTATTCAATGAGGAGATTGGTTTCAAATGACGATTTGGATGTATTGAATGGTAAAGGTGGTAAGTTAGGCATAAGGATGCATAAGGCTACGGATTGAGAATTACTCATGCCAAAATAGGCATTAAGGAAGGCTAGGCCTAGGTAAAACTAGGCCACGAACATTGCAAAACCTATCCTATAGCCTAAGGCCTCGGAATCTAGTATGCTATACACTATGCGCCGCCCATTCTTAAGTGTGCTATACACTATGCGCCGCCTATGCTATAGTATTAGGTCTCAGTATCTCAAATGCTATACACTATGCGCCGCATATGTCCCTAAATGCCATAGACAATGCGCCGCATAGTGTATAGCATTCTTAAATAAATGCATGGCATATGCTATGGCATTCTGCTCAACTAGGCAAAGCATTAGGCACCACCTATGGTCACTTTTGGTCTCCAAATCCGATTTTAATGGGCCAAAACTCGACCCAACCTTTTCTTATAAATATGAGACTTAGTCTTGAACCAAAAACACATTGGAAACCTATCTTATGCACCACCTATAGTCTCCAAAACCTATCAAAAAGTTTCCTTTTGCTCTTTTTCATCACAAGAACATCATCCAAAGGCTTCAACCAAGTAAGTACTACTTTGTTCTTCATTTATATTTTGTAAGTACTACTTTACTACACCTATTATGAATTGCTAAATCTTGAAAAAGTATTGGTGATGTGAACGTGTTTGAATTGTTGATACAAAACCAAGTGAGTGAACATGTACGTTAGGATGCTCTTAACTTATGTCCGACTTGAATTTGATTTTGATGCATTGTTATACTACTTGCAGAATTGTTATAGTAATGAACATTGCATAATTTTGTCACTTGAATACTTACATGTTAGAATATCCCGTTCATCGGAATAAGACTTATAACTGCCTACCGACATAGGAGGTTGAGTTTATTGATAGAAACGATACCATGATGTAATCCCTATGTAGTAGTCTTGTTATACCTAACATGAAAGTATTGCAAAGGTTGCAAGAAGTGATATATCTCTGATTTTCTCGTTGGAATATAGCTCCTAAAACGCATGTCGATGAAGTCTAAGTAATCGACCACTTTCACTTCACTAATTTGTAGCAACAAACTAAGTGTGGGGTGGTACCCCTACTGCTTGTGTATAGATTGTATCCATTGGGATTGTGCTACCACTAACACTATTTCAAGTCTCAGGTACAATGGCACCCAAAGCAAGACAAGGCAAAGAAAAGGCTACCACTTCCCAAAAGAGCAAGAAAAGAGGCCGCAAGGAGCAAGGAGAACCCTCCTCGCTGCAAATACCTCGACTCACGCTTGGAATTAAGTGGGATACTTATGAGGAACTTCTAAGTATGATGAATCTGATGATGATTCCAATGCAAGGGGTATGACCCCAGACATAGAGGATGAGTCCGACTAACCAGGTTCTTCTTATTTATTTTCCACTGAGGACAGTGTACCGACTAAGTGTGGGGTGGTGGTATTGCATGCTATACTTCTCTACTCGCATCTATGTTTGTTTGCTTTTGTTTTATTTTTGTTTTTGTTGTTTTTTCTAGCTTCGCATGAAATTATTTTGATAGGCAGCATGAGATTATAACAAGAGTATGTGCTACAATTGTGACTATTGAGACGTTTAGGCTCTAGTTGTGACTTATTATGTGATATTGTGTGGTTCAATTCCTTCACTTGTTGGGTCGAGAGTCTATATTACTTCCAAGCAAGTCGACCATGTGCCTTGTGTGTGTGATATAATCGTATATTCTATGTGTGTGGCTGATGCTAGAACTTGCCTGGTATGTATGCAAAGCGAAAATAAGGAGTGTAAGTTTAGGATATGATTTAGGCATTTCTTTGGCAACCTATATTTGTTTACCTTCAGTTTTACCTACCCATGGACATCATCCTAGTTAAACTCTTTTGAGCCTTTAGCCTATTTCTTTGACAACCTTGTATGTAAGCCTTATCCATTTTGTTCAAGACCGTAATTTGATCCAAATTCCTAAGTGCTTTAAAGTTAAAAAGTCATGTGACAACATAATAGGAAAATGGGTAAGTATGATGCTTTAAATTGTAAGGGTTCTTGAATGTGTTATGAAAAAGAAAGTGCTATCATAAGAGGTATGTTATGAAAAGAAAAAGGAAAAGAAAGCTGAAAAGTGAGTCATCCTTAAAAGTGAAAAACAAAAGAGGAGAAAAAGGGTGGTAGAAGAAAAGAAAGAAGAAAGGTTGTGTGAAAGAAAAAGTGTTAATGATACCATGTGATGTATTAAGCGCTTAGGAACATAGTCACTATTCTGGCCAGAAATAGCTGATCCTACCCGTCCCTTAGCCTACATTACAACCATCAAAAGACCTACTTGATCCTAAGCTTAGCATTCTGACATTTAGTAGAGTATTACATTAAGGGCAAGCCTATGGTCATCAGTTGCTACATATGAGCTCATTGTGAGAGTGAGAGCAAGGACATTTTGATACCGATGTTTGAAAAATATGCTATATTTGTGAGTGATTATGGGTACTATATTGTTAGACACACATGGTTGATGAGTTTTGGATAGTCGTATATGATTCTATGCACCTTAACGTTTGCATGCGAGTTGAGCACCATCACGAGTCTATGCTAGAGGTTAAACTGTTTCTACTTATAATCGAAAAGATACTCGTTGTTGATAATTGTTGTGCTTGTCTTGACGAATATTTTGTGTTGTTGCTGTAAAACCCTAAGTTGATGTTTAGAAGGACATGATAGTTTGTTTGAGGACGAACAAAGCTCTAAGTGTGGGGTATTGATGATAGGCGAATTTACGCGCCTATATCAATATATTTTGCCCATATTTTAGCCTAGTTTTGAGAACAAATTATATATTTCATGCACTTTTAGTCCTTTTTCCTGTAAATGAGCTAACGAACATGATTAGTAAAGTTTCAGGTATAAATGATGCATAATTCAGCATTTTATGGCTTACTTGACGCTAAAGAAAGCTCACGAAGGAAGGAAAGGGAGTTTGGACGCCTAAAGGACCAAAAGTGATGCATGGAGAATCTGTCCCGGGCTAAAACAACATTTCTGAAGACTTTGGGGACTTGCAGTAACTTAGTTGGATTTGGACAATGATACATTAACCTAGTAAAATTGGGTTATGTATTTCATTAGTTTATTTGGATTATGATAATGTTACATTAACCTAGTACAATTGGGTTAAGTATTTCATTAGCTTAGTAGGATTTGGTTAAGCATTTCATTAGCTTAGTAGGAGTAGGATATGGGTATTATAAATACCCTATCATGCTAGAGATTTATAAAGGGGACATTCATCATTCAACAATTAATTTTCTTCCATCCCTCTCATCTTCCACTACAAACACTTCTAATCTACTCTTCTATTCTTAAACTCCACAATAAGAGAATCGTTACTTGCTAAGGAATCACGCCTCACGCCTATCACTTGATCTACACGCCATTACTCAATATCGTGATATAATAACAATGTCAATCGTGATTTCCTTCGCATTCATGGGTAACTAAACTTCTCTGTTGGGGTTATGGAAGCCGAATGAGTTACTATCTATTGCTGTGAGTTTGTGAGTTCGAGGCACGTATATTGCTTATATCATTATTCTCTTCATCTTAATCTACATTCTTTGCGGTTGCAAACGCAAGAATACGCCAGTCTAACATTTAACTTGTTCGAGAGAAAAGTTATTTGTCTGGAAAAGAGATAATGTCAAGGTAGTAGGACACCCTTTCCTATTAAAAAGCTAGTGCCGTAACTGGACTAACCTCTTGGAGAATTCGTACCATTAGACACGCTTTAATCTCGAGAGAGTTAAAGTGAAATAGTCCTTGTTTAGGTCGAGAGACGCTTGGATTTACCATCGACTACAATCCTCTATAAGCAATTGCATGTCAGAATTCTACACACTCATAGCCAATAGAGACGTATACCTCAGAAGGTGGACATAACCCCAACGCTTCAATTCTCATTGTTTACAACCAACGTAACAATCTCTCTCTTTTTACTTTATTATTTTCAGCTTTTGTTTACATTACTTGCAAAATAAGAATCCCCCCTTCTTACGAGACTTGCACCAAAAGTTTAGTAATTTTACTTACTTGTTGGCCAAGCTATTCCCTGTGGGATCGACACCCAACCCAAGTTGGGTTCTATATTTGCTAACGACCGCTTTACACTCAAACGAGAGTTGTAGATTGAGCGTTATCAATAGCTTCCCTGAATTTTGGATTTCATCACGTATGACACCATCACACTACCTTGAAGCGCAAATTTGTTTCGAACCTTTTCTACAGTGACATTTTTTGGGATGATAACCTTAGCCTTATGCCAACTCTTTTTTAGCAGAAAATTCATATCTTCGATATATTTTCCAATTTTCTCAAGAAGTGGGGTCATTTCAATATCACTAAATCTGAATATCAACCTTTTCTCATCCCAAAATGTAGTAGCAACCTCAATGAGTTCCCTGCATGGGGTGACTTGTTAAGAGATGGAAAGCTCCTCAATGCCTTCCTTACCATGATCTGAACTTCTAAACCCAAGTCTAGCCACCAAGGCCTCATTTGTTTTAGCATACACCAAATCATACTGAACCTTGGACATGAAGTAGAGGGTGCCATTGAACCTGGAGAACAAAATATTAACCTACCCTATCCCAAATAACAAATGACAATATTTAGACATATTTATGTCTCAAAATGCACATAAATAATGAAGGAATTCTTCTCGGGATTATAAAATCCCTTAGAACTTAGGGAAAGGTTTATTAATAAGACATCCTAAGCTTTGAGATGCCTATTCCATAGTAAAGGAATAAGCTGTTAGGATCTATGAATAAGAGTGATTTCTTGACTTAATTTCATCAAGCGGACAACTTGAGAGTGAAAAAGTTTATGGCTGTCGACGCACTGTTGATCAATCAATTCATGAGATATTTTCCACAGGGTATTTTAGAAAATAAACACCTGTGCAACCACACAATCGTTCTTAAAAAAAAAGAGGTTCCAAGTGGAGAAAGATATAAGTGAAATGTCAATTATATAAAACAATAACACATAGCATGTAAGCAAAGCAGTAACAAGTTAAAAAATATAAGAAAATAAAAATAACAAAAAAATAAATGTATAATTAGAGAGATATCAGAAAAATAAGAAATAACACATAAATAAGCAAAAGGAAAAAGATAAATGGAAGGACATGGAAACGAGGACACTATTTAGAAAAACAAATAAAGAAAAGGGAAAGGGGTTAACATGTAATAATAACAAACCAAAATATCCAAAATAACAGATAAAAGGAAAAAGGAATAAGACAATAAAAAATAAACATTCAAAAAATAAAGTTCAGGAAAATAGAAAGAAAAAATAAAGTTTCACATAACACAACAAAGTCGACATGCTGTCGTGCCTCATTTTTCTCGTGAAAAGCAAATTCAATGTGACAACTCTTTTAAGATAGTTTTAAAAGAGAAGAGTCGTCATCTAATGAACCAAGGTGCATAGGACACCATTCTATTACGAACTTATTTTATTCATATACATCACCAAAAATTCGAGTAAGGATTCAAGTTACCTTGAAAGGAAGGTTTTAAGTACCCTTTGAAGTTTACAAATGTGGGTCCCGGCCAAATTCGTATGTTACATTGGGGATTCTATGTGATAAGCAAAAGTCAATTAATTTATTAATAGTAACTAAGTGATTAAACATAAATAAGCTAAATATGCAACTCGTTTATCTTCTAATTATTAATTATTCAAGTGATAATAAGATACATAAATAAGAATCGGATAAGAGAGGAGACAAAAGAGACACAATTTATAGAGCAAAAGAAATGATTCAAAAGATTTGAACAAGTGGATAATCTTATCCTATTAGGATCAGCGCCCGACTTATTAACGGATAACAATGTCGTATGTGGTACTATCGAATTCTGTTCGGTCAACTTCCATCATTTCCAACTATCTATCCGCCCCACCTAGTTTGGTTATTAAGCTTAAAGGTGTTAAAAAAAAAGATGATAAAACTAGTTCTTCCTAAAATGCCTACACATCCCAACTTAACGTCCTACAGGCATTGGACTTGCTATTTTGGATTTGGGTCTAGACTAAAAGGAAAGTTAGGTTGCCTAATTAGACTCGGAGTTCGGATTAAATAAAACAACAAGGACTAAGCACTTAGCATGCAATGGTCTCATAAAAAGCCCCTTGATTAGTTAGAGTTGATTAAGTGATTAGCATACTAAAAATAATTATTTATTTATTTAGTGAGCAGAAAAATACTTTCAATGCGCAAAGAGTTAATAAAATTGTTCAGCAAACTAACGAAACTATGCAAAAACTTATTTCCAGAGTGCAGAAAACTAATTATCAATGTGCAGAAAAATTATTTAGTTTGCAAAGAATTATTATTTAGTGTGCGGAAATTATTAACAGTGTGCAGAAACTATTAACGGTGTGCAGAAATTATTATTTAGTGTACAGAAATTATTAACAATGTAGAAATGTTATTTAAAAGGGCATAAAATTATACAAAAATATGCAGAAATTAAAACAAAAAGTGCTGAAAATTGTTTTTTTAAATCCAGAAAATTAAGACAAGTATAGAAAAGCAATAAAAGTGCAGAATTTTTTTTAAAAAAAGTGCAGAGGATTGTTTAAAGACTAAATTAATTAAAATGCTGGAAGGTAGTTTATATATGCTAGAAATAAAGTTAAAATACTGGAAAAATTATTTTAAATGCCGGAAACTAATTGTAACATGCTGAAAAACTTATTAAACATGATAAAAATGTAAATTAAATCTATATGTTTGAAATTAGTTAATATGTCAAAAGTTAATTAAAACATCCTAAAACATGATTTTTAGGTGACACGTAATCAACATATTGAAATTTTAATTAGTAATCCTAGAACAAATTGCCTAGGTGATAAAGTTATAGTGTTATTAAACATCTAAGTCATATAACCCCACCCCCACAAGTAGTCCTCCTAATTTTATCATATATAGTCATGGAGTTTGTACAATAAATTATTACATGCCAACTAAAGAGAGAAAAATCAAACAAATAGGGTTAAACCCTTTAATAAATTTTCGAACCCTGACAACTCTTTGTCTTCTCACTTGAACAACTTCTAATAGAAGCTATTAAGTATAACTAAACATCCAAATGTACAAAACACATATATATGATTGGGAAAGCCTAAGACACCCCATGATTTAAAGAAACACTCATACACAAGTTTTTAAAAAGAAAAAATATTTTAGTATTGGCAAGATCCTATAGATATGCTTTCTAGGTCTTTTTGAGCCAAATAAATGAAAACTACCACAAGAATAACTACCATATAATAAATGAAAGATGTGTCGATAGAGACTAATTAGTCAAGCAACAAATAATACGAAGACCTTATGCAACAACAGTTGAAGAGTGAAACAACCAAATGAAATCGGGAATGTTCTTTTAAAACCAAGAGTGAAATAGAACTTCAAGTATATAATTTGTTTAGACAAAGATGATGTAGAGTGTTCAAAATCAATTGACAAACAACGCCCTAAAATATAAGCTTCATATTCAGCCATGTTGTTGGTGCAAGAAAATTTGAGTTTAGCTAACACAAAACAATGTTGACCAGTCTCCAAAATCAAAATGGCACCAATACCTACTCCTTTGAAATTTGCAGCTCCATCAAAGAATACTATCCAACTATCACATTCCTCGGAGATATCTTTCCCCAGAAATTCCACCTCTTCATCGAAAAAGTAAGTCTTCAACAGATTATACTTTTCATCCACGGGATTTTCAGCGAAATGATCTGCTAGTGCTTGAGCTTTTACAACCTTTAGTGTGACATATACTATGTCAAACTGACTAAACAATAATTTCCATTTAGCTAGCTTCCTAGTAGGCATTGACTTTTGAAATATGTACTTCAACGGATCCATTTTGGAGATCAAATAAGTAGTGTGTACCAAGAGATAGTGTCTCCACTTCTGAGCTACCCAGGTCAAAGCACAACACGTGCACTCCAATAAAGAATGTCAATCCTCATACGATGTAAAATTCTTGATCATGTAGTTAATTGCCTATTCTTTCCTACCTGTTTAATTATTTTACTGTAGGATAAAACAAAAAATGGTATCCATTATAGACAAATATAATAGAAATAACTTACCAGGTTCAGGAGGAACCAAATAGGAGAATTAGACAAATAATTCTTGATTTTGTCAAATGCCTATTGACATTCTATTGTCCAGTCTACAACAACATCCTTCTTCAACAACTTGAAAATCGACTAATAAATAACTGTGGACTAGGCTATGAAACGGATGATGTAGATAAGGAAACCCAAGAAACTTATCATGACCTTCTTGCTCTTCGAAGGCGAAAGATACTGAATGGATTTGATCTTAGATTGATCTAGTTATATACCTTTACAGCTGATAATGAATCCCAACAACTTTCCTACAGGGACCCCGAAGACACATTTTTCTTGGTTCAACTTTAGATTATACTTTCTCAATTTATTAAAGAGCTTCTCAAGATCGGCCAAATGGTTTTTACCCTTCTTTGACTTGATAATGACGTCTTCCATGTAGATCTCAATTTCCTTATGAATTATGTCATGAAATAGAGTGGTCATGGCCCTCATATATGTAGCTCTAGCATTTTTCAATCTGAATGGCATGAAATTGTAACAGTAAACCCCCTACAGAGCGAAGAAAGCAATTTTCTTAGTGTCATCTTAGTGTATCTTAATCTGATGATAACCAACAAAGAAATCCACAAAAGACTATATTTCGTGCTTGGCACAATTATCGATAAAAATATACATATTTGGGAGTGGAAATCATCCTTAAGGCTAGCTTTGTTAAGGTTCCTATAATCCACACAAACTATAACCTTCCCATCTTTCTTAAGAAAAGGCACAACACTGGCTAACCAGGTTGGATACTTCATTGCTTGAAGGATATTGACCTTAATTTGCTTTGAGATTTCCTCTTTGATTTTCAAACTCAAATCGGGCTTGTAATTTCTATGTTTCTGCTTGACGGGGGAAAGACTGGATTAGTGGGCAACCTATGGAACCACTATTATAGTTCTTAGTCTTGTCATGTCGGCATAAGACCAAGAAAAGACATTCAGGTGCTTTTTCAAGAATCTAATATATTTCTCTTTCTCGTCCATAGTCAAATGGACACTGACATGAGTTTCTTTTACTGCTTCACAATCCCCTATGCTTACTACTTTCAATTCTACTAGGTTTGCCTTGGAATTATCTTTAAGATCTTCAACCTTACTAACAAATTCAGGGACCTCATTTTTTTCCACTTCTTCTAATTCACTTATATTATGGTGTATAGTCTGGTTATACATCACAATCTCAAATTCTCCTTATTCAAAAGTGATTTTGCTGAAAGAAATAGAAATAAAGAATATCAATAAACTAAAAAAAGAGCTTTTATTAATTCAAATGACTTGAATGTCTCAAAACACAACGTCAAATCAAAGGAAAACAAAACTAAAAAAATACAAACTAGATTAAATGTAGTCTATTTATTTTAAATCATGAATAAAATCAAATATCATCCAAATATACCCAAGTTCCTAGTGAAGCCTAGATGTAGTGGAGGTCCAGTTGCTGAGTATAGTCTTCTATCTGCTACTTCGATTAACGACTCATCTTTCCTCACTGATGATGACATTAGAATCTTCTTCCTCGGTCATAATTAAAAATTTCAATCTTTCCAACACCTCATCCTCACTGTTATTGAGAAATCCAGTGGATCAGAAAGTTTGATATAGCGAGGGCAGGGGATCTGGCAAAGGGTAATAATAACCATCCTTACGTGGGCTCCAGTCGAGGTACTTTGTGTAGTGTACTCATAACCAAAACCAAATGTGGTCTTCTTGGACTTCAACATTATAGTTTCATTTATTCCTTGCAGTTTTGAACCAAGACCCTTACCCAATTCATATCCAAACTTGAGCATTATTCTCTCACCCTTATTCATCTATTATGTTTCTTCTTCAACCTTTCCAACCAACACCTAAGTATGGAACATTTCTCTGTCAAGACTCCCCTTTCCTTCGACAGCATATATGGGATGTTATCTCTCACTTGTATACCACCTCTTGATGATTGTACTCAAACTTGAGACATTGGTGCAGCGTGGAGGGAACTTCACCAGCCATGTGAATCCATGACTATCCAACCAGTAGGTTGTATGAATCGAGAATGTCCATCACCTGGAACGTTATAGGAAAAGTGACAGGCACCATGTTCAATGTACTCTCTCCAATGGTGTCTCTCTGAGAAATATCGAACGCCTTCATGTTCATATTTCAGGTTTACATCTTAGCCAAATTAACTTCCAACCTTGTCAATGTACCCAAAGGAAAATTTTTTAATCCCAAACCTAGATCAATCAACACTCGGTATATCACTCTCTCTATTTATATTACATTGTGACATATAAAGCTTTATTGTGAGACCTTTCTATAGGCGGCAACTCATTCTCATGAAAGGATATCTTGTATGTCTTAAACACCTGCCCGATCCACCTATTATGGTAGCCGGTTCATAGGATTCACTTAAGACCCTCACTAAAGCCTTTTTGTGGTGCTTAAAAGTCTTCAATAGTGTTAAGATAGATATTTAGGTTGGGGTCTTGTTTAGTTGATCCACTACAAAGTACTCTTTGGCCTGCACCTTTTTTCAAATGCCATTTTTCTCCATTTCTATGATGGAATGCTTACCTTTTCTAGAACTCCCTTAGGTCAGATTTGGGTGTATACACTCTTCCTGATCTAGTGATCCCTTGTGCAATATTTTCTTTAGCTACCTTTGCTCTTCCTGGGGTATTCTACTCATAGTTCCAGGAAATTGTATGAGGATCATAAACAGCTGGGGAGGCTCTGACGACTGTGAAAGAAGGCTTCTTCATGGCTACCTCAACTTTAAATAGTGCCCATTTTTGTACACTGATGGGCGTAACCTTCTCCTTCTCAATGAACCGGATAAAATTTTCCATGTCCACATCTTTATCAATATCAAGCATGTTTACCTAATAATCTAAAAGTAGGTTGTTTGTAACATTCAACATTAGATCTTTCAATTGAAGGGTCTTGATGTCAATCAACTTCTGAATCTTCTTTGTCAAGGAAAAACACACTTCTGTGGGATGCCCTTTCAACCCGGAATGGTAGATGCAAACTTGATCAGGATTGTACCGCTCATACTGAGTATTAATAGGTATGAAAAAAATATGTGTGATGTAGACCATTTCTTGGAGTCTTTTGTATAGTTGGGCTAAAGGGGTGTATTTTTTTTTGCAAAGTTGGTTTTGGGTTTGTGGTTTTGCTTAGGAGAAGGTTGGGATGTTTGGACATGAGCGGGTTAGACATTGTACACGAGATAGGCAGGGCTTTGAAATTGTGGATATATTTGATATGGGGTAGGTTTTTAGTATAGAAGGGTCTGATATGACACTAGGGGTTCTATTTGGTAAGAAGATATTGGGTATGGCAACAGAGATTGTGGATAGGTTGTTGGAGGTGGAGTAAGGGTTTGGTAACTTGGAACATGCTTTGAAGCCTGAGCTACTGTCACTATACCCGCCTATTTTTTCTTCTTGTTGTCAAGGATTCCTCTAGACTGCAAGGCTTTATTGGCAGATAAGCTCGGGACTGAGGGTGGGAAAGCTCATAACTGTTGATGCACCATTGATTGACAGATTCATGAGACATTTTTCATAGGGTGTTTTATAAAATAAATGTCTGTGCAACCACGCAATCGTTCTTAAAAAAATGAAAAGAGATTTCAAGTGGAGGAAGATATGAGCGAAATTTTAATTTTATAAAGTAGTAACACATAGCACGTAAGGGAAAGCAGTAACAAGTTGAAAAATATAAGCAAAATAAAAATAAGAAAAACAAATAAATATAAAATTGAAGAGATATTGGCAAAATAAGAAATAACACATAAATAAGAAAAAGGAAAAGAAAAATGAATGGACATGAAAATATGTACACTATTTAGGAAAACAAATAAAGGAAAAGAGAAGGGAATTAACATGTATTAATGACGAATCAAAATATCTAAAACAACAGATAAAGGAATAGGGAAATAAAAAACAAACATTCAAACTATAAAGTACAGGCAAATAGAAAGAAAAAATAAAATCCCACATAACACAAAAATTCATAATAGCTAGAACCTAAGTTATCCCCAGTGGAGTCGTCATATTGTCGCGCTCCATTTTTTTCGCAAAAAGTGAGAGTCAACATAACAACTCTTTTAGGATACTTTTAAAAGAGAAGAGTCATCACCTAATGAATTAAGGTGTGTTAGGGCACCATTCTATTACGAACTTATTTTATTAATCTACGTCACCAAAATTTTGGATAAGGGTTAAAATTACCTTGAAAAGATGGTGTTAAGCACCTTTCGAGGTCCACACATATGGATCTCAGCCGAATGTGTATGTTACATGGGGGATTCTATATGATAAGCAAAAGTCAATTATTTCAGCCGAATGTGTATGTTACATGGGGGATTCTATATGATAAGTAAAAGTCAATTATTTTATTAATAGTAATTAAGTGATTAAACATAAATAAGATAATTATGCAACTCATTTATTTTTTAATTATTAATTATCCAAGTGATAATAAGACACATAAATAAGAAAAATAAATTTGAATCAGATAAGTGAGGAGACAGAAGTGACACAATTTATATACAATTTTTTTTTTTAAATAATGAACCTAAACTACCCCAAATAATTAAAACATTCAAAGTAAAAAAGAAAAAAGAAAAACTGATTCGAAAGATTTGAACAAGGGGTTAATTTATCTTACTCGGATCAATGCTCGATTTATTGACAGATGACAATGTCGTATGTCACATTGTTGAATTCTTTTCGGATCAACTTCCATTATTTTCGACTATCTACTCATCCCACCTATTTTGGTTATTAAGTTTAAAGATGTTCTAAATAAAATGATAAAACTAGTATTCCTAAAATGCCTACCCATCCCAACTTAAGCTTTGCACTTGCTATTTTGGATTTAGGTCTAGACCAAAAAGAAAGCTAGGCTGCCTGCCTAATTAGATTCGGGGTTCGCGTCAAACAAAACAACAAGGACTAAGCACTTAGCATACAATGATCTCATAAAAAACCTCTTGATTAGTTAGAGACTTAGAGTTGGTCAAATGATTGCATGCTTAAAACAATTTTCATTTTTTATGACTTAGACCTATATGTATGATATCTAGATGACACACAATTGACTAACATGCTAAAAATGATTAAATAAGTCTTATAGACGGGATATCTATGCAAAGAATTAATCAATGTCGGAAATTAGATTAGAGTGCTAAAAATTTAAATTTAATATGATGAAAATTAATTTAAAGTGTGCAGAAAATTATTTTAACAGTGCAAAAAATTGATGAAACTATCAGCAAACTAACGAAACTGTGCAAAAATTAATGAAATTATGTAGAAAGTTATTTTCAATGAACAAAAAAATTATTTAGTGTGCAAAGAAGTATTTCCAGTGTGTACAAATTGTTAACGGTGTGCAGAAATTATAATTTAGTGTACCGAAATTATTGAAAAGGGCATAAAATTATACAAAAATGTGCAGACACTAAAACAAAAAAGTTCAGAAAACATTATTTTTAAAATGCATAAAATTAAGAAATATAAAAAAATTTATAAAAGTGCAAAAAAAATGTAAAAAAAAATGCAAAGGATTGTTTAAAGGCTAGAAATTAATTAAAATGCTTGAAGATAATTTATATATGCTAGATATTAAGTTAAAATACTGAGAAAATCATTTTAAATGCTGGAAACTAATTATAACATGTCAAAAAACTTGGTAAGTAAGCTAAAAGTGCAAATTAATTGATGCGTTTGAAATTAGTTAATATGTCGAAAGTTAATTAAAACATCTTAAAACATGATTTCTAGATGAAAGGTAATCAACATATTGAAATTTTAATTAGTAATCCTAGAACAAATTGATTAGGTGATAAAGTAATTGTGTTATTAAACATTTGAGTCACATAACTCCGCCCTCTGTAAGCAGTCCCCATATTTTTATTATACTAGTTTATGTGAACGTGCATTGCACGTTTATCCCAAAACACTTGAAACACAATAAATCTTGTAATGATAATTTTAAAACTATAACATAAGAAGGATAGCCAGACCGTACTGTCAACACGACTTTGTCAGGTGCTTGCCCGAGAAAATCATAGAGTCTATGAAGAGCACACTTCCAACCCCTTAATGCTAAAAATTATTAACAAAAGACACTATCCATATCATAAAAGAAGCAGGATTAAAAATTTCAAGCTTTTTAACCCTATATATTTGAGTTAACTTGAGAAAATTGAAGAATAGGTGTCTTTTAAGTCTTGAATGAAAGATTTATGACATTGACCAACAGATAAGGTCAAACATTATTAGAAAACTTGATCAAGTTAATTGTGGACTTGATTAATATTTTCAAAACTTTTTAATCTTTTCAAAAATACAAATCAACCCAACCCACACCCTCTTCAATCCAAATCAACCACTCTCTCCTCTCTTTCGACAGCTTCTCTCAACTCTCTCCCAACCAACAGTTCTGCAAAATTTATCCCTTCAACCCCCAACGATAAATAGTTGAGCTTCGAGTTTTCCTCTTCAATTCAATCAACCTGTCTCTCATTCCTCTCTCGACAGCTTCTCTCAACTCTCTCCCAACCAACTGTTCTGCAAATTTCTTATTTCAATCCTCGGTGACTTCAACATCCGACTACAAATAGTTTGGATTCCAGTTCCTTTTCGACTTCAATCGACGTGACAGCCTTGCTCTCCGTCCACAACAGCTTCGAATTCTTCATCGGTCCTTTTCTTCTTTTACAGGTAAATATTTATGGCCTTTTTAATTTTGAAGAAAACGAGAAACTTGAGCCAACTTCTCTTATAGTATTGGTTACCAATTTCAATATTTGTTGCACTAATTTGAAATGCGGTCTGAATAAAACCCTAATTTATGGTATTTTTTCTCTTCTCTTCTCTTTTCGAAGTGAATTATGATATTTTGTTGTTTTTACATTTTTTTGAAGTTTGATTTTTATTGTTTGTGTTTATAAAAACAAAAGAACAATTTGGTTTGATTTGTTCTGTTCTTGTTCTTGGTAAAAATGGTGAAATTGCTATTTTTTGTTTAATAAAATCATGCTACTATTTTCTCCGACAGATTATCCATCTGGTGCAACATATTAACTATATGATGCAACAGATTCATCATATGATGCAACAGATCAATCATCTGATGCACCAGAGGAACCATCAGATTACAATTCTAATGCAACAGATTAATAATCTGATGCAACAAATTAATAATCTGATGCAACAACTTTACCATATGTTGCAGCAGATTAAGCTTCAGATAAAAAATCTGATGCAACTAATTAACCATCTGGTGCAATGGAAGAACCATCAGATTAATGATCTGATGCAACAGATGAACCTCATGTTGGATAAAATCCTACCAACTCTTCCTACAGGAAAAATCTAAGACTTGATTTTTCCAACTGATCATTCATCTGCCGCGATAGACGACCCTATGTTGGAAGAAATCTAAACAATATTGACTGTTGATAACTGTTCCAATAGATCACTCATGTGTTGCAACAGATGTATGACCTGTTGCACAGACCATTCATCTTTCTCAACAGATGAGTGATATGTTTTATATTATCACAACAGATTACTCAGCCATTGCTACGGATTATTTAACTATTCCAATAGATCACTCATATGTTGCAACAAATGATCTCACAACAGTTGTGTGATCTGTTGAATGGACCATTTATCTATCTTAAAAGATGAGTGGTATGTTTTGTATTGTTGCAACAGATTACTCATCCGCTGTAATATTTTAGTTATATGTAGCAACAGATATACTACCTGGTGCAACAAATCTGATCTGTTGCAATTTTTATTTTACTATTTTGCTTGTTTGATTTATTGTTATCATTTTTTAACGATGCATTAATCAACAATAATATATTATTTTATGTTCCTATTAATTTTAGATAATATTGTTCCCAAAAGAACAGAAACCGAATCAAGTCCAAGTAAAGGAACAAGTGAAGCAGATAGGCTACATCCACCACTCTATGAGCTTGCTTTACAAGCGTTATCTCAATCGGGAGCAGAATATGATGAACACGGGGAGGAGGAATATTTCAAAAGAGATGATGCAGATGCTAATAGCCCTTCCACCGAAGAGCTGGTCAAAGCGTTCAACATTAATCGTTATCCTATGAGAATGCAGTGCGATGGTGCCGCAGATTTAACGGGTGATTTCGTAGTTAAGTCATCCATGGGAAAATCTTTCGATGCCTTCAAAAAAATACTTCGAGAACAAAAATTGGATGCTTATTTTAGGGAAAGCTGTTTTGGGAAATATCTTGATTTGTCGGAGGACAAAAATGCTTGTTTTCAAATAAAAATAGTATATGAACTTCTCAAGCGTAGGTTTATGTATGAAAACAAAGATAAGATGGATGGGGTGTGGATAAATTACTATGGCATGCCTGTTTGTTTTGGTTGGAAAGAGTTTGCCATAGTTACTGAACTAAAATATTATCCTCCTTCTCAAGTTATACCTATTCTAACCCAAAAAAAAGCACCCCGCACACCCAAAAAAGGCAACGGCAAGTCGTGTGATCGTGATGACCTGGTGTCCATTGTTGGTCCAAGATTCAAAAATAAAAATTTGATAGAAGCATTGAAAGGTAAAGGACTTTCAAAGAAGCACAAATAGTCATTATGCTTGGTTTGGTTTGTAAATAATATTCTTTGGACGAGAGACGTTAACAACAACATAAGCCTCGGTTTAATAAAGCTCTTCGAGGATCTTGAGGAATTTAATAGATATCCATGGAGGTATGAAATCTTCAAAATGACTGTCAAATATTTGTTGACTCCGTTAGCGCCAAAGACAGTCAACTTATACGGCTTTCCATGGGCTTTCATGGTAAATGTTTCTTTATTCTATTATGATATCATTCATTTTTTTCACTCAATAATGGTTTTGATTTATTGACGTTATTTTATAGGCTTGGGCGTTTGAAGCCATTCCTTATTTGAGACAATAAGTGAACTACCAAGAAGGAGTTTCCTGTCCAAGAATCTTGAGATGGTTGTCGGCCAAAACTCATAAAAATGCAAATTTTCTTGATCTCTTCAACCCCCCGAAGGATGCAGTAAGTATAATTATAATTAATTTTTTCTTTTAATTAATATTTTTTTGAGTGATCTAATCATCATTCTAATATATGTAATGATTTATGTTAGAATGTGCATCCATCGCTAGTTCCGACCAATCGAGAGTTGAAGATGTCATTTTTCTTACTTTACGGTTTGTGCAAACTTTATCGAACCCTAAGGTCATCGACAGAATAAAAATGGAATTGTTTGGAGCAACAACCATTACAAGAAAAATAATTTTGGAGGGTGGGCTTGTTGTTGTTAATGAAGCTGTTGGTGGTGGTAGTGGTGCTGCTGTTGGTGCTAATGATGCTCCTCTTATAGTATTTAAAGCAAACCATTATGAGTATGATCATATTGGTTATACAGATTTTGCCTCTCCCAGCGAATGTTCTGCATGCAAATGTCAAAACTGCAGGGCGAAACATGATGTAGTGATTAATGCTATTAATGTATTAACTGCTTCTGTAAAGGAATTGACATCTAAGAGGGGTCTCATTCCATCAAAGAGGATTTTATTTCCATCCTCTCCATTAGAGATTAGGGCTAAGAAGAGAAGGAGAGTGATTTCTAAGGCATTATCAGGCATTCAAAAAAGCAAAATTGCAACTCTTCTGTCTGCGTATTGCACTGAGCAATGTACAATGTCCAAAGGAGAGCAGCACGAGCTGAAGAAGGTGAATATATTATATGTCATCCAACTTACAAAATAAACAAACACATATCTGTTTCAACAGATGACAGATCTGCTGAAAATTATCAAACAGATATATACATCTGTTGTAATAGTTGACTAACCTGTTGCACCAGATACTTTATCTGGTGCAACATATGTCTCATCTATTTTAGAAAATCAAACAACTCTTCGTACAACTTTTATTTGTACCAACAGACGACCTATCTGCTGTAACAGATGATTCATATGTTGCAACAAATGGTTCATCCGTTGGAAATTATCACACAGGGTCTTCCTCATGTAGAAATTTGTCCCAACAGTTGATTCATTGTTGCAATAGAAATATAATATGTTTGGGACAATTTAAAATGGGAGGAAGACCTGTTTGATTTTCTAGAAGAGATGAGTCATCCTTTTTTGTTTTGTTGTATCTCTGTGATTAGCATTGAACAATTCTGGCTTTCCAGGTGGATGTAGAAGAAGCTAATGCTGAACAACATTGACAATATGCTACTCTTTTTATGGAAATACGAAGAACAGAAAGCGCATAAACCGTACGCAAGCGACAATAAAGATTCACAACGAGCAAAGCCGAATTTCATAGAACCGGATGAAGAACAACTTGTCCATACTGAGTAGATCTTTATAGCTTGATCCTGTCAAAGCAATCCTTGGCAGTATACTTAAATTTTTGTTGATGTATTTGTTGAGATCTGTACCCATAACAATTTTTTTACATTTCATTAATTCGTTGACTTATTTTAACTAATTTATGAAGGCTTTGATTTATTTTATTTTGTCTATGAATTTTATTTATTCCTTAGATTTGAACTATTAATTGAAAAGGAATACTAGATTCAAATATTGCAATAGATAATATATCTGTTGCAACAGACGACATATCTATTAGAAAATTCAAACAGATTTAGACATATGTTGCAACAGGTAGGTGATCTGTTAGAATTTATCAAACAGTTCTTCCCACTATTGCAAAAGATGGACTTTAGATAAAAACATTAAGATAATGCAATATATGACACATCTATTGGAAAAAAAGAACAGAATTAGATATATGTTGCAACAGATGAACTTTATCTGTTGCAACAGATGACATATCTATTGGAATAATCAAACAGATTTATACATATGTTGCAACAGATAGGTTATCTGTTGGAATTTATCAAATGTCTTTCCACTGTTACAACAGATGGACTTTAGATAAAAACATTGAGATAATGCAACAGATGACCAACCTATTACAACAGATAAACAGGTAGGATAACTGTTACAACAGATGGAGAATCTGTTGCATTATAAAAATTCAACTTTTGTTGGACATAAAAAATTGCCACTACGTTTAAAAAGGTTAAAGTGAATTGAAATAAAAAAGGCGCAACCCATCGACGGTGTTCAGTTCAAACACCTAAAATAAAATAGGCATCAAGTAGATATGTTCATTTTAAAGACGTAAAATAAAATAGGCATCAAATGTGTTAGTGTCAGTCCTGGTACATTTCGCTGACTTGCCGTCACTTGGCCCCCAACAGTCATTTCCCCCCCATTGTCTTATATATTCATCTTCCTCCTAAAATTTAACCTTAAATTCCCAAATATTCTTCTTTATCGTCATCTTCTTTTATCTATCCAAATTCTTCAAATTATTACTTTCATTTTTTCCAACTGACCTTGACAATGTCGAGCGCATCTTCCGCTATTTTTTATGATAAAGATTTTTGATATTGTAAGTGCGGTCATGAAGCTCTGTTAAAGAATTCTTGGACTCAAAAAAATTCGAGTCGTAGGTTTTTTACTTGTAAGATTTCAAAGGTAATATTTTTTTATTTAATTAATTGATTAATTATTGCCTTGTAATTATTTTGTAATTGTGTTCTCTTTTTTATAGAAATTGGGTGGATGCTATTACTTTGATTCGTATGAAGAACGACACCCTTCACAAGCAAATAATGTAATCTGGGGTTTGTTGAAAAAAGTCAAGGCTTCTGAAGAGAAAAAAAATTGAGCAAGAAGATACTACATTGTTGCCGTTATTGCTACTGGTTTGGTGTTGTTGGGCACATGGATATTGAAGCGTAATTGCTGAAATTTTCATGGTGGTGTATGTATTTTCTAATGGTTTGTTATCGACGAGCACATGGATATTCAAGCGTAACTGTTGGAAAATATCAAAAAGAGTTAGGCATATGTTGTAAAATTTAGGTCATCTGTGGAAATTATCAAACAGGTCTTCCCACTGTTGCAACAGATTAGACTTAGATTATTAGATTATTCATAGAAATTATCAAACAGGTCTTCCCACTGTTGCAACAGATTAGACTTAGATTATTAGATTATTCAAACAGGTCTTCCCACTGTTGCAACAGATTGATAATCTAATCTATTACATTATAAAAAACTCAACTTTCATCACAAAAAAATTATTGCCACTACATGTACATGTAATAAAGTGAAGGGTGACTTGAAATTAAAAATTTATATTTCATAGGCTCTTCTATATACATAGGCTTCAAGCGTCCAGTTAGTACCCCATAAGCCCAGACCTTTTGTAGGTTTGCCACATCGTTGTCGCACAAAAAAGTCATTGGCTCGACCATTTCTGTGCCGGTCAGCAAACATTCGATGTGTGCAAGAGCGTGCGAGCCGCTCGCTTTAGCGGCATCATCTTTTGGAAGAATCATTTCCCTGTTTTGACCTTCAAAATTCTATGATTTCTTCATCAACACTTTCTTTGGAAAATGATTCATCAGTTTACTCTCCCTCAACAAGATGGGCAACAACACCATTAGTGGCTCCACAAGGAGAAAAAGATTGAAATCATCGACGAGAGGTACGTTGAAGTCATAAACATTGATATTTCCCTCCTCCAGTAGTATCTCAATAGCCAGATAATGTATGACATTCACGCTAATGACTGCAAGAATCCTTTTTGCCTCGGTCCAGTTCTTACCGTGTGGATTTCGCCTGTCCCCTCTAACATATCTTAACGTTTCTTCTTCATTCAAGACCAACGTAGGAACTAAGAAATCAAGTCCCACGCCAAGGGCTGAAGCCTCTCCATTGAGTTGATCGTACCTATCCTTGAGCTTCTTGCAGAAGTCGAGGTCCATTATCCTATCGGCAGCGTCATAAGTTTCTCGGTACGTTAATTGCCTTTTCCTCATGAGGTAGAGAATTATGTCAATATAGTGTGAGATAAGAAGTCGATTTTAAAAAAGTCAATTTTTAAATAGGTTAGTAATTGTAAAGATGCAACGAATGGTCCATCTGTTGCATAGGGTTCTCTAAATCAATAATCCAATGCAACTTATGCAACAGATGAATAATAAGTTGCAACAAAACCACAACCAGTTGTACCAGTATACCTAGCTGTTGCAACAGATATGAAATCTATTGCGTAACTTCTTCTTCATAGGGTAGATTAGAAGGGATAGGTTAGGAAAAGTAAACTTGACTTGTCCTCATACGGCATATGCATATCAGTCATAGTCTGGAAGTCTTGGGGGGAAAAGGGAGGCCTGGGGTAATCTGGTGCGCCTGGCTTGGCATTCTTGGCCTATCGCAGATTACTCTTCTCTTCGGTGCCAAGTTCCGCATATATGTCCACCTTCTTGACTGGCCCCTGAACTTCAACAACTTTTAGAGAGGGAGGAATTACAATTTCTTTTGATTTTCGAGCAGAGAGTACGTCTCTAATTGCTCTTTTCTTTCTTCTAACCAACACTGTAGGAGTGTGTGGCTCCCTCACCTTCTTGGATAGTATGACACACCTCTTGGATTTGAATTACTTGATAGCTTTATAGATAGCCTCTACTTTTTCAAAGAGTTTATCCTGTCTGTCCTTTCACTCATCGCATTCACAATGAGAACACGAGGGTGAAGAGGGGTGAGAGGGACCTATGTTAGGGCGAAAAGGGGTGTTTTCAAACATATTTATTCTTTGGTAGCATCATCATCATGCCTTCCACCAACACCAACAACTCTACTAGAAGAAGCACCCAGATCTGCTTTAGTAAAGGGTTGGTCATAAAGAGCCTCAACATTAGGTTGACCTTGACTAACTGCTTTTCTTATGGCTGTTGCTCCAGCCAATTCCTTCTTTATTAACTCCACCGTTGGGTCTGCAATAGTATCAACATGACTAAGAGTAATATAAGAAGTCATCACCAACTCCTCCTTAGTAGGCACGATCCATGGATACACAACCTATAAAAAAAAGACAAATGCATTTAAATCATATAATATAATAATTTTCACAGTTGGGATACATTTTTTTTTAAAAAAAGACCCATCTATTGCATAGTTTGCAATATATGGTTAAAATCTATTTGAGTCTGGTTCAGAGAAAAAGAGCAACACATGGATAATCTGATACAAAATATCAATCATCTGTTACAACAGCTGCATAAGACGGGTAATCTGTTATGCAACAGATAATCTGTACATCGTAACATATGAACGATATGTTATCAGATTAAACATCTGTTGCATAATTTACAGTAGATGATTAATCTTTTAGGAGTCGGGTTCAGAGAACCAAAGCCACAGATGGGTAATCTGATGCAAGATATACCCCATCTCAATAGATGTCCCTTTTGGTGCATCAGATATAACATCTCATGCACCAGATATAACATCTATTCAATATCTTTCTTATCTTTGAGTAGAATTATTTTACTTGAAGAAGATGTACTGCATCATCCGGAGGGTTAAAGAGATCAGCCTCCTTAATATTGGTGTTGCTCTTTAAAGCCAACCACCTAAACATCCTTGGATGAGAAACCTCATCCAGGTAATCCATTAACTGCTTTCGGAGGGGAGGAATGACTTCAAATTCCCAAGCCTAAAAAGTGTAAATAGGAAGCAAGCAAAAAAAATCATAATAACTATATTCAATATAAATTAATGGATGAGTAAAATTAGTGATTAATTTTATCATGAAAGCCCAAGGAAAGCCGTATAATGTGGTCCTCTTTCTCTTTCTGACTCTCCAATTCCTCCTCTTTCTCACTTTTATTTTCTTCATCACCATCTACGGACCCTTGTCCACCTCCCTCAACATTGTTTTCACATCTTTCCTCAGCTTCACTTTTCCCTGACTGAGATTGTTTAGGAAGCTCCTCCGAATCCCTCTGTACTGTAGCCTTTTTTTTGAGTGGTCAGACGTTGATCCACTTTCACTTTCTTTTCTTTTGGAAGACATGTTTTACCTACAGACAAAGAAAAACAAAAATTACATTACAGTTGATGTATGCATAAATTTTAAAAAATACATTACAAACACCACAAATACCGATACACCAACAACCACCACCACAAACACTACCAACCAATGCCAACAAACAAACAAACACCACGAATATCGACACCACCACAAACACCACCAACCAATGCCACCATCGGTGCCACCACGATGACCACAAACACCACCACCACCACCACCAACACCATCCAACTATACCACGACATTCAACGAAACACTGCGATGGAAACTAGGGATTTCTCGAGTTCTTCTTACGATTTTACCATCAAAAATCAAAATTGTAAACCCATTCTCGAAGATAATACAACTAAAAGTTTTATTTATCATCATTAACTTAAAAGCCCTTATTTTTTAGAAAAAAAAATATAGAGCTCTTCTCTAACTCTGTTGCCTACGAAGACAAAGAAAACGACTGATACAAGCAAGAATAATATTGAAAATAACACCTATGTGGTCGGAAATGAGAAGAAAAGCGATCTGTTGTAGAGGGTTGAGAAAATTTGTTGAGTAGTTATTTTCTGTACTGTATTGTTGAGTGAGAATGAGAGAGAAAGAGCCAGACCTCGAGATTTAAAATGATAAAACATTTTGTATGGGTTGATTTATATTTTGGAAAAGAATGACATGTTGTTTTGAAAATGTTAATTTGGTTCGAAATGATCTTAATTATTTTTAAAATCATAAAATATATGCATAATTTTTAAAATCATATAAAAATAATTAAAGTTGTAGTTGACCGAGTACTCTAGGAGGTGACCCTGTGAAAACTCACCCCTGGTCCTAGATTAATAAATTTAGGAGTCTAACATATGAACTCAATTGAAATTTTAAAAAACAAATGTTCAACATATTGTATCAGATTTTTCATCTGTTGTAAATTATCAATCAAATTAGGTAACAACAAATTACGAATCTGATGTAAATTATCAAGAAGATTAAGTTATCTATTGCGACAGATTACCCATCTGTTGTAAATTATCAAATGGATTGTCATATGTCGCAACAGATTACCCATATGTTGTAAATTATCAAATAGGCGCTACCATCTGTTGTGGCTGACCCTATGAGAACTCACCCCTAGTCCTAGATTAATCGATAGTTTACCCTATGAGAACTCACCCCTAGTACCAGATTATTCAATCTAGGTATTAGTACCCTAGTCCTAGATTAATCAATTAAGGTATTAGTCCAACATATGAGGTAGTAAAAATTAGTTCGGCTCAGAGTGATCGATTGCCAACTCTGGTCGGGAGGAACGCAGTACCGTTTCATCATGTAATTGACAAAAGACTCAATTGAAGTTGTAGTTGAACCTATGAGAACTCACATTCAATTAAGGTATTAGTCTAACATATGAACTCAATTGAATTATATATAAACAAATGCTCAACCTGTTGCAACAGATGTCTTTTTTGTTGGATCAAATCAAACAAATTATGTAATCTATTGCAACATATTACATATCTATTGTAAACTATCAAATAGATTAAGTCATCTATTGCAACAGATTACCTATCTGTTGTAAATTATCAAATGGATTGAGTCATATGTTGCAATAGATTATCCATCTGTTGTAAATTATCAAGTAGGCGCTGTCATCTATGGTAGTTGATATTATGAGAACTCACCCCTAGTCCTAGATTAATCAATTAAGGTATTAGTTGGACATATGAGGTAGTAAGAATCGGTTTGGCTCAGAGTGATCGATCGACGACTCTTGTCGGGAGGAACGCAGTCCCGTCTCATCATGCATTTGCCAAAAAACTCAATTGAAGTTATAGTTGACCCTATGAGAACTCACCCCTAGTCCTAGATTATTCAATTAATGTATTATTTGAACATACGAGGTAGTAAGAATCAGTTCATCTCATAGTAATCGATCGATGACTCTTGTCGGGAGGAATGCAGTACCGTCTCATCATGCAATTGCCAAAAAACTCAATTGAAGTTGTAGTTGACCCTTTGTTCTTATTCATCCATCCCTAATTCCACATAGATCAATGTAGGTACTATTATTAATCTTAACATTAAGTTAATGAGAACACATTTCAACTCAGAGTGATCGATTGATGACTCGGGTCGGGATGAACGCAATACTAACACCATGAAAATGTAATGACCCAATTGGATTTGTAATTAACCCTGTGAGCTCATTCATTCATCCCTTGTTCTACCTAGATTGATGTAGGTACTATTATTAATCTTAACATTAAGTTAATGAGGAGCTCATTCTTTCATCACTAGTTTATCCTAAATCAATTGCACTGAAATCCGTTGCAACAAACAACTGAGCTTTTGGAGAATTTCAAACAGATAATAATATCTGTTGCAACAGATGACATTTCTTATTTAATTATCAAATAGACATTTGCATCTGTTATGACGGATGACTGAGGTGTTGGAAATTTTCAAACAGATATTGATATCTGTTATAACAGATGACGTTTTTGATTTAGTTATCAAATGACATTTCCATATATTATCATAGATGACTGAGTTGTTGGGATTTCTCAAATAGATATCTAAATTTTTTGCAATAGACGACATATCTGTTTGAAAATCTTTTTATTTTCTTTTAATTTTAAAGCAAGCTACTGTCCGAGTAGATAAAGTAGTAGTACTACTAAAGGTGGTAAAATGTTTCTTGGATAACTCAAAAATCTCATTGAGTAGTCTTGTCCTGTATTTTCAATGTCACCTGTTTTCTTCCTCGTGCCCTTCAAATTATTAGTGAATATTAATTAATGAATATTGAAACCCCTAATACTTCTTCCTTTTCATATTGACTTGGCACTCCCATCAAGAAAATATTAATTATGGGTTTATTTTACTACCAAATTAGCCTTATTAATTATGCTTTGTAAATATAAATTTGAATAAAAACACTTTGTTTAGTCATTTAATATTAAGGATAGTACATCTAAAAATTAGAATTATCTCATCTCTCCCCTCCTCTCTTTCAGCCCTAAATCTCTCTCTCATTTTTTTCTTTCTATCCTCTTTAGGGTTATCACAACCTTTTTTTCTCTCCTCTTTCTCAAAAATTTTCATTCGGATCTAAACCGATCGATATCCATAGCTTATATTCCTCGACTGAAATTGTTGTTTTGACCCCCTTTTGACATTGTATGATATGATTCACTATTGCTATTTCATTCTCGTCTTCTTCTTGCAACTTTATTTATATTTTTTTGTTTATTTAATTACCATTTTCCCATATTATATTTATTTAAAAAATTTGAAGGAACTTTTAATTGTTGAATAAACATACCATGAATTTTTATTATAAGATGCGAAAAAAAGTCATCTGTTGGGAGAATTTTAAAATCCTTGTTGGCAGTATCATTTTTTTTATGTAGTTTATTTGTTTCTTTGTTGTTGATGCTATTATTGATGTTGTTGGTGGGGCTGGCATTGTTGGAACTTGTGGTGTGGTGTTGTTGGTGGGTTTGGCATTGTTGGAACTTGTGGTGTGGTGTGGTTTAGATGGTGGGTGCTTCTTAGCTTAAAAATAGTGGAGTCTGAACAATCAACACAAGGAGTAAGGGAGAAAAAAATAAAAAAGTTTAAAGTGAATAAGAAGAGAAGAGTTGGTTACCAAAATTTAAAAAATATGTGCTGAGTGGGAATTGAACTCAAGACCAAAAGAAATAAATAGCCTTAATCACCCATAAACAACAACTAGGCTAACCAAACAACTCTTACTATGGGTGCTCACTAATTATATTATATACGTTTTTTTATTTATTTCCACATACATATATAAAGTTCGATACGAGTTCAGTCTGTGCTCGCGCACCCGGAGGACTCCATGTGGGTCCTTCCCTTGTTGTTGATGGTGTTGGAACATAGGATGTATGCTTCTTTGTAGTTAATGATGTTGTTGGAACAAATGTTGTTGTTTTCTTTGTTATTGATATTTTTTGTTTGTTGTTTGTAGTTTATGCTGTTGTTGATGTTGCAATAGACGGAGCAACTGATGGAACAAATCAAAGCACCAATAAGGCTACTATGTATTCCAACAAACTCCATATCTATTGCATTAGACTCCATATCCGATGCAACAGACTCCACATCTGACGCAAACTATCCGGGATTTATGTGTTGTGTGTGGTGTGTTACTTAAATAAAACTGGTGACTTTATTAATATGTAAATTAAAAAAAATGGATCTAAATACAACATTTTATCTTTTTGTTGTATTTTAGAAAGAAACAAATTGATAATCTGTTGCAAAATATATTCCACCTGTCAGATAACTTACAACATATGGACAATCTGTTGCAACCGATGTATATATCAGTTTGCTTTTCCATCAGTCGTGGCGTCTGTTGCAACTTGCTAATCATCTGCTTATTCAATTTCTTCGAGAGCAATAGATTTTTCTAAACACTTTTTGGCCAAACTCAATTTTTTCTCTTGGACTGCTTCTCTTTTTTTCTTTGCATCTTTCAAGCTGGACTCCAAATTCAATTTTTGCCCTCAATCCAATAGAAAAAAATTTGTTTGGTTGAAGGATGCAAAGAAAAAAAGAGAAGCAATCCAAGAGGAAAAATTAAATTTGCCCAAGAAGTGTTTAGAAAAATCGATTGCTCTCGATGAAATTGAATAAAAAGATGACTAGCAAGTTGCAACAGATGTCACAGTTAAAGGAAAAGCAAACTGATATATCCATCTATTGCAACAGATTATCCATATGTTGTAAGTTATCTGACAGATGGAATATATTTTGCAACAGATTACCAATCTTTATCTTTCGGAAATACAACAAGAAGATAAAATATTGTATTTAGCTCCATTTTTTTTCTAATTTACTTATTAATAAAGTCACCAGTATTATTTAAGTAACACACAACACATAAATCCCGGATAGTTTCAGCAATATTGCATTAAATCCCGGATAGTTTGCTAATTACATTTTATCCCGAAATTTCAAATTGTGATACATATGTTAAGCAGTGATACATATAGCATATGTATCACTAGTAAATATGAATCCGGGATTTTATTTAATTTTTTAAAACATTAAGGGATATTGTGTAATATGGTGTCTTAAATATGGGATTTGTGTAATTTTTCCTTTTAAGGGATATGAACAGTCGTGGCTTTTTGTTTGACTAAGTCCAGTCCCTTCCAATTCTCAATCATTTTATAAATAGGTCCCTCCGGCCTTCTCACTCACACTCGTTCATTCTACTATACTTACAATACTAATATGTCATATCCAAATTCGTACAAGAAGGTTCATATCGAGTCTTTGCAGGAATTTCATAGGCAGTTTGATGAGCTCCAGAGGGATTTAGCCGACTTCCGAGCAAGGCTGAGGAGGGCCCTGCTGTTGCTGGATGAAAATTGTCAGGTTGACAATAATAATAGTAATAATAATAATAATAATAATAATAATTAGGTTATGTTTTTCTTTCTTTTAGCGTATGTATTTCCCTTTTTTATATCCAATCTACCTATAAGAGATTCAAGAAAATCTATGTATATGTTTGGTTTGGTTTGGTTTGGTTGATTTTGAATTTTTAATTCTTATTCAATATTTAATTATCATTCTATTTATTCCCTATTCAAAATATGTCGGCGTTTGGAGTTAGGGATGCGGTCATGATGAGAAATTCTCCTAAAAATGGTTCGTTAATAAATAATAAGGAACTAAATGATATTATAATCGTAAAAGAAAGATTATTTAATTTTAAAAAAGTCACAACATTGGATTAATTTAATTAAGATATATATATGATGATATGATTTTTAAGAAAAAAGTTAATGAATAGTCGTGACTGTGACTTTTGTCTAAACACATTCAAATAACAAATAAAAACAAAAAACGCTTCTGATACATCAAATTCCTCATTTGTTGCGACTTATGAATCAGTTAGAAGAAATAAAAAAAGCTCCTTAAACAGATGGTCGATTTATAGCAACAAATGGTATATCTGTTGAAACAGATGGGTTATCTGATGCAACAGATATACAATCTGTTTCCATAACTCAATTAATAAAAATGGTTATTAAAGAAACGGAAAGATTAAGTCACCACCAGCTTGATTTAATTAAGTCATTTCTTTTCACAGAAAAGAGTAAGGAAATAAATGATAAACACAATTTAAACCGTAAAAAACTCACCAGAAATATTTTTATTTTTAAATCTTCTTTATTAATTTATATAATTAAAAAGTCAGAAAATTTGGATGTCATGAAGATAATTTTTTTTTAAAAGATATATATATTATATGTTGCAACAGATATATTATCTGATGCAATAGTTAAACTATTTGTTGCAACGAATGATATATCTATTGTAGTAGATAATTTATCTGAAGCAATAGATATATAATCTATTGTGCAACTTAGTGTAAAAAATAAACGGTTGCTGGAAAGAACTAATTATTTTAATAATTATAAAGCTAAACTTCAAGATGAAAAGTCATGACCTATCATAATATTGATTAATTTAATTAAGTTATAACTTTTTATAGTAATCAAGAATGTCATTAATAAATAGAGGTGAACAACTGTGCCTTTAAATCTGCTTTATTAATTTATATAATTAAAAAGTCAGAAAATTTGGATGTCATGAAGATAATATATTTTTTTTAAAAAATATATATATTATATGTTGTAAAAGATATATTATTTGATGCAACAGGTTATCTATTTGTTGCAAATCATGATATATCTGTTGTAACAAATGATTTATTTGATGCAACAGATATATTATCTGTTGTCCAAGTCGATGTAAAGAAAATGGTTCCCGGAAAGAACTAATTATTATTAATAATAAAGCTGAAAAGTCATGACCTATCATAATTTTGATTAATTTAATTAAGTCATAACTTTTTACAGTAATCAAGAATGTCATTAATAAATGGAGGTGAACAGTTGTGCCTTTAAATCTGCTTTATTAATTTATATAATTAAAAAGTCAGAAAATTTGGATGTCATGAAGATAATATATTTTTTTAAATATATATATATATATATATATATATATTATATTGCAACAAATATATTATTTGATGCAACAGGTTATCTATTTGTTGCAAATCATGATATATCTGTTGTAACAGATGATTTATCAGATGCAACAAATTTATTATCTGTTGTCCAAAACAACGTAAAAAAAATGATTCCTGGAAAGAACTAATTATTATTAATAATAAAGCTGAAAAGTCATGACTTATCATAATATTGATTAATTTAATTAAGTCATAACTTTTTACAGTATTCAAGAATGTCATTAATAAATGGAGGTGAACAGTTGCGATTTTTTGCCTAACTCATTCAAGTTTAATCCTCTATAAATAGGTTCCTCCTTACTCAATCGTTCGTTTTACTACACACTATTTATTCCTCGCTCTTGTTACACCTTCAACTACTTTCTCTTTAAGGACTTGATAGCTTTTTCCTGTCTCTAGTAAGTTTTTTTCTTGATTTTTGTGTAAATATACGTTGTATTACATTACATTACATTCAAATTCTTTCTTTTCTTTACTTTTGTGTTTACTTGTGTGTTTTGTCAACTTATGTGTTTTTTTAGATATGGCTGATCCTGTGTGGGATGTCTCTATTTTACGAGACGCTATGGGTCCTCTTTTACCCATGGAGCCCAAAAATCCTTTTTACTTAAATAAAGAATGAATTTTCCATTATTATGATATTTAGATTGAATTTCATATTTTCATGGTATTTTTTATTTAATTCAGCTCATGTATGATTCCATGCAGGATTTTGAATTCCTCATGCTATGAATTTGAGTTTTCCATGCTTTATTCAAGTAAATTCCATGATAGATCCTAAATTCATGATATTTAGAAATATCCCCATGTTTTAAATTCATGCCTTCCACATGTTTGATGGAATTCCCATATCATGTCCAATCAAGTTCAAGATGAATCCCCAAGTTATAAATTTTGCCATGGAACCCTATTGTTCCCTCATGTTTAAGACATTCTTACGTTCAAGCTATGAACTTTACATATTTTGATGAAACACCCATGTCCTATTACATGCGAATTAGATATGAATTTCCCAATTCATAATTTTAGTTATGTAATCATGTTATGCTTCCATGTTTAAGATATTCCCATGTGCAAGTTCATGATCCCTATGTGTTTGATGAATTGTCCATGTTAAAGCCTTAATTGGCGATTTTTAATATTGAATTCATGTTGTTGCTACATGTCTGAAACTATTCTCATGCTTAGTTTAAATCATGAATTACAAGTGTTTGATGAAATGCCCAAGTGATGGGTTTCTTTAAATAATGACTATTTTTCATGTCTTCAAAGACTTAGTATGGTCTTGGTGTAATTGTTATCGAGTCTCGGGGGTATTCAATACAAAAAAATCTAGCTGTTTAACTAGAACTACAGTAGCTTCAGAATAGACTCAATAATGTCATGAATAGTAGTATTCAGTCAATTATAGAACTCAGTGAACTCAGTCCAGTTCAGTCAGTCAGTATGATCAGTAACAGTTCAGTCAAGCCAAGTACAGTCTAGTGATCAGTTCAGTGTTCTTTCAGTTGGGAGTAGAATTTAGCACCGAGCGAACCCAAGGATGGGAGCATTTCTTCCAGCATAGGGTTTGACCCAAAGTAGCAGTCCTTATATTACAGAACTACGTAGCCAACATAAGGTAAGACATCTTCTTGCCAGACTAGGGTTGATGCAATCATACATATAAATTATAGGTCTTCCTATTAGATTAGGGTTGACCCAACTCTATTAGTATCCCTTGGCAAGGTGCTAACACCCTTTCAACTGGGGTCACAGGTTGGACCCCAACTCAATTTACAATCGGGGTATGTCGGTTAGATGAACACTTCCACAATTACAGTTTTAGTCTTAGTATTCAGTAAAGAACTCAGACAGTTCTACAGAATAATGGCTTTTAGTTATCAGTATTAGTTATCAGTTATATAGCCATCAAAATTCAGTACACAGTCTCAGTTACAGTCTTTGTCACAGTCTCAGTTACAGTCTTAGTCATAGTCTCAGTCCAATAATCAGATCAGTAACTCAGTTTCAAGTTTACTAGACATAGCTTACAATTATCAGTTATTTAGTTATTAATATTTTAGTACTTCAGTTTACATACTATTTTAGAATCATGTTATATGCTTGGTTTTGCATTCTCAGATAATACAGTTTTCATGCATTCATGCTCAGTTATCTTATGTTGCTTAGTCTGTCCTTACCTCATATGCATAGTATTATACAGTTTCAGTCCAGTTATTCAGACTAAGTACAATTCAATCTTACATGACCAGTATCCAGCTATCAACCATTTAGTTAATCAGATAAGTTAGTATGTTTATGCATTCGTGCTCAATGTGAGTGTATATTTAGATCCTCAATTTATGTCAATATCCATTATGTAGTTTCAGACCCAACATTCATACATTATCCATGATTTACCTTATCCCAACTCTAGTTCTATTTATATCATTAAAGTAAAGTTTTACAGAAACTAAGTGTAGAAATTCACCATCTTATTAGATTATGTCTGTCACTCATGCATTAAGATATTTTTAGCTTTCAGTTTATTCTAACCTAATTGTGAGTCTACTTACACTTAAAATCCATGTTTTACGATTACGTATGAATCAGTTTTACTTATTGCAGTTACCCCTGCATACTCAGTACATTCCATAGGTACTGATCTACATATACGTTTGTGTGGCTACATTGTTTCATAATGTAGGTACAATTTGTAGCCCACACATCATGATCAGACAGTTGCAGATTCCAGTCAGCAGGTAATGAGTTCTCCTACCTTAGGAACTCTAGACAGTTTTAGTTCATGTATAATTTATTTATTTTCCATGTGTATTGATTAGTGGTAGTTGGAGGCATGTCCCAATTATCTATAGTCAGTATAGTAGAGGGTTCATAGATGTCAGTTAGAGTCAGTCATGTAAATTTTAGTTTTTTCGTTCAATTTTATCAGATTGTAAACTTTATCAGTAATGTATCTATTTAGATTATGCCATGATTATGTTTTTGTATAGTATAGTTTGTTATTTATTTTATTATAATTTAGTTGCTTAATAGTATACCAGTTCATGGGTTAGCTTGGGATCACTTATAGTTCCAAGCACTGTGTGACGACTAGGGGATAGTCTCTGATCGTTACAAACTTGGTATTAGAGCAGAGAGTTCAAGTGTCCTAGGGTCTCTATGAAGCCGTGTCTAGTAGAGTCTTGCGAAATGGTACGAAGATGCCTGTACTTTTCTTTGAGAGGTTACAAGGCATTTAGAAAATGTTTCCCTTCTTTCAAGTCTCAGATCATGCAGTAGAAGTATTATCTAAGAAATTTATGCAGATCCTCATATTTATCTATTCATACCAACTCTGCCTTAGTTTTGAGGCGACAAAAATAGTGAAGCTTAAATCCTTACAGATAGTTTTTCCTCAGCAGTCCCCACAAATAGTTATGGGATTGCATGTTGACTTAGAAAGTATCCCATCATTTCCCTTATGTCCTATTTTGAATATTTTATTCATGTTTATGAAAATCATGTGTTAATCCAAATTCAGATGTACTTTCAGATCCCCTCTCAGAATCCCTTTTACAGTATGCGATCTAGAGTTAAAAGCATGAACCCAGAAGTTTAGCAGTAGTACAGTTGGGATAGTGTTATCCAGATTGAGCAGATTATATATTCATGGGGCTAGTTGTACGAAAGGTGAATCTGTAGGCTTGAACAGTGTATGCAAGACTTTAAGTTGTTGATTCAAAATTTAGTATAATGATGTGTTTTGTGAGTTAAGTATGTGGTGAAAAGAGTGTAAGTATGTGATGATGATTGCAGAAGTTAAAAAAAGTTAAGGGTAGTATATTCTTTAGGAGTTTAGTATTTATGTGTATCGTTATACATCAGGCTCTAGAGTAAAGTGGTTGTAGTTCAGTTAGAGTTTATTGAATGGTTCATAGACTTAGAATGATAACTTTAGTCTAAGGGGGAAATGATAGAACAAGTGACCAAGTTAGGGTCTCAAATTCTAGTAGTAGTGCCAGTATGTGTAGAAAAATAGTAAGAAAGGATGATTCCCAACCTATTCTTATCTCAGTGCAAAGTTTTTCAGTCATCACAATATGTACTCATGCCTTACATGTTAGCTCCATCATCATAGCTCATATTCATGCGCCTAGTAGAAAATCATATACGCATCTAGTTCCTAGTATGAGGAGTTTCAGTTCACTCAGCAGTACAAATCATGTTCCATGAAATCATGAACTCCAAACTCAGGTCATGCAACTCATAACTCAGGTACTCATGTTTTACAGTATGTTCAGTTCCAGTGCTCATGCTACACTCCTAATGATCAGTGAAATTTAGATTATGTTATGTATGTCCTCAAATTAGATCTCTTTAATGAATCCATGATGTTGATGCTTTATTTCTCAGGCCTCAGTTAAGTTTAAAGTTACATATAGTGTTCTTTCATGTTTCAGGTCCTCGTGTTCTAACTTTTAGTGACTTCTCCTTATGTCATGATTAGTTAAAATTTATGTGTTATTTCTTAGGCTAGTACATAAAAGTTTTAAGGATAGAGGTTTAGAGAATGTGGGAAAGATGTTGTGGTGGTTGTTTGCCTAGAAGTTCATGTGTGGTTATGAAGATAGGCTTGAATGTCATATTGGTGTACAAATAGAATGTATATTTGAGTATAAGCATTCAGTATGATTCAGTTCGTATAGTCCGACAGACAAGTTCCTATGACTTTCTATCTTTCCATCTAGTCATACTATTCAAAATTCTCATGAATATAGCTATTTCGAGAGGTAATTCATTCACATCCATGTGATTTTGAATTCATATCAGTTCATTCATATGCATCAGTTTTAGATCCTAAATATTCAGTCATGATTCAATCCATAAGTTTTCTGTGCATCATCTCAGTCTTTTCTTAGTATTTCAACCAAGTCAGTACCATTCGGGGGATGAAGTATCTCAAGGGGGAGATGTATTGTAATACCCCGAGTATTCATGTCCTACACCTTTCCCTTTTCTTCATGAAATAGGATCTAGCTTGAAGTAATGATTACTCATCAGTTGACTGTCTCATTTTTATCTCAGCCTTATAATTATTCTCATGTCATTTCATGTATTCAAGAAATTAGTTCAGTTCATGATATTCAGTTCATGTATCATGTTTTAAAATTAGTTATGTAATCATGTTCCAAGTCATGCATATTTAGAATATGATCTCAGTTACCTTCATACAGTACTCTTAGTCTAACCAGTCGCATTCGAGGACGAATGTTCCCAAGGGGGAGATAATATAATACCCTGCAATTTTAGGCTGGTCTTTGAATCATCGTTTCTACGTCTATAAGCTATAATCTAAATGATTCCCATGAAAATATGAGTTCATGATCTTTATCCTCAGGTTTGATTTACTTTTGAGGTGAAAAATATTCATAAGGATCACTTAGAACAATGTTGAGCTTAGACCCTTTGATTCATCCAAAGTTTGATATTTGATTCTACAAGGGTCTAATTTAAACATATATAACTTTTTATATATGTATAATTTTATATATCAAGACCCACTAAATTGTAGATAATTAAATTATCTTTCCAACGATACCAATTTTACCTAAATCCGATACCCAAGAAAAAAGTTATGACATTTTCCGTGTGAGGCAGTAAGCCAACGCGCTAGCGATGTGACGCGTCGGCCAACACATTACAGAACTGTTTCACACGCTAATTCAGTTTCTAAAGGGTCTAGTGTCACTTTAATCACATCCCCTCACCCAAATCCGCCCATAACACATAATTTCATCCCCCAAAATTATTATACACTCTATTATTTATCTTTTCTCTCAAAGAAAAACCTAGCTCCATCAAGAACACCAAGAACTTTATCAAATTTTCTTTAAGAAAAGCAAGAACTCAAGTTTCCTAATTCAAGAATGCTTTCAAGATTGTGTTTCTCCTTCAAGATTAAAGTTTTAAGGTATGTGGGAGTTCATCCATGAGTCCTCTTTCATCCATGAAGCCCAAAAACCCTTTATACTTAAATAAATAAAGAATGAATTTTTCATTATTATGGTATTTTGTATGTTCTAGAGAGATTGAATTTCATATTTTCATGGTATTTTTAATTCAATTCAGCCCATGTATGATTTTATGCAAGATTTTGAATTCCTCATGCTATGAATTTGAGTTTTCCATGCTTTATTAAAGTAAATTCCATGATAGATCCTAAATTCATGATATTTAGCAATATCCCCATGTTTTAAATTCATGCCTTCCACATGTTTGATGAAATTCCCATATCATGTCTAGTCAAGTTCAAATTGAATCCCCAAGTTATGGATTTTTCTATGGAACCATATTGTTCCCTCATGTTTATGACAATCTTACATTTAAGCTATGAACTTTACATGTTTTGATGAAACGCCCATGTCCTATTTCAAGCGAATTACATGTGAATTCTCCAATTTATGATTTTAGTTATGTAATCATGGTATGCTCCCATGTTTAAAATATTCCCATGTCCAAGTTCATGATCCCCAAGTGTTTGATGAATTGTCCATTCTAAAGCCTTAATTGGCAAATTTTAATATTGAATTCATGCTTTGCTACATGTCTAAAACTATTCCCATGCTTAGTTTAAACCATGAACTGCAAGTGTTTGATGAAATGGCCAAGTGATGGGTTTCTTTAAATAATGACTATTTATCATGTCCTCAAAGTCTTAGTATGGTCTTGATGTTATTGTTATCGAGTCCTAGGGTATTCAATACCAAAAAATCTAGCTATTTAACTAGAACTACAGTAGCTTCAGTATAGTTTCAGTAATGTCATGAACAGTAGTATTCAGTCAGTTATAGAACTCAGTGAACTTAGTCCAGTTCAGTCAGTCAATACGACTAGTAACAGTTCAGTCACGCCTAGTACAATCTAGTGATTAGTTCAGTGTCTTTTCAGTTGGGAGTAGGATTCAGCATCGAGTGAACCCAGGGATGGGGGCATTCCTGCCAGCATAGGGTTTGGCCCTTAGTATCAGTCCCTGCATTACAAAACTACGTAGCCAACGTAGGGTAAGACGTCTTCTTGCAAGACAAGGGTTGACGCTACCATACAAATAAATTAAGGGTCTTCTTGCTAGATTAGGGTTGACCCAGCTTTATTAGTATCCCTTGGCAAGGTTCTAACACCCTTCCAACTAGGATCAAAGGTTTGACCCCAATTCAGTTTACAATTGGGGTATGTCGGTTAGATGAACACTCCCACAGTTACAGTTTCAGTCACAGTATTCAGTAACAAACTTAGATAGTTCTACAGAACATTGGCTATCAGTTATCAGTTATCAGTTATATAGACATTAGAATTCAGTACACAGTCTTAGTTACAATCTCAGTCACAGTCTCAATAATAGTCTCAGTCCAGTAGTCAGATCAGTAACTCAGTTTCAGGTTTGCTAGACGTAGTGCACAGTTATCAGTAATTTAGTACTTCTGTACTTCAGTTTACAGACTATTTCAGAATCATGTTATACACTTGGTCTTGCGTTCTCAGATAATACAATTTTCACGTATTCATGCTCAGTTATCGCATGTTACTCCATCAGTCCTTACCTCATATGCATAGTACTCTACAATTTTAGTCCTATTATTTGACTCAGTACAGTTTAGTTTTACATGACCAGTATTCAGCTATTAGTCATTCAGTAAATCAGATAAGGTAGTATGTTTATGCATTCGTGCTCAATGTGAGTGTATATTCATATCCTCAATTTATGCTAGTATCCATCACGAAGTTTTAGACTCAACATTCATACAATATCCATGATTTACCATATCACAACCCTAGTTCTACTTATATCATTAAAGAAAAGTTTTACAGAAACTAAGTGTAGAGATTCAACATCTTATCAGAGTATGTCTGTCACTCATGCATTAAGATGTTTTTAGCTTTCAGTTTATTCCAGCCTATTGGTGAGTCTACTTACACTTAGCATTCATATTTTACGATTACATATGAAATTAATTTTACTTATTTCATTCACCCCTGCATACTCAGTATATTTCAGAAGTACTGATTCATGTATATGTTTATGTGGCTACATTATTTCATAATGTAGGTACTATTTATAGCCCACATATCTTGATTAGAAAGTCGCAGATTCCAGTCAGCAGGTGATGAGTTCTCCTACTTTGGGAACTCCAGATAGTTTTAATTCATGTACAATTTATTTATTTTCCATGTGTATTGATTAGTGGTAGTTGGAGGAATTTCCCAACTATCTATAGTCAGCATAGTAGAGGCTTCATAGATGTCAGTTAAAGTCAGTCATGTAAATTTCAGTTTCTTTCTTCAGTTTTATCAGATTGTAAACTTTATCAGTAATGTATCTATTCAGATTATGCCATGATTATGTTTCCGCACAACAGATCTTGTTATTTATTTCATTATAATTTAGTTGCTTAATAGTATGTCAGTTCATGGGTTAGCTTGGGATCACTTGTGGTTCCAAGCACCTTGTAGAGACTAGGGGGTAGTCTCGGGTCGTTATAAAATTATATCCAAACATCACAAATTTTCATCTAAGAATAAATATAATGAATAGCTAATAGTGTTCGAATAATAAAAATAGAGACAAGAACAATCGTGTCAGAGATGAATTCATCATAGAATCAACATAAGGATCTTAAAATTAAATCCTTTCACACCCACATGGGGTTTTCCATTTTACAAAATCTCTTTCATGTCTTTGAACTTTGATTTAATTTTGCATTCTATCACAACCCATTTTCATAGGTCATGATGGCGCCTATCATAATCCACCAGTAGGCAAGCCAATCCGTAGTCCAAAACATCTAGTAACAGACTACTCAAAAATCTTAAAAATAGAATAGTCTTAATAATGTCATGAACTATAGTATTCAGTCAGTTACAAAGCTTAGTGAACTTTGTTCAGTTCAGTCAGTCAATACGATCAATAACAGTTCAGTCAAGCCTAGTACCGTCTAGTGATCAGTTCAATGTCCTTTTAGTTGGGAGTAGGATTCAGCACCGAGCAAACCCAGGGATGGGGGCATTCCTACCAGCATAGGGTTTGACCTTTAGTAGCAGTTCCTGCCTTACAGAACTACGTAGCCAGTATAAGGTAAGACGTCTTCTTGCCAGACTAGGGTTGGCACAACCATACATATAAATTATGGGTCTTCTTTGTAAATTAGGGTTGACCCATCTCTGTTAGTATCCCTTACCAAGGTTCTAACACCCTTCCAACTAGGGTCAAAGGTTGGACCCCAACTCAGTTTACAATTGGGGTATGTCAGTTAGATGAACTCTCCCACAGTTACAGTTTCAGTCTCAGTATTTCGTAATGAACTCTGATAGTTCTACAAAATAATGGCTATAACTTTTCAGTTGTCATTTATCAGTTATCAGTTATATAGCCATTAGAATTCAATACACAGTCTCAATTATAGTCTCAGTCACAGTCTTAATAATTGTCTCAGTCATAGTCTCAGTTCAATAATCAAATTAGTAACTCAGTTTCAGGTTTTTTAGATATAGAGTACATTTATCAGTTATTTAGTTATCAGTATTTTAGTACTTCAACACTTTAGTTTATAAACTATTTCAGAATCATGTTATACGCTTGGTCTTGCGTTCTCAGATAATACACTTTTTATGTATTCATGCTCAGTTATTTCATGTTGCTCAATAAGTCCTTTCCTCATATGCATAGTACTCTACAATTTTAGTCCAGTTATTCAGACTAAGTACAGTTCAATCTGACATGACCAGTATTCAGATATTAGTCATTCAGTTAATTAGATAAGTTAGTATATTTATGCATTCATGCTCAATGTGAGTGTATATTCATATCCTCAATTTTTGTCAGTATCCATCACGTAGTTTCAGACTCAACATTCATACAGTATCCATGATTTACCATATCCTAGCTTTAGTTCTACTTGTATCATTAAAGCAAAGTTTTACAGAAACTAAGTGTAGAGTTTCACCATCTTATCAGAGTGTGTCTGTCACTCATGCATTAAGATGTTTTTAGCTTTATGTTTATTCCATCCTATCGGTGAGTCACTTACACTTAACATTCATGTTTTACGATTTTGTATAAAATTAGTTTTACTTATTGCATTCACCCCTGCATACTCAGTACATTCCAGATGTACTGATCCAGATATATGTTTATATGGATACATTATTTCATAATGTAGGTACTATTTTTTCCCACATATCATGATCAGACAGTTGCAGATTCCAGTCAGCAGGTGATGAGTTCTTCTACTTCGAGATCTCCAGCCAGTTTTAATTTATGTACAGTTTATTTATTTTCCATGTGTATTGATTAGTGGTAGTTGTAGGCATTTCTTAACTATCAATAGTCAGTATAGTAGAGGCTTCATAGATGTTAGTTAGAGTTAGTCATGAAAATTTTAGTTTCTTCCTTCAGTTTTATCAGATTGTAAACTTTATCAGTAATGTATCTATTCAGATTATGACATGATTATGTTTCCGCACAACAGAGCTTGTTATTTATTTTATTATAATTTAGTTGCTTAACAGTATGTTAGTTCATAGGTTAGCTTGGGATCACCTGTGGTTTCAAGCACTGTGTGAAGACTATGGGGTAGTCTCGGGTCATTACAAAATTATATCCAAACATCACAAATTTTCATCTAAGAATAAATATGATGAAGAGCCAAAAGTGTTCAAATAATAAAAATAAAGACAAAAATGATCGTTTCAGAGATGAATTCATCATAGAATCAACATAAGGATCTCAAAATTAAATCCTTTTACACCCATATGGGTTTTTCTATATTACAAAATCCCTTTCGGGTCTTTGAACTTTGATTTATTTTGGCATTCTATCACGACCCAATTTCTCAGGTCATGATGGCGCCTATCATAATCCACAAGTAGGCAAGCCAATCCGTAGTCCAAAAAGTCTAGTAACGGACTACTCAACAATCTAAGAAAAAGAATAGTCTCAGTAATGTCACGGACAGTAGTATTCCGTCAGTTACAAAACTCTGTGAACTTAGTCCAGTTCGGTCAGTCAATACGATCAGTAACAGTTCAATCAAGCCTAGTATAGTCTAGTGATTAGTTCAGTGTCCTTTCAGTTGGGAGTAGGATTCAGCAACGAGCAAACCCAAAGATGGGGTGATTCCTGCTAATATAGGGTTTGACCCTTAGTAGAAGTCCCTGCATTATAGAACTACGTATCCTGCGTACGGGTAAGATATCTTCTTTCCAGACTAGGGTTGAAGCAACCATATATATAAATTATGGGTCTTCTTTCCAGATTAGGGATGACCCAGCTCTGTTAGTATCCCTTGGCAAAGTTCTGACACCGTTCCAACTAGGGTCAAAGGTTGGACCCCAACTCAGTTTAAAATTGGGGTATGTAGGTTAGATGAACACTCTCACAGTTATAGTTTCAATCTCAGTATTTAATAAAGACCTCAGACAATTCTATAGAACAATAGCTATCAGTTATCAGTTATCAGTTATCAGTTATATAGCCATCAGAATTCAATACAAATTCTCAGTTACAGTCTCTGTCATAGTCTCAATAATAATCTCAGTCATACTCTCAGTCCAGTAATCAGATCAGTAACTAAGTTTCAGGTTTGCTAGACATAGCGTATAATTATCAATATTTTAGTGCTTCAGTACTTTAGTTTACAGACTATTTTAGAATCATGTTATATGTTTGGTCTTGCATTCTTAGATAATATAGTTTTCAAGTATTCATGCTCAGTTATCTCATGTTACTCAATCAGTCCATACCTCATATGCATAATACTCTATAGTTTCAGTCCAGTTATTCAGACTAAGTATAGTTCAGTCTTACAAGACCATTATTCAGCTATCAATCATTTAGTTAATAAGATAAGTTAGTATGTTTATGTATTCGTTCTTAATTTGATTGTATATTTATATCCTCAATTTATGTGAGTATCCATCACTTAGTTTCAGACCCAATATTCATACAGTATCCATGATTTACCATATCCCAGCTCTAGTTCTACTTATATTATTAAAGCAAAGTTTTACAGAAACTAAGTGTAGAGATTCACCATCTTATTGGAGTATGTCTGTCACTCATGCATTAATATGTTTTCAACTTTCAGTTTTTTCCAGCCTATTGGTGAGTCTGCTTACACTTAGCATTCATGTTTCACGATTACGTATGAAATTAGTTTTACTTATTGCATTCACCCCTGCATACTCAGTATATTCCATAAGTACTGATCTACATATACGTTTGTGTGGCTACATTGTTTCATAATATAGGTACATTTGTAGCCCACACATCATGATCAGACAGTTGCAGATTCCAGTCAGCAGGTGATGAGTTCTCCTACCTTAGGAACTCCAAACAGTTTTAGTTCATGTACAATTTACTTATTTTCCATGTGCATTGATTACTGGTAGTTAGAGGCATTTCCCAACTATCTATAGTCAGTATAGTAGAGGCTTCATAGATGTCAGTTAGAGTCAATCATGTAAATTTTAGTTTCTTCCTTCAGTTTTATCAGATTGTAAACTTTATCATTAATGTATCTATTCAGATTATGCCATGATTATGTTTCCGCACAATAGAGCTTGTTATTTATTTTATTATAATTCAGTGTCTTAACAGTATGCCAGTTCATGGGTTAGCTTGGGATCACTTGTGGTTCCAAGAACCGTGTGACGACTAGGGGGTAGTCTCGGGTTGTTACAAAATTATATCCAAACATCACGAATTTTCATCAAAGAATAAATATGATGAAGAGACAATAGTGTTCGAATAATAAAAATAGAGACAAGAACGATCGTGTCAGACATGAATTCATCATAGAATCAACATAAGGATCTCAAAATTAAATCCTTTCACACCGACATGGTTTTTCTATATTACAAAATCCCTTTCGGGTCTTTAAAATTTGATTTAATTTGGCATTCTATCACGACCCAATTTCATAGATCATGATCACGCCTATCATAATCCACCAGTAGGCAAGCCAATCCATAGTCCAAAACGTCTAGTAACGGATTACTCAACAATCTTAGAAAAAGAATAGTCTTAGTAATGTCACAAACAATAGTATTTAGTCAGTTACAGAACTCAGTGAACTTAGTCCAGTTCAGTCAGTCAATACGATCAATAACAGTTCAGTCAAGCCTAATATAGTCTAGTGATCAGTTTAGTGTCCTTTCTGTTAGGAGTAGGATTCAGCACCGAGTGAACCCAGGGATGGGGGCATTCCTGCCAGCATAGGGTTTGACCCTTAGTAGCAGTCCCTACATTAAAGAACTACATAGCCAACATAAGGTAAGATATTTTCTTCCCATACTAGGGTTGACGCAACCATACATATAAATTATGAGTCTTCTTACCAGATCAGGGTTGACCCAGCTTTGTTAGTATCCCTTGGCAAGGTTCTAAAACCCATCCAACTAGGGTCAAAGGTTGAAACCAAACTCAGTTTACAATTGGGGTATGTCTGTTTGATGAACACTCCCCCAATTACAGTTTTAGTCTCAGTAATCAGTAAAGAACTCTGACAGTTCTACAGAACAATGGCTATCAGTTATCAGTTATCAATTATATAGCCATCAAAATTCAGTACAGAGTCTCAGTTACAGTCTTAGTCATAGACTTAATAATAGTCTCAGTCATATTATCAGTCTAGTAATTAGATCAATACATCAGTTTCCAATTTGCTAGACATAGCGTTCAATTATCAGTTATTCAGTTATTCAGTTATTAGTATTTTAGTACTTTAGTACTTTAGTTTACAAACTATTTCAGAATCATATTATACGCTTAGTCTTGCGTTCTCAGATAATACAGTTTTCACGTATTCATTCTTAGTTATATCATGTTGCTTAATTAGTCCTTACCTCATATGCATAGTACTCTACAGTTTCAGTCTATTTATTTAGACTAAGTACAATTCAGTCTTACATGACCAGTATTTAGCTATTAGTCATTCAGTTAATCAGATAAGTTAGTATGTTTATGCATTCGTGCTCAATGTGAGTGTATATTTATATCCTCAATTTATGATAGTATCCATCATATAGTTTCAGACCCAACATTCATACAGTATTCATGATTTACCATATCCTAGCTCTAGTTCTACTTATATCATTAAATCAAAGTTTTACAAAAATTAAGTGTAGAGATTCACCATCTTATCATAGTATGTCTGTCACTCATGCATTAAGATGTTTTCATCTTTCAATTTATTCTAGCCTATTGGTGAATCTACTTACACTCAGCATTCATGTTTTATGATTGCGTATGAAATCAGTTTTACTTATTGCATTCACCTCTGCATACTCAGTACATTCCAGAAGTACTAATCTACATATAGTTTGTGTGGCTACATTACTTCATAATGTAGGTACTATTTATAGCCCGCATATCATGATCAGATAGTTGTAGATTCCAGTCAGCAGGTGATGAATTCTCCTACCTTAGGAACTCCAGACAGTTTTAGTTCATGTACAATTTATTTGTTTTCCATGTGTATTGATTAGTGATAGTTGGAGGCATTTTCCAACTATCTATAGTTAGTATAGTAGAGGTTTCATAGATGTCAGTTAGAGTCAGTCATGTAAATTTTAGTTTCTTCCTTCAGTTTTATCAGATTGTAAACTTTATCAGTAATGTATCTATTCAGATTATGCTTTGACTATGTTTCCGCACAGCAGAGCTTGTTATTTATTTTATTATAATTTAGTTGTTTAATAGTATGCCAGTTCATGGGTTAGCTTGGGATCACTTGTGGTTCCAAGCACCGTGTGACGACTAGGGGGTAGTCTCGGGTCTTTACAAAATTATATCCAAACATCATGAATTTTCATCTAAGAATAAATATTATGAAGAGACAATAGTGTCCGAATAATAAAAATAGAGACAAGAACGATTGTGTTAAAGATGAATTCATCATAGAATCAACAAAATGATCTCAAAATTAAATCCTTTCACACCCACATGGGTTTTTCTATATTACAAAATCCTTTTAAGGTCTTTGAACTTTGATTTAATTTGGCATTCTATCACGAACCAATTTCTTAGGTCATGATGGTGCCTATCATAATCCACCAATTGGCAAGCCAATCCGCAGTCCAAAACATTTAGTAAAGGACTACTCAACAATCTAAGAAAAACAATACAAAATAAATGACATAAAGATCAATACATAAGAACATCCCAAAGCCCGGTGGTATCAGTACAAGATTTTCTAATATATTTAGAGTACAAAAGTGAAATGTATAGGAGAAATACTCTGATATAACTTATCTCTAAATACAACATGGAGACTAGTCTAATACATAAAAGGGAGATAAGTAATACCATAAACGTCAGTATCTCACCCTAAGTCTCTGAACCACGACTACTCCACATGATGCACACATCAATGGTGATAACCTGTACTATGAGCTGGAGGCTGTACAAGTATAATATATGTACCAAATAAATGATACTCAGTAGAAAACTGCCAACTAAGCTCCAAAGATAAAGAAAAAATATACAATATATAAATAGAATGGAAACTACACCCAAGAGTCCGAAAATCATATGACAAGTCAATGACATAATAGGTAACAACTATCCTATTATTGTCAAAAGGTCTAACATAATCTGACTAAGGAAGTATCAGGGAAAATCATCCTATTCCATCCACAATCAATAGACGTCAATACTAACTGCATATCCAAGATTAATATATGAATGAAGAGTGAAGAAAGATATATGTATAGCATTATACAAGGTCAAGAAATAATATACAATATGTACAAATAAAGGAAAGGATATACGGTAGTGCCATATCTAATATATATGTATATATATACATATACATATAAACATGAGGTCATCTAAAAAATAACCAAAATCATCGTATCCTCATTCTAAGACCTTATTATAATACCATCAGGATATAGGTCTATCATGCTCAGGGTTATAATCTATATGGCAGATATGACATAATTGTGCATAACAATGAAATAATAAGGTAAAGGAGGATGAAAACATACCTCAAATCTCAATACCAAATAAACAACTAATTTGTCATAAGTTATCCATAATAATTATCATAACAATGATAATAATGATATCAATAACAATGCTAATAACTGGCTACTCTAGACAGCCATATATCTAACTAAGCCTATGCATACCCCCACCACCCCAAACTTGGAAGGTTCAATCATATAACAACATAACACATATTTATCACCCATGTTTATGCAACCATTCTATACTACCTAATAGGCATAGGTACATACTGGTGATAGGCGATGAGCATGCACGAATGAATACAAGATACATAATCAATATCACAACTCACCTGTAATACCCCAAACTCCAGAAGAGATAGTAATGACTTTCGGAATAATTAATATTTAAATCAGATAGAATTTCCCCAATTTCAACTTTTTATCATATGGAAAATTGAATTATCTTTCCAATGATACCAATTTCGTCCAAATCTAGTATCAGAGTAAAAAGTTATGGACGTTTTACAAAGAGCTGTCAGAACCGCCCAGGTGCGACGGACAGGTTGACGGACCATCGATCTAGCGATGGACCATTGCCTAAACCATCACAGCTAAAGAAGTAAGTCAATCTTCTATCTAAGGTGCAACAAATAGTTTGACGGACCGTAGAGTTAGTGACAGACCGTCGCCCAAGCCGTTGCTACTAAGGCAGTGAGTCCCTATTCTGGCCTAAGTGCGATGGTCAGAACAACGGACCGTCGAGCCAACGATGGACCATCGCATGAGACATCGCAGATCCTGTTCAACAATTTAAATCCATTTTTAAAAGGGTATTTGGGTATTTTTTCCACTCGTTTAAACCCCTAATTATACCAGACAATAGCTCATAACTTCATTATTCATTCACAACATCCAATTAGGGTTTCTCTCAAAGATCAATCCCAAAGAACAAGAAACCCTAGGTGCTTAATACCAAGTCAAGAATTCAAGATTTCCTCTACAAATCTTTAAGAAATCATCCACCCAGGTATGTCAAGTGCTCATTTATCGATTCCTTTAGACCATGAAGCCCAAGATTCTAATTTTTAATTATAAATTATGATGTTTATGTTGTGGATTGATTACGATCATGTTGATGTTGTGTATGATACCCAAGTTGGAATCTTTAAATGTGTTTTCATTAATTTATGCTAGCATGTGGATTGAAATCTACTAAATTGTGTTGATTATGTCTCAATTATGACCGAAATAATGAACCTATGTTTCACCCTTCAGTTCAAATGACTCCCATGTTATTGTTATGCTTTGTGATGGATTAATGTATTGCTCATGAGATTAGGCATATGAACTTATGACATGTTTACATGCACTTCTATTTATGTGTGAGATTATGGCATGCAAATACTTTATGAATATCTCCAATGATTGTACTATGAATTATTGACTATGGTCATATGTCAAAAAGTGTCATGTCTTGTCAGTTTTATGCTATCGAGTCCTTGGGGTACTCATAACCGACAATTTAGATGTGTTCCTAGAGCCAGTGTCATATTTTCAAGATACTCTCAGTCAAGTCATGTTCATTAGAATTCAGCTAGTCTCATGACTCAGGAAATCTCAATAATCTCAGTCAGTTATTCGATCTCAGTGATACTCCATCAGTTAATGGAACTCAGTAAACTCAGTCCAGTCAGTTTAGTATAATTAATTCAGTTCTAATCAGATGGGAGTAGTATTCAGCACTGCATAAGCCTAAGGATGGGAACTCACCTGCGAGTAAAGAGTGTGATTCTTAGAAGCAATCCTTCCACTCCAGAACTACGTAGCCAGCGTAAGTTGAGATATCTAACCTGTTAGATAAGGGTTGATGAGGTGTCTTAACCTATTAGAAGAGGGTTCCACCATTCTCCTTAGAGTACCTATTAGATGAGGGATCACTCACAATTTATCTTTACCAGTGGCATAGTATTGACACCCTTCCAATTGGGGTTACAGATTAGACCCCAACTCAGCTATATTACTTTATTTAGGGCATGTCGGTTAGATGAATACTTCCCATAGTTATAGTCACCATCTCAGTCTCAGTAATAGAACTCAGATAGTCTATAGAATTTAGGACTATCAGATATAGTCACACAGTTCAGTATGGAACTCAGCTAGTTCTATCAGAAATAGGACTGTCAGACACAGTTATTCAGATAATAGTACAAAAATTATACGAAACCTATGTTATCAGTATTCAGATTCAGTAATGTCTTGATCTCAGATACAATTCACATATTTATGCATGTATTCTCACGTTCAAGTTATTCGGTCAGCTAGTATTGTTCATGCATATAAACCCTTCCATTCAACCTACGTCACTTACATACTAGTATATTCAATCGTACTAACGCATTTGCGCTATGTTGTTTTATACCATAGGTTTAGAAGCACGATCTCCAGAGCATCGGTAGCATTCCATTCTCAGCAGTCAGAGTTAGTAGTGAGTCCTTATCCTTCGAGGACATGATCATTACTTTATTAAGTCATTACTTAGTTTATTGCAGTAGTTGGAGTTGGTTGGGGACATATCCCATCAACTCTTTATTCAGACAGTTTAGAGGCTTTCAGACTAGCATATTCAGACAGTTATTTTAGTTGTTTTGGTATCTATATACCATATCTCCAGATGTTATGTTTTATCCGGTTTGAACGTTATGGCCTTTCAGCCTTTATTTTTGTATTTATACAGTATATTATGCAGTGTACAGGTACAAATATCAGTTATAGGATAGCTTATGGTCCATCGAGGTCATGAGAACCATGTTACATTTCGGGTACCATATTTAGGGAGTTACAAATTTAGTATTAGAGCCTAAGGTTCAATAGTGTCCTAGGAAGTCAGAAAACCACATCTAGTAGAGTCTTGTACATGAGTGTATTGTGCACCACATTTATGTGTAGGAGGCTATTAGATGTTTTAGGTAAAGTTTCCCTTCTTTCAATATTCAAGTCGTGCCAGTGGGCAAAATCTCAAGTCAATCTCTTAGTCTAATCCTTTTCTCCCTTTTTTCTACAGAACATGCCTCCTAAAAAAAGAAACAGGAATCAGCCAGCCCCTCTGCCCGAAGATCCTTTGGGCAAACATGTCTCTTATGTAGAGTTCAGAGTTGTATTCACTACTCTTGCTCAGTCAGTTGCTGCTCAAAATGAATGAACAACTGTCGTTCCGGCCAACCCTGTGGCCAATTTAGCTATAGCCGGGATTCAGGACTTCACCCGAATGAATTCTCCATCCCTTTTTGGGTCTAAGTTATATAAGGACCCTCAGGAACTTATCAATCAGGTTCAAAAGGTTACTGACATTATGGGGGTTTCTCCTAGTAAGAGTGCTGAGCTAGCTGCATATCAGTTGCAGGATGTTGCTCACACTTGGTTCAAACAGTGGAAGTTAGAGAGGTCAGTAGATACAGGATCCATAGAGTGGGATGAGTTTTTCACCGCCTTCTTAGAGAGGTTCTTTCCCCTAGAGATGAGAGAATATAAGGTGTTATAATTTATCAACCTCAGGTAGGGCAACATGACGGTGAAAGATCATTCTCTTAAGTTTACTCAATTAGCCAGATATTCTCCTTATGTGGTTGCAGATAGCGGGGCCAAGATGAGTATGCTTTTTTCTGCGGTGAATAATAGTGTGGTCAATGAGTACAGGTCTACGATGTTGAATAGTGACATGAACATAGCAAGTATTATGAAACATGCTAAAAAAATAGAGTCGCAAAAAATTAAGATGAGGGAGAAGAAGAATAAGAGAGCAAGGACATATAGTTTCAGCTTTGCTCAACCTTAAGTCAGAGGGAGGAAACCGTTCTCAGTTTCATCCTCAGTCATCCATTCCAGCTCCTTTCTCAGCCAGTACTCCATCTCCTAAGTTTAAGGATGGTAATAGAGATAGGGCGCTAGGCTCTTAGTCTTAGAGTAGTGTTAGTAGTGCCCACACCCATCCTCTTTGTCAATCATATGGTAAGCACCATCAGTGTACTTGCAGAGATGGTAGTGATGTTTTCTTTGGATATGGAAAGACAGGCCATAGAATTAGAGATTGTCCCAGCCAGGATATCAAGGTCAGCGTAACCATTCCCCAGCTCAGTCTGGTCACCCAAATCAGCAGGGTGCCACTTCCAATGCTACTAGTGGGAAATTCCCAAACAGACTTTATTCTCTCCAGTACCAAAAGGATCAGGAAAATTCTCCTAATGTGGATACTGTTACATTATAGATCTTTCACTTGCATGTTTACACTTTGCTAGAACTAAGAACTTCTTTGTCTTTTGTTAATTCCTGTATAGCAGTTGATTTCAAAGACAGTCCTGAAGTTCTAGCAGAGTCCTTCTCAGTCTCTACCCCAGTGTGTAAAACCATCATAGCTCGACGGGTATACAAGAACTGTCCAGTTATGGTATCTTAGAAAGTCACCTCAGCAGACTTAGTCGAATTAGAGATGACTGATTTTGATGTTATTCTCGGCATGGATTGGATTCATTTCCACCATGCCACAGTCAACTGGAGAAATAGAGTTGTCCCATTTCAGTTTTTGAATAAACCTATCCTAGAGTGGAGGGGTAGCACTTCAGCTTTCAGAGGTCAACTTATTTCCTACCTTCGAGCAAGGAAAATGATATCTAGAGGATGTGTCTACCATCTTGTTTGAGTTAAGAACACTAGTTCTGAAACTCCTAGTCTTGAATTAGCCCCAGTTGTGAATGAATATTTAGATGTCTTTTCCGAAGATCTTCCAGGAATTCCTCCCGAAAGGGAAATAGGCTTCAACATCAATCTTCTTCCAAATACTCAGCCTATATCTACTCCGCCATAAAGAATGGAAACAGTAAAACTTAGAGAATTGAAAGACAAGTTGAAGGATCTCTTAGATAAGGGATTCATCAGACCCAGAGTGTCCTCGTAGGGTGCACTAGTCTTATTCGTGTGAAAGAAATATGGTTCTCTCAGAATGTGTATAGACTATCGTCAGCTCAATAAAGTCATGATTAAGAACAAGTATCCACTTCCCAGAATTGATGACTTATTTGACCAACTTCAGGGTTCCATTTATTTATCTAAGATAGAGCTCAGATCCGATTATCATCAGCTTAGAATCAGAGAATGTGAAATTCCAAAATTAGCATTTCGTACTTGGTATGGTCACTTCAAATTCTTGGTCATGTCCTTTGGTCTTACCAATTCCCCAATAACTTTCATGGACTTGATGAACCGCGTGTTCAAGTAGTACTTGGACATATTTGTCATAGTCTTCACAGATGATATCCTTGTTTACTCCCGCAGTGAGCAGGATAATACAGACCATCTCAGAATTATACTTCAGACCCTCAGAGATCATCAGCTGTTTTCTAGATTCAGTAAGTGCAAATTTTGTATAAGGTCAGTGGCATTCCTTGGTCATATTATTTTTGGTGATGGCATTAGGGTTGATCCTCAAAAGACCAAAGTAGTAAGAAACTAGCCCAGACCGGTCTCTCCATCAGATATTAAGAGTTTCTTGGGTTTGGCTGGCTATTATAGTCGGTTTGTTGGGGATTTTCTTATATTGAATCCCTTATGTCTAGATTGACTCAGAAGAAAGTCAAGTTTCAGTGGTCAAATCCTTGCGAGAAGAGTTTTCATGAGTTGAAGACTCGACTCACCTCAGTTCCAGTCTTAGCTCTTCCAGATGGTCTAGAAGGGTTGGTAGTGTATTGTGGTGCATCCATAGTAGGTTTGGGTTGTGTCCTCATGCATAATGGTAAGGTCATAGCCTACGCCTCCAGAAAACTTAAACCCCATGAGAAGAATTATCCTACTCATGATCTCGAGTTAGAAGTCATAGTTTTTTGCCTTGATGATCTGGAGGGATAATCAACATGGAGTTCATATAGATGTGTTTATAAATCATAAGAGCCTTCAATATGTCTTTTCTCAGAAATATCTCAATCCTCATCAGAGAAGGTAGTTAGAGCTCTTAAAAGATTACGACATGGGTGTCCTTTATCATCCGGGCAAGGCCAATGTAGTGGATAACACTCTCAGTATACTGTCTATGGGTAGTATTGCTCATGTTGAGGACAGTAAAAAGAAGCTAGTTCAGGAAGTCCATCAGTTTGCCAGACCAGGTTTTCTCTTAGTCGATACAGAAGAGGGTGACATATGGGTTTAGAGGAGTTTAGAATCATCTCTAGTTTCCGAGGTGAAAGAAAAGCAAGATAGATATCCCAGTCTAATCAAGTTGAAAGTGTCAGTCAAAGATCAGAAAGTAGAGGTTTTCTCCCAAGGGGGAGATGGTGTTCTGTGTTGTCAGGGTCATTTGTGTGTTGCAAGTGTAAATGATTTGAGGCAATGAATTTTTGCAGAAGTGTATGGTCCACTATACTCGATTCATCCAGGGGCTACTAAGATATACCGTGACTTATGGGAGATCTATTGGTGGAGTGGGATGAAAAGTGATATTGCATAGTTTGTGGCTAAGTACTATACATATCAGCAGGTTACGATAGAGCATCAGAAGCCTAGTGGGTCCATGCAGGAGTTCAGTATACCTACTTGGAAGTGGCAAGAAGTGAACATAGACTTTGACGGTTTTCCTCGTACTCATCGCCAGCATGATTCATTTTGGGTCATTGTAGATAGAATGACCAAGTCAGCTTATTTCCTTCCAGTCCATACCTCTTATTAAGTCGCGGATTATGCCAAACTCTATATCAAAGAGTTGGTCATATTGCACGGTGTTCTGTTATATATTATCTCACATAGAGGTACCCAGTTCACCTCTCACTTCTGGAAAGCATTCCAAAAGGGTCTTGGTACCTAAGTTTATCTAAGCACAACCTTCCACCCTTAGACAGATAGTCAAGTAGAAAGGACCATTCAGACTTTAGAAGATATTCCAAGGGCGTGTGCAATTGATTTCAAGGGTAGTTGGTATGACCACTTTTCTTTTATTGAGTTTGCATACAACACCAACTATCATTTAGTATTCGGATGGATCCATTCAAAGCTTTCTATGGTAGGACATATAGATCTCCAATCGGTTGGTTCGAAGTTAGTGAGCTCTCAGTTATAGGGCCTGACTTAGTGTTTGACACTTTAGAGAAAGTCCAGTTGATCAGAGAAAGACTCAGGGCTGCTCAGAGCCGACAGAAGTCTTATGCAGATGTGCACAGAAGGGATCTCGAGTTTGAGAATGGTGATTATGTTTATTTAAATATATCTCCCATAAAGGGAGTGAAGAGGTTCGGTAAGAAGGGAAAGCTCAATCCCCGATATGTCAGTCCCTTCAAAATTCTTAATTGCTTTGGCAAGGTAGCTTATGAGCTCGAATTACCTTCAGATATAGACTTAGTTCATCTAGTCTTCCATGTATCTTTGATCAAGAAATACATAGGTGACCCAGCAGTCGTAGTCCCTATTCAGAGCATAGATGTTTAGAACAGCCTCTCTGATGAAGAGATTCCAGTCAAAATTCTTGACTACTAGACTCGTAGACTAAGGAACAAAAAAGTCCCTCTGGTCAAAGTTCTTTGGAAAAATCAGTTCGTTGAGGGAGCTACTTGGGAAGCAGAAGCTGACATATGGACCAAGTATCCTTACCTCTTCTCCGCAAACTCAGATCTAGCTCAAGGTAACAATTCTCCTTAAGCTTTTCAGTTTCATGTTTAGGTTTCAGTTACAAGCTTGGTATCTATTTCATGTTTAGAATTCCATTATAAACTTGGTATTAAATACCATTGTCAATCATTCATTCATGTATCAGTTAAGTTAAGTAATCATGCATCAGATATTCATTCTCATTGTGAGAAACTTTGTTCCTCAGAACACTCAGTCATGCATTCATGAATCAGTTACTCATGCATTAGATATGTATGTTCAGTATGATATATATTTAGTTTATCAGTCATGTTAGTCATGGAGTAATGTTTCAGTCATTCATGTTCAGGATGTGCTTCAGTCTACTATTTCTCCCCTCCCAGTCAGTCTCATTTGAGGACGAATGTTTCCAAGGGGGAGATATTATAATACCCTTAACTTTCTTGAAGTTAAATCTAGTCTCTAGAAGAGTTAGTGATGACTTCCTAAATGATTAATATTTAAATCAGATATAATTTCCCCAATTTTGACTTTATATCATGTGGTAAATTGAATTAGCTTTCCAACGATACCAATTTCGTCTAAATTCGGTATCAGAGTAAAAAGTTATGGACGTTTTACTGAGAACTGTCAGAACCGCCCAGGTACGATGGACAAGTTGACGGGCCATTGATCTAGCAATGGAACATCACCTAAACCATCGCAGCTAAGTTAGTAAGTCAATCTTCTGGCTAAGGTGCGGTAGAAAGGTTGACGAACAATAGAGCTAGCAATGGATTGTCGCCCCAGTCGTCGCTACTAAGGAAGTGAGTCCCTATTCTGGCCCAAGTATGACGGTCAATATGATGGACCGTCAAGCCATTGACGGACCATCGCATGATCTATCACAAATCTCGTTCAACTATTTAAAGCCATTTTTAAAAGGGTATTTGGGTCTTTTCCACCCATTTTAACCTCTAATTATACTAGACACTAGCTCATAACTTCATTATTCATTCACAACATCCAATTAAGTTTTCTCTCAAAGATCAATCCCCAAGAACAAGAAACCCTAGGTTCTTAATTCCAAGTCAAGAATTCAAGATTTCCTCCACAAATATTTAAGAAATCATCTACCCAGGTATGTCAAGTGTTCATTCATGGATTCCTTTCATCCATGAAGCCCAATAATCTAATTTTAAATTATAAATTGTGATGTTTATGTTGTGGATTGATTATGATCATGTTGATGTTGTGTATGATACCCAAGTTGGAATCGTTAAATGTGTTTTCATTAATTTATGCTAGCATGTGGATTGAAATCTACTAAATTGTGTTGATTTATACAACCATGATGAATTAATTTATTTTCCAAGACTACTGTTATAGTTATGCATGCAAGGTGTTTGATAAAATGGCTAAGAGAATAGGAAACATGCCTTATGACTCAATTGTGACTAAAATAATGAACCTATGTTTTACCCTTCAGTTCAAATGACTACCTTGTTATTGTTATTCTTTGTAATGGATTGATATAATGCTCATGAGATTAGTTTTGTGAAATTATTACATGTTTACATGCACTTCTATTCATGTGTGAGCTTATGGCATACAAATACTTCATGAATATTCCCAATGATTGTACTATGAATTGTTGACTATGGTCATGTATCAAGAAGTATCATGTCTTATCAGTTTTATGCTATTGAGTCCTGGGGGTACTTGTACCCGACAATTTACCTGTGTGCCTAGAGCCAGTGTCATGTTTTCAAGATACTCTCAGTTAAGTTATGTTCAGTAGAATTCAGTCAGTCTCATGACTCAGGAAATCTCAGTAATCTCAGTCATTTATCAGAGCTCAGTGATACTTTGTCTATAAATGGAACTCAGTAAACTCAGTCCAGTCACTTTAATATAATTAATTCAGTTTCTAATCAGATGGGAGTAGGATTGAGTATCGAGTGAGCCCAAGGATGGGAACTCACCTGCGAGTAGAGAGTGTGATTCTTAGAAGCAATCCTTGTGCTCCAGAACTACGTAGCCAGTGTAGGTTGAGATATCTAACCTGTTAGATGAGGATTGATGAGGTGGATTAACCTTTTAGATGAGGGTCCTACCATTCTCCTTAGAGTACCTGTTAGATAAGGGATCACTCACAGCTTGTCTTTACTAGTGGCGCGGTATTGAAACCCTTCCAATTGGGGTTACATATTTGACCCCAACTCAGCTATATTTCTTTATTTGTGGCATGTCGGCTAGATGACTACTTACCATAGTTACAGTCTCAGTCTCAGTAATATAACTCAGATAGTTCTAGAGAATTTAAGACTGTCAGATATAGTCACCTAGTTTAGTATGGAACTCAGCTAGTTCTATAAAAAATAGAACTGTCAGACATAGTCATTAGGATAATAGTATAACAATTACATGAAACCTATGTTATCAGTATTCAGATTCAGTGATGTCTTGATCTCAGATATAGTTCACGTATTCATACATATATTCTCACGTTTATGTTATTCGGTCAGCTAGTATTGTTCATGTATATAAACCCTTGTATTCAGCCTACCTCACTTGCATACCAGTACATTTAATCATACTGATGCATTTGCGCTATGGTTTTTTATTACATAAGTTCAGAAGCACGAGCTCCAGAGTATCAATAGTATTCCAGTCACAACAGTCAGAGTTAGCAGTGAGTGCTCATCCTTCGAGGGCATGATAATTACTTTATTATGTCATTACTTAGTTTATTTCAATAGTTGGATTTAGTTGGCGATATGTCCCATCAACTCCTTTTTCAGTCAGTTTAGAGGCTTTCAGACTAGCATGTTCACATAGCTATTTTAGTTTTTTTTGGTATTGTTATACCATATCTCCAGATGTTATATTTTATCCGGTTTGAACCTTATGGCCTTTCAGCCTTTATTTCTGCATTTATATAGTATATTATGCAGTGTACAGGTACATATATTAGTCTTGGGTTAGCTTATGGTCTTTCAGGGTCATGAGCAACATATGGCATTCCAGGTACCATATTCGGGGCATTACAAATTTAGAATCAGAGCATAAGGTTTAATAGTGTCCTAGGATGTCAAAAATCGCCATCTAGTAGAGTCTTGTACATGAGTGTGCTGCGCGCCATATTTATGTGCAGGAGGCTATTAGATATTTTAGGAATAGTTTCCCTTCTTTCATTATTCATGTCGTGCCTGTGAGCATAATCTCAAATCTATCTCTCAGTCTAATCCTTTTCTCCTTTTTTTCTACAGAACATGACTCCTAAAAGAAGAAACGGGAATCAGCCATCTCCTCAGCCTGAAAATCCCTTGGAAAAATATGTCTCTCATGTAGAGTTCAGAGCTGCATTCAGTACTCTTGCTCAGTCAGTTGCTGCTCTGAATGAATTACCAACTATCATTTCGGCCAATCCAGTGGCCAATTTAGCTGCACCCAGGATTCGGGACTTTACCCGAATGAATCCTCCATCCTTTTTTTGGGTCTAAGTAAGATGAGGACCCTCAGGAATTCATCAATCAGGTTCAGAAGGTTACTGACATTATGGGGGTTACTCCTAGTGAGAGTGCTGAGCTAGCTGCATATTAGTTGCAGGATGTTTCTCATATTTAGTTAAAACAATAGACGTTAGAGAGGTCAGTAGATGCAGGATCCATAGAGTGGGATGATTTTGTCACCGCTTTCTTAGTGAGGTTCTTTCCCCTAGAGCTGAGAGAAGATAAGGTGTTAGAATTTATCAACCTCAGCCAGGGAAACATGAAGGTGAAAAAGTATTCTCTTAAGTTTACTCAATTAGCCATATATGCTCCTTATGTGGTTAGAGATAGCAAGGCCAAGATGAGTAAGTTTGTTTCTGGGGTGAATGATAGTGTGGTCAATGAGTGTAGGTCCCCAATGTTGAATAGTTACATAAACATAGATAGGCTTAAGACTCATGCTTAGGAGATAGAGGAACAAAAGATTAAGATGAGGGAGAAGTAAAATAAGAGAGAAACAACAAGTAGTTTTAGCTTTGATTAGCCTAAGTCAGAGGGAGGAAACCGTTCTCAGTTTCATCCTAAGTCATCCGTTCCAGCTCCTTCCCCAGCCAATGATCCAGCTCTTAGGATCAAGAATGGTAATAGAGATAGGGCGCCAGGATCTAAGTCTAAGGGAAGTGTTAGCAGTGCCCGCACCCATCCTCTTTGTCAGACTTTTGGTAAACACCATAAGGGTACTTGTAGAGCTGGTAGTGGTGTTTTCTTTGGATGTGGTATGCCAGGCCATAGAATTAGAGATTGTCCCAGCCAGGATATTAGGGTCAGCGTAACCATTCCCCAGCTCAGTCTAGTCACCTGAATAAGTTGGGTGCCGCTTTCAATGCTACTAGTGGGCAATGCCCAAACAGACTTTATGCTCTCCAGTCCCGATAGGATCAGGAAAATTCTCCTGATGTGGTTACTGGTACATTACAGTTATTTCACTTGCATGTTTATGATTTGCTAGATACAAGAGCTTCTTTGTCTTTTATTACCCTCTATATTGAAGTTGATTTTGGAGTCAGTCCTAAAATTCTAGCAGAGCTGTTCTCAGTCTCTACCCCAGTGGGTAAAATCATCATAGCCCGACAGGTATATAGGAACTGTCCAGTTATGGTATCTCAGAAAGTAAGCTCAGCAGACTTAGTCGAATTAGAGATGACTGATTTTAATGTCATTCTTGGCATGGATTGGCTTCATTCCTACTATGCCACAGTCGACTGGAGAAACAGAGTTGTCCATTTTTAGTTTTTGAATAAGCCTATCCTATAGTGGAGGTGTAGCATTTATTCTTTCAGAGGTCAGCTTTTTTCCTACCTTCGGGCAAGGAAAATGATAACTAGAGGATGTGTCTATCATTTTGTTCGAGTTAGGGACACTAGTTTTGAAAATCCCAGTCTTGAATTAGTCCCTGTTGTGAATGAATATTCAGATCTCTTTCCCAAAGATCTTCTAGGAATTCCTCCTGAAAGGGAAATAGACTTCGACATCAATTTTCTTCCAGATACTCAGCCTATATCTACTCTTCCATACAGAATAGCACCAGCAGAACTCAGAAAATTGAAAGAGCAATTGAAGGATGTCTTAGATAAGGGATTCATCAGACCTAGTGTGTCCCCATAGGGCGCACCAGTCTTATTCGTGCGAAAGAAAGATGGTTCTATAAGAATGTGTATAGACTACCGTTAGCTCAATAAAGTCACGGTTAAGAACAACTATCCACTTCCCAGAATTAATGACTTATTTGACCAACTTCAGGGTGCCAGTTGTTTATCTAAGATAGACCTCAGATTCGGGTATCATCTGCTCAGTCAGATAATGTGACATTCCAAAAATAACCTTTCGTACTCGGTATGGTCACTTCAAAATCTTGGTCATGTCCTTTGGTCTTACCAACGTCCCATAAGCTTTCATGGACTTTATGAACCACGTGTTCAAGCAGTACTTGGACATGTTCGTCGTAGTCTTCATAGATGATATCCTTGTTTACTGCCACACTAAGAAGGATCATGCAGACCATCTCAGAATTGTACTTCAGACCCTCAGAGATCATCATCTGTTTACCAAATTTAGTAAGTGCGAATTTTTGCTAAGATTAGTGGAATTTCTTGGTCATATTATTTCCGGTGATAGCATTAGGGTTGATCCTCAAAAGACCGAAGCAGTAAGAAACTAGCCCAGACCTGTCTCTCCATCAGATATCAAGAGTTTCTTGGGTTTGGCTGGCTATTATAGATGGGTTGTTGAGATATTTTCTTCTATTGTATCCCCTATGTCTAGATTGACTCATAAGAAAGACAAGTTTCAGTGGTCAGATCATTGCAAGAAGAGTTTTCAGGAGTTAAAGACTCGACTCACCTCAGCTCAAGTCATAGCTCTTCCAGATAGTTCAGATGGGTTCAAAGTGTATTGTGATACATCCAGAGTAGGTTTGGGTTGTGTCCCCATGCATCATGGTAAGGTCATAGCCTACGCCTCCAGACAACTTTAACCCCATGAGAAGAATTATCCTACTCATGATCTCGAGTTAGCAGTCGTAGTTTTTTGCCTTGAAGATTTGGAGGCATTATCTATATGAAGTTTATGTAGATGTGTTTACAGATCATAAGATCCTTTAGTATGTCTTTTCTTTGAAAGATCTCAATCTTCATCAGAGGAGGTAGTTAGATCTCTTGAAAGATTATGACATGAGTGTCCTTTATTATTCGGGCAAGGCCAATATAGTGGCCAATGCTCTTAGTAGACTGCCTATGGTTGTGTTGCTCATGTTGAGGACAGTAAGAAGAATCTAGTTCAGGACGTCCATCAGCTTGCCAGACCAGGTATTCGCTTAGTCGATACAGAAGAGGTTGACATATGGGTTCAGAGTAGTTCAAAATAATCTCTAGTTTCCGAGGCAAAAGAAAAGCAAGATAAATATCCCAGTCTAATCAAGTTGAAAGAGTCAGTCAAGGATCAGAAAGTAGAGGTTTTCTCCTAAGGAAGAGATGGTGTTCTGCGTTGTTAGGGTCATCTGTGTGTTCCAGGTGTAGCTGACTTGAGGCAACGAATTCTTGCAGAAGCGCATGGTGCGCTCTACTTGATTCATCCAGGGGCCACTAAGATGTGCCACAACTTGCGGGAGATCTATTGGTGGAGTGGGATGAAAAGAGATGTTGCAGAGTTTGTGGCTAAGTGCTCTACATGTCAGCAGGTTAAGAGAGAGCATCAGAAGCCTAGTAGGTCCATGGAGGAGTTCAGTATTCCTACTTGGAAGTGGGAAGAAGTGAACATAGACTTTGTGATGGGTTTTCCTTGTACTCATCGCCAGCATAATTCAGTCTGGGTCATTATAGATAGAATGACAAAGTCTGCTTATTTCCTTCCAGTCCATACCTCTTATTCAGCCGAGGATTATGCTAAGCTCTATATTAGAGAGTTGGTCAGATTTCACGGTGTTTTGTTATCTAATATCTCAGACAGAGGTACCTATTTCACCTCACTTTTGGAAAGCATTCCAAAAGGGTCTTGGTACCTAAGTTTATCTAAGTACAGCCTTCCACCCTCATACATATGGTCAAGCAGAAAAGACCATTTAGAATTTAGATGATATGCCAAAGGCGTATGCAAAGGTACTTGGTATGACCACTTGCCTTTGATTGATTTTGCATACCACAACAACTATCATTCCAGTATTCGGATGGCTCCATATGAAGCTATCTATGGTAGGACATGCAGATCTCCAATCGGTTGGTTCGAAGTTAGTGAGGCCTCAGTTATAGGGCCTCACTTAGTGTTTGATGAGTTAGAGAAAGTCTAGTTGATCAGAGAAAGAATTCGGGCTTCTTAGAGCCAACAGAAGTCTTATGCAGATGTGGGCAGAAGGGATCTTGAGTTCGCGATTGGTGATTATGTCTATTTAAAGATATCTCATATAAAGGGAGTGAAGCGGTTCAGCAAGAAGGGAAATCTCAATCCCCGATATGTTGGTCCCTTCAAAATTCTCAGTCACTTTGGCAAGGTAGCTTATGAGCTCGAATTGCCTTCAGATCTAGCCTCAGTTAACCAGTCTTCCATGTCTTATTGCTCAAGAAGTGCATAGGTGACCCGACAGTCGTAGTCCCTATTCAGAGCATGGATATTCAGAACAGCCTCTCTTATGAAGAGATTCTAGTCAAAATTCTTAACTACTAGACTTGTAGACTGAGGAACAAAGAAGTCCCTCTAGTCAAAGTTCTTTGGCGGAATCAGTCCGTTGAGGGAGCTACTTGGGAAACAGAAGAATACATGCAGACCAAGTATCCTTACCTCTTCTCCACAAACTCATATCTAGATCAAGGTAACAGTTCTCCATAAGCTTTTCAGTTTCATGTTCAGGTTTCAGTTACAAGCTTGGAATCCATTTCATATTCAGAATTCCATTATAAACTTGGTATTAAATACCATTGTCATTCATTCATTCATTCATGTATCAGTTCAGTCAAGTGATCATGCATCAGATGTGCATTCTCATTGTGAGAAACTTAGTTCCTCAGAACACTTAGTCATGCATTTATGAATCAGTTACTCATGCGTCAGATATGCATGTTTAGTATGATATATATTCAGTTTAGCAGTCATGTTAGTAATGGACTCATGTTTCTGTCATTCATGTTCAGGATGTGCTTCAGTCCACCATTTGTCCCCTCTCAGTCAGTCTCATATTAGGACAAATGTTTCCAAGGGAGAGATATTGTAATAACCCAAACTTTCTTGAAGTCAAATCTAGTCACTAGAAAAGTTAGTGATGACTTCCTAAATGATTAATATTTAAATCAGATAGAATTTTCCCAATTTTGACTTTATTTCATGTGGTAAATTGAATTAGCTTTCCAACGATACCAATTTCGTCCAAATCCGGTATCGGAGTAAAAAGTTATGGACGTTTTACTAAGAACTGTCAGAACCGCCCAGGTGCGATGGGCAGGTTGACGGACCATCGATCTAGCGATGGACCATCACCTAAACCGTCATAGCTAAGGAATTAATTCAATCTTCTATCTAAGGTGCAACGGACAGGTTGGCAGAGCGTCGAGCTAGCAACGGACCGTCGAGCTAGCAACGGACCGTCGTCCAAGCCCTTTAAAGCCATTTTTAAAAGGGTATTTGGGTTTTTTTCCACCCGTTTTAACCCCTAATTATACTAGACAATAGCTTAATTCCAAGACAAGAATTCAAGCATTCCTCCATAAATCTTTAAGAATTCATCAACCCAGGTATATCAAGTGTTCATTCATGGATTCCTTTCATCCATGAAGCCCAATAATCCAATTTTAAATTATAAATTGTGATGTTTATGTTGTGGATTGATTACGATCATGTTGATGTTGTGTATGATACCCAAGTTGGAATTGTTAAATGTGTTTTCATTAATTTATGCTAGCATGTGCGTTGAAATCTACTAAATTATGTTGATTTATGAAACCATGATTAATTAATTTAATGTCCAAGCCTAAGTTTATAGTTTTGCATGCAAGGTGTTTGATAAAATGCCTAAGAGTATAGGAAACATCCTTATGCCTCAATTGAGACCAAAATGATGAACCTATGTTTCACCCTTAAGTTTAAATGACTCCCATGTTATTGTTATGCTTTGTGATGGATTGATGTAATGCTCATGAGATTAGGCTTATGAAATTATTAGATGTTTACATGCACTTCTATTCATGTATGAGCTTATGGAATGCAAATACTTCATGAATATCCCCAATGATTGTACTATGAATTGTTGACTATGGTCATGTGTCAAGAAGTGTCATGTCTTGTCAGTTTTATGCTATCGAGTCCTAGGGGTACTTGTACCCGATAATTTAGTTGTATGCCTAGAGATAGTGTCATGTTTTCAAGATACTCTCAGTTAAGTCATGTTCAGTAGAATTCAGTCAGTCTCATGACTCAGGAAATTTCAGTAATCTCAGTCAGCTATCAGATCTCAATGATACTCTGTCAGTTAACGGAACTCAGTAAACTCAGTCCAGTCACTTCAGTATAATTAATTTAGTGTCTAATCAGATGGGAGTAGGATTCAGCATCGAGTGATCCCAAGGATGGGAACTCACCTGCGAGTAGAGAGTGTGATTCTTAGAAACAATCCTTGCGCTTCAGAACTACGTAGCCAGCGTAGGTTGAGACATCTAACCTGTTAGATGAGGGTTGATGAGGTGGATTAACCTGTTAGATGAGAGTCCCACCATTCTCCATAGAGTACCTGTTAGATGAGGGATCACTTACATCTTGTCTTTACCAGTGATGCGGTATTGACACCCATCCAATTGGGGTTACAAATTGGACCCCAACTCATCTATATTACTTTATTTGGGGCATGTCGGTTAGATGACAACTTTCCACAGTTACAGTCTCAGTCTCAGTCTCAGTATAGAACACAAGTAGTTTTACAGAATTCAAGACTGTCAGATACAGTCTCCCAGTTCAGTACGGAACTCATCTAGTTCTATCAGAAATAGGACTGTCAGACACAGTCAGTCGGATAATAGTACAACAGTTATACGAAACCTATGTTATCAGTATTCATATTCAGTGATGTCTTGATCTCAGATACAGTTCACCTATTCATGTATGTATTCTCACGTTCATGTTATTCGGTCAGCTAGTATTGTTCATGGATATAAACCCTTGCATTCAGCCTACCTCACTTGCATACCAGTACATTCAATCGTACTGACATATTTGCACTATGGTGTTTTATACCATAGGTTTAGAAGCACGAGCTCCATAGCATCAGTAGCATTCCACTCTCAGCATTCAGAGTTAGCAGTGAGTCCTCCTCCTTCGAGGACATGGTCAATACTTTATTATGTCATTACTTAGTTTATTTCAGTAGTTGGAGTTAGTTGGGGACATGTCCCATCAGCTCCTTATTCATACAGTTTAGAGTCTTTTAGACTAGCATGTTCAAACAGTTATTTCAGTTGTTGTGGTATTGATATATCATATCTCCAGATGTTATGTTTTATTTGGTTTGAACTTTATGGCATATCAACCTTTATTTCCGCATTTATACAGTATATTATGCATTGTACATGTACAAATATCATTCATGGGTTAGCTTATGGTCCTTCGGGGTCATGGGCATCATGTGGTGATCTGGGTACCATATTCGGGGCGTTACATCACCATAACTCTCATCATCATGACCATCATCATCGTAATTAACCTCTATCCTTTTTGGGTATCAATATATCATCACAGTATCCTCCAGCCTTTCCAAGTATCAATATATCACAATTGTATTCTCCAGCCTTACCGGGTATCAATGTATCACAATAGTATCCTCTGGACTTGCCGAGTATCAATGTACCATCACAATTAACATTACGGAATAACTCATACTAATATACTCATGAACATAATCATATCACCACAAAGTATCTACTCAACAATACTTCCCAACCACTCATTATTAGCTTACCAACACTTTTAATGGAGAAACCACTAGTTTGCTAATCATCACATGACCTTTAGTTATTTGTCTAAACATTATCCTTATTCAAGGGATAACAACTATCCATTATTTAATAGATAGCCAACATCTAACATCTAGCCAAGGTTATCACTAGACCCTAATCGCCATTTATCCACTATTCCATATTATCAACTAATCATCATATAACCATTATTAGACAACACCTAACCACTTATCATCTTACCAACTTTTATTAACCGATACCATTCATTAACTAATCATTGTTAACCAACTAATCCTCATTTAACTACTTATTAATCAACCATTTAGAAACTATTCATCGTTATTAACTAGTCACCTTTTATTACCAATATCACTTATTATCTAACCTTGTTAACACACAACTCCATATTTAACAAGTAATCAACATTATAAACTTAGGCATCAATATCACTAATCTTCGCCTATGCTAAAGCCAACATCATCATTAGCCATATATCAATCATCTCTATCTACCATATTTCAACTAAGCAATATTCATTAACTAATACGTCTGATTCCTAGCCACCAATTGCCATAGCTTAACCCCTAACTAAGAAGGACTATTATAAGATCATATTCCATCTCGATTCATATAAGTTACCAACACAAGAATCATGAATATACCAAATCTATGTATGCCATCACCAATATCCAATTAAATAAGTCGTAAGCAACATACCACATCTTTCTCTGTCCTATACCAGAGAGATGTGTATATAAAACATGTATATGAATCCATAAAAGGTGATTGTATCCCTTTACAATGATAAGCACTTCTTAGGTATCCAATCATTATCATAACACGACCCTTGGACCAATAATATATCTGGATAATCATAACATCATAATCACGGTATTAGGCTTATATATGTATCTAAAACTCATACCAATAATCATATTTATAAACCATAGCATATCTCTAGTCATCTCACATTATGAGGTATCTTGCATATATGAGAAATAATATCAATAAGCACGTAATCATCTCTCACATAAGAGGCATCTCACATCTAGGAGGCATATTATCAACAAGCTCGTAATCATCTCTCACATAAGAGGCATCTCACATCTAGAAGGTATAATATCAATAAGCACGTAATTATCTCTCACATAAGAGGCATCTCACATTTAGGAGGCATAATATCAACAAGCACGTAATCATCTCTCACATAAGAGGCATCTCACATCTAGAAGGCATAATATCAATAAGAATGTCTAAAAGCATGTAATCATCTCTTATATAGGATATCTTATATCAATAAGTCATACATCATGACTAGGAGAAATATCACCTCTCTAGAGCAATGGTCATATCTAATAGAAATATCATTTCTATGGGTCCAACAATCATAACCAAAAGGGAGATAGAATCTCTATAGGCACACCAATCATATCTAAGAGGAAATAATATCTCTATAGGTCAATATCATTCTAAGAGAAAATAACATCTCTATAGGCCAATATCATATCTAAGAGGAAATAACATCTCTATAGGCCAATATCATATCTAAGAGAAAATCGCATCTTTATAGGCCAAACATTAAATCTAAGAGGAAGTATCATCTCTATAGGCCCATCATCAAGTCTAACGCGGAAATAGTATCTCTATAGGCCATAAAACGTATCTAAAGGGGATATCATAACCATAACTCAAATACCACAATCCAAGGAACATCAATACAAGATACCAAGTCACGAAGTAACCTTATACTAAAGTTTACTAGCCCCATCTATGTCTATTATCCACAACTAAGTCCACAAGTCTAGGCCTAAGTGGGCAGGACGATCCCACTTCTAGACCTCAATTTCCATAATTAGGCACACCATGCCCCCAAACTAGGCTAAGGTGTCAAGTTCAACTTTTAGATGTCACATAAGCCACATTCAAGCTTAAGATAGGAGCTTCAACTAGAAACAAGGGTACTAAAGTCTATTCTACCCAAGTTATGGTTCCAAGACTCAAACAATAGTCCAAAAAGGTCAAATCAACAATTTATGCTTCCAAATGCTAAAACCACAACCCAAACATAACATTACATCATAACCCCGCTACAACTAATCTAAACTAGAGAGGAAAGGCACTAGGATTTAAAAAGGGTTATAAACATATAATCTTATGGGTCCAAAACCCTCAGCTAATCCCCAATCAAGGCTAAGTTACTCTATGCATAATCAATCTTAACATCCAAATTCATATGCAATACATATCACACGTTATCTATAAAGAGGAGTAGACAGATGCCTACCTCGAATTTGAACCATAAAATATCACATAATGTACCACATGACTGTCTTCACTTTACAATCCCCAAAATTCCATCACTCTAAAAAACATAATATATTCATCAATACGAGTCTATCAATACCCATATTGCACTATTGTGCTTCGGGTCCAAAAATGATACCAAAACCCCCTAGATATGAGTGAAGAACATGAGTCATATTATCAAGATACAACTCATAAGATGAAGTCATATGAAGAACATAAAGTTAAAGACACGGGAGATCATACACTGGAATGGATATAAGAAGGCATGGTACAACTCGTATGATGTTGGTATGAGTTGACGATCGAGTCGTACTGAGGGATGAAATAACTTTACCTTTTCCATTTTTATTAGGGTTTCTATGTTATTTTGAGATACTATAAATACCCTAGGGTTTATCTTTTATTAGATTACACATTCTTACAATAGTTTACATACTTTTACAATTATTCTTGAGATTTTTCTTATTATTCAATTCAAGACTGTGGATTTTATTCATCATAATTTGTGCAATTAATTACATGTCTTATTCATTGATAATCATGGAATATTGCATGAACATGAGCGACTAATCTCATTGACTAGGATTGTGTAACCCTATCGGATTAACTATGAAGATGAAGTGTAATATTTATCAATTATAGGGTTTATGCATGTACCTTAATCTTCTTCGCAATAATTAATCTCTAAGCTACTGTAGAAGCTTGAGATAGCTTGTATTTGCATTCATCCTTACAAGGTATCCTATGATTAGGAAAAGAAGATTAGGAAACTTATTTGGTTTCACCTTCATCTTATAGTTCCCGCCATATCATCTAATCACTTGAACTCAAAAGGTGATAGTGAACTAAGGTCATCACAAGGAGAGACAAGGTGATGCCCTGAGACTGAACCAGTAAAGGGTGAGATTTATCTTCGCATTAACAATATGGATGATATTACTATAATACCCGTGCCTTTTTCTTAGCTTGAAATCATCTCAAGGATGTCTGAACTTGCTTTGAAATATGAAACCATTTTTTTTCATGTGGTATATTTATGATTTTCACTTTCCATCACGTGAGAAATTGAATAAGCTTTTCATTGATGCCAATTTCATCAAAATCCAGTATCAGGGGAAGAAGTTATGGACGTTTTACTCAGAGATGTCAGAATCGCGCAGGTGCGACAGCAGGGTTGACGGACCGTCGATCTAGTGACGAACCATCACATAGACCATCACAGCCAAGGCATTGGGTCAACCTTTTAGATAAGGTATGATGGAAAGGTCGACAAACCGTCGATCCAGCGATGGACCATCGCATGAGCCATCGCTACCTAGGCAGCAAAACCCTATTTTGGTCCACCTATGAGGGTCAAAACGATGGACCGTCGACCGTCGACCCAGCGACAGACCATCGAACCAGCTATGGACCATCGCATGAGCCGTTGTAGGTTTTGTTCAGTGAATTTTCAAGTCGTTTTAAAGGGCTTTTTGGTCTTTTGACACCCATTTATATACCTAGTTAAATCCGGCCAGAAATCACATTCTCATTATAATTTCAATACAAATATTAGGGTTTCTCTCTAACCTTAATCTCTAAGAACAAAATCCAATCTTATTCAAGAATTAAGGGATTTCCAATTCTTCAAGTTCAAGAACATCAAGAACCTTAACCCAGGTATGCATAGTGTTCATTCATGGACTCCTTTCGTCCATGAAGCCCAAGAATCCCTTTTCTAAATTCAAGTTATGAATTTTCTTATGAATTTCATGATTTGGCTGCTCTTGCTCATATTGATAATGAGTAATTGAATTGTATTCCATGAATGAGTGCTAAATTCCATATGGGTTGATTTGTAATGGTATAGATTCATGAAATCCTATAACTAAACCCCTGAATGATTAAATTAGAATTGAATCATGACAGTTAATTATTGTATGATGTTGTTTACACATTCTATGCCTACCATATGTTTGATTAAATCCCTAGATAAAAGAAAAGTGTCTAATTAGCATGATATCATGAAATCCCCATGTATGCACAATCTTATGCCTATCACATGTTTGATGAAATGCTTCAGTAAATGTATTATGATGATTATTATGTATTCAAGCAAGTCATGTTTTGTCAGTTTCTTTCTATCGAGTCCTGGGGGTATTTGTACTTGAAACATTGGCTGTGTGCCTAGCGCCATGTCATATTTTTACGATACTCTCAGTCAAGCAATGAATCCTTAGACTTCAGACAGTCTTATGACTCAGGAAAATCTCTATGACTTGAACTCAGTCAGTTGTCAGGTATCAGTCGTATTCTATTAGTCAACGGACTTCAGTAATTCATCTCATGTTCAGTGTCCATTTAGATGGGAGTAGAAATTAGCACCTAGTGAACCCAAGAATGGGGACACACACTATTAGATGAGGGTGTGATCCTTAGAAGTCATCCTTGTATTCCAAAACTATATAGCCAACATAGGTTAAGACATCAACACTGTCGATGAGGGTTGATGAGGTAGATAAGCATTGTCAGATAAGTGCCCCACCATTCTCGTATAGGGGACACTATTAGATGAGGTTCACCCATAGCTTGACCTTACCAGGTGCACGGTATTGACACCCTTCTAATTGGGGTTACAGATTGGACCCCAACTCAGCAATAATGGCGTATCAAGGGCATGTCGGTTAGATAACTACTTCCCATAGTTTCATGTTACAGAATCAGGACTGTCAGATACAGTCAATCAGTCTCAGTAATAGAACTCAGATAGTTCTTTAGAATTCCAGACTGTCAGACACAGTCAACTCAGATACAGTTTAAAACTCTGATAGTTCCATCAGATTCAAGACTGTCAGATACAGTCACTCATGTTATCAGTCGTATTAGTTATTAACAACTCAGGTTATCAGTATTTAGACTCAATAATCATGTTATCACGTTGTTAGTTATTGTTATGTATTTATGCATGCATTCTCACGTTTACGTTAGACAGTCAGTTAGCGATAATCATGCATGTGAACCCTTGCATATAGCCTATTTCATATGTATACTTAGTACATTCCATTGTACTGACACATTTGCGCTATGGTGTTTTCTTTTTGTGTTACACCATAGGTTCATAAACACGAGTTCCAGATCAGCAGTAGATTCCAGTTTCAGCAGTCAGAGTCCGAAGTGAGTCCTCATCCTTTGAGGGCATGACTATTTATTTACTATATCATTGATTTGTTTATTAGTTGGAGTTAGTTGGGGACATGTCCCATCAAATCCTTACTCAGATAGTTCAGTCAGTTAGAGGCTTTCCAGACTATTATGTTCAGACAGTTGTTTCAGTTGTTTTGGGTATTTCATACCCAATTTAGATGATATGTTTTACTTTAGTTATGTGAACCTTATGGCCTTTTAATTCATGTTTTCCGCTTTATTCAGTATATTATGCAATATACAGGTATAGATATCAGTCATGGGTTAGGTTGTGGTCCTTCAGGGTCATGAGCACCGTGTAGCATTTCGGGTACCAGATTTGGGGCATTACAAACTTGGTATCAGAGCCTAAGGTTCAATAGAGTCCTAAGAATTTTGAAAGCCACATCAAGAAGAGTCTTGTACATGGGTGTGTTGCACTCCATATTTATTTGAAAGAGGCTATATGATATTTTAAGAATAGTTTCACTTCTTTCAGTATTCATATCTTGCCAGTGAGCATAATCTCAAGTCAATCTCTTAGACTAATACATTTTTCCCTTTCTTCTACAAAACATGCCTCCTAAAAGAAGAAATGGAAATTAGTCAGCCCCTCAGCCCGGAGAACCTTTGGGTGATCATGTTTTTCATGTAAAGTTCCGAACCATATTCACCACTCTTGCTCAACAAGTCACCGCTCAGAATGAAAAGCCAACAGTTATTCTGGCCAATCTAGTGGATAACTCAACCGCAGCTAGAATTTGAGACTTCACCTGAATGAATCCTCCAACCTTCCTCGGGTCTAAAGTAGATGAAGAAACTCAAGAATTCATTGATTATGTTTAAAAGGTGACAGACATCATGGGGGTGACTACTATTGAGAGTGCTGAGCTAGCTACATATCAGTTGCAGGATGTGGCTCATGCTTGGTTCAAATAGTAGAAGTCAAAAAGGTCAAATGATACAGGTCCTATAGAGTGGGAGGAGTTTGTCACTGCATTCTTAGACAAATTCTTTCCCCAAGATCTTAGAGAGGCTAAGGTTCTAGAATTCATCAACCACAAGCAGGGCAGTATGACCGTAAAAGAGTATTCTCTTAAGTTTACTCAAATAGCTAGATATGCCCCTCATGTGGTTGCAGACAGTAAGGCAAGGATGAGTAAGTTCACTTTAGGGGTAAATGATAGCGTGGTAAACGAGTGCAGATCCACCATGCTGAATAGTGACATAACTTTAGACAGGCTTATGACTCATGATCAGCAAATAGAGGAGTACAACATTAATCAGAGGGAAAAATAGAATAAGAAAGCTAGGACAGGTAGCTTCAATTTTAGCCAGCCTAAGTTAGAGGGAGGCAAATGTTCTGAGTTTTACCCTAAGTCATCAGTTCCAACTCCTTCTTTATCCAGTACTTTAGCTCCTAAGTTTAGAGATAGGGAGCCAGACTCTAAGTCTCATGGAGGTCTCAACAATGCCCAAACGAATCCTCTTTGTCAGACTTATGGTAAGAACCACAAGGGTGCTTGCAGAGATGGTAGAGATGTCTATTTCGATTGTGGAAAGCTAGGCCACAGAGTTAGAGACTTCCCTCAGTCAGGTTATCAGAGTTATCTCTATTCCTCAGCTTAATCTAGTCGCTCAAATTAGCAGGGTGCCACCGCCAGTGCTACTAGTGGGCAATGCCCAAATCGCCTTTATGTTCTTCAGACTCGACAAGATTAGGAAGATTCTCCTAATGTAGTTATCGATACGTTACAGATATTTTATGTGCATGTTTACGCTTTGCTAGTTCCAAGAGTCTCCTTGTCTTTTGTTACTTCTTATATAGCAGTTGATTTCGAAATCAGTGCCAAAATTCTAGTAGAGCCCTTTTCAGTCTCTACCCCAGTGGGTAAAACCCTCATAGCTCGGCAGGTATACAGGAACTGCCCGGTTATGACATTTTAGAAAGTCACTTCAGCAGACTTAGTTGAATTAGAGATGCCTGATTTTGATGTCATTCTCGGTATGGATCGGCTTCACTCTTGTTATGCCACAAGCAACAACAAAAATAGAATATTCCAGTTTTAGTTTCTGAATGAACCCATCCTAGAGTAGAAGAGTAGTACTTCAGCTTTTAGAGGTCAACTTATTTCCTACCTTCGGGCAAGGAAGTGGATATCTAAGGGATGTGTCTATCATCTTGTTCATGTTAAGGATTCTAGTTCTGATACTCCCAGTCTTGAATCAGTTCCAGTCGTAAACAAATATTCAGATATCTTTTCAGAAGATCTTTCAGGAATTCCTCCTGGAAGGGAAATAGACTTCGGCATTGATCTTCTTCCAGATACTCAGCCCATATCTATTCCTCCATACAGACTGGAACCAACAGAACTCAGAGAACTGAAAGAACATTTGAAGGATCTCTTAGATAAGGGATTCATCAGACCAAGTGTTTCCTCGTGGGGCACTCCAGTTTTATTCGTGCACAAGAAAAGTGGTTCTCTCAGAATGTGCATTGATTACCGTCAACTCAACAAGGTCACGGTCAAGAATAAGTATCCTCTTCCCAGAATTGATGACTTATTTGACCAACTTTAGGGTGCCAGTTATATCTCTAAGATAGACCTCAGATCCGACTATCATCAGCTCAGATTTTGAGAATGCGACATCCCAAAAATAGCTTTTCGTAGTCGGTATGGTCACTTCAAATTCTTAGTCATGTCATTTGGTCTTACCAATTCCCCAGCCGCTTTCATGGACTTGAAGAACTATGTGTTCAAGCAGTACTTAGACATGTTCTTCATAGTCTTCATAAATGATATCCTGGTCTATTCCCGCAGTGAGTGAGATCATGCAGACTATCTCAGGACAATACTTCATACTCTCAGAGATCATCAGTTATTCACCAAATTTAGTAAGTGTGAATTTTAGCTAAGGTCAGTAGCATTCCATGGTCATATCATTTTCGGTGATGGAATTACAGTAGATCCTTAAAAGACCGAAGCAGTAAGAAACTAGCCTCGCCCAGTCTCTCCATCAGATATTAGGAGTTTCTTAGGTTTGGATGGATATTAAAGATGGTTTTTTGAGGTATTTTCTTCTATTGCATCCCCTATGTACAGATTGACACAGAAGAAGGTCAAGTTTCAGTGGTCAGATCCTTGCGAGAAGAGTTTTTAGGAGTTGAAGACTCGACTCACCTCAACTCCAGTTCTAGCTCTTCCAAATGGTTCAGATGGGTTCGTAGTGTATTGTGATGCATCCATAGTAGGTTTGGGTTATGTCTTCATGTATCATGGTAAGGTCATAGCCTACGCCTCCAGACAGCTTAAACCCCATAAGAAGAGTTATCTTACTCATGATCTTGAGTGAGTAGCAGTAGTCTTTGCCTTGAAAATTTAGAGGCATTACCTATATGGTGTTCATGTATATGTATTCATAGATCGTAAGAGCCTTCAGTATGTCTTTTCTAAAAAATATCTCATTCTTCATCAGAGAAGGTGGTTAGAGCTCTTGAAAGAATATGACACGAGTGTCCTTTATCATTCGGGAAAGGCCAATGTAGTGGCCAACAATCTCAGTAGATTGTCCATGGGTAATGTTTCTCATGTTGTGGATATTAAGAAGAAGTTATCTCAAGAAATACATCATCTTGCCAAACTAGGCATTTGCTTAGTCGATTCTTCAGAGGGTGGTGTATGTGTTCAGAGTAGTTCAGAATCATCTCTAGTTTCCGAGGTGAAGTAAAAGCAAGATAGAGATCCCAGCCTTGTCAAGTTGAAAGAATCAGTTCGGGATTAGAAAATAGAGGTTTTCTCCCAAGGGGGAGATGGTGTTCTTTGTTGTCAGGGTCGTCTCTGTGCTCCAGACGTAGATAGCAAAAGGCAACAAATTCTTGCAGAAGCGTATGGTGCGCATTACTCTATTTATCCAAGGGCCACAAAGATTTACTGAAACTTACGGAATATCTATTGGTGGAGTGGGATGAAGAGAGATATTGCAGAGTTTGTGGCTAAGTGCACCGTATGTCAGCAAGTTAAGATAGAGCATCAGAAGCCTAGTGGTTCTATGTAGGAGTTCTGTATTGCTACTTGGAAGTGGGAAGTTGTGAACACAGACTTCGTGATGGGTTTGCCTCGAACTCGTCATCAACATGATTCAGTTTGGGTCATTATAGATAGAATAACCAAATCAGCCCATTTTCTTCCAGCTCATACCTCTTATTCAGCCGAGGATTACGCCAAACTCTACATCAAAGAGTTGGTCAGATTGTAAGGTGTTCCATTATACATTATCTCAGACAAAGGTACCCAGTTCACATCTCATTTCTAGAAAGCATTCCAAAAAGGTCTTGGTAGCCAAGTTCATCTCAGTACAACCTTCCATTCTCAGATAGATGGTCAGGCAAAGAGGACCATTCATACTCTAGAAGATATGATAAGAGCATGTGCAATTGATTTCAAGGGTAGTTGGGATGACCACTTACATTTGATTGAATTTACATACAACAACATCTATCATTCTAGTGTTCAGATGGCTCTATTCGAAGCTCTCTAGGGTAGGAGATGTAGATCTCCAATTGTTTTGTTCGAAGTTAGTGAGGCCTCAATCATAGATCCTGACTTAGTATTTGATGCCTTAGAGAAAGTCCAGTTGATCAGAGAAATACTTCGGGCTACTCAAAGTCGACAGAAGTCTTATGCAAATATTTGTAAGAATGATCTCGAGTTCGAGATTGGTGATCATGTCTGTCTAAAGATCTCTCCCATGAAAGTAGTGAAGAGATTTGGAAAGAAAGGAAATCTCAGTCCCCAATATATCGGCCTCTTCAAGATTCTCAGTCATTTCGGTAAGGTAGCTTATGAGCTTGAATTGCCTTCAGATCTAGCCTCAGTTCATCCAGTCTTCCATGTCTCTTTACTCAAGAAGTGTATAGGTGACCTATCAGTAGTAGTCCCTATTCAGAGCATTGATGTTCAGAACCGCCTTTCTTATGAAGAGATTCCAGTCAAAATCTTAGACATTCAGACTCGTAGATTAAGGAACAAAGACGTCCCTCTAGTTAAGGTTCTTTTGCAAAATCAGTCCATCGAGGGAGCTACTTGGGAAGCAGAAGCAGACATGCGTACCAAGTATCCTCACTTCTTCTTCGCCAACTCAAACCAAGCTCAAGGTAACAGTTCTCCTTAAGCTTACTCAGTTTTATGTTCTGTGTTCATCACGAACTTGGTATTCAGTTTCATGTTCATGGTCCCATCATAAACTTGGTATCAAGTACCATTGCGTATCTAGTCATGCACTCATGTATCAGTTTAGTCTTGTATTTATGCATAAGACATTCATTCTCATTGTGAGAAACTTTGTTCTTCAGAATACTCAGTTATGCATTTATGAATCAGTTATACATGCATCAGATATGCATGTTAGTATGTTATATTCATCCTGTCAGTCAGGTTATTCATGAGATCATGTTCTAGTTATTCATGTTCAGTCTAGTATTTCCCCTCTCAGTCAATCTCATTTGAGGATGAATGTTCTCAAGGGGGAGATATTGTAATACCTGTGCCTTTTTCTTAGCTTACAATCATCTCAAGGATATCAGAACTTGCTTTGAAATACAAAACCATTTTTTACCCATTTTATTTTTATGATTTTCTCTATACATTACTTGGTAAATTGAATAAGCTTTCCATCGATACAAATTTCATCAAAATCCGGTATCGGGGGAAGAAGTTATGGTTGTTTTACTCAGAGCTGTCAGAATCACCCAAGTGTGATGGCCAGGTTAATGGACCATCGATCTAGCGATGGACCGTCACTTAGACCGTCGCAGCCAAGACAGTGGGTCAACCTTCTGGATAAGGTGCGATGGACAGGTCGACGGACCGTTGATCCAGCGATGGGCCATCGCACGAGCCGTTGCTACCTAGGTAGTGAGACCCTATTCTGGTCCAGCTACGATGGTCGAAATGACGGACCGTCAACCCAGTGATGGACTATCGCACGAGTCATCGCAGGTTCTATTCAGTAAATTTTCAAGTTGTTTTAAAGGGGATCTTTGGTCTTTCGCCACCCGTTTATATGCCTAGTTAAATCCGGCTATCACATTCTCATTATAATTTCACAATAAATATTAGGGTTTCTCTCTAACCTTAATCTCCAAGAACAAAATCCAATATTCTCCAAGAACTAAGGGATTTCCAATTATTCAAGTTCAAGAACATCAAGAACCTTAACCCAGGTATGCATAGTATTCATTCATGGACTCTTTTCGTCCATGAAGCTCAAGAATCCCTTTTCTAAATTCAAGTTATGGATTTCTTATGAATTTCATGATTTGGCTGCTCTTGCTCATGTTGATAATGAGTAATTGAATTGTATTTCACAAATGAGTGCTAAATTCCATATGGGTTGATTTGTATAGGTATAGATTCATGAAATCCTATGACTAAATCCCTAAATGATTAAATTAGAATTGAATCATGACAGTTAATTGTTGTATAGGTATAGATTCATGTTACCAAAATGGACTGCATATCCAACAACTGATCATCTGGTGTTGGCACAGGCAGCCTAATCTGAGTCACACCAGGAAGTTAGAGTAGTAGAAGACTCAGCCTTTAACCAGATACCTTGACCAACAGAGCCTTTGAGGTATCTGACTACCTTGGTAGTAGCTTCCCAGCGTGATCTCTTGGGATTTTGCATGAACTGGTTGAGAGTTTGGACTACAAAACTTATATTTTGTCTTTTAATATTAGTATACAAGAGTTTGCCCACCAATCTTTGATAAGAAGAAATATCAGACAATAATTCATCACCTTGTGCACCTGTGGCTTGATCATACTCTAGTATGGTTAACCTGAGATTTAACTCTAGTGAAGTGATTGCATATTTAGAACCACCAAGACCTGTGTCTTAAATTAATTCAAGGATATACTTCCTTTGGTTTAATATCACCCCCAAAGCTGATCTTAGGACTTTAATACCTAAGAATTATTTGAGATCCCCTAAGTCCTTCATATTGATCTGTTGATGTCACTTGTCCTTAGTTGTATCAATCAATGCTGCATTGCTTTTAGTAAGGAGTAGATTATCAACATATACAAGAACTACCACTGTATCATCACCTTGATACAGAGTGAAGAATAAATAATCATGTGCACTCTGAGTGAATCCAGCATCAAGCAATGCATGAGTGAGTTTCAAGTTCCACTGTTTGGAAGTCTGCTTGAGTCCATACAAGGATTTGAGCAACTTGCAGATCGTATTGTCCCCTTGTTTTCTGAATCATTTTGGCAGCTCCATATATACTTCCTCGTCAAGATACCCTTGTAAAAATATATTATAGACATCCATTCTCTAGATACTGCCACAACAATTACACTCCTGACTGTAACCATTTTAGCAACTGGTGAATATGTTTCATCATAATCTAGCCCTTCCTGTTGACTATTACCTTTGGCCACTAATATTTCTTTGAACCTTTGTACTTCACCATTTGAAAGGTATTTATTTTGTATATCCATTTGGAACCAACAGTATTCTTGCCTTTAGGCAATTTAACAATGGTCCATTGATGTTGGCCTCCAAGGCTTGGATTTTTAACTACATGGCTTCCACCCATCTTTCATCTTTTATAGCTTGCTTAAAGTGTTGAGGTATAGTCAAAGTATAGATTTTTTCAAGTAACATTAATAGGTAGGGATTATTTTCCTGTAAGACAAATTATTGGCTAAGGGATGCTTGTATCTCTAGTTTTTGGAGGTGTCAACATAATCATGCATCCACAGAAAAGGTCTACTAGTTCTAGTGGGTCTATTGGTGGGTCTACTGGAAAAAACTTGAGTCAAGGAAGGCTCATCTTGACAATCTACTCTAGTATTTGTATCAGATGAAGCTAGATCAGGTGGTGTAGCATCAGCAAAACTATCATCTTTAATGGGAGAATCCTCTGTAGGAACCTTAGTAGCAATTTTATCATCCATGGAGACTAAGAAATCATTGATTTCTTCATCAATTTTAGAAACATCTGTATGCTGTGCCACTACTTGTTATGGATCAAAGGGGAATATGTCTTCATGAAACACAACATCCCTACTAACTAATAACCTTTTTGATTGTATATCCAGAAGAAAGTATCCCTTTTGAGACTCCGAATAACTAACTAATATAATAGGTTTATCTCTTTCAGAGAACTTATCACCTCTAGGGACAACAGTCACATAACACAGACATCCAAACACCCTTAGATGAGACAACTTGGGATCCTTGGAGAATGACAACTGAAATAGACTCTTACCACTCAAGACTAAGGTTAGTAGCCTATTCATGATGAATATTGTAGCTTTCACACACAATCCCCAGTACTTAATGGGCAAGAGAGACTAAAATTTGAGAGCTCTAGCTATGTTTAATATGTATCCGTGCTTTCTCTCCACAACTCCATTCTGTTGTGAAGTGTAAGGATAGCTGGTTTGATGCAAAATACCTAGAGATTGAAATAATGTATGACATTGAGAATTGATAAATTCAGTCCTATTATTAGAAATGATAGCTTTTATCACCACTCCAAACTGTATTTAAATCATATATATGAAGATCTTAATAGCCACTATGGTCTCAGATTTTAGCTGCAACAGATAAACCCAAGTATATCTAATATAGTCATCCAGCATAGTCAAAAAGTAACACTTATTATCAAAGGTAGAAGTTCTATAAGGACCCCATAAATTATGTGTACAAGTTCAAAACATGCAGAGTACCTAGTAGTACTTTTAGGAAATGACATTCTTGTCTGTTTAGATAGTAGACATACAATGCACTTATTCAATATATTTACAATACTAGGATCCTTAAGAATGTCTAAGAATTTTAAAACATGAGAAATTGGATGCCCAAGTCTTTGGTGACACAGTCTACAACTGAGAGCTGAAACTTATGCAATGATTCTGCTATGCATTAGTCCTACATGGTCAGTGTTGTCTTTCTATTCTCCTTTAATAACATAAAGTCCACCCTCTTGTCTACCAATCTCCTTCACCTTGATATTGAAGAGGTCCTGAAAGACATAGAAATTAGGATAGAAAGACACAAATCAAGAAAGTTCCTTGGTTATCTTAGCAACAGCTAGCAGATTTAGTCTTAAATCTAGAACAAAGAGAAAATCTTTGATCACATCATTTGCAAACATGTAGGCCTCTCCAGTATGGGAAATTACAACTTCATCACCTGTTGAAAGGTATAATTTTCTAAGTATCTTAGAACTAAGCTTGTACTATCTCTGAACAAGTGTCTATGTGCAGACACATGATGCATAGATCCTGAATCTGTAATCCAACTATCAGAACAAGCTTTGGACAAAAAAAGTAGTAATACCCGTTATATTGACTTGTTTCATATCCTTGGTATCCATGTTTAACATGTTCATGATTTGAGTGTACTCTTCATCTGTGAATATGTGAGGTTTTTCCAGTGGTGTAGGATTCATATCATGACTGGAGCTAGCAACATCAACTTATCGTACTACCACGTTTGCATTTTGAGAAGACTTACTGCCAGTGTTGGTATAGTTGTTACCACTATTATATGATGAGAAACTTTTACCACCAGCACTATGTGATCTAAAATTGGGAGAATTATAACCTTATTTCTTCTTATTTTTGCAATCATTTAGATACCCTATCAGTTTATAGAAATTTTCTTTAGTATGACCTGAGAGGTGACAATAGTCACACTTTCTGCCCTTGTAATTGATGTTTCCTTATCCATAACCATAATTGTGATTCACTTGCATAGCAAGTGGTTCTGATCTATCATGCACAACAATCATACATGCTGAGTGCTGGATCTTATCCTCTATAAGCTTGGCATAAGCCTAATTGATAGTAGGAGTTACTTCTTTGAGTAAACGATGTCTTCTAGATTGATCTTAGGACTCATTCAGTCCACTCAAAAACTATAAGTGTCTCAGTTGACACATATAATCTGAGTACTATTTAGACTTAGGGCAGTCACAACTAGGATTAGGAACCAAAACATTATATTCACTCTATAAACTTTTCAATTTGGTGAAATAAGCTGAAATTAAATCAATACCTTGAGAATGCATACTGATTTCATGATGCAATTGATATATACGTGTAATACCCCGCATGCTTCCTACTTAAATTCATCTCATAAAGTATACATGAGAGGCGTAAGACCTCAAAAATAAAGTAAGTGTTGAATACTTAGTCTCATTTGGGCCAAAAAACTTTGATGATTCTATTATCGACTTTCCAGGCATCGGAAAGTTCGTTTCTAAGTTAATTCATAATCAGGGTTGTCTATAGTTTATTTCGTGTAAGTTTTGGATTTTTTGGATGATATTTTAGGCATGTTTGGATGACAGAAATAGCAACCTAACATGATTAGGTCACTTTGCATTGAGACCGCGTTGGCTAGCAACACGGTGCAATGCCCATCACATCACGGATCGATGACGCGCGTCGACTGTAGCGTCACTAGGCATCTTTTTTGTCCAATCAGTTACGAGCCCAGAGGGGTAGTTAAGTCTTTTACCCATCATAATACAACCCAAAAACACAAAATTAAGGATTAGAAAGGATAAAACTCACTCATCTTTCAAAGATCCTCTCAAGAACAAAACCCTAGGTTCATCAAATTCAAGTCTAATCTTTAATCAATCACCAACATCTCCTATGAATTCAACAACCAAGGTATGTTAGATGTTTGTCCTTGGGTTCCTTCCACTCTTGGAGTTCAATAATCCTTTTTAAAACTTAATTTATGTTTCATATGTTATAAATTGAAATTATGTTCATGTATGTGTTGTTGTGGGGTTTCAAATTAAGAAATATATAAGTTCCATGTAAATAAACTAGTATGTATGTGTATTGATGTCATCTCTCATGTAAAACCCTTGAATTGTAAGTTGAACGTGGTAGTCATGATATTCATATGTTTATCATTTTCATGTATAAGAATTGTGCTCCCCAAGTGTTTGAAAAAATATCCATGTGAACGAATTATGCATGGTGATCTATGTGTTATGCTTTTAAAGGTGTGATATGGTCCCATTGTTAATGCTATCAAGTCTTGGGGGTATTGAATACCCGAACTTAGCTATTTACTTTGTTTCAGTCGTAATAGAATGATCCCCGTAGTAACCCAAACAGTAACATTCAGTCAGTTAAAAGAATCAGTGTGAGTTTAGTCAACCTTAGTACAGTCTAGTGATCAGTATCAGTGTAGTTGGGAATAGGATTCAGTACCGAGCAAACCCAGGGATGGGGCATTCCTTCCAAATTAGGGTGTGATCCCTAGTATCAGTCCTTGAGTTATAAAACTATGTAGCCAACGTAGGTTGTAATGTTTTCCTACCAGATTAGGGTGGATATATACGTATATTTCATGAGTCTTCTAACTAGATTAGGGTGGACCCAGTCATTGTTAGTAACCCATGGCATGGTACTAACATCCTTCCAATTGGGGTTACAGGTTGGACCCCAAATCAGTCCATATTAGGGCATGTCGGTTAGATGAAAGCTCCCACAGTTTCAGTTTCAGTACTCAGTTTAGAGTTCAGTTCAGTCTTGATTGACCATAGCATATAGTCACCAATTATTTAACTATCAAATTTTAGTAACTCAGTCTACAATTTACTTCAGAATTTGTTTTATGCGTGGTCATGTATTTTCAGTCTTTACATTTTTATGCATTTACACTCAGTATCTTATTCTATACCTTCAGTAGTTAATAATCATGAACATGAACCCATGTATATTAGCCTAACACCATTTAGCATACTAGTATATTCAAACGTACTAACTGTATAATCTTTTCTTGCGCTATGATGTGTTATATAATAGGTTCAGATGCTCGGATTCCCGATCGTACTTAGACATATTAGTCTAGCAGCAACAACTATTATGGTGAGTCCTTATCTATTGGGGACATGAGCTTTATTCAGCTATTACAGTATTTCAGTATTTCCTTTATTATCAGACAATTTTGGAGTTAGTTGGGGCCTGTCCCATCAAATCTTTTATTCCAGTTGTTAGAGGCTTTCAGACACTTTCAGTCAGTTAGTTGTTTTCAAGTTGTTATTACACTTCAGACAGTTGTCATCCATATTAATTTAAGTTATTAACACCTAGGGCATTTCAGTTGAAATTCTGCATTTGTTATTTATCAGTTTTATCTAGTGCTCTCAGCAGGTACCAACTCATGGGTTAGCTTATGGTCTCACGGGACCATAATCACGATATGGCATCCAGGGTATACTCCCAGGTCATTACAAATTTGGTATCAGATCCAAGTTTTAAAGTGTCCTAGGGATTCTGAAAGCCGTATTGAGTAGAGTCTTATGCATTGGTGTGTAGTGCGCTACACTTATGGGAAAGTGGCTACATGAAGTTTAAGGAAAGTTTTACTTCTTTCAGTGTCTATATCGGGCGAATGAGTAGGAGCTCAAGTTAAACTCTCTATCTAATTAAAGTGACCATACCGGGTTCGGAAAGTTATTTTTGGAATGTCACATTCTCTTACTCTGAGCTGATGATAGCCGGATCTGAGGTCTATCATAGAAAATTAACTGGAACCCTAAAGTTGGTTGAATAAGTCATCAATTCTAGGAAGTGGGTATTTATTCTTGATTGTGACTTTTTTAAACTAATGATAGTCGATGCACATCGTAAGAGAACCATTTTTCTTACACACGAATAGGACTGGTGCGCCCCACAGGGAAATGTTGTGCCTGATGAATCCCTTATCTAAGAGGTATTTCAACTGTTCTTTTAACTCTTTGAGTTTAGCTAGAACCATTTTGTATAGCGGAATAAAAATAGGCTGAGTATCTGGAAGAAGGTCTATTCCAAAGTCAATCTTTCTTTTAGGAAGGACCCCGAGAAAATCTCTAGGGAACACATCTGGAAATTCCCTTGCTACTGAAACAAACTCAAGATTGGGAGTCTCAGAACAAGAATCTTTGATCTATACAAGATGATAGACATATCCCTTGGATATCATTTTTCTCTCTCTAATGTATGAAACAAGTTGACCCCTAGGCATTGTGGTACTACCTCTCTACTCAAGGATTAGTTCATTCAAAAATTAAAAATGAACAACTCTGGTTTTACAATCAACTGAAGCATAACATGAATGGAGCCAATCCATGTCAAGAATGACATCAAAATCTGTTATCTCCAGTTCTATAATGTCTACTGATGTGACTTTCTAAAACACCGTAATTGTGAAATTCCTATATACCCACTGGGATACAACAAACTTACCTAATGGAGTAGATACTGAGAAAGGTTCTGTTATAAGGGGTTACAAAAGAAAGAGAAGTTCCAGGGTCAAGTAAAGCATACGAATGTAAATGAAAGACCTGAAACGCACCAGTAACCACATCAGGAGAAATTTCCTAATCTTGTTGGGTTTGAAGTGTATAGAGCCTATTTGGGCATTGTTCGATGGTGGCATTGGAAGCGGCTCCCTGCTGAGATGGGCGACCGGACTAAGCTGGAGGATTATTGTTCTGACTTTGTGGACCTGTCTGAGGACATTCTTTGATCCTATGACCTGGCTTGCCAGTCCCAAAGCATACACCGTTGATTTCTCTGCAAACACCCTGATGGTTCTTGCCATATTTTTGGCAAAGAGGATTTTTTTAGCATTGTTCACACTACCCTGAGACTTAAAACCTGGATCCCTATCCTTGTTATCATTTCTGAATTTGGGAATTAGTGCACTAGCCGAAGAAGGAGCTAGGACTAAAGGTTTTGGGCAGAACTAAGGATGGCTACGACCCTCCAACTTTGGCTGGGTAAAATTAAAGCTACCCATTCTAGCCCTTCTGTTCACTCTCTCTCTCCTTATCCTTCTCCTCCTCTATCTTCTGTGTGTGTACCATCAACCTCGCCAAGTTTATGTCTTTGATCAACATCATTGTCCTATACTCCTTAACCACACTATCAGATATCCCAAATACAAACATGCTCATCCTGAACCTGTTATTAGCTACTGCATGAGGGGAGTACCTAGCTAACTGAGTAAACTTGAGGGAGTACTCTTTCACACTTATGTTACCCTATTTTAGGTTAATAAACTCTAATATATTAGCCTCCTTTATCTCCAATAGAAAGAATCTATCTAAGAATGCAGTAGAAAACTTCTCTCATTCAATAGGTCTAGCCTTTGCACTTCTATCCCATTTCCACTTCTTAAACTACGTATGAGCTACATTTTCCAGTTGATAAGCAGCTAGCTCAGCTCTCTCACTAGAAGTTACCCCTATAATTTTTTTACCTTTTGTACCATGTAAAAAAGTTCTTGTGGATCCTCTTCAGACTTAGATCCCAAAAATAAAGGAGGATTCATTCGGGTGAAGCCCGAATCTTAGCTGTGGTAGTATAGGCCACTGGTTTGGATAGAATAACAGTTGGTCGCATATTTTGGGTTCCTAATCATGATCTCAAGATAGCATCCATAGTCATTGCCTTGAAAATTTGGAGGCATTACCTATATAGTGTTCATGTAGATGTGTTCACAGATCATAAGAGCCTTTAGTATGTCTTTTCTCATAAAGATCTCAATCTTCGTCAGAGAAGGTGGTTAGAGATCTTGAAATATTATGACATGAGTGTCCTTTATCATCTGGGAAAGGCCAATATAGTGGCCGACGCTCTCAGTAGATTGTCCATGGGTAGTATTTCTTATGTTGAGGATAGTAAGAAGAAGTTAGCTCAAGAAGTACATCAGCTTGCCAGACTAGGCGTTCTCTTAGTCAATTCTTCAGAGGGTGGTGTATGTGTTTAGAGTAGTTCAGAATTATCTCTAGTGTCTGAGGTGAAAAAAAAGCAAGATAGAGATCCCAACATTGTCTAGTTGAAAGAATCAGTTCAGGATCAGAAAATAGAGGTTTCCTCCCAAGGGGGAGATGGTGTTCTTCATTGTCAGGGTCGTCTCTGTGTTCCATACGTAGATGGCATAGGCAGTGAATTCTTGCAGAAGCGCATGGTGAACATTACTCTATTCATCCAGGGGCCATAAATATATACCGCGACTTGTGGGAGATCTATTGGTGGAGTGGGATGAAGAGAGATATTACAGAGTTTGTGGCTAAGTGCTCCACATGTTAGCAAGTTAATATAGAGCATCAGAAGCCTAGTGGTCCTATGCAGGAGTTCAGTATTCCTACTTGGAAGTGGAAAGTTATGAACATGGACTTTTTGATGGTTTTACCTCGAACTCGTCATCAACATGATTTAGTTTGGGTCATTGTAGACAGAATAACCAAATCAGCCCATTTTCTTCCAGGTCATACCTCTTATTAAGCCAAGGAATACTCAAAACTCTACATCAAAGAGTTGGTCAGATTGCACGATGTTCCATTATACATTATCTCAGACAGAGGTACCTAGTTCACCTCTCATTTCTGGAAAGCATTCCAAAAGGGTCTTGGTACCCAAGTTCATCTCAGTACAGCCTACCATCCTTAGACATATGGTCAAGAAAACAGGACCATTCATACTCTAGAATATATTCTAAGAGCATGTGCAATTGATTTCAAGGGTAGTTGGGATGACCACTTGTATTTGATTGCATTTGCATACAACAACATCTATCATTCTTGTATTCAGATGGATCCATTCGAAGCTCTCTATGGTAGGAGATATAGATCTCCAATTGGTTAGTTCGAAGTTAGTGAGGCCTCAGTCATAGATCCTGACTTAGTATTTGATGCCTTAGAGAAAGTCCAGTTGATCAGAGAAAGACTTCGGGCTGCTCAGAGTCGACGGAAGTCTTATGCAGATATTTGTAAAAAGGATCCCGAGTTCGAGATTGGTGATCATATCTATCTAAATATCTCTCCAATGAAGGGAGTGAAGATATTTTGCAAGAAGGGAAAGCTCAGTCCCCGATAAGTCGGCCCCTTCAAGATTCTCAGTCGTTTCGGTAAGGTAACTTATGAGATCGAATTGTCTTCAGATCTAGCCTCAGTTCATCAAGTCTTCCATGTCTCTTTGCTCAAGAAGTGTATAAGTGACACGTCAGTAGTAGTCCTTATTAAGAGCATTGATGTTCAGAACAACCTCTCTTATGAAGAGATTCCAGTCAAAATCATAGACTATCAGACTCGTAGATTGAAGAACAAAGAGGTCCCTCTAGTTATGGTTCTTTGGAAAAATCAGTCCATCGAGGGAGCTAGTTGGGAAGCAGAATAAGATATGCGTACCAAGTATCCTCACCTCTTGTCCACTAACTTAGACTAAGATCAAGGTAACAGTTCTCCTTAAGCTTACTCAGTTTCATGTTTTGTGTTCATCACGAACTTGGTATTCAATTTCATGTTCATGGTCCCAATATAAACTTGGTATCAAGTACCATTGCATATCTAGTCATGCACTCATGTATCATTTTAGTCATGTATTTATTCATCACACATGAATTCTTATTGTGAGAAACTTATTTCTTCAGAACACTCAGTTATGCATTCATGAATCAGTTATTCATGTATCAAATATGCATGTTAGTATGTTATATTCAGCCTGTCAGTCAGGTCAGTCATGAGATCATGTTCTAGTTATTCATGTTCAATCTAGTATTTCCCCTCTTAGTCAGTATCATTCGAGGATGAATGTTCTCAAGGGGGAGATATTGTAATACCCGTGCCTTTTTCTTAGCTTGAAATCATCTCAAGGATGTCAGAACTTGCTTTGAAATACAAAACCATTTTTTTACCCATTGTATTTTTATGATTTTCACTGTACGTTACATGGGAAATTGGATAAGCTTTCCATCAATACCAATTTCATCAAAATCCGGTATCGGGGGAAGAGGTTATAGTCGTTTTACTCAGAGTTGTCAGAATCGCCCAAGTGTGACGGCCAGGTTGACGGACCGTCGATCTAGCTACGGACCGTCGCTTAGACCATTGTAGTCAAGGAAGTGGTTTAACCTTCTAGATAAGGTGTGATGGGCAGGTCGATAGACCGTCGATCCAGTGATGGGACATCGCACGAGCCGTCACTACCTAGGCAGTGAGACCCTATTCAGGTCCACCTACGACGGTCGAAACGACGAACCATCGACCCAGCGACAGACTATCGCATGAGCCATCGCAGGTTCCGTTCAACAAATTTTCAAGTCATTTTAAAGGGGCTTTTTGGTCTTTTGCCACCCGTTTATATGCCTAGTTAAATCCGTCCAGAAATCACATTCTTATTATAATTTCACAACAAATATTAGGGTTTCTCTCTAACCTTAATCTCCAAGAACAAAATCCAATCTTCTTCAAGAACTAAGGGATTTCCAATTATTCAAGTTCAAGAACATCAAGAACCTTAAACCAGGTATGAATAGTGTTCATTCATTGAATTTTTTCGTCCATGAAGCCCAAGAATCCCTTTTGTAAATTCAAGTTATGGATTTCTTATGAATTTTATGATTTGGTTGCTCTTGCTCATGTTGATAATGAGTAATTGAATTGTATTCCATAAATGAGTGCTAAATTCCATATGGGTTGATTTGTATAGGTATAGATTCATGAAATCCTATGACTAAACCCCTAAATGATTAAATTAGAATTGAATCATGATAGTTAATTGTTGTATGATGTTGTTTACATATTCTATGCCTACCATGTGTTTGATTAAATGCCTAGATAAAGGAAAAATGTCTAATTAGCATGATATCATGAAATCCCCATATATGTACAATCTTATGCCTATCATATATCTGATGAAATGCTTCAGCAAATGTATTATGATGATTATTATGTATTCAAGAAAGTCATGCTTTGTTAGTTTCCTTCTATCGAGTCCTGAGGGTACTTGTACCCAAAACATTGGTTGTGTGCCTAGAGCCATGTCATGTTTTCACGATACTCTTAGTCAAGCTATGAATCCTTATACTTGAGACAGTCTTATGATTCAGGAAAATCTCCATGATCTCATGAACTCAGTCAGCTGTAAGGTATCATTAGTATTCCGTCAGTCAACAGAATTCAGTAATTCAGCTCATGTTCAGTTCAGTAAATCATGTTCAGTTCCTATTAAGATGGGAGTAGAAATTAGCACCGAGTTAGCCCAAGGATGGGGACACACACTATCAGATGAGGGTGTGATGCTTAGCAGTCATTCTTGCATTCCAAAACTATATAGCCAGCATAGGTTGAGACATCAACACTGTCGATAAGGGTTGATGAGGTGGATAAGCACTGTCAGATAAGGGCCCTACCATTCTCGTACAAGGGACACTATTAGATGAGGTTCACCCATAGCTTGTCCTTACCAGTGGCGCGGTATTGACACCTGTAATGCCCCGAATCTGATACCCACAATGCCACACGATGCCCATAACCCCGAAGGACCACAAGCTAACCCATGACTGATATCTGTATAAATGTGGAAACATGTACTAAAAGGCCATAAGGTTCAAAATGGATAAATATTTGAGAAAACAATGTCTAAAAATAGTATAACAGGACCAAAGCAAATCTGAAATAACTGTCTGACATGCTATAGTCTAAAAGCCTCTAAACTAAACTGAATAAGGAGTTTATGGGACATGTCCCCAAATAACTCCATCTACTAAAATAAACTAAAAACAAAAATAGTAATGTAATCATCATGTCCTCAAAGGATGAGGACTCACATCTGACTCTGAGTGATGAACCGGGATGTTACTGATTCTCTGGAGATCGTGCTTCAAACCTATGGTATAAGACACCATAGCGCAAATGCGTCAGTACTTTGAATGTACTGGTATGAAAGTGTGGTAGGCTAAATTCATTATATTCATATGCATGAACAATACTAACTGACTGACTAACATGAACGTGAGAATACATGCATGCATACGTAACTATAACTGAGATCATTATAGGAATGGATACTGAATTCTGAATACCAAGTCTACTGACATTGATATCTGAGTCACTGATGAGTAGAAACTAATACTATATTATTAAATACTAAGGGACTGGTACTATGTTCCTGATACATGGATAATTGTGTTTGACAGTTCTAATTATGAATAACTAGTCTGGTTGACTGTGTCTGACAATCATAAAACTGAATGATAATAACATAAGTTCTAATAACTGATATAATTGATAACATGAGTAACTGTATCTGACAGTTCTGAATCTGATGGAACTAACTGAGTTCTATACTCTATTTGAGTAACTGAATCTGAGATTAGTCCTATCTAGTGGGTGATCTCTAAATCTGATGATACCATTACTGATTGACCATAATTAAGTTCAGTCCTGTCTAGTGGGTGATCCCGGAGTCTATTTATAATGATAAGGACTGATTGTATCTGACAGTCCTAAATCTATACTACTGAGTTGAATTGACTGTATTTGACAGTCCTGATTCTGTAACTGAAACTGTGGGATGTATTCATCTAACCGACATACACCATACTAAGCTAACTGGGGTCCAACCTGTAACCCCAGCTGGAAGGGTGTCAGTACCATGCCACTGGTAAAGACAACTGCTATGGAGTCAGTCCTAATCTAGCGGGTGACCCCTGGGATCAGTCGTATACATTTAAATGTGCTAACGGGTGATCCTTGAGTATGTCAGTCCTATCTAATGGGTGATATATCGTACCTACACTGGCTACGTAGTTCTGGAACTTAGGGATTGCTTCTAGGGATCTCAGTCCTATCTAGCGGGTGAGTCCCCATCCCTAGGCTCGCTCGATGCTGAATCCTACTCCCATCTGAAAGACACTGAACTGAACTAATACTAGTGGTATTATTTAGTGGAGCTAAACTGAATTTACTCAGTTCCGTTGATCGACGGAATGTACTAAGTTCTAAGGACTGACTGAGAATATTTAAGTTACTGAGATTGACTAGGAATACTGAGGTTACTGAGTACTGAGATCATTGAGATTACTGAACTACTGAGATTACTGAGATTTCCCGATTTACATAAATGACTGAGTTCTATGGATCTTAGCTTGACTAAGGAGATCATGAAAACATGACATGGCTCTAGGCATACAACTAAATGTTCAGGTACAAGCACCCCCAGAACTCGATGAGAAAAAACTGACATAGCATGGCTTACTTGAACACATGACCAACAACACAATTCATAATTCATATATTGAAGCACTTCATCAAATATGTGATATGCATAAGCTTGTACATACATGGAGATTTCATGATATCATACTAGTTGGGAATTGTTCCTTCATCTAGGCATTTAATCATACACATGGTAGGCATAGAACATGTAGACAACATTATACAATAATTAATCATCATGATTCATCTCTAATTTCATCATCCTAGGGTTTATTCATAGGGTCTCATTAATATACATATATACAAATCAATTCCACATAAAATTGATCACCCAACATGGATTTGAATTCAATTGATCATTCTCAACATAAACAAAACAAACCCAACATGAAATTCATAAAGAAATCCATAAACTTAAAGTTAGAAAAGAGATTCTTAGGCTTCATGGATGAAAGGAGTCCATGAATGAACACTATGCATACCTTAGCTTGTGATTCTACGAAGATTGATGGAGTGATTCTTGAAATTTGTTCCCTTGGAATTGAACCTTCTATGAAAACCCTAGGGCTTGTTCTTAAGAGTTTTTGAGAGTAATTGAGTATAAGTTGCTGAATTTTTGCCAAATCTCATGTTATAAGGCTTATATAGGGTGGGAAATTGACCCTTTTAACCCTAGGACATGTATTTAATTTCTGAGAAAATTTCTCGATTTTCATCCTTGGCGCGACGCGCCACTATTGCACCAAGCCACTGGAAAGTGACAAATGAGAAATTGCACGGTGGCGCGATGCGGAGCTATCGCGTTGCCACCTTTTCTATGACCTACAAGTTTCGTGCGATGCGCCACTATCGCACAACAACACTGAAAATTGACAATTACCATTTGAGCTATCTTCGCGACGTGCTGAATGCTCAGGTGATACATTGACTCACTAAAAAGGCTCTAACTCTTCACCTGGGTGTCAGATTTGGGTGAATTTGGTATCGATGGAAAGCTTATTTGATTCCCCACATGAAAAGTGTGAAAATCTTGAAAATACCACGTGTAAAAAAGTGGATTAATCTTTCAAATAAAGCTTCTAACATTCTTAGGAAACTTTTTAAGCTAGGAAAATACGGGGTATTACAACACCCTTCTAATTGGGGTTATAGATTGGATGCCAACTCATCCATAACGGCATATCAGGGGCATGTCGGTTAGATAACCACTTCCCACAGTTTCATGTTACAGAATCAGGACTATCAGATACAGTCAATTATTTTCAGTAATAGAACTCAGATAGTTCTTCAGAATTCAGGACTGTCAGATACAATCAACTCAGATACAGTTTGGAACTCAGATAGTTCCATCAAATTCAGGACTGTCAGATACTGTCACTCATGTTATCAGTCATATCAGTTATTAAAATGTTAGGTTATCAGTATTCAGACTCAGTAATCATGTTATCAAGTTGTCAGTTACAGTTACGTATTTATGCATGCATTCTTATGTTCATGTTAGACAGTCAGTTAGCGATAATCATGCATGTGAACCCTTGCATATAGCCTACCTTACATGTATACTCAGTACATTTTATTGTACTGACGCATTTGCGCTATGGTGCTTTCTTTTTATGTTACACCATAGGTTTAGAGACACGAGTTCTAAATCAACAGTAGATTCCAGTATCAGTAGTCAGAGTCTGAAGTGAGTCCTTATCCTTCAAGGGCATGATTATTTCTTTACTATCTCATTGATTATCTTATTAGTTGGAGTTAGTTGGGGATATATCCCATCAACTCTTTACTCAGATAGTTCAGTCAGTTAGAGACTTTTCAGACTATTATGTTCAGACAGTTATTTCAGTTGTTTTGGGTATTTCATACCCCGTTTAGATGTTATGTTTTACTTCAGTTATGTGAACCTTATGGCCTTTCAGTTCATGTTTTTTGCATTATTCAGTATATTATGTAGTATACAGGTACAAATATCAGTCATGGGTTAGCTTATGGTCCTTCAGGGTCATGAGCACCGTGTAGCATTCTGGGTACTAGATTTAGGGCATTATAAATACATATCCTATAGACTTTACATATAGAATAAAAGAACAAGTGGGTTGAACACGAGAAATTCAAGGATTTGAGAATCTAGGGGAACAAAAGCCTAGTGTTAATCTTATATTGTTTACAACTCAAAAATACTCAAGATTTGGTTACTACTCACAATTGATACAAATCTCTCCCCTTTTACTTTCCTGTACTGCTCATGGATTACATCAAGTCAAGCAACTGTTCAGCATCTTCCTAATGGATTTGACCCCAACCTAGTTGGTTTATTATATTTTCAATCAACCACAATAAACTTCTATTGGAGTTAGTTTTGGGCGACATCAAATTTTAGCACCGTTGTCGGGGAAGACGGTTTGAGTAGTAAATTGAATTTGTGAAGTTAGTGGGTTTATTTATTTATTTATTTTGATTTGGAATAAGTTGGTGTATGTCAAACATAAGGAGAAGAGGCAAGCCCTTATTACCTTTTGATCCAGAACTAGAAAGAATCCTTCAAACACCGAGAAGGATATCATTAATAGTTCATGATGGAGTTCTTACTGGGGTACAAGACCCCCTACCTATGGACCCAAATATGGCACTATCACATGCTTCATTGGATCCACAGAATATTATAGATATACAGACACAGAAACTACTAGAGCAAGAAAGAAGAGAAATCGAAGAGGCTAGACTTGCTAAAGAATCTCAATTAGATAAAAAGGTTGCATTAGCTCAACATGGAGGGCTATCTAGACCTATATAGGTAATTGATCATTGAGTTCACAGAGGTAGAGTTCTATTTATTCCTGTATATCAACACTTATCCCCATACGAGGATGAAGAAAATATGGGTTATGTTGAACCTACTAAGATAGAAGCCATTGTTCCTCCTGCTTTACCCCCACATGTGAAATTTGACATTACTAGCGTTATGATCTAACTGTTGAATTTGAAGGTTGTATTTTCAAGATCAACTAAGGATGATGCAAAAAAATTTGTTGTTAATTTCACTGGGATCAGTACGTTATATACTATTCTAGGGGTGGATCAGAAAGCATTGACATTGAGGCTGTTCCCATTTTCTTTGACAGGAGAAGCATCATTATGGTTAGGGGGACTTCCAAGAGGATCTATCACTACTTGGTATGAGTTTTTAAAATAGTTTCTAAATAAATTTTTCCCTCCTACAAGGATTCTATAGTTGAAATATGAAATTTAAAACTTCAAATAGTTACATGCAGAGTCCATGTATGAGATATGGTTTAGATTCAAGAAGAAGCTGAGCATGGTGTCAAATCACAAAATAGAAGGGTCAAATTTATTAGAAATCATCTATAGATCACTAAATAATAGTTCAAGAGTAATGGAAGATACTATTTTGAATGAGCATTTATGCGTCTTCGTTGGAATGTTGCACAGGATATGCTAGATGATATTTCAATGACAAATAGAGAATCACATACTAGAGATTTAGAGCGTTGTTTAGGTACATATGCTATTGGAGATGCTAATACTTATGGAGATGGTCATGATATGGTAACACAGATTCATATAGATATTGGCCTACTTATAAAATAATTTGCAACAATGAGTGCTAAGAAAGTGAATGCAGTTGCAACCCAGGGATCTACATCTAAACCTTTTGAGATTGAATCTGAAGAAGAGGCAAAACATCTTGATCATAGGTTGACATATTTCCAAGCCCAAGGGCAAGGTAATCAAGGTCGTAACTATTATAATGACAGATACAGAAGCAAAAAAAGAGATGGTGATTGGAGATTCAAAGATGACTTCAAGGAGAAGACTGACAAATATATTCCACCAAGTAATCGTGATTCAGAATCTAGAATGGAGGCACTTTTGTCAAAGCTAGTAAAAGGGCAAGAGAGTCAAGAGAACTATCTTAAGGATATCAAGGCAGACTTATCAAGGCTAAACCAAAAAGTTGAGTCACATGCTACAACACTTAAATAGTTGGAGCAACAATTTTGTCAGATATCAGCCACAGCGAATCAGATACAGCCTGGCACTCTCCCGAGTAACATTATACCAAATACAAAAAATAATAGTCACTGTCATGCCATTACCACTCGAAGTGGTAAATTTACTACAGACCCACATGTACCAGTGGTAGATGAGCACATAAATAATGATGATCGAGTTGAGGTAGAAAGTAGCAATATGCAAGATAAAGGAAAAGATAAGGTTGAGGATCCTGTGTTAAAAACCTTTCCAAAATATCTTCCTCCTTATCCTCAAAGGCTGAGAAAGAAATAAGAAGATGGTAAGTATCAAAAGTTTTATCCATGCTAAAAGAACTATCAGTCAAAATACCTCTAGTAGAGGCATTTGAGCAAATGTCAGGATATGTAAAGTTTATGAAAGATTTGATCACCAAAAAAAGTGCAGTCAATTATAAGCTAGTTTATAATATTCATCATTGCAGTGTTATAGATACTAGTTCTTTGGTGGAGAAGAAAGAGAATCCTGGTGGTTTTACGATACTATGCACCATTAGATCTTTCACCTTTGCTCGTGTGTTATGTGATTTGGGTGCTAGTATCAAACTCATGCTATTTGCAGTATTTAAGCAGTTGGGGTTGGGAGGCCTAAAACCTACCACCATGATATTAGTGATGGCAGATAGGAAAGTAAAAACTCCAGTTGGTATTTTATATGATGTGTTGGTAAAAGTGGCTTCTTTTATATTTCCTACTGATTTTCTAATCTTAGATTATGAAGTGGTCTTCTAAGTCCCAATTATATTGAGAAGACCATTTTTTGCTATAGAAAGGACACTAATTGACTTCGAAATGGGATATCTGACGATGAAATTGAATGATGAACAAGTGATATTCAATATATACAAATCCATGAGGCAGCCTGATGAGCTGAGAGTGTTTTCTGTAATTGATATGTATGATGAAGAAGTAGAGTCATTCTATAATGTGGATGTAGTTACTCTTTAGGATAATGGTTCAGAAGTTGTTGTTCCTATCCAGGAGAGATTGGGCGTTGAAGCACTGGAAGCTGTGATCATGAATTTTTATAGTGATGATATTGAGAAGTATGAAGATATAGTAGGTTCACTGTATGGGAGTGGTTCTTATAACTATACATCAATGAAGCTTGATTTGGATTTGAAAAGTAGGACAACTCCACCTGCTCTCCCATCCATCGAAGAGCCTCAGGTCTTAGATTTGAAGGCCCTTCCCTCTTATTTCTGTTATGCATTCCTAGGGACGAATAACACTTTACCGATAATCATAGTAGCCGATTTGATATAGTCAGAAGTGGAAGCATTATTGTTAGTATTGCAAAAATTTATAAGGGCCATTGGTTGGTCCATTGCAGACATTATGGGTATCCTACCTGGTTTGTGTACTCATAAAATTCAGCTTGAACTGAAATATATTCCAAGTATTGAGCACCAACTTCAACTTAACCTTCTTATGTAGAAGGTGGTGAATACAGAAATAGTTAAGTGGTTGGATGTTGGTGTAGTGTATCCCATTGCTGATAGCACATGGGTCAGTCCAGTTTAATGTGTTCCTAAGAAAGGTGGGATTACTATGGTGCCAAATGATAAGAATGAGTTAGTGCTGAAGAGGCCAGTCACCGGATGGAGAGTATGCATGGATTACAGAAAATTGAATGTATGGACTCAAAAGGACTATTTTCCTATGCCCTTCATAGACCAGATATTAGATAGGTTAATGGGTAGAGGATGGTACTATTTTCTTGATGGGTAATCAAGCTACAATCAAATTACTATAGCACCTAAAGATCAAGAGAAGACTACCTTTACATGTCCTTATAGGACCTTCGCATTCAGGCGTATGACATTCGGGCTATGTAATGCTCTAGCCATATTTCATTGATGTATGATGTCTATTTTTTTGATATGGTAGAAGACACCATTGAAGTTTTTATGGATGATTTTTCTATTTTTGGTGATTATTTCGAAGACTACCTTATTCACTTAGCCAAGGCTCTTAAAAGGTGTAAAGAATGCAACTTGGTTCTTAATTGGGAAAAGTGCCATTTTATGGTCAAAGAAGGTATTGTGCTTGGGTATGAAATTTCAAAAAAGGGTATTTAGGTAGATAGAGCACAAATTAAAGTGATTGAGAAATTACCTCCACCAATTTTGGTGAAGGGTGTTCATAAATTTTTGGGACATATCGGGTTTTATAGGCATTTCATCTAGGATTTCTCCAAGATAGAGCACCTTCTTTGTAGGATTCTTGAGAAAGATGTGAAGTTTGATTTTACTAAAGCATGATCTAAGGCATTTGAATGCTTGAAAAAAAAGTCAGTGACTGTTCCTATTATTGTATCCCCAGATTGGTCCTTACCCTTTGAGATCATGTGTGATGCGAGTGGTTTGGCCTTAGGTGCTGTACTAGTCCAATGGAAAGAAAAGGTCCTTTATCCAATCTACTATGATAGTAAGGCACTAAATCCTACTAAAAATAACTATACCATGACAGAGCAAGAGTTATTGACAGTATTTTTGGCCTCTTAAAAGTTTAGATCTTACTTGATTAGGACTAAGGTGATTGTGCACACTGATTATGCAGCATTAATATACCTCATGCCTAAAAATATGCAAAACCTAAGATTATTAGGTAGGTACTTTTATTGCAAGAACTTGACTTCTAGGTAAAGGACTGAATGGGAATAGAGAATCAAGTTGCGGATCACTTATCTAGACTAGAGGAATAATTTACAAAGATACACATGATTTTTCTTCTTCCTATGACCAGTATCAACGATAAGGTAATATCTCTAGATGCCATGAACTTTCTATGACTCCTATCTTAGAATTAGAATTGTTTGATGTATGGTGTATAGATTTCATGGGGCCTTTTGTGAGTTCGTTTGGCATGAAGTATATACTAGTGTCTATAGATTATGTCTCTAAATGGGTGGAGGCAATTGCGCTTCCCAACAATAAAGCATGAAGTGTCACTACTTTTCTAAAAAAGTACATATTTTCTCTATTTGGCACCCTATGCGCTATCATTAGTGATAGTGGGTCACATTTTTGTAATCATCTATTAAAAAGTATGCTTGAGAAGTATGGAGTGAAAAACAAGGTGAAAACACCTTATTATCCGCAGACTAGTGGACAGGTTGAGGTGTCCAATAGAGAAATTAAGTACATCTTGGCAAAGATGTTAATTCCATAGGGATGATTGGTCACAAAAGTTAGATGATGTATTATGGGCATACCAGACAGCATTCAACACTCTAATTGGTGCTTCACCCTATCAGCTAGTGTATGGAAAGGCATATCACTTCCATATTGATCTTGAACATAAAGCACTTTGGGCATTGAAGAAGATGAGTTTTGAGTGAAAAGATGAAGCCAAGTCAAGATTGAACAAGATTAATGAGTTGGATGAATTTTCGCTCTAGGACTATGAAAGTTCTGCACTTTACAATGAAAAGATGAATTTGCATCATGATCGCAAAATTGAGAAAAGAATAATCAAGAAAGGTGACCAGACAAGGCTTTATTTGTTTCCAGGTAAGTTAAAATCTAGATAGTATGGTCCTTTTATTGTGCTTAGGGTTTTTCCATACGGTGCTTTAGAATTGAAGAGAGATGGTGAAGCCCCGTTCAAAGTGAATGGGTAAAGATTGAAGCACTACATGGGTAACACTAAGGAAATTGATGTAAACTTTAAAATGACCTTGGTGAATCCTGAGTAACCAAGGAAATCACGTCTTGCTGCGACGTTAAATCAAGAACTATGTGGGAGGCAACCCATGATTTTAATTTACTTATTTATAGGGTAATATGTTTATTCAGTGTGTAGGACTAAGGAGTGTAGAAAATATCCAAAAATTTTGGAAAAGTTGGTCATACGGACTGTTTATGAGTCATATCTAAATGGTACTACTCGTGAGTAGGAGTCGTATGGACCTAGAAGAAAATTCAGAATCAGGTAAATTTTTTTTGGAATGGATACGATTCTCAGAACAAGTAATATCCTCACGGTATGACTCGTCACATTGAGTCGTATCCACTCCAGAACCCGGGTAAGGTTCTAGGTCTATACGAGACAAATAAATGACTCGTAAGCCTGGGTACGAGCCATACACAGAAATCATACCCAAGTTTACCAGGATGGGATCGTGGGTCAACTAGACCATAAAATTGAATTTAAATAAAAGAAAGGGTACTCGTCAGACACTTGATAACAAAAAATCGTACCCACCTCTATTTTTTCCCTAATTGCAAGCTTTCAAAAGCAAAAAATCACTTGAATACAACTAAAATCAACCACTTTGCTCGGATTCTCCATTTTGCATGAATTTAACCAAGAATTTGGAGAAGAACAAGGGAGAACTTGAGAAAAATACATTCTCACCTATTCAAGTAAGTTTTTGAACTTGTAAATGGGAGGGGTTTCTAACTTGTTTTGAGTTACTATTCCTTAATTATTGAATTGTGGAACCCTAGTTCTTGGGTTTTAGTTTTAAAATGAGAGTTAGGGTGAATTGGGCTTTAGGTAATGATTTTGTGTGTTATTTATCACAAAATTGATTGATATTGCGGAAAATTGTCATGGGTAGTTTGGGTATTTTGATTTGGAGTCAAACTTTAAAGTTGGACTTATGTGTTGCAGTGGATACGAGACTCCTTACGACTTGTACCCACTAGTTACGGGTTTGTAACGAGACTCGTACCCACTGAAAACATAGAAATCTAACAAATTTAAAGTTATGGAATGGATACGACTTGCCTACACTAATCGTATCTAAACCATACATCTCATACTCTTAAAGTCTACCCACCTGAGAGTTGTAATCTCTTATAAAAGTTTTTGATCAACTTATGACTATTGATAACGAGTTGTATCCTCTTGGTACGACTGGCTAGGAGGAGTCATAAGCTGATTAGTGAACAACTACTCATGCACTGTGTAATATACGACTCGTTCATATGAGTCGTACCCAGTCGATACGACCAGTACCCCCTACTCGTACCCTTAACAAAACATGCACACTGAACTTTAGTTTAAATTTTTTGATATCTTTTATTTATTTACATTCAAATAATGATGTACTTGCAGGAACCATGCCTTCTAAGAAAACATCATCCTCTAAGCAAGAAACAAAAAAGAGCAACCAGAAGGCACAATCTACTAGCCCTGAGGCTACTAGCTTAGAATATTCTTTGTCGTCCACCAACAATGGTGATCTATATGATGGCACAAAAATAGGTAAAACTACCCAAAAAAGGAAAGTAGCTGACAAAGGAAAGAGAAAGAAGGTTGTACCCCAAAGAAATCACCACCTCCACGGGGCCCGAGGAAAAAGAATCTAACTTTCTCTCCTTCTCACACACCACAGACTTCTGATGATGAGAAGGATGTGGAATCAAGTTCGGAAGAAGTTAGTGCTGAGAATGTCAACAACACAGAAGAGGTTGATTCCATCCTGATAGACTGGCAGTATCCCCTACTTGCACTTACCACTGCCTCAGTGCCCATTGTTGAACGATGCGGGTAACTCGGTATGTAGGAAACTTTTAACAGTGGGTTGAGTAGACTGTAGGGTGGAAAAATAAAATAGGTCTTATATGTGGAGTAAATATTGATGACTACTGGGATGTCGGAGATTCCCATGTTCGAGGAGCGCTTCAGGTAGTACGGGTTTTACAGGATAATGAGAGTACCCGGTAAATATAGTGAGGTGTTGGTACAAGAATTTTATGTGGCATACAAAGGTGAACTGCAACAACAATATCCATTGTTCCAACAGTGGAAAGGAGGTAAACCTATTGCTTCTCTCACTATTTGGGGAGTACGGGTGGATATTTCACTGTGTACCATTGGTCGGTTCTTATATAGACTGGAGTATCAACCTCCGATCAACACTAGGGAGATAGACTATCAGATGGAGAAAATGAGAAAATCACTAAGAGGACGTTGGGTTAAAAGGAGAAGATGGATTACTTCAGATGGATTGCAGAGCACATAGCTTTAAATGGTCAGAATGCGGTAGTTTGAGGCCTCGGGGTGGTATCTCAGATGATTGAGAAGAATACGCTCAACTTCGAGGGTACAACATGGTAGACATTAGCCAAACATAGTTTATGCCTAACCACGAGAGATAATATTCTGATCCTAGTTTGGGAAACTATGATAGTCGGTTTTATAGCTGGGTTTGAGCTTAACGTGGAAGAATTTTTATCCCGAGAGATGAGGGATCGTGCGATTGGGGGTGAGAAGTCATTGTTGGCTTACCCCTTATGATTACAAAAATCTATTTGGATTACCCATGTTGATGAAATGTTGGAGGCCACGAACATCACTGATTTAGGACTGATTAAACATATAGCCAACCCTTTGGCTTGACAAGCAACGAAGGCATCGGATTTGATGGCAGACATGTTTTGGCAGAGCGGTCAGGATGAGACTGTTAATACAAATGGGGTGGATGAGAAGACAGAGACTATGCAGACGGACGCAATAGGTACAACCAGTGCCCCACCTCTAATATAGTCTGTCCCACCCAAGCCACAAGGTATACCTTCTGGACTTATAATGATTTCACAGGCACTATGGATAGAGGTTATAACCAGGTTAGCCACACTATAGGAAAAAGTGGGTTATATGGAAAAGGGTGTGAAGTCCTGGCTTGACACATAATTTGCAAACCAAGAAAGATGTGTAACGCCCCAAAAATGGGTCTCGAGATGTCACACGGTGCTTAGGATTATAAGTGAACCCAAGCTAACCCTTCTACTGGCATAACTCATAAGTAACTGAATAAAAATAGCTAAATCTATACAAAATCAGTGGAAGATAATTCTTTTCTGAAATATGTTCAACACAAAACTGAATTCACATGATTACAACTCTACTTTCACAAAGAGAACTGAAATTGAATAGATTAACTCTAGTGTCTGTCGATGAAGCCTCTACTAATACTGACTATAGACTGCTAGAAAGCTACTCTAACTATCACTAATCAATACGTATGAATTAGAAAGTAAAGAATATAAATAAGTATAATTGAAGTCCTCGCAGTAGGAGGACTCATTATCTCAAAGGCTGGAATCTGCAACTGTTTGAGTCTGAATGTGCATACTAAAACTTGTACCTACATTATAAGACAATATAGCACATAAACATATATGTGGATTAGTACTTTGAGGATGTACTGAGTATATGGGGGTGAATGCATAAGTAAAAACATATCTCATAGTCCTCATTTATAACACAATGCATGCTAAATGTATGTGACTCACATAAGTTGGAATATCTTAAATATTGAAATAAGTAGCCATCAGAAGCAAAACATGCTTTACAAATCTCGTGAGCCACAACATTTGGTTCTAAAATTTGTATTCTCTTCTTGTTCTCGTAATCTTGTAAACTAAATGAAATCTGAAATTTCTTTCTGCATAAAAAATACTTTATCTCAATTCATATAGGCTAAGTGAAAAAAGAGCTCACCTTTGTGTCTGAAAACTAAAGTTGTAACTCTGTAACTGAAAATCTCAAGTAATTCAATATCTGAATAAGATTTGTGAGCCTTTACACTTAGTTCCTAAAATCATTAGGGAAAATACTTATCTTAAGAAATATACTTAAAAGTTGTTATTTACTTTTACTAGCAGGGAGGTTCTCTTAACCGACATAAACCATGACATGGAGTCCAACATCTTATCCACATTGGGGAGAGTTGTTCTACCCTTGCCATCGAAATAGAACCTTAACTTTAGTGATCACTATCTCATCCTTGGGCCCATAAATCTCAATCCTATGGTGAAACGTAGTTCTAGGGTATGAGACCTTGGAATCATACCCAACTCGATGCTAAATACTACTCCCATACTTAGGCTCAAAACTTTTAGGAAATCCACCTTAAAATAACTCAAGGGTCTATAATGAAGACCAAATTATGCTTCTCTTAGCTTTAAATGATAAGTAGCGTGGATTCCTATTTTATTTTTTAAAAGTACTTATCAAAACTTGTCAACAAAACTTGAGATCATAATCTCCTTATAAACTCATCACTTGTACTTAGGACCTAAAATATAAAGCTTTAATTCATCGAAATCATATTTAAACTTTATGCTCAACCATCATCTTAAAAAGCTTACAATCATCTCAATCAAGATATTGGAAAAATAAGTCATAACATGAATCTCATGATTTCAACATGTTAAATTTCATGCTTGATAACAAAATATTCATAATCATCTTAAAATCTGGAAAATTCAGTAATAGGCATGGTAATATAAACAAAATCATGTAATTCAACCTTTAATCCATGGCAAATCTCAAAATCTTGCAAACAATAATAATGGGCATAAACCCTAACTTCAATTTCATGAAAAATATTATAATTTGAAGAAATTTGTATTTAAAATAAGCCTTTGGGCACAAGGGTGAAAGAGTTACCCTTGTTCAAACCCCACATACCTTGGATTATGAATTTAGATGAACAAGTTTGCTTAAGACTCTCTTTTGTACTCTTGAGTGAGGGTTCTTGAAGCTTTTTACTTGGGAACCTTGAATCTTAAATCAATTCGCAAAAACTATGGTGAAATCTTGAAGAAGGAATTGGATCTTGCTCTTGAGGGTTAATATTGAGACAAAACCCCTAGTTCTTGATGCTTTGGATCAATTTGAAGTTCTATTCTTTGTTTTGATATATCTAGGTGTTAAAAAAAGTGAAAAATGACCAAAAAGTCCTTTTAAAATGGATTTAAATTTGCTAAATGGGATCTGCGATATCTCGTGCGATGGTCCGTCGTCCTGACCGTCACACTTGCATCGAAATAGGTACTCACTGCCTTAGCTGTGACGGCTTGGGCGACGGTCCATCGCTAGCTCGATGGTCCGACAGCCTAACCGTCACACTTATCCAGTGAAAGGGTATACTGTCTTGGTTCCGACGGCTTAAGAGACGGTCTGTCGCAAGCTCGACGGTCTGTAAACCTGCCCATTGCACCTGGGCAATTCTGACAGCTCTCAGAAAAATGGTCATAACTTCTCAACCCGATATCAAATTTGAGAAAAATTGGTATTGTTGGAAAGCTAATTCAATTTCCCCCATGATAAAAAGTCAAAATTAGGAAAAATCTATCTTATTTAAACATTATTCACTTAGTAAGTCATCTCTTAATCTTCTGAAGGCTAAATTAGGCTTAAAGAAAGTTTAAGGTATTACAAGACGGGTCCAAGAGCGGCTAGATGCTTTTGAGTCAAGGATTACTCGATAGTTGAGTGGTGGGAAGAGGCCCAATATTACTAAGATAAAAACCAAAGTGGACGAAATAAAAAAGATGGTGCATGAGTTGTATGATAGATTAGTGGTTTCGGAGCCAGTGATTGAAATAGTAGTACCCACTGTCCATGTTCCTAATATTTGGGCTATTCTAGAGTTGAGAGTTGAGGAGACTCAAGTAGAAAATAAATAAATAAAATGAGAAATAGGTCGATAAGAAGGCTAGGGTGGAGAGCATTCAGGATGAGTAGGCCTAGGAGATACGAGTCTGTGAAATTGTTGCTGGAAATGGTGGTTCGAGACCACCTATTGTTTCTGCTGAGGGGGATGGTGTATTTCTTCTACCTATTATTTTTTATTTAGTCTCGGTGAATGGGCTGAGAACTGAGGAAAGTGGGACCCAATCTGAGGGCCCACGAGCTGATGTTGCTGAGCCGACGCCTTGAGTGCCCAGGTATGACCTCTCACCCTTGCTTTAAATATTTTAGCATAGGGGACAGTGCAAGGATCTTCAGTTGGGGGTGGGGGAATATCCGATTACGAATTTCTAGGAGTAGCTAAAAAGTTTTAGTAGTTAAAAGTATGTTATGCTTGTAGGTTCGATTCTGACAAGGTGCTGAGATAGGGAGAAAATCAGCACCTATGGTAGATGAGTGTTTTTAGTTGTTTTTATTAGTTTTTGAGAGATTTTGAAAAATATTTGTAATGAAGTGTGATTGTTGAATTGATTCAGGAGTTTGGAAACATTTGTTGATTTGAAATGATTTTGTTGATTTGAAATGATTATGCTGAGTTTGTGTGTTTAGTAAAATTGTGTTGAAAAATTTGAGACCGCTCCTAAAATATTTTGTGTTGTGTCATATATGTATGTGTGAAACTGTTATGACTCTGATAATGGAATTAGGATTAGGGATAGAACAATTAGGGTAAACAGTTGCATAACTGGATAGGTAGAGCTTAGCAATACAACCCAGTGTGAGTGTGCGCGAGGTACTACTGAGTTCCCGGTATAGAGGAATCTAGAAATTGCCCAGTTGCTTTTACCTAGGTCTAAGATAGTCAATTAGGAAGTGATCATAGGCTCTTTTTTTTTATAAGTCCACTTGAGCCTAAATGTTCAACCAAATAAGTATGAATCCCTTTGATCCAAATATTTGAGCTTTAAGTGACCATTTTTTGTTTAATACATTGATTTCACCTTCTCGTTTCTAAAATGAACCTGTTTTTGGCCCTAGTCCTCCTTGGACATTGTGCACCTCAACTCAAGAAAATCATCTAAGTTGAGGGTGGCTATTATAGGGGTGCGTAGGAGAAAATGAGAATAAAGAAAGAAGTGTAGAAAGAAAAATGAAAGAGGATAGGTGTGGTAAGAAAATAAATATAAAACAAAATGAAAAGAGAAGAAAAGCAAGCACACAAGAGAATGAATTAAAGCGAGAAAACAGTACTTGACCTAAGTCTAAATGTGCTTTAAAGGTAAAACAAGGGAGAAATAAGGGCAGAAATAAAGTGAAAAAAATTGGGTAACCCAAAAGTTATCGTAGTGTCAAGGAGGCATAGTCACTAAATAAATCCCCAAAATATACCATACCAAACCTCAACCTACATTACAAGACAAATAACTTAGGAAGAGAACATATGGGAAAGCCTATGGTATTCCGTATACACCGGTGATACTTCTTTGTGAGCGAGAGCATTGTTTGCTATATCCCTGAATTAATTGACAAATCTTAGATGAGTGAAAGGGATTTCTTTGACTGTTAGCGTACAAGGATTGTGTTGTTAGGTTATTAATATGTTTGGTTGATATATCTTGTGTTGATGCTCAGTTGTCTGTAACTAATGTAATTCATTATCGGATTCCCTTGTGTTTCGCCATGTGCTGAATTGCTAGACATGGTTTAATTTTTGAAAAGTGAGATTAGGAGAGGGAAACAATATATGAGAAAATTGAATTCAAAATCACTACCATGGGTAGCTTATGATCTTCTTGGTTAAGCATCATAGAGCTAAATTGTTGTTTGCCTGAGGACACGCAAAAGTCTAAGTTGAGGGTATTGATGTGTCATGGAAACACGACTCTTTAGATGCTTAAAACCATGAATTTATGTGGGATATTAGGTTATTTTAGTGGATATGATTCACTTTTGTATTTATTTCAGGTAAAATAGGTCTACAGTAATGTTAGGAGGAAAAAAAAAAGAAAAAGACCTAGAAAGACCAAGTCTGACCAAGATATGAGTCACCTAATGAGTCGTCAACTCACTATACGACTCGTAGGATAACTTGTAAGCACAACAGAACCTAAAGCCAAACTGAGAATCTAAGTATAGAGAAGATACGACTCAAGAATCCAAGTCGTAATCAAAGATATGAGTCGTATGAAAAAGTTATAAGCATAAAAGAGCAAAAGCTACCATCAAAATTTGAAGTCTCAGAAGTATACGAGTCCGATTTCTGAGTACGAATTGTATAGGGAAGTAATACACAAACCAGTTCAAATTTTGGAAAGAAAGAAGTTCCATGTGGATATGAGTGAAGAACACAAGTCATATTATCAAGATACAACTCGTAAGCTGAAGTCGTATGAAGAATAGAAAGTTGAAGCCTCAGGAGATCATACACTAAAATGGATATGATAAGGCATGGTACAACTCGTATGATGTCAGTACGAGTTGACGACTGTGTTGTACCAAGTGTCGATATAACTTTACTTTTCCTATTTTTATTAGGATTTTTATGTTATTTTGAGATACTATAAATACCCTAGGGTTTATCTTTTCTTAGGTTACACATTCTTACAATACTTTACATACTTTTACTATTATTCTTGAGATTTTGGTTATTATTCAATTCAAGTGGCAGAAGTCGCTATCGCGACATATGCCATCGCGTTCGCGATATTGGGTCAGCTGGTAGGGGTGTCGCATTTGCGACTCATAATGTTGCTTACACGATATTTATTGGTGGCTGGCAGATTGTTGTCGTAATCTGTGGCTCACAATCGCCGGTGCACTAACACCAGCAAAGCCTTGGAAATTTCCAAGTCGCCGCTAACCCATTGGGATTCATCTAAAATCTCGTATATGAAAACGGACTATGCTACCCTATCAAATTTGGTGTTTCAGACTCAATAGAACAGTTACAATTTCCATCCGAGGTCGTGTCGACTAAAAGAGGGTCCCATACCTAAATTTATCATTTTCTTAGCTTTCGACCAATAGCTCAAAATGAGCTCGGGTGCCTCGAGACACAAACCACAAGTCCACCTAGCCTAAAATCAATATTTCAAAGCTGTTGGGATAGTTAAAATTGGCATACGAGGTTGTTGGACTAAATTTTTCACCCGATAGCCAATTTAAACTAGCAAAGACTTCAAATAGTGAATTGGCTCTAAAAATTAAATAAACTGTCCGATAACCGAACTGCCAGTTCTAGCAAGTCATAAATAACTGTCCCATACAATACATTTGTTTTAAACTTAGCATCTTAAATTAAGGGACACATCAAATATGAATATCCATCCTTAACATTGATATAGTAAACACTTTTGGACATTCCAGTGACAAAGTCTTCCAACTCTATCAAATATCATTAGAATATGATGATTTCTCAGAACCCAATATTACATCCTCCATTCACATTGAGTTGTTTATGAAGTTATAATCTAAGATCATCTAGGTTAGTCCATCCGTACAAAAACTTCCTAATTACTGCATATTGAATCCCTTTAATCATATTCATCTTGTCTACCTCTTTTTTTGTCCACCTTACACGAGGAACTCCGTTTATGAAATCTGTTTTCTTATAGGAATTGGTTTCACCTATGCATTTGCTTTAGTCAAACTAGTATTTTGTTTCAAAAGATTTGAATAGTTCACTTTTAGAGAAGCAGGTCTTGAATTTTTAGGTGTTGTGGGTTTTAATTGGTAGAATTGGGAAATTATCCATGTTATTCACAACAGCTAATTGTCCAGCCATAGAATCTAGCCAAACAACGGCCATATTGGCCATTTATGGTAGGAAAAACCTCAAAATGTTTGAACAACGATCTAGGGTTTCCTCTCCATTGAGAGAGAAAAATTGGCTTCTCCTTTCCCCATACTACCATTATTGTTGCCCATATTTTTTATCATTAACATTCTTCAGGAATACCCCTTGTTCCTAAATCTAAAAATACACACGACCTGATTCTCATAAACCACAGATATGTAGGTGACTTAAAACAAAGTCTTGGCCACGCTGTTTTAGTAACCACCCCTCTTGTTGTTTCGATCCTAGCAAACCATTCTCTCAATCAGAAAAAATGGACTACTATGGCAACGTTCGTTGCTCAAAAATTCTTTTATCATTCTCGAGAAACAAAAGAGCAGCTGCTGACACCCTATTTTCACCTCCTAATATGCCTCCTAGGTTGTTATTTTACCAAAATAATTAATTTTTAATGTTAATATTTCTTTACGTATTATTTTGGTATAAATAAATATTGATGTGCCGCATGCATTTTGAACTATGAAATTTAATTTATCAGGTAATTTTATTTGTTTAAATAGTATATATAATCTAAATATCATTTTTTACATAATTTTTGTTAATATTTGATAAATTATTCCGCAAATATGCACACTCATAATCTACAGATACGTTGTCAATTATTATTATTATTATTATTACTATTACTATTATTATTATTATTATTATTATTATTACTATAGCATTGCTTAAAATTTGCACCTAATTTATTTCAGATTATACCAGAAATTTTATTTTACATACGTAATTTATTTTAATGGCAATTTTTTGTGACATCTTATTATTTTTTTCATTATTATTACTGAGTAATTATTACATTTAGTATATAGCGGATCAAATTCAATTCAATTTCCCTAATTTATTTAAATTTTAGCCATTGTGTACCTAATTTGTGCCAATTTTAACCTAAATTAATTTTAATTTGAACCCAAATTGAAATTCCAAATTTAAAGGTTTTGTATTTGACCCATATTCTCAATTTTAATCCTAGTTGTTCATCATATATGAGCAATTAAATTCTTATTTCCTTTTTAATTATACATACACCCCAAAACAAAATTCCATTCTAAAAATCAGCCTTCTCGCCCCATCTCTCTCTCCTCTCTCACACACTAAACCAACGACTCCTGCCACACCTCTACACTACTGGAAAATCACCGTCGGTGGACCATAACAACTAGTGCCTCCCTTCTCCCTCTTTCTCCTTTCCAGCTAAAAAAAATCGGCATTGCTCCACCCGCGAGACCCAGCCACCACCATTTCAGTGAAATAACCCCAGCCTCCACTACGTCACGACAACACTACCATCATTTTGTTTTTATCCTTTCTCTCTCTATTTTCTCCTTTTCTCATTTTTTACTTCTACTGCTTCACTAAAGATGATGAATAGCAAGACGCCACTGATAATAACACCAAGCGAAGGCCAAATTAAATCAAAGTTCAAAGACCCAAAATAGATTTTTTAGAAGAGAAAAACCCATGTGGGTGTGAAAGGATTTAATTTTGAGATCCTTATGTTGATTCGACGATGAATTCATCTCCGTTACGATCATTCTTGTATCTATTTTTATTATTCAAACATTATTGACTCTGCTTCATCTTTATTCTTAGATGGAAATTCTTGATGTTCGAATCTAAATTTTGACTTGAATATTTTAGTTTAGTGTTTACTTATTTCTTTAGCTTACCATATGTCAAAAGATTCATATTTCATTGATTTTGATTAACCCTAGTTTCATGATTTGGATTCTTATGTTTATGATTTTTGGAATCTATATTTCTCTTTCACTTACTTGTAGAATTTTCACTGCTGATTACTAGTGAATTAGGTCAAAATGACATGTTTTGGTACTTCTCTCAATCAATTTGGGTCCTAGATGAATTTTGGTAATCTTTAATGTTTTTGAATCATTGGTTCTCTTTATGTTTAAATTTATGGCAGTCTCTTACTTTTTTTAAATCATGGTGAACTTAAAGATTTTATTGCAAATCCTATGGCGTCTCTTCGTATTTGAATTGATAGCTAATTATGGTAGACTTTGATTGGTTTGCACCTAATTGAGAATTTCATGTTGACTGATGCATGATGGTAATGAAATTATGTGACAACCTATATCCTTGTTTATTTTTGGTAAATTCCAACCTTGGTACTCACGTGCCATTGATGATTTCGCATGTTTGACTTGTCTTGCGTGATGTTAAGAACTTTTATTAGCCTCATACGTGATTCATTTTTTGTAAGTTTTTATTCTGGTATCTATCCCTCCCTTATTAATTTTAATTTCCTAAATATCCAATTATATGGTATGTGTTTATTGTCCAATGTCCCGTATTTTATTTATTTGTGCCTCTTTTAATTCAAAAAGTATTTTATTTACTTGTTTATGGTAAATTTGGCCCCTTTGATATTCTAAATTGATTTCGCTATCTTCTTAAGTAAAATAATTTTGCTAATTGATCCTTGAGAATATTTTCTCTCCTTTCTTATCCCCTATATTGATTTTTGAATATTTTCCTTTCTTCAATTTCAGACGACTCTAAGCCTATATAAATAATTACTTTTTATTCATTACACACACTTTTCAACCTTTATTACTCTCCATACAAAAGAAAGAAAAACACTCAACATCCAATCTCTCTAAACGAAATTATATACTTGAAGTTCTATTTCACTCTTGATTTTGAAAGAACATTCTCAATTTCATCTGACCAATACTAAAACATTGTCTCATTTTAAAAACTTGTGTGTATGTGTGTTTCTTTAGATCATGGGGTGTCATAGGCTTTCCCAATCATATATTGTGCATTTGGATGTTTAGTTATGCTTAACAGGTACTATTAGAAGGGGTTCAATAGGAAGATAGAGAGTTGTCGGGGTTTGGAAATTTATTAAAGGGCTTGGCTCTATTTGTTTTCTTTTTCTCTCTTTTGTTGGCCTGTAATAATTTATTGTACAAACTCCATGACTATATATAATAAAATAATGAGGATTACTTGGTGGGGAGGGTGATATGTGACCTAGATGGTTAATCACACAATTACATATCACGTAGGCAATTTGTTCTAGGATTACTAATTAAAATTCTATTATGTTGATTACCTCTCACCTAGAAATCATGTTTTAGAATGTTTTAATTAACTTTCGATACATTAACCAATTTCTAGCACATCAATTTAATTTGCATTTTTAGCGGGTTTAACAAGTTTTTCGGCATGTTATAAGTAGTTTCTAATATTTAAAATAATTTTCTCAGTATTTAAACTTAATTTCTAGCATATATAAATTACCTTCTAGCATATTTAATTTATTTTCAGTCTTTAAACAATCCTCTGCACTTTCTTTTTAATTTTTGTACCTTTATAATTTTTCTGTACATTTCTTAATTTTTTGTATTATATAAAACACTTTTTTGTACCTCTTTTTTAATTTCTGTACATTTTTATATAATTTTATGCCCTATTTAATTATTTTTTCACACTGTTAATAATTTCTGCACAATAAATAATAATTTTTACGCACTATTAATAATTTTTTGCACACTGGAAATAATTTTCTTCACAATTTTATTAATTTTCTGCATAGTTTTATTATTTTTTGTGAATTTAAATTATTTTTAGCATACTTAATTTAATTTCTAGCACTCTAATCTAATTTACGACATTGATTAATTTTTCACTTAGATATCCTTTTTATAGGACTTATTTAATTGATTTTTAGCATATTAGTCAATTGTCTGTCATTTATATATCACGTCTCTAAGTCATAAAAATAATTGTTTTAAGCATGCTAATCACTTATTCAACTCTAACTAATCAAGAGGCTTTTTATGATACCATTGCATGCTAAGTTCTTAGTCCTTATTTTTTTTATGCGAACCCCAGTCTAATTAGGCAGCCTGGCTTCCTTTTTGGTCTAAACCCAAACTAAAATAGCAAGTCCAATTCCTCTTGGATGCTAAGTTAGGACGGGTAGATATTTTAGGGAACACTAGTTTTATCATTTTTTTAGGACGCCTTTAAGCTTAATAACCAAACTAGGTGAGGTGGGTAGATAGTCGAAAATGATGAAAGCTAACTCAAGCAGAATTTGACATTACGACATATGACATTGTCACGCGTTAATAAGTCGGGCGCTGATCCGAATAGGATAAACTTAACCCCTAGTCTAACTCTTTCAAATAAGTTTTTATTTTTTTTACTTTGAATGTTTTAATTATTTGGTTTAGTTTAGGCTTGTTATTTGAATAAATCTTTTTGCTATATAAAATGTGTCACTTCTGTCTCCTCACTTATCTTATTTACATTTATTTTTCTTATTTATGTATCTTATTATCACTTGGATGATTAATAATTAGAAAATAAATGAGTTGCATATTTCGCTTATTATTTTTAATCACTTAGTTACTATTAATAAAATAATTGATTTTTGCTTATCACATAGAATTCCTCATGTAATATATGAATTCGACTGGAACCCATATTTGTGGACCTCAAAAGGTACTTAGCACCTTCTTTTCAAGGTGACTTGAGCCCTTACCTGAATTTTTAATGACGTAGATTAATATAATAAGTTCATAATAGAATGATGCCCTAACACGCCTTAATTCATCCGGTGATGATTCTTCTCTTTTAAAACTATCCTAAAAGAGTTTCCACGTCGAATCCATTTTTCGCGAGAAAAATGAGGCACAACAACTACCAACTGTAAACTCAACGTAGAAAGGATGCTAACAAAACGCTAACAAAACAATGTCTAAGAGTAGTCCAAAATCAAATAAATGAACATTTTTTTTATGAAAGGGATATATGTAAGTAAGAATATCTGTGACAACCTGAATAGGAGTATCTCACCCTCAATTCTTTCAACTAAACAATACTAGATGCAAAATTGTGTCGAAGTCTCTAAAACACAGCTTGCACCAAGAAAAAAAGTGCAAGAGTAGCATCAGTATAAGCACTATGTACTGGTAGGTATCATAGGTCGACTTAAAATAATAGTAACTATATCTCATTAAAATAGAGTAAGACAAGTAGACAGGTACATCAAAACATAATCAAGTAGTTACATCAGCCAGGCAAATCATCCAAATCCAGATGCATCAATATCAACAAATAAAGGATATATAAGTCAGACAGCAGATATAATAGATCACTACAAAATGTGCAAATATAATACAGTCACATCAAAAATTAAAATTTATGTCCATACTGATCTTAAGTTGTATAATTTATGTATCTCATCAGTCTTACTCTATAAAATATCAAAACACACAAGAATCACTCATCTATACACACATGTTAAAGGATTTTATTTCTACCTAACTAATCATGACCTATAATATTGGGTCCATGTATCATGCTGACGTGGTATCTGATCCATAACATAATTACTCGTTTATAATCTCACATCAAACTTAAGCCACTCAATAACATAATAGTATGTATATTCTCAATCTCTTTCAACATATATCAGTATGTACTCATATTTTTCTATATCTCGGGATATTATCTGCAAGTCGTTATAAGTGTAATAAGTGTACATCATTCTCACAAGTCATTTAAAGACAAACTTCGGTAGTTATAATCTTATTCAAGCAAACAATCATTGCCAAATCAAACAAATAATAAACCACAGTTTATGTCTGAAAACCAACCGATATGCTTATCATTTCTAACACATACAAGAGACTAAATTAATTCCAACTCCACCTAAGTCATAACCTACCTCAATCGAAGAATCCAAATCAACAAGCTAAATTACATGATTTTTTCCTTTTTCAATGCCTCAGAATGTTTAAAGTCTAAAACAAATAATTATAAGAGTAGTTAATTATCTACTCTTCAAATATATGCTTTAGAAATTCAAACCCATTAATTCTATCCTTATTCATGATCTATAACATTACCCAAAGGTCAATCAACCATCAACTAATTTTACAATACTCACATTATTTTAATTCATGGAGTTTCTACTTCAATTACACTCTTTAAAGAAGTTTTTATTCTAAAGATCCAATTTTTATTGAACTCGAGGTTCCCCATTACCACAATTCATGCTTAAGAACAATAATTTCATGCTATAAAGTATTACTTTATAGCCTAGAAGCATTTTAAATGATTATTACATCCACCTATAGGTTTTTCTATAGTTTTCTTGAACCTAGGATTCTAACCCATAATTCCACCATTATAATATCTCTAATGATTATATGATGTTAACGAATTACTAGGAAAAGATATTGATGGAATAATGTATCCCAAAAAGAAAATCATAATGCCTTGGAAAAATTTCCTATTTGTAGCCGTAAATGAAGTTTTGGAGTTAATGGCATGAAACTCGAACTAAGTGACTTAAACAGACATTTTGCCTTATGTCATCTGTTGCAACAAATCTTTTTTCACAGTTGTAGACTGTTATGTCAAAATAAAACTTGCTATGGCGAGCACTACAATTTATCTAACTTTGCTAAGTGGTAATCTCATCGGTACAACGGTCACCCTACAATGGGAATTCTATTGTTGTTGTGGTCCTTAACCAGTGGTTCAAGAAAACTAAACTCTATCTCTATTTCACAATACAAATTGTATACTTAAGACATCATGAACTAATTTCAATGAGGCAACAATTAAAACAACATGCTACGAATTTACAAGAAATCTCAAAATTTTCTACGGAGGTGTAGGCCACTAAGTCACCCTTTAACGGAATGCGACACTATAAAATAAAATACCATGGATAAAATCCACCATGAACAAACACAACATAAGTTTTCAACTTTAAACCACCCTACCTTTATATTTTATTAGCTCAACTTACTATGGGAACTACAACAGGATACTTACACCCTAACCGCTCCACGACAACTAGGAGTGTCATTATATATAATGTGCTGGATTTTTCTTTGAAGTAATCTTTGTTAGTTTCTCGCAACTAATTTGTACTAGAAGAACTTGTGGAATCGTGAGGGATGCATCTTAATTAGTAAAATATTCTTAGGGATAGTACCATAAGATTACTTCAAGATATAAGAGTTTTCGTGATCTTTAAATATTTTTCAACAATCTTAAGGATATTCCATATAGATCACAAGAACAGGAAAAAAATCAGTATTTATCCAATATGTTTCATCATTCCATGGTACTTTGGATCCTCTGTGTAGTCTTTGCAACTTGAATATCATAATTAATTGTGATAGGTTCAACAATATATAAGTCAAATAACTTTTTACTCAATAGATGAAAGTGAAACGAATTCAGCTCCTATTATAGATAAAGTTATATATGATTGTTTCATACTACTCCATGATATGGTACCATTGTTATGCAAAAATACTTATGTAGAGTTGTATTTTCTCTCATCTAAATCTCCTTCCCATTTACTACAGCCTTTGAGTTGTGAATTATTTCCTTGATAACATAAGGAATAGTCAATTGTGTCTTTAAGGTAGCTCAATATCCTTTTAACTACTTTCCAGTATTATTGTCTTGGGTCAGATTGTTATCTGTTAAAGAACCCAATGGTATAATAGATTGTCAGGACCTAAAATAGGTACCTGATGGCACTTGTCAAACCCACCAGACAAGTAAGCCAAACTCATCCTAAAGAACATAACTTTAGAAAAATAAAGAACAAATAGAAGAGTGCATCATCCAAAATATATACATATATGAGACACAAATCTTAAACATACATCCCAGGTCTGGTTTTCATTAGTACAAGCCTCAAATACAAATTTAACTAATAATAATCATCTAAAGTATCTTACATGTGAATTAAACATAAGACATAAATAGAGAGATCCGAGATGTTCTTAAGTCGCCGCCACTACCTTGATCTCTACAACATCAACTCTAATGGAATGCCATCAACCATCTACCAATCAAACCAAAATCTACATGGAGTACAGAAAAATAAGATAAAAAAATAAAAGTAAGGGTGAGTATGAAACCACATGAACGCAAAAGGCATCATCAATAATCTATTCTAAATCAAAGTGATGGTGAGAACCACCACCCCAACTTCCCAAGGAAGCTCGAACAACCTATAACCATCCAAATCATAGAAATCTATACTATCAGGGTGACCAAACACAACGGTCAATAGGTACATCAAAAGGGCAGGCACATTGATCTAGGTGAGTCTAAACTATTTATTTATATTATACAACAAGGGAAGTCCTTTATTAAAAATTCTCACAAATACAATAAATAGGCTTAATCAGTTATAATTAACCAAGTACTATGGGAAAGCAATGGGGAGAGTGTATAAATGTACATATATATATATATAAGGGTATATCTCATGCTCCCCAAAGGTGCTACCAGTATGTCTTTCCTATCAAGCTAAGGCCATACCCCAGGTTTCATAATATCTCAATCTCCTAATTAGTATAAGATGATATAAGATAATGTAATGAAATGAATGCTCAAGCACAATATCAGGAACAAGGTTCTATGACAACAATCTGATACAAAAGTAAATACGAACACAATATCAAACCAAATCAAGGAATGTTATGCAGTGTAAATAATGCAATGTAATGAAATAATAATGGTGCTTGGTGAAAGTCATCGCATGAATTTCTATATATATCCACCGAGCTTGTAGCTACCAGGTAAGATCCATAAAGGGTTTGCAACCTTAACAACATATCCCCCGTTATAGGAGTTTTATAAGGTGTCATATTTTCTTACAAAAATCTGAATGTCTCAGTGGTACCAATTGTATCATGAATACACATGTCAGATATGAAGATGTAATGCTCACAACCAATCAGTAAGTAGATCAAAATCTATTCAATACATGTCTAAGTTAGCTCAAAATCAACTCAATGTTTTGATAATTCATGATATTAGTTGTCACTTAGTACCACCAGAAGAAATAGACATATAGTCATCAATAATATCATTTTCAACCCCTCACTCAAGTATCACTATAATAATAATGTAATTAAATGCTCAAATAAGGCCTGCAATGTCAAGTTGAGCTCCCACTCGAGCGACACAAGAATAGATAAGGTATTCTAATGAACAATAAGTCCTATGATGACAATTCAATCCCCCATCGGGTGACATAAGAATAAATAAGGTGTTTAATGCACAAACATGGTCAATAACATCAATTCAATCCCCCACCTGAGTGTGAAAGTAATATATCCTCTCAAATTAATAAGAAATACACATATAGGACCCCACTCGAACACACGAACATAAATATTACTCAAGTCCACATCTATGTTCACATAAGCCCAACATGGGCAACACGAAATTAACAACAATCCTAATAACCATATATTAAGGAACTACCAAAACCTAGCTTGGTACTTCCATAAAGTGTCATCAACTATTATAAGTTTTTTTATACTCTAAGTATTCACTAAAACTCAATTATTCTGTCACTGTCAATATGGCATTATCAATATGACATTATTGCCCTCTAGAGATCACTAAACCTAAATCATCACAATAAAGTCGTGCTAGATAAAATTTAAGATTTAAAATAGGCAATCCACTATTAATTATTTAAGAATCACTAGGTTATCCAACTACAATCTACTTTAAGGGTATTTAACAATAGTGACACAAAATAATCAGGGCAATAATCCAACTACAATCCATCAAGACTCAAGTACCCGCGAAGATGCTCACCATTTTACCTAAGAGGAAACCCCAATCCTAGTGATACACAAAATACAAAAAACAAGCATATAACACATAAACACTATGAAAAAAGTCAAGGTACATCCCAACTTTTCTTAAATAAAGATCCACAAGTCCAAACACCCTCCAAAGCCTCAATATGAAGTTCGACTTTCTTGACTCAACACGAAAAGCGTCCAATCTAATTAAATATGACATCTACAAGTTAAAATAAAGCTAATGACATCCATATTGATCCTATATAAAAAAGGTCTAGAATGATTTCAAAAACCAAAGTGGCAAAACAAAAATTTATTTAAGAAAAATGTTGCTCATATCAAGAGGAGTCTATGGTTGAAAATCCAAAAACAAAAAGTTAAAATTGGACCTCAAATTGAAGGGAAACCAATTTTCACTTTATCGGGTAAAACCACCCAAAATCACATTTAAAATAAAGGATTTGAAGTTGTTCTAAAGATGAAATTAATGAAAAATGATAGAATAAATGTTTAAGAACTTAACCACAGAAGAAATCATGAAAAATCTCTTTGAAAAAGCCTTAATCCGAGCTCTAAAAGTCCAAAACTGGAGAAAAATTAAGAAAATGAGTGTTTTAAAAGGTTATGGATGTGGTGCCTCACGATAGCTTCAACCCATCAAGATTACAAGGGTCAGATTTTGATTGAGAATAAACAAACCATAGTGATCACTTCTACTCGATTACGATTACAACCTGACCCAAACCAAGACTTTTGCGAATGCGAGCCTCAAGACCACAAATATGAAAAAGGAAAGAAACTGACCCAGGCCATTACCCAATGCAATTTCAAGGAACCCACCATGCAATTGTGATACCCTAGCCAATCGTTCTTTGTAAATGTGATAGGATGGGCCGCGAATGTGAAGACGGGACTTATGCACTAGAAAAAAACAACTCTAAATCAAAAACTATCCAAACAAACCCTCGGGATTAATTTAGGACCCTATAAAAATAAATCAATAATGCATCTGGGCTAATTTGATGTTCAGACTCAAAAGGAAATGTAGGATTTTTGAAAAAGGATTGTTTACAATAAAATAACCCCCAGACCCCGTTAGTCCAAAAGTGACTAGTTTCCAAATAGAGGGTTGAAATGCAAAATAAAGATTCCAAACCTAAACCGACCTTGCTACTGACTCAAAATTGACATTTAGGATATAATGGCTCTTTCCAAATTGCCATTCAGCACTTGGATCAAAGAATGTTAATTGAAGTTGAACTTAACCTTTTAAGGATACTCAAAACTAGGGGTGTACAGACCAAACCGTCAAGTCAAACCGAACCGACGAACCAAACCAAAATGAGAAAAAAAATTGACTTATGATTTGGTTTAATTGGTTTGGCGTTAGAAAAATAAAACCGACCATTCTTGGTTTGGTTTGGTGTTAACAAAAAAAAAGTCAAATCGAACCCGAACCAAACCGACATATAATATAATATATATATATATATATATATATAATATTCAAATTATTTTATACATAAAATATTAATTATAATCTACTTTTTAAATACTTTTTCAACTAGTTTTAGTAATTTTCAATAATTTTAAAGTAGATGTAGATATATATTTAGATTTGAGATATATATATTTAGATTTGGGCCTTTATGTTGTAATATTTGTCCATTAACTGCTAGTTAAATGATCGAAAACCCAATATAAACTTAGTAAAACCTAAACTTTTCACTCTTCATCTCACTTTTTAGTTTCAAGAGAGTTTTCCGCTCCCTATTTTATCATAATTATGGTTTTTCATTAGCACATGAGTGAAAACATATTTGATCTAATCTTCGATCACAATATAATTGTAAAAACTAAAGATTATAAAAAAAATAAAAAAACCAAAAAAACCGAAAAACTCGAAAAAACTGACTAAAACCTAAACCGAAAAAATCAATTTTATGTTGGTTTGATTTGGTTTATAGTTTTAATAAACCGACATGATTGGTTTGGTTTTTTTCTAAATAAAAGCCGACCAACCCGACCTATGTACACCCCTACTCAAAACCATAAACTCAAATAAAACACTCTGAATGCGTCAAGGATCGTGAAAACCATCCCCACAACTCATAAATTAGATAAGAAAATCATGAGGACAGAAAAAATGGTCAAAATATCAAAAAATAAAAATTCCAATGCGAGACTTATTACATTATCCACCACAAAAACTCACGTTCGTCCTTGAATGTATAAGCAGAAAAATGCCAAAAATAGGTATGGGATAGAAAATTCCCTCAATAGACATCAAGTAAGCACTCCAACATGGAGTCACAACCATAGAAATACCACTCTCACCATAAAACTGAAAATATCATATAAGGACTCACCAGGTCACATCACTAGCATTGAAGGCAAAAATTCTCAATAAAGCCAAATTTCTATATCTTCGAACTTCCTCTATATCCAAAACTGAATTGAACAAGACAAAAGGTATAAATATACTTGGCTAAACTTGAAATGACCTAATTTTTGGTAATTTGTGTGAAATGTTTATTTTTATGTTATTTGATTATTTTATCCCTTTCTATGGTTGCATTGTGGTATTTTTGGGGAGAGGGGATGATTGGCTCAATTCCCAATGCATTTTGGTACAATTTATTTAAAATTGTGATTTTTAACGATCTTAAGGCTTATTAGTTTGCTTTGGTCAATATTTTTTGATTTGTTCATCATATAGCAAAATGGATAGTGTCAACAGATTCGAAACATAATTTTAGGTTGGAAACATAGTTGGTATGATTTTACGGCTTTTATATCTCTTTCTCAACCAGAACCAGGGCCTAGCCATGACGAGTATCTCAAGTCCAACGAGGGATGGGAACCACCCCCTACACCTAACCAAACAGAACACAATACCTCCAACATCGAATGAATTCCAAACATATAACAAGATAGCATAATAGAAGATCAAAGAATTCAAAATAATTTAATGACCGATAACCGACTAAAATAACCAACCAACATCAGCACCCAAGTCCACAGTAATCCACAAATCTTTCTAAACAAAATCGAAATCAATAGGGTTCGGACATGCCCCTGGCCCTGACAATGATAATGAGAATGTTAATGATAATATGAACTCTCAATTCTAATCTATGAATGGAAACCGATGAAATGTCCAAGTCTTCCAGAGAATGAAAACTCATCACTTCACCACCAACAACCGACGAACTAAGTCGATCCATCTAAATTTGTGAGAGAAAAGTAGAAGTATCTTGGGTGCCTACATCACATGGGGATACATCATCTGGAGATGGTTAGTGGGTTGAGCACTAGCATGTAACTCAGGTATAGGGGATAAAATAAAACCAAGTCAAACCCAATTCAAAACCATGTAAACATCATTGTATACATACATAAATAATATGGCGGGAAAGGGGACAAGGCTTAACATGCACTTGAAAACTATAGCCTGGATTGTGTAGATCAACCATCATAGCATAAGAAGGCACCCATGGGATATATGGACCCAACTCTCCCTAACTGTAGGGCCCCAATGCGTTTAGCCGCATGAACTAGAGGATATACATATACACCATAGAGGACTTAAACCTCCTGGCATATCAAGGTAACGTAACCACCCAATCATGTAATATAATATAGGGGACTCAAACCTCACAATCATAGAATAATGTGGACTCCAACCTCCTGGTCATTCAGACATCGTGTCGGCAACCGCGTTTTCCAGTATTGGTCCCTAGGGACCTCCACTTTCACGACTCAGCTACATAACCCCATTTTAAAGCCCAATTAAAACATTTATCACACATTTTCATTCATTAAATCACAATACACATTTAGGCATACACAGTTGGTATCGTCATACCAACTACATTTGCAAGGTAACATCAACATGCCAAACCAATTATCATCACTTAGGGAAAATTCATATCCCCATTTGTTCAATTATACATTAGCTTTGGGGAATTACACAACCCCATAAGGCTCAATTAAGAATCATTATACTTCATTGACTTTTTCACATTATGCAATAGTTCAAGAGTAGTTCAATGTGCATACTTTTTGTATTCAAAACCAATTTCATAATAGAGGGTTGTGGTTATTACCATTTTACTTGTCAATATTCACAAAATTTGGGAAAATCACAATCCCCTAGTTTATTCACCATATCCACGCACACCACAAGTTCAAAACTCTTAATAGAACATGAACAATAATATGTAAACCATGGGAAATATTGTTTATACGCAAATATTTAAAACCCCTCATCCTATGTTCCAAAACCAATATCAAAACCACATGAATTATAATTTAGAACCCATTCTTTAACAAAATAGTAATGGGGGGGGAGAGTAACATGCCTGAAATACCCAAGATTATGGAGAGAATTCAACCCTTGAAGCTCTCCTTGATCCTCTTCTTGGAAACCCTAAGTATGGATGCTTGAGAGACTTGAGAAAGCAGAAAGAATGTTTGGAGTGTGTTATCGATGAAAATAGGGCCCCAAGTATGTTTATAGGTCATGGGTTATTATGGGGATAATAGGGAAATGTCTAAAATGCCCTCATTAAAAGATGGAAAATAAACCATTTGTTATAGGTTTCATAACGACTCGTCATGACTCATTACGACTCGTATCCATGAGTCATTGTCAAGATAGTGTCACCAAGCACACACACACTATTGAACATATGACTCATATATCATGACTTGTAATGGGACACTATGACTCATAGGGTCCAGTAGTAGTCAACACAATAACCAGTTGGGTATACACTGGACATCCTACTATTTGCACATAAGGACCCATAATAAGTCCTCACAACTCAAAGTAAGCCACTTGTACTCAGAGGAGAATACTTAGTAACATACACTAGTCAAGCTATGATTTGGGTCTAACGACTTATCATGACTCCCTACGACTCGTAGGGTAAGTAGTAATCAGGACAATCAGGGTAAAATTTCAGAAATTTTCAAGGACCAAAAATCTGGGGTGTTACATTCTCCCCTTCTTAGGATCATTCATCCACGAATAATGGGTCAAGAAATACGTTAGCATGATTTCACAAAACAACACTCCCAAACCTACTTTTATCAAATACAGAAAACAAAGATGTTAAGAAATACACATATCTCAAGCATGATTCTCCAAAATAGGAAATAGGATCGGCTTCCCAAGTAGCTTCCTCAAACTTTTGGTTCCTCCAAAAAATCATTACCGATGCCACGTCCTACGTTCACAACCGACGGACTTGCTGATCCAAGATCTCAACTAAAACTTTCTCATAAAATGAGGAATTTGAAATGCCCACACCTTCCAAAGGAACAACCAATGAAGGATCACCCACGCACTTCCTCAACATCGAGACATAAAAGGCCGAATGAATGGAGCTCAAGCTAGAAGGCAACTCCAACTCATATGCAATATTGCCAACTCTTCTTAAAATGAAATATGGACCAACATAATGGGGACTGAGTTTCCCCTTTTTTCCAAACTGCATCACGCCCTTCATAGAAGACACCTTTAAGAATACCCAGTCACTAACATTAAACTCCAACTCCCTTCTTCTTACATTCTCGTAGGAATTTTGGTGACTTTGGACAGTCTTAAGCTTATCCTAAATGACCTTTACCTTCTCCATGGCTTAGTGAACAAAATCATGGCCAAATAACCTATTTTCACCAACCTTAAACCACCGAATAGGATACCTAGACCTCCTACCATACAAGTCCTTAAACGGAGCCATTCCAATAATAGAGTGATAGTTTTTATTATATGCAAACACAATTAGAGGCAAATGAGCAACTCAACAACCACCAAAGTCAATTATTCAAGCCTGAAGCACATCTTCTAAAGCTTGAATTGTCCTTTCTACTTTCTCATCTGTCTATGGGTGGAAAACGGTACTAAGGGTTACCTTAGTCCCCAAACCTCATTGGAACGAACTCCATAAGTAAGATGAGAACTGGGTACCACAATCGGAAATAATAGATACTGGAGCACCATGCAACTTCATGATCTCCTTAATGAAACATTAGCGTGATCCTCTGCAAAAAAAATTAGTCCTCGCTAGTAAGAAGAGAGTGGACTTCGTCATCCTAGCCATGATGACCCAAATAGAATCACATTGATGGCGAGACCGTGGAAGGCCAGTAATGAAATCCATATTAATTATTTTTCATTTCCACACCGGTAGCTCAATCTCTTGGGTCAACCCACCAGGCCTCAAGTGTTCCTCATTCACTTGTTGCACACCATGCACTTACCTGCAAAATTGGCCACATCCTGCTTCATATTATTCCACTAATAAATATTCGTAAGATCATGATACATTTACGTTGAACAAGGATGAACCATATAACGCGACTCATGAGCTTCTGCCAAAATCTTCTCTCGCAGTCATTATTATTTGGAACACATAACCTACCTTGGTACCTCAAAATACCATCACCACCAATCTCTAAAGCCATCACCTTCTGGCAACCCACATCATCCTTGATCTGTATCAAAATAGGATCCAAAATTTATTTCTCCTTCACTTCAACACTGAGATATGACTTCGCCACCTTTTGAAAAATCACACCACCATCGTTGGAATCCAAGAGATGGACTCTAAGATTGTCCAAATGGTGAATGTCCTTTGCCAAATCCTACTTCTCCTCGTCCACATGAGATAAGCTCCCCATAGACAACCTGCTAAGAGCATCAACAACCACGTTAGCTTTAACTGGGTGATAGTGGAGACTCATGTCATAGTCCTTCAGCAACTCAAGCTACCTTCTTTGCCTGAGATTTAGGTCCTTTTGAGTAAACACGTATTACAGGCTCTTATGATCAGAATAAATATCCACATGGACCCTATACAAATAATGGTGCTGAATTTTCAAAGCAAAGACCACAGCCAACAATTCTAAATCATGAATCTAATAGCTCCTCTTATCTCTCTTTAGCTGCCTAGAAGCATATGCAACCACCTTGCCATATTATATCAACACAAACCCCAGTCCCACGCCGAATGTAGAAGAATAGACAACAGAACCATCAGTACCCTCAGGTAGAGTCACGACCAGAGCTGAAGTCAACTTATCCTTAAAATTCTCAAAACTACTCACATAAGCATCAGACCACAAGAACTTTACCTTCTTCTGAGTCAACTTAGTCAAAGGGGCAACAATAAAAGAGAAGTTTTCCACACAACTTCTATAATTACTAGCTAAACCCAAGAAGCTCGAATATCAGTTGGAGTCGTCCACTTATCAACCACCACAACTTTTTATGGATCCACCATGATCCCCTCACTAGAAACAACATGACCAGATAAGTCATAGCATTTAACTAGAACTCACAATTTGAGAACTTCGCATAAAACTACTGATGCTTAAGGGTTCCACCTCACTGTTTGAATAAACCAATATATCATCGATAAACAATGACAAAAAAATCCAAAAACTGACAAAATACCTAATTCATGAGATCCATAAGTGCCGCCGGAGCATTAGTCAAACCAAAGGACATCACAAAAAAACTCAAACCACATCAGGTTCAAAAAGTAGTCTTAGGGATATCTACCTCCCTAATCTTCAACTCATGGTACCCAGACCAAAGATCAATCTTAGAAAAGTACTTAGCACCCTAAAGCTAATCAAAGAGATCATCAATTCTAGGATGAGGGTACTTATTCTTCACCATCACCTTATTCAGCTGATGGTAATCAATACACATCTGAAGGGAACCATCCTTCTTACGCACGAATAATATAGTTGCACCCCATAGAGACATATTAGGGAAGATAAAACCCCTATATAGAAGATTTTTCAATTGCTCCTTAAGTTCTTTCAACTCAGGTGGAGCCATTCTATAGGGAGGGATAGAAATAGGATGAGTGTCCGGGAGAAGATCAATACCAAAATCAATTTCCCTATTGGAAGGAATACCAAGAAGACTATATGGGAACACCTCGAGGAATTCACAGACCACAAGGACAGATTACATAAAAGGACCTTTGGATCTAGAATCCTTAGCAAGCACTAGATGATAGAGGCACCCCTTGGAAATCAATTTTTGAGCTCTAAGATATGAAATGAACCTTCCCTTAGGCACTAGGGAACTACCTTCCCACTCAATCACCAGCTCATTAGGGAAGTGAAAACTGACCCTTTGGGTTCAAAAATCAAGATATGCATAGTACGGATACAACCAATCCATCCCCAAAATCACATAAAAATCAAACATGTTCAACTCTATTAGATCCACCAAGGTCTATAATACGCCCAAATTACACCTCTCGTACGAGAGAGTAAGCAGTCGTTGTCAAATATAACCCAACTAGGTTAGGGTCGAATCCCACAGGGAATAGGGTATCAATCAAGTATATTTGTGATTAAAATGACTGATAGATAATGGTTTCCTTTAATTGGGGGTTTTATCAATCAAACGGTGATTAAAGTTTTGACTTACTTCAGAACTCAAAGCTAAGATTTCAATGGTTCAAATCAATGATAGAGAGAGACTAGGGTTGTGATCACTATGATTATTAACCCCTAGTTAAATAATAGTTGTAGTACTGGATTCTCATGACTTGTGGGAAACACCAAATTATCAGTATCGATAGTCCATCTAAGTGTTTCTCAACCTACCTGGATGTTATGCTCCTTAATTCTCTCAAACTTAGGACAACCTTCTATTCACACTGATTTTATCTCGAGTTTATTAATCTAGGTACAACATTAATCATTAGATGGAAAATTAACCTTCCTAAATCCTCGTTGATAATTCACTACCTTTAGTTTATTTCTCAGTTCGAGCAAGCAAACATAAGGCTAGACCTATTGTTTGCAACCAATAGAAAACAATCATTACAAAGAAATTATCAAGATGTTCCCACAATCACTCAAACCCTAACCAATAATTAAATCCATGGAGGAATAATCTTAGATCTCATAACCCTAGTTATGGGTTTTAGTTCCATATGAGAAAGAAAGATATAGCAATAATTTTATTCATCATTTAGAGGAATTAAACTTACAAAAGATGAAGTCTGAGGTTGATGCTCTTCCAAGTTCAAGAATAATATCCCACAACTCAATCAAAGAATTGAAAAATTGAATTCAAAGTTAAGAGACCCAGAAAAGAAGTAAACTGGCCTTTTGAATAAGTTCCCTCCCTTAATAAAAACCTAGAACTTGTCCTTAAATGCCTAGGCTAATTTAGGCATCAAATTACAGATCACAGAAAATCTCTTGCACATGTGACGCCAAATGTGATGGCTTATCAGGAGTCTGACAACTTATCAGACAATGTCGTCAACTCCTCTTTAAATTCCATGTTTGCTGCCTTTGGCTGACGACAAAGGTTGATGGCTTATCATGATTTTGATGGCTTATCAAAAAATGTCATCACTTCTCCACTCTAACTTCCATGCATTGTCTTTGGCTAATGATTTCCTGATGGCTATTCACAAAGTTGACGACCTATCAGACAAGTTGTCAACTATAATCTTCATGGCTGCTTACTCAAAATCTATCTCTTTTGACTTAATTGTAGTTGGTTTTCATATATCTTAGCTCACCTGTACTATGATAGAGAAAACAATCAAAAACAACAAAAGTTGCTAAGAATTTACAATTATTCCGAATTAAAAGCCTTAAATGTGCTAGCATCAAGCTCGCACATCAATACCCTTAACCTAAAACAATTGCTTGTCCTCAAGCAACTAACAAATTATAGCACCACGGTGTTCATCCAAGAAAATGTAAAGCACATATAGCAGTCAATCATCAGTTTTAGTTCAAAACATATCACCCTCTCCAAGATTAAGCACTTTAACCTTAACTGTGTATAGTATTGAAGATCCACAATGCGACACAAAGGAATCAAGACAAGACATCAACTTAGCAACAATAACCATGCATATACACAAGTTACACTACCCAAACAAGTAAGTAGCTAGCAATGCAACCGATATGCCCTTACCCAAGAGGACATCTACACCCACAAGCAGTCTCACCCTCAACTTAAGATCATGAATTGTCCCCAATTCATCAAACTAAAACAAGAGAGTTAGAAACATACCTATGGAACCATAGGTGCAGAGATCTGATGTCAATTACATAATACAAATACAAATAACAAAATACTTTGGGTTACCTCCCAAGCAGTACCTGATTTAATATCGCGGAACGACTAGGTTATCTTAACTACTCAGAATTCATCAAGATACCTTGAAAGTGCTTCATCCCTAATTCTGCTGGTGCATGTTTCACATCTTCATAGAATACATCAATGATCAAGAAGACACTCATCTCCTTTTACTGTTTCATGGATTGATGCATTTCAAAACTAACTTCTTTTCCGTTGAGCCTAAACTTTAACTTATTCATCTCCATGTCAACTTACACTCTCCCAGTTGCTAAGAACGATCTACCTAAAATTATGAGCACTTCAAAGTCTACTTTGCAATCAAGAATCACAAAGTCAGCAGGGAATATAAAATCATCCACCTTTATAAGTACATTATGTAGCATACCGATCGGTCTTTTTACAGACCTATCCGTCATAACTAGTCTCATGTTAGTGGGTATGGGGTCTCCCAAACCCAACTTTTTATAAACAACTAGAGGCATCAGATTAATGTTTGCTCTCAAATCACATAAGGCCTTAGAAAATTCCAGAGATCCAATCGTACAAGGAATAGTGAACACCCCTGGGTCTTTCTTCTTCTGCACCAAGGACCTTGTAGAAATAAAACTATAATGATGGAGAGTATCCATCGGTTCGTAGTTCACTTCTCTTTTCTTCATCACAAGATCCTTCATAAATTTAGCATAACCTAGCATTTGCTCAAGTTCCTCTACCAAAGGCACGTTGATTGTCAACTGCTTCAACATTTCCATAAATTTGATAAACTTTGTGTCATCGGCCTTCTTCTTCAATATTTGAGGAAAGAGAGGTGGTGGTTTTAGGAGAGTGTTCATCACTACTTCCTTTTCTTGGTCTTTTTTTTTCCAACTCATCACTCTGTTGATGATTAGAAGGGATATTAATGCCATCTAGATTTTCAAACTCCACGGGATTACTTTCCTTAGTCTCACAATCGTCTCCAACCATATATTGGCTCACAATTTTGCCTACAGAAGAGCCCGATAATATCTTACCACTCCGAGTGGTAATTACCATACAAGTACCATCATTGCGAGGATTTTGAATTATGTCACTAGGCAATGTTCTGCTCTTCCTCTGATTTAATGCTGCTGAAAGGTGGCTCATCTGCTGCTGCAACTATTTGATTAAAGTTGAGTGTGAGTTTACCAACTGACTCAATGATGAAAAGTCACTTTTCATTGTTGTCACACCTTCATTGATGGCCTCCACTCCTTTTAGCAATTTCTCCATCATGTCCTCTATGGACATTTTGCCTAAGCTAGTAGCAGCATTGACTCGATTACCAGGAGGCACATAAAGTCCTCTCCTAGCAGTCTTATTCTTCCAAGTGTCTTGGTAATGATCTCCATAACCTGATTTATCCTGATAAGTCCAAACTTGACTCATTTGGCTACTGCATCGGGAATCCTTCTAGTTATTGAGTTAGTTCACTTTCTCTTTAGAATCAGAATCAACCCATCCTTGGGACTTGACGGCTTTCATTTTCTCCATCTTTGTAGATAATAAATGCTTGGTCAACAAGTCCATCTTCATTTTCAAGTGCGCCATATCCTGAGCCCTCTCCTCCTCCTCCTTTGTACGTTGCTCAGGAGTCATACCAATAGAAACAGTAGGGCTTGCCACCACAGAATCCCTGGTATGCTAAGTTCTACTTTGTTTGGTCATCCGATCCAGCATCTCAGAAGCCTCTTACAAAGTGAGATCCACAAATGATCCCCTTGTAGCATTGTCAACAACTGACTTTCTAATAGAGTTCAATGCCCGATAAAGAGTCTCCATCAGATGAATATCCATAATATTGTGGTTCGGGCACTGCATCAGCTTCTTTTTTAACCTTTCCCATGTCTCATGAAGGGCTTCAGTTGGAAGATGCCTAAAGTTGTTGATCTCATCCCTTAGTTGTACCCTCCTAGAAGGAAGAAAGAACCTTTCTAGGAAAACTTCTTTGAACTACCTCCAGTTGGCTATAGAATCGTGCATCAGCTTATTTAGCCACAATGTTTCCTCCCCAGACAGAGATAATGGAAATAAACGTAAGTGGATGGCATTCTGTCCTACTCCAGGGTTATCAAACAACTTGAAAATAGTTATAAAATTCACTAAATGCATGTTGGGATCATCACCCAGGAGTCCACCAAATAACCTCTTAAGATGGAGGATTTGAATCATCGTGCTTGTAATATGGAACTTAGCTCCAGGTGCCAAAGGTAGAGGAATAACAGCTTCAGTTTCACCTGCTCCATCTATTCCATCCTCATCTTCATTAAGATTATACTGCACAGGTTGGCGATCCTGCCTTGCTCTGACTGGGTGATTTCTATTTATATTTTGGTCAACCGGTGCCATTATATCTTCTGCGCGCCTATTATTTCCCGGTCCCAATAGATCATCATCTCGTAGGTCCTCTTCTTCCGAATTTGGAACCCGACCTGGGTTATCTACATTTTGTTTATTTAACTAAGCCCTAGCCAAGGCGGTTAGTCTTCCTGCTTCTTATGGGTTTGCCATTCTACCGATCAACTGAGGTTCTGGATGTACTGGTAATAATGGTTCACCTGAACTCCGTGTACTTGGCATACACACAAACTACCCTTCAGAGAACTAAAACAAAAAATAAAAGTAAAAGTAGGAAACTTACTAAGAGTCAATTATCATAGATATACTCAATTTGAAACCGTATTTGCTAGCAACGGCACCAACATTTGATACGCCCAAATTACACCTCTCTTACGAGAGAGTAAACGGTCGTTGTCAAATATATAACCCAACTAGGTTGGAGTCGAATCGTACAGGGAATAAGGTGTCAATCAAGTCTATTTGTGATTAAAATGACTGATAGCTAATGGCTTCCTTTAATTAGGGGTTTTATCAATCAAATAATGATTAAAGTTTTGACTTGCTTCAGAACTCAAAGCTAAGATTTCAATGGTTCAAATCAATGATAAAAAGAGACTAGGGTTGTGATCGCCATGAATATTAACCCCTCATTGAATAATAGTTGTTGTACTGGATTCTCATGACTTGTGGGAAACACCAAATTATCAGTATCGAAGTCCATCTAAGTGTTTCTCAACCTACCTAGATGTTGTGCTCTGTAATTTTCTCAAACTTAGAACAACCTTCTATTCACACTGATTTTATCTTGAGTTGATTAATCTTATTACAGTATTAATCATTAGATGGAAAATTAGCCTTCCTAAATCCTCATTGATAATTCACTATCTTTAGTTTATTTCTCAGTTTGAGCAAGCAAACATAAGGCTAGATCTATTGTTTGCAACCAATAGAAATTAATCATTACAAAGGAATTATCAAGATGTTCCCACAATCACTCAAACCCTAACCAGCAATTAAATATATGGAGGAATAATCATAGATCCCACAACCCTAGTTATGGGTTTTAGTTACACATGAGAAAGAAAGAGATAGGAACAATTTTATTCATCATTCAAAGCAATTAAACTTACAAAAGATGAAGTCTGAGGTTGATGCTCTTCCAAGTTCAAGAAAATATCCCACAACTCAATCAAAGAATTAAAAAATTGAATTCAAAGTTAAGAGACCCAGAAAAGAAGTAAACTGGTCTTTTGAATAAGTTCCCGCCCTTAATAAAAACCTAGAACTTGTCCTTAAATGCCTAGGCTAATCTTCGAATCAAATTATAGATCACAGAAAATTTCTCGCATATATGACGCCAAATGTGACGGCTTATCAGGAGTCTGACGACTTATCAGACAATGTCGTCAACTCCTCTTCAAATTCCATGTTTGTTTCTTTCGACTGACGACAAGGCATGACGGCTTATCATGATTTTGATGGCTTATCAAAAAATGTCGTCACTTCTCCACTCTAACTCCCATGCACTGTCTTTGGCTGACGATATTCCTGACGGCTAATCACAAAGTTGAAGACCTATCAGACAAGTCATCAACTATACTCTTTATGGCTACTTACTCAAAATATATCTCTTTTGACTCAGTTGTCGTTGGTTTTCATACATCTTATCTCACCTGCACTATCACAGAGTAAACAATCAAAAACAACCAAAGTTGCCTAAGAATTTACAATTATTTCGAATTAAAAGCCTTAAATGTTCTAGCATCAAGCTCGCACATCAATATCCCTACCATAAACCGATATCACACAACCCCTACAGACCCTTCTAGCCACTATAGAGTCACGCACCAGGGTGAACACAGATAATTAATCCAGAATACACTCAAGATCAAAACCAAAATGAAAATCCATATAAGGGGTTACATAAGAGAGGGTAGACCCAGGATCAAGTAGAAAATATGCATCACAAGAAAATGTTTGAGTGTACCAGTAAAAACATCGGGGGACGTCTAAAAATCCTGGCGGGTGGCAAGAGCGTATAGAAGTTTCTGACCAGTGCTGAAGCTAGATGCAGAAGTAGCACCCTTTGGTGTAGTAGCTGATGAAGTAGCAACAGGGATCTTATTTTCCCCGGAAGCAACCCTAGAAGGAGAATCCCTTTGCATATGAACAATCTTACCACTTTTAAAGCACTTGCTCCTCCCTTCTTCACAAACATCACGATGCACCTAACCATAAAATCTACAAGGGGATATGATGGAGCTGATTGAGTCCATTAGCCTGAGCCTAGACACCCTGTGTCCTGGGACCGATACTATTCTGAAGATGATGATCGCCCAACGGCTTTGGATAAGGAGCACTAGTCGTAGAGTAAAAAACAAAATTTCCCCACTTCTTCTTAGACCATTTTCTACCATATCTACCACTCTGCAGCTGACCTCTTCCTTGATCTGAATATTGAAACTTCTTATTTTTCCTTTCACTCATCTCTGTTTGCTTCTTTTTTTTCTCTTCCACTTATCGCATATACACTACAAGTCTAGAAATGTACATATCTTTGTTCAACAAGGCGGCCTTGCTCTCTAAAATCAACTCATGACACAACCTAAAAGCAAACTTCATCATTCTAGCCCTCATGCTAGACATTAATTATAGGGCATCACGACAACTGGTGAAACTCAAAGGCATACTCTTTCATTGTTATCCTTCCTTGCTTTAAATTCACAAATTCCTCAGCCTTTGCCTCCCTCAACTCCTAAGGAAAGAAGCTATCAAGAAAACTACTAGAGAATTCATCCCACAAATGGACTCAGCATTATCACTCTTAGATTGATCCCATTCCTCATGCCATTGATACGCCACATTCTTCAACTGATAAACAGTAAACTCCACACCCTCCACATCAGTAACATGCATCACACGGAAAATCTTTTCCATATCATCAATGAAATTTTGAGAAACTTTCTCAACTTTACAATTAGTAAAAGTAGGAGGATTCTGCCTCATAATTGGCCAACCCTAGTGACCTCAGAAGATGGAGCAATAGAAGTAACACGCAAAGTCTAAGAGGGCACCAACTGGGTAAGTAAATTGATCGATTGGCAAACCTCAACATTATACACACTAGCCTGAGGTGTCTGAGAAGGTCTAAGGGGAACCGGTGGAACTCTACTAGGGAAATCAAAAGCAGTGACACTAGATCAAGTATGAACCCCTTGAGTAGGATGAGCTCCATCCATATTTCCTTCAGATGGGATAGAAGAGTTTCCATGAGTATCAGATCTTTAGGGAGCCATGATCTGAAAAGAAAATATACGAGAATTAGAGGATATTTCAAGATCTTACACTCTATTGCCCAAAATAGAACAATAAGAATGGGAAATATTTCTAAAGGCCTTATTGTCTCTCCCTTATAAGTGTGGCACGCTACACACCTATGAAAGATACTATACTTGACACGGCTTTGTCAACACCCAATGACACCAAACCAAGGAACTAATACCAACTTTGTCTCAACCTAAACTAGGGCCTGGCCGTAACTGGTACCTAAAGTCCAATAAGAAATGGAGGCCACCCCTGCACCTAACCAAACAAAACACAATACCCCCAACATCGAATGAATTTTGAATATATAAAAAGATAGAATAACCAAAGTTCAAAGAATTCATGATAAGTCAATGGCCGATAATCGTCTAAAACAGCCAACCAACATCACCACCCAAGTCCACAATAATTCACATAGCCATCTAAATAAAACCAAAATCAATTAAGTGTTGGCATATGCCCCCAACCCTAACAATGACAATGACAATGTTAATGATAATGTGAATTCTAAATTCTAATCTATGAATAGAAATCGATGAAATATCCAAGTCTTCTGGAGAATGGAAGCTCGCCATAATGATCGATGAATCGAGTTGATCCACCTAACTCTGCATGGGAAAAGTAGAAATAACTCTGGTGCCAACATCGCGTGGGGATAAAGCATCTGAAGATGGTAAGAGGGCTGAGCACTTGCATGTAACTCAGGGATAGGGGATAAAATAAAACCAAGTCAAACCAAATTCAAAACCATATGAACATTAATGTATACATACATAAATAATATGTCGATGAAGGGGACAAGGCTTAACATACACTTTAAACTCTAGCCTGGATTTTATAGCTCAACCGTCAAAACGTAAGAAGACACCCATGGGCTAAATGAGCCCAGCTCTCCCCTAGATGGAAGGGCCCTAGTATGTGTAGCTACATAAACCAAAGGACATACATATGCACCATGGGGGACTCGAACCTCCTGGTATATTAAGGAAACATAAGAACCCAATCATGTAATATAATATGGGGGACTCGGACCTCCCAATATTATAATAAAGAGGACTCAAACCACCCATTCATTCAGACCCCCGCGTCGGCAATCATGAATTTCAGTATTGGTCCCTCATGAACTCAACTTTTATGTCTCATCTATATAACCCTCTTTCAAATCCCAATTAAAACATTTATCACACGTTCTCATTCATTGAACCATAACACATATTTAGGCATACACTTATGGCATCGTCATACCAATTATACTTTCAAGGTAACATCAATATGCCAAACCAACTATAGTCACTTTGGGGAAAATCACATTCCTCTTGGTTCAATTATACATTAAATTTGGGGAATTACACAACCCCATAAGATTCAATTCAAAATCATTATACTTTATTAACTTTTTTGCATTATGCAATAGTTCAAGAGTAGTTCAATATGCATAATTTTTGTATTCAAAACCAATTTCCCAATAAGGGGGGGGGGGGGTTGAGGTCATTACCATTTCAATTGTCAATATTAACAAAATTTGGAAAAATCACAATCCCCTATTTTATTCACCATAACCACGCACCCCACAAGTTCTAAACTATTAATAAAGCATAAACAATCATATGTAAACCATGGGAAACATTTCTTAGATATAAACATTCAAAACCCCTCAACCCATGTTCCAAAACCAATATCAAAACCTTATGAATTGTAATTTAGAACCCATACTTTAAAAAAATAGTAATGGGGGAAGAGTAACAAGCCTGAAATACCCAAGATTATGGACATAATTTAACCCATGAAGCTCTCCTTAACCCTCTTCTTGGAAACCCTAAGTATGGATGCTTGAGAGACTTGAGAGAGAAAAAAGTATGTTTGGAGTATGTTATAGATGAGAATAAGGCCCCAAGTAAGATTATAGGTCATGGGTTATTATTTGGATAAGAGGGAAATGTCTAAAATACCCCCATTAAAAGCAGGAAATAAACCGCCAGTCAGTACGGGTCTCATAAAGACTCATCATGACTTATTTCCATGAGTCATTATCAAGATAGTGTCAATAGGCACACACACATTGTTAACCTTACGACTCGTATATCATGGCTCGTAATAGGACACTTCAACTTCTAGGATCCAGTTATAGTCAACACAAAAACTATTTAGGTATACACTAGACATCCTGTGATTTGCATACAACGACCCGTAATGAGTCATTAATGACATCCAAAAAAAGCCACTCTCAGATGATGATACGGTCGCTGTAAAAAAATAGTAATCCAAAAAATGTTGGGGTCAAATCCCAATGGAATATGTAACATGCGGATCTCAGATATTTTAATCAACGAGTGCAAACTGACAAAGTAAATGGGGGATTTTGAATGGCAAAATTTAATAAAGAAAAAATATCAACTTTGATTGTGATCAATATTGGTAAACACTAGGATTGTATTCCCCCTGGCTTCTCAACTCCATAGGATTATCGTGCTATGTTGAACCAACTCAATACCTTGCATACAGAATTGATAAGTTATGTACCATCTATAGTCTTTTGGATGAGTAGATAGATTTCACCCTTTACCTTTTGAGTCTGAGGATGTCACATTACTAATCCTTATCTTGATCCCAGTTAACTATTACCTTTTGAGTCCCTAGTTATTAGATGAAATCTAACCATCTTACATAGATAATACCTATTAGCATGGATCAACAGCTAAACTCCAAATTACTATTGTCATTAGATTTTTCTAGTTACTACTCCTTTTTTGGAGAAAGTAGCAATTATCTAGGTGGAATCTTAACATTGATAGTGATGATAATGCAATGCATGTCATGGGTATCGATTCAATTCAACAATCACACTTCCCCTACTTCGTCAGTCTACCAGGGTTTATACAACCCAAGCTATGGGTTTTAGTCGATCATGTTTGTGAAGAAATCAATAAAATTCCTACTTTAAAGCATAGATAAAATCACAATGATAAGAAGTGTAAAAACCCACAATCATAACTGAATAAATCAACTGAAGTAAATACAAGATAATCCCAAGATCAAAATGAATCTTGGAATTAAAATATATTTGTGCGTATCAAAAGTGTGTAACTCCTACTAAAAACATATAAAGGGTATTTATAGTACATGAGGAAATCCTAAAATCAAAGCCCGAATGAAATAGGATAAAATCGAGTTAGTGACCACATGTGGTCTGTACCCACGGTATGCCCTAGGCACAGGTAGTATATACGATCCTGACAGTGGGCGCAGGTGCAGACCGCAGGTACAAATCCTATAGCCTAGCTCTCGGGATTTTGATCTCTAGCACCTGCTTTGCCCACCTGCAGTTCGTAGGTCCTACATGCGGTCTGTAGGTTGACTTAGTAGGCGTCAGGATTCATATTTTCAGCTCTTTTTTAATTCTCTGACATTCTTTGATCATGAACAAGCTGGAAAACATCCCAAATATCCATAATTGCTCCCAAAAGTAGGCAAAAATACCTTTTTCACCTTTTTTCACAAACTTAGCATCCAAAACATGGTTTCCTGCAAAACATACCCAAAGAGCATGATATCTAACAAAATAGCCTGAGAAACTTACATATTTTCCTTGTTTTAAGAATCAAAAGTGCTATATTCCTATAGCACATAAACACTATTGACTTAGAATGTTTGCATGTCCTTAGGCAACAAAATACAATAAACACAAAAATGGCGCTTAACTAGGAGAATCTATGTTATTCAAGGCAGTTGGTCAACACTTAAAACATAGAACACAACACCCCCTCCAATCTCACTTTTCAACATAATTGTGTGTGAATATGAAGCACAACAATGTGACACAACGAGATCAAGGTAAGGAAGTTATATTAACAACAGACAACCACTCATATATACAAGTAACACTAACTAAAACAAGCAAATAACTAGTTATATAACTCAAGTGCCCTCACAAAAAAGATGTCCCACTCACTCATATAAAATAATGCATGTTAATATGGGGATAGTCAAGAGATACTCACACTCAGAAGATAAGTTCCAATCAATGCATGTCAAACACCATAGGCTTGCCCTTATTTTCCTTACCTTAGCATTCAGATAGTCAAGATAGGATCACTATAGGACTTTTCTTGACTTGTAATGTAGGCTTGGGGGATGGTATGGTACATATGTACTTTAAAAGTGACTAAGCCTCCTTGGCACTACACGAACCTTGGGGTCTCACTTATTGACCAATTCCCTTTTATTTCCGCCCTTATTTCTCCCTTTTTATTTTAAAGCACATTCAGTTTGGGTGTGGTCTTTTACTCTTTCTTTTTATTTACCTTTTTACAATTTCTCTATCTTTTTATTTTCTTTTGCTACCACACCCAGGCCTACAATATATTTCTCTTATTTTCCCTTCTTTATATCCATTTTACACTATACAACCCTATGATAGCCACTCTCAACTTAGGTGTTTTGCCTGAGTTGAAATGCACAATGTCCAAGGAAGAATAGGGCCAAAATAGGTTCATTGTAAAATAAATGGGAAGGTGAATGGTGAAACATGAAAAATAGGCTAACAAGGCTCAAAATAGGGATCAAGGGATATCATTTACACATGGAAGGTCATTTGGGCTAAAAGTGGACTAAAATAAAAAATAGCCAATAATCATTTCCTAACTGGCTAACTTTCAACCTAGGAAAGACTAACCAGGAAAATTCTGAATTCAATACACAAAGGGAACTAGGTAGTTTCTCACACACACATGGCACAGAGTCAATATCACCAAATACTACCTATCCAGTTCATGCAATTATTAGCAAGTTATTATCATGTCCCTAATCCTAATGACATAACAAGATCCACAAAGTTCACATATATATACATTCACATAGTTCTAAAACACAAAATTTTAGAGGGATATTAAAAATTAACAAAAACATGACTAATGCCCTAAATACTTGAAAGTCTCTTAATTAACCATAAAATATCACAAAACAAAATACAATACGCCTAAACATGTCGGCTCTACTAGAAACAAGACTCAGGGGAAAAGAGGTAAGACAAAAAAACCACAGAGGACATCAAGACTCACAAGAATCCCCACCCCCAACTAAAAATATTGCATTGTCCCCAATGCGTCAAACGTCTACAAAATAAGAGAGTTAGAAATGTGTTTGTGGCACCATAGGTGCAGAGATCTGACGTCAATCACGAACACAAATACCAATAACAAAATACCTTGGGTTGTCTCCCAAGAAGCGCCTGATTTACTGTCGTGGGATGACTCAGTTGCCTTGGCTACTCAAACTTTGCCAAGGTCTAATTTAGAACAAACTCTTACTTCTTCCAGGTTTCCCATGTAGTGTTTCACTCGTTGTCCATTCACTTTAAATGGTATATCGCCATCATACTTTAACTCAATAGCACCATATGGGAACACCTTAACCACAGTGAATGGTCCAATCCATCTTGATTTCATCTTGCCAGGAAATAGTCGTAGTCTTGAATTATATAACAAGACCAAATCAATAGGATTTGAATATCCTCTTCTTGATTTTCAATTCATGGTACAGCTTCATTCTTTCTTTATATGTGGTAGAGATCTCATAAGCACAGAGTCAAAATTTCCCAACCTCAAGTTGTTGTATCACACCACTCAAAATTTAGCCTTTTCAATGCCCATATAGCCTTATGCTCAAGCTAAACCGATAAGTGAAATGCTTTGTCATGCACAAGATGTTATGGATAGGAAATGATGGGGGTCTTATAGGCTATTCAGTAGGCCCACAATGCATCTTCTAACTTTCTAGACCAATCAGTCCAATTGGCATTCCTAGTTTTTGCCAATATGGACTTTATCTCTCTATTTAAGACTTCCACATGCCCACTAATCTAAGAATGATAAGGTGTTGCCACCTTATTCCTTGCACCATATCTATCAAGCAGTTTTTTTAACAAGTGGTGGAAGAATTGTGACCCACCATCATTGATAATTGCATATGGAGTGCCAAATTGGGAAAAGATATTTCTCTTTAAAAAGGTGGTGATGCTTCTACCTTTATTGTCTAGAAGTGAAACTACCTCCACCTATTTTGAAACATAGTCAACTGCTACCATCTTGTACCTCATACCATAGGAGCTCACAAATGGGCCCATGAAATCAATACCCCCACATCGAATAACTCCAACTCCAGAATAGGAGTCATGGGGAGTTGTTGGCTCTGTGAAATGTTGCCTTGAAGTTGACATTAGTCACAGGCTTTTTAAAAATCATAAGAATCCTAGTAAATTGAAGGCTAGTAAAACCCATACTATAGAATTTTGTGGGTTGTCCATGTGCCGCTGTTGTGTTCCCTAACTAGCAAAGAATAAAAAGCTTCCAGAATACTCATTATTTCCACCTCTGACATGCATCTCTGAATCACACCATCAGTGCATACCCTAAAAAAATATGTCTTATCCTAAAATTACTTCCTTACCTCATATAAATCTCCATTGATGTTGGAAGGAAAGATATTCTGGGACAAGATCGCTTGCCAAATAGTTGGGAAAATCAGAAAACCAGAGAATCAAATCTTGAGATATTACTAGCACTCGCTCATCGGGAAAAGCATAATCTATCTCAAGATTATCCCCTAGTTTCTACATGGTCTCCTCCTCAAGTCTAGATAAATGGTCAAAAACTTGGTTTTTCTTCCTTTTTCAGTCCTTGACTTCAAAATCAAACTCTTATAGAAAAAGAACCCAACGAATCAATCTGGGTTTGGCATTTTTCTTTGACATCAAGTACCTTAGGGATTCATGGTGGGTGTTCACTATAACCTTAGTCCCAATTAAATAAGACCAAAATTTTTCAAAAGCAAAAACCACTACAAATAGCTCCTACTCTGTAACTGTATAATTTATTTGTACGGGGTTTAAAGCTTAACTAGAATAGTAGATGGGATGAAAGATATTCTCTACTCTTTGCCCTAAAACAGCTCCCAAGTACACTCCACTTGCATCACACATTACCACAAAAGGTGCAGACCATCCAGGAGACACCATGATAGATGCTAAAATCAACTGCTCCTTTAGGCATTTAAAAGCCTTAAGACAAGTATCGTCGAACAAAAATTTCACCTCCTTATCTAAAATCTTACATATAGGACTTGCAATTTTATAGAAGTCCTTGATGAACCTCCTATAAAAACCTGCATGACTCAAAAAAACTTTGTATGCCTCTAACTGACATTAGCAGCAGCAACTTCTCAATTACCTCTATCTTCGCTTTATCTACCATAATACCATGTTTAGAGATCTTGTGCCCTAGAATAATTCCTTCTTTCGCCATGAAGTGAGATTTTTTTTTGTTTATTACAAAGTTGCACTCTTTACATCTCTGCAATGTACTGGTCATATGGTCTAAACAGTCATCGAATGAGTCCCCAACCAATGAAAAGTCATCCATGAATACTTTAATAGTGTCTTCCACCATGCCAGAGAATATAGACATCATACATCTCTGAAAAATAGCAGGCGCACTGCATAGTCCAAATGACATCCCTTTGAATGCAAAGGTCCCATAGGGGAAAGTAAAGATATTATTTTCTTGGTCTTCAAGAGTAATCATGATTTAATTGTACCCCCAGTACTCATCAAGAAAATAGTACCAACCCCTGCCTTCTAGTCTGTCGAACATCTGATCCATGAACGACATAGGTAAATGGTCTTTTATGTCCAGTTGTTCAGCTTTCTATAGTCCATACATACTCTCCAACCGTTTATTTCCCTCATTGGTACTAATTCATTCTTCTCATTTGGAACCACTATGATTACTTCTTTCATTGGGTTACATTAAATCGAGCTCACCCATTTGTTGTTTATAATAGGAAACACCACCCCATCATCTAACCACTTGATTATCTTTTTTGCACTACCTCCGGCGTAAGAGTATTTAGTCTTTTTTGGTGCTCAATACTAGAAATATTGTTTGGCTCAAGATTTATCTTGTGTGTGCATATTCCTGGTGGAATCCCCGCAATATCTATAATAGTCCACCTGATATCTCTCTTGAACTTTCATAACACTAATATCAAAGCTTTCACCTGTGCTCCTGCCAAATCTACTGCAATAATTACTGGTAAAGTATTGTTGGCCCTAAAAAATACATACTGAAAATGATATGAGAGGACCTTCAATTCTAATACCAGTGGTTCTTCAATTGATGGTCTTGCAGGAGGTGTGGTTCTATTCTTAAAGTCAAGATCCAGCTTTTTAGGAGCATATTTATAAGAGCCCATGTCATGTAATAAACTAACCATCTCATCATAGTCGTCTATCCCATCACCCTCAAAGTTTATAATTAGTGTTACTAATGTTTCTACCCCTAATATCTCCTCAATAGGCACATCTAATGCAACCACATCATTATCTACTACATCAATCACTACTACCACTCTCATATTATCATATTGCTAAACTATCATAAATATATTTAACACTATTTGCTTATCATTCTATTTGAATGTGATTTCCTCTAGGTCTATATCAATCATCACCCGACCAGTGGACAAGAAAGGTCTACCCAATATAATTGGAGAGAGGGCATCCACTTCAAAGTCTAAAATCATAAAAATTGTTGGATAAGTTAATGATGCAATCTTTACTTCTACATTGCTCACAATACTCAATGGCTCTTTTACAGATGAATCAACCGTCAATAACCTTGAAGATGTAGGCTTGAGTTTGCCTAACCCCAATACTTTGTATATAACCAATGGCATTATATTTATTCCTGCTCCCATATTACATAGAGCCTAATTAATCTTATAAGGCCCAATAGAACATGAGATGTTGAATGCACTTGGGTCTCCTTTATTTTCTACTAAATATGCATGAAAATCTGTTCTAAAATGTTGCACTATATCTTGGAGCTCTCCTGCTACCCAGTCGTCGTCATCATCACTCCTAAAATCATCATCACTGCAAGTCAGCTTCTCAAATTTAGCTTGAGGTGGCTTATCTGAAATAACATTTTCCTTCTTTGGTTCATTACTAGCCGGCAAAAAATACTCATCGGGTGGGTAATCACTCATCGTGTTAATAGCCAGACAATGGACCAGTGTTGTTGGATTTGGCACATTATCTCTAAGAAGTGCTCCTGACTATCTCTCAGCTAAAGTAACAGAGAATTTCCCATACTGCTGCTCCAACTGGTTGATAGTAGTTGCATGTTACTCAACCTTTTGGGACGGCAACATCGGCCTTGAGTTCTTTAAGGAAAGTATCCTAAAACTCTTTCCCCTTCATCAACTTATCCAATATCTTTTCTATTCTCAATTTTGTATCTCGCCTTCCAGGTAGAATGTATTTATCTCTATCATCATAGTTCCGACCTTGATTCCTTTACCCTTGGGATCAGAAACACACCAACTGATGATCCACACATTTCACATCCTCTTCTACCTTAGACTCATGCACTCTAGAAGTTTCACTCTGTACCCCTACTGCATTAACCTTTGCAGAATTTATTGTTGAAAATTGCTTGGCCAACTCACCAATGTATGTCCTTAATAAGAAAATCTCCTGAACTACAGCATCCTCAGCTATTCTCCGCTTGCCAGAAGCTTCAATGGTATAACTGTAAAACATACCCAAAAAGCATCATATCTAACAAAATAGCCTCAGAAACTTGCATACATTCCTTGTTTTAAGCATCAAAAGTGTTATAATTCTATAGCACATCATTCCTCATGACTCGTAGTGATCCACTCATACTCAGAGAAGAAGACTTAGACACACACACTAGTCAGGCTATGATTTGTATCCAACGACTCATCATGACTCCTTATGACTTGTAAGGTAAGTCGTAGTCGGACAGTGAGGATAAAATTTAAGAATTTTTCAAAGACCAAAAATTTGGGGTGTTATAATCACTTTTTGACCATCATTTGGAAAGTTGTAAAATAGGTCTCGTGGTTCAATTCTATGAAAACAACATTTTTTCAAAATTATGTTACTTTCATTGAGTTTGGAGCATCGAATTTGATATGGTAGCATAGTTCATTTACATTCTCAGAATTTCATATGAATCCCAAGGGTCTGTGGAGACTTGAAATTTTTCAAGTCTCCACAACTGGTGCACCACTCAGCTTGGCAAGGACACTTTGTCTGCCCTAATCCATTTTAGCGAAGGGCGTTAAAGTGGCCCTTGTCTGCTTTAGAAGACTGGCAAGCTAAGTGGGTACCGCTAAAGTGGAACTTGAGTTCTTTAGCTGCACCTGGAACATGTTAGAAATAATTTTTTTTTCTCAATTTTTCTTCACCATTTTCTAGGCTTGGATCTTGGGGATAGAATTTTTGGGAATTTTCTTCAACTTCTAAGCTTGGGAAATCTCCAAACTCCTATTTCAACTACTTTTCTTTGAATCTATCATTTAAATATTATTTTAACTCATATATAAAGATAGAAAAATTGGGGATTTTGGCCCCAAAGGCCTAAATTAATGATTCTTTAATTTAAACCTCAATTCTAAATTATTTTTACATGGGTTTTCTCCTATGAGTTTCTTAATCTTGGAAATATGTTTTTCGACTAAAATTCCTATTTTACCCTTCTTTTTCAAAAAAAAACATTACGGGGTCCATTTTAACTCTGATTTAGAAATGGACAATATGAGTATCATTGGATTTCTTTTAATGCGTAGATTCTATATTTGTATGCTTAGTTTCTTTCGAATTCATTCATGAAGGGAAAACTCTGAATTAAAGGTTTTTGGATTAATTCTTGGCATTTGAGGTAGATTATGGCTTAACTTTCTTTAGAATGGGTTGAGTAATTAATAATAATATAAAAGCATACTATGGGTATGGGGTTGTATGATGGAAAATATGTTTAGGTAATTTATGTGCCCGTGTGGGAGCCTATGTGGATAATATTTGGTGGTTTTATGAAATTATTTTGTTATGTGTGACCGTGTGGGACTTTGTATGGTGTTGTTGGCCTGATATTGATATGTGTATGTTTGGTCGTGCTCCTTTTAGTGAGAAAAGCATAGATTTTGGGATTTATATCGTATCAATGCCCTTTTCTTGGATGTTTCACTTGATAGTCTTTTTGGATTATTTTGGATCATAGATGATTGGTTGATTTAAGTGAATTTTTGGCTCACATGGCTGGTATATTGGTTAGATAGTGGATATTCTCATTTTGGTTAGCTGTGAGCATTACATCCTCATATCATATTCATTCATGAAACATTGGTACCACCATGGAAATATTAGAAATACTGGAAACACTTGCTTTTTCTAATAGTAAATATGACATCCTTAAAACCCTCTACTGATGTATATGCCAGAAAGGATATATGGATATTAGTTAAATACAGGTTGACGAACCCCCCATAGGTCTTACCTCAGGAATTTTTAGCTCGGTAGGTGTATACAAAGGTTGTGTGATGACCTCGTGCATCATATCATCATCATCATCATTGCATTCTATATATTGTGTTATTCTATGATTGTATTTCCATTCTTTCCTTGATATCTTCCTATTTGTTCTATATACTTATACTTGTACTTGGTGTATGTGTATATTTGTTCTTCTTTCTCCTACCTATATTTGTTATATGTGTAAATCATAGAACTGTTAGTGGAAATAGTGTGGGATCCTATTTGGGATATATTTTTATTATAGGTGACGTGCCTATAGTTTGTGTTTATATGTTTTATTATTTGCATTACTCAATCGACCTATGATACCTACTAAGTACAAGTGGACAGTGCTCATCCATACTGCGCTCTTTTGATATAGATCCATGTATGAGTACATCACACGGGTAGCTGATTCAGGGACATTTGGAGTCTTTGAGATAGCAGTTTACCTATGCATCCAGAGTTGGATACTACCTTTTCTTATTTAGACTATGTCTTTTTTGTATTCAAAAACATAGTTGATTCTTTAGAATTATCCTATGTATATTTTGACTTCGGTTGTATTAGTTGTTTACACTGTGACATCAGGTTTTGGGATTTGATTTCGTATCTTGATTATATTTCTTCTATGATCATATTTGTATGGTTCGGCTTCATTCTAGAGGCCTTGCCTTGGGTTTTGATATTAATTTCTAATTTCTATCAGTTTGGATGATAGGCTTACTTGTCAAGGCTTGTCGCGACAAGTGCCATCATAACCTTTGATTTTTGGGTCGTGATAAATTAGTATCAGAGAAAGGTTCTTGGGTCTCATTAGTGTAAGAAAGGGGTGTCTAGTAGAGCCTTACATATCAATACATAGATATTTGTATCTATCTTCGAGAGGTGATAAGATATCTTTAGGAAATTTTCCTTAGTTTATTCTATATCATGCCAATCTTTCATAACATATGTTTTAAGTCATATTTCACTCTTTTTACACAGATGGTGAGGACTAAACCTAGTGAGGCTAGAGATATAGATCTATTATATAAGGAGAGAGCCCTATCTAGAGGGCAAGTTGTGATTTGTGGTTGGGCTCGACATGAAGGATGGGCAAGATAATTCATCCCATATTGGAAATATAGGTCTTACATCGATCCCACTGAGCTCTTCTAACCCATTCTTAGAGGGTCTACTGGTTTGCATGTTGACCCAATTGGAGGGTGCTTTCTTGAGTGCACCTAGTGTTCCTCCAACTCCGAGAATTATGCTTTTGTTTGTTCCAGAGTCTGCTTATGGTGTTCCTCCAGTTCCGAGTATGGATCCTCCTATTATACCAACATCTACTTATGGTACTCCACAAACTCTGAGTATGGTTCCTACTTTAGTGACTGTATCAGAGTATGGTATTTTGAGTTTCAGAGTTTAGCCATTATTCTATTATGCCTCTACATATGGGTTTCTAGTCGGCCATATTTTCTATGCCTCAACTGCAGTTATATCTTCTGAGAATCAACAAAAGATTGAGAGATTTACTCGTTTGGACTCTCCTAGGTTTTGTGGTGTTGTAGGCAAGGACGCCTATGAGTTTTTGATGAATTGTCGTGAGAAGTTGCATAACCTCAGTTCCCTTGAGATGCATGGGGTTACTTATACTACTTATTAGTTGATAGATGTAACCAGATATTGGTGGAGGTCACTTGTTAGTTACAGACCTTTTAGTTCACCAGAGATGACTTAGGATCAGTTTACAGAGGCCCATTTGGACAAGTTTGTGCCCTTCAATTTGAGGGATCAGATAAGAGATGAGTTTAATCACTTGGAGCAAGGCTCCATGACTGTTGCAGAGTATGAGGTACATTTTTATGCCTTGTCTAAATCTTCCTATGCTAGTATTGCCATCGAGTCTTAAAAGATTCAAAAGTTTGTAGAGGGGTTAGATGTTTCTCTCCAACTAGCTACAACTCAGATGTTAGCATTTGGAGCATCATTTTAGAGTATTGTGGAGCATCATTTGGAGCATCATGATTGAGGATATTCTTCAAGCATCTCAGTTAGGTTCCAAGAAGGTGCGCTATATGGGTGAGTTCAAAGGTTACACTTATCGAGGTAGAGATTCTAGAGGCTTTTGTGGGTATCATTGTAGACCTATGTAGGTAGCCTTGCAGAGTTCAAGTAGTGGATCTTCTGTTTCAGCATCTTCATCATCGTAGTTCAATCATTCCTTTGAGTCGAGACGTAGGGTTTCCTATGTGTGTGATGAGATTGGCATGTGGCCAAGAACTATCCCCACCATATTTTTAGACCTACTCTTATATCGATTATAAGAGATAGAGGTTCCTCTAGAGGTGTGAGAGAAAGAGGTAGTGGTGCCTATAGTAGTGGTCGAGGGACTACCCAGTTAGGTGGAGGACAGATCAGTGCTATACTATACCCTCCATACTTGAGGCAGAGGCTTTCGATGCTATCATCACAAGTATCATCCCTGTTTATTTTAGATCTATATTTGTGTTATTTGATTGGGGGTCGACATTATCTAATGTGTCTATATATTTTTCTTTGTGTTTTGATTTTGCTTATGAGCCTCTTGATGTGCCTATCTGTATATCTACCACCGTAGGTGGCTCTCTAGTGGTGGATCAGTTGTACCAATCTTTTGTTGTGACTTTTATTAGGCGTGAGACTTAAGTAGATCCGATTGTCTTAGATATGGTAGATTTTGATGACATCTTGGGTATGGATTGGTTATCTCCTTATCATGCTATCTTAGATTCTTATGTTAAGATCATGACCTTAGCTTCATTGAGTGTGACTAGGATAGCTTGGAAGGGTGTGCTTCATTCGGGTCCTAAAAATGTTATTTCTTTTCTTTAGGCTCATCACTTGATTGAGAGGGGGTGTTTTGGCTCGTATCATGATACTAGTGTTGCTTCACCTCCTTCCTTAGTTTTTGTTTATGTTGTCCGTGACTTCATAGATGTTTTCCATACAGACTTTCCTAGTATGCCTCTGTATTATGATATTGACTTTGTTGTTGATCTTGAGTTAGGCACCAAGCCTATTTTTAGTCCTCGTTATAGGATGGCCCTAACAAAGTTGATGGAATTGAAGGATCAATTGTATGAATTTTTGGATAAGCGATTTATCTGACCTAGTATATCACCTTAAGGTGGCCTATCTTGTTAGTAAAGAAAAAAGATGGATCGATGCATACGTGTATTGATTATCGGTAATTGAACAAGGTGATGGTTAAGAATAAGTATTCTCTTTCTCGTATTGATGATTTGTTTGAACAGCTTTAGGGTTCTTCACTATTTTTGAAGATTGATATGAGATTCACGTACCACCAGTTGAGGATTAGAGCTTTTGATATCTCAAGGAAGTTCTTCGAACTCGATACAGTCATTATGAGTGTTTGGTCATGTCTTTTGGGTTGACCAATTCCCCAACTGCATTCATAAAGTTGATGAACTAGGTATTTCAATTGTATCTCGACTCCATTGTTATTATATTTATGGATGATATCTTAGTTTATTCGAAGAATGAGGTTAATCATGATGAGCATTTATAGATTGTACTTCATATATTGAGGGATGAAAAATTGCATGCTAAGTTCTCCAAGTGGAGTTTTGGTTGGAGTTTGTCTCTGTCTTGGGTCATTAGTGACCAAGGATGGTATTATGGTAGATCCGTACAAGATTGCAGTGGTTTGTGATTAGGTTAGGACTACTTATCCTACCAAGATTTGTATATTTATTGGTTTGGTAGGCTACTATCGGCATTTGTTAAGGGTTTTTCATCTATTGCATCCCCGTTGACCAAGTTGACTCAGAAGAAGATTTCCTTTTGGTGGTCCGACACTTATTAGGTGAGCTTTCAGAAGCTTAAGGATTTGTTGACTTCATCTCCCATATTGACCTTACCCAAGGATGGCATGGGTTTTACCATCCTTTTTTATGCTTCAGGTGTTGGTTTAGGTGTTGTGTTGATGCATGAGGCTAAGGTGATTGCTTATGCTTCTCGTGAGTTGAATCCCCCCAAGAGAAATTACCTTACCCATGATTTGGAGTTGTGCGCAGTTATTTTTTCTTTAATTTGTAGTGGCACTACTTTTATGGAGTCTGTTGTGAGATTTTCTTGGATCAGCGGAGCCTTCAATACTTCTTCACCCATCGAGATCTTAATATGAGGTAGTGGCATTGCTTGAGTTGCTTAAGAATTATAACTTGACTATTCTCTACCATTTAGGCAAGGATAATGTGGTTGCAGATGCCTTGAGCCAAAAGTCGACTAGCATGGGTATCTTGGCACATCTTTTGACTTAGGAGAGGCCTTTGGACTTGGAGGTTCAGTCTTTGGCTAACCAGATGGTTAGGGTTGATGTTTTGACACCTGGGTGTGTTTTGGCATTCGTGAAGCCTAGGTCTTCCTTGATGGAGCAGATTTGGGCTCATTAATTTGATGATGTTGGGTTGAGAGTGATTCGATATAAGGTGTTGAGTGGTGAGGCTAAAGAAGCCTCACTTGATACAGATGGTATTTTGAGGATTAGTGACCGAGTTTATGTGTCTAGAGTAGGTGATTAGGTTAGATTGATTTTGGAGTAGGCTCATTTTTTCAGGTATTTCATTCATCCTAGAGTGACTAAGATGTATCATGATTTGAGACAACATTACTGGTGTGGTGGTATGAGGAAGAATGTCATAAATTTTAAGCTCGTTGCTTGTATTTCTAGAAGGTGAAAGTTGATCACTTGACACCTGGTGGTTTGCTTCAAAGGTTACCCATTCCAGAATAGAAATAGGAACCAATCACTATGGACTTTGTGACTGGGTTGCCTCGTACATCTCATAGTTTTGATAGTGTTTACGTCATCATGGATTGATAGACCAAATCTGCTTATTTCATTCTAATTCAATTTTCTTTTAGTGCTGAGAGGTTGGCTCGTATCTATAATCGTGAGATAGTACGTCTTCATGGTATGTCGGTGTCTATCACCTTGGATTGAGGTTTAGTGTTCACATTTCACTTTTATAAGATTTATAGGAGAAGTTGGGTACTCGGGTTAATCTTAGCGCAACATTCACCCCCATACCAATAGGTAGTCAGAGTGGACTATTCAGGTTTTGGAGGATATGCTCCGTGCTTATGTCATGGACTTTGGTGGTCAGTGGGAGCAACATCTAGTTTTGGTAGAGTTTGCATATAATAATAGCAATCATTCCAATATTGAGATGCCTCCTTTTGAGGCTTTGTATGGTAGGCATTTTTTCTCTCTAGTTGGTTGGTTTGAGGTTTTTGAGATTAGACCTACAGGTACAAATTTGCTTTGTCAGTCCCTGATAGAGTTTAGGTCATTCAGGATAGACTTTGGATGGCTTGGAGTATGCAGAAGTGATATGCAGATCATAGATTTTGTCCTTTGAGATTTAGTGTTGGTGTCAGTGTCTTCCATTGTGTGTCTCCCATGAAGGGCGTGATGAGGTTTGGAAAGAGGGGCAAGCTTAGCCCCAGGTAAATTAGGCCTTTTGAGATCCTTCAAACTATTGGGGATGTGGCTTATGAGTTAGCATTGCCCCCAGATTTTGTTGTTGTTCAACAAGTTTTTCATGTTTCTATGATTTGGTGTTACATTTTGGATGAGTTTCATGTCATTCATTGGGATTTAGTTCAATTATATGAGCAGTTGTCTTTTATTGAGGAGCCTGTCTCCATCCTAGCCAGAGATATTAGATGGTTGCATTCTATAGTTATTCATGTGGTTAAGGTCCAATGGCGGCAACGACTGATAGAAGAGTCTACTTGGGAGGTTGATTCTAAGATGCGTAGTAGTTATCCCCAAATTTTTGTTGATTCAGGTATTTCTAGTGCCTTTAGCTCGAGGACAAATTAGATTCTCAGACGTGGATGATGTAATGATCTAATTTTTGGTGATTAGTAGTGTGAAATATTTATTTTCATGTGATTTGATCATTTAACCCCTCCCCGTGGTTGCATTGTGATGTTTATAGGGCGAGAGGATGATTGGTATGATTCCCAATGCATTTCAGTGCGGTTTATGTGAAATTATAATTTTTAATGATCATAAGGCTTACTAGTTAACTTTGGTCAATATCTTTTGATCTGTGAGTCAGATAACAAAACGAACTCAGCCAGCAGATCCGGAATATTGATGTTAGGTTGGTAATATGGTTGGTATGATTTTATGGATTTTATATCTTATTTTGATCCTTCATTTGGAAAGTTGTGAAATAGGTCTCGGGGGTCAATTCTGTAAAAACAACATTTTTTTTCAAATTTTTATTATCGTCGTTGAGTCTGGAGTATCGAATTTGATAGGGTAACATAGTTTGTTTGCATTCTTGGGAATCTGCATGAATCCTAAGGGGTCTATGGAGACATAGTTGGCACTCAGCTGGTGCAGCCGCTAAAGCGCCTTAGCGGTCGGCTAACATCTGGGCAAGGGCGCTTTAATGGCCCTCTTTCGCTTTAGGGAGGGTTCTAAAGCAGACCTTGTCTGCTTTAAAGGGTTTTCATGCTAAGCGATTACTGCTAAAGCAGTACTTGACCGCTTTAGCGGCACCTGAGTATAAATAATTCTTTTCACGACTTTCTTCACCATTTTTGAGACTTGGAGCTTGCGGATCTAGTTTTTCAGCATTTTCTTCCATTTCTAAACTTGGGTAAGCTCCAAACTCCTATTTTGACTACTTTTCTTTGATGTTATCATTTAAATCTTGTTTAAACTCGAATTTAAAGATGAAAAAATTGGGGATTTTGGTCCGAAAAGCCTAAATTAATGATTCTCCGATTTAAACCCCAATTCCAAACTATTTTCACTTGGGTTTTCTCTTATGAGTTTCTCAATCTTGAGAAATATGTTTTCCGACTAAAATTCTGGTTTTACATTTCCTTTTCGAAAAACCCATTTTGAGGGTCCATTTTGAGCCCAATTCAGAAATAGGCAATACATGTATCGTTGGCTTTATTTTAATGCGTAGATTCTATATTTATATGTTTTAGTTGATTCTGAATATGTTCATGAGGGAAAAACTCCAGATTAAAGGCTTTTTGGACCGGTTTTCGACATTTGAGGTAAGTTATGGCTTAACTTTCTTCTGATTGGGTTGGGTAGTTAATAATAATATAAAAGTATGCTAGGGGTATAGGGTTGTATCATGGAAAATATGTTTAGGTGATTTATGTGCCCGTGTAGGAGCCTATATCGATAATATTTGGTGGTTTTGTGACATTATTTGTTATATGTGATCGTGTGGGGTCTTATATGATGTTGTTGGCCTGGTATTGATATGTGTATGTTTGGTTACACTCTTTTTTGTGGAAAAAAACCTAGATTTTGGGATTTATGCGGTATCCATTTCCTTTTCTTGTATGTTTTGCTTGATGGTTTTTTGGATTATTTTGGATCATGGATGGTTGGCCGATTTCAATGGATTTTTGGCTCACGTGGTTGGTATATTGGTTGGATATTGGATATTATCATTTTGGTTGGTTGTGAGCATTACATTCTCATATCATATTCATTCATGAAATATTGGTACCACCATGGAAATACTGAAAACACTAGCTTTTTCTAATAGAAAATGTGACATCTTTAAAACCCTCTATCGATATATGTGTCAGAGAGGAGATATGGATATTGGTTATATATGAGTTAACAAACCCCTCATGGGTCCTGCCTCGGGAAGCTTTATCTTGGTAGGTGTATAAGTAGGTTGTGCGGTGACCTCGTGCATCGTAGCATCGTCATCATCATCATCATTGCATTCCATATATTGTGCTATTTTGTGATTGTATTTCTATTTGTACCTTGATATTTGCCTATTTGTTCTATTTTCTAATATTTGTACTAAGTGTATGTGTATATTTGTTCTTCTTTACCCTATCTTTATTTGATATATGTGTATATAGTAGAATTATTAGTGGAGAAGGTGTGGGCAACCATTTGGGACATTTTCTGATTGTAGCTAATGTGCCAATAGCTTGTGTTTATATGCTTTATTTTCTATTTTACTCAGACGGCCTATGATACCTACTGAGTACAAATGGATTGTACTCATCCATATTGTGCCCTTTCGGTGTAGATCCAGGTATGAGTACGCAACACGGGGAACTAATTCAGGCAGCATTTGGAGTCTTCGAGGTGGCGGTTGACCTATGCATCCGGAGTTAACTACTACCTTTTCTTATTTAGACGATGTCTTATTTGTATTCGGAGACGGAGTTGTTCCTTTCGGTTTATCCTATGAATATTTTGACTTCGAGTTGTATTAGTTGGTTCTTACACTGTGACACCAAGTTTTGAGATTTGGTTTCATATCTTGATTGTATTTTCGCTATGGTCATATTTGTATGGTTCGGTTTTGTTCTAGAGGCCTTGCCTTGGATTTTGATGTTGATTTCTCATTTCATATCAGTTTGAGTGACAGTCTTACTTCTCAAGGCTCTCTGCTACATGTGCCATCATGACCCTTGGTTTTTAGGTCGTGACAAAACTAAACCTGACCAAGACACCACAAGACATTGGCTATAACCACAAGACCAAAAATTATCCTTAGACCCACCAAAATCCAAGGAAACCATAAATCACATCACTGCCACCAAAATACTGAATAAAACTAACTAAGGCTGATGCTATCACTACCAAGCCAAACCATACCACAGCCCTAGGCTACAACTATTAAGCTAAAAATCGATATCAAAGCTACACAAAACCTCAAAATCCACACTCAGCACATGAGGTCACCACCTAATAGACAAAACCTAAAACTTAACCCTTTGAGGCAACTAAGAATCACCATAACACTTTATATACCATAAGTTTAAAATCTCTAAATGACACCGAAAACTCAAGCTACTTCACAATAAGACATGCAGTCCTCAATGCTCAAAAGTCATCAAAAAAACTAAATTCCTCATTAACCTGGTAGAACAAAGAGTCTTTCTGACCTCGCACACACATGCAACCCGCCGTAACAATAAATAATCATCTCATGGAAGAAGTGCAATAATTACTATATGTCACTAATGGATACCCAAATTATGGATCAAACTTGGGAAAACTGTTGCGAAACTCTGTGTAAGGTACTAATAAAGCACGCTATCGGGACCAAAATTCTCAACTTTAACCTATAGCTAAACTCGAAATACAACAAAAATCCTTATGAATAAGTTCCTTAACTTTTCCATGACTAAATTTTTCATTCAGCATTTTCTTTAACACAAGAACTATGGCTTAGTAACTATACTCCAAAATTAAAACTCATGATCAAAATATCTCATTAGTCCACTTAGCTATAGAAGTAACATTTGCTATAAGTAAGTTTTTCTTTCCAATCGAAACTCTTCCAAACCAAAGCAAGAATCCCTTATAAGCTGAAATCTTTCAAAGCCAACTGGGGAGTGTCTCAATTCTGTCAAATTTCATCATGGAAAAAAGGACAATCACTAAGAAAGTAATCAAAAGGCAAGGTATAAGTGTCTGAAAATATTTCCTCATCCAACTAGAATCTTTTAAGGGCGATCCCTCCAAGTTGGTTATACTAAGTTCGAACCACCTCAAGGTCTTCTTGCATAATCTAGTAAGCACCACTCGTCATTCGACAAAGTCGAAATCGTAAAATATGACATTAACCCAAACCATAATTACATTGAAGTGACCCCCTACAACAACCAACTCATGCACACACATTGTCAATAACACTTCAGACAAGTCTACTCAAACCTTTCAGCAATAAATTTCTTTACACATAACTCGTCATTCCAATAATTACAACACTTTCTTGATCCCAACTGACCTACAACTCTCTAGAGAACCTCTAGATTACCTTCTACAAACTGAATTTGCCAAATCCACCACTGATCCACCACTACACCAAAACATCATCAAAGAGATCAAACCCAAATACACTAAAATCCACAAAACTCAAGAAATCAAGTCTAATCCTTTTATGCAATCTAAGTGAGTCATGGCATAGAATTGGTACACATGATAAACCACTAAGGAATCCTCTATGGAGAAACAATATCAGGAGACCCAACAAAAAACCAAGAATCAATAGCAAGTAAGCAAACACATAGGAGGGTGTAAACCTATGATCAAACACTACCAAAACAAATCAAAGGCGGACTGAAATCCTACTTGTGGCTATTGTACCAGAAACTCCTGCATCTCGTCCATTTTATGGAACTAGATGCCAAAATCGGTTATCCCTTAGAGCAACTGATGAGGCATCTCCTTGTCTAAGTTTTGGGTGATCCCTCTATGGCAATCAGACCTCCAAATCAGGAGAAAACCAGAGAAGTTAGAACCCACTGAACCAAGCCAAAAGGACCTGAAGGACCACCCTAATCTAACAATTTCCAAGAATAGCCATGAGGATCTCAATCTCCATCATTCATATTATGATTATTATTAAATCCCTAGGTCATCCACCCCACAATCCTCTCTTATCTCCACACTAACTCTTCTAGAAACACTTGAGCAAACTGATCCCATGAAAGAGCAGGTGACCTAATTGGTCTACCTTCTGCAAAGGTCCTCTACGACTGTCTAGCTGTCTCAAAAAACTAGAAGAAAGTGAAGTTTACTCTATTAGAATCTACCAAACTCAACTTGTGCAACCTCTCATAGCAACCCAATAAGAATATATAAGCATCAATGCTAGAATTTCCAAAGAAACGAAAAAGATTTATCCTCATGAACTCTACATATCTATTCAGTCATTCTAGGGACATGAAGGGTAAAGTCACTAGATATGGAGCAATCCCTATTAATACCTCACCAGCACAAGGAGAACTAGTAGTAGTCGTATGTGTATCTAGAGTCTGAAGACCTGAAGTAGTATGCTGAACCAAAATAGGAGCCACCTTCTGAAGGAAACCTAACACTCGAACCATACAATTCTCAATCATAGGTATGGCCACAGGTAGTGTCTGCACTGGCCCTAACCCTGCTAATAATCTAGACCAACCACCACTACCTATAGAGATAACTTTGACCCAACCTCTAGTTGGTTGGGACATCCCGATACCACCTCTGCCTCGAACCCTTCTCCTTCCACACACCGAAGGTACGGGATCTAAATCTCTAGCCATAGAAGAACGCATGCTCACCGTATGTGAGAGAGTGAATAAGAAGTTTTTAATTATACAAAGATCTAAACGCTCGAATAGAATGAAGAAACAAAAATTTCCTAACTTCATATTGCTTTTCAAAGATAGATAATAGACGTCTCCGCATCGATTGGCAAAACTCTACTTAAGTCGGCTTATAATAATGAAACCAATGAACCTGGGGCTTTGATACAGATTTCTGACAATCCAAAATAGGTACACGATGGCATTTGTTAAATCAATGGAACTAGCCTAACCCATGCCAAAGAACACAATTTAAGAAAAAAAAAGTGAAAATAAAAGAGTGAATAATCCCAAATATATACATATACGAGACATAAGTCTCAAAGATACATCTCAGGTCTGATTGTCATCAATACAAGCCTTTAGTATAGATTCAACTAATAATAATCATCTAAAATGTCTTAGATGTGAATTAAAAAGACATAAACAGAGAGTTCTGAGCCGTTCTAAAGTCCACCACAACTAACTCAATCTTCTTAATGTTAGCTCCGCAGAACATCATCTACCATCTACCAATCGAACCATTACTTGTACAGGGAGCAAAAAAATAAAAAAAAAGGAAAAAAAAGCAAGGGAAAGTACAAAACCATATGTACTCAGCACGCATCATCGATAACCAAGCCTAGCCCTAAGCGATGGAGAGAAACACCACTCCAACAACCTAAAGTAGCCCGAACAGCCTATAACCTACCAAATCATAGTATTTTTTTCCTACTAGGGTAACCCAACAAAGGTCATCAAGTACATCAAATATAGGGTAGGCATAATAATCGAGGTGAGTCAACACTATTTATTTATATTCAATAATAAGGAAATTCGTTAATGAAGAAGTCTCATAAATATGATAAACAGACTTAATTGATTATCATTAACCAAATGCTATAGAATAACAATAGAGAGGGTGTGTGTATAAGGGAATATTTTATGTTACCCAAAGGTGCTACCCATCTATCTCTCCTATCAAGCCACGGCCATACCTAAGTCCCATAATATCTCAATCTTCTGATCAGTATAAGATGACATAAGTTAATGTAATAAAATAAAATGAATGCTCAAATAAAATATCAAAAATAAGGTTCTATGACGACAATCCGATACAAAAGTAAATACGAACACAGTACCAAACCAAACCAAGGAATGTAATACAATGAAATGGAATAGAATGATGATGAATGGTGAAAGTCATCGCATGACTTTCTGTATACACCAACCGAGCTCCCAGTTACCAGATAGGACCCATGGGAGGGTATCAACCTATATACTCATATAATCCTAATCTCATGTCTCAAATCAACCTTACCAGCACATCCCTCGTGATAGGTATTTTATAATGTGTCTCATTTTCTTACAAAAATTAGAATGCCTCAGTGGTACCAATGTCTCACGAATATGCATGTGTGATATGAGGATGTAATTATCATAACCAATCAATATAAATATCAAAATCCTTTCAATGCATGTATAAGTGAGCTCAAAATCAACTTAATATATCAATAATTCATGATATTAGTTCTCACCTAGCACTACCAGAATAAATAGTAATATAGTCATCAATAATATCATTTTCAACCCTTTACTCGAGCATCACTATAATGATAATGCAATTAAATGCTCAAATAAGGCCAGTAATGTCAAGTTGAGCCCCCACTCGAGAGACACATTGATAAATAAGATATTCTAATGCACAGATAAGGCCTATGATGACATATTAAGACCTCACTTGAGGGAATCCATAAAAAATAAGGCATTTAATGCACAAACAAGATCAATAATATCAAGTCAAGACCATACAAGGGTGTCCCAATAATATATCCTCTCAAATCAACAAGCAATACGCATATAGGTCCCCACTTGGATACACGATCATAAATAATCACTCAAGTCCATAAATATGTTCACATAAGCCCCACATAGGCAATAAGAAATAAACTATATATATATATATTACGGAACTTCCCGGACCTAGCTTGGTCCATCTATAAAGTCTCATCAACTATTATAAGTTTATTTAGACTGGAAGTATTCTCTAAAACTCGATTATTCCGTCACTATCAATAAGACATAATTGTCCCCTAAAGGTCACTAAACCCCAATCATCACAATAAAGTCTGCTAGATAATATTCAAGCTCTAAAATAGGTAATCCAATATCAATTATTTGAGAGTCACTAGGTTATCCATCTACAATCTACTTTAAGGGTATTTAACAATAGTGAAATTAACTAATCAAGGCAATAATTCAACTACAATCCATCAAGACTACGGTACCCGCAGAGATGCTCTCCATTTCACCTAAGCGGGACCCTCAATCCTAAGTGATATACAAAATACAAACTAAAAAGTATATAACACATAAACACATTGGAGAAAGTCAAGAGACATCTCAACCTTCCTTAAATGAAGATTCGTAAGTCCAAACACCGTCCAAAGACTTAATCGAAAGCTCAAATCCCTTGATTCAACACCAAAAGCATCCAATCTAATAAAATATATCATCTACATGTCAAAACAAAGCTAATGATTTCCCTGTTGACCCTATATAAGACAAATCCAAAGCGAATTTGAAAAATGATTTAGAAAACGAAAAAGGGTAAACCTAGAATTTTATAAGAATAATGTTCCCCATATCATTAGGATTCTATAGTTGATAATCCAAGCAATAACGAGTAAAAATTAGACTGCAAATTGAAGGAAAACAAATTTACACTTCACCGGGTAACCCCCCTCCCCAAATCACATTTAAAATCAATGAATTAAAGTTATTTTGAAGATGAAATTAATGAAAAATGATAGAATAAGGGTTTAGGAACTTAGGAACAAATCGTGAAAAAAAACTTTTGAAAATGTCTTAATCCTAGTTCTAGAAGTCTAAAAATGGAGAATAACCGAGAAACGGAAGGTTTTGGATGTAGTTCCTCGTGATCAAGGTCAACCCATCACAATCACGAGGCTCGACCTTTGACCAAAAATAAAATAACCATCACGATCACGGGCACTCAATCACGATTGCAACATGACCCAAATAAAGACTCTCGCAAAAGTGAGGTTGAAGACCCCAAACGCGCTGAAGGAAAAAAAATTGACCTAGACCCATTACCCATCATGATCATGATGATCCCATATGCTATCATGATGCCCTAGATAATTATTCTTCACAAATGTGACAGGAGGTTTCACGATGGAGAAGAAGGAACTTATGCACTAGAAAACAACAACTCTAAGTCAAAAACTCTACGAACACACCCTTAAAATTCATTTGAAATCCTACAAAAATAAATCGATAATGCGTCTAGTCTAATTTCAATATTCTAGACTCAATGAAAATATTAGATTTTTGAAAAAGGATCATTTACAACAAAATAAACCTCGGGAATCTTTTAGGCCAAAAGTGACTAGTTTCCAAATGGAGGGTCGAAATACAAAATAAGAATTTCAAACTGAACCGACTTCGCTACTCATCCAAAATCAACATACAAAAAGGAAAATGCCAAAAACAGGTATAGGATAGAAAATATCCTCGAGAGATGTCAAGCAAGCACTCCAACGCTGAGTCACAATCATAGAAATACCTGTCTCAATATAGAACCAAAAAGATATCATATAAGGACTCACCAGGTCACATCACTAGCTTCAAAGGTCAAAATTCTCAACAAAGCCAAATTTCTATATCTCTAAACTTTCTCTATATCCAAAAATTGAGTCGAACACGACAGAAGGCATAAATAAACTCTTCTAAACTAGATTTGACCAAGACACTGGCTATAACCACAAGACCAAAAATTATTCTTGGACCCACTAAAAGCCAAGGAACCCATAAATCATATCACTGCCCACCAAACCACTAAATAAGCGCACCTAAGGTCGATACTATCACTGTCAAGCCAAACCACACAACAACTCTAGGCTACAACTACTAGATCATAAACCAATATCAAAGCTACAGAAAACCTCAAAATTCATATGCAGCACACTAGGTTACCACCCAATAATCTAACCCACAACTTAACCCTTTGAGGCAACTGAGAATCACCATAATTCTCTATATACCATAGGCATGAAATCTCTAAATGAAAATGAAAACTCAGGCTACTTATCACAATAATACATGGAGTCTTCAATGCTCAAAATCCATCAAACAACTTAGTCCTCATTAATCGGATAGAACGGGGAGTCTTTCCTACCCCGCACAAATATGCAACTTATTGTAACAGAAATAATCAGTTTGTAGAAGAAGTGCAACAATCACTTTATCTCATTAACAGACACCCAAATCATGGATCAAACTTGAGAAAAGCACTGCTAAACTCTACATAAGCTACTGATAAACCACACTATCAGGACCACAAATTCTCAACTCGAACTCATAGCTAAACTCAGAATACAACAAAACTCCTTATGAACAAGTTTCTTAACCTTTCCTTGACTTAATTTTTCATTCAGTATTTTTTTAACACAAGAACTATGACATAGTAATACAAACTCCAAAATCAAAACTCATGAACAAAATATCCCCTTAGGCCACTTAGCTATAGAAGAAACATTTGCTACAAGTAACTTTTTTCTTCCATTCGAAACTCTTTCTAAACCAAAGCAAGAATTTCTTATAAGATGAAATCCTTCAAATCTTACCGGAGAATGGCTCAATACCGTCAAATTCGATCATACAACAAAGGCCAATCACTAAAGAGGTAATCAATATGCAATACATGAATGCCTGAAAATCTTCTCTTATCCAACTAGAATCTTTACATACTGAATATAATAAATTACATTTTTATGCATGTGAAATCAATTTTTGAAGAGTTAGAAAAGCTCTGAAATTTTGTAAAATACTTTGTACTTTTTAATGTACAAACAAAACATACTTTAACCAAATATTCTGTCTTCTGGCTTGCTAATTTTCCTTAACTCCCATTAATGTTTTAGGTTGTGCAATAAAACCTTATGTTGAAATCAAGCCTTGATTTATTTAAAATGGTTATTGCTATGGAGTGTAGATTCGTAAGCAATAGGCGAAATATATACGTAGCCTCCTAAAATTATTGATTTTTTTCATATTGGCACTTCAATTAATTCACATTCCTATTGAACTCCTAAATCCTTCAAAGAGTGTGTCAATTAAACACAATTGTTAACATGACATGACATGTGCAATACACTCTCCACTAGGAGAGTGAGAAGCCATAATTTACTCTTATTTCTTTTTATTATTATTATTATTCTCTTATCAATTGCAGATAAAATTCCTCCAAAACATCAAATGAAGAAAAAAATTGCATACTTAAAACATAAGAGACGATTTTTGTTTTCAACAATTAGTAGATCTAGAATAGGATATGAAGTTAACACCATAGTGATTTCTTTTTTATCGATGAAACAAATTCAACATAAAAAATCAGAGTTCTTGTGAACAAATTAAACATCAAAAATTTAATAGTGTGTGTATAATCAAGTTGTGCAGAAAGAGAAATATGAGTTTATGTTTTATGGGAGAAGAAGAAAAGACATTAAAAAATGATTTGATCAGTTTGGCCGGGTGTGTGAAAATGGAGGAAAATGATTGTTTTTTCGTGAAGTGGATGGTGGTTCGAAGTTGGTCAGTGAATGCGTTGAGTGGATTTCACCGGCAGCTCTACGAAAAACAAGGTGGAGGCTGTTGCGGGTGTTTTTGTGGTGGTTTAGTGGTGTGGTTGATTGGTGTTGTTGTTGATTTGTTCTCCGGTGGTTTTTTCGGTGAGAAATAAATGAAGGAGGGGTGGCTGGTTGTGTTGAGATAACATTTTTCAATGAAATTCATCGAAAAAATCAGAACTGCATAGGTCTCTTCTTTGTTATGGTATTTGTTGTTGTATATCAATGTGTGTTGTATTGTTACTCTTTGTCTTCCTCTAATTATTGTTGGGTGTTATTCAGGTGGAAAAATGAAGAAGTGAAGGTGAGGCCCTTTTTTTTCCTCTCAATGAAAATTGTGTTTGAAAAGTGAGAAGAATTAAAAGAGGCAAAAAAAATGGACGAATGTAAGGAAAAAGATGGGTGATAATGGAAGAAGAGGGGGAGAGAAAAAATTGAGTATATTCTATTAACTATTGGTGCTTCAATAGTGGAAAGAGATAAAGGCTTCCAGAGGAAGAAGGCACAAAAAACGGAAATTATATTTCTTTTTTTTTCTTTTTTCTATTGACTTTTTCTTCTTTGATAATATGTAATTTTATTATTGGTTATAATTTTCATGTTATGGCAAGTGACTTTCACGCTTTGAACCTAATCTAGAATAGTGTAATTTGTGCTCAATTGACATAATTTGAATAAAGTTGAGGTGTTTAATAGGAATATGTCTTAATTTAAGTGTCAATACAGAAAAAATCAATAAGTTCATAGGTTTACGTATGTATTTCCTAAGTAATAACTATTTTTTTAATTGAGTTTGTAGAACTATTATTCATTACTCTAAATAATGAAATTTATGGATTTGTTTTTCATATTTATAACATACTTTAAGATATTAACACACCAAAATATGTTATTCCAATTTTCTTGTCCTTTCATATAATTCTCAAAAGATTTATATACAGTGTTGCTGCATCACATCCATAATAATTTTCTCTAAATCTTATTAGTAGAAAGTAGATCCCACAAATTCTGACCAAAAGAAGAAAAATCATACAAATCTTTTATGATGACAAAGTAAATTAATTGGTAAATGAATTGTTTTATCTCTTGAATAATATGATATTTGGAACGACTCTCAGACCAAATTACGTTCCAGAGACTTAGCCAAATACATACAAACACTCAAATATCAAAAAGGAACATTTTGTACAAAATTAGTTTATGTATAATACCTTATTGATTATATTCCTATTTATATTGAGACTTAATAGAAAGTTCCCTTTGCCAGTACACAACGTTTTCATTCAGCAGAAGGTTTCCTTTGCTCACACAAATTCTTTCATCAAGTTGGGTCCTAATTTTTAAATTTTACTCAATATAGAGTTATTTATATGAAAGAATAATGTAGTTTCTAAAAGATACTTCTTCTAGTCCATATTAACTTGTGAGTTATTTTTCAATTTTTAATATCATTAATACTTGTCCACTATACTAAAAGTAGATGTCGACCAATATTTGTTCAATTTGAAAAACTAAATAATTTATTCTTTTTTACCTATTTTATCCTTATTATTAAATATTATTCATCAATGCATTTTTCAAGGCATTAAATTAATTATATTCAAAAGATAATATAGTAAAATAACTCATATTATTTATTGTCTCTTAACATGGATGCCTAGTCAATAGTGGATCACTTTTGTTGACCGAGGGAGTAATGTTCAATCTTCAAGAGAGTTGTTGGAAACTTCTCCTATTTTTGCCCTTCATTTATATCCTTTAGTTGATGAGTTCAAGATACTCCCTCCTTTTTATTTTACTTGTCACAATTTGACTTGTCAAATTAATTAAAAAAAATAATTAATAACATGACTACTATATCATAGTGTCCTGATTAAATGATGTTTATATTTTAATTTAGAGAAAAAGAAATTAATATTAAGAGTAAAAAAGGAAAAAAGAAATTATTTTTTCTTGATATGTCAAAAATGACAAGCATAAGTAGAAATACAATTAAGAAATTGGTGACAAGTAAAAGTGAGAGTATTTATAATTTTAGTTTGACTTTAAAAGGGGAAAAATAAAAAGTCATGTCCAATTTATGTTTTATTTCTTTTCTTTTGATGAATTGCCTCATAAATTAAGTTAATATAATAGAGAGAGTATAAAAGATAGGTTGTTATGAAACACAAAAGAATAGAAACGGTAGAGTCTCGTGCTGATAACGTGTTATGAAACACAAAAGAATAGAGAAGAAGAAGAATAGAGAGAATAGAGAGTAATTGTTATTTCTCTTGAGGGATGATTTACAATGAAGGAAGCCCTTCTATTTATAGGAAAAATTTTCTCCTAGTTTCACACTAAAAGACAGATACACCAAATCCTAATAGACATCAAATAGATCGTGATAGACATTCACTATAATTTATATTTATCATAACACTCCCCCTTAAATGTCTAACAATGCGCATATAGGCTGCCTCATTAAAAACCTTACAAGAAAAACTCAGTGGGACAATACCTCGTAAGGGAAAAAGAGTACAGTGTGTATTAGCTCCCCCTAATAAGAAGATCCTTGAACCTTTGCATTCCGATCTTGTGCACCATCTTCTTGAAAGTTGCAGTTGGAAGAGACTTGGTGAATAAATTAGCCATATTTTCATTTGAACGAATTTGTTGTACGTTAATAGCACCATTCTTTTGGAGTTCATGTGTATAGAAGAGCTTTGGCAAAATGTCCTTCGTTTTATCTCCCTTTATGAATCCTCCCTTAAGTTGTGCTATGCATGCTGCATTATCTTCATATAAAATTATGGGTACTTTGTCACATTTCAAGCCACATTTTTCTCGAATGAGATGTATTGTGGATCTCAACCACACACACTCTCAGTTTGCTTCACGAATAGATATAATCTCAGCATGGTTCAATGAAGTATCTACGATAGATTGCTTTATTGATCTCTAAGATATGAAAGTACCCCCACATATGAACACAGAGTCAGTTTGAGACCGAGCTTTATGTGGGTCAGATAGGTACCCAGCATTAGCATAACCAACAAAATTGAAACTGCAATCCTTAGAATAAAATAAACCCATATCGGTAGTCCCTTTTAGATACCGTAATATATATTTGATCCCATTCCAATGTCTCCTAGTAGGAGAAGAACTATACCTTGCTAACAAATTAACTGAAAAGTCTATATCAGGCCTTGTAGTATTTGTAAGATACATTAGTACACCAATTTTACTAAGATATGGTATTTCAGCACCAAGGAGTTCCTCATTCTTTTCTTGAGGTCGGAATGGATTCTTATTCACAACAAGTGATCGAACAACCATCGAAGTACTTAATAGATATGCTCCATCCATATAGAATCATTTCAACACCTTTCTGTGTAGGAAGATTGATGGACAAAGATACCGTTTGTCAAATGCTCAATTTGCAAACCAAGGCATAACTTTGTCTTTTCGAGATCTTTCATCTCAAATTCATTCTTTAGGTAATCAATTGCCTTTTGAAGCTCTATTGACGTTCCAATAAGGTTTATGTCATCGACATAGACATCAAGTATAACAAACTCCGACGTTGTTTTCTTTATGAAAACACATGGACAAATTTCATCATTCATATAACCTTCCTTAGATAAATATCCACTAAGATGGTTATACCACATGCATCTAGATTGCTTCAAAATAATACAATGATTTTTGTAATCTAATGGAATACATTTTCCGAGGCTTTGAACTATATGCTTTCGGCATATTAAATCCTTCGGAAATTTCTATGTATATCTCATTATCAAGTGATCCATATAGATAGGTTGTTACCACATCCATCAAATGCATTTCAAGTCTCTCATGGAAAGTGAAACTAATAAGATAACGCAATGTTATTGCGTCCATAACTAGTGAATATGTCTCATCATAATCGACACTAGGCCGTTGTGAAAAACCTTGTGCAACATGGCGTGATTTATACCTTGTATTTCATTTTTCTCATTTCTTTTTTGTATAAAGACCCATTTATAGCCAACAGTCTTAACACCATTAGGTGTTTGAGATATAGGTCCAAAACATTCATGTTTGGCACGTGAATTCAATTCAGATTGAATTGCTTCTTGCTATTTTGGCCAGTCATTCCTTTGTCGACATCCTGTGACAGATCGAGGTTCAAGATCCTCACTATCTTGCATGATTTACATTGCAATATTATATACAAAGACATAATCCACAACTATTTCAGATTGATTCAAATTAGTTTCAACATCACTTGAATTTATGAATAGTTCCTCATTTTCTTGAGTCTCAGGATCATTGATCCCTTCAGGGATATCAACATTTCTCAAATCTTGAACTTCCATATGAGGATATTTCGTAGTGCCATCTTGACCATTTGTTTTTCTTTTTCTAGGATTTCAATACTTAGAACCTAATGGTTTACCACGCTTCAAGCATGCTTTAGATTCATGTGATGCCCCAGAAAAAATTTTCCATTCAGATCTCGGAGGAAAATGTGTTGAATTCTGTTCTTTATCATAATTAATAATTTTTCTGTGTGGAATTTCTGGATATGCAATTCTTCATCTCTTAGATCATCGAATAAGCTTTCCAACGATATGTGGATCATCCAAAACGGACACTCGAGCGATGAGTTATGATCATTCCGATCTAACCGTGAATAGTGGTGAACAGTAAATGTGCAGGAAAAAAATACTGAGGCCAGGCAAATTTTAGGATCAACTTCAAATGATCATAACTCCTTGTACATAATGATCTAGGTGAGCTACTATATATAAACAGAAAGCTCTGAAAGTTCTCTTTCCAATGAAATTGGTTTCATCCAATTTTTCCATCGAAGAAAAATATTATGGTCAATCTACTTCAGCCTATTAAAACAGTCCACCAAAGGACAAATTTGACATTATTTAATTTTTAAGGGTATTTTGTTCATTCCCACTCCAATCCATCTGGGTAAACCATGTATTTAAGTCCACTAAGAGCATTCAATAGCTCATTTTTCTCCAAAATTTCCTACTACTCCAAATTTCATCCTTCTATGTCTCTTGATTGAACCGTAGAAATTTCAAATTGATTTGGGATTCGAGTTGATCATGTTAAGGGCTTCGAGAAGCACCCTTTTATTTTCGTGAATAAAGTTCTAGAGTCAGAAGTTCATATTCATCTTCCATTTTTAGGTATGTGGGGCTTTGAACAAGATTATTCTTTCAATCTTGTGCCCGATATTTTTGTTGAATTACATTGACATGAGATTTTACATGTTTTACCATGAATTGGAAATATGGTTTTATATCTTATATTATTGTCCATGAGCTATGGGATTATGTTATCCGATATGTGTATGATGTTGAGATGGAATTATGTCCAAAAAGTATTTGATTATGAGAGTATGATGATTTAATTTGTTAAGCTTTGATTTATACTATCATTCCACTATTTCCTTATTATGAATTTATAATTGATATTGGAAATTCTACATCCCTACTATGGGTTGATGTCTCAAGTACCTTTAAATGAGAGTTGGATGGCAAATTGAGAAATGTTGATATTGAAGTTGCAATAAGTCTTGGTATTTTCCGGAAGGTTTTGATGAGTTAAATTGTTGAAAATATTATGTATTGAGCCTTCATATCCTTGTCCAAATGTCAAGTCGGTTATGGTTCAATGCATTGATACCTTGTTGATGTTGAGGAAGATTAAAATATTTTGAGCTAAAATGTGTTGAGTTAGGAATCCACAAATTGATATGATTTGATAAATGAGAAAGAGATTTGATTTGGTATTTATGATAGACCCTTGTGATGTTGTGGTGGATTTTCTAACGCGTTCTGAGCTTGTCGGGGAGTAGTATTTAGCACCGATAGGAAAATTTGGTATTTCCCCAAACCTATGTGCCACCGTAGGGTTGTTTGATGATGATATTATTGGCCAGAGAGCCCGATTGTGATTATTGCAGTTTTAAGATCGTACTCCCTTGCAAAGAGTATAACGCTCCCGCCAACGGGGATTTCAAACGTTGGTATTCCACGTAGCTCACGTGGGGTTGTCGGTTATAGGAAACTCCCCTGTCCATAAGAGTCATGTTTATTGAAATACTGAGTCACTCCGAGTTTTTATGGGGTAAGTCAAGTTGCCTATGATGATCTATAATGATTTATGAGGTTTTTCTCCTACATTCCCTATCTACATTTCCTATCTAAGATGTTATGAGTTGCATGATTCAATGTCACTCAAGCTAGGTGTGTCATTATGGTCCGTATGTACGTTTTTACGAAATTTATGATATTAGTTATATTTTGCATGCGCCCCCACATACTCAGTATGTATCTTGTGCTGACTCACATATTTTTCTATGGGCTACATTCTTACCATGATGTAGGTTCAGGTACTCAGCCGCAGCCGCGACAGTGATATCCGAGTGCCTCATCTACGTTCCTTCAGTGGTGAGTCCTCATGGTTCGAGGACCAAGTTGCTAGTTTTGGTGTTGTTGTTTTGTGATCCCTTTGGTCTGTTGAGTCAGTTGGGGGTTTGTCCTAATGGCTCATTGATTTTGTTGTATAGAGGCTATGTCAGACTAGTGTATTGTTGGGTTAGTTTGTGTATAGACATTTCATATATGTACAGTCTAACGATATTTCGTACCATGTGCGAGGTGATATGATATGTACTTATATATATATCCTTAGCGTAGAGTGTATGTTGTTGGAACCCAAGGGTAATGTTTTGGCTTAAAGGTTTAGCTTGAGGCCACGTGTAGCTTTGGGCACCGTGTGGCATCTCGGAATGATATTTCAGAGCGTTACAATTCATTAGCTATGACACTAGTGGATGGTCCTTTAGGGAAATTATTTCGAATTGGGACATTCTAATATGTGATTTGGTGATCCTTTTCAAATCAGTAAATACGTCCGGCATTTGATTTGCAATTTTCTGCAGATGAATAATATTTTGTCCTTCTTGCTCACAAATAGAAGCACGTGGATCAAGATGAGATAGTGATGAATTTTTCTATGAAATTTCTCTTTTGATGTCATTATCTTCTTCCCCTAATTTTGAGAAAACCATCTCATCAAATCGACAATCTGCAAATCAAGCAGTGAACATATCTCCCGTTAATGGTTCAAGATAGAAAATAATGGAGGGTGATTCAAACCCAACATAAATTTCTAACCTTCTTTGGGAGCCCATCTTGGTGCGGTTTGGTGGTGCTATAGGCACATATACACCACACCCAAAAGATTTTAAATGAGATATATTAAGCTCTTGACCCAAAACCAATTGCAATGGAGAAACTTTATGATAATTTATCGGTCTAAGATGAACAAGTGTTGCAGCATGCAAAATTACATGACCCCAAACAGAAGTGGGCAACTTAGTTTTCATAAGCAATGGTCTTGTTATCAACTGCAGACGTTTAATTAATGACTCATCAAGGCCATTTTGAGTGTGAGCATGGGGTACAAGATGTTCCACTTTTACCCCAATTAATAAGCAATAGTCATTAAATGTTTGGAATGAAAATTTTGCAGTATTATCAAGGCGAATAAATTTAATTTGATTATCGGGAAACTGTGCCCGTAATCGTATTATTTATGCCAACAATTTTGCAAATGCCAAGTTGCGAGATGACAAAAGGCACACATGAGGCCATCTAGAAGAAACATCTATTAGGACCATAAAATATCTAAATGACCCACTAGGTAGGTGAATGGGTCCACAAATGTCCCCATGTATGCATTTCAAGAACACGGGAGACTCAATCACAACTTTTATTGGCGATGGCCTCACAATCAGCTTGCTTTGATAATAAGCATTACATGAAAATTCACCATTCGAAAAAACCTTCAAGTTCTTTAATGGATGCCCATCTGAATTTTCTATGATTCGTCTCATCATTATAGATCCAGGATATCCCAAACGATCATGTTAAAGTATGAAAGTATTGGAATTAGTAAACTTCTGGTTTACTATAGAATGTGCCTCAATTGCACAAATCTTTGTCCAATACAGGCCAGAAGATAAAGCGGAAACTTTTCTATAACACATGTCTAGCCAGAGACATTCTTGGTGATACCAAGATATTCAAGATTCAACTCATCAATTGTCTTGATATGATAACCATTTTCACGAATATATTTAAAACTCATCAAGTTTCTCCGAGACTTAGGAGAAAACATAGCATTATTTATGATGAGTTTAGTTCCTTTGGTCAAGATTATAATGGCTTTTCTGAAGCCTTCAATCAAATTAGCACTACCAAAAATTGTAGTAACATTAATCTTGCCCATGTTTAGATGAGAGAAATATTTCTTGTCTTTGAATATCGTATGTGTAGTGCCAGAATCAATCAAACAAATATCTTCAAAATTAGACAGCTTACTTTGAAAATTATCCATATCTTCAAATAAACTAGCGCCAAAAAAAATATTACTATACATGCACGTGATAAAATAATCAACTAATTCTAGCCTGAACTAATTTGTATAATACTTAATCAACAAACAATCTGTGATGTAGCGAATATAATAAAATTTAACATCTAATATGTAATTACGATAAAATGCCATAACAGTTATATAGTAATAAAGTCTATGATATGTCTGCATGCTTACAACAGAAATCTACATTACTACGTAAAGGTCAAGTATACGGTAAGCATGTGCATTTACTGAACACATAAAACAAGTTCATATAAATATCATAAAAGAAAAAATACTATAACTGAAAACATTAACATATTACGCTAACATAATAATAAAGTCACTGTTATGCTAGTAAAATTATAAAAATAATTCGTCAATATAGTAACTTGCCATTGCATTGTTGCATGGATATCAATAATATGTTCACTAACTTAATGATTACTACAGTGAGAATTTAATCTTTTGGTAATGAATAACACACATATTGCAGTAACAATAACCGTCCTTCTATAAGTATATTCATATGAATTGCCCACAAAATACCATTAATATCAAAATATAGTTACAATGCATAAATAAATGACCTATCACGTCTTATACACTTATGTTGAAATAAGATTTTATATAATTACTATCAAACGTCATGTTTCAATTTTATCACCAATCCAAGTAACTATAGCACAAGTGTTGGTGTAAAAAATATTCCATGTTCATTGTGCATATAAGATTTGATTTGTTTCTTGCACGTATCATTCTTTTTATTCAATAAATAATGATAAAATTGAAATTCAATTCAATTCAATAATAAACAACAATAATATAATTAAACTAATTAATTCTAATCGAAAACTAATAATCATGCAAACAACTACTTTTACATGATTCTTTATTCCCTAACTCTTATCAATAAAAAAAAAAATTATTTATTCCTCCATGTTTACGGAACCATCACCAATCAAGTGATCAATCTTTCCTTTAGGGTGCTCAAAGAAGTCTGCTACATCCAAGCTAGCTTTTGATGTCAACATTATTTTTAGAGAGAAAGTTAGCCTCGAGATTTCTCTCTTTCTTCTTTAGTTATGCTTGATAAAGATCAACCAAGTGCTTGAGAGCACGACATTCACCTGAATAATGTCCTTTTCCACCACATCGGAAACATGCAATTGCTTCACGTTTCTCATCTTTTTTCTTTTTGTTTGGTGAATGATTAACACCCAGAACAGGGTTTCTTTCTTGGTCATCACAACCACGACCACGTCCACAACCAGGGTCGCGACCTTTTCCACGCCTAGCATGGTGGGCATGCACATCATTCACCTCAGGGAATGGTTCTGATCCAGTAGGTCGATTCTCGTGATTTTTCATCAATAAATCATTATTTTGTTCAGCCACGAGAAGATGAGAACTCAGTTCAGTATATTTCTTGAAACCTTTTTCTTGATATTATTGTTGTAAGGGCATATTCGAGGCATGAAAAGTGGAGAGTATCTTTTTCATCATATCGTTATCATTGACCGTCTCTCCACATAGTTTCAATTGAGAAGAAATTCTGAATATGGCAGAATTGTATTCATGAACAGACTTATAGTTTTAAAATCTTAGATGCATCCACTCATATTGTGCTTTCGGGAGAATGATCATCTTTAAGTGGTCAAATCTTTCTTTTAGGATATTCCACAATACGAGTGGATCCTTAGTAGTAAGGTACTTAATTTTCAAAACTTCGTCAAGATGATGACGCAAGAAAATCATAGCCTTAGCACGATTTTGACTAGATGTTGTATTTTCATTCTTTATGGTGTCTCCAAGACCCATAGCATCTAGGTGGATTTCAACATCCAACACCCATGAAATATAGTTCTTGCCCAAAATTTGAAGGGCAACGAACTCAAACTTCATAAGACTGTTAGCCATAAAAAAAAAAGAAGAAAAATAATAATACCTTATCCTTAGCCTTCAAATTTGAGACGGTAGAGTCTCGTGCTGATAACGTGTTATAAAATACAAAAGAATAGAGATGGTAGAGTCTTGTGCTGATAACGTGTTATGAAACACAAAAGAATAGAGAAGAAGAGTAATTGTTATTTCTATGGAGGGATGATTTATAATTAAGGAAGATCTTCTATTTATAGGGGAAATTTGCTCCTAGTTTCACACTACAAAACAGATACATCAAATCCTGATAGACATCAAATAAATCTTGATAGACATTAATTGATATATATCATAACATTGGTCATATTTTTTTCTGGATATTTGCGTTATTTTTATTGTTCAACATTTTATGTTTTTAGAAAGAGAGAGAGAGTTAAAAGTGAACAAACTTTCATAGTATGAAGCGGTCAACATTTTGCTCACAAAACAAATTAATACTCCTACGTATATAGATCTAGTTGAAACCAAACAAACTTTGACACCAAACAAACTTGGCTACTAAAAAGAATTAGTATAGGTATCCGCGCGATAAGCGAAATATTTTTTAAATATTTATTTAAAAAAAAAATTATTCACATTGAAATAATATGTTATTTAATTTTTAACATATTTTAAATTAATTGTGAAATATTAAAATTAAAAATAATTAAAAATAGTGAAAATATAATTAATACTTAATAACTAATCACATTTGCAATTATTTTACTATTATTATTAGAAACTATTTTTATAAAAAAATTCCTTACTATCCCCCTACCTTGATCCCTATATTTTTTAACTTTAAAATTTTTTAAAAAAACTTCTACCTTAATCCCAATCCGCCTATATCCACCATTCCGCCAGCCTACCCACTACTCGCCTCAATCATCACAATTCCCTATCCTCCCCCTCCATCACAATATTCATCACCCTACTCATATTCATTTATATTATTTTGTATTAGATATAAATAAATACTTTTATAAAATATCTTTTATTATACTCATAAAATATCAAATGTCAATTTATTTTAGCATATGTGTTATTGCTAATCTCAAATAATCACATCAAATAATTTAATTATTAATTTAAAATCAGCTAATAGCTATTAATTAGTATCTTCATTATCCTAAAGAAAAAAATCCTAGTTAAGTTCAAGCATATTATCTCTCCAAATAAATTATGCTTTTTGTGTATTCGAGAATAATTTGAGATACAAAAAATTAGTTCATCATTAAAATGAAATTAAATATATAAACATTTTTTTCTTTTGGTTAAATATATAAGCATACTCCGTTAAAAATTATGATAAATTCACATACAAAGATTAAGAGTAAACATTCAATAATATATTTTCAAGAAAACCTTTGATATAGAATTGATATATGAATTCAGACAAAGAAATTGCCATAAACTTTAACAAACATGAAAGCAATAGAAAGAGATAAAGATAGAGCTACATTATTAGGGTGCAAAAAAAAAGAGTAGTAACAACAATATTACATCGTAAGTCGAATCATTGAAACAAATGAGATATTAATATCAATTCAAATTGATAGACTTTGAACAGTAACAGAAAAAGATGAAGATGAAAATGTTTACCACTCCTGCATACAAAAAGAAAAGTGTTAAAATAAAATGCATTTTAAGAAATGAAGAACAAAAAATATAGTAAATAAATTTATGAATAAAACTGATGATATAGGAGTATATATAATAATAGCTAAGTGCTAGAACTCTATTCCAATTTAAATTTTATTTAAATTCAAATTCAAATTCAAATATTATAAATTTGTTAAAAGAAGATTAGTTACTATTCTTCCTTGTCCTCATTTTGTCAAATATAATACATATTTATATTATAATTTATATATTTGAGTTGAGATAAATATTAAAATCAATGAGATAATAATAATATAATAATAATAATTAATTATAGTTTATTTATTTCATATATTTTTTTTATTCTCTTTTATCTTCTACTTTTGGTTAAAAATATAAATTAAATTTTTTTTCTATATATTAGTTTAAGTAAGTTTTATTATATTAATGCAAATTTTTAATATAAAAGATATGAAAACCTCCCAAAAAAAAAGAGAATCCAAAATCACATATTAATTTTAATCTTCAGTCTGAAAATTTAATGAAAACTATCTGTAATTTATTGTTGCTACAAAGAAGAGAGAATTGAAGGAAAGGTGTCTTTTAAGTCTTGAATGAAGGATTGGTGACATTGACCAACTTAAAGGGTCAATCATCATTAGCAAACTTGATTAAGTTAATTGTGGACTTGATTAATATTTTCAAAACTTTATAATCTTTACAAAAATACAAATCAACCCAACCCACACCCCCCCTTCAATCCAAATCAATCGTCTTTGTCCTCTCTCTCGACAACTTCTCATAACTCTTTCCCAACCAACAGTTCAGCAAAATTCTCCCTTCAATTCCTGGTGACTTCAACCTTCGAAATTCTCTTTTGACTTTTAACCGTCAATCGACGTGAAGACTTCTCCGGCAATAACAGCTTCAAGTTCTTCGTCGTCCCATTTCCTTTTTCACAGGTAAAAAATTATGAAGAAATAGAGGAACTTGAGTCAACTACTCTTCTAGTATTGATTAATAATTTCAATATTTCTAGCTTAAATTTGAAATGTAGACTGAATAAACGCCTAATTTTTGGAATTTCTTCTTCTTGTTGTCGAACTGTTGATTCGGATTTGTTGGTGATTTTTGGTCACAGTTGATGTTCTTAGTGTGTGTGTGTGATGTGTTGGTGTTGCTAGGTTGATTTTTTATTTGTCTTGGTAAAAATGGTATTGCAATAGATGAAAATATTTGATGCAACAGATAAAAATCTGATACAACTATGAAAAAATTATGCAACAGATGAACAATCTAACAGATCATTCATCTGTTGTGACAAACAACTCTTCTGTTTGGAAGAAATCTAAACAATATTGATCCAACAAATAACTCATTTTGCAATAGATGGATGATATATTTCAACAGATAACCTTTCTAGTTATATGTTGCAATAGATAACCTTTCTAGTACAATAGATTTGTGATCTGTTTTATGGTTTCCAATGGATTACTCATTCATTGCAATGGGTTGGTTATACGTTACAATAGATAAACTACCTAGTTCAATAGATTAGTGATCTATTTTTACTGTTTCCAATGAATTGCTCATCCTTGCAATAAGTTGGTTATATGTTATAATAGATAACCTTTCTGGTGCAACAGATGAGTGATTTGTTTTTACTGTATCCAATGGATTACCCATCCATTGCAAAAGGTTAGTTATATGTTACAATAGATAAACTACCTGGTGCAACAGATTAGTAATCTATTTTTACTGTTTCCAATGAATTACTCATCCTTACAACAGGTTAGTTATATGTTGTAACAGATAACTTTTCTAGTACAACAGATGAGTGATCTATTTTTACTGTTTCCAATAGATTACTCATCCATTACAATAGGTTGGTTATATATTGCAACAGATAAACTACCTGGTGCAACAGATTTATGATCTATTTTATGGTTTCCAACGGATTACTCATCCATTGCAACAGGTTGGTTATATGTTGCAACAGATAAACTACCAGGTGTAACAAATTAGTGATTTTTTTTACTATTTCCAATGGATTACTTATCCTTGCAATAGGTTAGTGATATGTTGCAATAGATAACCTTCTTGGTGCAACAGATAAGTGATCTATTTTTACTATTTCCAATAGATTACTCATTTGTTGCAACAGGTTGGTTATATATTACAAGAGATAAAATACCTGGTGCAACAGATTAGTGATCTGTTTTTATGGTTTCCAATGGTTTACTCATCCATTGCAACTATTGGTTATATATTGCATCAGATAAAATACCTGGTGCAATAGATTAGCGATCTATTTTTATTGTTTCCAATGGTTTACTCATCTGTTGCAACAGGTCGATTATATGTTACAACAGATAACATACCTGGTGTAACAGATATATGGTCTATTGGAACTGTTATTTTACTATTGTGCATGTTAGATTTATTATTATCCTTTTTTAACAATGCATTAATCAATTATAATCTCTATTTTATGTTCCTGTTAATTTAAGATAATATTGCCCCTAAAAGAAAAGAAACTGAATCAAGTTCAAGTAAAGGAATAAGTGCAGCAGCTCAGCTATATCCACCACTCTATGAGCTTGCTTTACAAGCATTATCTTAATCAGGAGCAAAAGATAATGAACACGGGAAGGAGGAATATTTCAAAAGAGATGATCCAAATGCTAATAGCCCTTCCATCGAAGAGTTGGTCAAAACCTTTAGCAATGATCGTTATTCTTTGAGAATGCAGTGCGATGGTGCCAAAGATTTAACGGGTGATTTCGTGGTTAAGTCAGCTATGGGAAAATCTTTCAGCGCCTTCAGAAAAATACTTCAGGAATAAAAATTGGATGCTTATTTAAAGGAAAGATGCTTTGGGCAATATCTTGATTTTCCAAATAACAACAATGCTCATTTTCATATGAAAATGGTATACGATCTTCTCAAGTGTAGGTTTATGTATGAAAACAAAGATAAGATGGATGAGGTATGGATAAATTATTGTGGCATGCCTGTTTGTTTTGGTTGGAAGGAGTTTTTCATAGTTACTGGACTAAAATTTTATCCTCCTTCTCCTTCTCAAGTTATACCTACTCTGTCCCAAAAAAAGCACCACGCACACCCAAAAAAGGCAAAGGCAAGTCGAGTGATCGTGATGACCTGGTGTCCATTATTGGTCCAAGATTCAAAAACAAAATTTGATAGAAGCGTTGAAAGGTAAAGGACTCTCAAAGAAGCACAAGCAATCATTGTGCTTGGTTTGGTTTGTACATATTATTCTTTGGGCGAGAGACGTTAACAACAACATAAGCCCTGGTTTAATAAATCTCTCTGAGGATCTTGAGGCGTTTAACAGCTATCCTTGGGGTTATGAAAGCTTTAAAATGGCTGTCAAATATTTGTTGACTCTGTTAACGCCAAAGACAATCAACTTATATGGCTTTCCATGAGCCTTTATGGTAAATATTTCTTTTATCATGATATGATTTATTTTTTCAAATTTAATAATGCTTTTGATTTATTGATGTTATGTTATAGGCTTGGGCATTTGAAGCCATTCCTTATTTGAGACAACAAGTGAACTACAAGGAAGAAGTTTTTTGTCCAAGAATCCTGAGGTTGTTGTCGGCCAAAACTGATAAAAATACAAAATTTATTAATCTTTTCAATCCCCCGAATGAAGCAGTAAGTCCAATTCTAATCAAGTTTTTATTTTAATTAATGATTATTTTAAATGATTTCATCATCATTCTAATATATGTACTGATTTATTTTAGATTGTCCATCCGTGTCTTGTTCTGACCAACCGAAAGTTGAAGATGCTATTTTTTCTTACTTTACGGTCTGTACAAACTTTATCGGACCCTAAGGCCGTTGATAGAATAAAATTGGAATTGTTTAGAGTAACAACCATCACAAGAAAAATAATTTTAGAGGGTGGGATTATTGTTGTTGATGATGGTAGTGGTAGTGGTAGTGGTGCTGTTGTTGGGGATAATGAGCTCATCTTACAGTTTTTGAAACAATAATCCATTAAGATTATGATCATACTGGTTGTACAGATTTTTCTTCAGATTTTGCCACATCTAGTGAATTTTCTGCATGCAAATATCAAGACTGCAAGGCGAAACATGATGGAGTGATTAATGCTATTAATGCACTAACTGCTTCTGTAAAGGAAATGACATCTAAGAGGGGTATCATTCCATCAAAGAGGATTTCATATCCAAACACTCCACTAGAGATTAAGGTGGCTAAGAGGAGAAGGAAAGATATTTCTAAGGCATCATCGAGCATCAAAAAAAGCAAAATTGCAATGGCTCTATCTTTGTTTTGCACTGTTGTTCAATGTGCAAGGGCCACAGGAGTGCTAAAGAAGGTGAATGTACATCATCTGTTCCAAAAAACAAACAGGTATATATTTATTTCAACAGAAGATACATCTGCTGAAAATTATCAAACAGATATATATATCTGTGCAACTATTATCTAACCTATTACATCAGATGTATTATCTGTTACAACAGATGATTCTTATGTTGCAATAGATGGGTCATTTATTCAAAATTATCATACTACTCTGATTTACCTATTTGAATCTGTCTCAATAGATGATCCATCTGTTGCAACATAAGACTCCTTTGTTGCAATAAATGGACAATCTATTGTATATCTGTAATTAGCATTGACAATCCTGGCTTTCTAGGTGGATGTCACAGTAGAAGCTACTGCTAAAGAGCATAATATCACAAATGATAATCCATCAACTGCTTCTAAAGAAGAAGAAAAAGTGGAGCCTGTCAGTTCGGGAGAATAGAAGAATTGCCCAGTTGAAGGGTTCAACATCTCGGACGAGGCTCCACAAAAACTAACACAGTTGATCAACGACTATTTAGAATGGATTGCTGATGGGTTGTTAAAGAATCATGTCGGCAGGTACATAAATCAATTTTAAAGATATTAGTTTATACAATTCTTGCTGTAAGAACATGACATTAACACATATAAATCATCATGTTGAAATCAAAATGACGAATACTACAAAGTGAACGAATCGAGTCTTAGTTTTTATATGTTCGAATTTATTTTTGCACATCCCGAAATGAAGAATTGGTTCTATTTGATGTCACAGCCCCAAACTTGTTGGAATGATGAGGTTTAAATACTATACATATTACTATTAATTAATACTTTATTGAATTGCATCTGCGTATTAATTTTTTGTCACGTAATCCAAAATATTTGATAATATGGCCAGCACATTGATGTCATTTTTTACTACCACCGAAAGAAGGCCAAGTTGCAAACACAAGAACAATACAAATACACAATAGGCAATTGTTTGTACAAATTTTACATCAATAATGCCTACGATAGGTATTGTCAACAGCAGCCGAAAGTTTCTCGAAATGAGGAATGCTTAATCAACTTCATCACAGGTTTTAGTATTCCAGCTGGCTTACCTTAGCATTTGGTCGATGAAGTGTACATCCCAATCAATTGTGGAGATGAATTCCATTGGGTTTTAGTTGTCGTCATTCTAAAAGAGAGGCTCATCCGAGTTTATGACTCGATTTCGCAAAGAAGATATTTCGGTCCGTCGTCTGAGATACAAAAGCTGGCCAAAATATTGCCTACTTACCTTGATATGAGTGGATTTTTGGACCAAAAGGTTCATACTGATTGGTCGACGATTAAAGCATACCGGGATAAAATAGGTAATCCATTTAATGTAAAATATGTTTAAGGAATTGCTCAACAAACCATTGGTAGCCTGTAAGTTTAAGTGTCATGATTTAGTTTCATTTCACAAATTTCACAACGTTTGCATGAACTACAAGATATGGATTATCTATTTTTTGAAAAAGCAGGGATTGTGGTCTTTTTGTTACAGCGTATGCCGAGTATTTGAGTGATGGATTACAAGTACCAAATGATAGACTTGATGTCGGATTACTCTACAAAAGATATGCTGCTCTTTTATGAAATACAAAGAAGCAAAAGCTCAGAAGCCATACACAAGCGACATTATAGATCCATGATGACCAAAGCCGAATTCCGTAGCACCGAATGAAGAACAACTTGTCCATATTGAGTAGATCTTTATAGCTTAGATCCGTCAATGTAATAACCTATCCTCCTTAATTTAACTTGTTGATTTATTTGTAGAGTAGATCATTTGTACCCATAATAATTTTTTTACATTTCATTTATTTGTTGAGTTATTTCATGTAATTTCCGAAGGCTTCAATTTATTTTATGCTCTCTATGAATATAATTTAATCCTTAGTTTTGAACATGTTAATTGAAATGGAATACTAGATTCAAATATCGCAACAGAGAATACATCTGCTGCAACAGACGACATATCTTATTAAATAGATTTAGACATATTGCAACATGTGATACAACACATAGGTTATCTGCTGGAAATTATATAACAGGTCTTCCTACTTTCTTGATTTGTTCCAACAGATTACCTATCAGTTGCAATAGATAGATTATATGTTGCAACAGATTGGATATCTGTTGCGACAGGCATACTGGGAAACATCTGCATAATGCAACAGATGACAACCTATTCCAACAGATAATTAATTTGTCACAATAGGTATTATATTTTTTACAATAGATATAAAATCTGTTGTATTATAAAAATTTAACTTGGCCAGACATAAAAATTATTGCCACTACATGAAAAGTGAAGTGGCTTAAAATGAAAAATTATTATCGTGTTAGTTTCTGTCTTTGTACATATTCTTCTTTATATACAGTCTCCAACCATTTAGTTAGTACCCCATAATCCCAGACTCATTGCATTTTTCCTACAACGGTGTCACACATACCGGTCATTTCTATGTCGGTCAGCAAATAGTCGATGTATGCAAGCGAGTACGGCCTGCACGCTGCACCGATTCTATTTCTTTGAAGTTGGATGTTATTATTTTGATATTTAAAAACCCATGATTCCTTTCTCAAGACTTTCGTCGGGAAATGATCCATCAGCTTACTTTGCGTCAACAGCTTGGGCAACCACTTCAAGAGTGGTTGCATATGGGTTAAAAATATGTCCTCGCTGAAGACAAGTAAGTTGTAGTCATGAACCTTAATCTTTCCCTCGTAGAGTAGTATCTCAATAGTGAGAAAATGTTTGACTTCCACGTTCATGACTGCAAGGATTCTCATTGCCTTGGTCCAGCTCTTGCCTTATGGATATGGCCTCTTCCCTCTAACATATTTATTCACATCTGCATCCCATTGAAACGTAGAAACTAACTTATCAAATCCCCAACCACCGAAATCAGCTAGATTATGGAGATCATCGTACCTATCCTTGAAATTGTTGTAGAAGTTAAGGTCCATTATCCTATCGGCAGCATCATAAGCATCCGGGTACACTAATTTCCTGCCCCTCATGAGGCAGAGAATTTCATCAACATACTGTGGTATAAGAAGACAATTTTTAAATAGGTTAGTAATTATAAAGAATAAAAAGACAGTGAAAAGAATCTGTTGTAGAGGGTTCTCTAAATCAGTTCACAGATTACCCAGCTAACATAACTTATGCAACAGATGTGTATTATATTTCAACAGAATACCAAGTTGTTGCAACAGATTACACATCTGTTGCATAGATTCTTATTCATGGAGTAGATTGGAAGGCTAGGTTAGCAAAAGTAAACTTACATTATCCTTATACCACTCACACATATTTGTCATATTCGTGAAGTCTTTGGTGACAAATGAATGTATGGTGTATTCTTTTTGAACCTTCTTCTTGTCATACATGATTTCTTCCAGTTCCTTCTTTTTCTCCTTGAAAAGTGCCGCAAATATGTCCACCTTTTTCAGCGGCCCCTAAACTTCAACAACTCTTAGAGCGGGAGGAGTTGTAATTTTTGCTGTTTTCAGAATAGAGAGAATTTGTCTAATATTTCTTCTCTTCCTCATAATATCCACTGTAGGATTGTATGGCTCCCTCACTTTGTTGGATGGTATGACACCCCTCCTGGATTTAAACTTCTCGGCTGCTTCAACAATAGCCTCTAGCTTTTCAAGGAGTTTATCATCTCTGTCCTTGCACACTTTGCATTTGCAATAAGAACATGAGGGTGAAAAAGGGTGAGAGGGACCACTGTAAGGGTGGGAGGGACCGGTGTAGGGGTGAGAGGGACCTATGCAAGGGGTGTTTTCAAACGTATTTATTTTTTTCTGAGAACCAACATGCTCATAATCATGACTGGCAACAAAAGCAGCATCAGGATGGCTTCCACCATCATCAACAACTCCACTAACAACACCCCCAAAAGAAGCACCCGTATCTGTTGCAGTTTGAGGTTGGTCGTGAAGAGCTTCAACATTAGGCTGACCTTGCCTAACTACTCTTTTTATGGATGTTGCTTCAGCAAATTCCTTCTTTATTAACTCCACCGCTGGGTATTTTTTTGTATCAACAAGACTTAGAGTAAGAAAAAAAGTCATCCCCAACTCATCAACAGTAGGCACAATCCAAGGATACACAACCTATAAAAAAATATGAGGCATTTAAATCATATAATAATAATTTATAGTCAGTTGGGTTACATGTTAACACAGCCAACTTATGCAACAGATGATCTAGCTGCCACAACAGTTGATCTGTATGTCACAACAGATTTACAATATATTGCATCATATTACCGATCTATTGCATAATTTGCAGTAGATGGGTAATCTGTTGAGTCGGATTCAGAGAACCAAAGCAATAGATAGTTAATCTATTGCGAAATATGGATCATCTGTCATAACAGATTACCCATCTGTTGCACCAGTTGTAGTTGATGGGTAATTTGTTGCAACAGATGACCCATCTGTCGCAACAAATGGAACATCTATTTTAATATCTTTCTTTGAGGAAAATTATTTTAGTTGAAAGAAGATGTACTGCATCATCTGGAGGGTTAAATAAATCAGCCTCCTTCTCCTTAATATTTTTTTACTGCCCTTTACAGCCGCCAACCACCTAAGGATCCTTGGATGAGAAACCTTATCCAAGTAATCCTTGAACTGCTTTCAGGGGGAGGAATGGCTTCACATGCCCAAGCCTAAAAAATGTAAACAGAAAGCAAGCAAAAAAATTCATAATAACTACAACTATATTCAATATAAATTAATGGATGAGTAAAAATATGATCAATTTTACCATGAAAGCCCAAGGAAAGCCGTATAATGTGATCGTCCTTATGGATAGCTTTGTCAGTAAATATTCGACAGTTAAGTAGTAGCTGTCATATCCCTAGGGATAATCGTTAAATTTGTCAAAATCATCAGCATGCGCCAACAAATCATCTTCTATGACTTTTCCGACATCTCTTGCCAATAAAAACTGGACAAACCAAACTAAGCACAATTTCTCCCTGTAGTGCTTTGGTATGTCTTTATCCTCGAGATTTGCCATCAAATCCTCAGCTTTGTAGCTACTACATCCAACAATGCCCAACAACCCATCTTTTTCCCCTGTATTTTTTGAACCCTTTGTGGGGTGTTTCCTTGATGAGAGGTTCTTCTGGATGATCGCATCTCAAGCCCTTCACTATGGCAAACTCTTTCAACCCAAAATAAACCGGCATGCCACAATAGTTGATCCAGATTTCATCCATCTTTTTTTCTCCCTCCTTCGGATCTTTTTCATCCCCCGCATAGTTTATCCTACACTTAAGAAGACCATATACCATGCTCATTGGGAAATGGAGAGTGTAGTCCTCGGGAAGATCAAGAAAGTATGCAAAGCATCTCTTGTTAAAAAGTCTTTCTATGTTTTCATTCTTCATAATTCTCCTTAATTGATCAAAATGTTTACCCAATTGACATTTAAGTACAAGATCACCAGTTACTTTGCCAGGGTTATCCATCGGCATCGCAACTCGAAACCTGTTGATACTAATGGTTTTGACAGGATATTGCTGTAATTTTGATATTAATTTATGCCCTATTGGTGAGAAGGAGTTATCACTTTCCTCAGCTTTATTTTGCCCCGACTGAGATTATTCAGGAAGTTCCTCTGAATCTATCTGTACTCTAGCCATTTTTGTTGGGTGGTCAGAAATTGATCCACTTTCAGTTTCTTTTCTTTTGGGAGACATCTTTTAACTATAAATAATAGAAAAATAAAAAATACATTACATTTGATGTCTGCATAATTTTTTAAAAAAAGGTAAGAAAATTACAATAAATTATTCTATGCCACATTACAAAAAAATTATTCAACGGATAACCCATCAATTGGAACAGATGGGAAATCTGTTTGAAGACCTATTTAATATCTTTCAATAGATCATTCACCTATTGCAATAGATGGACCACTAACACCACAACCAATGTAACCACCAATGCCACCAATACCACCACCAATGCCACCAATACCAACGTCAAGACCACCGACACTACAACAAAAAACAAAAATACTGACACCAGTAATAACATTCACCAACAACACCACAAACACCATCCAACAATACCACAACAGTTAACAAAACACTGAGATAAAAACTAGGGTTTTCTCGGGTGCATCAAAAGACAAAATTGTTAACCCATTCTTGAAGATAATACAACTAAAAGTCTTCTTTTTTATTATTAACTAAAAAGCCCTAATTTTAGAATAAAGAACAAATGTAGAACACTTCTCTAACTTTGTTACCTGTGAATACAGAGAAAACGACGGAAACAAGCAAGAATGAAGTCGAAAATAACAACTATATGGTCAGAAATGGGAAGAAAATATATCTGTTTTGAAGGGTTGAGAAATATGTTGAGTAGTTGTAGTCCGTATTATTGAGAAAGAAATAAATAGAGGGATAGAGAGAGGATGAGAACTTGAGATTTTAAATGATGAAAAAAATTTCCCGCAAATGGATGATTTGTATGGGTTGATTTGTAATTTTGGAAAAGAACGACAAGTTTTGAAATTATTAATTTGGTCCGAATTGATCTTAATTAATTTTTAAAATTTCAAAAGATAAAGTTTTTAAAATATTAAGTTAATGAGAACTCATTTCAACTCAGAGTGATCGATCGATGACTCGGGTCGGGATGAACGCAATACCAACACCATGCAATTGCAATGACTCAATTGAAGTTGTTGCTGACCCTATGAGCTCATTCATTCATCCCTAGTTCCACCTAAATCAATTTAGGTACTATTAATCTTAACATTAAGTTAATGAGAGCTTATTTTAACTCAGAGTGATCGATAGATGACTCGGGTCGCGATGAACGCAATACCAACACCATGCAATTGCAACGACTTAATTAAAGTTGTTGTTGACCCCATGAACTCATTCATTCCTAGTTCCACCTAAATCAATTTAGGTACTATTAATCTTAATATTAAGTTAATGATAACTCATTTCAACTCAGAGTGATCTATTGACGACTCAGATCGGGATGAACGCAATACCAATACCATGCAATTGCAATGACTCAATTGAAGTTGTTGTTAAACCTATGAGCTCATTCATCTCTAGTTCAACCTAAATAAATTTAGGTACTATTAATCTTAACATTAAGTTAATGAGAGCTCATTTCAAATTAGAGTGATCGATCGATGACTTGGGTCGGTTAAACGCAATACCAACACCAATTGCAAAGACGGGTCGGTTAAACGCAATACCAATACCAATTGCAAAGACTCAATTGAAGTTGTAGTTGACCCTATAAGCTCATTCATCCCTATTTCCACCTAAATTAATTTAGGTACTATTAATCTTAACACTAAGTTAATGAGAACTCATTTCAACTCAAAGTGATCGATCGACGACTCGGGTCGGGATGAACGCAATACCAACACCATGCAATTGCAACAACTCAATTGAAGTTGTTGTTGACCTTATGAGCTCATTCATCCCTAGTTCCACCTAAATCAATTTAGGTACTCTTAGTCTTAACATTAAGTTAATGAGAGCTTATTTCAACTCAGAGTAATTGATCGATGACTCGAGTCAGGATGAACGCAGTACCAACACTATGCAATTGCAAAGACTCGATTGAAGTTGTTGTTGAGCCTATGAGCTCATTCATCCCTAGTTCCACCTAAATCAATTTAGGTACTATTAATCTTAACATTAAGTTAATGAGAGCTCATTTCAACTCAGAGTGATCGATCGACGACTCGGGTCTAGATGAACGCAATACCAACACCAATTACAAAGACATAATTGAAGTTGTAGTTGACCCTATAAACTCATTCATTCATCCCTAGTTTCACCTAAATCAATTGTAATGAAATTTGTTGGAACAAACAACTGAGCTGTTGGAAATTTCTAACAGATATTCATATCTGTTGCAACAGATGACATATTTAATTTTATTATCAAATAGACATTTGCATCTATTGTGACAGATGACTTAGCTGTTGGAAATTTTAAACAGATATTGATATCTATTGTAACAGATGATAGATCTAATTTAATTATCAAATGGATATTTGCATCTGTCGTCACAAATGACTGAGCTATTGGGATAGTTAAATAGATATTGATATTTGTTATAACAGATGACATATTTAATTTAATTATCAAATAGAAATTTGCATCTGTGAGTTGTTGGAATTTTTAAACAGATATTTGTATCTGTTGTAACAGATGATTGTGCTATTGAGATTTTCAAATAGATATTTCTATATTTTACAACAGATGACATATCCATTTGAAAATCTTTTTTTTCTTTCAATTTTAAATATTTCGGTCCGAGTAGATAAAGTAGTAAGTACTACAAAATACGGTAAAAAATAAAGAGTTTCTTTTTCTTGGATAACTCAAAAATGAGTTCATTGAGTAGACTTATCTTGTCTTTTCAATGTCACTAGTCTTCCTCATGCCCCTCAAATTATTAATGAATATTAGTTATATTAATTAATGAATATTAAAAAACCCACATCTACGTACACAATACATCTAGAATTATCTCATCTCTCCTTCAATTTCAGCCCTAAATTTATTTTATTCATCTCTCATCTTTTTCTTTCTCTCCTCTTTGGGTTAGGATTATCACATCCTTTTTTCTCTCTTTTCTCTTATCTTTCTCATAAAGATCCTTTCGAATCTAAATCGATCCATTTCTTTCCTCGACTGAAATTATTATTTTGATCCCCTTTTGACATTAAGGTATGGTTCACTATTGCTCTTTCATTCTCGTCTTCTTCTTTGCAAGTTATTTACATCTATTTTTTTATTTAATTACCATTTACCCATATCATATTTATTTAAAAAAAAATTAAGAAACTTGTAAGTGTTGAATAAACGAACCGAGAATTTTTATTACAATAGGCAAAAAAAATATTCTGTTGGGAGAAGTTTAAAAGCCTTGTTGGCAGTATCATTTTTTTGTATGTATTTTATTTATTTCTTTGTTATTTATGTTGTTATTGATATTGTTGGTGGGGTTGGCATTGTTAGAACTTGTGGTGTGGTGTTGTTGATGGTGTTGGAACAAAGGATGTTGTTTCTTTATTGTTGATGATGTTGTTGATGGTGTTGGAACAAATGTTGTTTCTTTGTTGTTGATGTTTTTTATTTGTTGTTTCTTTGTAGTTTATGTTGTTGTTGATATTGCAATAGACGAAGCAACTATTGGAACAAATTAAACCACTAGCAAGGTTGGTTTGATATATTCCAATAGACTCCACATCTGTTTCATCAGACTTCACATCTGTTGCAACAGACTCCATACTTAATGCAACAGACTCCACATCTGATACAACAGACTCTACATCTGTTCCAATAGATGGATAATATTCTTTTTGTGACATCAATTTTTTCCTCTTCTTTGTAGATATAAGGAACTGAAAGTTGATCAATTTTTGCCCGATCATCACAAGAAGCTGCAGTAAAGATGGATTTGGAGGAATAAACTGCATACAGATGAAATCACTTCATATGTGGGAGGTATGTATTACTGATAATGTTTTAGTAGAAACACATATAGAGTACAGTGATTTTGTGAATGTTGTTTTTATCGATTAGTCATAGATCATTCAAACAAGATATCTGCAATTTTACAGTTAAGTTTGGTAGGTCCGAACTGATAAGCATGAGGGATCATTAATATGGTTCTGATACCCTATTAAGATTCAATGTCGGTTGTTGCTCATGATTATTTGTCAAGCATTGTGAAGGGATCTAGTTTTGGTGTCATTATAAAGAGATTCAATAACGATTGGACTAACTTTTAGGGTGCATTGGACTCTGAGAAGGCCTTCAAATCCTAGAACTGCATCTAACAAGAACGGAAAACCAATATAGTTATTGCCTGATGATAGGCGAATTTACGCGCCTATATCAATAAATTTTGCCCATATTTTAGCCTAGTTTTGAGAACAAATTATATATTTCATGCACTTTTAGTCCTTTTTCCTGTAAGTGAGCTAACGAACATGATTAGTAAAGTTTCAGGTATAAATGATGCATAATTCAGCATTTTATGGCTTACTTGACGCTAAAGAAAGCTCACGAAGGAAGGAAAAGGAGTTTGGACGCCTAAAGGACCAAAACTGCTGCATGGAAAATCTGTCCCGGGCTAAAACAACAATTCTGAAGACTTTGGAGACTTACAGACACAAAGATGGATTTTGACAATGATACATTAACCTAGTACAATTAGGTTATGTATTTCATTATTTTATATGGACTATGATAATGTTACCTTAACCTAGTACATTTGGGTTAAGGATTTCATTAGTCTAGTAGGATTTGGTTATTTATTTCATTAGCTTAGTAGGAGTAGGATATGGGTATTATAAATACCCTATCATGCTAGAGATTTTAGAACATCTTCTAAACTTCTCGTCTTACAATTCAATTCTATTACTCTACAATTCTTCTAATCTTTCCATTAATTCTATTTTTCTTCTTCTACTCTTCTATTCTTAAATTCCACAACAAGAGAATCGTTACTTGCTAAGTAATCACGCCTCACGCCTATCACTTGATCTACACGCCATTACTCAATATCGTGATATAATAACAATGTCAATCGTGATTTCCTTCGCATTCATGGGTAACTAAACTTCTCTGTTGGGGTTATGGAAGCCGTATGAGATACTATCTATTGTTGTGAGTTTGTGAGTTCGAGGCACGTATATTGCTTATATCATTATTCTCTTCATCTTAATCTACATTCTTTGCGGTTGCAAATGCAAGAATACGCCAGTCTAACATTTAACTTGTTCGAGAGAAAAGTTATTTGTCTGGAAAAGAGATAATGTCAAGGTAGTAGGAAACCCTTTCCTATTAAAAAGCTAGTGCCGTAACTGGACTAACCTCTTGGAGAATTCGTACCGTTAGATACGCTTTAAGCTCGAGAGAGTTAAAGTGAAATAGTCCTTGTTTAGGTCGAGAGACGCTTGGATTTACCATCGACTACAATTCTCTATAAGCAATTGCATGACAGAATTCTACACACTCATAGCCAATAGAGACGTATACCTCAGAAGGTGGACATAACCCCAACGCTTCAATTCTCATTGTTTACAACCAACGTAACAATCTCTCTCTTTTTACTTTATTATTTTCAGCTTTTGTTTACATTACTTGCAAGACAAGAATCCCCCCTTCTTACGAGACTTGCACCAAAAGTTTAGTAATTTTACTTACTTGTTGGCCAAGCTATTCCCTGTGGGATCGACACCCAACCCAGGTTGGGTTCTATATTTGCTAACGACCGCTTTACACTCAAACGAGAGCTGTAGATTGAGCGTTATCAAAAATTGGCGCCGTTGCCGGGGAATACAAGTGTCAATTAAGTTCGTGAAAATTACTAGACCCTTTGGTCAAAGATTCTCGTACTTTTACTTTTAGTTTTTGTTTTTGTCTACTGCAGGTTTTTATTTTAGTGCATGCCCCATACTCGAAGTTCTGGTCAACCGTTATTACCAATCAATCCTGAACCACAACGCATTGGTAGAATGGAAGCACAAGCTGAAATCGCAAGGATGGCTGCTCAACAGGAACAAGCAAGATTGGCTGCCCTTGCCGCAGCCCAGGTTCAACAGCAGAACATTGATAACCCTGCACGAGCAAAAAATCCTGACGATGAGGATTTAGGTGATGACGAGTTACTAAACCCAAGGCATGATGCTGAAATCACAACACCTGCCAACAGAAGAGGTCGACAAGCTCGGTATAGACATGATCGCCAACCTATGCAGCCAGCTTTCGACGATGATGATGATGATCTTGATGGTGTCGGAGCCACTGGAGCTATAATTCCACCACCATTAGCGCCCGGAGCCAAGTTCAACATCACAAGCACCATGATTCAGTTATTGCAACTCAAGGGATTATTTGGTGGACTAGCAGGCGATGATCCGAATATGCATCTCATCAACTTTATTTCTACATGCAAGTCTTTTGACAATCCTGGTGTTGGTCAGAATGCAATTCGATTACATCTATTCCCATTGTCTCTGTCTGGGGAGGCAACACTATGGTTGAATGGGCTGACTCCTGATTCAATTATAAATTGGAGGTAATTGAGAGACGCTTTCCTAGAAAGATTCTTTCCGCCTTCCAAAAGGGCACAATTGAGAGATGAAATCAGCAACTTTCGTCAGCTTCCCACTGAAGCTCTTCATGAAACATGGGAGAGGTTCAAGACAAAGCTAGCGAGATGCCCAAACCATCACATGACTAATGTTCACCTCATGGAGATATTGTATAGAGCCTTGAATTCAATAACTAAGCCAGTGGTGGACAACGCAGCTGGAGGATCTTTTATGGACCTCACCTTTGGTCAAGCAAGGAATATGTTAGATCGCATGACGAAACAAAGTAGAGCTTGGCATACCTGGGATTCTGAGGTAGCAAGCCCCACTTTATCTATAGGCATGACTGCAGACCAAAGAAGAAGACAAGAAGAACGTGATCAAGATATGGCGCACATGAAAACACAGATGGATCTTCTTACAAAGCATTTATTATCAGGGAAGACCGAAAAAGTGAAAGCTGTGGGGCTAAAAGGAAGAGATGAATCTGATTCGGAAAAAGAGGCTAACTACTTGAACAATCAGGGGGGTTTCCGAGGGAATACCCAAGGAAACCAAGGTCGGAACTATTATGGTAAATCTAGAAACATGGACCAAGGTAGTTGGAAGAACAAGAATGAAAAGAGTGGTTTGTACGTTCCCCCTAGTAGACGTGATACCACCACATCTAATTCTGGAAGTATGGAAGACATGATGGCTAAATTATTGAAAGGAGTGGAAGCAACAAGCGTGGGAGTTACTGAGGTAATAAATGATTTGTCCTCTATGAAGCAATTAGTTGATTCTCATTCCACTTCAATCAAGCAAATAGAGCAGCAATTGAGCCAACTTTCAGCAGCACTCAATCAAAGGAAGGCTGGCACTTTACCTAGCGATACTGTGCAAAACCCAAGGAACGATGGGTCATGCATGGCCATCACTACCAGAAGTGGTAAGGTGCTGGAAACTTCAGAAAAACGCAAGCAAGTGGCTGACGAAGAGGCGGAAATTGATGATAAGGCGAAAGGGGAAGATGCCGCAGCAACCGATCCTAATATCCTTAACGTCAATCCTCACGACGTACAGCCTGGAAAAGTTGAAAAACGGAAGCAAGAGGAGAAGAAAGCCATGGAGAGAACACTTCCATACCCACCACCACCTTTTCCCCAAAGATTGAAGAAGGTGGCGGATGACACTAAGTTCAGCAAATTTATGACTATGTTGAAGCAGCTGACCATTAATGTTCCATTGGTAGAGGCACTTGAACAAATGCCTGGGTATGCGAAGTTTATGAAAGATCTTTTGACTAAGAAGAGGGCAGCAAGTTATGAGCTGAAGGATGATGTGCATCATTGTAGTGCAATTGCTACCCGATCAATAGTTCAGAAGAAGGCCGACCCCGGAGATTTCACTATTCCTTGCACCGTCGGATCTTTGAACTTTGCCAAAGCATTATGTGACCTAGGAGCCAGTATCAACTTGATGCCATTATCGATCTATAAGAAGTTGGGGTTAGGAGATCCTACACCAACTACTATGAGGCTTGTTATGGCGGATAGGTCGGTAAAACGACCGGTTGGTATTCTATGCGATGTCTTGGTAAAGGTTTCTTCATTTATCTTTCCAGCAGACTTTGTCATCTTGGATTGTGAAGCATATTCAGAGGTTCCCATAATCTTGGGACGCCCCTTCCTCGCAACTGGAAGTGTGCTTATTGACATGAAAGATAATGAGCTTTTGTTTCGAATTAATGACGAAGTGGTCCGCTTTGATATATGCAAAGCCATGAAGCAGCCCAGCGATATGAATGAGTTATCTGTAGCTAATGTTCATCATGAGGATATGAAAGCATTATCTATAGAGAAACAGCCTACTGTTGAGCCATTGTCTGCTGCGCCACTGAAAGTTGAGCATGAGGATAATGAAGATTATGAAGAACTTATGGGTGCTCTAACAGAAATAGAGTATTATACTCCTAAGCAACCGGATTGTGATCTCAAGAATCAACCAACAGCGAAGACTCCCATTGACGAGACACCAACACTAGAATCGCAAGAGCTCCCCGATTATCTAAGGTATGTGTTCTTGGAAAGTATAAATATACTTCCGGTGAGTGCGGATGATTCAAGTAAACAGCACGTAGAGGCTCTCATCTCTGCTCTGAAGAGATACATGAGAGCTATGGGTTGGACTATTGATGATATAATTGGTGACCCTCCGGGGAGACGTATGAGTCTTCTCGAAGAAGATTGCATGCCTACAAGTAAGCCTCATTGTCGTCTAAATCCATTCAGAAAACGACCAACCATCTATCTCGACGAAGTCTAAGTACTCGAGGTAACTATGTCGAGCCACGACAATAAATAAGGCACTAGATGGGAGGCAACCCATCGTTTATCGTTTATCATTTTTCATTTTTCATTTCGTTCTAGTATGTGTTTTGCTTTTGATAATGAAAATCCAAAAATAAGAGTCGTGCCACGACCAAAACTAAGGCGCTTGGTGGGAGGCAACCCATCGTACTAATCGTTTTCATTTGTTTGAGCGAATATAGGTGCAAGAAGTAGTCAACGAGGAGATTGATTTCAATTGACGATTTGGACGCATTGTATGGTAAAGTTGGTATGTTAGGAAGGGTGATGCATAAGGCTATGGATTGAGCCTTTCTCACGCGAAAATAGGCTTCGAGGAAGGCTAGGCCTTGGTAAAACTAGGCCACGAACGATGCACAACCTATCCTATAGCCTAAGGTCTCGGAATCTAGTATGCTATACACTATGTGCCGCCCATTCTTAAGTGTGCTATACACTATGCGCCGCCTATGCTATAGCATTAGGTCTCAGTATCTCAAATGCTATACACTATGCGCTGCATATGTCCCATTATGCTATAGACAATGCGCCGCATAGTGTATGGCATTCTTAAATAAATGCATGGCATATGCTATGGCATTCTGCTCAACTAGGCAAAGCATTAGGCACCACCTATGGTCACTTTTGGTCTCCAAATCCGATTTTAATGGGCCAAAACTCGACCCAACCTTTTCTTATAAATATGAGACTTAGTCTTGAACCAAAAACACATTGGAAACCTAGCTTATGCACCACCTATAGTCTCCAAAACCTATCAAAAAGTTTCCTTTTGCTCTTTTTCATCACAAGAACATCATCCAAAGGCTTCAACCAAGTAAGTACTACTTTGTTCTTCATTTATATTTTGTAAGTACTACTTTACTACACCTATTATGAATTGCTAAATCTTGAAAAAGTATTGGTGATGTGAACGTGTTTGAATTGTTGATACAAAACCAAGTGAGTGAACATGTACGTTAGGATGCTCTTAACTTATGTCTGACTTGAATTTGATTTTGATGCATTGTTATACTACTTGCAGAATTGCTATAGTAATGAACATTTCATAATCTTGTCACTTGAATACTTACATGTTAGAATATCCCGTTCATCGGAATAAGACTTATAACTGCCTACCGACATAGGAGGTTGAGTTTATTGATAGAAACGATACCATGATGTAATCCCTATGTAGTAGTCTTGTTATACCTAACATGAAAGTATTGAAAAGGTTTCAAGAAGTGATATATCTCTGATTTTCTCGTTGGAATATAGCTCCTAAAACTCATGTCGATGAAGTCTAAGTAATCGACCACTTTCACTTAACTAATTTGTAGCAACAAACTAAGTGTGGGGTGGTACCCCTACTGCTTGTGTATAGATTGTATCCATTGGTATTGTGCTACCATTAACACTATTTCAAGTCTCAGGTACAATGGCACCCAAAGCAAGACAAGGCAAAGAAAAGGCTACCACTTCCCAAAAGAGCAAGAAAAGAGGCCGCAAGGAGCAAGGAGAACCCTCCTCGCTGCAAATACCTCAACTCACGCTTGGAATTAAGTGGGATACTTATGAGGAACTTCTAAGGATGATGACTCTGATGATGATTCCAATGCAAGGGGTATGACCCCAGACATAGAGGATGAGTCCGACTAACCAGGTTCTTCTTATTTATTTTCCACTGAGGACAGTGTACCGACTAAGTGTGGGGTGGTGGTATTGCATGCTATACTTCTCTACTCGCATCTATGTTTGTTTGCTTTTGTTTTATTTTTATTTTATAATCTCATAGTTAAGATTTTTTTCAGTAGTTAATATTTTTTTTTAACTTAGCTTTGCATGAGATTATTCTAATAGGCAGCATGAGATTATAACAAGAGTATGTTCTACAATTATGACTATTGAGATGTTTAGGCTCCAGTTGTGACTCGTTATGTGATATTGTGTGCTTCAATTCCTTCACTTGTTGGGTCAAGAGTCTATATTACCTCCAATAAAGTCGACCATGTGTCTTGTGTGTGTGAGATAATAGTATATTCTATGTTTGTGGCTGATGCTAGAACTTGCCTGGTATGTATGCAAAGCGAAAATAAGGAGTGTAAGTTTAGGAGGTGATTTAGGCATTTCTTTGACAACCTATATTTGTTTACCTTCAGTTTTACCTACCCATGGACATCATCCTAGTTAACCCCTTTTGAGCCTTTAGCCTATTTCTTTGACAACCTTGTATGTAAGCCTTGTCCATTTTGTTCAAGACCGTAATTTGATCCAAATTCCTAAGTGCTTTAAAGTGAAAAATTCATGTGACAACATAAGAGGAAAATGGGTAAGTATGATGCTTTAAATTGTAAGGGTGCTTGAATGTGTTATGAAAAAGAAAGTGCTATCATAAGAGGTATGTTATGAAAAGAAAAAGGAAAAGAAAGCTGAAAAGTGAGTCTCCTTAAAAGTGAAAAACAAAAGAGAAGAAAAAGGGTGGTAGAAGAAAAGAAAGAAGAAAGGTTGTGTGAAAGAAAAAGTGTTAATGATACAATGTGATGTATTAAGCGCTTAGGAACATAGTCACTGTTCTGGCCAGAAATAGCTGATCCTACCCGTCCCTTAGCCTACATTACAACCATCAAAAGACCTACTTGATCCTAATCTTAACATTCCGACATTTAGTGGAGTACTACATTAAGGGCAAGCCTATGGTCATCAGTCGCTACATATGAATTCTTTGTGAGAGTAAGAGCAAGGACATTTTGATACCCATGTTTGAAAAATATGTTATATTTGTGAGTGATTATGGGTACTATATGGTGAGACACACATGGTTGATGAGTTTTGGATAGTTGTATATGATTCTATGCACTTTAACGTTTGCATGCGAGTTGATCACCATCACGAGTCTATACTTGAGGTTAAATTGTTTCTACTTATAATCGGAAAGCTACTCTTGGTTGATAATTGTTGTGCTTGTCTTGATGAATATTTTGTGTTGTTGCTGTAAAACCCTAAGTTGATGTTTAGAAGGACATGATAGTTTGTTCGAGGACGAACAAAGCTCTAAGTGTGGGGTGTTGATGATAGGCGAATTTACGCGCCTATATCAATAAATTTTGCCCATATTTTAGACTAGTTTTGAGAACAAATTATATATTCCATGCACTTTTAGTCCTTTTTCCTGTAAGTGAGCTAACGAACATGATTAGTAAAGTTTCAGGTATAAATGATGCATAATTCAGCATTTTATGGCTTACTTGACGCTAAAGAAAGCTCACGAAGGAAGGAAAGGGAGTTTGGACGCCTAAAGGACCAAAACTGCTGCATGGAAAATCTGTCCCGGGCTAAAACAGCAATTCTGAAGACTTTGGAGACTTACAGACACAAAGATGGATTTTGACAATGATACATTAACCTAGTACAATTAGGTTATGTATTTCATTATTTTATGTGGATTATGATAATGTTACCTTAACCTAGTACATTTGGGTTAAGGATTTCATTAGTCTAGTAGGATTTGGTTATTTATTTCATTAGCTTAGTAGGAGTAGGATATGGGTATTATAAATACCCTATCATGCTAGAGATTTTAGAACATCTTCTAAACTTTTCGTCTTACAATTCAATTATATTACTCTACAATTCTTCTAATCTTTCCATTAATTCTATTTTTCTTCTTCTACTCTTCTATTCTTAAATTCCACAACAAGAGAATCGTTACTTGCTAAGTAATCACGCCTCACGCCTATCACTTGATCTACACGCCATTACTCAATATCGTGATATAATAACAATGTCAATCGTGATTTCCTTCGTATTCATGGGTAACTAAACTTCTCTGTTGGGGTTATGGAAGCCGTATGAGATACTATCTATTGCTGTGAGTTTGTGAGTTCGAGGCACGTATATTGCTTATATCATTATTCTCTTCATCTTAATCTACATTCTTTGCGGTTGCAAACGCAAGAATACGCCAGTCTAACATTTAACTTGTTCGAGAGAAAAGTTATTTGTCTGGAAAAGAGATAATGTCAAGGTAGTAGGACACCCTTTCCTATTAAAAAGCTAGTGTCGTAACTGGACTAACCTCTTGGAGAATTCGTACCGTTAGATACGCTTTAAGCTCGAGAGAGTTAAAGTGAAATAGTCCTTGTTTAGGTCGAGAGACGCTTGGATTTACCATCGACTACAATTCTCTATAAGCAATTGCATGACAGAATTCTACACACTCATAGCCAATAGAGACGTATACCTCAGAAGGTGGACATAACCCCAACGCTTCAATTCTCATTGTTTACAACCAACGTAACAATCTCTCTCTTTTTACTTTATTATTTTCATCTTTTGTTTACATTACTTGCAAGAAAAGAATCCCCCCTTCTTACGAGACTTGCACCAAAAGTTTAGTAATTTTACTTACTTGTTGGCCAAGCTATTCCCTGTGGGATCGACACCCAACCCAGGTTGGGTTCTATATTTGCTAACGACTGCTTTACACTCAAACGAGAGTTGTAGATTGAGCGTTATCATTGCCCTAGCCCAAATTTATATGGTTGGGTTGCTCGGGGTGATCTTTATACTCCAGAAGGTATGGTAGGAGAATGCCTTTGAGGAAAAATAAGTGGTTGATGAAAGACTATATCATCTGAGAGCTAATTGAAGAGGATACATATGGTAGAAAGTAACTTCTAGAGAATCTGGCCGATGAAATTATCTTAAAACATGAGAAATTTGTATCAAGTGCAAATATAAAAGTGTATTCAATAATGAAAAATTTATTTGTTGTTTTTCTAAGAGAAAAATAGTGTATATGGTCACTTTACTAGGGAGTTGTGACTAGGTAGCGTGGTCGAGATTATCACCTAGATAGAAAATAGCAGAAGACAAAGAAAGCGACCTTTAGGGAATCGAGGGTTGAAATGTTGTACAGTAAGTCTAAAAAACTTACGCCAACAACAACTGCAGTTAAAGTAAGGAATCTAAGCAAAGGCGGCAATTTCTGAATTTTAAATTGCATTCCATGCCTTCTTGTTTGTGGTTCCGATTAGGTCCACTACTGTTGACCTGATCGAAACCACAAATGAGCTACAAAGGCAAATTGAGTATCTTTACTTCCTTAGCAATATGGTTATAATTGATTGTGTTTTATAAACTTAGCATGCTTTCAACATATCTTAGAGAAGATCAGAGACTTGGTCTAGTATGTGAATTTTGATAATTTTTAAGTTTGCCTCCAGCTTGCTGATTTTGTATTCAAGCTGGTCGTTTCCATCTTTGAATTGGGTATAGAGTTCTAATATTTTTTGAGCTCGATCAGGAACACCATCTTCGATGTTGTGGCATTCTAGAATCCCTTCAGAATACTTTCTTCAGAAGCCTTAAAGGATACATATAGGGTCGTTGTGTATGTTTTCAGGTCATAATGTATTGATGCACACTCAAGATGTGGTTCCAACCGTTGAGAAGCTCACTTTTATCGAGCATTGCTCAATGCATCTTGCTCAACCAACCTTCAAAGAATTTGATAAATTAATAAGCAAGGAGTTACATAATGTTTGATCTAAACTGACTCTACCAAGCCTATCAAATGTTATGTAACTCCAGGCCCATTACCTATAAAAAATCTTTGCCCAAGTTAGTGCACAAATCAAACGAGCCCAATCTCTCAGTGTTTCTGCCGATCGCTCTTTTCCAATATAGATGACAAGATATCCTTTATGCAAAGTCTACACCATCTCCATAAATGCTTTTCAGGGTGCAAGTCTTCAGAAGGTATCAATAGTAATCTCACAATATCAAGTGATATTAAGAGATTCCTAGTATGTCTTCCCAAGACTTTCTCTACGGCAAGAATTTCTGTTGATGACAAGATATCCACATGCAAAAGTCTATACCGTCAGTAGAAATTCTTGCCAGATCGAAAGTCTTTAGAAGGCATTATTAGTAATCTCTCAATATCAAAGAAGTATTATACGAAAGTCTTCAGAAGATATTCAAAAATAAGAAAATTTTCAGCATTGACTATATATAATTACCATCAACAACCTCACCAGATTCACTCCTAGTTCAAAAGAAAAGGAAGAAATATTTTCATTTGTATTCAAACTAGGAATGCAAATGAAAATATTTCTGCCTTTTCTTTTGAACTAGGGGTGAATCTGGTGAGGTTGTTGATGTCGTAATTATGTGTAGTCATTGCTGAAAACTTTCTTATTTTCGTATGTCTTCTGAAGAATTTCGTACAAGACTTCCTTGATATTGAGAGATTACTAATAATGCCTTCTGAAGACTTTTTCTCTAGTAAGAATTTCTTCTAACGGTGTAGACTTTTGCATGGCAGATATCTTGTCATCAGTAGAAATTCTTGCCTTAGCGAAAGTCTTGAGAAGGCATGACTAGGAATCTCTCAATATCACTTGATATTAAGAGATTACTGTTGATGCCTTTTGAATACTTACACCCTGGAAAGCATTTCTAGTGATGGTGTAGACTTTTACATGGCAGATATCTTGTCATCTATATTGTAGAAGAGCAATCAGCAGAAAGGCTGAGAGATTGAGCTTTTTCGATTTGTGCATTAACTCGTGCAAAGATTTTTGATAGGTAATGAGCCTGGAGTTACGTAATGTTTGATAGGCTTAGTAGAGTCAGTTTAGATCAAACATTACATAACTCGTTTCTTATTAATTTAGCAAATCCTTTAAAGGTTGGTTGAGCAAGCTGCATTGAGCAACGCTCGATAAAAGTGAATTGTTTAATAGTTGGGACCACATCTTGAGTGTGCATCAACATATTTTGACCTAAAACAAACACAGCAACCCTCCATGTATCTTTTAAGGCTTCTGGAGAAAGTGCTCTTAAGGCCTTCTTCAATGTCTCAACTTTGAAGATAGTGTTCCTGATCAAGCTCACAAGTGACCAGGAACTCTATACCAACTTCAAAGACGGCAATGACCAGCTTGAATACAAATCAGCAAGCTGGAGGCAAGCTTGAAAATTATCGGGATTCACATACTACAGCAAGCCTTTGATCTTCTCTAAGGAATCTTGAAAGCATGCTAAGGCAAAAAAACACAATCAATTAATCCATATTTCTAAGGAAGTAATGATTCTCAATTTGCCTTTTAATTTCGTTTGTGGTTCCGATCAGGCCAACAGTAGTGGACCTAATCGGAACCACAAACAAGAAGTCATGGGATGCATTTAAAATTCAAAAATTGCCTCATTCGCTTAGATTTCTTACTTTAACTGCAGTTGCTGTTGTCGGAAGTTTTCTAGACTTACTGTACATTAATTCAACCCTCGATGCCAGTAAGGCTGCTTTATTGGTCTTTTGTTATTTTCTATCTAGGTTATAATCCCGACCACTCTACCTAGTCGCAGCTCCCTAGCAAAGTGTCCATCTGCATTATTTTTCTTTCAGGGAGACAACAAACTAATTTACATTACCGGATACACTTTCATATTTGCACTTGATTCAGATTTCTCATGTTTTAAGATAATTTTATTGGCCAGATTCGCTAGAAGTTACTTTCTACCCTATGTTTTTTCTTCAATTAGCTCTCAGATGATATAGTCTTTCATCAACTCCCCTTTTCCTCGCAGGCATTCTCCTTCGGCTTCTTCTGGAGTATAATCATCTTCTCGATCAACCCTTCCATATAAATTTAGGCTAGGGGAATTTCTATTACTTTTCCATTCTTGTTTGATGCAGTGCAAGGCTTCGAAGGCATTCTCAGAGTCCAATGCACACTTAAAGTTAAGTCTAATCGCTATTGGATCTCTGCAATGACACTAAATATTGATCCCTTCTCTGCAATGACACCAAATATTGATCCCTTCTCAAAATTTGACATGCATAAACATGAGCAACAACCGTCAGTAATTCATAACAGAGTATCTGCACCATCTTCATGGGGACCGCAGCCTTATCAATTCAAACCCATCAAACTTAACTGTACAATACAGGATTTTGTTTGAATGATCAGTGCCTAATGGGTTAAAAACTGTATTCACAAAAACATTATACTTTGTGTGTGTTGTCCCGGTGACCTTATTAGTAATACCTACTTAACTCCCACACATATGATAGTGAATCCATCTGTACGCACCTTATTCTTTCTAGCCTATCTATGGCTTAAATTGAATAAACAGATGACTAGCAAGTTGCAACAGATGCCACATCTGTTTAAATTGTGAAACAATTACAGACATCTGTTACGATAGATGATCAATCTATTACAACATATGACATATCTGTTGGAAAATCAAATAGATATATCCATCTATTGCAATAGATTGTTAATATGTTGGAAGTTATCTAGAAGATGGAATATATTTTGCAACAGATTACCCATCTGTTAGATTTATTTTAAAGTAATTTTCTTTTCTTTCCAAAATACAATAAAAGATAAAATGTTATATTTAGATTCATTTTTTTTAATTTACATATTTGAAAAGTCACTAGTTTTATTTAATTAAGGGATATGAATAGTCGTGACTTTTTGTTTGACTAACCCCTTCTAATTTAATTATTTATAAATAGGTCCCTCCGGCCTCCTTACTCACTCTCACTCGTTCATTCTACTACACTTACAATACAAATAAGGATGATTTAGATTCGTACAAGAAGATTCATATCGAGTCCTTGCGGGAACTTCAAAGGCAGTTTGATGAACTCCAGAGTGATTTGGCTGACTTCGGAGCAAGGCTGAGGAGGACCCTACTGCTGGCGGATAAAAATTATCCGGTTGTCAACCATAATTGTAATAATAATAATAATAACAGTAATGATAATAATAATGATAGTAGTAATAGTATAGGTTATATTTTTTCTTTTAGCGTATGTATGTAATATATGTATGTATTTTCCTCCTTTTGTATATCGGATCTACCCAAGGAATTCAAAAATCTATGTTTGGACATGATGGTCGACTTTGAATTTTTAATTCTTATTTAGTATTTAATTATCATTCTATTTATTCTTTATTCTCAACATGTCAACGGAGGTTAATCTGATGCGATAAATCGATCATATGTTGCAACAGGCGGTTATTGATAAAAAAGAGTTATTATTATTGTTATTGAGATGGTAAAAAGACATGACTTTTTGATTATTTAACATAAAAATGGTTCATAAATAAATAATAAGAAAATAAATGATAAACACAATTTATAATCGTAACAGAACAGTTATTTAATTTTAATAACTGATCGTGACTCTTCGACATATTTATTTTTAAATCTGTTTTTTTTATTTATATAATAAAATAGTCACCAAATTTGGATTAAAAAGATATGTTGATTATTAAAAAAGATAGCTTATATGTTCAACAGATATATTATCTGATGCAATAATTATTGATTTGTCGCAACAAATGGTAATCTGTTATCACAGATGGGTTATTTGATGCAACAAATATATAATTTGTTGACACAACTCAATAAAAATGATTACTGAAAAGAACTTATCAAGTCATAACTTTCCACAGTAATCAAAAAGTCACCAGTTTGAATGTAATTAAAATGGAGGTGAACAGTCGCGCTTTTTATTTTTGAATCTATTTTTTTAATTTATATAATAAAAAATCCACCAAATTTGGATTAAAGATAAAGATATGATGATTATTAAAAAGATATATGTTGCAACAAATATATTATCTGATGCAACAGATTGAAGATTTGTTGCAACAAATGGTGTATCTGTTGTCACAAATGTGTTATCTGAAGCAACAGATATATAATCTATTGCCACAACTCAATAAAAATAGTTACTGAAAAGAACTAATTAAGTCATAACTTTTCACAGTAATCAAAAAGTCACCAGTATTAATAAATGGAGGTGAACAGTCGCGTCTTTTTGTTTTTGAATCTATTTTTTTAATTTATTTAATAAAAAAGTCACCAAATTTGGATTAAAGATAATGATATGATGATTATTTAAAAGATAAATGTTGCAACAGATATATTATCGGATGCAACAGATTATGAATTTGTTGCAACAAATGATATATCTATTGTCACAGATGGGTTATATGATGCAACAGATATATAATCTGTTGCCACAACTCAATAAAAATGGCACCAGTATTAATAAATGGAGGTGAACAGTCGCACCTTTTTGCCTAACTCATTCAAATTCAATCCTCTATAAATAGGTTAGGTCCCTCCTTACTCGTTCACTCTACTACACATATCTATTTATTTCTTGCTCTTGTCTTTCATATTACACCTTCAACTATTTTCTCTTCAAGGACTTGATAGCTTTTCCGTCTCTGGTAAGTTTTTTTCTTGATTTTTGTGTTAATATACGTTGTATTACTTTACTTTCGGATTTTTTTTTTACTTTTGTTTTTGTGTGTTTTTGTCTTTTTATGCGTGTTCTAGATATGGCTGATCCAGTGTGGGATGTCGCTATTTTATGAGACGCCATACGAGAACTGCAGAGGCAGGTTCGTGATATACAGTGGAAGTTGGCCGCTTTCAGAGTAAGAATATTGCTGGAGATCCGCAGGATGAGGAGGGCGCTGCTACTGTCGGTCGAAGATTGGCCGGCTGGCGATAATAATAATAATGACGAAGATGATAATAATAATACTAAAAATAATAATAATAATTAGATTATTTTATTTCTTTCTTTTTAAGTCTATGTATATGTATTTTAATTTATTTTAGTTTAATAAAAAAATTATGTTTGATCAACTTTGACGTTTTAATTCATATTTAATTTTCATTTTATCTATTATCTTCCCAACAAACAAGTTGATGATTGAACGTAAGGAATAATTTTGAATCCAGTAGCAATAGCAAGATTTAAGATTTATTTGTTGGGTTTGTGGCAGGGGTTGATTTGTATTGTTCCAAACAGATTACTCATATATTGCAACAGATACACAGTCTGTTTCAACAGATAACTAGTTTGTTGAACGGCTTTGACGTTTTAATTCATACTCCCTCCGTCTCAAATTAACCTGTCCCAAATTGAGACGACACATTGATTAAGAAAAATAATTAATAACATGCCTAGTTTACCATAATACCCCTATTAACTGGTGTTTACATTTTAATTTGAAGAAAAAGTGATTAATGAAAAGGGTAAAATATGGAATTTTTTTATCTCTTCTTGATTAATGAAAAGGGATAAATAAAATGAGAAATCAAATTAGGAAATTTGGGATGGGTAATTTGAGATGGAGGAAATATTTAATTTTCATTCTATCTATTATCTTCTCAACAAACATGTCGACGATTGAACATAAGGAATAATTTTGAATCCAGTAGCAATAACAAGAGTTGAAAAACATTGGTTATCTGTTGGGTTTGTGGCAGGGCTAGTTTGTGTTATTCCAAATAGATTAATCATCTATTACAATAGATAATCAGTCTGATGCAATAGATAATCAGTCTGATGCAACAGATAATCAGTCTGATGCAACTGATAATCTGTTTGATGGAACAGATAATCAGTCTGATGCAACAGATAATCAGTCTGATGCAACAAATAACTAATCTATTGAAATAGATAAATCTTCTATTGCAACAGATTAATCATCTGATGCATCAGATGAGTGATTTGTTTAAATTGTGGGCACTTATGTTGGATTCATGATCGGGTTCTATCCATTATTGAAAAAACAGCAGTAACTGTGTACCCAGATGACAAATTCGAATAAAAATCATAATTTTACTTACCAAAGTCACCTATGAACTAATGTCAAAGTGGAAAGTGATGAAGGAAACAAAATTTGACCTAAGAAATTGGTCAGATAGCAGCAGTAGTGGTAACAACAATAACAACAATAGTCGACAAGAAGAAGATGAAGATAATAATAAAGTAGAAGAAAATGATAATGAAGCAGAAGATGATAAATAAATCAGCAGCAACAATGAACAACAATAATCATGAAGAGAGAGAAAACAACAACGGATGAGAAGAGAGAGAAATGCGTTCCCGCCCCCCCCCCCTCCTTTCCTATTATATTAACTAACGTTTGGATCAAAGTGTAAATTAAAAAACTTGTGGGTTATTTTCAAACTTTTCCAACTTTCTTAATTTATAATAAAGTAATTGTCACCTCCACTCAATAATTAAGACTCCTGTCACTTACACCTTATTTTAAAACTCTTTTGTCACCTACAGCCCAAACCCCCTACGAAGAAGGAGCAATAAAGAAAGTTAATTTAAATGTTTAATTTAAACCAATTGATAACTTTTAAAGAATATTGATAAGGTTTATAAGAATATAGACATTAGGATTCCTTAAAAAATATCAGATATATAAATTTAATATATTATTATTATTATGGCTTTTATTGTTATTATTATTGTTGTTGTTGTTGTTGTTGTTGTTTTTATTATTATTATTATTATTATTATTATTATTATTATTATTATAGATTTTCTTACTCCTACTACTATTATTAGTGCCTCTACTACTATTATTATTCATTTATTATTATTATTATTATTATTATTATTATTATTATTATTATCATTATATTTTTATTTTTAAATCAAATGAAACACACACACACATATATTAATATTGTTACTACTATTATTATTATCATCACACTAATACTATTACTACACACTTTTTTTGGGTAGCAATTTTACTATGTACTACTATTTATTATTATTATTATTATTATTATTATTATTATTATTATTATTATTATTATTATTACTGGGTTTTTTTTTGTTTTTCAAGGTATCCCCACAGACAATAGCCGTGAGACTAATCCTCTGTTCCTACTGTCAGAGCACTAAGCGGTAGGGAACTGACCACAGAGTGTTTTCCATTCACCGGAGGTGGGGATCGAACCCCCAACCTCTTACTTAAGGGGTGAGGTGCTGAACCACCACACCAACCCTTGTGGTTGTTATTATTACTGTTACTATTATTATTATTATTATTATTATTATTATTACTATTATTATTATTATTATTATTATTAAATTAAATGCATTCAAATATATTTTATAGTTTATAAAACGAATAAATTTTTGAAATAATAAGAGTTTATTTAGGATTCTTAGATCATACTTTTTTATTTTTAAGCTAATAATTTTTTTTCATCTTAAAAAGATAATACATTTTCAAATTCAAATATTTAATATTTAAATTATAAAAGAGATAAGTTTGAAATAATAATAGTCTATTAGAACTCTTCAATTATGAGTTTCTAATTATTAAGCTAATGTATTTCAAAATCAAATACTTACTCTTTCATTCAAAAATTTTATTACAATATTTTTAACTTTGTCTTTATTTTTTTTTTAATTTTGTATTAAAAACTATCACATGACTATTTTAATATGTTGTCACTTGGCATCTTGTCTTGTTTTTATTTTTCTTTAATATATACTAGTATAGGTACCCGCACGATGCGCAAAATATTTTTTAAAAAATATTTATTAAAATATTTGTTTAGTCACATTGAAATAATACATTATTCAATTTTTAACAAGCTTTAAATTAATTGTGAAATATTAAAATTAAAAATAATTAATAATAGTGAAATTACAATTAATACTTAATAACTAACCACATTTATAATTATTTTAAATTTTTGATACAAAAAAGAAATAATATTAGTGTTTTATTTAATCATATTTCATTAACTAATTTTTAAAAATAATAAAATATGAAATGCCAAATACTTGTTAATATTGTTGTGGACTATTACCTTTATATTTTTGATCAATTAAGGAATGTAATTACATTCCTTTACATTTCACATTTCAATTTTTTTTGTCTATCAATTTAACTTCAACAAACTTCGCTCATTTTTTTTAAAAAAATTATCTTTCATTCTATTTTAAACACCAAAAGAATTTAATTATGCAAATTATAAAACTTCAAAAATTGAAATTTTAGCACTCTCAATTATGCAAATTATAAAACTTCAAAAATTTAAATTTCAGCACTCTTAATTCAAACTAAGCACCTACAATTTTATTATTTAATTTTATATTTGTTCTATTTTTTATAATTTTTTTCTTATTCGATTTTATTATTAATATCTTTAAGTATTTATTTATTAAGTTCTCTCAAACCACTTTCAAAATGACCTACTCCACCAAATTCCATTCCCATCCTAGTACCTCCACCCCTCACCCCCAAACCCCTCTCTCCACATTTATTTTTATTTTTAAATTTTTAATATTTTTTGTAAAAAATATAAAATACCCACCTCACTCTTATCCTTAGTCAGCCCTCCCAAACAAAATAAAGTAAAATTTATTTTATTTTTTAAATAGATTTTTTTCTTCCTTACCCCAGCCCCCCTACATGCCACTACCCACCCCGATCCCCTACACTACCCAAAAGAATTTATTTTTTTATTGTTAGAAACTATTTTTATAAAAAAATTTCTTACTATCCCCCGACCTTGATTCCTAATTTTTTTTTATCTTTAAAAAAAATTTTATACCCTTAATCTCAATCCACCGACATCTACTATTCTGCCATCCCACCAGTACTCGCCTCAACCATCACCATACCCTATCCTCCCCTTCCATCACAATATTCATCACCCCACTCGTATCTATTTATAATATTTTGTATTAGATATAAATAAATGCGTTTATAAAATATCTTTTATTGTACTGATAAAATATCAAGTGTCAATTTATTTTAGCATATATTCTATTACTAATATCGAATAATCGCATCAAATAATTTAATTATTAAGTTCAAAATCAGGTAATAGCTATTAATTAGTATCTTCATTATCCTAAAGAAAAAAATACTAATTAAGTTCAAGCATGTTATCTCTCCAAATAAATTATGTTTTTTGTGTATTCGAAAATAATTTGACATACAAAGAATTAGTTCATCATTGAAATGAAACAAAATATATAAGCAATTTTTTATTTTGGTTAAATATATAAGTGTACTCCGTTAAAAATGATGATAAATTCATAAACAAAGATTAAGAGTAAACATTCAGTAATATATTTTCAAGGAAACCTTTGATATAGAATTGATATATGAATTCAAATAAAGAAATTGTCATAAACTTTAACAAATATGAAATCAATAGAAAGAGATAAAGATAGAGCTATATGATTATGGTGCAAAAAAAAGAGTACTGACAACAATATTACATCGTAACTCGAATCATTCAAAAAATGAAATATTAATATCAATTTAAATTGATAGACCTTGAACAGTAACAGAGAAATATGAAGATAAAAATGTACACCACTCCTGCATACAAAAATAAAAGTGTTAAATGAAATACATTTAAAAAAATGAAGAATAAAAAATACAGTAAATAAATTGATAAGTAAAACTGATGATACAGAAGTATATATATATATATATATATATATATATATATATATATATATATATATATATAATAATAGCTAAGTGATAGAACTCTATTCCAATTTTAATTTCATTTTATTTTCAAATTCAAATATTATAGATTTGTTAAAAGAGGATTAGTTACTATTCTTCCTTATCCTCATTTTTTTCAAATATAATACATATTTATATTATAATTTTTATATTTGAGTTGAGATAAACATTAAAATCAATGAGATAATTATTATTATTATTATTATTATTATTAATCATAGTTTATTTATTCCATATATATTTTTATTCTCTTTTATCTTCTTCTTTGGTTAAAAAATATTTTTAAAAAATATAAATTAAAATATTTTTTTCTCATACATTGGTTTAAGTAAGTTTTATTATATTAATGCAAACATTTACTATAAAAGATATGAAAACCTCCCACAAAAAAGAGAATCCTAAATTACTTATTAATTTTAACCTTAAGTTTTTAAAATTTAATGTAAACCATCTGCAATTTATTGTTGCTACAAAGAAGGAGCAGTAAGGAAAGTTAATTTAAATATTTAATCTAAACCAATTGATAACTTTTCAAATAAAATTAAAACATATTGATAAGGTTTATAAGGATATATACATTAGGACTCCTAAAAATATATTAGATATATAAATTTAATATGATATTATTATTATTATTATTATGATGATGATGATGATGATTATTATTGTTGTTGTTGTTATTATTATTACTAATTTAGGATACGTGTGTTGCACGTGTATCAAACGTTAATTAAGAATAAATGTATATACTTTCTCCGTTCATCCTTAGTTGTCCACTTTTTTATTTTGGCATGTCCAACAATACTTGTCTAGTTTATAAAATCAATGTGATAATCTACATATTTCTATCAATTTTAACCTTAACATTAAATACGATTCGTTATTTAATGCATTTTTCAAATCATTAAATTTATTATATTCAAAAGGATAATATGGTAAAATCATCTCTATCATTTACCGTTTTATAATCCTTGTGTAGTAAAAAAGTTGACAAGTAAAGAATGAACGTAAGGAGTACAAAACAAATTATTATGTGTACGTTATTTTATTAATTACAAAAACCTTAAAAATCCGTAAATTTTAATTAACGTCTCTAATTAATAGTTGTTCCAATTGAACAATTAAATATATGATAAAGTATTGTTAATATTTGTTCCAATTAAACAATTAAACATATGACAAAGTATTGAGGGAAGGCCGGATGACCATTCGGCCATAACAAGTTTCATTAAATAGCCCAGGAAAATGCATTCACACATTTTAGTCATTCTCAATTTGTCGGCCTTGTTCTCTTTTTATCTTCTTATCATTTTGTTGCTAATTTTTTTCCTTCACATTATCTCTATCTGAGAGATGAGGTAGATACATGGTTTGAGAGATGAGGTAGAGACACAGTTTTAAAAAACCTCGGCTCTTATCACAAGCTTGTAAGTTTTTCATTATTGCAAGTCTTTTATTATTAATTTCGCCCACAAGTCCACAATATTATTGCTTCGTCCTTCTTGGTAAGGTACATAACAAACAACTCTAAAATAAAATGCATCCTCATTCGAAATGTTTCTTTTTTTCAATTAGATAAAACACGAGTAACATGTTTTTTCAATCCAATACTTTAATGTAAGTGAAAACTGAGGTACTTTCTAGTACTAACATTTTTTTTTGCTCCTTTACGAGAAAGATGCAAGTAACACCAGGTGAACTATTGTTTCTTACATGTCTTCTAGAAACAAATTATGAAATTATACAAAAGATGATACACAGTGGGGCAAAAGGTCAAATTAAAAGCACAATAACATAGACAAGATTTTTTTTCCAATGCTCTGACAAGAACAGGTCCTTCGGGAAAAATTGGTTTAACGTGGCACGAAAAAATTGTTTCTCCCACGCTTCTATATAAAATGATTCAACATTTCCTCTATACTTTTGTAGTTGAGCACAAATAAACAATGTATCTGCATAGGTTGCCTTTGAATTGAAACAATTGCACATGCATCTAACTTTTACCTTTATTTTATCATTAGTAACTTCAAGATCTCTTGTATCCCTCATGTATCCCTCCCTGAAACCTCATTCTTTAACAATATATGTGAGGATGAATCTATTGACATTAATTTGGGTTATACCTGAACAATTAGACATCAACACCATCTCATTTTGAAACTTCAAAAATATTCTTTAGTAAACAACTAAGAGAGTTGTAACTCATAAGTGTACCTTGTTCTCAAGGCGAGTATAGATTCTCTGACTCAAGATCACAAAAAACATCCTCCTGATGCATTTTTTCAGTACAAATCATATTTATCAAAAAATTCTCTCAAGTTTATTTGTTTGTGCGTATATCCATAAAAAAGGGTACATAAACTCACCACGATGATCATCAATAGAATTGATATTTCAGTCAAAAATGTATGTTTTCCATAAATCAGAGCCCATTTTTCTTGTTCCTCATACAAACTTTGAAGTCATCCATATCTTCTACATCCAAATTCCTGAGCCATCTCCCTCGCACACAACTTCAAATTAGTCAACTTTAAGAGAGCTATATACCGTATTATACAGTACCTCATGGAATACTTCTATTTTCCTACTTTCCCTACTGTATCAACAATGTTGTCCAAACTAATTGATAAATTAAGACTATGATGAGCCAGGGAAAAAACCTCAAATACTCATTTTGCAAGGCCCTGCAGCGATCTGTGATGATAGTTTGTGGAGGCTTCCTAACATTCATTATAGCCATGCTTTAGTAACCAAGTATATCTCAAAACTTTCATTAGCAAGCAAACTACAACCCAACAAATAAGGTTTCTTATGGTGGTTTGATCCAAAGAATGCTAGAAGCAAGATATCATACTTTGTCGACCACATCCATATCACCAAAATAAGCATATGTCGTACTGGATGTGGAATCAATCCAAAATACATTCTTCAGACCAATCCAAAATACATTCTTCAGATATACATCATCATTTAAATCCATAATGTAGAAAAAGTTGGGCTTCATAAGTCGCACCTGAGAGAAGAAGTTGTATATGACTTGGCTATCACCTTCTTTGAGTTCTAGATGCGTGGAGTCATCACTCTGAATACTGGATACTCTTTCATCTGAACTTTCCTAGCCTGATGTTTCAATAGCAGGAGTTCTGTACAGCTTAATTATACTCACTTCTACATCAACTTCTAGGCGCTAGCTCTAACTTTGATTTAACCCCTGCATCCATCCTTTTGTGCAACTTGAATAAGAGATTGTTTTCGATAAAGCCTCATCTTAAGAAACAATAATAATGATCAAAATAAAAATAATAATCTAATAAAAAAATTACCGCAAAATCTTACTTATATTAGATGGCAAGATGCTGAAAAATAAAATAAAAAATCAATTAGATTTGATCGACACAAAAATAGGAACAAAGAATTCTATCATTCAATAACAAAAAGAAGTTTACAATTCGAATGAAAGAGAGGAATTAATAGGACTTGAGCCAATTTCCTCTGTTACAACCTCCATATTCTGATGAATCTCCTTTTTACTCATCAGATTATTTACTTTAAACACAAGTCATATACATGGTGGTTCTAATAAAACTAATTGTATATTTGTTCGTGCATATACAAAAATATTCTATCCTTTTGCAAAACCTATATCTCTCATTTTCCCTCGAACTCCCCAAAGACAATGTCACACTCATGTCGAACCCTCTAAAAACTCATACTTTTGGAGGATCTGACGCACCCTGTGACAATTTGGAAGAGTCCGACCAACATAAGTCTTTGTGTCATGTGTGCACGATAATTCATAGAACTTTTGTGATGCATGTGAAGTCCTTTTTAGTTTATTATGAAATTTGTATATTTGTCCAAATGAAGATAACAATAATTGTTTTTGTGTTGGCATAATTTCTAATTTATCTGCGGACCACAATTGTTGATGATAGACGAATTTACACGCCTATAGCACTATATTTTGCCCATATTTTAGCCTAGTTTTGAGAACAAATTATATATTTCATGCACTTTTAGTCCTTTTTCCTGTAAGTAAGCTAACGAACATGATTAGCAAAGTTTCAGGTATAAATGATGCAGAATTCAGCATTTTATGGATAACTTGACGCCAAAGAAAGCTTCACGAAAGGAGAAAAGCCAATCTTGGACGCCAAGGACTAAAGATGGCGCATGGAAATTCTGTCCCGGGCTAAAACAACATTTCTGAAGACTTTGGGGACTAGCAGTAACTTATTAGGATTAGGATAATGATACATTAACCTAGTACAATTGGGTTAAGTATTTCATTAGCTTATTAGGATTAGGATAATGATACATTAACCTAGTACAATTGGGTTAAGTATTTCATTAGCTTAGTAGGAATAGGATATGGGTGTTATAAATACCCTATTCTACTAGAGATTTTCATACATTCACCATTCCACAAACACACTCTTACATTCTCCATTCTTACAATTAATTCTACTTTTTATTCTTCTTCTATTCATCTAATCAATTCTTAATTTCCGTAACAAGAGAAACGTTACTTTGCAAGGAATTCACGCCTAACGCCTACCACAGTTTGCTACACGAAATATTTATTGTGGTATAATAACAATGTCTATTGTAATTTCCTTCGCACTCATGGGTAACTAAACTTCTCTGTTGGGGTTATGGAAGCCATATGAGATACTATCTATTGCTATGAGTTTGTGAATTCGTGACACGTATATTGCTTATATCATTATTCTTTTCATCTTAATCTAAATTCTTTGTGGTTGCAAACGCAAGAATACGCCAGTATAACATTTAACTTGTTCGAAAGAAAGGTTATCTGTCTGGAAAAGAGATAATGTCAAGGTAGTAGGGTCCCATCCCCTATTAAAAAGTTAGTGTCGTAACTGGATTAACCTCTTGGAGAATTCGTACCGTTAGATACGCTTTAAGCTCAAAAGAGTTAAAGTGAAATAATCCTCGAATAGGTCGAAAGACGCCTGGATTTACCATCGAATACAATTCTCTATAAGCACATGCATGTCTGAATTCAACACACTCATAGTCAATAGAGACGTATAACTCAGAAGGTGGACATAACCCCAACTCCTCACTTCTCATTGTTTCACAACCTACTAAATATTTTCTCTTTTTACTTTGCTATTTTCAGTTTTTGCTTTAATAATTTGGTTACACATTACAAACCCCTCTTCTTACGAGACTTGCACTAAAAGTCTAGTAATCGTTGCTTACTTGTTGACCAAGCTATTCCCTGTGGGGTCGATACCCAACCCAGGTTGGGTTCTATATTTGCTAACGACCGCTTTACACTCCTACGAGAGCTGTAGATTGAGCGTTATCAAAAATTGGCGCCGCTGCCGGGGAAACCGAGTGTCAATTAAGTTTGTGATAATTACTAGACCCTTTGGTCAAAGACTCTCGTACTTTTACTTTTAGTTTTTATTTTTGTTAGGTTTGTTCAGTGCATCAATGGATGCACAACGTGAAATTGAAAGGATGGTTGCTCAAGTGCATCAACAGAATATTGATAATCTAGGTCGGGCAACAAATCCTGATGATGAGGACCTGGGCGATGAGGAGCTACTAAACCCATGGCATACTGCTGAGATGGTGGCACCCATGCAGAGAAGAGATCGTCAAGCTAGGTTTAAGCCTGAACGCCGAGCTGTGCAAATACCGTTTGATGATGATGATGATGATCTTGATGGAGCTGGTGCCACAGGAGCCATTATTCTTCCGCCATTAGCCCCCGGAGCCAAGTTCAACATCACAAGCACCATGATTCAGTTATTGCAACTCAAGGGATTATTTGGTGGACTAGCAGGAGATGATCCGAATATGCATCTCATCAACTTTATTTCTACATGCAAGTCATTTGACAATCCTGGTGTTGGTCAGAATGCAATTCGATTACGTCTATTTCCATTGTCTCTGTCTGGGGAGGCAACTCTATGGTTGAATGGGCTGACTCTTGATTCTATTACAAATTGGAGGTAATTGAGAGACGCTTTCCTAGAAAGATTCTTACCGCCATCCAAAAGAGCATAATTGAGAGATGAAATCAGCAACTTTCGTCAGCTTCCCACTGAAGCTCTTCATGAAACATGGGAGAGGTTCAAGACAAAGCTAGCGAGGTGCCCAAACCATCATATGACTAATGTTGACCTAATGGAGATATTATATAGAGCCCTAAATTCAATAACTAAACCAGTGGTGGATAATGCGGCTGGAGGATCCTTTATGGATCTCACCTTTGGTCAAGCAAGCAATATGCTAGATCGTATGACGAAACAAAGTAGAGCTTGGCATACCAGGGATTCTGAGGTAGCAAGCCCCACTTTATCTATAGGCATGACTGCAGACCAAAGGAGAAGAGAAGAAGATCGTGATCAAGATATGGCGCACATGAAGACACAAGTGGATCTTCTTACAAAGCATCTATTATCAGGGAAGACCGAAAAAGTCAAAGCCATTGCGTCAAAAGGAAGAAACGAATCTGATTCAGAAGAAGAAGCCAACTACTTGAACAATTAGGGGGTTTCTGAGGTAATACCCAAGGAAACCAAGGTCAGAACTATTATGATAAATATGGAAACAAGGACCAAGGTAGTTGAAAGAACAAGAATGACAAAAGTGGTTTGTATGTTCCCCCTGGAAGACGTGACGCCACCACATCTAGTTCTGGAAGTATGGAAGACATGATGGCTAAACTATTGAAAGGAGTGGAAGCAACTAGCGCGGGAGTAACGGAGGTAATAAATGATTTGTCCGCTATGAAGCAATTAGTTGATTCACATTCCACTTCAATCAAGAAAATAGAGCAGCAATTGAGCCAACTTTCAGCAGCACTCAATCAAAGAAAGGCTGGTACTTTACCTAGCGATACTGTGCAAAACCCAAGGAATGATGGGTCATGCATGGCCATCACTACCCGAAGTAGTAAGGTGCTGGAAACTTCAGAAAAAGGCAAGCAAGTGGTTGACAAAGAAGCGGAAATTGATGATAAGGCGAAAGGGGAAGATGCCGCAGCAGTCGATCCTAACGTCCTTAACGTCACTCCTCACGACGTGCAGCCTAGAAAAGCTGAAAAACGGAAGTAAGAGGAGAAGAAAGCTGTGGAGAGAATAATTCCATACCCACCACCACCTTTTCCCCAAAGATTGAAGAAGGTGGCGGAGGATACGAAGTTCAGCAAATTCATGACTATGTTAAAGCAGCTGACCATTAATGTTCCATTGGTGGAAGCACTTGAACAAATGCCTGGGTATGCGAAATTTATGAAGGATCTTTTGACAAAGAAGCGGGCAGAAAGTTATGAGTTGAAAGATGATGTCCATCACTGCAGCGCAATCGCTACCCGATCAATAGTTCAGAAGAAGGCTGACCCCAGAGCTTTCACTATTCCTTGCACCGTTGGATCTTTGAATTTTACCAAAGCATTATGTTATTTAGGAGCCAGCATCAATTTGATGCCATTATCTATCTATAAAAAGTTGGGGTTGGGTGATCCTACTCCAACCAATATGCGGCTCGTGATGGCAGATAGGTCGGTAAAATGACCTGTGGGTATCTTGAATAATGTGTTGGTGAAGGTGTCTACCTTTATTTTTCCTGCAGACTTTGTGATTTTGGATTGCGAGGTGGATTCTGAAGTACCCATAATCTTGGGATGTCCTTTCCTTGCAACAGGAAGTGTGCTTATTGACATGAGAGCTAATGAGCTTTTATTTTGGTTTAATGACGAAGTGGTCCGCTTTGATATATGCAAAGCAATGAAGCAGCCCAGCGATATGAATGTGTTCTCTGTAGATGATGTTCATCATGAGGATAAGAAAGCATTATCTATAGAGAAACAGCTTACTGTTGAGCCATTGTCTGCTGCGCCACTGAATGTTGAGCATGAGGATGATGAAGATTATGAAGAAACTATATGTGCTCTAACAGAAATAGAGTCCTATTCCCATACTCCTAAGGAACCGGACCGTGATCTTAAGAACCAACCGTCACCAACAGCAAAGACTTCCCTTGAAGAGCCACCAATGCTAGAATCGAAAGAGCTCCCCGATTATCTAAGGTATGTGTTCTTGGAAAGTATAAATATACTTCCGGTGAGTGCGGATGATTTAAGTAAACAGCATGTAAAGGCTCTCATCTCTACTCTGAAGAGATACATGAGAGCTATGGGTTGGACTATTGATGATATAATTGGTATCCCTCCTGGGATAGGCATGCACAAGGGTCATCTCGAAGAAGATTGCATGCCTACAAGTAAGCCTCATTATCGTCTGAATCCATTCAGAAAACGATCCACCATCTATCTCGACGAAGTCTAAGTACTCGAGGTAACTATGTCGTGCCGCGATAATAAATCAAGCGCTAGATGGGAGGCAACCCATCGTTTATCGTTTTTCATTGTTCATTTCGTTTTAGTATGTGTTTTGCTTTTGATAAATAAAAATCCAAAAATAAGAGTCGTGCCACGACCAAAACTAAGGCGCTTGATGGGAGGCAACCCATCGTTCTAATCGTTTTTATTGTTTTTGAGAAAATGTAGGTGCAAGAGGTGTAAAATGAGGAGATTGGTTTCAAAGTTTGATTTGGACGTATTGCATGGTAAAGGTGGTAAGTTAGGAATTAAGATGCATAAGGCTATGGATTGAGCATTGCTCATAACAAAATAGGCATCGAGCAAGGCTAGGCCTAGGTAAAACTAGGCCACGAACAAGGCATGGCCTATACAATAGCCCAAGGTCTCGAAATCTAGTGTGCTATAGCATAGGCGCCGCCCATGCTCAAGTATGCCATAGCATAGGCGCCTCCTATGCTATAGAATTTGGTCTCTGAATCTCATATTCCATGCTAAAGGCGCCGCCTATGGTCACTAAAGGCATTGCACTAGGCACCGCCTATGCCAAGCATAGGCAAAGCTAAAGGCGCCGCCTATGGTCACTTTTTGTCTCCAAAACCGATTTTAAATGGGTCAAAACCCGACCCATTCTTTTCCTATATAAAGGAGACTTATTCTTGAGGCAAAAACACATTGAAAACCTAACATAGGCGCCGCACATAGCATCCAAATCTTCTCAAAACTTTTGCTCTTCCACTTCACAAGAACATCTACAAAGGCTTCAATCACGTAAGTACTCTTGTGTTCTTCATCTATTTTTCGTAAGTACTACGTTACTATGTCTATTATGAATTGCTAAATATTGAAGAAGTATTGGAGATGTGAATGTGTTTGAATTGTTGATACACAACCAAGTGAGTGAACATATACGTTAGGATGATCTTAACTTGTTTCCGACTTCAATTCGATTTTGATGCATTATCATACTACTTGAGGAATTGCTATAGTCATGAACATTGCATACTTTTGTCACTTGAATACTTACATGTTGGGATGTCTCACTCATCGGAATAAGACTTATAGTTGCCTACCGACCAAGGAGATTGTGATTATTGATAGAAACTATACCATGATGTAATCCCTATGTAGAAGTCTTGATATACCTAACATCAAAGTATTGCAAAGATTGAAAGAAGTGTTACATATCTGAATTTCTTGTTGGAATATAGCCCCTAAAATGTATGTCGATGAAGTCAGAGTAATCGACCACTTTCACTTCACTAGTCTGTACCAACAAACTAAGTGTGGGGTGGTGCCACTACTGCTTGTTTATAGATTGTATCCATCGAGATGATGCTAACATGAACATTGTTTTAAGTCTCAGGTACAATGGCACCCAAAGCAAGACAAGGCAAAGATAAGGCTATCACTTCACAAAAAGGCAAGAAAAGAGGCCGAAAAGAGCAAGGAGAACCCTCCTCGCTGCAAATACCTCGACTCACTCTTGGAATTAAGTGGGATACTTATGAGGATCTTCTGAGGATGACGACTCTGATGATGATTCCGATGCAAGGGGTATGACCCCAGACATAGAGGATGAGTCCGACTAACCAGGTTCTTCTTATTTATTTTCCACTGAGGACAGTGTGTCCCGTCTAAGTGTGGGGTGCTGGTATTTGCATGCTATACTTCTCCATCCACATTTGCATTTATTTATGTTTGTTTGTAGTTAATTGTTTTTTTAGCTTAGCTTCGCATGAAATTATTCTAATAGGCAGCATGAGATTATGACAAGAGTTTGTGCTAAAATCATGACTATTGAGACATTTAGGCTCTAATTGTGACTCACTATGTGATATTGTTTGGTTTAATTCCTTCATCTGTTGGGTCAAGAGTCTATACTACTCCCAATAAAGTCGACCATGTGCCTTGTGTGTGTGAGATAATAGTATATTCTGTGCTTGTGGCTGATGCTAGAACTTGCCTGGTATGTATGTAAAGCGAAAATAAAGAGTGCAAGTCTAGGAGATGATTTAGGCATTTCTTTGGCAACCTATGATTATTTACCTTCTTTTTACCTATACATGGACATCATCCTAGTTAAACCCTTTTGAGCCTTTAGCCTATTTTCTTTGACAAACCTCGTATGTAAGCCTAATCCATTTTTTTTTCAAGACCATAATTTGATCCAAATTCCTAAGTGCTTTAAAGTGAAAAAGTCATGTGACAAAATAAGAGGAAATTGGGTGAGTATGATGCTTGAGAATGCATTGGTGCTTAAATGAGTTATGAAAAAAAAAAGTGTTATCATAAGAGGTATGTTATCAAAAGAAAAAGGAAAGGAAAACTGAAAAGTTAGCTATGTTTAAAATTGAAAAATAAAAGAGAAAAAAAAGAGTGGTAGAATAAAAGAAAGTAGAAAGGTTGTTTGAAAGAAAAGTGTTAATGATGCAATGTGATGTATTAAAGCGCTTAGGAACATAGTCACTATTTTTGGCCAAAATAGTCCTACCCGTCCCTTAGCCTACATTACAACCAGCAAAAGACCTATTTGATCCTAAGCTTAGCATTCTGACATTTAGTGGAGCATTACACTAAGGGTAAGCCTATGGTCATCAGTTGCTACATATGAATTCTTTGTGAGAGTGAGAGAAAGGATATTTTGATACCCATGTTTGAAAAATATGCTATACTTGGGAGTGATTATGGGTAATATATTGTGAGACACACATGGTTGATGAGTTTTGGGTAGTAGTGTATGATTCTTTGTGCCTTAACTTTTAATACGAGTTGACCACCATCACGAGTCTATGCTAGAGGTTAAACTGTTTCTACTAATGATCAAAAAACTACTCTTTGTTGATAATTGTTGTGCTTGTCTTGACGAATATTTTATGTTGTTGCTGTGAAACCCTAAGTTGATGTTTAGAGAGACATGATATTTTGTTCGAGGACGAACAAAGCTTTAAGTGTGGGGTGTTGATGATAGACGAATTTACACGCCTATAGCACTATATTTTACCCATATTTTAGCCTAGTTTTGAGAACAAATTATATATTTCATGGACTTTTAGTCCTTTTTCCTGTAAGTGAGCTAACGAACATGATTAGCAAAGTTTCAGGTATAAATAATGCAGAATTCAGCATTTTATGGATAACTTGACGCCAAAGAAAGCTTCACGAAAGGAGAAAAGCCAATCTTGGACGCCAAGGACTAAAGATAGCGCATGGAAATTCTGTCCCGGGCTAAAACAACATTTCTGAAGACTTTGGGGACTAGCAGTAACTTATTAGGATTAGGATAATGATACATTAACCTAGTACAATTGGGTTAAGTATTTCATTAGCTTATTAGGATTAGGATAATGATACATTAACCTAGTACAATTGGGTTAAGTATTTCATTAGCTTAGTAGGAATAGGATATGGGTGTTATAAATACCCTATTCTACTAGAGATTTTCATACATTCACCATTCCACAAACACACTCTTTCATTCTCCATTCTTACAATTAATTCTACTTTTTATTCTTCTTCTATTCATCTAATCAATTCTTAATTTCCGCAACAAGAGAAACGTTACTTTGCAAGGAATTCACGCCTAACGCCTACCACACTTTGCTACACGAAATATTTATTGTGGTATAATAACAATGTCTATTGTGATTTCCTTTGCACTCATGGGTAACTAAACTTCTCTGTTGGGGTTATGGAAGCCATATGAGATACTATCTATTGCTATGAGTTTGTGAATTCGTGACACGTATATTGCTTATATCATTATTCTCTTCATCTTAATCTAAATTCTTTGTGGTTGCAAACGCAAGAATACGCCAGTATAACATTTAACTTGTTTGAAAGAAAGGTTATCTGTCTGGAAAAGAGATAATGTCAAGGTAGTAGGGTCCCATCCCCTATTAAAAAGTTAGTGCCGTAACTGGATTAACCTCTTGGAGAATTCGTACCGTTAGACACGCTTTAAGCTCGAAAGAGTTAAAGTGAAATAATCCTCGAATAGGTCAAAAGACGCCTAGATTTACCATCGAATACAATTCTCTATAAGCACATGCATGTCTGAATTCAACACACTCATAGTCAATAGAGACGTATAACTCAGAAGGTGGACATAACCCCAACTCCTCACTTCTCATTGTTTCACAACCTACTAAACATTTTCTCTTTTTACTTTGCTATTTTCAGTTTTTGCTTTAATAATTTGGTTACACATTACAAACCCCCCTTCTTACGAGACTTGCACTAAAAGTCTAGTAATTGTTGCTTACTTGTTGACCAAGCTATTCCCTGTGGGATCGATACCCAACCCAGGTTGGGTTCTATATTTGCTAACGACCGCTTTACACTCCTACGAGAGTTGTAGATTGAGCGTTATCAATTTTTCAGATCATTTACTTCAAATGAATGAAAGAAACAAACTATTTTACATAATATATAGCTCTAGCACATGCTCTGACCAAACTATTTTCCAATGATAACCTAACACTTGATAACTGCGCATTTTTTACATTTGCACTATTTGCTCGAACACTTCAAAAATTCCATATGGTAAGGTGCATCCTTCCAAAGTAGTATATTTTTTGAGGATCTAACATGAATGCGGTAAAATATTTGAAAAGTCCAAGCAACCTAATCTTTGAGTCCATTTGAACTGAAAAAAGATAACCCTTGTAGAAAGTTTACCAGAGGAGCCTTGGTGAAGAAACTGAGAATAGTAGCCACAGGGTGGAAGGAGTGGAACATTCCTTAGAAAGTAGAATCACTTCTCATCAAAACAATCACACAACATTTAAGTGTACACCCAACATGACGAATTGTAAATTTGAAGATATTGAGAAAGAAACCGACCTCCCCTTCAGCTTTGAGCTGAATGTAAGTACTGAGCGAAAAGGACCAAGTCCAAGATAATTGGAGCTGCCAAAAGAGAGTTATCACAAGTGTTTTCCAAAACTATAGTGATCTTTCCTCCCATGAAAATCTCAGATGTTTACTCACCCATTGCCCTCTTGTTGCCTCCAACATATGGAACTCACTGAAATCCAAAATCGAATATTAGTTTTGAGTAATTAATTAATATTCCAGCTTATGTACATTAATACTTTTACTTTCTAGGTTGTATTATTATCTTAATCATAACAACATGGTAAGTATGCTCAGCAGATTCATGGAGAATGGCATTGCTAGCGACCATGTCATCGGGAACATTGCTTTTTTAGATCTCCTTAGATCGAAAAGTTTAAGGTGCAAAAGATTCATTCAATCATTTTATGAAAGGTCTTAGGCAATGGCTACTGCCTACTGCAAATAACGTATAGGACAAAATACATTGAAAACGTTCTCTCAGATAAAAGATCAATTAAGTGGCACCTACAAAAACACATTGCTGGAAGCTTAAATGTAAGAATGTACATGTTAAAGTTAGCATATACTTGAGAATCAACTAAGATAGGAAAATAGAAGAAAAATTGGTACAATTAGCTTTGCAGTGGACAAAGGAATTTAAGTTGGATCTTTATGTCTTGAACAAGATCACATAATAAAACCACATGCGGAACGGTTACCAACAGGAGTATATTATTCATCCAATCTTTATAAAAGAATTGGACACCAACCTTCAATCAAGTCAACAACTTCAAAATTCTTTATTTATTTTATTTTATCAAACCCCATCAGTCAAAATTCAAACTTTTATGACAATTTACTCGTCTAATTTAAAATCTGCAAGACAAAGTACAAAATCCCAATGTTCAATAATTTAAAAAAAATAATAATATTGAATTCAGGAAGACAAATAATTTATGATAATGAAGTTAAAGTGAGTTGTCGAAGAGAATCGGGAGAAGAGACAAAAGTGAGGGTAATTGCAGACGAAAGAAAAATATTATCAAAAGTGAAATCGACATGGCTTTTATAGAAATTGGTAAAAGGTATCTGTTTTCATTCTATTTTGCATGAAAAGGGTTAGTTAAAACTTATGGACGATGGAAAAGAAGATGCAAAGTTTTTTTTTTCTTTATTAGGCAAAAATTGTGGGCACTGAGAAGGAAACTACTTATTTTTTTCTTTATTTGGCAAAAAGTGTCGGATTGGGGAAGGAAATTATTTTATTTTTTGAATTTTTTGGGATCTACGTTGGGACAAGGAGTCCTATTGAAGGAAACTATTTTATTACTTTAATTTTTTGGGTTTTACTTGGGAGAAGGAGTCCTAGTTTTGTGAAGGAATTTTTTTATTTTATAATTTAATATTATTAAAATAATAGGAGAAAAATGGAGTCCTAGTTTTGCGAAGGAAATTTTTTATTTTATAATTTAATATTATTAAAATAATAAGATAAAGGTTAAAAGATGATTTTGTCTAAAGAGAAGACTTTTAATGAAGGGCAAAAAGTTCAAATCACTTTTCTAAGGGTCTTTACACTTTTAATATATTATAGATTATTATTATTATTATTATTATTATTATTATTATTATTATCTTTTTTTCCTACACCTACTACCATCAATAGCACTTTGGAGTGCCTCTACTACTATAATTATTCATTTATTATTATTATTATTATCATTATATTTTTATTCTTAATTTAAATGAAACACACACACACACACACACACACATATATATATATATATATATTAATATTATTATTATTATTATTATTATTATCATCATCATCATCATCACCACACTAATACTCTTACTACACACTTTTTTTGGTTAGCAATTTTACTACGTACTACTATTTATTATTATTATTATTAAATTAAATGCATTCAAATATATTTTATAGTTTATAAAAGGAATAAATTTTTGAAATAATAAGAGTTTATTTATGATGCACGAATAAAGTACGAAATCGAAAACTAAACTACGATACGAATACGAAAGCTAAAGATAGATAGAGAAGCAATAAGATAGACACAATGCAAGGAATTGAAAGCTAATAAAGGGTTTATCAAACCCTAAACCCTCAATTAATTAAATCAAACAAAGAACCTAAATCTTATGTAGACCTTAAGAGAATCGATTCACAAGCAACCCACGTTTCTAAATAAAAGATCAACACAAGCGAATCCACGCTTGCCTCACATTCTCACAAGTGTTCAAATTCATAATTCAACATAAAATACCTACTAAAATGAAAATAAGTTCTATTTATAGTCTAGGTTAGGTTATTACATCATATGGGCCCAAAAGTGACCCATTTAGGAAAGACTGACATATAAAAGCCCATTAGGCACTTGCTTGAGCATATGGGGAACACATGGGGCACATTCCAAGGTGTAGTGGACTGTTTTGATCTGATCTAGCGGATCTAGAGCGGGTTGGGCACACCTCCAAAGTAGATGGGGCACATCTCATCTTTCGGGGGCTTTCTAGCCCCGTTTGGTCTTCCATCGGCCACTCTAATGTCCCTTGAGTCTCCTTGGTCATCATAATCATCCAGTGGACACCTTTTGATAGCTCTCAAGAAGTTATCAAGTGTCACATGACCCGTAAGCATCCTCTGTAGCAATCTGAAGGCCATTTAGATTGTATTATCCTCTCCTTCTTGAAGAAGATTCATCCTTGAATCTACACCCTTTAAACACAAGAGAAGAAAACACAAACAATATCTCCTCGAGGTATGAGGGTTAGCACATGGGTTAAAATTAAAACATCCATGCCAAGGAGACACCCATTTCACATATAACCAAACATCTTTCAAGACAATAGAAGAGAAGTCCACATTTAAAGTGCAAAGGAGTTGGCTACAATAAGCATCAACAAATTCTCCTAAGTTGGTTCCATTAACAATATTACCAAAAAAATCATCACGTGTTGGAAACACTAAGGGTAGAATTAAGGATCATTAGGGTTTAGATTACCCTTCCAATCACAAGAAACCATGTTTATACACAAGACATACTTAGCACCAACATGGTTATTCTCACAAACGAAGAAAATGGAATGACAAGAGTTACGATTACTTAAGGTGATACCAAGAACAAGATCATATGACGGTAAGAACAAACAACTTAAGCATCTCACATTCCTTTCACTCGAACAACCTTCCAAGAAATAGCCACACATTTTATGCATATTCAATTCATTCCAAGAGACATCAACACCATCTAGGTAGGATTTTAAGTCAAATATCTTTGTAACATTGTCTACTCTAGGGTAAATGTCATCATGATTCCAAGGGAAACTAGAAATAAGAAGGGGTAGGTACATACCTTTGTAGAAAAGACTTGAGCTTTCTCTCTTTCCTTCTAAACTTGAACCATGTGGACTTATTATCTTATGCATCAACTTGGAAGTTGGCACAATGCTAGTGCCAAATGTAGTGAATAACAAGGGCGTGGATTTGTCACTAAGCTCTCCTTTTTTATCCAAAAGATCCTCGTCTTCACCATTCATATCCCTCTTTATCATGAGTCTAAGATTAAAGACCTCTCTTTATTTGGGCCAAACATCATCATTGAGAACATTCATCATCAATCCACAAGGTTGTAATACCTCATACTTTTTCTAGCTCAGTTTAGCTCCTCGAATGTCAAGATCAACTTCGAAATAAATAACTCTTGATACGAGTGATTTTTTCCAACTCTAGACCCACCAATGTGTAGATAATTAAATTAGCTTTCCAACGATACAAATTTCACCTCAATCCGATACTCGGTTAAGAAGATATGACGATTTTAGTAAAAGCAGTAGATTACCGCGATAAGCACCACGTTGCGGTGAAGGACAAATTCGCAATTGTCCGATTCTAGTGAAGCACCACAATTGTCCCATGTCGTGGTGAAATTCTAATTTTCATTCGTCCATTTCCAGTAGCTCACCGCGATTAGCCTGTATCACGCTAAAATTTCTAATTGGACAGACACTGCATCACGGTGGAGTGCAAATGGCACTCGTTCTTTTCTAGTGGCGCAATACGATTACGCCAGAGGCCAAAATGGCACTCGTCCTTTTTCCAGTGATCCACCGCGATAGCGGCGCATCACGGTGGGGCCCAAAATTGGGATTTTCTAGTTTCGAGTTAAATTTTACAAAGGGCAATCTAGTCATTTCCCCAAGCCCCAAATCATGAATAATAGAGGATTAAACCTATTCTAAGCCTATTATGCTCACTTTTCATTAACTTTCTCTCAAAGAAACCCTAGAACATCAAACCTTCATCCCCAAGAAATCCAAATTCCATTATTTTTTTCCAAGATAACTCAAAATTAAGGATTCCCAATTCAAGAATTTCAAGAAATCATCTTCAAAAGCAAAAATAGGAATTCAAGTTCAAGCTTCTTTATCAATTTCATCAATTAAGGTATGTGGGGTTATGATCAAGGATAATTCTTTCATCCTTGTGCCATAAACTAGTTTTAATTACAAAGTTACATAATTTTGTATGATTACCCAGGAATTTCAATTTTAGGGTTCATACCCAAATATTGCTATTTGAAGATTATGATATTTTAAGTGATTTAGATGATGAATTGCATGGCTATTTTCATATTTTCATGCGTATGATATAAATTTCCAGATTTAGAATTAAACTTCAATGCTTTCATTATTAAGCATGAACTTTACTATGATTTGATATGAATTTTATGCATGGGTTATTAAGCCCTAGTTTGAATGTTGATATTTCAAGAATGACTATGCTTTAAGCATTCTATGAATGGTTATTTTTAGATTTTAATAAAGATTTGATCTTTTGACCTCAGCTTAGACAGGGAATCCACTTTACAGTTTCAGTTACAATTTAAAATAATAGATATACAATTGGTTTCTATTATAAGCCATAGTACTTGTTTTTAAAGTGGATTTCCTACAAAATGAGCACACAGATTAAAGGGAGTAGTATTTAGCATCGAGTTGGGCATGTTTACATGCTCCAGAACTACGATCCAATGTAGGTTCAGATTATCAGATTATTCTCATTTCTATATGGATGATAGATACAGATGTGATCACTTAGATTAGGTTATACTCCTTGGAAAAAGTATGACACCTCTCCCCAACATGAGGTTTTCCCATAAGAGAACTAGACGTTGGACTCCATGTTAGCTCAGATAGTTTATGTTGGTTAGAAGAACCTCTCTACATTCTACAGAAAAGAATAACATAAAAGATTTTAAAACTAAGTGTAAATGCTCATGGCTTTATTCAGATATTTCTTTATAAAAGACATTAGCTGCAGATTTTAGTTTTTAGATCTCAGATATAAAAAGGAGTCTTTTCTACACTTAGATAGCCTAATTATGAGATAGAACACTAGTACAACTTTTAGAAACTAAATGCTATGACTCACTAGATTTATGCAATATGTTTTGCTATTCATGATTATGCTTTTCAGTTTTCAGTTATTCAAGCTAATGTAAGTCATCTACATTTCGCATACATTATGTTACAAATTATCATGATGTTGATACATTGTTTTACTTATGAATTCACCCCCATATACTCAGTACAATCCAGAAGTACTGATCCACTTATACGTCTATGTGATACATTATCTCGTAATGTAGGTTCAGGTGCTCAGTTTCAACAGTGTGAGTAATTTCGAGCATCTTTATCTGTATCCCGATATTTGGTGAGTCCTCATAGTTTGGGGACCCAGTTATTTAGTTTTTTAGCTTATTAGTACAGATGATTCAGTATTTTCAGACAGTTTGAGTCAGTTGGGGGTTTGTCCCCGTGACTCTCTAGTTATTAGTAGTAGAGGCTTGTCGGACTGCTAGATACGATTTATATTTCCAGTATTGATTGATCAAACTCTTAAGTTTAATATTTTCAGATATTATATTTAGATAATTTCAGTTAGATCAGACAGAATTCCGCATCTTAGCTTTGATTATATATATATCTATTTCCTCTATTTTGAGATTCAGATTTAGTAGAAGGAAGATAGGTTAACTTAAAGCTACTCATAGTCTTGAGCACCGTGTGACGTCTCGGGACCCATTTTCAGGGTGTTACAAACTTGGTACCAGAGCATAAGGTTATAAGAGTCCTAGGGAGTCAGACAAGCCACTTTACGTAGAGTCTTGATCATCGGTGTAAAGCACGCCACATTTATGAGAAAGAGGCTATGGGATATTTTTAGGAAATCATCTCTTTGTTTCATGGTCTATCGTGCTTACAGTATCACTATTTTCTTTTAACTCGTGCTCTTATGTGACAGTTGAATATGCCTCCTCGTCGAGCTAACACCCGCAAAAATGATAACCAACCACCCCAGCCTGCTGACACTCTGAATGAAAATGTATCCCATGCTGAATTTGAGCTTCTTTTCAGACGTTGGCCGAAGCTGTGACTGCCATTGTTCAGGGAAACCATGAGCCGACAGTCCCACTTTAGTAGAATGGTGATTTAGCAGCAGCTAGAATTCGAGACTTTATGAGAATGAATGTGCCAGAGTTCTTCGGGGAAAAAGCAAGTGAGGACCTACAACTTTATTTAGATGAGGTGAAAAAGATCACTCAGATTATGCATGTTACTGAAAAGTAGAGTGAAGAGTTGGCATCCTATAGATTGAAGGATATAGCGTATGATTAGGTGGTTATGTGGAAGAATGGTAGAGGTGAGAATGTGATGATAGGCGGATTTACACGCCTATATCAATATATTTTGCCCATATTTTAGCCTAGTTTTGAGAACAAATTATACATTTCATGCACTTTTAGTCTTTTTTCCTGTAAGAGAGCTAACGAACATGATTAGTAAAGTTTCAGGTATAAATGATGCAAAAATCAGCATTTTATGGCTTACTTGACGCAAAAGAAAGCTCACAAAGGAAGGGAAGAAAGTTTACACGCCTAAGGACCAAAACTGCTGCATGGAAAATCTGTCCCGGGCTAAAACAGCATTTCTGAAGACTTTGGGGACTTACAGACACAAAACTGGATTTTGACAATGATACATTAACCTAGTACAATTAGGTTATGTATTTCATTATTTTATGTAGATTATGATAATGTTACCTTAACCTAGTACATTTGGGTTAAGGATTTCATTAGTCTAGTAGGATTTGGTTATTTATTTCATTAGCTTAGTAGGAGTAGGATATGGGTATTATAAATACCCTATCATGCTAGAGATTTTTGAATGACTCTGACAATCATCATTCAACAATTAATTTTCTTCCATCCCTCTCATCTTCCACTACAAACACTTCTAATCTACTCTTCTATTCATAAACTCCACAACAAGAGAATCGTTACATGCTAAAGAATCACGCCTCACGCCTATCACTTGATCTACACGCCATTACTCAATATCGTGATATAATAACAATGTCAATCGTGATTTCCTTCGCATTCATGGGTAACTAAACTTCTCTGTTGGGGTTATGGAAGCCGAATGAGTTACTATCTATTGCTGTGAGTTTGTGAGTTCGAGGCACGTATATTGCTTATATCATTATTCTCTTCATCTTAATCTACATTCTTTGCGGTTGCAAATGCAAGAATACGCCAGTCTAACATTTAACTTGTTCGAGAGAAAAGTTATTTGTCTGGAAAAGAGATAATGTCAAGGTAGTAGGACACCATTTCCTATTAAAAAACTAGTGTCGTAACTGGACTAACCTCTTCGGGAATTTGTACCGTTAGACACGCTTTAAGCTCGAGAGAGTTAAAATGAAATAGTCCTTGTTTAGGTTGAGAGACACTTGGATTTACCATCGACTACAATCCTCTATAAGCAATTGCATGTCAGAATTCTACACACTCATAGCCAATAGAGACGTATACCTCAGAAGGTGGACATAACCCCAACGCTTCAATTCTCATTGTTTACAACCAACGTAACAATCTCTCTTTTTTTTATTATTTTCAGCTTTTGTTTACATTACTTGCAAAACAAGAATCCCCCCTTCTTACGAGACTTGCACCAAAAGTTTAGTAATTTTACTTACTTGTTGGCCAAGCTATTCCCTGTGGGATCGACACCCAACCCAAGTTGGGTTCTATATTTGCTAACGACCGTTTTACACTCAAACGAGAGCTGTAGATTGAGCGTTATCAAAAATTGGCGCCGTTGTCGGGGAATACAAGTGTCAATTAAGTTCGTAATAATTACTAGACCCTTTGGTCAAAGATTCTCGTACTTTTACTTTTAGGTTTTGTTTTTGTCTACTGCAGGTTTTTATTTTAGTGCATGCCCCATACTTAAAGTTCTGGTCAACCGTTATTACCAATCAATCCTGAACCACAACGCATTGGTAGAATGGAAGCACAAGCTGAAATCGCAAGGATGGCTGCTCAACAGGAACAAGCAAGATTGGCTGCCCTTGCCGCAGCCCAGGTTCAACAGCAGAACATTGATAACCCTGCACGAGCACCAAATCCTGACGATGAGGATTTAGGTGATGACGAATTACTAAACCCAAGGCATGATTCTGAAATCGTAACACCTGCCAACAGAAGAGGTCGACAAGCTCGGTATAGACATGATCGCCAACCTATGCAGCCAGCTTTCGACGATGATGATGATGATCTTGATGGTACCGGAGCCACTGGAGCTATAATTCCACCACCAATAGCGCCCGGAGCCAAGTTCAACGTCACAAGCACCATGATTCAGTTATTGCAACTCAAGGGATTATTTGGTGGACTAGCAGGCGATGATCCGAATATGTATCTCATCAACTTTATTTCTACATGCAAGTCTTTTGACAATCCTGGTGTTGGTCAGAATGCAATTCGATTACGTCTATTCCCATTGTCTCTGTCTGGGGAGGCAACACTATGGTTGAATGGGCTGACTCCTGATTCAATTACAAATTGGAGGCAATTGAGAGACGCTTTCCTAGAAAGATTCTTTCCGCCTTCCAAAAGGGCACAATTGAGAGATGAAATCAGCAACTTTCGTCAGCTTCCCACTGAAGCTCTTCATGAAACATAGGAGAGGTTCAAGACAAAGCTAGCGAGATGCCCAAACCATCACATGACTAATGTTCACCTCATGGAGATATTGTATAGAGCCTTGAATTCAATAACTAAGCCAGTGGTGGACAACGCAGATGGAGAATCTTTTATGGACCTCACCTTTGGTCAAGCAAGCAATATGCTAGATCGCATGACGAAACAAAGTAGAGCTTGGCATACCAGGGATTCCGAGGTAGCAAGCCCCACTTTATCTATAGGCATGACTGCAGACCAAAGAAGAAGACAAGAAGAACGTGATCAAGATATGGCGCACATGAAAACACAGATGGATCTTCTTACAAAGCATTTATTATTAGGGAAGACCGAAAAAGTAAAAGCTGTGGCGCTAAAAGGAAGAGACGAATCTGATTCAGAAGAAGAGGCCAACTACTTGAACAATCAGGGGGGTTTCTGAGGGAATACCCAAGGAAACCAAGGTCGGAACTATTATGGTAAATCTGGAAACATGGACCAAGGTAGTTGGAAGAACAAGAATGAAAAGAGTGGTTTGTACGTTCCCCCTGGTAGACGTGATACCACCACATCTAATTCTGGAAGTATGGAAGACATGATGGCTAAATTATTGAAAGGAGTGGAAGCAACAAGCGCGGGAGTTACTGAGGTAATTAATGATTTGTCCTCCATGAAATAACTAGTTGATTCTCATTCCACTTCAATCAAGCAAATAGAGCAGCAATTGAGCCAACTGTCAGCAGCACTCAATCAAAGAAAGGATGACACTCTACCTAGCGATACTGTGCAAAACCCAAGGAATGATGGGTCATGCATGGCCATCACTACCAGAAGCGGTAAGGTGCTAGAACCTTCAGCAAAAGGCAAGCAAGAGGATGACGAAGTAGCGGACATAGATGATAACGCAAAAAGAGAAGATGCCGCAACAACCAGTCCTGACGTCAAGGATGTCACGCCCAGTGACGTGCATCCTGAAAAAATGGAAAAACGGAAGCAAGAGGAGAAGAAAGCCATGGAGAGAACACTTCCATACCCACCACCACCTTTTCCCCAAAGATTGAAGAAGGTGGCGGATGATACGAAGTTCAGCAAATTCATGACTATGTTAAAGCAGCTGACCATTAATGTTCCATTGGTGGAAGCACTTGAACAAATGCCTGGGTATGCGAAATTCATGAAGGACCTGTTGACAAAGAAGCGGGCAGTAAGCTATGAGCCGGCAGATAATATTCATCATTGCAGTGCAATTGCCACAAGGTCCTTAGTACAGAAGAAGGCAAACCCTGGTGCATTCACTATTCCTTGCACGGTTGGATCTATGAATTTTGCTAAGGCATTGTGCGATCTGGGTGCTAGCATCAATTTGATGCCACTATCCGTCTACAAGAAGTTGGGGTTAGGCGATCTGACACCAACCAATATGCGGCTCGTGATGGCTGATAGGTCGGTAAAACGACCTGTGGGTATCTTGAATGATGTGTTGGTGAAGGTGTCTACCTTCATTTTTCCTGCAGACTTTGTGATTTTGGATTGCGAGGTGGATTCTGAAGTTCCCATAATCTTGGGACGTCCTTTCCTTGCAACAGGAAGTGTGCTTATTGACATGAGAGATAATGAGCTTTTATTTCGAATGAATGACGAAGTGATTCGTTTTGATTTGTGCAAAGAGATGAAGAAGCCAAAAGATATGGATGTGTTCTCTGTAGCTGATGTTCATTATGAAGATAAGAAAGCATTATCTGTAGAGAAACAGCTTACTGTTGAGCCATTGTCTGCTGGGCCACTGAATGTTGAGCATGAGGACGCTGAAAATTATGAAGAACTTATGGGTGCTCTAACAGAAATAGAGTCCTATTGCCATACTCCTAAGAAACCGTACCGTGATCTTAAGAATCAACCGTCACCAACAGCGAAGACCTCCCTTGAAGAGCCACCAATGCTAGAATCGAAAGAGCTCCCCGATTATCTAAGGTATGTGTTCTTGGAAAGTATAAATATACTTCCGGTGAGTGCGGATGATTTAAGTAAACAGCACATAGAGGCTCTCATCTCTTCTCTGAAGAGATACATGAGAGCTATGGGTTGGACTATTGATGATATAATTGGTGACCCTCCGGGGAGACGTATGAGTCTTCTCGAAGAAGATTGCATGCCTACAAGTAAGCCTCATTGTCGTCTAACTCCATTCAGAAAATGACCAACCATCTATCTCGACGAAGTCTAAGTACTCGAGGTAACTATGTCGAGCCACGACAATAAATAACGCGCTAGATGGGAGGCAACCCATCGTTTATCGTTTTTCATTTTTCATTTCGTTCAAGTATGTGTTTTGCTTTTGATAAACAAAAATCCAAAAATAAGAGTCGTGCCACGACCAAAACTAAGGCGCTTGGTGGGAGGCAACCCATCGTACTAATCGTTTTCATTTGGTTTTAAGCAAAAATAGGTGCAAGAGGTATTCAATGAGGAGATTGGTTTCAAATGACGATTTGGATGTATTGAATGGTAAAGGTGGTAAGTTAGGCATAAGGATGCATAAGGCTACGGATTGAGCATTACTCATGCCAAAATAGGCATCAAGGAAGGCTAGGCCTAGTTAAAACTAGGCCACGAACATTGCAAAACCTATCCTATAGCCTAAGGCCTCGGAATCTAGTATGCTATACACTATGCGCCGCCCATTCTTAAGTGTGCTATACACTATGCGCCGCCTATGCTATAACATTAGGTCTCAGTATCTCAAATGCTATACACTATGCGTCGTATATGTCCCTAAATGCCATAGACAATGCGCCGCATAGTGTATGGCATTCTTAAATAAATGCATGGCATATTCTATGGCATTCTGCTCAACTAGGCAAAGCATTAGGCACCACCTATGGTCACTTTTGGTCTCCAAATCCGATTTTAATGGGCCAAAACTCGACCCAACCTTTTCTTATAAATATGAGACTTAGTCTTGAACCAAAAACACATTGGAAACCTAGCTTATGCACTACCTATAGTCTCCAAAACCTATCAAAAAGTTTCCTTTTGCTCTTTTTCATCACAAGAACATCATCCAAAGGCTTCAACCAAGTAAGTACTACTTTGTTCTTCATTTATATTTTGTAAGTACTACTTTACTACACCTATTATGAATTGCTAAATCTTGAAAAAGTATTGGTGATGTGAACGTGTTTGAATTGTTGATACAAAACCAAGTGAGTGAACATGTACGTTAGGATGCTCTTAACTTATGTCCGACTTGAATTTGATTTTGATGCATTGTTATACTACTTGCAGAATTTCTATAGTAATGAACATTGCATAATCTTTTCACTTGAATTCTTACATGTTAGAATATCCCGTTCATCGGAATAAGACTTATAACTGCCTACCGACATAGGAGGTTGAGTTTATTGATAGAAACGATACCATGATGTAATCCCTATATAGTAGTCTTGTTATACCTAACATGAAAGTATTGCAAAGGTTGCAAGAAGTGATATATCTCTGATTTTCTTGTTGGAATATAGCTCCTAAAATGCATGTCGATGAAGTCTAAGTAATCGACCACTTTCACTTCACTAATTTGTAGCAACAAACTAAGTGTGGGGTGGTACCCCTACTGCTTGTGTATAGATTGTATCCATTGGGATTGTGCTACCATTAACACTATTTCTAGTCTCAGGTACAATGGCACCTAAAGCGAGACAAGGCAAGGAGAAGGCTACCACCTCCCAAAAGGGCAAAAAGAGAAGTCGCAAGGACCAAGGAGAACCCTCCTCTCTGCAAATACCTCGACTCACGCTTGGAATTAAGTGGGATACTTATGAGGAACTTCTAAGGATGACGACTCTGATGATGATTCCAATGCAAGGGGTATGACCCCATACATAGAGGATAAGTCCGACCAACCAGGTTCCTCGTATTTATTTTCCACTGAGGACAGTGTCCCGACTAAGTGTGGGGTGGTGGTATTGCATGCTATACTTCTCTATTCGCATCTATGTTTGTTTGCTTTTGTTTCATTTTTGTTTCATTTTGTTTTTTTAGTAGTTAAAATATTTTTTTTAGCTTTGCATGAAATTATTTTGATAGGCAGCATGAGATTATAACAAGAGTATGTGCTACAATTGTGACTATTGAGACGTTTAGGCTCTAGTTGTGACTCAATATGTGATATTGTGTGATTCAATTCCTTCACTTGTTGGGTCGAGAGTCTATATTACTTCCAATCAAGTCGACCATGTGCCTTGTGTGTGTGAGATAATATTATATTCTATGTATGTGGCTGATGCTAGAACTTGCCTGGTATGTATGCAAAGCGAAAATAAGGAGTGTAAGTTTAGGATATGATTTAGGCATTTCTTTGGCAACCTATACATGTTTACCTTCAGTTTTACCTACCCATGGACATCATCCTAGTTAACCCTTTTGAGCCTTTAGCCTATTTCTTTGACAACCTTGTATGTAAGCCTAATCCATTTCTTTCAAGACCGTAATTTGATCCCAAAATCCCTAAGTGCTTTAAAGTGAAAAAGTCATGTGACAACATAAAAGGAAATTGGGTGAGTATAATGCTATAAATTGGAATGGTTCTTGAATGTGTTATGAAAAAGAAAAAAAATGCTATCATAAGAGGTATGCTGTGAAAAGAAAAAGGAAAAGAAAGCTGAAAAGTGAGTTGTGCTTAAAATTGAAAAAAGAGGAGAACAAGGGTGGTAGAAAAAAGAAAGAAGAAAGGTTGAAAGAAAAAAGTGTCAATGATACAAAGTGATGTATTAAAGCTCTTAGGAACCTAGTCACTATTCTTGGCCAAAATAGTCCTTCCCGTCCCTTAGCCTACATTACAACCATCAAAAGACCTACTTGATCCTAATCTTAACATTCCGACATTTAGTGGAGTACTACATTAAGGGCAAGCCTATGGTCATCAGTTGCTACATATGAACTCTTTGTGAGAGTGAGAGCAAGGACATTTTGATACCCATGTTTGAAAAATATGCTATATTTGTGAGTGATTATGGGTACTATATTGTGAGACACACATGGTTGATGAGTTTTGGATAGTTGTATATGATTCCATGCACCTTAACGTTTGCATGCGAGTTGATCACCATCACGAGTCTATGCTAGAGGTTAAACTGTTTCTACTTATAATCTGAAAGCTACTCTTTGTTGATAATTGTTGTGCTTGTCTTGAAGAATGTTTTGTGTTGTTGCTGTAAAAACCCTAAGTTGATGTTTAGAAGGACATGATATGTTGTTCGAGGACGAACAAAGCTCTAAGTGTGGGGTGTTGATGATAGGCGGATTTACACGCCTATAACAATATATTTTGCCCATATTTTAGCCTAGTTTTGAGAACAAATTATACATTTCATGCACTTTTAGTCCTTTTTCCTGTAAGAGATCTAACGAACATGATTAGTAAAGTTTCAGGTATAAATGATGCAAAAATCAGCATTTTATGGCTTACTTGACGCAAAAGAAAGCTCACAAAGGAAGGGAAGAAAGTTTACACGCCTAAGGACCAAAACTGCTGCATGGAAAATCTGTCCCGGGCTAAAACAACATTTCTGAAGACTTTGGGGACTTACAGACACAAAGCTGGATTTTGACAATAATACATTAACCTAGTACAATTAGGTTATGTATTTCATTATTTTATGTGGATTATGATAATGTTACCTTAACCTAGTACATTTGGGTTAAGGATTTCATTAGTCTAGTAGGATTTGGTTATTTATTTCATTAGCTTAGTAGGAGTAGGATATGGGTATTATAAATACCCTATCATGCTAGAGATTTTTGAATGACACTGACAATCATCATTCAAAAATTAATTTTCTTCCATCCCTCTCATCTTCCACTACAAACACTTCTAATCTACTCTTCTATTCTTAAACTCCACAACAAGAGAATCGTTACTTGCTAAGGAATCACGCCTCACGCCTATCACTTGATCTACACGCCTATCACTTGATCTACACGCCATTACTCAATATCGTGATATAATAACAATGTCAATCGTGATTTCCTTCGCATTCATGGGTAACTAAACTTCTCTGTTGGGGTTATGGAAGCCGAATGAGTTACTATCTATTGCTGTGAGTTTGTGAGTTCGAGGCACGTATATTGCTTATATCATTATTCTCTTCATCTTAATCTACATTCTTTGCGGTTGCAAACGCAAGAATACGCCAGTCTAACATTTAACTTGTTTGAGAGAAAAGTTATTTGTCTGGAAAAGAGATAATGTCAAGGTAGTAGGACACCCTTTCCTATTAAAAAGCTAGTGTCGTAACTGGACTAACCTCTTGGAGAATTTGTACCGTTAGACACACTTTAATCTCGAGAGAGTTAAAGTGAAATAGTCCTTGTTTAGGTCGAGAGACGCTTGGATTTACCATCGACTACAATCCTCTATAAGCAATTGCATGTCAGAATTCTACACACTCATAGCCAACAGAGACGTATACCTCAGAAGGTGGACATAACCCCAACGCTTCAATTCTCATTGTTTACAACCAACGTAACAATCTCTCTCTTTTTTATTATTTTCAGCTTTTGTTTACATTACTTGCAAAACAAGAATCCCCCTTCTTACGAGACTTGCACCAAAAGTTTAGTAATTCTACTTACTTGTTGGCCAAGCTATTCCCTGTGGGATCGACACCCAACCCAGGTTGGGTTCTATATTTGCTAACGACCGCTTTACACTCAAACGAGAGCTGTAGATTGAGCGTTATCAGAATGCAGCTCCTATGAGTTGGCAGGTATTTCAGGATATATTTTTAGACAGGTTCTTTCCACATGAAATTAGAGAAGCTAAGTTAGAGGAGTTTGTGAACCTGAGGTAGGGCTCAATGACAGTGAAAGAGTATGTCCTTAAGTTCAACCAGTTGTCTAAGTATGCACATGATACGATGGATGACCCTAGGGCGAGTATTAGTAAGTTTGTTATTGGAGTATCTAGTTTGGTAGTCAAGGAGTGTAGGACTGTCGTGCTTATTAGGGATATGGATCTTTCTAGATTGAAGATTCATGCCCAACAGATTGAAGCAGAAAAATTGAAGGGAAGAGAGGGGAAATAAGAAGGCTAGAACTGGGCAGTTTGAGTATCTCACAGTTTCAGAATCTTTAATCTATGTCAGTGCCATCTTCAGCTAGTGCTCCCATTCCCAGATCTAGACAAAAGTAGTGGCGTAAGACTTTTATGTCCAAATCTAAGAATAGTATAAATGGAAAACTCAGTTATCCTCCATGTTCTAAGTATGGTAAGAATAATCTTGGTAAGTGTTTGTTGGGACAGAAAGGTTGTTACAGTTGTGGTAAGTTCGGTCATGGAATCAAAGAGTGTTTGCATTCTAAGCAGGGAAATAGGAATGCTCATCCCCAGACTTAGGCTACTAGCGCACCAGCTCCTCTAGGTCCCCCAGTCCCTCCTTAAGGCGCATCATCCAGTACCAGTGACGGTCAGTGCTAGAATTGGTTTCATATTTTACTATCCCGTCAGGAGAAGGACGATTCACCAGATGTTGTTACTGGTATATTTCGTGTCTTTCATCTTGATGTTTATGTGCTGTTAGACCCTGGGTCAAATTTCTCTTATGTGACCCCATTAGTTGCAGTAAATTTTGGAATAGGTCCTGAAAAGATCCCTGAACCCTTCTTAGTTTCTACCTCAGTGGGTGAGTCAGTTATTACCAAACAGATCTATACAAAGTGTCATATCACTGTCCTTCATAAAATTATGTTAGCAGATTTAATAGAATTAGATACGGTTGACTTTGACCTTATTCTTGGTATGGATTGGCTCCATTCATGTTATGCATCCATAGATTATCACACCCGAGTGGTGAAGTTTTAGTTTCTAAATGAGCCAGTCTTTGAGTGGGAAGGTAATTCAGTGTCTCCCAAGAGTCATTTCATATCGTATATTAAATCCAGAAAGTTGATCTCAAAAGAATGTATATATCATATAGTTCGAGTCAAAGAAACTAAGTCTGAGACTCTAACAGTTCAGTTAGTTCGTGTAGCCAATGAGTTTTCTGATATTTTTCCCAAAGATTTGTCAGGGGTACCTCCCGATAGGGAAATAGAATTCGCTATTAACCTTCTCCCAGATACTCATCCCATCTTTATTTCACTATATTGTATGGCTTCAGCCGAGCTTAAAGAGTTATAGATAAAGGTTTCATAAGGCCCAGTGTCTCTCTATGGGGTGCTCCCGTCCTATTCGTGTGAAAGAAAGATGGTTCTTTGCGAGTGTGCATTGACTATCGTCAGCTGAATAAAGTCACAGTCAAAAACAAATATCCTCTTCTTATGATTGATGACTTATTCGACCAACTCCAAGGTGCAAGTTATTTCTCCAAGATAGACCTTAGATCCGGCTATCATCAGCTTAGAGTGAGGGAATGTGATATTCTAAAAATAGCTTTCAGAACTTGTTACAGTTATTTTGAGTTTCTAGTCATGTCATTTGGTCTTACTAATGCCCCAGCAGCCTTCATGGACTTGATGAATAGAGTGTTCAAATAGTATTTGGATATATTTGCCAGTCTTTATCAATGATATTCTTGTTTATCTCATAGTGAGGATGATCATGCAGACCACCTTAGAATTATGTTGCAAGCTCTTAGAGATCATCAATTGTTTGCCAAATTTAGTAAATGTGAATTTTGGCTAAGATCAGTAGCTTTCCTCGGTCATATTATTTCCATGATGGCATTAGAGTTGATCCCCAAAAGACAAAAGTAGTAAGAAAATGGCCTAGACCTATTTCTCCGTCAGACATTAGAAGTTTTTTGGTTTTAGCTGGCTATTATAGATGTTTTGTTGAAGTTTTTTCTTCTATTACATCCCTTATGTCTAGATTAACTCAGAAGAAAGTTAAGTTTCAGTGGTCAAATTCCTGTAAGAAGAGTTTTCAGGAGTTGAAGACTCGACTCACTTCAGCTCTAGTTTTAGCACTACCTAATGGTACAAATGGGTTCGTTGTTTATTGTGATGCCTCTAAAACCAGTCTGGGTTGTGTTTTGATGCATAGGGGTAAGGTCATAGTCTATGCCTCTAGACAGCTTAATCCTCATTAAAAGAACTACCCGACCCATGATCTTGAGTTAGCAGCTTGTGTTTGCCTTAAAGATCTGGAGGCACTATATTTATGGGGTGCATGTTGATGTGTTTATGGATCACAAAATCTTGAAATATGTGTTTACTCAGAGGGAGTTAAATCTTCATCAGAAAAGACGGTTAGAATTATTGAAGGACTATGATATGAGTTTGTTGTATCATTCGAGTAAGCACAATGTAGTGGAAGACGCCCTTAGTAGATTGTCTATGGGCGGTGTTGCTCATATGGATAATGATAAGAGAGAACTAGTTTGAGAAGTTCATCGGTTAGCTAGATTGGATGTGAGGTTGGTTGACTCAGCTGAAGGTAACATTTGGGTTCAGAGTAGTTCAGAATTTTCTCTAGTTTCTGAAGTGAAAGAGAAGTAGGATAAGGATTCTAGTTTGGTCAAGCTGAAGGGTTCAGTTAAAGACCAAAAGGCAGAAGTTTTCTCCCAAGAGGGAGATGGTGTGTTGAGATACCAGAGTAGATTGTGTGTGCCATATGTTAATGATTTGAGGTATTGGATTATGGAAGAAGCGCATGGTGCGAATTACTCCATTGATCCAGGAGCTACCAAGATGTACTGCGATTTGTGGGAAGTCTATTGGTGGAGCGGTATGAAGAGAGATATAGTAGAGTTTGTAGCTAAGTGTGCAACTTGCCAATAGGTTAAGGTAGATTACCAACAACCTGGTGTCATATTGCAGGAGTTTGGTATTCCCACTTAGAAGTGGTAAGAGGTGAATATGGACTTTGTTACTGGATTACCCCATTCGCGTCGTCAGCATAATTCGATTTGGGTTATTGTAGACAGATTGACCAAATCATCTCAATTCTTGCCAGTTCACGCGTCCTACACAACTGAAGATTATGCTAAGTTGTATATCAGAGAGTTGATTGGATTGCATGGAGTTTCTTTGTCCATCATCTCAGATAAGGGTACTTAGTTTACCTCTCAGTTTTGGAAAGCCTTTTAGAAGGGTCTTGGTACCCAAGTTCATCTTAGTTTAAATTTTTATTTACAAGAAGATGGTCAGGCAGAGAGGACCATTCAGAACTTAGAAGATATGCTGAGGGCATGTGTTCTTGAATTCAAAGGCAGTTGGGATGACCACTTGTCATTGATAGAGTTTGCCTACAATAATAATTACCATTCTAGTATTCAGATGGCCCCGTTTGAGGCTCTTTATGTGTACAGATATAGATTATCAGTCGTTTGGTTCGAAGTGGGTAAGGCTGCTTTGATTGGGCCAGATATGGTGTTTGAAGCCATGGAGAAAGTTCAGTTGATTCGAGTGTGATTGAAGGCAACTCAGGGTCATTAGAAATCTTATGCAAACATAAGAAGGAGAGATCTTGATTTTGAAGTAGATAATCTTGTGTATTTGAAGGTTTCACCCATGAAAGGAATGAAGAGGTTTGGCAAAAAGGGGAAGCTTATTCCCTGGTATTAGTCCCCTACAGGATTTTAAGTCGTGTGGGGAAGGTAGCGTATGAGCTTGAGCTACCCGCAGACTTGTCATCAGTTCATCCAGTGTTCCATGTATCCTTATTGAAGAAGTGTATGGACAGTTCAGCTGTTGTAGTCCCTCTAGAAAGTACAGATATTCAGAATAGCCTTTCTTATGAAGAACTTCTAGTATAGATTCTTGATTTTCAGATCCGTAGACTAAGGAACAAAGAAGTTCCCTTGGTCAAAGTTCTATGGAGAAATCAGTCTATTAAGGGTGCTACTTAGGAAGCAGAAGCAGACATGCATACCAAGTAACCTTATCTCTTCTTTACGAACTCAGATTTAGCCAAAGGTAACGGTCTTTCATAATTCAGTTCTTTTCCAATCTCAGATTCAACCATATAGTTATCTTCATGTAAATTCATGCATTCGTAGATTAGTTCAGTCGCTCGGTATATTTTAGATCCAGTCATGCAACTTGTTTCGGTTGTGCATGCCAGCATATAGCCTGAGTTCCTCAGTATCTTCAGTTTAACAAGTCTCATTCGAGGACGGATGTTCCCAGGGGGAGATAATTTAATACCCCATACTTTTCCTAACTCAGTTTAGCTCCTAGAATATCAAGGGTCAACTTCAAAATTAATAACTCTTGATACGTGTGAAATTTTCCAGATCTAGACCCACCAATATGTAGATAATTGAATTAGCTTTCCAACGATACCTATTTTGCCTCAATTCGATACTCGATTAAGAAGTTATGGCGATTTTAGTAAAAGTAGTAGATCATCGCGATAAGCACCGCATTGCAGTGAAGGACAATTCGCAATTGTCTGATTCTAGTGAAGCACTGCAATTGGCTTGCGTTGCGGTGAAGTTCCAGTTCCCATTCGTCCCTTTCCAGTAGCTCACCGTGATTAGCCTGTATCGCACCAAAATTCTCAATTGGAAAGACACCGCGTCGTAGTGGGATGCAAAATGGCACTCGTCCTTTTCCAGTGGCGCAACGTGTTTACACTGCATCACGCCAGAAGCCAAAATAGCGCTCACCCTTTTTTACTGTGAGCCACCGTGATAGCGGCGCATCGCGGTGGGGCCCAAAATTGAGATTTTCCAGTTCCAAGTTAAATTTTACAAAGGGAAATCTAGTCATTTCCCCAAGCCCTAAATCGTGAATAACAGAGGATTAAACATATTCTAAACCTATTATGCTCACTTTTCATCAACTTTCTCTCAAAGAAACCCTAGAACATCAAACCTTCATCCCTAAGAAATCCAAATTCCACCATTTTTTTACAAGATAACTCAAAATTAAGGATTCTCAATTCAAGAACTTCAAGACATCATCTTCAAAAGCACAAATGGGAATTCAATTTCAAGCTTCTTTATCAATTTCATCAATTAAGGTATGTGGGATTATGAGCAATGATAATTCTTTCATCCTTAGGCCAAAAACTAGTTTTAATTACAAAGTTACATGATTTTGTATAATTACCCATGAATTTTAATTTAGGGTTCATACCCAAATATTGCTATTAGAAGATTATGAGATTTTAAGTGATTTAGATGATGAATTGCATGGCTATTTTCATATTTTCATGCGTATTATACAAATTTCAAGATTTAAAATTGAATTTCAATGCTTTCATCATTAAGCATGAACTTTACTCTTATTTGACATGAATTTGATGCATGGGTTATCAAGCCCTAGTTTGAATGTTGATATTTCAAGAATGACTATGCTCTAAGTATCACATGAATGGTTATTTTCAGATTTTAATAAAGATTTGATCTTTTGACCTCAACTTAGACAGGCAATCCACTTTACAGTTTCAGTTACAGTTTAAAATAATAGATATACAGTTGGTTTCCATTATAAGCCATAATACTAGTTTTTAAAGTGGATTTTCTACAACATGAGCACACGTATTAAAGGGAGTAGTATTTAGCACCGAGTTGGGCATGTTTACATGCCCCATAACTATGAGCCAACGTAGGTTCAGATTATCAGATTATTCCCATTTTTATATAGATGACAGATACAATGTGATCACCTAGATTAGGTTATACTCCTTGGCAAGAGTATGACATCTCTCCCCAACGTGAGGTTCTCCCATAAGGGAACTAGATGTTGGACTCCATGTTGGCACACATGGGTTATGTCGGTTAGAAGAATCTCCCTACAGCCTACAGAAAAGAACAACATAAAAGCTTTTAGAACTAAGTGTAAAGGCTCACAACTTTATTCAGATGTTGCTTTATAAAAGACATTAGCTGCAGATTTTAATTTTCAGATTTTAGATATAAAAGTGAGTCCTTTCTACACTTAGACAGCCTGATTTTTAGACAAAACACTTGTACAACTTTTAGAAACTAAATGTTATGACTCACTAGATTTATGCAACATGTTTTATTATTCATGATTATGATTTTCAGTTTTTAGTTATTCAAGCTAATGTGAGTCATCTACATTTAGCATGAATTATGTTACAAATTATGATGATGTTGAGACATTGTTTTACTTTTGCATTCACCCCCATATACTCAGTACAATCCAGAAGTACTGATCCACATATACGTCTATGTGTTACATTGTCTCATAATGTGGGTTCAGGTGCTCAGTTTCAGCAGCGTGAGTGATTTCGATCATCTCTATTTGCATCCCGACAGTTGGTAAGTCCTCATAGTTTGGTGACCCAGTTATTCAATTTTTCAGCTTATTAGTATAGATGATTCATTATTTTCAGACAATTCATATCAACTAGGGGTTTGTACCAGTGACTCTCTAGTTATTAGTAGTAGAAGCTTGTTGGACTGCTAGATATGATTCATATTTCCAGTATTGATTGATCAGACTCTTAAGTTTAATATTTTTAGATATTATATTCATATAATTTCAGTTTGCTCAGATAGAATTCCACATCTTAGCTTTGAATATGTATCTTTATTTTCTCTATTTTGAGCTTCAAATTTAGTAGAAGGCAGATAGGGTTAGCTTAAGGCTACTCATAGGCTTGATACCGTGTTACATCTCGAGACCCATTTTTAGGGCATTGCAAATTAAAGTCTCCTTCAACTTTCGCTAATTCCCCTTCACTTCCAAGGTCATTATCCTCTTGAGGGCTTTCCTCACCACCATTATTTTTGGTCACCATATCTCCAAAAAAGTAAGGATTACCCTCCACCATTACCATGTTCCTTCGGTTGGGGAATTCACTAGTCTTATGACCCCAACCTTGACATTTAATGCAAGTAATACCTTTAGATTGGGATTAGAAGATGGATTACCTTCATTCCTTGGTGGATACCTTTGGATTCCTCTATCAATGGGCTTGTGAAATCCTTGTTCTTAGTCCATCCGGAGGAAGTAGAAGAATTATAACCTTTATTGAAGGACTTATTAGCATTGTTGTTCCTTTCAACCTCATTGGCCGCTTCAACAAGATCTTCTATACGGTCAAACTTATGGATAACTAGTTGACAAGTAACTTCATAATCTAAACCACCTTTGAACTAAGCCATACAATGATTTAGGGGTTCAACAATCTCAAGTCAAAGGATCAAGTTTTGAAACTCCTCATAATAGTGTTTCACACCTCTACCTCCTTGTCTCAAATTGTAGAGCCTTATTAATTTCTCTTGCTTAAAGTTTTCCGTAACATACCTCTCTCTCATGAGTGCCTTCAATTCATCCCAATCCGGAAGGTCGGGATTACCATTTCTTTCTCTTTGCACACTTTTTGTCTCCCGCCAAGTAGAAGCATACCTTTCAAGTTGAGCAATTGTGTGGGTGGCTTTCTTGTGTCCAGTTAACTTATTGAGTTGGAAGATCCTATTGCATTGTATCTCCCAATCAAGGTAGATATATGGATCACTAGTTTTTTTAAAGGTAGGAAGAGTGATCTTTTTTGAGTTAAGACCCGTGTCTCGACCCATATTACCTCCATGATCCCATTAATGATCTTCTTGTACTTGGGGAAGGTTTCCCAAGTTTATTCTTCCATGTGGAACCATACCAAATCTTCCTCCCCATCCTCTATGTCCTCCATTGTGAGCTCCTCTTCTAGTTCATAGAAACTTTGTAAAGAGATCCACTTCATCAAACTCTTAACCTCTTCTATAAGGTTCCTCACCTCCCTCATCCTCAATTTGTATTGGTTGATTTGGGTTAGCTGGGATTTAAGGTGGTTGGTTTTGGTTTTGTGGAGCTTCTTAATGGGCTTGATTAAATTAGTCTTGTAGGGGACGAACGGGATTTTGGTTATTTGGGTAAGTAGTGGCTTGGATGATGGGTTCATATACTTTCCTAGGTGGATTAAACATTTGGTAAAGTGTTTCCGAATTTATAGTAGTGGAGGTGTTGAGAGCATGTCCACCAGAGGAAGCATGATAGTTTTGAGGAGTAGATGTGGTGAAGTTTAGACTGACTTCCAAGGTGTCGATCCTTCTTGAGAGTGAACTTTCCATGCTTTCCATTCTTTGATTTACATCTTATTTCACACTCATTATGGCCGTCATTAAACTTTCCATGTTTATCTCTCCCGAAGCTCTTGGGCTACCTTCTTCCGATGCCATGGTACCTATATAAAAGGAATACTAAAACAAAACAAAAACAACAAACATGTTAAAGGTTAAGAAATCAACCTCACAAGATATCAAAGTTTCCACCTTTAGTTCATCTCTCAATTGGCGTCGCAAGCATTGATAGATCGTTTATACTCCAATGAGAAAGCTTGTTACCAATTGTGGCTTGAGGTCGGAATAGATCCTTGTTTGAAACGACTCAAAGAAAATAGGTACGGACTTAAGAATAAAATGAATTCAAAAGAGAAATCTTGAAAGAAAAGTAGGACGATGAAAGAAAAGAACTCAAGAACTATCAATCAACTTAGTAGATAAGTTACTAGTTGATGAGTAGTTAAGAATCAAAGAAGAGATTTAAGAATCAAGAAATGGAAACTAACAATCAAACCTTGAGCAATGAAGTTTTAAAAATGTTGAGATGTGTTTTAAGACTTGAATTAATGTTGTAAAGTGTTGATAAACTTGGATTGGTGTTGTTGAAGTTGATTCACGTCAAAAGGAGGTGATTTGCGTTGGGTATGGCTGATCTGCATTGGGCAGCCTGCTCCAGCAGTTGGGAAGCAGGTGAAAGGCACCTTGGAAGCAAGTTGGGGCCTTTGCTACTGCCTTGAGGTGTTTCCACAGGTCAAGGACAGACCAGACGCACCTTGGCCGCCTCTCCCTTTGTGTTTGGCCAAAATTGCCCCCCAAATGTTCTCCTCTTTGTACTCTCTTGTGGAATCTTCTTTTATGCTTTTATACAAACACTTTTTCCACACTTTTATTCATTCTTTTTGAATCAAACACCACCTTTTGGTAAGAATTCAAAATGAAGATATGAATTTTCCTCATTAACACTCAACAACACCAAAACTTCAAAATGCTCTAACTCTTGAACCAATGATCGGAATGCGATGAAATTTTGACCCAAGGCTCTTTTCAACCTTATAAACACATTCCAAACATCATTTGGTTCAAATTCACAACAAAAATTTTCAGATTTTCAATTCACATCAAACTTCTTCAACCCAAGCTTCCAACAAGGATAGAACACTCAAATGGACTCCGATTAAGAGATCAAATTTGAACCCTAGACTCCTATAGTGATAGAGAACACAAATATAACACTAGAAACACAAGAAAAGAACAAAATCAAAAACTAAAATTTTGACCTAGGACTAAAACGTGAATAGTACTTTTTTGGAATTTTTGATTTTTGACTCTCTTTTTTGTTGATTTTTGAGATAGCAAAACCCAAGACTAGAATCATGGGAACGATTCTAAGCTCGGCTCTGATATCAAATGATACATGAACAAATTACGAAATTGAAAATTAAACTACGATACGAATACGAAAACTAAAGATAGATAGAGAAGCAATAAGATAGACACAATGCAAGGAATTTAAAGCAAATAAAGGGTGTATCAAAACCTAAACCCTCAATCAATTAAACCGAACAAAGCACCTAAATCTTACGTAGACCTCAAGGGAATCGATTCCCAAGCAATCCACGTTTCTAAATAAAATATCAACACAAGTGAATCCATGCTTGCCTCACACTCTCACTAGTGTTCAAATTCATAATTCAACATAAACTACCTACTAAAATGAAAAGAGGTCCTATTTATAGTCTAAGCTAGGTTATTACATCATATGGGCTCAAAAGTGACCCATTTAGGAAAGACAACACACATAAAAGCCCATTAGGCACTTGCTTGAGCATATGGGGCACACATGGGGCATATTCCAAGGTGTAGTGGATTGTTTTGATCCGCTCTAGCGTATCTAGTGCGAGTTGGATGCACCTCCAAAGCGGATGGGGCACATCTCCTCTTTCGAGGGCTTTCTAGCCCCGTTTAGTCTTCCATCGGCCTCTCTATGTCCCTTGAGTCTCCTTGGTCATCATAATCATCCAATGGACACCTTTTGATAGCTCTCAAGAAGTCATCAAGTGTCACTTGACCCGTAAGCATCCTCTCTAGCAATACGGAGGCCATTTGGATTGTATCAATTTAGGACTCTTTAATCATACTTTTCTATTTTTAAGCTAATAACTTTTTTTCTTTTAAAAAAGATAATACATTTTCAAGTTCAAATATTTAGTATTTAAATTATAAAAGAGATAAGTTTGAAATAGTAATAGTCTATTAGAACTCTTTAATTATGACTTATGAGTTTCTAGTTAGTGAGATAATGTATTTCAAATTCAAATACTTAATCTTTCACTTCAAAATTTTTATAATAATATTTTTAACTTTGTCTTAAAATAATTTTTAATTTTGTCTTAAGAACTGCCACGTGGCTATTTTAATATGTTGCCACTTGACAACTTATCTTATTTTAGTTTTGTTTTTATATATACTAGTCAAGTGTACTTGTTTCACACGTGTAAATGACGATAATAATAAGTGTCTATAAAAGAATAAATTACTATCATTTATATTGAACAATGTACTTGATCCGCCTTAAAAAATTCTACTATTATGAATCGGATCAATTTAAAGTCACGTAAGGTTAATTTCTTGATAGAAAAAAGTTTACCCTTCAAAAGATCTCTCATTTCTCTCTTTCTATACGTACCACCCGCATCAAGGCAAGTAAAATCATATTCCATGTCATGCGTCTTCTCATCCAAGACTAATAATTATAAATTATGAAATAAATATATGAACAAAAAAAAATTTAAAAAAAAAAAGATACATTAAAATATCAATTATTTAATATTATACTTTGAAAGGAAAAATATGTTTTAGAGTTTTGATGATGACACTAAAACATAAATTGAGCGATGCAAATTATTCCTAGCGTCCATCTTTAAGAACCTGACGGAAGATTGAAATAGATTATAAATTTGAGTTGCTAACTCATGAAACTTTGTTTAATACTTATTGGGAAAAGACATCGTTTCCACCCCAAACTATACCCAAAAAGTCAAAACCATACCTAAACTATACTAGTGACCTATTACACACCTAAACTATAAAAAAGTGATACTATTACCTCCCTGCGACACCCATGCCCAGTTTTAATGAGTGTACTCCACTCGCCCTGTGCTGATGACACGTGTTAATTTAATTTTTCTATTTAATTAATAAATAACCCTTGTGATTAAAAATAAATAATCAAGAAAATACATTAATTCAACAACTCTTTCTTCTTCACTTTTTCTCTACTTCATTTTCCCTTCAAATAACCAAGCAATTTCAACAAGAAAATTTTGATTCCTTCTTCTTCACTCTTACTCTACTTCACTTTCCCTTCAAATAACCAAGCAAATTCAACAAGAAAATTTCAATGGAAGAAAATATTCAACAATTCCCTATTAAAAATATGAAATTGTTGAATTGTTCACTTATTCTCTACTTCACTCTCCCTTCAAATCCACTTCCTTTCTCACTTTCTTCTCTTCATCAACAACTCATCCTTTTTCACTTTGAGTTAATGGAGGTGAAATATGTGGTTTCTAGAAATGCGTGGGTAACTGGGTATTTTCAAATTGGACGATTTGACGAGTTAAAAATCACACCATAGATTGGAGATGAAAGATGTGGTATTCTCATAAATCTATGGTGTAACAAAGCACACCATAGATTTCTTGGAAGACTTTGGGTTTTGGGTATTCTCAGATTCTTCAATTAATGGAGTATTTGACGAATTGAATGTTGTAATATGGAGTGTTGTGATTTCGGGTATGAACAGTGGGATTAACAGTTGTGATTTCGATGACAATTTTATTGATGATTTAAAGCTAAGATTTAATTGCACATATTGTGATTCCGATGTCAATGTTAGTAGTGGATATTGAATTTTTATGGTGGTTGTTTGTAATTTTTATTATATTAATGGTTGTATTGTGATTCCGATAATGAAATTTGGATTTTTAAAATTATTGTGGTGAGGATTTGAATTTGATAATTTAGTGGTGGTGTTTTAATGGTGATTTTGTTGGAGAAGAAGCAATTGAAGGCGGGACCCACATATTAAAATAATAAATAAGAAAATTTAATTTTCTTCACATTTTTTCAATTATAAAAAAAAAAATTATTAATATATTTTCAATTGTAAAAATAATTAATCTAATTGTATATATTAAGAAGAATATTAGTAGTATTTTGATGTTATAATGACAAATGAAATAGTGACACGTGTATGGAAGCTGCCATTTTAAGGTTTTTTTTCTTCTCTCACGCACCTTAGGAAGGTGAATACACCTTCTCTGCCACGTCACCTTCTAAGGTGAAAATAGTATCACTTTTTTATAGTTTAGGTGTGTAATAGGTCACTAGTATAGTTTAAGTGTGATTTCGACTTTTCGGGTATAGTTTGGGGTGGAAACGATGCCTTTTTCCATACTTATTTGACACTACGATTTATTTGTTATCATGACAAATCACAATTTTTACTTTAATTTTCTCTCGATATTTATTTTTATGTAAGTATGATTCTTATAAAAGAGTATTAACTTGAATTACACCTTAATAAGAAATAGAGCTAACATGAATAAGAAATAAAATTTAGAACAGGAAAAATATACCTTAAATTCACTCGTAATCGACATGAAGTCTCGTTTGCATGTTTCACATAAATCTTTCTTCATCTGAACAAATATATTAAAAATCAATCAATAATGATTTATTTACGGAAGCAAATACAAATAATTTAAAATTATGAAATAAACTCATCTTAAAAGTCAAAGGATCTTCAATTTTATCAAGCCTAATTTAAATCAATAACAAAAGAATATGAACTTATTTTGAAAGTAAATTTTATTTTTATTTTTTTAAAAAAGGCAACAAACAGAAGCTTAAAAGCCTAGAGAGAAAAACTTATATTAGCAAAAAAAAACAAAAAAAATGTGAAAAGGTTAAAAAAGAATTTGGATCCATGAGGTTGGAGCGCATATGTCAAGACTATATATTTAATTAAAATAAAATGTGATTCTTTACCTATATTTTAGGACTGTTAATTTCTTTCTATATATATTAGGACTCATATATATTTTAGAATTCATATATTTTATGCAGTTTACGATTTTTAATTTCTTTCTATATATTTATTCTATCAAGATTCTTCCCATATATTTTAGGAGTCCTTAATTTTTAATAATATAATAATTAAAAATAAAGTAAAAAGATGATTTTTTCTATTGCAAAGTGTTTTAATAAAGGGCAAAAAGTTCAAATCACATTTCCAAGGGTCTTCACACTTTTAATATATTATTGGTATAGATATATAGATAACTTTTTTTCTTTTTAAAAAGAAAATACATTTTCAAGTTCAAATATTTAGTATTTAAATTATAAAAGAGATAAGTTTGAAATAGTACTACTCCCTCCGTTTAAAAAAAAAATGACCTACTTTCCTTTTTAGTCCGTTCCAAAAAGAATGACCCTTTTCCCTTTTTGGCAATACTTTAATTTCAACTTTTCACATGGCATGTTTAGGACCGCATGATTAAAGGGTATTTTGGTACATTTGACATAACTTTAATTTAAGGTCACAAGATTCAAAAGTCTTCTTTCTTTTCTTAAACTTTGTGACAAGTCAAAGTAGGTCATTCTTTTTTAAACGGAGAGAGTAGTATATTAGAACTCTTCAATTATGAGTTTCTAGTTATTAAGATAATGTATTTCAAATTCAAATACTTAATCTTTCAATTCAAAATTTTTATAACTATATTTTTAACTTTGTCTTAAAATAATTTTTAATTTTGTCTTAAGAACTGCCAAGTGGCTATTTTAATATGTTGCCACTTGACATCTTGTTTTGTTTTATATATATATATATATATATATATATATATATATATATATATATATATATATATATATATATATATATTAGGACTCATATATATTTTAGGATTCATATATTTTACTTAGTTTAGGATTCCTAATTTCTTTCTATACATTTATTTTATTAGGATTCTTCCCATATATTTTAGAAGTCCTTAATTTTTAATAATATAATAATTAATAAAAAGTGAAAAGTCGATTTTGTCTAATGCAAAGTGTTTTAATGAAGGGCAAAAAGTTCAAATTACCTTTCTAAGGGTCTTCACACTTTTAATATATTATAGATATAGATATATAAATAACTTTTTTCTTTTTTAAAAAGATAATACATTTTCAAGTTCAAATATTTAGTATTTAAATTATAAAAGAGATAAGTTTGAAATAGTAATAGTATATTATAACTCTTCAATTATGAGTTTCTAGTTATTAAGATAATGTATTTCAAATTCATATACTTAGTCTTTCAATTCAAAATTTTTATAACAATATTTTTAACTTTGTCTTAAAATAATTTTTAATTTTGTCTTAAGAACTGCCAAGTGGCTATTTTAATATGTTCACACTTACATCTTATTTTGTTTTAGTTTTGTTTTTATATATCTATAATATATTAAAAGTGTGATGACTTTTAGAAAATTGATTTAAACTTTTTGTCCTTCATTAAAAGACTCTTCTTTAGACAAAACTATCTTTTAACTATTTTTTAAAATTTATTATTTAATTATTTTGTATTATATTTACTAGACTTCCTAAAATATATGGGACTCCTAAAATATATGGTAGGAGAATTAATTAATATTTTTTTTCTACTGGACTTCCTAAAATATATGGTACTCCTAAAATTTATGGTTGGAGAATTAATTAATATTTTACTTTCTATTGTTCAATTAGAAAAATACTCCCAAAATAGGACTCTATTAAGGAAATACTTTTATAAATATTGAGATGTATGTTAAACTAGAGAACAAACCGATTTGTCTATTGAGAGAATATGATTGATGCTCATCTAACTTGATTCGACTGCATGTCTTAGATTGGTGGATGCTTGATTTTCTAACCCTCAACATCTTCACTATTTTGTTAGCATAATAGAATTCAATATGTGTGTATATATATATCTTCTTTGTTTTCATTCAACATCATTCTTTGGGGTCAAAATTTTCGTTCAGGCTAGAATTAGTTGGATCAAAATCGAAGCTTTGTGATCACTATTATATATTTTTTATACATATAATTTACAGTTCGTAGATGAATGTCGGTTGGCTTTGAAAATTTCTTGTGTAAAGATTAGGTTTAATTGTATTGTTTGGCTATCTTTATTATCTTATTGTTTTATTTTAATTTACAGATGCTAGATGAACGTGAGTCAGCTTTGAAAATTTTTTTTAGGTAAAGGCTAGGTTTAATTGTATTATCGTAATATCTCTATTAGTTTGTTATTTTGTGGTAGTTTACAGTTCGTAGATGAATCTCGATCGACTTTGAGAATTTTTTGTGTGTAAAATTTAAGTTTAATTGTATTATTTTGATATCACTTTTATCGTATTATTTTGTTGCAGTTTACAGGTGATAGATAAATGTTGGTCGGCTTTGGAGAATTTTTTTGATGTAAAGGTTAGGTTTTATTGTATTATGTTGGTCGGCTTTGAAGAATTTTTTTATGTAAAGATTAGGTTTAGTTGTATTATTTTGATATCTCTATTATCGTATTATTTTGTTATTATCTACAAGTGGTAGATGAGTGTCGGACGACTTTGAGAAAATTTTTGTGTGTAAAGATTAGATTTAATTATATTATTTTGATGTCTCTATCATTGTATTGTTTTGTTGCAATTTACAGATGGTAGATGAATGTCATCGACTTTTAAAAATATTTTTGGTAAAGATCAAGTTTAATAAATAAATTCTCCATCTTTAATTTACATACTCAAACGATATTAAATTTAATTATTATATTTATTTATTTTATTTAAAAAAATATCCTATTTAGTGTGATGTTTGAGCTCGTTAAAGTGAGGTACACGCACAAGGCGCATACACTTAAACTAGTATATATAGATATATGTAAATGACTATTCCTAACTAGTAGGCAGCAACCAGCTTGTGGTTAGGGGGTTTATCTGAACCCCTTTCGATGAAAAATTATGTTATTTATACATGGTTAAAATTATTTTTTATGTATATATAGTTGATGTTGAACTCCCTTCGGATAGTTCATGTGTTTACTTTTTTCAATTTTGAACATTTTAGTAAAAAATTTGGTTCCGTCACTGCTAGTAGAGAAGTTATAAAATGACTAATACTACTGCTACATTAGATAACTAATTAAATAACTATTTTTTTCGGGTGAAATACTATTTCAAAAGGATGAAAAGATGAGTGATATCTTATGGTCCTAAATTTTATAAGGTTATCCAATATGAAGTTATTCGTATGAAAGAACAATTTAATAATTTTGAAAGAATTCTTTTAGCATAGAATTCTTCAAAGTACTAATGAGAAAACCAGGACAAGTTTGTTATAATAAATTTTAACAAAATATTTTTAACCATTTCATTAAAGTCCTACCTTTCGCTTGTTTACTTCATTTTTTAAATTTCCTTTGCATGTTTTTAAGTTAATATACAATAGGAAATTGTCAAATATTTTAGAATTTTAAATCAAATTACTCAAGTTTTCATATCTATCAATCCAATATAGTTATTGAAACAACTAACTAGCATTTTGTTAAATTGAAATAACCTTTACCGATGTAAAAAAATTTTAGCACTAACGGGTTTTCTAATAAATTTCAAAGTTTTATCTCTTACAAAAATACTATAGTTATAAACTATACATACATAGAGTTCCACTTACATTCCCGCACTAACCTTTAATATCAGAGAATACTAATTTATTTATTGTTTGTATTGACAACATTATTTTTGGGACCCTTGCTTTTGGGGGCCTAAAATAGAAGTTTTACCTCTAAGCGGGTATTGTTTTTTTTGGGTTTCTCATCTGGTGTCTGTGTTTATATTAGAGTCCCGATTAATTTGGATCGCGCACTACAGGGCTTATCTGGGGGATGACGCTCCCAACAGGATTTTCTTTATACCAGAGATTGAACCCGAGACATCTGATTAAGGGTGGAGTAGTCAAACCATTACACCACAACCTATATTGATTTAAGCGGGGTATTAAGACTTGGCACAACTTGTTCTGGAAGGAGATGTGTTAAATTTATTTGTGATTCCTCCAAAATTATTAAGTTTCAGGATCTTTTATAAACATGAAAAATTATCTCCTTGGATTAAATATATTGAATTTATATAAAATTCATATGTGAATCCTCAATTAGTTAAGTGAATAAGAATATGACCTCGACAAGCTAGTACAAAAATTATAAAAAGAACTATCAACTTATATCAATACCAGAAAAAGTCGAAAGAATGGAAATCTCAAAACAGTTCTTTGAGACTGACTTATTCAAAGTAGTAAAAGAAGACTGACTACTGATAAGTCAAATGATAAAAATGGTTCAAAGTAGTAAAGAGAAAAATGTAGTCTAAGTTGTTACAACAACTTATACAAAATATTCTCAACCATTTCAAATTAAAATAGAAATAAAAGATTGAGAACAACTGATAAATCAATTACTAAAATACTCTCACCGTTTATCTCGACTTGTTCATGACTTGCCACACCCTTTAAAAATAATAAATAGTAATTATACTATACAACTCCTATTAATTATAAGTATCAAATCCTATTAATTATAAGTATCAAAATGTTGGAAAATGAATAGCTAGTTAATAACAAGGGTAAAATAGATTTTTAAATAATGATAAATTATTTATTGATTTTTTGGAACAAGCAAAGTTGGACAATTATTTTATTTTAAGTATACTATACAAATTAAGATCAACGGAGAGAGAGTAAAAACAATTTAAAAGAATTGACTATTTTCTAAAATTTATACTCCCTCCGTTTAAAAAAAGAATGACCTACTTTGACTTGACACAAAGTTTAAGAAAATAAAAAATATTTTAAAATCTTGTGGCCTTAAATTAAAGTTGTGTCAAATGTACCAAAATGTCTTTTAATCTTGTGATCTTAAACATATCAAGTGTAAAATTGAAATTAAAGTATTGAAACGGACTAAAAAAGAAATTAGCTCATTCTTTTTTAAACGGAGGGGAGTATCACTTTTAGCGTACCGTAGTCTCTACCTTGCATATATATATATATACATGACATACAGTACATTGTTAATCCATACTCCCTACTCCACTTAGAAGGAACTAGTATTGAGAAAATTGATATAGAGAAAAAGAAAACAAAAGAAAAGAGAGATGTCATTGGAGGAGAAAAGGAACAATAAGGATATTAACGACTGGCTACCAATCACATCATCAAGGAATGCAAAGTGGTACTATTCTGCTTTTCACAATGTTACTGCAATGGTTGGTGCTGGTGTCCTTGGCCTCCCTTATGCCATGTCTCAGTTGGGCTGGTATGCATTTTTTCTAACACTTTATTGTGTTTTTTATTTGGTGTGAGATTTCAAATCCAACATTATATTTGCATTTTATATTGCTGGACTCTTTGAAAATATAACCTCATGAGTGTAGAATTTTTCAAAAGTAATATATTTTTGGAGAATTCAGTAGGGTGCGACATCAAATGTGAAGCGCCCACCACACAACTTAGCTTATATTTACCAACTTGCTTACTACTGCTTCATAACTACTACTCCCTTTGTCCTCCACAGTCAATCAAGTTTTTCTTTAAATGAAATTTCCCTACATGTCTTTTAAATGTTGTTAAATTGTTGGAATTTATAGTAGTATTTTTTAAGTAATTAAATATAATTTTTATTTCAAAAAACTTAAAAGCTTCTATATCCAAATTCATAGTCAAAGTTTGAATCTTGAAATTCCGAATGTGTCATAGAGCCACAAGAGAATGTAAGTAAATGGTTTCTTCCTTTTAAGTGGAGTATTAACTATAATATCATGTATATACTATTATAGGGGTCCTGGAGCGGCAGTACTGATTCTATCATGGATAATAACATTATACACCTTATGGCAAATGGTGGAGATGCATGAAATGGTACCAGGAAAAAGACTTGATAGGTACCATGAGTTAGGCCAAGAGGCTTTTGGTGAAAAACTTGGGCTATGGATTGTGGTTCCTCAGCAACTCATAGTGGAAGTTGGATCAGACATAGTTTACATGGTTGCTGGTGGCAAATCCCTCAAGAAGATTTATGATACTGCTTGCCCTAGTTGCAGGCCTTTGAAGCTCACCTATTTCATCTTGATGTTTAGTTCTGTTCAGTTCGTCCTTTCCCATTGCCCTAATTTCAATGCCATCACTTTTGTCTCCTTTCTTGCTGCCGTGATGTCTATCGGGTATTCTGAGAGATATTTCTTATACTATCAAGTCATTTGATTAATGTAATTATTGTCACATTGAAGAGGAGTTTTAGCGTAACTCGTTAAGTTGCTGCCATGTGACCAGTGAAATAGCCTCTTGCGGAAATGCAGGATAAGGCTGCAAACAATAAACGCTTGTGATTCGGTCCTTCCCTGAATTGTCCTTTCAAAGGAGAGTCTTAGCGTGGCCGGTAAAGTTACCACCATGTGACTAGGAGGTTTCGAGTTCAGACCGTGGAAACAATCTCTTGCTGAAATGCAAGGTATGATTGTGTATAATAGACTCTTGTTGTCCGACTCTTCCCCACCCCACGCATAGAAGAATCTTAGTGCATTGGGCTGCTATTTTAATTGTTCATAAAAGGTGTGGAAATTAAGTATGACAGGTTAAGTTTATAATACATGATAGAATAGAAACTCTTTTCACTTTCCATATGTATAAAATTATTAATGGTACATTATAGGTTAATGTTTGTTCGCTGACAATATAGTAAAGGGAATAACAATTTAATTTACTCCTACAAAAAATCAAGTAGTAAAAGATTTTTTTATTGTTTATAAAAAAAATAATTAAGGTTAGCGATACGAAAAATAAGATAGAATGACTGTTACAATGTGGTAAATTAGAAATAGTAGTATGATTTATTTTTTTACAAAGTCAAAAAATAATAGGACACAAAAGGGGTGTATAGTTAAAAACACTATTGAAATAAATTGATGTATTTTTTTCATTGTGCAGTTATTCACTAATAGGTTGGGCAGCATCAGTACACAAGGGAATAGCCCCAGAGGTTGATTATAGTCCAAGAGCTTCAACAGGTGTTGGGAGAATGTTTGGTTTTTTGGCTGCTTTAGGGGAAGTTGCTTTTGCATATGCTGGCCATAGTGTGGTGTTGGAAATTCAAGCAACTATGCCTTCAACACCTGAAATCCCATCCAAGAAACCTATGTGGAAAGGAGTTATTGTTGCTTATATTGTTGTGGCTTTGTGTTACTTTCCAGTGGCTTTTATTGGCTATGCAACTTTTGGAAATAGTGTCAAGGACAACATCTTGATCTCTTTAGAGAAACCTGCTTGGCTTATTATTATAGCTAATGCTGGCGTGGTCATTCATGTTATTGGAAGCTATCAGGTCAAACTTCGTGATCAATTACCCTTAACTTTCCTTTTTGACTAATCGGGACCGCTAAAAAGAGAAATGCTCATAGTAACTGCCAAAAGTTTTTCTATTCATAGGACTCGTACTCGAGAGTTCTAATTTAGGGGAAAGGATTTTATTTGTTCCATTCTATATACTCCTAGGTGATACTTTTTGAGGATTGGTAATGCTTTTGAACTTGCTGGTAAATAATGAATTCGTTCCTTGATTCTTGATCCATGATGAAGTTTGAACTTTGTGATGTGCGTCTAATTCATACATCAAGATATATGGTGCAAAAGTTAAGCGAAATGGAACCTTTCTAGGTTAATAAACTAATACTAGTTGTTGGTTTTATTTGCTTGATGTTCTCAGATATTTGCTATGGGTGTGTTTGACATGGTCGAATCTTACTTGGTGAAGCAAAAGAAATTCTGTCCAAGTACCAAGCTACGATTTATTGTTCGGACTAGTTATGTTGGTATGTCACCATTCCACCATTTAAACTTTTCCGCCCATCTCTGGATCCTGCTATGATGCACCGGTCTGTCCATTTCTTGCTCAATAAAGCCATCAGTTATGGTTTCTTATAATTTGTCTAATTGCCAGCCTTGACATTGTTCCTTGGAGTGACATTCCCATTCTTTGGTGGGCTACTCAGTTTCTTCGGAGGATTTGCCTTTGCTCCGATAACCTACTTTGTAAGCCAAAGATCTCGGGTTATTTTTACAGATTTCATATGTTATATTTTACGTGTCTCTTATAAAGAATGTCATATAATTAAAGTAACAGTTATGACGGACTACAGAACCAAACCTCTCAAATATTAACATGCCTTTTTCTCTGTTGTTATAGATTCCTTGTATCATTTGGCTTGTCATCTACAAACCTAAAAGATTTGGGTTGTCTTGGTTCACAAATTGGGTATGTTACAAAAAATTGACACACTTTCTTTTTCTGGAAAAAATTGATAAATTTTATTAGTCGTATAGCCAATACGAGTATTATTTTGTCTTCGTTTTTTTCGCAGATTTGCATCATACTTGGCGTTCTTATGACCGTTTTATCTCCCATTGGTGCCTTGAGGAATATCATCCTGGAAGCCAAGCATTACCATTTCTATTCTTGATTGTAGGGTCTTTTGAAAATTTGATTTTTTGAAGACTATTTGTCGAACAATGTTCTAAATATATAGCTATTTTAGTTTAATTGCATGAGGAAGTAGGCCTCGGCGTTGAGCCGATCCTGAGCCCGGACAATGTTCTAAATGAACAACTATTTTAGTTTCACTGCACTAGGAAACATAAGACAAAGCAATAAAAGCATATTCGATCCTAGTGCATATAACTTTCTTCGTGAACCAAATTAGTACATGATATTTTTTTCCAGTAAAGATAAAGCCAACTTCTCTGAACAATAACGTAAAAACTTCAAAAGTATTGCTTAAACAAATGTGACTGTTAGTTACATCTGCCAACAAGTTGGCAGCTGCATGGAATTAACGGTTTGTGAAATTAATCAATTAGGAGGTGGAGAAATAGTGAAGATTAATCTATCTCAATCTAGACCAAGCATTGTCACATCGCCAAGTGGATTGGGGGAGTATGGAGTAGAGGAAAGACTTGTGTAAGGAAATTGTTCCTCCACAAAACGAACATGACGGGAAACATATGTTTTCTGAGATACAGGATCGAAACATTTGTAACCTTTGATAGTGGGATGATAGCCTAGAAAGACACAAGGGGTGGACCGAGGTTGAAGTTTATGTTGAGTGTGCGGACGCAACCAGGGATAAACTAGACACCCAAACGGGCGGAGATGGATATAGTCGGGTGGATGATTGTAGAGACGGGCATATGGAGTGGAGTTGGAGAGAGTGTGAGTGGGCATGCGATTTATGAGGTAGTTGGCAGTAGCAAGGGCATCAACCCAAAAGGAAACAGGTAAGGTGGAATCATGGAGGAGCGCAACAACTGTTTCTATTAGGTGACGGTGTTTGCGCTCAGCAACGCCATTTTGTTCAGGGGTATATGGACATGAAGTGTGATGAAGAGCCCCTAGATTTTGAAGAAAAACACCAAATGCATTGTTGACAAATTCTTTGCCATTGTCACTTCGAAAAATTTTGATTTTGGCATTAAATTGATTTTGAACCATTCGGTCAAAGTTTACAAAAATAGTATAAGCTTCAGATTTAAATTTCAGAGGATAAAGCCAAGTGAATTTACTGTAATCATCAACAAAACAGATATAATAACGAAAACCTTGAACAGAAGGAACTGAGGTTGGACCCCAAACATCAGAATGAATTAATTGAAATGGCGCAGTGGCCTTGTGTTCAGACAGTGAAAAAGGTAAACGACAAGATTTAGACACTGAACAGGACTCGCAATGTAATTTTTCTGAAAAATTAAAACCTAAGGAAGATAAAATGGATTTGGTGATGGCGGATGATGGGTGCCCAAGCCGGCGATGCCAGGTTGACGAGAGAATGGCTTGACTCACAACAGACGGAGACCTGGATGGAAGAGTGTATAGCCCATGCTCACAGCGGCCCGTGTACCGCACCCGGTTCGTGGTATTGTCCACTATCTGGAAATTAGTGTCATTAAAAATGAGGGTGCAGTTATTTTCTTTAGTAAAGCGATAAACAGATAAAAGATTGGATGTGAGGGAAGGGACGTGGTGAAGGGTTGAGAGATGAAATTTACCATTTGGGGTATAGACATACCCAGAGCCGGTGTTTGTGATGGGAAGGGATTGACCATTGCCTACTGTAATAGTTTCTGAGCCATGATACGGATGAGGAGCTTGAAGTTGTGAATAATCCGACGTCACATGGGTGTTAGCACCTGTGTCTAGATACCAATCGCCAGATTGAGCGTTTGTGGACGCATGCATCGCCCTTGATCCTCCGGACTGGCTATTTACATTCTGTGAGTCATCATAACGATACCAGCAATTAGCCGCAGAATGGCCCCGTTTAGCACAAATTTGGCACGTCGGAAGATCTCGTGTGGGCATCCGCTGGTTTCCTCGTCCCTGTCCGCGGCCTGACTGGAAGCCGTCCCTCGGTGGAGGCCCGCCTCTGCCTTGCTGCCCGGTGTTTCGACGGTCACCGCCGCCGCTGCCTCGCCCTTGGTTACGGCGATCGTCACCGCGACCCCTGGCCGAGCCTCCGCTGCCAGCCGAGTAAAGAGCCGTGACGCCAGGGGTGGAACTGGCTTCTCCGAGCAGTAATTTGTGTTCCATGTCTAGATTCAATTCTTCTGCATTAAGCCATCCAGACAGTTGATTCAGAGTGATTTCGACAGGCGAGAGGCGAATATGCTGTTTGAGAGAGGAATAGCCAGCCGGAAGACCACGTATCACGGCATTCACCACGTCTCGTTCAGGAATAATCTCGTTCACAGCATCTAGGTCAGACAGAATAGAGGCCACATCATCAAGGTATTGAGTCATCGTCTTCGTTCCCTTCCGAAGAGTATGCAATTTGTCACGCAACTGAAAAATATGAGCCGTGGACACAGAGTTGTACCTTGTGGCTAGTGCGTCCCAAAGTGAAGCCGATGTGAGAAAACCCCGGGCGTGTTTGTGCACAGAGGGGCTAATAACTGCGAGAAGACAGGCTCGGATCTGAGTGTCTACGATCATCCACGGAAGGTAGTCGGGATTTGGGAGCTTGACGCCGTCCTTCTCGGCTGTCTCGGGCTGCGGCTTCTCCGCACCGTCAATCCATCCGAGCAGCAAGTTGGCTGCGAGGGCGGTGCGGACGTTAAGTGCCCAGGCCGGGTAGTTGTTGTCAGATAATTTTTCGGGGATGAGATTGTGGAGATTCCTAAGCAGTAATTTTACTCCAGACGGTAATTTTGACAGAGGATCAATAACCTTGTCCATGGCGCCGACCTACGGCGGAGGAGGGAGGCCGTGCGGCGTGGTGTAGACGGTGGCGGCGGCGCACACACGTCGGAAAAGAGGAGAGATTAGGGTTTGGGCGGAAGAAGAAACCCTAGCTTTGATACCATGATACAGATTTAATAATAATTGATCTCTAAATATTGAAGGGGTTACAGCTGTATATATAGAGAACTGAAGAATAACTAATTACAGAATAACCCAGATGTATTTAATAATTATATATGTAGTCTATTACAGGGAAACCCTTGACCAACCCCAAGTATAGAAAGATTGCCCGCGGAAAGGTATATGTACAAATTCTCAAATTGGATCCGTACCATGGTGTCTTATATTATTAGATTGAAAGAGCTATTTCACAAGTCTGATCTCCTTTCATACTAAAAATTCTTCATTTTTAGCCTATTTTCTCACTATTCTGTAATATACCAAAACAGATTGATCTGAACAATTAATTGCTTACTGATTCACTAAATGTTTGTGCGGTTGGAATTTGAGATGTTGATCGAGGCTTGTCTATGTCGCACTTAGAATGTACCAAATTGTATCCTTCCAACATCACCAGCTAACATTCTCCGGAGAGGACATTTGGTAACTACCTGGTATAAATTGCTGATACATGCAACATTCTTTTGGGGTACGAATTTCCTACATCAGCCCATAGATCATAATGGAATAGATATTAAAAGATGCATTTCTTTTAATTGTACTTATCAGCTTGGCCCGAAATTTACCACAGAAGAATCATAGTATCACAATGTATAACAGTGGTCCAGTTGATAATGACACTATTAAGGGAACTGTGTAGATTCCTATTATTTGTGCATTTGGTTCCAGACTGTAAAACAAAAACACACACTAGGAAAAAGGAAGCAAAAAAGTTCTATGACTGACTGAGCATGACCATTATATGTGGTAGACATGCCATGCAAGAAAGGAAACTGAGAATGGAATACCAGTACAAAATAGCAGTAAATCTTGGAAGAAATAAGCTTTACATTTTGTTTCGAAACTAATAAAAGCTTTTTAAAAAATAAAAATAATATATTTAATGGAGACAGGGTGAGGGTGGGGTACGCTGGGGGTGTATTGGGGTTGGGGTGAGATAGGGGGTGAGTGAGGTGGGTTATTTTGAGAGTGTGAGGGCACATTGTCGCTTGTTTTTCATAATTTTATTAAAAAAATTATTTTTCTATTTAACGGATTAAAGTGGAGATTGAATTAGGTTTATTTGAACCGAATTTTAAAATGGGTTGAGATGTACCCAATAATAAATTATCTTAAACCCAACCCATTAAATATTGGGCGGGTTGGACGGGTCAGCTCCATTTGGGTTCATTTTGACACCTCTATCGAGAATATTCAAAGATGCTTTTTCATGACACATTCCACACGAGGAGCTAGCCTTGAACATTTCACATAAAAAAGTACAATCCGATTAACTAAAGCTCCCACTATGCGCAGGTTCAAGAAAGAACTGAAGCATAACAAGACCGACAATATACTTTGTGAAAGTTTCAAAATCATGAAGAAAAGGAATAAAATGCAACAAGTGTTCTGTGAAGAAGAAGAGAGAAAAGAAACTGATTTCATATTTCCAAAAATATCTCTTGAGCTACAGTCACTAAATGCCCAACTATATAAGGGGAATTTAGTGTACTGTAGCTCAAGAGATATTTTTGGAAATATGAAATCAGTTTCTTTTCTCTCTTCTTCTTCACAGAACACTTGTTGCATTTTACTCTTTTTCTCCATGATTTTGAAACTTTCACATGGTATTAGAGCGAGAATTCGCTAAATTCTAGTGATTTTACATTCTTCGATCCTACCCTTATGCATTTTTCATTCAGATTTTGATCCTTTTTTTGTTGATTTCTATTAGAATTTGTGACGGAAAAGTGCAATATTTTGTTGATTTCTAGCGAAATTTATGACAGAAAAGTACAATATATTTCGGTCTGACTGTAGATTTGTCTGATATCCTCACACTTGCAGTTGTCTTCTCCGATCTAGAGTTCTGATCTGAAGGTATTTTTCCAGGCATCCTAAACTGTGTAGTCGACTTCTCCGGTAAAGTGTTTTTCTAGGTTGTGGATTTATTTTGTGCTTCGTTTCCTTATTCCCTACATCTTTCTCCAAATTTTGAGGTGATTATTTGCCAATTGGTTGAGTGTGTTATCTACGATGAACACTGAACGAGTAGATTCCTCTAATCCTCTTTTTATCCACTCTTCTGATGTTCCTGGAATGTCTTTTGTACACATAACTTTCTCCGGTGTAGGCTTTGGTGGATGGAAAATAGGAATAATTGTGTTTTTGTCAGCCAAAAATAATATAGCATTTATTGACGGCTCATGCCCTAGACTACCTGAAGATCCCACTCATGCGCGGCTATGGGATAGGTGTAACAACATGGTGATATCGTAGTTAACTAGTTCCCTGTCACCAGAAACTGCTGCTAGTGTGTAGTATGCTGAGACCGCACAGAGTATATGGGAATAGATTAAGAAAAGATCATCGTAAATGGAACTAAAATTTTTGAGCTCAAGAAAGAACGAGCTTCTATATCTCAAGGGGAACTTTATATAGCTTCTTATTTCACTAAGTTGAAAAAATTACGGGATGAGCTGGGTTCGATATATAAAAATCACAATAATGAGTGCACATGTACTGTAAAAGAATGTTTAAAACAAGAAGATGACTACTCCGGGCTCCAAACATCGAATTGTCTTCACTTTCTTGTGTATTTCAGACATACTTCTCATCCTTAACTTGAACTTTACATTGTGGCATTTATTTACTCATTAGTCATGTGATTTTAAGTGACGAGTTTGAAATCGGGTAGAGGAATTTTGATGATTATTACTTAAATTATTTTTTCCATGATTTTAATGTGTTGTTTATTCTCTAATTGGTGGTTTTGGAGGTTAATGGGTGCATTTTTATGAGAATTGGAGTAGGGAACCTAGGTATTCCCAAATTGATGAAAATTTTACTTGATAATGGCATTAACCTCAACCCATCTTTATAAATTTGGTTTTGACTATGCAATTTACATTATTTAACTTATATTTGGAACATTGGGTTGCATTAAAGGATAATGGATAGTGAAAATAGTTTTGAAATTCCCTTGGTGACCATGGTTTTTGAATTTAGATGGAGCTTAGGAGTCAAATGGTTAAATGGACTGGTTTGGCATAATGTTGCAAGCAAATTGGCATGATGATACCATGTTAGAAAATGCTTTAATAAATGACTCCTTGATTAATGGTTGGGTTTATGTGCAAACTATTTTAATTTGGGCTTAAAAGAAATTGTGTAGTTCACTATGAAGGTGTAGTCTCGGGGGATGAGGGGGCCAACACTTAAAACCACATTTGCCAGCATTGGGGTCTATATGGATATACATTATATTTTGGATTCCTATGGACTTGGTGTCTTTAGCCTTTCCTCAGTTCGTGCCACTAACACGCACTAGGGCCCTTCTAGTAGGGGGAGTTGGACCCATATAGCCCGTGGTACCTTTAGGACGGAGCGAGCAACACAGTTCAGACTAATGGTTTAAGCTCTCATGTTCATGACCCTTGTCCCTATCCTAGCATCATATATATGTATATATAAATATTTTGTATACAGTTTTTGGCTGGTTTTGGAAATGACATTATTTTATCCCACTTTCTTGAGTTACATGATAGTGCTCGCTGATAACGCTCAATCTACAGCTCTTGTAGGAGTGTAAAGCGGTCGTTAGCAAATATAGAACCCAACTGGGTTGGGTATCGATCCCACAGGGAATAGCTTGGTCAACAAGTAAGTAAAGATTACTAGACTTTTAGTGCAAGTCTCGTAAAAAAGGGGGGAGTCTTGTCGTGCAAGTAATGTAACCAAAATAAGATCTAAAAACGGCAATAGCAAAGTAAAAAGAGAAAGAATGTTTTGGTGAGATGTAAACAATGAGAATTGAGACGTTGGGGTTATGTCCACCTTCTGAGGTATACGTCTCTATTGGCTATGAGTGTGTAGAATTCTGTCATGCAATTGCTTATAGAGAATTGTAGTCGATGGTAAATCCAAGCGTCTCTCGACCTAAACAAGGACTATTTCACTTTAACTCTCTCGAGCTTAAAGCGTATCTAACGGTACGAATTCTCCAAGAGGTTAGTCCAGTTACGGCACTAGCTTTTTAATAGGAAAGGGTGTCCTACTACCTTGACATTATCTCTTTTCCAGACAAATAACTTTTCTCTCGAACAAGTTAAATGTTAGACTGGCGTATTCTTGCGTTTGCAACCGCAAAGAATGTAGATTAAGATGAAGAGAATAATGATATAAGCAATATACGTGCCTCGAACTCACAAACTCACAGCAATAGATAGTAACTCATTCAGCTTCCATAACCCCAACAGAGAAGTTTAGTTACCCATGAATGCGAAGAAAACCACAATTGTCATTGTTATTATACCACAATAATGATCAATTTCGTGTAGCACAAGAGTGGTAGGCGTTAGGTGTGATTTCTTGCAGAGTAACGTTTCTCTTGTTGCAGAATTTAAGAATAGAAGAATAGACGAAAATAGAATTGATGGAAAGATTAGAAGAGTTGTAGAATTGTTTGTAGTGTAGAATAATAGAGGAGTAGAAGATGAGAGAAGATGTTAGAAGATGTGAGGGATGGAAGGAAGTATTGTGTTCTCCCTCCTTCCTCCCTCCTTATTCTAAATCTCTAGCATGATAGGGTATTTATAATACCCATATCCTACTCCTACTAAGCTAATGAAATAAATAACCAAATCCTACTAGACTAATGAAATCCTTAACCCAAATGTACTAGGTTAAGGTAACATTATCATAATCCACATAAAATAATGAAATACATAACCTAATTGTACTAGGTTAATGTATCATTGTCAAAATCCAGCTTTGTGTCTGTAAGTCCCCAAAGTCTTCAGAATTGTTGTTTTAGCCCGGGACAGATTTTCCATGCAGCAGTTTTGGTCCCCCAAAGTCTTCAGAAATGCTGTTTTAGCCCGGGACAGATTTTCCATGCAGCAGGTTTGGTCCTTAGGCGTGTAAACTCCCTTCCCTTCCTTCGTGAGCTTTCTTTAGCGTCAAGTAAGCCATAAAATGCTGAATTATGCATCATTTATACCTGAAACTTTACTAATCATGTTCGTTAGCTCATTTACAGGAAAAAGGACTAAAAGTGCATGAAATATATAATTTGTTCTCAAAACTAGGCTAAAATATGGGCAAAATATATTGATATAGGCGCGTAAATTCGCCTATCATCAACACCCCACACTTAGAGCTTTGTTCGTCCTCGAACAACATATCATGTCCTTCTAAGCATCAACTTAAGGTTTTTACAGAAACAACACAAAACATTCTTCAAGACAAGCACAACAATTATCAACAAAGAGTAGCTTTCCGATTATAAGTAGAAACAGTTTAACCTCTAGCGTAGACTCGTGATGGTGATCAACTCGCATGCAAACGTTAAAGTGCATAGAATCATATACAACTATCCAAAACTCATCAACCATGTGTGTCTCACCATATAGTACCCATAATCACTCACAAATATAGCATATTTTTCAAACATGGGTATCAAAATGTCCTTGCTCTCACTCTCACAAAGAGTTCATATGTAGCAACTGATGACCATAGGCTTGCCCTTAATGTAATACTCTACTAAATGTTGGAATGTTATGATTAGGATCAAGTAGGTCTTTTGATGGTTGTAATGTAGGCTAAGGGACGGGTAGGACTATTTTGGCCAAGAATAGTGACTAGGTTCCTAAGCGCTTTAATACATCACTTTGTATCATTGACACTTTTTTCTTTCAACCTTTCTTCTTTCTTTTTTCTACCACCCTTGTTCTCCTCTTTTTTCAATTTTAAGTACAACTCACTTTTCAGCTTTCTTTTCCTTTTTCTTTTCACAACATACCTCTTATGATAGCATTTTTTTTTCTTTTTCATAACACATTCAAGAACCATTCCAATTTATAGCATTATGCTCACCCAATTTCCTTTTATGTTGTCACATGACTTTTTCACTTTAAAGCACTTAGGGATTTTGGGATCAAATTACGGTCTTGAAAGAAATGGATTAGGCTTACATACAAGGTTGTCAAAGAAATAGGCTAAAGGCTCAAAAGGGTTAACTAGGATGATGTCCATGGGTAGGTAAAACTGAAGGTAAACATGTATAGGTTGCCAAAGAAATGCCTAAATCATATCCTAAACTTACACTCCTTATTTTCGCTTTGCATACATACCAGGCAAGTTCTAACATCAGCCACATACATAGAATATACTATTATCTCACACACACAAGGCACATGGTCGACTTGATTGGAAGTAATATAGACTCGCGACCCAACAAGTGAAGGAATTAAATCACACAATATCACATATTGAGTCACAACTAGAGCCTAAACGTCTCAATAGTCACAATTGTAGCACATACTCTTGTTATAATCTCATGCTGCCTATCAAAATAATTTCATGCTAAGCTAAAAAATAAATTAACTACTAAAAAAAACAAAGCGAAACAAAAATGAAACAAAAGAAAAAAAAAACATAGATGCGAATAGAGAAGTATAGCATGCAATACCACCACCCCACACTTAGTCGGGACACTGTCCTCAGTGGAAAATAAATATGAGGAACCTGGTTGGTCGGACTTATCCTCTATGTCTGGGGTCATACCCCTTGCATTGGAATCATCATCAGAGTCGTCATCCTCATAATTTCCTCATAAGTATCCTACTTAATTCCAAGCGTGAGTCGAGGTATTTGCAGCGAGGAGGGTTCTCCTTGGTCCTTGCGACTTCTCTTTTTGCCCTTTTGGGAGGTGGTAGCCTTCTCCTTGCCTTGTCTCGCTTTAGGTGCCATTGTACCTGAGACTAGAAATAGTGTTAGTGGTAGCACAATATCAATGGATACAATCTATGCACAAGCAGTAGGGGTACCACCCCACACTTAGTTTTGTTGACACAAATCAGTGAAGTGAAAGTGGTCGATTACTCAGATTTCGTCGACATACGTTTTAGGAGTTGTATTCCAGCAAGAAAATCAGTGATGTATCACTACTTTAAGCCATTGCATTACTTTCATGTTAGATATAACAACACTACTACATAGGGGTTACCACATAATATAGTTACTTTCAACAATCACAACCTCCTATGTCGGCAGGCACTATAAGTCTTATCCCGATGAACGGGATAGCCTAACATGTAAGTATCCAAGTAGCAATTTTAAACAATGTTCAAGACTATAGCAATTCCGCAAATAGTATAACAATGCTATTAAAACCAAATTCAAGTCGGAACAAGTCAAGATGATTCTAACGTATACGTTCACTCACATAATTTTGCATTAACATTCCAAACACATGAACTTCACCAACAATCTTTCAATATGTAGCAATTTATAATAGACATAGCAACGTAGTACTTACGAGAAATAAATGAAGAATAAGAGAGTACTTACTTGCTTGAAGCTTTTGGAGGTGGTTTTGTGAATTGGAAGAGCAAAAATAGAAAATTTTGAGAGGATTTGGATGAATATGCGGCACCTTTAGGTCACTTTGCAATGTGTTGTGTTATAAAACTAAGTCCCCTTTATATAGGAAGAGAATGGGTCGGGTTATGACCCATTTACAATCGGTTTTGGAGACAAAAATCCCACATATGCGGCGCATAATGCTTGGCATAGATATGACATATGCGGCGCATTGTCTATGGCATAATGGGACATATGCGCCGCATAGTCTATGGCATTTGTAGACATATGCGCCGCATAGTCTATGGCATATGAGATACTGAGACCAAATGCCATAGAATAGGCGGCGCATAGTCAAAAGCATACCTAGGAATAGGCGGCGCATAGTGTATAGCACACTAGATTCCGAGACCTTAGGCTATAGGATAGGTTGTGCATCGTTCGTGGCCTAGTTTTACCAAGGCCTAGCCTTCCTCGAAGCCTATTTTGGCGTGAGAAAGGCTCAATCCATAGCCTTATGCATCACCATTCCTAACTTACCAACTTTACCATACAATGCGTCCAAATCGTCAATTGAAATCAATCTCCTCGTTGACTACTTCTTGCACCTATATTCGCTCAAACAAATAAAAACGATTAGTACGATGGGTTGCCTCCCATCTAGCGCCTTATTTATTGTCGTGGCACGACATGGTTACCTCGAGTACTCAGACTTCGTCGAGGTAAATGGTGGATCGTTTTCTGAATGGATTCAGACGACAATGAGGCTTACTTGTAGGCATGCGATCTTCTTCACCAATTATATCATCAATAGTCCAACCCATAGCTCTCTTGTATCTCTTCAGAGCAGAGATGAGAGCTTCTACGTGCTGTTCACTTAAATCATCTGCACTCTCCGGAAGTATATTTCTACTTTCCAAGAACACATACCTTAGATAATCGGGGAGCTCTTTCGATTCTAGCATTGGTGGCTCTTCAAGGAAAGTCTTCGCTGTTGGTGACGGTTGATTCTTAAGATCACGGTCCGGTTGCTGGGCATAGGACTCTATTTCTGTTAGAGCACCCATATGTTCTTCATATTCTTTAGCATCCTCATGCTCAACATTCAGCAGCGCAGCAGACAATGGCTCAACAGTAGGCTGTTTCTCTATAGATAATGCTTTCATATCCTCATGATGAACATCAGCTACAGATAACTCATTCATATCGCTGGGCTGCTTCATCGCTTTGCATATATCAAAGCGGACCACTTCGTCATTAATTCGAAACAAAAGCTCATTATCTTTCATGTCAATAAGCACACTTCCAGTTGCGAGGAAGGGGCGTCCCAAGATTATGGGAACGTCAGAATCCACCTCACAATCCAGAATAACGAAGTCTGCAGGAAAGATAAATGAAGATACCTTCACCAACACATCATTCAAGATACCCACAGGTCGTTTTACCGTCCTATCAGCCATCACGAGCCTCATATTGGTTGGTGTTGGATCTCCTAGCCCCAACTTCTTGTAGACAGATAGTGGCATCAAATTGATGCTAGCACCCAGATCGCACAATGCCTTAGCAAAATTCATAGATCCAACCGTGGAAGGAATAGTGAAAGCACCAGGGTCTGCCTTCTTCTGTACTAAGGACCTTGTGGCAATTGCACTGCAATGATGAATATTATCTGCCGGCTCATAGCTTACTGCCCTCTTCTTTGTCAAAAGATCCTTCATAAATTTCGCATACCCAGGCATTTGTTCAAGTGCCTCCACCAATGGAACATTAATGGTCAACTGCTTTAACATAGTCATGAATTTGCTGAACTTAGTGTCATCCGCCACCTTCTTCAATCTTTGGGGAAAAGGTGGTGGTGGGTATGGAAGTGTTCTCTCCGTGGCTTTCTTCTCCTCTTGCTTCCGTTTTTCCATTTTTTCAGGCTGCACGTCACTAGGCGTGACATCCTTGACGTCAGGGCTAGTTGTTGCGACATCTTCTCCTTTTACGTTATCATCCATGTCTGCAACTTCGTCAACCACTTGCTTGCCTTTTTTTGAAGGTTCCAACACCTTACCACTTCTGGTAGTGATGGCCATGCATGACCCATCATTCCTTGGGTTTTGCACAGTATCGCTAGGTAAAGTGCCAACTTTTCTTTGATTGAGTGTTGCTGAAAGTTGGCTCAGTTGCTGCTCTATTTGCTTGATTGAAGTGGAATGTGAATCAACTAATTGCTTCATAGAGTACAAATCATGTATTACCTCCATTACTCCCACGCTCGTTGCTTCCACTCCTTTCAATAATTTAGCCATCATGTCTTCCATACTTCCAGAATTAGATGTGGTGGTGTCACGTCTTCCAGGGGGAACGTACAAACCACTCTTTTCATTGTTTTTCTTCCAACTACCTTGGTCTATGCTTCCAGATTTATCATAATAGTTCCGACCTTGGTTTCCTTGGGTATTCCTACGGAAACCCCCCTGATTGTTCAAGTAGTCGGCCTCCTCTTCCGAATCAGATTCGTCTCTTCCTTTTAGCGCCACAGCTTTCACTTTTTCGGTCTTCCCTGATAATAAATGCTTTGTAAGAAGATCCATCTGTGTTTTCATGTGCGCCATATCTTGATCACGTTCTTCTTGTCTTCTTCTTTGGTCTGCAGTCATGCCTATAGATAAAGTGGGGCTTGCTACCTCGGAATCCCTGGTATGCCAAGCTCTACTTTGTTTCGTCATGCGATCTAGCATATTGCTTGCTTGACCAAAGGTGAGGTCCATAAACGATCCTCCAGCTGCGTTATCCACTACTGGCTTAGTTATTGAATTCAAGGCTCTATACAATATCTCCATGAGGTGAACATTAGTCATGTGATGGTGTGGGCATCTCGCTAGCTTTGTCTTGAACCTCTCCCATGTTTCATGAAGAGCTTCAGTGGGAAGCTGACGAAAGTTGCTGATTTCATCTCTCAATTGTGCCCTTTTGGAAGGCGGAAAGAATCTTTCTAGGAAAGCGTCTCTCAATTGCCTCCAATTTGTAATTGAATCAGGAGTCAGCCCATTCAACCATAGTGTTGCCTCCCCAGACAGAGACAATGGGAATAGACGTAATCGAATTGCATTCTGACCAACACCAGGATTGTCAAAAGACTTGCATGTAGAAATAAAGTTGATGAGATGCATATTCGGATCATCGCCTGCTAGTCCACCAAATAATCCCTTGAGTTGCAATAACTGAATCATGGTGCTTGTGATGTTGAACTTGGCTCCGGGCGCTAATGGTGGTGGAATTATAGCTCCAGTGGCTCCGGCACCATCAAGATCATCATCATCCTCATCGAACGGTATTTCACGTTGTGCATCCATTGATGCACTGAACAAAAACCTGCAAAAACAAAAACTAAAAGTAAAAGTACGAGAGTCTTCGACCAAAGGGTCTAGTAATTATTACGAACTTAATTGACACTTGTATTCCCCGGCAACGGCGCCAATTTTTGATAACGCTCAATCTACAGCTCTCGTAGGAGTGTAAAGCGGTCGTTAGCAAATATAGAACCCAACTGGGTTGGGTATCGATCCCACAGGGAATAGCTTGGTCAACAAGTAAGTAAAGATTACTAGACTTTTAGTGCAAGTCTCGTAAAAAAGGGGGGAGTCTTGTCGTGCAAGTAATGTAACCAAAATAAGATCTAAAAACGGCAATAGCAAAGTAAAAAGAGAAAGAATGTTTTGGTGAGATGTAAACAATGAGAATTGAGACGTTGGGGTTATGTCCACCTTCTGAGGTATACGTCTCTATTGGCTATGAGTGTGTAGAATTCTGTCATGCAATTGCTTATAGAGAATTGTAGTCGATGGTAAATCCAAGCGTCTCTCGACCTAAACAAGGACTATTTCACTTTAACTCTCTCGAGCTTAAAACGTATCTAACGGTACGAATTCTCCAAGAGGTTAGTCCAGTTACGGCACTAGCTTTTTAATAGGAAAGGGTGTCCTACTACCTTGACATTATCTCTTTTCCAGACAAATAACTTTTCTCTCGAACAAGTTAAATGTTAGACTGGCGTATTCTTGCGTTTGCAACCGCAAAGAATGTAGATTAAGATGAAGAGAATAATGATATAAGCAATATACGTGCCTCGAACTCACAAACTCACAGCAATAGATAGTAACTCATTCAGCTTCCATAACCCCAACAGAGAAGTTTAGTTACCCATGAATGCGAAGAAAACCACAATTGTCATTGTTATTATACCACAATAATGATCAATTTCGTGTAGCACAAGAGTGGTAGGCGTTAGGTGTGATTTCTTGCAGAGTAACGTTTCTCTTGTTGCAGAATTTAAGAATAGAAGAATAGACGAAAATAGAATTGATGGAAAGATTAGAAGAGTTGTAGAATTGTTTGTAGTGTAGAATAATAGAGGAGTAGAAGATGAGAGAAGATGAGAGAAGATGTTAGAAGATGTGAGGGATGGAAGGAAGTATTGTGTTCTCCCTCCTTCCTCCCTCTTTATTCTAAATCTCTAGCATGATAGGGTATTTATAATACCCATATCCTACTCCTACTAAGCTAATGAAATAAATAACCAAATCCTACTAGACTAATGAAATCCTTAACCCAAATGTACTAGGTTAAGGTAACATTATCATAATCCACATAAAATAATGAAATACATAACCTAATTGTACTAGGTTAATGTATCATTGTCAAAATCCAGCTTTGTGTCTGTAAGTCCCCAAAGTCTTCAGAATTATTGTTTTAGCCCGGGACAGATTTTCCATGCAGCAGTTTTGGTCCCCCAAAGTCTTCAGAAATGCTGTTTTAGCCCGGGACAGATTTTCCATGCAGCAGGTTTGGTCCTTAGGCGTGTAAACTCCCTTCCCTTCCTTCGTGAGCTTTCTTTAGCATCAAGTAAGCCATAAAATGCTGAATTATGCATCATTTATACCTGAAACTTTACTAATCATGTTCGTTAGCTCATTTACAGGAAAAAGGACTAAAAGTGCATGAAATATATAATTTGTTCTCAAAACTAGGCTAAAATATGGGCAAAATATATTGATATAGGCGCGTAAATTCGCCTATCATCACTCGCCCCACTAACCATCCCTGAACGCTGCATCATTTCATGATATAGGGTTCGAGGGTTTTTCTATTGCTTCTGTCCAACATTAGGTAGTCTACTACTCCTGTAGATCTTCTCTGAAGTGGTGAGCCTCCATCTTTCGGAAGGCCCGATCATTTCACTTATTTACTTTATTTCTTGGTATTTTCTTTTGAATTTTTTTTTGTCATATTCGAGGGCATATCCCGACTTAGTTTGGTATTCTGTTTTTAGAGACTTCTGTGGACAAGTATTGGGTTGTTTGTTTGTTTTGATTCTTAGAATTTACAGTTGACTATCTATCCTTCTAATTACTATTTTGGTTAGTTTTTGTTTTATTCATTTATTGTGCTCCAAAGGTTAGGCTAAGGGGGTTGTCTCCGGCCCACGGTGGGCTTGAGATACCCATCCCGACTAAGCCCTGATTTGGATCATGACAAACATAGTATCAGAGAACGGTTCAGGGTCGCTGGGTGTCCACAAAGATGTGTTGAGTAGAGTCTCTTTTATGGTTATGTAGCATGCCGCATTTATAAGGGGTAGGCTACAAGGCATTTAGGAATGTTCCTCTTTCTTGTGTTCTATTTCAGGCTATAGGGTCTAGTTATCTTGAACTTCTCTAACTCCTAGCTTACTCGTATTTTAGATTATGCCTCCACGAATATCTGACGATATAGAAACTTTGTTGGAACCTCTGTCCCACCCTAGGAAAATATAGAGGAAACTCGCCCTGTTTATGGAGTATAGATCCAGTCTAGGATCCCTACTCCTAGCTGTACTACTCCACGTGGGGTTCCACCGGTCCTTAATAGTCCCCCTGGGCTTCCCGGACTGGTGATACTTATGCTTAGTCACCCTAGAGATATATCTCTAATACAGAGTTTTGCCCAACTGGTAGCATCGCAGTCTCATCGATCTGATCATGTTGGTTCTACTATTAGTTCATCTGAGGTCACTTAGGTTGGCTAGTTTATGAGGTTGAATCCCCCCAACCTTTATAGGCTCTAAGGTTGAGAAGGATCCTCAGGGGTTTATTGATGAGTTAGTGAAGATCTTTAGGGTGATGCATGCTATTGATTCAGAGGGTGTGGAGTTTACTACCTATCAGTTGAAAGATGTGGCTTACCAGTGTTATGAAGAGTTGGAAGAGATAAGGGGTGATGATGCTGAGCAGGGGGTGTGGGATGAGTTTTCAGGTGATTTTATTGATCATTTGTTTCCTCAAGAGTTGGGGGAGGCTAAGGACGAAGAATTTGTGAACTTGAAGCAGGGAAAGATGAGTGTGAAAGAGTATGTTCTAAAATTCCAGTAATTATATCATTATGCTCGGGAGTTGGTATCTAATATGAGATCCAGGATGAGGAAGTTTTCTTTTGGGTTTTCCTATGATTTGATGTTGGAGTGTAAGACTTCTATGTTGAATAATGATATGGACATCTCCAGGATGGTGGTTTATATACAAACAGGTGGAGAATGAGAAAAAAGAGAAGGTAGAGATGGGAGAGAGGCAGAGCAAGAAGTTAGATATTTAGAGCAGGGTGTAAGTCAATAGAACAGTGTGAGAAATGGTAGAAAATGGATCAAGAAAAAGAATGTGGAAATTCATATTTGACAACTAGTGCTCTTTATCCTAAGCCATCTGGTGATCTTCGTTTCCAGGCTAGTAGTGGTCCTAAGGCACAGGGTGCCCAGTCTCATGTTAGTGGAGCTTAGTCAGCCCCACCTTATTCCCTTTGTCGATTTTGCAAGCAGCTTCACCGTAGATATTATGAGGAGGGAAGGAATTTGTGTTTCAATTGTTGTCAACCTAGTCAATTATATTCATCTATTTCAAGTACCGGTTCTAGCTAGAATCGTCTCTATGCACTTGGTAATCGTCAAGAATCTGAGAAATCCCCTGATGTTGTCACTGGTATGTTACAGTTTTCTCGTGATGTTTATTGTTTACTTGATTTTGGTTCTACCCTATTTTATGTGACCCCTTATGTGGTTGTACACTTTGATTTTGATCCTGAAAATATTTTTGATCCCTTTTCCGTGTCTACTCTAGTGGGTGAGTCTATTGTTGCTAGAAAAAATCTATAGGGGTTGTCAGGTGTCCATTTTTCATAGGAAGACATTGGTGATTTGATAGAACTTGATATGGTCGATTTTGGTGTAATCTTGGGGATGGATTGGCTTCATTCATGCTATGTTTCTATGGATTGTAGGCCCCGAAAGGTCAGTTTTCATTTTCCTAATAAAGCAATGATCGAGTGAGAGGGGAGCTACTTAGTGTCCAAAGGGAAGTTTATTTCCTACCTTAAATCTTAGAAATTGATTTCAAAAGGGTTTCTGTATTATCTAGTTCGGGTTAAGGACTCAACTTCTGAAAGTACTTCTTTGTAATTTGTTCCTGTGGTTAATAAGTTTCTTGAACGATGATCTTCCTAAAATTCCTCTCAATAGGGAAATAGATTTTGGGGTTGATCTTTCACCCGATAGTCGTCCCATTTCCATTCTTTTTTATAGAATGGCTTCGGCTGAACTAAAGGAACTAAAAGAGCAGTTAAAGGATCTTCTTGATAAGGGCTTCATCCATCCTAATGTTTCTCCGTGGGGTGTTTCCGTGGTTTTCATGTGAAATAAAGATGGGTCTCTTCGGATTTGTATAGACAATCGTTAGTTGAATAAGGTTATAGTGAAAAATAAGTATCCTCTTTCTAGGATTGATGATCTTTTCGACCAACTTTAGGGTGTTAGGTGTTTCCCTAAGATTGATCTTCGTTCGGGCTACCATCAACTAAAAATTAGGGAGGTTGATATTCCCAAGACTGCCTTACGAACCCGGTATGACCATTATTATTTATTGGTTATGTCATGTGGGTTGAATGATCCTCTGGCTGCTTTCGTGGATCTTATGAATCGGGTGTTTAGGTAGTTTTAGGTTTATTTTGTTATAGTCTTCATTGACGACATATTGGTCTACTCTAAGAGTGATGTTGCCCAAAGCTACGCCTCTAAATAAGGCTAAAGTGGTCGAAGCAAAATAAAGTAACCCAACAAGGATGGGGTCGAATTCTAAGGGAATACATGGAATAATGAGTATGTTTGGAATGCAGGAAAAAAAATTCTGAAAAATGTTTTCCAAATCAACTTGTATTCCTAAAATCTAAGGAAAATGACTTTCCTTCAAAAAGTAAGGAAAATATTTTCCAAAACTCTCTTTCAGCCTCACTCTTAATTGAAATGTTCACACAACCCTCAAAATCACCCACCCCTACTCCGACCTTCATTTCCTCCCCTGACCCCCTACCACCTCCCATCCAAAAAAAATGATTTCAAATTTTTTTCTTACCTCATCCCCAAACCCGTAACCCCCCTAAAAAAAGAATATATAATTTTAAAAAAAAAACTCAAAACTTTTTTCTTACCACCCCACCCGACCCCCCATCCCTACCAACCCTCTCCCTCCTTTAATTTTTTTTTTAAACTTTTTTTTTTGAAAAAATTTAATTTTTTTCTTACCCCACCCTCACTCTTCTACCCCGACCCCCTACCAACCCCCATTCAAAAGAAATATTTTATTTTTTTTCTTACCTCATCCCTTACCTCAAAACTCAAACCCCAACCCCTCCACAAAAAAATATTTAATTTTTTAAAAATAAAGTCTAGCTTTTTTCTTAAACCCCCTACCCGACCTCCCCTTCCCCTACCAACCTCCTCTTAAAAAAAATTAAAAATTTTAAATTTATTTTTAAAAATTTTAATTTCTTTCTTACCTCATCCTCACACCCTTACCCTAACCCCCACCCCTACTAGTCACCCTCCTCCCTCCCCAATTTTTTTTTTTAATTTGGTTTGAAAGAATTAAAAAAAATTCTTACTCCACCCCTACTACCTATTTTGACAACCCCAACCCCTACCTACTAACCCCTTCCCCCAAAAGAAAATTAATTTTTGAATTTTTTTTAAAAAAAAATTCAAAAAATTCTCTTATCCCACCCTTCTTATTCTATTTTCTCTCATTGTTTTTGTTAAATATATACAAATACTTTTAAAAATAAATACTTACCCAATTTTCATAATGAACACAAGATTAAAAGTAAGAAACAAATTATTTTTCTAGAAAATGGTTTTCCTCCTTCATATCGAACACACCCAAAAAAATATTTTTTTGGGTCAAAAATTATTTTTCTAAAATGTATCTTTACTCTTTATCTAAACACTAAAATGTATTTTCTAAAAAATATTTTTTCATTCCCCAATCAAATACTAAAAAATATTTTTCAGAAAACATTTTCTGCTCACCAACCAAACATAAGAAAAAAAGTGTGAAATCAACTTGTTTTCCATGGAAAACATTTTCCTTTATACCAAACACACATGTCTCATGTTTGCTGGAATCAACGTGCAGTAGTAAAAGTAAATGGGGGGTTTGTAGTTGTAAACAATAATCGAACTCAAAAGCTTTTGTTGTAAGCAACCAAAAACAAACACTAGGCTTGTGTTCCCCCTGTCTTCTAACTCAATAGGCTTCTCGTGCTCAATACAATTATCAAACTGTTGTGCATGTAGAATCTAGTAAGTTAGGTATCACCAACCGCCTCTCAACACTATTTGGTGAATTTCACTCATCTACTCTTGGTCTTAGAGTGTCGCCTTAATAACCCTTACCTTGGACACCAGTTTCAACTATCTCCTCTCGGTCTCAAGTTGATTAGATGTAAGTTAATCGTCTTAAGTAGATAATGCAGGTGAGATTATTTTGGAAACTAACCCCAAGTCACTGTTGTGATCTACTTTTCCCAATCTCTACCTCCCTCTTCGATTCGTAGTAAATGTACACTGGATCCGAAAATTTGCAACCAGTAAGAAAACAATAAACTCAAAGAAAACCACAATGCATGCAATAATAATAATATAGAAGGATTGAATACGTCCCTTACTTTGTTATTCAGTCAGAGTTCCCGTAACCCTAACTAAGGGAATTAGCAACTAATTATTGTGAAATAATCGAAAGAATTCATAATTGAAATCATTCAAAAAATATCACAACAATCAACGAATAAAACCCAAAGTCTTCAACTGAATAATCAATACAAAATAGTCCCAAGAGCAAAATTTGATCTCAAATCAAATATATGTATGTAAGTATCAAGAGTTCGTAAACTTAATAAAAAAACATCAAAAGGGTAAATATAGAGTACAAGGAAACCCTAGAAGACCATTCCCGAACAAAAGAGGAAAATCAAGGTCAGTGGCCACTTACTGGGCCACCTACAAGCCGTAGGTTGCACTAACGGACTGTAGGTGGTTCCACGTAGGTGCCCCTCCTAAAAAATTTCTTGAAACTCTCTGGATTTTTGTCACGACCCGAACCAGGTCCTAGCCATGACGGGCATATCAAGTCCCACATGGATCAGAGATCACCCCTGCACCTAACCAAGTGAACACAACATTCCCAAGGTCGAATAAATTTTGAACATATAACAAGATAGCATAAGAATAATCTTAATGATATTTAAATCATGACTATAACCAACAACAGGTAACCAGCCAAAGAACCTAGCAACATCACCCAAGTCCACAGTAATCCAACAAAGCCTTATAACAAAAGAATCAAAAACCAGTCTTGGTCGGGACATGTCCACGACTCTAGTAATGACAATGATAATGTTAATGATAATGAAAACTATGAATTCTAATCTAATATAAGAATTGATAAAATGTCTAAGACTTTCGGAAAATGGAGGCTCACTACTTCACCACGCTGAATCGATGAACTTAGCCGATCCACCTAACTCTGCACAGAAAAAGTAGAAGTATCTTTGATGCTAGCATCATGTGAGGATACAACGTCTGAAAACGGTTAGTGGGGTGATCACTAGCATGTACCTCAAGGATAAAGATAACATAATGTCGTGATCAACAATTCAAATTCATTCAAAACCAAATCACATAATCAAATGGATATACATATATATCAAATGCCGGGATAAGGGACAAGGCTTAACATGCATGTTAAAACTTTAGATTGGATTGTTTAGCTCAATCATCATCAAATAAGAAGGAACCCATGGTCTATATGAGCCCAACTCTCCCCCAGCAGATAGGGCCCTAGTGCATTTGGCCACACTAACCAGAGGGTATATATATGTGCTATGAGGGACTTAAACCACCCGACATATCAAGGTGACACAAGCACCTAATCATGTAATATAATATGGAGGACTCGAACCTCCCAATCATATAATAATAATAAGGGGGACTCGAACCACTCGATCATTTAGACCCCCACATCGGCAACCGTGATTTCCAGTATTGGCCTCTTGAGACCTCAACTTTCACAACTCAGCTACACAACTCTTATTAAAGCCCAATTAAATCAGTTATCACACATTCCAATTCATTGAACCACATTACACATTAAGGCATACATTGTTGGTATCGTCATACCAACTACACTTGCAAGGTAACATCAATATGCCAAACCAATTAAATTACTTAGGGAATTCACAAACCCCTTGGTTCAATTATACATTAGCTTGGGGAATTACACCACCACTTAAGGTTCAATTCAAAAATCATTATGCTTTATTGACTTTTCACATTATGCAATAGTTCAAGAGCAATTTAATATGCATACTTTTCATATTCAAAACCACTTTCACCATATGGGGTTGAGGTCATAACCACTTCAAAAGTCATAAATTTGCGGAAATCACAATCCCCTTGTTTATTCATCATACCATGCACTAAATTAATTTTAAGACCACCATTTAAAAATAACTCATGTAGGGACAAATATGAAACAACACATAGACAACAGTTATTCAAAAACCTCAACCTATGTTTCAAAACCAACATCAATATCATATGAAAAACACTTTAAAACTTATGCTTTTAACAAATTAGCAATTAGGAAAGAGTAACATGCTTTTAACAAATTAGCAATTAGGAAAGAGTAACATGCCTAAATATCCAAGTTTGTGGAGAGAATTCCACTCTTGAATCCTTAGATGATCTACCTCTTGGAAACCCCAAGTATGGTTGCTTGAGAGACTTGAGAGAGTTTTGGAAGTGTTTGATTATGTTATAAATGAGAAATAACCCCTCTCAAATGCTTTACGAATGTGGGGTTTTACTTGGGCAAGAAGGAAATTGTCCAAAGTACTCTCAGTTTAAAAACTAAAATTTAGTCATCAGTGACTACGAGTCACTATATGAATCATAAGGTTTCATTATAACTTGTCACCATGAGTCGTAGCCAAGATAGTTTCTAGGGCACCCACATACTGCTGACCCTACGACTCAACTGGTACAACTCATAATGGGACCCTACGACTCATAAGGTCCAGTCGTGTCAACACAGCACCCATTTTGGGTAAACACTGGACATCCTACGATTTGCACCCTATGACTCATAATGAGTCCTTACGACTTTTAGTGAGCCACGCGTACTCAAAGAGCAGAACTTAGTCATACACTTATTATTTGGGTTATGATTTGAGTCCAACAACTCGTCAAGACTCCCTACGAATCGTAAGGTAAGGCATAGTCAAGGTAGTAAGGATAAAATTTTAGAAATTTTTCAAGGACCAAAAACCCAAGGTGTTACAATTTTGCTCCTCTAACACCTACTCTAGCACCTGCAGACCGTAGGTGGCACCTACGGGTCGTAGGTGCCCTCCGTCAGTAGCAGGGTCTTCTTCACTCAGCTTCTGAGCTTCTAGACTTTACTTTCTGACACATACTCTGTCTACTACTCTCAGTAAGTAGTAATTACGGATCGTAGGTGCCCACTTCAGTAGTCCAAAATTTCAATTTTCACATTTTTTCTCCAGAATAGTTCCCAAACCTAATTTCTTACAAAACATAACACAAAACATATCATATCTAAAAAAGCCCTAAGTAGCTTACATATTTTCATCATTTTAAGCGTCGAAAGTTCTATGAAACCATAGGACACAACACCTTCAACTTAGAAATTTTGCATGTCCTCAGGCAACACAACAGGACAAAACAAAACTACGACACTTAACTAGAAGAAATCTAAGCTATCTACGATAGTCAATCATCACTTTAAGCTCAAGAATATTACCCCTCCTATTTCAATAATTCAAAATCAACTGTGTGTATACATGAAGCAAAACAATGAGACACAAGGGAATCAAGATATGACATTACATTAACAATAGACAACCATGCATATGTACAAGTTACACTACCCAAACAAGTAAGCCGCTAGCAATACAACTCATATGCCCTAACAATAAAGAAGTCCCAATCACTCATATGAAATCATGCATGTCAATGTAGGGACAATCAACAGACACTCACACTCACAAGAGAAGTTCCACCAATGAGCATCAAATATCATAGGCTTGCGCTTATTTTCTTTACCTTAGTCTTTAGATAGTCAAGTTAGTATCACTATAGGACTTTATTCGGCTTGTAATGTAGGCTTGTGGGATGGTATGGAACATATGGATATATTTAGTGACTGAGCCTCCTTGGAACTACACTTACTTTGGGGTCCACTTATCAACCAATTTCCTTTTTATTCCACCCTTATTTCTCTCTTTTTATTTCTTTATTGAATATTCATGTTGGGTGTGGTTTCTTTTATTATTTTTTTTGCTCTTTTTCATAATTTTTCTTTTTTTTATCTCTTTTTTCTCTACCACACCCAACCCTATTCTTGTTTTCTCTTATTTTACCCTTCAGCATACCCACTTCACATTACACACCCCTATAATAGCCACCCTTAACTTAGGAAATTTGCCTAAGTTGAGGCACACAGTGTCCACGAAGGACCAAGGTCAAAACAAGTTGTGTAACACAAATGTGAAGGTGAAAGGTGTAATAAGAAAAATAGTTTATAAGGCTCAATAATCGAGATAAAGGGATACTTATTCACATATGGAAGGTCATTTAGGCTAAAAGTGGAGTAATATAAAAAAAACCTATTATCCTTCCCTAACCAACTATCCTACTACCTAGGCAATACAAACCGTGCAAGTTCTGGATTCCACACACAAAGGAAACTAAGTATATCTCATACGCACATGGCACAGGGTCACATCACAAGCTACTACCTATCCAATTCATGCAATTGTTAGCTATGATTATCATGTCCCTAATCCTAATGTCATAACAAGATCCACAATGGTCACACATATATACATATCACACAATTCTAAATCAAATTTTTGGAGGGGTATCCTTTTATTCTCAAAAATCAACAAAATAATGTAAACAGCTCTAGATACTAAAAAATCTTCTAATTACACAAAAACACAACATAATACGATATAAAACACAATATGACACAAAAATAAACCTAGACATATCGGTTCTATAATCATACTGTAGCCGATAAGAAAAAAAGCATAGCAATAAAAAACCTGCGGCGGCTATGGTATACCTCATCCCTAACTAAAAGACTGTGTACTATCCCCAGTGCATGTAAATAATGTAAAGTAAAAGAGTGAGGACATACCTGGGATGCACTAGGTGTTTATGTCATGATCATCCTCGTGTGGTGGTATCTCAACTGGCGAAGGTAGTAGTGGTGGCGATGCACTACTAGAGGATACACCTGCAGCTATCTCAGCACACATTCACCTATCAGCAAATTTAGTCCTCCTCAAATATCATATGGTGTATTTCAGGCTATGATCATGTGGTACGTCAAGATCCTATAACTTTACCTTTATGCATCTCTGGGTCCCAACTGCGGGGATCATCTCCTCATCCTTCGCAATTAAGTCAAAGCTTCTAGGTCCACGTAGAGGTAACGACTTAAAAAATAGAGGTATAACTAGAGGGATGGCAAGAATATTGCTCTTAGTGAGAGAGTGTATATTTGCTCATGGTATGGCCACCTCCTTTTTATTCTTAACCAAATTGGATGCCTCAGTATCACTAAACCAGGATGACACTTGACCCTCAAAATTATATATAAGGGAATGCACCTCAGCTCAAAACTCTGATGTCTCAACCCTATGTTTATCTGGTAATCTAGTTCTGCCACCTCAAGTGTCGTTTGGACCCAAGGTCGGATCTGCCCGTACAATAATGCCACCTCAACCTCAATATTCTTTAGGCGGGTGGTGGTAGCAATCTAACTCTCTACTAAGCTCTGTAAAAAATCATGTGATACAAATACCATACCTATGGTAGCATTTATAACAGAGGTTCAAGGGGGCACTAAAGTGGACCAACCGACTCGAAAGGGAAGTCAGGGATGAAGTGGATGTGACTGGGGTCCCCTCATCCTGTGTGCTCATCTCGGGATTCTTTTCATGCTCCTCCATATTAAAATCCATACTAATACCATAATATCCACCCTGTCTATTAATAGGCTCTACAGGAACTGATGGGCCCTCAAATTGAGCGAAAATCACTATCAGAGGCGTTCAAGTCCTCTGTGCAAGGATCTGGTTTGCCGAATTCTTGATCATACTAGTTTGGGTCATGCCCATCGGCTCTACTCTTGCATCAACACAAAAATGTATGGCACACCGACCTCATCATATAACATCTAGATAAGACAAGGAAAGAGCAGTGTCGCCATATCACCAAAGGCCTTCTAATGAAGCGTATGCCTGATAATAGCTGCAAAATTAATATAATAACCTTCCATTATGCTCGCTATTAATTTATTATCCCAGGTCATTAGGTTGTTCGTAGAAGTTGGACACAATCTAAACAAGACTACTAGCCACCAGAACTTTGTGGCAAAATTCAATGTCGCCTTCTTAATCACACCCTACCCCTCTATCCAAGGGGTATCTAGACCAAGAGGTAAAATATAAATGCCATTCCATCTTTCCATCCCTCTTCTATGTTCCATATCCCACATAGCGCACCTGTCTCTCACAAAAATTAATATGTAATCACACTCTGTAGTAGATGTTGGAGCAATATACTCAGGACTAAAGAGAACTCGGTGGATGGTCGCTACTAAAATATCACCATAATACCTCTCACCAATATCTGATCTAATTGATGCTGGAGTAATTTACTTAGGACCAAAGAGTACTCGATGGATCGTCGCTGCTGAAATATCAACCATAACATATCTCACCAACGTCTGATATAACTGAGGTTTCTTTACTTTTCTACCATATTCGGGCGTGATCAATAATACCATAACAGTATAGAAAACATAGAACTCATGCACCACTGCCTAGATGTGTGAACCCAGAGGTATAGTCATCTACCCCGGCTGATACCTATCAAATGTAGCTATAAGAATGGCACTTCAACCAACCCAATCAACTCAATCGGTATCTCCTAATAAATAGTCTTCTTTGGTCCACCGATCCGAGTCATAAATATATCATGCTAAAAAATAGTCCAAAGTCCCTTTATATACCACCTTGAATTTACCTCATTAATAGGTTCCGGCGAGATGTGTTCAGCGTTGGAAGCCTAATTTGTTTGAGCTGGTGGATCTATGCTTAGTGGTATCACTTGATATGAATTCTGTTCTGTACTCTCCTTAAACTGGGGTACTACAAAAAATGGCTCGGGAACTGGTGCTATGGACTCATCCCGTGACCCCTCCTCAGATTAGGGGTCTGTGTGGCTGATACTGAAAGTGACTCAGACTTTACCTCCTCCTTATTATCATCCTCTCCCTCCTTAGATTGGGGAGAGTATGGAGGTGACATCCTATCCGACTTCATCCTCAGCCTGGGTACTACTATATTCATTTATGGCTGAGCTCCAGGCTAAGTAAAAGTAGGCCCTCTGCCCCACTATGAACGATCTGTAAATGGTATGCCCAAGGCATCTTTAATAATAGTCTCAACCAAAATATGTATCTGGGCTCTAATTTGCGGCCGCATCACTCAGGTCGGGGCTTTTCTGGTTGGGGAAATCAGGTACTGCTCCATCGAATCACTGCTCTCGAAGGATTCTTCCCTTTGCCTCAAAGGTTCTTCCTTCTTCTTTGAAGCCTTTGGTGTCATATGCATCTGAAAAACCAAGTGTTAGTGTCCGAAAGATAGTGAGGGAATATAAACCTTGAAGAAAAACTCAAAATTCAAACACTTCAAATTTTTCCTCAATTTTACATCCCTATAACTTATACTCAGTCCAAACAAGTCCAATATTTGCACGTAAAACTAGAATTAACTTTTCAATACAAATGCAGCATATAAGACTTTTGCGATTCCTCGACCTATTCAACTTCAACTTCTATTTAGGGCATGATCATCAAGTTATAATTCAAGAACAATGCACTTGTTTTTTATCTTAGGCTAATTCTAGGCTCTCATATATAAGCATGTTGATTTACAGATATTTTGCAAGCAATTTAGACATACCAAATTACTTATTTCAAGTTTAGCACAATATACTACTACTAGGATCCAAGAAGTTTACCTTTTGTTTCAAGAACCGGAAGTGAAGATTGAAAAAGATGAAGAATCCTAACTTTGATGCGCAATATGTGAAATTTAGATAAGTTGGTACCGGGAAAAATTAGTGTTCTTTCCTCATATGGATTTTTGAGGAAGTTAGTAAGTTTGAATTTTAGAGGGAAAGGAAAATTTTGAGGTTTTGTGGGGATGAAAAATGGGTTTGGGGGCTTAAATAGCCCCATGGGTCAATTTTGGGTCGGGTTAGGTCGGGGTGGACCCATACTTTTAAAAGAAAATAGTCCCAAAATTTGGCCACTTATGGCACCACCTACGAGACATAGGTAGGCGCAATTTTTCTGGCTCTTTTCCTGCTCTCTGGACTTATTTCTCTGACATATATTGCACTTCTTACAAAGTCATAAGTGTTATTTATGACCTCATAAGTATGTTCACAAGTTCAAGTACAGAAAATTCCCAAAATTCCTCAAAAGTTTCTTTTAACATTCAATGCACAACTTACCTGGCCCAAATGGTACTTTTGACCCCCATGAGTGGGTCAAGCAGTCCCCTTACCTAGAATATTATGAATTAAGAAATGAATTACCATGTTCCAAGCCTTTCCTTATGCTACTGTACCTATAGAAAAAAATTATGTGAACACTAAAATAGTGGGTTTCCCCCAACCAGCGCTTTATCTAACGTCATGGCACAACATGGCTAAGTTGGTTACTCAGACTTCACCAACAATCCCAAAGGTTGCCTTCCATGCACCGCTTGATTTAACGTTGTGACATGACAAAGGTACCTTGATTACTCAGAATTCATCAAGGTACTCAAAAAAAATAACCTCATGAGTCGTCAACACGATGAATAACCGACACCACCCTCATGTTGATTGGCTGTTTTATATTTCTTCGGATGTTGAATGTGACTTCCTTGTTATTAACTCTGAACTTGAGCTCCTCCTTCTCCATATCAACCATATATCTTCCCATGGCCATGAATGGTCTTTCCAATATAATGGACATCTCGAAGTCAACTTCGTAATCCAAGATAACAAAGTCGGTCTGAAAAAAAAAGTTATCAACTTTCACCAACACATCAAATGATATGCCTATGGGTTTATTCACTGTGTGGTATGCCAACAAAAACCACATATTTGTCGGTTCTGGAGGGCTCAATCCCAACTATTTGAACACAGCCAGTCGCATCAGATTAATGTTGGCTCCCAAGTCACATAATGCTCTATCAAACCTGGATGTCCCAATGGTGCATGGGATCCTAAACGCTCTGGGATCACGCTTCTTTTGGGACAAATACTTAGAAGTGACCGAACTATAATGGAGCAATCCACCTACATCCTCAAAACTAGCCGCTCTTTTATTCATCACCAGTTCTTTTATAAACCAAGCATACTCAGGCATCTACTCTAAATCTTCCATGAGAGGGATGTTCAAGATCAACTCTTTTAGCATAGTAATGAACTTCTTGAACTTTTTTCTTCCTTCTTCTGTTTTAACCTTTGAAGAAAAGGTGGGGGCAGTCATGGGATTTTCTTTACTAAAGGCTCGTCGACCTTTCCCTTACTTTTATCCTTATCAACATTACCATCAACACCTGTCCTTTTCTCTGGCCCTACGTCAGGTGTCTTAACAAGTAAAAATTATCATTCATCGGCTCATCAATGATAGACAATGGGGGATTAAGAGTAGACTTACTACTTCAAGTGGTGATAGCTAGACAATGACTGTCATTCTTGGGATTTTGAACTGTATTGCTCAGAAGAGTACCTAGATGCCTCTGATTCAAAGTTGCAGACATTTGCCCAAGCCATTGTTCTAATTATTTAATTGCAGTTGTATATGATTCAAACTTTTGGGTCAATCCCGAGATATCTCTCTTAATCTCCATAAGGCAAGTTTTCTGACCCTTAACAAGCTTGGACAACATTTCCAATATCCTTTACTCAGTATCTCGACTACCCAACAGAACATACCTATCACTCTTCTCCTTATAGTCATCCATTCTTCTCCAGTCACTATCACACTCCCTACCATGATCTCTGTATCTATCTCTGTTATAGTTCCAACTTTGGTTTCCTTTACTCTTGGATCGAAAACCCTCCAAGTCATGATCTAGATTATTAGCCTCCTCTGCTAAATCAGAATCATAAAACTTAGAGGTCTTACCCTATGAACCTACTGTATTTACCTTCTCAGAATTCACTATTGAGAACTTCTTCGTCAGCAACCCAATATTAGTTCGAAGCTATGCAGTCTCTTGGGCCACAGAATTATTCACTACTCTATGGTCGCCGGAAGCCCAATGGCATAAGTGCCAAAACCCCTCTCTGTCTTCCCAGTATGCCACCCTCAGTTGGTGAGAGAGATCTAGTCTAGAATAGCAAATGCTACTTCCCAGCATAAGCACATGAAATCTCCTCAAGTTATTGTATCCATCATAGATCTGGAACTGATGTTCAGGGCTCCATAAAATATCTCAAGAAATTTCATTCCTGAAATTCAATGATTAGGTACCATGGTTAACTTCTTCTTAAATCAAAACCAAGCCTCATACATCGACTTAGAATGTAGCTGCCTGAAGTTATATATCTCAACTTTTAACTGCAACATCCTATAATGAGGGGGAAAATGGTCTATACCTGCTTGCGTAACTCATTCCATGTGGTAATCGATCCTCAAGAAAGTTCCCCTAACCACAATAAATCTTCCCCAGTCAACGAAAAATGGAACAACCTCAATATGAGTACCTCCTGATCTACCTTGGGTATGGTATAAGATGTACAAATTCCAATAAAATTAGCAAAATACATATTTTCATCGTTTGTAGCTAAGCCTGGAACCATACCTTTCAAATTTAAGATTTGGATCATGGCACTGGTAATGTCAAACTTCACATTAAGGGGCAGTGCATGAGGATGATAGCTCTTCTCAACCAGCTCAAGGCATCCCATATATTTATTATCATCATATGACGGTACGTACTGATATGCTGGGATCACTTGAACTTAAACCAGTCTAGCTTTATTTCCTTCAAGTTCTGCTCAAGGATCTACTCTATGTATTGGACTTGCTAGCTCTGCTTGCTGAGCTACCAAAGGGACTCCTCATCCCTTCTCTAATTAACAGTAGATGCCTCTGCTAATAACTGCTCAATTCTTTGATTAGCAATGTTCTAAGGATCTATTGGAGGAATGAAATGTAAATTATGTGTATCATCTTAAACCTTTTCTAGAACATCATCATGAATTGGCTTTGACATCCCACAAGTCGATTGTAGGATTCTCTCTGTATTTGAATTCAATAGGCGTAAGGGATTGCCTCTACTCCTTGTGTTAAGCATACACCCAACTAAAACAAAAAATAAAAAAAATAAAAAACTAGCAACTTCAATCAACAAATCAACACCATATTCCCCAGACACTGTGCCAAAATTTTGATGACACCCAAAGATACGCCTCTAAATAAGGCTAATATGGTCAAAATAAAATATAGTAACCTAATAAGGTTGGGGTCGTATCTTAAGGGAATACGTGGAATTATATCTCCCGCTTGCTGGAATCAACGGATAGTACTGAAAGTAAATAAGGGATTTGGTTGTAAACAATTAGAAACAAACACTAGGCTTGTGTTCCCCCTGGCTTTTAACTCTGTAGGTTTCTAATGCTCAATCCAACTATCAAACTATTATACATGTAAAATCTAGTAAGTTAGGTATCACCAACCACCTCTCGGCACCATTTGGTTTCACTTATCTACTCTCAATCTCAGAGCATATTTTTACTAACCCTTTCTTTGTATCCAATTTCAACTATCTCCTCTTGGTCTCAAGTTGATTAGATGTAAGTTAATCATCATAAGTAGATAATACAGGTAAACTTATTTCAAAAATTAACCCCAAATCACTATTGTGACCTTGTTTTCCCAATATCTACCTCCCTCTCGAGTTCATAGTGAATAAAGGATGGATCCTAACATTTGAAATCGTTAAGAAAGCAATAAGCTCAAAGAAAACCACAATACATACAACAACAATAATCTAGAAGGATTGAACATTTTCCCTACTTTGTTATTCTGCCAGGGTTTCTACAAACCCAGGTAAGGGAATTAGCAGCTCATTCTAATGAAACAATTGAAAAATTCATAATTGAAAGAATTCAAACAATATCACAATACTCAGTGAATAAAACCTAAAGTCTTCAACTGAATAATAAACTAAAATCAATACAAAACAACCCCAAGATCTAAATCATATCTCAAAATCAAATATACATTTATAAGTATCAAGAGTGCATAAACTAACTAAAAAAACATCAAAAAGGTATATATATAGTACAAGAAAACCCTAGGATACCATTCATGAACAAAAGAGAAAAATCAAGGTCGGTGGCCACTTACTAGGGTACCTACGGGCCATAAGTGGCACCTATGGTCCGTGGTATCTCCATGTAACTTCCCCTTCTCTAAAATCTCCTAAAAACTCTCTGTATTTTGCTCCTCTAACACTTATTCTGGCACCTACAGACCGTAGGTGGCCTTCGTCAGTAGCAGGGTCTTCATTACTCAGCTTTTGAGCCTTTGGACTTCACTTTCTGACACATACTCTGGTACCTACACCTAGTAAGTAGTACCTACGGGCCATAGGTGCCTACTTTAGTGATCCAAAACTTCATCTTTCACTCTTTTTCTCTGGAATAGTTTCAAAACCTAATTTCCTATAAAATATAACACAAAACACATCATATCTAACCAAAAAAACTAAGTAACTTGTATATTTTTATAATTTTAAGCGTTGAAAGTTCAATGAAACCATAGCACATAAAAAGTGAGAAGGATCATGCCAATCACCTTCGAATTGTGTTTCAGACTCTTAAGGACCAAAAATTGTATGCAAGGTTTTTAAAGTGTGAATTTTTGTCAAGTGTTGTGACCTTTCTTGGGCATGTTGTTTCTAGTGATGGGATCAAGGTAGATTAATATAAAGTTAAGATTGTTAATAAGTGTCCTAGAACTATGACTCCAACTGATATTAGAAGGTTTATGGGTTTGGCAAGATACTATAAGAGGTTTATGGTGATTTTTTCATCTAGTGTTGCCCCGCTAATGAAGTTAACTCAGAAAAAGGTTAAGTTTTTATGGTTCAATTCTTGTGAGGGTAGTTTTGAGAAGTTGAAGGATAAGTTGACTTCTACTCAACTTTTGACCCTGGCTGAAGGTACAAATGGGTTTATTATGTATTATGATGCATTTCGTATAGGACTATGTTATGTCTTGATGCATCATGGTAAGTTTGTGTCCTATGCTTCCAGTCAACTTAAGGTTCATGATAGAAATTACCAAAATTATGATATAGAGTTGGCAGTTGTGGTTTTGCTTTGAAGATTTGGCACCATTATTTGTATAGGTTGCATGTGGACATTTATTCAGACCATAAGAACTTGCAATATATGTTTATGCAAAAATAATTTAATGTCAAACAATGGTGGTGGCTTGAGCTACTTAAGGATTATGACATAAGCCTTCACAACCATCTAGGTAAAGCTAATGTTATTATTGATTCTCTTAGCAGGTTGTCCATGATAAGTCTGTCTCATGTTGATGAGGAAAAAAAAGGGTTGGTGAAGGATATCCACAGGTTGTCTAATTTAGAATTTCATCTCTTAGACTGTGAGGATGGGTGAGTAATTGTACAAGAAGTGGTTAAATTATCTCTTGGTGCTGAAGTAAAGGAGAAACAAGTATTGGATCCTATACTTATACAGATCAAGGATGATGTGGGTCAACAAAAGGTTATAGCATTCAAGATTGAGGGAGATGGCATCTTGAGGTATTAAGGAAGGTTGTGTGTTCCTGATGTAGATGGGTTATGGGAAAGAATTTTGACTGAGGCTAATGAGTGCAAATATACAGTTCATCTGGGTTCAACTAAATTGTACCATGACATGAAGGAAATATACTAGTGGCATAATATGAAGAGAGATATGGAAAACTTTGTCGCTAAATGTATGGTTTATTAGCAAGTCAAGGTTGAGCACTTGAGGCTGAGTGGAATGTCCCAAGAGATAAAGTTTCCCATGTAGAAGTGGAAGATGATCAATATGAACTATGTTATGGGTCCTCTGCGGTCTCGCAATAAGTATGATTCAATTTGGGTCATTGTGGATAAGATGACTAAGTCTACTCTTTTTTTTCCTATGAGGACTAACTACCTAGGAGAGTATTATGATAAGTTGTTCTGCAGGGAGGTAGTTAAGTTGCATAAATCATTAGCGTCTATCATTTCTGATCAAGGTACATAGTTCTTTTCTCACTTCTGGTGTTCATTTTAGAAAGGTTTGGGTACTCAGGTAAACCTTAGCACTGTTTTCCACCCTCAAACAGATGGACAAGCGGGGCGTACTAATCAGACTTTGAAAGATATGGTAATGGCCAGTGTGATTGACTTTAAGGGTAGTTAGGTTGACCATTTTCCTCGTATTGAGTTGCTTATAATAATAGTTACCATTCTAGCATTCAGATGGCTCTTTTCAAGGATATTTATGGTAGGAGGTGATTAGAAAAAGACTTTAGACTTCTCAGAGTTGTGAAAAGTTTTATGCATATGTGAGGCAGAGGGAGTTGGAGTTTGAAGTAGGTGATTACGTATTCTTGAAGGTTTCTTTGATGAAAGAAGTCATGAGATTTGGGAAGAAATGGAAGCTCAGTCCCCGTTACATTGGTCCATACCAGATTGTAGGAGAGTTGGGAATGTCACTTATGAGTTAGATTTGCCTGCAAGTTTGGCCTCTATTCATCCTGTTTCACATGTGGCTATGTTGAAAAAGTCTGTGGATGATCCTTCTTTGATAGTGCCAGTTGAGGACATTGGCGTTTCTGATTCTTTGTCTTATAAGGAAGACTCGATTGAGATATTTAATAAGAAAGTTTGTAGATTGAGGACAAAGGATGTAGCTTTGGTGAAGGCTCTTTAAAGGGTTTTAAAGGTAGAAGAAGATATATGGGAAGTTAAGAAAGATATGAAGGCTAAGTATTCGTTCTTGTTCTCTGTGTTAGATGAAAATTCTTAAGGTATGTTTTTCATTCTTCCTTTTGTCGTATTCTAAATTTTTCCTTGGATTCTACTGTGTTATTTCTGTTGTCGTGCTAAAAATATCCTAACTCCTCATTCGGGGATGAATTATCCTAAAGGGGATAATGTAAGACCCCGCAAACTTTTGACAATTTTTATTTTGACCCTCTCGCATGTGTAATGTCAAATTTTGACTTGAATTATGTTAAGGGATGTTAAAAGGGTGTTTTAAAAAACTTATGAAATTCTTAGAAAGAGTTGCGGGCCATTTTAGGACTCCGAGGCAGTAAGCCTCCGCGATAGTGGTGTGCCACGCCAATTAGCTCTACGATAAGGGCGTTACACGGAGGCTAATCTCTGCGATAGCGGCGTGCTACATCACTATGTAATTTTCATCCAGTTTTTGTTTTTTCTTCACTTGGGGAGAGGGTTTTTTTATTCTTTTACCACTTGCACGACTTTTAAACACCAAATAAATCCCTTTCTTCAGTTTTCAAAGATAAAAGTCCATTCTTTTTCTCTAACTCCAAACTCAAGAAAACTCAAGGGCTTTTCAAGAAATCACTACTTCGGGCTCCAAACTTTTAATTGTATTCAATTTCTAATGTATTTTAGGCATGTTTCTCATCCTTGACTTGAATTTTACATTGTGACATTTAGTTACTCATTATTCATGTGATTTTAAGTGATGGGTTTGGAATTGGGTTGAGGGCTTTTGATGATTATTACTTGAATTATTTTTCCCATGATTTAAATGTGTTATTTATGCTATCATTAATGGTTTTTAGGGATGAATGGGTGCATTGTTATGAGGATTAGAATGGGGCACTTAGGTTTTCCCAAATTGATGAAAATTTAGCTTGATAATGGCATTAACCTCAACCCACCTTTATAATTTTGGTTTTGACTATGCAATTTACATTAGTTAACTTACCTTTGAAACATTGTGTTGCATTAAAGGATAATGGATTATAAAAATGGTTTTTGAATGCCCTTGGTGGCTATGGTTTTGGAATTTGAATGGAACTTGAGAATCAAATGGTTAAATGGACTAGTTTGGAATAATTGAATTATCTTGCAAGAAAATTGCTATAACGATACCATGTTGGAAAATGCCTTAATAAATGACTCCTTGGTTAATGGTTGGGTTTATGTGAAATGTTTTAGTTTGGGCTTAAACGAAATTTTGTAGCTCATCGTGAAGGTGTAGTCCCGGAGGAACCAACATTAAAATCACGTTTGCCGGCGTGGGGGTCTATATGACCATGTGCCTGAATACATACTATATTTTGGATGGATATCACCTTGGTGTCTTTAACCTTTCCTCGGTTCGTGCGGTTAAATGCACTGGACCTTCCAGCATGGGGAGCTGGACCCATATAGCCCGTAGGTGCCTGTAGGACAGAGCGATATACATAGTTCAGGTTACTTTTTTAAGCTCTCATGTTCATGACCCTTATCCCTATCCCAGCATCCTATGTATGTACGTATAAATATTGTGCATGTGGTTTTTGGATAGTTTCAAAATGGCATTATTTTATCCTACTATCCTGAGTTACATGTCAATGCTCGCCCCACTGACTATTCCTGGATGTTGCATCGTTTCATAATGTAAGGTCCGAGGGTTTTTTGTTGCTCCTATGCAGCATTAGGTGATCTGATACTCCTGTGGATCTGCTGTGAAGTGGTGAGCCTCCATCTTTCGGAAGGCCCAATCATTTCACTTATTTACTTTATTTCTTGGTATTTCTTTTTGGATTTTTTTTTGTCATAGTCAAGGGCATGTCCCAACTTAGTTTAGTATTCTGATTTTACAGATTTTTGTCCACAAGTATTGGGTTGTTTGTTTGTTTTGATTCTTAGAATTTACCGTTGACTATATATCCTTCTAATTACTATTTGGTTACCTTCCGCTGTATCCATTTGTTGTGCTCTGAAGGTTAGGATAATAGGGTGGTCTCCGACCCACGGTGGACTTGAGATACCCGTAACAACTAGGCCCTAGTTTGGGTCGTGGAAAAAATATTACATCTATTGAACTCATTGTTTCATCATAAGTTTTAGGGTCTTCTTCTATTAAGTAGATAGATACTAATTCATCATTTAAAGTATCAATATCAAAATCCTCAGTTAAGAAGGTGGTGATAAAATCATGACCAAAAATAGTCTCAGTTCTACGTCTTTTACTCCTTCTAAGTTCATTTTCAAGCTCATTAGCAATAACATCAAATGTAAGCATAACATGAGACTTAAGAGACATTGATATAGAATTATTATTTTGAACATCACTAGGCACAACATTTTTCAAAGGAAAAACATGCTCAAAAAATTTTGCATCTCTAGATTCACAATCATTTAATGACATAAATTTGTATGCAACACTATTTTGAGCATAATTAATAAAGATCGTGTCAAAAGTCTTAGAGCCTATATTTACCCGTCTAAAATCAGGTAGAACAACCTTATCTAAACACCCCCACACTTTCAGAAATTTCAAGTTAGGGTCAAACCCTTTCCATACCTCATATGAGGTCTTGTATAATTTTTTATAAGGGACTCTATTATGAATATAGAATACAGATAAGGTAGCTTCCCCCACATATAGTTAGGTAGACCCGAGCTTAAAAGCATAGAATTCATCATTTCCTTAAGATTTCTATTCTTTCGTTCGGCTACACTATTTTGTTGGGGAGTATAAGGAGCACTAAACTCATGGATAATACCATTTTCCTCACAAAAATCTTCTAAAGTTTTAGTATTATATTCACCGCCCCTATCAGATCTAAATCTCTTAATTTTCCTGCCTACTTGATTTTCTACTTCTGCTTTGAATTTTAAAGACATACTTTCAATCTCATCTTTAGACTTAATGAGGTATACTTTAGTGTACCTAGAAAAATCATCAACAAAAGTAATGTAAAACTTCTTTCCACTTTTGCTGATAGTATTCTTAAAATCTGCTAACTCTGAATGTACTAGTTCAAGCAATTCAGTCTTTCTACTAGTAATATATTTAAAAGGTTTCATGGCATGCTTTGCTTCTACATACATAAGACATTAGAAATATCGTCAAAATATACTGCAGGAATTAAATCCATTTTCTAAGTCTTATGATAGAAGCAATATTAACATGATCTAGTCTACCATGCCACAAATTAATAGACTCAACAGTAGAAGCAGAATTAGAAATACTTGCATTATTGGCAGTCTCTTGAATAATATTTAGTACAAATAAGACCCCACTATGGTATCCCTTTCCTACAAAGTATCCTCCACGAAAAATAATTATTTTATCATCTTCAAAAATAAGTTTAAAGCCTACCTTGTTGAAAAGTGCCTCAGAAACTAAGTTTCTACTCAGCAGGAAAACATACAGAACATTGTTCAAGGCTAATGTTTTTCCAGTAGTTAATTTAAATAAAAAAAATTCTTTACTCATAACTCTAGCAGTAGTGAATTTACCCATATAGACATATTCCCCATTAGTGAATTCCTCAAAGTCATGGAATAACTCTTTCTTGGCGCAGAAATGCCTTGAAGCGCCTGTGTCCAACACCCAGTCAGTCTTATTAGCCACCAGATTTGCCTCAACGACAATTGCAGTGATCACTTCATCACCCTCCGTAAGATAAACTTGGTCATCATTTTGTCCTTCTTATTTTGAGTTTTGCAAACTATCCCATATTTCTTTAGTATAAATGTAAGTAACAAATAAATCAAATAAATTATTAGTCATATGACTTAATAAATGTCCTTTAGCAATTTTGCTATCCTTTTTAAATTTCTTTTTAGAAAATTCATCAACAATCATAATAGTGTTAGAACCACTAGTAATGTTAGAACCACCATTAAATAAAATGTAATCAACTTCTAATAGTTCTAAGAAAATCAGAAATCTTTGTGACCAACATTTAAAATTATTTTCATCCAATGGCTCAAATTTTGACAAATCAAGAAAAGTTTTGTTCAAAGAAATAGCCATTTATCAATATTGTATGTAAGTAAATCACTTTCAAATTGTTGAAAAAATACTATAATATTCATATGAAACTGGAATTTATAATAGTAAGAGAATAGTCACAAATACTGTGTCGTGGCAAGCCACTGTCTTGAAAGAGATTCCAGGCCTGACTCCGGTGCAAATTCTTCTAGTCGGTCGCTCCCCAAGGTTCCACAGTTACTTCCAAACACGTGCATTCGTGGCTGAAAATTTAGAGGTTGGCCAAATCAATTGCCCAAAAGTTGCCAAAGAATAGTAAGCCGAGATTGCGACAGAGAATTGATGAAGGGGAGAGATTATTTTGTTTTCTATGTTTTTTTACATCTTTAGTTCCCAAATGGTGCTTCTTAAATAGGTATATCATTTACGTTTCATCCATCAAAAGAGTGAATGAAAACAAACAGAGTTAATGTACGCAATATAAAATTACTCTTAAATTAATGACAAAATCATAAAGGCTAGTAACTTTCAAGACTTTTGAATGTCTCTTCATTCTCAAAGTTACATTTATAAGAAACCGTCATTTGAATGAATGTATAATATTTATGTAGTAACTATCCCTTCCTACAAACTCTTATGACTTATGTATATCTACACTGATTTATTACAGAGAGTTACAAGAGTTTTTTTATCTTTGCATTAATTAAGAAGGAATTATCCTTCAACAATGACTGAACTGAAGTTGAACTGTGTCATTATAAAGTGTTCTGCTGTAAAGCCTGAATTTATGACAAAAAAAGGGACTAAATTGTGTGTGTGTGGAGGGGGGGGGGGGGGGGGCTTGGGTCTAGAGCTTTAGGAGAGAAAAATATATTTTTTCTTAAAATCGGTAAATAAAATATAAGATATGAAAATTATTTATATTTTCAAGACTTTGAAGCTATGGTACAAATCTTTTTAGACTTTGAGGTGGAGACTTCAATTTTTTTCAAGACTTTAAGGAATAAAGTATACAACTTTTAAAGTCTATTTGCTAATGCCATTAAATGGTATCTCTTTTATCAATTAATCAAGACTTGTGACTAATTATAAATTGACTTTTAAAAATTGCTTTTTCTTTTTAACCATGTCGCCCTTATAACTTCGTCAATTTGTTCTTTTTCCTTTTATGATACTTCAACAACTTAAAAAGATTCAAGAGGAAAAGATAAAAAATACGCCCCTACCCCCTACATGTATTAAATAAAGACAACTCAAACAAAGTAAATCATTTCTCATAAGAAATAGAAAATCACAAGAAATTATTTTTCTTTTGTTTGTTTAATGTGCTCACTTTGAATGATTTTTTAAGCTCTAGAGTAATGCTCAAATTTTAAGATTGTAGAAATGATAATAACATATCAGCTGCCTAATGTATAATAGATGAAAAAACATATGAAAATCACGAAGGATTAAAAATAAGAATAGTATTTTCTAATTTAGGAAGAAGATATAAGAAAATATGTGAACATTTATATTTAATGTTAGAAAAAAAGAAGAATTAAAATTAGAAGATAAATTAACAGCTATGGTAAGAATAGCAAGTGAAAACGAAGAAATAGACAGAAAAAAAAATAGATAAAATAAAACAACAGACTACAGAAAAAATATAAAAAATAGAAGAAACTAAAAATAAAAGGATTGCTCAATTAGAGAAAGAACTACAAATGCTAAAAGATCTGTAAGAAAAAAGACAGAAAGAAAAAGAAGAAAAGGATAAAGAACAAAAATTATTAATTGAGATAAATCAATTTAAAGAAAAATTAGAAAACAAAGAATTAGAAACTAATGAAATAGAAATAAATACAATAGATGTTGAAGAAACAAATAATTATGATTCAGAAGATAGTGAAACATATACAGAAATGTTAACAAATATAGAAAAACTAGAAATTAATGAAAAACAAGAAGTAATTAAAAAAGAAAACTTAGAAAATACAAACACGGAAATAAACACTCTTGATAAAAAAAGACGATGAAAATATAATACCTAGTACATCAGAAATAAGAAAACCCACATATTATTATAAAGATAAGTTTAAAAGATATAACCTAAAGGATGAATATAACAAATGGACACCAAAACAAATAATTAATAAAAATTATAACTTCTTAGACATAAAAAAAGGATGTAGAGTAAAATTACAACGAAGAAGATAAAAAAAAAAGTTCAGAAAACAAAAATACTTTGTAAAGAGTTATCAAAATTACAATTTTCAGACGAAAATAAAAAAATTACATATATAGTAGAAACAGATGCAAGTGAATATAATTATGGAGGAGTACTTAAATATAGATATGAAGAAGAAAAATTAGAACATCATTGTAGATACTACTCAGGAACGTTTAATGAAACAGAAATAAAATGGGAAATAAATAGAAAAGAATTATGTACATTATATAAATGTTTATTAACATTTGAGCCATATATTGTATATAACAAATTTATTGTACGAACAGATAATACACAGGTACAATGGTTGTTAACAAGAAAAATACTAAATTCAGTTACAACGAAGGAAATTCGGAGATTAGTATTGAATATATTAAATTTTACGTTTACAATTGAAGTAATCAGTACTAACAAAAATGTTATTGCAGATTACATATCAAGACAAAGCTACACAGACTGATATAATAGAAGATGATACTTTAGAAAAGATACTCAAAACCCTAACTACACTTTCACTAAAAGTGGACAGTATGGGTAATGAAATAGAAAAGCTAAAGACTAATGAAGTTAAACTGAAGTCTGAAGCTATGACTCAGATAAATCAGCAGTGTGCAGAGCTATGTCGATCGGAAGACAATAAAATTCCAGAGATAAAAGGAGACGTTGGAACACTCTATAAAACCCATAACGTTTATCAATCTACAACTGCAGGTACAAGCAAAGGAGTTAGTGGACAAAGATATCAGAACATAAACATGAATAAGATATTTGAAAAAGCACAGATTTATCAAATCTACCAGAACACGTATTTTCATTTACAATTATGAATAACTAAATTCATAAATTCCTGACAATCATGATATAATAAAATAAGCTCATGTTAGTTACTTTATAGTAGAATTATTCGAAGAATAGCATGTTAAGAAGTTTATTAGCAAAGTGGAAAAAGAGAAAAATTCCCAAGAACTATGTCATCCTAAAGGTGAAACTGGTGAGGCAAAGAAGCTGTGATGGGGGAGTAACCAGAGTAGAGGCGTTGTTTAGGAAAAAAGTATCCAGATTACCATGCTAATAGTGACCGAAGAACATGTTATTTAAGAATAATCTAGTATATAGTGATCTAAGATGACCATATTTTGTTATGTATATAATTGGAGGGAATTTTTAAAAATAGCATCATATGAAGAATGAATATTTACTTATCTGATGAAATGATAGATAAATTTAAAATACTTGTTTTGTATATACTTAATGATATAGAAATAGTAGATATAAGAAAAATTATATACGAAAAGGTATTTCATTTTAATGAAGAGTTATTAAGTTCTATAGAAAACTTACACATATATAATGATAGCTACTGCTCATATTTAGATAGTTATTATTCAGAAGAATATTATACAGATTAAAAAATGATAGAATATATTAGAAGAGTTAGAGAAAAATAAAGTTGGCTATATGAAGAAATTAATTACAGGAATCAGCTTAAAAGAGAAAAAAGACAATTAGAAGAAAGATTATTTAGAATAAAATTAACCTTAGAAAAAAGAGATACAAATGATAATTTATATAATATTATACATGAACAACAAATGTTAATGAATCACATAGATAACATAGAATCACATATTAGATATAGTATGATTAGAATGAGTTATTACACAAAAATTTGTAAAATTACAACTACTATAGGATAAAATGATAAACTACGAATACTTAGAATATTGGAGAAAAGATATAGAGCAAATAAGATTAACAGAAATACTTATGAAAAACGAATCTACTTGACTACATAAAAACTAAAAATATGAAACATATAGTAGATATGTTATTTATCAGAGCTATGTTATGTTTCTATAATCAATGATCATTCTACTTTTTCCTCTTTTTTGTTCACTGTGTTTATTTACTATAAATGCCGGACTAGTATGTTTGCGATTGCTTTTTTGTATGTATTGTTTTTCTAATAATTCATCTATATGCATTTTAAATTTTTTTAAAACATCAAAGTTATATGTTAATGGTTTTTGGGTTATTATACTATTTTTATCTATTAGCTCAATTTTTACAATAGTTTTATGTTTTTTCCCATCCTTTTAATGGATCTTCATTATATAGTTGTCTTAATTTTTTTCTTTATTATTTCGACCTTATCTATTGAAAATATAGTTATTTCTTCTTTATTTATTGAAAATATAACTAGTTTTATTGTGTCTTCAGTATTTTTTATATTTTCTAATTTTTGTGTGATTTTTTCACTTCCTTTTATCCAATCAGTTTTTTTACTTATTTTATTAATAACACTTTTTGCTCTTACCTTTTGTTTACATGGTGTTGTAAAACACCAGTGTGTTTTAGTTATTATATGTGGGTATAGTTTATCTAAAAACGACATTCCTAAAAGCATACCATTTTATGTTAGTTCATAATTATAGATCTCTTCTATTATTAATATTTTATCCCATACTTGTATTTTTACATTTCTAACTTATATAGATAATTAAGCTTCCTTCATTATTAAATTCTTTGACTACTATTGATATTTTTAGCTTATCCCATTTGTCTTCTGGTAAACAATTATATCTACATAAGTTGGTTTCTGCTCCTGTATCTATCATAGGTGTATAATATCTATTATAATATCCTTCTACTATTATTTTCATAAGTACATATATTTTCATGTTAAAGCTCTCTTTATTAATAATCTTTCCTTATTGTAGGTTATGGTTAATTGTGTATGTTCTATATTGTAGGGTTTTACGTGTTCTAACCATTTTATTCCTAATATTATGTCTGATTTTTGCATATCTTCCTTTATTTCAAATTCTATTTTTATTTTTCTAACTCCTATTATTATTTCATTTTCAGTTGTTTCTTTAATAGTCATTAAACTTCTTGGCAGATCTGGGCATATATTACTATTAGATTTTATTTCTTCATTTTTCACTAGGTATTTTGCTATATGATTTTCTTCTTGTCCTGTATTTAGGAGTATTTAATATTCTTTTTTATTTATTGTTCCTGTTATATAATATTGATTTAAATTAACTGTTGAAGTTATTTCATAATTTGTTCTTTTCGATGATCTTGATGATTCTGGTTTTTCAAAAGTTGTTCTTTTTGTTGTACTTATTATATCATTTATTATTTCTAAATCTTCTTCTCTATCTATGTCTTTGTAACTTTAATCATTATTATCAATTGTTTTTACAAATTGTTCGAAAGGACTTTCTATTTGTATTTTATTAATTTTATTTTTTTCCGTTATTTTATGTTTTGTTGTTAATAAATATAGATTTTTACATCTTGCTGTAAATATTTTACTTCCTGGGGTTAGTTCTATTCCTGATATTTTCCAATACATTACTAATGATTTATTTATGCTTTTATCTGTTATTGCCACTGAATAATTCGCACTTATTATAAATTTAAATTTTTGGTATATTAAATTTCTTCTTATAGCAGTTATTATACTTTTTTCTATAGGTTTTACAATTCTATCATCTGCTAAATATAATTGTATTGGTGTATCTATTCCTTCTCTAAAACATGCTTTTATTAATATCTCTGTTTCTCCAAGGTGTACGCATTTTATTGGGTCTTTACTTTTTTAATCATTTATTTCTTTATTAATTATTCTTTTTGTTACTAGTGGTATACTAGCTCTACCTTTTGCATATCTACAGTCTATTACATGTTTTTTTTGGCTTACTACGTAGTATTCTTCTTTTTGTCTACTAAATATGTTTTTTATTGTTGGTATTTTAAATATTTTTTCTACACTTAAATCTAATTCTTTTCCTTTTATCTCATCAAATATATTATTATCAAATATTATTTTCTGATCTGTTCCTTCTTCATTTAAATATTCTTCCTTTGTTATTATTTTTATATCTTCTTCAGTCATTTGATTCATCTGATTTACTATTATCTGTTTCATTTACCGAAATTTCATATATACTATCGTCACTTTCTAATTCGTAATCTATATAATCCATTTGCATATATTTTGCATTTTCTATCTTTATTTCTAATATTTGTTTCTTTTTTGGGTCTTTAGGCATTTTACAATCTCAAGCTAAATGTCCTAGTTTTCCACAATTATAACAAGTACATTCTTTTGTAGATTTCTTTCTCCTATATGGTCTTTTATATTTATATTTTTTTACATAATATCTTTTTCTTGGTTTCTTATACTTATATTTTGACTTTTTGTACTTCTTATATTTCATATGTCTTTTTCTTTTCTTATAATATTTTTTTTCACATCCAAATTGGGGTGCTATTTAATCCTTGCAACATGCTAAATTTCTTATTAATGTTTTTTCCATTTTTATTTCTTCTCTGTATTTTTCACATAGATTTCTATACCATTGTTGTAGAAATTTTATTCTTGCTCCAAGAGTATCTACTATTTTTGCTTCATCCCAACTCTTTATTATTTTTTAGCTAAATGGTTCAGGTAATTTACTAAAATATAATCTTCTTACTTCTTTACTTTCTTCGGTATTGTATGCTCCCTTATAGTAGTATTCTTTAAAAGCACACATATACTCATCTATATAGCACATATTACATATTGCTAGTTTTAATATTAAATTCCTATTTGTATCTTTTTCTTTGTTTTGATCTTCTACTTCTGTTGTCATACTGCTAAATTCGTCTTTTATAGCTATTTCATATTTTTTCAATATGTCTATAGGTGTTAGTTTAGTTATTGTTGTTCCTTCCATTTTTTTATCAGCCCTTAATACCTTTTTACTATCTTCAGTTAAATTTAAAAACCATAATTTTGTTGTTCCTATTAGTGTTCTTTCTATATATTCTGGTGTATCTATTGCATTTATATCATTGCCTAATAATTGTTTTGTTATATATCCTATCCATAATTGTGTTATCTTGTTAACTATGTTGTTATTTATTTGTTAAATATGAGAAGACCATTTAAAAATATACAAGCTTTTAGAGAAATTAAAAGAATTTTAACTAGTTACTACCCAGAATATAAGAAACTAAATAAAATAAAAGAAAACCCCCACAGATAAACTTACTTAATTACCTTAATATCTAGCAAAGAGTCAAAATTAACAATTCATTTAAAATCTAGAAGAATGAGATACATACCACCTAATAATGATAAAATTAGATTTTGGTATCCACCAAAATATTATAAATATTGTACAGATGAATAACAAAATAAAATCAAAAAAATATAAAGAACTAAAACAAATAATATCTGAAAAACGAAGGGAATTAAAATAAGAAAAGAAAGACTACAATATAACATGATTGTTGGAGTATGCCAAAAATCAATAAAAGCACAAAAAGAAGAAATATCATATTTAGAATCACAAATAGATAATCTAGAATACATATATCAACATGATTTGTACACTATCAAGTAGATAAAATGAACAAAGAAGAATTTATAATAGATGAAAAAACATATGAAAATCATGAAGGATTAAAGATAAGAATAGTATTTTTCTAATTTAGGAAGAAAATATAAGAAAATAGGTGAACATTTATACTTAATGTTAGAATAAGAAGAATTAAAATTAGAAGATAAATTAACAGTCATGGTAAGAATAGCAAGAGAAAACAAAGAAATAGACAGGAAAAAAGAAATAGATAAAATAAAACAACAGACTACAGAAGAAATACGAAAAATAAAAGAAACTAAAAATAATAGGATTGTTGAATTAGTGAAAGAACTACAAATGCTAAAAGAGTTGTATGAAAAAAGACAGAAAGAAAAAAAAGAAAAAGATAAAGAACAAAAATTATTAATTGAGATAAATCAATTTAAAGAAAAATTAGAAAATAAAGAATTAGAAAATAATGAAATAGAAATAAATACAGTAGATGCTGAAGAAACGGATAATTATGATTCAGAAGATAGTGAAACATATACAGAAATCTTAACAAATATAGAAAAACTAGAAATTAATGAAAAAAAAAAGTAATTAATAAAGTAAACTTAGAAAATACAAACACGAAAATAAACACTCTTGATAAAAAAGACGATGAAAATATAATACCTAGTACATCAGAAATAAGAAAACCTACATATTATTATAAAGATAAGTTTAAAAGATATAACCTAAAGGATGGATATAACAAATGGACACCAAAACAAATAATTAATAAAAATTATAACTTCTTAGACTTAGACTGTGTAATAGATGTAGATAAAATGATACAATTATGGATGAGATATATAATAAAACAATTATTAGACAATGGTATAAATGCAACAGATACACCAGAATATATAGAAAGAACACTAATAGGAACAACAAAATTATAGTTTTTAAATTTAACAAAAGAAAGTAAAAGGTATTAAGAGCTGATAAAAAATGGAAGGAACAACAGTAACTAAACTAACACCTATAGACATAGTGAAAAAACATGAAATAGCTATAAAAGATGAATTTAGCAGTATGGCAACAGAAGAAGAAGATCAAAACAAAGAAAAAGATACAAATAGGAATTTAATGTTAATACTAGCAATATGTAATATGTGCTATATAGATGAGTATACATGTGCATTTAAAGAATACTACTATAAGGGAACATACAATACAGAAGAAAGTAAAGAAGTAAGAAGACAATATTTTAGTAAATTACCTGAACCATTTAGCTTAAAAATAATAAAGAGTTGGGAAGAAGCAAAAATAGTAGATACCCTAGAAGCAAGAATAAAATTTCTACAACAATGGTATAGAAATCTATGTGAAAAATACAGAGAAGAAATAAAAATGAAAAAAATATTAATAAAAAATTTAGCATGTTGCAAGGATAAAATAGCACCCCAATTTGGATGTGAAGAAAAAATATTATAAGAAAAGAAAAAGACATTTGAAATATAAGAGGTGCGGAAAGTCAAAATATAAGTCTAAGAAACCAAGAAAAAGATATTATGTAAAAAATTATAAATATAAAAGACCATACAGGAGAAAGAAATCTATAAAAGAATGTACTTGTTATAATTATGGAAAAGTAGGACATTTAGCTAGAGATTATAAAATGCCTAAAGAACCAAAAAAGAAACAAATATCAGAAATAAAGATAGAAAATGCAGAATATATGCAAATAGATTATATAGATTACGAATTAGAAAGTGACGATAGTATATATGAAATTTCAAAAAATGAAACAGATAATTAAATAGATACTAAATCAGATGAATCAAATGACTGAAGAAGATATAAAAATAATAACAAAGGAAGAATATTTAAATGAAGAAGGAACAGATCAGAAAATAATATTTGATAATAATATATTTGACGAGATAAAAGAAAAGAATTAGATTTAAGCGTAGAAAAAATATTTAAAATACCAACAATAAAAAATATATTTAGTAGACGAAAAGAAGAATACTACGTAGTAAGCCAAAGGAACATGTAATAGACTGTAGATATGCAAAAGGTAGAGCTAGTATGCCACTAGTAACAAAAAGAATAATTAATAAAGAAATAAATGATATAAAAAGTAACCCAATAAAATACGTACACCTTGGAGGAACGGAAATATTAATAAAAGCATGTTTTAGAGAAGGAATAGATATACCAATAGAATTATATTTAGCAGATGATAGAATTATAAAACCTACAGAAAAAAGTATAATAACTGCTATAAGAGGAAATTTAATATACCAAAAATTTTAATTTATAATAAGTGTGAATTATTCAGTAGCAATAACAGATAAATCATTAGTATTATATTGGAAAATATCAGAAATAGAACTAACCCCAGGAAGTAAAATATTTACAGCAAGATGTAAAAATCTATATGTATTAAAAATAAAACATAAAATAACGGGTAAAAATAAAATTAATAAAATACAAATAGAAAGTCCTTTTGAACAATTTGTAAAAATAATTGATAACAATGATTATAGTTACCAAGACATGGATATAGAAGAAGATTTAGAAATAATAAATGATAGAATAAGCACAACAAAAATGATAGCTTTTGAAAAAACAGAATCATCAGGATCATCGAAAAGAACAAATTATGTAATAACTTCAACAGTTAGTTTAACTCAATATTATATAACAGGAACAATAAATAAAAAAGAATATTTAATTCTCCTAAATACAGGACAAGAAGAAAATCATATAGCAAAATACCTAGTGAAAAATGAAGAGATAAAATCTAATAGTAATATATGCCCAGATCTACCAAGAAGTTTAATAACTATTAAAGAAACAACTGAAAAGGAAATAATAATAGGAGTTAGTAAAATAAAAATAGAATTTGAAATAAAGGAAGATATGCAAAAAGCGGACATAATATTAGGAATAAAATGGTTAGAACAAGTAAAACCCTACATTATAGAACATACACAATTAACCATAACCTACAATAAGGAAAGATTATTAATAAAGAGAGCTTTAACATGAAAATATATGTACTTATGAAAATAATAGTAGAAGACTATTATAATAGATATTATACACCTATGATAGATACAGGAGCAGAAGCCAACTTATGTAGATATAATTGTTTACCAGAAGACAAATGGGATAAGCTAAAAACACCAGTAGTCAAAGGATTTAATAATGAAGGAAGCTTAATTACCTATAAAGCTAGAAATGTAAAAATACAAGTATGGGATAAGATATTAACAATAGAAGAGATCTATAATTATGAACTAACATTAAAAGATATGCTTTTAGGAATGCCGGTTTTAGATAAACTATACCCACATATAATAACTAAAACACACTGGTGGTTTACAACACCATGTAAACAAAAGGTAAGAGCAAAAAGAGTTATTAATAAAATAAAAAAGAAAACTGATTGGATAAAAGGAAGTGAAAAAATCACACAAAATTTGAAAATATAAAATATACTAAAGACACAATAGAACTAGTTATATTTTCAATAAATAAAGAAGAAATAACTATATTTTCAATAAATAAGGTAGAACTAATAAAAAAAAAATTAAGACAACTATATAGTGAATATCCATTAAAAGGATGGGAAAAACATAAAACTACTGTAAGAATTGAGTTAATAGATAAAAATAGTATAATAACCCAATAACCATTAATATATAACTTTGATGATTTAAAAGAATTCAAAATGCATATAGATGAATTATTAGAAAAACAATACATACAAAAAAAATAATAGTAAACAGAATAGCCCAACATTTATAGTAAATAAACACAGTGAACAAAAAAGAGAAAAAAGTAGAATGCTTATTGATTATAGAAACCTAAATGCAAAAACTATGACATATAATTATCCAATACCAAATAAGATATTAAAAATAAGAAAGATACAAGGATATAACTATTTTAGTAAGTTCGATTGTAAATCAGAATTTTACCATTTAAAGCTAGAAGAAGAATCTAAAAAATTAACTGCATTTACATTACCACAAGGATTTTACGAATGGAATGTATTACCATTTGGATATAAAAATGCACCAGGTAGATATCAACATTTTATGGATAACTATTTTAAACAATTACCTAATTGTATAGTATACATAGATGATATACTACTATATACAAAAACTAAAGAGGAACATTTAAAATTACTAGAACAATTTGCAGGTATAATAGAAAATTCTGGAATAAGTTTAAGTGAAAAGAAAGCCAAAATTATGAAAAATCAGATAGAGTTTTTAGGAATACAAATAGATAAAAGTGGAGTAAAAATGCAACAACATATAGTACAAAAAATAATAAATTCAAAAGAAGAATTAGATACAAAAAAAAAATTACAATCATTTTTAAGATGAGTAAACCAAGTAAGAGAATATATACCAAAATTAGCAAAAAACCTAACGCCATTACAGAAAAAATTAAAAAAGTATGTAGAGTATAATTACAACGAAGAAGATAAAAAACAAGTTCAGAAAATAAAAATACTTTGTAAAGAATTACCAAAATTACAATTTCCAAATGAAAATAAAAAATTTACATATATAGTAGAAGCAGATGCAAGTGAATATAGTTATGGAGGAGTACTTAAAATATAGATATGAAGAAGAAAAATTAGAACATCATTGTAGATACTACTCAGGAATGTTTAATGAAACGGAAATAAAATGGGAAATAAATAGAAAAGAATTATGCTCATTATATAAATATGTATTAGCATTTGAGCCATATATTATATATAACAAGTTCATTGTAAGAACAGATAACACACAGGTACGATGGTGGTTAACAAGAAAAATACAAAATTCAGTTACAATGATGGAAATTCGAAGATTAGTATTGAATATATTAAATTTTACATTTACAATTGAAGTAATCAAGACTAACAAGAATGTTATTGCAGATTACATATCAAGACAAAGCTACTCAAACTGATATTACAGAAGACGATACTCTAGAAAAGATACCTAAAACCCTAACTACGCTTTCACTGAAAGTGGACAGTATGGGTAATGAGATAGAAAAGCTAAAGACTACTGAAGTTAAACTGAAGTCTGAAGCTATGACTCAGATAACTCAACAGTGTGCATAGCTATGTTGATCGGAAGACAATAAAGTTCCAGAGATAAAAGGAGACATTGGGACACTCCAAAAAAGCCCGTAACGTTTATCAATCTACTTCTGCAGGTACAAGCAAAAGAGTTAGAAGGAACCCAAATATGAACCTAAACAAAATATTTGATAAGCCATATATACCAAAAGCACCAAAAGACCCTTTGTTCATACCCCCACAAACTACCACATATCTAGAAAGCCTAAACCAAGAAAAGAAAGCCTATAATCACATAACCAGATCATATATTGAAAACATCCACAAAATACAAACACATTTAAACCTTAAACCCATAGAAATAAACATCCAAGAACCAAATACAGATTATATAACTCAAAAGCTACAAGGATACAATAAGTTAATTGCATTACTACAAACTAACCCAAATCTAGTTAAAACCTGTTTCAGTTATGGGCTACTCAATACTGTATATAGCCAGGACGGAAGTGAATTATCTGCTATACCAGAAATATATAAAGCAATTACCACTTATAAAAGATAACCAAAGGCAACCTATTTTTTGTAAAGTTCTATACGGCACCAGCAGAGATATTGCATGATGAAATTAAACCAACTATACAAGTTGTGAAGATAGGAATGGACCGAGATATGATCATACCCGAAGATATTGAACAGCAAGATGAAATACCCAAAATAGATATACCATATTTTTATGCTAATGAATGAATTATTGGAATATCCACAATTATCCAAGAATTAGCAAATAACTACCTACATGGAAATCCGATATGGAGTTATTATTCAAGAGATCATCTAATGATTTATTCAAATTCAAGAAAGTTAAGACAAGAAGATATGGAAGAAGTTAAACAATGGATTATGACGTTGCTCAATCCAGAGGAAAAAACAATTACCAGAGTAATTAGAGAAAAATTTATTTCAGATGAATTATTGACCAGATACTGTAAAATGATAGGGCATAAATATCCAGACCATTTATGTTCAAAATGTAATGGAGAAAATAATGTAATACCAGAAGTTCAACTAGAATAAAGGAGATAAGAACGTCAGCTGAAAGAAAGACGAAAATGGAGCAATGGAGAAATAAAGACAAAAAAAAGGAGACAAGATAGTAAAAGTTATGAAAGAAGAGTTATGAAAGAAAGTGACATGTAAATAGTTTTCTTGACTTTAGACACATAAATTATAGCATTTATTAGTTTTTGATAAGCTTTTTGACTTTTCTTTGGCAAAGTGTCATTATTATATAGCTTTAGTCTTCATTAATTTTGTCTTTTTGTAGAATAGTCTTAAGATTTTTTGTAAAGTCTTTTGTAAAGATAACAAGTGTAAAGTAGGAACAGTATAATAGTATATGCGTTTTCTCCTTTTTAGGTTATAAATAGCAGAAGCATTTGCTAAGTTAAGGTAAGACTTTCATGTGTTGAAAGCAAGCCTTCTTGTACACAAAAAGTATTCTCTCATATAACCAATAAAGATATTCAGTTTTACACTAAACTATGGATGAGCAAAGCACATATTTATCAAATCTACCAGAACAGGTATTTTCATTTACAATTATGAATAGCTAAATTCTTAAATTTCTGACAATCATGATATAATAAAATAAGCTCATGTTAGTTACTTTATAGTAGAATTATTCGAAGAATAGCATGTTAAGAAGTTTATTAGCAAAGTGGAAAAGGAGAAAAATTCCCAAGAACTATGTCATCCTAAAGGTGAAACCAGTGAGGCGAAGAAGCCATGATAGAGGAGTAACCAGAGTAGAGGCGCTGTTTAGGAAAAAAGTATCCAGATTACCATGCTAATAGTGACCGAAAAACATATTTTTAAAGAATAATCTAGTATATAGTGATCTAAGATGACCATATTTTGTTATGTATATGATTGGAGGGAATATTTTGAAAATAGCATCACATGAAAAATGAATATTTACTTATCTGATGAAATGATAAATAAATTTAAAATACTTGTTTTGTATATACATAAGGATATAAAAATAGTAGATATAAGAAAAATTATATACGAAAAGGTATTTCATTTTAATGAAGAGTTATTAAATTCTATAGAAAACTTACACATATATAATGATATCTACTGCTCATATTTAGATAGTTATTATTCAGACGGATATTATATAGATTAAAAAATGATAGATATATTAGAAGAGTTAGAGAAAAACAAAGTTGGCTATATGAAGAAATTAATTATAGGAATCAACTTAAAAGTGAAAAAAGATAATTAGAAGAAAGATTATTTAGAATAAAATTAACCTTAGAAAAAGGAGATACAAATGATAATTTATATAATATTATACATGAACAACAAATATTAATGAATCACATAGATAACATAGAATTACATATTAGATATAGTATGATTAGGATAAGTTATTACATAGAAATTTGTAAAATTACAACTACTATAAGATAAAATGATAAACTATGAATACTTAGAATATTGGAGAAAAGATATAGAGCAAATAAGATTAACAGAAATACTTATGAAAAAAAATCTACTTGACTACATAAAAACTAGAAATATGGAACATATAGTAGATATGTTATTTATCAGAGTTATGTTAAGTTACCCACACTATCCGCACCCCCCTACAATTGGTATCAAAGCCATGTTATTTAAAAAATGTACAAGTAGATATGTGTTAATTATGAGAAATGTTAGAAATACGTTATCTATTGTAGGGGGTGCGGATTGTACGGGTAACTTAACATAGCTCTTATAAATAACATATCTATTATATGTTCCATATTTCTAGTTTTTATGTAGCAAAGTAGATTTTTTTCATAAGTATTTCTGTTAATCTTATTTGCTCCATATCTTTTCTCCAATATTCTAAGTATTCATTGTTTATCATTTAATCCTATGATAGTTGTAATTTTACAAATTTCTGTGTAATAACTTATTCTAATTGTACTATATCTAATGTGTGATTCTATGTTATCTATGTGATTCATTAACATTTGTTGTTCATGTATAATATTATATAAATTATCATTTGTATCTCCTTTTTCTAAGGTTAATTTTATTCTAAATAATCTTTCTTCTAATTGTCTCTTTTCACTTTTAAGCTGATTCCTGTAATTAATTTCTTTATATAGCCAACTTTATTTTTCTCTAACTCTTCTGATATATTCTATCATTTTTTAATTTTTATAATAACCGTCTGAATAATAACTATCTAAATATGAGCAGTAGCTATCATTCTATATGTGTAAGTTTTCTATAGAACTTAATAACTCTTCATTAAAATGAAATACCTTTTCGTATATAATTTTTCTTATATCTACTATTTCTATATCATTAAGTATATACAAAACAAGTATTTTAAATTTATCTATCATTTCATCAGATAAGTAAATATTCATTCTTCATATGATGCTATTTTCAAAATATTCCCTCCAATCATATACATAACAAAATATGGTCATCTTATATCACTATATACTAGATTATTCTTAAATAACATGTTCTTCGGTCACTATTAGCATGGTAATCTGGATACTTTTTCCCTAAACAGCGTCTCTACTCTGGTTACTCCCCTATCACGGCTTCTTTGCCTCACCGGTTTCACCTTTAGGATGACATAGTTCTTAGAAATTTTTTTCCTTTTTCACTTTGCTAATAAACTTCTTAACATGCTATTCTTCGAATAATTCTACTATAAAGTAACTAATATGAGCTTATTTTATTATATTACGATTGTCAGGAATTTATAAATTTAGCTATTCATAATTGCAAATGAAAATACATGTTCTGGTAGATTTGACAAATATGTGCTTTGCTCATCCATAGCTTAGTGTAAAACTGAATATCTTTATTGATTATATGAGATAATTTTTTTGTATACAAGAAGGCTTGCTTTCAACACATGAAAGTCTTGCATTAACTTGTCGTATGGCTTACATATTTATAATCCTAAAAGATGAAAAGAAAACGCGTAAACTATTACACTATTTCTAACTTTACATCTGTCAAAAAAGTAAAAGACTAACAATGATCCTAACTTTACATTTGTCAAAAAAGTGAAAAACAAATAATGGCAAGTGCCAAACTAAGAAAAGTCAAAAATAGTAAAGAATAATAATGTTACACAATTATTTACGTATCTTAAGTCAAAAAAACTATTCATAAGTCATTTTTACGTCATTTTCATAGCTTTTTTCTCCATTGCTCCGTTGCTATCTTTCTATCTTCCAGCTAGCGTCCTTATATTTTTTTATTCTAGTTGAACTTCAGGGATCACATTATTTTCTCCATGGAATTTTGAGAATTGGTGGTCTGGATATTTGTGTCCTATTAATTTGCAATATCTGGTTAATAATTCTTCTGAAATAAATTCCTTTTTAATTGCCCTTGTAGATGGTTATTTTTCTGGATTAAGCAATGTCATAATCCATTGTTTAACTTCTTCCATATTTGCCTGTCTTAACTCTCTTGAATTTGAATAAATCATTAGATGATCTCTTGAATAATAACTCCATATGGGATTTCCATTGAGATAATTGTTTGCTAGTTCTTGAATAATTGTAGTTATTCCTATAGTTCGCTTATTTGCATAAAAATCAGGTATCTCAACTTTAGGTATCTCTGGCTGTTGAACAATATCTTCCAGTATAATCATATATCTGGTTAATCCTATTTTTACAACTTGTATAACTGGTTTAATTTCGTCATATAATATCTCTGCTGGTGCAATATAAAACTTTATAAAAAATAGATTTCCTTTGGTTATTTTCTTATAAGTGGCGAATGCTCTATATAATTCTGGTATAGCTGTTAGTTAATCTCCTTCTTGGGTATATATGGTATTTAATAGTCCATAACTGAAATAAGTTTTAACTAAATTTGGGTTAGTTTTTGGTAATACGATTAACTTGTTGTAACCTTGTAGTTTTTGGGTTATATAATCTGTATTTGGTTCTTGGATATTTATTGCTCTGGGTCTAAGGTTTAGGTGAGTCTGTATTTTGTGGATATTTTCTATGTATGCTTGAGTTATATGGTTATAGACTTTTTTTTATCTTGATTTAAACTTTCTCGATATGTGGTAGTTTGTGGGGGTATGAACAAAGGGTCTTTTTGTGTTTTGGGTATAAATGGTTTTTCAAATATCTTGTTCATGTTCATGTTCATGTTCATGTTCTGTATCTTTTTCCACTAACTACCTTTTTTGTACCTGCAGTTGTAGATTGATAAACGTTATGGGTTTTATCGAGTGTCCCAACATCTCCTTTATCTCTGAAATTTTATTGTCTTCCGATCGACATAGCTATGCACACTGCTGAGTTATCTGAGTCATAGATTCAGACTTCAATTTAACTTCATTAGTCTTTAGCTTTTCTATTTCATTACTCATACTGTCCACTTTCAGTGAAAGTGTAGTTACGGTTTTGAGTATCTTTTCTAAAGCATCATCTTCTATTATATCGGTCTGTGTAGCTTTGTCTTGATATGTAATCTGCAATAACATTTTTGTTAGTACTGATTACTTCAATTATAAACATAAAATTTAATATATTCAATACCAATCTCTGAATTTCCTTCGTTGTAACTGAATTTTGTGTTTTCTTGTTAACCACCATCGTACCTGTGTATTATCTGTTCGTACAATAAATTTATTATATACAATATATGGCTCAAAAGCTAATAAACATTTATATAATGAACATAACTCTTTTTTATTTATTTCCCATTTTATTTCTGTTTCATTAAACGTTCCTGAGTAGTATCTACAATGATGTTCTATTTTTTCTTCTTCATAGCTATATTTAAGTACTCCTCCATAATTATATTCACTTGCATTTGCTTCTACTATATATGCAAATTTTTTATTTTCGTCTGGAAATTGTAATTTTGGTAATTCTTTACAAAGTATTTTTATTTTCTGAACTTATTTTTTATCTTCTTCATTGTAATTATACTCTACATCCTTTTTAAAAAAATTTTGTAATGGCTTTAGGTTTTCTGCTAATTTCGGTATATATTCTCTTACTTGGTTTACTAATCCTAAAAATGATTGTAATTTAAAAATGATTGTAATTTTTTTTTTGTATCTAATTCTTCTTTTGAATTTATTATTTTTTGTACTATATATTGTTGCATTTTTACTCCACTTTTATCTATTTGTATTCCTAAAAATTCTATCTGATTTTTCATAATTTTGGCTTTCTTTTCACTTAAACTTATTCCAGAATTTTCTATTATACCTGCAAATTGTTCTAGTAATTTTAAATGTTCCTCTTTAGTTTTTGTATATAGTAGTATATCGTCTATACAATTAGGTAATTGTTTGAAATAGTTATCCATAAAATGTTGATATCTACCTGGTGCATTTTTATATCCAAATGGTAATACATTCCATTCGTAAAATCCTTATGGTACTGTAAATGCAGTTAATTTTTTAGATTCTTCTTCTAGCTTTAAATGGTAAAATTCCGATTTACAATCGAACTTACTAAAATTGTTATATCCTTGTATCTGTCTTATTTTTAATATCTTATTTGGTATTGGATAATTATATGTTATAGTTTTTGCATTTAGGTTTTTAAAATCAATAACCATTCTACTTTTTTCTCTTTTTGGTTCACTGTGTTTATTTACTATAAATGCTGGACGATTATGTTTACTATTATTTTTTTGTATGTATTATTTTTCTAATAATTCATCTATATGCATTTCGAATTCTTTTAAATCATCAAAGTTATATGTTAATGGTTATTGGGTTATTATACTATTTTTTATCTATTAACTCAATTCTTACAGTAGTCTTATATTTTTCCCATCCTTTTAATGGATCTTCACTGTATAGTTATCTTAATTTTTTATTTATTATTTCTACCTTATTTATTGAAAATATAGTTATTTCTTCTTTATTTATTGAAAATATAACTAGTTCTATTGTGTCTCCAGTATATTTTATATTTTCTAATTTTTGTGTGATTTTTTACTTCCTTTTATCCAATTAGTTTTCTTTCTTATTTTATTAATAACTCTTTTTGCTTTTACCTTTTGTTTACATGGTGTTGTAAACCACCAGTGTGTTTTAGTTATTATATGTGAGTATAGTTTATCTAAAAACGGCATTCCTAAAAACATATCTTTTGATGTTAGTTCATAATTATAGATCTCTTCTATTGTTAATATCTTATCTCATACTTGTATTTTTACATTTCTAGCTTTATAGGTAATTAACCTTCCTTCATTATTAAATTCTTTGACTACTATTGGTATTTTTAGCTTATCCTATTTGTTTTCTGGTAAACAGTTATATCTATATAAGTTGGTTTCTGCTCCTGTATCTATTATAGGTGTATAATATCTATTATAATATCCTTCTACTATTATTTATATAAGTACATATATTTTCATGTTAAAGCTCTCTTTATTAATAATCTTTCCTTATTGTAGGTTATGGTTAATTGTGTATGTTCTATATTGTAGGGTTTTACGTGTTCTAACCATTTTATTCCTAATATTATGTCTGATTTTTGCATATCTTCCTTTATTTCAAATTCTATTTTTATTTTTCTAACTCCTATTATTATTTCATTTTCAGTTGTTTCTTTAATAGTCATTAAACTTCTTGGCAGATCTGGGCATATATTATTATTAGATTTTATTTCTTCATTTTTCACTAGGTATTTTGCTATATGATTTTCTTCTTGTCCTGTATTTAGGAGTATTTAATATTCTTTTTTATTTATTGTTCCTATTATATAATATTGAGTTAAATTAACTGTTGAGTTATTTCATAATTTGTTCTTTTCGATGATCTTGATGATTCTGGTTTTTCAAAAGCTGTTCTTTTTGTTGTACTTATTCTATCATTAATTATTTCTAAATCTTCTTCTATATCTATGTCTTTGTAATTATAATCATTATTATCAATTGTTTTTACAAATTATTCGAAAGGACTTTCTATTTGTATTTTATTAATTTTATTTTTTCCCGTTATTTTATGTTTTGTTGTTAATAAATATAGATTTTTACATCTTGCTGTAAATATTTTACTTTCTAGGGTTAGTTCTATTCCTGATATTTTCCAATACAATACTAATGATTTATTTATGTTTTTATCTGTTATTGCCACTGAATAATTCACACTTATTATAAATTTAAATTTTTGGTATATTAAATTTCTTCTTATAGCAGTTATTATACTTTTTTTCTGTAGGTTTTATAAAGATAATTCTATTGGTGTATCTATTCCTTCTCTAAAACATGTTTTTATTAATATTTCCGTTCCTCCAAGGTGTACGTATTTTATTGGGTCTTTACTTTTTATATCGTTTATTTCTTTATTAATTATTCTCTTTGTTACTAGTGGTATACTGACTCTACCTTTTGCATCTCTACAGTCTATTGCATGTTCCTTTTGGCTTAATACGTAGTATTCTTCTTTTCGCCTACTAAATATGTTTTTTATTGTTGGTAATTTAAATATTTTTTTTGACACTTAAATCTAATTCTTTTCCTTTTATCTCGTCAAATATATTATTATCAAATATTATTTTCTGATATGTTCCTTCTTCATTTAAATATTCTTCCTTTGTTATTATTTTTATATCTTCTTCAGTCATTTGATTCATCTAATTTACTATCTATTTCATTATCTGTTTCATTTTCCAAAATTTCGTATATACTATCGTCACTTTATAATTCGTAATCTATATAATCTATTTGCATATATTCTACATTTTCTATCTTTATTTCTGATATTTGTTTCTTTTTTGGGTCTTTAGGCATTTTACAATCTCTAGCTAAATGTCCTAGTTTTCCACAATTATAACAAGTACATTCTTTTATAGATTTCTTTCTCCTGTATGGTCTTTTATATTTATAGTTTTTTACATAATATCTTTTTCTTGGTTTCTTATACTTATATTTTGACTTTCTGTACTTCTTATATTTCCTATATCTTTTTCTTTTCTTTTAATATTTTCTTTACATTCAAATTGGGGTGCTATTTTATCCTTGCAACATGCTAAATTTCTTATTAATATTTTTCTCATTTTTATTTCTTTTCTGTATTTTTCACATAGATTTCTATATCATTGTTGTAGAAATTTTATTCTTGCTCCTAGGGTATCTACTATTTTTGCTTCACCCAACTCTTTATTATTTTTGAACTAAATGGTTCAGGTAATTTACTAAAATATAATCTTCTTACTTCTTTACTTTTTTCGGTATTGTTTGCTCTCTTATAGTAGTATTCTTTAAATGCACACGTATATTCATCTATATAACACATATTATATATTGCTAGTTTTAACATTAAATTCCTATCTGTATCTTTTTCTTTGTTTTGTTCTTCTTCTTCTGTTGTCATACTGCTAAATTCATCTCTTATAACTATTTCATATTTTTTCATTATGTCTATAGGTGTTAGTTTAGTTACTGTTGTTCCTTCAATTTTTTTATCAACCCTTAATACCTTTTTACTATCTTCAGTTAAATTTAAAAATCATAATTTTGTTGTTCCTATTAGTGTTCTTTCTATATATTCTGGTGTATCTGTTGCATTTATACCATTGTCCAATAATTATTTTGTTATATATCATATCCATAATTGTATCGTTTTATCTACATCTATTACACAATCTAAGTCTAAGAAGTTATAATTTTATTAATTATTTGTTTTGATGTCCATTTGTTATATTCATCCCTTATGTTATATCTTTTAAACTTATCTTTATAATAATATGTAGGTTTTCTTATTTCTGATGTACTAGGTATTATATTTTCATTGTCTTTTTTATCAAGAGTGTTTATTTCCGTGTTTGTATTTTCTAAGTTTTCTTTATTAATTACTTCTTGTTTTTCATTAATTTCTAGTTTTTCTATATTTGTTAAGATTTCTGTATATGTTTCACTATCTTCTGAATCATAATTATTTGTTTCTTCAGCATCTACTATATTTATTTCTATTTCATTAGTTTCTAATTCTTTATTTTCTAATTTTTCTTTAAATTGATTTATCTCAATTAATAATTTTTGTTCTTTATCTTTTTCTTTTTTTTCTTTCTGTCTTTTTTCATACAGCTCTTTTAGCATTTGCAGTTCTTTTTCTAATTCAACAATCCTATTATTTTTAGTTTCTTTTATTTTTCGTATTTCTTCTGTAGTCTGTTGTTTTATTTTATCTATTTCTTTTTTCTTGTCTATTTCTTCGTTTTATCTTGCTATTCTTACCATGACTGTTAATTTATCTTCTAACTTTAATTCTTCTTTTTCTAACATTAAGTATAAATGTTCACCTATTTTCTTATATTTTCTTCCTAAATTAGAAAAATACTATTCTTATCTTTAATCCTTCATGATTTTCATATGTTTTTTCATCTATTATAAATTCTTCTTTGTTCATTTTATCTACTTGATAGTGTACAGATCATGTTGATATATGTATTCTAGACTATCTATTTGTGATTCTAAATATGATATTTCTTCTTTTTGTGCTTTTATTGATTTTTGGCATACTCCAACAATCATGTTATATTGTAGTCTTTCTTTTCTTTTTTTAATTCTCTTCATTTTTCAAATATTATTTGTTTTAGTTCTTTATATTTTTGTAATTTTGTTTTGTTATTCATCTGTACAATATTTATAATATTTTGGTGGATACCAAAATCTAATTTTATCATAATTAGGTGGTATGTATCTCATTCTTCTAGATTTTAAATGAATTATTAATTTTGACTCATTGCTAGATATTAAGGTAATTAAGTAAGTTAATCTGTGGGGGTTTTCTTTTGTTTTATTTAGTTTTTTATATTCTGGGTAGTAACTAGTTAAAATTCTTTTAATTTCTCTAAAAGCTTGTATATTTTTAAATGGTCTTCTCATATTTAACAAATAAATAACAACATAGTTAACAAGATAACGTAATTAATAATATTAATAATTAAGTTAACATTTCTTACATTTCTCATAATTAACACATATCTACTTGTACATTTTTTAAATAACATGGCTTTGATACCAATTGTAAGAAAGTACGAATTGTGCGGGTAACTTAACATAACTCTTATAAATAACATATCTACTATATGTCATCTATTAATCTAAAAGTAATCATGTTTTTTTTTCAATAGCACTCAAAAAACCTTTAGCGTCATTTTTTATTTATCAAATATCAACAAATAAATACAAAAATCATTTATTTTTCAAAATTATTTTAAAAATATTTCAGGTGAATTTTTCTTCTTAATATCCAACACAATCTTTAGCTTAAAAGAAAATGAATACAAATGGTCAGAGGGGGAGCTATAGTAGACGGAATATGTGGTTAGTTACAATAAGAACGAAAAAGAAAAAAGAATAGTCTAATGCACTACAGTTTTTGTTAGGTACGAAATTCAGGAAGCCAATGATTATAATAAAGGTATTCAAGAAATACTATGTTAAAAGTTTATTTATATATATATATCATATAAAGCTGTTCATGGTTTGAGTTGAGTTGGCTTTGACTTATATCGGTTTATTTGATATTTGTCAGCTTTCGAATAAATATAAATTATTTATTAGATCGACTATATAAATCTTGAACCACCTTTAGTTACCTTTAATAAATATCCTTACTTTACCAATCTGCCACAATTAAATTAGATCTTTTCCAACCTTCTTTTCCTCTCTGTCAAGCCTTCCTAAGCATATGATTACTTCATATTGGAGCAAACAAGTTAATATTAATTAGGAGTTATGTATACATAGTAAGTTAAGACTTTTTTAGTTTAGTGGAGAATAGAAAGGTAGGTAAAAGTCGGATATTACTCCCGCTAACATTTCAGTTGTCAACTTTACAAATAATTGTTCATACTTTTAAATAAAATTAGCTGTAAAAATAATATGGAAAATTTTTGATTAATTCTTTTGATTTAGTTTGATGGAAAATTAATATGAGACAATACTTTTAATAAAGTGGACAATTAAAATGATACGAAGGAATATGTAAGAAGGGTTTGAGATGCATGAATAATCTCAAGTTACAGGAGTAGTTAAGTACACGGCAATTCCATCAGAAATCGTAAGATCCAACATGTGTAATCTAAAGTATTTTGTTTACTTAACCCTAGTTGGTATTGGATACTTCCCTTCCGATTTGTTTGGTTTATTTGATTTTATATGTATGTACACCAACACACACTCCGTCCCATTTTATGTGGCATAGCTTGATCGGACACAGAGTTTAAGAAATAAGAAAAGATTGGGCGATGTTTACCAAATTATTCTTTATTAAAAAATGTAGTACTATCTTTTCTTTAATTAAGCGGGACTAATAAAAATAAAAGTGAAATCATATCTTTAAATAGTTACCAAATAAGGAAAGGTGACATTCTTTCTGAGACAGACCAAAAAGAAAACGACGACACATAAAATGAGACGGAGGGGGTAAATATTACTCCCTCCGTTTCATATTAGTTGACCCTCTTATTAAAAATATTTGTTTCATTTTAATTGTCCAAGTTCTAAAATCAAGAAAAATTTATTGTGTTTTTTCAATATTAACCCTATCATTACATGACTATGTAAAGTATATATAATCAAATTTATATTTTCAATGCATAATTAATAGAGTTACTTTAGTAAAATAAATCTCTATTAAATATTTTCTTAAGAGAAGTGTCAAGTCAATAAGGGTCAACTAAAATAAAACGGAGGGAGTACTTTTTCTTTCGTTGACCTTTTCTTGTCTACTATATTGAAAAATATATGTTCATTTTTATTTGTTTAGTTTGAAAAATTATGAGATAATTCATTATTTTATACTTCTTTTACCCCCGTTATTCAGCATTTAGATGACTAATAATAAATAGGGGTTATACGTTTTTCGCTCACTTTTACTTGTCACTTTGACATAACACATTCATTAAGAAAACAATAATCGATATAGTGACTTTACTATATTACCCCTAGTAATTGATATTTTGTAATAGGTATTGAAAAATAATTTGGAGAATAAGTAATTAATGCTAAAGGTAAAACATGAAAGAAAATTGTCTTTTCTTGATCTGTGAAAAATGACAAGTAAAAATAAAAATCAAATTAGAAAATAATGACAAGTAAATCCGAACGAAGTGAGTAAAATAAACTTACTCGCTCTGCTCACTTTACTTGTCTACTATACTAAAACCAGATATTTGCTTTAACTTGTTCGGTGATCTCATGTTTTGAGAAATGCATTAGAAAATGACTATAATTAATAACACGGGTAAATCAAAAATTAAGTGATGGGCATCTCAAGCCTAACAAGGGCCGGAGATCACCCCGCTACCCAATCCAACCAACCAGCATATACCAAGAGTCAGATGAATTTCGAACATATAACAAGATAAGGTGATTAACAACACAAAGACTTTGGGATAGGTCCAAGACCATGACCAATCCAAACAAGTCTAACCATCCAATACCCAACCAACAATCATAACAAAATCAAAATAATAACCAAGTCCATATCTATACCATAATGTGCCCAAGTTCACAGTTTGTCCATACAAATCCTCTAAAAGAAATTCAAGAATATCCGATTGGGACATGCCCCTAATCATAGCCAAAACCAATGTCCAAGTCTAAACCAATAAAGACATAAGAAAACTCAAAGCAAGAAATGGAGCCTTCCGAAGTATGGAAGCTCACCACTTCAAGTCAACACAAGTTGTTTCTGAGTCCAATCAGTGAGTAGGAGGTGTAAGATTTTGACCAACACCTGCATCGCATGGGGATACAACGTCGAAGATGGTTAGCGATTGGAGCGCTATCATGTAACTCAAGGATAAAGAAAAAATAATGCCAACAGTTCAAATCCAATCAACCAATGTAATATATATATATATATATATGTATATATATATATATATGTATACATATATACTATGCCGGGGTAGGAAACAAGATTGGCATGAACTTTGAAATCATTAACCTGGGCTAAGTAGCGTAACTGTCATAATACAAGGCACCCACAGGCTATATAGGCCCAGCTCCCTCATAGCTAGAAGGGCCCAGTGCATATAGTCGCACGAATCAGAGAATATTTATAACCGTATATGCCTATATGGGGGACTCGATCCTCCCAGCATAATCAAGGTGACTTATGCACCGATATATGCATTATGGGGAACTCAAACCTCCCATTCATATATTCATTCGGAGGACTCGAACCACCCGATCTAAAAGACACCCGCATCGGCTAGTGCAGTTTCCAATGTTAGCCTTTCGAACTCCACTTTTGCGGCCCGTATACACATCCCACTTTAAAGCCTAATTTAAACCATCATTTCATGCACACCACCATAAGCCAATTACTTACCAATGGCACTTCGTTGGTATTATCATACCAACACCACTTTCAAGCGTACAACATGTCATAATCATTACCATTTGACTTTGGGACTTGAACCCATTGTCTATACAACAAATCAATTCAATTCAATATTTAGGGACTCAAACCCATTATCAAGTAAAGATATTAATCAGTTTAACATTTAGGGACTCAAACCCTTTTATCCAATTGAACCACCAAGATTACCATTTAAATCATTAAATGGAAAACAAGGCCCTGACAAAACCATTTACCAATCATTCATATTAATTAGGCCAATGCCTTAGTTCAAAACACCATTAACATGTGACTAGTTTATTCTCTTAGGAATTTTTACAAACATTTTGAGGGCATACAATTTCCAAGACCAAAACCAAAGTAAAAACCATCAAGTTTAGGGTTATCCATTACCATTGCTAAACCACAATTACCAAGAACCCACATGTGCAAAGCATCACCAAAAACATATATAAATACAATTTAAACCAAGAGTAAACAATACTCAACAATATATGTCAAAACCCTCAACATTGGTTTTCAAAACCACCATTTATGAATCATAAAAAATATTTAAAACACATAATATTTGAGAACTAACAATGAGGGAAGAGTCACATGCCTTATTCACGAAGATTCACGGAAGAAACTTGACTCTTGAGCCTCTAAATGAACACCTTTGAAGAACCCTAGCCCCAATTTTCTTAAGAGAGTTTAGAGAGGATTTTTATATGTTTTGATCTTTCAAAGTATGTTATGAGAGGTCATAATGTGTTTTAATGCGTGGGGACTTAAGGGTTTTAGGGTGAAAAATCTCTAAAATGTCCTCAGCTTAAAAGCTATAAAATGTGCACAGTAGGGTACGACCCCCTCCTTAACTCATACACAAACATACAAGTGGTACACACCACTCGTACCCTAGGCATCAAGTTGGACTCCAACACTGTCCAACATATCTTCCCCTAGACCAAATCGTACCCAATCATACGATTAGTACCCCCTAACTTGTACACTAGAAAGAATCCTCTAGGCAAGACAAAGGATATCATACGGTTAGGTACCATACTACTCGTACCCTAACATACGACTAGTAAGATGCCTAATCATACCTTGGAAAGAATATAACCAAACCACACTGATTTTCATATGAGTAGGGGGACCCTAAGTTGTACCACATCATACGACTAGTACTCACAAGTCGTATGATGTCCAGAGATCTTAAAATCAAGAACTTTCTAAAGGTAAAAAACCAAGGTGTTTCAATTCTCCCCCACATGGATCATTCGTCCTCGAATGATGGGCAAAATCAAGCACAAGTACGAGTTAACAGATTATTACACATCAAACTAACCTTTAAACAAGTTAGAAAACAAGACATAAAATGAGGATATTAAGAAAAACACATACCTCAAGCATGAATTTTTGGAATGGGGAACAAATACGGATACTTGGACTTTATGCCCTCTTTCGCCTCCCAAGTAGCTTCTTCAACCTTATGGTTCCTCCAAAGAACCTTTACCGAAGCCACATCCTTTGTCCAGAACTGACGTACTTGAAAATCCAAGATCTCAACCAAGACTACTTCATAAGATAAGGAATCCAAGATACCAATCATTCCAAAGGAACAACCGATGAAGGGTCACCCACACACTTCCTCAACATAGAGACATAAAAAAATAGATGAATGGATCTTAAGCTGGAAGGCAAATCTAACTCGTAAGCAACATGGCCAACCTTATTTCAAACCTAGTACAGACCGACATACCGAGGGCTTAACTTACCCTTTTTACCAAACGCATTACTCCCTTCATGGGAGACACCTTCAAGAATACCCAATCGCCAACCTTGAACTCCAGCTCCCTATGCCTCACATCCACATAAGACTTTTGGCGACTTTGAGAGGCTTTTAATCTATCATGAAACACCTTTACTTTCTCTAAGGTTTGGTGAACCAGATTAGGGCCAAATAACTTACCCTCACCAACTTCATACCACCTAATAGGAGAACAACATCTCCTACAATACAATGCCTCAAAATGAGCCATAGCAATGCTAGAGTGATATCTATTATTATAAGAAAATTCTATAAGAGGCAAATGGTCAACCTAAAGACCACCATAGTCAATCATGCAAGCACAAAACATATCTTCCAATGTCTGAATGGTCCTCTCTGCTTGTCCATTCGACTGCGGGTGGAAAACGGTACTAAGGCACGCCTTAGTTCCAAAACCTTTCTAAAAAAATCACCAAAAATAAGATAAGAACAGAGTACCATAATTCAGGATGATAAAAAAAGGAGCACCAAGCAACTTGACAATCTCCACAAGATACAACTTAGCATAATCCTTCACCGAATAACTAGTCCTTAGCGACAAAAAGTGAGCGGACGTGGACATCTTATACACGATGACCCAAATCAAATCACACTGGTTCCGAGACCAAGAAAGATCGGTTATGAAATCCATATTAATCACCTCCCACTTTTATTCGGGTAACTCAATCTCTTGGTACAAACCTCTTGGTCTTATGTGCTCAACTTTCACTTGTTGACACACTATGCACTTAGCCACATAGTTAGCGACATCTCGCTTCATATTATTCCACCAATAGAACTCCTTAAGATCATGATATATCTTCATAGAATTGGGATGAATAGCATAACGATATCCATGAGCTTCACCCAAAATCCTTTCCCTTAATTTATCAACATCGAAACACATAACCTGCCTTGGTACCTCAAGATACCATCACCACCAATCACAAAGTTAACAACCTTTTGCTGACCTATATTTCTCTTAATCTTCATCAAATTAGAGTCCAACATTTTTTTCCATTACCTCAACAACACGTGACGACTAAGATACCTGATGCACGAACATAACACCATTCTCAAAGTCCGTGATACGAACTCTAAGATAAGCCAAATGGTAAATATACTTCACCAAATCCCGCATATCCTCATCCACATGAGCTAGAATCCCTATGAATAATTTTCTAAGAGCATCAGCAAATACGTTAGCCTTATCTGGATGGTAGTGAAGACTCATATCATAGTCCTTCAATAACTCAAGCCACCTTCTTTGCTTGAGATTTAACTTTTTTTGAGTAAACATATACTGTAGACTATTATGATCAGAAAAGATGTCAACATGAACTCCATAGAGATAGTGATGCCAAATTTTCAATGCAAATACCACAGCTAACAACTCCAAATCATGAGTAGTGTAGTTTTTATCGTGAACCTTCAGCTGCCTAGAAACATAGGCCACCATCCTACCATGCTGCATCAACACACAACCAAGCCTAACATGATAAGAATAACAATACACTAAGAAGACATTATTACCCTTGGTCAAGGTCAAAATCGAAGCCAAAGTCAACTTATTCTTTAACTTCTCAAAACTACCCTCACACACACCAGACCACAAGAACTTGACCTTCTTCTGAGTCTACTTAGTCAATGGGGGAAGATATAGTCAAAAAACCTTCCACAAACCTCCTATAATAATCGACTAAACCTAAGAAGCTCCGAATATCAATTGGAGTCACTATTCTAGACCACTTCTTAATATAACAACTTATATTTTTGCGCTAGTCTTTAAACCGCCGTTCCTATATGTATAAGTTATAATCAAAATAATTTCCATGTGAATATGAGTTTCATGATATTTATCCTCATGTTTGATGTACTTTCGAGGTGAAAAATGTTCCTAAGAATCACTTAGAGACAAGTTAAGCTAAGAACCTTAGATTCGTCCAAAGTTTGGGGTTTGGTTCTTCAAGTGTCTACTTTGAACATGTATAAATTATTATATATATGGAATTTGGCAGATCAATACCCACTAAATTGTAGATAATTGAATTAGCTTTTCAACGATACCAATTTTGCCTTAATTCAATATCCGAGCAAAAAGTTATGGCATTTTTCGTGAGAGGCAGTAAGCCTACACGATTTGGATGCGACGCGTCGGTCATCGACGTGACTAGAAATGCGATGCGATGGAAACCACGTCTCTAAATTGTTTCACATGCTATTTTAGTTTCTAAAGGGTCTAGGATCACTTTGGTCACTTCCCCTTACCCAAATCCACCCATAACACTTAATTTCAGCCCCCAAAAGCATTAGATACATGATTTCTCATCTTTTTCTCCCCAAGAAAACCCTAGCCCCTCAAGAACACCAAGAACTTCATTAAAGTTTCTTAAATAAAATTAATAAATTAAGGTTCCTAATCCAAGAAGTTCAATAAAATGCTTTTAATAACATTTCTAAGGCTTCCAAGTCAAGCTTTCAATTTCAAAGTCAAGCTTTCTACATCAAATTCATGATTTTTTCAAGAATCCATCTAATTAAGGTATGCGAAAGTTAATCCATGAGTCCTCTTTCATCCATGGAGCCCAAATCCCTTTTATTTCAATTAAAGGATGAATTTTTCGATCATTATGTTATTTTAAATGTTCAGGAAAGATTGAGTTGCATGTTTTCATGGCGCTTTTAATTAATTTCAGCCCATGTGTGATTCCATGCAAAATTTTGAATTCCTCATGCTATGAATTTGAGTTTCCTGTGCTTTATTCAAGTGAATTCCATGATAGATCCTAAATTCAAGGTTTTTAGCAACATTCCCATGTTTTAAATTCATATTTTCCATATGTTTGATGAAATTCCCATATCATATTCAATCAATTTCAAGATGAATCCCCAAGTTATGATTTTTGCCATGTAACTCTATTGTTCACCCATGTTTAAGACATTTTTAGGTTCAAGCTATGATCTTTACATGTATGATTAAACGCCCATGTCCTATTTCAAGCGAATTTAATGTGAATTCTTAAATTCATGATTTTTAGTTATATAATCATACTATGCTTCCATGTTTGAGATATTCCCATGTCCAAGTTCATGATTCCCATGTGTTTGATGAATTGCCCTATGTTAAAGTATTAATCTCCATGTGCTTGATGAAATTCTCAAGTGATGGGTTTCTTTAAATAATGCTTACTTATTATGGTTTCAAATGCTCACATGTTTCCTTATTATTTATGCTATCGAGTCCTGGGTGTATTCGATACCCAAAATTTAGTTGTTTATCTAGTCTCTAGTTGAAATAGAATGATTTAGTAGTATCTCAAACAGTGGCCAGTCAACAGAATAAGTGTGAGTTCAGTCAAGCCTAGTACAGTCTAGTGATTAGTTCAGTGTCGATTCAGTTGGAAGGTGGATTAAACACCGAGCGAACCCAGGGATGGGGGCATTCCTGCCAGCAGAGGGTTTGACCCTTAGTATCAGTCTCTAAGTTATAGAACTATGTAGACAACATAGGAAAAATCATCTTTCTGCCAGATTAGGGTTGACGTAACCATATACATCTCATGAGTCTTCCTTTCAGATTAGGGTTGACCCAGCTACTGTTAGTAACCCGTGGCACGATGCTAACACCCTTCCAACTGGGGTTGTAGGTTGGAACCCAAATCAGTCTATAATCGGGGTATGCCGGTTAGATGATAACTCCCACAGTTTCAGTTTCAATATTCATTTCAGAACTCATTTCAGTTTCAGGTTTACTTGACCATAGCATGCATTTATCAGTTATTTAGTTATCAGTATTTTAGAATTTCAGTTTGCAGACTATTTCAGAATCATATTATACACTTGGTCTTACATTCTCAGATAATATAGTCTACATGCATTCATGTTCGGTCATCTCATGTTGTTTAGTTAGTCCTTATCTCATATGCATAGTACTCCACAGTTTTAATTCAGTTATTCAGACTAAGTACAGTCTAGTATGACATGACCAGTATTCAGCTATCAGTCATTCAGTTAATCAGATAAGTTTAGTATATGTTCCATTTGGTTTTGTATGTTTAGGTACTCATGCTTAGTATAATTGTATATTTAGATCCTTGATGTTATATCAGTTTTCATCACGTGGTTCCAGACTCAGTATTCATACAGTATTCATATTTTACCGTATCCCAGCTTCAGTTCTACTTATATCATTAAAGTAAAGCTTTACAGAAACTAAGTGTAGAGATTCACCATCTTATCAGAGTATGTTTTTCACTCATGCTTTAAGATGTTTTCAGCTTTCAGTTTATTCCAGCCTATTGGTGAGTCTACTTACACTTAGGATGCATGTTTTAAGATTACGTATGAAATCAGTTTTACTTATTGCATTCATCCCTGCATACTCAGTACATTCCATAAGTACTGATCCACATATACGTCTTTATGGATACATCATTTCATAATGTAGGTACCATTTGTAGCTCGCACATCATGATCAGACAGTTGTAATTTCCAGCCAGCAGGTGATGTGTTCTCTTATTTCGGGAACTCCAGATAGTTTTAGTTCATGTACAGTTCATTTATTTTCATATATATTGATTAGTGGTAGTTGGATGCATGTCCCAGCTATCTATAGTCAGTATAGTAGAGGCTTCATAGATGTCAGTCAGAGTCAGTCATGTAAATTTCAGTTTCTTCCTTCGGTTTTATCAGATTGTAAACTTTATCAGTAATGTATTTATTCAGATTATGCCATGATTATGTTTTCGCATAGCAGAACTTGTTATTTATTTTATTATAATTCAGTTGCTTAACAGTATGCCAGTTCATGGGTTAGCTTGGGATCACTTGTGGTTCCAAGCACTGTGTGACGACTAGGGGGTAGTCTCGAGTCGTTACACTTAACCACGACAACCTTTTGTGGATATACCATGATCCCTTCATTAGAGATAACATGATCAAGAAAAGTCACAGACTTTAACCAAAAACTCACATTTAGATAACTTAGCATACAAACATTGATCCTTCAAGGTCTGCAACACAGCACAAAGGTGACGACATGATCCGCCTCACTCTTAGAGTAGACCAAGATGTCATCAATGAAAACATTGATAAAGAAATCCAAAAACTAATGGAAGACCTTATTCATCAAATCCATAAACGTTGTCGGAGCATTGGTCAACCCAAAAGACATAACCAGGAACTAATAGTGATCATACTGGGTCTAGGAACTCATGTGACCATATCGAGTCCTGAAGGCAGTTTTAGGGATATACACCTCCCTAATCTTAAGCTGATGATAACCAGACCTAAGATCAATCTTACAGAAATACTTCTTACCTTAAAGTTGGTAAAATAAGTCATCGATCCTAGGAAGAGAATATTTATTCTTTATAGTCACCTTATTCAACTGACGATAATCAATGGACATTCGAAGGGAACATCCTTCTTGCGCATGAACAACACAGGAGCACTCTAAGGAGACACACTAGGACGGATGAAAACTTTATCTAAGAGGTCCTTCAATTTCTCCTTAAGCTCATTCAATTCAGCTAGAGCTATTCTATAGGGAGGGATGGAAATAGGCCGAGTGTCCAGAACAAGATCAATCCCAAAATCAATTTTCCTATTGGGAGGGACACCAGGAAGATCATCAGGGAAAATCTCAGAAAACTCATTTACCACAGGAATAAATTCTAGAGAAGGACCCTCCGAGTTGGAATCTTTAACTCAGACCAAATGATACAAACACCCCTTTGAAATCAACTTTCGGGCTCTAAGATATGAGATGAATCTCCCCTTAGTCACTAAAGAAACCCCTTCCCATACAATGACTGAATCATTAGGGAATTTAAACGCGACCTTATGGGTCCGACAATCTAAGGAAGCATAGCACAAATGCAACTAATCCATCCCTAATATGATATCAACATTAACCATATCCAATTCTATCAAATCTACAAGAGTTGCTCTACCACTAACAGATACCACAAACCCCTTATAGACCCTTTTACCAATCACAAAGTCATCAACCGAGGTGGATACAGAAAAAGGATCAGAAATAAACTCAGGACCAAAACCAAAATGTACAGCCAAAAATGGGGTCACAAAAGATAGAGTGGCCCCTAGATCAAGTAAATAATACACATCATGGGAGAAAAGTTTCAACATAACCAAAACAACATCGAGAGATTCCTCAGAATCCTGGCGACACACAAGAGCATATAATCGATTCGGGCCAGTGCCGGTACCAGAAGAAGAAATAGATGCAGATTCAGCACCCTTTGGTGCCAGAGCAGATGAAGAGGCAACCGAGACCTTGTTAACCCCAGAAGCCATTCTAACATGACAGTCACGCTACATGTGACCAACCTAACCACAATAAAAAAATTTGTTCTTTCTTTCCTCATAGAACCCATGGTGCGACCGCTCACAAAATTTGTAAGGAGGGTGGGATAGATCTGATTGAGCCCCACTAACCTAAGATTGGGCACCTTGTGCCCAGAACCCACCATCATACTGAGATCAAAAATCACCCAATGACTTAGGGTAAGGAGAAATAGCCATAGAGAAAGAACCAGAACTCCCCCTACCACTTTGCTCAGAAGGCCTAAATTTCTTCCCCTTCCTCTCACTAAACTCAGCCTGCTTCCTTTTCTCTTCTTCCACTTGCTGCAAGTACATAACAAACCTAGAGATATCCATATCCTTGATCAGTAAGGTGGCCTTAATTTCAATAATCTACTCACAAGACAGTCCTGAAGCGAACATTCTTATTCAGGCCCTCATATCAAACACCATCTCTAGAGCATACTGATATAGCTGGTGAAACTTCAAGGCATACTCCTTAACCGATATCTTCCCTTGCTTTAGATTTACAAACTCTTCTATTTTTGCTTTCCTCAACTCCTAAGGAAAGAAGTGGTCTAAAAATGCATTAGAGAAATCCTCCCATAAAGATGACTCATCACCATCACCCCTTGCTCGATCCCACTCCTCGTACCACTGGTATGCCATATCCTTCAGTTGGTAGGTAGAAAACTCCACCCCTTCCACATTCATGGCATGCATAACCCATAAAATCTTTTCCATCTCATCTATAAAACCCTAAGAATTATCCTCCAACTTGACACCAGTAAAATTTGGAGGGTTCAACCTCATGAACTGGTCAACCATTGTGGCCTCAGTAAATGGAGTAGTAGATGCACCATACACACCTAGAGAAGCTACCAATTGATCAATCATATAAATCGACTAACGAAACTCAACATTCATTATGTCAACCTGAGGAGTTGAAGAAGGACTAGAGAGAACCGATAAAATTCTAGGACAATCAGGAACTTGACCCCTTGACTGGGTCTGGACTCCACAAGTAGAGGGTGTCCCATAAACATCGTCTCTAGTTGGGACAGAGGAGTTTCCATGATTTTCAAATCATCGAGGAGGAATGATCTAAAAAATGAGCAAACGATAGTTATAAGAATCTAAGACCTTAGACTCTATAGCTTGAAATAAGAAAACAAGAAAGTGAAACATTCCTAAATACCTCGTAGACTCTCCCTTATAAGTATGGTGCAATACACAACCTTAAAAGAGACTCTACCCGTCATGACTTTGTGGACACCTAACTGACCATGAACCTAAGCTCTGATACCAACTTGACAAGACCTAAACCAGGGCCTTGTTGTAATGTAAATCTCAAGCCCAACAAGGATCGGAGATCACCCCGCTACCCAATCCAACCAACCAACATATACCTAGAGTTGGATGAATTTTGAACATATAATATGATAAGGTGATTAACAACACAAAGACTTTGGGATAGGTCCAAGACCATAACTAACCTGAACAAGTCTAACCATCCAATACCTAACCTATAACCATAACAAAACCAAAGTAATAACCAAGTCCATACCCATACCATGACGTACCTAACTCCATAGTTTGTCCATACAAAGCATTTATAAAAAATCTAAGAATATCCGTCGGGACATGCCCCCGACCATTTTATAAACCAATGTCTAAGTCTAAACTATAAAGACATTAGAAAACTCAATGCAAGAAATAGAACCTTCAAAAATATGGAAGCTCACCACTTCAAGTCAACACAAGTTATTCCAGAGTCCAATCACTGAGTAGGAGGTGTAGGATTTTGACCAATACCTGCATCGCTTGGGAATGCAGTGTCAAAGATGGTTAGCGGTTGGAGTGCTAACATGTAACTCAAGCATAGGGATAAAATAATGCCAATAGTTCAAATCCAATTAACTAAATGCATACAACCAATGCAATATATATATATATATACATAGATACCAAGCCAGGTTAGGGAACAAGATTAGCATAAACTTTGAAATCATTAACCTGGGTTTGTATCATAATGTCATAATACAAGGCACCCATAGACTATATGGTCCCAGCTCTCCCCAAGATAGGCCCAATGCGTGTAGCCGCCCAAATCAGAGAATATCCATAATCGTCTATGCCTATATGGGGGACTCGAACATCCTAGCATAATCAAGGTGACTTAAGCACCAATACATGTATTATGGGGGACTCGACCCTCCCATTCATATATTCATTCGGGGGACACAAACTACCCATTTATAAAGACACCGGCAAAGGCTAGTGCAGTTTCTATTGTTAGTCCTTCGGACTCCACTTTTGCGGCCCAGATACACATCCCACTTTAAAACCATCATTTCACGTACACAGCCATTAAGCCAATTACTTACCAAAGGCACTTTGTTGGTATCATCATACCAACACCACTTGGAAGCGTACAATATGCCATAACCATTATCATTTAACTTTGGGACTCGAACCTATTGTCTATAAAAAAAACCATTAATTTAATGAACTATTTAGGGACGCGAACCCATTATCTAGTAAAAACATAAATTAATTTAATGTTTAGGGACTCAAACCCTTTTATCCAATTGAACTACCAAGGTTACCATTTAAATCATTAAATGGCAAACAAGGCCTTTACAAAACTATTTACCAACCATTTATATTAATTAGTCCAATGCCTTATTTCAAAACACCATTGACATGTGACAAGTTTGTTCTCTTAGGCATTTCACAAACACTTTGAGGGCACACAATTTCCAAGACCAAAACCAAAGTAAAAACCATAAAGTTTAGGGTTACCCATGACCCATTGTTAAACCACAATTACCAAGCACCCACATGTGAAAAACATCACCAAAAACTTGTATAAACATAATTTAAACCAAGGGTAAACAATACTTAATAATATGTATCAAAACCCTTAACATTGGTTTTCAAAATCACCATTTATGAATCATAAACAATGTTTAAAACACATGATATTTGAGAAATAATAATGAGGGAAGATTCATATTCCTTATTTACGAAGATTCACGAAAGAAACTTTATTCTTGAGCCTCTAGATGAACACCTTTGAAGAATCCTAGCCCTAATTTTCTTAAGAGAGTTTAGAGAGGATTTTGATATGTTTTGATCTTTCAAAGTATGTTATGAGAGACCACAATATGTTTTAAGATGTGGGGAGTTAAGGGTTTTGGGTTGAAAATATCTAAAATGTCCTTAGCTTAAAAGCTGTAAAACGTGCACAAGAGAGTACGACCCCCTAACTCATACACAAACAAACGAGTGGTATACACCACTCGTACCCTAGGCATCAAGTTGGATTCCAACACTGTCCAACCTATGAGACCCTTGATCAAATCGTACCCAATCATACAATTAGTACCCCCTAACCTATATCCTAGACAAAATCCTCTAGGCTAGACATAGGAATCATACTATTAGGTACTATACTACTCGTACCCTAACATATGACTAGTAAGATACATAATTTTATCTTGTTTAGAATATAACCAAACCACACTACTTTTCATACGAGTGGAGGGACCCTAAATCGTACCATATTATATGATAGTATCCAAAAGTCGTATGATGTCTAGAGAGCTTAAAATCAAGAACTTTCTAAGGGTCAAAAGCTAAGGTGTTTCACCAGTATTCCCTCGACTTGACATATGTAACGATCCATTCCATAATTACTAAATTATTTGTGGTAAATTCTTGACAATTAATAATTTTTATCTCTCAATATTAACTGGAGTCTGAAATAGCCATCATTTTGTTTATTGTGTCACCTCAAGCTTTTCAATAAAGATATAAGCCTTTCGATGAGTCTAAATATACTTGATCCCGATGAATTTAATTATTTATGAGTACTAATATCAATCTTATAGTTTGGAAGTTCTTTTAGTATGAATTAAGGTCATACAATGTCCCTAGCATAAAGTTAAGTTGAAAACTTTCTTACCGATAGAGTTTCGATATGGATTTCTACTAGGTTCAAATTCAAACAACCATATCTCCCATAATATAAGGAGTTACATTACTCATAACTTATCAAAATTTAAGTTATCTAAGTCCTTTTTCTAATGCAACAAATTATTTGTCAATCGCCGAGTTTAGAGTAAAAAGTTAGAGATAATACCCAATTATCCCCTAAACTATACCCTAAAAGAATATGGCACACTTCAACTTAAAGGGGTCTTATTACCTCCTGAACTAATTAAAAGTATAATTTTGACACCCTTAGTTCCTACGTGGCACATACGTGGCACATACATGTCACAACACACCGAAGTGTCCACATAGAAACACGTGTATGCATAGGCACTAAGGGTGTCCAAATTACACTTTTAGTTTAGGGCGATAATAGGACCCCCTTTATGTTGAGGTGTGTCATAGCCTTTTTGGGTATAGTTTAGGGGGTAATTGGGTATTTTCTCAAAAATTTATGACTATTTTACTGAGCACTCTCTGAGCTAAAATAGGGTTGCTCGCCGTGGAAGAACTTGTTCATTTATGGAATAATTTTCTTGCAGTTTTAAGTCAATTCAACTGTGTTTCAAATCTAAGAACTCTAAAACTTCATTCCCTAAACCTAGAGAGGTGATTTCTTAAGGTTTAAGCTAAAATTCCTTTGTTGAGGTAAGTTTTTCATCATCTTCTTTTCCTTTTAATCGCTCAACGCCCTAGAATTATTAGAAAGACCTTCAATGGTGGAATTTTGGGTTAGAACCTTTAATGGTGGATTTTTGGAGAAAACTTATATGTGTTCTTAATATCACCTAAAATTAATTATAAATTATAAATTAATGATTCCTAGCATTAGCTTGGTAAATTAGATTATGTATTTTGTTGGTTGGAAATCTTGAATTCCAAAAAGTAAGAGACTATTAGCATAAAAACTCCATTAATGAAGATGGATTAAGCTTGGAAGAATTAGTTAATGGTTAATTGACCTTGAGAAATGATAAATACCTTGAATTAAGATAGAATTAGTGGATTGAATTTTCAAAGATATTTATTTGAATGGTAATTGATTAATTGAACTTATAATTGCTTGATTCATAGACGATTGATTATTCCGAAGCATGAGAAAAGGGAAGGAGCATCTTTGGTATGACTTGTTGCTTCAAAAATCTTGACATACTGATTGGCTAGGTTAAATAAGTAGGAGACTGTGTTATTTCATATCTTCATAACTTAAAATCGATGGGAGAAAATATGTCTAATCCTACAGGTATAGAGTTGAGGTGGCTAAAATACAAGAACCTTGCTTTAAATGTTGAAAACTATGTCATTGTTTGATTATGTGATATTTTATAATATTATGTGTTATGTGCCAAAGGAGATTGTTGTGCATGAAGTATGCAGATATGATGTTTCTTATTTTTTCTAGTAACGAGCCTAGTTAAGTTACAAAAGTAATAATTTGTCAATATTTATATTGTACGATGAAGTGATGAGGAGAATGAATCTAGGATTAAATAATGGTGATCCATAAGAGATAGTTGACTTGACTGATTGTGAATATTATATTATATGAAAAAAGGTAGGGAATAATGATAGGCTTGACTATTCTAATTATGGGTGGTGATATGAGAACCCAAGTTGTGATATTTGAGGAAATAGTGGTAATCTAATAATTAAAGAGTAATGAAGGCTCCAATAGCTACTTGTATGCTTAAGTGTTTTATTGTGATTTATTTTATGACATTTTAGCTTTGTATTGATAAACATACTTTATGTGTTGGATGTCCATGAGAGGCTAAAATGACGATTTATTAAATTATGCCTATGAGAGGCTTGTTTGATAATGATAACTCCTTGAATTGATGTCATGAAAGACTTATTGATGATAAACATAAATTTCTAAGAAAATATTATGAGAGGCTCAAAATGTTAATGAATGAAAGATCTTGATCCAGAATGATAATGTGTGAAAGAATGTCTTGAATAATGAAGACATGTGATATACCTTGATAAAGGTTGAAAGTGAAGGTTGAATATTGATAAGGAATTAAACTAGAAGTAAAAAGATTTGTTGGTAGGAATCTAACCGATGTGAAATTTTGATATTGCTATAGTATTCTGATATGACATGCATATATTGAGGCAATGCCAATAAATCTACATACTAAATACTTTTGGTGAAAAGGGTGTCACACCGTCTTGGTAAAGATGATGATGACAATCATGAAGATCATGATGATGATTATGATGATCATGACGATGATGATGATGATGAAAAATAAATAAAGCAATCTAAAGTGATAATCCAATGAATAATCTCAAAGAACGATCCCAAAAATCCAAAATTGAATTGACCTTTCCAAAAGAATATCCACAAAGATTTTCTAATGAGACTTGAGTTCTCTTATGTTCTTACTAAGATGTGAGTTGACTTGTATTCTTTATTTGATTATATCCTTAATATTGACTGTGTGACATTTACTTGAAAAGGTGAAGCATTGTGCATATTTGCTATATGTTGGTTGACTTGCTTTATTATAGTCGTTATCTTGACTTACCTGATTGACTAGTTGTTATTGTTTAATGTTATAAGAGAGTGGTTAGTTATTAACCTGAGAGTTTAGTATGAGTTTTTTATGATTACTGGGTTGGTTCTATAGATGCGAGTAATGAAAGAGGCAACGTGAATAAAAGGATGATAGTAATGGCTTGGCATTGAATTGTGGTTGATGGTGTGAATTCAAGAGGCTAGAGTATTTTGGTGGTATATATTATATTAATAGAGTTGGGAGAGTAGTTGGGATATTGTAACTTATATGGGTAAATTATGATAATGTTAATACAATCCGATTTGGATTTCAAATCTGTTAAGATGTCATAATTTTTCTCTTTAATTATATTTTATTATTATGTGAACTAGCATGAGTCGGTCGATGATGCCTTCTAGTACGTATGTACATACTGATCTAACTCTTTTACATCCCTTTTTGGAGTGTACACTGGATGCAGGTTAGTTTTACAGTTACTAGAAGGATGACAATATTCAACACCAACTTCTGCACCTCATTCTTAATAGAAGTGGAGTTTCTTTATTATTTATTTTATTGTTAATCTATTCTGTAATAGGTAGTTCCTACATGTATGATCAGATTTTGTGGTAGTTAATGGCAATTGTTTGTATTTGTAATAGATTTAAATAGTTTATCTTAGTGTGTTAAATGATTTTATTTATATAAACAGGAGTCTTCCGCATAATTGGCTGGGTGATGAGGGTTCTTATAGATACTTAGAATAGCGTAGGTGCCCATACGATCTATTAATTTAGACAATGACAGTTGGTATTGGAGCATTAGGATCACCGGTCCAATAAGTATAAGAGCAATGTCAAGTAGAAGTTTATGAAATGGTGTGTAGGACCTCAAACCCAAACCTTGGAAGGCTATAAGGCATGTAGAAGTCATTCCTTTTCTTTCTCTCCATCTTATCATACTAATATTTGACTACTAGGCTAAATTCAATTGGTATCCAGATGATTTAATTGGTATATAGATGATTTCAATTGGCATCTCAACAAAGCTCAATTAGAATCTAGTTGATTCTAATTGGTATCTTAGTGAGTTCACATTGAGATCTAGGAGATTTGAATTGGTATCTGTTAATAATGACTAGGGGTTAATATCATTATACGAAGATGTATGAAAGTAATGAATTTATTTGGTTGTATGTTTCTGATATTTGGCTAAACTTGAATTGTTAAATTATATGATTGTTGTTAATTATTTTTGTTTGAATTGTGGTGAAATAAATTGCTTACGTTGCTTTTGCTGAAAATTGTAATGAAACCATGTGATTTTCTGTTGTTGTGAAATCAATAAATGTTTTGATGCTTCCTTGTTCTTAATACTATTATTATGCTGATGAAATTGATGATATGAGAATTGATTGGATGATATAAGGACATGATGTCAAAGGGAGATTATAAAAAAGACATAAATAAAAAACTGAAGTGATTATGTGTTTCCCTTAATGATGGGCTCATGCAATTGATATTGTGAATGGATCCTTGTGTGCTTCAATTATTTGATATTATATGTGGATACTTGTATTGTTTGCTTATTGAAACTTTATTTGAATTCTTTTACAACCTTATCATTTGAAATTAAATTAATTCCTTGTGAGGACTAGCTAAATGATATTATCTTTGAGGTCCTTGTATGAACTGACTTTTAAGGTTTGATAAAATGAGTTCTAAATGAAAGTGACAAAAATTAGTAGAGGTTGTTGATACCTGGTGACGTCCAAGATACACCTCCTCTAAGAAGATGATACGATCGCTGACAAATATAGTAATCCAACAAAGGTTGGGGTCGAATCCCAAGGGAATACATGGAGTTACGACTCTAAGTTGTTGTAATCAACGAGCAGAACTAGAAAAGTAAATAGGATGTAGGGTTGAGTATCAGTGTCGAACTAGTAGCAAATATCAACTTTGGTTGTAATCAGTGTTAAATGAACACTAGAATTATGTCCCTTTGGCTTCTCGACTCTATAGGCTCATCGTGTTATATTGAACCAACCCAATACCTTGCATGCAGAATCGATAATTTATGTACCTTTTACAATCTTTTGGAGGAGTAGAAGGATTTCACCCTTTACCTTTTGAGTCTCGGGATGTCGCCTTACTAACCTTTATCATGATCCCAGTTAAATATTACCTATTGAGTTTCTAGTTATTAGATGAAACCTAACCATCTTACTAAGATAAAACCTAGAAGTGTGGATCAACAGCTAAACTCCAAATTACTATTGTCTTTATCTTTTTCTAGTCACCACTCCTCTTTTGGATTAAGTAGCAATAATATAGGCAGGATCCTAACGTGTTCACCTATTAAGAAAACTATTATATTAAAGATAAAGCAATATATGCATGGGTATCAGTTCAGAACAACAATAGCACTTTTCCTACTTTGTCAATCTGCTAGGATTTCCACAACCCTAGCTATGGGTTTCTAGCCGCTCATTCTTGTGAAGAAATCAACAACATTTATAATTGAAAGTATAGATGAAATCACAATAATAAGAAGTATAAAAAACCCACAACTGTAATTAAATTAAAGAACCAAAGTCAATACAAGAGAATCCCAAGATCAAAGTCAAATCTTGGAATCAAAATATGTTTGTGAATATCAAAAGTGTGTTACCCCTTCTGAAAAACATATAAAGGGTATTTATAGTATATGAGAAAACCCTAAAATCAAAGCCCAAACAAAATAAGAGAAAACGGGGTCGGTGGACACTTATGGTCTGCATTTGCACCCTGACCTTGGGCACATGTAGCACTTGCAGCCTGCAGTATGGGCGCAAGTAGTTGGAGTAAGTGCCTGGACCTGAAAATTCAGCAGGTCAGGTCTCAGTATTTTGGACTTCTGGCACTTTCTTTGTCAACTTGTGGTCCATAAGTGCTACAAGCGGTCCATATGTTGACTTAGTAAGTGTCAGGAGTCATCTTTTCAGCTCTTCTTCACTTCCCAAACATACTTTGATCACAAACAAGCCGAAAAGTGTCCCGAACATCCATAATTGCTCTAATAAGTAGCAAAAAATACCTTTTTCATCCTTTTCATGAATTTAGCATCCAAAACATGATTTCCTGCAAAACATATCCAAACGCATCATATCTAACAAAACAACCTCGGAAACTTGCATATTTTCCTTGTTTTAAGCATCGAAAGTGCTATATTTCAATAGCACATCAACACCCTCAACTTAGAATGTTTTCATGTCCTCAGGCAATAAAACACAACATAAACAAATATGACGCTTAACTAGGAGAATCTAAGTTATTTAAGACAGTCAGTCAACACTTTTAGCTCAGAACATAACACCCCTTCCAATCTCATTTTTCAAAACCAATTGTATATGAATATGAAGCACAACAGTGTGACACAATGGGATCAAAGTATGGCAATTACATTAGCAACAGACAACCACACATATATACAAGTTACACTACCCAAAACAACAAATAGCTAGCAATATGACTCATGTGCTCTCACAACAAAGAAGTCCAACTCACTCATATGAAATCATGCATGACAATGTAGGGACAGTCAAGAGACACTCACACTCAGAAGATAAGTTTTTTTCAATGTGCATCAAATACCATAGGCTTGCCCTTATTTTCTTTACCTTAGTTTTCAGACAGTCAAGTTAGGATCACTATAGGACTTTTCTCAGCTTGTAATTTAGGCTTGGGGCTGGTATGGTACATATGGACATATCAAGTGACTAAGCCTCTTGGAACTACACTAACTATGGGGTCCCACTTCCTAGCTAATTTTCTTTTTATTCCACCCTTATTTCTCCATTTTTATTCTTTATTGCACATTCAGGTTGGTTGTGGTCTTTTATTCTTTCTTTTTTTTTTCACAATTTTTTTCTTTTATTTTTATTTTTATTTTTATTTTTATTTTTATTTTTATTTTTATTTTTATTTTTATTTTTATTTTTATTTTTATTTTTATTTTTATTTTTATATGACACCTAGCCCTACTAACTTTTTCTCTTAGTTTACCCTTCGACATACCCACTTTACATTATGCACCCATATGATAGACATCCTCAACTTAGGCATTTTGTCTGAGTTGAGGTGCATAATGTCCAAGGAGTGCTAAGGCCAAAACAGGTTCATTGTAATACAAATGGGAAGGTGAATGGTGAAACAAGAAAAATAGGCTACAAGGATCAAAACAGGGGTCAAGGGATACTATTTCACATAGGGAAGGTCATTTAGGCTAAAAGTGGACTAGAATAAAAAATGTTCTATGATCTTTTCCTAACCGACTATCTTTCAACCTCGGCAAGACTAACTGATAATGTTCTGAATTCGACACATAAAGAAAATTAAGTAACATCTCACACACACATAGCACATAGTCAATATTACAAGCTACTACCTATTTGATTCATGCAATTGTTAGCAAGTGGTTATCATGTCCTTAATCCTAACATCATAACAAGATCCACAATGTTCACACATATATACAATTGCACAGTTCTAAAACACAAAATTTTGGAGGGGTATCATTTTTCTCAAAAATCCATAAAAACATGATAAATTCCCTAAATACTTAAAAATCTCCTAATTACACAAAACATATCACAATACGAAATAAAACACAATACGAAATAAATTATCCTAGACATATCGGTTCTACAACCATACCGCGGCCGACGGGAAAAGAATCATGATAACAAAAACCCATTACGGCTATGGTACATCCCACCCCCAACTAAAAATTGTGTACTAACCCCAATACGCAGTGCACTAAATAAAGTAAAATAGAGAGAAGTGAGAACATACCTAGGACGCACTAAGCGTCTGTGTCATGGGCATCCCCAAATAGAGGAATATCCCCAGATGGAGGAATATCCACAGGTAGAGGACATGGTAGTGGTGGTGCACTACGAAAAGATGCACCCTCAACTAGCTTGGCAAACCTCTGTCTATTAACAAATACAGTCTCCATCAAATCATGGGCGGCCCTTTTTAGGGCTTGCTTAAATGGCCTATTTGGAGTCTGCAGGTCCCCCTCTCGACCTCTCTTGGTCCTAATTATGTGGACTTCCACAACATACTTTGCGAATAAATCAAAGTATCTGATACCATGCAAATGTGATAGCTAAATAATTGGGGATACAACTAGCAGGATGGATAATATGTGGATCTCAGTGAGAGAGCATATCTCAGCTTGTAAGATTTCCATCTCTTTTCTTATATGTCCTAGATCCGGTGTCCCAATCTCTGCAATCTGATATGCCACACATCTCTCATCAACACCAAGTGAATTTGGTACATTGTCCTCTGCAACAACATCCTCATCAATAATGTCTATTACAGACACCACTCACATATTGTCTGGCTATTGCACTATCATACACACATCAAACACTACTTGTGTATCATTTAATTTGAAGGTGATCTATCCCAAGTCCATATCAATCAATGCCCTACCAGTGGATAGGAAGGGTATTCCCAATATAATAGGGTCTTGACAATTTACCTTACAATTAAGAACCATAAAATCAGCGGGGAACATAAGGGATGCCATTCTTACTTCTACGTCACACAAAATACCTACTAGTTTCTTCATAGATGAGTCTGTCATCAATAGTTTTATGGATGTAGGTTTGAGTTTCCCCATCCTCAACAACTTGTACACAACTAGTGACATTATGTTTACTCCTGATCCTAAGTCACATAAATCCTGCTTGACATTGAAAGGCCTAATAGAACAAGGAATGACAACTGCTCCAAGATCCTCCTTCTTTTCTATTAATGGTAAGGAAGGGGTTTCACTATAAGGGTGAACATGATCATTGTTCTCAATGACCCAATCCTCACCACTATGATACTCAAAATCATCATCACCCTATGTCTACTTCTCATACTCTACCTCAGGTGTCTCATTGCTCTTAGTGTTTTCAATCTTCAATTCCTCAATAGTAGGTACATGGGGATCATCAGTAGTGGCACAAAAATTATTGGTGATAGCTAGACAATGACTTATAGCTGGTGGACTCTAAACTTTTTCACTTGAAAGAGTAACATGTTGTTTCTATTTGATCATAGCAGATATTTTCCCAAGATGCTACTCAAACTGCTTGATAGTAATGGCATGCGATTCCACCCTTCTAGGTCAACCCTAGAATGTTAGCCTTAATCTCTTTAAGACTATTCTCGTGATTTTCTTGACCCTTCACCAGTTTGGTCAGCATTTCTTCCATTCTTGATTTCGTATCTCATCTGCCAGGTGAAATATACTTGTTTCTCTTCTCCTTGTAATAATTTATTCATCTCCAGTCACCTTCTCTATCCTTACTACGATCTCTATATTTGTTATCATAGTAGTTCCAACCTTGGTTTCCTTACCCTTGAGGTCAAAAACCCTCTAACTGACGATCTAAATACCTAGCCTTCTCTTCTAATGTAGACTCATAAGCTTTGAAAGATGCACCCTATGCTTCTACTGTATGAACTTTCTCAAAATTCATGATCACGAACTGCTTTTTCTAGTAACCCAAGATCATTCCTCAGTAGCACAATCTCCTATGCTACAGAATTATCAGCTACTCTCTGGTCACTAGCAGCTTCAATGACGTAAGTGCCAAAACCTCTCTCTTTCTCCTAAGTTTTCCACCCTCGGTTAGTGAGAGAGATCTATTCTAGAATATCAAATGCTACCTCTCAGCATAATCTCATAAAAGCTCCTCTAGAGATAGTGTCTACCATGGTTCTGGAACGGATGGTCAGGGCTCTATAGAATAACTCCAATAAGTTCATCTTTGAAATCTGATGGTTGGGCACCATACTCAACTTCTACTTGAACCTGAACCAAGCCTCATACATGGACTCAAACCACTGTTGCTTGAAATTATATATCTCATCCTTACGTTGCAACATCCTGGATGAAGGAAAGAACTAATTCAAGAATTGTCTGTGTAACTCATTCCATGTAGTGACAGATCCCCTTGGAAGTTTCTTTAACCATAAAGATGCTTCTCCTATATGCGAGAAAGGGAACAACCTCAATTTAACCGTCTCTTGATTCACCCCTGGATATGTATATAAAGTATAAATTCCAGTAAAATTTGCTAGATGCATGTTTGCGTCATCTGTAGGCAACCCCGCAAACACACCATTCATATATAAGAGTTGGATCATAGCACTCGATATATTAAACTTAATGCCTGGGGGTAAAATAGGAGGAATAATGGCACCACTCTCAATCGTCTTGATATACCTCAGATCCTCTTCATCATCCTCAGACAGTTGCAAGTACTGGTATGCTGGGATCATATAGGCTCGACCACCTCAAACTCTATTCTAGTTTCCACTGAGTGCTACTCGGTGGTCTACTTTAGGTCGAAGCACAATAAGCTCTGCCTCTCGAGCTAAGAATTGAGCTTCTTTTTCTCTCCTCTAGTTAGTAGCTTGTGCTAATAGCATCTCCGTATGTTGGTTAATAATATCCTGAAGTCCTTCAGGAAGAGGGGGAGACACATCATCATGAACTCCTTTAGTAAGATTATTTCTCTTTGGCTCTGTCAACCTACTAGTTATTTATAAGATCCTCTCTGTATTCGGATTCAGTGGGAGTAAGGAATTGCGTTAACTCTATGTACTAGGTATACACCGGCGTGTACCCAACTAAGAACAAAAACAAAAGGACCCAAAAACTGCAAGAACTTCAAATAAAAAATTAACACTGTATTCCCCAACAAGGATGTCAAAATTTAGTAATGTCCAAGATACACCTCCTCTTTGAAAATAATACGGTCTCTGCCAAATATAGTAACCCAACAAAGGTTGGGGTCAAATCCCAAGGGAATACGTGGATTGCCGACTCTTAATTATTGTAATAAATGGGTAGAACTAAAAAAGTAAATGGGTTTTTTTGAATATCAGTGTCGAACTAGTAGCAAATATCAACTTTGGTTATAACCAGTCGTAAGTGAATACTAGGATTGTTTCCCCCTGGCTTCTAAATATAGGATTATCCTGCTATTTTGAACCAATCCAATACCTTGCATGCAGAATCGATAAGTTATGTACCTTCTACAGTCCTTTGAACGAGTAGAAGAATTTTACCCTTTACCTTTTGAGTCTCAGGATGTTGCCTTTCTAACCTTTATCTTGATCCCAGTTAACTATTACCTTTTAAGTCTCTAGTTATTAGATGAAACCTAATCATCTTACTAAGATAAAACCTAGAAGCATGGATCGACAGCTAAACTCTAAATTACTGTTATCTTTATCTTTTCCTAGTCACTACTCCTCTTTTAGAGTAAGTAGCAATAATCTAGGTGGGATCCTAACGTGTGAAACCGTCAAGAAAACTATTATATTGAATATAAAGCAATACATGCATGGGTATCAATTCAAAACAACTATAGAACTTCCCCTACTTCGTTAATTCGCTGGGGTTTCCACAACCCTAGCTATGGGTTTCTAGCCGCTCATGCTTGTGAAGAAATCAACAACATTCACAATTGAAAGCATAGATGAATCATAATAATAAGAATTAGGAAAAACCCACAATCATAACTGAATTAATGAACCAAAGTCAATACAAGAGAATCCCAAGATCAAACTCAAATCTTGAAATCAAAATATATTTGTAAATATCAAAGACCAAATGAAATAAGAGAAAATAGGGTCGGTTGGCACTTATGGTCTGCACTTGCACCCTGACCCTGGGTGAAGGTAGCACTTGCGGCCTGCAGGGTGGGTGCAAGTAGTGGGAGTAAGTGCTAAGACCCAAAAATCCTTCAGGTCAGTTCTCAGGATTTTGGACTTATGGCACTTTCTTTGTCCACTTGCGGTTCATAAGTGCTACTTGTGGTCCACATGTTGACTTAGTAAGTGTCTGGAGTCCTCTTTTCAGATCTTCTTCACTTTTCAAAAATGTTTTGATCACGAAAAAGTCGAAAAGTATTCCGAACGTCTATAATTGCTCCAATAAGTAGCCAAAAATACTATTTTTATTTTTTTCATGAACTTAGCATTCAAAACATGATTTTTTTGTAAAACATACCTTAAACACATCATATCTAGTAAAACAACCTCAGAAACTTGCATATTTTTCTCATTTTAAGCATCGAAAGTGCTATATTTCTATAGCACATCAATACGTAAGGAATTTTATTGATAACTTATCTAAAATATGATACTGATAATGATAATGTTAATGACCTATGATCGGTGATGTTGTTTAACCTGGCTCGTATGCTTATTGTAGAGATTAATTTCAAAGTGGTTAAGAATTAGTGAAGTCTGTAATAAAAATATTGTAAGGTAGAAATAAGAATAATTTTGTATACCTTAGCTTGGTGTTGGTGATGGAAGGATAATTGGACTTGAGAATGAAGGTTTTGTCATGTGATAAGTATTGAAGTTAGTGATTGTCGAGGCATAAGTTTTAGCTGTGGATTGGTGTATTAAGGGAAACCTTGAAAGATAAGTTATTTTTTTTACTTGGCTTTGTGGTTGAATTATTTGTTTAGCATTTTATTGAATTAACTGATTGATGACAATTTTAGAGGATTGTTAATGCAGAATCGAATGAAGTAGTTACACCCAAAGAATAATTAATAATGGACCTTAATGAGAGAATATAAGTCAATTATTAAATGACATGATTAATCTTTCCTTGGGTGATACTTGGTGGCTATTGCTTGTTGAGTGATTAAGGTATGATTATTAGATGAGTATTAGCGATGTTGTGGAGGAGAATGTGTTGTAGGCTTTAATTTTGTGGGATATCTATGTATAATAATGGTAAATTTATGTAATGAGTAAGAGATTGTATTGTCACCTTTATATAGTAGTAAACATTAAGATTGAACTATAGATGATCTTGAGGTGAAAGCAATAGTGGCCTGAGATATTGAAGCTAACTTTATAGAATGAATCGGTAGTCTTGGACTTTTAAATGGTGTGGTGACTTAAATATGATCAAGATGTTGATTTTTCAGGGGTAGTCTTGACTAGATACTGAGTCAGATGTCTAAGAATAAGTCTGTGTGTTAGGTGTATTAGATGTGTCTTGTCTATTATTTATGTTTGAATAGTAAACTTATGTAGCATCCCATAACACTTTTTGAAATCGATTTTGGAGCTCTAGATCTTTCATAATAGTAATTACCATGATAGGCTTGTAATTTGATGCCTGAAACTTGATTTTTATGTTGTAAAATAGGGGTACATTGGATCTGGGTGGTACTTACTATTTTGGAATTAAATTTAATCACAGCAGTTAAAGGCTTCACTGCAATGAAAACTTTTCCCGCTACAGAGGCATCATCGTAACAGTAATTGCATCACTGCAATGATAAATGTCGCAGCATCTAGTTTTTAATTTGATTTTTGAAATTCATTCCCCATCCTTTAGTTGGGTGAAAAGAGAACGAACCTAGAGTGAAAAAGAGATGATATTGGGTGTTTGTCTTCTTCAAGGTGAATTTTTTTAACCCTTTTATCTTACTTTAACTTATAAAACTCAAGAATGAGACTTAGTCTGTTATAAGGGGGATAACTGATTCATGCGTAAATATTTAACTTCGTATCTTCATGTTTTGAAAAGAACTGATAGAATGATTGAGTATAAAATATGGGTTAGTCTATAATGATATCAAGTGAATAGATAGGGTGTAGTATAAGTAATTGTGTTAGTAATGTCTCTCTAATTCCAACCTCATGTTCTCTTTATTGAATGTTTGTTCAAAGATGAACGGGTAGAAAATTGGTATCTAATTGTAATGATCCATTCTCATGTTACTAAATTATCTATGATAAATTCATGGAAATTCTTAATTTTCATTCCTCAATATTAACTTGATTCCAAAATAGTCATTAGTTTGTTCATTGTGTCACCTTAAGCTATCCGACAAAGATTTAAGCCTTTTAATGTGTCTAAATAGACTAGAGCCTGATGAATTTAATTACTCATAAGTAATAATATCAATTCATTAGTTTTAAAGTTCTTTAGGTATGAATTAAGGCTGTATAAAATACATAGCACAAAGTTAAAATCAAAAAAATTTTATCGATAGAGTTTCAATATGGGTTTCTACTAGGGTCAACTTCAAATAATCATATCTCCAAGAATATAAGGAGGAACATGACCCATAACTTATTGAATTATAAGTTCTTTGAGTCTTCTTTCCAACCAATAAACCATTCAACAATTCTAGTTTGAAGTAAGAAATTAATATTATTTTACAAATCAGTGTTCGAGCTGAAATAGGGCAGCCCACCATGGAAGAACTTTCTCCATCATGGGAAAAATTTCTGGCATTTTTTCAGTCAATTAAGTCGTGTTTCAAGTCTAAATCCCTAAAAATTCTTTCCTCAACCCTAGAGATATGATTTTTTAAAATTTAGGATGAAAATCCTTCATTGAGGTAAGCTTTCCATCATCTTCTATGTCTTTTAATTCTTTAACATCCTGGAATCATTAGAAAGACCTTTAATGGTAAAATTTTGGGTTAGAACCTTTAATGGTGGATATTTGGAGAAAACTTATGAGTGTTCTTAATATCACCTAAAACTAATTCTAGATTACAAATTAATGATTTCTAGCATGAACTTGGTAAACTAGATTATGTATTTTAATGGTTGAAAATTTTGAATTATAAAAAGATGAGATCTTTAGCATAAAACCTTCATTAATATAGATGAGTTAAGCTTACAAAAATTACTTAATAGTTAATTGACCTTGGGAAATGATATAGACCTTGAATTTAGGTAGAATTGATGGGTTTGAATTTTCAAAGATATTTATGGATAATTGATTAATTACTCTTATGATTGCTTAATTTCTAAATGATTGATCATTTCAAAGAATGAAGAAAAGGAAGAAGCATCCTTGGTATCGCTTGTTGCTTAAAAAAACTTGGCATCCAAGTAGGTTAGGTTATATGAGTAGAAGACTGTGTTATTCCATATCTTCATGAATTAAAACGTACAGAACAAAACATGTCTAGGCCTGTGGATATGGAGTTGAGGTGGATAAAATACAAGAACCTTGCTTTAACTATTGAAACTATGTCATTATTTAATTATATAATATTTTATAATATTGCATGTTGTATGCCCGAAAGGGGATTGTTGTGAATGAAGTACGCGGATATGATGTTTCCTAATTGTTCTAGTGATGAGCCTAGTTGAGTTAAAAATATACTAAGTTGTCTATATTTATATTGTACAATAAAGTAGTGAGCAGAATGATGCTAAGATTGAATAATGGTGATGTCTAAGGGATAGATGACTTGAATGATTGTGAATAGCAAATTATGTAGAAAGAGATAGGGAATAATGATAGGCTTGAATGTGCTAGTTATAGGTGGTGTTGTTAGAACTCAAGTTGTGACATTTAAGGAAGTAGTGGTAATCTAATGATTAACGAGTAATGAAGGCTCCAATAGTTACTTGTATGCTTAAATGTTGCATTGTGATTTATTTTATGACATTCTTTCTTTGGTATTTATAATTATACTTTATCTATTGGATGTCCATGAGAGGCTAAATTAGTGATAATAATGATTTATTTAATTATGCCTATGAGAGACTTGTTTGATAATAATAACTCTTTGAATTAATGCCATGAATGGCTTATTGGCGATCAAGATAAATTGATAAATAATTTTGTGAGAGGCTAAATGTTGATGAATAAAGATCTTAATCAAAAAGATAATTTGCAAAAGAATGCCTTGGATAATGAAGGTTTGTGATATGCCTTGATAAAGATTGAAAGTGAAAGTTGAATATTGATTAAGAATTGAAAGTGGAAAGATTTGTTGGTAGAAATGTGTCCGACATTAAATTCTAATCTTGTTATTGTATTCTGATATGACATGCATATATCAGGGTATGCCAATAAGACCTGCAGAGTTTATGCTTTTTCGATGGGATGGGTACCGTACCGACATGGTAAATATGATGATGATAATAATAATAATAATAATAGTAATAATAATAATAAAGAAATATGAATAGAGCGATCTAAAGTGATGATCCAATGAATAATCTCAATGAACAATTTCAAGGTTCTAATAATTAAATTAACCTTTCTCAAAGAATATCTATAAAGATTTGCTAATGAAACTTGAGTTCTCTTGCGTGTTTACTGAGATATGAGTTAACTTACATTCTCTACTTGATTGTATCCTTGAGACTGATTATGTGGCATTTACTTGAAAAGGTGAAACATTGTGCTTACTTGTTATATATTGGTTGACTTACTTAATTATAGTTTTTGTGATCTTGGCTTATCTGATTGACTATTTATTCCTTTAATGTTATAAGAGAGTGGTTAGCTGTTAGTGTGAGAGTTTAGTATGAGTTCTTTACAATTACTTGGTTGGTTCTATAGATATGGGTCATGAAAGAGGTAATGTAAACAAAGGGGTGATAGTGATGGCTTAATGTTGGATTCTGGTTGATGGTGTAAATTAATGACGCTAGATTTTGTTGGTGGTAAATATTACATTAATAAAGTTGGGAGAGTAGTTACAATATTGTAACTTATATGTATAAAGTATGATAATGGTAATACAACCCGAGTTGGATTTTATTTCTGTTAAAAGGTCATGATTTTTTCTTTGATTCTATTTTATTATTATGTGAACTAACATTGATCGGCCAGTGATGCCTACTAGTACATGTTTTTTTAATGAACCCTACTCGTCTACATTTTTTTAGAGTGTAGACTGGATGCTGGTTAGTTTTATGGTTACTAGATAGCTGACGATATTCAATACCAACTTCTGCACCTCATTTCTGGTAGAAGTGGAGTATCTTTATTGATTATTTTATTATCAGTCTATTTTGTAATAGGTAGATGCTACATGAAGTTTTGATGATGAGAAGATAACTTTAAGGGACCAGGTCCCTAAATGTACATGGTACAGTACAACTGGCACGCATGTCTGCACAATTTTGTCCTCTTGTATAATAATCTTGCAGGTGTTGCTTGTACTGAATAAGATACCTGTTCCAATGAGATTTCAGTCCTAATCATCACCCAGCTATAAAAGGAAAATGAGGCTTCTTCATCAAATAGTTTTGGCAAATACAAAGAGTGAAGAGAGGCAGCAAAATCCCCATTTAAACACTGCTCAAATTTTAGCAGTTTATGTGTTCTTAAAAAGAAATTATTCTTGAGTAATTTCTGATTTGTAAATGAATTACTCATGTTATAAGAGTAATGAACTTTTTTCTTTGAGTAGAGAGTGCTTAGGTAGATTCGCTTAAGTTTAATAATGACTAGAGCTAATAAGTGTAGAGGGTCCTTGGCGGAGTTGTCAAGATGAGCTTATAGTAGAGTTATTACAAGCGAAAGGAACCTAGAGTTAGGTTCAATGAAGAATGTAATCAAGAGTTTGATTATAGTGGATTTTGAGGTGCTTGTGAGGGCAAGCTGTGATTTTTTCCTTCCTTGAGCAAGGAGGTTTCCACATTAAAATCTTGTGTATTTACTCTTCCTGCACTGTCTTTTAGTTTCTAGTTACTTTATTGTATTTTTCCTGTGATTGACTTTAAGGGACCTGGTCCCTCACTGTGTGGTGTGACCCTCAGGATCTCAACAATTGGCATTAGAGAAAGGTTACTATAAAAGGTTCATACATAGAGTGTCTTGGTTAGCATGGTTGCTCCACCTAATCTGGAAGAAGGATAATCTGCCACAAGACCACCAAGATTTAACGGACAATACTATAGGTGAAGGAAAACCAGGATGTTTGACTTCATTATGGCTAAGGATAGTGAGTTGATGGACATAATTCTTAATTGTCCTCATGTTTCTCTTAAAGAAGTCAAAGAAAGAGAGGTTACAAGGATGGTTGTTAAAAGCAGGAAAGAGTGCAATGATGAAGACAAGAACAAGATTGAAAAGAATTACTAGGCCAAGAAACTGTTAGTATGTGGCATACCACCTGATGAATACAATAGGATCTAATCTTGTGAAAATGCAAAAGATATCTGGGATTTCTTGAGGACTGCTCATGAAGTCACCGCTGATGTGAAGGATTCAAAAGTGGACATATTGATTACTCGGTATGAAAATTTCACCATAAATGAAGGAGAAATAATCCAAAAAATGCATACGAGGTTCATTTCTACCACAAATGAGTTTCACTGCTTAGGTAAAGTAATTCCCTTGTACAATCAAGTGAGAAAAATTATTGGTGTTCTTCCTAAGTCCTAGGAAAGCACAGTGGATGCCATAACTGAAGCAAGGGCTTTGAAGACTCTCACTATGGATTACTCATTGGAAATCTAAAGACTTATGAGCTCAAGAAACTGCAAGGGTTGGAGAAGAAAGAAGCAAAAAGAGAAAAATCCCTGGCATTGAAGGCTTCTAAATATGATCCAGTTTATGATGAAGATATTGATATTTCCTATTTGGCAAATAGGATTGTTAGAGCCATGATAAAGAGTGGTCAGTTCCAAAGGATAGGAAGAAATGTTGAAATATGTCATAAATGTGGAAGTCCTAAGCATTTCATTAAGGACTGTCCCATGCACAAAATGGATCATCAGGATTACCTTAAGGCTACAGGTGACAAAGGAAAGATTAGGGACAGGTCCCTGACAATTCAAAAAGGAAGGTTCCAGGGCAAGCTCTGGCAGCATGAGGAGATTCCTCCAGTGAATCAAATGAGGATAAGAAGTCTGGAGATGTGTTTATGCTAGTAGTAAAAGATATTCCAGTTATCTATGATTCCTTATTTTCTTTCATGGAATACAAATGAGGACGATGAAGATGAGATAACTCTCTCTAATATAAAGGAAAACCTAGATAACTATTCTGCTAGAAAGATAAAAAAGCTTGCTAGTGTGTTGATTAATTTTGTATGTGAATTAAATGATAAGAAAATTTCTCCAGAGGAGAAATTAGAGAATCAAGAGATTGAATTGATTGCCTTAACCCTCTATATATCTAAAACTGAAAAAAGGTTGCCAAATTAAAATCTGAAAATCTAAAGTGTATGGGCCAACTAGAGAAGGTGGATGACTTAGATGGCAAGGGAAAGAGAGAATCTTCAAAGCTTCAAATTGATCTTGAGGAGAAATTGAAGGCTTCTCAAAAACACCTTATATATGCACTTCACAAAAATGAAAAGTTAGAAAGGGACCTAGTCCGTCTAAGAGAAGAACTTAACAAATCTCTTAAATGGACTGCATCTTTACAAATCCTTTCTAATCTTACTACTCAAGGTGCAAATAGTTGTAAGGGGCTTGGTTATCAAGGAGAATCATAACCTCTTGGGTCTAATTATGGTACTAAAAATAGGAGTCACAAGCATCTGTGTACTCATTGTGAAAAAGATGGACATTTGAAAGAAAAATGTCAGTATCAGCTCAAAGCTAAAATGAGCAGTACTAAATACATTCAGTAGGAAAATTCCTATCTGAAGGGTGTCAAACCCTTGAAAATGTGACGAAAAACTCGCTACCTAGATGGGCCAAAAAGAATTTGATCACACCACTATCTTATTATTAGGAACTCAAACTCAAATGGGTTCCTAAATCCAACAAGTGATCATAATTCTAGGTATGATATAGGGGATTGCAGAAAATGATGGTTCTGAAGAGTATGGGCAAGGCTCAATACTGGAAATTCTAACCGTGTTCTCTCTCTCATGACACTTCAGGTGAAGGTGTCTTCTCATGAAAAGGGATAAATCCTTTGGACCGAAGAAAGAAGGGTGTGTAGAGGAAAAAAGCTAAAGAAAGAAATGATCAAATTAATCTGACCTATCATGTGAATTAGTTTCTCTTTCCAAAATTACCTATGTTCAAAAGACAGGTATCCTTGATAAGGTGAGTGCAATTTGGTCTAACTCAGTATCATACCCTTTCAGGTATACACCCATGGAGACAACTTTGGAGAAAACAATTGAAACAAACATAAGTTGAGAATTCACTCAATAAAGAGAGGGGCATGGTCCTATCTCACAGGTTAGTACCATTACAACATGCTTTAACAATCTTAAAATATTATTTGAAAGGCCATGCGTTTTCTCATCTCTATGTATAAGACATCAACTCCTGTGAAAAATGTAGAGTCGTAATTATTAGGATTAGACATTTCATTTCAAAAGGAACGTCTTTCAATGATAATGGTCACTTCTCTAAACTTACTAAATCAGACTCTTTCACATTATCTTCACCTAGTTCAACTTATCTTCCTAAATCGATCATCTACTGTGAACCGAACTGTCCCTTACCCTCTCTCTCCTTTTTACAAAATCAAAATAGTTGATATTCCTACTTCTACAATCCCAGCTAAACACCTTAAAGTAGATAAAAGTCTAGATGAACAACCTGAACATTTATCAATTGAATATTTTGATCCATCATTGACCAAACAAACACTTTCTTGAGCTTCTAACAAGAACCTAAGTTAACTCTTTCTTCCTCAGAAAATAAAAAACCTCTAGATATGTCAGTCCCCACAGAATTCTCCTCTACTTTAGAATTCTATGGTGAGCCATTCATAGTAGAGAATTCAAGTCAAAGTCTTGGCTCTCAAATTAGCCAAAAATCTCCTCAACCCAAAATTCATTCTTTCTTAGAAGTCCCAAAACCATCTGAAAAATCTCAAAACCCTATTTTGACTGATGAACCCAACAATGATGAAGTTTCTTAAATTCCTCAAGTACTTGGTTCTCCTACTTTCTCAGATTTAAACCTAATTTTTTTCTCAATTATTTGGTGAAGAAACACCAGTTAAAAGGGTTGATCTTTCTTGCAATGAGAACTGGGTGACTGAGAACTTACTTCTTCTTGCATATGATACCTTAGTCACTGGATAAGTACAAGTAACAAGAGAAATTAGTAAAGTGGATTAAGTGTAATCACCTCCAAATGAAGAAGAAGAGGAGGTTGAGAATAAACTGCTTTTGAGATGGACTGTGAAGAAACAAAGGGAAAGAAAAGGAAAGAAAATACGGTGAACTCTGAGGTAAAAATGGCTAAATACTGGTCTACCAAGAGTTCTGAAAAGAAAATGCTAGTTGATTCCATTGAGACTAGTAAGTTATCTACCACTGAACAAAGAAGACCCAGGAAAGCTGCTTCAGTTGGGGAGAAAGAAAATATTAAAGTGGTTGAGGTTGGACAGGAGAAAGATATTGCTGCAGATGTTGCTAAAGAAATTGAGAAAAGAAAGATGAAGTTCATATTGCTGGAAGGAACAGGTCCTCTAGTTCAAAATCTGCCAGTCCTGATAAGGCAAAAATATATAACAGTAAAAAGGAAGGAAATTTCTGAGGGACTTGGTCCTAAGAGAAAAAAAATTATTGTGGGAGAAGTGAGTATCAGTCCTAAGAGAATCAAACCGAAGAAAAGAGAAAAGTACGTAGCTAGAAAATAAAGAAATAAAATACTAAAAACACATAGAGTCTTGTCAGGAAGAGTGGTTGATCCCAAAATATATGAGAAACCTAGGATGATTGAATTGGTTGAATATGTAAGGAATCAAGGCTGGTTACACTTGTTTGAAGAATCAAACCCCATGGTCATTAAGAATGAGGTCAAAGAATTTTACTACACCATGGAATTCTTAGAAGATGAGCTAACTTTGACTGCCCAGGTGCAAGAAAAGTCTATCTATTTGGATGAAGAAGCATTGGAAAAAATCTTGGATATACCAGTTATTGGAGTTAGGACTTCTGTAAAGCAACAGTCCATAACTGAGTTTATGATCAATGCCTCTAAGGTGGGTGAAACATCTATAACAGTTATGAAAAAGAAATTCCTAAAATGTGAGTCTCAACTGGTATTTGAATTCATCAACAAAATCATATTGACAAGATTAGGGAAAACTACCACTGAATATGAGGCTGATCTATTCTTGATAGTATGCCTGAGTAATTTTGAATTGATCTGCCTGCCCGCTCTTATGATTGACCATATGAAGAAAGTAATTCTTGAGAAAGAAGGAGACATGAAATGCCCTATGGTTACTTGCTAAATAAGGTATTTCATCATTTTGGAGTAGTTGGGACTAGAGGAATTCATAGAATAGCCAAACAAAAGTTCACTCTAACTACTTTGGTAGAAAATGAGTGCATAGAAAGAGAAATAGAAATTGTCCCAAGTATCTGAACTTTTGGCTGCTCAGGAAAGCTTAAGAAAAGAAATGGAGGAAGTGAGGATCAAGTTAGATGAAAAAGATGTTGAGATAATGCACTTAAGGTTGAATAATCAGTAGCTAGCTTTTGAAGGACTAAGTGCTTCTGAAGCGAACTCCATGTGAAAGTGGCAAAACTAACTGGTGAAGTTAATGAATTAAATGTAGGAGTAAATAAACTCACTAAGAAGTTTATGGATGCCCATGCTGTTGTAATTGCTAGAATAGAAATTTTGATTAAGTCCTTTTCCCCTAAGCCTTCTTCCTTCTGAGTCTTACTATCCCTATCCTCTTACTCAACCCAATGTCAGTTCCACTCCTTGTTATCATGTGGTTTTTGAGTACAATTATTTTTGTTGATTGTTTTAGTATAATGAACTTGTACTTAACTGCTTAACAATGAATAAATTTTGATTTGTGAGCTTAATTTGTTTTCTCTTCTAAAACTGTCCTTCATGTTAGTATTACCCTAGTGGCCATGAGTTAACTAATATGTACTTTCTTTACTCTTGGTTTACTGTTATTCCTTTTCAATGATGTCAAAAGAGGAAATAATCTCATGTGATAGGGACCAGGTACCATGTAATGTATTGAATTACAGTTGTAGTGACATGCCATAGTGACAGGGGGAAACAAACATCAAACATACTATATGGAACAGTGACAGGGGAAAGCAAATATCAAACATGTGCTCAGAGTTTTTGCTGTAAATAACAACAAGGAAACAGGTCCCTGTGTTGCATGATGGTGGAAGCATGATGATAGGGGGAATATTTATCTTTAGAGTGGTAATCACACTGATTAAATGTGATAGATGTGCTCAAAGTTTTATGGTTGGTTTGTCATCATCAAAAAGAGGGAAAATTTCTATATGAAGTTTTGATGATGAGCAACTAACTTCAAGGGACCAGGTCCCTGGATGTGCATGGTACAATACAGCTGCCATGTGTGTCTGCACAGTTTTGTCCTCTTGTGTAACAAACTTGCAAGTGTTGTTTGTACTAGATAGGACACCTAGTCTACTGAGATTTTAGCCTTAATCATCACGCAACTATAAAATAAAAATGACGCTTCTTCATCAAATAGGTTTTGGAAAATACAAAGAGTGGAAAGAGGCAGCAAAACCCTCATTTCAACACTGCTCAAGTCTTAATTTTTTGTGTGCTTAAAAAGAAATTATTCTTGAGTGAGTTCTGATTTGTAAATGAATTACTTATGTTATAAGAGTAATGAACTTTTCTTCTTGAGCAGAGAGTGGTTAGGTAAAGTCGCCTAAGTTTGATACTGATTAGAGCTAATCAGTGTAGAGAGTCCTTGGTAGAGTTGTCAAGATGAACTTGTAGTAGAGTTATTACAAGCAAAAGGAACCTAGAGTTAGGTTTAATGAAGGTTGTAATCAAGATTTTGATTATAGTGGATTTTGAGGTGCTTGTGAGGGCAAGCAGTGGTTTTCCCCTTCTTTGAGCAAGAGGGGTTTTCACGTTAAAATCTTGTGTTTTTACTCTTCCTACATTGTCTTTTAATTCCTGGTTACTTTATTGTATTTTGCCTGTGATTGACTTTAAGGGACCTAGTCCCTCACTGTGTGGTGCAACCCTAAGGGTCTCAACAGTAACTTTTGTACATATTTAATTAGGTCTTGGGGTAGTGAATGGTAGTTGTTTGTATTTGTATTAGATTTGAATAGTTTATCCTACTGTGTTAAATGATTTTATTTATAAAAACATGAATCTTTCACATAATTCGGTTGGGTTATGAGGGTTCTTCTAGCTACCTAGGATAGTGTAGGTGCCTTCATGATCTGTTAATTCGGTTCATGACAACACAGATCCAAGATCTAACTCTGACCTCGAATGCTAACTTTGAGACCCAACCTCAATACTTGACCTCGACCTAAGTTTGATCCCAGATTTCAAAACCAGACCATGACTCCAAGAGTTAACTTTGAGAATCGACCCAACCTCAATTCCTAAATCGACCTTGATACTCGACCTTGACCCTAGTCTATGTCCTAACTCTCGACCCCTAACCCCACTATGACTAGACTAGACCCCTAACCTTAAGACTCGAGATCGATCAACCCCAATACCTATACCTGATCCCGACCTCAACACCCCCTAACCCTGACCTCATCCTTAAAACCTAATCCCGAGACCCGACCCAAAAACCAATCCATAACTTAGTCGAATATTGGTTTGGATTAGGAATTTAATCCTACATCAGTTTGAGGTCTGGTCACGTGTTAGTTCGGGGGTTGGGGCACGATTTTGGGTCAGGTCCCTGATTGGAGCAGATTTGAAATCAACAATTTTGAGTCGGATGGGGGCAGCGTGAGTAATCTTATGAGGTGGTAGATTGAGAGTCTAGGAATTGTGGGCGTTTGAGTGGATTAGTTGGTGAATGAGGGGTTGTCATTCAAGTATGTCACTAGGTATAAACTTGTAATTCAGGTATGTCACTAGGTATAATCAATTTTGGCCAACAATAAGACCTTAACCAAATGAAAAAGGAATCTTATTTTAGATTTGGTGAGTGGCATCCCAAATACCTCGACATTTGTCATCCACAACAAAGGATAAGAATCAAAAGAGGGAGAAAAGAATCATGTGGTTTAATTAACAAATAATAACACTAATAAACAAAGTTAATACATGAAATTAAAAATAGTTGCAGTGAGAATTCATTGAGGATAACGCAATTGTAGTACTTTAATAGCCACTTGAATGGACGGCCAATGATTAGAAAGGAAAGGAAAAAAAGTCATCTACTTTATTTACCTTTTGGGGGGTCCTAATTTATGTCACGCTGATATCACGTTGATATCACGTTCTTACCCATATAGTAGTACGATAAGCAAAGAAGACAAGCCCGCCATCACCAAATCTTTACACATTAAAAAGAAAAATGTTACTCCCTTTCTCTTAATTTATTGAGTATTTACTTTGTTTTCAATTCTTGTTCTTCTTTATGTCTTAATTTATTTAACTTGTCATTTTTTTAATCAAGTCCAGAAAAATAAAATATTTTTATATTTAATAATAATTTAATTTAAAATATAAATTTTATTTGTAATAAAATAATTTATAACTATGCAAACATATGTGACTTATTTTAGATCATAATTTTATTTTAAATTTCATGCCAAATCAAACTAATCATATAAATTGAAAAGAAAGGAATAGTTCTTTTGCATTTTTAAGAAAATAAAATAGTATGATATTTGAAATGAAGTCTCTTAATTAATTGAGAATCACTTAGTATAATTATATAATACTTAACTAAAAGGAGAAATACTCCATGTATTGCGATTTTAACATCTAAAGTTGAAATTTTTAATTAAAAATGAAAGGAAAATTTATTCCATCACATACTTGTCACTTCTTTGTTTAGCTAGGACACTTTTAACAAATTTTATCTCTTCTACTTGTAGTATTTGACAAAGGGGTGTTATTTATACACCTTATCCCCTTCGGCCCTTGACCGAGGGCTCGAGATCTGAGCTTCAGTCTAGGCTGCATCATTTTCGCTTTTAGTTGACAATTAGAAATGCATAAAACGTGCAACCCGATGCATGCAAAGTGCTTCCCGAATTATCAGTCTGTAGAACGAGCTTAATCTAGTTAGGCCATTTAGTTTATATTTATATACTAAAACATCGGTTTTATGAGTGTTTTATAAATGAGGCAGTCTTGCTTGACATTGTTTCGATTAATGTGCATTTGTCGTCGATGGTTCTCCCATTATCTTTAAATTCTAAGGCTTGCCTTTACTGGCACTTCTTTTTTTGTTATCGACACTTTGAGAATAATTAAATTTTATCACGTTAATTGTAGCATTGATATGAGTTATTGCAAGACCCTCTAGATTAGGAAAAAAGTAGTTTGATTATAAAGAGTACGCTATTTTGTATCATTTTTACTATTTATTATACCAAAAATCTTATTTTCTTTTAAGTCTGTACCAATCAATTGATATCAAATGAACAGATTAGTAAGTGTTCTTCTTCACTCTATATTGATATTAACCATGTCATATACATTAATAAACACACACATACACACACACACACACATATATATATATATAAATTGATACAGAAAGGTATTGTTTCAAAATTCAAATTTTGTTTGTGGCAAAAAGAATTTAGAAAATTATCTGAAACACTTGTTGCATCTTTATATTCCAACGTCTTTGGCTGATCTAATCTAGTTAACAATATAACCAACAAATAAATAGTTTGTATATTTAAGTATAATATATAATATACAATTATGATCCGGTCCTATCTCGAACTCCACACATAGCAGAAGCTTTAGTGCACTACACTATCCTTTATACATATCTATGCAAAAAACAGATGATAAGTTTGGCCGAATGGTACATGTTAATAAGGTTTCCTAATTTTTATGCTCTCCTATAGAATCATTTCTAATTCTACGACCTAGCATAAATTCGAGTTGTATGAACTTTATATCTCTTGTTAAGGTAATGTCACATCCAGATTGTTTCACTTTCACTGCACTGTGCTTCTTGATTCTCTAATTGCCCAACTTTGTTATTTCCTCAACTTAATATGTTGTGTTAAGATGACACCTGTAGTTAGCCCGAATTATACAATGAGAATCTAAATTAATTAAAAGTCACAAAACAAGTATCAAACACTATTAAAATACCATCATAGGAACTAATTCGTAGACACTTTCTATTAGTTAGACTTCACATACTGTATAAACAAATAGTTGAAGCGTGCGATAAAAAGAGAAAAGCGAATTGATTGACTACTGAGTACAAGCTTATAAATAGACGATTATGGGTAGTTCAAATGTTCTTAAAGTTAACTACATCTAGAAGGCATATCCATTTTGCCACCAATAAACCTTGAAAAGGCATAGTAAATGACGAAATGCTTCAGGAAATTGAAAACTAACATAAATTCAAAAATTTCCGAATAAAACAATCTTTCAAACTGCTGCTAAGATATAAATCTAATTAGTGAAGCTTCAGAAAAAGTCATTGGACATGGACGACAAATTATTTTAAAGCATCAAATGTATTTAGTTATTATTTCGTTTGAGGTATAAAATTATATTTCTCACCGCCATTATAATTTAATTCTAGTGTTGTCAAATATTCCGATAACGTCAGTAGGAGTGGTTATTTTATGTTCATTTGACAATGACACGCGCCATCAAATACACTAGATTTTGTTTGGTAAGGCATAACAAATTCTTTGGTTGTTTACCAAAATTCAGATGCCATTATTTTTCTCTCCTCTTTTTTTTTTCACGCAGTATTCTATATTTAAATTGAAATTCAACTAATTTAAATTTATGTCAAAAAGTGTCACTATGAAGGGTAAAACACTTCTTACCAAAGACGATTTTATATTTCATAATTCGAACCCCAAATTTTTTATTAAAATTGGAACAGTAATTATCACTCCCCACAATTTCGTTTGGTTTTCTTCCCTTCTCTTTATGGAGGGGAAGCTGAAATTTAATCTTCATTATATTGACCACTTTATTTGATCTACCTTTGCATTGGAAAAAAAAAAGAGGAGATTTCAATGATCCTATCGATTTGACAAAATTGTAACAGTAATTAAAAAGTTACACAGAAAAGGGGAGGAATTGGAACCTTGACATTAATGGTTTGTTGAGGCGAAATTATTATTATGTATAATAAGTCAATATGTATATGTTGGTTGAGGACATTTGAGAATAGTTTGCTTCGTAATTAAGAAATCAGACGTCCCACTTTTTTGGCCTGTGGTTCATGAAACATGCTACAAGCTTCATTATCATGACTTTTCTGGGGTCGTAACCTTTTCTTTAAAGACTTTCATAACTAAAAAGTTTCATTATATTATGTTTTCCATTGTAAAGAGTCCCACTTCGAAAGAATATTGATGGGTTTGGAGAATCTTCACCTTATGAGCTAGTTTTGGAGTTGAGTTAGACACAAAATTCATTTCTTTACATAATATTAAAATCAGATCCATCTCAATTCTTTGCTCATCACGTTGTTATATGTTCACACTTCAATTAACAAGGTGTGAAGTGGAGTGTTAAGAGTCCCACGTCATAAGAAGGAATGATCAATTAATCTCCCTGTGTAGACTTGAACGGTCCTCACCTTATGAATTAAGGTTTTGGAGATGAGTTTGACGGAAAATCTATCTCTTCACATTCATCTTAAAGTAACTTCTACAATCATCACTTCTACAATCATCTCAACAGACACATGAATTACATAATACGACCACGACAACGGACCCTGACAGTGATGTGATTTCAGTTTAGAGCAAACAAAATCCAGTTAATTCCGATGTTTTACAATAAACATGCCGACGTTGGTAAAACCCTCTATTTCTTTTGACTAATCAAGTTGTTTATTTTAAAGCACTTAATCATAATTGCAGTTTAATGTCCCCTGTTGCAATTGGAAGTACACTGGAATGGTCAAATTTAGATATCCCATTACATCTTGAAGCCTTGCCAATCAGTTTATAGTTAATCATGGGATTAGGACTCACTGTTTGTCACGTTCTCCTCCTACATAAAGCATTTTCCCGTCAAAAAGTTGAGAAATAGGGGTGTCAAATGGACAGATTGAGTTGAGATTGAAAATATTAAATGGGTTGAATTAGATATCCAGTAGGGTCATGACCCGCCCGAATTCACTTTAGATTGAAATGGATTGGATTGAAACAAGTAAAATTTAAATTGGATCTTGACCTCCCCAATTTAACCCACTTAATATAAAAAATATTACATATTGATATTTATCTCTTGCAAACCCAACTCAAGAAAATAAATTTGAATGAAGTTGGAAAGTTGGGTGGGTGCGTAGAGAGGCGGGGTGGGGGTGGGGTAATTTTTTTTTTTTAATTTAATGTTTTTTAAAAATAAAAGTTAATGTTTCGGGAAGGGGTGTGGGGTAGGGAGTCGAGGGTTATGATAGGTTGAGATAAGAATTTTTTTTTCCTTTTTTTTTCTAAAAAAAAAAACCTTTTTGGGAAAGGGGTATGCCATGGGGGTGGGGTGGGGGTTAGGAGGTGATGGGGTGGGATAAGAATTTTTTTAAAAGAAAATAATTTTTTAACTGGGGGTAGGAAAGGGATGGGGTTGAGATAATATTTTTTTTAAAAAAAATAACTTTTTTAAAAAACTATTTTTTGAGGGATGGGTTATTGTCGTATCACGTATTGGGGTTGCAGGGGTAGGGGAGATGGGGTTGGGGTAAGATTTTTTTTATAAAAAAAATTATTTATTAATTTTTAAAAAATATTTCTAACAAGAATATCTTTTTTTGGGAGAAGGGGGTAGGATTTTGATCGTGAGGTAAGACAAGATTTTAAATTTTTTTTCAAAAAAAATTAAAAGAATTAATTTTTTCTTTTAATTTTTTGGGATGGAGGTGGGGTTGGGGGTGAGGGGTAGCGAGGGGGTGGGATGAGGGCAAAAAAATTTAAAAAAGTGAATACAATCAAGTTCATCTGACTAAGAATATTTGGTCTCTCCGGTTTATACACCAGACACGATTGTGTCAACCACAAACCAGCTAGGAGACATACTGAAACCAATACAGTCCATGTTACATGAATCATTGTTAACGCTTAGCCACTGGTTCTAGCCAGCAAAAATATTCAACCATATAATGCACGCCAAGGCTCTTGAGTTTCTCTTGAAGACTTTATTGTATCCCATGCTATCTTTTCTCCAGAGAAACTAAGAGATGAGAAGCTAGCCAAATGCCGTCCCATCTCATGTATCACCTGGAAATTGGAAAGTGAGATCTGTATTATCCTTTTTTTCTTTGCAAATAAGCTGAGAGGAGGGAGGAGAAGTAAACTGCTAACACTATCGAGCCCCTCTACTACAACAACAACAAACCCAGTGTATTCCCATACAGTGGGGTCTGGGGAGGGTAAGATGTACGCAGTCCATACCACTACCTCCGGAGAAGTAGAAAGGCTGTTTCCGATAGACCTCCGGCTCAAGACAAAGAATAGTAAACAAATTCGTAATAAAGCATGAAACAAGATGGCATAACAGAAACAAAGAATAGTAACAAATCCGTAATAAAGCATGAAACAAGATGGCATAATAGAAATAAGATACCCACAAAGTAATACCCTACACTAACAAACCAGCGGCACCCCCTACCCCCATACTCTCTTACTAGCAGCTCCAACCTATGGACATAGCCCTAGGACTACAAGCCCGGTTACCCCAACGCTCTCCTAATTACTGACTACGACCCACCCATAAGCACTAGCCTTCTATCCTAATTCGCGTCCTCTAGACCTTCTTTCCTGGTCATGTCCTCAGTAAGCTGTAACTGCTCCATGTCACGTCTAATCACCTCTCTCCAGTATTTCTTCAGCCTACCCCTACCCTACCTGAAACCATCCAAAGCTAGACACCTACATCAATCAAGTCCCTAGAACCACAATGTTGGTTGCTTAAATACCTTAACAGCAATTACCAGTTTTCAAAATGTATAGTTGCATCCACAAGTCTGTTTGCTTTCCCAAGTTCATTCCCTTAATCAACTTGATTTATTTTTCTGTTACTTGTCAGAGGAAAGGGGAATAATGGAGTTAAAGTTACTCATAAGACTTAAAGTTCTATGTATGGCTTTAAATATCTTGATCTGCTTGAACACAAGCAACCAAGAGCTGGGGTTTTTTTGGCAACTCACATTTGATTTTTGCAGCTGTATTAACTTGCTGTCTGGCATACATGAGCAATCCAGCTCGGACATCTGCAATAGGATATTACCAAAGTTTAACTGCAAGAGAGCTAAATTATTCTATTTTAGCTGCTGCTTTCATTCTGTTTTTAGCAGTGCATTCCTTAATCAAGTTAATTTTTTATGGTACTTGTCATAGAAAAAAGAAACAATAACGTTATCGTTATCTAAGACTTGATTTTGATTATATTTAAACAAAAACGATATATGGCTTTGTCTATCTTGATCTGCTTGAGCTAAAGAAACCAAGAGCTGGTTTTTTTGCCACTTCGGTTAGATTTTTGCAGCTGTATAAACTTACTGCCTGGCATACATAAGCCATTCAGCTTGGCCAGCTGCAATAGGATATAGAAAAGCTAACTGCACGAGAGCTAAATTATTCTATTTAAGGTGCTTTCATTCTTCTTTTAGCAGTACATTCCTTAATGTTAACGTTATCTGAGACTTAAATTTTGATTATATTTAACCAAAGACAATATATGGCTTTGTCTATCTTGATCTGCTTGAACTTGAGCAAACCAAGAGCTAGTTTTCCCGCCACTATGGCTTGATTTTTGCAGCTGTATTAACTTACTGCCTGGTATACATAAGCCATTCAGCTCGGCCAGCTGCAATATTTTATATATAAGCTAACTGCAGGAGTGATAAATTACTCTGTTTAAAGTTTATTCTTCCTTTCTGGTTTTAGGAGTAAATTCCTCAAGTGATTTTTTCTGCTACTACAACAAGAGGCCAACAACATACCCACTGTAGTCCCACAAGGTGGGGTTTGGGAAGGATGGAGTGTACGCAGACCTTACCCCTACCGCATGGAGGTAAGAGAGGCTGTTTCCGAAAGACCCACGGCTCAGGTAACACAAATCAAACAATATGCAGAAGAAAAGAGATAAAAACAAATACTAGAGAAAGCATCACATATCTTACAGGAAAGGAAATAGTAACGCTAAAGTTATATGGCTTAAAATTTTGATTATATTTACCAAAGACAATGTATGGCTTTGTCTATCTTGATTTGCTTGAACTAAAGCAACCAAGAGCTGGTTTCTTTTGCCACTCCGGTTTGATTTTTGCAGCTGTATTAACTTACTGCCTGGCATACATAAGCCATTCAGCTCGGCCAGCTGCAATATGCTACAGATCAAAACTAATTGTACGGGAGCTATATTATTCTCTTTGAAGTGCTTTCTTTCAGTCTGTTTTCAGCAGTACATTCCTTAGACAAGTTATTTTTTTCTGTTGTCACAGTAAATGCAACAATAATGTTATCAGACCTAGAGTTGTTTATATTAAATCAAAGACAATTTATGGCTTTGTCTATCTTGATCTGCATGAATTTCAGCAATAAAGAGCTGGTTTTTCCGCCACTTGGGTTTGATTTTGCAGCTGTCATAACTTACTGTGTGGCAATACATAAGCCACTCAGCTCGGTAGGATACAACACTAGAAACAGCCCTGGAGCTAAATTTACTCTTAAGTGCTTTCTTCCATCTCCCCCTCCCAACTCATGTTTAAAACACATGTAGAAATAAACAGAAGTACAGAATAAATTGTTCAAAAGAACACATTTTGAACAAGGACTACACCTTAAGATTGAGATAAGAAACTGAGAAATAGCTCTAATGTACAAAGCATGACAATCAACCATGAACATTTATAATGTACCTCAAGCTCCTCTTCTGAAGTGTTATGATGCACAGTTTGACCCATTTTACCAATTATAACGAAAGTAGGTATCTTCAGAACTCGAACCAATTGAAGTAAGCAGGCCAACTGTTCGTTGAAAATCTGCAACGACAGGGATGGACTTTGCAACTTCGTGCACAAAGCTTTAGTAAGGCCACTAGACGCACCTACTTGCAACCCATAAACTGATATATTGTCAACTGCAACAGAAGTTCTATTTTCCGTCTTAAGCTTAGTTGCAGCCACAACAAAAGGGGCTACAATTGTGGGCATATTCGATAGCCCATTTCCTACTAACAGTGCCAGAACTTCATTGAGAGCACAAGCAAGTGTTGGAGGCTCGGAGTTTTCCAGAAGCAGCACAGACACCTAAGATAAGAAAAACATCAAAATGTGGTTAAGAAAAACATCAAAATGTGGTCTATAATCCCCAAAAGCAAAATACCTAACCAAATCAGCACAAAGTATGTCAGTAATTTGGCCATTTATTAGTGACTATTTGGCCATCGATAGTCCACTTTTTCCGGAAATTGTTTAGACATAGAATTATTACAATTTTTCCCAATTCTGGCATTTCCAAGATTCAAAAAACTCCAATTTGTAATTATGTCCAAACACAACTCCAAATTCCAAATATTATTTTCAATTTGAAGACAAATACCACTCTTTTCTAAATTTGACAATTTTTTATGTCCAAACACCCAGTAGCATGTGAGTTTGGCATGAATAACTTCAACTCTCACTTTGCACCACCTGTTTAAACATCCATATCTTAGCAATGTCGTAAACACATTTTACTGTCACATTATCAGTCTATCACTAAAACCCATATTTTGATAACACTATCATATACAATTCCTATTAGTTGTCATGTTTTCTTTCCATTACTACTTTGATTTTCGTTCATTTAGCCGAGTCTCTCTACTTACATGAGGTAGGGAGTAAGGTTTGCTTCCACCCTAACCTCCCCAGACCTCACTTAGTGGGATTTCACTGGGTATGGTGTTGCTGTGGTTGTTGTCATATACAGATTAAAATGCACACTTTTATACATAACTAATGACTGGAAAAAAAAAAACTACAAACGGCTGAAAATATAGAGAAAAGGAAAAACATTTTCGAGGAATACATTTTACTCTGTAGCAAAAGGAAAAAAGGTACCTCGAGATTTGGGCCATTGAGAAAATGAACTACTTGTAGCGAAACAGTTTGATGTTTGATCCCGTAAGATTGTAGGGATAAATCCAGCGATTCTTGTCTGCAATGAAATCGACGAAATAAGAAGATAATCGACAGAAGGGGAAACCACTAGTGATTCTTCCCATCAGTCCTGGTCATGGGCTTGGTAGACAGAGTTACCTGCTATTGAGAAACCCCGTGGATTTAATCAAGGTGCGAGCGAAATCTGACCCGAACACCAGGGTTATAAAAGGAAATAATGAGGGGGTGGGGGTTGCTTACCGGCTTTGAAGGCTGGAATTAGGGTTTGGTTGAAGAGCTTTGAAGATGGCGGTGCCGAAGCCAGTTGGATCTTTGAAGAGTAGTACTACTTTTGGGCCTACCTTCATTTCTTCTTCTCCAATACAATGCCCTAGCTAGTTCGCCTATTTATAGTATTGGAAACACTTCCGGCTCGTTTGCTACTTTGTTTGGGTTCAACAAAGATCTAATCCATTAACAGGGTTTGCAGATTTTGATTTGGGGTGTTGTTTGGTATGATTGGAAAATATTTTTAATGAAAAATGTTATGGAAATTATGTTTGGTTAGTGAGTAAAAAATATTTTTTATATTTGGTGTTTGTTTGATTTTTTAGAAAAATATTTTTTAGTGTTTGATTGGTGAATGAAAAAATATTATATACTATTAAACTGTTAACTAGTATATCAATATCATTAGCAACTCAATAATTTGTAGAAATTAATTTAAGCACAACAAATAATATCAGGATCAAAACATTACAAGTCACTAAAATTTAAGCAACTATTAATTATATAATTCAAGCTTTCAAATTAATATTCCCTCAAATCCACAAAAGAGAGAACTTTGATAGCAAATATATGATAAATTATAAAAAATAAAAATGTGTGCATAATAATTGCTTTCAAACCCTACGAAGCTAAATTCTTCCAATCCATATGTATCACTATTGTTGTTTGAATCGTTCCTACCCCACCTTATGAAGATTTTGATTTTTCACCATGAATATCTTATCTAATGTGTCGTTTTGCACCAAATAATCAAAAGTATCACTGAGGAACTCTTCCTTATAATCTTCCATTGCCATAACTTCTTCGTACAACTTTGTCACATCTAGACGACTATCAACCATCTTACCAATTATCGTTGCCACTTCTTCAAATTTTATTGATATATCACCTACGAAATCTTACACCTCAAAAACATGTTTATTTTGAGACTTGCCTTGACTTGAGAAGCTTCAGTCACTTGCGCATTTTTTTTCGTGGATCGTCCTTCAATGTCATTATCATTATCTTTCTCAGAAAACAATCAAAATCTATATCTTCAAACGACTTAACATAATCTCCCCTAGCTCGATCATTCTCACATATAAGAGAAATTTCATCAAACATATCAATTTTTTTTGTTGATGAACATATCATGATTGGGATGTGCCTACAATAAAAAAGATTAAAAATAAATTAGGTATCAAGCATCAGAGATTGATTCCATATTTCAAACTCGGGACCTTTAAGTCACATAGACACATTACCATTACTCCAATATTTTCATTCATGCAAATGATTATAAAATAATAAGATATTTTTTTTTTTGCATATTTGTTCAATGTAATATTTGCCTATACATCACCGTTCAACATAAAGTATACATAGATATAATGTATCAGGATTCTCTCACATTTAATAAAATCACATCTTTTTAATTCATTATTATAGTTTTTTATATATGCCTACCACTGCAAATAAAATACAACAGAAATAGACATATCATTTGCAAGTAAACAAAGAAAATGGTGCAAAACAGACAACATTTCATAAACAACTAAGTTTGAATTCCCTAATTTTCATTCAAAAGAAAAAAAAATATAATGTAAAAAATGGTGTTCATCTCAGAAATATGGGTGTGTTACTTTGCCAAGTGAACTAGAATTTCAATTATCAAGTGAAATTAATGATGTTCTTCAAGAACCCCTTATCGAATCTCATTTTATTCGTATAATCTTTCTAAATCAACTAAAATGTTATAAAGATAACCCAACACCACAAAAAGCTAGAAAAATATAAAATAAATAAACAAAGTACTTGAATAAATAGGTAGTTATTCAAAATACTAGAAAATTAGTTGAAGAGGTTAATAGTTTTTCATAAATATCAAGTCTCTCAAGAGCCATTCTGCTTGCATTTAAGGCTATTTTTGGCCTTAAAATAGACCTGACAGTGAATAATTTTTTTACTGCGAATTCAGAAAATCATATTCAAGTGCTGGTTGATATCCTGAGATGTCGAATTGATAATATCCTACAATATATTTGGGAACACTTGGTGACTTGGTGTCAGGCATAAAGATAAATCAATATGACAATGTGTTATTGGTAAGTGCTTGAACAAACACACCTATTGAAAAAATATTGGTCTTTTGGTGGAATGTTTACGTTGGTAAAAAGTTTCTTGATGACATCTTACTTACATGATGTCTCTCATGCCTATACTAGTATATTTTGAGGGAAAAAATTTAAGCTTTATGAACGCAAATAGGAAAAGATTTCACCTTTTTACATGACCAGCGATAAGGAAAAAAGAAGGCACTGGTAATACAAGCATCACAATAACTTGCTTTATTAGTGACTCTGTAGATTGAATTATAACAACGAGGAGATTTCAGTAGAGCTTTTTATTACTAGATGTGGTAAACAGGATTAGTGGATACCTACTATGTTGCTTAAACTCTTCAATAATGTCAATAGGTACGTGTCGAATTCACCAAAACTAGTATATTTTTTGAGAATCCAACACAAGTGTGACATTAAAAGTAATGAGTTAACGCAACTTAGGATACCTAATCCAGTGAACATCCTTCTATTTTTGCAGTCTGAAAATATATTCACAAATTATGGAAGGATTTCAAGAATCATACTAGGCTAAAGGTAGGAAATGGAAGGAACATACATTTCTGGAGCAACAGATGATTTGATACAGGGAAACTGAGGATAAATTTGCAACTCTCTATAACTGAGAACTCATGTGATCCAGCTCAATTATTTTGAGAGTGAGGCCTAATTTCATTCTTTAATTTTGTTGTTAATTGTTCATATTACTAATCTGGGCACAACCAAAGTTTTCAATTGTTCATTCATTTGATTACTGTTATCAGTAAAATATCTTACATCCATACTCACTAAGCATGAATGAAGAATAATCAAAGTCCAAAGTCGCAATTTTTAAGTAGTAAGAAACACATTCAAATCCAAGTAATCTATTCTAAAAATTTTACACAAAAAAGATAATTGAACAGAATCCCAAGCATAAGAAATTACTAATAACAGAACTCGCACCTTCAACAAAAAAAGATCGAATCTATGACTTCAATAAAATAAATTAGTGATTCAGATATAATCAGTAAACTATCCTATAGACATACTCACTGAGCATGAATGAGGCAGAAACAAACCGCAATTTTTAAGTAGTAAGAAATACATTCAAATTCATTCTTAAACATAAAATCAATAACTGAATAAAATCTCATGCATACAAAATCATGAATAAGAGAATCTGAGGTATATAATATTTCTATTGGCGGAAATCAGTGATCCCGATATAATCAGTAAAATACCATAAATAGGCATACTCACTAAGCATGAAATAAATCTAAATCAAAGTCCAAAATCACAATTTTTAAGTAATAAGAAATACATTCCGATCCAAGTAATCTATTCCAACAAAAGTTATTAAGTCAAGAAATAGATAACTGAGCAAAATCTCAAGCATACGAAAATATGAATAACAGAACTCATACCTTTGACAAGAAGAAATCAAATTCATGGTTTCAACAAGCAGTAAATCACTAATCCATAAGTACTTATTTAAATCTAAGAAGGTGAAGTTCAAAAACTGACCATAGATCAAGAAATATACTCTACTCCAACAACTTTCAATATCATTTGCCACAATACACACAGATAGTACATTTCTCCAGATATGTAATTATATATTGATAAATAGTAGCCAGGTATGATCGCTACCTCGCCACACTGAAATGTATACATAATTTCATTCAACAAAATAAAGAAATAGAACTACCGACCAATATTTTAGAAAAGAAATCAGTACCAGCTAAAACAAATAAGAAAACAAGAAAATAAGCCACATTTTACTTGAATATGGGCAACATAGACTTCGGAACTAGCTGTAATCATCTTCAAGTTGTCATTCAATTCAAGACCACTTTTGTTTAGTAGAGTTTGAATTGTACTCCATGTGCTTTTTATTGTTTTAAGATAATTCTTCACGTGCTTAGATGAACAATCTATTCCTAGTTGTTTATTAATGGCATTCGAAACACGATTGAATGAGCTGGCCATAAACTGATTAGTCGATTTATTTTCTTGTTTCACTTCATCAACTAGAATCTTCAACATCAAATATTTCATTAATTTTGACCACCTAAACTGTTTCTCTCTTTTTTCTTCATGATTTACTATTACAAGTTAAGAAACTACGTTGAACAAGTCATACTCAACAGAACACAAATATAAATTAGCAGAAACATATGAACTCAACATATACCAAAGAAAAAGATTAAAAAGAAGAACATTCAAAGCTAATAGAAATACAATAATGAGCCATAGAAGTATTTCTTTTATATAGGATCTGCCCAATAACTATAACAAGAAGAAGAAATAAAGAAATATAAAAAGCAAAAACAAATAGCATTATCTATATAGCTATCAAAGTTTTTTAATACGCTAAAGTCCCTCATTCCTCCGCCTATTATAATTTATAAACATGCCATGAGCAATTGCATCTCTTTTTGATGACCATTGTCTAGCTTCTTCATGCCTTTCTCTTTGTATTTGATAGCTTTGACTTCCTTGAGAATTTTGAGTAATTTGAACATTTTGAGGTTGAATTACTTCTTCAACATCTACTTCTTGTATTATCATGTCATTTGGCTACAAATCAACTATATGATTATGTAAAATACACGACGCTAATACCACATTCGCTTGTGTCTTAAAGTCCCAAAAAGTTCATTGTCAATCACACGAAATCGTCTCTTTAGAATAGCAATGGCATGTTCAACTGAGGATTTCAATGATGCATAACGAAGATTGAATAGTTCCTTTTCATTTGGGGAGGACAATCATTATACTCTTGCAAGTGATAGCGTATTTCATGATAAGGAGGAATAAACTCTTTACGAAGTTTATATCCTGCATCTACAAGATAGTATTTATCTACGAAGTCAAACTAAAGTTAATTAATATACATTGTTCACCTACTTTTTCTATAAACTACTTTATATTAAATAAGATGTCTTGTGGAATTTGGATACCATGTGGTCTCTCTAATGCATCATTTGAAATGCGAGAATCATGTGTAAATCCTTCCCAACCAGCAAGCACATTCACGCATGGCTTAACTAACGAAAGAAATATGGAACCAGATACATTCTTAAAAGAAAGTGAACTTCAAATGAAAGTTAATGATAGCTAATACATTTTGTGTTGTTGTGCCTTTCCGACCATAAAATCTATGTTGTTGTTCAATAGAAACAGATGCAAGCATATGTATTTAATTTATTGCACCTACATAATTCTATATACAACTTAAGTTAATAATTTGTAGTATTTTTCATAAAATGACTGAAAATATAAAATTTTAGTATGACACTTATGGTAAATCAGGGATAATACCGATGGTTGTTCATTATCTCCGATTGAATGATTTCATCCGATGATTTTATAAATATTGGATACCATTTCAAAATTGCTTGAAGTACAGTGTGGAAGCATCGATGAATAGAATCGATGGACCTATAAAAGTGTGATCCAATTTTTTGAAATCGTTCATTAAAACTATCAATCTCTAAAAATATCAGCACTTGTTCTTGAATAGATATATTTTTTGTTGAACACGAGATTATTTCTTCCAATTGCATAGTTCATAAAACACATGCTTACTCATTTTTATCTGACCTACACAATGAATATCACTTCCATTCAAAATACTATTCAGGTAGAATTCACTTTCTTGATCTTTATTGACATATGGTTCTCTAGGAATGATACTTTGATTTTCGTAGGCAACAATTATTGCAACTCCGACAGCTAAAACAGATGTGGCTACAACTCTAATTATTGTATCATCTTCATCTTGGTTAGTCGAACCCATCTGTTGTAGTGACCAATGTAATTTTATTTACTATATAATAGAGAAAATATATACATATCTAGAAGTCCTAAGATACTCATATAGCTTGAGTCTACTGCTAATCGTTCAATTACCTCATAATAACTTATCAATTTTCATTGAAAGTTAAACCCATATTTTAATTTTTGAACAAAATTGAACTTAAATTAGAAACCCAAGTAAGCAAAAGAGAAAAATTGAAATAATTTTTCTCCAAGCACTATAGAAGAAATTAGTTATGAAACATACCTTTGAAATTCTTATAGCACGGAGACTAGAGAGAGCGGAGAAAATTCTAAAATTAAAAAAGCATAGTGAAATCTGCTTGTGGGTATTGCGAGTTCAGTTTTATTGGGGGTGGAGAAGAGGGGTGGGGGTGGGAGTGGGGACATAAGCACGTCTCAAAATTTTAATCAGGAAAATGACTTCCCTTGGCCCATTAGGGAAGTCAGTTTCTCTTAAATAAAGGAAAATGAGTTTGAAAAATGTTTCTCAATATTTTATTATAATCAAATATGGAAAAATAGAAAAATATTTTTCAAAAAAATATTTTTAATCATATCAAACACACCCTTAATCAAAATGGAATCAACAAAGTACTTAGGGGTCGTTTGGCAGATAGAATAAGAATAATGCTGAGTTGAATAGGAATAATATTGAATAGATAAAATGTATTAGTACTGTTTGCATTATTAGTGGTTATATTAGTTATGCAGTCAATTTTATTTACACACTATTTGCTTTGATGTATTAAAAATAATATAAAAAATATAATTTTTATACAATAATATTTATTTATAAAAATATTCTTTTTGCTTTGAGGTAGCAACAACTGGTGTTGCAGAAAAGGATAACCAATTTTTACTTTCTTCAGCTAAATAAAAAGGGCCTGGTGATGATATTAATGAAAGTTTTGCTGAAAAAGGAAAGAAATCAGATAAATAATCAAAATTAAGCTGAGAAAAGTAAGAAAAAAAATCGGAGAAGATTGCCTATATTTTTCCATGGCAAAGTATAAGAAGAACGAGTTAAAGTGGAAAGAATGAAAGAGGCAAACTGACAAAGCACCGTGAGGCAAATTAGAAACTTGGATGTTGAAAAGAAAAAAAGGCTTTGGAAATATGAAATTTAAAAGGCAATTTTGTCATTACTAAGTTAATGCATGTGTTGAAATTCTTTGCTATAATAATCATTCCCGTCATTACGTATGATTCCTACTTTTAAAGTCTTATGTTCAAATTCTTTTCGATTTGAAAGTTATAAATTTCAGGTTAGACTAGTTTCGATCGATTTCAGAACGAGTTGTGGCTTAGCAAAATCTGTGAAATGATTTGGACCGGTGTAATGGTATTTGTCTTGAATTCTTGTTAGCTAAAACGATAAAAAAATTCGTAGAAATTTACGAAATTAAATTTGGGTAAGTAGAACTCCCGAAGTTGTTCTTACGTAAAGGCACTATTCAAAATTTTCCACGCTTAAGATGTGTTGGAAACAATGAATTTTTTTGGATAGAGACGAATATTCTGTCCCGTCAATGCCGCTATAGAGATCGTCACACCACTATAGAGGCAAGTGCCATAGCAGAGGAATTCCCTCTATAGCGGCGATCAAAGGCGGTCAAAGACCGCTACAGCGATCAACGACTGATAACGCTCAAACTACAGCTCTCGTAAGAGTGTAAGCGGTCGTCGTCAAATATAGAACCCAACTGGGTTGGGTGTCGAATCCCACAGGGAATACTTGGTCACTAAGTATTGCAACTATTATTAGACTGTTGGTCGAAAATTCTATGGAATAAAGGGGGGATTTTGTGCGTGCAAATAATGTAAACAAAATAGTAGATTAAAAACGGAATACTTGGTAGGTTTTAATCAATGAGAATTGAGAGTTAGGGTTATGTCCACCTTATGAGTTCTACGTATCTATTGGCTATGAGTTATGTGGAATTCAGACATGCATGTGCTTATAGAGATTCGTATTCTTATGGTAAATCCAGGCGTCTTTCGACCATCAAGGATTATTTCACTTTAACTCTTTCGAGCTTAAAGCGTATCTAATGGTACGAATTCTCCAAGAGGTTAATCCAGTTACGACACTAACTTTTAAACAGGGTTTAGTAGACCTATTTCCTTGACATTCTCTCTTTTCCAGACATGTAACTTTTCTTTCGAACAAGTTAATGCTATACTGGCGTATTCTATATGTTTGCAACCACAAGAATTTAAATTAAGATGAAGAGAGTAATGATATAAGCAGCATACGTGTCGAGAATTCACAAACTCATAGCAATAGATAGTATCTCATAAGGCTTCCATAACCCTAACAGAGAAGTTTAGCTATTCATGAGTGCAACGGAAATCACAATAGACATTATCATTATACCAAAATAAAAGTCTAACGTGAAGTATGCTTTGGTAGTGCTTGTGGCGTGAATTTCTTGCAAATAGCGTTTCTCTTGTAATGAAAATTAAAAAGTCGAATAGATGAAGAGAAGGGAAGAAGAATTAATTGAAAGAGAATGAGTGAGTTGAATGAATTGTATGAATGGAGAGAGATAATAATAAAAACTTCAGCAACATAGGGTATTTATAACACCCATATCCTATTCCTACTAGGCTACTGCGTACTTATCCTAATCCTACTAGGTTACTGCATCCTTATCCTAATCCTACTAAGTTACTGTTGATCCCCAAAGTCTTTAGAAATGCTGTTTTTGCCCGGGACAAGTTATCCATGCATCACTTTCAATCCATAGGCGTCCAAACGCTGCTTTCCTTCTTTCGTGAAGCTTCCTTGGGCGTCAAGTTATCCATAAAGTGCTGGAATCTTCATCGTTTATACCTAAAAACTTGCTAATCACGTTTGTTAGCTCACTTACAGGAAAAAAGACTAAAAGTGCATGGATTATATATTTTGTTCTCAAAACTTAGCTAAAATATGGGTAAATTAAGGTGCTTTAGGCGTGTAAATACGCCTATCATCAACACCCCACACTTAAAGCTTTGTTCGTCCTCGAACAATATATCATGTCCATATAAACATCTACTTAGGGTTTCACAGTAACAACACAAAATATTCATCAAGACAGGCACAACAATTATTAACAAAGAGTAGTTTTCTAATCACTTCTAGAAATAATTCAACCTCTAATATAGACTCGTGATGATGGTTAATTCGTATCCACAAGTTAAGCCACAAAGAATCATACAAGACTACCCAAAACTCATCAACCATGTGTGTCTCACATAAGATATTACCTATAATCACTCTCAAATATTGCATTTTTCAGAACATGGGTATAAGATTATCCTTGCTCTCACTCTCACAAAGAATTCATATGTTGCAACTGATGACCATAGGCTTGCCCTTAGTGTAATGCTCTACTAATATCAGAATGTTAAACTTAGGATCAAATAGGTCTTTACAGGTTGTAATGTAGGCTAAGGGACGGGTAGGACTATTTTGGCCAGAAATAGTGACTATGTTCCTAAGCGCTTTAATATATCACATTATACCATTAACACTCTCTTTTAATCAACCCTGCTACCTTTCTTTCATCTATCACCCCTTTTCACCTATTTTGCCATTCAAGCATAACTATCTTTTTATTTAATCATAAACACAATTTATCATTTTGTTTTTCTATTTCTTTTTTTATTTTTTATAACACACCTCTATGATAGCCACTTTTTTTCATAACAAATTCAAGTACCAATACACTCTAAGGCATCGCTCTCACCCAATTTCCTCTTATTTTGTCACATGACTTCACAACTTAAAGCACTTAGGAATTTGGATCAAATTATGGTCTTGAAAAAAATGGATTAGGCTTACATATGAGGCTGTCAAAGAAAATGGCTTAAAGGCTCAAAAAGGGTTGACTAGGATAATGTCCACGGGTAGGTAAACAGAAGGTAAACAATCACAGGCTGCCAAAGAAATGCCTAAATCATCTCCTAAACTCACACTCTTTATTTCGCTTTACACACACACCAGCCAAGTTCTAGCATCAGTCAAAACACAGAATATACTATATCCTCACACACACAAGGCACATGGTCAACTTTTTTTTTGGGAGCAGTATAGACTCTTGACCCAACAGATGAATGAATTAAACCACACAATTATCACACAGTGAGTCACATGTAGAGCCTAAATGTCTCAATAGTAATGATTTAGTATAAACTCTTGTTATACTACCATGCCGTCTATTAGAACAATTTCATGCAAAATCTAAAATTTAAAATTAAACTAACTAATTACGACTAATTAAAACAAACAAGAACTAGAATAAATACAAATGCAGACAAAGAAGTATAGCATACAAATACCCTCACCCCACACTTAGACGGGACACACTGCCCTTAGTGGAAAGTGAATAAGAAGAACCTGATTAGTCGGACTCATCCTCTATGTCTGGGGTCATACCCCCTGCATCGGAATCATCATCAGAGTCATCGTCATCAGAGTTCTCCTCCACGCCGGAGTCTGGCATTCGTCGATCATCATCGGTTGGTATGTCGTTATCAAGAGGTTTCTCAAAATATACACCTACTCCACACATCTCCCTTGCATGCTCATTCATTGGGTAGTCATAATCCAGCTATTGGAGATCTGCAGCAGTTGGAACACGATCCCCGCTCATCATGGTAAACCTCGTCATGCCATATAAATGGCGGAAGAAGCTTTCGTCGCGAGCATGTCTTTCTGCAGTGGTAAGGTTGACGCCATGCGTGGATTCAACATCTTTAACCTTTGTGAGGTCAACCTTCTTCGGGTTGTGTGGAAGCTTATGATCAGCCGGTTCCTCTTCGATGTCCTCCTTCCTCAATATTGCAGTTAACAGATTGCCAAAGCTGAAGTGGAACCTCTTGTGCAACCTAGCCTTACGCATTGTGGATCGAATAATTGCCCCAATTTTGATAGGGACATTCATCATCAATGCGTACACCAAGCACACTCTATCTCGTGTGATCTTTGTGTATTGTGACCCTGGAATCAGGTAAAAATTGACTATCCGCAACCATATCCGAGCTTCTCTGTTCAAGGAGGCATACGGGAAGGTATTGTGCCGACCGGTATCCTTGTGACGACTCCACTGTGCCATTGATATTGTTTCGCATAGTATGTGTCTGATTTCCCTGTATGGAGGTCTGCGATACAGCTCCTTGAGTGGTGATGGATCTACAGCTGGCAAGCCTAGAAAAGAGTTGAAGAATTCCGCGTTTAGTTGCAAAACTTGTCCCCGAATCTTTACTTCACTCCTTGTAGTCTTTGGGGACCAATTGGCATAGAACTCACACGTTAGATCAAGATTACATTCTCCCATATCTCAGAAAATGAAGTCAAGATGTAGCGCCATGAGTTTAGCCAAGATGCGAGGTTCTTTCTTTTCTAGGCTCTCCTTTTGTATTAACTCCACATGAACATATTTGTTTACTTTATTGTTCTTGTACCACTCCTTCGCTTCCTCCTCTAGGACCCATTTTATCCCGAACATGCGGTGAGGTATTCGCAGCGAGGAGGATTCATCTTGCTCTTTTCGTCCCCTTTTCTGGCCTTTCTGTGAGGTGGTTGCTTTGTCTTTTCCTTGGCGTGCTTTTGGTGCCATTGTACCTGCGATTAAAATAATAGTCATGTTAGCTTCATCTTGGTAGATACAATCGACAGACAAACAGTGGTGATACCACCCCATACTTAAGTTGTTGGCACAGACTAATTAAGTGAGTGATGTCGACTACTCAGACTTCATCGTCATACATTTAGGCGATATGTTCCAACAATATGTTCAGCACAGTCATACTTTCATGTCGTCTTAACTATCTTTTCCAACTCTATTTCATGTAATCTTGATCATACTTTCATGTTTGTATTAATGCACTTTTTGAACAAGACTACTTCATAGAGATCGTATCAAGTTATGGCATAGAAATAATCACAACATCTCATGCTTGTATTCAATCATGATCTTTATCTCGATGAACAAGTCATTCAAGCATTTAAGCATTCAATTTTGAAGATTATGCAACTAACTTCCCCATGTCGACTCCGCAAAAGTATGACAGTGTATAACAATCAAATACAAGTCGGAACAAAATCAGGAACACCCACACGTATTCTTTCACTCACTTAGTTGTATCACAACAAATCAACCATATTCAAGTCACCAATACTACTTCAAGATTTAACAATTTTTTATAGGCTTAGTAGTGTAGTACTTACGGAATATAAAAGAAGAACAAAGAAGTACTTACTTGGTTGATGGCCTCGGAAGATGTTCTTGCAAAGTAAAAGAGCAAAAGGAAAATTTTTGAGAGATTTTGGAGAGGTAGGCGGCGCCTAGGTTGAAATTGCAATGCATTTTTGTTCTAAGACTAAGGTTCTATTTATAGGACAAGCTTGGGTCGGGTTTTGACCCATTGGAATCGGATTTGGAGACCAAAAGTGACCATAGGCGGCGCCTAATGCTTTGCCTATGCTTGGCATAGGCGGCGCCTATGCTATGGCATTGTTGAGCATAGGCGGCGCCTATGCAATGGCATTGTTAGGCATAGGCGGCGCCTATGCCATGGCATACTAGATTCAGAGACAAAATGCTTTTGCATAGGCGGAGCCTATGCTATGGCATTGTTGAGCATAGGCGGCGCCTATGCTATGGCACTCTAGAATCTGAGAGCTTAGGCCATAGCATAGGCCGTGCCTTGTTCGTGGCCTAGATTTACATAGGCCTTTCCTTGTTCTTTGCCTATATTTTCATAGGCAATGCCTAACCCATAGCCTTTTGCTTCTTCATTCCTAACTTACCACCTTCAACATGTAATACTTCCAACTCAACATTTGAAACCAATCTCCTCCTTTATACCTCTTGCACCTACACTTACTCAAAAACAACAAAAACGATTAGAACGATGGGTTGCCTCCCACCAAGCGCCTTAGTTTTGGTCGTGGCTCAACTCTTCTTTTTGGATTTTTATTTAACAAAAACAAACTCTTAGCAAAACAAAAAATGAAATAGATGGGTTGCCTCCCATCTAGCGCTTGATTTATTATCGCGGCACGACATAGTTACCTCGAGTACTTAGATTTCATCGAGATAGATGATGGCCATGCATTTTATCGAGTCAAGAGGACCGATATATGGTTTTACCCATTGTCCATTCACCTTAAAGACAACACCATTATTGTCTTCTAGCTCAACTACTCCCGACGAGTAGACTTGGCTAATTTTGTACGGACCAGACCATTTGGACCTTAACTTACCTGGGAATATCTTCAGTCTGGAGTTGAAAAGAAGTACCATATCACCTTTTTGAAAGTTTCGTTGAACAATTCATTGATCATGATACTTTTTCAGCCGCTCCTTGTATAAGTCTGATCTTTCATACGCATGTAGACGGAATTCTTCCATCTCGTTCAGCTGCTCCAATCTCATATTCATGGCATCATCCCAATTCAAATTCAGTCGCTTCAACGCCCATAATGCTTTATGCTCGAGCTCAATGGGCAAGTGACAAGCCTTCCTATAAACTAGTTGGTACGGGGACATGCCAATTGGCATTTTGAATGCAGTCCTATAAGCCCATAGTGCATCGTCCAGCTTCCGAGACCAATCCTTTCTATTAGCGTTTACAGTCTTAGCAAGGATCTGCTTGATCTCTCGATTAAAAACCTCTACCTGTCCACTAGTTTATGGGTGATAAGGCGTGGCTACCTTATGTTGCTTGACCCCATATTTCACCAACACGGATTTGAACAGCTTGTTGCAAAAGTGTGATCCTGCATCGCTTATAATGGTACGTGGTACCCCAAAACGAGAGAAGATATTTCTCTTCAAGAATGCCACAACACGCTTTCCTTCATTATCAGCCAGCGCTACTGCTTCGACCCATTTGGATACATAGTTGACAGCAACTAGGATATATTTCATCCCAAACGAATTTACGAATGGGCCCATGAAATCAATACCCCACACATCAAACAACTCTATTTCAAGAATTTTTGACATAGGCATCTCATGGTGCTTCGAAATTGTGCCTTGTCTCTGACATTGGTCACATCTTCTCACAAATTTGTAGGCATCTCTAAATATCGAAGGCCAATAATAGCCGCTTTGCAATACCTTCCTTGCTGTTCGACCACCTGTATGGTGTCCCCCAACTTGGGAAACATGACTTGCTACCAATATACTAGGCACTTCCACATGAGATATGCATCGCCTGATAACACCATCCGCGCATCATCGAAACAAATATGGCTCATCCCAGAAGTAGTGTTTTACATCATGCATGAACTTCCTCTTTTTATTAAAAGATAGATTCGCAGTCATCACATTACTTACCACGAAGTTCGCAAAGTCTGCGTACCATGGTAACTCTTCCATCATTGTGGCTTGGATCTCTTCATCGGGGAATGCATCATCAATCTCAAGATCAGGCTGCGCTATATGCTCGTTCTCAAGTCTAGATAGGTGATCAGCCACTTGGTTTTTGCAACCTCTTCTATCTTTTACCTCGAAATCAAATTCTTGCAGCAATAACACCCATCGAATTAGCCTCGGCTTTGCATCCTTCTTCGTCATTAGATATCTCAGGGCTGCATGATCAGTATGAACCACCACTTTAGTCCCCAACAGGTAAGCACAAAACTTTTCAAAAGTGTAAACAACTGCTAGAAACTCTTGTTCCGTGACAGTATAGTTCTTCTGGGCTCCGTTCAAGACCTTGCTCGCGTAGTAGATTGGATGAAATAACTTTTCTCTTCTCTGGCCAAGTACAGCACCCAAAGATACTCCGCTTGCATCACACATAACTTTAAATGGTAAGGAGCAATCAGGTGCTACAATGATAGAAGCTTCAATTAGCTTCCCTTTGAGGCATTCGAATGCCTTCACGCAATCTTCACCGAAGTCGAACTTTGCATCCTTCTCCAAAAGCTTGCATAACGGACTAGTAATCTTAGAAAACTCTTTAATGAACCTTCAATAAAAACCTGTATGCCCGAGGAAACTACGAACTCCCTTTAAAGAGATTGGAGGTGGTAGTTTCTCGATGACTTCAATTTTATCTCGATCCACCTCAATTCCTCTTTCAGAAATTTTATGCCCAAGAACAATACCTTCTTTAACCATAAAGTGGCACTTCTCCCAGTTTAGCACCAAGTTGAATTCAACACATCTTTGTAACGCCATACTTAGATTCGCCAAGCACGATTCGAACGACTCACCCACAACTGAAAAATCGTCCATGAATACCTCCAAGGTGTCTTCAACCATATCAGAAAAAATGGACATCATACAACGCTGAAAAGTGGTGGGTACGTTACATAGCCCAAATGGCATACGTTTGAAGGAAAACGTACCATATGGGCATGTAAACGTGGTCTTTTCTTGGTCTTCGGGAGCAATACAGATCTGATTATAGCCGGAATAACCATCTAAGAAGAAAAACCATCCTTTCCTTGCCAATCGATCAAGCATTTGGTCCATGAATGGCATTGTGAAGTGTTCCTTAAGCGTCTATGAATTCAGCTTCTGGTAGTCCATGCATACTCTCCACCCTGTGACATGTCTGAGTGGAATTAGCTCATTCCTTTCATTTGCAACTACCGTCATGCCCCCTTTCTTGGGCACACACTGTACCGGACTCACCCATTTACTGTCAGAGATTGGATACACTACCCCTGCATCTAACCACTTAATAATTTTTTTCTTCACCGCCTCTTGCATAGGTGGATTCAAACGTCTTTGATGCTCAGTAGTGGGTATGCAATTCTCTTCAAGCTGAATCTTGTGCATACATATCCCAGGCGGAATACCAATAATATCAGCAATGGTCCAACCGATGGCTCTCATGTATTTCCTTAGAACAGCGATGAGAGCTGCAACTTGCTGCTCACCTAAGTCAGCTGCCACAATAACCGGGAGGGTGTTTCCACTTCCCAAGAATGCGTACTTTAGATGACTCGGTAGTTCCTTCAATTCTAGCATTGGTGGCTCTTCAATGGATGGTTTAGCTGGTGGTGTAGGCCGATTTTTGAGATCGAGGTCCAGCTTCTTGGGAGCATAAGGATACGACCCTATTCCTGTTAGAGCACAAATAGTTTCTCCATAATTTTCAGTATCCTCACGCTCAATATTCATAAGCACAACCACCAATGGATCAACAATAAGCTGCTCCTCTATGGATAATTCTTTCTCATAATCAAAATAAACATCAGCTACCGAGAACACGTTCAGATCTTTGGGTTGCTTCATTGGTTTGCATACATCAAAGCGAACTACTTCGTCATTCATTCGGAATAAAAGCTCATTCGCTTTTAAATCAATAAGCACACTCCCTGTTGCAAGGAAAGGGCACCCCAAGATTATGGGAAGTTCAGAGTCCACCTCACAGTCCAGAATAACGAAGTCTACCAGAAAGATGAATGAAGAAACCTTCACCAGTACATCATATAAAATACCAACAGGTCATTTTACCGACCTATCTGCCATCACGAGCCTCATATTGGTTGGAGTAGGATCACCCAACCCCAACTTTCTGTAAATAGATAGCGGCATCAAATTGATGCTGGCTCTTAAATCGCATAATGCTTTGGCAAAATTCAAAGATCCGACAGTGCAAGGAATAGTGAAGGCACCGGGGTCAGCCTTCTTCTGAACTAGTGATCTGGTAGCGATTGCACTGCAATGATGAACAGTATCCGTCAACTCATAACTTGCTGCCCGCTTCTTTGTCAAAAGATCCTTCATAAATTTTGCGTATCCAGGCATTTGTTCCAGTGCCTCGACCAAAGAAACATTAATAGTTAGCTGCTTCAACATAGTCATAAACTTATTGAACCTGGTATCGTCAGCTTTCTTCTTCAATCTCTGAGGAAAAGGTGGTGGTGGAAGGGGAATAGTTTTCTCCACCGCTTCCTTTTTATCTTGCTTCAGTTCGGCGATCTTTTCAGGCTGTGGACGTTGAGAGGTGACGTCACGAACAACCTCATCAGCTGCTTCGGCATCTTTTGGTTCTGCAATGATCTCATTATCCGCCATATCATCTACTACCTGCTTGCCTTTGGACGGATTTTCTAACACTTTACCACTCCGGGTAGTAATAGCTATACATGATCCGTCATTCCTTGGATTTTGCACTGTGTCGCTAGGTAGTGTTCCAGCTTTTCTTTTATTTAATGCCGCTAAAAGTTGACTCAATTACTGCTCTAGTTGCTTTATATCAGTAGAATGCGAGTCAACCAACTGATTTATTGAAGACAAATCGTTCTTCACCTCATTCACTCCCGTATTAGTTGCCTCTACTCCTTTCAGTAGCTTTGCCATCATATCTTCCATAGACATCTTCCCAGAGCCAGACGCCACAACCTCACGGTTTCCAGGAGGAACATACAAACCACTCCTGTCAGTCTTATTCTTCTAACCACCTTGATCGCGGTCCTTGTATCCAGCTTTATCATAATAGTTCCGACCTTGGTTTCCTTGGGCATTGCCTCGGAAACCCCCCTGATTATTCAAGTAATTTGCTTCCCCCTCAGAATCTGACTCATCTCTTCCCTGTGACGCAACTGCTTTGACTTTTTAGGTCTTCCCTGATAATAGATGCTTTGTAAGAAGATCCATCTGTGTTTTCATGTGCGCCATATCTTGATCGCATTCCTCTTGTCTACGTCTCTGCTCTGCAGTCATGCCATCAGATACGGTAGAGCTTGCTACCTCAAAATCCCTGGTATGCCAAGCTCTACTCTGCTTTGTCATACGATCTAGCATCTCACTTGCCTCGAGAAAAGTAAGGTCCATGAATGACCCACCTGCAGCATTATCATCCACTGGCTTAGTTACTGAGTTCAAAGCCCTGTATAATATCTCCATCAAGTGGATGTTGGTCATCTGATGATTTGGGCACCGCATAAGCTTCTTCTTGAACCTCTCCCATGTTTCGTGGAGAGCTTCAGTTGGAAGCTGTAAAAAATTGCTGATCTCATCCCTTAATTGGGCTCTCTTGGATGGCGGAAAGAATCTTTCTAGGAAAGCGTCTTTCAGTTGCCTCTAATTAGTAATAGAATCAGGAGTTAGCCCGTTCAACCATAGAATTGCCTCCCCAGACAGAGACAATGGAAATAAGCACAGCCGAATTGCATTCTGTCCAACGCCTGGATTGTCGAATGACTTGCATGTAGAGATGAAGTTGATCAGATGCATATTCGGATCATCGCCTGCAAGTTCACCAAATAATCCCTTGAGCTGCAATAGATGAATCATGGTGCTAGTGATATTGAACTTGGCTCCGGGAGCCAAGGGTGGAGGAATAATAGCTCCTGTGGACCCAGCTCCATCCAGATCGTCATCATCATCATCAAAAGGAGCCTGCACAGCTCGGTGGTCAGGTCTCATTCTAGCTTGACGATCTCTCCTGTGCATAGGTGCTGCCACTTTATCTGTACGCCGTGGATTCAGCAACTCATCGTCACCCAGGTCCTCATCATCAAGATTTGTTGTTCGCCTTGGGTTATCAATATTCTGTTGATGTACTTGAGCAGTTGCCAGTGCAGCTAGTCTAGCCTGCTCCTGTAGAGCCGCCCTTCTGTCAATGTCACGTTGTGCATCCATTCTGCCAATAAGTTGCGGTTCAGGGTTTATGGGTAATAATGGTTGACCAGAACTTCGAGTATTTGGCATGCACTGAACAAAACCTGCAGAAAACAAAAACAACAACTAAAAGTAAATTACGAGAATCTTTGACCAAAGGGTCTAGTAACTATCACAAACTTAGTTAACAACCGTATTCCCCGGCAACGGCGCCAAAATTTGATAACGCTCAAACTACAGCTCTCGTAAGAGTGTAAGCCGTCGTCGTCAAATATAGAACCCAACTGGGTTGGGTGTCGAATCCCACAGGGAATACTTGGTCACTAAGTATTGCAACTATTATTAGACTGCTGGTCGAAAATTCTATGGAATAAAGGGGGGATTTTGTGCGTGCAAATAATGTAAACAAAATAGTAGATTAAAAACGGAATACTTGGTAGGTTTTAATCAATGAGAATTGAGAGTTAGGGTTATGTCCACCTTATGAGTTCTACGTATCTATTGGCTATGAGTTATGCGGAATTCAGACATGCATGTGCTTATAGAGATTCGTATTCTTATGGTAAATCCAGGCGTCTTTCGACCATCAAGGATTATTTCACTTTAACTCTTTCGAGCTTAAAGCGTATCTAATGGTACGAATTCTCCAAGAGGTTAATCCAATTACAACACTAACTTTTAAACAGGGTTTAGTAGACCTATTTCCTTGACATTCCCTCTTTTCCAGACATGTAACTTTTCTTTCGAACAAGTTAATGCTATACTGGCGTATTCTATATGTTTGCAACCACAAGAATTTAAATTAAGATGAAGAGAGTAATGATATAAGCAGCATACGTGTCGAGAATTCACAAACTCATAGCAATAGATAGTATCTCATAAGACTTCCATAACCCTAACAGAGAAGTTTAGCTATTCATTAGTGCAACGAAAATCATAATAGACATTATCATTATACCAAAATAAGAGTCTAACGTGAAGTATGCTTTGGTAGTGCTTGTGGCGTGAATTCCTTGCAAATAGCATTTCTCTTGTAATGAAAATTAAAAAGTCGAATAGATGAAGAGAAGGAAAGAAGAATTAATTGAAAGAGAATGAGTGAGTTGAATGAATTGTATGAATGGAGAGAGATAATAATAAAAACTTCAGCAACATAGGGTATTTATAACACCCATATCCTATTCCTACTAGGCTACTGCGTACTTATCCTAATCCTACTAGGTTACTGCATCCTTATCCTAATCCTACTAAGTTACTGCTGATCCCCAAAGTCTTTAGAAATGCTGTTTTTGCCCGGGACAAGTTGTCCATGCATCACTTTCAGTCTATAGGCGTCCAAACGCTGCTTTCCTTCTTTCGTGAAGCTTCCTTGGGCGTCAAGTTATCCATAAAGTGCTGGAATCTTCATCGTTTATACCTAAAAACTTGCTAATCACGTTTGTTAGCTCACTTACAGGAAAAAAGACTAAAAGTGCATGAATTATATATTTTGTTCTCAAAACTTAGCTAAAATATGGGTAAATTAAGGTACTTTAGGCGTGTAAATACGCCTATCATCAGCGACCGCTACAACGATCAGGTACCACTATAGCAGTAAAAACCATAAATTTATTAAAATAATTTTTAAAATAGTCTATTTTTATAAAACTCGTTCAGGAACAAAGAAAGGGTGACATAGGGCAAAACACACCAGAATTTTTTCATTTGACTTCGTTAAGGTAAGAAATTCATCCTCGTTAACTCTACTTAATTATTAAATTGTTAATTCATTGCGTTTACTTAGGATTTTTGGATGAATTTTGGTTAATTACTGCTGTAAGGGAGAAAATTAAGGAATAAGTTAATGGGTTTTGATTATTAACATTTAATTCATCCTTGCATTTCATTTACTCACTAATTTATCTATGAAATTGATAGTTTTAGGTTACTTACGTGGAAAAGTCCTAGAACATAAAAAAAATGATCATGAATTTGACCTTAGGTTGGGTTTGAGTTATAAATCCCGACATGTTGGATTATTTTTTAAACTATGTATTTATATGTATGTCTAGATTAGGAGCAAACACAAATTGCACGGAAGGGCAAAACTCCGCAATAAAGGAGTTGTGCAAGCTTGGTTTGAGATAGATGATAATATTATAGTTTAACCCGATTTATTCTATATGTTCATGTTAACTTATTTGTAGTATGACTTGTTATTGCATGTTGTCTGGTGTGGTCTTTGCAAATAATTTGTGGTTTTTATATGATTTGACCTACCTTACTTGCTAAATGTGAAATGTTTAGTATTTAGAACATTATTTGGTGGAACAAGGTTGGCAGACACTTGTATCTGAGGTTTTCGTACATGGACGATAATTGTCTCATGCGGTTCATGGCTAGAGAGTGGATATATACCCCTTAACGTGTATGTACAAGGGCTAGGTGAGTATGGAGATTCCATGAGTGAATTAGAGAAATATATTTTTATACTTAATAAATTATCCTGACTTGTTTTTGACTTGACTTGACTAAACTTGACGTGGTGATAATATGTTGACTTACTGGTTTGATTCCCAATTCTTCATTGTTGCTTGTTATACTAAGTGTATGTTTGTTAAGTATGAATTAACTTGTTTTTGCGATAACTTAGTTATATGTTTATATTGTCATCTTGAGTTGCCAAATGACCCTAGTAGTGTGCTGATACTATACACGCATTTATTTTTGTGAATGAACGCACATTCCAGTGGCTCCTATGAGACCCAATTTGTGATTTTAGCCATTGACTTTAAATTTCAAGGTAGCAACATATTCAGACAACCATGGAATATTTTCTTATTGGCATAATCTTTAGTTCTGAACTTATGTTTTACTTTAGTTTTAGGGTGCATCTCCTTCTTGTCAAACAAACTTTGATAATAACGTGATTATTGGTAGTGGTGTTTAATGTGATAGATGTATGGACAAGTTTAGAAAGTGTAGCAATTTTCGACACCTAAAACGGAGTTGTAGAACTTCGGTTATTGAGTTTATCGTGGAGGAGTTGATTTACGATATTATACTTCACGGTGTGTATTGCAAAATAAACAAAACTAAGGAGTGGTCTCAAGTTTCTGCCTTGGACCGCTGCAACGAAAAATTGGTTGAATTTGGTAATTTATTTCCCTTATAACTCTTAATAATTTATTTTTCAATTATCTACTTCGTTATGTCTTGTAACTCATATAACTCATATAATATTTAGGTCATTCATCTGCCCTACTTAGTATACCATTAATCCCTCATTTACTAGAGGGAAGAAATACTATACCCATATAAAGGGTATTTTCTTTGTTGTCTTAAGAAGATAGCTGAAGTAGTATGTTTGCAAGAAGTGAAGATTAATATTTTATGTTATTGTAGTGAAAGTTTCACAATTCAATTTCTCAAGTCATAATGGCACCTACCACAACCCATCAGTAGGTAAGTCAATTCATAGTCTGAAATAAGCGGTAACAAACTAATAGGAAAAGCAGAAGTAAAATCAAATAACAGTGAGAATAAAGGCAAGAAAAAGTAAATATATCTCTAAAATCTGGTGAAGTTAGTGCCAGAACTTCTATTACAATAGGAGTAGAAAATAAAATGCAAAATAAATTTATACATAATTATCTATGAAATGCAAAATAGAGATTAGTTTAACAATAAGAGGGAGAGCAGGAACACTTCGGACGTCAGGAGCTCACCCCTAATCTTCGATCCATGGATGCTTCGCATGATGTAAATATCACTAACGCGAACTTGTACTATGATTTGTCGATTGCATAGTGTAGTATGAGTAGAAAACACAAGATACTCTATAAGCATCGACTGCCTGAGCTCCAAAGATAATGCAAGTATAAATAACACATAAAGGGAGAATATAAATTATAGGCGGCTATCTACAAAACAAAGCATAATAATACAAATGAAACAGTAAAGATAACCTACCATTAACTACCAATAATTAGGGACAAAGTGTGATATCATAAGTAACTAACCAATATATAGTAGTAAAGTGAAGAAAGAGATATACCATATACAATAGTCGAGTGAGGAAATGTATATACAATGTATAATAATATTCGGAAAGAAGGAAATGATATACAATTATTACTAAGCAGGATATATATATATACATAGATGTATATATATATATATATCCTGCTTAGTAATGATTGTATATCATTTCCTTTTTTCCTACTATTATATATGTATGTATGTATATACACACACACGCGCATATATATATATATATATATAGATAGATAGATAGACGTATACACACATTTATCAATACTATATCAATAACCAAACTCAAAGATACTACTATGAGGGAGCTAGTCAAAAATCTCAAGTATCATAAGTATACGAGAGCTATCTCCAGCATAAGCAGGGTCTCTAATTGTAATATACACAATCATAAGCTAGATAATGATAATCCAATAAAACCATAGTAAAAAATTAGGGAATTCAAAAACATACCTACAGCCTTGGGTACCAAAACCAGTTCTGCCATGAACTATACGATAACAACCAAACAATAAAGTAATTGACTAGCCTGGACAATCAATAACCCAATAGGGACCCATAAACTCGAAGAGGCATAATCAAATACTATGCAAATAACAATCATACCTTATACCTATATGACCCCTCATAAGATTGATAAATATAGGCATTAAAAATTACATTGGTGATAGGCAATTGTAACGCCCCAAGAGTACACCCTGGACGCCACACGGTGCCTACAGCCCTAAAGGACCACAAGCTAACTCATACTGGTACCTGCTGTGAGCACTAAATAAAATAATAGAGAACATGTGCGAAATTCAACTAAAAATGCCATAAGATTTTATATACGAAAACAATAATGAATTAAAATACTAAGAAGGACTGTCTGAAAACAATACTGTAAGACTGTCAATAGCCACTGAAATCTGAATAACCAACTGAAAGTGTCAGAAAGCCTCTAACTGACTGGCTGTAGAGTTGATGGGACAAGTCCCCAACTAACTCTGACTAAGTACTGAACTGAACTGAAATAAACATATTCAATCCTAGAAATATGAGAACTCACCACTACTACTGCTGTGGATATGCTGGGGAGGTCTAGGTATGGTTGGGAACCTGAGCATCTGAACCTATGATATGAGACATCATAGCGTAAGAAATAAGTACGCGGTTAGTACTTAGAATTTACTGGTATGCTAAATGAGGTTAGGCTAACGTGCATGGTTCATATGCATGAATGATACTGACTGAATGCATAACATGAGATAACTGATGTATAGTATACGAGAAATGCTATAAAATCTGAGAATACATGACCAAGCATATGGCATGATACTGGAATAGACTGTAAACTAAAATACTGAGATAGTGATGCTGAAACAAACAAGTAACTGTATGCCATGGTCACGCAAGTCAGAAAACTGAACTCTGAATTGAATACTGGACTGAGACTGTGGGAGCTATCATCTAACCGACATGCCCCAATAAGGTAAATTGGGGTCCAACCTATAGCCCCAGTTGGAAGGGTGCCAGTACCATGCCACAGGTACTAATACTGGCTGTGTGGATCTACTAAAATGTTGTCTCGAAAGACTAAGGGTCACCCTCAACTGGCAGGGCCCTGATGAGATATATGTCAACCCTTAACTTGTAGGTTAACATCTCAACCTATGCTGGATACGTAGTTCTGAAACGCAGGGACTGCTACTAAAGGTCACACCCTCAACTGGTAGGTGAGCCCCTATCCTTGGATTTGCTCGGTGCTAAATCCTACTCCCAACTGAACTGACTTTAATTACTAGACTAAACTGAGCTTACTGGCATGATGTACTGACTAAACTAATAATGCTCTGCTGTATTCGAAACCCTTCTGAAAGTATTTAAACTAAGTAAATAGCTAAGTTTTTGGGTATTCATAATCCCCAAGACTCGATAGTAATATCAACAAGATCACATGAGAGCATTTGAAACCATAATACAACTTAGAGAACTTCATAAATAGTCATTGTTCAAAATTCATCTATGAGGCATTTCATCAAACACATGGGGGTCGTAAATTAAAGAATGAAATTAGTTTAATACATATGCTAGTAACACAACTTTAATACTAAAATCATGGGTTAGATATTTCAACATGAAATTTTCATTCTTCAAACATGTCAAGAACTAATCCCAACGAAAAACACTTGTAAACATGGTATAAAGTCAAAATACATGTTAATATCATAATTGAACTTAAAAATAGGGTTCTTGAACTCCATAGATGAAAAGGGTTCATGAATCAACATCTAACATACCTTAATTGAAGAATTCGTGAAGGTTCTTGGTGGATTTCTTGAGAATTGAACTTGAATGTTGAACGGGCTAGGGTTTATTCTTAAGAGAGATTGCTTTTAATTTTGGATAAAATATGAATTATGAGGCAAAGATGCTATTTTGGGACCTAAATCCCGTGTTAAACTAGGGGGGGAGACGAAACTACCCTTCTGTATTTAAAATTCGGAACTCGAATGTTGATTAAGGTTCACCGCAATGCGGTGATGCCCTCATTGCTATACTCACCGCGATGCGGTGCAATCGTGGTGAGTCACTGGAAATGACCATTGCTGATCTACCCTTCACCACGATGAAGTGGCTCCTTCACCTCTATACTCACCGCGACGCGGTCTAATCGCGGTGAGCTGCTTCCTAGAAAATTTAAACGTGGTCCAAACCTTATCCAAAAAACCTAAAACTTACCCGAGACATGCTACTTACACCCTTGAACATAAATCAACTCAAAAATTATTATCTCAGAGCTCGAAAGGTAAATTTAAAAATCCTCGAAGTTAAAAGGAGTCAAAAGTGACTAAGTCCCTCAACACTTTGTCTTATTTTTTAGATCCTAAGTGTCTTAAGAAAGTACTAGGGGCTCAGCTGGACTTAGAAACGTATGGGGTATTACAATATCTTCCCCTTGGAAACATTCATCCTCGAATGAGACTGATTAAGCTGAGGATACTGAGGAACTGAGGTTATATATTGATTATGCATAATTGAAAACGTGATTACATAACTGAGTTTGAACATGGTGACTGACTGAACTGATTCGTGAATGCATTCAATAACATGAACATGATTTTATAGCTGGAACTAAGAATGAAAAAGAGGAACTCCAAGCAAAACTGTTACCTTGAGCTGAGTCTGAGTTTACGGAGAAAAGGTGAGGCTACTTGGTACGCATGTCTACTTCTGCTTCCCAAGTAGCTCCCTCAGCGAACTGATTTCTCCAAAGAACTTTGACCAAGGGAACTTCTTTGTTCCTTTGTCTGTGAATCTGGTGATCTAAGATTTCAACTGGGAGTTCTTCGTAAGAAAGGCCATTCTGAATATCTAAGCCCTCTAAAGGAAAAACGACCGCTGGATCACCAATACACTTCTTTAATAAAGAAACATGAAACACTGGATGCACTGATGCTAAATCTGTAGGTAACTCAAGATCATACACTACTTTCCTAAAATGACTCAAGATCCTAAAATGGCCTACATATCGAGGACTGAGCTTTTCCTTTTTGCTAAATCTCTTCATTCCCTTCATGAGAGAGATGTTCAAATATACAAAATCACCAATCTCAAATTTGAGATCCTTTCTCCTCACATCTGCATAAGATTTCTGTCGGCTCTAGGCTATCTTAAGTCTCTCCCTGATCAACTGAACTTTCCCCAAAGAATCAAACACTAAATCTGGTCCTATCAATGTAGTTTTACCTACCTCAAACCAACCAATAGGAGATCTACATCTCCTCCCATATAGAGACTCAAATGGAGTCATCTGGATATTGAAATGGTAGCTTTTGTTGTAGGTAAACTCAATCAACGGCAAGTAATCATCCCAACTGCCCTTAAAGTCGATAACACAAGATCTTAATATGTCCTCTAAGGTTTGAATGATTCTCTCTACCTAACTATCTAGCTGAGGGTGAAAGGCTATACTGAGACGAACTTGGGTACCAAGACCCTTCTGAAAAGCCTTCCAAAAAACGAGAGTTGAACTGAGTACCCCTACCTAAAATGATGGATAACGGGACTCTATGCAATCTAACCAACTCTCTAATGTAGATCTTGTCATAGTCCTTGGCTGAAAAAGAAGTATGGATTGAAAAAAAATAGGTTAATTTGGTCATCCCGTCCACAATGACCCAAATCGAATCATGCTGACGATGAGTATAAGGCAAACCCGTCACAAAGTCCATGTTCACCTCTTCCCACTTCTATGTGGGAATACTGAACTCCTGCATAGTGCCACTAGGCTTTTGATGATCAATCTTAACCTGCTGACAAATAGGGTACTTAGCTACAAACTCTATAATATCCCTCTTCATACCACTCCACTAATAGATTTCTCGCAAATCATGGTACATCTTAGTATCCCCTGGATGAATAGAGTAATGCACACCATGCGCTTTTGCAAGAATTTACTGTCTCAAATCGTCTATATATGGCATACACAATCTACCTTGGCAACGTAACACACCATCTCCCCCTTGGGAGAAAACCTTTACTTTCTGTTCTCTGACTGACTCCTTCAACTTTACTAGAATGAGGTCCCTATCTTGCTTTCCCTTCACTTCAGCAACCAAAAAAGGTTCCGAACTACTCTGCACCCAAACACTACCCTCAGCTGAGTCAACCAAACAAACACCTAATCTAGCCAACTAATGAACCTCTTGAACCAACTGCTTTTTATCATTCTCAACATGAGCCACACTATCCATAGACAACCTACTAAGAGCATCTGCCACTACATTGGCTTTGTCCAGATAATACAAACACTCATATCATAATCCTTTAACAATTCTAGCCACTTTCTCTGATGAAGATTTAATTCTCTCTGTGAAAACACATACTGCAAACTCTTATGGTTTTCGAACACATCAACATGCACCCCATACAAATGATGCCACCAAATTTTTAAGGCAAACACAACAGCTGCTAACTCAAGATAATGGGTTGGATAATTCTTTTCATGGGGCTTAAGTTTTCTAGAGGCGTAGGCTATGACCTTACCTCTCTGCATCAAAACACAACCCAAACCAACTCTGGAAGCATCATAATAAACAACAAACCCATCTGAACTATCAGGCAACGTCAAAACCGGGGCTGAGGTGAGTCGAGTTTCTAACTTTTGAAAACTCTTCTCACAAGAATCTGACCATTGAAACTTCTTTCTTCTGAGTCAATCTGGACATGGGGGACATAATAGATGAAAACCCTTCAACAAACCATCTGTAATAGCTAGACAGACCCAAGAAACTCCTGATATCTGACGAAGAAATGGGTCTAGGCCAGTTTCTCACTGCTTCGGTCTTTTGAGGGTCAACTCTAATGCTATCACTGGAAATAATATGGCCAAGGAAATATACTTATCTTAGCCAAAACTCGTACTTACTAAATTTAGCAAATAACTGATGGGCTCTAAGATTCTGCAATACGATTCTGAGATGGTCTGCATGATCATTTTTATTATGAAAATAGACAAGGATATCATCTATGAAGACTATGATGAACATTTCCAAGTACTGTTTGAACACTCGGTTCATCAAGTCCATGAAAGCTGCTGAGGAATTGGTAAGACCAAATGACATGACTAGAACTTCGAAGTGACCATATCGAGTTCTAAAAGCTATTTTCAGAATGTTATATTCTTTGAATCTGAGCTGATGATAGCCGGATCTGAGGTCTATCTTAAAGAAATAACTGGCACCCTAAAGTTGATCAAACAATTCATCGATTCTAGGGAGTGGGTACTTATTCTTAATAGTGACTTTGTTCAGCTGATGGTAATCGATGCAAATTCTGAGAGAACTGTCTTTCTTACGTATGAAAAAGACTGGAGCGCCCTATGGGGAAACATTGGGCCTAATGAACCCCTTATCTAGAACGTCTCTTAATTGCTCTTTAAACTCTTTAAGTTCTGCTGGAGCCATACTATATGGCAGAATAGAGATAGGCTGGGTATCCAGAAGAAGGTCTATTCCAAAGTCAATTTCCCTTTCGGGAGGAACTCCAGAAAGATCTTCGAGAAACACATTTGGGAATTCCCTTACTACTGAAACTGACTCAAGACTAGGAGTCTCAGAATTGGAGCCCTTAACTAGAATAATATGGTAGACACACCCCTTAGCTATCATTTTTCTCGCTCTAAGGTATCAAATAAGATGACCCCTAAATGCTGAAGTACTACCCTTCCATTCAATAACTGGTTCATTCAAAAAATGAAAATGAACAACTCTATTTCTACAATCAAATGAGTCATAGCATGAGTGGAGCCAATCCATGCCGAAAATGATATCAAAATCAGTCATATCTAACTCCACGAGATCTACTAAAGTGACTCTCTGGGATATAATAGAAACACCTACTGGAGTGGACACTGAGAAGAGTTCTACTAAAGTATCAGGACTAACATAGAAATTAACAGCTATGTAGGGAGTTACAAAGAAAGAGAAACTACGGGGTTTAATAAAGCATAAACATAGAAATGAAAGACCTGTAACGTACCAGTAACCACATCAAGAGAACTTTCCTAATCTTTTCAGGACTGAAGTGCATAAATCCTATTTGGGCGCTACCCATTGGTGGCATTGGAAGCGGCACCCTGCTGAGTCGGGCGATCAGATGAAACTGGGGGATGACTGGACTGACCCTGCTGACCACTCTGTGGGTAGTACCTAACCCTGTGGCCTAGCTTGTCATCCCCAAAGCATACATCACTACCAGCTCTACACACACCCTGATGGTTTTTACCATATTTCTGACAAAGAGGATTTATGCGACCACTATTCACACTTCGCTGGGGTTTAGGGACTGGCGCCCTATCCCGATTATCATTTCTAGGCTTCGACACTATTGTACTAGCTGAAGATGGAGCTGGGGCTGAAGATTTCTAATGTAATTGAGGATGGTTACCACCCTCCGACCTCGACTGAGCAAAACTTAAGCTACCCATTCTGGCTCTCTTATTCTCTCTTTCTCTTTCCTTACACTTCTGCTCCTTGATCTATTGAGTATGGATCATCAACCTAGACAAGTCCATATCCTTAATTAACATTGCGGTCCTACTCTTCTTGACCATGCTATCAGCTACACCAGAGACAAACTTACTCATCCTAGACCTGTTATCCGATACAACATTAGAAGCATATCTGGCTAGTCGAGTAAAATCAAGAGAATACCCTTTCACACTCATTTTTCCCTATATTAAATTAATAAACTCCTGCACCTTAGCTTTTCTTAACTCTAAGGGAGAGAACCTTGCTAGAAAAGCGATAGCAAGATCCTCCCATTCAACTGGTCCTATATCTGCAAGATCCTCCCATTCAACTGGTCCTATATCTGCCTCTAAATCTCCCTTCCACTACTTATACCAAGTGTGAGCAATATTCTGTAACTGATAAACACCCAACTATGCACTCTTACTAAAAGTCATAACAATAATATCAGTTACTCTCTGAACCATGTCAAGGAACTCCTGCGGATCCTCATCAGACTTAGATCCTGAAAACAGAGAAGGGTTCATTCGGGTGAAGTCTCAAGTCTTAGCTGCGATAGTATTAACAACTAAAACGGTTGGGAAGACAGCCAATTGATTAGTCTGGGATACTACTGAGTGAGCTATGGTAGTGAATGCCACTCTAAATTCGTCATGAGAGATAGGCTCATTCAGGGGGTCTTCTTGAACAGGTGGAGGTGCGGGCTGATTCGTGTTTCTCCTTTCATTAGTCTTTCTGGGGGGCATATTCTGAAAATAGAAAGAAAACTATATTAGAAAGGGAGTTTAAATTAAGCTTATGCTAAATCTCATGAGAAAAACATTGAAAGAAGGGAAACTTTTTCTAAAACATTTTTTAGTTTCTTACCCATAAGTGTGGTGCGCTTCACACCCATGCACAAGACTCTACTCAACGTGGATTTCAGACTCCCTAGGACACTTTAAAACCTTAGTCTCTGATACCAAGTTTGTAACACCCCAAGAGCATATCCTGGACGCTACACGGTATCTATAGCCTTGAAGGACCATAAGCTAACCCCCGCTGGTACCTACTATGAGCACTGAATAAAATAATAGAGAACATGTACGAAATTCAACTGAAAATGCCATAAGGTTTAATATATGAAAACAAAACTGAATCAAAATACTGAGAAGGTTTATCTGAAAATAATACTGTAAGACTGACAATAACTACTGATAACTGAATAACTGACTGAAAGTATTTGAAAGCCTCTAACTGGCTGGCTGTGAAGTTGATGGGACAAGTCCCCAACTAACTCCGACTAACTATAAAACTGAACATAAATAAACATATTCGATCCTCAGAACATAAGGACTCACCACTGCTACTATTACGGATGCACTGGGGAGGTCTAGGTGCGGTTGGTAACCTGAGCATTTGAACCTATGATATAAGACATCACAGTGCAAGAAATGAGTATGCGGTTAGTACTTAGAATGTACTGGTATGCTAAATGAGGTTAGGCTAACGTGCGTGGTTCATATACATGAATAGTACTGACTGAATGCATAGAATGAGATAACTAATGTACAATATATGAGAAATGCTGTAAAATCTGAGAATGCAAGACCAAGCATAAGACATGATAATAGAATAGTCTTTAAACTAAAATATACTGAGATGCTAAAACAAACAAATAAATATATGTCATAGTCAAGAAAGTCTAAAAACTTAACTCTGAACTAAATACTAGACTGAGATTGTGGGAGCTATCATCTAATCGACATTCCCCCATAAGGTAAATTAGGGCCCAACCTATAACCCCAGTTGGAAAGGTGTCAGTACCGTGCCACGAGTACAAACACTGGCTGTGTGGATCCATTAAAGTGTTGTCCCAAAGGACTAAGGGTCACCCTCAACTGGCAGGGCCCTAATGAGATATGCGTCAACCCTCAACTGGCAGGTTAACATCTCAACCTATGCTAGCTATGTAGTTCTGAAATGCACGGACTGGTGCTAAAGTTCACACCCTCAGCTTCCAGGTCAGCCCCCATCCCTGGATTCGTTCGGTGCTAAATCCTACTCCCAACTTAATTGACTCTTATTACTGGACTAAACTGATCTTACTGACATGATGCACTGACTAAACTGATAATGCTCTATTGTATTTGAAACCCTTCTGAAAGTATTTAAACTAAGTAAACAACTATGTTTTTGGGTATTCATAACCCCCAGGACTCGATACTAATATCAATAAGATCACATGAGAGAATTTGAAACTATAATACAACTTGGAGAACTTCATAAATAGTCATTGTTCAAAATTCATCTATGAGGCATTTCATCAAACACATGGGGGTCATGAGTAAAAGCATGAAATTAGTTTAATACATATGATAGTAACACAACTTCAATACTAAAATCATGGGTTAGAGGTTTCAACATGAAATTTTCATTCTTCAAACATGTCAAGAACTAATCCCAATGAAAAACACTTGTAAACATGGTATAAAGTCAAAATTCATGGAAGTTCATGGATTAAATTCATAAATACATGTTAATATCATAATTGAAATTGAAAATAGGGTTCTTGAACTCCATAGATGAAAAAGGTCCATGAATCAATATCTAACATACCTTAATTAAAGAATTCGTGAAGGTTCTTGGTGAATTTCTTGAGAATTGAACTTGAATGTTGAAGGTTCTAGGGTTTGTTATTGAGAGAGATTGCTTTTAATTTTGTGTGAAATATGAATTATGCGGCAAAGATGCTATTTTGGGACTTAAATCCTGTGTTAAAGTAAGGGGGAAAGACAAAAATACCCTTCTACATTTAAAATCTGGAACTGGAATATTGATTAAGGCTTCACCGCAATTCAATAATGCCCTTATCGCTATACTCACCATGACGCGGTGCAATCGTAGTGAGTCACTGGAAATGACCATTGCTGATTTACCCTTCACCGCGATGCGGTGGCTCCTTCACCGCTACACTCACCATAACGCGGTCTAATCGCGGTGAGCTGCTGCCTAGAAAATTTAAACATGGTCCAAACCTTATCCGAAACTTTCCCAAGACATTCTACTTACACCCCTGAACTTGAATCAACTAAAAAACCATTATCTCGAAGCCCAAAAGGTAGATTTAAAAATCCTCAAAGTTTAAGAGAGTCAAAAGTGACTAAGTCCCTCAACACTTAGTCTTATTTTTCAGATTCTAAGTATCTTAAGCAACTACTAGGGGCTGAGATGGACTTAGAAATGTACGGGGTATTACAACAATGCATATTAATGAATGAATTCAAGAATAATCCAGTACCACCAACCAATCAAGTTCCATAATGTATCAATTGTATATACCTCCATCAACTCAATATCTTTAAAAGATAGGACCTACAACGACTATTCTTCTCCAATATTATGACTCATCAAACAAAGGGAGGGCTCGAAATATTCATATACACTACCTGGTCCCAAATTAGGACTTCTATAATCCACCATAATAAATCTAATCCATCCAGTACAAGAGAGATATAAGGGTTTAATAAGTGCACAAAATTGAACTGAGATTAAATAAGTCTGTAAATTTATTTCTTAAGATCGAATCTTATATTTTAACCAGGTTAAGTGAAAAAAGAGTATTTTAATAATTTCTAACGTTATTTCAACTCAGGTTTTGATGAGATTTTAGATATAGAATCCTTAAACTATGATTAAAGTGATTCTTTATTATAATTTCAATTTTATAAATTTATTTTTGGGGTTTATTCTCAAAGTGATTTTGGATGCAAAATAAAAGTGTGGTAATATGGGTATAAATAGATCTCTATTTATGTGTAGAAATAAATTTTGCTAGATTTGTGCATTCTCAAAATGCTATGAAGGGAAAGGCTTCATATTAAGGGATTCAGGGTTGTTTCTTTAGTTTTTGAGGTAGGTTAAGACTTAACTTTATTCAACTTAGGCTGGGTAGAAATTTATTATGTAAATCATTCTATGGTTTAAGCAATATCTCTTTGTTTACATTATTTAAGTTGATTTTTATTACTGTGTTGCCTAAGTGGAGGTTTGTGTGGATTACCATTATCAACATCTTGACTTGATTCCATTTTATCATTACCATAAGGAACTTGTATCGTGATGCATTGAGATTTAGGAAGATTGAGTTCATTTATTCCTTTGTTAAGAAAGTTGTTGTAACATATTGATTTTTCTATGATTATGCACACTTATTCCTCACTAAATTTCATGGAAATAATTCTACTACAGAACTTGAGTTTCCTAATAAGGGAAAATAAACCATTTATAAAATGCCTTAGCTGAGAAAAGTATTGGTAAGGTTGAGTGATTAGATTATGATCAGTAAATGGGTTTCAAATAGGTTGACTGATGAGATTATGATTATTATATGGGTTTCAAAATACCTATGGGTCCTTTATTAGAAGCTTAGGCTGGAAGGATATATATAAGCATTGCATACATACCATATTATTATGTTGTTCTATGTTTCATCTCTCTATGCAAGTGATACTGTGATTTAGATGTCTTTGCGTATGGTGTTGATATCCTCACATTATTGTTGAGATTGAACTATTATATTATTAGAAGTTGTATGGCTTGAGCCATTGGGGATTTTCTATTTGCAGGGCAGCTACATCAGTCATAGTTTACTTCACTTGTTTAGTTATGTTTTTGTTTGATCAGCCTATAATGCCTACCGAGTACAAATAAACTATACTCACTCATACTTTTCTGTACCTTTTTGGTGTAGATCCTAGTTTAAGTACCATTTTGAGTTTGTGATTTTCTGCAACCTTTTTGAATCTATTATAGTCGTGGTGAGATCCCTGTTTGGAGCATGTTCCTGACTTCATCTATGTTTTCCTTGTCTTTACTTTATTTTGGAGACAAACCGATGTATATTCATACTTATGATAGTTATTAGAGTCTCTCTTACTCGTGACTCTAGATCTTGGGGATTGAGTTATATTACCCATAAATTTATCTTTATAATTGCATTACCTTGAATTTATCCTGAAGTCTCATGTTTACTTTATTATTTATCTTTTTATGTTATTGTCCTCTTTTGATATTGGGCTTACCCACCAATGCTGGGTTAGGGTGGGTGCCATCATGACCTTGGTATTTTGGGTCGTGACAAGTTAGTATGAGAGTTCTAGGTTCCCTAGTCTCATGAGTAAATGAGAAATATGTCTAATAGATTCTCGTGTATTGATACACTAACAATTGTATCTTACTTTTGGAGGCTATGTGATGTTTTTAGGAAAACTCTCTAATTTGATTTCTTATCATACACACTATTCATACTTAGTATTCTAAATATGTATATCACTCTTTCTGCATAGATGGTAAGAACTTAATCAAGAACTATTAGTGATGCTAAGCTAGTACCCACTGTGGTAGCACTAGTCAAGGTATGAGGTAGGGGTCACTGCCATGATCATTGTAAAATTTAGACACAAGGAGCATCTCTATCTATAAGGCATGCAAGAACACCCTCTTTCAAGTAGTGAGTGATCACGTTGATGTAGATTATTAGCCAGAGTGTACAAGACCTACCTAGGCACCTCAAGCTTTCATTGCTACTCTAGTATTAAAGGATGTTTTGATTTGGATTTTGAGCCACTTGGATGGTACCTCTCAAGCAAGTACCCAACTGGGTACACTAGATGTTTCACAAAGGAGAGAGAGTGCTCAACTTCTAGGAAAGGTTCCTATTCAAGTTTTTTATACTCTAAGGGCACAACCTACTGCTATTATGGCCCCATATATTAAAGTGTTACCTGCCAGCTTCTTGCTCTACTTATAGTTCCTGATTTAGTGATCTCTGCTGATAAGAAGAAGAAGTTTAAGAGATCATCCCCTCACAAGTATGCTATTTGTAAGGATTTATATGAGTTCTTGGTCACTTTTCATTAGAGGTTCCATAACCTCAATTTGCTTGAGTCTTATGGTATTGATTATACTACCTTTCAGTTGACTGATGCAGCCAAATAATGGTGGAGGTCCTTTGTTGGTTATAGGCCAGTTGGTTCTTCTTAATTTACTTAGACCTAGATTTTAGTGATTTTTCTTGAGAAGTATATGCCCTCCAACTTGAGCGATAAGATGATGGATGTTTTTATGACTTGGAGTAGTGCTTTATGATTGTTGCTGAGCACAAGGCCTATTTCTATAATTTTTCTAGGCATGCTATGTCCAGCATCTCTATAGAGGCTGGGAGGATCATAAAGTTTGTGAAAGGATTGATTACTAGTCTTCAATTAATAATAGCTCAGTTAGTGACTATTGGTGGCTCCTTTCAGAGTATTATGGATTATGCCAAGAAAATTGAGACTATTTTTTAGGATTCTTAGAATAGTGATGGTAAGAGGTTACACCCATAGGATGATTTTAGTGGTCGTTCATTTTATGGTAGGGAATTTTCATATAGATGTTCTCATGGTTACCATAACAAACTAATTTAGGTTGTATTGTACTAATCAAATAATGGGTTTACAGGTTTTGAGGCTTCGAGTGGTTAGAGGTCAGGTCATTTAGGCCATTACTTATTCTGTTTCTTCTTGTTATGGAAGGAATTCTAGTTCTTCTAGGCCCTCATAATGTTATTCATCTAGTAAAAGATTCTATGTGTATGATGAGTTTGGTCACTTAGCTAGTTATTGCCCTACACATGTGTGTGGTCCTCTATAATAAAATTTACTGCTTTATCTTTGTTTGACCCTAATGCCTTTGGTCAGAGGGGTGTATAGGGTAGTAGAGGTGCATCTTAGGTACCAAAGGTAGACTTCGAGGATCTCATGGTATTTTATAGGGAGTTGCATAATCTAGCAATAGATGTGGGCATGTTATGCTTTTCTTAGGAGACTTGAGGCAAAGACATATGATGCTATAATTACTGGTATCATCTTAGTTTTCAGTCATTGTACTTTAGTGTTATTTCACTTTGGGTCTATATTGCCTTATGTATTTGTATATTTTGCTTTTGGCATTGATTCTATGTGTGAGTCAGTTGTTGTACCCATTCATGTTTTTTATCCCATAGGTAATCCTTTAGTGGTGGATCATGTGTACCGATAATGTGTAGTAAATCTTTTGGGGCATGACTTATGGGTAGATTTATCATTCTTGATATAGTTGATTTTAATGTTATTTCAGGTATGGATTGATTATATCTATATCATGCAATTTTGGATTATTATGCTAATACCATTACTTTAGGCATACCTTATGCACAGAGGTTAAAGTGGAAGGTACTCCTAGTCTATGTCCTATATGGATTATATCTTTTCTTCTTACTAATTGGATGGAAGCAAAATGATGTCTATCTTAATTGGCTTATGTCCGACATACCAGTGTTGGTTCACCACCTCCTTTGGATTCTACGAGATTTGTTAGGGAGTTTATGGATGTGTTTCCTATGGACTTGCTTGGTTTTACTCAAAAAAAGAATGTCAATTTTCCATTGAGGTAGAGTATGAACTAAGACCATTTCTGTTTCTCCTTATAGAATGGCTCCAAAAGAGTTGAAGGACTTAAAAAAACAATCGCAAAATTATTGAGTAACGAATTTATTATATTGAGTGTTTCACCTTAGGTGTTCCTATTTTGCTTGTTAAGAAGAATGATGGGATCATTAGTATGTGTATTGATTATGGACAATTGAATAAAGTGACTATCAAGAACAAATATTCTCTTTTGCATATATATGATTTTTTTGATTAGCTCAGGGTGCGACAATGTTTTCTAAGGTCAACTTGAGGTCTGGTAACCATCAACTAAATATTAAAGCTTCAGATATTCTGAAGATGGCCTTCAGGATGCAATATAACCACTATGAGTTTTTGGTTTTATTATTAGGGCTGACAGTGCCCCAATTGTGTTTAGCCTTATATTGCTTCTTTTGTGATTGTGTTCATCGATGGCATTTTGGTTTATATCAAAACTAATACAGAGCATGTGATCCATTCGAGGGCCATATTTTAGAGGTTGAGAGACGATCATTTGCTTTCCAAGTTCTCCAAGTGTGAGTGTATGACCCTCCAGGCCACTTTCTATATTTTTGCTTATTTTTTCTGTTTAGATCTTTACTATAGTTGCCCTAAGACATTTATGACTTTCTAGAACTAATAGTTCTATTACCAGACAATTTATTTAGTTTTTAGAGCCAAATCTTTATTTTGAAGCCTTCTCTAGTTGAAATTGACTATCAAGAAAAAACCTATAACAAACAACCTTATATGCCAATTCTAACTATTCCAATAGCCCTGGAACATCGATTTTAGGCTAGGTGGACCCTTTGTTTAGGTCTAAAGGCTCCTAAACACATTTTAGGCTATTAGCCGAAAGTTCAGAAAACTGGTAAGTGGGTGTGGGGCCCATTTTCTGTTGAAACGACATCAGATGGAAAATTTAATTGTGACATTGAGTTTGAAACATTGAATTTGATAGGTTAGAATAGTGCATTTGCATATACAGGATTATGGATGAATCTCGAGAGATTGGCGGAGACTTGGAAAAAATTCTAAGTCTTAGCTGATGTTGGTGCATCGGTACGCGACCAGTCGGTCGCTTAAGCATTATGGATAGCTTGTTGGTATCACGTAAGTGAAGTACATGTCGTGTAAGAGAATAGATCTTAAGTGATACCAGGGTCATTTACGTGACATATGCTGAGATAGCAAGTGTCACTTAAGTGACCCTATGTTTGCTTAAGCGACATCTATAGGGATGGAAAGGGTTTAAATTCCCCACTTAACCAAAATTTTCACCATTCTATAGAATATTGAGCCCTAAAAAGTTGGTATGCTTGGGAGAATCAATAGTGGGTGATTACAGAGCTTTGGCATAGTTAATTTACGCATTTGTTCATCGAATTTGTGGTAAACTTCCATTAATGTCTTGATAGAATCCTTCAGTTTTTTATAAGATCCCTAGAATCTTGGTGGATTGACTATAACACCATTAGAGCCCGGAATTCACTCATATTTGAGGGTAAGTATTCCTTGAGCATATAGGGATGTTGTATTGGTTTCAAAAGTGCAATTTCGTATACGGGTCCTACATGAGAATTTTATGTAATTTTGGACCCAAAGCACAATAGTGTAATATGGGTATCATTGTTCTCATTTTGATAAGTAGATTGTGATTTTTATATCATGGCATCTTGTGGAAGCTTCTTGGAAAGGAAAATTGGTGGTTTAGCGTATTGTTTGGGCATTTCTTCAGCATCTAGGTAGGCTAGGTTTACCCTCTCCATAGATTAAGCTATTTCATAGTATTATTATGATATTATGCTAGATATGGGATGAGATTTAGGTATTGGATGTATTATTAAGAATATTTGGGTTAGTTTGACTGTTTAGGGTATCTTGAAATCATAATATAGGCATAATTGACATAGATGCTCATGTTTTAGGATAAAGTGCTATCTTAGGGATAATTAGAGCTTATTTGACATCTAGAAGTGAGTTTAGATACCTTATCCTAGTCCAGGATAAAAATTTCCTAAAAATGGATTTTGGGAATTAAAAATAGGCCACTTGGCCCATCTTAGGCCAAGACTTGTGTTATCTTTTGTAGACTTAATTACGCATGATATATCTTTATTAATGCTTATTTTTGAGACCTGAAGAGATTTGATGCTTATTGATTATGCTAGTTCAGTAGTTTAGAGTTAATGCTAATTTTGGATAAGTTTTGGTGGATAATTATTGTGTTTTAGTGATATGGATTACAGTTTATTTACATGGTCTAAAGATATATGAGTTTTGGTTTGTGTCCGATAAATGATAATAAGAATGATATATATATATATATATATCATTCTTATTATCATTTATCGGACTCAAACCGAAACTCATATATATATATGTATGTTGTATAAGTCCCGATTCAAGTTTGGCTTATGATACGATGTTGGTAATATAAGTTCGGTTCAAGTCCAAAAATGATGGTAATGATGATGATACTACTGACTTTCATTTCGAGTCTGACATTTTGAAAGTTATCTATTATATGATATGGTTCAGATGGAATCTTGGTTATGGGATAATAATTGGTAATATAGGGTTATTAGGTCATTTACTTTTCTTGGCTATACCTTCCAGGCTTTTGGGGGCCTGCATTGGGTTATTTACTTTTTTACACTTATTGGCTTATGGGGACCAATTTAGTAGTCATAAGGTGTGATCTTTACATTACTTTCCGTATTTATTTATTATGTATAGTGGTGTTGGAGATTATTTACAGGTTTGACCATTTATCTCGACTTAATTATTTTATTTTGTATCTTATCGTACTTATATCATGATTTAGCTTAGTCGGTGGATGATGCCTACTTAGTAACCATAGTTTTTGTACTCATACTATACTTTCATACCTTTTTGGTGTAGATCAGAGTGCTAGTTGCCATCGTTGATGTGACACTTGTGCAGGGTTGATTTTAGAGATTGGGTGAGCTCTTGGAGTTGGAGTTACCATTTTCCTTCTTTATATCTATGTCTAGTCTTTCATTTTCGAGATAGATTATATTTGACTATTCAGTACTTATGGTTTATTTGTAGTAGCTCTTGTACCAACATTACTGAGTCTTGCAATGGTTGTTGTTTTTTTATTTATCTATTAGACTGCTATGACTGCTTTATTGCTGATTTAACTCTTTAAATGTTGATTTTTGACTTTTAGATTGTTTCTTACTAAGTTAGCCCATTATGTGTAGCGCTAGGCTATGATTTTTCTTACCTACTAGAGGGATAATGTATGTGCCATCATGACTTGTAAATTGGGTCATGACAAATTGGTATCAGAGCCTAGGTTTTATTGGTATTGTTGTTACATAACAAGTGTCTAGTAGAGTCCCGCGGATCGAAATGATGACGTCCATTTCTTATCTCCGAGAGACTATAGGACATTCTTAGGAGTTCTACACTTCTTTCACTCATTTCATGCAAAGAGTCTGAATTGGTTTCTAAAGCATTCCTTTGGTTTCACTCTTTCGTAGATGGCTAGGGCACTTGCTAATGCTACGAAAGATGAGGGTCCCAAGATCAATCCTAGGGATCCTACAACTGTTTGTGTATGAGTTAGAGGTCATGGACAACCTAGGGATGTGTCCCCTACTAGAGGCCAGGATAGGGGGCCTTTACCATACAATACCCTACCATCGATCCAGAGATTAGTTTTCCCCAGCTAGCGATGGGCCAAGGACTAGCCTAGGCTCCATCGAGGTTTATTTTCTTCTTCAGTTCTCAAGGATTATTTGGTTGAGCTTTTGGGATTAGTTGGTGGTGCACCATCTATGGATCAAACTGGTATGAAGGCAGAGGCGTAAGCTATAACTATAGCTCTTAGAGTTAAGGTCCCTCCTACGCTGGTAGTTTCTCAGCTAGTAGTTGTTGATCCTACTATGTCTGTTAAGGAGTAGAAGATATAGGGTAGATTCTTTAAAATAGCTCTGCCTGGGTTTTCTGGTGCACTAGGTAAGGATGCGTATGAGTTATTGATTGCTTGTGAGGATACGCTCTGTAATTTAGGCCTAGTTGAGACTCGTGGTATGGATTACACTTCTTTTCAGTTGGACTTGGTAGCTTAAAATTGGTAGAGAAGTATATGCCTCGCAGTTTTAAGGATTGTCTAAGAGATCAGTTCTCGAGGTTGGAGCAGGGCTCCTTGATTGTTGTAGAGTACAAGGCTTGATTTCATGAGTTGTCTAGGCACACTATATTTTTTTTACTACCTTGTATGAAAGAGTCTGTTGCTTTGTTCGGGGATTGAGACTTTCTCTTCGTATGTCTACATAAGGTTTGGTTGCTGTGGATAGGTTTTTTGCTGAGGTTTTTTATCAAGCTCAGATTATGGAGGATATGCATCGCGAGGCCTAAGGGGGAAGTGTTAAGAGGCTATGGTATCGGGTAATTTCAATTAGAGCCATAGCGGCTCACGATTCAGAGGCAATCTTAGGGTAGGTACCCTCCGCGATAGCCATATCAGCATCAAGGTCAATCTAGTAGGCCAGTTCTAGCCGCACTTTAGATTTTCGATGGAGGCCAGTATAATTTCAGTGATCATCCTGGCTAAGGTAGTGGCTAGTCTTTGAGTGGTTCATCTTCTAGTTATTCTGGTCGTGGTGGTTACTCTGGGCTAGCCGGATCTTTTGGTTATGGTGCAGTTCCTGGGGTATGTTATAGTTGTGGAGCTTTTGGTCATTTCTCAAGAGAGTGCCTCAGTCGTGAAGCGATGGTTCCTTTTGTTTAAAGAGTTCCACCTATTAAAGTTGTTCTGCCCCTAGTTAGAGGTGGTATGCATGGTCGTAGGGGTGGTCGCTAGGATGCTCATGGAGGTTCTCAAGTAGGTATAATAGGAGATCGATCAGGAGCCCAACCAGGTAGCAGGCATGGTCAGTTGTATGTAGTACTTGCTAGACTTGAGGCTGAGTCTTCAGGTGCTGTTATCACAAGTACAATCTTGGTATGCCGTCAATCAACTTTTACTTTATTTAATTTGAGTCCACCTATTCTTATGTGTCTGCTTATTATGCCCCACGATTTGAGTAATCTTAGGATTCATTATCTTTGTTATTATGTGTATCTACTCCCGTGGGTGATTCTTTAGTAGTGGATTGGGTTTTCAAATTCTGTGTTATGACTGTTTGAGAGCTCTATACTCATGTTGATCTTGTTATTTTAGACATGGTGGATTTTGATATAATTCTGGGCATGGATTGATTATCCCACTATCAAGGGGGCCTGGATTATTTTGCAAAGATCATTTCCTTTGCCATGCCCGATGTACCCCCGGTCGTGCGGTAAAGAGCGGTTAACCACGAGCTGATGGGGATTATTTTTTATATTCATGCTAGGAGACTTATTTCAATGGGTTATGATTCTTATCTCTCTTATATTTGTGATGTTTGTGCGGAGAGTTCGTGTAAGGCCTCGAGAATACACCCTGAATACTACACGGTGCTTATGACCCTAAAGGACCACAAGCTAACCCATAACTGGTACCTGCTGCGAGTAGTGAATAAAAATACTATAATAATGTGGAAGATGGACTAAAATGCCATAAGGTTCAAAATACTATAATCAAAACCGAATAAAATACTGCAATACTGAACAACTGTCTAAAATATTCTAGTCTGAAAAACCTCTAACTGTCTGAATATGGAGTTGATGGGAAAAGTCCCCAACTAACTTCGACTACTGAATAATGAACTACTGAATGTACTGAAGTAATCTAACATCCTCGGAGTATGAGGACTCACTACTATAACTGTTGCTGATAACTGGAACTGGCTATGAGCGGTCAGGAACCTGAGCGTCCGAACCTATGATATGAGAAATCATAGCGCAAGAAACGAGTATGTGATCAGTACGTGGGAATGTACTGGTATGCTAAATGAGGTAAGGCTGAATGCATGGGTTTATATACATGAACAATAACTAACTGAATGATATGCAAGAGCTGGATTAGCATACATGGAGGATCTATAACTACTGAACATATTATGCATATTGTAACTGAGTATACTGGAACTGAATCTGAGAACTGATAACTGAATATACTGATAATCTGAGATTACTGATAATCTAAATTACTGATGACTGAGTGACTGAATCTAGCAGTCCTGATTCTGTAGAACTGAACTGAGTTCTATTCTAAATACTGCGACTGAAACTGAAACTGTGGGAATTCTAACTTAAACAACATACCCCTGAGTAAACTGGGTGGGGTCCAACCTGTAACCCCAGTTGGAAGGGTACCAGTACCGTATCACGGGTAAAGACATTGTTATGGTCAAGCCTATCTGACGGGTGTCCCTGAACAGAAAGTCAAGCCTAATCTGATAGGTAACTCTTAGGAGGTAGCCAAGCCATAATCTGATGGGTGACTCCTCACATCCTATGCTGGCTACGTAGTTTTGTAGTGTGAGACTACTACTAACGACTCTGCCTACCTGATGGGAGAATTCATCACCTCTACACTCACTCGGTGCTAGTTCCTACTCCAAACTGAATGACACTGACTGATTACACTGGACTGGACTGAGTTAGATAAGTTTGGTAACTGACTGAGTTCTACTAGTTCTGTAATTGACTGAGAGTACTACTGATCGTGACATGACTGATACTATCCTGTCACTGACATTGGCTCTAGGTAAACAACTAAATTATGGGGTATTAAATACCCCCAGGACTCGATAGCATGAAAAGTAAAGCAAAGCATCATCTTGAATAACATAACAATGTTCACTTGGTCATAATTCATTCATAGAGACAGTTCATCAAACACTTGTAATGGATTAACTTGAACATGGATGGGGAATACATGTTAGCATGCTATAATGACACTATTTCATTCTCATAGACAATTTATCAAACTCATAAGAAGCATACATGGTTTGTTAAATCATAAACACTTAGGGTTAACATGGTTACAACAATCAACTTGCAAATTGAAGGGTTTATCATGAATATCATGTAATTCAACACATACTAGAATCAATTCTTGGAACTTGTAATCTAAATCATGGATTAAAACTCAAACAACACCATGAACATGAATTCAATCAAATTCAAACATGGAAATCATAAATCATAAATCTTGTATTTTGAAAAAGGATTCTTGGGCTCCATGTAAGGTAAAGATCCATGGATGAACATCTAACATACCTGGAAATCTTAATTCTTGAAGTTCTTAAAGACTCTCGGAGGGATTCTTGAGATTTATCTTGAAACTTGGAGGTTAGGGTTTTCTATCTTTGAGAAAGAGAATGTCTTAAATTGGGAAAAAGTGAGTTAATAATGACCTAAATACGTTTTTAGGGATTAAATCCCACATCTGGGTGGATTAAACATATGGTAAAAGAATAATTTAACCTTGGAAAAAACTTAAGTTTTCATCAAAATTTCTGATTTGGGACCCTAGCACGACGCGGCGCTATCGCACCGTATCACTGGAAACTAACAACTGGGAACTGGAATGACGGCACGACGTAATTGCGAACCCTTACTGGATTTGGACAATTGGGAATTGGAGGCCCTCCGTGACATGATGAGATCACGGAGTCACACTGGAAATTGAAAATTGTCATTTGGACCTATGGCGCGATGCGCTATTGACTAAAATGATGGTGTTTTACGACTGAAACTTAAAATAGCTATAACTTCTTACTCGGTTATCAGATCTGGGAAAATTTTATATCATTGGAAAGCTGACTGAATTTCCTACAAGATGGTGGGTCTAAATTTGGGAAATTCCACCTAGAATAAAAACTCTACTTAGGGATTCTCATGTACTAAAGACTAAATTAAGCTGGGAAATTACGGGGTATATAATATCTCCCCCTTGGAACATTCATCCTCGAATGTGGCTAGTTAAGTTGAAAGAATACTGATAGATTGAGTATACGTACTAAACTAGACATGCACAACTGAAGCATAATTACGTGAATGGTCTGATAAACTAAACTTACATACTGAACATGCATATCTGATGCATGATTACATAGCTAAAACTGATATATGAAATACATGACTGACATGAGAATGGTATTAGATGGTAACTGATAACAAGTTTGTAACGGTACTGAATATGGGACTGAGTAGGTTTAAGAAAGATTGTGATGATGTATGAGACACCATCTAACTGAAGCACGACTGAATGACTTCAACGCACTATTGAGGCCTTAGGAACACATGACATAAACTGAACTTTATGGACCATTAAAAGTGTAATATGAGTCATGGGAACTGAGCATAATGGGAAACATGAATATGTGCGTCATGAACTGCATGACCTGAGTTTGGAATTTCTAAACTTACAAAACCTGATTTGTACTATAGAGTGAACTGGAACTCCTTATACTAGAAACTATAAGCATGCATGTTCTTCTACTATGTACTATACTCCCATTTTCCCCTTATCTTAAAGTCATCGTTCTAAGTCTGTGGGTCACTAAATCAATAACCCTACTACTTTTTAGGGTTTAACCATGGAATGGATTACTATGTAAGAAATTACAAAATATAGAGAAACTTATGGATCTAATAAGGCATAAATATATAAGTGGGAGTTCTGTAACTTACCAGTGACTACATCAGGAGGACTTTCCTGATCCTGTTGGACTGAAGTGCATAAAATCTATTTAGTTGCTGATCGTACGTGGCACTGGAAGGGGAGCCTTGCTGATTCAGGCGACTAGACTGAACTAGTGACTGATGAGACTTACCCTGATGGCACGTATCCCTACCTCTCTAAGCAGCTACTCGATACTCCCTAATCCTATGGACCAATTTCCCATATCTATAACAACCATTATTACCAGCCCTATACTTTTCTTGATGGTTTTTACCATACTTTCTACAAAACAGATTAGTACAACCATTGCTTATGCTATCGTGGGTCATTGGTACACTGGTTGAGGACAGATCTGGGATAGAGAACTTTGGGCAAAACTGGGAACGGTTACCACCATCTGACTTAGGCTGATTGAAATTGAAACTACCTATTTTAGCTCTCTTATTTCCCCTTTATTTTTCTTTAGCCTTCTGCTCTTCAATCTATTGAGCATGGACCAGTAGTCTAGATAGGTCCATCTCCTTAATTAACATTGTGGTTCTTCACTCATTAACCACACTCTCTGTCACTCCAGACACAAACTTACTCATCCTGGACCTATTGTTCGCTACCACATGTAGAGCTTATCTGGCTAATTGAGTAAACTTAAGGGAATACTCTTTCACGCTTATGTTACCCTGCCTGAAGTTTGTAAATTCTAACACTTTGGCCTCTCTCAACTCTAAGGGAAAGAAACTATCTAGAAAAGCAGTAGCAAACTCCTCCCACTCTACGGGCCCTACATTTATGCCCCTTTCTATATTTCACCGTTTGAACCACGTATGTGCCACATCTTGAAGCTGATAGGCGTCTAACTCAGCACTCTTACTAAAGGTTACTCCTATTATATCTGTGACTTTTTGAACTTGATCAAGGAACTCGTATGGATCCTCTTCTGACTTAGATCCTGAGAATAAGGGAGGATTCATTCGAGTAAAGTCCCACATTCTGGTTGCAATAGTATTGGCCACTAGGTTGGCCAAAATAGCAGATGGCTGTTCATTCTGATATGTGACTGAATTGGCTAGAGTAGTGAATGTAGCTCTAAATTCTGCATGGGAGACGTGCTCATTCAGGGGATCTGCCTGAACGGGCTGAGAAACTGATTGATTCCCATTCCTTCTTCTGTTTATCCTTTTAGGAGGCATGTTCTATAAATAAGAGAAAGAAATGAGTTAGACTGAGGGTTAACTGGAGCTTATGCTCACTCACACAACATGAATACTGAAAAAAGGAAAACTTTTCCTAAGAACGTCTCATAGCCTCTCATCCATAAGTGTGGCGCGCTTCTCACCCATGCACAAGACTCTACTTGACGCAATTTTTAGACTCCCTAGGAAACTGTTAAACCTTAGGCTCTGATACCAAGTTTGTAACACCCCGAGAATACACCCCAGATGCTACACGATGCTTATGACCCGAAGGACTACAAGCTAACCCATGACTGGTACCTATTGTGAGCACTGAATAAAAACTGTAATAATGCAGAAGATGGACTGAAATGCCATAAGGTTCAAAATACTATAATCAAAACTAAATAAAATACTAAAATACTAAACAACTGTCTGAAATATTCTAGTCTGAAAAACCTCTAACTGTCTAAATATGGAGTTGATGGGACAAGTCCCCAACTAACTCCTACTACTGAAATAATGAACTACTGAATATACTAAAGTAATCTAATATTCTTGAAGTATGAGGACTCACTACTATAACTGTTGCTGATAACCGAAACTGGCTATGTGCAGTCAGGAACTTGAGTGTTCGAACCTATGATATAAGACATCATAGAGCAAAAAATGAGTTTGCGATCAGTACATGGGAATGTACTGGTATGCTAAATAAGGTAAGGTTGAATTCACGGGTTTATATGCATGAACGATAACTAACTGAATGATATGCAAGAGCTGGATTAGCATACATGGAGGATCTGTAACTACTAAACATATTGTGCATACTGTAACTGAGTATACTGGAACTAAATCTGATAACTGAATATACTGATAATTTGAGATTACTGATAATCTGAGATTACTGATAATCTAATTACTGATAATTGAGTGATTGAATCAGACAGTCTTGATTCTGTAGAACTGAACTAAATTCTATTCTAAAGATTGAGACTGAAACTAAAACTGTGGGAATTCTCACTTAACCGACATGCCCCTGAGTAAACTGAGTGGAGTCCAACCTATAACCCTAGCTGGAAGGGTACCAATACTGTGCCATGGGTAAAGACACTGTTCTGATCAAGCCTATCTGACGGGTGACCCTAAACCGGAAGTCAAGCCTAATCTGACGGGTGACCTCTGGGAGGTAGCCAAGCCTTAATATGATGGGTGAATCCTTACATCCTATGCTAGCTAAGTAGTTCTATAGTGTGAGACTACTACTAACAACTCTACCTACCTTATGGTAGAAGTCATCACCTCTATACTCACTCGGTGCTTGTTCCTACTCCCAACTGAATAACACAAACTGATTAGACTGGACTGGACTGAGTTAGTTGAGTTCAGTAACTGACTGAATTCTACTGAGTTCTGTAACTGAACTGAGAGTGCTACTGATTGTGACACGATTGATACTATCCTATCACTGACACTGGCTCTAGGTAAACAACTAAATTATCGAGTATTAAATACCCCCAGGACTTAATAGCATGAAAAGTAAAGCAAAGAATCATCTTGAATAACATAACAATGTTCACTTGGTCATAATTCATTCATAGAGATAGTTCATCAAACATTTGTAATGCATTAACTTGTACACGGATGGGGAATACATGTTAGCATGCTATAATGGCACTATTTTATTCTCATAGATAATTTATCAAACACATAAGAAACATACTTCGTTTGTTAAATCATAAACACGTAGGGTTAACATGGTTACAATAATCAACTTAGAAATCTTAATTCTTGAAGTTCTTGAAGTCTCTCAGAGGGATTCTTGAGATTGCTCTTGAAACTTAGAGGCTAGGGTTTTCTATCTTTGAGAAAGAGAATGTCTTAAATTGGGAAAAAGTGAGTTAATAATGACCTAAATACGTTTTTAGGGATTAAATCCCACATCTTGGTGGATTAAATACTTGGGAAAAAACTAATTTAACCTTGGATAAAACTTTCATTTTTCATCAAAATTTCTGATTTGGGGCCCTGGCACGATGCGGCGCTATCGCACTGTGTCACTGGAACCGACGACGCGATACAACGTAATCGTGGACCCTTACTACATTTGGACAATTGGTAATTGGAGGACCTCCATGACATGGTAAGATTGTGGAGTCACACTGGAAATTGAAAATTGTCATTTGGACCTATGGCGCGACACACTACTAACTGAAATGACGGTGTTTTATGACAGTAATTTAAAATAGCCATAACTTCTTACCCGGTTATTGGATCTGGGCAAATTTTATATCATTGGAAAGATGACTTAATTTCCTACAAGATGGTGGGTCTAAATCTAGGAAATTCTGCCTAGAATAAAAATTCTACTTAATGATTCTCGTGTACTAAAGACTGAACTAAGCTGAGAAATTATGGGGTATTACAGTGCGTCGCTTGACTTTGTTCCTATAGTTTATGAGTTTTATGATGTTTTCCATACCTATCTACCTGGTATACCTCCTAAGCATGATGTTGAGTTTGTTATTAATCTTTAGTCCGCCACCTAACATATTTATATGACACCTTACTATCTGGATCCTACCGAGCTTAAAGAGCTAAATTCTTATCTTCAAGATCTTCTTGGTAAGAGTTTCATTAGAATGAGTGTGTCTTATTGGGTATCTTCTATGTTGTTTGTTAAGAAAAGCGATGGTTCTATGCGTATGTGTATTGATTATAGGAAGCTTAATTAGGTGACGGTGAAGAACTGGTATCCTATGCCTCACATTGATAATTTGTTTGACCAGTTTCAGGGAGCAGTGGTGTTCTCAAAGATTAATTTGAGGTTTGATTATCATCAGTTGAGGATTCGAGCCGAGAATATCCCAAAGACAACTTTTAAGACCCGTTATGGTCAATATGAGTTCCTAGTGATGCCTTTTAGGTTGAATTTGATGAACTATATGTTCAGTACTTATTTGCATTCTTTTATGATTGTGTTCATGGATGACATCCTTGTATATTCGAGAAGTAGAGAGGAGCATATGAAATATTTGAGAATTATTCTCTAAACCTTGAGAGATCATATGCTTCTTTCCAAATTCTTTAAGTGTAAGTTTTGGCTTGAGTCGGTTACATTCTTTAGAAATGTGGTGTCTAAGGATGGGATATGGTATACCCGACGAAGATTAAGGCTATTCGTGATTGGGCTAGACTTGAATCTCTATCCAAGGTTTGTAGCTTCATTGGTTTGGCCGATTACTATAGATGCTTTGTTGAGGGTTTTGCTACAATTACAGCATCGATTGCTAGATTGACTCAGAAGGAGGTTCCTTTCTTATTTTCTTTGGACTGTGAGTCAAGCTTCAGAAAGTCAACGAGTTTCTTACTTCAGCCCCTATATTCGCTTTTCCTTTTGTGGGTGAGGTATTCACCGTGTATTATGATGCTTCTAGTATTGTTTGGGTTATGTGTTGATGCAGAAAAGTCATGTTATATGTGTCTATATACTTGAAAGTGTACAAGCGCAACTACCCCACTCATGATTTAGAGTTGGCGATGAAAGTTTCTATGCTTAAGATTTGGAGGCATTATCTTTATGGTGTGCATTGTAAGATCTTCATCAATAATCATAGCCTTCAATATTTTATGACCCTGAGAGAGCTTAATTTAAGGTAGCACAGATGGATAAAGTATCTTAAGGATTATTACATCTCTATCTTATGTCATTTGGGCACGACAAATGTAGTAGAGGATTCCTTGAGCTGAAAGGCAGTGAATATGGGTAACTTGGCTTGTATTTTATTTTCTCAGAGGCCGTTGGCATAGGATATTCAATCCTTAGTCAACTTTATGGTGCAACTTGATATTTCAAACCCTAGGAGGATTCTTTTTAGTATTGAGGCGATGTCTTCTCTATTTGATCATATTTTGAGTCATTAATTAGAGGATAAGAGGCTTTGCTTCATCCATAATCAGTTGTTGAGTGGTCAGTCTAAGAGGGCTACCATAGATTCTGAGGGTGTCTTTAAATTTGATAGCAACATTTATGTTCTGAGGGTTGATGGCTTGATTCAGTTGATTTTGTACGAGGATCATAACTCCAGATATTCTATTCACCCTATTACAACTAAGATATATAGAGATTTGAGACAACATTATTGGTCGAGTAGCATGAGGATAGATATGGAGGACTCTGTAGCTTGTTGGCTATTTTGTTAGCATGTAAAGGCCGAGCATCATAGACCTGGTGTCTTGATTTAGAGATTTCCCATTCCCAAGTGGAAGTAGGAGCGGATTACCATGGACTTTATTAGTGGTTTGCCTCCTACTTCTCATGGTTCCGATGGTATTTGGGTCATTGTGGATTAGTTGACCAAGTCGGCATATTTCATTCCTATTCAGATATCCTTCAGTGTTGAGAGGTTGGCTCGTATCTATGTTGGTGAGATAGTCTACTTGCATGGGGTGCCTATATTAATCATACTGGAATTTATTGTTCACTTCTAGCTTTTAGAGAGATTTTTAAGAGGAGTTGGGTACTTAGGTGGATCTTAGTACAACCTTCCACCCCCATACCGACGAAAAATCAAAGCCGACTATTTAGGTTCTCAAGGATATGCTCTGAGCCTGTGTTATGGATTTTTTAGGTTAGCAAGAGCAGTACTTAGCTTTGGCGGAGTTTTCTTATAATAATAGCTATCATTCATTATTGATATGGTGCCTAGCTTTATATGCATGCGATGTTGTTCTCCAATAAAATAGTTTGAGACTTCCGAGATTAGGACCTATGGTGCTTTCTCTAGGAGTCATTGGATAGAGTCAGGGTGATTCAGGATAGGCTGAGAGCAACTCAGAGTAGGTAGAAGGCTTATACAGATCATAATGCCTATTTGGAGTTGGTGATCGAGTATTTCTCCGTGTATCACCCATGAAGGATGTGATGAGGTTTAGGAGGAAAGGCAAGTTATTCCCCCGATATATTGGAGCCTTTGAGATTCTTCACATAGTTGGTGGGGTGGCTTATAAGTTAGCCTTACCCCTAGATTTTGCCGCTATCTATCTGATTTTCCATATTTCTATGTTACAGTGATACATTCCTGACCCTTCTCATATGCTTAGATAGGTCTCAATTCAGTTGAATGAGTGGTTGACCTTCATGGAGAAACCTATGCTCTTATTGGACAGTGATGTTAGAAAGTTGTGCATTAGGGAGATTATAGTAATTAAGGTTCAGTGGAGGCACTACCCAGTAGAGAAGAATAATTGGGAGATCGAGAGCGAGATGCGAATCGAGTATCCTCACCTATTTGAGGCTTTAGGTATATCCTAATCCCTTACTTTCACGGATGAAAGTTATTTTAGTAGTGGATATTGTAATATCCTTTTGGTTTTCTGTATTTCTTCTCATTTTCACTATTTAGAGCTTTCCTATAGCTACCCCAGGTCATTTATGACATGTTGGAACTGACAGTTCAGTTATCGAGTATCTCATTTTTTTTAGAGCCAAATGCCTGTTTTGAAGCCTTCGTGGTTCAAATTGGCTACCGAGCAAAATATTCAATCAAATGACCTCGAATTCCAATTCTTACTATTCCAACAACTCCAAAACATTGACTTTAGGCTAGGTTGATCCTTGGTTTGGGTACCAAGGCTCCTAAACTCATTTTGAGTTATTGGCTGGAAATAAAGAAAAATGGTAAGTGGGTAGGGGACCTACTTTTCATCAAAATGACCTCAGATGGAATATTGCGTTATTGAGTCCAGAATATTGAATTTGATAGGGTAGTATAGTTCATTTTCAAATACGAAATTTTGGATAAATCCTGAAAGGTTGGTAGAGACTTTGAATTCTTCCAAGTCTAGCTGGTGCTGGTGTGTCATGTATATGACCTAGTTTGTCCCACTAGAATTACATAAGTAAAGCATGTGTCGCATAAGCAAACACCACTTAAGCGATAACAGGGCCGCTTACGCGGAATATGCTGAGACAATAAGTGTCACTTAAGCGATGATGGTTTAATGACCCAATGTCCGCTTAAGTGACATCTGTAGGCCTGGGAAGGGTATAAATACCCCACTTAACTTGATTTTTCACTATTCTTCAACTATTCTCTAGAATATTGAGCCCTAAAAAGTGGGAATTCTCGGGAGAATCAAATATGGGTGATTGTGGATCCTTGGTATAGTTAATTTACACTTTTCTCTGTCGAATTTGTGGTAATCTTCCATTAATTTCTTGATAGAATCCTTCATCTTTTTCTAAAATCCCTAGAATCTTAAAGGCTTGATTGTAGAACCACTAGAGCTTGAAATTCACCCATCTTTGAGGATAAATATTCCTTGAGCATAGAGGGACGTTGTGTTGGTTTAGAAAGTGCGATTTTGTAAATAGGCCCCACATAAGATTTTTACATAATTTTTGACCCAAATTACAATAATGCAAGATGGGTATCATTGTTCTCGTTTTAATGATAGATTGTGATTTTGATAGCATGGCATTTTGCTGAAGCTTCTCGGAATGAGAATTAGTGGTTTAGAAGATTCTTTGGGATTTTCCTTGGCATTCAGGTAGTCTAGATTTACCCTCTCCATACATTGAGCTATTTCATAGTATAATTACGATACTATGCTAGATATGGGATGAGATTTAGGTGTTGGGGGTATGATTGAGAATATTTGGGTTAGTTGGACTGTTTAGGCTATCTTGAAACCATAATTTAGGCATAATTGACTTAGTTGCTCATGTTTTAGGATAAATTGCTATCTTAGGTATAATTAGGGCTTATTTGACATTAGAAGTGAGTTTAGATACCTTAGCCTAGTCGAGGGTAGAAATTTCATAAAAATGGATTTCAGAGACTAGATGTGGGCCCCTCTGGCTCACCTTAGGCTATGACTTACGTTAGATTTTGTACACTTAATTACATATGATATACCCTTATTAATGCTTATTTTTAGGACTTGAAGAGATTAGATGCTTATTGATTACTCTAGTTTGGTAGTTGAAAGTTAGTGCTAATTTTGGGTATGTTACGGTGGATAATTATTGTATTTTAGTGATATGACTAATGATTATGGTTTATTTACATGGTCTATTGATATGGTTTAATGATATATGAGATCCAATTCGATTTTGCAAATGATGATGATACTACTGAGTTTCGATTCAAGTCCAAAAATGAATGTAATGGTGATGATACTACTGAGTTTTGGTTCGAGTCCGACATTTTGAAAGTTATCTATGATATGATATGGTTCAAATGGAGTCTTAGTTATGGGATGATAATTGGTAATTTAGGGTTATTGGGCTATTTACTTTTCTTAACTGTACCTTCCAGGCTTATGGGGGCCTACGTAGGGTTATTTACTTTTTTGCACTTATTGGCTTATGGGGATCAATTTAGTAGTCATAATAGTGTGGTTTTATGTTACTTTACATATTTATTTATTTAAACTCGTGAGTCTAAAGGGTTTAGGTTGAGTAGGTCCATGATGGAATAATTAGATTGTAAGTTCAGCAAGCTGTCTCATGAGTTTGATGTGGTTGTTCAGCTTGACACTCATTCTATCAGTAAGAGAGATAGTTTCAACTATCTGGGGTCGATGATTCACGAGAATAGAGAGATTGATGAGAATGTCACTCATCGTATTAGGGTAGGGTGGCTGAAATGGAGGCTCACCTACGGTATCTTATGTGACAAAAAAGTACCTCCCAAACATAAAAGCATGTTCTACAGAGTGGTGGTTAGACCGACTTTGTTGTATAGGGTGGAGTGTTGGCCTGTTAAGAAGACCTACATTCAGAAGATGAAGGTGGAAGAGATGAGAATTCTTTGGTGGATGTGTTGGTGAACTAGAAAATATAGGATTAGAAATGAGGTTATTCGAGATAAGGTGGGAGTGGCTTCGGTGGAAGCCAAGATAAGGGAAACGAGGTTGAGATATTTCGGTCATGTGATGAGGAGGAGCACAGATGCCCCAGTGCTGAGGTATGAGAGGCTGGATAGGGATGGTTTCAAGAGAGGTAGAGGTAGATCAAATAAATATTGGAGGGAGGTGATTAGACATGACATGGATCAACTTCAACTTACCTAAGAGATGACCCTGGATAGGAAGTTGTAGAGGAGGCGAATTAGGGTAGAAGGTTAGTCTGAGTTAGGATGTTGTATGTTTTCTTATGTACTTAGAGTAACTTGCTTTTGGTATTATAGAATATGTTAATTTCTATTTTATCTTGTTCTATTACTATTCTTATCTTATCTTAGATTGCTTTACTTTGAGCCGGGAGTCTATAAAAAATAACCTCTCTATCTCACATTTGAGGTAGTGGTATGGACTGTGTACACTTACCCTCCCTAGACCCTACTTGGTGGGAATATACTGGGTATGTTGTTGTTGTTATTATTATTGTCATCAACTAAACCAGGGCCTGACTATGATGGGTATCTCAAGTCCAATGAGGACCAGAGACCACCCCCTTTGCCTAGTCAAACGGAACACAATATAAGTATAACAACAAAATTTTGAACATATCACAAGATAGATAAGTATGACTCAAAAGAAGTCTAAGAATTCAATAACCAATCCCAAGTCCACAGTAATCCTCAAAGCCTCTAGACAGAACCAAAATTAATCTAAGTCGGGACATGCCCCCGACGATAGCCTAAACTAGACCAAGGAAAAGTATATAAATATAGAAGCTCACCACTTCAAGTTGACTGACGAACTTATCCATCGAATACCTGGCACTGCGTAGAAAAATAAAAAGTGTTTTTGGTGCTTGCATTGTGTAGGGATACAGTGTCTAGAAACGGTTAGTGGGTTGAGCTCTAGCATGTAACTCATATAAGGGATAAACTAATGCCATGATCAACAGTTCAAAATCATTAAATTTTGATGCACATAATCAAATACCAATACATATATACATACATATATATATATATATATATATATATATTACATGTTGGGATAGGAAACAAGTTTAGCATGAGCTTTAAAACATTGGCCTGGACTGTGTAGCTTGACCATCATAAGATACCCACGGGCTATATGGGTTTGGCTCCTCCCACCGAAAAGGCCTCAGTGAGTGTTGGCTGCACGAACCGGAGATGTCATGAAAGGCCGGAGAATCCACGACCCTTCTCCTATTAATGACGAATATACATATCGACTGTGACTCATGTACACAGTCATCAAGACCAATCCCTCATGCTGACAAGCGTGGGTTTCCAGTATCAGTCCTTTGGGACTCACACCTTCACGACATAGCTACACAACCCCCTTTAAGCCAAATTAAAACATGTACACATTCCCATTCATTGAACCATATTATCCATTATGACATACACTGTTGGTATCATCATACCAACTACACTTGTAATTTAATATCATCATGCCATTTCAATTATCATCGCTTGGGGGAATCCATGACTCCACAAGTTACAATCATAGATACACAGGGGGAATCCATGACCCCCTTGGTTCAATTATTCATTAGCTTGGGGGAATCCACAACCCCCAAAGTTCAATTTAAAACCGTTATGTTTCAATTGCCTTTTATGCCATGCAATAGTTCCAAAAGTAGTTCAATGTGCATATATTCAGGTTCAAATCAAGTTCCATAAGATTGGGTTGAGGTTAATCAATTGCAATGTCAAAATTATCAATTTGGGGTAATCCATGAACCCCATCCCAATTAACCATCCCCATGAACCCTAAATAATTCAAAACCATCAATTAAAACCATGAATCATTCACAAAATCCATGAGAAAAACAATTCAATCATTGATGCTCAAAATCCCTCAACCCACATTTGTAATCCACAATTAAATCAAATGAATAAATTTTTTAAATACATGCTTTTAACAAAACGAGCTTTGGGGAAGAGATACATGCCTTAGACATACAAGGATTTGGGAGCAATTGGGAACTTAGAACCCGAAAGATGAACGTACGATAAACCCTTATGCTTTCTTGGGGTTTTCAATTTGTGAGTGAAATAATAGCCTTTTGTTTTGTGAAAACTGATGAAAATAGGTTTATATAATGTTTGAAGGTTGTACATAGGTGAAAAGACCTCATTACCCCACATCCTAAAGAAAATAAAACAAAATAACACCACTTTTACATAGCGGCATGGAAAGTCCCTTATCGCGTAGGCTAACCTCCCTGCCATGCTGCTTATCACGGAGATTATCCTCTGTGACACGTTAAAATCATGGACCCTCACTGGTTTCTCACAAAAATGCTCATAACTCTTTGCTCGGGTATCGAATTAAGGCAAAATAAGATGCATTGGAAAGAGAACTAAATTATCTTTAATTTGGTGGGTCGTAAGTCCCAAAATTAAATATATTCCAGAAGTTATATACATTCAAAGTTGACTCTTTTATGATCGAATACCAAAATTTGGTTGAATCAAAAGTTCTTAACTTAACTTTGCTCTAAGTGTTTCCTATTAACATTCTTCACCTCAAAAGCACTTTACAGACTAGGTAAATGATCATGAAACTTATATTTACATAGGAATCATTGATTTGAGTTTATACACGTAGGAATAACGGTTTGAATCCTATCTCGAAAATGTGGGGTGTTACATTATCTCCCCCTTGGAATCATTCATCCTTAAATGAAGGATAGGAATCTTTTAAAGCTTTAGAAGTATGGAACAAAATATTTAACTTGACTTGAAGAATTCTCCCTCAACAAAATATGTATAGGAATCAAAAGAAAAGGTCTCATGCCATCATCAAGTAAATTATGAAAGCACGAATCATGAAACAATGAGACTAAGGTCATACAAGGAGTAAAATACCCAAAGACCCTCACCCCAAGTGAGAAAACCAAAACTGGACAAAATTTTACACCTTGGCATGACACGCTGCCTATCGCAGAGGCTAACCTTCATGCCATGCTGCCTATCACAGAGGCTAACCTTCATGCCACACTATTTATCGTGGTTAGTAGCCTCTGTGACATGGTGCTATCTCAAAAAAATCTATCATGACTCATCCCTGAAACTCACTACCATGAGAAAATTAAAGATTTGCATTATCTCCCCCTTAGCTCTAAGTTCACTATCTCAATCTTGAAAGTATATCCCCTTATTAAACAGTGGGAGGGGGGAGGGGTATCACTATGAATATAAAAACAAACTCTCCTAGACAAGTTTAATACAAAGACACTAAATTCTTTCTAGGACACCTCCTTCAGGGATACTAATCTTAACTTCCTCCAACCTCCAAAGTTATCACCTTATAACTAACATTTTCATGGGCATAGACATCCATGCTTCCAAACACTTAACACTCTATTTTCAACTCTTTTGAATACTAGCATTACACCTATAAGATTATAATCTCATAACTTAACAAAAATTTAAAACTATACCAAGAGTTCACATAGTCTATCTACTTCTCCCTCAATTCAGCTCTACATAACATCATATAACAACTCCCTAGACTTCTACATACTAAGGAATTTAAGAACATAAGCTAGGCATACATGTCACTCATAACTCAAGATAGAGTACACTTTATTCTTATAACCTAAGGCTCTTATCCATCTAATAATTTAGCTACCATTTTTACTTCAACACTAGACCTTATACATATATCACAAATACAGACTCCAATATTTCATAAGTCATCAACCTAAGCTCTTTTACACATTATATCAAACCTACTAATTCACTCCTACTAATCTTGCTTCACAATTCTTAAGCCAACATTCTTATCATGAAAATCAACATCTAAATTTCAAAAATAGTGTCTAGCAACAATCATGTACCACCAATGAAATATCCCATATAATATACTAGTTCATCAAATAGAGAAATCAACCTAAATTCCTTATTTAACTTAACTATGACTTACAAGCACATTCTTTCTCACCACATTACTACACACTTTTAATATTCATTAGACATCCTCTCACATAATAAACTAACTTACAACTACTAGATAAAAATCAAGGGACCCTTAGTGTATTAAAACCATCTAATAAGGATAGTCGATCTTAATCTTATTACCTATTCCATTATGGTCTATGGAACACTCACCTCCTCACATTACATCCGCTTACCATGCATACACCCCAACTTTATTGAAGATTCTATAAAACCACTGCGTCTTTTTTTTTCTAAGATCTCTCCAGGTGAATGCTAAATTCATAAATCATTAGCCGACCAATCCTCCATCACAACCTCTGATTTATTTTACTACTATAATATCTAGTCCTCATGAGATCCTTTCTTATTTTAACTAAAGATGGAAATATTACAAATAACCACTCTCTTTTACCGACTACTATAAGGGCACATCAACCTCAATACTCACATTATGGTCACGCAATTACAACTACCTTTGTTTTTGCTAAAAAGTTATCCTCACTCCAAATTCTAAGCATATGACTTTATATCATTAACCTCGGAATCACCTTACTACTCATAGGTCATAACACTCCAATTTATACTACAACTCAGGTAAAAGTACTATCCCAACATTCAGATATAAACCTTTCCCCTTAAGCGAGGCATTTTACATAAAGTTCTTGAAAGGGAAAAATTTCATATCTTACCTCGAGCTGAAAAGCACAATTCATGAAGTTAGAGGTACACACTTGAATCAATACACCTTGACGCACTAATGGACTCCTTTCAAGTCCTTGCACCATTTTACAACTTTTGATAAATCATTCGAGAAGGACCACACTATTAGAAAGCTAAGCCTTTGCACTTGTATTATATTGACACTGAGACATAGCCCACAGATTAGAACAAGGAAAAAAGTTGGTCAAATTTTATATGGATAACACAATTGCACTATCTAGAGTATGAAAGAATATGAAACATTTCCTAAATGCCTCATAGCCTTCACGTATAAGTATGGCATGCTACACATCCATAAAAGAGACTCTACTCGACACGACTTTATGGATACCCAATTGTCTATGAATCTAGGATCTGATACCAATTTTGTCATGACCCAAACCAAGGTCTGTCCGTAACGGGTATCTTAAGTCCAATGAGGATGAAAACCACCCCCTTCTCCTTGTTAAATGGAACACACTAAAAGTATAACAGTGGAATTTTGAACATATCACAAGATAGATATGTATGAATCAAAAGAAGTCTAAGAATTCAACAACCAATCCTAAGTCCACAATAATCCATAAAGCCTCTAGACAGAACCAAAATTAATCTAAGTTGGGACATGCACCCGACTATAGCCAAAACAAGACCAAAGAAAAGTATATGACATAAGGGAAAAAAATCATAAAATGAGGTCTTCAAAAATATGGAATCTCACCATTTCAAGATAACTCACGAACTTATCCAACGACCACCTGTGATATAAGTCAAATGGGCATCAACACTTTTGATCACACAACTCGAGGCCAATATAAGGAGGTCTAAGCCTTGATCGCCCTAAGGATCTAAGAATTTTCTTGGAGTACCTTTTTTGAGATCCAAATCAAGTAATGTCATGTTTTGAATATAGCTTGGAGTTGAGGAAAGCCATGACACAAGGAATAAAGAGAGCTCTTGTGGGTTATTTCCAAAATATCCACTTTTGAGCTATTTTTTGAATAGGTTAGTTGTGCAAAGGCAACTACTATAAATAGGTGCCTTAGTATTTCATTAGTTAAGTTTTGTTTAATAATGTTGATAAATTCATGAAAACTCCATTGGGAGTTTTGAGTTCTTGGAAAAGCCAATGTTGAATCTTGTTTAGAAACGGTGGTTGTAAGAGAGATCCGATCCCCTTTTTAGTCAACGTAAGAGATAGGTTCTCGTAGGTAATTCATAAGGGAGGTCTTTGGATTTGATACACCCTTTAGTTACTCTTTTGTTGTCTTCTTATGTCTATTTTTTTATCATCTATCCTTCTCATCCTCTTACTTTTCGTTTGTTAAGTTCATTGTTTATTTAGTGTTTGTGTTTGTTCTCATCATCATAGAATACTCTCGTGTCATTTGGTATCAGATTCGATCTTGATTTTGTTCCTACAAAGTCAATTTTAGGTTTGTTATCTTGAAAATTAATAAAAAAAGTGGTGTCAAAACTCAAAAATTCCAAAAAGTCACTTGGGTCAAATTTTTAGTTTTTTATTTTGTGTTTTTCTTATGTTTATTGTGTTATATTTGTGTTCTCTAACACTATACGAGTCTATAAATAAAATTTAAGCCAAATCGGAGCTTATTTGAGTGTTTAATCTTTGTTGGAAGCTGGGATTAAATATTTAGAAGTTGGTCACAAGATTTGAAGTGTTGGATAAAGTATTTGGAAAAAATGAAGTTAGGAATTAGTTTATATCATTAAAAAGTGTTGACGTTCAAAATTTTAACTCATTCCGAGCCCCGGAGAAGAAGTTTGTGTTCTTGAAGACATTCAAATCTCTAAGTTAAATCTTCATCAATAGTTGTTGTTTGATCCAAAAGTAAGAAATAAAATTTGTGAAAAAGTGTTTGTCCTATATTATCCAAGAAGATTCCAAGTATATCCCAAGGAAGAGTACAAAGGGAGGACTATTTAGAGGGCAAAAGGGTTATTTCAAGAGAGAGTGGCGGGTGACCTGCCTTGCACCTGCACCTAAGGTGCGCTTGGTATGATCCAGAAAATTAGAAGCACTCCAAAATAGTGATCAAAGGAAGAATATGCATCCAAGATGTTCCCCACATGCTGCAAAATCTCCCCCAACACAACGTCAACATAGAACAACTCAATTTGAACACAAACCTACCCCAATACACCCCAAACGCATACCAACACTTCTCCAACATCAATTCAAGTTCAAAAACATATCTCAACACTTTAAAAACTCCATTGCTCAAGGTTTGAGTCCTTAGTTTCATTTTTTTATTCCTAATCTCTTCTTTTGATTCTTAAACCAATCATCAGCTAATAATTCGTCTACTAAGTTGATCAATTAGTTCTTGAGTCTAAATTCTTTCATCGTGCTATTTATTTTGAGATTTTATAGTTTTTATTTTGTTGTAGCTTTTTGATTCAAGTTTGTAAATAATTTTTATTTCTTTGAGTTGTTCAAACAAGAATCCACTCTAGCCGCAAGTAGAGATTGACACCTTATTATCCACCAGAGTATAAGCAACTTTCAACATTCTCCATTCCAACTGTGAGGATCACAAAGGTGAGTTCATACGAGTGTTGGTGAGGTGCTTTAATACTAATCTTGTTTGTTTATTTTGTAGGTACAAGGGGACATAAGGGGAACATGTCTTTAATAGCCTCAGATAATTATGACTACGACATAGGAGACTATGATTATGGTGAAGAATGTTATAGAAATGAAGATGATGAAGAATATGGGGGATATAAATATAGTCATGATCAAGAAATCGATGAGAATAAGGGCCACTATTCCAAATGAGAATATGAGATGAATGATAACCCTAATTATTACAGTGAATATGGAGATGATGAAGAGAGTTATGACGTATCTTATGAAGAAGATGGAACAAGTAAGGAGTCTTATAATTCCCACTCTAAATATCAAGGCAATGTAAAGTATAACCTTCTCTCTTATGCACCTTCTAAGGGTTATGGTGAGAGTGAAAATGTGGAGTTTGAAGATTCTTATTCCTCACCTTGTAGTATTTCCTATCAAAGTTGAAGTGGGGTGAATGGTTATACTAACTGTAGTAGAGGTTTCTCCATGGGACCAAAGGAATGTGTATCTCCAAATCCTAGGGGCACAATATCTTGTCCTTCTTTCTCTAGTGCCCAAACATATAGAAGTGAAAACCAAGGTATAAATAGAGGGTATAGTAGGAGTCATTATCTTCCTACTCTATCTATATTTAAAAGACAATGGGATCCTGAAGTCTACCTTGGTTGGGAATGGCAATGCGAAAGGACCTTCGAGGATTATGTTATGAGCAGAGCCAAACAAGCTATATATTCCCTTAAGTACATTCAAGGTCCGACCTTAGGATGGTGTACACTTACAAGGAGTCAAAATCAAACATGGGGTGCCTTGAAAGAGTTCTTAAGGTCAATCTATGTACTGGGGGGTTACACAAAGTTTTATAATAGTGATCCAAGAAGAAAAAATTGTTCAAGATGGGAAGAGATTTGTGGAGTTCCAAGATATGTTCTTATCCTTGATAATTGGTGTCATGAAAATTACATCACCCCTTCTTTGCTTGACTATCTAAGGATACCTTAAAAATCCTTATCCTTCCCATATTACTTGGATGGATAGAGGGTTTTCGAGAGAGTGAAGGTTTTCTTCACCTAAGATGGATACTATGAAGAGGTTTGGTGTGACATCTTCCTATTGGAACGCGAACAATTATTCTTAGTTGCCAATTTATTTGATGCATAGAGTTCAAAACATAGAAAATTGGCCTAAGATTATATTAGACCAATGGGGAAACCATCTCTTTCCATCCACCTTTCCCAAATCTCAAGGAAATATTCCCACTTACTCCAAGCCTTATGAAAATAAGAGACAAAAGATTGAAAGAAGTAAGAGAGTGCAAGGTGGCAACCTAAGAAAGGAAAAAAGAGAGGTAGTGAGGAGTTAAGTGAGGGGGTTTCCACTAACTAGAGGTAACACTGTTTGTCCTTGTTTTAATAAGGATATTTGTGTAGGTACCAATATGGAAAACGGAGGAGAAAAAGTGTCAAAAGAATAGATACCCTTTAAAGATTTGACGAGGGTAATATTATATGATTCCAAAGCTTGTGGAGGACTTTTACACCAAGGTGAGGAATAATATTCTCAAGAACTTCAAGGTAAAATAGCTAACTCTTACACTTTTGTGCATGAGAATGATGATTGTGTGGCTAGTAGCCCATTGAGTATGAGTAGTAGCCTACCTATATGTGAGTCTAATGATTATTTACCTCTTAATGATGATGTACATATTATGAGTGTGGATATACTAGTTAATACTATTGATAACCAAGTTGACTCTTATTGTAAGATCAATTTGTGTCCACCTAGTGTTAAAGCCATTATGTTAAATGATAGTACATCATCTTGTGAAAATAATGTTGATCAACTTGTGTGCGAAACTTCCCCACCACTTGAGGATGTGTGTGATGTGATTAATGAACTTCAAGTGAGTGATTATGTTAAAAATATTGATCAAGTGAATAGGATTGACCTTTTGAGCATATCCTCTAGTGAAGATCTTAATGTTTGTTTGGATCATGGGGATAATCATGTGTTTGCATTATCTTTCATGCTTGATAATTGTCTTTTAGAGGGTGAACTTGCATGTTCTACATCCTCTTCATGGATAAACCCTTCTCTCTTTAATAACAATATCTTATTTGAAGATGGCAAAATCACTCCTAATGAATTACCTAGTGGTGTGGATAACATTAATAATGTAGCTCATCTTACGGGCTATATCTTATATGAAAACCCACTATGGTGTGACAATATTCCTCCTAAAGATGGAAATCTCTTCTTGAAATATGAGAGTACTCTTAAAGAAAAGAAATGTGAAGTCTTTGAAAGGAATAATCAATTGGGTGATGATAACTTTGATTTGCTTGAATATTTGAGAAATCCAATTAATGATTGTTCCTATGATAATGCTCGTGGTTGTGATCCTTTGTACGATACCTCACCTTCGTTTGGTAATTATGGGGATGAATTGTTTGATTTTTTGGAAGACTTAAGCAATAATTCCTTTGAAGTTAGTGATGGTATATGTCTACTTGAGGATTCTTTCATTGGAGGAGAAGGTATCAATTGAATAGAAATTTCTTATTCTTCTACTTTGTGTTCTCCTATTGTTGAGAATACTCATGGAGATGATCTTGAATCTAATTGAGGAAATCAGAGTTGAAGTTGACCTGAGTGATAACATTCCATACTCTCTCTTGGTTTCTGATGATGCTTATGCTAATGTAGAGAGTATATCTTTTAGTTTAGGTGAATCTTATAGGGAAAAAGAGTGTTGTATAGACTAGTGTCTATGGACACTTTATCCATTTGACCCTGGTGCCAAATTTAGATATGGTATTTGGACACATCCAACTTGTTGCTTGGTATCTGTGACAAGAAAAATTTGAGTGAGGATGTTGGTATCCTTCCCTGTGATGGAAAGTCTTTCTGGGGGATTTATGATTCACTTGATGGACCAACATTGTGCAAGGAAAAAATCTCCAACAAAGATAAGAGATTTTTAAAGAAGGGGAGTAGTGAAAATCTCCAAGAGAGGTCACCATTGTGTGTTTCCACTCTTGACCAAGGTTCCACTATTTATAGGTCAAGAAGAGAGTCTTCTCTTGAAACTACTTTGGATGAATTCCATTCATGTAATAACTTTCTTCGATACTTGAGTGGAATTGATGACCTCCTTATCAAAGGTGGTATCTTTCTTAAGAACCCGATGACAAATGTGTCATTGTATCCTTTGGGTATTGCTTATAAACTTGCATTATTTCATGGCACACTTATGCTTAAATTGTGTAACTCCCAACTTGTGGATGCCAAGTTGATTATTTGCTTGAAAGGAAGAAGTCCTATGGGCTTAAGTGTATTGATTCTATCCTTTTGTGCATTATGTGCTAAGTATTTTGAGCCAAATGGCATTATCATAGATAATAGCACCTTGTATGATGTTTCTACACCTGATTCCATCTTATACTACCTCTTTGCCTATGATGATATCTATGCTAGTCTTGGATGTTTCTTATGTAGAGGTAGGAAAATTATTGGTTTGTCCACTTGTTTGAGTGACAATGCTAAATGGATCTTGTGGACTTTAGAACTAATTGAGGCACCACCCTTGGTATGGTCTCTTAAAGATATAATGAAGAAATTGTGTCTTATGGATTATAAGGTGAAGGTTGTTCTACCTTTTAGATTATCTGATGCCATTAGGATATAATACCCCAAAAATTCAAACCTACATTTGATCCAAGTTTCAAGATCATGCATAGTACATCATGGTTCCTTGGTAGACTTATGAGTTAGTTTGATGTATATTAAGGTCTCAAATAACTCCCAGCTACTAGATGAATCAAAAGAATCCTTACCGATTGAATTTTTCATAAGAATGTTGCTTTAGTCAACTTCAAATGAGTATATCTTTTTCTCTACTCATAATTTTCCATCTCAAACCCACCAAATGATAGTAAATTAAATTAGCTTTCCAACGATACCAATTTCGCCCAAATCTGATACTCGGGTGAGAAGTTATGACATTTTTAGTGAAAGCAATAGCTCAATATGAGCAATACCGCGTCGCGCCGATATGCCATTTCGCAGTTGTCAATTTCCAGTGAGGCACCGCGATAGCCATCGCATCGCTCCAAAAGTACAGTTGGGATATGTCCATTTCCAGTGGCATAATGTGATAGCACCACGTCATGTTGCTGGGCAAAATGGGGTTCATCAGTTTTCCAGAGGCCCGACACGATTGTACCGCATCACGTCGGAGCCAAAAATTGGGATAGTCAGTTCCACCACTTAAATTCCAGGGACCGTTTGGTCTTTTCCCAAAGCCTCTAATTCATCCAAACACGGGATTTAAGCCCTAATAAAGTATTATTTGCTCATTATTTCACTATTCTCTCAAATTAAATTAATCTCCTTTCAAGAAAAAAAAACCCTGGCCTTCAAAATTCAAGATCAAATCTTAAGAATTCACCATCAACTCTCACGAATTCATCAACCCAGGTATGTTAAGTGTTCATCCATGAATTTCTTTCACCCATGAAGCTCAAGTATCCAATTTAAATACAAAGTTATGATCTTTTCAAGTTATTATGATTTTAAATTGTGATTTCAACCATTAATATTCATGAATCTTGATTTCATACCATGCTTACATGAAATTATTGTTGTTATCAAACCCCACATGTTTTAATATTTCTATTTTTAATTTAAATCATGATTAAGTGTTATTGATGTTAAAATCATGCTATTACTCCAAGTTTAAACTATTACCATGTTTAACCTAAACCATGCATATCAAGTGTTTGATGAAATGCCTACAAGAATGGATTTTTAATAAATGTTTCCATGTTATGTCCTCCAAGCTTAAGTACTATTTTACTATTATTGCTATTGAGTCCTGGGGGTTATGAATACCCAAAACCTTAGCTGTTTACCTAGTCTTAGTATCTTTAGAATAGTTTCGGTATATGTTATGAACATTATCAGTTCAGTTTGTTATCATAAACAGTTAAACCTAATTCAGCCCAATATTCAGTATCTTTCACGTGGGAGTAAGATTTAGCACCGGGCGAGTCCAGGGATGGAGGCTTCCCCATATGTTAGGCAGAGTCGCTAGTAGCAGTCCCTATAGTCTAGAACTACATAGCCAGCGTAGGAAGAGGGGTCACCCATCAGTTTAGGCTTGACTTCCTCCTAGGGGTCACTCGTCAGATTAGGCTTGACTTTGTCCAGGGATCACCCGTTAGTTAAGGATTGATACCCTAGTTCATCAGTATCTTAGTGGATCCATACATCCAATGTTAGTACCCATGGAATGGTACTAACAGCCTTCCAACTAGGCTACAGGTTAGACCACGATTAGATCAGATTGGGGTATGTCAGTTAGATGATACCTCCCACAATCTCAGTCCAGTAATTAGTTTAGTAATTCAGTTTCTATTTCTTGACCATAGAATATAGATATCAGTGATTCAGTTATTAAATTTCAGTATTTCAATATTTAGAGATTATATTCAAAACATGTTATATGCTTGGTCATGTATCCTCAATACTTACAGATTTCATGCATCCTCAGTATTTATAGATTTCACGTATCCTCAATATCTATAGATTTTATGCACTCTATTCAGTACTTCATGTTATATATATATATATATATAGTTAGACAGTTATTATTCATGTTTATGAAACCATGCATATAGACCTACCTTATTTAGCTTACCGGTACATTCAAAGTACTGATCACATACTCCTTTCTTGCGCTATGATGTATCATATCATATGTTCGAACGCTTAGCTCCTGAATCGTGCATAGATTTTTCAGACTACTAGTTGTAGCAGTGGTGAGTCCTCATATTTCGAGGACATAATTTATTTAGCTCAGATTACTTTATCAGTTTCAGTCATTTCCATTTAGTTGGAGTTAGTTGGGGCCTGTCCTATCAACTTTCATTCAGTTAGTTTAGAGGCTTTTAGACTATTTCAGATAGTTAGTTAGTTTCTCAGATTTCAGTTGTCATCGTCAGACATTTTATCAGTATTATCAGTTATGCCTTACAAATTTTATTAGATTTATGACTTATAACCTTATGGCATTCTTTATTTGAATTCCGCATATGTTATGTCATTATTAGTTTTACTCATTGTTCATAATAGGTACCATCTCATGGGTCAACTTATTGTTCCTCGAGACTATAAGCACCGTATGACTCCCAAGGTGTACTCTCGAGGCATTTCAAACTTGGTATCAGAGACTAAGGTTTTAAATTATTCTAGGAAGTTTGAAAGTCACGTCAAGTAGAGTCTTATGTATGGGTGTGAAACACGCCACACTTATGGACAAGAGAATACGAGGCATTTTAAGAAAAGCTTCCCTTCTTTCAGTGTTCATGTCGGCGATAGAGAATGATCTCTATTAAAAATCTCTTCCTAACTCATCCATCCTTCCATGTACAGAAAATGCCTCCCAAAAAGAACAACGAAAGAAGAAATAGGAATCAGCCAACACCTTCACCTGTTCAGGAAGATCTCCTGAATGATCCTCTCTCACACTAAATTTAAAGCTACTTTCACTACCTTAGATTATTCAGTAGTTGCTCAGAACAATCTATAGGCTATTGTCCTATCTAGGCTTTTGACTCAAGCTTAGCTGAGTGAGAAGGGCGAGCGTAGGAAGAAAGAGAGAAAGAATAAGAGGGCCAGAAAAAGTAGTTTTAATCCTAAGTCAAGAGGTAGAAAACGATCCCAACTCTGTCAGAAATTCTCAGCCCCAGCTCCTCCTTGTGCCAGTGCCTAAGTTTAAGAATGATAGTCAAGATAGAGAACCAGGATATAAGTAATAAGGTAGTGAGAGGGGTGTTTGTAATAATCTGCTTTACAGAGAATATGGTAAGAATCATAAGGGTGTGTGAAGAGCCAACAGTGATGTGTGTTTTGGATATGGCAAGTCAGGCCACAAAGTTAGAGAATGTCCTAAGGCTGGTCCGCGGAGTCAGCACAGTCAACCATCAGTTTCATCCGGTCGCTTGACTCAGTAGGGAACCACTTCCAGTGCAACCCATGGTCAACATCAAAATAGACTTTATGCAATCCAGTCCCAACATGATCAGGAAAGTTCTCCTAACATAGTTACGGTTACGTTACGAGTCTTTCATCTTTATGTTTATGCTTGGTTAGATCCTAAGGCTTCACTTCCTTTTTGTAACCCCTATATAGCCATCAACTTTGATGTCAGACCTAAAATATTAGCGAAGCCCTTCTCAGTGTCTACCTCAGTGGATAAATCTATCCTAGCCAGACGATTATACAAAAGTGGACCGATTCTAGTATCCCAGAAAATCACTTCAGTTGATTTTAGAAATAGAACCATTTGGTTTCAGTTTTTGAATGAATCAGTCATTGAATAGAGGGGTGTACCTCAGTGTTTAGGAGACAGATATGTTTTTAGATTCCTTCGCAAAATCCTATGATAACATATTCTCTAGAATTAGAAGCATGGAACCATGAGTTTAGCAGTAGTAGTAGAGTAACGATAGTGTTATCTGAATTTAAGCAGATTTTGTATTCTATGGGGCTAGCTGTATGAAAGGTGAATCAGTAGGCTTGAGACAGTGTACACAAAAAATTAAGTTTAATAATTCAAAATTTTATGTTGTTGATGTTGGTGTAGTGGTAATTCTCATGGTGTAGGGAAAATATAAGTTTAGAGAAGTGACAATTGTAGCTATGATGAAAGTAGTATGGTTCCTTGAAGATTTGGGAATATTCATGTTAAGTGTTAGAAACTAAGTTGGAATCATTGAGGTTGAGCTAATATAAAGAGGAGTTGAAAATTTTAAGTTAGTCAATTTTAAGTTGCTACATGATGATTTTTGGGACTATAGAAAGCCAAGAGTTGTATCTCAAAAGGAAGTACTAGCAGTGGGTTTTACATGATTAGGTGTGGTCTTTCAGGGTGAGCTTACCAATTATGCATATATTATACCCCAAATTCTAGAGTAAGGTGGTGGCAGTTCAGTTTAGAGATATTAATTAAGTGGTCCCCAGACTTAGAGTTATGACTTTAAGCTAAGGGGGAGATAATAAAACAAGTAACCAAGTCAGGGTCTCAGATTCTAGTAGTGATGCTAGTGTATTATAGAACATCGGTAGGGGAGGAAGATGCCCAACCCATTCTAATCTCAGTGCAAAGTTTTTAGTCATCACGATATCTACCCATGCCTTATATGTCATCTCTATGACCATAACTCATATTCTAGCACTTTATAAGAAATCAGGTAATCTTCAAGTCAAGTCCCTAGTATGAGGAGCTCCAGTTCACCCAACAGTACGAATCATGCTCCATGAATTAAGAAACTCCAAACTCAGGTCATGCAGTTCATAACTCATGTATTCATGTTTTACAGTATGCTCAGTTTCCATGACTCCTGCTACACTCTTAATGATCAGCTAAATTCATATTTGTGTCATCCATATCCTTAGTTTAGACCTCCTTAAGAAATTCCTGTCATTTATACTCTATTCCTCAGGCCACAGTTCAGTATCCAAGTTATGCATGGTATTTCTTCCATGCTTCAGGATCTCATGTTCTAACTTTCCAGTGACCTTTCTTTATGAATTGATGGTGATAATGAGTAATTTGTTTAGATGTGAAGAAGTAAATATTTCTTGTTAAGGAAGGATTGTTGCATGCTTATTCTACATGAGGCAGTAGTTATCAAGATCGATGTGAATGTCATATTGGTGTGTAAGTGGATAAATGCATTACGTGTTAGTGGATGACTAGTAAGAGGTTGTATTTAGTTGTTGAAGGGGTAATCAGAATTATTCAGGAGATGGAAAGTTATGAAAATGTAGAGTGTATTAAATTCATGACTCAGACTAGTGTTACAGTGTTATGGGTGCATTTTATAGATTCGAGTAGGCTTGAACACAGTGGGAGAACTCAGTCTAGCTCAGACCTCAGTGGGTAGAGTTATCATGCCCATGTGAATATTTTTAGTAGCCTCAAGTGAAGTGCGGTGTTGGGGTAGAAAGTATGGTTGAGGAAGTGGTTGATAAGTATGGCTAAGATTGTAAGTTAGTAGTTGAAGTGCATAAGTCTTAGTAACTCTATCCTAGATGATGTTTTGTAGGCCTGTATTACATATTACAAAGTTTTAGCCATGTTGTGATTTCTTATTTAGATATCTTATTCAAACCATGCCAAAAATTCTCTACTCCCTAATGTCATTGGAACTTCATGGAAAGAGTGTCGAAGAAATACTCCAGTTAAGCATAAGCTTTCAGTACGAGATAGTTTGGATAACCAGAAATTCATTTTAGCAATCAGGCAGACAAGTTCCTATGGTTTTCATCTCTCCTATTCATGAGGAAGTTCCTTCACGACCATGCAAGTCATAAATTTAGTTTAGATCATGCATCAACTTTAGATTCCATGTATTCAGTTATGATTCAGTTCATAAGTTCCCCGTGTATCATCTCAGCCTTTTCTCAATATTTCAGTCAAGTCAGTATCTTTCAGGTGACCTAAAATCCTAAGAGGCAGATGTACTATAGAATACCAATCTTTCATGTCCTAAATCTATCATCATCTTTTCACCTAATAAGATCCAACTTGAAGTAATGGGTACTCATAAGTTAACTGTCTTATTTGAATCTCAGCCTTATAGCCATTCTCATGTATTCAAGAAGATCAGTTTAGTTCATGTATCATGTTTTAGACCCAGTTATGTTCACATGTTACCATTTATGCATGTTCAGTATATGATCTCAGATTCTTCAGTACTCTCAGCTTAACCAGCCTTATTCGAGGACGAATGTTCCTAAAAAGGAAATATTGTAATACCCAAAAATCCAAACCTACGTTAGAGCTAAGTTTCAAGATAATGAATAGTACATCATGGTTCCTTGGAAGACTTATAAGTTAGTTTAATGTATATTAAGGTCTCAAATAAATCCTAGCTATTAGGCGAATCAAAAGAATCCTTAGCGATTGAATTTTTCATAAGAATGTTGCTTTAGTCAACTTCAAACAAGCATATCTTTTGCTATACTCATAATTTTCCAGCTCAAGACCTACCAAAGTATTCAATGTCTTTTATTTAGGAGTAGGATTTAGCATCGAGTGACTGCAGGGATGGCGTCTTCCCCATCAGTTAGGCAGAGTCGTTAGTAGCAGTCCCTGTATTCCAAAACTACGTAGCCAGTGTAGGATGAGGGGACGCCTGTCAGTTTAGTATGGACTTCCTCCTAGGGGTCACTCGTCAGATTTGGATTGACTCCACCCAGGGATCACCCATCAGTTTAGGCTTAATATATCGGTTCTTAAGTAGCTTAGAGGATCCACACAACCAATGTTAGTACCCGTGGCACAGTACTAACAACCTTCCAACTGAGGCTACAGGTTGGACCCTGATTAGCTCAGATTGGGGCATGTCGGTTAGATGATACCTCCTATAGTCTCAGTCCAGTAATTAGTTCAGTAATTCAGTTTCAGTTGCTTGACCATAGCATACAGATATCAGTGATTCAGTTATCAAATTTCAATATTTTAGTATTTATAGATTATATTCAAAACATGTTATATGCTTGCTCATGCATCCTCAGTACTTATAAATTTCATGCATCCTCAGTATTTACAGATTTCACGTATCCTCAGTAGCTACAGATTTTATGCACTCTATTCAGTACTTCATGTTATATATATAGTCAGACAGTTATTATTCATGTTCATGAAACCATGCATATCAGCCTACATGATTTATCATACCAGTACATTTAAGTACTTATCACATATTCTTTTCTTGTACTATGATGTATGATATCATAGGTTCGGATGCTCAGTTCCCAGATCGCGCATAGATTTTCCAGACTATCAACTATAGCATTGGTGAGTCCTCATATTTTGAGGACATAATTTATTTAGCTCAGATTACTTTATCAGTTTTAGTCATTTCCATTCATTCGGAGTTAGTTGGAGCCAGTCCCATCAACTCTCATTTAGTCAGTTTAGAGGTTTTCAGACTATTTTAGATAGTTAGTCAGTTTCTCAGATTTCAGTTGTCATTGTCAGACACTTTATTAGTATTATCAGTTTGCCTTACAGATTTTATCAGATTTATGACTTAAAACCTCATGGTATTCCTTAGTTAAATTTTGCATATGTTATGTCATTATCAGTTTTACTCAGTGATCACAGCAAGTACCAGCTCATGGATTAGCTTGTGGATCCTCGGGACTGTAAGCACCGTGTCCCGCACAGGGTGTACTCTCAAGGCGTTACATAGGACCTTTGTAGTTTCCTTATCTCTTGATGATTTCGCTAACCAAATCCTTTGTGCATTTTTCAATGAGTTTCTAATGTTAAACATGAAGGATCCTTGGTTATATCTTATGTGTTTGCAACCTTGGCAAGATGATATAATTTATTGTGATAACTCTAACCCTTATGCCATGAGGATATTGAGTTTTTTTGTCCTTCCTTTAGTTTTTCAAGGTTTGGATTCGAGGTCAAATCCTTTTCAAGAAGGGGAGGATGATACAAGTCAAATTGGCATCAATGCTTTTGATCAAACAACTCGAGGCCAAAATAAGGAGGTCTAAGCCTTGATCACCCTAAGGATCTAAGAATGTGCTTGGAGGCCCTTCTTTAAGATCCTAATCAAGAAATGTTGTGTTTGGAAGATGCTTGGAGCCGAGGAAAGCCATGGCACAAGGAATAAAGATATCCTTTGTGGGTTATTTCCGAAATAGCCACTTTTGAGCTATTTTTGTAATAGGCTAGTTGTGCAAAGGAAACTACTATAAATAGGTGCCTTAGACATTTCATTGGTTAGTTTTTTTTAATAATGATGATGAATTCATGAAAACTCCATTGAGAGGGTTGAGTGCTTAGAAAATCCAATGTTGAATCTTGTTTAGAAACTGTGGTTATAAGGGAGATCCGATCCCCCTTTCGGTCAACGTAAGATCTAGGTGCTAGTAGGTAATCAATAAAGAAGGAATTTGGGTTTGATACACCCTTTTGTTGCCCTATTTTTAGCTTCTTGTGTCTATCTTTATATCATCTATACTTTTCATCCTTTTACTTTCCGTTTGTCAATTTCATTGTTTCTTTAGTGTTTGTGTTTGTTCTCATCGTCATAGAATATTCTCATATCAACCTATCACTGCTTAGGAAAAATAGAAGTATTTTCAATGCCTACATCATATGGGGATACAATATCCAGAGATGGTTTGCGGGTTGAGCGCTAGCGTGTAATATAGGTTAGTGATAAAATAATGCCATGATCAGTGGTTCAAAATCATTCAATTTGAATACACATAATCAAATGCCAAAACACCCACACACCCACATATATATATATATCACATGTCGAGATAGGGAACAAGGCTTAGCATTAATTTTAAAATATTAACCTAGACTATGTAGCTTTGCCATCATAAGACACCCACAAGCTATATCGGTTCCCCCCACTGGAAGGGCCCCAGTGCGTGTTTTCCTCACAAATCGGAGATACCATGGAAAGAAGAGGAATCCAAGACCCTTCGCCTATCCATGAAAAATATGCATATCAAATGTGACACATGCATACATTTATCAAGACCAATCCCTCATGCCGGAAGCCGTGGGTTTCCAATATTAGTCCTTCGGGACTCACACCTTCACGAATTAGCTACACAACCCCTTTAAGAACAATTAGAACATGGATACATTTCCATTCATGTAACCATATTGTCGATTAAGCCATATACTGTTGGTATTGTTATACCAACTACATTTGCAAGGTAATATCATCATGTAATTTCAATTATCATCACTTAGGGGAACCACCCACAAGGTCCAATCATTCATACACACGGGAGAATACATGCCCCCTTGGTCTAATTATTCATTAGCTTGGGGAATCCACGACCCCCAAGATTCAATTTAAAATCGTTATGTTTCAATAGCATTTTATGCCATGCAATAGTTCCAAAAGTAGTTCAATATGCATATATTCAGGTTCAAAGAAAGTTCCATAAGATTTAGTTGAGGTTATTCAATTGCAATGTCAAAATCATCAACTTGGGAGAATCCATAACCCCCATACCAATTAACCATCTCCATGCACCCTAAATAGTTCAAAACCATTAATTAAAACCATTAATCAATCACAAAAGCCAAGATAAAAATAATTCAATCATTGATTCTCAAAAGCCCTCAACCCACATTCATAATCCGCAATTAAATCAGATGAATAACAATTTTAAATACATGATTTTAACAAAACAAGCTTTGAGGAAGAGATACATACCTTAGACACAGAAGGATTTGTGAGCAATTGGGAAATTGGAACCCAAAAGATGAACGTACAATGAAACCCTTATGCTTTCTTGGGGTTTTGAGTTTGAGGGTGAAATAATATTTTTTTCATGAAAACTAATAGAAATAGGTTCATATAATGTTTGAAGGTCGTACATAGGTGAATAAACCTCATTACCCCGCATCTTAAGGGAAATAAAACAAAACAGCACGACTTTTACATAGAGGCATGGCACGACCCTTATCGAGGAGGCTAACGTCTATGCCACACTTCTTATCATGGAGATTATATTTTGTGACATGCTGAAATCACAGAACCTCACTGGTTTCTCATAAAAATGCTTATAACTTTTTGCTCGGGTATCAAATTAAGGTGAAATTACATGTGTTCGAAAGAGGACTCAATTATCTTTAATTTGGTGGGTATTAGGACCCAAAATTAAATATATTTCATAAGTTATATACATTCGAAGTTGACCCTTGTAGGATCGAATACCAAAACTTGGTCGAATCAAAAGCTCTTAACTCAACTTTGCTCTAAGTGTTTCCTATGAACATTCTTAACCGCAAAAGCATTTTACACACTAGGTAAATGATAATGACACTTATATTTACATTGTAATCTTGGTTTTGAGTTTATACATATAGGAATAGCAGTTCAAATTCTAGCCCAAAAATGTGGGGTATTACACTTATGTATAGTGGTGTTAGAGCTTATTTATAGGTTTGCCATTTTACCTTGAATTAGTTATTTTGTTTTGTATCTTATCATACTTATATCATGATTTATCTTAGTCAGCCAATGATGCCTACCGAGTACCCATGGTGTTGGTACTCATACTATATTTCTGTACCTTTTTAGTGCAGATCAGAGTACTAGTTGTCGTAGTTGACATGACACTCATGCAGGGTTGATTTTAGAGATTGGGTGAGCTCTTGGAGCCGGAGTTACACTTTTTCCTTCTTTATATCTATGTCCAGTCTTTCATTTTTGAGATAGATTATATTTGACTATTCAGTATTTATGGTTCATTTGTAGTAGCTCTTGTACCAACATTACTTAGTCATGGAATGATTGTTGCTCTTTTATTTATCTATTAGACTGGTATGACTGCTTTATTGCATATTTAACTCTTTAAATGTTAATTTCAGGATTTTAGGCCATTTTCCACTAATGAAACCTTGGGGGTTGCACCACATTGTTAGGGACCAAGTCCCTCAAAATTAGTTATAGGCAATAAAACAGTAAATTATCCAGGAGCACGACATAGTGCAACAAATGTATAGAACACTAGATATAACTTGGAAACCTCCTTGCTCAAGGGAGGAGAATCCATGGCTTTCCCTCACAAGCACCCAAAAGTACAACTATAATCAACCTCTTGATTACATACTCGAACTTGAACCTAAATCTAGGATCCTCTTGCCTGTAACAATACTACTACAAGCTCACCTTGACAACTCTACCAAGACTCTCTCAAAACTGATTAAATCTAACCAGTATCAAGCTTAGGTAACTCTACCTAAGCACTCTCAAAGAAAAAAGAAAACATAATTACTCTTATAAAATGAGTAATTCAGTTATAAACTCAAGTTGAACTCAAGAACATTTTCTATTTTAGCACACATAAGAAATGAGATATTGAGCAATGTAGAATGTTGAGTTTTTGCCTTTTTCTCTCTTCACTCTTTTGAATTTGCAAAAAACTACTTGATAGAGAAGCATACTTTTCCTTTTATAGTTGAGTGATGATAAGGATTGAAATATGATTGAATAAGGTGTCCTAAATAGTATAAGTAGCACCTGCACAGTTGGTTACACAAGAGGACTAAGCTGAGAAGACGCGTGCCAACTATATAGTAGCGTTGAACATCTAGGGACCTGGTCCCTTGTAGTCATTTGATCATTATCAAAACAAGATCTAACAATTTTCCCCCTTTTTAATGATTACAAACCAGCCACAAAGCTTTGATCATCAACATTCATTCATCACATTTAATCAGAGTGATTACCACTACTGAAGATGAATGTTTCCCCTATCATTCAATCATCATGCTTCTATTATCATACAATGTAAGGACCTGGTCCCTTGTTGTCAATTGATATAAAAAACTCAACTCATTTACTTCCCCATGTCAATATGCCATCATACATTGGTACATGATCCCTAACATACAACACACACACCTGGTCAAAAACTCAAGTCATTTATTTCCCATTGCCAATATGCCATTATGCATTGTTACCTAGTCCCTAACATGCAATACGTACACCTAGTCCCTAACACATGAAGTAAATATTCTCCCTTTTGGCATCATTAAAAAGTTAAAACAGTAATCCAAGAGTAAAGATAAGCACACGTTAGTTAATTCATGGCCACTGGGGCAACACTATTATGATGAACAATTTTAAAATAAAGTAGACAGATGTAACACACAAACCAAGATTCATTCATTCATAAAACAGAGTTCAGTACCATTACACTCATACTAAAATAACACATAAAAATAATTTTATTTAAAAGACATCATAATACCTAAGATATAAAACTGACACAAGGTTATAAGGTAATAGGGACAACAAGGTTCAGGTAGAGGGAGGCTTGGGGGAATGGGATTCAATCAACATCTCTATTCTTGCATTTTCAGTATCATGGGCATCCAACAACTATTTGGTAGGGAGTTTCACTTCAACATTCAGTCCTTGAACTTCACCAGTCAGTTCTACCACTTTAGCCTGTAGCTTTGCATTTTCTGATGCAAGTTCTTCAATGGCAGCTGGTCCCTCAGAAGATAACCTTTGATTCTATAGCTTCGGGTGAACTATTTCATCTTTATTTACAGTTGAATTGATTTTTCATTCCTCCATTTCCTAACCCAACTTTTCTTGAGCATCCAGAAACTCAGACACTTGAGACACTATTCCAGCCTTGCCTTCAAAACATTCATATTTCACTAGGGTTGTCAGATTGAATATCTGCTTGACTGTTTTGGGTGATCCCTTAGTTCCAACCACACCAAAATGCTCAAACACTTTATTCAAGAAATAAACATGTGGCATCCCATGTCTTCATTTTTTTGAACCACCTTGTGCATATGCTCTATCATTAGAGCAAACAAACTTAATATTTCAAAATTGCTCAAGAATTCAATCAAAAATAGGTCAACAACAGATGCTATGATTCTTTACTCAGACCTTGGTAACAAGATCGTGTTAATGAACTCAAATAACAGCTAAAATTCACTTAGTAGAAATTTCTTTTTCACTACAGTTGTTGAAACAACTCCCACCTTTGAAACATTAATCATAAACTCAGTTGTGGGCTATTTCTTTACCATAGTTCTTACACCTAAAATAGTTACATCCAAGATCTTTCCCAAAGTATATTCATCCAATTTGATAGCTTTTACTTGTACTTGGGCATTCAAACTTTACCCATCTTCTGAGAAATCCATGGTGTAATAAAATTCTCTGACCTCATTCTAAAAAATTATGGGGGTTGATTCCTCAAATAGGTGTAGCCAACCTTGGTGGCTGACATACTCAACCAACTCTATCATTTTGAGCTTCTCATATACTTGGGATAAAAATTCTCCCTGACAAAACCTTCAGAGTCATCAGTACTTTATTCCTTCAGTCTCTAGACACATCCTTCATTTCCTCCTCCTTTTTACTTTTCTTGGGATTACTACTCAATTTTTAATCACAATTTTTCTCTTCTTGGGACCAGTTCCCTTAGAGACTTTTTTCTTCTTTACAGCTATATATTTTTTCTCATTTCTTGCACGGCTATAGGACTTTGAACTGGAGAACCTGGTCCTCTCAGCAACATAAACTTCCTCTTTTCCTTCCTCAGTTACAACAAGAACCTCTAAATCATGTCCTTCCCTCTTTTAAGATCTACAACATCAATATGTTCTTTCTCTTCTACTATAACAGTTTTCTTAAGGCTTCTTATTTTTTATTATTGAAGACTTTCTAGCCCTCATAAAAATCTTCCAACAATTCATTTTCAAATTCTCTTGTGGAATAAGATCTAGCCACTTTTACGTCAGAATCCACCACTTTCTCCTTATCTTTGCTTCCCATCTGCTTCTTTACAGACCATCTCAGAGGTAGTTCATGCTCATTCTCCTTATTTGGAGGTAACAACATTTCTTTACACTTATTCACTTCAACCTTATCACCTAATTCCTATTCTTTTCCACTAAATGAGCTTTTTTTTGTATCATATGCAAGTAGAAGTAAATTCTTAGCTACCCAGTTCTTATTGTAGGAAAGATCAACCCTCTTTACTAGAATTTCTTTACCAAATAACTGAGAAAAAATAGGGTTTGAATTTGAGAAAGTAGGTGAATCAAGTGCTTATTGTGTTTCAGAAGGTTCAATATTTTTGGATTTTTCAGATGAACAGGGGAATTGGAAAATTTTAAGTAGTTTTGAATTTTTCGGAGAAGGGAGAGTTTCAGGTTGAGAAATTTCTTATTCTATTGGTGAGCGAAAACCTTGGTTTAGATTCTTTATCATAATTGACTGAGCATATATTTATAAGGTTAAGGAGGGTTCAATGGAGACTGACTCATTTGTGGGTTCTGGACTATCTAAGGAATATTCCGTTAGAAGAATTGACTCAGGTTGTTGTTGGGGACTTGAAGTGATGTTTTCCATGGATTCAATTTCTAAAGAATCAAAGTTTTTGATTTGGGTATGTTCGGTTTGACTTTCTGGAGTTTTTTCTACTTTGGACTTTTTAACTGGGTTTGAGAAAGTAGGAACATTAGCCCTTTGGTTTTGTGAGTGAGAGAGACCAGTTTGATTTAGAGATGACAATCGATTAAGAGAGATAAGTTGAGACTGAGAATGGGAAATAACTTGATTTAACAATTTAAAGAGGTGACTGTTGTCATTAAAAGATGTTCCTTTTGAAATGACATGTCTGATTCTAATAAGTTCGACTCTTTATTTTGCAAAAGAATTAACTACTTTTATAGAGAAGGAAAGACACATGGCCTTTTTAGATAGATTTTTATGATTATTAGAGCATCCTGTATAGGTACTAACCTGAGAGATGGGACCAGGTCCCTCTTCTTTTATTTTGAGTGAATCTTTAATTTTGTGCTTGTCACATTTGTCCACTACCAACGTTGTTCCCATAGGTGTATACCTTCAAAGCTATAGTACTAAGTTAGACTAATATGCACCTACTCTACCAAGGATACCTGCCTCCTTATTATAGCCAGATTTGAGTAAAGACATTGATTCACATGTTAGGTCAGGTCAATTTGATCAATCCCTGCTTTAACCTTTTATCCTCAGTACACTCCCATTTTGTAACTATCAAGAGAATAGCCAATAATTCTGAGAACTAAGTACCTGTTTTTGCTTCATTCAAACTGCCTCAAGCTTCTTATTTTGAGATGAATTTCTTTGGGACCAGGTCCCTGAGAATTCTGACATGAACGTTTCTTGCTTGTCTTCTACTTGGGCTGGGATCAGTAACTGGCGTTCCAAATTTACATCACTCTCTTTTGCACCTTTTATCCTTTAACCCATCATCTTCAGCATTATCAATCCTTTGAGTAGAAATTCTTCAATTTTTGAGACTTCACTATCATCAGGGACCAATAGATTTCCTGATTAAATAGGAGCATCATGCACTTCTTAACTTGAAAATTTTAGTTCTGTTTTGCTAGGGACCAGGTCTTTTAAAATCAACTTTTTCACAATAAGACACTTCCACCTTGAAGTGTCTTGAGAGAGAGAGAACACATTCAGTCCTTCTAGTATTAAGTTTTGAACAAACCCTATCAATAAACTATTTTAGACTGGAATCCCTTTTTGTATACCTGGTACCATAATCACTTGTTGGATTTAGGAACCCACTTGATTTTGAATTTCTAGTAGGAGGACAATGGTGTGATCAAATCTGTTTTGGCTCATCTAGGTAGATAATTCGTTTTCACAATTTCTAGAGGATTAAAATCCTTAGAATGTGAATTCCCTTACTGAACATATCTGGAACCATTTATTTTAGCTTTAATCCAAATTTGACAATTTTCCTTGTGCCCATCTCTTCCATAGTGAGTATATAAGGGATTATGGACCTTGTTCTTAGCATCATAAGTAAACTTCCCTTGATACCCAAGAGCTTGGACTTTTCCATGATAACCAAGACCCTTTCCATTATTAGCACCTTGACTATTTAAGTTAGAAAGGATTTATGAAGAAGTAGTCCATTTAAGAGATTTATTAAGCACTTTTGTTTGATAGACCAGTTCCCTTTCTAACTCTTCATTCTTATGAAGTGCAGACATAAGATGTTTTTGAGAGTCCTTCAGTTTCTCTTCAAGTTTAATTTGAAACCTTGAAGCTTCTTTCTTTTCGTTTCCATCTAAAGCATTTATATTCTACAGTTGACTCATGGAACTCAAATTCTCATATTTTAATTTAGAGACCATTTCTTCAGTTTCGGATATTTGGAGAGTTAAAACAATTATTTCAAGTTCTTGATTTTATACTTTCTCCTCTAAAGCATTTTTCTTAGTAGTTAGTTCATACAAAGAGTCTATTAACACATTTGCAAGCCTTTTTATCTTCCTAGCATAGTAGTTATCTAGGTTTTTCTTAATGTTAGAAAGAGTTATCTTTTTTTCTCCTTTATTTTCTGTGTTTGCCATGATTGCAAATGAGGAATCATAGATAACTGGATTGTCTTCCACTGCTAGCATAGACACATCTCCATACTTCTCATCTTCATCAGATTCACTGCAAGAATTTCCCCATACTTCCAGAGCTTGCTTTACTACATAATCAACTATAGCCTTCCTTCTTGAATTTTTAGGGAACCATCCCTATTTTTTCCCTTTTCACCTACAGACTTGAGATAATCCTGATAATCCAATTTGTGCATTGGATATTCATTAATGAAATGCTCAGGACTTACTTCAACATTGCGTCCTCCTTTTCTGCTGCTTTTTTTTCTTTGAAGCTGACCACTCTTCCTTATGGCTTTGACAATACTTTTTGCCAAATAGGAAACATCAGTATCCTCTTCTGCTGAATCATGTATTGAAGCCTTCAATTCTAGGGATTTTTTCCTTCTTACTTCATTCTTCTCCAACCCTTGGTGCTTCTTGAGCTCATTGGATTTTAGATTTCCAATCAGTTCATCCATAATAAGGGTCTTTAGGTTTCTTACCTCAGTTATAGCATCCACTTTGGTTTCCCAGGACTTAGGAAGAACACCAAGAATATTTCTCACCTTCTTATCTAATGGAATCACTTCTCCCAAGCAGTGAAGCTCATTTATGATAGAAGTGAATCTTGTATGCATTTCTTGGATTGTTTCTCCTTCTTTGATGGTGAAGATTTCATACTGAGTAGTCAACATGTATACTTTTGAATCCTTCACAACAGTATTACCTTCATGAGTAGTCCTTAATCAATCCCAGATCTTCTTGGCATTTTCACAAGAAGAAATTCTGTTGTATTCATCTGGTCCTATGCCATAAACTAACAGTTTCTTGGTCTTGTAATTTTTTTCAACTTTGTTTCTGTCTTCATCATTATATTCTCTCTTGCTTTTGATAAACATACTTGTTACTTCTCTTTCTTTGACTTCTCTAATAGGAACATGAGGACCATCAACAATTATGTCCATCAACTCACTATTCTCAACCATAATAAAGTCAAACATCTTGGTTTCCAACCAACCATAGTACTATCCATTAAATCTAGGTGGCCTAGTGGTAGATTTCATTTCTTCCAGGTTAGGTAGATCAACCATGCTATCCAACTCACTCTAGGTGTAAACCTTTTAGAGTGTTTTGGCTCTGATACTAATTGATGAAACTTTAGGAATTACACCATACTGTGAGGGACTAAGTCCCTTAGAATCAGTCACATGCAATAAAATAGTAAATTAACTAGGAGCATAACACAATGAATGAAATGTAAGAACGCCACATATAAAGTGAAAACCTCTTTGCTCAAGGGAGGAAAAACAATGTCTTGCCCTCACAAGCACCCAAAGGTTTACTATAATTAACCTCTTGATTGCATACTTGAACTTGAACCTAACTCTAGGCTCCTCATACTTGTAATAACTCTACTACAAGCTCACCTTGACAACTCTACGAAGACTTCCTAAAAAATGATTAACTCTAACCAGTATCAAGCTTAGGAAACTCTACCTAAGCACTCTCTAAGCAAAAAAAAAAGTGCATTACTCTTAATGAATAACTAATTCAGTTACAGACTCAAGTTGGACTCAAGAACATTTTCTATTTAGCATACACAAATCATAAATACCAAAATAAAGCTATGGGAAGGGTCAAATGAGGAATGAAAAGTGAAAAATTATAAAATGACCTTGAGGGTTGTTACATTATTCACTACTAAAATATGTGTTTGTCCTTGAATGTGAAGAGATAGAATATACTTGTAAGCTAAAAACACTTGGGATATCTACTTCACATGTCTACCTTAACCTTCAAAGAATTCTCTTTATCGGGTGGCTTTTCCATTGCACTTTACTGAAGCTATCTCCATGGAGCTCAACTTGCAAATTTACCTATCCAATATAGTTATTGGCTCCTTCTCAAAATTCAAATTTTGTTCCCAATCTACTAAATCCAACCTAATCACACGAGAACCACCTGAATGATACTTCTCTAAAATTGACACATAAAAATGAAATGTATAACTGAAAGACTCGGAGGTAAGGACAGCTCATCGGCCACCTCCCTGATTTATTAAAGAATCTTAAATAGACTATTAAATCTCAGGATAAGCTTTTCTTTCTTCCCAAACCTCCTAACACCCTTCATAGGTGATATCTTGAGAAAAACCTTCTCACCAATCATAAACTCTAAATCTCAAACCTTTCAATCCATAACTCCTTTGCTTACTCTAAGCTATCAAAAAACCATTCCTATATCAATATTACCTTATCCATCGAATCCCTCAACAAGTTGTGACACAATGCCAAACCTCAAATACATCAAACCAAGCTGTCAAAGATTTATATATAAAGCCTTGAGTAATGACATCATGATAAATAGAAATTGTTATTATAGTGAACTTAACTAATTTAAAAAATTATTTCCATTGGCCTCTAAAATCAATTAAGCAAGCTCATAATTTATTCTCAAGGACATGAATATTCCTCTTTGACTGACCATCAATCTATAGGTGAACTATTGTACTAAGATAAACTTAGGTACCCAACTCCTTATGAATAAAACCCAAAAATGAGAAGTGAACTGCGTGCCTCTATTTAAAGTGATAGAAGTAAGAATGAAATATAAATGGACTATCTCTCAAGTTTTAATCCAAGACAATTTCTCTGAAATGTTATTATTCTAAAGTGGTATAAAATGTGTGAAATTGGATGATCTATAAAGAATTACCTATATATCATCAAATTTCCTCAGGTCCATGGTAAGCACACAATGAAGTCCATAATTTTCTGTTCCTACTTCCATTCAGGTATAGGCATCCACTGAATCATCCTATCAGTCACAAGTGGTCATACTTTATTTCCTAGAAATTTAAGCAATTAGATACATAATCCATAATGTCTACCATCAACATTCACCACCAATAGTGTTGCTTTAAATAATAGTACATCATGTTGCTCCTAGATGAATATAATACTTAGAACTGTGAGACTTTTCAATAATTTACCTAATCAAATCTCTAACTCTAGGAACACAAACCTATCTCTTAATCCTCAAAATCCATTTTGAGTCCAATATAACCTCTATAGCTTCACCCTTCAATACTTTGTCTTAAATCATCCTTAATCTCTCATTTTCAAACTATTAAGCCTTAATCTATTACAAATGGACAAAACAAACCTATATACAAGTAGGAACACACTCAGTCTTAGAAATATCAACTCTCAACAAGTGGTTGGACAAGGACTGAATTTCCAAATCCAAAGAATGCTCCTCTGCTAATGATATATAATTGATATATCATATTCCTTGAGAAACTCAAACCACCTACAATTCTTCGAAATGAGATTCTTCTGGTCAATAAATACTAAAGACTATGATGATTGATCATGATCTCATAATGAAAACCATAAAAGTGATGCCTCCAAATCATTAAAGCAAACACTAACATTGGCATCTCCATATCATGAGTTGAATGGTTTTTCTCATGAATTTTTAGTGCCTAAAAGCATATGCAATAATATTACCCGTGTATCAACACATACCCAAGATCAATTCTAGAAGCATCATAATACATAATAAAGTTGTTACCCATAATCAGTATGGTAAAAGAGCCCAAGTTAATAAAAATTTAAGCTTATATAAGCTGGTTTACACTTATCAAACCATTGACAAACTATATTTTTCTAAGTCAACTTATTCAAAGGAGATACAACCAAAGAAAACCCTTCAAAAAATTATTTTAACAGCCAACTAACCCAATAAAACTTTGAATATTTGTAGGTGAAGTAGGCCTATCCCAATCTCCCACTGCCTTACATTTCTTTCGATTTACCATAGTCCCAACCCCATAAACCACGTGCTATAAGAATGCTAAAAATTGAAGCCAAATTTAGAGTTGGAGAATTTTGAATACAATTTCTGATCCTTCAAAGTTTGAAGAACATACCTCATTTGTCGTTCATGCTCCTATGTACTCCTAAAGTAGAACAAGATTATAATAAATAAATACATCATGAAAAAAAATCCAATTATGGTTCAAATACCCTATTTATAAACTCCATAAATACTATAGGGGCATTTATTAATCCAAATTATATGACAAAGAACTTATATTAAAATGACTTGAATTTGTGAATTTCCATTTTTATGTGTTTTGACTATTTTTCTTTTCTCGTAGTTGCTACACATTGATTTTAGAATTTAGGGATGGTTGACACAATTTTCAATGCGATTAGAAATGATTTGTGTGAGTTTATAATTTTTAAAGGCTAGACAAGCCATATAGTTGACTTTGGTTGACATTTGTTGATTCAAGTATTGGATGACAATTTGGACAGTTCCATTAGGTACGACATGTCGAATTTAAGTTTGTAGCATGGTTGGTTAAGGTTTGGTATCTTTATCTTATATTTTGACCCTTTATTTGGAAAATAGTGAAAAGGCTCTAGGGAGTTAATTTTTTGAAAAAAGTCTTTTTTCAAAAATCCAACACCACCATTGAGTTACAAACATTGAAAATATCCTAGCAACTTAGTTCGTTTGCATTTGTAGGATTCTGAATAAATCTTAAGGTTTCGATCAGTGTCTTGACATATTGGTTAAGTTGATAGTGCTAAGTCTCAGCTAGTGTATCCTCTTAAGAATCCATATGGTTTCTAAAGTAGGAGCTACTAAAGACGCTAATAGACCACTTCAGCGAACAATTAGTTTGTCCCCTTGTCACTAAAGCAATCACCTTACCTCATTAGCTGAGGTCGCTTAAGAGACGATGGACCGTTAAAACAAAGGATGACCATATCTAGCCTGGTTGCTTTAGCAATTTCCTAGCTGCTTAAGTGGTGGTTGCTTAATCTATCATTTTGTTTCTTAAGCAACCATCATTGGAAACAATTTGTGAGTCTACTTTTTATATTTTCCCTTTATTTTTGGACCTTTAATCTTTGGGTTTGGAAAATTATTGAGGTTTTCTTTGACATTTGAGCTTGGTTAAGCTTCAAAACCTTATAGCCATTACTTTATATCAATTATATCATTAAAAACACCTATAAAGAATGTTTTCAAAATGGAAATTTGAGGTTTTTTCAGGTAAATCTTAAAATGTTTTTCTTTGATTGGACCTCATTTTAACCCCTTTTTGCATGGCTTTTAACCTGTGGATTTATTTAACATTAGGAAATGTGTTTTTAAGAAAAAAATTCCCTTTTTATTTTCTTTCATTTTAATACACATTTTTCTAAATTCGTTTTTGACCTGACCCAAATATGGGTACCTTTAGCTTTCGTTTAATGTGTAGATGATATATTTGAATTTTATAGTTGATTCTGAGGTCGTTCATAAGGAGAAAACTCCGTGTTGAAGCACTTTAGGTTTTGATTTTGTTGTTTCAATATAGGTTATGATTTAGCTTTTTTCAGATTGAGTTGAGTAGTTAATAAATAAGTAAAACATGCTATGAATTGGAAAAAATAACTATGGGGCTTATATTTTGAGATTATTATTACTGTCGTGTGCCCATGTAGGGGTTATATTTTATTGTTATTGAATTTTGATAAGTGATATTGTGTGTTTCCCTTGTGTGAGTTTTATTTGACATCATTGGTCTTATCTATGCAATTAATGCCCTCTGTCTAGACATAATATCATGCACAAGCTTATTTTTGCTAATATAGGCCTTATGAGAGTATTGGTTGCCTTATCATGATACAAATACTTGAGTTGGGGATTGATATGATATTAATAATTCTTACATGCATATTTATTCTGATGGTGCCTAATTAGAGTTAATAATCATGAATTATGGACATATTAGTTGAACTTTGGGCTCATTTATATATATACACATATGTTGGATGGATTGGATTCCATCATATTGATTTGATTATGAGCATTACATCCTTATTTCATATATATACATTCATGAGATATTGGAACGATTGAGAAATACTATTTTTGAAAGAAAATGAGACACTTTTATGAAAAACCTCTCTGTGAACATAAGCCGAAGAGGTGAGTTGTAATACCCCAAACTTTCTTTAAGTCAAATCTAGTCTCCAGAAGAGTTAGTGATGACTTCCTAAATTATTAATATTTAAATAAATTAGAATTTCCCCAATTTTGATTCTTTATCATGTGAGAAATTGAATTAGCTTTCCAACGATTCCAATTTCGTCCAAATCCGGTATTGGAGTAGAAAGTTATGGATATTTTACTGAGAGCTGTCAGAACCGCCCAGGTGCGACGGGCAGGTTGACAGACCATTGAGCTAGCAATGGACTGTCACCTAAACCGTCGTAGCTAAGGTAGTAAGTCAATCTTCTGGCTAGGGTGCGACGGAAAGGTTGACGGACCATCGAGCTAGAGACGGGCCGTCTTCCACACCGTCGCTACTAAGGCAGTGAGTCCCTATTCTGGTCCAAGTGCGATGGTTAGAACGACGGACCGTCGAGCCAGCGATGGACTATTGCACGATCCATCGCAGATCCCGTTCAGTAATTTAAAGTCATTTTTAAAAGGGTATTTAGGTCTTTTTCAACCCGTTTTAACCCCTAATTATACCAGACAATAACTCATAACTTCATTATTCATTCACAACATCCAATTAGGGTTTCTCTCAAAGATCAATCCCCAAGAACAAGAAACCCTAGGTTCTTAATTCCAAGTTAAGAATTCAAGCTTTCCTCCACAAATCTTTAAGAAATCATCCACCCAGGTATGTCAAGTGTTCATTCATGGATTCCTTTCATCCATGAAGACGAAGAATCCAATTTTAAATTTTAAATTGTGATGTTCATGTTGTGGATTGATTACAATCATGTTGATGTTGTGTATGATACCCAAGTTGGAATCGTTAAATGTGTTTACATTAATTATTCTAGCATGTGGATTGAAATCTACTAAATTGTGTTGATTTATGCAACCATGATGAATTAATTTAATGTCCAAGCCTAAGCTTATAGTTATGCATGCAAGGTGTTTGATAAAATGCCTTAGAGAATAGGAAACATGCCTTATAACTCAATTGTGACAAAAATGATGAACCTATGTTTCACCCATAAGTTCAAATGACTCCCATGATATTGTTATGCTTTGTGATGGATTGATGTAATGCTCATGAGATTAGGATTAGGAAATTATGACATGTTTACATAAACTTCTATTCATGTGTGAGATTATGGCATGCAAATACTTCATGAATATCCCCGATGATTGTACTATGAATTGTTGACTATGGTCATGTGTCAAGGAGTGTCAAGTGTTGTCAGTTTCATGCTATTGAGTTCTGGGGGTACTTGTACCCGACAATTTAGTTGTGTGCCTAGATCCAATGTCATGTTTTCAAGATACTCTCAGTCAAACTATGTTTAGTAGAATTCAGTCATCTCATGACTCAGGAAATCTCAGTAATCTCAGTCAGTTATCAGATCTCAGTGATACTTCGTCAGTTAGTGGAGCTCAGTCCAGTTTTGTTCAATTAATCATGTCAGTGTCTATTCAGATGGGAGTAGGATTTAGCACCAAGTGAAGCCAAGAATGAGGACATACATTGACAGTTGAGGGTGTGATCCTTAGAAGCAATCCTTGCGTTCCAAAACTATGTAGCCAGCATAGGATGAGCCATCAACACTGTTAGTTGAGGATTGATGAGGTGGATCAACACTGCCAGATGAGGGTACCATCATTCTCCTTTGGGGACACTGCCAGATGAGGGTCACCCATAGCTTGTCTTTAACAGTGGCACAGTATTGATACCCTTCTAATTGGGGTTATAGATTGGACCCCAACTCAGCTATATTGCTTTATTTGGGGCATGTCGGTTAGATGACTACTTCTCACAGTTATAGTCTCAGTCACAGTCTCAGTAATAGAACTCAGATAGTTCTATAGAATTCAGGACTTTCAAACACAGTCACCCAGTTTAGTATGGAACTCAGCTAGTTCCATCAGAAATAGGACTGTCAGACACAGTCATTCAGATAATAGTACAACAGTTATACGAAACCTATGTTATCAGTATTCAGATTCAGTGATGTCTTGATCTCAGATACAGTTCACGTATCCATGCATGTATTCTCATGTTCATGTTATTCGGTCAGCTAGTATTGTTCATGCATATAAACCCTTGCATTCAGCCTACCTCACTTGCATACTAGTACATTCAATCGTACTGACTCATTTGCCCTATGGTGTTTTATACCATAGGTTTAGAAGAATGAGCTCCAGAGCATTAATAGTTTTCCAGTCTCAGCAGTCAGAGTTAGCAGTAAGTCCTCATCCTTAGAGGACATGATCATTACTTTATTATGTCATTACTTAGTTTATTTCAGTAGTTGGAGTTAGTTGGGGACATGTCCCATCAACTCCTTATTCAGATAATTCAGTTTTAGAAGTTTTCAGACTACAGTATATTTAGACAGTTTATTTCAGTTCATATTTTGGTATTGATATACCGTACTCTCAGATAGTATGTTTTATCCATTTTGAACCTTATGGCATAGTCCAGTCTATTATTTCTGCATTTTACATGATGTCATACAGTATACAGGTATAGATATCAATCATGGGTTAGCTTGTGGATATCAATCATGGGTTAGCTTGTGGTCCATCGGGGTCATGAGCACCGTGTAGCATTCTGGGTACTAGATTCGGGGCATTACATGAGTTATGATTGAGGTATGAGATATAGCATATGGGTTGAAAATCCCTTCTGGGTCGTACTCCAGAGATTTTAGGTTAGTAGGTATATAAAGCCATGCAATGGATTTCACCATTCATCCCATCCACATTGCATTGCATTGCATTTGCAAAAGAATTCTTCTTGGTTTCTTTAATTAACTTGTCTTGTTCTTAGTTTTAACGTATTTGTTTTTCCGTGTATATATATACATATATATTAAAACTATAGTGGATACATTTTGAGCTACCATTTGAGACTTTCTTCTTGTAGGTGACGTGATCTTAGTGTTGTTTTACATATCTTATTTTTTACTTTACTCAATTGGCCTATGATACCTACTGAGTATAAGTGGAACATACTCACCACTAATGTGCCATTTTGGAGAAGATCCTTACATGAGTACAATACATGGAGATTGCATTCATGTTGTTGGTTGATGTTATTTGAGGTTGATACTGACATAACCCGAACCAGGGGCCTTATTGTAATAGGGATCCCAAGTCCAACCAGGACCGGGAACTGCCCCTGTTACCCAACCCAACCAGCCTACGCATATCCTGACTTGGCTGAATTTCAAACATATAATAAGAAAGTGTTATTGCATAACCCAAGACTCTAGGATAGGTCTATATCTGTGACCACCCAAATGAGTCCAACCGTCCGATACCCAACCGATAACCAATACCAACCAATCCATAATCAAAACCATAACCATATGAGTTCCATAATAATAATATATATTTCCAAAATAAAAGAGGACGGAACAGTGAGAAATTTAGTCAAACAATATTAGCCCCAATGTCAATGCCAATACTAAGGCTAACACAATTTAAATCCCGCCCATACCAAGCCATAGTAGTTCCATAAAAGCCTCTAACCAAAAGAAAACCAATATCTGGCTGGGACGTGCCCCGAACCATAGCCAAAACCAATATCCATAAAATAACCAAAGTATATAAAAATGTCCATAACATGAAGTGGAACCTTCCGGAAAGATGGAAGCTCACCACTTAAATCCAAAAGCTGATCCCAAAGTCCGGTCACTATGCAGGAGGAGTAGAATGACCGATTCTTGCATCGCGTGGGGATACAGCCACCCGGAGATAGGTTAGCAGGTGAACGCTAGCATGAAATAAGCATAAGGATAAAATAATACCAACCAGTAAAACCAACCATATGCATACAAACCATACATACATACATATATATATATATATATCCAAGGGAACCGAGTTTAGCATGCATTTGAAACCATTAACCTGGGTATGTGTAGATTAACTGTCCTTAACCACCCATGGGCTATATGGTCTAGTGTAACCCCCTGAACGGGGCCCGATGCGTGTAGCCGCATGAACCGGAGATACCATAAGAGTAAGGGATTCCAAATACCTTTCACCCTCCATGATACATTTGTACAGTGTACTTAGAAGATTCCTGTGTACCTCGTAGCATCATATAAGGTCGCCATGGCCTACCCCTCATGTAGACAAACATGAGTTTCCAGTGTTCATCCATTGGACTCCCACCTTCACTGTTAGCTATCACACCCCACCTTTATTGTCCAATTAAAACCATTTCCAACTAACAAAACCATTATTATTAATCGAGGCTATACATAGTGGTATCGTCATACCTAATATAACTTGCAAGTATTGTCCCTAGCCAAACCTTTTTGAGATCAAGGGATTCCCATATACCCATAGATCACATTATCCAATTAACTTGGGGGAGTCCCATGTACCCCACAAGTGTTCCACTATTATGATTACTTGGGGGATTTCATTGTACCCCACAAGAAAGTTCCACTATTATGATTACTTGGGGGATTTCATTGTACCCCACAAGAAAGATTGTTAAACCCAAAACCATTCCATTTGTACCATTACAAACCATTTAACCATTTAGGGTTCCATTACCAAGTTTAAACCATGCATAAGTTCCATTAAAAATCCAACAATGCAGTGAAAACATTCTCATAGGCATTTTATCAAACACATTGGAGGCATAGTATTTCCAAAACCAAAACCATTTACCACGTGACCATTGACATGCAACCAATCATCCAAAACCACCATTAGAGCATATAAAAGCATAATTAAAACATGGAAAAATCATAACCAAGCATTTATAACCAAAACCTCCAAATTATATTTGAAAACCCAAAGCCATACAATAATCAAAACATGGAAACATTATATAAACCATACGTTTAGTTGGAACTAACAATGAGGGAAGAGAACATGCCTTAATTGAGGAAATAATGGAGAGAAATCACCAACACAAGCCCCAAATTAATCCTTAAGATGAAACCTTAGCCTCCTTTTCCCAAGAACCTTAGAGAGGATTAGAGGGTGTTTTCTAAGTGTTAATGAATAGAATAATAGGGAAAATAACCTCTCAAGTGAGTTAAAAGATTTGGCGATTTATTAGGTTTAGTGGGGAAATGTCTAGATTACCCTCACTTAAACTGCACCAAAATCCTTCCAGAGAGATACGACTATCAATACCAGTCGTACCCTCCAATACGAGTGGTACTCATCACTCGTACCAAAGGATATCTCCCTTGGAACCAACACTGTCCAAGGTATGACTAACCCCAAACCATGTCGTATCCAAGTATACATATAGTACCCATGATCCATACCCCTGGAAGAATAGAATCCCAAGAGAACTGAACACTGACCACCATATGAGTCCATGGTATGACTCGTACCCTGGCTTACGGCTCTTGGTGAGGCACTCGTACTCAGATCCAACTTAAGTTACCAAGTCTAAGATTAAGTGAAGTAACCAAACAACCCGTATCCACCGATATGACTCATACCATCCAAGTCGTATCTATTCCAAAAACCAAATCCAAACCACCAACCAATATGTGTCAGCATACAACTAACCTATACCACTCGTATCCTAGTGTACGAGTCATTTCCCCTAGTCGTATCCTTTGTAGAGACCCAAAATCCAGGAAATTTTCTAAGGTCCAAAAACCCAGGGTGTTATAGTCTCCCCCACTAGGAACATTCACCCCCGAATGACAAATAAGGTAGGGTAACCGCAATAGAGTTATTTCCATTATCAAATATCAATCCAACCTTTAACCAAGTTAGAAAATAAAGATGTAAAGATATTAACCTTTTCTTTAACAAAGTTTTAAAACAAAAGTATGTTGAAGAACATATACCTTCCACAAAAATCCCAGGAGCAGAAAATAGATACGAATACTTGGACTTCATATTGTCCTCCGTTTCCCATGTAGCCTCTTCTACCTTGTGGTTCCATAATATAACCTTAACTGAGGCCACATCCTTGGTTCGTAACCAATGAACCTGCCTACCCAAATCTCCACCGCGACCTCTTCATAAGACAGAGAATCCGAGATATCCAATCCCTACAAGGGAACAACTGAAGAAGGTCACCAATGTGCTTCCTTAACATGGAAACATAGAATACCGAATGAATGGAGCCCAAATTAGAAGGAAACTCCAGTTCATAAGCCACATTATCAACCCTATGCAAAACTGCATAAGAACCAACAAACTGGGGACTGAGCTTTCCCTTCTTACCAGACTGCATTACTCCCTTCATGGGAGTAACGTTAGGAATACCTTATCCCCAACCTCAAACTCCAAGTCTCACACCCTTCATCCACATAGGACTTCTGGAAACTTTTGCCAGCCTTAAGCCTATACCGAATCACCTTTACCTTTTCCATATCCTTATAAACCAAATCCAGCCGAACATATCCACCCCACCAAGATCAAACTACCCAATAGTAGATCTATACCTCCTTCCATGTAATGCCTCAAATGGGGTCATACCAATACTAAAATGATAGTTATTGTTGTAAGCAAACTCTACCAAAGGTAGATCCTCAACCTAATTGCCACCATAATCAATCACGCATGCCCGAAACATATCTTTTAATATCTAAATAGTCCTCTCTGCTTGTGTTTCTGTCTACAGATGAAAAACAGTGCTCAGACTAACCTTAGTACCCAACCCTTTCTCAAAAGACAGCCAGAAATGAGATAAAAACTGCATACTATGATCAGAGATAATCAAAACAGGTACCCCATGATGCTTTATAATCTCGTGAAGATACAACTTCGCATAATCCTCCGCTGTAAAGGTAGTTCTCACTGGTAAAAAGTGAGCAGACTTTGTCATTCTATCCACGATGACCCAAATCAAATCAAATTAGTTCTGAGACCAAGTAAAGCCGATAACAAAATCAATATTAATTACCTCTTATTTCCATTTGGGCAAATCAATCTCTTAATTCAACCCACCGGGCTTTATGTGCTCAACTTTGACTTATTGTCATACCATGCACTTGGCTACAAAGTTAGCCACATCCCTCTTCATACCATTCCGCTAATACATATCCTTGAGATCATGATATATTTTAGTCAAACGAGGATGAACAACATAGCGTGATTCATGTACCTCAGCCAAAACCCTTTTTTCACAAACCATCAACATCAGAAACATACAACCTCCCTTAGTACCTCAAAGTACCATCACCACTGATCTTAAATACCATCAACTTTTGTACACCAATATCACTTTTGATTTTTATTAAGACAGGATCCAGCATTTGCTTCTCCTTGATTTTCACGCCAAGAGACAATCAAACCACTTACTGTACTATCATACCACTATCCCTGGAGTCTAGAAGACGGACTCCAAGATTAGACAATTGGTGAATATCCTTCACCAATTCCCGTTATTCTTTCTCCACATGAGCCAAACTCCCCATGGACAACCTGCTAAGAGCATCCGCAACCACGTTAGCTTTACCTGGGTGATAGTGAAGACTCATATCATAGTCTTTGAGAAGCTCCAACCATCTTCTTTGTCTAAGATTTAGCTCCTTTTGAGTAAACACATACTGTAGACTCTTATGATCAGAAAAGATGTCCACGTGCACTCCATACAAATAATGTCGCTAGATTTTTAAAGAAAAAACCATAAGCTAAAAGCTCCAAATCATGAGTAGGATAATTCTTATCATGCACCTTCAACTGCCTTGAAGCATAGGCAATCACCTTTCCATGTTGCATTAAAACACAACCAAGTCCCATCCGAGATGCATCACAATAAACCAAAAACCCCTCATTACCTTTAGGCAATGTCAAAATCAGAGTTGAAGTTAGCTTATCTTTCAGCTTATCAAAAATCCCCTCACAAGCATCCGACCAAGAAAACTTGATCTTCTTCTGAGTCAATTTGGTCAAAGAAATAGCTATCGTCAAAAAGTTTTCCACAAACCGCCTATAATACCCAACCAAACCCAAGAAACTTCAAATGTCGGTTGGAGTCGTGGGTCTAGGACACCTTTTAACCATAAAAAACTTTTGAGGATCCACCATGATCACCTCACTAGAAATAATATGACCAAGAAAAGTTATAACATTCAACCAAAACTCACACTTGGAGAATTTGGCATACAACTGATGTTTCTTCAAGGTCTATAGCACCACACGAAGGTGATTAGAATAATCCACCTCACTCTTAGAATACATCAGGATGCCATGAATGAATACAATAACAAAAACATCAAGAAACTACCCAAAAATGCTATTTATCAAATCCATAAATGTCGTCGAGTTATTAGTTAAACCAAATGACATAACTAAGAACTCAAAGTGCCCATATCGAGTTTGGAAAGTTGTCTTAGGTATATCCTCCTCCCTAATCTTAAACTGATGATACCCATACAGAAGATGTATCTTAGAAAAGAACTAGCACCTGTCATTTATCCTTGAAAGAGGATACTTGTTCTTAATCGTTACCTTATTCAACTAACGATAGTTAATATACATCCAAAGAGAACCATCCTTCTTGCACACAAACAACACCGGTGCACCCCATATGGATACATTAGGATGAATAAACCCCTTATCCAGAAGATTCTTAAGTTGCTCCTTGCATCCCCTTAACTCAACTGGAGGCATTCTATAAGGAGGAATAAATATTAGACAAGTATCCAAAACTAAATCAATACCAAACTCAATCTACCTATCCGAAGGAAAACCAAGAAGATTATTTGGAAAGACCTCAAAAAACTCACTTACCATCAGAATCAAATGAAAAGAAGGACCTTTCGAGTTAGAATCTTTAAATCATATCAAGTGATAAAGACACCCTGTGGAGATTAATTTTCAAGCTCTAAGATAAGAAATAAACCTCCCCCTAGGAGCTAGGGAACCACCCTTTCACTCTATAACCGGTTCACTAGGGAACCTAAAGACAACCTTACAGTTTTGACAATCTAAGGACGCGTAACAAAAGTGTAACCAATCCATCCCCAAAATAACTTCAAAATTCATCATATCCAGCTCAAACAGATCTACCAAGGTCTTTCTACTACAAATAAATACCCCCCCTATAGACTCATTTAGCAATAACCGAGTCACCTACTTGGGTAGAAATAGAAAAATGATCTGAAAGAACCTGAGGATCAAAACCAAAACATACATCCACATATGGGGTCAAATAGAAAAAAATAGACCTTGGATCAAGTAGACAATACACACCATGAGAAAAAAGTTGTAACATACCAATAACGACATCAAGAGATGCCTCAGATTTCTGTTGAGATACAAGAGCATATAACCTATTCTGGCTAGTACCGATACTAGAAAAAAAAGCAGACGCAGAAGCAACACCACTAGGCACAGGAGAAGAATATGAAGAAACCAGAGCTATGACCGCTCCGGAAGGACCCTTACCATGGAACATTTTTTGAGCATATGTCCTGGCTGACCATATTTAAAACAATAGTCCCTCCCTTCATCACAAAATCCCCGATGAAGAAAACCACAGAACCGACAAGGAAGGCATGAAAAAGATGACTGTGCCCCGCTTACCTGAGATTAGGCACCCTGTGCTCAGAAATCATCACCACCTTACTGATGCCTATCAACCAACTTCTTTAGGTAAGGAGCGCTAGCAGTAGAGAAGGAACCATAACTTCCCTAATTCTTATTTAGCCACTTACCGCCATCCCGAACACCCTGGTACTGAGCACTACCCTGCTTAGAGAAACTGCTTCTCTTACCCTACCTTTCCCCCAACTCTTCCTATTTTCTCTTTTCATCCTCTATCTGTTGCATGTAGATAACTAACCTTCAAATATCCATATCCTTGATCAGTAAAGCAGTCTTGCTTTAAAAGATAATATTCTGAGATAGCCCAAAAGTGAACTTTCTCATCCTCGCTCTTATATTAGCAACCAAATGTAATACCCCTTACTTTTCCTAGCTTGAAATCATCTCAAGAATGTTAGAAGTTTTCTTTGAAAGATGAATTCACTTTTGTACATGTGGTATTTTTAAAATTTTCACTTTTTGTCATGTGAGAAATTGAATTAGCTTTCCAACAATACCAATTTCATCAAAATCCAACACCGAAGAAGAAAGTTAAGGCCAAAATACAGAAGGCAGTAAAACCGCCCAGATGCGACGGTGAGGCTGACGGACCATCGAACTAGCGATGGACCATTGCCCGCGACCATCGCAGCAAGGCAATGAGAACTACCTTTTGCCTAGGAGCGACGACCCAAGTCGACGGACAATCAAACTAGCGACGGACCGTCACTCAGGCCGTCGCAAGAGAAATAGTGAGGCCACCTTCTGGATAAGGTGCGATGGTCAGGTTGACGGACCGTCGAACCTGCGACGGACCATCACCCAAGCCATCGCATCCAAAATAGTGAGACCCTCATTCAGCCTAAAAGTGATGGTCAGGGCCGACGGACCGTCAACTCAGCAACGAACCATCGTACCCACCGTCGCAGGTCCCGTTCAATTTTTTTAAGTCATTTTAATAGGGGTATTTTGGTCATTTACCACCCACCTATATATATACCCAATTATATCCAATTTTAGCCATTTGGTTCATTATTACTTCACAACCAATATTAGGATTTCTCTCTAACATTAATCTCCAAGAACAAAATCCAATCTTCTTCAAGAACTAAGGGTTTTCCAATTCTTCAAGTTCAAGAACATCAAAAATCTTAACCCAGGTATGCATAGTGTTCATTCATGAACTCCTTTCATCCATAAAGTCCAAGAATCCCTTTTCCAACTTCAACTTATGGATTTTCTTTATGATTTCATGATTGGGCTATTCTTGTTCACGTTGATAAATGAGAAATTGAATTTTTCTCTATGTTGGGTGATAATTTCTATGTGGGTTTAATTATTATAGATATAGATTCACGCAAACCTATGACTAAACCCTTGAATGATGAAATTAGAATGTGACCATGATGTTTAATTGTTGTACAATGATGTTTACATGTACCATGCCTATAATATGTTTGATTTAATGCCTAAATGAAGGAAAAGTGCCTAACTAGCATGTTGTCATGAAATCCCCATGTATGTACAAGCTTATGCCTATCACATGTTTGATGAAATGCTTCAGTAAATTCATTATGGTGATTATTATGTACTCAAGAAAGTCATGCTTTGTCAGTTTCCTTCTATCTAGTCTTGGGGGTACTTGTACCCGAAATATTAGCTATGTGCCTAGAGTCATGTCATGTTTTCATGATACTCTCAGTTAAGTTATGATCCTTAGACTTCAAACAGTCTCATGACTTAGGAAATCACTATGATCTCATGAATTCAGTCAGTTGTCAGACATCAATAGTATTCCGTCAGTCAACAAAAGTCAGTAACTCAGTCCATGTTCAGTTCAGTAAATCATGTTCAGTGTCTATTCAGATGGGAGTAGAAATTAGCACTGAGTGAACTCAAGGATGGGAACTCACCTGTTATATGAGGGTGTAATTCTTAGAAGCAATCCTTCTGTTCCAAAACAATATAGCCAACATAGGTTGAGATATCATAGCTTGCTATATGAGGGTAGATGAGGTGCCTTAACCTACTATATGAGGGTTCCCACCATTCTCATTAGATTTACCTGTTATATTAGTATCACTCACATATTGTCCTTACCAGTGGCGCGGTATTGATACCCTTCCAATCAGGGCATAGATTGGACCCTAATTCAGCTGTAATGCATCATCTGGGGCATGTCGGTTAGATGACTACTTCCCACAGTTTCAGTATCAGTATCAGTCAAGAACTCTGATAGTTCTTTAGATTTCAAGACTTCCAGATACAGTACGAAACTCAGCTAGTTCCATCAAATTCAGGACTGTCAGATATAGTCACTCATGTTATCAGTTATATCAATTATCAGTATGTCATGTTATTAGTATTTAGATTTAGTAATCATGTTATCCCGGTATCAGTGTCAATTATTATGTCTCATGCATGTATTCTTATACTCATGATAGTCAGTCTGTTACTATTATTGTTCATGCATATGAACCCCATGCATTTAGCCTACCTCACATGCATACCTGTACATTTAAACTACTATGCATTCGTGCTATGGTGTCTTATGCCGTAGGTTCAGAGACACGAACTCTAGAGAAGCAGTAGATTCCTGTATCAGCAGTCAGGGTTAGCAGCGAGTCCTCATCTTTTGAGGACATGATTATTTCCCTATTATCTCATTAATTAGTTTATTAGTTAGAGTTAGTTGGGGACATGTCCCATCAACTCCTTACTCAGATAGTTCAGTCAGTTAGGGGCTTTCCAGACTATTATTTTCAGACAGTATTTTCAGTTTTGTTTTGGGTATTCTATTACCCCACTCAGATGTTTTAATATCATATTTTGTTCAGTATTGAACCTTATGGCCTTTCAGTGCATGTTTCTGTATTATCGTGTTATATTATGCAGTATACTGATACAAATATCAGTCATGAGTTATCTTGTGGTCCTTCGAGGTCATGAGCACTGTGTAGCATTTCGGGCACTAGGTTCGGGGCATTACAAACTTGGTATCAGAGCCTAAGTTTCAATAGAGTCCTAGGAAGTCTGAAAGATGCATCTAGTAAAGTCTTGTACACGGTTGTGTTGTACGCCATATTTATGTGTTTCCCTTCTTTCAATATTCATCTCGTGCTAGTGAGCATAATCTCAATCTAATGTCTCAGTCTAATCTGTTTTTTCTTCTTATTTCAGAACATGCCTCCCAAGAGAAGAACCCAACCTGTCCAAGAAGATCCCTTGGACAAACATGTTTCTCATGAAGAGTTCACGACCGTATTTACTACTCTTGCTCAGTCAGTTGCTACCCAGAATGAATGACCAACTATCATTTTGGCCAACCCAGTGGCAAATTTAGTTGCATCCAGGATTCTGGACTTCACCCAAATGAATCCTCCATTCTTTCTAGGGTCTAAGACAGACGAGGACCCTCAAGAATTCCTAGATTAGGCACAGAAAGTTACATACATAATGGGGATTACATCTAGTGAGAGTGTTGAGCTAGCTTCATATCAATTATAGAATGTGGCTCATACTTGGTTCAAGCAGTGGAAGTCAGAGAGGGCAAACGATGTAGGGTCAGTTTAGTGGGAGGAGTTTGCTTCAGCTTTCATTGATAGATTCTTTCCCCTAGATCTTAGAGAAGCTAAGATGATAGAATTCATCAATCTCAGGCAGGGAAATATGATAGTGAAAGAGTATTCTCTTAAGTTTACTTAATTAGTGTGCCCCTCATGTGGTTGTAGATAGCAGGGCAAGGATGAGTAAGTTCATTTTAGGGGTGAATAAATGATAGCGTGGTTAATGAGTGTAGATCCACCATGATGAATAGTGACATGACTTTAGCCAGGCTCATGACTCATGCTCAGCAGATAGAGGAGCAGAAGATTAAGATAAGGGAGAAACAGAATAATAGAGCGAAGATAGGTAGTTTCAACTTTGCTCAGCCTAAGTCAGAAGGAGAAAACCATTTCAATTTCATCCTAAGTCATCAGTTCCAGCTCCCTCTTCAGCCAGTGCTTTAGTTCCTAAGTTCATAGAGGGTAAAAGAGATAGAGATCCAGGCTCTAAGTCCTAGGGCAGTATTAGCAGCGCCCGCACCTATCCTCTTTGCCAGACTTGTGGCAAGCACCATCAGGGTATTTCCAGAGCTGGAAGTGGTATTTGTTTTGGATGTGGAAAGCCAGGCCACAGAGTCATAGACTGTCTCCAGCCAGGTCCTCAGGGTCAACAGAATCGCTCCTCAGCTCAGTCCGATCACTCAAATTAGTAGGGTGCCACCTCCAGTGCCACTACTGGGCAACGCCTAAATCATCTCTATTCTCTTTATTCTTGACAAGTTCAGGAAAATTCTCCTGATGTGGTTACTGGTATGTTACAGATGCATGTTTATGCTTTGCTAGATCCAGGAGATTCTTTGTCTTTTGTCACTCCTTATATAACAGTCGATTTCAGAGTCAGTCTCGAAATTCTAGAAGAGCCCTTTTCAGTCTCTACCCAAGTGGGTAAAACCATCATAGACTGGCGGGTATATAGGAACTTCCCGGTTATGATATCTTAGAAAGTCACCTCAGCAGACTTAGTCGAATTAGAGATGACTGATTTTGATGTCATTCACTACATGGATTGGCTTCATTCCTGCTATGCCATAGTCGACTGCAGAAACAGAATAGTCTAGTTTTAGTTTCTGAATGAACCCATCCTAGAGTGGAAGGGTAGTGTATCCGCATTCAGAGGTCAGCTTATTTCCTACTTTCGGGCATAGAAAATGATATCTAAAGGATGTGTCTATCATCTTGTTCGAGTTAAGGACACTAGTTTCAAAACTCCCAATCTTGAATCAGTCCCAGTAGTGAAGGAATATTCAGATGTCTTTCTCGAAGATCTTCCAGGAATTCCTCCCAAAAGGGAAATAGACTCCAGCGTTGATCTTCTTCCATAAACTCAGCCTATATCTATTCCTCCATATAGAATGGCACCAGCAAACCTTAGAGAACTAAAAGAACAATTAACGGATCTCTTAGATAAGGCTTTCATCAGGCCTAGTCTGTCCCCGTGGGGTGCTCTAGTATTATTCATACGCAAGAAAGACGGTTCTTTTAGAATATGTATAGACTACTATCAACTTAATAAGGTCACGGTCAAGAACAAGTATCCTCTTTCCAAAATTGATGAATTATTTATCCAACTTCAGGGTGCTAGCTATTTCTCTAAGATAGACCTCAGATCCAACTATCATCAGCTCAGAGTCAGAGAATGTGACATTTCAAAAATAGCTTTCTATACTAGGTATGGTCACTTCGGATTTTTAGTCATGTTATTTGGTCTTACCAATGCCCCAGCCGCTTTCATGGACATGATGAACCATGTGTTCAAGCAGTACTTGGACATGTTCATCATAGTCTTCATAGATGATATTCTGGTCAATTCTCACAGTGAGCGAGATCTTGCAGACAATCTCAGTACAATACTTCAGACTCTCAGAAATCATTAGATATTTTCCAAATTCAGTAAGTGCGAGTTTTGTTTAAGGTCAGTAGAATTCCTTGGTCATATCATTTTCGGTGATGGCGTTAGAGTAGATCTTCAAAAGAATGAAGCAGTAAGAAAATGGCCTCGCCCTGTCTCTCCATCAGATATCAGGAGTTTTCTGGGTTTGGCTGGCTATTATAGATGATTTGTTGAGGGATTTTCTTCTATTGCATCCCCCATGTCCAGATTGAATCAGAAGAAAGTTAAGTTTCAGTGGTCAGATCCTTGCGAGAAGAGTTTTCTGGAAAACTCGACTCACTTCAGCTCCAATTCTAGCTCTTCCAGATGGTTCAAATGGGTTTATAGTGTATTGTGATGCATCCAGAGTAGGTTTAGGTTGTGCCCTCATGAATCATGGTAAGGTCATAGCCAACGCCTCTATACAGCTTAAACCTCATGAGAAGAATTATCCTACACATGATATTGAGTTAACCTCTATAGTATTTGCCTTAAAGATTTGGAGGCATTATCTATACGGTGTTCATGTAGATATGTTCACGGATCATAAGATCCTTCAGTATGTTTTTTCTCAGAAATATCTCAATCTTCATCAGAGAAGGTGGTTAGAGCTCTTAAAAGATTATGACATGAGTGTCCTCTATCATCCAGGAAAGGCCAACGTAGTGGTCGACGCTCTCACTAGAATGTCTATGGGTAGTGTTACTCATGATAAGGACAGTAAAAAGAAGCTATCCCAGGAAGTCCATCAACTTACAAGACTAGGCGTTCGCTTAGTCAATACAGAGGAGGGTGATATATGGGTTCAGAGTAGTTCAGAATCATCTCTTGTTTCTGAGGTGAAATAAAAGAAAGATAGAGATCCCATCCTTGTCAAGTTGAAAGAGTCACTTCAGGATCAAAAAGTAGAGGTTTTCTCCCAAGGGAGAGATGGTGTTTTGCGTTGTTAGGGACGTCTATGCATTCCAGTTGTAGATGACATAAGGCAGCGAATTCTTGTAGAAGTGCATGGTTCATACCACTCTATTCATCCAAAGGCCACAAAGATGTACCATGACTTGTGGGAAGTCTACTAGTGGAGTGGGATGAAGAGAGATATTGCAGATTTTATGGCTAAGTGCTCTACATGTCAGCAGGTTAAGATAGAGCATCAGAAGCCTAGTGTTCCTATGCAGGAGTTCATTATTCCTACTTGGAAGTGGGAAGAAGTGAACATGGACTTCGTGATGGGTTTTCCTCGAACTCGTCATCAGCATGATTCAGTTTGGTTCATCATAGATAGAATGACCAAATTAGCCTATTTTCTTCTAGTTCATACCTCTTATTCAGCCGAGGATTATGCGAAACTCTACATCAGGGAGTTGGTCAGATTGCACGGTGTTCTATTATTTATTATCTTAGACAGAGGTACCCAGTTCACCTCTCATTTCTGGAAAGCATTCCAAAAGGGTCTTGGTACCCAAGTTTATCTCAGTAAAGACTTCCATCCTCATACAGATGGTCAAGTAGAAAGGACCATTCAGACGTTAGAATATATGCTAAGGGTATATGCAATCAATTTCAAGAAAAGTTGGAATAACTACTTATCTTTGATTGAGTGTGCATACAACAACAGCTATTATTCCAGTATTCAGATGGATCCATTCAAAGATCTCTATGGTAAGAGATGTAGATCTCTAATTGGTTGGTTCGAAGTTAGTGAGGCCTCAATCATAGGGCCTGACTTAGAATTCTATGCCTTAGAGAAAGTCCAGTTGATTAGAGAAAGACTCTGGGATGCTCAGAGCCGACAGAAGTCTTATGCAGATGTTCGTAGAAAAGATTTTGAGTTTGAGAGTGGTGACTATGTCTATCTAAAGATCTCTCCTATGAATGGAGTGAAGAGGTTCGTCAAGAAGGAAAAGATCAGTCCCCGATATGTCGGTCCCTTTAAGATTCTCAGTCGGTTTGGCAAAGTAGCTTATGAGCACAAATTGCCTTCGAATCTAGCCTTAGTTCATCCACTTTTCCATGTCTCTTTGTTCAAGAAACATATAGGTGACCCAGCATTTGTAGTCCCTATTCAGAGCATCGATGTTTATAATAGCCTCTTTACGAAGAGATTCCAGCTGAAATCCTAGACTATCAGACTCGTAGACTGGGGAACAAAGAAGTCCCTCTAGTTAAAGTTCTATGATGAAATCAGTTCGTTGAGGGAGATACTTGGGAAGAATAAGCAGACATGCATACCAAGTATCCTCACCACTTCTCCGCCAACTCAGATCAAGCTCAAGGTAACAGTTCTCTTTAAGCTTACCCAGTTTTATGTTCAGTGTTCGTCACAAACTTGGTATTAAATACCATTGCATATTCTTCCATGCATTTATATATCATCTCAGTTATATAATTATGCATCAGACATGCATTCTCATTGAGAGAAACTTAGTTCATCAGAACACCTAGTCATGCATTCATGAAACAGTTACACATGCATCAGATATGCATGTTCAGTATGATATGTTCAGTTATCAGTCATGTCAGTCAGGAGATCATGTTTCAGTATTCATGTTCAGTATGTATGTTGGTTATTCTTTCCCCTCACTCAGTCTCATTCAAGGATGAATGTTCTCAAGGAGGAGATATTGTAATACCCCATACTTTTCCTAGATTGAAATCGTCTCAAGAATGTTAGAAACTTTCTTTGAAAGATGAACACACTTTTTTACACGTGATATTTTTAATATTTTCACTTTTTTCATGTGGTAAATTGAATTATATTTCCAACGATACCAATTTCATCAAAATATGACATCGTACAAAAAAGTTATGGCCAAAATACAAAAGGCAGTAAAAACCGCCCAGATGCGACGGTGAGGACGACGGACCGTCGGACTAGTGATGGACCGTCGCCCATGACCGTCGCAGCAAGGAAGTGAGAACTATATTCTTCCTAGGAGCGACGGACCAGGCCGACGGACCGTTGGACTAGCAAAGAACCATCGCTCAGGCCGTCACAAGAGAAACAGTGAGGCCACCTACTGGATAAGGTGCGACAGTCAGGTTGACGGACTATCGAACCTGCTATGGACCATCACCCAAGACATCGCATCCAAAATAGTGAGACCCTCATTCAGCCTAGAGGCGACGATCAGGGCCGATGGACCGTCAACTCAGCAACGGACCATCGTACCCACCGTCGCAGGTCCCGTTCACTTTTTTTAAGTCATTTTAACAAGGGTATTTTGGTTATTTTCCACCCACCTATATATATACCTAATTATATCTGATTTCAGCCATTTGGTTCATTATTACTTCACAACCAATATTAGGGTTTCTCTCTAACATTAATATCCAAGAACAAAATCCAATCTTCTTCAAGAACTAAGGGATTTCCAATTCTTCAAGTTCAAGAACATCAAAAATCTTAACCCAGGTATGCATAGTGTTCATTTATGGACTCCTTTCGTCCATAAAGTCCAAGAATCCCTTTTCCAACTTCAAGTTACGGATTCTCTTTATGCTTTCATGATTGGGTTGTTCCTGGTCACGTTGATAAATGAGAAATTGATTTTTTCTCCATGTTGGGTGATAATTTCTATGTGGGTTTAATTATTATAGATATAGATTCATGCAAACCTATGTCTAAACCCTTGAATGATGAAATTAGAATGTGACCATGATGTTTAATTGTTGTACAATGATGTTTACATGTACCATGCCTACAATATGTTTGATTTAATGCCTAAATGAAGGAAAAGTGCCTAACTAGCATGTTGTCATGAAATCCCCATGAATGTACAAGATTATGCCTATCACATGTTTGATTAAATGCTTTAGTAAATGCAACATGGTGATTATTATGTATTCAAGCAAGTCATGCTTTGTCAGTTTCCTTCTATCGAGTCTTGAGGGTACTTGTACCCGAAATATTAGCTGTGTGCTTAGAGCCATGTCATGTTTTCATGATACTCTTAGTCAAGCTATGATCCTTAGACTTCAGACAGTCTTATGACTCAGGAAATATCCATGATCTCATAAACTCAGTCAGTTGTCAGACATTAGTAGTATTCCGTTAGTTAACGGAAGTTAGTAACTCAGTCCATGTTCAGTTCAGTAAATCATGTTCAGTGTCTATTCATATAGGAGTAGAAATTAGCACCGAGTGAACTCAAGGATGGAAACTCACCTGGTATATGAGGGTGTGATTCCTAGAAGCAATCCTTGTGTTCCAGAACTATGTAGCCAGCATAGGTTAAGATATCATAGCTTGCTATATGAGGGTAGATGAGGTGCCTTAACCTACTATATGAGGGTTCCCACCATTCTCATTAGAGTTACCTATTATATTAGTGTCACTCACATGTTGTCCTTACCAGTGGCGCGGTATTGATACCCTTTCAATCAGGTCACAGATTGGACCCCAATTCTTTTGTAATGCATCATTTGGGGCATGTCGGTTAGATGACTACTTCCCAAAGTTTCAGTATCAGTATCAGTCAAGAACTCAAATAGTTCTTTAGATTTCAAGACTGTCAGATACAGTCAATTCAGATACAGTACGGAACTTAGCTTGTTCCATCAAATTCAGGACTTCCAGATACAGTCACTCATGTTATCAGTTATATCAGTTATCATTATGTCATGTTATCAGTATTCAGATTCAGTAATCATGTTATCACGGTATCTGTGTCAGTTATTATTTCTCATGCATGTATTCTCACGCTCATGATAGTCAGTCTGTTATTATTATTGTTTATGCATATGAAACCCATGCATTTAGCCTACCTCACATGCATACCAGAACATTCAAAGTACTAATGCATTCGCGCTATGGTTTCTTATACTATCGATTCAGAGACATGAGCTCCAGAACAGCAGTAGATTCCAGTTTCAGCAATCAGGGTTAGCAGTGAGTCCTCATCCTTCGAGGACATGATTATTTCCCTATTATCTCATTAAGTAGTTTATTAGTTGGAGTTAGTTGGGGACATGTCCCATCAACTCCTTACTTAGACAGTTCAGTCAGTTAGAGGCTTTCCAGACTATTATGTTCAGATAGTATTTTCAGTTTTGTTTTGGGTATTCTATTACCCCACTCAGATGTTTCATTATTCCGATTTTATTCAGTATTGAACCTTATGGCCTTTCAGTGCATGTTTCCACATTATCATGTTATATTATGCAGTGTACAGGTACAAATATCAGTCATGGGTTAGCTTGTGGTCTTTTAGTGTCATGAGCACCGTGTAGCATTCCGGGCACCAGGTTTGGGGTGTTACACCAAATCTGGAGCATACCTTGACAACTGATAAAACTTCAAGGCATATTCCTTGACACACATTCTTCCCTGCTTAAGATTCATAAATTCTTCAATCTTCTCTTCCTTCAGCTCCTGAGAAAATAAGCGATCTAGAAAAACATTTGAAAAGGCCTTCCATAAGAAACAATCCTCAACATCACCTCTATCCCTAACCCACTCCTCATACTATTGGTACGCAACATCCTTAAGCTGATAAGCTACAAAGTTTACCCCTTCCACATTCGTGGCCTACATCACCTTGAAGATTTCTTCCATTTCATCTAAGAAAGACAGAAATCCTTCTCCATCTTTACTCTAGTAAAAGTAGGAGGATTAATCTTCATAAACTAGCCAACCCTTGTGGACTCTGTAGATAAAACACCAGATGGATCCTGCTCATCCTGAGAAGCAACCAACTAAGAAATAACATGAATTAATTTGCATAATTCTGCATTAGTCACCATACCTTGAGAAGGACTAGTAGCAACCGAGGGAACTCCAGAACAATTTGGGATAGGACCTCGATATTGAGTGTGAACTCTAGGTGTAAGGCATACCCCTTCAACATCATCCCCAATTGGGACAAAAGAATTTTCTTATGTTCCAGATCATCGAGGCATGATCTGAAAAGCAAAAAAATAAGGATTAGAGGAAATTCTAGAAATTAGACTTCAAGCTTGAAAATAGAATACCAAGAAAGTGAAACATTTCTTAATACCTTGTATCCTCTCTCTTATGAGTGTGGTGAGCTACACACCCCTTAAAGAGACTCTACTAGACATGGATTTATGGACTCCCAATTGACCATAAACCTAAAGCTCAAATACCAACTTGAAAGAACCCAAACTAGGGCCTTTTAGTAATGGGCATCCCAAGTCTAACCAGGATCTGGGACCATCTCCGTTACCCAACCTAACCAGCCTACATCTATCAAGAGTTGGCTAAATTTTGAACATATAACAAGATGGCGTTATTGTATAATGTTAGACTCTGGGATAGGTCTATATCTGTGACCACCCAAACGAGTCCAAATGTCTGATACCCAACTGATAACCAATACCAACCAATCCATAACCATATGAGTTCCATAATAATTATATATAATCTGAAAATAAAAGAGGATGGAACAGTGAGAAATTTAGTCCAATGATATCAGCCCAATGCCAATGCCAAAACTAAGGCTGATAGCTATACCGATCTCTCACATACTAACCCATAGTAGTCCCACAAAAGCCTCTAACCAAAAGAAAACCAATATTCGATTGGGACATACCCCCATAATAGCCAAAACCAATATCCATAAAATAACCAAAGTATATGAAACTGTCCATGACATGAAATGGAGCCTTCTGAAAAGATGGAAGCTCACCACTTCTATCCAAAAATTAATCCCGAAGTTTGGTCACTATGCAGGAGAAGTAGAATGGTCGGTCCCTGCATCGCGTGGGGATACAACCACACAAAGATGGATTAGAGGGTAAATGCTAGAATGAACTCAAGATAAGGATAAAATAATGTCAACCAGTAAAACCAAGTAAACCAATCATATGCATACAAACCATACATATATATTTATCCATGCCAGGAAAAAAAATTGGGTTTGTCATACATTTGAAACCATTAACCTGGGTATGTGTAGCTAAACCATCGTTGACCACACACGGTCTATATCAGTCTAGTGTAAGGTAGTGTAAGCCACACAAACCGAAGATACCATAAAAGTAAGGGATTCCTAAGTACCTTTCATGACCTACCCTTCATGTCGAAAAACATGAGTTTTTAGTGTTTATTCGGTTGACTCCACCTTCACGGTTAGCTATCACACCCTACCTTTATTGGACAATTAAAACCATTTCCAACCAAAAAAAATTTATTATTAACTGAGGCTATACATTGTGGTATCGTTATACCTACTATAACTTTCAAGTATTGTCCCTAGCCAAACCTTCTTGGGATCAAGAGATTCCTACATACCCATAGATCACATTATCCAATTAACTTGGGGAAGTCCCATGTACCCCACAAATGTTCCATTATTATGATTACTTGGGGGATTCCGTTGTACCCCACAAGAATGATTGTTAAACCAAAAAACATTCCATTTTGACCATTCCAAACCATTTAACCATTTAGGGTTTCATTACCAAGTTTAAACCATACATAAGTTTCATAAAAATCCAACAATGTAGTAAAAATATTCTCATAGGTATTTTATCAAACACGTTGGGGGCATCATATTTCCAAAACCAATTACCATGTGGCCATTCCCATGCAACCAATTTTCCAAAACCACCATTAAAACATATAAAAGCATAATTAAAACATGGGAAAACCATAACCAAGCATTTATAACCAAAACCGCAAATTATATTTGAAAACCCAAAGCCATACAATAATCAAACCTTGAAAATATTGTATAAAACCATGCCTTTAGTTGGAACTAACAATGTGGGAAGATAACATGCCTTAATTGAGAAGATAATGGAGAGAAATCACCAACACAAGCCCCAAAATAATCCTTAAGATAAAACTATAACCTCTTTTTCCCAAGAAATTTAGAGAGGATTAGTGTGTTTTCTAAGTGTTAATGAACTGAATAATAGGGAAAATAACCTCCCAAGTAGTTAAAAGTCCTGGGTCCTTATTAGGTTAAGTGGGGAAATATCCAGATTACCCTCACTTAAACTGCACCAAAATCCCGCCAGAGGGATACAAATATCCATACCAGTCGTACCCTCTAATATGAGTGGTACCCACCACTCATACCCAAGGACATATCCCTTAGACCCAACACTATCCAAGGTATGACTCACCAACCAATATTGTTTAGTATACGACTAACCCTTACCACTCATATCCTAGTTATGAGTTATTTACTCTTTTCGTATCCTATCCAGAGACCCAAAATCTAGGAAATTTTCTAAGTATAGAAACCCAAGGTGTTATATATACGATTCTAAGAGTGCCAAAGATTCTAGTTCAAGGCAATGGCCATAGATTTATGGACAAGGAGGAATATTGTGACCCACCATGAGGAGATGGATAAAGGAGGAGTTTCTTTTTTTAGAACCATTTGAGTTTTTTGGTAACTTTTGGGCCTATTTGTAATAAATAGCCCATGAAAAATAGCTAGGTTTCCCTTTCTCTTAGGTTTAGATTATTTTTGATGAATGGAGACTTGGGAGTGTTTCTAAGCTTTTTGAAAGCTTGTGATTGTCTAGAAATATTGCTTGTAAGGGGGTTCAATTCCTCTCTCAGTATTTATAGGAGCTAGTACTTGCTTAGGATAATCGTTAAGGGCTTTTGATTTAATCTATCATTGGTTTGTTTATGATTTCTCTACTAATGTCTATTTTTATCACTATTTTCTTATTATCTTCAATTTCTTCTACTTTTTTCTTTTTTTCATATTGTGATTCGTATCATTTGGTATTGAGTTGAGCTTAGAATCGTTCCCATGATTCTAGTCTTGGGTGTGGTATTGAGCTTAGGGTTTATGTTTTGGGGGTTAGGTGAAATTTTGAGTTTTTATTTTTATTCTTTTTAGAGTTTCTAGTATTAGATTCTTGTTCTCTAGCACTATTTGAGCCTAAATGTCAAATTTGATCCTAATAGAAGTTGAATTGAAAGTTCTACCATTAATGAGTTTATCTTGAAGAAATTTTGAAATGGGTCTTTAAATCTAAGACTTTTGGAGTGAAATTGAAGATTGAAAGGCATTGGGGTTTCTTACCCATATAAAAAGGAGCTTAGATCTGAAATTTGGTGTGATGTTGAGTTGAAATAAGTTGAGTTGGGTTTTTGAAATCTTCATCTTTGTTCTTAAAGTTCTTGTTGAAGAAAAAGTAAGAAAGTACAATTTGATCCAAAACCCTTGGTGGAAATTTATAGAAAAGTATTTTTTGACCCATAAAGAGTAAATATGAGGTGAAGTGGGCCACAAGAAGTCAAAAAATCAAAGAAATCCACCTCAAAACTTGGAGTCCAAATCACGCCTAGCCTGGTAGAGATTGACGACTTGGACAACTGGATGTCAAGACACTGATGGTCCGTTATAATAGACCGTCATCAAGGACTCATTTGGGTAACTAATCTACTAAAGGGTGATGGTTTACATGACTGATCGTCAAGCCCTTAACGGACCACCAAGAAACTTATCAACCAAGAGTACACAGGGAACTGTTCTTCATAAGCAGTAGTGAAAGAACCCAATGGACCACCAACTCTACGACAGACCATCGTTTGACTCGTTAACCCCAAGTTCCTTCTACCCCCACACTAGTTAAGGGAAATGGAGATCCTAACGGACCATAACAACCCTAAAAGCTCATCCCTAAAACTGTCAACTAGACCAAAATTCAGTAAGATGACTTTTGAATTCTGGTTTCATTTTATTGATTCTGAATCATCTATTCTTTGATTCTTAAGCTTATTACCAACTAGTAATCACTCTACTTGGTTGTGACTAGTTCTTGAGTACATTTATTTCTTGTCCTTTTCTTTGCATGTTTTTATCATTTATTTCCTAGTTAGCTTCTTTGATTCAAGTCCTTTAGTTCTAATCATGTCATTTATTCCTTTCTTAAAAATTATTCACTCTAATTGAGTGTAGAAAGTTGACACCTCATATACCGATGTGAACAATCAAAATCAACATGTTGAGCTAATTGCGAGACAATCTAAGTGTAAAAACACTAGTGATTGTAAGATTTGATTTCACTCATGTTAACCTTTTTTGTTAGTTGCATTGAGTGTCTTGTTGATAGGTACCATGGCACTATGGGATGATATCCAACCTACCACGATCAGGGAAAGCTTATAAACTTTGGTTGGGGCTATCATGGGGTTGCGCTAAGATATAAATATGATGAGAGGAGAGATGTCAAGCATGAGTGAAAAAATATCAAATGTAGAAGGGAAAGTGATAAATATAGATAGAAGAATGGTGAGTGTGTAGGGGAATATTAACTCTTCAACTTCTACTTTGCATAACAATATCCAAGCATCCTCAAGCGGGAAAGTTCAAGAGACTTTGGCTACCATATCTACTAGAACTCTCCACCATATATTTTACCCTCACCAATAAGGTAATATTACCTTACCCACTACTACTACCAAACAAATTCCATGAAACATAGACCTACCCTTATAATTTAACCCACCCCAACAAATGTCTCAAAACTCAACACCACCTTAAGCTCCATATATTCTCACTCTACCCTATCAAATACCATAAAACCAAGTTCCAAACTATCAAATGCCACAAGGATTGAACCCAAAAGGTCTGAATCCACCATACTACCTACCCTATTAAATTACATAAGTCCAAATTCTAAACCACCAAAGACCATAAAATCTAAACCCACCTTACCAAGCTCCAAACCAGGTCGTATGAGCTCAAGAAGAGTATGAAGGACATGTAGGAGTAGGTTAAAAGTATAGTACTCAAGGAAATAGTCCTAGGAACTAGGGTAGATATAGGGGTCATGACGTGGGCCTCAACTCTGTAAAGGTCACCGTTCCTAGTTTTCATGGAGGTAGTGATCCCAAAGGGTACCTCAAGTAAGAGTTGCAATGTGATAGAATCTTCCAAGATAATAATTTTCTTGATGTTAAGAAGACGACCTATATTATTTCTCAATTTTAAGGATATTCTTTGACTTGGTAGGAATCAACTAAGATAATGCAAAACATTTTTCATGGAGGTTATTATCTACCATGGAAAGTAATGAAGGCCCTTATGAGAGCCAAGTATATGTTAGAGAGGTATAGAAAAGGGTTGCTTATCAAGTTGTACAATTTGATATAAGAACATAAAAGTATTGAGGTGTACTATGATAAATTCCAAAACCTACTCTTGAAGCTTGATTACAACGAGGATGAAGAGCACACCATGATTCAGTTTAAAGTGGGGTTGAATTAAGAAATTAGATCTAGAATATCCATACACAAGTATTCCTAGATGAATGATCTTTTAGAAGTAGCTATTAGTGTTGAGTGAGATTTCAACGCGAAGAAGGGGGCTATCAATCCTAAGATAGCAAATCAAATATCCTCAACTTGGAGTCAAGGGTTCGAGTACAAGAAGATTTTTGAAAAGAAAACCATGGAAAAGAATGCTCAAAGGTATCCCCCTAAAGAAGGAGGTAATCCTAATCCTAATCCTAATCTTAAGGGTACCCAATGTTTTAAATATCAAGTATGGGGCCATCAAATGAGTGAGTGCCTAACTCAAAGAGCAATTATACTTTAGGAAAGTGATCCATATTACAATGATGAAGTGGAGTAAGAAGAAAGATACCTAGAAGGGGTTGATAATTTTTATAATAATGCAGAGATTAATGTGAATCCATGTGATGAAGTTATTACCATCCCAAATATGCTAGCCACCAAAGTGTCATTTGAGGAGGTTTGGCCTCAAGAAGGAAAGATTAACATGCAACTTTTCTTCGTTAATCAAGTTATTATCCCTCCTAATTCCAAGCAACATGATGAATTCTTAAATTTGAGGACAAATTCTCTTAAAGAAAGAGAGGATGATACGAGCCACTATGAGAAGATGGATGAAGAATGAGTTTCTTTTCTTTAAGAATTTGGCCTTTTGGGCCCCTTTGGTATTTAGGGTCACTTTTTTGCCCATTTGACATTTAGGGTCACTTTTGAAACCATTTATAAAAATATCCCATGGCTATGAATAGCTAGGTTTCCCTTTCTCTTAATCTTAGATGATTTTGGATTAATGTACACTTGAAAGTGTTTCTAAGCTCATTGGGAGATTGTGATTTTCTAGAAACATTAGTTGTGAGGGGGTTCAATTCCTCTCTAGGTCTTCATGGGAGTTAGATACTTGTTTAAGTTAATCATGTAAGGGTCTTTGATTTAATAACTTTGATTTATTCCACTTTGTTCTTATTTTTTTTATTTTGATTCGTATTAGAGGTACTGAATCATTCTAGATTTAGGGCGGTTTTCAAATTTTATTCTATTTTACTTATGTCGTATTTAGATCAGAGACAAACTTTGTACTTTTTATTTCAAATTTGTACTTAGATGCTCTTACATTATGAAACCATCTTGTGGGTGATTTATGGCATTTCTTTCACACTTTCCCTTTTATTTTGCTTATTAGTCTAGCTTTGTTCTAGAAGTCTCATGCCGGGTTATGTTGTTATGGTTTTTAATTTTTCTTTGTTAGTTTGGGGGATTAGCTACTTATCAAGGCTACGAGGCAATAAGTGACATCAGGACCCATTTTGGGTTATGACAAATTATATCAGAGTTGCCAGGTTCACCTATCTCATAAGTGTAAGAGAAGGATGTCTAGTAGAGTTTCTCGAACAGGTATATAGATGTTTGTATCTATCTTTGAGAGGCTATAAGATTTCTTTAGGAAAAACTTCTCTATTTTTATTCCTAGTCATGTGGGTTATTCTTACCTAATGTTCTAAGTTGCATTCCATTCTTTTCTGTATGGATGGTGAGGACTAGATCTCGAAAGGCTAGGTATACTAAGCTAGCACTTAAGGATGGATCCTAACTTGTGGGAGAGGTAGGGGTCATGGGCGACCCAGATATAGGGGTATGGTATGAGGAGCCACCTCAGGTAGTGGACATTCTAGGAAGGCCTCTCTCAAGCCAAAGGTTGTTTTCTAGGAATGATTATCAAATAATATATGTAGGGCCAACTCAGGTCCCATAGGGTTCCATTAATACCTAGTGCTTCAGGGTATTTTAGTTAATTTCTTGAGTCATTTAGAGGGTGTTCACATGAGTGTACTTGGTGTTTCTCAGACTTAATGTGATGTTCAACCATTAGTGTCAGTATATGCTTATGGTAATCCTGGTTTTGGTTACACCATTATCTATGGTACCCCTTACATATGGAATCTTTGCCAACCAGACTCACTATTCCTCTAGTTACTTTAGGTACAATTATGTCTTCTGATGATTCAAAGAGATTTTAGAGGTTTATTTGCTTGGGTACTCCCAAGCTTAGTAGGGCTATTGGCAACGTATCTATGAGTTTTTGATTGATTGACAGGAGAAGCTATATAATTTTGGATTCATTAAGTCTCATAGAGTATCTTATTCTACCAATCAGTTGACAAGTATGGCTAGGGATAAGTGAAGGTCGTTTGCTATTATAGACTTTTGAGTTTGCCTGATATGACTTAGACTCAAATTTTTAAGGCCATCTGCAAAGGTTTATGTGTTATAGCTTGAGAGATCAAATAATAGATATGTTTGATTATGTAGAGTAGGTCTCCATGACTATTATTGAGTATGAGGTCTGTTTTTACACTTTATCCAGATATTCATCTTTTAGCATCTCTACTAAATTTGAGAGGATTCAAAAGTTCATAAAGGGGTTAGATGGTATTTATCAGTTGGGTATAACCCAGATGATAGTTCTAGCGGCTTGTTTTTAGAGTATTATTGAGTATGGAAAAGATAACTGAATCTATTATTCTGGCTACTCAGAGAGGCAATAAGAAGGTGCGTTGTTAGGGTGAGTTTAGTGGATACACCTCTCAAAGTAGAGATTTCTTTAGCAGAGGTTCCTGTGGTTATCATGGTAGGTCGGTTCAGGTCGTATTGTAGGGTTCAGGTGGTAGGCGTTTAAGTTTTGCGACTTTTAGTATCCAAGTATCAAGTCATACAGGTGGAGGCTCCAAGATTTATTCTCCAAGCCAGGGTGGTCATTTTTGTTCATCTTCACCTTTTCAAATTAAGTCAAGCCATATAAGATGTTTTATTTATGATGAGTTTGGCCATGTGGCCATATATTTCCCTCAACGTGTGTATGGATCTACTCAATAAGGTTCTCAGCTTCAGGTTTCCCTACTCATATATCTGTAGTCATAGGTGGTTCATAAAGTAGAAGAGGTAGTTTTAGAGGTGTTAGAGGTAGAGGTAGGGGTGTTTGTAGATGTATTCATAGGGTTCCTCAGTTTGAGAGAAAACATTGTTAGTGTTATGCTATACTTGGAATACCCAAGGCAGATGCTTCTGATATAATTATTATAGATATCCCATTGATTTACTATAGATCTGTTTCCATTTTATTTGACCCTAGATCTACATTCTCCTATGTGTTTATCTATTTTTCTTCTTGATTTGATGTTGTATGTGAGCTCCTTACTATGCCCCTTCATATTTCTAACCCCATAGGAGATTCTTTAGTAGTGGATTAGGTGTACCAATCTTGTGTGGTGACCTTTGTGGGACGTACGACATGGGTAGACTTGAATTTCCTTAGATATGGTTGATTTTGATGTTATGTTAGGTATGGATTGGTTAGCTCCTTATCATGATAATTTTGAGTATTATGCCAAGATCGTTACATTAGTTACACCGGGTATGTCGAGGTTGGCTTGGAAGGGTATGCTTAATTTAGGTAAAAGGTGTTATATCATTTTGCATATTCATTGCATGATAGAGAAGGGGTGTTTGTCTTATTTGGCCCATGTTCATGATACTAGTGTTTCCTTATCACCTTCTATGGATTCTATTTGGGTTGTTCATAAGTTCATCGATGTGTTTTCTATGGATTTGCCTGGTATGCCTCCAGATTGTGATATTAATTTTTCCATTTTCATGGAGTTAGGTACCAAGCCAATTTTTATTCCTCCATATAGGATAGCCCAGAATGAGTTAAAGTAATTAAAGGAGACGTTGAATTATTAGACCAAATTAATCTCCTTAGGGTGCTCTGATCTTGTTCGTGAATAAGAAGGATGGTTCTATGCATATGTGTATTAATTATAGGCAGTTAAATAAAGTGATGATTATGTATAAGTACCCTCTTCCTTACATTGATGATCTTTTTTACTAGCTTCAGGAAGTTTTAGCATTTTCCAACTTTAATTTGAGATCTAGGTATCACCAATTTAAGATTAGAGCTTCGGATGTTCGGAAAATGGTTCTTCAGACCCGACACTATCATTATGAGTTCTTGGTCATGTCATAAAGTTGATGAACCAGGTGTTTTGACTATATCTCAATTCCTTTGTGATTGTATTTATAGATGATATCTAGGTTTATTCCAAGAGTTAGGCCAAACATGTAAAGTATTTGAGGATTGTACTTTAGAGGTTTGGTAATGAGAAGTTGTATACAAAGTTTTCCTAGTGTGAGTTTTGGTTGGATTCTATCACTTTCTTGGGTCATGTGGTGACCAAAGATGGTATTATGGTTGATTCGGCCAGGATAGGAATGATTAATGATTTGTCTAGACCTACTTCTCATACTGAGATTCTGAGTTTTATTGGTTTAGTGTGGTATTATCGTTATTATGTAGAAGGTTTTGCATATGTTGCAAATCCTTTGACCAAGTTGACTTAGAAATAATAGTTTTTCAGTGGTCGAATATGTGTGAGAAGATCTTTCAAAACATCAAAGAGTTGTTGACTTCATCTCCTATCTTAACTATTACCAAGGAAAGTATGGGTTTTTTCATGTTTTATAATGCTTTTGATGTGTTTTAGGTGCAGTAATAATACAGAAGGGTATGGTGATTGCTTATGCCTCTCGTCAGTTGAAGTCTTAAGGTAAAAATTACCCCACCCATATTTTGGAGTTGGTAGTCATAGTGTTTGTGTTGAAGTTCTAGCATTATTACTTGTATGGGGTTCCTTGTGAGATTTTCTCAAATAATCATAGCCTATAACACATCTTCAACTAGCAAGATCTTAATATGAGGCAACAATGTTTGCTTGAGTTTTAGCTTATCTTTTGACAAAAGAATGGCCTTTTGCCATAGAGGTTTAATCTTTAGCTAACCAGATGGTTAGACTTGATATTTCATTACCCGAGCAGGTTTTAGACTTCATTGATAATAGATTTTCCTTAATGGAGAAGATTTGAGCTAAGTTGTTTAATGATAAGAGTTGAGGGTGATTCAATATAATGTATTGAGTGGTGAGGCTAGGGAAATATCTCTTGATTATTATGGTATTTTGAGAATTGGAGGTCAAGTTTGTGTGCTGAGAGTTGGTGGATTTGTGAGATTGATTTTGGAGGAGGCATATTATTTTTGATATTCTATTCATCCAGGTGTGACCAAGATGTATCATGATTTGAAGCAACTTTACTGGTGGGGTGGAATGAAAGGATGTGTCAGATTTTGTAGCTCGTTGCTTATGTTATCAGCAGGAGAAGCTCGAGCATCATAGACCAGGTGGTTTGTTTCAGATATAACCCATTCCTGCATAGAAGTGGTAGCAGATCACTATAGAATTTGTGAGTGTATTGCCTCGTAGTTTTTATAGTTTTAATAGTATTTTGGATCATCATGGATCAATTCGCCAAATTAGCCTATTTTCTAGCTATTCAGATTTTCTTTAGTGCCGAGAGGTTGGCTCGTATCTAGGTTCTTGAGATAGTTCATCCTCATAGGGTACCCAAGGCTGTTATTTCAACAGAAGCTCGGTGTTCACTTCTAGCTTTTGGAAAATTTTTTAGGAGGAGTTGTGTACTCAAGTTGACCTTAGCATAACTTTCTAACCTCAGATCGATGGTTGATTGGAGTAGACTATTTAGGTATTAAAGGAAATATTTTATGCATGTGTTATAACTTTTGAGTTCAATGGGATTAACATTTAGATTTAGCGGAGTTTGCTTATAATAATAGTTGTCATTCGAGTATTGAGAAGGCACCTTTTGATGCATTGTATGGTAGGAGTTGTCAATAACCTATTGGTTAGTTGAAGACTTTAGAGGTTAGACTTTGTGGTACTGACTTGCTTCATGAGTCTTTGGACAAAATTTGGGTGATTCATGATAGGCTTCAGGCAGCCCAGAATAGGCAAAAGAATTAGGCGGATCATAGGCTCATGCCTTAAAGTTTGGGATTAGTGATTAAGTCTTCCTTCGTGTATCATCCATGAAGGGTGTGATGAGGCTTAGGAAGAGAGGCAAGCTAATGTTGAGGTACATTGGACCATTTGAGATTCTTCAGATGTTTAAGTAGGTTGCTTATGAGTTGTCCTTACCTCCAAACTTTTTTGCCATTCATCTAATTTTTTATGTATCTATGCTTTGGTTTTATATTCCAGATGAGTCTCACGTGCTTTGCTGGTACTCAATTTAGTTGGATAAGAGGTTGACCATTGTAGAAGAGTTGGTGTCTATTTTATCCAGGGTTGCTAAATGGTTGCGCTCTAGAGATATTTTAGTGGCTAAGGTTTAGTGGAGACACCGTCATGTTGAGGAGGTAACTTAGGAAGTCGAGTCCAACATACACAGTATTTACCCTAACCTTTTCACCAATTTAGGTATTTTCTAAACTTTTAGTTTTAGGATAAACTAGAGTTTTAGTAGTGGATGCTATAATGACCTGAATTTGTGAGTTTCCATTTTTATGAGTTTGACCATTTTTCCCTTTTAGGTAGTTGCTACATGTTGATTTTGGAGTTTAGGGATAATTGGCATAGTTCTCAATGCAATCGAGAATGATTTGTGCGAGTTTGTGGTTTTAAGAGTCTTGAGAAGCCATATAGTTGACTTCGGTTAACATTAGTTTATCCGAGTGTCGGATGGTGCTTTGGATAGTTCCAATAGGTCTAAAATATTGAATTTTTGTTAGTAGCATGGTTGGTTCGGGTTTGGGACTTTTATCTTGTATTTCAACCATTTGTTTGAAAAATAGTGAAAATGTGTCCCGGTGGTTAATTTATTGAAAACAATCTTTTTTTTTTAAATTTGATATCACCATTAAGTTCAACACATCAAAAATAGCCTAGTTGAATAGTTTGTTTGAATGTACGAGATTCCTAACGAATCCCGCTTGTTCGATCATAGACTTGTCATGTTGGCTAAGTTGGTGGTGCTGAGTCTCATTTGGTGCAACCGCTTAAGTGGCCATGTGGTCACTAAAGATACCAATGGACCGCCTTATGCAGCTAACCAGTGTGTCCCCTCTGTTGCTAAAACAATCACTTTACCGCTTTAGCGAAGGTTGCTTAAGAGATGATGTGTCAATAAAGTGAAGGCTTACCAAAACTGGGTTGGTCGCTTTAGTAATGTGCAGCTTCTTAAGAGGTGATCATTTAACCACTGAAGCGACCATTGATAAAACAGTATATATATGTGTAATTTTCATGCTTTTTCTCCATTTTTAAACCTTTGAGCTTCAAGTTTGGGTGATTCTTGAGTTTTACATCACAATTTAAGCTTTGGTAAGCTCCAAAACCTTATTCTCATTACATTATATTGATTATATCATCAAAAAAAATTCAATCATGATTTCAAAATAAAAATTTAGGGGCTTTACTAGTAAAGATTAAAAAGGTTTTTTTGTCGATTGGACCTCATTTTAAACCCATTTTCACGTGGACTTTTACTTGTAGATTCCTATAACATAGGGAAATGTGTTCTTAAGATAAAATTTTGATTCTACCCCATTCATTTTTCAAACTCGTTATTCAAATCTATTTTGGAATCAACCCTTAAATGAGCAATATAGGTATCATTTGCTTTTTTTAATGTGTAGATGCTATAATAGAATGTTGTAGTTGATTATGAGTCCATTCGTGAGGGAAAGACTCTATGTTGAAGAACTTTAGGCTTGGTTTTCATTATTTTTGGGTAGGCTATGACTGAACTTCTTTTAGATTGAATTGGGTAGTTAATAAATAAATAAAGCATGCCATAAGTTGCTAAAATAACTACATCCCTTATATTTTTAGATTATTATTACTATTGTGTGCCCATGTGAGGGTTTATATTTTGTAGTTATTTAATTGTGATAACTGATATTGTGTGTTACCGGTGTGGGGGCTTTATTTGACATCATTGGCCTTATTTGTGCATTTAATGTATTAATTCTAGATATAATGTTGTGCAGGGGTTTATTTTGCTAATGTAGGCCTTGTTTGAGTATTGGTTGTCTTATCATAATAGAAATACCCAAGTTAGGGGTTGATATGATATTAATGATGTCTTATATGAATATTTATTCCGATAGTGCCTAATTAAAATTGATAATCATGAATTGTGGACATTTTGTTATGTTTTCTAGGCTCACTTATATATATACATGTTGGATGGATAGGATATCATCTTATTGAGTTGATTGGGAGATCCCTTCTTTATTCCATGCATATACATTCCTGAGATACTGTAACCATTGAGAAAAACTGCTTTTGAAAAAAAATGAGACACTTTTATGAAAACCCTCTATGAGCACGAGTCAGAGAAGAGAGTTGATATAGAGGTATGAGATATAGTATATGGGCTACGAACTCTCCATGGGTACAATTTAGGAGTTGTAAGCTCATCTGGTGTATGCAGAAAGTCATGCGATGACTTTCACCATTCATCCCATACACATTGCATTGCACTGTATTTGCAGATGAATTCTTCATGGTTTCTTTAGTTTCCTTCACTTGTGCTTAGTTTCAATGTATTTTCATGTATATTTATTTTGTTTCCATTTCTGTCTCTCTCTCTTTATATATATATATATATATATATTAGAACAATTAGTATAGATGGTGTGAGCTACAATTTGAGACTTTTATAGATTGAAGGTAATGTGCTTATAGTGTTGTTTTACTTATCTTATTTTCTATTTTGCTCAGTCGGCCTATGATTCTTACTGAGTACAAATGGACCATACTCACCTCTACTATGCCCTCTTTGGTACAGATCCTAGCACAAGTATGACACATAGAGGTTGAGAAAAGATCTTATATCAACCTACTTAAAATAGTTACACTCCTTGCTCATTGGACTCTAGAGCCAGGATCTCACAAAATCATCTCAACAAACCATTAAAACTCTATCCTATCCTATTCAATTCGGTGTTACCTATAATGAACTTCAATTCTAACAAGGAAACTATTGTGACTCTCTAGAACTCCTTTCCATTTGAATATTGACCAACAATATGTATGCACAAAACTATGTCTCTAACTCTGTCCTCCTTCATTCTTTTCTTAGTTTGAAATCTTCTTTAACTCCTCTCATTCCATTATGATAAATGGTAGTTGTAAAATTTATGCCAAGAATAATGCATACGAGGTTCTTGCTTGAAGACCTTTGTCCTAGCCAAGTATTTCAATTTCTCAGTCACCAATATTCTGATTGAGTCTAATCCATTAAGTGTTTGTGTTCTATGAATCGAGAGTATAAGCATTGGAAAAATAGGTGATTAAATCTTTCTTCAATACTGGTATCACGTAACGCACATTTCTTTACAACTTGTACCCCCTAACTTTGTAATCTCTCCACTATTGCTAGTCATCTTTGAATGGCCAGCCACATGATAAATTAGTGTTTAGGAATCAAGCCCTTTAATAACACTAACTTTTTCCACTGGACCTTGGGTCACTCATGTTGCAGACCTCTGTATTATCTGCTAATGATATAATTATCCCCTATTTCATACTTGCTCATATCTGTAACTCCATTTGTCAACCTTTTTCAGGAATCAAAAATCTTTCGAACCACCCAACTCGCCTGCTTATGTGTATCCATGTTTAGCAACTCATATCTCTTTATGTAGATATTATGGATCCACAGAACCCAACATCTATTTTTTTCCTCGGATAGTGCCCATTATAACTTAGTGATTATAGCTTTATTCCACAAACTTGAGTCAACGATGTCTAATTCCCCTGAAGATTTTATTTCGCATAACTTGTCCCGGGCACTTAGAGCTTTTCTTCTTCATTGGATCCTTTCCATAAGAAACTTCTACTTATAGCTTGGATTTTTTGGTGGACTTTCTTAGGTAGCATGAAGAATTAGGACTGGTATGTCTGAATTTCATGAAGACCACTCTTTATTAATTGAAGTATGCCTGTATATGACATGAACCTGGTAGTCCATCATTTAATGGGTGCGACTATTTTATTTATTAATGGAATAAATTGATTGACACTGAGTTTCCTTGAAGAGAGGGAAACTCTAAGATATTTAAATAAAAGTGTTCCAACATTAAAGTGCATTTCTTAGAGAATTTGATCTTTGACTTCAGGTGTTGCACCTGTCATAAATATAAATCTTTTTCCATGTTATCCTTAAGCCCAAAAACCTCATGAAAGTGGTTGAATTCCTTGAGAATGAGTTGAATAAAGATCATGTCTTCCCTACAACAAAGCAATAAGTCATCATCAAATCATATATAAGTGACAAAGAGGAGCACACCTTGAATGAAAGTTGAAATCATTTTTTAGATACAGTTGCTTCATGGAATTGTTCATATATTTCATAAGTAGGACAAAAAGATTGGATGACATAGGGTCACCCTATGAAGACCTTTTTCTACTTGGAACTTTGGGACCAGTCTACCATTGACTATAAGTTAGTATCTCACCATAGCGACACACTCTATAATTAGATTTAAAAATATAATAGGTAACCAAACTCAAGTAACAACATTTTAAGGAAACCTCATTGATGTGCTATAGAAATATAGCACTTTAGATGCTTAAAATGAGGAAAATATGCAAATTTCTAAGGTTTTTTCGTTAGATATGATACAATTTGGGTATGTTTTGCATGAAATCCTATTTTGGGATGCTAAGTTCCTATAAAATATGAAAAAGGTGTTTTTGGATACTTACAGGAGAAATTATGGATGTTTGGGAAACTTTTTGATTGTTTGTGACCAAACATGTGCGAGAATTGAAGAAGAGATGAAAAAATAACTTCCAGCGCACGCTAAGTCAACGTGTGGACTGCATGTAGCACATGTGGACCGCATGTGGGAAAAGCATGTGTCAGAAGTCCAAAATCCCCAGAGCTAACCTGAATGAAATTTTGGTCCAGGCACATGCGGTTACTACATGCACCCAGCTTACAGGCCGTATGTACCACATGTGCCCAATGGAAGGCCATATGTGGTGACCATATGTAGCCACCGACCCTTTTTTCTCCTATTTCATTTGGGCTTTGGATTTAGGGTTTTCTCATGTACTATAAATATCCCTTATGTGTTTTTTAGTAAAAGTTACACACTCTTGATACTTACAAACATATTTTGATTCCAAGATTCGATTTTAGTCTTGGAATTCACTTGTATTGATTTCGGTTTATAATTCAGTTACAGTTTTGGGTTTCTACTTGTGATTATTGTGATTTCATCTTATGTTTTCAATCATGAATTTTGTTGATTACTTCACAAGCATGAGCGGCTAAAAACCCTTAGTTAGGGTTATGGAAATCCTAGTGGATTGACGAAGTAGGGGAAGTGCTATCATTGTTCTGAATTGATACCCATGCATGCATTGTATTATATTCACTTTTATAGTTATATTAGTGGTTTCAAATGCTAGGATCCCATCTAGATTATTGCTACTTACTCCAAACAAGTACTAGTGACTAGGAAAATATAATGACAACAGTAATTTGGAGTTTAACTGTCGATCCACGCTACTAGGTGTTATCTAAGTTTGATGGTTAGATTTCATCTAATAACTAGAGACTTAAAAGGTACTAGTTAACTAGGATTAATATAAGGGTTAGTAAGGTGACATCCTGAAACTCAAAAGGTAAAGGGTGAAATCCTTCTGCTCGTCCAAAAGACTGTAGAATGTACATAACTTATCGATTCTGGATGCAAGGTATCGGGTTGGTTCAACAAAGCACGATAAGCCTACAGAGTTAAGAAGCCAGGGGAACACAGTCCTAGTGTTCACCTACGACTGTTTACAACTGAAGTTGATATTCACCACTTGTTTGATATTGCTACTCAAAACCCCCATTTAATTTTCCAGTTTCTCCCTTTAATTTCAACAACTGAGAGCCATGATTCCACGTATTCCCTTGGGATTCAACCCCAACCTTTCTTGGGTTACTATATTTTGTAGTGGCGGTATCATCTTCAACTAAGAGGTGTAGCTTGGACGTCACCAAATTTTGGCGCCGTCGCCGGGGAATACGATGTTGATTTATGAATTGAAGTTGTTGTAGTTTTTGGGCTTTTTGTTTTTGTTTTTGTTCTTTGTTTGGTATACACCGGTGTATGCCTAGCACACCAAGTAGAGGAAATCCCTTACTCCCTGTGAATCCAAATCCAGAGAGGATTCTACAAACATCTAGTAGAATTATGGAATATAAAAGAGATGATAATCTTGAAGGAGTTCGTGATGTTCTCCTCCTCCCCCCGAAGGAGTACAGGATATTTTTGATTGTCAAATTGGTCAACCTTAAGCTCAAGTTGAGAACGAGAGAAGGGAAATGGAAGAAGCTAAGTGGATATCTAGGGAGGAAAAGTTAGCTAAGCAGACATAAGAAGTAGACCGTCGAGCAACACTTGGTGGAAATCAGAATAGAGATAGAGGTGCTCGAATTCAAGTAATCCCAGTATATCAGTATATGCATCCATATATAGATGTTGAAGAAGATCTGTGATATTTTGAGATGGTAGAGACTGGAGCCATTATCCCTCTTGTTTTACCCTCTAATTTCAAGTTTAATATCTCAAGTTCTATGATCCAGCTCTTATACTTGAAGGGTGTGTTTGCGGAGTTGCCTACAGATGATGTAAACATGCATCTGGCGAATTTTATCGGGATATGTACTTTATATACCATACCTGGGGTAAATTAGGAGGCACTTAGATTGAGGTTATTTCTCTTTTTGCTTATTGGAGAAGCATCTTTATGGCTGGGAAAACTTCTAAGAGCATCTATCACTACATGGAATGAGTTACACAGATAATTCTTAAACAAATTATTTTCTCTATCTAGAGTGTTGAAGCTGAAAGAGGAGATCTAAAATTTTAGGCAGCTGTAATCAGAATTTATGTACGAGGCATGGTTTAGGTTCAAAAAGAAGCTTAGTATGGTGCCTAACCACCGAATTTCAGGAACAAGCTTATTGGAGATATTCTATAGAGTTCTGATGATCAGCTCTAGAGCAATGAAAGATACTATCTTCATAGGATCCTTTATTAGATTACGATGGGAGATAACTTTGAGTATTATGGATTAGATCTCATTAACTAATAGGGGGTGGCAAACTCCAGAGGTTGAGAGAGGTTCTAACATTTATTCTATTAGATATTTTAGTGAGCAGAGAGTAATTGAGGATATTGTTGCTCAGGAGATTTCAGTATTAAGGACTGATATTAATGAGTTGGCCAAACAATTTGCAATAATTAATTCTGCAAAGGTTGATGCAGTAGAGGCATAAGGTGCAACTTCTAGGGTACATGAGTCTGAGTTAGAGGAGGAGGCAAAAATTATGTGGATGGTCAGTTGGTAGGTTTTTGAGTCCAAGGGCAAGGAAATTAAGGTCGGAACTATTATGATAATAGAGATAAATATACTCCACTCGATAGATGAGATGCAAAATCAATAATAGAAGAGATGTTGACTAAGCTGGTGAAGGGTCAACAGATCCAAGTAATCTGCCTTAAAGAACTAAAGGTTGATATTTCAGGATTGACCTAGAAGGTTGAGTCACATTCAACTACTATCAAATAGTTAGAGCAGGAATATGGGAAAATCTCTACCACTTTGGCCCAAAGATAGACATGTGCCCTTCCTAGTGACACTATGAAAAATCCTCTGACACTTGTTCATTGTATGGTTATTAAAACTAGGAGTGACTTCCCACTTGATGAACATTTTTTGCCTGCTGCTAATGAGCTAAAAAAGGATAATATTATTGCAGATGAGCCACCTGAATCTGAGTTTGAGAGGTTGACTTATAGTGATGATGATTATAAGAGTGTTATGGTGATGTCTGGGTTGTAGAAGAGCTCAAAGATATAGTGGAACAGTTTATCACAAATTCATTCTCCATCAGTAGGAAAGAAGGGGGACCCAAGTACAGTCACCATCCTATGTTCTATTGGGACTTTTGATATTAATCAGGCTCTATGTGATTCAGGAGAAGAAATAAATGTAATGCCACTAGTGATATGCAAGGTGTTGGGGTTAGGATAACTCAAGACTATATCTACAAGGATGTTGATGGCTGATTAATCTATAAAAGAGCCAGTGAGTATTTTGCATAACGTTGAAGTGAGGGTGGCATCGTTCACCTATCCGGCATATTTCATGATTTTTAGACTATGAAGTGGATGCCCAAGCTTCAATTATCTTTGGCAGACCCTTCTTATACACTGGTCGGGTGTTAATTGATATTTACTTGAAAGAGATCACCTTAAAATATAATAATGGGAAAATAGTGTTAAATATATGCATGATAGTTCAGTAGCCAGATGATATAAGAGTGGTGGTAGTGATAGATATTATGGATGATGATGTGGTTACAATAGATGTACCTATTAAGGAAAGACTAGGGGTAGAACCATTAGCAACAGTGATTATAAACTTAAAGATATATGGGATAGATGATTATGACAAGCTATTTAATGCACTACATGTCATAGTTACTTACAAATATGGTCGTAAGAAGCTGGATCTTGACTTAAAGAATAGAACCATACCTCCTGCAAAACCATCTATTGAGGAGACACGGTATTAGAATTGAAGGCTTTCCTCTCTTACTCACATTATGCATTCTTGGGGGCCAACAAAACCTTACCGGTGATCATTGTGGAAAATCTGGTAGGAGCACAGGTGGAAGCTTTGATAGCAGTATTGCAGAAATTGAAGAGAGATATTAGGCGGACCATTGTAGACATTATGGGAATTCCATCGGGTCTATGTACACACAAAATACAGCTTGAGCTGGACAATATTCCAAGTATTGAGCACCAGAGATAACTGAACCCTCCTATGCAAGAGGTGGTGAAAAAGGAGATAATCAAGTAGTTAGATACTAGGGTGGTTTTTCCCATTACAGACAGCAAATGGGTAAGCTCGGTTCAATGTGTGTCAAAGAAAGGGGGAATCATAGTGGTTTTAAATAAAAAGAATGAACCCATGAGGCCAGTGACCAATTGGAGAGTATGTATAAATTAAAGAAAGTTGAACAAGTGGACACAAGAGAACCATTTCCCTTGGCCTTTCATGGATCAGATGCTGGACAAACTAGTAGGCAGGGGTTGGTATTGATTTTTAACCAGTACTTGGGGTAAAATCAAATCATGATTGCTCCCAAGACCAAAAAAAGAATACTTTCACTTGCCCCTATGGTACCTTGTTGTTCAAGAGGATGCCATTTAGATTATGCAATATGTCTGCCACTTTCTAGAGAAGTATGATGCCCATATTCTCTGATATGGTGTAAGACACAACCGAAGTAATCATGGATGAGTTTTTAGTGGTTGGGGACTCATTTAATGATTGTTTGGCCTATTTGGATAGTGCACTACAGAGATATGAAGAGTGAAATTTGGTGCTAAACTAGAAAAAATGTCACTTCATGGTGAAAGAAAGTATCGTTCTAGGGAAGAAGATCTCCAAACATGGTATTGTGGTTGAAAAAGTGAAGATTGAGGTAATTGAAAAATTGCCACCGCCAGTGTTAGTTAGAGTCATACATAGCTTTCTGTGTCATGCAAGCTTCTATAGGAGGTTCATCAAGGACATCTCTAAAATTACAAATCCTATATGCAAGCTTTTAGAGAAAGAGGTGAAATTTATGTTTGATGATTCTTATCACAAGGCTTTCAAATGCCTGAAAGAGCAGTCGATTTTGGCGCCCATCATTGTGTCTCTTGACTGGTCTGCACCATTTGAGAAAAAGTGTGATGTAAGTGGAATAGCCTTGGGTGTTGTCCTAGGCTAAAGAAAAGAAAATATCCTGCATCCATCTACTATGCCATCAAAGCTTTAAACCCTGCATAAAAAATTGTACAGTTATAGAATAAGAGCTACTTATGCTGGTTTTTTCTTTTGAAAAATTTTGATCTTATTTGATTGGAGCAAAGATCATAGTTCACACTGACCATGCATCCTTGAGATACTTAATGTCGAAGAAATATGCCAAATCAAGATTGATTCATTGGGTTTTCTTACTTCAAGAGTTAGATTTTGAAGTAAAGGTCCAAAAAGGAAAAAAATCAGGTTGCAGACTACTTGTCCAGACTTGAGGAGGAGACCATAGAGAAACTAGGGGATGATCTTAAGATAGATGATGCTTTGCATGATCTGCAGGTGTTGGTGGCATATCAAGATTTTATTCCCTGGTTTACAGATTTTGCCAACTATTTGGCAAGCAATCTTGTTCCAGAAGACCTATCCTTCCAGCTGTAAAGACAATTTATGTATAAGGTGAGAAATTTCTTTTGGGATGAGCCATATTTTTTTAGGATCTTTGTTGATGGTGTGATTCGGAGATGCATTCCAGATATGGAGATGATGAGCATTCTAGAGGCTTGTCATTCATTACTAATTGGGTGTCACATAGTGGCACACGCACAACCCATAAAATTCTTCAGTATGGGTTTTACTGGACTACAATTTACAAGGATGCTCATGATTTTGCACAAACTTATGACCAATGTCAGTGTCAAGGTAATATTTCATGGGTCCATGAACACTCCATGACACCTATTTTAGAGTTGGAGTTGTTTGATATTAGTGGGGGATAAATTTCATGGGCTTATTTGTGAGCACATATAGCATGAGATACATTCTGGTAGTGTTTGACTATGTGTCAAAATGGGTGGAGGCAGTTACACTTCTAGATAATCAAGGTAGAAGTGTCACCGCCTTTTAGAAGAAAAATATATTTTCTCAGTTTGGCACTCCACGTGCAATTATTAGTGATGGTGGGTCTCACTTTTGCAACCTCTTGTTTAAAGCCCTACTTGATAGATATAGTGTAAGTCATAAGGTGGCAATACCTTACAATCCTCAGACAAACAGGCAAGTAGAAGTCTCCAATAGAGAGATAAAGTTCATATTGGCAAAAACTGTGAATGCCAATAGGATTGACTGGTCCAAAAAATTAGATGATGCATTATGGTCCTGCAAGATAGCTTATAATACCCCAATAGGTGCCTCTCCATATCATCTTGTAAACGGTAATGCATGTTATTTACCGGTTGAGCTTGAGCTTAAGGCACTATGGGCGTTGAAAAGGCTAAATTTTGAGTGGTGTGATGCAATAAACTTTAGGTTGAGCAAGGTGAATGAGTTGGATGAATTCCAACTTCGTTCATATAAGATCTCAACCATATATAAAGAAAGAATGAAGTTATATAATGATAGGAAAATTGAGAAAGAGTATTTAAACCCGGTAATTTGGTCTTGTTGTATAATTTAAGACTACACTTGTTTCCTGGCAAACTGAAATCTAGGTGGACTGGACCATTCACTGTGGTTAAGGTATTCTCACATGGTGCTATAGAAATAAAAAGTGAGGGTGACATCCCGTTCAAGGTAAACCGGCAGCGAGTAAAGCACTATATAAAAAAACTGGAGGAAGTAAAAGTCTGTGCTGAGATGAACCTTGGTGAAGTCTGAGTAACCAAGGTAACTGAGTCATGCTTCGACAATAAATCAGGAGCTGCTTGGAAGGCAACCCAATGTACTCTGATGCTTAGTGCATCCCAAGTATGTTCTCACTTTCCTTCGTTAGTATACCTATCTTAACTATATTTGAGATAGTAGAGTGCATAATCTTTTAGTTAGGGGTGGGATATACGATAGCTACCATAGGTTTTTGTTGTCATGTTTCTTTTCCTTTCGGCTGTAGTATGGTTGTAGAACCGGCATGTCTAGGTTAATTTGTGTCATATTGTGTTTTGTTTTGTATTGTGTTGTGTTTTTGTATAATTATGAGATTTTTAAGTATTTAGGGTAGTTATCATATTTTTGATTGATTTTTTACACCCTTCTAAAAAATTGTGTTTTAGAACTGTGAATGTATACATTTGTGAACATTGTGGATCTTGTTGTGGAATGAGAATTAGGGACATAATAATCACTTGCTAACAGTTGCATGAACCGGATAAGTAGTAGCTTGTAATATTGACTCTGTGCTATGTGTGGGTGATATGCTACTTAGTTCCCTTTGTGTGTTAAATTCAAAACTTGCCTGGTTAGTCTTGCCTAGGTTGAAGGATAGTTGGTTAGGAAAGGATCATAGGACATTTTTTATTTTAGTCCACTTTTAGCCTAAATGACCTTCCATATGTAAAGTATATCCCTTGATCCCTGTTTTGAGCCTTATAGCCTATTTTTTTTAGCCTTATAGCCTAAGTTGAGGGTTGCTACCATAGGGGTGCGTAGTGTAAAGTGGGTATGTATAAGGATAAAATAAGAGAAAAAGTTAGTAGGATGGGTGTGGTAAGAAAAGAAAATTGTGAAAAGGTGAAAAATAAAGAATAAAAGACCACACCTAACCTAAATGTGCAATAAAGAAAAAAGAGGGAGAAATAAGGGTGGAATAAAAAGGAAATTGGTCAGTAAGTGAGACCCCAAGGTTAGTGTAGTGCCAAGGAAGCTTAGGCATTTGCTATGTCCATATGTACCATACCAGCCCCCAAGCCTACATTACAAGCCAAGAAAAGTTTTATAGTGATCCTAACTTGACTATTTAAATGGTAAGATAAAGAAAATAAATTCAAGCCTATGGTATTTGATGCACATTGATTGGAAATTCTCTTATGAGTATGAGTGTCTCTTGTCTGTCCCTTTATTGACATGAATTATTTCATATGAGTAAGTGGGACATCTTTGTTGTGAAGGCGCATGAGTCATATTGCTAGTTGTTTGCTTGTTTTGGGTAATGTAACTTGTACATTTGGATGGTTGTCTATTGCTAATGTAATTCCATACCTTGATCCCATTGTGTCACATTTTTCTGGTTTATGTTTATACACAATTGGTTTTAAAAGGTGAGATAGGAGGGGGTGTTGTGTGCTTAAAGTGTTTATTGACTGCCTTGAATATCTTAGATTCTCCTAGTTAAGTGTCATGCTTAGTTTTGTTTTGTTTTGTTGCCTAAGGATATGCAAAAGTTCTAAGTTGAGGGTGTTGATGTGCTATAGAAATATAGCACTTTCGACGCTTAAAACAAGGAAAATATGTAAGTTTCTGAGGTTGTTTTGTTAGATATGATGTGTTTTGGGTATGTTTTGCAAAAAAATATGTTTTGGATGCTAAGTTCATGAAAATATGAAAACAAGGTATTTTGGGCTACTTATGGGAGAAATTCTGGATGTTCGGGACACTTTCTAGATTGTTCGTGACCAAAACAAGTGCGAAAATTGAAGAAGAGCTGAAAAAATAACTTCCGGCACATGCTAAGTCAACATGTGAACTGTATGTAGCACATGTAGACCGCATGTGGGCAAATCATGTGTCATAAGTCCAAAATCCCAAGAGCTAACCTACAGGAAATTTTGGTCTGGGCACATGCGGTCACTAAATGTGTCCAGCCTGCAGGCCGCTTGTCATGCACCCAAGGCCAGGCAACATGTGGTGACCACATGTATCCACCAACCCATTTTTCTCCTATTTTATTTGGGATTTGGTTTTAGGGTTCGCTCATGTACTATAAATACCCCTGTATGTGTTTTAGTACAAGTTACACACTTTTGATACTTACAAACATATTTGATTCCAAGATTAGATTTTAGTCTTGAAATTCACTTGTATTGATTTTGGTTGATTAATTAAGTTACGGTTTTGGGTTTTTACTTATAATTATTGTGATTTCATATTATGCTTTCAATCATGAATGTTATTGATTACTTCACATGTATGAGCGGCTAAAAACATTCAATCATGAATGTTATTGATTACTTCACAAGCATGAGCAGCTAAAAACCCTTAGCTAGGGTTGTGGAACCCTGGCGGATTGACGAAGTAGGGAAAGTTCTATCGTTGTTCTGAACCGATAACCATGCATGCATTGTATTATCTTTAGTTTAATGGTTATCTTAGTGGTTGCAAGTGTTAGGACCCCGCCTAGGTTATTGGTACTTACTCCAAAAGAGGAGTAGTGACTAGGAAAAGATAATGACAACAGTAATCGTTTAACTGTTGATCCACGCTACTAGGTATTATCTAAGTAAGATGGTTAGATTTCATCTAATAACTAGAGACTCAAAAGATATTAGTTAACTAGGATCAAGATAAGGGTTAGTAAGGCGACATCCTAAGATTCAAAAGGTAAAGGGTGAAATTCTTTTGCTCGTCCAAAAGAATATAAAAGGTACATCACTTATCGATTCTGCATGGAAGGTATTGGGTCAGTTCAACAAATCATGATAAGCCCATAGATTTGAGAAGCCAGGGGGAACACAATCCTAGTGTTAACCTATGACTGGTTACAACCAAAGTTGATATTTGCCAATTATTCAATATTGCTACTCAAAAACCCCTATTTACTTTTCCAATTTCTCCCATTGATTTCAACAGCTAAGAGCTACGATTCCATGTATTCCCTTGGGATTTGACCCAAAACTTTTTTGGGTTACTATATTAGGCAGCGAACGTATCATCTTCAGATAGGAGGTGTAGCTTAGATGTCACCACTCATTCGACTAAATTATTAGCTTTGTGAATTTCTATTTTAGTAGTGCATCTAGGGGAAATGGACTTCTGCATATAGCCTTTAAAATCTCATGTGTCACATAACATTAACCAATATATTCCTTCCTTGTATTGTATAAAAGTTGACTGAGAAAGACCCTTCTAAGAAATCCACTACCATCTTTAACCTATTAGTTAGAATATTTGCAATCATCTTATACAAAGTGGACCAACAGTCAATGGGTCTAAACTTATTGACATAATTTAGATTAGTCACCTTAAAAATCAAGGTTACCGTGGTATAATTAATTTCTTTTAGAAGCGTACTTGTTTCAAAGAATTGTAGAATTGCTTTGGTTATCTTAGGTCCTACTATTGACTAGAATTGTATATAGAACTCAACTGGATACCCATCAATGTCCAGAGCTTTTTAATTTTGAAAGGCCTTTATTACTTGATGGATTCCCTCTACTGTAACAGGTTGTTGGAGTAGTTGTTGTTAACTCATGGACATGCAAGGTTCATCTCTAGCTATGCTAATGTCAAGACTTGGTAAAACAGGTGTTGTCTCCCCTAAAAAAATTTTGAAGAAACTAATGAACTCCTGCTAAATAAACCTTGGATCAGTTATTTAAACATTTTTCTTAGCATAGATAACACTCACCCTATACCTAGCTTGTTTTGATTTAAGTTGAGCATGAAAATACTTTGAGTTGTGATCCCCCGAACAATCCATGTTGCTTTGGAATTTTGACGCAGTGTTTGCTCTTAGATATTCCGTTATTTTTTCATTAGTAAGATTACCTCTTTTTCTTCTTAGATAAGTATTGGATTGAAATGATCCTCATTTAATACATTACGAACTTATCCAGATCTTTCTATAACTTTTTAATCTTATCTTCCATTGATGACATTTCCTTATGCAAGGCATGAGTCATTTTCTCAAGAGTCTTGAGTTTTCTTCAATAGCATACATAAATATCCTTCAACATCTTGGTTCTAAATATTTCGAACTACTTTTTTGTAATCATCTTGTTCCAATATCACAGTGAGTAATCTAAAATATTTTTGTACTAATTCTCTAGTAGCAGAGGTATGGAATAGCACAAAAGTATGATCTGAGCATGCTAGTGTCATATATATAGACTCAACATGGTTGTACTGATTGAACCAATCAATATTACCAAATACCAAGTCAATGTGTCTACAAACTCTTTCTGTAACTTCTATTTTGTTATTCTGAGAGAACTGGTCTCCCTTTTCACGAGTAATCCTACTTGATGTCTTCTAAACAATCCTGAAAGTCCTCTGTTTCACTGAAATACATAGGTACCCCATTTAATCTATCCTCATCTTTAAAAGGGATATTAAAATCCCCAAAGATAAGTCAAGGCCCAAAAATATTTGTGTTAATCAACCTTAAATCCTGTCAAAATGGCATTTTGGACCTCATAATGTGCTAAGGGCAAGCCGTGGTTTTTCCCTTCTTATGTTTCCACGTAAAAATCTTGTGTTCTTACCTTTCTGCACTATCTTTGTGTTTCCAGCACCTCATAGTTGCTTTACTACTCTATCACTTGTGATTGACTTTGAGGGACTTGTTCCCTTACTGTGTGGTGCAACCACCCAAGGGTATTAAAAGATTAATTATAAATAAATCCTCATTGTTGGCCCAAAACTTTTACACTTTACTACTATTATTTTACTTAACGCTGGTCAACAAGCAGGAAACCAAGTCAAGCATATTCCTTTACAAAAATTTACGGACTTTTTTTTGTTTGAAGGACTTATATAGTACTCTTCTATTACTTATGTGTTATGATTTCATAGCACTTACAAAGCTTAAAATGATAAAAAAATATACAAGTTACCTTGGTATGTTTTCAAGATATGATGTGTTTTGTGTTATGTTTTGTAGGAAATCAGGTTTTGGAGCTATTTGGAGAAAATAAGGGAAAGTTGAAGTTTTGGACCACTAAAGTGGGAACCTACGGCCTGTAGGTACTGCTTACTGGGTGTAGGTTCCATATTATGTGTATGAAAAGTGATATCCATAGGCTCAGGAGCTAAAAAAAAAAAACCTGCCACTTATGGAGGGAACCTATGGTCCGTAGATGCTAGAAACTATCTCAGAGGAGAAATACCTAAAGATTTTCAAGAGTTTTAGGATGCTTAGACCCTTCATGGGACCACCTATGATCTGTAGGTGCCACCTACAGCCCATAGGTGGCCCGGTAAGTGGACACCACCTTGAATTTCCTCTTTTGTTTGGGAATGGTTTCCTAAGGTTTCATTGTACTTTATATATACCCTTGTGACATTTTGTAGTTATTCTATGTACTTTTGATACTTACAAACATATATTTGATTCCAGGATTCGATTTTGATCTTTGGATTATTTTGTATTGATTTTTGTTGATTATTCAGTTGAAGACTTTAGGTTTTATTCATTGATTATTGTGATATTGTTTGAATGCTTTCAATTATGAATTCCTTTGATTGTTTTGCAACAATGAGTGGTTAACTCCCTTAGCTAGGGTTATGGCAATCCTGGCTGAATAACGAGGTAGGGGAAGTGTTTAATCCTTCTAGATTATTGTTGTTGCATGCATAGTGGTTTTTTTAAGTTTATTGCTTTCTTAACGGTTGAAAATGTTAGGATCCAGCCTGTATTTACTATGAACTTGAGAGGGAGATATAGATTACAATAGTGATATATGGTTAATTGCCGATGTAATGTTATATGGATTATCTACTTAAGATGATCAACTTATATCTAATCAACTTGAGACTGAGAAGAGATAGTTAAAACTGGGATCCAAGGTAAGGGTTAGTAAGGCGATGCTCTGAGATCGAGAAGAGATAAGTGAAATTCACCAAATGATGATGAGAGGCGGTTGGTGATACCTAACATACTAGATTCAACAGGCATAGAAGTGTTATAGTTAGATTGAGCACAAGAAGCCTACTAAGTTAGAATCCAGGAGGAACACAAGCCTAGTGTTCATTTCTGACTGTTTATAATCAAATTTTTTTGTTCGGTTACTGTTTACAACTATAAACCCCCTATTTACTTTTAGTATTGTTCGTTGATTCCAGTAAATGAGAGATATCATTCCATGTATTTCCTTAGGATTCGACCCCAACCTTGTTGGGTTACTATATTTTGCTTCTACCACTTTAGCCTTATTTGGAGACGCAACTTTAGACGACATCAATATTTTGGTATCATGGCCGGGGAATACGGTGCATTGTTGATTGAAGGTTGTTCAAGTTTTTTGGAATTTTTTTCTGTTTTTAGTTAGGTTCACGCCGGTGTATGCTTAACATAAGGAGTAGAGGCAATCCTGTACTCCTATGAATCCTAACATAGAGAAAATCCTACAACTGACTTGTAGGATGGCAGAGCCAATTTGAGATGATGTTCTTGAAAGGGTTCAAGATGATACAGATAATTTGCCTCCTCCTTCTGCAGGAGATGTTAAGAACATTGTTGATTAAAGAATGGTGCAGTTATTAGGAAAGGTGGCTATTGTAATCAGAAGAGGGACAAGAAGGCCCATCTTTTAGCTCTGCAGGCAGAGCTAGCAAGGACAACATATGAAGTAGATCATCGAGCAGAACTCAGCAGAAATAGAGCTAGACTAGGTTCATCTCAAGTTATCCAGTACACCATTACTTACCACCATATAATAGAGAATAGGATATGGGATATGTTGAGCCGACTGAAATAGGAGCTATCATTCCTCCTGCTTTGCCTCCCAATGTGAAGTTTGACATTACCAATGTCATGATCTAGCTCTTGAATCCAAAAGGTTTGTTTAGGGGTTTGTATACACATGATGCAAATATACATCTAGCTAATTTTATTGGGATCTGCACTTCTTATATTATACCTAGGGTAGATTAGGAGGCACTCCGGCTGAGGTTGTTTCTTTTTTCATTAATTATTGAAGCTTCATCATGGTTGAGGGAACTTCCTTGAGGATCGATTACCACTTGGAATGAGTTGCACAGGTAATTATTAGACTATTTCTTCCTTTGGACCAAAATGTTATAGTTAAAAGATGAGATATATAACTTTATTGCAATTACATTCTGAGTCGATGTATGGGTCTTGGTTTCGGTTTAAGAAGAAGTTGAACATGGTACCCAATCATCACATTTCAGGGACAAACTTACTTGAGATATTTTATAGAGCCCAGAACATCAGTTCCAAAGCAATGGAAGATATGATTAATGAAGGAGCTTTCATGCATTTATGTTGGAAAGTAGCATCAGATATATTAGACTAGATCTCTCTCACCAACCAAGGGTGGCATACTTGGGAGGCAAAGAGGGGTGCTGACACTTATTCCATTGGAGATTTTGACGACCATAGAGTAGTTGATAATTAAACCATGACCTGTGGCACAAGAGATTGTGCGTCTTAGAACTGATATTGGGTTACTAATAAAGCAGTTCGCAAAAGTGAATTCTTAAAAGGTAAATGTAGTAAGGTCATAGGGTGCAACCTCTAGATCATATGAGTTTGACATAGAAGAGGAGGATAAGTATTTTAATCAAGAATTAGCAGGTTTTTGAACCAAAGAGAAAGAAAATGAAAGTTTGAACTATTATGGATATCGATACAGAGATCACAGTACGGAGCGTGAAGGTGACTAGAGAAGAAAGGATGACTATAAGGAGAAGGGAGATAGGATATTCTATCGGGCAGTCAGGATACGGAGTCGAGGATAGAGGCAATGTTTTCTAAGCTTGTTAAGGGTTAGGAAAGTTAGGAAACTTGCCTTAAGAAGATTAGGGTTGATATCTCAAGATTGACCCAAAAGGTTGAATCACATGCAACTACAATTAAATAATTTGAACAACGGTGTGGGAAGATATCTGCAATTCTGAATCAAAGAAAGTTGGGTACCCTTTCGAGAATCATAGTTTAGAATCCTAAGAATGACGATCAGTGTCTAGCTATCACTACTCAGAGTGGTAAGTCAACTATTGATCCCCTTTTTTCTTATTATTAATGAGCTAAGGAATGATAGTATTGTGGTTGTTGAGACACCTGATGTAGATCTGAAGAAGGCAACAGGTGTTGATAATAGTGATGATGAGGATAAAGGTAAGGGTAAGGTTGATGAGCCTACAGTGAAGTAAATTTTATGACCGCCCCCATATTTTCCCCAAAGACTGAAACGAAAAAAAAAAAAGTTCAAGGAGTTTATTGAGAAGCTAAAATAGTTGATCTTGAACATCTCTTTTCATAAGGCACTTGAGTAGATGCCTGGATACACGAAGTTCATAAAAGCGTTAGCAAAAAAAAATCAGAAGGTGAGTTTGAGACTACTAATAATGTGTATTACTGTAGTGTTGTCACTTTCAGGTCATTAGTAGAGAAGAAGGAAGACCCAGGATCTTTCACTATTCTATATGTTATTGGGCCCTTCAACTTTAAATGGGATTTATGTTACTTCAGAGCCAGTATCAATCTAATGCTGCTGGTAGTGTACAAGCAGTTGGGGTTGGGGGCTCCCAAACCTACATCTATGAAGCTATTGATGGCCGATCGATCTTTGAAAAAAATAGTGAGTATTTTGTATAATGTATTGGTAAGGGTGGCATCCTTCATATTTCTAGCTGACTTCATGATTCTTCACTATGAGGTGGACTTCCAAGCCCCTATTATATTGGGTAGACACTTCCTAGACATAGGTAGGTAATTGATTTATATGGAGTTGGGGCAGATAAAGTTCAGAGTAAATGATGAGCAAGTAATCTTTGGTGTATCAATTAGTGCAGTATCCAGATAATATGTGGGTAGTGTCTATGATAGACACTATTGATAATAATGTTGATGCAGAGATTGTGCCCATTAAAGAAAGACTTAGGGTTGAGGCATTGGCAGTAGTAATCATGAATTTCGAAGGTAATGGCATCATAGAATATTATGAGATGGTTAACGCATTACATTATAGAGGTTCTTTCAATTATGCTCCAAAAAATTTGGATCTTGATCTAAAGAATAGAACCACTCCTCTTGAGAGACCATTCATTGAGGAGCCACCAATTTTAGAATTAAAGGCCCTTCCATCTTACTTGTGGTATGAATTCTTGGGGGATAATAATACCTTATCGGTGATTATTGATGCAAATTTGGCAGAGACACAGGTTGACGCATTAATATCAGTTTTGCAAAGGTTTAAGAGATCCATTGGATGGACCATCGCAAATATTATGTGGATTCCACCAGGCATATGTACTCATAAGATACAGCTTGAGCTGGACTATATTCCTAACATTGAGCATCAATGGAGATTGAATCCTTCTATACAGGAGGTTGTGAAGAAAGAAATTTTTAAGTGGTTAGATGCTGGTGTGGTTTACCCCATTGCAGATAGCAAGTGGCTCAACCCGGTTCAGTCTGGTGCCAAAGAAGGGTGGAATCACAGTGGTTCCCAACAAAAAAAATAAACTTGTTCCCATGAGATCGGTCAACGATTGGATAGTTTGCATGGACTAGAGGAGGCTAAATACTTGGACCTAAAAGGACCATTTCCCAATGACTTTCATGGATAAGATGCTTGATCGAGTTACAATCAGATCATTATTTCTCTCGAGGACAAAGAAAAATAACATTTACTTTCCCCTATGGGACTTTCATGTTCAAAAGAATGCCATTCAGATTATGCAACGCTCCTACCATCTTTCAGCGATGTATGATGTCTATATTTCCTGACATAGTGGAGTACATGATTGAGGTCCTCATGGATGATTTTTTGATAGTTGGGGACTCCTTTGATGTTTATTCGGCCCATTTAGCCAATGCACTACAGAGATATAAATAGTCCAAATTAGTGTTGAATTGGGAGAAATGTCATTTTATGGTTAAAGAAGGTATTTATCTCAAGCAAAAGATCTAAAAATAGGGTCTTGAGGTGGAAAAAGCAAAGATCGAGGTAATTGAAAAGTTGTCATCACAAATCTCAGTTAAAGGCATATGAAGCTTTTTGGGGCATGCAATCTTTTATAGGAGGTTCATCAAGGACTTCACTAGAATTGCACCTCTATGAATTCTTTTAGATAAAAAGGTGAAATTTGTATTTGATTATGCATGTCTCAAGGTTTTTAAGATCTATAAGGAGTAGTTGGTCTCAGCTCTTATCATTGTGTCCCCTGATTGGTCTGAACTGTTTGAGGTCATCCGTGATGCTAGTAGAGTGGCATTAGGTGTTGTCCTAGGCCAAAGGAGATAGAATATCCTTCATCTAATTTATTATTCTAGCAACACCTTAAACCCCACACAAAAAAATAATACATTCACTGAGCATGAGTTGTTTGTGGTGATTTTTGCCTTTGAAAAGTTTTAATCCTATTTGATAGGGAAAAAAGTCATAGTTCACACATGTCATGTAGCTTTGAGATACCTAATATCAAAGAAATATGAAAAACTAAGGTTGATGTATTGGGTCCTCATGCTGCAAGAATTTGACTTTGAAGTGAAAAATTAAAAGGGCACAAAAAAACAAGTTGTTGATCACTTGTCTAGGCTTGAGGAAGAGACAATGCAAAAATTAGGAGATGATCTTGACATAAATGATACTTTTCTAGGTGAGCGGGTTTTGGCAGCATCTCAAAACTAAATCAGTTGGTTTGCTGATTTTGCAAGCTATTTAGAAAGTGATCTCTTCCCAGAAGACCCATCCTTCCAGCAATGCAAGAGATTTATGTATGAGGTGGGGAAGTTTTTTTGGAATGAACCATATATTTTCATGGTTTTTATGGATGGTGTGATTCGCAGGTGCATCCCAGAGGTGGAGATTATGAGCATTCTTAAAGTTTGTCATTCATCACCAGTTGGGGGTCATCATAGTGAAACCCTCACAACCCACAAAATTATACAGTGTGGGTTTTATTTGCCTACATTATATAAGGACACTCATGATTTTGCACAAGTATTTGACCAATGTCAGTGTCAAGACAATATTTCACGATGCCATGAGCTCCCTATGACACCTATTTTGGAGTTAGAGTTGTTTGATGTATGAGGAATTAATTTCAAGGGTCTATTCATGAAATCCTATGGAATGGAGTATATTTTTATGGAAGTTGACTATGTTTTAAAATGGGTGAAGGCAGTTACACTTCCAAACAATGAAGGTACAAGTGTCACTGCATTTATGAACAAAAATATTTTTTATTAGTTTGGCACTCCATATGTAATTATTAGTGATAGCGGGTCTCACTTTTGCAACCATATATTTAAGGCCCTTCTTGATAAATATGTTGTAAACCATAAGGTGTCAACAACTTATCATCCTTAGACAAGAGGGCAAGTTGAGGTCTCCAATAGAGAGATCAAGTTCATATTGGTGGAGACTGTGAATGCCAATAGGACTGACTGGTCATGAAAGTTAGATGATGCTTTGTAGGTTGACCAAACATCTTATAAGACTCCAATAGGTTCCTCCCCATATCAACTCGTATATGCCAAGGCATGCCACTTGTCGGTCGAATATAAGCATAAGGCACTATGGGCATTAAAAAAACTAAATTTTGAGCGGCATGATGCAGCCAAGATGAGGTTGAGCAAGGTGAACGAGTTGGATGAATTCCAGATCCACACTTATGAGAGTTCAGCCATATACAAATAAAGAATAAAGATGTATCATGAAAGGAGAATTGAGAAAAGAGGGTTTAAGCTCGATGAGTTAGTTCTATTATATAATTCAAGACTTTATTTGTTTTTTGGAAATTCGAAGTCTAGGTCGTATGGACCATTCACTGTGGTTAGGGTATTCCCTCACGGTTCTATAAAATTAAAAAGAGACGGTGATGACCCATTCAAAGTTAACGGGCAGTATATGTGATGCACTATTTGGGTAATCTTGAAGAGGTGAATGTAGTTGATGAGGTCAGCCTTGGAGATGTTTGAGTAGCCAAGGGATCTAAGTCGTGCCGCTATAGTAAATCAGGAGCTGCTTGGGAGGCAACCCAAAGTATTTTTTTAGTTTTGCACCAATGTCAGACACGGATGCCTAGTGCATCCCAGGTATGTCCTTATTCCCTTGTTTTACATTGTTTACACACACTAGGGATAATGCATAGTCTTTTAGTTGGGGTGGGGTATACCATAGGCACCGAGGGTTTTTGTTGTGCTTCATTTCCTATTGGTCGTGGTATAGTTATTGAACTGACATGTCTAGGTTAATTTTGTGTCATACTGTGTTTTGTTTCGAATTGTGTTGTGTTTTGTGTAATTAGAAGATTTTTGAGTATCTAGGGAAGTTGGCATATTTTTGTTGATTTTTGAGAAAAATGATACCCCTTCAAAAATTTATTTTAAAACTGTGTGATATGTATATATGTGTTACCATTGTGGATATTTTTATGGCATTAGGATTAGGAACACGATAATCATAGTTAACTTGTGCATGAACCAGATAGGTAGTTGTTTGTGATGTAACTCTGTACCATATGTGTGTGAGATACTACTTAGTTTCCTTTGTGTGTTGAATCCAGAACTTACCTAGTTGTCTTGCCTAGGTTTTAGGATAGTCGGTTAGTAAAGGATCATAGGTCATTTTTTAGATAAGTCCGCTTTTAGCATAAATGACTTTCTGAATGTGAATAAGTATCCCTTGATTCCTATTTTGCGACTGTATAGCCTATTTTTTCTTGTTACACCTTTCACCTTCCTATTCTTATTATGATGAACCTATTTTGGTCTTGGTCCTCATTGGACATTGTGCATCTCAACTTAGGAAAATCACCTAAGTTGAGACTGGCTATCATAGGGGTATGTAATTCAAAGTGGGTATGAAGAAGGGTAAAATAACAGAAAAGAAACTAAGGTTTGGTGTGGTAGAAAAAGAAAAAAATTATGAAAAAAAGAGAAAAATAATGAATATAAGAAACCACACCCAACCTGAGTGTGCAATAAAATAACAAAAAGGGAGAAATAAGGGTGGAATAAAAAAGAAATTGGTTGATAAGTAAACCCCAAAGTAAGTGTAGTGCCAAGGAGGCTTAGTCACTAAAAATGTCCATATGTATCATACCAGCCCCCAAGCCTACATTACAAGCCGAATAATGTCCTACAGTGATCCTAACCTGACTTTCTAAAATCTTAGATAAAGAAAATAAGAGCAAGACAATGGTATTTGATACATATTGGTGGAACTTCTCTTGTGAGTGTATGTATTTTGACCGTCCCTGCATTAACATGCATGATTTCATATGAGTGAGTGGGACTTCTTTGTTGTAAGGACACATGGGTCGTATTGGTAGCTGCTTAGTTTTTTGGGTAGTGTAACTTGTATATATGCATGGTTGTTTCTTGCTAATGTAATTCCATATCTTGATTCCCTTGAGTCACATTGTTATGCTTCATGTATACACACAGTTTGTTTTAAAGTGTAGAAATATGAGGGGGTAATACTTTGATCTTAAATTTGATAATTCCCTATCGTAGATAGCTTGTGTCTCCTAGTTAAGTGTCGTAGTTTTGTTTTATTGTGCTGTGTTGTCTAAGGACATACAAATATTCTAATTTGAGGGTGTTGATGTGTTATGGCTTCATAGCACTTTCGATGCTTAAAATGATGAAAATATGCAAGTTACCAAGGTATTTTTGTTAGATATGATGTGTTTTTTGTTATGCTTTGCAAGAAATCAAGTTTTGGAACTATTCTAGAGAAAATGAGTCAAAGTTAAAGTTTTGGACCACTAAAGTGGGAACCTACAGCCCATAGGTACTACCTACTGGGCATAGGTGCCAGTGCATGTGTCAGAAAAGTGAGATCCAGAGCCTCGGGAGTAGAAAAAGAAAACCCTGCCATTTATGGAGGGTATCTATGACCTATTTTGCCACCTACGGTACGTAGGTGCCAGAAGTTATCTCAGAGGAGCAAAATAAGAGAGTTTCAGGAGTTTGTGGGAGGCTTGTCACCTACATGGAACAACCTACGGCCCGTAGGTAGCCCAGTAAGTGGTCACCGACCTTGATTTTTCTCTTTTGTTTGGGAATGATTTCCTAGGGTTTCCTTGTACTCTATATATACCCTTTTGACATTTTGTTAGTTAGTTTACACACTCTTGATACTTACAAACACATATTTGATTCCAGGATTTAATATTCATCTTGGGATTGTTTTGTATTGATATTGGTTGATTATTCAGTTGAACACTTTGGGTTTTATTCATTGATTATTATGATATTGTTTGAATGCTTTCAACTAAGAATTCCTTTAATCATTACACAACAATGAGAGGCTAATTCCCTTAGCTAGGGTTATGGGAACCCTGGATGAATAATGATATAGGGTAAGTGTTAAATCCTTTTAGATTATTATTGTTGCATGCATTATGGTTTTCTTCAAGTTTATTGCTTTCTTAATGGTTGCAAACATTAAGATCCAACATGTATTCACTATGCCCGAGAAGGAGGTAAATATTGGGAAAAGGAGATCACAACATTGATTTGAGGTTAATTGCCGAAATAAGCTTACCTGCATTATCTACTTAAAACAATTAACTTAATCTAAACAACTTGAAACTGGGAGGAGATAGTTGAAATGGGGTCCAAGGTAAAGGTTAGTAAGGCAATGCTCTGAGATTGAGAGAAGATGAGTGAAATTCACCAAATAGTACTGAGAGGTGCTTTGTGATACCCAACTTACCAGATTCTACATGCACAGCAGTGTGATAGTTGGATTGAACACTAGAAGCCTACTGAGTTAGATTCTAGGGGGAACACAAGCCGAGTGTTTATTTTTTACTATTTACAACCAAAGCTTTTGAGTTTGGTTACTACTTACAACTACAATCGCCCCCCCCCCCATTTACTTTCAATACTACCAGTTTATTCCAGCAAACAAAAGATATAATTCCACGTATTCTCTTGGGATTCAACCCCAACCTTATTAGGTTACTATATCTTACTTCGACCAATTTAGCCTTATTTAGAGGTGAGGCTTTGGGCGACATCGATTCCAACATCACAAAATCATATTGGGATGATAGTGGTGGGCATACTCTTTTATACAACTTTCAGGAATGAGTCGATAGCAAATTTCTCATTGCCTGACCTATATTGGAAGGACCAATCTGTAGTGTCACAAATCTATTTTGCTGAGCTAGGATATCCTGATAAATTATTAGTTGATTCTTCTTATAAAAGGTAATCACAACTTGTACTCCTCTTGTGTCAATTGGTCGTCTACTTCTTATATCTTCTCATCCACCTCAATTTGTTTACAAGGTTTTATGGGTGCTTGTTGCTCCAGTTATTCCTTCCGTATTGGTACTACTTCTTTTATTTTTTTAGCTTGTTTCTTTTGCCCAACTTGTTCTTTATAGTAGTCACCTTGAAAATCGCTAAAAGAGTTTCACTTCGTACAAAGATCTGGCTGTCATTCATAGTTAATAACCTATTTCTAAGTGGATCCATCTGGCCTCTTTATGGACATCTTCATCGAGGAGTTGAGTAATATCCAACTCAATCAAAACCCTTGCATATAAGATGTGTTGACATTAGGTTGTAAGATGATCAGTATAGACAGACTTCTATAAACAGCTTATATGCCCAAGATTTTCCTCAACCCAACACTGGACTAGTAGGCGTGGTAGCATAACCCATAGGGGCATGATCCTCATCGACTCCTTTCTCATGTCCAAAATTATATTGACATCCCTTAGTACCATTGGAAAATAGTAGGTGCACTACCTCATCCTAGTATCCAAAAAGCTAACATCTAAGGACCTAGGGATTGAGCTATACAACTCTCTAGCATTATCGATCTACCATTAGGGCCTTTCTCTGGATGATTATCCACCATAGGCTTATCTTTCTGTAGTTCCTCTAATGTTTATTCATTGATTAGTGGGGTCATGTAGTTGGTGATGTTCATTTTTGGTGCGCCATAGCGCACAATATTTGTCCTTGCTAATCGTGCGCCGAGAGATTTTCCTATTGAGAGTTGAGATTTTGGACACTTTATAAATTTAATTTGGCAAAGAGACACAAGACTCTAATAATTGGAAAAAGAGATTTTTATTGGCCCATAAAAAAGTGGCAACCCTAGCACATAAGCTTAAACATGTACACTTCAGTCCCACCTAACTTTAGACCCTAAGTTTTAGACATTTAGCCCGTGTCAAAAAATATAAATATTATATATTCTATTAAAAAGATAAAATGTATCCCATATCTTCAAACCAAGCTGATTTTTCCTTCTATTTCATAATTTTGAGCTCATTTTGCAATATTCTTTTGGCTTTCATCAAAAACCCACACAATATCCACTGTTTTCAGCCATTTTCAACCACCTCCAACTATTTTTATCCCTCCAATTTTAGTCAAAAAGCTTCAAAACCACTCTGACTTTTCCAGAAGAGATTCTAGCTCATTCAATACATTCTAACACTTGGCTTCTTCCAAAGCTATAATCCATTGTATTATTTTGGTGGTCATCGAAAAAGCTACCAGACAAATTTGATCTAGTAGTGTATGAATATCTGATCAAAAACGATAACTACAGTCTAGTGAGTTTAGGCACATAGACCACTTAGTCACATTATTTTATATTATCATTTAGGCATATCATTTCTATTGTAGAATACATAGTTATCGGTGGAAAAATTTTGGGTGAATAAGAGGAGACTCCTAAATATTGGAATTAGAAATTTATGTCTAAGGAGACAGTGTCCATTGCCTTTCATTGCAATGGTTCATACAACGACATAGTTAATAGCATAATGGAGAGCAAGGACATAAGTCTCAATCCAAGTGATGTGGTCATTAGTTACTTGATGAATGAGAGGTAGAAAATCCATCCAAAGTCCATAAAGAATGATAGGCATGTGGAATTGTATATGTTTTGTGTTGATTCGAATCAATCTAGGCCTATTTTGAAGATTAAAGTTGTTAAAAGGTCCTAGGAACAAGCTTCCACATCAGTCCTACCTTCACCTCCATCTCCACCCCACTCCCGACAGTGGATGATAACTCAATAGAATACAAGTGCATGGGTAATCATGCAATGGATATGGACATGGAAGATTGAAAAGAATTTGAAAATGAAAAAGAGTATGCTGAAGGTACCAAAGGCAAGTACTGATCACAACCAAGCCACTCTTTCTCAGATAAATCAATCTCAGTGTTGGACAAATATTCAAAGACAATAAAACATTGAAGATGTTCATGTAAAAGTACTCATTGAAAAAGTCTTTAAATTTTACTACAAATAGGACTTGTAAGAATACTACAAGGTGAGATATGTAGATACTACTTCTCAGTAGATGGTGCGATTAGTTGTGAATAAAGCATTGGGTAGGTTTAAAATCTACAAGTACGTTAATGAGCACACACTAATGGCATTGAACATGTCAAGAGCATCCATAAGAAATTCACTATCGACGTCATCACCACACTTTTTTTGAACATTTTCATTGACAATAAAAGTCCAAGCCCAAAAGAGATCGAGAGGATCGATTTCAGGGAGCTATATTGCAAACTGAGATATTGGAAGTTTTGCGTAAGAGGTGTATGTTACGAAAATTTTTGTAGTTATTTATAAACCTTTCACTAAAAATTTAATGTAAAAATTCTACCCAGATTTGAAGTTATAAATTTTGGGCAAGGCTAGTTTCAAGTAAAATCAAAGTGAGGTATGGTCTAGAAAAATTCAGGGATGATTTGGGCAAATGTGGTGGTGATGGATTTTATTTATAGTAAGATAAGATGATAAAAAACCCACAAGAATTTACAGAATTGAATTTGGGTAAGTAAAACTCCTAAAATTGATCTTAGCATAAAAGGCATTATTTGGAATGTCCCTGGTTTAAGGTGTATTGCGAAAATTGAAATTTTAGGGTAAACTGGAAATTCTATCCCATTGACACTACTATAGAAGTGGTCAAACCTGGTCAACACCCGCTATAGCGGTAAAATTTGCAATTTTAATTAATTATTTCTCCAAAATATTTATTTTTCTAAAACTCACTTTGGAGAAAAAACGGGGAAATTTTGGACGATTTCCACCAAATTTCTTTATTTGTTTTTGGTAAGGTAAGAATTTTTCTCTCATTAACTAGTAATTGATAATTATACCTTAGAATTGCTAATTCATTGAGCTTGGGGAGGATTTTAGGGCTAATTTTGGTAATTTTCTAGAGCAAGGGAGAAAAATAAATAATAAGTTAATAATTTTATTTAACAATGGTTAATTTACCCTTGCATTTCATTAATTTAGCAATAACCATGCGATGGGTGGTGATTTTACCACTCATTTGCACTCAACTTTCGTGCACACTACCAAATTTTGTAAAAATAAATGAGACATAATCATGATTTAATGCACTAATATCCACATTTTACAGGTATAGAATTGGTGAGATGAAAAGATGTGGATTGAAGCTAAAAGAGATCAAGTGGAAACAAAGAAGTGCAGATGAAGACCTGGAGTAGTCATCATCCCCAGTTACCATGGTCTCAGTTAGTCAAGATGGTCAATGGAATGCGATCGCAAAACTATACTGCGGCCGCGTTGGCCGCAATCACGGACAACCTCATGCGATCGCGACCAAGCGGGAATAATGCCCAGGGAATTTTTGTAATTTCACTTGGCCGAATCCCAAACCTTATATAGGAAAAAACCCTTTCTTCTTTGGGTATTGCTTACCTATAGAAATTTTTGAATTTGAAACAAGAACCCTAATTGGGAAAGATTGTAGCTAATTTTGGAGACTTAAATTCATAGTGTTTTGTGAAGGATGAATGCTTTGGATAATCCTTATGGTATATCTTTCTCTAACTTCTTCTTGAGTAGATAAGTAATTTAGTCTTGGGATTATATTGAACTAAAGTGTAATTTTGTATGTGTGTTGTTGGGTTTGCATGATTTTTAGTTGTTAAGTATGGATTCCACCATTGCTTGAGTTTAGTAGTTGGAATTTGGGGGGTGAAAACCCCAAATCTCCAAATGGTTTTGAAGGGTGAAAACCCCAAACACTAGAATCCCTTCATCATTCTTGAAAGATGGATGAAGGTGAACATATGGGAACCCATAGCATCCTTGAAATAGGGCTATAGGGAGACAAGGAAATGGTAGACAATTAAGTATGTGGTTTACTACCTTTTACAATCTTAGACATAAGTGTAAATGGAGTGTAAATCATATCATAGGAATTTTCCTAAAAATAGGGATGTCTAATTGAGCTTTTGGGTGACTATGAATGACACACTCGTTAGGTGCTTGAAAGAGACAATGGGTTATATCATTGTGGTTGTGTCTAAATACTAACCATAAAGACCTTCGACCTAGCCTATCTCTCACTTAACAATTAAGATTCATGTTAAACCATCATTAACCCATATGCTCTTTACTTTTAGGTAGGCATAATCCCAATATTACCTCTAAACTTGATTTTAAATCAAAAGTGCTATCCTAGTGTGTTGCTTAACAAAAGATTATTACAAACAAACTCCAAACCAAACCCCTAATTTTATTACATGTTGTGTTTGCTTGCATTTTGGGTATCATTTTAGTAATTAGAGCACCCATAGGACTTGAAATTTGCATTTCACTCCATGTAGATTTGACCCCAACTCGAGTTGGGATATTGACAATGGCATACTTAACCCTTAAACATGGGAGTAATTTAAGCATTATCAAAATCGAGTCATTGCCGGGGAGTGGAATATAGATTTCACTTGTGCGGTGTGATTTTACTTGGGTATACCCCGGGTGGTGTGATTTACTTTCTTTGTTATTTTTGATTTTTTAGGTGATTGCAGTGTTGACGCAATAATGAGTGATAGTTCTAATAACATGGGGCCCTTTGATGTTCCTCTCTATGACAAGGGATAACTCAATGATACGGTCCAAACGAGTACAATCTATAGCCCACCAACTAACGAGAACAAAGTTTTCCATGTAACTAGTATTATGTTACACATGTTACAAATGAAAGGTCTGTATGGTGGAAAAGCATATGAGGATCCCAATGTTCACTTGAGGAATTTTGTAGAGGTGTGTGCACCTTTCAACATCGCACACATCACTCAAGAGTCTATTCGTCTTCGCCCTTTTCGATTCTCTTTAATGGTCGAGGCGGTGTTGTTCTCCATTCACTACCACCCGGTTCAATCACTACTTGGGATGAGCTTACCACAGTTTTTATTGATTGATACTTCTCATCATCCAAAAATGCTCTAAATGTGAGATGAGATCATAAATTTTAGGCAATTGAGCGGGGAACCATTGTTTAAAGCATGATAAAGATTCAATGGAAAATTGGCGAAGTGTCCAAACCATGAGGTCCAGGAGAAGATGCTTCTCCAAATCTTCTACTGGGGCCTTGATCTGCTTAACAAAACCATGGCAGATAATGCGGAGAGAGTTTCCCTAGTAAAGATGCACTACCATGCAGCAATTCAATTGTTGGAAGAAGTGACAAAGCAAAATCAAGGTCGACATATCCGAGATACCAAAGTTCCCAAAAGCTCTCCCTCTACATTTATGGTTGACAGAGAACAAAGAAAGTGGGATAAGGAAAGAGAGGATAGCATAGCAAAAATGATGACCCAACTTAAGATCTTGAAAAAACATGTTATGGGTGCACCCACAAAAGCGGTAAATGTTGTAGCATCTAAGGCCTATTAGGATGATGAGGAGGCCAAGAAATTGGATGAGGAGATCTGATATTTAGAAAACTATCAGGGGGTTCCTGCCCCACCTATCAAAGGCAAGGTGGGAATCAAGGTTGGATGGACCATGAGCGTGATACGTATTGGAGGGATAGAGAGAGTGATTATGATCGCTATGTTCCCCCCATGATCGAGCTAAGAACAAAGAGTCAAGATTCATTGACCCTAAAAAGTTCACGATTGAGGATGTTTTGGCCTGAATGTTGAATAGGGTGGAAGGTATGGACAAGATAGTCCGTGAATTGAAAGGTGACTTCTCAATTGGAAACCTAAAGTGGGAAAATCTCCACACAACTATATGTTAGTCCTACAGGTAGACTCCCTAGTGACATGATTGCTAATCTAAAGAATGACGCTCAATTCCTAGCAATTGTCACTAGGAGTGGGAAGATACTTGATGAGTACTTGAAATAGGACTTGAGTGGGAAGATACCTAATGCTAAGCCAAAGGAGGTGTTACCTTAAAATAAAAAAGAAGAATATGAGAAGGATGACAAAGAAGTAGTTGAGGTTGAAAATCCATAAAGTGAAACAGGGCCTATAATCCAAGTTTCTCCCCCATTCCCTCAACGATTGCAAGAAAAAGAAGAGGGTGACAAGCTAAAAAATTTCATGGCCAAGATTAGCAATCTATCAATAAACATCTCATTACTTGAGACGATCCAAGAAATCCCAGGATATGCTAAGTTAATGAAGAAATTGATGTCAAAAAAAGAGCTTGTCGAAGGTGACACCATTAAAGTTACCCATGGTTATAGTGCTATCATAGATAGTACGGTCATGGAAAATAAAGATGATCCCGGAGCTTTTACAATCCCTTTTACTATTGGAGCGCATATGTTTGCAAAAGCCCTATGTGATCTTGGTGAAAGCATCAACCTCATGCCCTTTGTCATCTATAAAAATCTTGGTTCAAATACCCCTACCCCGACCTCTATGTAACTCTTAATGGAAGACAAGTCCATTAAAAGGCCGGTGGGAATTTTATTTGATGTCCTAGTTAAAGTGGACAAGTTCATACTTTCAACGGACTTTGTGGTCTTGGACTGTGAAATGGACCAAGAGGTACCTATCATCCTTGGTCGTCCATTTTTATCCACCGGACGAGCCATTGTTAACCTAGAATTGGGGGAGATAAAGTTTAGGGTGCAAGAGGATGAAGTCACTTTCAAGGTTCGTAAGATGAAGAAGCAATCCACAGAGCTTCAAGTTGTATCCGTGGTAGATATTGAGATTGAGAGAAGAACGAAAGGAGGATTGAGGAGCCACATTGAGGATAAAAGATGGAAGATGTTGTGCCACGATGATAACTAAGGCGCTATGTGGGAGGCAACCCACAAATGCCATGAAAGTAACTCGTATCCTTTTGTTATGATTTTGCAGTATTGATGTTAATTTTTTGCATTTGAATAACTCATGCATTTGTGGAACTATGGAGTGCATTGGATGAGCTTTAAAAAGGTGGAAAGTTTGAAATTTTTGTATTAAAAACTGAACAAAGAAAAAGCTGTCAATCTGTGAATTGAGCTAAACCTGGGATAGAGGAGAAAAAATGCTTTCAGTTACCATAATCACGAGCCCTTGGTTGCGATTGCATTTACTCACATGCCCGTGATCACGGTACTTAACGGCAACCGCGGTCGCTTTATCTATATGACCAGTTGAATCCCTCATTTTCCTCACAGCCCCTTTTCAAATTTTACTCTCTAATTAGACCAAAGTTTGGCCAAGTTTGTGAGATCTCCAACAACATCCTTGCATTCTTCTTGCATCTCAAATCCAGTAGGTGCCTTGAATCCATGCTTTATTTTTGAAAATAGGCCAAAGAATGCATAATGTAGAAAGGGCCTAGGTCTTTGATTTTCTTATTTCTATGTTTTCATACTTGGTATTTGTGTGGTGTTTAGATTCTAGAGTATGGTGTGCATAAGTGGGGAAGTCTTGAGTACCGAAAAATATGTGTGAAATAGAGTGTGCACACCAACTGTTTGATATATTTCCCAAATGAGTATTCAATAATGGTTTTTGCATTTGAAAGGGCATAATCGAGCACCTAAAGCCTTGTTCATTGGTTTTAATGTAAATTCATATTGTAGAACATATTTGTGGTCTAAAATTTTGGAAAATGTTGAACATGGGAAGCTGATAGGAACTGGTCTTAGTTATCGTGATCGTGGTCATTGTACCACGATCGCGTTAACACGGACGTGGTTATGACCCGCGATTGCGGTAACCAAGGGTGATTTCCTACCATGCCAAAAATCCTAGACTCAGAATTTTTAACCAAGCACTAACAAGTGCCCATCCAATGAGCTTTAGTGAACAATGTGGCATAGTTTATGTACAAAAATATCATTGATTAACATCATGTATGCCCAGTGCTTTCAGGACAATCTCATGGAAAAGTATGATCACATATGATTCATGGCACCCGAGTTCCACACTCACTACTATAGTGATCTTCCAAGGAAAAAGCTTCTCTCGAAGAGAGGAATTTGCTTGGACAATGTGCCGAAAAAGCTTCCAAAATTCCATGACAAGCTTGAGGCCACATGGTGGCGGTGTTTTTCCCTAGGCTCATGCATGTAAATGAGCAATGGGGACATGAATTCTATGCCAACATTAGCGCAGTTTCTTTCTCAAATCCATCCAACATGACTATTAAGATCCGAGGACAAACGATGCATTTTGGGGTGAAGTAAATCAATGATGTTTATGGTATCCCCCATGTAGACGTGGGGGAATTCAAAGCAAAAGGTATAAGCCTGGAATTTGGTTGGTCGAAAAATTATGTCCCAAAAAGGAAGTCTCGTGGACGAAAAAAAAGCAACATCTCCATGAATGACTTCACTTTCGAGACTCGAATTTGGTTGCACGTTATATGTAGACGATTCTTTCCTTGCAACCACATGAAAACAGTCCCAGATTTTTGTGATCAAATGGTTTCTTGTATTATAGACGATATTTCTTTGGATGTTAGTCAGCTTGTGCTTAATGAAATAGACCACTGAAGGACCAAAGTGGTACGCATCTTTTTTTCCCTCATTGATTACTGAGCTTTGTAGGACACCAGGGGTTGAGAAGTATGCTGGAGACACTTGGGTGTGCCCTGTCCCCCATCTACCCCTTAAGGATTTGAAAGGAGGACATATCTGGTAAAGGAAAGAAGCGAAAGATCGACTTAGGAAAGTTAGCATGTATTGAGCTAGTGTTTTATTGGCCACCCACCATCGGTCCTCTTGAGGATATTGGAGTGGATATTTCTACCATCGGGGAGCTCATGTCTAATTTTCCCTTGGGATCAAGAGATCTCTTCACCACTCATTATTTATATGTGTCACAGTCCGATTATGAGAAGTATAGAGAGGATCAAAAGAAGCAGGAAGCTACTATTGCTAGGATTGAGAAAGCCTACTCATATTTTGAAGAATCACATCAAGATCTTAGTATTATGCATAAAAAGATGGTCATAAGAGAGAAGAAGAGGGATGTGTTCTTTAACAAGATGTGGAAGAGGTGAAGGGCCTATAAAAGGTCCTAAAACCCCGAGATTGACTTCTTTCCTCTTAGGTGGAGAATGATGATGAGGTACTGACCGATTTTTTTTATCTTGAGGAGACCAATAATGATGCAGATTCTGAGAGTAATAATAGCCCTTGATGTATTTTTAGGGATCACACTTATATATTTTATCTTTGTTTATTTATACAGTGTGGACACTACTGTCTTTTAAGTTGGGGGTGCCTGTCTCCATATTCATTTGATTTGGGCCTGTATTATTAACAGTTTTGCATATTTTTCTGCTCTTTTAGATGATTCTAATTTTTACTTGGGCTGTAATAGTTGGGCACTCTGATGGTTCCTACATTTGCATGGATTAGTTACTTTGTTCCTAGATTGTTGTTTTATTTAACTTGGTCACTTGATGAGTTTTCCCTATGATAGACTGAGTGACGACATTCTTAAGGGGAAAGCGTCATGACTGATTTTTAGTCATAGATGTAGGGAAAGTTTGAGTAACCGTGGCATCAAGGTCACAAATGCAAGAAAAGTCTGAGTGATTGTGGCATTTTTTATTTGGGTTCACATTCATACCAATTGGCGAAGTCTAAGTAGCCATATGGGTGAGTAGCCCATATTAAAGCCTCAATGTGAGACAAAATCTTGGGTTGTTGCCATGATCAACAAATTACGTGCGGTGCAAATGCAATACAAACACCCCGTCCCCCTTCTGTCCAAAATCTTTGCAAAATTCAAGGGTGTGGACGTGATGAACTTTGTAACAAAACTTTTTCTCTTTTTATGACTCAGAAAATTGACTTAGGAAAATTATTTGTCTCGAGCGGGAGGAACAATTGAACCCCCGGATGAGATTCGCATGCCATGTGTGGAAGCTTATTTATCTATATCTTATGTGTACTTGTACCATCTACAACTTGCCTCATTAGTCTTTCAAGGCTAAATTTTGATTGTATTTGGTTGGTAAAATGATCTTAGGCCATTCTTGTGTTATTGGAAGCCCACTTTAGCCTAAAAAGCCTACCAATACATAGATATAATCCTTAGTCACCCACTTTGAGACTTTGGACTTTTCTTTGACAAACACATTGCAAGACGTGACCCTTCTATTATCACTCTCTTGAACCTTATCCTCCTTGAACTTAAGAATACAATTTGAGGCTAAAAGCCTAAGTTGGGGGTGGTAAAAGTTGAAAGAGGTGTCATTGGGCCAAAAATTCATAAAAAAGTGGCAACATGCTTAAGTAATAAAGCAAAATAATTAGAAGAAAGAAAGGATCCCACAAAGGAAAGAAATGCATGAAGTATGCACAAAAAAGAGAAGTAGAAAGAACGTGGGAAAACCAAGAAAGGCAATGTAGGCACAATAGTGAAAGAAATAAAGTGGCCCAATAGCATAATTGAAAAGAGTGTGTTGTAGAAGTTCAAGGAGGGTTTAGTCTTGTCCTAAAAATAATATCCTACCCTACCCTAAACCTATATTAGAAGCTCAAAAAGTCCTTCATGATTCCCTACCAAATATGATTATTGTAGTGGCAATTGAAAATAGGGGCAAGCCTATGGTATAGTACTTGTTAGAATTGAGAGTTCTTGAGAAAGAGAGTGTTTACACTTAAATTCCTTGTTCCATGGTTGATAGCTAGCTGTGTGAATTCTTCTTTCTTATAAGGAGGCATGTGATCCAGTTGAGGTGGGTGATTTTGTCACCTTCCAAATAATGAGGCTAAAGGAAGTATAATGAAGTTGAGGTCAAGAAGTGAGTCATTTCTAGAGTATTAGTAGTTGTCACATGGTTGATCATTAAAGTCTATTGAATCCTTCAATATTCCATTCTATGTTGAGGGGTGTAGTCAAAATCATTTTGCCCATGAGTGAAGAGCTTTTAGTGGTAGTAATCAAATTAAAGTCATCATGATCATTGGGTAATAGAATGTGGGCATACATGTGAAATTGTCTCATGGCAAGGGGTGGTGTTGCTTGAGGACAAGAAAGTTTTAAGTTGGGGGTGTTGATGAGTGGTAATTTTACCACACATTTGTACTCAACTTTCGTGCGCACTACTAAATTTTGTATAAATAAATAATACATAATCAAGTTTAATGCATTAATATCCATATTTTGTAGGCATAGAGTTGGTGAGATGAAAAGATGTGGATTGTAGCTAAAAGAGATAAAGTGGAAGAAAAGAAGTGCAACTGAAGACCAGGAGCAGTCATCATCCCCAATTACCGCAACCTCGTGCCAAAGGTTGCGGTCACGATCAGTCAAGATAGTCAATGGAACGCGATCAGAAAACCATATCGCGATCACATTAGCCGCGGACAACCTCATGCGACCGCAGCTAAGAGGGAATGATGACTAGGATAGGTTTTTAATTTCACTTGGCCAAATCCCAAACATTATAAAGGAAAAAACACCTTCTTCTTTGGGTATTTCTTACCACATAGACACTTTTGAATTTGAAACTAGAATCCTAATTGGGCAAGATTGTAACTAATTTTGGAGACTTAAATTCTTAGTGTTTTGTGAAGGATGGATGCTTTGGAAAATCCTTATAGTATATGTTGCTCTACCTTCTTGATGAGTAGCTAAGTAATTTAGTCTTGGGATTATATGGAACTAAAGTGTAATTGTTTGTGGGTGTTGTTGGGTTTGCATGATTTTTAGTTGTTAAGTATGGATTCCACCATTGCTTGAGTTTAGTAGTTGGAATTTGGGGGTGAAAACCCTAAATTCTAGAAACCCATCATCATCCTTGAAAGAGGGATGAAATTGAACATATGGGAACTCATAGCATCTTTGAAAGAGGGTTATAGTGGGACAAGGCAATGGTGGACAATTAAGCATGTGGTTTACTACCTTTTACAATCTTAGTCATAAGTATAAATGGAGTGTAAATCATATCATGGGCATTTTCCTAGAAATAGGGATGTCTAATTGAGGTTTTGGGTGACTATGAATGACACACTCGTTAGGTGATAGAAAGAGACAATGGGTAATATCTTTGTGGTTGTGTTGAAAGACTAACCGTACAGACCTTCGACCTAGCCTATACCTCACTTAACAATTAAGATTCATGTTAAACCATCATTAACTCACATGCTTTTTACTTTTAGGTAGGCATAATCCCAAGATTACCTCAAAACTTGATTTTAAATCGAAAGTCTTATCCTAGTGTGTTTCTTAACTAAAGATTGTTACCAACAAACTCCAAACCAAACCCTCCCCCATTTTATTTCATGTTGTGTTTGCTTACGTTTCGGGTATCATTTTAGTAATTAGAGCACCTATAGGACTTGAAATTTACATTTGAATCCTTGTGGATTCGACCCCAACGTGAGTTGGGATATTCAAAATGACATCCTTACCCCTTAAACATGGGAGTTAGTTGAGCTTTATCACCATGGAATTGATAGTTTTAGATGAATAATGGTGGGACAACCCTAGAACGGGGAGGTAATGATCATGAAGTTGACCTTCGGGATTGTGTGTGAGTTATAATTCCCAATATGATAGGACATTTCATTAATTATGTATTTATATACATGTTCTAGACCAAGAACAAGCAAAAATTGCATGGAAGGGTAAAGTTCCAGCTTAGAGGAGTTGTACAAGTTTGGTTTGAAGTAGGTGATGGTATTGTAGTTTAAATCCAATTTGTGCTATATGTGCACGTTAACTACTTAGTAGTGTGGATTGTTAGTACATATTGTTTGGTATATTCAGTGCAAATGATTTTACATTGTTGTATAATTTTGACCTACCTCATTCTAAATATGGAATATTTCAGCATTTGAACTGTTCTCACGGGTCATTGTGAAATAAGGTTGGCATACACTTGTGTCTGGGATTAAGAACATGGAAAAATATTATCCCCTGCAATTCATGGCTAGAGGGTGGATGTTTTACCCATAGCGTGTATGTACGAGGTCAAGTTAGTTTGACGGTTCCATGAGTGAAATGGGGAATATATTTACAATTGATAATTATTTACATGTCTTGATTTGGCTTGGAGGAACATGACTTTGTGATATTTTATTAGCTTGTTGGTTGTAACTTAAACTGCTTATTTGTTGCTTGTTATGTTAAGTGTATGTTGGTTGAACATGAATTAACTTGTTAAATTTGGTTATGTATTCATATTCTCATCTTGGGTTGGCCAAATAACCCTACCAGTACACTGTTGTTTTCCTATATGTTGATACTACACCTGCTTTTACTTTTGTGAATGCAGTGCATATTCCAACTACTCCTATGAGACCTCACTTGTGATTCCAACAACTGATTTCAGATTTCAGGGTGTGTAGCATATCTGGGCTACCATGAGATCTTTCCTTTATGACATAGTCTTTATTCCTGAACTTACATTTTACAATTTAGCTTTTGTCATGAACCAAACAAAGGCCTAGTCGTGATGGGCATATCAAGCCCATCATGGGCTGGAGACCACCCCCTTAGCCTACCTCTAAAGCACAATAAATAAATATGGAAGAAGACAACAAAAAATAGAAATTAAGATAGATGAATCAAATGAAATTTAAGAGTCTAAACAAGACAACCAATCATCCTAATACTGTCCACAAAAGCCTCTAAAACCAGAATACCAAACTAAGTTGGGACATGCCCTCAACTATGACCAAAAGGATCCCAAAAAAAAAGAAATACTAATAAATAAAGAAAACAAGTGAAATTATCAGGCCTTCCGAAAGATGGAGGCTTACCACTTCATAATAGATTCACAGGAGTACCGAATCACCTAATGCTGCATTGGAGCAACAATAACACCCTTGGACCCTACATTATGAAATGATACAGCGTCCAGGGATGGTTAGTGGGACGAGCACTAGCATGTAACTCAGAGAAAAAGGCTAAAATAATTCCATTTATGAAAACCATTCAAAAACCACATGCACAACATTTATATATACATATATAGGATACCGGTATAGGGACAAGGGTCATGAACACGAGAGTTTAAACCATTATCCTAAACTATGTAGCTTGCTCAGTCCTAAAGGCACCCATGGGCTATATAGGTCCAACTCCCCCAGCTGGAAGGCCCCAACGCGTGTTAGCCGTAAAAACCGAGGAAAGGATAAAAACACCAAGTATATATCCATCAAAAATATAGTGTGTATCCAAACACATGGTCATATAGACCCTCCACACTGGCAAACGTGGTTTCCAGTGTTAGTCCCTCCGGGACTACACCTTCATGGTGAGCTACACAATTTTTTTAAGCTCAAATTAAAACAATTTGCACATAAACCCAACCATTAAACAAGAGTCATTTATTAAGGCATTTACCAACATGGTATCGTCATACCAATATGCTTGCAAGCTAATTCAATTACGCCAAACTAGTCCATATAATCATTTGACCCTAAGTTCCATTTAAAATCCTATACCATGGACACCAAGGGCACTCCAAAACCAATTTAATATCCATTATCCTTTAATTTAATGCAATGTTCCAAAGGTAAGTTTAATGATGTAAATTGCATATTCAAAATCAAGATTTTTGAAGTGGTTTGAGGTTAATGCCATCACCAAGCCAAAAATACATCAATTTGGGGAAACCTATGTTCCCCATTCCAATCCTCATAACAATGCACCCATTCAGACCCAAAATTCATCAATTAAAGTATAAACAACCCATTTAAATTATGGGAAATACAATTCAAGTAATAAACATCAAAATCCCTCAACCCAATTTCAAACCCAACAATTAAAATCATATGAGTAATGATTAAATATATGCCATAATGTAAAATTCAAGTTAGGGAAAGAGAAACATGCCTTAAATACCAAAGAATTGAAGAGAAATCAAAGTTTGGAGCCCAAAGTAGTGATTTCTTGAAAACTCCTTAGGCTTTCTTGGGTTGCAAGTTAAAGGAGAAAAGAAAAAACTTTGATCTTTGAAAACTTAAGGAAATAGATTTATTTGATATTTAAACGTCATTCCAAGGGTAAAAGTACCAAAAACCCCTTACCCCAAGTGAAAAAAATAAAAAATGGACGAAAATTTCATAGCGGCGTGGCACGCTGCTATCACGGAGCTTAGCCTCTATGTCACACCCTTATCACAGAGGCTAAGTGGTGTGGCATGCTACTATCGCAGAGATTTACTGCCTTGGAGTCACAAAATAGTCCTAAACCCCTTCCAAAAATTCAAAATCTTTCCCAAAACACCCTTTTAACATCACTTAACATAATTCAAGTAAAAAAATTAACATTACACATGCGGGAGGGTCAAAAGTAGATTTATTGAAATTTTGTAAGGTCTTACATTATCCCCCTCCCTCTTTGGATCATTCATCCCCTAATGAGGAGTTAGGATATTTTGTACAATAATAGCAGGAATTCATCAGAATCAAATGACAGATTCAAAAGGGAAACAAAACTCATACCTAAAGATCTATCATCCAATAGGGGGAACAAGAACAAGTACTTGGCTTTCATATTTTCTTCAACTTCCCATGTAGCCTCTTCCACCTTTTGATCTCTCCAACAAATTTTCACTGAAGCTACACTCTTAGTTCTCAATCTACGAACTTGCCTATCTAATATCTCAATCAAAAATTCCTCATAAGACAAATAATCTGAAATACCAATGTCCTCAGCTAGAACTATCAAAGAAGGATTGCCCACACACTTTTTTAGCATAGACACATGGAAAATAGGATGAATAGAGGCCAAACTTGCCAGCAAATATAACTCATACACGACATTACTAATTTTTATTGCAATCTGATATGGACCAATGTTATAGGGACTGAGTTTCAATTCCCAAACCTCATGATTCCTTTTGTAAGAGAAACCTTAAAAAAACACCTAGTCATTTACTTTAAACTCCAACTCCCTTCGCCTCACATCAATATAAGACTTTTGGCGACTTTGAGCAGTCTTAAGCCTTTTTTTAATCACTTTCACCTTCTCCATGGCTTAATAATTGAGTATCACCTACCTCGAACCACCCAATAGGAGACCTACACCTCCTACCATAAAGAGCCTCAAAATGAGCCATTTGGATGCTAGAATGATAATTTTTGTTGTAAGAAAACTCAATAAGAGGCAAATGGTCAATCCAACTACCCTTAAAATCAATCACACACGCCCTTATCAGATCCTCCAAAGTTTGAATAGTACACTTCACTCGTCCATATGCTTGAGGATGAAAAGTGGTTCTAAGGTTCACCTGGGCACCCAAACCTTTCTGAAATAAATGACAAAAATAAGAAGAAAACTGTGTACCTCAATCTAAAATGATGGACACTGGTGCTTCATGCAACTTAACTATCTCCTGAATGAATAATTTAGCATAATCCTCTCTTGAGTAGTTAGTCCTCATAGGCAAGAGGTGAGAAGACTTGGTCATTCTATCCACAATGACCCAAATAGAATCATACTAATTGTGAAACTGTGGAAAACCCATAACAAAGTCCATATTGATCATCTTCCACTTCTACATGGGCAACCCTATCTCTTGGGACATACCATCAGGCCTCAAATGTTCTACCTTCACTTGTTAACAAACCATACACTTAGCAACAAAATTTTCCACATCTCTCTTCATATTATTCAACTAGTAGATTTGCTTCAAGTCATGATACATCTTAGTTGAGACTGGATGAACTGTATATATGCACTCAAGAGCCTAGGTCAAACTCCTTTCTCGTATCTCATCTACATCAGGAACACACAATCTTTCTTGATACATCAAGATTCTATCTCTCCTAATATCGAAAACCAAAACCTTTTGCGGACTCACATCATCCTTAATATGTATAAGTATGGGATCCAAAGCCCGTTTCTATTTTAACTTGTCATAAAGAGATGATTTGACCACTTCCTAAACTATCACTCCTACATCCTCAGAGTCCACAAGACGAACTCCCAAATTAGATAACCTGTGAATATCCTTCACCAACCCTATTTTATCCTTATCAATGTGAGATAAGCTTCCCATAGACAAACTTCTAAGAGCATCAGCAACCACTTTACCTTTACCTGGATGGTAGTGAAGGCTCATGTCAAAATCCTTAAGCAATTCAAGACACCGTCTCTATGGGAGGTTCAATTCCTTATGTGTAAACACATATCCACATGTACCCCATACAGATAATGGTACTAGATTTTCAAAGGAAAGACTACCGGCTCCAACTCTAGATTGTGAGTCGGATAATTCCTCTTATGAACCTTAAGCTTCCTAAAAGAATAGGCCACAACCTTACCATGTTGCATCAAAATACAACCCAATCCCACATGGAATAAATCACAATACATTAAAAAAAAACCACCAGCACCTTCGGCAAGAGTTAAAACTGGCGCAAAAGTCAACTTATCCTTTAATTTCTGAAAACTACCCTCACAAGCCTCGGACCACAGAAACTTAAAATTTTTCTGAGTTAACTTCATCAGTGGTAGAACAATAGATGAAAAACTCTCCACAAACCTCCTATAGTAGATTGAAACCCAAAAAAATCCTAATGTCAGTTGGAGTCGTGCATCTAGGACACTTCTTAACTACCTTAACTTTTTGTGGATCCATATTGATCCCCTCACTAGAAACAACATGTCAAAGGAAAGTCACAACACTTAGCAAAAATTCATACTTAGAAAATTTAGCATATAATTTCTGGTCCTTAAGAGTTTGCAAAACAATTTTGAGGTAATCGTCATGATCCACCTCACTCTTAGAGTACATCAAGATATCATCAATGAAGACTATAACAAATAAATCCAAAAACTACATAAACACTCGATTCATAAGATCCATGAAAGAAGTTAGAGAATTAACCAAGAACTCATAATGGTCATATCAGGGTCTGGAAGAAAGAATTGGGAACATCAACCTCCCTAATCTTCAACCAATGGTAGCCCGAACAAAGACCAATCCTAGAGAAACACCTAGCACCCTAAAGTTGGTCTAAAAATCATCAATCTTAGGAAGAGGATACTTATTTTTCATTGTAACCTTATTCAAATGACGATATTCTATACACATCCGAAGAGACCCATCTTTCTTCTGCACATAAAGTACAGGAATACCTCATGGAAAAATACCAGGATGGATAAAACCCTTATCAAGACGATCCTTTAATTGCTACTTTAGTTCTTTTAGCTCAAGTAAAGCCATTCAAAAAAAGGAATGGAAATGGGACGGATATTCAATAGAAGATCAATCTCAAAATCTATTTTCCAATCAGGAGGAATTCCAGGAAGATCATCAAGAAAAACTTCAGGAAATTCATTAACCACAGGGCAGATTGCAAAGAATTATTTTTAGAATTTGAATCCTTAACTTTATCTAGATGATATAGAAACCATTTAAAAATAAACTTTCATGCTTTAATATAAGAAATAAACCTCCCTTTGGGTACTAAGGAACTACCCTCTCATTCACTCACCGGCTTATTAATTCGGAAAATGGAAATTGACCTTTCTGGTCCTACAATCTAGAGAAGCATAGCACGAATGAAGACAATCCATCCCCGAGATTACATCAAAATCCACCATGTAAAGTTCTATCAAATCCACCAATGTCTCCTTATGTAGAATGGACACTACACAACCCCTATAGATTTTTCTAGCAATAATAGAGTCACCCACTAGATTAGAAACAAAAAAGGTGTCAAAATACATTAAGGACCAAAGCCAATGTGTACAACCACAAAATAGGTCACATAATATAGGGTAGAACCCAAATTAAGTAAACAATAAACATCACAAAAGAAAAGTTGTAACATACCAATGATGTAACGCCCTGAGTCTGTACCCTGGATGCTACACGATGCTTATAATCTTGAATGACCACAAGCTAACCTATGACTAGTACCTGCTGTAATAACTGAGCAATAATACTGAATAATAAATGGAATTAGGAGAAAACATATGCCATAAGGTTTAAATCTACAAATAAATCTGAATATGGTCTCAAAATACCAAAATTGAATATAAGTAATAAAAAAATGAACAACTGTCTGAGAATACTCTAGTCTGAAAAAGTCTCTAACTGTCTGAACTGTGGAGTTGATGGGACAAGCCCCTAACTAACTCCATCTACTGAAATAAAATTGAAGTACTATAAATAATAAGCATGTCCTCGAACTATAAGGACTCACCATTATTTTAAAAGCTGAGAATCTGAACTACGAAGGGTGATCTAGAGCCCGTGCGTCTAAACCTATGATATAAGATATCATAGCAAAAAGAAAAGCATATGTCAGTACATTGAATATATTGGTATGCTCGGTGAGGTAGGATGATATACATGGGTTCATATGTATGTGCAGTAAAAACTGACTAACATGAGTATGACTAAGTAAGAGTACATGCATAAATACATAGACTGTAACTGAGATCATGCTAATACTAAGTACTGAAGCAGAATACTGATAACCAATATTTGAGTTCAACAATACTGTATTACTAATTATTTGAATGATTGTATTTGAAAGTTCTGAATATTGTGGAACCATACTGAGTTCCATACTGAGCTGAGTGACTATGTATGATAGTCCTCATCTGTAGAACTGAACTGAGTTCTATTTTGAAACTGAGACTGAAACTGAGACTATGGGAGGTAATCATATAACCAAAATGCCCCTTCTCTTACTAATTTGGGGACCAACCGGTAACCCCAATTGGAAGGGTATAAATACCGTGCCAGAGGTAAGGACAAGTTGTGAGTTAACCCTTTCAATAAGAAGTTCTTCCGTCAACCCTCGCTGATAGGAAAAACTCAAACGAGATATATCAACCCTAATAATGTCTGGAAGGAAAATATATTAATCTACGCTGGCTACGTAGTTCTAGAACACAAGGATTGCTTCTAAGTATCATACCTTCTACTAGTAGATGATTCCCCATCCTTGGGTTCACTCGGTGCTGAATCCTACTCCCAACTGAAATAGACACTAGACTAAGTTCTAAACTGTACTAGGCTGGATTGAGCTGTTACTGATATTACTATTTGATTGAACTGAACTGAATTTACTGAGTTTCACTGACTGACTAAATACTACTGAATCCTGTTAGCTGACTGAGTTTATTGAGGTCTAAACTAGATACTGAATTAGAATGGAATAATATGAATTGTACTGAGTTTTCCTGAGTTTTGTAACTGACTGAGAGTACTACTGTTCTTGTCGTGACTAATACTATTCTACGACTGACCATGGCTCTAGGTAATCAGCTAAATTGTCAGGTACAAGCACCTCCAGGACTTGATAGCATAAATTAAGAGACATGGCGTAACATGAATCATGTAAACTATGAACTTGATCATCATTCATTCATTCATTGGGGTATTCTGAGAAACACTTGCATGATATAACTTGCACATAAGCTAACTTGACATGATTTTATTCTCTTAATAGTTCACATCGACAATTTATCAAGCACTTGGTGAGCATAGTATATGAACATAGTGTTTAATAAAAAGTGAGCATCATAATTTGTCTCTAATTTCACAAGTCAAGGGTTTATCATGGATTCATATGAATCTACATACATAATGATTAATTTCACATGAGATACATATATATAATCATGAATTAGGAACTTAATCCAAATTGCAATCATGGATACACTTTAATTCCAACCATGGAAATCATAAAATCAATTACTTGAGGTTCAAAGCGATTCTTGGACTCTAAGGGTGGAAGGAACCCTTGGATGAACACTTCACATACCTGTGTTGAAGAATTTCTAAAAGTTTATGATTGAATCTTGAGTTCTTGATATGAAAATGGATCTTCTAGGGTTTTGTTTTTGAGAAAATTTGAGAAAAGATGAGCATAATTTCTCTATAGGGAGTTTAATTTTGTGTTTTGGGGGCTGGGGTCAAGGGAAAAATACCTAAATATCCCTATGAATGCGGTCTTTTATTGACTGAAAATTGGGTTACCGACGCGCAGGTCAACGCGATAGCCAACGCATTACACCATGTTTATATCGATTTACTAGAATTAGACGCTGGTAGCGGGGAAAATAGTAATCAATGTGATAGTTGATGCGGAGCGCCAAGATCATGTTTATCCATTATTTTGGGATTTTAACGGAGCTTCAAATGAAGTCTGAAAAATCCAAAACTTGTCTGAAAACACCTACGGATATTTTTAATCATGAATCAACCTAAACATCAATATTTAATAAATGTAAAGGTCGCAAAATAAGATTACCAACCTTCATAGGTTAAAATGACACTAAGTCTGCGTACTTAGCTAAAATATTCTATGTCTGGAACCCCTTGACAAGCCTAAAGGACTGAATTTAGCTTAGGATTTTGAGGGGTCTTATATTATCTCCCCCTTGGGAATATTCGTCCTCGAATGAGACTGCTGAGATGGAGAATACTGAGAGGATGACTTACTTACTGGACATGAACATCTGGAACATGACTATATAACCGATATTACTGGTATTCTTAATTATCATACTGAACATGCATATCTGATGGATGGATATAGTTGAACATGATTAATGAATGCATGACTGAGATTACTGATAAACTAAATCTATATACTGAACATGCATATCTGATGCATGGATACATGACTTAACTGGCTCATGAATGTATAACTGAACATGCAATGGTAACTAATACCAAGTTTGTAACTAAAATCTGAATATACAATTGAATGATTTCAAGGAAAACTATTACTTAAACTAAAAAATACTGATGAACTCAAGATCATTTTGGAGTACACATGAACGGGAACATGAGAACATGACTGAGACTGGAATGTGGTACATGAACTGAATATCGTGCACTGAACTGAGCCCCTCGAATACGTGGCTTACGAATGAGATTGGAACTTGAGGGTCAACTTATGAGTACCCACTACTCCATACTAGATTCATTACGTAAAGAGAACTGGGAGGTTTAGGACATGAACCTCGGGAGTTATAGTGCATCTCCCCCTTGGGACATTATGTCCCTCGAAGAATGCTGACTTGGCTGAGATACTGAGGGAAAATTGGGGCGATGTATAAGGCACCTACGAACTGAATCATGATTGAATATCTGGGATCTAAAACTAAAACATAATATATGAACTAAACTAATCACGCAACCACATGGTTGCCTCATCTCAGAACTGTTGCATTCATGAGACTTTGAATAGTACGACTAGGGGGGAAGAGGGGAAACCAAACCATACAAGCTTATCTGCCTGACTGCTAAACTGAATTACTAGCTTTATGATATAAATACCCTCTCAACTATACTCTCCATCTTAGTACGACACTTCACTTGGGACTACTAAAAAATATTCACATGGGTGTTGCACACGAATGCATAAGCATACTAACTTATCTGATTAACTGGATGACTGATAGTTGAATACTAGGTATGTAAGACTTAACTGTACTTAGTTTGAATAACTAGACTAAAACTGTAGAGTATTATGCATATGAGCTAAGGACTGACTGATTAACATAAGATAGTTGAGCATGAATTTGTGAAAATTATATTATTTGAGAATGCAAGACCAAGCATATAACATGATTCTGAAATATTCTATAAACTGAGGTACTAAAATACTGATAACTGAATAACTAATAATTGTACGCTATGGTCAAGTAAACCTGAAATTGAACTGAGTTACTGATCTAATTACTCGACTGAAACTAACACTATAACTAAGACTGTAACTGAAACTACGATTGATACGATAACTGGGACTAAATACACTATAAGGCATGAGTGCAGAAGTCATGAGTTGCATGACCTGAGTTTGGAGTTCATGATTTCACGAAATATACTTTGTACTGCTGAGTGAACGGGAGCTTCTCATACTAGGAACTGGAAATGCACACAACTCTATGAAAAGTGTGTGAATATAAGTTGTGTTCATGGAGCTGAGATGTAAAGTATGCAAAGGTATCATGATGATTAAAGTACAATACTTTGAACTGAGGTGAAGACAGGTTGGGCATCATTTACTTTTCTGTACATACTTATATTACTACTGAAATCTGGAAGCCTGACTTTCTAAAATATCATAACTAGATAGTTCCTGTATACCTGCCGAGCTATTATAGACTGACCCACTGGGGTGGAAGCTGAGAAAGGTTTCGTTAATATTTGGTCTGACTTTAAAGTTAACTGTTATGCAAAAATTTACAAAAGATAGAGAAGCCCCTAGATATAATGAGACATAAACTTGTAAATGGGAGGTATGTAATGTACCAGTGACCGCATCAGGAGAACTTTCTCGATATTGCTTGGACTGAAGTGCATAAAGCCTATTTGGGCGCTTCCCACTAGCAGCACTGGGAGTGGCACCCTGCTGATTCGGGCGACCGAACTGAGCTGAAAGACGACTGTGCTGACTTCATAGACCAGCCTTAGCACAATCTCAGACTCTGTGACCTGACTTGCCACATCTAAAACACGCATCACTGTCAGCTCATCACATACCCTTATGATTCTTACCACATTCTTCGTAAAGCAGATTAGTATGAACACCGCTTACACTACTCTAGGTTTTGGAGCCTGGCGCCCCATCATGACTGTCATTCCTGAACCTTGGTACTGGTGTACTAGCTGAAGATAGAACTGGGGATGAAAACTCCTAACTAAACTGAGAACGGTTACCACCTTCTGACCTTGGCTGGGAAAAATTAAAACTACCTGTTCTGGCTCTTTTATTTTCTCTCTCCTTCTTCTTAAGTTTTTTTTCCTCAATCTGTTGAGCATGGACCATAAGCCTAGATATGTCCATCTTCCTAATAAACATCGTAGTCCTATACTCCTTAACCACTCTACCTGATACCCCAGACACAAACTTGCTCATTCTGGATCTTTTATCTGCTACTACATGGGGAGCATACCTGGCTAACTGAGTAAACTTGAGGTAATACTCTTTCACACTCATACTGCCTTGCCTGAGATTGATGAACTCTAATACCTTGGATTTTTTCAGCTCTAAGGAGAAGAATCTATCTAAGAAGGCTATAGTAAACTCTTTCTATTCTATAGGTTCGGCATCTGTACCCATGTTTACCTTCCACTACTTAAACTATGTATGGGCTACATCTTGTAGATGATAGGCGGCTAACTCAGCACTCTCACTGGAAGTCACTCCCATGATATCTGTGACTTTCTGAACCTGATCGAGGAACTTCTGTGGATCCTCTTTAGTCTTAGAACCTGAGAATAAGGGAGGATTCATTCAGTTGAAGTCTTGAATCCTAGCGGCAGTAGTATTGGCCACTGGGTTGGTCGGAACGGTTATAGGTCTTTCATTCTGGGCTACCACAGAATGAGCTAAGGTGGTAAAGGCTGTTCTAAACTCTGCGTGGGATACATGCTCGCCCAAAGGATCTGGATGGATGAGCTAATGGGTTGACTGATATCCCGTTCCTCTTCCCTGAGTCCTCTTTGGAGGCATATTCTGTAAATAGGAGAGAAACTTGGATTAGAAAGAGAGTGTAACTAGTGCTTATGCTCACTCGCATGACATGAATACTGAAAGGAGGGAAACTTTTCCTACAACATCTCATAGCCTCTTGTCCATAAGTATGGAACGCAACACACCAATGCACAAAACTCTACTAGATGCATCTTTCAGAATTCCTAGGATTCTGTTGAACCTTAGGCTCTGATACCAAGTTTGTAACATCCCGAGTCTGTACCCTGGACGCTACACGGTGTTCATAATCCTAAAGGGCCACAAGCTAACCCATGACTGGTACCTGCTATAATAACTGAACAATAATACTGAATAATATGCAAAATTAGGAAAAAAACATATCTAATAAGGCTTAAATCTATAAATAAATCTGAATGCGGTATCAAAATACCAAAACTGAATATAAGTACTAAAAAATTGAATAACTATCTAAAGATACTCTAGTCTGAAAAAACCTCTAACTGTTTGAACTGTAGAGTTGATGGGACAAGCCCCCAACTAACTCCATCTACTTAAATAAAAATAAAGTACTATAAATAATAAGCATGTCCTCTAACTATGAGGACTCACCACTATTCTGAAAGTTGAGAATCTAAACTGCTAAGGGTGCTCTGGAGCCAATGCGTCTAAACCTATGATATAAGACATCATAGCACAAAGAAAAGCATGCGTCAATACTTTGAATGTACTGGTATGCTTAGAGAGGTAGGCAGATATGCATGGGTTCATATGCATGTGTAATAATAACTGACTAACATGAGTATGAATGAGTAAGAGTACATCCATGAATGCATAGACTATAACTAAGATTGTGCTAATACTACGTATTGAAGCAAAATACTGATAACCTATATTTGAGTATACGAATACAGTATTACTAATTATCTAAATGACTACATCTAACAGTTCTGAATACTCTGGAACCATACTGAGTTCTGTACTGAGTTGAGTGACTATGTCTGATAGTCCTAAATCTATAGAACTAAACTGAGTTCTATTTTGAAACTGAGACTAGAACTGAGACTGTGGGAGGTAATCATCTAACCGACATGTCCCTTCTTTAACTAATTTGGGGTCCAACCTGTAACCCTAGTTGGAAGGCTATCAATACCGTGCCACGAGTAAGGACAAGCTATGAGTTAACCCTTTCTAACAAAAAGCTCTTCTGTCAACCCTCACTGATAGGAAAAACTCAAACGTGATATATCAACCCTAATAATATCTGGAAGGAAGAAAACTCAACCTACACTGGCTACGTAGTTCTAGAACACAAGGATTTCTTCTAAGGATCACACCCTCTACTAGCTATAATACCCCGCATGTTTCTAAGCTAGGAGACGAACCATTTTTCCAACATATGAAACCTCCTATCCTGTGAGTAGCATTTTAGTGCATGACTTACAATGAATATCCTAGTGATAAGATATCTTATGATGTATTAAGCATGTTCATAGGAGTCACTTAAGGGAATACAAGCTAAGAGTTTTTGAATCCATCAAGTTTTAGTGTTCGATTTTGTAAGGGTCATATTTGAATGAGTATAACTCGATTTTAATGTGGTATTTCTACATATTTATACCCACCAATTTATAGAGAATCGAATTAGCATTCCAACGATACCAATTTTTCCTTAATCCAATTCCCGAACGAAAACTTATGCCCATTTTCGTAAGAGACAGTAAGAATATGCGATTGGTTAGGCGCCACCCAACCAAACTTAGGCGATTGGTTAGGCGCCGCCTAAGTCAGGTCCAAGTGCCAAAAATACTCCGTTTTGAGTTATTTTGAGGGTAATTAAGTTTTTTAACACTCCTTACACGTCCCTAAACTTAACCCTACAAAATATATAGCTTTTAAACACATTACAACCCTATTAACATCTCAAAGCTCATTATCCAAGAGCACCATAGGAGAAAAACAACTAGGGTTGCACAATCAAGATTGAAATCAAATTTCAAGGAAATTCCTCCGTCAATCATCAAGAACCTCCCTTCCAAGGTATGTGTAGTATTCATCCACGGATTTCTTTCATCCATGGAGTTCAAGAATCACTCTTTAAAATACAAAAGCATGGTTGGTTGTGGTGATATGACCATACCCATGTTGATGCTTTTTTATTTTGCTATATTATAGTATCGTGACTGTATATCTCATGAAAGTTATGTTGTTAGTTGAAAAACATGATCTTTGGATGGATTGATAGAATACAAGTATGAAATCCACCTATGCCTTAAAGAATGCATGCAAGGTGTTTGATAAAATGCAGTATGATAGAACTTCATATTTACATTATTTCATGATATCTAAATAACAAGTTCATGTTAGCCATACACTCCAATATGAATTTCCATGCAAATTATATGTTGTTATTGTTGTGGTATAAAGCATGTATGATAATGAAGATATAAATTATGTACACAAAATATATCCATGTTTTTCCTATTATGTTTGAAATGTTGAATAAATACATGAAGTATAATATCCCCAAATCATTACAATATGAACTAAACGTTATATGTTGTCGTTCCCTTAGGCTTGAATGGTTTCCATGCCATTGCTAAAAATAGTATATGTTGTCGGAATGCCCATGATATTGGAATATGAGATTTACGACTTGATTATAAGCATTTCCTATTCATGATAGATATTATGATGACCATGTACTTCATGAAATCCCCCACTCATGTGTTATGGATTGTTATTGATGGTCCTGTACTCAAGAAATTCAAGTTGTGTCAGTTTCCTTCCATCGAGTCTTGGGGGTACTTGTACCCAAAAAATATAGTTGTGTGCCTAGAGCCATGTCATGTTTTCACGATACTCTCAGTCAAGCCATGATCTATAGAATTCAGTCAGTCATGTGACTCAGGAAAACTAAATAATCTCAGTAATCTAAGTAATCCAGTAATCTCAGTAATCTCAGTGCTCAGTAACCTCAGCAACCTCAATATTCACAGTCAATCTCAGTAACTTCAGTACTCTCAACTAGTCGTCAGAACTCAGTACATTCCGTCATTCATCGGAATCTAGTAAACTTAGTTTAGCTCCGCTAAACAATACCACTAGTATCAGTCCAGTTAATCAGTATCAGTGCAGCTAATCAGTTCAGTTGAGTTATTCAGTTCAGCTTAGTTATTCAGTTCAGTGTCCTTCAGATGGGAGTAGAAGTTAGCACCGAGTGAACCTAAGGATGGGAACTCACCTGCCAGTTTAGGGTGTGATTCTTAGTAGTCATCCTTGTGTTCCAAAACTACGTAGCCAGTGTAGGTTGAGACATCTTAACCTATCAGATTAGAGTTGATGAGGTGGCTTAACCAATCAGTTTAGGGTTCCCACTGTTCTCATTTGAGTACCTGCCAGTATAGGGTTCTCACAGTTGTCCTTACCAGTGGCATGGTATTGACACCCCTCCAGTCGGGGCAGAAATTGGACCCCAGCTTAGCTATTATAGCGTATTTGGGGCATATAGTTAGATAACTATTTCCCATAGTTTTAGTATCAGTCTCAGTAAAAGAACTCAGATAGTTCTTCAGGATATCAGGACTGTCGGATACAATACGGAACTCAGCTAGTTCTATTAGATTTAGGACTGTCAGATACAGTTATTCATGCTATCAGTTATAAGAACTCATGTTATCAGATATATTAGTTATCAGAACTCATGTTATCAGATATATCAGTTATCAGAATTCAGTTATCATTCATGATATGTTATCAGTAAATACATGTCATCAGTATTCATACTCAGTAGTCATGTTATCACAAGCTAGTTTCAGGACTGTTATATACAGTCAATTAAAATTAGTTTTTTATAATCAGAACTATCAGAAACAATCATTCCTTTATCAGTAATATAGTATCAGTCTCCCAGTATTCAGAAATACAGTATCAGTTCCTCATTTATTAGTGAATTACATATCAACATCAGTAAACTCAGTCATTCAGTATCTCAACATCAGTAAACTCATGTTGTCAGTATTCAAACTCAGTAGTCAGTATCACCACGAGTTTAGTTGCAGTTACGTATGTATGTATGTATTTTCATGTTCATATCAGTCAGCATTGTTCATGCATATAAAACCCTTTGTATTTAGCCTACCTCACTCGTATACTTAGTACATTCAGTCGTACTGACGCATTCATGCTATGGTGTTTTATTTAACGTCATAGGTACAGAGGCACGAGTTTAAGAGCAGCAGTAGCATTGCAGATTTCAGTAGCCAGTGCTCCTCTTCATTCGAGGATAATATTATTTTTACTTTATTACAGTATTTTAGATTAGTTTTTTAGTTCATGGAGTTAGTTGGAGACGTGTTCCTTCAACTCCTTATTCAGTTCAGTTAGAGGCTTTTGGACTAGATGTCAGATTAGATATTCAGACTTTAGTATTTATGTTCCTTTTTGGTATTGTTATACCATGTTTTTCAGATATGTATCAGTATTGAACCTTATGGCCTTACATTTCATATTTCTGCATATTTTATGAGATATTATGTAGTTTACAGGTACAGATATTAGTCATGGGTTAGCTTGTGGTCCTTTGGGGTCATGAGCACCGTGTAGCATTTCGGTTCAGAAAATTGGGGTGTTACAAACTTGGTATCAAAGCCTAAGGTTCAACAGTGTCCTAGGAAGTCTGAAAGATGCATCAAGTGGAGTCTTGTACATAGGCGTGTTGTGAACCACACTTATGTGCAGGAGGCTATGAGATGTTTTAGGAATAGTTTCCCTTCTTTCATGTCTCAAAATCATGCATATAGAAAGTTTCTTTAAGGAACCCATGTAGATTCATATCATGCACCCCTCATGTTCACTTTACCTTAATTTCAAGGTAACAGAAACAATGAAGTTCAAAGTCCTAAAGATAGGGCTTTCTCAGACAGTCCCTACAGTCAGTTATGGGATTAGCCACAGACTCAAATAGTATCCTATCAGTTCATTATTTTTCCAAGGTCGTACAGATTTTATTCATGATCATAAGAACTCATTCTTAAACCCAGAAGTTTAGCAGTAGTAGAGTTGGGATAGTATTATTCTATTTGATTAGATTATGTATTCATGGGGATTAGATCAGTAGGCTTGAACAGTACGAGCTAAAAACTTAAGTTTATTGACTCAAAATTAAGCATGAAGGTGTGAATGTAATATTAGCAGTATATGAGGAAATAGAATCAGATGATGTGTTTAGTAAGATAGGCAGGTGTTGAACAGAATGTAGGTATGTGATGGTAGATCAAGTACCTAAGCCAGGCCCTCAGATTTCAGTAGTAGAGCCAGTATGTGTAGAAAGAAGTAAGGGAAGACAATTCCAGACCCATTCTCATCTCAGTGCAGAGTTTTTCACTTCAGCTATCATGAAATCAACTCAGGCATTGCATACCAACTCTATGGTCATGAACCATGCTTATGTATCTCTTTTTCCATAATCATGTATGAATTCAATTTCCAGCATAAGGAGTTCCTTTTACTCCGCAGTACGAGTCATGTTCCATGAGCACAATCTATTTTCACGCACTTTCCATGGGATCATGTGCGGCTTCAGTTCCCAGTATAAGGGGTTCAGTTCCATCTCCCTCAGTATTACGAATTATGTCCCACGAGTACAGAAACTCTAGACTCAAGTCATGCAGCTCATGAATCATGTACGCATATCATGCTTTCCAGTATACTTAGCTTCCATGACTCATGCTATGCCCCTACAGATCAGATACATTTAGACTATGTCATGTCTATCCTCAGTTCAGACCATATTGGTAAATCCAAACTATTGATATTTTATTCCTCAAGTTTCAGTCATGTGTCAAGTTTAGTTTGTATCTATTCATGTTTCAGGTCCTCCTGATTTACTCCTCCAGTGTATTGATGAGTAGTTGTTTAGATAAGAGAAGATTGTTGCATGTTTACTTTGCACGAAGGTGTGGTTGTGAAGATAGGCTTTAATGTAATGATAAATGTACAAGTAAACGTCTAGAAAGGGGTTGTATTTAGAAGTTGGGAAAGTACAAAGTGTAAGTGTACATTTAGATCCTTGACTTATGTCGGTCCCCATCATGTCGCCATCAAAAACTCAGTTGCCAACTAAATTATAGTTTCAGTATCCAGCACTCAGTGATCAGTGTTCAATCCTTGAATTCAATACTTCAGTATCCGTCTAAAACTCAGTTACAGCGATAGTTCAGAAATCAATATTCAGTAAAAGACTCAGATAGTCCTACAGAACCATGGCTTCAGTTACCAGTTACTTAGCCTCGGAATTCAGTACGTCTATACTAGCTATAGGCATAGTGATAATGTTATCTTCAGTTCAGTAACCAGATTTGAAACTCAGTTCAGTTCCAGACATGCTTGACTATAGCATTCAGGTTGTCAGTACTCAGTTATCAGTGTTTCAGTACCCCAGTTTATAGAATACCTCAGAGCCATGGCGTACGCTTAGTCTTGCATTCCTAAATAATACAGACTTTATGACTCCATGCTCAGATACCTCATTCTACTTAGTTAGTACTTATCTCTTATGCATAAAACTCAAAAATCTCAGCCCAGCTATTCAGACAAAGTACAGTTTAGCTTTGCAGATCCAGTATTCAGCCATCAGTTATTCAGTTAATTAGATAAGTTAGTATATTTATGCACTCGTGTTCAGCTCAGTTCATGTATCATGTCTCAGTTTCAGATCCTAGCTATTCAGTCATGACTCAGTTCCTAGGTGCCTTGCGCATCGCCTTAATTCCCCTCAGAAGTTCAGCCAAGTCAGTATTCTTTGAGGGACATAGTGTCCTAAGGGGGAGATACATCATACCCCCAAACTTTCATGACATAAACATGCTGCTCTATTTTCTTTTGATGAATCCAGTTTGGAGAAGGGGTACTCATAAGATAACCCTCAAGCTCCAACTTCAGTCGTGTGCCATGTTTTCAAGATTCAGTTAAGATCATGATATTCAGTATATCTACCACATCCAGACTCAATTATGCTCTCATGTTTCCGATCATGTATATGGAGTAATTAATCTCAAACATATCGGTATTTTCAGTTCAAGGTAACAGTTTTCCTTAAACTTACTCGTTCTCATGTTCATATTTCAGTACCAAACTTGGTATTCAGTTCCATGCTCAGTTTTTAGTTCAAACTTGATACCTTTACCATTGCATGTTCATGAGTAAGTTTAGTCATGAATTCACGTATCAGATATGCGTGATTAGCTCATCAGTACTTTCACTCATGTCAGTCATGAACCCATGTTTCAATAGTGTATGTCTTGTACGTACTTCATCTTATAATCTCTCCCACCTCAGTTAATTTCCATTCGAGGATGAATGTTCCCAAGGGGGAGATATTGTAATACCCCGCATGTTTCTAAGCTAGGAGACGAACCATTTTTCCTATGTATGAAACCTCTTATCCTATGAGTAGCATTTTAGTGCATGACTTACAATAAGTATCCTAGCGATAAGATATCTTATGATGCATTAAGCATGTTCATATGAGTCACTTAAGGTAATACAAGCTAAGAGTTTTTGAATCCATCAAGTTTTAGTGTTCGATTTTGTAAGGGTCATATTTGAATGAGTATAACTCGATGTTAATGTATTATTTCTGAATATTTATACCCACCAATTTATAGATAATCTAATTAGCTTTCCAACGATACCAATTTCACCTTAATCCAATACCCGAGCGAAAAGTTATGCCCATTTTTGTGAGAGACAGTAAGGGTATGCGATTGGTTAGACGCCACCAAACCAAACTTAGGCGATTGGTTAGGCGCCGCCTATGTCAGTTCCAAGTGCCAAAAACCTCCGTTTTGAGTTATTTTGAGGGTAATTAAGTATTTTAACACTCCTTACACGTCCCTAAACTTAACCCTATGAAATATATAGCTTCTAAACACATTACAACCCTATTAACATCTCAAAGCTCATTATCCAAGAGCACCATAGGATAAAAACAACTAGGGTTGCACAATCAAGCTTGAAGATCAAATTTCAAAGAAATTCCTCTGTCAATCATCAAGAACCTCCCTTCCAAGGTATGTGTAGTGTTAATCCACGGATTCCTTTCATCCATGGAGTTCAAGAATCAATCTTTAAAATACAAAAGCTTGGTTGGTTGTGGTGATATGATCATACCCATGTTGATGCTTTTTTTGCTTTGCTATATAATAGTATCGGGACTGTATATCTCATGAAAGTTATGTTGTTAGTTGAAAAACATGATCTTTGGATGGATTGATAGAATGCAAATATGAAATCCACCTATTCCTTAAAGAATACATGCTAGGTGTTTGAAAAAATGCCTAGTATGTTAGAACTTCATATTTACATTATTTCATGATATCTAAATAACAAGTTCATGTTAGCCATACACTCCAATATGAATTTCCATGAAAATTATGTGTTGTTATTGTTGTGGTATAAAGCATGTATGATAATGAAGATATAAATTATGTACACAAAATATATCCATGTTTTTTCTATCATGTTTGAAATGTTGAATAAATACATGAAGTATAATATCCCCAATTCATTACAATATGAACTAAATGTTACATGTTGTTGTTCCCTTATGCTTGAATAGTTTCCATGCCATTTCTATGAATAGAATATGTTGTCGGAATGCCCATGATATTAGAATATGAGATTTACGACTTGATTATAAGTATTTCCTATTCATTATAGATCTTATGATGACCATGTACTTCATGAAATCCCCCACTCATGTATTATGGATTGTTATTGATGGTCGTGTACTCAAGAAATTCAAGTTGTGTCAGTTTCCTTCCATCGAGTCCTAGAGGTACTTGTACCTGAAAAATATAGTTGTGTGCCTAGAGCCATGTCATGTTTTCATGATACTCTCAGTCAAGCCATGATCTATAGAATTCAGTCAGTCATGTGACTCAGGAAAACTCAGAAATATCAGTAATCTCAGTAGTCCAGTAATCTCAGTAATCTTAGTGCTCAGTAACCTCAGCAACCTCAGTATTCACAGTCAATCTCAGTAACTTCAGTACTCTCAACCAGTCCTCAGAACTCAGTACATTTCGTCAGTCATTGGAATCTAGTAAACTTAGTTTAACTCCGCTAAACAATACCACTAGTATCAGTCCAGTTAATCAGTATCAGTTCAGCTAATCAGTTCAGTTTATTTATTCAGTTCAGCTTAGTTATTCAGTTCAATGTCCTTCAGATGGGAGTAGAAGTTAACACCCAGTGAACCCAAGTATGGGAACTCACCTTCCAGTTCAGGGTGTGATTCTTAGTAGTCATCTTTGTGTTCCAGAACTACGTAGCCAGCGTAGGTTGAGACATCTTAACCTGTCAGATTAGGGTTGATGAGGTGGCTTAACCTGTCAGTTTAGGGTTCCCACCATTCTCATTGGAGTACCTGCCAGTATAGGGTTCTCACAACTTCCTTACTAGTGGCGCAGTATTGACACCCCTTCAGTCGGGGCAGAGATTGGACCCCATCTTAGCTATTATAGCGTATTTGGGGCATGTCGGTTAGATAACTACTTCCCACAGTTTTAGTATCAGTCTCAGTAAAAGAATTCAGATAGTTCTTTAGGATATCAGGACTGTCAGATATAGTACGGAACTCAGCTAGTTCCATCAGATTTAGGACTGACAGATACAGTCATTCATGCTATCAGTTATCAGAACTCATGTTATCAGATATATCAGTTATCATAATTCATGTTATCAGATATATCAGTTATTAGAATTTAGTTATCATTCATGATATGTTATCAGTAAATAAATGTCATCAGTATTCATACTTATATCGAGCTCAGTTTCAGGACTGTTATATACGGTCAATTCAAATTAGTTCTTCATAATCAAAACTATCAGAAACAATTATTCCTTTATCAGTAATATAGTATCAGTCTCCCAGTATTCAAAAATACAGTATCAGCTTCTCACTTATTAGTGAATTACATATCAACATCAGTAAACTCAGTCATTCAGTATCTCAGCATCAGTAAACTCATGTTGTCGGTATTCAAACTCAGTAGTCAGTATTACCACGAGTTTAGTTGCAGTTACGTATGTATGTATGTATTCTCACGTTCATATCAGTCAGCATTGTTCATGTATAGAAAACCCTTTGCATTTAGCCTACCTGACTCGTATACTCAGTACATTCAGTCGTACTGACGTATTCGCACTATGGCATTTTATTTGACGCCATAGTTATAGAGGCACGAGTTTCAGAGCAGTAGTAGCATTGCAGATTTCAGCAGCTAGTGCTCCTCTTCATTCGAGGACAATATTATTATTACTTTATTACAGTATTTCAGATTAGTTTTTCAGTTCATGGAGTTAGTTGGAGACATGTTCCTTCAACTCCTTATTTAGTTCAGTTAGAGGCTTTCGGACTAGATGTCAGATTAGATGTTCAGACTTCAGTATTTATGTTCTTTTTTGGTATTGTTATACCATGTTTTTCAGATATGTATCAATATTGAACCTTATGGCCTTACAGTTCATGTTTCCGCATATTTTATGAGATATTATGCAGTTTACAGGTACAAATATCTGTCATGGGTTAGCTTGTGGTCCTTTGGGGTCATGAGCACCGTGTAGCATTTCGGTTTAGAAAATCGGGGCGTTACACTATCAGTGAGTCCCCATCCTTGGGTTCACTCGGTGCTAAATCCTACTCCCAACTGAAATAGACACTAGACTAAGTTTTAAACTATACTAGGTTGGACTGAGATGTTACTGATATTACTGTTTGCCTGAACTAAACTGAGTCCACTGAGTTTCATTGACTGATGGAATACTGCTGAATTCTGTTAGCTGACTGAGTTTACTGATGTCTAAACTAGATACTGAATTAGAATGGACTGATATGGATTCTACTGAGTTTTCCTGAGTTCTGTAACTAACTGAGAGTACTACTAATCGTTTCATGACTGATACTGTTCTATGACTGACCATGGCTCTAGGTAATCAGCTAAATTATTGCGTACAAGTATCCCCAGGACTCGATAGTATAAGTTAAGAGACATGGAAAAACATGAAACATGTAAACTATGAACTTGATCATCATTCATTCATTCATTGGGGCATTCTGAGAAACACTTACATGATATAACTTGAACATAAGCTAACTTGACCTGATTTCATTCTCTTAATAGTTCACATCGATAATTTATCAAGCACTTGGTGAGCATAGTATATGAACATACTGTTTAACAACAAGTGAGCATCATAATTTATCTCTAATTTCACAAGTCAAGGGTTTATCATGGATTCAAATGAATCTACACACATAATGATCAATTTCACATGAGATACATATATATAATCATGAATTAGGAACTTAATCCAAATAACAATCATGGATACACTTTAATACCAACCATGGAAATCATAAAATCAATTACTTGAAGTTCAAAGAGATTCTTGGACACCAAGGGTGGAAGGAACCCTTGGATGAACACTTCACATACCTGTGTTGAAGAATTTTTGAAAGTTTATGGTTGAATCTTGAGTTATTGATTTGAAATTGGATCTTCTAGGGTTTGTTCTTGAGAAAATTTGAGAAAGAATGACTATAATTGCTCTATATGGAGTTTAATTTTGTGTTTTGGGGGATAAGGGTTGAGGGAAAAAGACCTAAATACCCCCAAGAATGCGGCCTTTTAATGACTGAAAATTGGGTTACCAACGCGCAGGTCCACCCAGTGCGTCGATGGAATTGACGCGATAGCCAACGCAATGCACCATGTTTGCATCAATTCACTGGAATTGGATGCTGGTAGCTGGGGAAAATAGTAATCAACGCGATAGTCGATGTGGCGCGCCAAGATCGCATTGATCCACTATTTTGGGATTCCAATGGAGCTTCAAACGAAGTCCAAAAAATCTGAAACTTGTCCGAAAATACCTATAGAGATTCCTTATCATGAATCAACTTACACATCAATATTTAATGAATGTAAAGGTCACAAAATAAGATTTCCAACCTTCGTCGGTTAAAATGACACTAAGTCTAAGTACTTAGCTAAAATATTCTAAGTTTGAGACCCCTTGACAAGCCTAAAGGACTGAATTAAGCTTAGGATTTTGCGGGGTCTTACAAGTGACATTATTAGGGGATGCCTCAGATTCATGACGAGTAGCAAGTGCATAGCGACAATTTCGGCTATTACCGATACCTGATGTGGCACCCTTAGGTGTAGGTACCAAAGAAGTGGTGATAGGAACCTCATTAGTCCTTTGGCAACTTTATCTATGGGATAATTTCGCTGCAGATGACCATACTGATCGTAATTAAAACATAAATTCCGCTCCTCCTCACAATAACCATGATAAAGCTACCTATAAAATTGACAATGGGGATAACGTGGGGCTGATTGAGCTCCACTAACCTGAGACAGGGCACTCTGTGCCTTAGGACCCCTTTAATCCTGGAAATAACAATCACCAGAAGGCTTAGGATAAGGAGCACTAGTTGTTAAATATGAATTTCCCCAATTTTTCTTCTTGGTCCACTGTCTACCATATCTCATGTTGTTTTGCTAGCTTGCACCCTATTCTAAATATCTAAACTTCTTGCCCTACTACATACCCATATAAGGGACTCTACTTGACATGACTTTATGGACACCCAAAGATCCTGAACCGTGCTTTGATGCCAATTTTGTCACAACCCAAACCAGTCCTAGTCATGAAGGGTATCTCAAGCCCATCGTAGTCTGGATACCACCCCCTTATCCTACCTCTATAGCATAATACATGAATATAACAGAAGGTAACGAAAAATAAAAATTAACATAGATGAATCAAATAAAATCTAAGAATCTAAACACGACAACCAATCATCCCAATATTATCCACAAAAGCCTCTAAAACCATAATACCAAACTAAGTTGGGACATACCCCCGACTATGACCAAAAGGATCCTAAAAATAAATACTAAGAAATAAATAAAATAAGTGAAATGACTGGGCCTTCTAAAAGATGGAGGGTCATCACTTCACAAAAGATCCATAGGAGTATCGAATCACCAACGATGTACAAGAGTAATAGAAAAACCCTCGAACTCTATATAATGAAATAATGCAGCATCCAGGTACGGTCAGTGGGGAAAGCACTGATATATAATTTAGAGAAAAGGGATAAAATAATGCCAATTACCAAAATCAGTCAAAAACCACATGTAAAATATTTATATAAACATATATAGAATGTCAGGATAGGGACAAGGGTCATGAACATTAGAGTTTAAACCATTATCCTGAACTGTGTAGCTCGCTCCATCCGAAAGGCATCCATGGGCTATATGGGTCCAACTTCCCCTGTTGTAAGGGCCTCATTGCATATTAGCCATACTAACTGAGGAAAGTCTAAAGACACCAAGGTAATAATCATCAAAAATATAGTGTACATCCAGACACACAGTCATATAAACCCCCATGTCATCAAATACGGTTTCCAGTATTGTCCCTTCGGGACTACACCTTCACGATGAGCTACAGAATTTCCTTTAAGCCCAAACTAAAATAGTTAGCACATAAACACAACCATTAAACAAGGAGTCATTTATTAAGGTATTTACTAACATGGTATGATGATACCAATATACTTGCAAGCTAATTCAATTATGCCAAACTGGTCCATATAACCATTTGACTCCCAAGTTCTATTTTAAATCCAAAACCATGTCCAACAAGGGTAATCCAAAACTATTTAATATCCATTATCCTTTAATTAAATGCAATGTTCCTAAGGTATGTTTATTGGTGTAAATTGCATATTCAAAACCAAGATTTTAAAGTGGGTTGAGGTTAATGCAATCACCAAGCCAAAAATTTATGAATTTAGGGAAACCCATGTTCTCCATTTCAATCCTTATAACAATGCACCCATTAATCCCAAAACTCATCAATTAAAGTATAAACAACACATTTAAATTATGAGAAACACAATTCAAGTAATAACCATCAAAAGCCCTCAACCCAATTTCAATTTTGACAATTAAAATTACATGAGTAATTATTAAATATATGTCATAATGTAAATTCAAGTTAGGAAAAGAGAAACATGCCTGAAATACAAAAAAATTTGAAAAGAAATTAAAGTTTGGAGCTCAGAGTAGTGATTTCATAAAAAAGCCTTGAGCTTTCTTAGGTTGTGAGTTAAAGGAGGAAAGAATGGACTTTGATCTTTGAAAACTGAAGGAAACAGATTTATTTGGTGTTTAAAAGTTGGGTAAGAGGTAAAAGGAACAAAAGCCCCTCACCCCAAGTGAAAAAAATTACACAGCAGCATGGCACACTACTATCACGAAGCTTAACCTCCATGCCACGCCCTTATCACAAAGTCTAAGTAGCATGGAATGCCTCTATCACAGAGGCTTACTGCCTTGGACTCCCAAAATGGTCTCAACACCCTACAAAAATTTCAAAACTTTCCCAAAAACACCCTTTTAGCATCCCTTAACATAATTCAAGTCAATAATTGACATTACACACGTGGGAGGGTCAAAAATAAATTTGTTTAAATTTTGTGAGGTCTTACAACTTTTGGGATTCCATTCTTTTCTTGACAATCTTTAGTAGTTTTGGTACAAATGACTTTTGCTTCCTAGGGGTGGTTATGGTCAAGTACCCCATTTTTATCATAGTTGTACATATGTTTTGTTTTGATTTTAAATTTATTTATTGATGGATTAGTTCTCTAACTCTTCTTTTAAGGTAGATGGTTCTCCCACCAGGTACACTATGGATTTGGGTTGTGACCAAGTTAGAATCAGAGCCTAGATTTGTCAACCTCATCATACAAAAATAGATCTAGTAGAGTCTCATAGAATGATATGGAGATATCTATAATTTTCTTCAAGAGGCTACAGGGCTCTATAAAATCTGTCATTCTTATTTCTTTCGTGCAATAACTTGATTCTAATTAATATTTGGTGACCCAAATTGGAATCTAATCTTCTTTATTCTTTTGTCCATAGATGAAAACTACTAGATCAAATAGAACCCAACCAGCAGCCTCTACTCTAGTTTTTCTAGCTGTAGATCCAATGTAAGGAGAAGAGGATAAGTGAGAGGGAGAGGTAGGGGAAGGAGTAGATGAGTCATACCTGTTAGGGTGAGAGCTCAAGCAGCAGCTGGCTAGACCCTTGAAAGGTCAGTATCACCTTATCCATCTTAGAATCATATTTAGGTAAGGAAGGCAATAGAGAAGCAGAGAGTAGAGTCTAAGGTGGCGACACTGATTGGAGTTGCAATACTACCCCCTATGTCTATTGATGTTGTCTAGTAGTGTTAGTTTTTCTAAGTGGGTGGCAGGGACTGGAGCCACTCCTATAGTACCAACTTTTTAGACTCCAATTGCTCATCCTACTATTTTTATGGTCTTAGGATGGATGAAGCTTTAGGGATCAATATTTTTCCTCGTCTAATTTTGGGTTTGTTGATAACTGGTACGGAATATGAGTTATTGACAAAATTAATAAAGATAAAACCACCTACCTCCTAGAGTACTGAGTATGAAAATAATTTTAAATTTATCACTAACTGTTATGAGAGGTTTCATAAGATGGGTATTATGAAGCAACATGGTGTTGAGTTTGTAATTTTTCTATTGGATAAGGATTCTAAGCAATGGTGGAGGGTGTACATAGAATGTCGGTCATTAATTTTAGATCTATTAACTTGGGAGTAGTTTTATGATTTATTCTTAGAGAAGTATGTGCCTCATGCTCTGCGGGATAAAAAGGATGAGTTTTTGCATAAGAGTAGGGTGACATGTCAGTTGCATCCTATAAGGATAAGTTCCATGCCTTGTCTCACTATACCATTCAGTTATTGACTACTGAGGAGGAAAGCATTTGACTTTTTGTTAAGGGTTTGAATTATGATCTTTAGGTTTTGTCTATGCATATAACTTCGGCATAAAAAGGATTCAATGAAATTTCTAACTATGTAAAGAAGTTGGAGGGGGTAATGCAAGTGGGTCAGTCTAAGATGTAAGTAAGTAGTCCCCTAATTTTGGGATTTTCAGCAGGTCCTACTCTAAGGGGAACAGTCAGCAGACCTATTCGTCTCATCCTATTCAGTTGGCCTTACCATCTTCTATTGTGATTCCAGCAAGGTTTCTTCTCAACAGTGGATAGTTAAGGGTCATGACACTTCTTACTCTTCTAATGTTCGTCCTTCTATCAAGCAAGGGTATTACTATTATGGTGTTGTTGGCACTTTAAAAAGGAGTATCCTATGAGGCAGGTAAATGCCCAGGCAAAACAACAAACTCGGTCTATAGTTCCAGTGGGTAAAAGGGAAGGATATAATAGTAGAGTTTGTCCATATGGTGGATGGGGAAATCATATAAGTGGTCGGGGTGGTCTAGAAAATAGAAACGCAGGGGGAGAAGTGCAATCGGGGAAGGAATTAGCTCAGATTAATGACAGAACCCACTGTTATGCATTTTTTAGAAAGATTATTGTTGCAGCTTTTGAAGTAGTAATCTCAAGTACTATTTTTGTTTGTTATTGGATGGCTTTGGTTTTATTTTTTGTTGCATCTACTTAATCGTATGCATCTATTCAATTTGTTGTGGATCTAAATCTAGTTTATGATGTACTTGATTACCTTATTTATGTGTCTACTCCGATTGGTGAGTCTTTATTAGTAACCCTTGTTTACTATTCTTTCCTTGTATTGTTTTTGGATTTTTAGACTTGGGTAGACATGATTATTCTAGATATATTGTACATTGATGTAATTCAGGATATGACCTAGTTATCTATATATTATGATGTTTTAAATTGTAATGCTAAGACAGTGACTCTAACTATGTCGGGAATGGGTAAACTAGAGTGGGAAGGAGTATATAAGTCCAAATCGGTGAAAATTATATCATTTAAAGCCAGAAGGTTAGTAGGGAATAGTTGTTCAGTGTTTTTAGATCATCATCAGGATGTGAATATAGGGTCTCCTTCTATTTAGTTAGTTTTTGTAGTTTTTGAATTACAAAATGTGTTTTCTTGAGACCTATCAAGGAGGCCTCTAGATAGAGATATCGGTTTATATATTGAATTAGAGCCGGTCACTCACCCTATATCAATCCCTCCTTATTGAATGGCATTATTCGAGTCGGGAGAGCTTAAAACACAATAGCAAAACTACTTTAAAAGGTTTTATTTATCCAAGTCTTTCACCTTGGGATGCTCTGGACCTTTTTATTAGAAAGAAGGATGGTAGTTTGAGGATGTGCATACAACTGAATAAGGTTACTATCAGAAATAAATATCCCCTACCTTTCATAGATGAATTGTTTGATCAGTTATATGGTGTGTCAGTGTTTTAAAAAATTAATTTGTGGTTAGGTTATCATCAGTTGAAAATATGACCGCAGGACATACCAAATATAGCTTTTAGAATTCAGTATGGCCATTTTGAGTTTCTGGTGATGTCTTTTAGGTTAACTAATGCACCTGCAGCCTTTATGATCTTGATGAATTATATCTTTAAGTCATTCTTATATCCTTTTGTTATCGTGTTTATTGATGATATTCTAGACTACTTTAATAGTAAAGAAGAGCATGTAGGTAACCTTCGCATAGTTTTGGGAATTCTAAGGGAGAAACAATTATTTACTAAGTTTTCAAAGTGTGAATTCTTATTGTCTTCAGTTTCTTTCTTGGGAATGTGGTTTCTGAAAAGAAGGTGATGGTCGATCCCCAAAAGATTGAGTCAGTTAAGAATTAAACTCAGCCTAGTTCATTGACCAAGGTAAGGAGCTTCATGGGTATTGCTAGTTATTAAACAGGTTTTTCAAGAACTTTGCATCCATTGCAATGTACTTGAAAAGGTTAACTCAGAAGGAAGTGCCATTTGTTTTGTTGGACCAATATGAAGAGTGCTTCAAAAATCCTAAGACACTCTTTACTACAATGCCTATCCTTTCACTACCAGTTGAAGGTAAGAACTTTATGGTGTTTTGTGATTCTTCACATATGGGATTGGGTGCTATGTTGATGTAGGATAGTAATGTCATTGCTAATGCTTCGAGGCAGTTAAATCCTCATGAAGGGAACTACCCAACATATGACATAGAGGAGGCAGTGGTAGTATTTGTATTGATGCTTTAGAAGAACTATCTTTATGGTGTCAAGTATGAGGTATTCAGGACCACCATAGCCAGAAGCACGTGTTTACTCAAAGGTATTTGAATCTAAGGCAACAGAGGTAGATGGAATTGTTGAAAGATTATGGTGTAACTATTCAGTATCATCGAAAGGCCAATATGGTGGCAGAAACATTGAGTTTAAGAGTGGTAAGTATGGGTAGTTTTTTTATTTTTAAGGGTGTCCAGACGGCCTTTATCTAGAGAATTTCAAAATCTAGCATCTCAGATCATGCAGTTTGGAGTCTCGGACAGGGGTAGCATTAGCTAGTGTGAAGATAAAGTCAATACTTGTAGAGACGATTAAGGCCAAGAAATTTGAGGATAAGAAACTAAATGCACTTTGGAATAAAGTGGTGTGTGTGGAGGTGGCAGACACCACTTTTAATACGGTGTGGTGTAGAGGTTTAAGAAAAGATTATGTGTTCTTCGGGTTGGTGATTTGATTTGTGATATATTTTTAAAGGCCCATGGTTTCCGTTGTTATATTCATATGGGTATGACCAAGATGTACCATAATTTGAGATGGCTTTATTGGTGGCCCGGGATGAAGGAGGATATAGTGGATTATATGTTCAAGTGTCAAAATTGTTAGTAAGTAAAGTATGAACACCCAAGGCCTACAGGGTTACTTCGGAGGAAATATGAGAACATTACTATGGATTTTTTAGTGGGTCTTCCTAAGACTTTTAGGAAAATATGACTCTATTTGGGTGATAGTGAATCGGCTGACGAAATCATCTCATTTTTTTATTCGATTCAGGTAGACTACAACTCTCAGTAGTTAGCTAAAATCTATGTCAAGGAAATTGTGAGGTTGCATGGGGTGATAATTACCATTATTTTTTATAGAGATGCAAAATACACTTCCAAATTTTGAGACAGGTTGTATGAGGATTTGAGCACCAAGCTAACATTTAGCATAACTTTTCATCCTAAAATTGATGGATAGTTAAAGAGGATGTTTCATGTTCTAAATGATGTGTTGAGGTATTGTGTGGTTGATTTTGGTGGTCATTTGGACCAGTTTTTTTCATTGTGTGAGTTTTCATACAATAACAGCTATTAGTCCAGCATTAATAAGTCACCATTTGAGACACTTTATGTAGGTCACCTATTGTGTGGTTTGAGGCTGAAGATGTTAAATTTGTTAGCACTGACTTGGTAAAAGAGGCTCAAGAGAAAGTAAGGTTTATTCAAACCAAGTTGTTGACTGCTCAAAGTAGGCAGAAAGAGTATGTGGACTGTAATGTAATAGACATGAACTTTAAGGTTAGGGAACAAGTTTTGCTTATGTTTTCTCCCATGAATGGAGTCATGAGGTTCAGAAAGAGAATGGTCCATTCAAGGTTCTTGAAGAGGTGGCTCCAATTGTGTATAGGTTAGCTTTACTACTGAGATTGTCGGGAGTTTATCTGTAATGCCCCAAAATCTAATTCTCGGAATGCCACACGGTGCTTTGAACTATAAGTAGTTCTGAGCTAACCCTGGCTGCTTTCTATTAGCTCTGAATCTCGAAATAGGGAAATATGAATATACGATACTGACAATGTTGAAAACTATCTGAAAAGTCTGAGTATATCTGAAAATACTGATCACATTAATCTGATAAAATAAATACTGAAAGGTCTAAATACGATATCTGAAATCTAAGACTGAATCTAGTAATCCGACAAGCCTCTACTAACTGAATCTAGAGAGTCACTGGGATAGGCCCCAGCGGACTCAGACTATTTGAAAAGAATAATGAAAATATTTACTAATAACTGGAAATCTGAATAGCTAAGTCCCTGAACTAAGAGGACTCACCAACTGCAGGGATGAAGATGAGATGCTCGAAAATCACTCTCGTTGCTGAGACTGAGAATCTGAGCCTACATTATGAGACAATGTAGCACACAGACGTATATGTGGATCAGTACTTTAATGATGTACTGAGTATATGAGGGTGCATGCAATAAGTAAACAATATCATCACAGTTTATAGAAAACATCATGCATGCTAAATGTAAATGACTCACTTAAGCTTGAGTAATCTAAAATCTGAAAGTCAAATAATGAATAATAAAACATGCAATCTAAATCTTGTGAGACATTACACTTAGTTCTCAAATATGTATTCTGTTCTTATTCTCAAATCATATAGGCTGAATAAAGTCTGAAACTTATTCTGCATGCCTTAAGGCTTCAAATTAATTAAACTGTTTTAAGAGTAGGGGACATCTGTGTGGGAGGTTCTTCTAGCTGACATATACTATGTGAGCATCCATGGAGTCCTACAACTGTCCCTCATTAGGTAGGGTTGTTCTACCCTTGCCATCAGAATAGAATAATCTAATCTGAGTAATCACAATCTGATTCATCCACGTAGAAGTAGAATAATTTGATAATATGTACCTATGGTGGCACGTAGTTCTGGGGTATGAAACCATAATAACTTACACATCTCGGTGCTAAGTACTACTCCCATTCTTATGCTCAAAACCTTAAGAAATCCACTTCAAAAATAGCACAAGGGTTTACAATAAAACCAATTATGCTTTGCTTTTCTTTAAATCTCAATTCTTCTTAAATAAAGTGGATTCTTTATCTAAAATCTAAAAATAATCTAGTCATGGGGTACTTATAGTACAAACAATCTTGAAACAACAATCTTTAAATGAGGTCTAGTGACCCAACAATCAATCTCATGTTAAAACATCTCAAAATTAATACTTGGTAATGTAAACATTCATAAATTATCTTAAAATCTGGAAATCTCAATAATATGCATGGAAATATAAACATAATCATGTGATTCAACTTTTAAATCATGGGAAATCTTATAATCTTGCAAATAATGATAATGGGTATAAACCCTAACTTGAAATTCATGGGAAATCAAATAAATTGCAGTAAATTTGTAATAAAAATAAAGGTTTGGGCACAAGGATGAAAGATTTATCCTTGTTCAAACCCCGCATACCTTAATTGATGAACTAGATGTTAAGACTTAAATCTTGGATCTCTATTGATGCTTTGGAGATAAATTCTTAATGCTCTTGTGTTGGGAATCCTCAATCTTGAATTATCTTGGAGAATTAATGGAGGAATTTTAGGTTTTCTTGGAGAGGAAGTATGAGCCTTAGGGTTTTGACAGAGAGAGAATGATGAATGTAGCATAAAGTGCTTTGAAATTTGATAAATCTTATATTTTTGGATGGATTTAGGACTGTGTACTTGACCAAAATATCCTTTTTAAACTCATAAAAGGAACTGGAAAAATGACCAAAATCCTGACTTTTGTCCTTGGCGCAATGCGCCATATCGCGCCAAGCCACTGGAAAATGCCAACTGGGAATATGCATGGTGGCGCGATATTGGCGCATTGCGGATTGTGAATTGTGAATTTTCTCATCTTCGCGACGCGCTAAAGGCCTAGGTGGCACACTTCCAACTTAAAAGTGGCATAAATCCTTCACCAAGTGTCGCAATTGGGCTAATTTAGTATCGATGGAAAGCTTAATCAATTTCCCACACCATAAAAAGCCTAAATCCAAGGAATTCCACACGAAATAATTATCATCTATTTTGGAAGCTATTCTTTAACATTCTAGGGATGGATTTTAGCTAGAAAAAGTACAGGGTATTATAATATCGCCCTCTTGGAAACATTCATCCTCGAATGTTATAGTTAAGCTGAAATTTCTAAGGAATCTGAGAATATAAGATAGCATGCACAACTAAAATGAACTGAATAACTAAATCTAAATCATTCTGAGCTTCTGAGTAGTTCTGTGAGTGCATGAACTTACATGAGGACAACTATATAGCTGAATATATGATTAGAAAAGAACTGAATCAAGGAAGAGTATTACCTTCATCTAGATCTGAGTTTACGGAGAAGAGGTGAGGGTACTTGGCTCGTATATCTGTTTCTGCTTCCCAAGTGGTGCCCTCAACCAACTGATTCTGCCAAAGAACTTTGACCAAGGGAACTTCTTTGTTCCTTAGTCTACGAATCTAATGATCTAGGATCTCAACTGGAATCTCTTTGTATGAAAGGCTTTTCTAAATATCTGAGATTTCTAAAGGGACTACAATGGTGGAGTCACTGATGCATTTATTAAGCATAGAGACATGGAATACAGGATGAACAACTGACAAGTCCTCGGGCAACTCAAGCTCATAAGCTACTTTCCTAACACGACTCAAAATGCTGAAAGGGCCAACATACCGGGGACTAAGCTTCCCCTTCTTGCCAAATCTCTTCACCCCTTTCATGGGTGAAATCTTCAGATACACTAAATCACCAACCTCAAACTCGAGGTCCCTTCTTCTCACATCTGTGAAAGATTTATAGTGACTCTAGGCTATTTTTAATATTTCTCTAATTAACTTAACTTTCTCCATAGCTTTATACACTGCATCGGGCCCAAGTAAAGCGGCTTTACCCACCTCAAACCAACATATGGCTGATCTGCATCTCTTCCTATAAAGAGCCTCAAATTGAGCCATTCGAATACTAGCATAGTAACTGTTGTTATAAGTGAGCTCAATCAATGGAAAATTCTCATCCAAACTACCTTTGACATCAAGAGCACACGCCCTCAACATATCTTCTAGAGTTTGGATGGTCCTCTCTGCTTGGCCATCTATCTGTGGGTGGAAAGTTGAACTAAGATGGATTTGGGTACCAAGAACCTTCTAGAATGCTCTCCAAAACTAGAAAGTAAACTGAGTACCCCTATCCAAAATGATAGACAAGGGAACTCCACGCAATCTGACAAATTCTCGAATGTACAACTTAGTATAATCTTTATCTATATAGGACATGTAAACTGGCAAGAAATGTGCTGACTTAGTCAATCTGTCTATAATAACCCAAATTGAGCCATGATTATGATGAGATTGGGGTAAACCAGTCACAAAATCCATATTCACCTCTTCCCACTTCTAGGTGGGGATACCAAACTATTGCAACGTACCACCCAGTCTTTGGTGATCTACATTAACCTGTTGACAAGTTGCATATTTAGCTACGAACTCCACTACATATTTCTTCATACCATTCCACCAATTGATTTTCCACAAGTCGCGGTACATCTTGGTAGCACCTGGATGAATAGAATAACGTACACCATGTGCTTAAGCCATAATTCTCCATCTCAAATCATCAACATAAGGCACACATAATCTATTTGGTATCTTAGCACACCATATCCCCCCTTGGGAGAAAACCTCTACCTTTTAGTCTTTAACCGACTCCTTCAGTTTGACCAAACTAGAATCCATATCTTGTTTCTCTTTCACTTCTGAAACTAGGGAAGATTCGGAACTACTCTGAACCCAAATATTCCCTTCAGCTGATCAACCAACCTAACACCCAATCTATCTAAACAATGAAATTCTTGAGCTAACTCTTTCTTATCACTCTCCACATGAGCAACACTATCCATAGACAACCTACTAAGGGTGTCTACACTACATTGGCCTTGCCCAGATGATACAACACACTCATATCATAATCCTTCAACAACTTCAGCCACCTTCTCTGATGGAGATTCAACTCCCTCTGAGTAAACACATACTGCAAACTTTTATGGTCCGTGAACACATCAACATTCACACCATACAGATAATATCTCCATATTTTCAAACCAAATGCCACAGTAGATAATTCCAGGTTATGGGTTGGGTAATTTTTTTCATGAGGCTTCAACTATCTAGAGGCATAGGCTATGACCTTACCTCTCTACATCAACACACAACCCAAACCAACTATAGAGGCATCCCAATAAATAGTAAAGCCATCTGTACCATCAGGTAATGCTAGAACTGGGGCTGAAGTGAGTTGAGTCTTCAACTCCTGAAAACTCCTCACAAGAATCTGACCACAGGAACTTAACTTTCATTTGGGTCAATCTAGACATCGGGCATGCAATAGATGATAAACCTTCAATAAAACAATGGTAGTAACTAGCTAGACCCAATAAACTCCTAATGTCCTATGGAGAGATAGGTCTAGGCCAATTCCTTACGGCTTTTGTCTTTTGGGGATCGACTCTAATGCCATCGGAGGAAACAATATGACCGAGAAAGTCTACTGATCTTAGCAAAAATTCATACTTGTTGAATTTGAAAAACAATTAATGATCTCTAAGAGTTTGCAAGAAAGTTTTAAGATGATTTGTATGGTCATCCTCACTGCGAGAGTATACCAGGCTATCATCTATGAATACTATGACAAACATGTCTAGATACTATTTAAACACTCGATTTATGAGGTCTATGAAAGTTGTTGGAGTATTGGTTACCCCGAAATACATGAGTAGAAACTCAAAATGACCATAGTAGGTTCTAAAAGTTGTCTTTGGAATATCATACTCCTTTACTTTAAGTTGGCGATAGTCGTATTTAAGGTCTATCTTTGAGAAATAACTGGCACCTTGTAATTGATCAAACAGGTCATCAATTCTAGGAAGAGCATATTTGTTCTTGACTGTGACCTTATTTAGCTGACGATAATCAATATACATACACAAAGAACTATCTTTCTTTCAGATGAATAGGATGGGAGCACCCCATGGGGAAACACTAGGCTTTATGAAACCTTTATCTAAAAGATATTTGAATTTCTCTTTCAACTCTTTAATATCTGTGGGAGACATACGATTGGAGGGATAGAAATAAGCTGAGTATCTAGAACAAGGTTAATACCAAATTCTATCTCTCTATTTGGAGGTACCCTTGGGATATTTTCTGGAAAGACATTAGGAAACTTATTTACTATATTGATGGACTAAACTGTTGGAGTCTCAGACTTTGGGTCTTTAACTCAAACTAGATGGTAAATACAACCTTTGGAAATCAACCTTCAAGCCTTAAGATAAGATATGAAATGACTCTTGGGAGACACTGAATTACCTGCCCACTCAAAGACTGGCTTATCTGGAAACTGAAAATTCACCACTCGGGTGCAACAATCTATAGAAGCATAACAGGAATGGATCAAATCCATACCAAGAATAAGATCAAAATCAACTATGTCTAACTCTATCAAGTCTTCTAACATGACTCTATGAAGGACGGTGATAGGACACTTTTTATAGATTTTCTTAGCAATAACTTACTCACCTACTGGAGTAGAAACCAAGAAAGGCTCGGGGATCTTTTCAGATTTTATCTCAAAATTTGTAGCAACTAATGGGGTCACATAAGAGAAACTCGACCCAAGGTCTAACAACATATAAACATCAAAATAAAAGACACGAAGTATACCGGTAACAATATTTAGAGAATCCTCCTGCTCCTGGGGGGATGGTAAAGCATAGAATCAATTTTGGCGCTAACCGCCACCAGTACTGGATAAAGCGCCCTGGGGAGGGGCTGGGCGACCTAGAGGAGCTAGTGCACTATTAGCCTGAGTTTAGGGATGTGCATATATATTACCCTATCTAACATGCAGGTATTTCTTGATTTCGTGACCCTCTTGGCCATAACCATAACAACCTTTCTGACCCCACAAACATTTACCTTTATGATTCTTACCACAATTTGGACATAGGGGATGATTAGGCTTTCCACTCATACTATTCTGAGATCTGGACATAAAAGACTTACCCCACTTTTTGGTCTATTTTTGGGTGCGGGAGCACTAGATGAAGAAGGTGCAGGCATAGATGAACGAATCTAAAAGTGCGAACGATTTTCTTCTCCAGACTTATTCTGACCATAATTAAACCGTCCTGTTCTAGCCTTCTTATTTACTCTCTATCTTTCCTTCATCTTCTTTGCCTTAATCTGCAGAGCATACATCATCAATCTAGAAATATCCATGTCTCTATTGATCATAGTAGTCCTACACTCCTTAATACCAATCCAGACACACCCACAAACTTACTCATGCTTAACCTAGGGTCAGCCATCTGATCAGGGGCATACTTAGACAACTGGCTGAACTTGAGGCAATACTCCTTCACTATCATAGATCCATGCCTCAGGTTCATGAACTCTTCTATCTTAGTTTCCCTTATCTCAAGTGGGAAGAATTTGTCTAAGAATGCATCATGAAAAATTTGCCAAGTCATGGGAGTTGCATTCTCTCCTCTACTTTTCTTCCACATCACCACCCAATCAGAAGAAACATTCTTCAGCCTATAGGATTCCAATTCTACAATCTCCTCTTCAGAAACATGCATAATTCGAGTGATCTTCTTCACCTCATCAAGATAAAGTTGTAGGTCCTCACTTGTCTTCGACCCAAAGAATTCTGGCAGATTTATTCTCATAAAATCTCTAATTCTGGCTGCGGCTAAGTCCCCATCTTACTGAGGTGGGGCTGGACCCTAATGGTTACCATGAACATTTGTTGTCATAGCTTGGGCTAGCGCCTGAAAGGCAGCCCAAAACTCTGCATGTGACACATTCTCATTCAAAGAATCTGCGGGCAAAGGTGGCTGATTATCATTTCTACAGGTGTTAGCTCTGCGAGGAGACATATTCTGACATAAAAAATCATGATTTAATAGCAGATAGAGATAGCTATAAGCACGATGGATTATGACAGAAATATAAGATTTTCCTAAAAAGCTCCATAGCCTCTTGCTCATAGATGTGGCGCGCTTCATACCGATGATCAAGACTCTATGTAACACAGCTTGTCTGACTCCCTAGGACTCTCTAAACCATAGGCTCTGATACCAAGTTTGTAACACCCTAAAATCTAATTCTCAAAATTCCACATAGTGCTCTAAACTATAAGTAGTCCTGAGCTAACCCTGGCTACTTTCTATTAGCTCTAAATCTCAAAATAGGGAAATATGAATATACGATACTGACAATATGGAAAACTATTTGAAGAGTCTGAGTATATCTGAAATTACTGAACACATCAATCTGCTAAAATAAATACTGAAAGGTCTAAATATGACATCTGAAAGCTAAGACTGAATATAGTAGTCTGACAAGCCTCTACTAACTGAATCTAGAGAGTCACTAGGACAGGCCCCAGCTGACACAGACTGTCTGAAAAGAGTAATAAAAATAGTTACTAACAACTGGAAATCTGAATAGCTAAATCCCCGAACTAAGAGGACTCACCAACTGCATGGATGTAGATGAGATGCTTGAAAATCACTCTCGCTGCTGAGACTGAGCACCTGAACCTACATTATGAGACAATGTAGCACACAGACGTATATGTGGATCAGTACTTTGATGATGTACTGAGTATATAGGGGTGCATGAAATAAGTAAATAATATCATCACAGTTTATAGAAAATATCATGCATGCTAAATGTAAATGACTCACTTAAGCTTGAGTAATCTGAAATCTGAAAGTCAAATCATGAATAATAAAGCATGCAGTCTAAATCATGTGAGCCATTGAACTTAGTTCTGAAATTTGTATTCTGTTCTTATTCTCAAATCACATAGACTGAATAAAGTCTGAAACTTATTATGCATATCTTAAGGCTTCAAATCAATTAAACTATTTTAAGAGTAGGGGATATCTGTTTGGGAGGTTCTTCTAACCGACATACACCATGTGAGTATCTATGGAGTCCCACAACTGGCTCCCATTAGGTAGGGTTGTTCTACCCTTTTCATCAAAATAAAACAATCTAATCTGAGTGATCACAATCTGAGTCATCACATAAAAGTGGGAATAATCTGATAATCTATACCTACGATGGCACATAGTTCTGGGTATGAAACTGTAGTAACTTACCCATCTCGGTGCTAAATACTACTCCCATTCTTATGCTCAAAATTTTAAGAAATCCATTTCAAAAAATGTATAAGGGTTAACAATAAAACCAATTATTCTTTGCTTTTCTTTAAATCTCAAGTCTTCTGAAATAAAGTCGATTCTTTATCTAAAATCTGAAAATAATCTAGTCATGGGATGCTTAAAGTACAAACAATCATGAAACAATAATCTTTAGATAAGGTCTAGTGATCCAAGCATCAATATCATGTTAAAACATCTCAAAATTCATACTTGGTAATATAAACATTCATAAATCATCTTAAAATCTAGAAATCTCAACAATATGCATGGAAATATAAACATAATCATGTGATTCAACTTTTAAATCTTGGGAAATCTCATAATCTTGCAAATAATGATAATGGGTATAAACCCTAACTAGAAATTCATGGGAAATCATATAAATTGCAGTAAATTTGTAATAAAAATATAGTTTTGGGCACAAGAATGAAAGATTTATCCTTGTTCAAACCCCACATACCTTAATTGATGAACTAGATACTAAGACTTGAATCTTGGATCTCTATTGATGCTTTGGAGATGAATTCTTAATGCTCTTATATTGGAAAACCTCAATCTTGAATTATCTTAGAGAATTAATAGAGGAATTTTGGGTTTTCTTGGAGGGAAGTATGAGCCTTAGGGTTTTGATAGAGAGAGAATGATGAATGTAGCATAACGTTCTTTGAAATTTGATAAATCTTATGTTTTTGGATGGATTTAGGATTGGGTACTTTGCTAAAATACCCCTTTTAAACTCATAAATGGAACTGAAAAAATGACCAAAATCATGACTTTTGGCCTTGGCGCGACGCGCCACTATCGCGCCAAACCACTGGAAAATGCCAAATGGGAATATTCATAGTGGCGCGAAGTGGGGGTATCGTGTTGCCACCTTGGATGGGGCCTGGAAACTTGGCGCGACACGCTAATATCGTAGACCTTTACTAGAATTGAAAAATTGGAGATTTGTCCCTCTCCGCGATGCGCCAATATCGTGGAAGGCCACTGAAAATTGACAACTGTGAATTTGCTCATCTTCGCGATGTGCTAAAGGCCAGGTGGCACACTGCCAACTTAAAAATGCCATAACTCCTTCACCAAGTGTCGGAATTGGGCGAATTTGGTATCGATGGAAATCTTAATCAATTTGCCACACCATGAAAAGTCTAAATCCAAAGAATTCCACACGAAATAATTATCATCTATTTTGGAAGCTATTCTTTAACATTCTAGGGATGAATTTTAGCTAAAAAAATATGGGGTATTACACTATCTGATATTTATGTCTCTATGCTCAAGAGGTACCGCAAAGATGGGACTAAACCATTGAGGGGGACTCAATTTTCTTAGATAAAGACTTGACTTACAAGGAGGAACTATTAGGGATTCTAAATTGGGATGTTTGGAAATTAAGGACAAAGGAAATTTATTCGGTTAAGGTTCAATAGAAGAATTTTTCGATTGAGGAAGATCTTAGAAAATTGAGAAGGAACAAGTACCCTCAGTTGTTTGAGGATATAGGTACTCTCTTCACTCCTTTTTTAGCCTATTTTTGTGTTTGATCCATTCAAGGAGGAATGATGGGTAAATTGATATATATTGTAATGACCGATTCTATTGTTCTGTATACAACTCCCATTGTAATGTCATTTTTAAATTCTACCTGGACTTGAAGTTATACATTTCGTGCTAGGCTAGTTTCGAGTGAAATCTGAGCGACATATAATCTAGGCAAATTTGGAGATAATTTGGACAAGTGTGGTGGTGTTTGATTAAATTTTAGTAGTCTAAGATAATAAGGAATAGTAGAAATTTATGTAAACAAATTTGGGGGTAAGTAGAACTCTTGTAACTGATCTTAGCATAAAGGGCATTATTTGGAATGTCCTTGGTTTAAGGTGTGATGCAAAACTTAGGATCTTTGGGTGAAAATGGATATTTTGTCCCGTCAATGTTGTTATACGGAATGTACTCCACTATAGTAGGGTATGGCTATAGCGGAGGAATTTCTGCTATAGTGACAGTCAGACCTGGTCAACGCCTACTATAGCGGCAAAAATTGCAGTTTTAATTAATAATTTTTCTAGAATAGTTTATTTTTCTAAAACTCATTTTGGCAAAAAAGAGGGGCGGTTTCCACCAGATTTTCTTTGTTTGGCTTTGTTAAGGCATGAATTTCACTCTCATTAACTAGTAATTCATAATTATTCCTCAGAATAGCTAATTTAAGGAGTTTGGAGAGGATTTTAAGATGAATTTTTGCTATTTTCTAGTGTAAGAGAGTGATATAAGTAATAAATTGATGGATTTTGATTATTAACGATTAATTTACCATTGCATTTTGTTAATTTACTAATTTAGCCCTAAAATTGATAGTTTTAGGTGAATTGTGATAGGACTACCCTAGAACGGAAAGGAAATGATTATGAACTTGACCTTAGGAGTGAGTGTGAGTTATAATTTCTAATATGGTAGGTCATTTTATTAATTATGTGTTTATATGCTTGTTCTAGACTAAGAGTAAGAAAAAATTGCATGAAAGAACTAAGTACCATCTTAGAGGAGTTGTGCAATCTTGGTTTGAGGTAGGTGACTATATTGTAGTTTAAATCCAATTTGATCTATATATTCATGTTAACTACTTTGTAATATGGCTAGTTAGTACATGTTGTTTGATGAGGTCAATGAAAATAATTTTACGTTGTATGATTTTGACCTACCTCATTGCTAAATGTCGAATGTTTTGATATTTAAAACATTCTCACGAGTTATTGATGAAACAAGGTTGGAAGACACTTATGTCAGGGATTTACAACATGTAATTATCCCATGGAAGTCATAGCTAGAGAGTGGACGTTTTACCCATAGTGTGTATATACGAGGGTCAGGTAAGCTTGACGATTGCATGACAGAATTGGAAATATATTTTATGCTTTATAATTGCTTACATATCTTGGTTTGACTTGGCTGAACGTGACATGATGATATTTTGTTGTCTTGTTGGTTGTAATCTTAAATTGATTATTTGATGCTTGTTATACTAAGTATATGCTAGTTAAACAAGCATTAAACTACTGTATTATAAGTTTGTTGTGTTCATATTCTGATCTTGGTTTGGACAAATGACCCTATCAGTATGTTGTTGTTTTATTTTATGTTGATACTACGCGTGCTTTTATTTTTATGAGTGTAACGCATATTTCAGCTGCTCCTATGAGACCTCACTTCTGATTCCAGTGGTTGATTTCAGATTTAAGGGTGAGCGGCATATTTGGGCTACCATGAGATCTTTCCTTTATGACTTAGTCTTTATTCCTGGATCTATGTTTTTCTGTTTAGTTTTTGGGATTACGTTTCCTTCTTGACAATCTTTAGTAGTTCTGGTACGGATGATGATAGGCATATTTACACGCCTAAAGCACCTTAATTTACCCATATTTTAGCTAAGTTTTGAGGACAAAATATATAATTCATGCACTTTTAGTCCTTTTTCCTGTAAGTGAGCTAACAAACATGATTAGCAAGTTTTCAGGTATAAATAATGAAGATTCCAGCACTTTATGGATAACTTGACGCCAAAGGAAGCTTCACGAAAGAAGAAAAGCAGTGTTTGGACGCCTATGGACTGAAAGTGATGCATGGATAACTTGTCCCGGGCAAAAACAGCATTTCTAAAGACTTTGGGGATCAGCAGTAACTTAGTAGGATTAGGATAAGGATGCAGTAACCTAGTAGGATTAGGATAAGTATGCAGTAGCCTAGTAGGAATAGGATATGGGTGTTATAAATACCCTATTTTGCTGAAGCTTTTGTTACTCACTCATTCATTAATTCAAGTCCTTTCCATTCGACTTTTACTATTATTCAAGTTACAGATTCTGTAAGTTTTAACAGAGAAACACGACTCTCTTGAGAAGAACGGCTAGGGAAAAAACGTGTGAGAGTTTTTGATGCCAAAAATCATCCAAATCGTCAAGCTTGTTCTAGATTTTGGTATGATGATGATGTCTATTGTTATTCCCGTTGCACTCATGAGTAGCTAAACTTCTCTGTTAGGGTTATGGAAGCCTTATGAGATACTATCTATTGCTATGAGTTTATGAATTCTTGATACGTATGCTGATTATATCATTACTCTCTTCATCTTAATTAAATTCTTGTGGTTGCAAACATATAGAATACGCCAGTATAGCATTAACTTGTTCGAAAGAAAAGTTACATGTCTGGAAAAGAGAGAATGACAAGGAAATAGGGCTACCAACCCCTGTTTAAAAGTTAGTGTCGTAACTGGATTAACCTCTTGGAGAATTCGTACCATTAGTATACGCTTTAAGCTCGAAAGAGTTAAAGTGATATAATCCTTGATGGTCGAAAGACGCTAGGATTTACCATAGAATATGAATCTCTATAAGCGCATGCATGTCTGAATTCCGCATAACTCATATCCAATAGATACGTAGAACTCATAAGGTGGACATAACCCTAACTTACAATTCTCATTGATTAACTCCTACTACATTACTCGTTTCATTCTTTATTTTGGTAAACATTATTATACGCATAAAATCCCCCCTTTGTCCGCAGAACTTTCGACCAAAAGTCTACTAATAGTTGCAACACTTAGTGACCAAGTATTCCCAGTGGGATTCGACACCCAACCCAGTTGGGTTCTATATTTGACAACGACCGCTTACACTCTTACGAGAGCTGTAGTTTGAGTGTTATCAAATTTTGGCACCATTGCCGGGGAATACGGTTGTCAACTAAGTTTGTGATAGTTACTATACCCTTTGGTCAAAGATTCTCGTATTTTACTTTTAGTTGTTGTTTTTGTCAGGTTTGCTTGAGTGCATGCCAAACACTCGAAGTTCAGGTCAACCGTTATTACCTATCAATCCTGAACCTCAACTTATTGGCAGAATGGATGCACAACGTGACATTGACCAAAGGGCAGCTCAACAGGAGCAGGCTAGACTAGCTGCACTGGCAGCTGCTCAAGTGCATCAACAGAATATTTATAACCCAGGTCGGGCAACAAATCCTGATGATGAGGACCTGGGTGATGAGGAGTTACTTAATCCACGGCGTGCAGATGAGGTGGCAGCACCTATGCATAGGAGAGATCGTCAAGCGAGAATGAGACCTGACCGTCGAGCTGTGCAGGCTTCTTTTGATGATGATGATAACGATCTTGATGGAGCTGGTGCCACAGGGGCTATTATTCCTCCGCCCTTGGCACCTGGAGCCAAGTTCAATATCACTAGCACCATGATTCAGCTATTGTAGCTCAAAGGTTTATTTGGTGGACTTGCAGGCGATGACCCGAATATGCATCTGGTCAATTTTATTTCAACATGCAAGTCGTTTAACAATCCAGGAGTTAGGCAGAATGCAATTTGGCTGCACTTATTTCCATTATCTCTGTCTGGGGAGGCAACTCTATGGCTGAACGGGCTAACTCCTGATTCTATTACTAATTGGAGGCAACTGAAAGACGCTTTCCTAGAAAGATTCTTTTCGCCATCCAAGAGAGCACAGTTGAGAGATGAGATCAGATATTTCTGACAGCTTCCAACTGAAGCTCTCCATGAAACATGGGAGAGGTTCAAGAAGAAGCTTATGCGGTGCCCAAATCATCAGATGACCAACATCCACTTGATGGAGATATTATATAGGGCTTTGAAATCGGTGACAAAGCCAGTGGTTGATAATGCTGCAAGTGGGTCATTCATGGACCTTACTTTTCTTGAGGCAAGTGATATGCTAGATCGTATGACAAAGCAGAGTAGAGCTTGGCATACCAGGGATTCTGAGGTAGCAAGCTCTACCGTATCTATTGGCTTGACTGCAGAGCAGAGGCGTAGACAAGAGGAACGTGACCAAGATATGGCTCATATGAAAACGCAGATGGATCTTCTTACCAAGCACTTATTATTAGGGAAGACCGAAAAGGTTAAGGTCGTTGTATCACAGGGAAGAGATGAATCCGACTCTGAGGAAGAAGCGAACTACTTGAATAATCAGGGGGGTTTCCAAGGCAATGCCCAAGGAAACCAAGGTCAGAACTATTATGATAAATCTGGATACAAGGACCGCGATCAAGGTGGTTGGAAGAATAAGACTGATAGGAGTGGTTTGTATGTTCCTCCTGGAAACCGTGAGGCTGTGGCATCTGGCTCTGGAAATATGTCCATGGAAGATATGATGGCTAAGCTACTAAAAGGAGTAGAGGCAACCAGCACAGGAGTAACTGAGGTAATAAATGATCTGTCCTCAATGAAACAATTGGTTGACTCGCATTCCACTTCAATAAAACAGCTGGAGCAACAATTGAGTCAACTATCAGCAGCATTCAATCAAAGAAAGGCTGGCACCCTACCTAGCGACACAATGCAAAATCCAAGGAATGATGGATCGTGTATGGCTATCACCACCCGAAGTGGTAAAGTGTTGGAAAATCCATCCAAAGACAAGCAGGTGGTTGATGATATAGAAGATAATGAGATCATTGCAGAACTAAAAGATGCCGAAGCAGCTGATGAGGTTGTTCGTGACATCACCTCTCAACGTCCACAGCCTGAAAAGATCGCCGAACTGAAGCAAGATGAAAAGGAAGCGGTGGAGAAAACTATTCCCCTTCCACCACCATCTTTTTCTCAGAGATTGAAGAAGAAAGCTGATGACACCAGGTTCAGTAAATTCATGACCATGTTGAAGCAGCTGACTATTAATGTTCCGTTGATGGAGGCGCTGGAACAGATGCCTGGGTATGCTAAATTCATGAAGGACCTTTTGACAAAGAAGCGGGCAGCAAGTTATGAGTTGACGGATACTGTTCATCATTGCAGCGCAATCGCTACCAGATCACTAGTTCAGAAGAAGGCTGACCCCGGTGCCTTCACTATTCCTTGCACTATCGGATCTTTGAATTTTTCCAAGGCATTATGCGATTTAGGAGCCAGCATCAATTTGATGCCGCTATCTATTTACAGAAAGTTGGGGTTGGGTGATCCTACTCCAACCAATATGAGGCTCGTGATGGCAGATAGGTCAATAAAATAACCTGTTGGTATTTTATATGATGTATTGGTGAAGGTTTCTTCATTCATCTTTCCGGCAGACTTCGTTATTCTGGACTGTGAGGTGGACTCTGAAGTTCCCATAATCTTGGGGCGCCCTTTCCTTGCAACAGGGAGTGTGCTTATTGATTTAAGAGCGAATGAGTTTTTATTCCGGATGAATGACGAAGTGGTCCGTTTTGATGTATGCAAAGCAATGAAGAAGCCTAGCGATATGAATGTGTTCTCTGTAGATGATGATTATTGTGAGGATGAGAAAGAATTATCTGTAGAGAAGCCGCTTACTGGTTAGTCACTATCTGATGTGCTGTTGAATTTTGAGCGTGAGGAGGCTGAAGAACATGAAGAAACCGTTTGTGCTCTAATAGGAATAAAGTCATATTCTCATGCTCCTAAGAAGTTGGACCTTGATCTTACGAATCAACCTTCACCAATAGCGAAGACTTCCATTGAAGATCCACCAGTGCTAGAATCGAAAGAGTTCCCCAGTTACCTAAGGGATGCATTCTTGGGAAGTGGAAATATACTTCCGGTGAGTGTGGCGGATGATTTAAGTGAACAGCACGTAGAGGCTCTCATCTCTGCTCTGAAGAGATACAAGAGAGCTATGGGTTGGACTATTGATGATATAATTGGTATCCCTCCTGGGATATGTATGCACAAGAGTCATCTCGAAGAAGATTTCATGCCCACAATTAAGCATCAGCGTCGTCTGAATCCATTCAAAAAACGATGCACCAAATATCTCGATGAAGTCTAAGTAATATAGATAACTATATCGTGCCGCGACAATAAATCAAGCGCTTGGTGGGAGGCAACCCATCATTTTTAATTGTTTTGTTTTCTTAAGATTTTGTCGAGCCACGACCAAAACTAAGGCGCTTGATGGGAGGCAACCCATCGTTCTAATCGTTTTTGTTGTTTTTGAGTAAATGTAGGTGCAAGAGGTGTAAAGGAGGAGATTGGTTTCAAATTTTGATTTAGAAGTATTGCATGTTGAAGGTGGTAAGTTAGGAATGAAGAAGAAAAAGGCTATGGGTTAGGTATTGCCTATGAAAATATAGGCAAAGAACAAGGCAAGGCCTATGTAAATCTAGGCCACGAACAAGGCTTTGCAAAAGGTGCCGCCTATGCCAAGCATAGGCAAAGCATTAGGCGCCGCCTATGGTCACTTTTGGTCTCCAAATCCGATTCCAAATGGGTCAAAACCCGACCCAAGCTTGTCCTATAAATAGAACCTTAGTCTTAGAACAAAAATGCATTGCAACTTCAACCTAGGCGCCGCCTACCTCTCCAAAATCTCTCAAAAATTTTTCTTTTGCTCTTTTACTTTGCAAGAACATCTTCCGAGGCCATCAACCAAGTACAATGGAACCAAAAGCAAGACAAGGAAAAGAAAAAGCAACCATTTCACAAAAAGGCCAGAAAAGGGGATGAAAAGAGCAAGGTGAATCCTCCTCGCTGCAAATACCTCGACGCATGTACGGGATAAAATGGGTCCTAGAGAAGGAAGGAAAGGAGTGGTACAAGAACAATAAAGTAAAAAAATATGTTCATGTGGAGTTGATACAAAAGGAGAGCCTAGTAAAGAAAGAACCCTGGATTTTGGCTAAAATCATGGCGCTACATCTTGATTTCATTATCCAATATATGGGAGAATTCAATCTTGATCTAACGCGAGAATTCTATGCCAATTGGTCCCCAAAGACTACCGGAAGTGAAGTAAAGATTCGGGGCCAAGTTTTGCAACTGAATGCGGAGTTCTTCAACTCTTTTCTGGGTCTTCCATCTATGGATCCATCACCGCTCAAGGAGCTTTATCGCAGACCTCCATACAGGGCAATCAGACACACACTATGCGTAACAAGATCAATGGCACAGTGGAGTCATCACAAGGATACCGGTCGGCACAATACCTTCCCATATGCCTCCTTGAACAGAGAAACTCGGATATGGTTGTGGATAGTCAATTATTGCCTGATTCCAGGGTCACAGTACACAAAGATCACACGTGATAGAGTGTGCTTGGTGTACGCTTTGATGACGAACATCCCCATCAACATTGGGGCGATTATTCGATCTTCAATGCGTAAGGCCAGGCTGCACAAGAGGTCCCACTTCAGCTTTGGCAATCTGTTGACTGTGATATTGAGGAAAGAGGACATCGAAGAGGAACCTGTAGATCATAAGCTTCCACACAACCCAAAGAAAGTTGACCTCACAAAGGTTAAAGATGTTGAATCCATGCATGGCGTCAACCTAACCACTGCAGAAAGACATGCTCGCGAACAAAAGTTTCTCCCGCCATTTATATGGCATGATGAAGTTTACCATAATGAGCGGGGGTCATGTTCCAACTGCTGCAGAGCTACAACAGTTGGATTATGACTACCCAATGAATGAGCATGCGAGGGAGATGTGTGGAGTAGGTGTATATTTTGAGGAACCTCTTGATGACGACATGCCAACCGATAATGATCGACGAATGCCAGACTCTGACATGGAGGAGAACTCTGATGACGACGACTCTGATGATGATTCCGATGCAGGGGGATGACCCCAGACATAGAGGATGAGTCCGACTAATCAGGTTCTTCTTATTTATTTTCCACTGAGGGCAGTGTGTCCCGTCTAAGTGTGGGGTGCTGGTATTTGTATGCTATACTTCTTTGTCTGCATTTGCATTTATTCTAGTTATTGTTTGTTTAAATTAGTCGTAATTAGTTAGTTTAATTTTAAATTTTAGATTTTGCATGAAATTGTTCTGATAGACAGAATGGTAGTATAACAAGATTTTGTGCTAAATCATTACTATTGAGACATTTAGGCTCTACATGTGACTCACTGTGTGATATTTGTGTGGTTTAATTCATTCATCTGTTGGGTCAAGAGTCTATACTGCTCCCAAAAAAAAAAGTTGACCAAGTGTCATGTGTGTGTGAGGATATAGTATATTCTGTGTTGTGACTGATGCTAGAACTTTCCTGGTGTGTGTGTAAAGCGAAATAAAGAGTGTGAGTTTAGGAGATGATTTAGGCATTTCTTTGGCAGCCTGTGATTGTTTACCTTTTGTTTACCTACCCGTGGACATTATCCTAGTCAACCCTTTTGAACCTTTAAGCCATTTTCTTTGACAGCCTCATATGTAAGCCTAATCCATTTTTTTTCAAGACCATAATTTGATCCAAATTCCAAAGTTCTTTAAATTGTGAAGTCATGTGACAAAATAAGAGGAAATTGGGTGAAGAGTGATGCCTTAGAGTGTATTGGTACTTGAATTTGTTGTGAAAAAGAGTGGCTATCATAGAGGTGTGTTATAAAAAAAAAAGAAAAGAAAAAGAAATAGAAAAACAAAAAGATAAATTGTGTTTATGATTAAATAAAAAGATAGTTATGCTTGAATGGCAAAATAGGTGAAAAGGGGTGATAGATGAAAGAAAGGTAGTAGGGTTGATTAAAAGAGAGTGTTAATGGCATAATGTGATGTATTAAAGCACTTAGGAACATAGTCACTATTTCTGGGCAAAATAGTCCTACCCGTCCCTTAGCCTACATTACAACCTGTAAAAGACCTATTTGATCCTAAGCTTAACATTTTAATATTAGTAGAGCATTACACTAAGGGAAAGCCTATGGTCATCAGTTGCAACATATGAATTCTTTGTGAGAGTGAGAGCAAGGATAATCTTATACCCATGTTCTGAAAAATGCAATACTTGTGAGTGATTATGGGTAATATCTTATGTGAGACACACATGGTTGATGAGTTTTGGGTAGTCTTGTATGATTCTTTGTGCCTTAATTTTTGAATACAAATTAACCATCATCACGAGTCTATGTTGGAGGTTGAATTATTTCTAGTAGTGATTAGAGAACTTCCCTTTGTTAATAATTGTCGTGCCTGTCTTGATGAATATTTTGTGTTGTTACTGTGAAACCCTAAGTAGATGTTTATATGGACATGATATATTGTTCGAGGACGAACAAAGCTTTAAGTGTGGGGTGTTGATGATAGGCGTATTTACACGCCTAAAGCACCTTAATTTACCCATATTTTAGCTAAGTTTTGAGGACAAAATATATAATTCATGCACTTTTAGTCCTTTTTCCTGTAAGTGAGCTAACAAACGTGATTAGCAAGTTTTCAGGTATAAATGATGAAGATTCCAGCACTTTATGGATAACTTGATGCCAAAGGAAGCTTCACGAAAGAAGGAAAGCAGCGTTTGGACGCCTATGGACTGAAAGTGATGCATGGATAACTTGTCCCGGGCATAAATAGCATTTCTAAAGACTTTAGGGATCAGCAGTAACTTAGTAGGATTAGGATAAGGATGCAGTAACCTAGTAGGATTAGGATAAGTACGCAGTAGTCTAGTAGGAATAGGATTTGGGTGTTATAAATACCCTATTTTGCTGAAGCTTTTATTACTCACTCATTCATTAATTCAAGTCCTTTCCATTCGACTTTTACTATTATTCAAGTTACAGATTCTGTATGTTTTAACAGAGAAACACGACTCTCTTGAGAAGAACGGCTAGGGCAAAAACGTGTGAGAGTTTTTGACGCCAAAAATCATCCAAATCGTCAAGCTTGTTCTAGATTTTGGTATGATAATGATGTCTATTGTGATTCCCGTTGCACTCATGAGTAGCTAAACTTCTCTGTTAGGGTTATGGAAGCCTTATGAGATACTATCTATTGCTATGAGTTTATGAATTCTTGATACGTATGATGCTTATATCATTACTCTCTTCATCTTAATTAAATTCTTGTGGTTGCAAACATATAGAATACGCCAGTATAGCATTAACTTGTTCGAAAGAAAAGTTACATGTCTGGAAAAGAGAGAATGACAAGGAAATAGGGCTACCAACCCCTGTTTAAAAGTTAGTGTCGTAACTGGATTAACCTCTTGGAGAATTCGTACCATTAGTATACGCTTTAAGCTCGAAAGAGTTAAAGTGATATAATCCTTGATGGTCGAAAGACGCTAGGATTTACCATAGAATATGAATCTCTATAAGTGCATGCATGTCTGAATTCCGCATAACTCATATCCAATAGATACGTAGAACTCATAAGGTGGACATAACCCTAACTTACAATTCTCATTGATTAACTCCTACTACATTACTCGTTTCATTCTTTATTTTGGTAAACATTATTATACGCATAAAATCCCCCCGTTGTCCGCAGAACTTTCGACCAAAATTCTACTAATAGTTGCAACACTTAGTGACCAAGTATTCCCTGTGGGATTCGACACCCAACCCAGTTGGGTTCTATATTTGACAACGACCGCTTACACTCTTACGAGAGCTGTAGTTTGAGTGTTATCAACGGACGACTTTCGTTGTCTAGGGATGATTATGGTTAAGTATATTATTCCTCTTTTAGTTGTACTTACATTTTGGTTTGATTTTGAATTTACTTATTGATGAATTATTTCTCTGACTATTCTAAATATTGATTAAGTTGGGTATTTTAGAGTAGATGTTTCTCCCACCAGGTGAGTAGTTTGGGTGTCACTCACGATAAATTTAAATCGTGACTATGTCATTGTAAAGAATATTATTTGAGAGACACCAGAGCACGATTATCCGGTGTTTCCCATTTTTTCATACATTTTTAACGGCCTCAATTCTAGGTCTATAAATTCCCTCATGATCGATAAGGATTCTAGCAAGTTTATGTGTACTGTATGATGCTTGAGGTTTCATCCGGGGATATGCACACTTGAAAAAGATCATTATCATTGATGGAACGCATTTGTCTAAAATGTATGAGGGTGTGTTGTCGTCCGTTATCGCATAAAATACACAAAATCATATCTATGGCATAGCATATTATGTGTTGGACAAGGAGACTGATGTATCGTGGATCTTTTTTTTTTGCGAAGCTTAAGGCCATTGTCATCGATAACCTAGAATTATGTCGCATCTCTGATATAAACGTAATCATAGTCAATTTCCTTGAAAGGCATTATTTGCATGAACATCACATAGAGTGTATGAGCCATCTCGGTGAAAATATTCAAACAAATCGCCATTACGGACGTTATCTCTATTGTACTACCATGCAACCAAGGAATACACCTTGATGAGTTTAATGATTACTTCAACTTTCTCAAATAAAAATGCCTAGACACTATAGATTGCCTCAAGCATGATGTTGGATTTAAAAAGTGGAGTAGGGCACACTTTTCAGGAAACAGATTCAACGTTATGACTACAAACATCACTGAGTCGCTTAATGCAATCAATTGCTTATTAGTTTGGTAATCTATTCGGGAATAAGTATGTAGAGGTGAGCTATTCAACAAATACATTTGTTATCAAAGAGGAGAAGATCTTAAGAAAAAATATGACTGGGGGCAAGGCCTGGTATGTGAGCAATATAAATAATCGCACTGATGAATTCACCATAATTGATATTGGTCCTTTCGCCAAAGTTAATATATCAAAAAGTCATGTTCTTGTAGGCAATACAACTTGATAAAATTATCACGTGCTCCCGCGATGGCATCCCTACAATTAAGGCATGGGAATGATTATGGTAATAGCATGTACGACTACTCTTTGTCATCAATTTAAAAGCATTATCCCTCTTTGAATACCTGGAACCTATTTTTGTAGTCCTTCTAGAGTCAAAATAGAGTGTGGCATAAGAATATCTAGCAATCCAGATATTTTCATCTGATTTTGACCCTAAACTATGAAGGAGGAGGGTGAAATGCATTAAGGGCATCTCGGAGTCTTTTAGGCCCAAGGGGAGGAACAATTACTCCATGTGTAAAAAAATAGACCATAAGAGAACAACATGAGACCTTACTGTAAGAATATAGGATTTGCATTGTAATTTTTGTTTTTTCAAAGGCACTTGACAAGTTATAATGCCACTGTCACTGTTCTATTTTCAAATGTAATAAAAGTACAGTTTTAATCGACTTAACTTGTTTTTTACTATCGACTTTAATTAATTTGTTATATAATATTAAAGTAATCGATTATACACAACATAAATATATAATAAACTGTATGCTTGGTATATATAAATGAATTCCTAAACTCGTAACCTAAAATAGACCCTTGTCATGGTCTATTCAAGTAACTCTATTCTAAATACACTGAATAATGCAATGTAATCATGACTTGTGGGATCAAGTGCCTAGTTGAAATGACTCAACTAATTTGATTGACACGCCTTTTCATTTTCACACGCCTCCTTGTCTACGTACGCGCTACGCATGTTAAGCAACGATTGGTTCCTCTATTTCTTCATTGGTCTATTTAATAAACTTAGAGGTCTATTCTATACTTTCTTATCTTCCTCAAGAAGCACATATAAACTACAACAATGATAAGAATGACTTATAATTTTGAACTGTTGTGGAGAATGCAAATCATATGCAATCAAAATCTGCTTAGGATGAGGAGCGACCTAGATTTTCTCTTTTAGGGTCTCACTATTGATTAGAGTTAGATGGATATCCAGTGGATGGCCCACTTTCTTCGGGTCATAGTGGAGAGGCTCTGACTAGATCCCAACAACCTCATCACCCTCTCCCCGATATCTTTGTAGTGTAGTGTAGTGTTTTATTTGTTGTTATTGCTTAGAGTTTATTTCAGAAGCTTTCATGGTGGTTTCATTTTATAAATGAATGCTTTATTTTTTGCACTTTTGTTGAATTTTTTCCCTATTAATGTATGTAATAAAAATAAACTCTTGAAGCTTAATATAAAATCTTCCATTTCTATTCAAGTATTGTATTCACTTTCTATTCAAGTATTATATTGTATTTTAATTTTGTTCAATTTTCTCTTCAAGTTTTATATAACATAATCGATGCTTGATCATTTATATTATATTCAGTGAACCTTAAAGATGTATTTTAGACCTACGCATCATATGCCCAAAAGGAATAAAATAATTGAATATTTGACTAAAATTGAGGAAGATCGAAACATTCAACAAATACTAGTTACAATAATAATATATCACATACCAACGTCATTTTTCATATAATAAATTATACAATACATTATAGATATTTCTATTTTTTTGATACATGACATATGCAAAGGTCAGCAATCGAGTGATTGAATATATGAACAACTTAAAATTATGACTAAAAAAAGAGAAATTAAATAAAATAAATTAAAAGTGGATCAATTAACAATATTCAAATATTTTAAAGCAATTTAGCTATATTTATTGTGACTCCATGTCATTTTTGAATATGTTCAAGTGATATTTAAGACATGCAATTGTCCTAAATTACTAAGATAGGACTAATAGAGAGAAATTAATTAAATAAAATAAATTGACATCATTCAAGCTATGCGAAATAACTAAATCACATAATATGAGAGTACACAATAATTAGACACATGATTTAATGAGTATAGAAAAGAGTGATGCTTGTGAGAGTTCATATGACAAGTAATATTTGAGAGCAAGTAGTCCTTCTTAAAGCATACACTTATTTTGAGTAATTGGTTGTTACTATCATTGTTCTTCCTTACACTCATTAGATAGGGTGTTCAATTATTATTTACTCGCATATGATGATATTTAGTTATTTTTCATTGTTTGAGCGGTGTTAATTCTTTTATTTTCTTTCATTCCTCCCTTTTTATTCCCATCTTACTTGTTAATATTCATATGTTTGATGCTAGACCTATAAAGATATCTTGTATATATTATGTTTATGATTTGTTATAGATGTCTAGATTTGTTGTATATTTACATATTATAGATCAATCTATGTATTAATACGAAACTAGTTAAAAGGTCAAGGCTTGACCGATTGAGTCTATTCTCAAGAAAGATAGTATTAAAAAGAAGAAATAAAATAAAATAACTCAACATCACTCAAGCAACTCGAGATAACTAAATATCATCATATGAGAGCACACAATAATTGAACACCCTGATCTAATGCGTGTAAGGAAGAGTAATTGTAGTAACAATAAATTACTTAGAACAAACGCATGCTTTGAGAAGTACTATCTGGTTTCAAGCATTACTTGTCATATGAACACTCACAAACACAACTCTTTCTTATACTCATTAGATTATGTATTTAATTATTGTGTACTCTCATATTATATGATTTAGTTATTTTACATTGTTTGAATGATGTTAATTTATTTTTATTTTATTTTATTTATCACTTTTTAGTCCTATCTTAGTGATTTAGGATAATTACATACCCTAAATATCACTTGAACATGGTCAAAAGTGATATGAAGTCAAAATAGATGCAGCTAAATTACTTTAAAATATTTGAATGTTGTTAATTGACCTACTTTTATTTTATTTTATATAGTTTTCTTCTTTTTTTAGTTCTATGTTACTTGAAAATAGATTCAATCAGTCGAGGCTCGATATTTCAAGCAGTCGTGTATCGATGCATAGATTCATTTATAATATACTAGAAAATATTTTCTTATCAATAATGGCATAAGAAGATTATATACCTCGTGCATAGTCTACTATGTATTGGATGTTTCAAACTTTGTCAATTTTAGAAAGTTCCAACTGCTACTTGTTTAACATTACTGTCCTTTCAGATCACACAAAGAAAGGGTCTATAATGAACCACAAAGATCAATTTTAGACCACAAAATTTATTTTAGACCACTTTCAATGTTAATGATAAATCATTTGTATGGGCTATGCTCATGTCCCAATGATCAAAAAGTACAAGTCTCCAATGATCACATTTTTGTCAATCCTACTATATAAATGCATGGGAACTCTTTAAACTCCTTCATGTTCTTTTATTCATTCATTTCTCATTTTTTTCAGCAAAAACAACATATCAAACATTCAAAAATATTTATATTTTTCATTACAGTAATTCCGTTATTTTAAGATAATGCGAATCTATAAAAATTCAAGTTAAAAATTTTATAACTGTGCAGTTAAAAAAGTGTGCTCTTTAATTAAAAACTATACATTATTTATGTGCATTAAGTAATAAAAATCTCTAATTTTTCTTCGTCATTTTAGGATAATGGTGGATATTTTTATTTTAAGTAGATTCCTCTCGAATTTGAGTAATTAAAATTTCAAGGTGTTGCAAAGTTTGAAATATTAAAAAGGCTTAGAGAGTTCTTCTTATGATGTTATATAGAGAATTGAAACACAAGCTAAATCACTTAAAATGATTGTTGAAAGACGTCGAAGTAGAGAGAGATCAACTTAAACAGAGGTTGGTTGTGGCCGAAAAAATTAGAAAGACCTAAAAATTATATTGTATAATTTACTATTAGTATTGACTTTTGAACAAATGTAATGAGGGTGTAGTGGTATGGAACGTAGTATGAATATTTACTTTATATTGTGTATGCCTTACCTTTTATTAATCAACTACTCTAAACTTATATTATATATGTTTTACTTTTTATTCATCGAGTACTCTACATTTGCATTATATATGTTTCATCTTTTATTCTGTGTCTTTAAACGATGACAATCATCTAAAAATATTGACATTGATTATATAAATTGTAACACATTAATAGTAAACATACTAAAAAGTTTCACATTATCATGAAGCAGTTTCATAAAAATAATTATTCATCATTACCTATTCAAAGCTAAAAAATTTAAATTGTTAGTCTCCATCATTTTCTAATTAAAACTTTGTTGTCTCAACTCAAACCTCATAAATAGAACAACAAATGAAAAAATTATTGTCTCAAAGGCCAACCAAATAAACATATTACACCCAAATAAAAATTATAAATTATTTTCTAATTCCTCAATTGTCCTCTTTCCGACAATAAAGTTGTTGATTTCATCAACAACGTCCTTAAGAACATGATCCATATTCACTCGCCTGATGTATTTTATTATCATTATTATTATTATTATTATTATTATTATTATTATTATTATTATTATTATTATTATTATTATTCCACGATTGTTTTTTTTCTTCTTCCTTCTCTTCTCCCTTTACTGGTGCCTACGTTCCTTCTTCTTTTTTCACTGTTGTTTTATTATTTTCTTCTTTCTTCTTTCTTCTTTCTCGTATTTCTCTGTTGGTGTCTTTTTTTCTTCTTCCTTCTCATTTTCCTTTGTTGGTACCTTCATTTCTACTTCTTTTTGTTCTTTCATTAATTACGCCTTCTTTTGTTCTTTTTCATTCTCTTCTTCCCCCAACTCTGCATTGTTTTCTTCTTTCTTCTCTTTTTCCTCTGCAGCATTAGTTTCTTCAACTTCTCCCATTTTCACTATATCTTCTTCTTTATTTTGTTCTAACTTTCTCTTTTTTTTACTTCTTTCTTCTTTTTTTTCTTGTTTTCTTCCTCATTATGCTTTCTACTGCTTGATTTATAACCACATCGATTGATTTTTTGAGGATCATCAATTCATCAGTATTGACAAAGGTTTGTTCTCGAGATGTTGCCTTAAGGAACATTCTTTAATGTTGCAGCCATTGCGAATAGCCTTCACTGCTGAATGCTCACTAGAAAGCTACATACCTACATTTTCAAGTATTTGAGGTCTATAATAAATTATGATATTTGTCAATAAGCCATGATATTAATTTTATTATAACAAACAATGATTATATACAATATACATTTTTTATAATAAACAGAGAAGATATTACCTTGTTCTTCTTCTTCTCCTTTTTTGTTCTCCTTAATCTCGCTTCTTTGACGAAATCAATCATATCATTCATTATCTCCTCCCATCTAAATACGTGTTCTTTTAAATTTTTAATCATCGACCTCTTTTTCACTGCTCTTCATCTGTTTGTCCCCGCACAGTGAATGACATGTCTTGACACAATATTTTCATTCAAATTATGGTTATTGTATCTAATCCTCACCATCCACTGATGAAGTGATCACAGTCACACCATACAAATTGTCCTTCAAGGTCATCGTTGCATGGATCAGTTGTCTCGTCAGTGCATGCTCTAAATTTCATCATGTATTGTTGTTTCATTTCATGTACCACTAGAACGAGGTACAGGTGCACTTTCTAAAGACAAATAAGTAAAATGTGATTATTAAGAAACTCAATTTTGTTAGAACATAATAAAAAATAAATAAAAAATCATACCTTTGTGCTCCATTCATTTACATATGGATCACTTTCGATCAGTTTATCACCTTTTGAGATGTGCTATCTGAACAACTGAGAAATGACAGCGGGTCTTCTCTTGATTTTTACTTCTCCTGCCGAGCTGGGGGAATCGATTTGTATATCCAAATCTATTTCATAAATGAATGTCAGTATAGAATAAATTAATTTAATGATTGATAATCAATATTAGAAATATCCAAGAAAATTCATAGAGCGTGTACAATGAAGATCCCGTCTTCACGTATGCATTCTGGTGAGTTTATTTGCTTCTTCAGATAGTCTAGAGTTCATATGAATGACTCTTTACTGTATCTCTCAAAGTAGCTCGGGTTATCCACCATCTTCATCATATCTACATATATTCACTAATTTCGACAAATCTCATGCAAGAAATATGCAGTGCACGAACTACATCAAATAGCATTTGAACTTGTTCTCCTTGTCCAGACCCCACCTCTAAAAAGCTTCAATAATTTCATTCTAGAAACAGTCTTCTTTCTCGTAACCTTTTTAAAAAAATAATTATCCTCCTCCATGACTTTAAAATATTTTGAATCACAGAAATATCGCCCACAATTTAACCACGTTATTAGTGTAAACTTTTTCAGGCCAAAATATGTCGGTCTGTCACTGAGGCAGAACTACATTCATGCAATATATTGTACTTCTCAACTCGATAAAAAAATGTATAGCGGACAAGTTGTCCATTGAAATTCAAATATTCTAGCAAATCTCATAAGAAACCAAAACAAGATTCCTTGAACCTCAACTTGAGACGTTGTAACCATCACATGTTTGAATTCATAAAACAACTTCAATTGAGACCTAACGAATATCTTAGCCGAAAAGGACGTCAAAAAAGATCCAATATCATTCATGAATGTGGCAAAGTCACACCTCTCGTCGAAAATAAACTTTGCATAGTGGAGCAAGATCAATCCTTCCTCGTCTTCTTTCTCTATCCTACACTCAAATTCATGATCATCTCCACTAGAAGCTTGAATTCCTTGATCACTAGAGTTCTACGCTCCGACTCATTGATTATCTTTCCTTTTGAAGCCCTTTCAGCTTCTTCAGCTTTGTGTTTATTATCAGTGTTAATCTTTGCACCCCTAAATCTAATCATTTTTATTTATCTAGGTACAAAATGAAGTTGAACAATTAACTATTATATCAAAAAGTATCGAATCAATCTAACAGTCTATTAACAGAACAACAACACAAACAGATGAATGTAAAATTAAAAATAAAAAAAAAATATCTAAAACACATTATAATCAAGAACAATTGAAAATCAAACTCAGAAATCAAATAAATAGCTATTCAATCGAACGATTTATTAATAGAACAACAACAATGTATGAACCAAACCTCAAATACAGGAATCTAAAATACTATTACATTGAAGAAAAAAAATTTAAAAAAAATCTAGATTTTTAGGCACAATAGCCGATGAGAATCGAAAAAACTCAACATGCAATCAACAACGATAATCAAAATCCAACAAAAATTCATCACGAATCAAATAATTTTTTTACTTAAAAACAAAACATTTCAGCAAAATCAAGTCTCATTTTTTAGAAATTCCAAATTATTTTGTCCAATATCAATTCAATCGAAATAAAACATACAAAAACGCAAGAAAATTCATTAATATTTAGTAGAAATTAGTCGGAAGATGGAGCGAACTTACCTTAATTGAAAGATGAACGAAATTCAATCTTTGGAGAAGAGAAAAAATAAAAATGGAGCTTTGAAAAGAAAATGCAGAAAAGACGAAAAGGTGAAGAGAGTTAAGAGAGAGGAAATTAATTGACGGGTATTTTAAGAAAAAATATAAGTAAAAATTATTTAAGGGTGACAATAATTTTTAAAAGTTTATAAATAGACTCATGCTTCACACCTTTTCTATTATCTTTTCTCAAATTCTAAAAAATAAATCAAAACTAAAAGTAACGTCTCTTTTTTTAATTACGTTTGACAAGTGAATATATTACTAAAAATATAAAATAAATGTAATTAAATAAAATATATAATATTATATTAAATATAGATATAATAAGATAATTAGTGTTATAATGTTAATTTTTTCAAATTTCATTTTTGTTGTACACAATGCTTTCAGATTATGGTGGATTATTTCTTCTTCTTTTTTTTCACCGAGGTAAGTGGTAACGTCACTAGCTTCACGGTCGTAAAGTGTTGCTGATAACATCAACGTCACGGGGATCCACTTTGTGATCGCGAAGTGAATTAACTCGACAGATTTCTTTTTTCTTTTTTCTTTTTTCTTTTTTCTTTTTTCTTTTTTCTTTTTTCTTTTTTCTTTTTTCATTCAGACGAACTCTTTTCTAACTTATGTTGACTTGGTATCTTGCTAATTACTTCTCAATCACATAAACTTGTAAAAGTAATGTAAAGTGAATGCATTATTTTCTTTATCAAATATTAATAAAAATCTATCTATGAATAAAAGATAAAGTAATAAAATTTCAACTTATCAATCCTCAATTGAACATGTAACTCAAAATCACGGATAAGCTATTGCCATTGTATCATGAGATGGCACAATCGCGCTGAGGTAAGCTAAAGGGTCGAATGAGAAAATTTCATTTATGGTCACTTAACTTTGTGTTTGTTACATTAATGATATTTTTCTTTTTCTTTTCATTACATCAAAGTTAGTTTATTTTGCTCCGACCATCACAAAAGTTACTTGATGTGAATTTTATAATAATTTCACCTGAAAAATAATGTGGCAACTTTAATTAGATTTAAATTTTAATTTAAAAAATAATAATTTACGATCCATATCTTGATCCATTTTATAAGTATCTAATCCATAAGTTGACCATGTTGTATTCTTTTCTTATTCCCTACATATCTTTTCTTGTAAACCTTTTTATAAATACTATAAATATAATTAAATTAAGTAACAATTATGGTTAAAAATCTGTTATTACAAAGGAATTATAAAGATAAATGTATTATATTTAATAGAACAGAACAAAGTAACCCATTTCAAGAAAAAATAATATTCTAAACGCTAATTATCAAGTATTATATAGTTCAAATATACTAGAAGAAATTATAAAAATTAAGTAAAATATTTAGCAATAACGATTAAGTTTGCTAATTTAGCAATGTATTATAATTATATAATTATTTAAATTAATTAATATTAAAACTCACATGTGATTTTTACTAAAAATTGCACAAATACACAACTTATGTTTTCAATATTACAAAAAATCTTAACTCCCTAAATATATTACAAAAATCCCACATATACACAGAATGCTCGGCTATGTTATGTATATTAATAGGGAGAGAGAGTAAAGTAGTTAAAAAAGTGAAAGAGAGTGTAATTACTTTTAAAAGGTTGATATTTATGTTATTTATACTTTTTTTTATTAGCGGTTTTAGAGTTCGATTTAGGTCATTCTTGGTTAAGACTAAAATAAGATCATTTTGGTCGATTTTTCAATTATTAAAATCAAATATAATTCGTATCCATCAATTTGGCTAATATCAATTTGGTTCAAACAAATTTTATACTTCATTGTTATTTTTTTTTTTTGAATAATAAGTTTCGATTCATGATTTTTTTTATTTGAATAATAAATTTGAATTCATGACTTTCTTTTAAAAAATGAGCTTATGACTTTGTTTTAAAAAATGAGCTTAAGATGTAAAATTAATTAGCCTATTAAAGATAATTAAAATTTTCATGAGAAATTATACAATATTTATGATATTTATAGAAGTTAATATATTGTATAAAATTAAATAGTCATCGGATCATTTTCTAGGTGAGATTATTATAAAAATTCAGCCAAAGTGATTTTTGTAATGATCGGAGAAAAGTAAAATAACTTCTGTATAATGAAAAAAGAAAGTGACTAGTGTTGTGTAATAGATATGCTAAGTGACAATGGATGAAATTTGAAAAGAGTAACAGATTTGGGTATATAAGTTGATGCTCAACCCAACAGAAGCTATGCAAAGTAAAGCAGATGACACAGCGAAATGCAACCACCATTTCGAGCTAACTCACAGATGCATGTTAAAAAAATCGCTAGTTGCTATTATCCGTGAAATCAACTTCTCTTTTGCTTAGAACTTGCAAATCAATTATGATCTTAAGCGGATATCCTTGTCACAGTCATATTCTCCTCTGCACAACAGGAAGTCTGGAAAGGAATAGCGCAACTTATGCTCCTACCCTACTGCTTGTATTACAGGAAAATATGTTCTGTCGCAATGCAGAAACTAAAACATAATTGCCAAGCTGCTTTTACTATGGTTCCTACATCAGAAAATAGAAGCTAAAACAAAGAGAAGCTCATTCAATATCCTCAATGTAAAGCTACTTAGTACATGCCTAAGTAATTTCAGTCTAGAGAAATTACATGGACCTACAATAAGGACATCTTACCAACAGAATGGTCAAACAATACTATCATCATCTCGGCTGCTTTGCTGGTCTTGCTCTCCCTCATCTGTATTTTTCCTATCCCCCTCTACGCGATGCCTATTTCTATTTCCAGATTTTGAGCTTCCACCATCAGTATCAGCAACAAGACCAATCTGGATTGCTTCCAAATACAACACCTTCACCAAATTCTTAAAGCGTCTTCTGAATGTTGGTGCCCGAGATAATGAACCAACAATTCCCTGCAGCCTGTTGGTTCATAAAAACATAGTTCAATTGTCGCTCTACATTTCAATAGAAATTAGAATTCTATAAGTCCCAACTAGCAGGGCCATGGACAGTTTGAATGATTCTGCTTGTACATGTGAGAATCATTACTATTTCACTCGAAATACTCCATAAATACTCTTACAATATTTCAAATACTTGAGCTCTGTGTCTACTGATGGTCAAACCAGATTCTGAAAATACTGCAAATACTGAAATACTATAGTATTTATGGTCAAACAGGTACGCATGAACTTGCATAATAGTATTATAAGAAGTGGATACATCTTCACCTACATATGCAAAAAGACATTACGGACTCTGGCTGGAATGCACCATGGAAGAGCTGAAGAAGCTACTATATTGTGATTGAAAAATATTACATGTTCGTAAAGCATTTCATAAATATAAGCTTACCTCCTAATTACAGCTTGCAATTGTGCTCTCCTCACAGTATCAGTGGATGGAAATCCCGTGTTATCCCATTCCTCTGGTCTTTCATTTTTGTAACACATTACCAACTTCCTCAGGATAATTTCTTCATCTTCTTCCAATTGTAGTTTTTTTATTTGCTCCTTCATGACTAAGAGCGGCGCAAGGAACCACTCAAATACTTTATCCTTCGGCCAGTTGGACTTTGTCAGTTCCACTTCGTCAGCTGTATAGAGCACAAAAGACATCAGTTCTTCCTAAAGGTAATAAATAGGCGGAAGACGATGAAGAGAAAAAGGCAACCTGAGGAAAGACATACAAATTAGCAGGCCCGAAGAACCAGATTTTGCAGATGCAAGCAGACACTGTAAAATGGTCCAAGCAGGCAATTTGATCCCTAGCTTCTTACAATCCCCCTTGACAATACATTCCTCAATATCCTTGACATCTATCAAGTCTTCACGTAGGAGTATTCTGCCATAGACCTCGCAGGACTTGAAGAGCCAACCCCATACCTACCACAGAGTTACATTAGGTTTATAACATCAAAGAACTTAAGTTGCGGAAGTAATTACACATGGACTTTTACACCTGCAACAACAACATAACCAGTGTAGTCCCAACATGGTTGGGGTCTGGGGAGAGTTGGAGAGTGTAGGCAGACCTTACCCTTACCTCGTGGAGGCAGGAAGGTTGTTCCGAAAGACGAACCCTCGGGGCTCAAGTAACACATATCAAAGCCAGTACAAAAGAAAAATATAGAATCAAAGAGGACATAGTAAATCATAAGGAAAACATTACATAGCCTACAGAGAAAAGGAAGACTTTTATACCTGCATGGGCGTATATTGTTGGATTGCCTGCTTCAGGGTTCTTGATCCATGCGAAACAAGCTTCAAGCTGTGTGATCCTTCTTTTTCTTTTTCATTTCTCATCTCAATTGAGCTCTTACTGTCAAGGCCTCCAGAGGAGCTCATATTTCTTCTATATTTAGGCCTGGCTGCCGGAAGAATCAGAGAATCAACATCATCGTTGATGGCATCATCAAGTTGTTACATAACATTGATAAATGACTCAGTTTCTTTCGGATCATAATGTAATGAACGAAAGTTGGCTGGCTATACTATACAGGCAATACCTCATGTAGCATGACCCTTCCCTCATGTCAAGTAGGTCGTTTGTGTATTCGTCATATATGGAAACTGCAGCTAGGATGTACGCAAGTCCCAGCTGAAACGACTCTTCCTAGCAAAACTCTTGTCGCTTCAGTTAGAATCAGACAATGTGCTAAATGAGACATAGTGCCTCTCAAACTTCAAAGCTGGTTCATATGATTACATAGTAAAACGGAGGAAGTAGAGGGAGGAGAGCAAATAGACCTGATGCACCACAACCCCGCTGTAAAGTGCGAGAGCAAAACTTGAAAAGAAGGATGCTACCACAAATCCAGCTACAGCTAAAGGCCACAAAAAGATTGCAAGGCCAGCAAAAGGAACACAAACCGTCTCCAGAAATGGGCCTTCCCTTCCAATTAAGTCTTCTAGTAGCCTCTTCCATCCCCTGAGGAGCATGAATGGACTCTTCCAAAGAGCGAGAGCTATAATAAAGGGCACATCCACTGGAATTGCAAGCAGAGAAACCAAAATGCAACTTGGCAGCTTTGACAACCTAGGACAGATCATGATAATGAAAATATAGTACACTGTAATCTACCATCTTTGTCCAATGCTTTTAAGAAGAAGGTTCAGATATCACTCACTTCACTTCTATTCGTTTCTCATCTGGATACATTTCCTCAGAAAGCTCGTCCATATAAGAAAAGTAAGAGTGAAAGCAAAAGTCTGTAAAGTCCCGTACTACTGTGCAGCTCCCTTTAATAGTAGAAATACAGCCATCCTGATAATTTTATCAACTATGATCTTTGGCATGTAAGAGACACGATTACATTTGAACAAACAGAAAGAACGTGCAGGGATGTTCATAGTTAAGCCATCAGTAGATTTCATGCACATATTATTCTATTGAAGAGCTAGAAATCTTTGAATCTTTTAATAAACAATTAACTATAAAACAATAAATAAGTAATCAATTACAAAAATTGGCCAATAAAAAGCATAAAAAAACTTGACAGAAATTCACAAAGAAAAAGCAAAAGACTACAAAAGTAAGACGAACGAAGGTTATAAGCAGGAATCTTTTCTCCCTTCCAATTTGAGGAAGAAAAGCAGAGAACTACTTGACCAACTTGAACATCACAGCCAGCTAGTGACAGTGCTATGAATTCAAAACATTTGGATGTTCTGGAGGCATAGTTAATGAATGCAGACTATTTGAGCAAGGGCTTATCCAGAAGAAACTAAATAAACAGATGAATTATGCCATCATATGACCTGGAAGTTTATATTTGCCAATCAACTGCCCACATAAAGCATGAATCATGACTAATCTGGCAAACAAAAGCCCACAAATGTTCAGCATATCAAGAAAATAAAATGTCCACTTTTTTACTACAATACTGATGTCTCGTATGGGAGCTTAGAGCAATTCATCTAATTATCATTGATAAACAGATAACACAGTTCATATGGACGCTGAGACTCACCGCAAAGCAGTGGTAGATCTTGCAAGTGATATTCTCTCCAATAGCCTCAAAAGTTGCAATCAAAGGAGCGAAAAAACCGTACCCAATCCCACCAAGGACGCTCCCAATAATGGCTAATATGGGCCAAAGAATCAGAGGAACTGGCAATGAAACCAGTAGCGATATCTTCAAAACCCATCCAAGCTTTTTGCTTCTGAAATGTGAAACAAATAGCACAAAAGCCAACAGAGTACTGTATCAGATACACACTGGGCAGCATTCTGTACTACTTTATAACCCATATAACAAGAGCATTGGCAGGAAAACAACATACTTTGCTACACAGAAGTAGGTCCAGATAAAATGTGCAGGCCATAGTCCAATTACAACTGCTGAATTCCCAACAGCTATGATGACTGTCACAATGGGGCCAATTACTAACCCTGTCCAGACAAATATCACACTTGTCAATATCCACAACATTTAATATGCTCTTACATATATCCCCATCCATCTTGTCAATGTCGCTAGTCAAACTTCAAAAGCGTGCCCAGATGAAGAAAACAAAGAAAGACAGAGGCTTAAAATGAGTAAAGTGGTAAGGGTCAAAAATAATTTCAGTTAGTACTGCAAAGATGCATGTAAGCCTTACAATTGAGCCCAATATCTTCAGACAACACAAAAGATATATTGTGTATGGAAAGTCAATTAAACTTTCGACAAATATTAAATTCTGCAAAATTTCACAAGGTAATTTAGTGCTAGAACCTTAAAGATTGAATCTTTAAAAGTTAAAAACCCTTGATTAGCCTCTGAACAAATACACTGCACATACTACTAGTAATACTAGTAGTAGTAGTAGTAGTTTAGTATGCTGCACTTACTTGTACCTTGTTATATGTACAAATATAGTGCAAATGTCTTAAAATTGCTCAGACCAAGGTTCTTGGTACAATTTCCAAAAGGGTGTTTGCTTTTACCAATCAAAAATAAGACACTGCAAAGAAAACGATTGATAGAGAAACAGTAATAGTATAGTATAGTGCACCTTTGAGAAGGCCAAGGAGGAAGAGCAAGAAGAAGAAAGGAAGAAAAGAAATAAAGCTCCAAAGCTTGGCTACGAACCCTACTGGCACTTCCATCAAGTTATAAATTGAGTGCCGTCTACTTTAAAAAGCTTCAGTTTACTGCTTCAATGAAGTTGACAGGACGATCAAAATCAAGAACCAATGTCAAAATTAATAAAAAGAATATCAAGATGCATATGGGGAAAGGAAGAAAAGAATGAAATTGGAAATACAGAAAATGAGAGAACAGAGCCGTTATGAGCCATAACGTGGCAGAAAAATGTGGCAGTGATGCCACGTGGCGGAAGTTTAGGCACTTCGATTCCCGTCTGAAGGAGGTTGAATATTGGGACTATACATAAGCCGTGACACTTCACAAAGAATCACGAACTCACGCACATCATCAAGCTCCCCTGTGTTGTCGTTTTTTTGTCTTAGGGTATTTGGAGTGGAAGATAAATCATTCTATAAAAAATTTGAAAAATTCTCGAGCCCTTCCAAAATAATTAAATTATTGAAGTATTTTTTAATATTCAAAATAATTGATTTATTCGTTATTCAAGACAGATATTGAATTTTTTTTTAATTTTATCGTTTATTAATTAAATTTTCAAGGTTATATTTTAATAATTATTATTAATATTTTGAAATTTGAAAAGGATAAAAATAAAAAAACATATCTAATTTATGTTTTTTTTTCCTTTTAACATGTGTGTCATATTTCAACAATTCAATTATTTTGAAATGGAGAAGTATGTTTAATAGAAAAATAAGTTTTCTAATAAGGAGAAAAAAAGTTTTTTTAAAATAATAGTAGGAAAAACAAGTTCATATTATTTTAAAACTATGCGAAAAGATATATAATATGAATAATAAAATAGATAAAAAATATTGAGAGAAAACAAGAGATGAGTCATTTTTTTAAATATCAAATTTACAAATGCTTTAAGTGTATACAATATGAACCATTATACTTCTATTTATAATCCTCACATAAAGGTATATGAAAGGTTAACCATAACATTAAAAAGGAAGATCATGGGAGGGTTAAGGAATGTGAGAGTTATATTCATAATGGTACGTAAAGTAATGGATAAGTAACTATTCAGCTTGAAGAAGAATTAGTTGTAGTAACTTTTTGGGAGTTATGGGCATCCACATAAATATTACTTCATAACATTTCTTCTTGAATGTTCATAAATAATGTGCCTTATTAAAATTTTATTAAGAAAAAATTATCTCAATAAAGAAAAAAGAGTACACATATATTTTAGTACACATTGCTTACTACCTCGATAAAAATCTTGTCAAGAAAATTCAATGGGGCAAAATTTAGCTAAGAAAAAAGAGTATAACACGTATTTACTCTCTCTAATAAAGACATCATTTAATCTTGTAAATGATACATTCCAATTTAACTTTTCAAAGTGTATGGTTCGACAATACCTCCGTCAAATATTATGGGGTCCAGCCTCATTAATGCCATTAAAAAATTTATTCATGACATTCCATGATATAGGGAAAATATTTTCTTCCCTTTGACTTGTTTTTTCAAATATTTGGCAGGGAGAAATCAATCAATATCTCCTCAGTTGCAATTGTTGACATTGCAACGTTTATTTATGTCACCAATGACATCAGAAATAACATTTCTCTGCTATAAATTGAGAGTTTCGGCTCATTTAAAATTCACACCAAACAGAGAAAATAATATATAGAAAGTAGTAAGGTATTCTATAGATTGTGATAAAAAATAGTCTGTGAAGAAAAAATTAAAGTGAGCGATATTTTAGTATGATGGGAGTCAAAAGAGGGTTATTTCTTGTGAGTGTGTAGTAGTCTCTTTGAGTATTGTACTTGTGACTACAGTGTAAAATTTGTTACTATAGTAATATTAGATGTTTCTCTTATTTCGTGGTTTTTTCTTTATTTAAAAGAGTTTTCACGGAAAATTCTTGGTGTCATTATTTTTATTTTTTTTAATTATTTTGCCACAAATACTTTTGTTATTATTTTGTGTTTACCCAACAAACTGGTATCAGAGTCCATAGTTTGCAATATTTATATTTTTTGGTAAACAATGAAAGCCAACACAAGTAGAATGGTTACTTTAAATGGCTTTGAAAAGGAAAAATGGAAGATCTGCTCTATGTCAAGAATTTTTATCAGTCGATTTTTGACACTATAAAACCTGAAAATAAAATCAATGAAGAGTGGAACCTGTTGCACAGACAGGTTTACGATTTTATTTAGCAGTAGATTGACGATAATGTCTTGAACCATATTTCTGAGAAAATACATGTTCAGTCCCTATTGGAGCATCTTGAAAGTTTGTATGCTCAAAAAATTGAAAATAATGAGATGTTCTTGATAAAACAAATGTTGATGTTAAAATATCATGAGATTCTCCGATGACAGATCACCTGAATAATTTTCAGGGGATCATGAATCAGTTATTTGTTATGGGCATTAAGTTTGATGAAGAAATTCAAGGCTTGCTTCTACTTGATTCTCTACCAGACTATTGAGAAGCATTTAGAACTTCATTATCAAATTTTGCTTCTGATGGCGTGATCTCTATGAATTTTGTCAAGAGCAGCGTTCTTAATGAAGAGATGAGACAAAAGTCTCAAGGTTTCTCTTCGTCTGATCTCTTGGTGACTGGCACTAGGGGAAAAGCAAGAATCATGATTGTAACGCCCCAATTTTCTGACCCGGAATGCTACACGGTGCTTATGACCCCGAGGGACCACAAGCTAACCCATGACTGATATCTATACCTGTAGACTGCTGCGATTCATGACATGATAATGCGGAAAACATGCACAATAGGCCATAAGGTTCAACTGAAATAATATAACATCCATATGGGCGAAAAATACCCAAAACAACTGAAAACTGAATCTGAAAGTTAAATCTGAGCGTAAATCCGAAAGCCTCTAAGTATTGTCTGAAATAAGGAGTTGAAGGAACATGTCTCCAACTAACTCCGTAAAACTGAACTGAAGAAATAAATGAATAAATCAAATAATGTCATCCTCGAATGAAGAGGACTCACTGCAACTCTGTATGCTGAATGCGACTGCTACTGTTGGTCTGGACTCGTGCCTCTGAACCTATGGTGTAACATGAAAATAAAGCACCATAGCGCAAATGCGTCAGTACAACTGGAGTACTGAGTATACGAGTGAGGTAGGCTAATGCAAGGGTTTACGTGCATGAATAATACTACTGACTGACTGATATGAATGTAAGAGTACAAACATACATACATAGTAACTAAGATCGTGAGTACGTGATGGCTAAATCTGAACGCTAATACATGGCCGGAACCGTTGTTTTGATAACATGGATGACTGTATCTGACAGCCCTGAATCTGGTTGAACTCTCTGAGTTCTGTGCTATAACTGAATTTGACGGTATCTAACAGTCTTGGTATACTAATATCTGAAGAACTGTCTGAGTTCTTTTACTGAGACTGATACTGAAACTGTGGGAGGTAGTTGTTTAACCGACATGCCCCATATGTGCCATTATGGCTAAGATGGGGTCCAATCTCTGCCCGACTGGAAGGGTGTCAATAACGCGTCACTGGTAAGGAAAACATATAAGCAACCCTCATATAATAGGTAACTCTAGTGAGAATGGTGGGAACCCTCATATAACAGTTTAAGCCACATCATCTACCCTCATATAACAGGCTGCGATGTCTCAACTTATGTTGGATACATAGTTCTGGAACGCAAGGATGACTGCTAAGAATCACACCCTCATATACAGGTGAGTTCCCATCTTTGGGTTCACTCGGTGCTAACTCCTACTCCCATCTGAAGAGACTGAACATGATTTAACTGACTGTACGTAAATGGAACTTACTGAATTCTGTTGACTGACGGAGTAGTACTATTATCTAAGAGTTAACTGGGATCATGAGATTTCTGAGGTTTCCTGAGTCACATGACTGACTGAGTTCTATAGATTATAGTTTAACTGATATTATCGTGACAACATGACATGGCTCTAGGCACACAACTATGTTTTTTGGGTACGAATACCTCCAGGACTCGATAGAAGGAAACTGACACACATGACATGACTTGATCACAAGATTGGAGTCCACAATTTGCTATATCATAAGTAGGGGATAGTATACTTCATGTATTTAATCAACACCTCAAACATGGTAGGGAAAGCATGGATATAATTCGCACACAAAATTCATATTTCCATCATCATACATACTCCATGCCATCACCATAAGAATACATAAATAGCATGGTCATTCATATTAAAGTGTATCGCTAACATGGACTTGTCCTTTAGATATCATGAAATCATGTAAATATGAACTTCTAACATCCTAGGCATATTATCAAACATCTTACATGCATTCCTTAAGGAACAGGTGGATTTCATACTTGCATTAGTTCAACCCACCCAAAGTTCATGATTTTCAACCAACAATCACATATATTCCATGAAAAACATCCTTAGATATCATCTTGAAACTTGAAAAACAATTATCAACGTGTACATGCTTATATCACCACAAAAGTTTACAAAATAACATTTAAAAGCATGGTTCTTGAACTCTATGAACGAATTGAATCCATAGATGAACACTACGTATACCTTAAAGCTTGATCTTGAAAGATATCTAATGTTTCTGAAGGTTCCTGAAGAAATCCTTAGGCTTGCCCTTGATTTTTATTGACAAGGGTTTAACCCCTTTGGGAAAGAATGCTTTTGTTCCTGAGGAGATGATCTTGAGAGCAAACCCTAATCTTGTGGTTTAAAGTGTAAGAGAGGGTTTTTAAGGTATTTTAACTAAAGAGAATGGAATATAATACGTTCCTTGAGGGTTATAAGTTGTGGGAAGTGAAGGGAAAAGACCAAAATACCCTTATGAAATAAATTCCCAGTTGCTGAAAATCATAGCTGACGACATTTGTGACAAGGCATCAAAAGTGTGGTAAGCCGTCAAAAATGTCACCACACAGGAGCTGGAACTGATAGTTTTTGCCTAAGTCTGACGACCTTCGTGGTAGGGCGTCACAAATGTGGTAAGCTACCACGAATGTCGTCACTTAAAAGTTGGTTTCTGCCTAAGGCTGACGACCTTCGTGGTAGGGCATCACAAATATGGTAAGCTACCACGAATGTCGTCACTTAGGAGCTGGTTTCTGCCTAACACTGACGACCTTCGTGGTAGGGCGTCACCAATGTGGTAAGCTACCACGAATGTCGTCACACAATTTCCAGCCTGACATGCTGGAGTAAAATAGGAATAACTCTTTGCTCCGATATCGGATTTAGGCAAAATTAGTATAGTTGGAAAGATAATTAAATTATCTATCTGTTGATAGGTCATGAGCTCGAAAATTCTAAGTATAATAAGATATATGCACGTTTGAAGTTGACTATACCAATATCCTTCTCAAGAATTCAATCGGTAAGAAATGTTTTGATTCGTCTGATAGCTGGGAGTTATTTAAAGCCTTAATATACATCTAACCTACTCATAAAACTATAAAATAACCATGATGTACTATGCATGAGATTGGTACATGTCTTTAATATTGGTTTGGATTTTTTGGGGTATTACAATGATTCTCAAAATAAAGAACACTATAGAAGCAAATTCAGAGGCAAATTTAAAGATATTGAGTGTTATCCGATGGACATGACGGAGAGCCTGGAGAAGCTTGGAAGAGTAGATCTATTGCTCGTTATCATTTCTCCACCTTGATTGATCAAGGCTTGTGAGTAGCTCAATTTCACCAGCATCTCCAATTTTTCTTCTCTTTTTACGCTTGGATTCTTGCGAGTGATTGGAGTTAGCATCGAGATTCAATACGGTTTAAAATGAAGCCATCAGAATGAATAATTTTCGGATGAAAAATTTGAAACAATTCTCGCGAATTGTCCAGATTGCTTTTCTTTCTGTTAATAGATGCAAACTGTATAAAAAAAAGACAATGAGATTTTGGAACAGGTTATATAAAGCTTTTATGAAATTTATTCCTCTAGTAAATATGCTATATATAAGTTGAACCAGAAACAACATTTTTGGGTCCATACATAAAGCCTATACACTTATGGTAGTATAACATGATACTCCTTTCACACAATTATAAATTAAAAAGAAACTCAAAGTACTCTTATATGTCGATTCTCAGGAATCTCAGTTCAAATAAAATAAAATAGAAATAAACGGTGCATAATAAGAAATAAAGAGTATATAAAACAATACCTGAGTAGTGAGTGCGGCGGTAGAGACGGCGGCGGTAGGTAGAGAAGGAGAAAAGCATTACATAGAGGGAGAAAAGAGGAAGTGAGAGGGAGAAGAAGGGCAATGAGACTGTTCTAAAGTGATTGGTATTGGTAAAATTTGTTTAGAAACTAATACTGGATATAAACTAGTTTTAAATAATGTAAAGCATGCACCTGATGTTCACTTACACTTGATTTCTTTTGGCGTGCTAGATAATGAGGTATATGTTAGTACTAATGATGGTGGAAAATGGAAACTCATTAAGGGTTCTTTGGTTGTGGCTCGTGGTGACAAGTGTTGTGGTATATACTGGACTACAACTTCTACTTGTACTAATATGGTGAATGCAGTTGAAAGCGCTAGCTCTTCAACATTATGGCATAAAAGTCTTAGCCACATTAGCGAGAAAATACTTAATGTTCTGGCCAAGAAGAAGTTGCTATCAGATTTTGAAATTGCTAAATTAGAAAAATGTGAGCACTGTTTGGCTGGAAAATGAAATAGAGTTTCTTTTAAATCTCATTCTTCTTCAAGAAAGACAAAGTTGCTTGAGCTGATGCATTCAGATTTATGTGGTTCAATGAAGATAAGGACTTTGGATGGTGCACTTTACTTTGTCACTTCCATTGATGATAGCTCAAGGAAACTCTAGGTATATTTCTTAAAGATTAAAGATCAAGTGTTGGGTATCTTTAAGCAGTTTCAGGCTTTAGTTGAAAGAGAGAAAAAGAACAACTTAAAGTGTCTTGGTACTGATAACGTGGTGAATAATATGGACCGTTTGACGAATACCGCATGTAATAAGGTATCAGACACCAAAATACTTCTCCTAAAATGCCTCAACTTAAGGATTTGGCAAAAGGATGAACATGACCTTGATGAAAAGAGTCAGATGTTTGTTTTCTAAAGAAAAGTTGTAAAATTCCTTTTAGAGTGAGGCTTTATTGACCGTTGCACATGTTATTAACCTATCTCTTGCTATTGATTTGTAAAGTGATGTACCAAATAAAGTTTGGTATGAAAAGAGTGTTTCTATGACCATTTGAGAGTATTTGGTTGCAAAGCTTTTGTACATGTGCTCAAAGATGAGAGGTTAAAGTTAGATGTCAAGACAAGGTAGTGCATTTTCATTGGTTATGGACTGATGAGTTTGGTTATAGGCTATATGATTTAGTTAAGAAGAAGCTTGTAAGAATTCGTGACATTGTCTTATAGAGAATCGAACCATTAAAGATATTGACAAAATAGAGAATCTAGAATCTTCAAGTTCTAATGGTGTGGTTAATCTTGATCAAGTTTCTCATACAAGTGTGCAAAATGTTGGTGAGATTGATAATCACGGTGACACCCAGAATCATGTTCCAAATTAAAAGGTTGACGTTGATAATGACAATGATGTTATTGTTGACAACTCTCCAGTTCAATGGGTTATGGATGAGTCAAATATCTTACTTAGAAGGTCTACAAGATAATGTATTCCTTTTTCTCATTATTCCCCTAGTGAGTATGTGTTACTCACTGACGGGGAAAACCTGAATATTATGAGGAGGCCATGAAAAATGAGCATAAGGATCAATGGATTAAAACCATACAAGATGAGATGAAATCTCTGCAGGAAAATCACACTTATGAGTTGATGAAATTACTTAAGGCCATGAGAGATTTGAAGAATAAGTGGGTGTTCAAAGTAAAATTTGAAGAACAAGGCTTGAATCTCAGATACAAAGCTAGATTGATTATCAAAGAATTTGGTCAAATAAAAGATATTGACTTTGACAAAATATTTTCTCTTGTCGCCAAAATGACCTTTATTTGTACGGTTCTTAGTTTGGATGCTAGTCTTGATTTAGAGATTGACCAGATGGATGTGAAGACAACTTTTCTTCATGGTGACCTCGAATAGGAGATTTATATGGGACAACCTGAGGGCTTCAAGGTAAAATATAAAGAAAATTATGTGTGCAAACTTAAGAAGAGTCTTTATTTCTTAAAGCAAGCTCCTAGACAGTGGTATAAGAAGTTTGAATCTGTCATGGAGAGCAAGGCCACAAGAAGACTTTTTCAGATCACTGTGTGTTTACACAAAGTTTTTCTGATGATGATTTTACTATCCTCCTACTATATGTGGATGATATGTTGATTGTGGGCAAGAATACTTTTGAAATTAATGAGTTGAAGAAATAATTATGCAAGTCTTTTTCTATGAAAGACTTAGATCATGCTAAGTAGATTTTGGACATGAGAATTACTCGTCTCAAAGATGAAAAAAAAGTTTTACTTGTCATAGGAGAAGTACACTGAACGTGTGTTGGAGCGCTTCAACATGAAAAATGCTAAGGTTGTTAACACACCCCTTACTGATCATATGAAGTTGAGTAAGAAAATGTATCCCACAACGAAGGAGAAAAAAAAAGCATCGCTAAAGTTTCATATTACTCTATTGTCAAAATTTTAATGTATGCAATGGTGTAAACTAGACTCAATATTGCTCATGCAGTTGGTGTTGTCAGCAGTTTTTTTGAAAATTCAGGAAAGGAGCACCGAAAAGCAATTAAATGGATACTGAGGTACCTCAGTTGATTGTTTATGTTTTGGAGGATCTGATCCAATATTGAAAGGCTATATAGATGCTGATATGGAAGATGGTCTTGATAACAGAAAATCTACTACTGATTTTTTGCTTATATTTTCAGGGCGAGCTATATCATGGCAGTCGAAGTTACAGAAATGTACCGCACTATCTGCAACTAAAGATGAATATATTGCAGTTATTGAAGTTGGTAAGGAAATGATATGGCTAAAGTGATTCCTTAAGAACTTAAATTGAAACAAATGGAGTATGTTGTCTATTGTGACAACCAAAGTGCAATAGATTTGAGCAAGAATTTCATGTACCATGCAAGAACAAAATACATTGATGTAAGTAGGGGTGTACAAATCAAACCGTCAAGTCAAACCAAACCAAATCAAGAAAATAAAAACTTATGATTTGGTTTGGTTGGTTTGGCGTTTTAAAAAAAACAACCATTCTTGATTTGATTTGGTGTTAACCTAAAAAAGTCAAACCGAACCCAAATTAAATCGATATAATATATATATATATATATGTATGTATGTATGTATATGTATACACACATATATATAGTTTAACTTCTTATACATAAAATATTAATTATAATCTACTTTTTCAATTAGTTTTATTAATTTTCAATATTTAGAAAGTAGATATATATATATATATATATATATATATATATATATATATATATATATATATATATATGTATGTATGTATATATATATTATATAGGCCTTTAAGTTGTAATATTTATTCATTAATTGCTAATAAAATGATAATATAAACTTAAAACATAAATTTTTCACTCTTCATCTTACTTTTTAGTTTCAAGAGAGTTTTTCTCTCCTCAATTTTTCAAAATTGTGATTTTTCATTAGCACATGAGTGAAAACATACTTGATCTAATCTTCAATCACAATATAATGGTAAAAGATAAAGATTATACAAAAAATTGAGAAAACTCTAAAAAATCAAAAGAACCGACTAAAACCTAAACCGAAAAAACTAATTTTATGTTGGTTTGATTTGATTTATAGTTTTAATAAACTGACATAATTGGTTTGATTTTTTTCAATAAAAATCCAAATCAACCTGACCTATGTACACCCCTAGATGTGAGGTACCATTAAATTCGTGAAAAAGTGAAGAACGAATCATTCTATGTTAGGAAGATTCACACAAGTAAAAATTCTTCAAATATGCTGACAAAGGTGGTGAAAAAAGATAAGTTCAAATTGTGCAAAGAACTTATCGGCATGAACTCTCTCTGATCAGACGGAGATACCTCCTTCAGATGCATGGGACTGAAGGGGGAGATTTGTGGGGTCCATCCTCATTAATGCCATTGAAAAATTAATCATGGAATTTTATGATATAGGGAAAATATTTTATTCCCTTTGGCTTGATTTTTCAAACATTTGGCAAGGAGAAATCAGTCAATATCTCCTCAATTGCAATTGCTGACATTAAAACCTTTATTTTTGTCACCAATGACATCAGAAACAACATTTCTCTACTATGAATTGAGAGTTTTGACTCATTTGAAATACACACTAAACAGAGAAAAAAATAATATATAGAGAACAGTAAGGTATTCCACAGACTGTGATTAAAAAATAGTCTGTGAAGAAAAAATTAGAGTAAGTGGTATTTTAGTAAGGTGAAAGTCAAAAAGGGCTATTAATTTCTTTTGAGTGTGTAGTAGTCACTTTGAGTATTGTAATTGTGACTACAGTGAATTTTTTTTTTACTATAGCAATATCAGTTGCTCCTTTTGGTTCGTGATTTTTTCCTTACTTAAAAGGGTTTCCACATAAAATTTCTTGTACCATTATTTTTATTTTATTTTTCTATTATTTTACCGCAAATACTTTTGTTGTTATTTCGCATTTACCCAATAAATATTTCTTCGAAATTGAGCAAAATAGTCCTTTGTTGTTATGTATTTTATTTTATCTTTTTCGATATATTCTTCTTTCATTTGATCTATGCAAGAAGCGTCATCTTCGTATAATATTGCAACCTCCATCTTAAAGAAATTCATATGTCTTATGTGTAGAGTCGATTGCTTTATAAGTTGCTAGTAGTTTGACTAGACTTAAATAAGTGTCAGTTATTGACTGCCTTGTTGAATAACATGATATGACAATATTCTCACATGAAAATAAATTATTTTTTTGTGAACAAACTTCATATAAATCAAATAATTTTTTTGGATTTTCATAATCAATAATTTCTTGACAATATTTGTTAGAAATAATCAATCCAAGGTAATAGTTATTGGTGTTTATGTTTGATGTGTGGTGGATGAAAGTGATATAATTTATGCTAAAAATATTGCCATGATTGTGAAAAAAAAAAGAGAAAAATTGATTCTTGTGGTAGTAAACTATATGTCCACCAAGTGTTTATGAAAATGCTTAAAAGAGATGGGGCAAAAATAAAAGAATGGGGTAGACAAAAATGGTGCAATTTGGTTGTTGAAGATTGATTTTAAATGTTTAATATAGTGTATTAAAGCTCTTAGAGAGGTTAGTCACTATTCACAAATAATTTCTACCCGTCCCTTAGCCTACATTACAACCCGGAAAAGTCCTAATTGATCCTAATCTTTACATTCAACTATTAGCGGAGCATTACACTAAGGGAAAGCCCATGGTTCATTATGTGTAACTTGTGAATTCTTTGTGAGAGTAAGCGTAATTTTGATTCGTATACCCATCATATTATGAATTGCATTATTGTGAGTGATTATGGTAACTCTCTTGTTGTGAGGGGCACATGTTTGATGAATGTGGGTATAATACCCCGTACTTTTTCCTAGCTTGAAATTTATCCCAAGAATATTAAAAGCTTTCTTTGAAAGATGAATCCACTTTTGTACACGTAGTATTTTTACATTTTCACTTTTTGTCACGTGGGAAATTGAATAGACTTTCCATCGATACCAATTTCATTAAAATTCGACATCGGAAGAGAAAGTTATGGCCGAAATACAGAAGGTAGTAAAACCGCCTAGGTGCGACGGTGAGGCTGACGGACCATCAGAATAGAGATGGACCGTCGCCCACGACCGTCACAGCGAGGCAGTGTAACTACCTTTTGTCTTGGATCGACGGCCCAGGCCGATGTACCGTCGTACTAGCGACAGATCGTCGCTCAGGCCGTCGCAGGGGAAATAGTGTGGCTCTATTCTACCTAGAAGCGACGGTCAGGACTGACGGACCGTCGATACAGAGATGGACCGTCGCACCCCATCATCGCACCAAGGCAGTAATTTCCAGTTCTGGTCCCAGTGCGATGGTCAGTCCGACGGACCGTCGACCCAGCGACGGACCATCGAACCCACCGTCGCATGTTCCGTTCAGTTATTTTAAAGCCATTTCTAAGGGGGATTTTTGGTCTTTTACCACCCGTTTATATACGTAGTTATATCCAACCAAAGCTCAGAAATTCATTATCCATCTACAACAACAAAATTAGGTTTTTTCCTCTAAGATTAATCCCCAAGAACAAAATTCAAATCTTCTTCAAGAACTAAGAGATTTAAATTCTTCAAGTTCAAGAACTTCAAGAAACTCAACCCAAGTATGCATAGTGTTCATTCAAGGACTCCTTTCGTCCATGAAGCCCAAGAATCTCTTTTCAAAGTTCAATTGTATGGATTTCTTTATGAATTTCATGTTGGTTTGCTTTTGTTCATGTTGATAATGACCAATTGAATTCTAATCCATGTTGGATGATAAATTTTATGTTGAATTGATTAGTATAATGGTAGATTCATGTGGACCTATGATTAAACTCTTGGATGATGAAATTATAGTTGAATCATGATGTTTATTTGTTATATAATGTTGTCTACATATACTATGCCTACCATGTGTTTGATTAAATGCCTATGTGAAGGGAAAAAAATGCCCAACTAGTATGATCTTAAGAAATCCCCATTTATGTACAAGCTTATGCATATCACATGTTTGATGAATTACCTCAATAAATGAATTATGGATTGCGATGTTGGTCATATATTCAAGAAAGTCATGCTTTGTCAGTTTCTATCCATCGAGTTCTGGGGGTACTTGTACCCGACAATTTAGTTGTATGTCGAGAGCCAGTATCATGTTTTCACGATATCCTCAGTCAAGCCATGATACATAAAACTCAGTCAGTCATGTGACTCAGGAAAGCTCAGTAATTTAGTAACCTCAGTTATCTCATGAGCTCAGTCAGTTGTCAGATATTAGTAGTATTTCGTCAGCTAACGGAATTCAGTAAACTCAGTCCATGTTCAAATTAATTAATCATGTTCAGTGTCTATTCAGATAGGAGTAGAAATTAGCACCGAGTAAACCCAAGGATGGGAACTCACCTTCCAGTAGAGGGTGTGATTCTTAGAAGAAATCCTTGCATTCCAGAACTATGTAGCCAGCGTAGGTTGAGACATAATACCTGCTAGTTGAGGGTAGATGGGGTGGCTTAACCTACTATTTGAGGGTTCCCATTGTTCTCATTAGAGTAACCTGTTTTTCGAGGGTCACTCACATATTGTCCTTACCAGTGGCGCGGTATTGACACCCTTCCAATCAGGGCATAGATTGGACCCCAATTCGGCTATAATGCGTTATTTGGGGCATGTTGGTTAGATGACTATTTCCCACAGTTTCATGCTACAGAATCTGGACTGTCAGTACAGTCAACTCAGATACAGTATGGAACTCAGCTAATTCCATCAGATTCAGGACTGTCAGATATAGTCATTCATGTTATCAGTTATCAAAACTCAGTCATTAGTCATGTTAGTTATCAATAAACTCATGTTATCACGATTTCAGATATAGTTACTATATATGCATACATGTATTCTCACGTTCATATTAGTCAGTTAGCCAGTATTGTTCATGCCTATGAACCCCACGCATTTGCGCTATGGTGTCTTATACCATAGGTTCAGAGACACGAGCTCCAGAGCATCAGTAGATTCCAGTCTCAGCAGTCAGATCTAGAAGTGAGTCCTCATCTTTCGAGGACATGATCATTACTTTATTATATTATTAATTTATTTATTAGTTGGAGTTAGTTGGGGACATTCCCATCAACTCCTTATTCAGACCGTTCAGTCAATTAAAGACTTTTCAGACTATTATGTTTAGACAGTTATTTTAGGTATTTCATACCCCATCAAGATGTTATATTTTTATCAGTTATGTTATAGTTTTAAACCTTATGGCCTTTTAGTTTATGTTTTCACATTATACAGTATATTATGTAGTATACAGGTACAGATATCAGTCATGGGTTAACTTGTGGTCCTTCGAGGTCATAAGCACCGTGTAGCATTCTGGGTACCAGATTTGGGGCGTTACAAACTTGGTATCAGAGCCTAAGGTTCAATAGAGTCCTAGGAAGTCTGAAAGTCGCATCTAGTAGAGTCTTGTGTATGGGTGTGTTGCGCGCCATATTTATGTGCAGGAGGCTATAAGATGTTTTAGGAATATTCTTCCTTCTTTCAGTATTCATGTCGTACCAGTGAGCATAATCTCAAGTCAATCTCTCTTTCTAATCCATTTCTTCTCTTTATTACAGAACATGCCTCCCAAGAGAAGAACTCAGCCTGTCCAAGAAGATTCCTTGGACGAACATGTTTCTTATGTAGAGTTCAGAGCTGTATTCACTACTCTTGCTCAGTCAGTTGCTGCTCAGAATGAACGACCAGTTATTGTTCTAGCCAACCCAGTGGGCAATTCAGCTGCAGCCAGGATTTAGTACTTCACCCGAATGAATCCTCCATCCTTTCTCGGGTCTAAGGCAGATGAGGACCCTCAGGAATTCCTAGATCAGGTGCAGAAGGTTACAGACATCATGGGGATTACTTCTAGTGAGAGTGATGAGCTAGATGCATATCAGTTGTAGGATGTTACTCACACTTGGTTCAAGTAGTGAAATTCAGAGAGGGCAGTTGATGTAGGGTCAGTTGAATGGGAGGAGTTTGCTTATGCTTTCCTTAATAGATTCTTTCCCTTAGATCTTAAAGAAGCTAAGGTGTTAGAATTCATCAACCTCAGGCAGGGCAACATGACGGTGAAAAAGTATTCTCTTAAGTTTACTCAATTAGCCAGATATGCCCCTCATGTGGTTGCAGATAGCATGGCCAAGATGAGTAAGTTTGTTTTAGGGGTAAATGATAGCGTGGTTAATGAGTGAAGATCTGTCATGCTAAATAGTGACATGACTTTAGCCAGGCTTATGAATCATGCTCAGCAGATAGAGGAGAAAAAGATTAAGATGAAGGAGAAGCAGAATAAGAGAGCAAGGACAGATAGTTTTAACTTTGCTCAACCCAAGTCAGAAAGAGGAAACCATTCTCAGTTTCGTCCTAAGTCCTCAGTTCCAGCTCCTTCTTCAGCTAGTGCTCATGTGCCTAAGTTCAGAGATAGAGCACCAAGCTCTAAGTCGCAGGGCAGTGTTAGTAGTACCCACACCTATCCCCTTTGTCAGACTTATGGCAAGCACCATCAGGGTACTTGCAGAACTGGCAGTGATACCTGTTTTGGGTGTGGCAAGCCAGGCCACAGAGTTAAAAATTGTCCACAGTCAAGTCTACAGGGTCAACAGAACCGTTCCTCAGCTTAGTCCAGTCGCCCGAATCAGCTGGGTGCCACCTCCAGTGCTACTAGTGGGCAACACCCAAATAGACTCTATGCTCTCCAGTCCCGGCAAGATTAGGAAAATTCTCCTGATATGGTTACTGGTACGTTACAAATCTTTCATGTGCATGTTTATGCTTTTCTAGATCCAGGTGCTTCTTTGTCTTTTGTTACTCCCTATATAGAAGTTGATTTTAGATTCAGTCCCAAAATTCTAGCAGAGCCCTTTTCAGTTTCTACCCCAGTGGATAAAACCATCATAACTCGGCGGGTATACAGGAACTGCCCGATTATGATATCTCATAAAGTTACTTCAGTAGACTTAGTCAAATTAGAGATGACTGATTTTGATGTCATTCTCGGTATGGATTGGCTTCATTCCTGCTATGCCACAATCGACTACAAAAATAGAATAGTTTAGTTCCAGTTTCTGAATGAACCCGTCCTAGAGTGGAAGGGTAGTGTATTCGCTCTCAGAGGTCAACTTGTTTCTTACCTTCGGGCGCGAAAAATAATATCTAAGGGATATGTTTATCATCTTATTTGTGTTAAGGACACTAGTTCTGAAACTCCCAGTCTTGAATTAGTCTCAGTCGTGAATGAATATTCAGATGTCTTTCCCGAAGATCTTCCAGGAATTTCTCCCAAAAGGGAAATAGACTTCGGCATTGATCTTCTTCCAGATAATCAGCCTATATTTATTCTGCCATACAAAATGGCACCAGCAGAACTCAGAGAATTGAAAGAGAATTTGAAAGATCTCTTAAATAAGGGATTCATTTGGCCCAGCGTGTCCCCGTGGGGTGCACCAGTTTTATTCGTATGCAAGAAAAATGATTCTTTCATAATGTGTATTGATTACCGTAAGCTCAATAAAGTCACAGTCAAGAACAAGTATCCTCTTCCCAAAATTGATGACTTGATTGACCAACTTTAGGGTGCCAGTTATTTCTCTAAGATAGACCTCAAATCCTCAGAGAATGTGACTTTCTAAAAATAGTTTTTCGTACTCGGTATGGTCACTTGAATTCCTAGTTTTGTACTTTGGTCTCACCAATGCCCCAACATCTTTTATGGACTTGATAAACCGTGTGTTCAAGCAGTTCTTGGACATGTTCATCATAGTCTTCATAGATGATATTCTGGTTTATTCTCGCAGTGAGCGAGATCATGCAGACCATCTCATAACAGTACTTCAGACTCTCAGAGATCATCAGTTATTTTCCAAATTTAGTAAGTGTGAATTTTTTCTATGGTCAGTAGAATTCCTTGGCCATATTATTTACGGTGATGGCATTAGAGTAGATCCTCAAAAGATTAAAGCAGTAAGAAACTGGCCTCGCTCTGTCTCTCCATCAGATATCAGGGGTTTCTTGGGTTTGGCTGTCTATTATAGACGGTTTGTTGAGGGGTTTTCTTCTATATCATCCTCTATGTCCATATTAACTCAGAAGAAAGTCAAGTTTCAGTGGTCATATCCTTACGAGAAGAGTTTTCAGAAGTTGAAGACTCGACTCACCTCAGCTCTAGTTTTAGCTCTTCCAAATGGGTCAGATGGGTTCGTAGTGTATTGTGATGCATCCAGAGTAGGTTTGGATTGTGTCCTCATGCAGTATAGTAAGGTCATAGCCTACGCCTCCAGAAAGCTTAAACCCCATGAGAAGAATTATCCTACTCATGATCTTGAGTTAGCCGTCGTAGTATTTGCCTTGAAGATTTGGAGGAATTATCTATATGGTGTTCATGTAGATGTGTTCACGGATTATAAGAGCCTCCAGTACGTTTTTTCTCAGAAATATTTCAATCTTCATCAGAGAAGGTGGTTAGATCTCTTGAAAGATTACGACATGAGTGTTTTTTATCTTTCGGGCAAGGCCAACGTAGTGGCCGACGCTCTCAGTAGACTATCTATGGGTAGTGTTGCTCATGTTGAGGACAGTAAGAATAAGTTAGATCAGGAAGTCCATCAGTTTGCCAGATTAGGCATTCTCTTAGTCGATACAGACAAGGGTAATGTATGGGTTCATAGTAGTTCAGAATCATCTCTAGTTTCCGAGGTGAAATAAAAGCAAGATAGATATCCCAGTCTAGTCAAGTTGAAAGAGTCAGTCAAGGATCATAAAGTTGAGGTTTTATCCCAAGAGGGAGATGGTGTTCTGCGTTGTCAGGGTCGTCTGTATGTTCCAGGTATAGATGACTTAGGCACAAAATTCTTACAGAAGCGCATGGTGAGCACTACTCAATTCATCCAGGGGCCACAAAGATGTACAATAATTTATGGGAAATCTATTAGTGGAGTGGGATGAAGAGAGACGTTGCAGAGTTTGTGGCTAAGTGCTCTACATGTTAGCAGGTTAAGATAGAGCATTAAAATCCTAGTAGGTCCATGTAGGAGTTCAGTATTCCTACTTGGAAGTGGGAAGAAGTGAACATGGACTTCGTGACGGGTTTGCCTCAAACTCGTCGTCAACATAATTCAGTTTGGGTCATTGTAGACAAGATGACCAAATCATCTCATTTTCTTCCTGTTCATACCTCTTATTCAGCTGAGGATTACGCCAAACTCTACATCAGAGAGTTGGTCATATTGCACGGTGTTCCTTTATCTATTATCTCAGACAGAGGTACCCAGTTCACCTCTCATTTTTGGAAAGCATTCCAAAAGGGTCTTGGTACCCAAGTTCATCTCAGTACAGCCTTTCATCCTCAGACAGATGGTCAAGCCGAAAGGACCATTTAGACTTTAGAAGATATGTTGCGTGCGTGTGCAATTGATGTCAAGGGAAATTGGGATGACCAGTTGTCTTTGATTGAATTTGCATACAACAACAATTATCATTCCAGTATTCATATGGCTCCATTCGAAGCTCTCTACGCTAGGAGATGTAGATCTCTAATTGGTTGGTTCGAAGTTAGTGAGGCCTCAGTTATAGGGCCTGACTTGGTATTCGATGCCTTAGAGAAAGTCCAGTTGATCAGAGAAAGAATCTGGGCTGCTCAAAGCCGACAGAAGTCTTATACAGATGTTCGTAGAAAGGATCTCGAGTTCGAGATTGGTGATCATGTCTATCTAAAGAAATCTCCCATGAAAGGAGTGAAGAGGTTTGGCAAAAAGGGAAATCTCAGTCCCCGATATGTCGGTCCCTTCAAGATTCTCAATTGTTTTGGCAAGGTAGCTTATGAGCTCGAATTGCCTTCAGATCTAGCTTCAGTTCATCCAGTCTTCCATGTCTCCTTACTTAAGAAGTACATAGGTGACCCAGTAGTTTTAGTCCCTATTCAGAGCATAGATGTTCAGAACAACCTCTCTTATGAAGAGATTTCGGTTAAAATCCTAGACTATCAGACTCGTAGATTGAGGAACAAAAAAGTCACTTTAGTTAAAGTTCTTTGGCGAAATCAGTCCGTCGAGGGAGCTACTTGGGATGAAGAAGCAGACATTCATACCAAGTATCCTCACCTCTTCTCCGCCAACTCAGATCAAGCTCAAGGTAACAGTTCTCCTTAAGATTACTCAGTTTCATATTCAGTGTTCATCAGAAACTTGGTACCAAGTACCATTGCATATTCAGTCATGAATTCATGTATCATCTCAATTATATAATTATGCATCAGACATGCATTCTTATTGTGAGAAGCTTAGTTCATCAGAACACCCAGTCATGCATTCATGAATCAGTTACACATGCATCAGATATGCATGTTCAGTATGATATATTCAGTTATCAGTCATGTCAGTCATGAAATAATGTTCCATCCATTCATGTTCAGTATGTACATTAGTTTATATTATTTCCCCCTCACTCAATCTCATTCGAGGACGAATGTTCTCAAAGGGGAGATATTGTAATACCCTGTACTTTTTCCTAGCTTGAAACTTATCCCAAGAATGTTAGAAGCTTTCTTTGAAAGATGAATCCACTTTTATACATGTTATATTCTTTAGATTTTCACTTTTTGTCACGTGGAAAATTTAATAGGCTTTCCATCGATACCAATTTCATCAAAATTCGACATCGGAAGAGAAAGTTATGGCCGAAATACAGAAGGCAGTAAAACCGCCCAGGTGCGACGGGTAGGCCGACAGACCGTCGCCCACGACTATCACAGTGAGGCAGTGTGACTACCTTCTTCCTTGGATCGATGGTCCAGGCCGACAGACCGTCGTACTAGCGACGGACCATCGCTCAGGCCGTCGCAAGGAAAACAGTGAGGCCCTATTCTACCTAGAAGCGACTGTCAGGACCGATGGACTGTTGACCCAGCGATGGACCATCGCACCCCACCATCGCACCAAGGCAGTAAGTTCCAGTTCTGGTCCCAGTGTGACGGTCAGTCCGACGGACCATCGACCCAGCGATAGACCATCGCACCCACCGTCGCATATTCCGTTCAATTATTTTAAAGCCATTTCTAAAGGGATTTTTTTATCCTTTACCACTCGTTTATATACCTAGTTATATCCGATCAAAGATCAGAAATTCATTATCCATCTACAATAACAAAATTAGGGTTTTCCCTCTAAGATTAATCCCCAAGAATAAAATTCAAATCTTCTTCAAGAACTAAAAGATTCAAATTCTTCAAGTTCAAGAACTTCAAGAAACTCAACCCAGGTATGCATAGTGTTCATTCATGGACTCCTTTCGTCCATGAAGCCCAAGAATCTCTTTTCAAAGTTCAATTGAATGGATTTCTTTATGAATTTCATGTTGGTTTGCTTTGTTCATGTTGATAATGACCAATTAAATTCTAATCCATGTTAGGTGATAAATTTTATGTGGAATTAATTAGTATAAAGGTAGATTCATGTGGACCTATGATTAAACCCTTGGATGATGAAATTAGAGTTGAATCATGATGTTTATTTGTTATATACTGTTGTCTACATATACTATGCCTACCATGTGTTTGATTAAATGCTTATGTGAAGGAAAAAAATGCCCAACTAGTATGATCTTAAGAAATCCCCATTTATGTACAAGCTTATGCATATCACATTTTTGATGAATTGCCTCAATAAATGAATTATGGATTTCGATGTTGGTCATGTATTCAAGAAAGTCATGCTTTGTCAGTTTCTATCCATCGAGTCCTGGGGGTAGTTGTATGTCGAGAGCCAGTGTCATGTTTTCACGATATCCTTAGTTATGCCATGATCCATAAAACTCAGTCAGTCATGTGACTCGGGAAAGCTCAGTAATTTAGTAACCTCAGTAATCTCACGAACTCAGTCAGTTGTCAGATATCAGTAGTATTCTGTCAGTTAATAGAATTCAATAAATTCAGTAAATTCAGTAAACTCAGTCCATGTTCAGATCAATTAATCATGTTTAGTGTCTATTCAGATGGGAGTAGAAATTAGCACCGACTGAACCCAAGGATAGGAACTCACCTGCCAGTAGAGGGTGTGATTCTTAGAAGAAATCCTTGTATTCCAGAACTACGTAGCCAGCGTAGGTTGAGACATCATACCTGCTAGTTGAGGGTAGATGGGGTGGCTTAACCTGCTAGTTGAGGGTTCCCACCGTTCTTATTAGAGTAACTTGCTAGTCGAGGTTCACTCACATGTTATCCTTACCAATGGTACGGTATTGACACCTTTCCAATCAGGGCACAGATTGGACCCCAATTAGCTATAATGTGTCATTTGAGGCATGTCGGTTAGATGACTATTTCCCATAGTTTCATGTTACAGAATCTGGACTGTCGGATACAGTACGAAACTCAGCTAGTTCCATCAAATTCAGAACTGTCAGATACAGTCACTCATGTTATCAGTTATCAAAACTAAGTCATTAGTCATGTTAGTTATCAGTAAACTCATGTTATTATGATTTCAGATATAGTTACTATGTGTGCATGCATGTATTCTCACATTCATATTAGTCAATTAGCCTGTATTATTCATGCATATGAACCCCCATACATTCATCCTACCTCACATGCATACCAGTACATTTAAAGTACTGACGTATTTACACTATGGTGCCTTATACCATAGGTTCAGAGACACGAGCTCCAGAGCATCAGTAGATTCCAGTCTTAGCAGTCAGAGCTAGAAGTGAGTCCTCATCTTTCGAGGACATGATCATTACTTTATTATCTCATTAATTTATTTATTAGTTGGAGTTAGTTGGGGATATGTCCCGTCAACTCCTTATTCAGACCGTTCAGTCAGTTAGAGGCTTTGCAGACTATCATGTTCAAACAGTTATTTCAGTTGTTTTGGGTATTTCATACCCCATCCAGATGTTATATTTTTATCAGTTATGTTACAGTTTTGAACCTTGTGGCCTTTTAGTTCATGTTTCTGCATTATACAGTATAGTATGTAGTATACAGGTACAGATATCAGTCATGGGTTAGCTTGTGGTCCTTTGGGGTCATGAGCACCGTGTAGCATTCTGGGTACCAGATTCGGGGCGTTACAGTGGATGATTTTTATGATGTCCTTGATTGAATAATAAGCATGAGTTTGCCGCTTAGGTGAGTCAATTCTTGAGGCTAGGATGTTTTGAAGTAGTGTTCTTGAGCTTTCAATTGTGTAAATAACGTGCTTTATATAGAAACTTGTATCCCGTGTAGTTATTGTAGTACTAGCTTGAGTGTCTTTATTTTAGTAGAAGTGTAGTGTCACCTCAAATTTTTATGCTTAAAGTAAAGATTTGTTTGAGGACGAACAAGGATTTAAGTGTGGGGTGATGATCTGAGGTGGTTTTATACACTTCGGTATCATTATCTAGCTTATTTTGCCTTGTTTTAAGAGCAATTCTGGTGCTTTACGTGTTAATATGATATAAATAAGTATTTAAGCGTCCAAGTATGTGATTACAATGTCCAAAGTATTTTTCAAACAAGTTTGTGCTTGATTGAGTCATTTAAAATTCAACCCGAAAAACTAGTTTTACTAGCTTGAGCTAGTTGTGTGTCTAGTTGATCTCGTTGGATTCTAATGTGTTTAATTTATTCCAAATATTTTAAATGTGTAATTATGAGTGGAATAACTTATTTGTAATGTGCAAAGTACAGTTTGATCAAGTCAAGAGTCAAAATAATAAGTGGAAGATCATTGCGAATTTGCCTTATCTTAGCTTTTATTTTGATTTGTTGTTGAGGTTATTGTGTTGTTTTAATCTCTAATATGTGGTGTATGATAATGTAGGAGGCTTTATGAGGTGAATACGGTGATATATTGTTGATAAAAAGGTCAAAAAATTATTGGAAATACACTACAAAAGGCATAGGCAAAGCATAGGACATCCAACACTTAACCAAAATTTTGAAAGCAAATTCTAGTGAGTCGACGCGAAGTTGACGCGTCGCGTTGACATTTCCAGTCCAACCAGTCCAGCGACGCGTTCGTTGACACATCGCGTCGATGTATTAAGTACAGTCAAAAATAAAAGGGCAAGTCAGTGCTGACACGGATTGAACTTTGTTCCAATTTTAATTGGCACGCAATTTAAGAGGAATTGGAGGGAATCCCTTGGATACAATTCTTGGGTGGCATTCCAGCTTTCTTATTCCACTTGAATTAGGTATATTATATTTTGTATTATAAATACACATATTGGGCAATTTTGGAAGTGGTGGAAACCTGGACAACAACTTTGAAAAAAAAGTGGGACAGCTGGGACGGTGAAGATTGAGAAGGCTGCCACATTTTTTATTAGGTTTTTAATTCTTTAAGTTAGTCTTTAATTTTTCATAACATGTATTCAATTAATTGGATCGTGATTATGAATATTATCGGCTAAAAACCTTCTTTTCGGGGTTAAAGCCAAGAACATGAGTACTATTGTTATGAATTAATTTCGATTAATTTTGCTTATCATATTTGGTTATTTTTTATTCTTGTTTAAATTATTTTGTGGATTGATCACTCATAAAATACATATATTGTCGATCTTTTGATCTCGGAAGAGGGAATAGGGAGATAGAACAGGGGAATAAATAAAGTTTTGATTTTTATTCTTTTATAAAATAAAGAATTAAACTTAGCGTCTAGGACAGGGATGTACTTAGATGTCTTACTTGATTCATACGTAGGATGATAGCTTTAATTAAATTAATTGAATTATTACATCCCCGCTCAATGATGTAGCTGTAATGTCCATATTAGATAAAAGATTAGAGGATGAGAAACCAGATCATGCAATTAACCCTACGAATCAACAACCAAGATAAGCAAATTAACGAATGAAATTCAATAACATAGTATGATTGTTCGGAGTGCTTTAACCCTGGGCTTTTCTCCTATTGGTTGTTCCAAGAATTTAATTTTTGCATTGTTTACTTTTTTTTTAATTTATAATTTTTCAAACTCTTTTTGGTTACTTTTGCACTAAATTAATCTAGACTGTGAATAAAAATTAAATTATTGTTAAATCAAGTCTCTGTGGGATCAATATTTGGCTTTCTTGAAGGCCACTATATTACTTGATAAGACCACGTACACTTGCGTGTGCGCTTGGGCGCTGTCAGGCAAGCACTGGCATGTAACTCAAGTGATAGGGATAAAATAATGTATTTATCAAAATTCAGTTATAAACCACATGCACAACATTTATACATATATATAGTATGCTGAAATAGGGACAAGGGTCGAGTAACATGATAATTTAAGGCATCCTAAAGTATGTAGCTCATATTGATACTCCAGGCACTCACGGGCTATATGGGTCCGACTCCTCTTGCCTGAAGGCCTCACTCCATGTTAGCCGCATGTACCAAGGAAAGGCTAAAGACACCAAGGCGATAGTCATTCAAAATATAATGTGTATCTAGACATATGGTCATATAGACCCCCAACGTCGGCAAACGTGGTTTCTAGTGTTGATATCCTGGGACTACACCTTGTCGGTGAGCTATGCAATTTCCTTTAAGCCTAAATTAAAATAATTTGCACAGAACCCAACCATTAACCGAGGAGTCTTTTGTTAAGGCATTTCCATCGTGGTATCGTCATACCAAATATGCTTGCAAGTTATTCCGTTTATGCCAAACCAATCCATATAACCTTTAGAATCCCAAGTTAAAATAATTAAAATTCAAAACTATGGCCAAGGGCATTCCAAAGCCATTTTTATCAATCTATTCTTTAATGCAATGCAATGCAATATTTTCAAAAGACAAGTTAAATTATGCAAATAGTTATATTCAAGATCAAGTTTACAATGTGAGTTGAGGTTAATGCTATTACCAAGCCAAAAATTCTTCAGTTTTGGTGAAACCGATGTCACCCATATAACAACGCACCAATTTAGTCTCAAAACAATCAATTAAAGCACGAATAATCCATTTAAAACATGAAAAAAGTAATTCAAGAAATAACAACCAAAAACTCTCAACCCAATTTCAAATCCATCAATTCAAATCATATGAATACTCAATAAATTGATGCCACAATATAAAATTCAAGTTAAGGAAAGAGAAACATGCTTGAAATATAGAAAAATTTGAAGAGAATTTGAAGTTTGGAGCCCGGTGTAGTGATTTCTTGTAAAACCCTAAAACTTTCTTGATTTGGGAGTTAAAGAAGAGAAGAGTAAAGTTTGATCTTGACAACCAAAGGAAAAGAGGTCATCTAAGTGTTTTAAAATCATTTAAGGGGTAAAGGACCAAAAAGCACCTCAACCCAAGTGAAAAAAATAAAGTTGCACAAAAGTAACATAGCAGTGTGGCACGTCATTATCACAGAGGGTAGCCTCCGTGCCGCACTCCTATCGTGGAACATAAGTGGCGTGGCACGCCACTATCACGGACCCTCACTGCCTCAGGGTCCCAAAATGACCCCAAACCCCTTTTAAAAATTTCAAAATATCCTCTTAACATCCCTCATCATAGTTCAAGTGAAAAATTGACGTTATGCATACGAGAGGGTCAAAAGATAAAATGATTAAAATTTTACAGGGTCTTACAACTACTCTCCTTTATTATATATATAGATTATTTATATTATTAAATTTAATAGTTTATATATTTTAAGAGATGACATCTTTTTCATAATAATTTTTATTTTGGATTGACATTTTGGTCAAACTTAATTATTTTTTAAGCACAATATGAAACAAATATGAATTAATTAATAATCAACAAAATAAGTTTTTATTGTAAAATGCTAGTTCTCAAGATGTCACATCTTTTTCATATAATTTTTGTTGAGAATGACTCTTTGGTCATAATAATCTTTCCTATATAAGTTGCTTGATTATAATTGATTATGCTCTTGATTGACTTTTCTTGTAATATTTCCTTGATTTACTCAATTATAATGAAATCATAAATAGTTTTTTAATTTAGTATTATTAATTATTTTAGTGATAACATATTTTAAATACGTATCCCATGTTTTAATTTACTCAATTGTGATGAAATCATAAATATTTATTTTCTATAATATTATTATTTATATTATTTAAATTAATTGTTTACATATTTTAAGAGATGTCATCTTTTTCATAATAATTTTTATTTTGGAATGACTTGTTGGTCCACTTAGTTATTTTTAACCATAATATAAATTAAATATGAATTAATTAATAATCAATAAAATAGATTTTATTGTAAAATGATAGTTCTTAAAATGTCACTTGGCATAACGTCATGCTAGACTGCTCTCATTTATTATATATAGAGAGAGATTATTTATATTATTTAAGTTAATTGTTTACAAATTTTAAGAGTTGACATCTTTTTCACAATAATTTTTATTTTGGAATGACTTTTTGGTCAAACTTAGTTATTTTTTAACCACAATATGAAATAAATATGAATTAATTAATAATCAACAAAATAGATTTTTATTGTAAGATGCTAGTTCTCAAGATGCCACTTGGCATAACCTCATTCTAGACTACTCTCCTTTATTACATATACTAGTATTAGTACCCGCGCGATGCGCGGTCGATATTAAATGAAATTAATTACAGAAATTATTATCTTACTGATTTTATATAATAAAAAATTTATTCAATATCGTTCACATATTTGAAATTAATAAATTTATGCAATACGAAAAATAACTATTAAAATATTGAAGTTAATATCATTAATTACATAAAACTTAAACATTTCTTTTCAAAAGTTAGTATCCGCGTGGAAATAATATTATATTATAATATAATTATTTGAGAATATTAGATAATATTGTGATCTATATTGATTTATTTTGTAAGAAAATCATATAATTAAAAAAGAAAATACATATTTAACATAATTATTATTAGTTAAGTGACTTACTTCTAAATTTGGTTAGAAAAAATAAAGAACTAATGAAAGATATGTTTTAGAGTTATGCACATGAGGCTTCTCTGTAAAATTTTAACTTGAAATTTAAATTCTTTTATGTTAAATATTTTAATTTGCACCCTCTTATCAAAAGGAAGAAAGGAGTTTCCCCTTCTATTTTCTTGTCTTAATAGATTTTTCTTTCAAAGTAAATTTTGTATTCCTTTGCACGATCTTAGTCATAGTATATTTCTTATAAATTTAAAATATTTTTGCGTCAAAGCAAATATTTTGAGCAAAGTCTCAATAATAGTCAATTTTTCCTCTTTCATATTTTTTTATTACCATTTTTTCAACAAATAACTTATGTCATTATCTAAAGTGCTAACCTGTTTGCATTTCACAATATTCACTTATTCTCTTATGATAATGGACCAACAAATATTAATGAATCTTATTGTATATTTTTTTTTAATAAATGATTTAGTCCTTCATAGGTTTGAATATTCACTCTTCAACTCTATTTTCGATCAACTCAATCATACTTTCTCAATTTGAATGAAAGTATAAATATTATCACTATCCAAATTGAATTCCCTCCCATCTTAAAACATTCAACTAATACTTAACCCCTCATGTTCATTAGTACAATAATATATTAATCTTATTCATCTTTATTCTTTATATTGTACAAAGTAGATCACAATAATTATTGCACCAAAAGATCTAAAATATTCTAAAATTGAAGTTACAAATATAAATATAAATATAAACATGATTGAACTCATTTTTTTGTAGTGAAATCATAAACATTTTTTTAAAATAATATTATTATTTAATTAATTGTGTATATTTTTTAGGGATAACATTTTTTTCATAATATTTTTTTATTTTGAAATGACTTTTTGATTATTATAGTCTTATTCATATAAGTTACATGATTACTATTTACTAGGAAAATCTTAGTAGCTTAGTTGGTTAGTTACCTAAACTTCCACCTTGTTGGTGAGGGTTCGATTTCCCACATTGTAATCTCCTCCCCCATTCCCCTACCCCTACCCCCAATTTTTTTTAAAAAAAGGATTACTATTTACTAATTAAATTTATTGTTATGACATTAGAACTTCTAGATTAATTGTAGTTGGTACAATATTCTTTTCCATATATATATATATATATATGTGTGTGTATATATATATATGTGTGTGTGTGTGTATATATATATATGTATGTGTGTGTGTGTATATATATATATATATATATATATATATATATGTATGTATGTATGTATATAATTGTTAATTGATTATTCATTTTCTATTTATATTTCTCAATCAATTTTGTCATGCTTCCTTAATTGACTTACATTGAATGAAATCATAAATACTTCTTGTCATATAAATATTCATTTTATGATAATACTTCAATTGCATATATTATAATTTATTAATAACTCACACCTACATTTCATCATATAACAATTATTATAAATTTTTATTGATATTTTTATTATTGAGAAGTATTTATTCCTAATTCATTTTATTGATTTGCACGTTTAAAGTTTTATATAAGATATTTTTGTTCATCAAAATGAAGTATCTTTTTCAAATTTGATTATTTTAAAATCCAAAATTATTCTTACAGACATATATAAGGGCATATAATTGGTTAATTAAAGAATAACTTTGTAAGACAAAATTTTATTTGACTTAGAATATTAATTAGGACTATGTAATTTTAGTAGTCATTTTTTATAAACATTATGCAATCTTTTTTATGTAGTAATATTCATTTAAAAAAAATTAATATTTATTTATTTTCAATCTACCCTCCTATTAAATTCAAGACTATCATTTATTCATTTTCTAATATAGAATGATAGTGTAATTACTCATTGATAGTTATTCTTAATTATGAAAATCCTTTCATTAAATATGAATGCATATTTTTTTAAATATAGATTACTTAAAATATATCGAATGAAAATACGTTCAATAAATATGAATGCATATTTTTTAAATAAAATTACTTGAAATATATTGAACTAAATTTCTTCCATTTTGTCGTTCAAAGTTATCATTTGTGTGATCACATCTTTTTCATGATATTTTTAATTTTGGAATAACTCTTTGATTATTATGGTTTTTTCCATATAAGTTGTTTGATTACTAATTGGTTATTCTCTTAATTGATATTTCTTGATACTTTCTTGATTTAATTAATTGTAATCAAATCATAAATGTTCTTTTTTATATAATATTATTATTTAAATTAATTATATGCACATTTTGAGTGATGACGTCTTTTTCCTAATAGTTTCA